>CM062055.1:13426250-15982500 GCA_030954485.1 Citrullus mucosospermus | reverse complement strand
CTAATCTCTTTCTTACTTTTCAAATTTTAAGTGGAGGTCCCACGTAATGATAATACCATTTTATCCCTCATTCAAGTGTCTTCACTTTTATCTTTACCTAATACAAACTTGTTCGACCCAACTTCAATTTTAAACCTTAAACTTTAGTTTTTTATCTTGTTTTTCTTCATGTTTTTGACAAGTTTCAGTTATCACCTTTGTAGTAGATTTGTTGTTAGTTTTAGAAAAAAAAAAAGTCTCGTTAGGATTTCTAAGAATTTAAAAATTTTCTGTAAAAAAATTACGTGAAATTTTCCATAAGAATTAAAAAATTCGGAAAAATTCTTACAAGAACATAATCATTCAAACAACGAATTTTGATTCTGAATGCATGGCAATGGAATAATAATAATAATAATTATAATTAAATTAAAAAAAAAGAGAGAGAGAGAGAGAGAGAAACCACCAGATTTAAATGTCAAACAAAGTGGGCTTTTTGTTGTATTTTTTTATCCCCTTCCTCTTCTTTTTCAATCAAATACTTGTGGCCATGTACTTTATATACCTTTTATTTGATTTGATTTCTGGATTAAGTTTCCGATTTCGATGTAATAAACATAATGGAAAAATTTATGTTTCAATTTTATGGATGTGGGTATTTAGATTGGGTTATTTTAAACAATAATGTTATTTTTAAAAAAAATTCGAAAAATAGGGTGCTTTAGAAACTAATGACAAAAGTAGGGTGGTTTAGAAAATAATTTGTAAATTGGGGTGGTGAAATCGTGTACCGGGTACACGATTTCAGTCAATTTTTTTCGTGGTCATTGTCATGTAAGTAAGTCGTGGACCGGGTCCACGAGTTCGCCCATACTCGTGGACCGGGTCCACGATTTATGCCAAAATTATCATGCTACAATCGCGGGGAAGGAGGAACGAGCAGTTTACGCTTTAGTAGCTACCGTTTCAGCTCTAGTATTCACAGGCTTTCAAGGAATGGAATATTATCAAGCACCCTTCACTATTTCAGATAGTATTTATGGTTCGAGTTTTGATCAAAAAGACTTCTTACCCCCGTTCTTTTCTCATGATACGTCCAAAAACGTCCGGTTTTTTTCCCATGATAAATAAGTTAATTAATTAATTACCCACTTAAATGAAATTTTGCTTATTACTTGTGTTCATCAATTATTGTTTAGTTTCATTGATTCTTAATTTTTAAAAATGTAATGGAAAATCATTAATTCATTTAGTTAAAGATAAAAAGTTAATACAAATCAGAAAATTTAAAATACAAATCAAGTGCCACATGGTGGTCTTCTTCGCGCACGTTGTCCACGACGAGGCACAGGCACTTCAATTTGTTGTTGCTGGTGGATTACATCGTCGATATCCTGTTGGGTGACGACAGATGGAAATTCATGGTGTCCATAATATTCCTGTTGATGGCCAGAACCGGATGCAATGTCTGGTTGTAATATGGGAGGTTCCTGGTCATCGGGTTGCTCTGGAACACCTTCGTCACGTTGTCTCTGTCGTCTACGACGAATACGTTTTCGATCAGTATCAGCAACATTGAGCCTCCTTGTATGTTGAATGATTTCTTCAACATTTACCATGTTTTGCTCACACATTGAACTCAACTCTGGTAAATTGTGTTCTAAGGAGTAATTGTGCACATCGTGGACAAAATTATTCTGCACGATAAAAAAAAAATATAAGTATAAAAGAATATTCTTAGCATGTAATTGAAAAACACTACATAATAAGATGCTTACCATGCAGTAATAGTAGGCACCGTCAGGTGTAATAAATCTTCTTGTGATAGAGTCGTACCAGGACAAATAATCATTAGACACATCCGACTCGTTTATTATTTCTCCTTGTGCACAGCGGCCATGACGTGCACGCCAAAATGATATATACTCGGCCATGACGTGCAACTGTAAAGGTTAAAAAGAAAAATTAGTCCAAATCTACCCAAAATTATAAACTCGTGGACCCGGTCCACGAGTTTACTACCCAATATAACTAATTTTCCACCATATTATTTACCAATAATTATTCTTATAACAATAAACGCCGAATAATAATCAATACTAAAACCTTAATTTTTTAAATTTATTCATGCATGCAAAAGGGGTATTTTAAAGAATAATGTTATTCTAAAAAAAAAATTCGAAAAATAGGGTATACATATTTAAATTTGTTCATTCATGCAAAACAAAACGTATACATATACAAATTTATTCATTCATGCAAAACAAAACGTATATAACTATTGCATATTTATAAGATAATTAGAAAGGAAAATGTATATGCATACGTATATGGCGGCGGCGGCGGTAGCAACGGTGGTACTGGCGGCGGCGGCAGTGGAGGCGGCGGCGGCGGCGGCGGCGGAACGAAAAGAAGAAGAAAATTGACAGCGACAATGACAAACGAGAACTGAAATAAGAGAAAGGAGAGAAAGGAGGAAAGAAATGAAGAGTGAAAGGAGAGATATGAGGAGAGAAATGAAGAATGAAAAGAGAGAAATGAAGATGGTGGAGGTGGAAATGAGAGGAAGGAGGTGGAAATGGGAGGCTGCCGGTCGGATTTTAAAGTGAGGAACTCGTGGACCCGGTCCACGATTACCGAAATCGTGGACCCCGTCCACGAGTTCGGTCAATGCATGCCTCTGCATGCAGAGGCATGCAGACTGCCGGTGTCAGCGATACCCTGGAAATCGTGGACCCGGTCCACGATTTTGTGAAATCGTGGACCGGGTCCACGATTTCACAACCCTATTCTTCAAAATTCTTTCTCCCCCACCCTATTTTTCCAAATTCTTTCTCCCCCACCCTATTTTTCGAATTCTTTTTTAAAAAACCATTATTTTAAAAAAAAATTCATTTAGATTAGATTTTATGGGAGGCCTTTTGGAGGAAGAAAAACAAGATTAACCATAAATAACACGATTTAAGAGAATGGATGGAGGAGAAAAATAACAGTAACTAACCACCTACTAAGCAAAAGAAAAGAATGGAGAGACAAAATACAACTGTGAGAAGTGAAGAACAAAAATAAGTATCAAAAGTGTATTTTGTACCAACAAAAAAAATCAAAATAAAGATTACAATTAGGAGATAATAAAAATAAAAAAAACATTATTTTTTTTAAACTTAAGGAGGATTATCACGAAATTTATATATATACACATATATATAAATATATATATTTATTGGTTCAAATTAAAGTTTGAAATTAAGAATAATCAAAATCATCCCAATAAAAATAATTTAAAAAAAAAAACGGAAAGATTATCAAGAAATAAAAATTAATAGAAAAAAATATAAATTAAAAACCAATATATGCTCTGCGATGTTTTTTAAAAAAAAAAAATTAGATACTTTTTTAGAAAAAAGAAACTAAGTAAATATTTGAATGAAAGGTTATTTGTTATATTTGTAAATTTAAATAATTCTAATAACTCTATATCAATTGAATTTATATCATACTTTTGAATAACTATAAAATTTAATTCGTTAATAGATCTTTTTTATTCAATATGTTAGGTTAATTTTTTTTTTTTTTTTGGTTAATATTGCATTTGAAACAATAACTTATACTTCATTACCGCAACAAATTCTTAATTAGTTAACTTCTACAACTCCAATAAATGAATAAAATATAAACTAAATTCCATAAATGGTGAGGGTATCAGTATCGAAACCGAATATTAAAATACAATGACAACTTTAGAATTGAATTCTAGAAACTATAAAGTCAAATAATTGATATAATTAACATAAAAATTACAATTTTGTAACTAGAAAAAACCCAATATACCTCCTCGATATAGTAAACAATTACATTTTTCTTAAATTATTTAAATATTTATTTTATTTCATCTTTAATAGACCTATATTTTCCTCAAATTCAATTCAAGTAGGTCCTTTAAACGTTAGAAACATGTGCAAATATTGACATAAAAATTACAATTGTGTGTGTTTCAATTTTATAAAGATATTAACAGAAATATTGATAAAATTACTATCTCTGATGGAATAATTTTTGAAAATTACAAACTTAATCTCTAAACTTTGTTATTTGTTTTCTAAGGTTATGGATATAACTTTAATTAATAGATAAATTACTTTTTAAAATTTTTGAATTTTTCAATAACCTCTATTCAATATAAAATTGAAGGTCTAAGAACTTATTAGAGACAAATTGATACAAATTGATAGTCTAAGAATCTGTTAGACAATTTATGAAAATTAGGAAACTAAGTAAAGACAAATTCAAAATTTATGGACTACTTGTAATTTAATCTTTTTTAAAAAATATTTCATCTTTCTTTTAGTAATGTACTAAAAATATTGATTTACTTAGATGTTTTTTTCATAGGCATGTAAGAATGTGGATGAAAACGTGGACTTGTTTGCGACAATTTAATGCATTCTTTGTAAGTCCATTCAAAGGAGAAGTAATTGTGCAATTCTGTGGTGAATATGAATATAATATTTCAAATGGGTAGTATTTTCTTAATTGTTAGGGAGTGGTACTTTGTTGAATTTTTTTAGAAATTACATGAATTATAAAAATATTAACATTATTAGTTAAATGTCGTCATGTCATCATCTTTTTGTTTCTTAAGGGGTTATATTTATATCAACCATGCTGTTTATTCAAAATTAATGATATTTTTTTTATTCAAACTTGATTGAAAATATTAATATATTAGAGAGAATTGGAAATTTTAAAAATAGAAAAGAAAAGAAAAAATAGTATTATACTGATTGGAATTTTTTTTATATATAATAATAAGAAGTGCTGAAATAGAAAAAATAATAAGAAATGATGTAAGTTGGTTAAATTGTTAATTTGGAATGGTTTATAGATTGATAGTGGGGGGATTATCAACTATAGACAAAATAATAACAAAAATAGCAAATGAATTACATATTTAAGCCTAAACAGGGGGCATGCGATTAATGAAACCCAAAATCGCCTTGACCTATGATTAATTGCCTAACCGGTGCGAAATGATTATTCTTCAAAAAAAAAAAAAAAAAATGGAAACCGCAAATGCCAACGTTCAATATCAACCCTCCTTTCATTTTAACATTAACTTGCTTCTTCCTCTCTAATGGTTACAGTCTATTACTGACTTCATCCGTCAACAACACCAACTCTTCAAGGTTCTTTTCTTCCTTTTCACTCTTCACATATAGATTATAATCACTATTTATTTCTTGTTTATTTCTCTGATAATTAACCAAAATTTGTGAACAGATGGAAAGCAAGAAAAAGAAAAAAAAAAAAAAAACTCTCATAAACTGTCTAGTTTAGCATGTTTTGTTTCTGGTACTAAGAACTAAACTTTTAGTTTTGTGTTTAGTTTTAAAATGTTACTCTCTTTACAATTTTGTTGCTGATAGATGAGTTTGTAGTTTTGTTGGTGATTGATAACTATTATTGTTGGTAGATAATGCTTTCTTGCTGATATATAGTTGCTTATAGAAGGTTGAAAGAGAGTAGATTGATCAAGAGTGATAGTGTTATATCACTGTTTATCATTGAGTGACAAACATTGATAGACTACTAACATTATCTAGAAGTAGATAGTTATGGTTTAGGCTTTTCATGGATGTTGTTGAAATGATATGTTCTTTAATGCTATTGTGTTTTAATCTTTATTGATTGGCCTTCAATGAATGTTAGATTAGATGTATGATTGAGAAATTGTATGTTTAATTGGATCTATAGCATCTTTGTTAATCTTTCGTGAGAATAGCTAGGTTAATAAAAAAAAGTCGTTAATGACTTTGCTTAATGTTATGCTTCTTAATTTGGTTTCAAAGAATTATTACCAATTAAGTTGCATGAGAAAGGATTGTTTTTTTTTAGAGAAAATAACCCGAACAATAGTTTTTAAACTTAGATATATTATTTATACATAATGTTATGAAAACTTAAGCATGACTTGATGAAGTAATTAATGAAATCAATACCCTAGAATGCTTTTGTCTCTTGGATTTTCAACTTATTTTTACTTTCATTATTTGTTTTCAAAAGTCAAATTCAAACTCAATTTCAAATTCTTAAATAAAGTTGAATCAATTCTTGAATAGCTAAGCAATAACGTGATTTGATCTCTAGTGCAACGATACTCAGTATCTTAGACCATTTTACTATACTATTACTTGATGCGTGTATATACGCAACATCAAGTTTTTGGCATCGTTGCCAGGATCGAAGAAACAGATTTTGTTTAATATGTTAATTTAAGATGTATTATAATTTGTTTATATATATATATATATATATATATATATATATATATATATATATATATATATAATTGGTTGACCTTTGGTGTATGCCACGTGATAAATCTGACCTTCTTCCATTTGACCCCAAGATTGATAGGACTTCTAGGAGAAATCTAAGAGCTCAACCTAATTCCAATGATGAGATGAGAGAATAAGTCGCACCAAAGGCGATCCGAAACCATTTCCAGCAAACTCTCCCGATGGATCAACCCAGAATAGTGAACGTGTCAATTAATGTCAACCATTTCTAGGTTTCTTAAACCTAGAAATCAAAGAGCATGACTACATGGGATGAGTTGGCTCAAGGTTTCTTAAACAAATACTTCCCATCTGCAAAGATAATAAGATTGGGGACGAAAATAGGCACATTCCATCAACTGGAGGATAAACTATTGGGGTTTTTTCCCTAGACTCGTGGTTTGTATTTTGTAAACAAATTATTTATTCAATAAAGTAATTGTTTTTATTGTTTTGACTTGTAGAGTTGACTTCTAAATTTGCATAACTCAATTCAATAAACTAAGAACCAATGTTATCTAATGTAACTTGAGTAGTATGTGAGTGATATACAGGCAGATCGTGTTCATTTGATAACCTAAATGGTCTATAGCACATGGATAAGGTTGGGTTTCTTATCTTAGTAACACTATGGATATGACCCACTTTATAATTATTACAAATGATGCGATCCAAATCATTCATGTGGAGACAGCGACTGGAGGTATCCTATACAAAGTTGTATAAGACCGAACTATGAAATAATTAACTTTTCTTTGTAACACCGTTAATTAAAGAAGTTAATATTTTATAGGATAACCATAGGTAACTCGATCTAAATCCTAAATGAGTTATGGACTCTTGCCTATGAGGGCTCATCCTTTGATCTATGGGTGAGAGTGGCTTATGTCGCCGACTCAATAAGCCAACCATTTTGGGACGTGACTAAGTGGGGAGCTGGGAACATAGCTATACAATATGAAATTCACTCCTTCCTGACTTTAGGGTAAGTAGATAAGTTGTTCCCTTAAGTGTTGACTCCCGGTCTTGAACAAGGGGCCGCTCCCTCTCATTGGCTCAAGAGGGTCTTTGTTTATGGTAGGACCATAAATTGATTGTTCATTAGAGGATAAGTGGGACTTAAGGACCAAATGGTAATTATAGGGGTAAAACAGTAATTTAACCCAACTGTAACTACGAATGACTCGTGAAGGATCAACTTACTTATTCTGGTTAAATCCATGGACGCAAAATATTCTACAGTTCACAAGAGTGTAGCTATGGGTCTTAGTGAATTGCCCCATAGTTAATGAATGTTATTTAATTTAATTAAAAATTTAATTAATTAATCTCGGATGAGTGGAGCTTATAACTGTAGGTCCATTAGGTCCACTTGCTAGTTCATAACGAGTAAAACAATGATCATTTGTTTTGATAGAATTTGAATGGTTCAAATTGGTTAAGGGAATTTGTGTTAACTATCTAAGATACAATTCATATAATTTATATAGATACACTTGGTTTTGAATGAGATTCAAAATAAAAGTATGTAATGTGTGAGTAATAATGTTTGAATAAGATTCAAATATTAAATTAATATGGATTGAATTCATATTAAAACCGTAGGTTAAATTTAATATGAATGAGATTTTTATTTATTTATTTATGAAATGAGATTCATATTAAAAATATAGGTTTTATGAGAAAGATATACGTTTCAATGTCATTCAAATGTATGAGATATTTAATTAAATTATTTATTTATTTATTTTATTAATTTAATTATAAATTTTTTTTTAAAAAAAAAAAAAAAAAAAAAAATTGTGGATTCCTTGAAGAGTTGCAGGGAACTCTCCAACTATCACTCTACGATACTCAGACTTGATATCTAGTGGAATGATAGTCAATGTCGTAAATTGTTATAGTATATTATTACTTCAAATATGCATCTATAGGTTGGCCTACCCCTGCAACTAATAATTAATAATGATTTCAATAGAGTTCAATATTGGTAGCTTACTTCCAGGAAAATATTATTGGTTAGATCTCTCAAAAGTTAATTATCGATAAAGAAAGTCTGTCCACCCAAATGGCAATTGGTGATTATATATCAACCATTGATGGTTGGAAAGAAATGTAATTTTTTTTTTAATATATGGACCATGAGGCACATTGGGTGTCAATACAACCAAAACATATCAACCTTGTGTTTCCCCTCCATGAATCTAAATCCAATTGGTGCTCCCGAATCCTCAACATACAAAAATTATCATGAGCAATATCATTAGTGTGAGTCTTTGGTTTCCTTGGCTGGAGTAAGAATAGCAAAATTTTCAAACATAAAGCCCAAACCCCCTTCCCACTCATGCTTCTGCATTTGTCTTAAATGGAAAAGGCTTTTCTTTAGACTCTTTTCCCCTTGATGAATGTCATATTTGTATGCTTTTTACCTTTGAGTTATAATTCAATATATGTACAATATGGGTAGAAAGTTATTAATTTAAGCCTCAAATCAGCTCAATTAATTAGTAAAATGAATTGTTGCATGCTTAAAGGTTATCTTGTGTTTGTTTCAGCACTTTTTGGGGTAATTAAGTCCTATTCATTAGTAGCTAATCGTATTTTTAATTGTATAAAAAATTTGGATCTTTACTTCAATGTGGTTGCATTGCTTCTATTACGAAATCGACAATTAACGAATACAAAAAACTAAAAATAGAAATAGAGAAGATTGACACACAAATTTACGTGGTTTACTAACAAATGTGTTAGCTACATCTACAAGATAGAAGGAGAACAATTTTATTAGAGAGGATGTTACATGATTACATAATAAGCAATACATAATAACTAAAACTTATAGGGTTAGAGAGTTTATATAGTATACTTCTCTAAATCCTAAGTGAAGGAAAAGAATTAATAATTAAATATATTAAATATCAATTCTGATTAAGTTTAGGATTCAAGACATTCCAACAAATCTCCACCTTGACTTGAATTCTCTCACAAAGAACAGATGTACCTGATGTAACATAAACAACATTGCTAGATATACCAAAACTTCTCCCTCATGTCTCAGAGTGTCCCAGAAGGTATCACTAACAATTCAAAACAATTGGCAAGTCCAAGCAATGTTGGAACTTGCCATGTGGTATAGGTTTGGTGAACATATCAGCAAGATTATCAGCAGTACTAATTTTCATCATGTTAACCCTCTACTCACTTCTCAGGAAGTGACACCTTACATCTATGTGCTTGGCCCTCTCATGATGAACTTGATCCCTTGGCTAGGCATATTGCACTCAAACTATCATAATATACAATAGCTTGATCATGATGTAAGCCAAGATCACCAACAAATCCTCTCAACCAAATTCTCTCTTCAGCAGCTTCTATCAAGGTCATGTACTTTGCTTCAGTAGTAAACAAAGTAATTGTAGGCTGTAAGGTTGCCTTCCAACTACCAATAGAAGCACCTAGAGTGAACACATACTAGTCCAACCTCCTACTGCTAATATCTCCAATATAATTAGAATCATAGTAACCAATCACCAAAAACTTTGTAACATACCAATAAACGAGACCAATAAACGTTCCTCTTGAAGGAATTGAATCCTTAGCAGAAGCGAGTGATTGCCATGTGCCAATAATTTTGGTTTGAGAAACACAAAATACAAAAAACACAATACTTGAATAAACAACAAATAATTAACATGCTTTTGAAAAGATTAAGATTTAGAAATAATCCTACCTTTGAGGATCGTCTTCAATGTAGGATGTTTTCTTCTCACCAAATCACATACCAGTGAAAAAACCTCTAACAAGTAATACACAGGTTTTTCTTGGGACAACACCAAGAAATCTTCCTTGCTATTCTCTAGGAAGAATCAAAAGAGGAGTGATGAGCTCTCTTTCATTTTTGGTAAAGAAGATAGAATGTTGAGAAGAAGAGAAAATTTGAGAGGAAATCTTTTGGGAGAGTTTTTCACATAACACTTCTGCAATCTTGGGTTACCTCTCGCTCGTCATTTTCCCTTCCTAACACTTATATTATAATCATACAAACTATATAATATAATCATGCATGTACATACTTTAGGAATTAACCCAAACTTTAAATATAACATTTATATTTACTATGATGGATGATCATGCCTTGTCATTAATTAATATAACTCTTATATTAATACTTATCAACATAATAAAAATGCTATCAAATAATATAACACTTACATTAAAATGATGCATGACACGGTTAATTAATATACAATCATATAATATAATATTTATATTAAGATATGATGCATGAATATGTTTAACTTAAGGTGGACTTTTAAACTATATGACATACTTTATGCAACATATAATTAATATAATTAAACATGCATCTCATGCATAGTGAAACTATATTGTAGCAATAATAGACCACATATTGGCACCCTAATAAAACATTAAAATAAATTACATTAATTTAATTTAGAAATACAAAAAATTGCCTTCAAAAGGTGGAAGAAAACTGCCACTTTTGTGCTGGAACAAAACTACTTTGAAACTGCCACGAACTTTCCATGATGCACAAACAATGCCAGACAGCAGTATGAGCCTTTTAATGACACACAAACGATGACGGACTGCAAAAATCTGCATAGAAGTTCTCGAGTCTGCACTCCAAAAACCATCTTTCACCTCAATTTCTGGTCTTTTTCACAGCAAACACTTCACCATGAACGACCCAGACTAACAGACTCCATTTACAAAATAAATGCCAAAACAACGACCCTTAAATTGACAAAATCAACGTAAAAAGTTGTAAATCTAATTGCCAATATTTGTAAACATTTATTATGCAAATCCACATATATTATGCAGAAAACAACCCACATTTTCTCTATTTTTTCAATCCAAAATAGAACTAAAAAGTACAATTTGGCCTGATACCAATTGAAGGAATCAAATTCTGTGCGGAAGCATGTGAACACATATACTTTTAATTCACGTTTTGAATTTACAGAAATTACAGAGAAATTTAAACATATTTTAATTAAGCATGTTTTATTGTGAAATTCATGTTTTGAATTTACAGAAATTACAGAGAAATTTGCACATATTTTAATTAAGCATGTTTTATTGTGAAGAAATTCAAGAAGAAAGAAAATACCTTTGAAGACTTTTTCAATCTTCTCCAATTCTTTAGTGTTTCCAAGATCCCTTCAATCATGAACAAGACACTAACACCAAGATCTTTCATGCTATTCTCTGGCAAGGAAAAGGTTTGCAGGAACCTCTGTTGGAAAATTGGAAGAGGTTTTGCAAACAAACATTTTCTTTGTAACTTTGGAATATTGAGAGATTGAGAGAGAATTCAATTCCATCATCCCAAAAAGACATTTTATGAATATGAATTATTAAATGATGGAGAAGGGGCAAGTTAATTATGATTAACTTCCCTTTAACCACCCTTAACTCCCTTAGGAGTTAAAATTTAACTAAAGTTAAATTAAATTAAATTAAATATTAATTAATCTAATTAATTAATAAAAATTAATTAAATATCATATATTTAATTAATATTACATTTGAATCATATTCAAATGTATTTCTCTCTCATAACCAATAGTTTTAATATGAATCTTATTCATATTATGTTTTAACCTATAGTTTTAATATGAATCTCATTTATCTTAATTAATATTTGAATCTTATTCAAATATATTGTTCTCTCATATTATATAGTTGAATTTTGAATCTAATTCAAAATTAATTTTATAATATAATGTATCTATATACAGTATATTAATTGTATCATATACAATTAACGTATAATTCCTTCATTATATGAATCTTATTCATATTAATTTAGTATTTGAATCTTTTTCCACTAATACTCTCATAATATATAGTTTAATTTTGAATCTAATTAAAAATAATTTTATATTGTAATGTATTTCTATACATTATATTAATTGTATCATATACAATTAACTTAAAACCCATATAATTTGAACGATTCAAATTCTTCCAAAACTAAATATTCCTTGTTTTACCCTTAATGAGCTACCAGGAGAACTTAATGGACGTACAGATTAGAAGCTCCAATGATACATCATTAATTAATTAAACTCTTTAATTAAATTAATCAACATTCATTAACTGTGGGTCACTCCACTAAAGACCCATATCTGCACTCTTCATACTGTAAACATGCTTTTGTGTCAATGGATATAACGAATCAACAGTGAGAGGACCCTTCACGAATTGATCAGAATTAGAGCTGAGTAAAATTACCGTTTACCCCTGTAATTACATCTAACTCATTACGTCCCACTAATCCTCTAATGAACAACTTGTTTATGATCCTACCATAAACAAAAACCCTCTCGTACCAGTGAGAGGGAGGGGCCCCATTGTTCAAGACTCGGAGTCAATACTTAAAGGAGCAATTCATCTACGTACTCTAAAGATGGGAAGGAGTGAACTTCATCTTGTGTAGCTATGTTTCCAGCTCCCTACTTGGACAAATCCTCGAAATGGTAGACATATTGAATCGGCGATTTTGACCACTCTCACCCATACAGATCAAAGGACTGCCCTCATAGACAGGAGTTCATAACTCATTTATGATTAAGGTCAAGTCACCTATGGTCATCCTATGAGATGTTAATCTCTTCAGTCAATGGTGTTATAAAGAGAGATTAATCATTTTGCGGTTCAGTCTTATACAAACTCTTTATATATGATACCCTCACTCACATGTCTCCACATTAACGATTTGGATCAAATCGTTTTTAACATTTATAAAGTGAGCTGTATCCATAGTGTCAACAGGATAAGGCACCCAATCTTATCCTTATACTACATACAATTTAGGTTATTACTTAACCATGATCCACTTGCATGTCAACCACATATAGGTTTAAGTTACATAAAGTAACCTTGGACTTTTTTCTAATGACCCCCACTCACATGTCTCCACATGAACGATTTGGATCAAATCGTTTGTAACATTTATAAAGTGAGTTGTATCCATAATGTCAACAAGATAAGACACCCAACCTTATCCTTATACTACATACCATTTAAGTTATTACTTAAACATGATTCAGTTGCATGTCAACCACATACAGGTTTAAGTTATATAAAGCAACCTTGGACTTTTCTTTAATGGATTATTGAATATATAAAATATTCAACCATTATTTCAAATTATTTATTAACTACGAGGCTTTAGGGCATACATTCCAACAGAAATGTCAACATCCCAAAGTACTACGCGGGCTTTATAAATAAACTATGTCGAAAAAAAAATGTTGTTGAAATCACTAGTCTTCGGCCATCTTTAAGTAGTAGCCATCAAAGAAGACACTAATATAAAAGGGCACTTCTCAAAGTTTATAGTTAACCTAGGATTAAGATCCATACTAAAACTAACTTCGCTAATATAAAATGGCACTTCTCAAAGTTTCGTTATTAGAAACATATTTATAAAAGAAAAAAAAAATTAGAGAAAATGTGTAAGAAACTTGATGGTAGAAAAAAAAAAGAGTGAACATATAATTTTTAGAGAGTGCAAAATGAGGGCATTTGGGAGTAATTTTAGAAATAATAATGATTTATTTATATTGATTTGTTTGTTTAAATTTGATTTCTCATCATTTATATGTTTGGGAGTTAATTTAATTGTAATTATTCTATAAAACCATTTAATTACAAAGGACGTTTTCAAATATAGAAAAAAAATAATTACAAATGTAGCAAAATTTTACTTTTTATCTATAATAGACTGCGATAGTCCTAGATAGACATCTATCACTTTAGCAATAGCTGCAGATAGATGTCTATTTCAGTCTATCGCGGTCTATCATAGATAGAAGGTAAAATTTTTCTCTATTTGTAAATAGTTTGATATTTTTTTCTATTTATAATAACTTTCCTAATTATAAATTATTTTAATATTTGATTCCACACTTTCGAAAAAATTTTTGTTTTTATTAAAAGTTAGAGATGAAGGGATCGATTAATTCGATGCGGGTGATCCCGCAATGGAAGCGATGCAATCGCGTGCTTTGATTTCTCATTGGAAGTAAAAATTTACTATAATAGTAAATCGGTTAAACATAAAAAAAAAAAAAAAAAAAAAAGAAACATATATTTGTACACAAAGTTGTAGCAAGATCTCCATTTATCTCCTTCAACTGACCAAATCTGCCACCATAAGGTCTTCTTTGCTATAATTCTATTAAAGATATGGCTTGTGGGACCTTCTTTTGAAAGATGTGAACGAACTAGAGAGGGAAAGCTTCTAAAGAACCATTCTCTATGTTTTTGGATAACTATTTTGAGAATTCTCTGTAGAATAATTGTGTAGGCGTATCCATGAAGACCTGATTAGGATAAACCTAATTTATTTAGTATAAACCTATTTAATTATCTTATTTCATTATCTCATATTAAAATTAAAATTATTTATTTTAATATCTCATATTAAAATGATTAATTATTTAAATCATATTCAAATATATTTTCTCCCATTATATATCTTTAATTTAAATTCCATTCAAATTAAATAATTAATGATTTAAATCATATTCAAGTAAATTAATTCTCCCATATTGTATAGTTCTAATTTGAATCTCATTCAAATTAACTTTATAATAACTTATCTTACTACGTCAATAATTATATTAATTTTAATACAATAAATATATTTTCTTTCATAAATTTGAATATTTAAAATTTTTCTTTCAATATCTTTGATTCTTGTTGGTACGTGGTGAGCTAGCAAGAGTACCTTATGGACCTACAGGTTATAGACTCCAATAATCCAAGATTAACTAACTAAATTCTTTAATTAATTAACCTCCATTGATTAACTATAGGGAAGACCACTGTACACCTATAGTTTCGCTATTATGCATAATAGAACAAGTTACATCCATGGATATAACCATTACAAGCAAGTCAATCCTTCACGAGTTGTTCGTAAATACAGTTGGGTCAAAAGTTCATTTTACCCCTATAATTACATCTACCTCTTTAAGTACTGTCTCTAGCCAATGAGAGAGTGGGGTCCCTTGTTCAAGTCGCAGAGTCAACATTTAAGGGAACTACTCATCTATTTACCCTGATGTGAAAGAGTGAATTCCATCTTGAAAAATTATGTTTTGAGACTCCTTATTTGGTCAAGTCACCAAAATTGTAGGCATATTAAGTCGGCAACTCGGGTCACTCTTACTCATGCAAATCAAAGAACAAGCTTTCACATACAAGAGTTCATAATTCACTTAGGATTAATCTCTTTAATTAATGGATTTATGAAGAGAGATTAGATATTTTGTGCTCCAATCTTATACAAACTCTTTTAGGATACTCCAACTCACATGTCTCCACGTGAACGATTTGGATTAAATCATTTGTAACAAAGTAGGTCATATCCATAGTGTTACTAAGATAAGTCATCTAACCTTATCCATATACTATAGAATATCCTTTAGGTTATTACTTAAACATGATCCATCTGTATGTCAACTATATACTGTTCAAGATTATTACATCTAATAACCTTTGATTTTTACTATAGTGGATAATTCAATATTACATATTTAATAACTAAAATAAATAATTATTTAAATAACTAATTAGCTACAAAACTTTAAGGCACAAATCGCAAGAAGAAATATTCTAAAATGTTGGAGACATAAAAAGTGAGAAAAATAGATAAAGTTTAGAGAGAGAATAGTATCTGTAGCTAGAAATATCTATAGTATATTAAAAAGCTACAAACTTTTAAAAATGTTTTGGACTACTTTTCTCTTATCAATTTTAAAGTTTACAAAATATGTACCTCGCAATTAGATACCAATAATTAATTTTAATCTTTATTTTAATAAATAACCACTTTCGCTCCACCCACTACATTTTTTTTTCTTTTTTATAATTAATTTAGTTAAAATGTGAATTTATGTTTTTCTAGAGTTATTAATTTGCAAATGTGTTATTAATAAATAATTATAAATTATACTAAAATAATTAATTAAAAATAATAGCTTTATTATCAATAATACTAAGTAAAAGGAATACCAAAAGTATTTTTTCTGCCACTTAGGATTTTTTTTTCATTTAATTATAATTTATTATAGAATCTTAAAAAGTTATAGAATCCCAAAAGTTTTGTAACTTTTTGTTATCAATTACCAAAAATAACCTTTGCTTCATCATTCTTTCACCATCACTTCAATCTAATATTTCTCTAATATTGTTCTCTCTTTATCTATTTATTCTTTTTGTTCTTTTACTTCATTGTTCTCAAATGCATATCTAATTGATGACATATTGATTGGGTAGAAGTTCTGCGATTATACTGATCATCGGCACCTAACATCACCAAACTATTGTTGGAATTTGTACCTAAAACCTTGTAATTAATTAATTGATTAATTTAATATGCAACACTAAATTATCCATTACCAATAAAAATCCAAGGTCTTAAACAGTATGTAGTTGACATACAGGTGAATCATGTTCAAGAAATAACCTAACGGTCTATAGTATGAGCTAAATAGCCTAGTGAGTAACAAGTTTTGAAAACCATTCTTGGTTTAAAAGCTCAATGAAATCATGCTTATCGTTTAAATAATAAAACATTGAAAACTTATAAATATCTGTATATGCTTGAAAGAATTTTCCTTAGTTGAGGCGGAGGAAATTTCAACGCTACTCAATGTCGAAAACAACCTTAGTTGGGATGAAATAATCTCACCATACCCAATGTCAAATAATCTCAGCTGAGTGGAGTAATCTCAACACAACAACAACGAATTTCCCTCTATGTGCACATAGGAATTATAATTCAGGCTGCCCATATGCCTTCTCCCAGTACTTTGGCATTGGGGACCATATTCAGGCTGCCCATATGCCTTCTCCCAGTCGTTCGGCATTGGGGACCATTTTTAAATAAAAGCATGCTAAATCTTTTATAAACACAAGTTTAACAATTTCGCAGAATTTTCAGAGTATTTTTCAACCGCATGCTTTTCACAAATCCGGCATTTTAGAGTATCATGCTCAAAACTATGTAAAAGCATGTTAAAAAATATATTGAAGAAACACATGCTCATCAAATTCAATTCATGTCAGAAATCTCATATTTTGCAATAAAATGAGCATTCGAAAACATCGAGAGAATAATTTATTTATCGAAATAAAGTCACTCACAACTTGTCCCGGCTCTTTACAGATTAAATGCTTTCCTTAGCTTCTCCCGGCATGCAAAAATCGAGCCAATCTTCTCTCTTTTCTCTCTTCTTTCTGTGTTTTCTATTTCTCTGTTTTTCTTTCTCTCCTTCCAAAACAACTCTCGGCTGCTTAACTTTCCTTCCCAAATGAAACTATATATAAGCAACAAAATTCATCAAATTGTTGACACTTCAAATTTGATTTGTCAAATTGCATGTTTAAGGCTTCATGCATCAATACAAATGGTTCCTTGCATGCATTCTTAGCCATTCAATTCAACAACTCTTGCTTATGAAGTGTAATTTCTAGAATTCAGCCACTTAGCATCAAAATTTCAGTCAAAATCGAAGAAAAATGCATTCTGCCACTTTTCCCGTAAAATTCTGCTCATTCACTTCTTGGTCCGGTTTCTTGGTAAATTTTGGCGGTTCAGCAATGATTTTCAATGTAATTTCTTGGAAATTTCTAGCGGTTTAGCTTCCTACCTTACTTCCCAATAGGTTCCGCCAGTTTATTCCTGGTAAGTTCCACTGGTTCAACTCCTAAAAATTGCTTCCCAGTAAGTTCCTCTTTGGTAGCCTCTTTTCTCGATAAGTTGACTTCCTGGTAACTTCCGTTGACTTTTCCCGTAAACTTTGACTTCTTTCGGGAAAGTTCCTGTCGACTCTTAGTGACCTTTTTCAACCTTTTAACCAAACTACTTCCAAAAGTCCAATACTTAACCAAATTCCAACACTTCAACCAAATTTGGCTAACTCCACAAACCCTAATTTCTTGCTTTAAAATTTTCCTAACTCTATAGGCTTATTTTCCAAATTTACACCCTTTACCCTAACTCCCCCTCTTTATATCTCATAAGCAACTAGGTCAAAGGTAAGGGTGTCACAACTCCTACTTGCTTTTATTTTCTTTATTTTCAAAATACAAAATCCAAACTCGAATTCGATTCTTTAGATAAAATCAACTCAATTCTTGAATAGATAGGTGAATATATCAAGTTCAGTCCCTAGTGGATACGATACTCGGACTTCAATCATTTAATTGTACTACAACTTGTCCCATGCACTTGCGGTTTTTGCACATCAGTTTCTCTTTTCTCTCGTCAATCCTCTACTAGCATGCTTAATTACATAGTTCTAAATATTTTGTAAAATATTTGTGCAACAAAAATTATGGGCAAAACCAATTAAACGCTTCCGCAACGAGATTCAACCCCAACAGTATTATATGAAAATAATAAAGCATAAAATAGTGAAATCACTATTTGATAGCGGAAATTTTTCATCGCCTACATACCCTCACTAATCAAATAAATTTGTAACTCCAATTTATATTACCTACACTACAACGTAGTATAAATGGCAAGACCGAGTCGTCTCCACAACGAATCTCAATATTTTAGCCAATTATAGAATTCAAATGGTCACAAAAAGGGGAGGGGGGTTGGGAATTTTGATTGCAATTGAATTTAAATAGCATGAATGTAAAAGTTCAATTTAAAAAAGAATTTAGTTCAATTAAAAGAATCTAACTTAGGGAATTCATACTTTGCTCATGCTCTTGGTTGTTCATCGAACTCTTGATTTTATTCTTGGTTCGTTAGTATGGAAGACCATAACTATCACCATAATGCACTAATTAATTAGCTTATTAGCCTAAATGTTCAATTAACCGATTTCAATACTGACCTAATCAATTGCACACACATTAAGTCCAGGGAATACCAAGTCACTAGCAATTTGGATAGCCTAAATTACCAAATGATTAGACTTTTGATTGATTGCCATGAATGCCACAAAAGAAATTTCCTTATAACTTAATTACAAGCAAGCCACAAAATCAATCCCTATTGAGATTAACATGCATAGATGTGTCTTTCTCTACCAAAGCAAAGAAAATACATTTGTTGATCAAGCCAAAAGTAATTTCTAAGCATAGAACATTAAACAACCTTAAGAATAAATAAAATTCAACATGAAATCATAATAAACAAGTCTCTCAACCAAGATACATGAGTTTAATCCAACCCCTAAGCTAGAAATCACTTACCTTAGCTACTCATAATGTGCTAAGATGAAGTCCAATCATCAAAATAAATGAAAAATACAAGAAGTTAATGTTGGGAAGAAGAAAAGACAAAGAAAATGGGTGTGAAGGTTTCAAAATCGAAGTTGGAATGACCTAATTCAGCAAAATAAGCATTTATATTTGGTTAGAGCGCTTAGGCTCTTAGGGAGAGCGCCTAAGCGCTCTATCTAGAAATCAAAGCGCCTGTCCAAGTGCCAGGCGAGTGCTTGGGTGCTCCCATCCACATGTGTGTTTATCAATCTCCAGAGTGCCTAGGCACTTGTTGAAAAGCAACGCTTAGGTTGCTAGCACCTAGGCGCTAGGTTGTTATACCCTGCCCCGAGCCACCCCTTCGTAGCCTGAGACGGAGCGTGAGGACAGCGACACCGACCCTCTTGCGATGCCTACCATCAAACATTTACCTTCTCCAACTAACATGTGCAACTTAGATAGGCAGAAATAAAACTAACTCATATTGACATGCATAATTTATTAATACAATTGTTTAACAAGTTTGTTTACAGAAGACATGTTTCTAGTTCCTTAATTAAACTACCGTCTATCGCTAAGTGCACACTATTTTTCGGCAGACCTTGACTTCGAACAGCAACGGAAACTCGACTGCTACCTGGAAAGAAAAACATATGAAAAGGATGAGCTTCAATGAAGCCCAGTGAGTGATTGAATAAACTAGGGTTTGATCAACCCTTTTAGTATTATAATAATAATCATAATACTTGTAAAACAAATCATGCTTAAGTACATCTATAATTAAATCGAGCTTATACTCCAACCTCCCCCATAGGGTTATCCTCAGAATCATCTTTTCTTGCTGGCACCTCCGGCACAGTAATTCCTCTGTTTATCTTGCTGGTTCCCACAATAAAGCAATCCTGACTGGTTTTTCCCGCTGGCCAACCCAGCTCAGCTAATCTCATCAATTCCGTATCTGTCTGTCCTCTATGTTTTCCCTATATGCACATAGTCTTACCTTCAAGGCTCAGGAACTAGGCCCGTCGGCCCCCTGACTATCCCTTCGGGTACTTCTCTTTGGCTCAGGAATTAGGCTCTAGTGACCCCCTAACCTTCTCACAAGGAAAATCCCCATTACAAGCTCAAAAACTAGGTCCTTCCAACCCTCTGACCATCCTGTGCGATAACGAATCCCGATCCCAGTCACGATCGTAATCATCAATGCCTTCTCCCAGTAATTTAGCATTTGAATATATTCAGGCGGCTCATATGCCTTCTTAACGTCCTTCAGCATTAGGGACCACAATCTGTCCATCGATGCTTTCGTATAATCGTTCAGCATCAGAGTTACAATCTAATATCCAACAAGCTCGATATACAATATATTATTTTAATAATTGACCTAGCATGCATACAACATCATGCTAATATGCTCGATATACTATCCGAGACCTCACCATAGCACGCATAATTACATAACATCATACTATCAAATATAAGCTCATAAGTGTGCTATTATTAATTATTCATAAGAAATATAATTAAGTTCTCTCACGGAAAGAAATCAACCACTCACAGTGAAAGTAATCAACCGACTTAAGGTTCCTCCTCGGCTTTAGTTCCGAACTTCCCGAGCTTCTGGAACTTAAGAGAAATACAACAACTTGGAACCTCAAAAACAACTCCTTGGATGGTAAAAACTTGCAAAGTTTCTTCCTCCAAATTTCTTCCTCTCTTTTCCCTCTCTCTCTTTTTCTTTCTCTCTTTTCCCTCTATCTCTTTTTCTCTCTCTTTCTCTACTTCAGAATAATCTCTCGGTTGATGGATGTAATTTCTTTTCTAAAGGAACCTATTTATAGGCAGCAACTTCATCGAATCCTTCAGCCAATTTTCTGACACTTCACTTCCCAAATGGTAAATTGCATGCTTAATTCTTCATGCATCAAAACACTTGTTATTTTGCATGGATTCTTGACCATGCAGCTCAACACCTCCTCCTTATGAAGTATAAATTCCAAAATTCAGCCACTTAGCACCAAAAATTGAGTCAGAACGAAGAAAAATGCATTCTGCCACTTTTCCCGTAAAGTTCTGCCACTTTTCCCGTAAAGTTCTGCCAGTTCAATTTTCCGTAAAATTCTGGTGGTTCGCTTCTTAGTAAGTTCTGGCGGTCTGGTTTCTTGGTAAGTTTCGGCGGTTCGACAATGATTTTCAGTGTAGTTTCCCGGTAATTTTCGGCGGTTCAGCTTTCTGCCTTTACTTCCTCATAAGTTCCGCCGATTTATTCCTGGTAATTAGTTCCACCGGTTCAACTCCTGAAAGTTGCTTCCTGTTAAGTTCCTATTTTCCGATAACTTTCGTTGACTTTTTCCGGTAAGTTGATTTCTTGGTAACTTCCGTTGACTTTTCCCAGTAAGTTTGACTTTTCTCGGTAAGCTTGACTTTTTTTTTCAGGTAAGTTCTTGACGACTTTCAGTGACCTTTTCCAACCTTCTAAGCGCCCAATTTACTTCCAATAGTCCAATACTTAGCCAAAAATCCAACACTTTAACCAAATTTTCGCTAACTTCACAAATCCTAATTTCCTACCTTAAAATTTTCCCTCCATAGGCTTGTTTTCTAAATTTACACCATTTACCCTAATTTCTTTTCTTTATTTCCTTTAAGCAACTAGGTCAAAGGTTAGGGTGTCATAGGCAACTTGCCTATTTTGCTTCTTTTTCTTCTCTTTCTTCACGGTCGATGCTTCGGAGCTCCATTTTGGGTCGTTTTCGTTTTGTTTCGGCTCTGAGAGTCAATTCTACCCCTTAGTGCTCAAAGCCTACAAAATCATAGGAATAAATGCATAAAATCCTAGAACAAGCCTAAATTAAGCTAGGAAAAATAGAACTTTTTGGGTGTTATCACTATTCAACAAATTTATTCAAAAGATGACTTGAATGACTTAGTTATGAAGGTGTTACCTACAACAACATTTGAGAAGTCTATACATAAGATTTGAATGCGACGATTAAGAGATATCAAGTGATTAAAAACACTTAAAATGTATCTCGCTCAGCTTAACTCGAGATTGTTATACTATTTAATGTGTTTAATTGGTTATTTTATAGATATTGAGAAATTTGGAGGAAGTACATGGAGATAAAACAGATCAATTCGGAGCCCTAAAGAAACAACTAGGTCAAAAGAACGTTAAAAGACCACAATGTTCTTGAAGAAGGATGGTGCCACAATGTTGCGTAGCGCCATCACAACGTTAAAAGATAAAGACGGCACATTGGAGGCAAGCATCATAATGATGACTTGTAGAAATACAAGTTATTGTAGTCTTTATTTGAAATAATTAGGATAATTCAGAAGAAAACACATTAACTTGAAAAGAAAATAATGTAAAAAGATCAACTCTGCGTTTAAGCTATTTACAAAACCTTTTATCTTGGAAATTATGAGGTTGCATCTTTTGGATGAATGATTTTGATGTGAAGAAGCTAAAAACTGCCAAGGATGCTTAAAGGTGCTGACACCAGACAAAGTTGAGATCAAACCAACCAACTAATTCACACGTCAAAGAATCCGACGTTGAGATGAATCAAGTAGAAAAGGAAGCAATGAATGCGTGAGTAGTGACGATCGTGTCAAAATGCAAGTGAACGATTGATTTGACAAAATCATGATAGAGCCAATGAACCTGTGACACAAAGAAGTCTGCACAGCAAAGCATAAAATTAATTACAAAGGTGGCAGGCAATCATGAGAACTACCTTTTTGGACCAACATTAAAGAAGGAATTTTTAGACCAAGTAGCGAAAGCTTTGCTGTATTTCCTTCAGCTCCATTTCCATCTTCAACTTCGAGCTTTTCTTTGAGAAATTCTGAGTGAGAGCGTAGATTCTTCTCTCGGAAAGTGAGGTTCATCCCCATTTGCTCGTGTAATTATCTCAAAACAATAATCATCAAAGCATAAGGGAGCAAGACGTTGCAACCGGCAACTCAACATTTTCATTCCTACCCTCATTTTCATTTTCTTGTCATTTTCATTTGTATTAAGATATTGAAATCGAAAGACTCACCACATTTTAATATAAATTAGATTGCTTCAGCATTTTCATTCATCCATGTCATCCTTATTCCTAGCTATGGCTAGCTAATTTCTTAATGGGTTGAGTGGATTAAACTAACATTTCACAAGTTTTGCATAAATTTGAATTCATCTTGTTTAATGTGTGCTTAAAACCTTGCGTGAATCTCGCGAACAAAATAGATTTAAGTAAGAATAATCAACTGTTTAAGAGAGTAAGTGATTAAAACTTTCATTTAAGCAAGAAAAAAGTTAGCTTTAGATATAAAGTTAGTCTGTTGTCATAAGTAGCTCCAACATGCATATTAGAGTTAAGATAAATGTTGCATAGAAGCACTGAGATGTGAGTTCTCAATTTGAGAGTTTAAGATATGAACATCTACTTATGCATTACTTAAGAAAAAATTTGTGAACTCCCCTCAACCCTACCTTCTCTATTGATTTTTCCTACCATCAACACCTGCTGTTTGGCTAAAGTTGCACTTAGCACTTCCACCATCATCATGTTCAACGCACCATTCACCCTACACACCACCAATTCATCATCACTCACAATTATCATCACTTGTAATTAAGTCACCTTTAGGTAGTTTAACGCATTATCACTCAACGCATCATTTAGACCAACATTGCACTAAATCAACCAAGTCCAAACATGGTTTAATCACAAGTCCCTATGTTCAACCCTGGACTCTCTAGGAACCCTATTAAGACTTACACTTGGGTTTTATAGAGAAAACTTGTGTTTAACATAGATATTTCACTTTCTTTCCATGAGCCTAGCTTAAGACTATCACAAATTATTTATGCATAAGATGATGCAACACGTAGCAACGTCATGCAGCTATATGTATGCACTTTTGTAATTAGGTCATAGCATTTTATTTAGGTTGTCATTTTAAGCAAATGACCACTCTTTTTCTTCGTTTTTTTATTCTTTATCCATCCACAATTTTTCATTTTAGTTTTTCTTTGGTTTTTCTTTTGTAATTAAGCCAAATTGTGACGAATTTTGGCAATATCACCCAGGCAGATTGTTAAGCTTCGTTTATAGCTTATTAGTAGGAAAAACCCATTGTTTGAATTGGGAAGACTTGGTTCGTAATTCGATTTCTTATCAAATGTTTGTGGTTCTTGAATGTATTATAACTTTCATGCTTAGAATCTATGATAGGCTTGATATCATTCATCTTTTCATTTTTAGGCTAGAGATTGGCATATGGTATGTGACATGTAATCTTGTGTTAATCGTCGAGTAGCACAAATCAAAGCATGCTTGTATGTAGATTGATCAGTTGTTTAGAAAAACTTTGCGCGATTGATTTAATTCAAGAATGATATCAATTAGTAGCTTAGGTTATCCAAATATAATCGTCTTAGTGAAATCCCCTAGGCTTAATGCGGATGTGAAATTTTTGTGGATACTATTGAACCCAATCAATCAAGTATCTAGTTTAATTAAATATTTTTAGTCAATGTATCAAGGCGCTTGTGACTGCGATTGCTACAAGTAGGCTAAGCACATGCATGCATAAGAAAATATCTCTAGAATTCCTATGATCAACCAAACAATTGAGTGGATTCTAATTCCTAAGCTACATCTCTTTTATATTTCTTACACTTTACTTCTCCGCACTTTATTTTTCCTCGCTTAAATTCTCAAATTATATCAAAATCCCCCCATTTATCGCTTTTGCTATAAATCTTAACTTGTTTGAAACTACATTCGTGCTTCCCTGTGGTTCAACTTAGTATTGCTACTAATACTACCTAGTAGTAGAAGTTACGTTATTATCAACAATTATAAATTTTATTTGATTGTAAGAACCCACAACAAGTTCTTGCCTTCCCAAACGCACCCTTAGTACATGGCGTAAAATTTTTATATTATGGAAGTCTATCAAAAAAATTATAACTACTACTTTAAATCATGTTGAAATCTTGCAATTCACATGTGACTAGCCAATAATGTTATTATATGAAGATAATAAAGCATAAAAAATAACGAAGGTATTACCTACAACAACATTTTGAGAAGTCTATACATAGATTGAATACAACAATTGAGAGATTGAAGTGATGCTTTCCATGAGCGGAAGTAACTTGTTGTACATTTTTTTTCCTTGACTACAATGTTGTTTTATCCTATTAGATTTTTCTAGTAAGGGTTTTAATGAGACAACTATTAAAGTATATGAATAATGCACTTTTTTTTCCTTCAATAGGTTTTTGTCCCATTGAGTTTTTCTTATTAAGGTTTTAACAAGGCTTATATTTCAAATACCATGGACATCTAAGGGAGAGTTATTAGGGGGAGTTGTTATAAATATTTGAATGATATATAGATGTCCATAAAATATAGATTACATATCCCCAAATATATTTTTCATTATCTTTTCTAATATCTTTTTTTTTTTTTTTTTTCATATCTTGTAAGTTCTATAAATAATGGGCATTGGATCTTTGACATAATTGATTACAAAATACGTTCACTAGCTACGTTTTGTCCACTCTACTTTACTTTTGTTAATCTTGTTTTACAACACTTAATTTATTTTATTCGTTTCTCTCGTTGTTATTGCACTTAATTTAGAAAAATTACAAAATTAGAACCACCCCACAACACAACTTGCAACTTCTTCGACCACAATGTTATGAAGTATCTTATTGAAATTTACAAAAATGTTCTAATGATGTTGGTTTCTTCAAGGTCACCAATCATTGATAATGTCCATTAAGACGATCCCTCATCAAATAAGAATGCGTAGGGAAAGTGTTTATTTTTGAAATGGCAAAACTATTTGAATTATTTTTAAATACAACAAAATGCAACGAAATTTTTGTTATATTTGAAAATAATTTTTTTTTTAAAGTATATTATCAATCGTTTTCTTTAGTTTAAAAACCTTATATAAAAAAGTATTTGATATTTTAAGTTTTGTGTCATTTATTTGGTGAATTAATAGCCTATTGAGAAAGATGTCGGAAGCCACACACATATTGACAATCGGGAAACAAATTCAATATCTTTTTAAGAAAATTATTATAAATAGAAAAAATATCAAACTATTTACAAATATAGAAAAATTTCATTGTCTATTGATAGACTGCGAAAAAGTGATATATCAAGGTCTATCACTCATAGACCGTAAAATTTTTCTATATTTGTAAATAGTTTGCTCATTTTGCTATATTTGAAAACAATCCATATTTTTATATATAATACAATTTTAATAAAAATAAATATACTAATAAATAAATTTTTTTACCAAATCTAAATAAACGGAAAGATAAAACAAATAAAAAATTTAAAATTTTATATAAAAAATAAAAATAAATAAAATAATTTACACACGAAAATAAGGACACCCACCCAACGACACTTTATTTATAATAATTATAAGGACAAAATGCAACTTTTGGTGTCCATGTTTTAGATGAATTTATAAAATTGATAAATTAAAAAAGAATGTAAGAAGTTAGAATATGACGATAATTTAGAATGTTTTTTTGCCAATTTAGTTTTAAAAATTAATTATAGGGGATTACTTTACTTTACATTACCTTTCACTATAACTAATAATGGAATTTAAAAAATTCTACAAATTGAATAGCTAATGCATTTTTAAAATTAAAGTATAAAAGTACATTGAAACTAATAATTTAAATCCATCTATAAAAATAACAAATGACAATAATTTTTCTTAAAAAAATTCAAATATAAAAAGTTGGTGATAATTTATTTCTAAAGTTTAATTATGAGAATTATGACACTACTTTTTATAAATTGATAATTATGAAAAAATTTCGTTTGATAACCATAAATTATGAAATTAAAAGCATGTGAATGTCCAAAAACAACTCAGTTTAGAAGCTTGATAGTCCTTAAAAAAATGAGAATTCATCCCCCTTAACTCTTCATAAGTAACCATTGTATGGCCTTTCCTTTAAGGTATCGTGTAACTTCGATTTTATTAAAACATCCCTACAAGCGGACATACTGAGAAAAGGAGTAATGTAAAAGGTATACAAATTATATTTAAGTGGATTAAAAATTCAAGATTGTTTTGACTTTTAAAACATTTTTGGCAAACTAATAATGAAGTTTAAGAATTATCTTTTCCATTTACAAAATATAATTACTTGTGAGATGTTTTTAGCAATTAGATCGTTTGTCATAAAATAGACTTGAAATAACATATCATATCTTTTATAATTTTTGCTAATTTGGTTTAAAAGGGAGCAGAAGACAAAAAAAAAAAAAAATGGAAAAAACTCATTTTGAAAGATTGCCAAATACTTCTATTTATTTTAGGATGACTGGATTAATAAGAACCACTAAATGGAAGTGCTGAATTGCATTACTTTTGATGGATAACAGCAGTTCAACTTTTATCGGATAGTATGGGGATATGGGCAAGTTTAGTTTTGCTAATCTTCAAGGGGAGGCATAGTCTAGAGGGCCATAAGGCAGAAACAAGTCAGCAAAGAAGCCCTTTTTCCTCCTGGGGTTCCACCCCATGTCCTTGCACAACTGATCATTATAACAATTATGCATAATGGCAATGCAACCTCGCTTGTAGAAAGGGCCTGCGTAAAGCTTCAGACACTTCTCCCAGTTAGCTATGTCCTTCTCCATCTCCTTGATGCTTGGTAGCCTGAATGTGCCATCTAGAAACTCCGCCAGCCATCGGCACCTAATTTCCGAGGTGTACAAGTTTGAATTGCTTTCAGAAAATCCAATCACAGCTAGTTGTGGGATTCTGGGATGAATACAATGCCTGGACAAATGGAACAGAAATGCACAGCATCATTAGGATTCAATGTCCAAAGACAATTGTTTGATTCTAGTCAATAAAACCTTATTAAATCTTATTAAATCTTAAGTAAGACGAAACGCTAACATCATAAGATTATAATGGGAAGACAATGATAAATTCATCAAGTGGCTTCTTGAACATGTGTGAATAGCATTGTGATTTTTCCAATTTGTAGTTCTCATTGAAGAAATGGAAGTTCAAGTTATATAGTAATATGTAATATGGACTAGCTTCTAGAATGAAAAGCTCGATTGTTGGTAAAAGTAATGTTAACTTGTTCCAAAAAAAACAGTAGTGAGGCTTTTGATATTGCATTCCACTTCCGTTGTTGATAAGGAAAAATCTCTTTTGTGTTTAATGAACAAAAAATACTCTAAATCTACAGTATTAGGAAATATATAGATAGAAGTGTTGATGAGATCATCTCCATTGTGCACTATCTGGGGATGGATTCAAGTTGGTTTCCTCTGTTATGATGAATCTATATGCATGGAGCTAAGATTTCATTCCTCTAGAATGGAAACCATTTTTTTTTTCTTGTAATTTTAGTTCTGTAATCTAAACTAGTTTCTACCAACATCTAATCCAGCTTACTAATGCCATCTCTCAGTTCCAGTAGCTTTGAACTTGAAAAAGTGAAGACAATTTCCATAACAATTCAATACTTGAAAGGGAGACATGGAGATTTTAAGAAGATCAAAAGCCTAACCTGTACATGGGAACGGCTAAACCACCAAACATCATGTAATCCCGAAAAGTAGGGGAAGCAAAAATATCTCTAAGCTTTAAATCCCCTCTATATCCAGTAGCCAAAATGACCAAATCTGAGCGAACAGGTTTGCTTTCTCCTTCGATAATGACACCCTCTTCACAGAAGGTGAAACTCGGCGATTTCTTCAAAATTATACTTCCTTCATCCACTTTGTCATAGAATTTGTCAGGCAATCCTGCGAATATACACGAGCTGATATCTTGTAGAAAGCTTTGCTCCGGCACCATCCCATATTTGGCCAATTTTACTTTCCTCATCGCGTGGGTTTCCACGATCTTCGAGAACAACCATCTCTGTGAAAAGAATCCGAAAAAACTTCAAACACACAGAAAGAAACAGAAAGGAAAATAGAGAGTTAGAGAAATGAAAATTACAATTGGGGAAAGAAGAATGGCGAGGAGATAGAGAAGGAAACCTTCGCCAGGTTTGTGAATCAGAAGCTCGGAAAATCGATTCATGTAGAGAAAACTAAAAGGAATCCCCCATGGACGAGTATCAGGAGGGTTCCAGTGCTTGGTTCTGTAAAGCAGAGTGCAGGGTTTGTTAGGGCCTGCAAATTAGAGAGAAGAAGAAAACGATGATGAGAGGGAGGAGGAGAAGTCGAGAAATTTTGGGAGGGGCGGGGGGAAATTGAAAATTACCATTGGTATTGGCGCATTCCATGGCTAAGTCGACAGCGGACTTGTGGAAACCGACGACGGTGACTTGCTTATCCTTGATGAGCTTGGTAGCAGTGTCGGAATCCATGGCAGAATATTCGAGTGAGTGAAGAACTTTACCGGCTTTGAATGCTTCAGGGCCTCCATTGGGAGGAAATATGGGGATATTTGGAACATCGCTGAATCTTCCGATGCAGAGTACTACGAAATCTGCCACCAACTCCTGCAAATTCCCCCATTGTTATGTAAGAATACAAGCGCTGTACGAAAAGCCTATTTGGAATGTCTAAAATGGTAAATGACCAATTTTTTTCTTTTTAAAACAATGTCAAATAATCATTTGAGGATGCCACGATCATGTAAAGTTATGGTGTTTCCCCTTATTGATTCTTTTCCCTTTTTTCTCTTCTTCTCCCTTCTTATTCTTTTCCTTTTTTTTTTCTTCTTCTCCGATTCCTTTTTTTTTTTTTTTTTTTTTTTTTTTTCCTTCTTCTTCTTCTTCTCTGGTTCTCGAAACTCCTCTCTTTTTTTCTTTTCTTCTTCTGCTTCTTCTTTTTCACCGATTTCTTCTTTCTTCTCTGGCATGAATAGTCCAAGATTCAACGCAGCCAGCTCTGGTGAGCGACAATGAGAAGGAACAAGAGCGAGAGTGAAAGCAAGAGAGAAAGCGAGAGCGAGAGATAACGAGAATGATTGTGAGTGAGGAAAGGATGCGAGAGTAAGAGCAAGAGAGCATGAAAGAGATCAGCTTTTCCGCATGCGTGAATTCATTTTAGTAATTTCATCCGAACCTAACGTCAGTAAATGGTCATTTGGCATTTTTTTTTTTTTAAATTCGGGTCATTTGGCATCTTCGGCTCAATTTTTAGGTTATTCCAACAAATTGCTCTAAATAATCTTCATTTTTTTTCATTATTTAAAAAAAATTGTTTTAAATTATTTATTTATTTATTTATTTATTTATTTATTATTATTATTATTATTATTATTTTTAGAGATGGGAGATCCAACTTTTAGACTGGAAGGTAGTGTTAATTCATTGATAAGCTCACTTTGGGAAAAAAAACCTTGTTTACATGTATTCTTTTTTATCAATTATTTAAAGAATTTATGAATTATTAAATACGAAATTAGAAGCTTAATAATATATTAAACAAAAAATTTAATTTGATGTATAATAGATCTATTTAAAAATTTCAACACACAAAGTATCTATTAAAATAAAATTGAAAACTTAAGAATTTATTTACCATTTTTAAACATCAAGAACCTATTGAACCTAATGCAATAAAAAGAAATAATCTAATAATAAGTTCGAGTCAATTCAATTGTCCAAATCAAATCTAATTTTAGGAGAATCCAAGAAACAGTCAAACCCATTGAGTTTTCAAGTAATTGAATCTTTTGGGTCATTAGTTCCTTTAGTTCATTGTTGACCTTTTTTTTTCTTTTTTTAGAAAAAAGGAAGGTTAATTCACTTCTTTCATATTGCATTTGGTTACTTAGTTTTCAAAATATAAATTTGTCCTCCAAATTTTTAGAATATGTGCATTTGGACAGTGAGTTTTCAAGACCATATTTTTAGGTCCTCAAGATTTTAATAATAGGTCTAAAAAGTCATTGGAAGAAATTTATTATTATTTTAAATAATTATGCGAGAGTTTAAATTAGAAAAATAAATTTTAAAGATTATATTTCCTCTCTTAATTTATTTTCTTTAAAAAAATTAAAATCTTGTATAATTATTTTTGTTTTAAATAAATTTTAAGCACTCAAAAACTAAATACATCTATTGTTCAAAAATTAAAAAATAAAGAGGTAATTTTGACAAATTATTAATAATACTTAAGAGGGCAAGCCAAATTGGAAAGGGAATGATATGATGTATATGTATTAAAGATGTGTTGACAACGAGAAAAGCAACGTTAAAACTCACTTGGAGCGGAACATTAGTCCGACTGTCAACAATGTTGATCCTCCATTTACTATGTTCAGAGAAGGCATCACCCGAGCCGCCCCAATGAGTCCAACCTTCAATCTCCTCATTGGAGAAACCTTCATACTCGATACTGAGGACTCTGGTGTTGAGTCTGATGTACTTAGTCAATCCGAAATGTTCGGCGTAAGATTTGATGTAATCAAGAACTAGATTTATTTTGGAAATTCTTCAGTCACCGATTTCGGCCAAGAGAAATCGGAGAATCGAAACATCTCTTTAGGCGTCTGCAATATTGTTGACTTTAGTGTCTCACTCCAAACGCCGCCAATGGCACCTCTAGCCTCAACTACAATCGGAATCAACCCTTTGGATAGAATAAATTTGCAAGCCGCTAGTCCGCTAATTCCACCTCCGATAATCACCACTTTCTTCGGTTCCATCGTCTCCTATGTCCTGTAAAAGTAGGCTTTCTTCTCTCCCAAGTAATGACTAATGTTGACACAATATTACAAATGGGATATCGCCCCATTTATAGCTGACAAAAAGATAGGCGTGGAAGGGAATTATACTTTTTTTTTTTTTTTTTCCTCTTTGTAAGAGTGAAGTGAAATGATTATTCTATCTTTAAGATATTATACTTTTTGTTCTACCATTGATAGAATATATTCTCATTTTATTCCCTATTTCACACATTATTAAATAATTTATTTTTTTTTCATGGGTTGCTGATACAATTATTAAATAGGAAAATTCTTATAAACAGAAAAAATATAAATATAGCAAAATTTTAGTTTCTATCTGTGATAGATCGCAATAGACATAAGTAAACATCTATATGTCTCTATCTAGTAAAGTGATAGATGTTTATTTGGGTCTATCGCGGTCTATCACAGATATAAAGTAAAACTACAATAATACTCAATTTTTTTTTTCGTATTTTGATTAAGTTTCTTTACCTTTATTTACATCGAATAAAAAAAAAATACGATGCTTTGATTCTCTCACTCCAACTTTAAAATTCTTAAAAAGCATTCCACTAGAAGATTTTATTCTTAAGGGGCATTTTCATTCCTTTTCATTACTTAATACGTTTATGAAGGAATCAATACAGATTAATTTGACTCAAAATTTTGGAGCGAAATGAAATATGTTTCGATTTCTAAATTAGGGTTGTATTGTTAGATTTTATGTCCTAAAACTTGTGGTTTGTAAACTTTGGACATATTCTCAATGAAGTTGTTATCGAGGTTTATTCAATAAAGATGCTATTGAACATACCTCTTCTACGCAAGGTTGATCACTCTTTGAGGTTTTTCTTCTCCTTACTCGGTTATCCTTACACGCATCCCTCTTGGCTGATGACGCCTAATATGGACACCCCAACTCCTCTTTATCAGCAGCTCTAGGGCGCCTCAACCTTCCTTGCACCCAAGAAGCATCCTCCTTCCAACTCTTCTTAGCACACATCAATCCGCACATGGCCTCCTAGAGACGCATCCCTTGGCCTACTCCCTTGACACTTCATGCTTGCAACACAACTTAAGCTCCGCTACTTATTGATTCTCAACGCCCCAAACCCTCACTTAGCCAAACTTCACAGGTCTCTTCCCTAACGCTGGCCACACCTAAAACAAAAAACCCAACTACTCTTTTTCATGGCACTTGGCTACCTTCCTTTTCAACTACTTGCCTAGCCACTTGCCTAAAATCATTCCCACGGCTAAGTTCACAAGCATGCCTTCCTTGGCTTCTCTTTTCCACACCTCCTTCAATCTAAACAAAGAAAATTTTTCTAAGTCCACAACAATACACATCACTTAAGTTAAGTACTAAGAAATAAATGTAGGGTTTACAAAAAAGAGATGGAAAAATAGTGGAAGAAGAAGAAATATGCTCCACTCCTCAGCCTCCATAAGTTCTCTCGTCGAAATCGGGGGGAGCATAGCTATGTTGTAATGGAGCGTTGCTACGCACTGCATAGAAATCATAGCATAAGTCTCAAGTGTCACTGCACTGCGAACCTGCCCTTTTCATCGAAACTCAGAGCGTAGCTATGCTCTAGGGTAGGGTCACTGATAACACTTAAAATGTGCTATCTTCCTCAGCTTAACTCGAGATCGTTGTACTATTTAATGTGTCAGTTATGTTATTTTGTAGGTTTCGAGCACATAGTAGGTAGAACGGGGCATTAGCAATGAATTAAAGCTAAAGCAAACCAAAATGGAGTTTCATGACATCAACCGAGAAAGAAAACTCCAAAATGACCAAAATGCCCCTGAAGTCATGGCACAACGGCGCTGTCTAGGTGCAGCTGCGACACATTTTTCCAATAATAATTCAGCTGGCATAGAGTAACAGCGCCGTGGCGCCCCGAAGTTGAAGCGTGGAAGAAATTAGCGTCAGTGTTGTGACGCTCCGACGATATTTTAAATAGATTCTCTTCGATTTTTGGGTCACTTTTGAAAATTGCAGCCACCCAACACCCGAATTCTCTCTGTTTTCCTCTTCTTTTCTTTTTTCCTTTGCGTTGGAACTAGAACCCATTAATCGGTATGTCGATTATGGGCTAAGGCACACTTTTTCTAGCTTAAGTATTAGGAATTCTTCTTTGTAATTGATTTTCTTAAGAGGTTTCGAACTAATTCTTTGGATACATGATTTACTTCTGAAATTTACAATGCCATGATTGAATCATGACACTGTGTTCGCTTTGATTGTTGCTTTGATTGAATTATGACTCGTGCACTTGGTTGTATGTCGATCACAGAGACAATAGGTTAGGTTAGCTTGCAAACCTAATTGTTGGTGAGTATTGTTCTAATCAACCTAGGATTAAATCAATAGGCCATTTGATCTAGGGCTTTCCAGTTGAATGTTCCGCTTAATATCCCTTAAACTTAATGCAATTGGATCTAATACAAATTTTGCATGCCTATCATCAGTTTGTTTTAATTCTAATTTGTCGATTAGGACAATTTAATTTTGGCCTTTCTAATTAAATTGATTAGGTGGTAAGTATAACAAATTTAGTAATGACAAACCAATGAATGAGAACATCGAACAAAGGAAATCTCGTCCAATCCAAGCTAAAGCTTTCTCCAATTGAACTTTACTCCCTTTAATCCTGCATTTTATTTTTTATGAAATTTAATTTTTTTTCTTGCAACCAAATTTCTCATAACCCCCCCTCCCCCCTTTTGGTTACATAGGATTGAAAACTGCCTAATTGTGAGATTCGAAGTGCTCCCTGTGTTCGACTCGACTTGCCACTACTATTGTTGGTTAAGTTCGAAAAATTTATTTGGCACATAATTAGGTGACGAAATCCGTCCGCCAAATTGGCGTCGTTGCCGAGAAGCCAAGAAATTTCTGTTTTGGGGAGTTCTCAATTCCTTATCGTTCTTTAATTTTTCCTCCTTTATATGACCCAATCCTCCCAGGATCAAAATTCTCTGTTGTATTTTGCAAATATTGACAGAGAGGAAAGGCGTCGTAGGAGGGAAGCTAGAGAGCGAAGAGCTTCAGAAGAACATTCCAGTGCAGAAGGCACATTTAAAGAGCTTTTAGAAGAAAGAGACACCAATGATGCAGCTTGAAGAGCGCACATTGCGGGACATCTCAGCCCCGAACGTTGATTAGCAGCCTCTATGCATTACCTATCTCACTACGACATGTAGTTTTGAATTAAAATCAGGCTTAATTCACTTACTCCCTTCCTTTTCTAGAGGTGCAGGTGAGGACCCCTATAAGCATCTGAAGGAGTTCATCATTATGTACGAGGGGATGAGGCCCCATGGCGTGACTGAGGAACAAATCAACCTCAGAGCCTTCCCCTTCTCCTTAAAGGATGACGTCTAGGATTGACTTTACTTCATTCCTCCTGGTTTTGTGACCACTTTGAAGGAAATGCAGAGTTAGTTCTTGAGGAAGTTCTTTCTCGCGTCACGTGTCGCACATATAAGGAAAGAAATCTACAAGATCTCTCATACAGGGGGCGAGACACTTTTTGAGTACTGGGAGTGGTTCAAACGCTTGTGCGCTAGCTTTCCCAACCACCAGATCTCTGACGCGTTGTTGATTCAATACTTCTATGAAGGGCTTGTCCCTAGTGATAGGAGTACCATCGATGCAGCCAGTGGTGGCGCTTTGATCAATAAGACTCCCATGGAGGCTAGGGCACTCATCTCCACCATGGCAGAGAATGCATAGTAGTTCGGAACGCGAGCTCTCGGCAGTATCACGTTGTAACAACCCAAACTTTGAGGTAATTTTCTTAATTGATTAATTTCATTATCTTAAAATTAGTTGGGGTATTATTATTTTGTTTTATATTAGTATTTAGAATTTAAGAGGATTTTGATGGGGTTAGGGTTTTAAGAATTATTTTAAATAGGGGTTAAGGTATTAGGAGTTGTGCTAAAAAGTGAAAAGGAAAAGAACAAAAAAAAAGAAAAAGAAAAAGAAAAAGAAAAAGAAAAAGAAAATTTTCTTTCCTTTCTTTCCTTTATCTCTTCCTTCTCGTCGGCACCCTCTCTTCCTCTTCTCCATATTTTTTTCTTCTTCATCTCGTCAGCAGTAGGTCACCGCCATCGTGTCACCGGCCAGTGCAGTCTGCCGCGGCCCCGTTCCTCTTGTTCCAATGATCCCAGCGCGCCGTGAGTGTAGCAGCAGCTCCAGCGAGTGCAGCAACCAGCCATCATCGTCGCGATTTCGAGTGCCAACCATTGTAGTTGCCGCCAATCTAGTGAGTCTTCTATCCGTGGGTTGGGTGTTGCCGCCGTTTGACCGATCGTCCACCTCGCTGAAGTTGATTGTTGGGTGAGTCATTTTGGGACTATTTTGGTGGTTTATCCTTGTTACCCATTAAGTTTTGGGTTGTTCTATTTGGTGTTCTTAGGTTTTGGAAGGTTGGGTTCAAATTGTGTGAAGCCGTTGGGGAGATTTAAAGGTTGATTGTGGCATTTTGGGTAAGGAAATTTATATTTTTTTGTGATTTCAATGGTTGATTGTAATGATTTTGGTTATTGCAAAGTTGAGGGTTTAGTGTCGAATTTGTTTGTGTGTAGCTTGGGTGTCCTACTGAAGGCGTTGGAATTTGAAGTTAAATCTTTGTACTGGGTAAGTGAATTAGAAATTTGACGGTAAGTTGAATCGGGTGCTCGCAAGAGTTGCAGGAATTTATGGTGGCTTATGTTTTGTGACTAGGACGTGTGACTCAAAACTTATCGACGACAAAGAGGAAGGCTCATTGATTGTTATTCATAATTGATTCAAAGTAAGTAATTGATAACTTGTAGAAATACAAGTTATGATAGCCTTTTTCTTAGATAAATAGAGATTAAATAGAGAAGCATGCGGCAGTTTATGTTGATTTTTATTAATAAATCTTCATTTGCGTTATACTCTTGTATTTTTATGAAGATAATGATTTTACCACTTTTTGAGCCTAAAACGCATGTTTTAACGTAGGAATGCAAACGATGGTTTGATGACTTCTTAACGCAGGACTACGCGTTAGCAATCTATTCTTCATGGACGCATGATCTGAACGGAACGCGAACAACCTGAAGATGCGTTAACAACTACTCAACGCAAGACTATGCATTAGCAACTCATGATGCGTTGACAACAGCCAAACTATCCATGAACGCATAAACAACCATCAATGCAAGGCAGCGGACAATCAGATCAGAATCTTGAGAGATTGTCAGATGATTGACGAACATGATCTGTGGCTAAAGTGGTGGATCTTAATTGACCCAAGAATTACGCAATTAGGCGAGATGGACGCATGATATCAATCTCGCCGCCAATCAAGCAGATTTGCCATTGATTGCGAACGCAACATCTATAAAAGGGCAAACCTGCAAGATGAGAAAGGGTTGTTGATTCTCGGAAGAATTCCATAAGTGACAGCAGAGTTCTCTCCAGACTTCAACCGGAGACGAATAGCTCGAGAGAGAAGAATCTTCCCTCCACCTGACCACTTCACAGCAGAACCTCACGCTTCCATCCAGGCGACTCAAGACATTGACGCCTTTCCGACTTTCTATCTTACTTTTTCTATCTTGATTTTAGATTTGTGTCAAGACATTGAGCTTATCTAAAGTTGTATTCCATTCATCAATATATATTTCTTCCATGTCTACTCATTTCTTTATACTTTCCGCTTTTTACTTTCAATCCATGAGTAACTAATCTCTCAAGGGTCTAGGGTTGCATTAGCATCTAACTAAGAACCATAGTGTAACTATTTCATCTTGTCAATTGCAAACTTAATCCGATGCTTATGTCCATCTAGCTAATCGATATAAGTAGTAATAATCAAACTGCTCGAGAGGGTAAGTGATTGTGGAACTCAATTGACAAGGGTCAAGAAGTGTTACCTGTCTATAGGAATAACCTTGGTTCTTAACACTCTCCTATGCGTTATAGACATATAACGCATAGCGGCTGACAACCGGGAGAAGAGTCGCAAGTATGAATAGACTACCACCATGCGTTTCCGATGTTAGATGTTAACCAACCCGAACCCTGTTTTTATCCATCCATTCAAATCATTAGCTGACTTTGCTGTGTCGCATGCCTTTCCATCTTCCACATTTAGTCTAGTGTACATATTATCGCTTTCTTTAGATTAGAAACAAATACCTCTCCCAATTATTTCTTGGTTACCGCTGCAACGCATATAATCCACATAAATATAGAATCAACATAATCCCTGTGTTCGACCTCAGACTCACCGAGAAAACCTACTCCTTTGCTTATACTTGGGTAAATGAGAGGAAAACTTGACAGATCACCAACACATGGCATTTAAGCATCAGTAAGACACATAGCATGTTCAACGCATGATATGTGAAACGCATCATCATTGCTTACCTGCACCTTGCGTTTGTACATTTCAATTCCATTTTTGGCGCCGTTGCTGGGGACTTGAGATCTGTTTCACAACAAGTTTTTGGCGCCGTTGCCGGGGATTATTGCATTGATTTAATTATTTTATTCAGATTACTGTGTTGTAGGATTCCTCAGTCGACGGAGTATAGTAAGTTTCTTCTCTGCCAGAAGCTTCTAACAGTATCTGAGTGACGGGAGCAATCCATAGCTCAATATTGACCCAGAGATTGAGAGGACCTTCACCAGAAGGACAAGGTTGAATTGAAGAAGGACCAATCGTAGCTTGGATTGAATTCATACGGCTAGTAAGGAAATTGCCTGCGTAAGTAGGAGGAGTATTGGATATGACTTACTCATATGCCGAAGATCTTTTCGACAGAACTTCATGGAATACCAATGAGTGGGTGGACGACGGATATGGATTTCGCTCCACCAATAGAAGGCAAACGCAAGCTGGAATGCTTGAAGCTGATGCTGCCATCAATCTCTCAGCTCAGATCCGAAATGACATCTCTGCTGGAGACGATAGTCTTGAATAATCAAGGTAGATCAGTTGCTGCGATGTATGCAGTGCACGCGATGAACCCGACAGCATCTGTAGACTGCCCGCAGTGTGGTGCGGGGCACTTGTATGACATGTGTCCCTACAATCTTCAGTCTATCTGCAGTGTTCAAAACAACCCCTACAGTGAAACGTACAATTCGAGTTGGAGGAACCACCTTGACTTCGGATGGGGTGGGACTCAGCAACAAACGCAGAGGGCTGAGCAGCAGCCGCAGAGAGGCAACCCTCCTGGTTTCAACCAATAGAATCAAGGCCAGTATCATCAGTATTCGAGGGATTCGCAAGCGGACGCATCATCCTCATTGTCTTCCATTGAATCTCTTTTATGAGAAGATAACAGTAAGGTTGAAGCAACGCGCCAGTCGTACGATGCAATGTTCCAAAACTGCTCCGAGAAATCGCTACGAGAATTTATATCTACACGCGATGCGATGTTCCAGAGCCAAGCCAAAGCTATTCGCAATTTAAAAATTCAAATAAGTCAAATTGCAGAGGCAATCAAAAATGAAAAGCAAGGAGCATTGCTAAGTACGACCGAAGTTCCAAGAGGGAACTTAGAAGAACAATGTCAAGGTGAGACATTGTTAAATGGGAAAATGAATCCCACAGCGCATAATGAGGGGACGCAAGGAAACTTGCAACTCGTAAACGCTCCAACAAGTCAACCGATGGAGAGCACCATGCATAATGTCCATCATCCATCATCTTCTACCGAATCGCAAGAAGAGGAATATATAGAGCGGAGAGAAAAAGCAACGCAGGCAGAACCTACGTCTGTATATGAAGATACCACTTCTGGACGCGTTCTGATTGACGTCCAAGAAGAAATCTCAACGCCCCGCGTGGGGGATCAGGTAAAATTTAATGTAGTTAACGCGTTAAACGATCCTGATCATTTCCAATCTTGTCAGATGAACGCAGATATCAATGAAAAGACAAAACCTGTGAACGCGACGTTGAGAGATGAAATCCTCAAGGATGTTGAAGATGGTGAAGAAGATGAAATCAAATTACTCTCCGATGGTATAATTGAGCAATCAGACCGGAGTAACAGATCCGCAGCAAAGATCGAGCCGCTATTAAAAGAGCCTTCAACGCATGAGCTAGAAACCAGACCAACGCATCCCAAATACGCGCACTTGAGGGAGGTCATAATGCACTTCATTGTCGCCTCTGCGTTGAACCCTGAACGCGATAAAGGCTCTAACGACCTACGCGAGCGTAATAACTGAGCTTGCGTCGAAAGGTCCCAACGGTTCTGAACGCCTACTTTTCCAAGGACGCTTTTCTTTTATCCTTGCTTCCTTTTTATTCGCACTTGTTTTAGTATTGATTTCTTTATTTTATTTTATTTTGTTTTCTTTCTTTTATTCGTACTTTGTTTTTAGTATTTATTTCTTTTTCTTTAATTTCAATTTTAGGAGTAGTGTTAATTAGATAAGCATGAAATTAGGTGTCGAGCTTTAATGTAAATTGTATGATTTCACCGCATACTTTGTCATTCATGCATGCGTCCAACGCATAATTGAATATGCGTTCAGCGATAAACGATTTCTGTGTTTATTGAGTTAAGATTAGGGGTGAGGTTAAAGCCGTAAATTTTTTGTCAAACGCATAATACTTAACTTCAAACACATACTTTGACCTGAGAACCATGCGTTCATCAGCTATGCGTTTATCATTAGTTCACTGCGTTTTAGATAGAGCAATAGGTGAAACGCATACGTCTTTTGAGTCTATGCGTTTTTCCCAAAAACACTCAAGTGCTCTATATGCGTTAATTAGCCGCCCATCACACTTGATGGGTGTGCGGCTCAATAAAATCAGCCTAGATCAGTGGGATTTCGGATATTGCGTCTCTGCATTTATTACTAACGGCCCAATTAGCCCTTTATCAATGCGATTCGATTTCCCATTTTCCATTTTCGAAACACTTCACCTTTAAAACCTCCGGCGATTTGTGTTCTTCGCATTTCTGTCTATGTCGAGCCAATCAGACTCCCAAAATCAAGAACACTCCGTTGGCGATGTTTCCCCAATATCTTCGTACAATACCCAGTATTCGACTCCATCTTCTTCATCATCACCCGAGGTATTTCGATCTCCATTTTTCTCTCCACCATTATTCTGACCCACTCGACTTATGAGACCTTTTGCTTCTCCGGTCCACCGAAGACCTCCAAATCCCAATCCACCATTTATCCCAACTTTCTCGGTGTCGCGAATCAGGGCTACTGCCCAAAGACCGCCTATAAACCCATTTTTCCGACCATTCTTCAGACCCCCAATCCGTCCACCAGTAGTCGACCTTGACTTAGACGACTGTGTTGAAGTCCTAAATATCCGCCCCTTGAGCCGAATCAACCCGGTACCTACTCCAAAACCCAAAAGTCGAGTCAAATCTTGTATCTTTAGGCCCAGAATGAAGAATGTGAGGGAGTTTTCCGCCGCGAACTTCAATGCCGGAAACCAAAGGCTAAGCACGGAAAACTCCAAGGCCGAGCAACTGGGTCTTGGAACGGTTCACGATGAAGCCAGCACACTGTACAGAAGCAACGGAATACGCTGAAGAGAAGAGAGAGAGGTATTCGGCGACATTCTGGAGAGAATCGCTCAAGAGAAGAGGCAAGCAAACGATTGGGAGGATGACGGGGAGGTCAACCAGCCTTTACCTCGTCTGCCCAGCACAAGAGGAACAGAAGAGATGGGAAGAGAAGTAGAAGAAGAGGTGGCTGTCAAAGAGGGGGAAGTGAACTCCGCACGTTCCTCAGACGCATGGATAGCCGAGATCCTAAGCGGATTGCGTGACCCAATGGACGCAACCGTTTCAGACGCAAGACGGGAATCACCCTCGCCAATAAAAAAGGTCCAGAGTCAGTTGAAAGAGACTCGAGAGGGTGAAAAGAATGAGGGAAATGAGGAAGGAGAAGCCGCCTACAGCAAGGAGATCGTAGGCGAGCCATCTGCAATGCAAGGGTCAGTCCCTGCGTCTATTAGTCATGAGGAGATGACCCTGGACTCTAATGAAGGACCTATCAAAAAGGTAGTGTTGGCCGCAGAGGCCAAGAGAGGAAGAGAAGAGGAAGAGGAAGTGGTACCCTTGTTAAGGAAGAAAAGAAGGGTATCACAAGACACTGCCGAGGATGAAAAGCCTAAAAGCGCAGAGCAAGGAGACGGTCTTGAGTCCCCAATTGCGGCAACATCCTTCGATAGGCTGGCAGCAAAGATGAAGAAGAAAAGGGCCAAGTTGAGAAAAGAGCTCAGGGAAAGGAGCGGAGAAAATTGCTAAGGACGCATTGTCCAGTAAGGAGGCGCGCAGGAAGTGCGGCCTCAAGAAGATTGGGAAACGCAAGGCCTTCCTGATCCTCAAATAGACGAAGCTGCAATGGCATTTGAAGAGGAAATGAGGGAAGAAGAAAGAATAGAAAAAGCAGCTGAGGAGCTTGAGAGAGAGTTGCAAATAGAGGAAGATGAGGAGTTGGCTGCAAGAATAAATGCCCAAAAAGAGAAGGAGGGCAAGAAGAAAAAGGAGAAGAGAAGTAGGCACCACTCGCCTACAAGGAAGGAACGCATCGAGGAGGATGTGAGAAAGGAGCAAGGTGTTAGCACCTTGAAAAAGAAGAAGAAAGAAAGAGAGGAGTCAGTCACCAAACTCCCAAGCATTCACAAAGAGAAACGCAAAGGGAAGAAGAAGGTGACTGAGGCACCAGCTAAAGTGGCCAAGAGCAGACAGAGAATAGTGGATAAAATCCCTGCTAAGGCCAAAGGAAAAGCTAAGGTGGTTGATGCGTCACCAAAGAAGAAGGAAGGAAAAGAGAGATGCAGGGCGCTCCCTGATTTATTGATGGAGGTAGGATTTTTCCCTGAAGAAGCCCCGCTGCCGCCATATATCACCAAAATCATCGACCACCACGGCTGGAGAAACTTTTGTTCCAGCACCTCTTGGGTCCAACCTGACTTAGTCTGCAGTTTTTATAACAGACGCATTGATAAAGAGGAGGATTTGGTGGTGGTTGAAGAAAATGAAGTCCCATTCAACGCAAGAGAAATAAACGCAATATATGGGTTGAGGGACAACTCGGAGGCGGAAGGAAACAAAATTATAGAATCAACTCCATCGGAGTTAATGGAAGACGCAATCCGAGTATTGGCGAAGCCCGGGGCGAAGTGGGACGTTTCACCCACAGGCATTAAAACGTTGTCTGCTAGCAGCCTACGACCAGAGGCCAACCTGTGGGTATACTGGGTGAAGAAGCGACTAATCCCTACGACGCATGACAAAACAGTGTCAAGGGATCGCTGATGGCAGCTTATTGCATTATGCGTCGCATCCCCCTTGATGTCGGACGCATAATTGCGGCGCAGATAAGAGGGGTGTTTAACAAGCCAAGAGGCCAACTCTTTTTTCCTCACACTTATCATGAACCTATACGCCAATGCTACCATCAGAGGGCAGACAGAAGTGTTGGACGCAGAGAAGATGATCGAAGTCAGTGGCGTAATCGCCCATAAGACTCTGCGTCGATTGATGAGGGGATCACAACATTTGCCAGAGCCTGCTAAGGCCATCAAAAGACCTCATCAACCCATTCCACCACCCAAAGTGTCGCCTCCAAAGCCGAAAACGTAGAAGAAGGGGAAGTCATCCAAACTAAAACGCAAGGCTGTGGCAAGTCTTGATGCCACCATTAGACCTTCCTCAACCTCAAGCTCTTCACCCCCACTTCCAACAACTAGAAGAGAACCAACTCCACCTCCACCTCCTCTTGAGACGCATTGCCCTAAGCCACCTCCACCTCCTCCTAAAACGCATCACCCAAAACCTTCTAAACCTCAACCTTCCGCAAAACCCACCTCCCCAATCTCCTCAATAAGAGTTGATGACCTACACTATGGGGATTTTGGCGCGACCTCTATGCGTCCATCATCCCCTGCGTTTGATGAAACTCCATCAACTTCTCGCCCCCATCCAAACCGTCCTCAACCACAAACGCAACCTCAACTGCAAGAAGCCCAACTCGACCTCGACTGGGAGACAGTGCAAACATACCTACAACAATCAATCTTGCGTCCAGTGATGCACTCATTGAATATGTTAGCACGCCGGTAGACGGAGCAGTTTCACTTTACACTGAATTACATTCATCAACTGTTCTCGATTCGACCGGAAGTCCCGCCCCTAACATTCCTGAACGCCTACAACAGACGCTTGTCTTCCCAATACCGCAGCGCCCTGCGCTTGAGCAGAAATGCAGACCTGATGAAGACAAGTCAGATGGTTAAAAATTTAGGGATATAGTTAAGAGTTGTATCTTCTTTAGAGCTTTTATTGCATTATCTTCATCTCCAATTGTATGCGTTGTGGATTATTCAATTAATAGAATGAAAAACTTCTTCGCCGCATGGGCTTTCTAATTACTTCTTTGCGTTGTCCCTTGTTGTAAATTCATTCTAAGTACGTTTAATTACTCCCAACTTTTATCTTTGCGTTGAAAAGTTAGTCACTATGAGGATAATCATGCTTACACTTTTTATACACTCTTAAGTTAAATTACTTTCAATGCGTCTGCATACTATTCCTTAGAAACGCAATCCTACTTTGCATGTATGCAAGCGGCCAATTCAAACCTCTTTTACAAAATTTTGCAACATAATCTTTGTTTACAATTTAAGCAATGAGGACCTTGCTACTCTCAAGTTTGGGGGTGGAAGAGGTTTGAACTGTCAAAGATAAAAAAATATGAGGAACTTATTTCAAACTTTTCTAAAAAAAAAAAAAAAATATTATTCTTTTAAATGCAAAACTCCGTTGGCAAGACTAATATATTTATCTTGTTAAGAGTTTAGCTAAAAACGACACCTGCTCATAGTTGGCCGCCTCCATGCACCCCATAGTTGGTGTGCCAAAACGAAGGCGGGTAATCGTAATTAGTGACGCATAGATAAATAATAAACTCTAATGTCTAGTGAGGAAACCGAACTTAGATAAGAGTTTAGTCGAGAAGGGCACTTGCTCGTAGTTGGCTGCCTCCATGCACCCCATAGTTGGTATGTCAGAACGAAGGTGGGTAACCCTACTCGACGCATGCTTAATATATAAATAAGAAAACAAGAAAGAAAAAGAAACTTTATATCTTCATCTTTTTAGACTCAGTGTTCAAAAGAAGAAACAAAAATTTTGTGAATAATGAGTTAAAGAATTTTGAAAAGAAAGCTTGCCGCATACAAATTAGACCCATTCGAAAGAAAAGAATATAGAGGTAGAGAAATACTATAACTGACGGGTAGCTGATTGAGTATAGCATTCTGAGAGACTAGTCAATGCGTTGAGAAAATGTTTAGGATAGGACAAGCATTTATCTAAGTTTGGGGGTGTGATAACTTGTAGAAATACAAGTTATGATAGCCTTTTTCTTAGATAAATAGAGATTAAATAGAGAAGCATACGGCAGTTTATGTTGATTTTTATTAATAAATCTTCCTTTGCGTTATACTCTTGTATTTTAATGAAGATAATGATTTTACCACTTTTTAAGCCTAAAACGCATGTTTTAACGCAGGAATGCAAACGATGCGTTGATGACTTCTTAACACAGGACTACGCGTTAGCAATCTGTTCTTCATGGACGCATGATCTGAACGGAATGCGAACAACCTGAAGATGCGTTAACAACTACTCAACGCAAGACTATGCGTTAGCAACTCATGATGCGTTGACAACGGCCAAACTATCCATGAACGCATAAACAACCATCAACGCAAGGCAGCGGACAATCAGATCAGAATCTTGAGAGATTGTCGGATGATTGACGAACATGATCTGTGGCTAAAGTGGTGGATCTTAATTGACCCAAGAATTACGCAATCAGGCGAGATGGACGCACGATATCAATCTCGCCGCCAATCAAGCAGATTTGCCATTGATTGCGAACGCAACATCTATAAAAGGGCAAACCTGCAAGATGAGAAAGGGTTGTTGATTCTCGGAAGAATTCCATAAGTGACAGCAGAGTTCTCTCCAGACTTCAACCGGAGACGAATAGCTCGAGAGAGAAGAGTCTTCCCTCCACCTGACCCCTTCACAGTAGAACCTCACGCTTCCATCCAGGCGACTCAAGACATTGACGCCTTTCCTGCTTTCTATCTTACTTTTTCTATCTTGATTTTAGATTTGTGTCAAGACATTGAGCTTATCTAAAGTTGTATTCCGTTCATCAATATATATTTCTTCCATGTCTACTCATTTCTTTATACTTTCCGCTTTTTACTTTCAATCCATGAGTAACTAATCTCTCAAGGGTCTAGGGTTGCATTAGCATCTAACTAAGAATCATAGTGTAACTATTTCATCTTGTCAATTGCAAACTTAATCCGATGCTTATGTCCATCTAGCTAATCGATATAAGTAGTAATAATCAAACTGCTCGAGAGGGTAAGTGATTGTGGAACTCAATTGACAAGGGCCAAGAAGTGTTACCTGTCTATAGGAATAACCTTGGTTCTTAACACTCTCCTATGCGTTATAGACATATAACGCATAGCGGCTGACAATCGGGAGAAGAGTCGCAAGTATGAATAGACTACCACTATGCGTTTCCGATGTTAGATGTTAACCAACCCGAACCCTGTTTTTATCCATCCATTCAAATCATTAGCTGACTTTGCTGTGTCGCATGCCTTTCCATCTTCCACATTTAGTCTAGTGTACATATTATCGCTTTCTTTAGATTAGAAACAAAAACCCCTCCCAATTATTTCTTAGTTACCACTGCAACGCATATAATCCACATAAATATAGAATCAACATAATCCCTGTGTTCGACCTCGGACTCACCGAGAAAACCTACTCCTTTGCTTATACTTGGGTAAAGGAGAGGAAAACTTGACAGATCACCAACGCATGGCATTTAAGCATTAGTAAGACGCATAGCATGTTCAACGCATGATATGTGAAACGCATCATCATTGCTTACCTGCACCTTGCATTTGTACATTTCAATTCCACAATTTATTCATAACAAGTTTTTGGCGTCGTTGCCGGGGACTTGAGATCTGTTTCAGAACAGTAATCTTACCCTTGGACTAATTTTTCCATGTGTCAGGCAATTAGATAGTTGATTGACTGTGTAGTTGGCCCAACTAAAAGGCTTTTTGTGATTGGGTCTGCTTCTTGTTTATGTTGCTGATATCTTAAGACTAATACTAGTATGAGGATTATCCTAGCATGAACTTATGTAAGCATGGAACTTACAATAACATGAGGCTGATTTTAGCATGTGAATGATAGGACCCTGAAGGGGGCTTTGGGATTAAGTGATGAGTTCTATGTTGCATTTCATTGAAAGCCTTCTACGTATGAAATTAAGATGTGATGGTTGCCCTCCTACCGCTGCTATGTTTCGGAGGCCGACGGGTTTCCTGCTATGTTTTGGAGATCGACGGGTTTCTTGCTATGTTTCGGACACCAACAGGATTCCTGCTATGTTCTAGAGATCGACGGGTTTCCTGCTACATTGTGAGCCTTCGGCCCACCAGATCTGTGCTAGGATGGGCTAAATCGTTCACCAGATAACCATCACAGTTTAATCCGGATTTGTATGTTATTTAAGTTTTTGCACATTTGGTTATTGGTGTTTAGCCTCTTACCAGTAGTGAGGTTATCTACTGAGTATTTTATACTCACTCTTTTATTATGTTTTTTTTTTCAGGAAAAGGAAAAGATCCTTTGGCGCATGGCAGGAAGAAATCTTGATTGGCCAATTGGGACTAGACTAGAACTTCTGCATGAGTCTCATGAATTTTCATGTGTTCTAATGTTTTGGTTTATCTTTGTTCTGAAAACTATGTTATGTTTTAATGTTTCTTAGGTTAAACTTTTCCGTGTACGCTCTTTTGAAATTTTTGGAGGCGCCATCTAAATACCTTCTTGTGATTTTCAGATATTGAAAGGTTCTATATTTTATGGACACTTCGTGGATATTTTCTTTATGGAATTGTGTGGGCTAGGTTGTGTGTGTGCATGAGTGATGATCTGACTTGGATCCTAGGGAGTCGGGCTGTTACAGTTGGTATCAGAGCCAAGAGTTATTGGTTCTGTAGACTGACTGACTTGGTAAGTCTAGACTATCCCTATGGTCATGAAGGAGTTCTCCATCGTCGCTAGGTATGCTTTTAAAGCTTATGTTGTTAGAAATTTAAAAAGTTAAATTCACTGTGTGGTTAGATTGTTTGCTCTTTTGAGGAATTTAATGGCAGATATTTCATTTATGGATATTAGAACATGGCCCGAGGGGTAGAGGAAGTGGAGGCTAAAAGGGACCCTCAAGATCAAGACCCAGTAGATTAGGACCCCCAGGTCCCAGACCCTCATGCATCTCAAGACCTGGCTAGTTCAGGGCACAAACGTGGAGTGCCAGTTCCTCCTCCAACGCCCGCTCTGTCAGTGATTCCCCCGAGTTCTCTACAATGGCAACAACAATAGGAAAGACTGTCACAACAGCTGTGATGGGAAGAATGAAGGATATGATGACAGAGCAAATAGCCCAACATATCCAGTCTCAGCAAACGCCACCTCCGTCAGTTCAAGTGCCCCAGGGGCAGGCTCAAAGTTAGAATCTTCAGGATTTATCTGTAGAGGCAAAACACTTGTGGGATTTCAGGAAATATAATCCCCGCACCTTTGATGGGTCACTGAAGAACCCTACTAATGCTAAATTGTGGTTGTCCTCCATCGAGACGATCTTCAAATACATGAGGTGCCCAGAGGACCAAAAAGTGCAGTGCGTTGTCTTCGTGTTGACAGATAAAGCTCAGATCTGGTGGCAGACAGCAGAAAGGATGATTGAAGCTGATTCTGAACTAGTGAAGTGGGAGCAGTTCAAGGAGCGCTTCTACGAGCAGTATTTCTCTGTGAACCTGAGACATCTCAAGGAGAAGGAGTTTCTAAGTTTGGAGCAGGGCAACATGTCTGTGGAGGAGTACGATTAGGAATTTGAGCAGCTATCCTGTTTTGCCCTTACCTTGGCTGCCACTGAGGTGGAGAGAACAAAGAGGTTTGTTCAAAGTTTAAGGGACGAGTTGCGAGGGTTAGTACAAGCTTTTAAACCAACCACCCAAGCAGAAGCTCTATGTGTAGCTAGCCAGATAGATCCCCAGTCAGGATCCGAGTAGATAAAGTCCTTGAGAGTGGGACCCTCGTCAAGTCAGAAAAGGAAGGCAGATCAGAGAGCTCAAGAGTTTTAGCAGAGAAGTCACAATTTAGACAGACCTCAACATCATTGGAGGCAGCAGGGCTTACAATCCTGAACCGTTAGGGAAGATAGGCCAGTTTGCAACTCTTGTGGGAAGCGTCACTGGTGGCGCTGTTTGGTTGGTAGTGGGGTATGTTTCCACTGTAGGCAGAAAGGAGATACAGCTGACAAGTGCCCAAGGAAGAATGCAACTGACAATGTAGGCCAGCGTATAGGATTCTACCAGGGGAATTCTAGTAAGTGGAAGCAGGAGAAGGGTCGAGTGTTTAATACAACTCGACGGGAAGCAGATAAGTCAGGTTTAGTGGTGACAGGTATGCTCTCTATTCTAGGGCATTATGCCCTAGTATTATTTGACTCTGCATCATCGCATTCGTTTATATCTTCAGTGTTTGTAAAGCATGCTATGCTAGAATTAGAACTGTTGCACTATGTATTGTCGGTTTCTACTCCATCTGGGGAAATTTTGTTAGCAAAGGAAAGGATAAAAGCATGTTAGGTTGAAATAGCTAACCGTGAGTTAGAGGTGACCCTGATAGTCTTAAATATGCGTGACTTCAATGTAATATTAGGCATGGATTGGTTGGCCGCTAATTATGCTATTATAGACTACGCTCGTAAAGAGGTAACTTTTAATCCCCCTACGGAAGCCAGCTTTAAGTTTAGAGTGGTTGGAACTATAGTCTTGCCCAAGATAATCTCAGCCATGAAAGCCAACAAGTTGCTTAACCAGAGCACCTGGAGTATTTTGGCTAGTGTGGTAAACACTAAAGAACCCAATGTCACCCTAACTTCAAAGCCTGTAGTGAGGGATTACCCGGATGTCTTTCTGGAGGACCTTCCGAGATTGCCGCCACATAGAGAGGTAGATTTCGCTATTGAGTTGGAGCTAGAGACAACCCCCATCTCCAAAGCTCCTTATAGAATGGCTCCGACGGAACTGAAGGAGCTCAAGACTCAGTTGCAGGAATGGCTTAATAAGGGCTTCATACGACCAAGTGTGTCACCTTGGGGTGCACCAATTTTGTTCGTAAAGAAGAATGATGGTTCACTTTGTCTTTGCATCGATTACAAAGAGTTGAACAAAGTAACTATCAAGAATAAATACCCTTTGCCCAGGATTGACGACCTGTTCGACTAGTTGCAAGGAGCCACAGTGTTCTCCAAGATTGACCTTTGCTCAGGATATCATCAGTTGAGGATAAGAAATAGTGACGTACCTAAGACATCGTTTCGTTCCAGGTATGGGCATTATAAGTTCATTGTCATGTCCTTTGGTCTAACAAATGCCCCTGCGGTATTCATGGACCTAATGAACCAAGTGTTCAAAGATTTTCTGGACACTTTTGTCATAGTATTCATTGATGATATCCTGGTTTATTCCAAGACAAAGGTAGAACATAAAGAGCATTTGCGAAAGGTTTTGGAAACCCTGAGGTCACATAAACTATATGCTAAGTTTTCCAAGTGTGAATTTTGGTCAAAGCAGGTGTCTTTCTTGGAACACATGGTATTTAAGGGTGGGGTTGCGGTAGACCTTGCAAAGATAGAGGTAGTTACTAATTGGCCTTGTCCGGTATCAATTCTGAAGTGTGCAGTTTTTGGGCTTAACATGCTACTATCGTCGTTTTGTTAAGGACTTCTCTCGCATAGCCACCCCCTAACTCAGTTGACTAGAAAGGGTTTGGAGTAAAGCGTGTGAGGAAAGTTTCCAAAACCTTAAACAAAAATTAGTTTCTGCACCAATGCTTACAGTTCCGGATGGTTCTGGAGGTTTTGTTGTCTACAGTGATGCCTCTAAGAAGGGGTTGGGGTGTGTGTTGATGCAACATGGCAAGGTAGTTGCTTATGTCTCTCGCCAATTAAAGAACCACGAACAAAATTATCCAACTCATGATTTGGAATTAGCGGCAGTAATATTTGCCCTGAAGTTATGGAGACATTACCTGTATGGGGAGAAAATACAGGTCTTCACGGATCACAAGAGTTTGAAGTATTTTTTCACTCAAAAGGAATTGATATGAGGCAACGCAAATGGTTGGAATTGGTTAAAGATTACGATGTGGAGATTTTGTACCACCCAGGTAAGGCAAATGTGGTTGCAGACGCCTTAAGCAGGAAGACAGTCCACTCGGCAGCTCTTATTACCAGGCAGGCTAGCCTATGTAAAAATTTTGAGCATGTTGGAATCGCAGTGGTTGTGGGAGAAGTTATGACACAATTAGCCCAATTGTCGTTGCAACCAACATTGAGGCAAAGGATTATTGGTGTACAACAAGATGATCCGTACCTTTCGGAAAGGGTTCGCCAGGTGAAAGCAGGGTAGGAAAGTGAATTCTCAGTATCTTCGAATAATGGCCTCCTATTCCAAGGACGTATGTGCGTACCAGAAACAGTGACATTAAGAATGAATTGCTAACGGAAGCTCATAATTCCCCATTCTCTGTGCATCCTAGAAGCACCAAGATGTACCAAGATTTGAAACGTTGTTACTGGTGGCACAACATGAAAAGAGAAGTAGCAGAGCATGTCAGTAAATGTTTTGTGTGTCAACAAATGAAAGCTCTGAGACAAAAGCCAACAGGACTATTACAGCCTTTGTAGATTCCAGAATGGAAGTGGGAGAACGTGTCTATGTATCTTATTGTGGATTTGCCTAGAACAACAAAAGGCTATACAATGATATGGGTTGTTGTAGACTGGCTCACCAAGATAGCACATTTTATTCCAGGGAAACCCACCTATTCAGCAAATAAGTGGTCATAGATTTACATGAAGGAAGTTGTGAGGTTACATAGAGTACCAATTTTAATATCTGACAGGAACCTTCGCTTTACGTCCAACTTTTGGAAAGGTCTCCAGTCGGCATTAGACACATGGTTGGATTTCAGTACAGCTTTCCACCCACAAACGAATGGCCAAACTGAGCGTTTAAACTAGGTGCTAGATGACATGTTGCTCGCTTGTGCATTGGATTTTCTAGGAAGCTGGGACTCCCACTTGCATCTCATGGAGTTCGCTGGTAATAACAGTTTTCAGGCTACGATCGACATGGTGCTATTTGAGGCCCTGTATGGGATGAGTTGCAGGACTTCTGTATGTTGGAGTGAGGTCGGAGAGCGAAAATTGTTGGGGCCTGAGTTGGTACAACATTCTAATGAGGTGATTCAAAAGATCAGAGCAAGAATACAGACAGCTCAAAGTAAACAGAAGAGTTACGCCGATGTGAGGCGACGAGATTTAGAGTTTGAGGAAGGAGACAAAGTGTTTTTGAAGGTGGCAACCACGAAAGGTGTCCTAAGGTTTGGAAAGAATGGGAAGTTGAGCCCTCGGTTCATTGGCCCATTTGAAGTACTGGAGCGAGTTGGCCCTGTAGCTTATCGTTTAGCTTTACCACCGTCGCTCTCTGCAATTCACAATGTCTTCTGTATTTCTATGTTGAGAAAGTATGTGGCTGACCCATCCCATGTGGTAAAGTGTGAGCCCCTGCATTAGAATTTAGGTTATGAGGAAAAGCCTGTGCAAATTCTAGCAAGGGAAGTAAATGTCTTGCGCAACCGAGAAATAACGCTAGTGAAGGTCCTTTGGTAGAATCATTAGTCTGAAGAAACAACGTGGGAGTGGGAGGATGAGATGAGAGAAAAGTACTCGGAATTGTTTCGAAATTAAAACTTTCGGGGACGAAAGTTTCCTAAGGAGCGGAGAACGTAACAACTCAAGTTTTGAGGCAATTTTCTTAATTGGTTAATTTAATTATCTTAAAATTAGTTGGGGTATTATTATATTTTTTTGGATTAGTATTTAGAATTTAAGAGGATTTTGAAGGAGTTGTGGGGTTAGGGTTTTAAGAATTATTTTAAATAGGGGTTAGGGTATTGGGAGTTATGCCAAAAAGTGAAAAGGAAAAGAACAGGAGAAAAAAAAAAAAAAAAAACAAAGAAAATTTTCTTTCCTCTCTCTCCTTCATCTCCTCCTTCCCATCGGCACCCTCTCTTTCCTTTCTCCATCTTTTTTTTTATTCTTCATCTCGTTGGCACCAGATCACCGCCATCATGTCACCGGTCAGTGCAGTCCACCACGGCCCCATTCCTCTTGTTCTGACGATCCCAGCACGCCGTGAGTGTAGCAGCAATGGTGCTGATTTCGGTAAGGAATTTTATTTTATTTTATTTATTTATTTTTTTTTTGCGATTTCAATGGTTGATTGGAATGATTTTGGTTATTGCAAAGTTGAGGGTTTAGTGTCGAATTTGTTTGTGTGTAGCTTGGATGTCCTACTGAAGGTGTTGGAATTTGAAGTTAAATTTTTGTACTGGGTAAGTGAATTGGAAATTTGACGGTAAGTTGAATCGGGTGCTCGCAAGAGTTGCGGGAATTTATGGTGGCTTATGTTTTGTGACTAGGACGTGTGCCTCGAGGCTTATCGACGACAAAGAGGAAGGCTCATTGATTGTTATTCATAATTGATTCAAAGTAAGTAATCTTACTTCTGGACTAATTTTTCCATGTGTCAGGCAATTAGATAGTTGATTGATTGGGTCTACTTCTTATTTATGTTGCTAATAGCTTAAGACTAATACTAGTATGAGTCATGCTTGTTAGGGTGAATGGCCTATGTTTTCCTTCTGATTTTTATGTGATCAACATGGATGCCAACTCTTCTTCATCTGCTTATTTCCTATCTGTGCTTTTAGGGAGACCCTTTTTAAAGTCAGCGAAAGCGATGATCGATGTGGATAAAGGGTCCCTAACTCTAATCCACGATAAAAAAAAAATTGAAAAATTCTTTATATATGATACTCCTTCTCCCACTTATCCTGTTTTTTTGAGTTGTATTATTTTTCACGATGATGACCAACCTCCTAAGTTGGGGGTGAGAGATGATGAGAATGGTTGATGAAAATGAGTACGGTTGAGTATAACGATCTTAAAAAATTGCGCTACCTGGAGGCAGCCAGGATTTATATTTCTGTTTTTTCTTTTCTTTTATTTTTGTTTTTATTAACCTTAATTCTTCCCATCTTTCTTGATCTCTTAGGTTTTTCTTGTTTGACGGGAGTTGGAAAAGAGGATTATTCTTGTGAGCCTGACTTCACCGCCATCCTACGTGCCAAAATTCAAGGAAGTTCTCTGTTTCCCTTCTCATTTGTCCCATGCTCTTTTTTTCTTTTCTCACATTGGGGGACAATGTTAGATTTTAAGTTGGGGCGAGAGATGTCTGTGTTCTGGCTGGAGTCCTTGAGCATCTGAGCTCCGACTAAATATTGTGTGCTTTCATGCTTGCTTGCTCATTTGTGCTTGGTTCGTTATGATGACTAGTTGATGATGCATTCTTTTTTATTCTTTTGCATGATGCAATGCTTTGAAGTCAATAATCATGATTTTTAGCCCTTTTTACAAAATTTTCTAATTTTTCAAGTACACTTAAGTTCTTTGTCTACCTATATTAGGTCTTGCAAGCTTAGAATCGTATTACTTAGCTTGTATTTTTGTTGTTACCTCGATAGGCACCACTAACTTGATAGTGTCTTCTATGATAGGTTGTAATGTAATACTGAAGAGAAAAAAAATGTTTATATGCCTGTTGAAAAGAATGCTTTGCTTAAAAGAAATATCCTGAAAAAAGGCATGAAAAAGAAGAAAAGAGAAAAGAGAAAAAGAAAGAAAATGAACTTGTAATGATATGCATGACTAGGGTAGAAAGAGCTGTATTTGTTGTGACTAGTTAAAACACTCGCGAGAAAAGAGTGAGTATAGTTCCCTGTAGTAAATGTGTGAAAGCTAATGCCCTTAGGTAAAATAAATGCAAGTGTAGGGCCCTAGAGTTTGAACTCAGGCACCTTAGTTGAAATATTACTGCTTTGAATTTTTTAGGCACTTGATGATTTGTGCATGAGCCACCATTGAGGAAAAACAAATTGAGAGCAATTTAATGTCATTCCGGGGTGCTAGAAACTTAATTAGAAGGGCTTTGAACTCACCCTTGCATGAACTGGTCTAGAATTAGTTTTAAACTGTGCTTCATTGATTGATTATGAACCAATCTCATTGTGAATGCAAGTTGAATCCTAGTTGACTATTGAGACTTAAGTAACGAAGCTTGCATGATTGAGTGAGCATAAATTTGTTTGACTGTGTGCATTATTCTACCTTGCTCGAGGATGATTAAGAATTAAGTTAGGGGTGTTTGGATAGCACTTAAAATGTGCTATCTTCCTCAGCTTAACTCGGGATCGTTGTACTATTTAATGTGTCAATTATGTTCTTTTTCTTTTGTAGGTTTCGAGCACTTAGTAGGTAGAACATGGCGTTAGCAATGAATTAGAGCTAAAATGGACCAAGACAGAGTTCCATAGGCTTTAACCGAGAGAGAGAACTCCAAAATGACCAAAATGACCCTAAAGTCATGGCGCAGCGGTGCTTTTTCTCGAGAATAATTCAGCTGGCAAAGAGTAACAGCACTGCAACACTCCGAAGTTGAAGCGCGGAAGAAATTTGCGTCAGCATCACGATGCTCTGACGATATTTTAAATAGATTCTTTTTTATTTTTAGGTCACTTTTGACATTGCAGCCGCCCAACACTCGAATTCTCTTTGTTTTTCCTCTTCTTTTCTTTTCTTTTCTTCCTCTGCATCAAAACTCAAACTCATTAATCGGTATATCGATTATGGGCTAAGGTACACTTTTTCTAGCTTGGGTATTAGGAATTCTTCTTTGTAATTGATGTTCTTAAAAGGTTTCAAACTAATTCTTTGTATGCATGATTTAATTCTGAAATTTACAATGCTATGATCGAATCGTGACGCTGTGTTTGCTTCGATTGTTGCTTTGATTGAATTATGACTCGTGACACTTGGTTGTATGTCGATCACAGAAGCAATAGGTTAGGTAAGCTTACAAAACCAATTGTTGCTGAGTATTGTTTTAATCAACCTAGGATTAAATCAATAGGATATTTAATCTAGGACTTTCCAGTTGAATGTTCCGCTTAATTTTCCCTTAAACTTAATGCAATTGGATTTAATACAAATTTTGCATGCCTATCATCGGTTTGTTTTAATTCTAATTTGTCGATTATCACAATTTAATTTTGGTCTTTCCAATTAAGTTGATTAGATGCCAAGTATAGCGAATTTAGTAATGAAAAACCAATGAATGAGAACATCGAATAAAGGAAATCTCATCCAACCCAAGCTAGAGCTTTCTCCAATCAAAATTTACTCCCTTTAATTCCGCATTTTATTTTTTATGAAATTTAATTTTTCTTGCGACCAACTTTCTCATAACCCCCCCTTCAGGTACATAGAATTGAAAACTGCCTAATTGTGAGATTCAAAGTGCTCCCTGTATTCGACCCAGCTTGTCACTACTACTGTTGGTTAAGTTCAAAAAATTTATTTAGCACGAAATTGGGCGACAAAATCCATCCGTCCGTCGCTACACTCCCCAAAATACAGCTCTCTATCGTTGAGCGTAGTACGTAGATGCACTATGCGCAACGCTGGACTAGGGGTATTTTGGTAATTTTCATGTCGTTAGGCTCTGGGTGCCAAATTTCACTTTCGGTAGCTTCAAATCAACCCTGAACGGCCCATAACACTCTAAGGTGCATGATTTTCTCAAATTCCTACAAAATAAACATTTAATCACATAAAACATAACAAGCAAAAGGAATTAAGGACATAAAAAAAAATCTCTTTTTGAGAACTATCACCTGCCCCACAAGCCTTTTGCCATCACCAAAACTATATATATATATACACACACACACACACACACATATGTAAAGGGGGAGTACTAAAAATTCTCAGTAAGCAACCTTTCTGATGGGGTCAGACATGCACATCTACGTATAAAGGAAAGCAATGATGCAACATAGGACCTTTTCTAACTTCAACCTCTGCATGGCCAGTGTGGAATTAACTCTCTATAGAGTCAATGTGGGTTCGCTAGAGCACCTTGATAACACCTAAAATGTGTTATCTCCCATGGATTAGCTCTAGATCGTGGTGCCGCAAGACAGAAGTGAAGAGAATTGAATGTTGATGGAAGCTTGTGATCATGTTCTTTGATTTCTTGAAAGAATTAAAAATACAGACAATTAATAAAAGGTTAAGCAACATACCTTTGGCGATTCATAATTTCAGCAGAATCTCTCCTCGAATCAACATTCTTCTTCTTGTAGTCTTCCTTTTCCAAGAGAGCTTCCTTGCTATGACTCTGACAAGGATCCGGTTTGTGTGTCACACCCAACTTTAAACCAATGCGTTGTAGAGGTTAAAGAAAAGGAAATAAAGGACCATGTTGGATGCATGATCAGGACTAAGGCAATGCATGGTAAAGTTAAACGCCAGAGGACCAACGCATAGAGGAAGAACTTGAGAAGAATTTATTCGTTATGAACATAAGGAGAGTTGGACGCATGGTATGATGCGATGAGGTATAAACGCATAGTATTGCGCGTTTGTCATTGACGCCTAGTGGCATTATTTAAGCACTGGTTTATAATAGTGCGGCTATGCGTTGTAGGTGAAATCACGAATGGTGGTGTGAGCTGAAGCAGTCGCCGCGTTGGCGGGGAAGGAACGTTCTTAGCTTACCATGCGTTGGTAAGGTTGTCATGAGCTGTGGCTTCTATGCGTTGGAGGCAGTAGTGTAGTTGGTCGTGGTATGCGCTGAAGATAGGAGGCGTTGAGGGCGCCATGCGTTGAGTGTGGTTGATTGATGAAGGCGTTAGGGTAGGTGGCGTTATGGGTGCCTTGCGTTGAAGTAAGAAATGAGAACCCAGTGCGCCAGCGTGCCTTTGAGGGTTAAGTCGGTGGTATATATAAAAGTAAATAAATTAAATATTCAATCATTCTGGACACTTTGAGAGCTTAAGTTGGTGATATATATATAAAGAAAAATGAATTAAATATTTAATCATTTTAGACACTTCGAGAACTGAAGTTGGTTCCACTTTTCAGACGAACTACAAAGGGAAGTAGAAGAGGGTGTCCCGGTGGATTTTGGACGGGAATCTACTTGTGTTGGTGTTAAAATCTAAGCTGGAACAGAACGTTGTTCGTGGACGCACGGACTGGACGATGCCTAGTGTTTGGAGTAGAGTGAATCGAAGAGATCGAGTCTAAGGCTGAAATTTTAAGGTCAGTAAGTTAACAAAATCCTTAACAATTCTTGTGAAGGATGGAAAAGCTGAAACTGGAGTTAAATATGTGAAATTTTAGATAAAAGCAACGGTTACTGAATTGTTATGCGAGCTAGAGCAACGCAGAGTAATTTTGGGATAGCTGGGGAACAAAGGAGAGTTAAGTCTTGAAATTTTGAGGTAACCTGTGAAACTCAATTCTCTACAAGTTTGTAGAAGGGAAGAAGTTCTAAATCTGTCTGAATGTATGACTTTTAACAGATGGGAGTAAGAACAAAAAGGAAAGGAAGAAATCTCGGTTATCGGGTGCTGCTGAGGAGCAGGTATCGCTAAGTAGATAAGGTAAAGGTAGCGAGACGAGTGTCACTGAGACGCAAGGGAGCTTTCCGTCTCACAAAACTTGCTGGGTAAGTATCGCTCCTCATGTAAAATCACGCTAGTCTCGCTCAACCTAGTGTCGCCAGTAACATGTCCGGTTGCGTAGTTTCGCTAGTAATCTAGCTGGAAATATGAAATATCGCTAGATATCTCGCTAATAACGCAAATCTTACTTATTATATCACTTTGGAAAGGGAAGGCTCGGTGATGATTCATGATTAGAGTCTAATTATGCATACAATCATGTAAAGGAAGTTTAAGGAAAGTGTAACATAAGGAATGTGTATTTACAGGCCAAGAAGAGCTCGGAAAGGCATATAATCAGCTCAGGGCCTAAGGATAAGTAGTGAGTGACTCTTTTCTTCCTTTGAAAACAAAATTTATTAAAAAAAAATGTTTTGATGAAATAGAGCTTTGAAATGACTGTTTTCTTGAAAAGCATGATGTTTGACTATATTGCTCACAATGTATGTTTTATCTGATTGCTATACGATATTGAAAGGCATGTTACGAGATGTTGTTTATCAAGAAATATTCTATTTCCTATAAAAAGGTTTCATATGAACTATTTATGTAAACTAGTTTCTAAAATGTTTTAGAGGAGGCTCAGTGCTCAAGGACAGGAGAAGGAACGTGAGTTTCCCCGGGATCCAGTACTGAAGGACATGAGAAGGTACTTGGGCAACCCGCCATGTTCCTATGTGCACATAGAGGTTGATTTGGCTGGTGCGTCGAGTTTTGCTCCGCATCGAGCCAGGGATAATTTCGACGTTGGGTGTGTTGAGCCTTGCTCCACCCCAACTAAGGTTGTTTTCGACGTTGAGAGCGTTGAGTCTTGCTCCGCCTCAACTAAGGGAAAAGATTGAGAAACCAAACAGTTTTCTGTTTAATCATAAAGGAAAACGATTCGATACGATTTGGTTTGGATTTATGAGACTGATAAGTTTTGTGGAAAATATGTTTGGTTGAACTATTATGTTGAATCCTTGTTTTATATGTACAAATGTAACATGCCTGTTTTATAACAAAAGCTTGTTTTACAAAACTAGTCACTCACGGAGCTTTTAGCTCACACTTTCCTATTTTTATTTTATTTTCCAGGTGGCAAGCGAGTTCGGGATGCTTTGCCTACGCAAGAACCTCGCAATAGGCCATCTTTCGAGATAAAAGGTTAGACAGTGAACCTTACAGAGGAGTCAAGATTGCTGTCTTCACATCTCCTTTCAGGTTATGGATGATAATCTGGGAGGGGGTGTGACATTGTGAGAACCACTTCTTTAAAAGAATGGGAAGAAGAATTTTCTTAAAACTATTCTAAGAAAATTGGGAGAATTTCTAGATGAAGAGTTTTAGAGTAATTGCAAAGATTATTCTTGTAGAGAGAATGTCTTTTATATGAAGGTTCCCAATGGCCCTATTTATAGAATTCTATGAGTTACTCCAAATCCTATTAGGATAACCCCTCTGCAGATATATTTAAATTAAATATTTAACAATATCCAATATTAATAAATATTTATCCAAATAATATCTCATATTAAATGGTTTAAAATATTTAAATCTTGTTTAAATATTCATTTTCTACAGAATCTTTAATTTGAATCTCATTCAAATAAATAATTAATTATTTGAATCAAATTCAAATTAATTAATTAATTCTTCCTCTATTTATTTATATGAATTTCATCCAAATAAATAATTAATTATTTGAATCATATTCAAAATAAATTAATTCTCCATATTATAAAGTTATAGTTTGAATCTTATTCAAATAAACTTTAGGCCTCTTTTCAAATATAGCAAAAGGAACAAAAATATTTACAAATATAGCAAATTTCACTATCTGTGATAGACCATAATAGGTCGCGATAGACTACTATCTCTGTCTATCAACAGATAGTAGTCCATCGCAGATAGACTGTGTATTTTACTATTAGTTGTAAATATTTTTAGCAATTTTTCCATTTAAGATAATTTTCCTAAACTTTATAATAAATTATGTAATTAATTGTATCTAATACAATTAATATTTTCCCTCATAAATTTGAACATTTCAAATTTTTCTTTCAACATAGTTGATCCTTGTTGGTTTGTGGTGAGCTAGCAAGAGAACCTTATGGACCTACAGATCATAAGCTCCAATGATCCAAGATTAATTAATTAAACTCTTCAATTAAATTAATCTTCATTCATTAACTATAGGACAAACCACTGTAGACCCGTAGTTGAACTCTTATGCATTGTATGACAAGTTGTGTCCATGGATATAATCAGTATAAGCAAGTCAATCCTTCATGAGTTGTTCATAATTACAGCTAGGTCAAATGTCCGTTTTACCCTTGTGATTATGTCTTATCGTTAAGTACCACTGATTTCTTTAATGAACAATTAGTTTATGGTCCAACCATGAATTAAGTCCCTTTTGGGCCAGTGAGAGGGTGGGACCCCTTGTTCAAGACCCGAAATCAGCACTTAAAGGAACAACTCATCTACTAACCTTATTTGGGTAGGCTTATTAAGTCGGCAACTCAAGCCACTCTCACCCATGCAAATCAAAGAACCAACCTCACAAATATGAGTTCATAAGTCACTCAGGATTAAGATCGAGTCACACGTGATCATTCTATGAACTATTAATCTCATCAACTAACGGATTTACAAAGAGAGATTGAATATTTTGCGGTCCGGTATTATACAAACTCTTTGTATAGGATACCCCCACTCACATGTCTCCACATGAACGGTTTGGATCAAACCAGTTGTAATTATTATAAAGTGATTCATATCCATAGTGTCACCAAGATAAGGCACCCAACCTTATCCATATACTATAGATCTTTAGGTTATTTCTTGAACATGATCCACCCGTATATCAACTACATACATGTTCAAGGCTTCATGCAATAATCTTAGATTTTTTTGTTAATGGATAGATTAATATTGCATAATTAATAATTAAATTAATTAATCAATCAATTACGAGGTTTTAGGGTACAAATCCTAACAAGAAGCTCCTTGGCGCTTGGCGCAGCAATGCTTGTAAGGCGCTATTGTGGCACAGAAATACAAAAGCACGCATGCACGCAGACAACACTATTGGCGCTATGATTCGAGGGTATGAGTGCCATGACATACACCCTAACGCCACAGTGCCAATGCATTTTATATAAATTCTCCTCTCTTTCCTTTTAGGGTTATGAACTCCAACCTAGCCAAAATTCCACTATTGCTCTCTATTATTTCTTGGCATTTTCTTGTAATTCTCCTCCATTTCTTCAAGTGGAAGTTCAATAATCATTATCTATCAATTTGAATAATGATTATAGGCTAAAGGTTAGTTTCCTAGCTTGGGCTTGATAGTTTTCTCCTTTGTTTAAGTTGTGAGACTTGTTCTACATTTCAAATTGTTCAAACTCTCTTGTTTATGGATTTTAATTTGATTGTAATGCTTATGAATGGTAATTTCTTGTTATTGATTTTACAATCAATGCTTAAATATTACTTTTCCATACTTTAGATTTATCCTTGCTTAAGGTAATAAATCATTTAGGAATCAAATGTTAGATTAACTTGTTTGTTGTGAGTCAACCGTAAATGAGTATTGCTTTAATCAACTTTGAATTAAAACCATATTGAATGAATTAATTAGACGATGGAAATTCGTCCATTCATCTAGCTTATCCTTGAAGCTTAATGTGATTAGTTCAAATGATTAAAGTGTATTTGTCCTTTCATGTCGACTAATTAGTTAATTTGGACTGTTTGTTAGGATTCTAATTAATTTGGTTAGCTTAAACATGAGATTTGTTTTAGATTTCAATGCTCGCTTAAACTAATTGGGGGAAAAATCAAAACAAACCCAAGTGATAGCATCATATAAGTTTTATTCTTCCTAGCTTAATTCAGGCTAATTGGTGGATTTTATGTGTTTATTATGCAATTTTATAGGTATTGAGCAACTAAAAGGTAGAACGGACCACCAAAGTCAAAACGGGACAAAAACGAACCAAAACAAAGATTTGAAGCATCAACCATGAAGAGAGAGAAGAGAAATGACCAAAATGCCCTTGGGCACTCTACGCTTTCAACCCGAGAGCAAAATCCCTTAAAGTGTCGTGACGCTCCAAAGATTGACTAAGTAGCCAAGCGTATGTGTGCACAAGCGTAGTGTGCAGCATCCCTATGCTCGATGTTGGCTCTACGACTTATACCCTGAGTGTAATGATGCTCTCATCGAGCGCAACAACACTCTCTGCTCGATATAAATTGATTTTTGTCCATTTTAGGTTAAGTTTCGACAACTCTCTCTAGGCTTTCAGCCTCTAGCCTAATTTTCTCTTCGCCTCTTATCCTTCCTTATGTGTTTCTTCATTCTTGGGTGTTTGATGATAGTAAAGCTTATCTTGGACCGATCTCATGGCTAAGGTGAGTTACTAGCTTAGGTCTAGGTGAAACCCATGGATCATTTGTTAGGATTTTTGTTCTTAATCCATATTTCTCTTTGATTTTCTATGGTTTTGGAATGTATTTAAATTTCTATGCTTAGATATATGATAGGCTTGATCAACCATCATTCATTCTTTGATTGCTAGAGACTAGGAATGCTCTAATGTGTTTTTTGTGAAACCCCGAAAATCAAACTAACCTTTATAGGAAGGATGAAAGAGAGATTTGTAAACTTTGGGGGAAAGAGAAGGAACTTTGGGTGAAAATCTTAATCCATACTTTTGGGCTTGTGAAGTTGGAAAACTTTTGACAATTAAAGGGGCTTATGCGTTGAGCTTGATGGGGGAAGAAAAAGTGTTTGTACAAGTTTGAGTTTTGAAGAGAGAATAGGTTATAAAAGTGATTGAGAGAAAACCACGTTATGCAATTTTTCTATGTATTGGGTCATAAGAGATAACTATGCTTTGAAATTTTTCTATGTGTCAAAACTATGCTTAGCTAGAGAGTTAAAGGAATGACTAAGTGTTGGAAGTAAAAGTAGGAAGCATAATTAAAAGTTTACTTGTCTAACTTGGAACTAAGGTTGAAACACATGCTTTGGAGAAGAAAGTAGGGCTTGGACGCGTGGTATAGGTGATTATGGAACATGGAGGAAGTCCAGTGGGAATTTTGACTAAGTGTTGAGGAGCTTCGAGTAGTTGAAAAAGTCACCTAAGCCAAGAAGAGTAGGTTGGATGCATAGTCCATGTTGTGGGAAGATTTTAGCTAAGTGTTGGAGGAGTTCTAATAGTTGAAAAGTAACACTTAGGGCAAAAAGAAGGAGTTGGACGCATAGGAGGAAAAGTATTGAGATTTTGGCTAAGTATGGAACAATTTGTCTTGATTAAAGGAAATACAATTGGGCCAAAGCAGACAATACATGAGTTGGATGCATAGAGGCTAACAAGTTGAAAAATTGACAAGTACAAAAGATTTGGGACTTGTGAGTTGGACGCATAGTTCATAGGTGGAGGTGAGTTGAGCAAGTTGTTCAAGGTTGAAGGAAAACACAAGATTCATAAGAAGTTGGAATGTATGGTATGTAACCCAAAGGGAAGGTTGGACACATACCACCTTAAGACAAAGGAAAATTTGGCTAAGTACAAGGAATTTTTTGGGTGATGGACGCATGCCCTAACTTTGGAGGAAAAATGGTTAAATGTTGCCCTACGCATGGTACGTAGCTCAAAGGGAGGGTTGGACACATACCATCTAGTTTTTGATCTTGTGTTAGGGGTTAAAACCTCATGGGATGGTCAGAGGGTTACCGGAAACCTAGCTCCTGATCCTATATCGTATCTCTTGTGGGATGGTTAGAGGACCGACGGGTCTAGTTTTTGATCCCACAAAGTTAAGTTTATGTGTACATAGAGAAAGAATTGAGTAGCTGAGCCAGGAAATGCCAACAGAGTTGAGTACGGTAGCGAGATTCTCTTTATGGTTGAGGTTTGAGTAGACAACCTTGGTTGCGATTGATTTAAGTTCTAGATAGTTGCTACTATCTTATTGAATTATGAAAGGGCCTGTGTTACCCTTTGTTATATGCCTAACCACTCACTAGGCTATTCAGCTTATTCTTTTCTTTTATGTTTTTCTTCTCATGTAGCAGAGAAGTTCCCATTGCCAGCAAAGTTAAGGTCTGCCATAGGATAGTTTTCCGTATTGTAGCGAAAGTTAGAATTCTGATTTGTGAACTGATGTTTAAAAGGAGTTGTATAAACCTTACAATTTGTGGTTAATAAAAGTATGTTTTGTTAAATATATTTGGGTATAGTGTGTGTGAAAGTGATAAAGGATGGGCAGTAGATGTCACAACAGGGTGAAGCCTGCTATCTTTACGCCTCTTTTTGGATTTAAAAGGGTAATCAGGGAGGGAGTGTGACATTTTTAGTTTAAAAGGGGGCAATGGTTAAAGCATGTTTGGGGTGTGAAATGAGGTTGTTTAGAATAATCTTTTCATAAACATTGCATGATTAACTAGTTTCAAGGACACAATCGATTAGTAACTTAGTGCTATCTCAATTATTAATTGTCTTAATTGAATCTACTAAGCTTAATGCAGTCATTTTCTTGATATGAATGCTATCGAACCTAAACAATTAAGCAATTAGTCTAATTAAGAAATTAATTAAAGTAAAGGTGAGATTTCTATGGCCACTATCAAACACAATTAATCGAGCATTTATTTTAATTAAGTGATTAATTAGTAGGTAAAGCGCTTGTCTTGGGCTATCCAGACAAGTTAGCTAAGTACGTTAAATCAAGAGAGATAATCCCAAGTAATTCTATGATCAATCGAACATTGGGTGGATTCTAAGTCCTGAGCTAGGTTGTGATACCCAAAACCCTAAACTAACTCCCTTGTAAGAGTTTAAATGAGTCTTGTAGAATTGGGGAAAATTTAGAAAATTTTCTATGAGAAAAGTTGATACAAGCCTGTGGAGTTAGAAAAATTTGAGGAGGGTTAGTAGGATGAACTTCTAGGCTTGTGGAGTGAGAAAACTTTTGAGGATTTAAGAGGCACCACGCATTGAGCTCAATAAGGGAGAAAAAGTGTTTGTCCAAATTTGATTTATGAGGGGAGAATTGGTTGTAAAAGTGATTGAGAGAAAACTATGCTATGAGATTTTCAAAGTAGTGGATGGAAGTAAACCATGCTTTGAAAATAAAAACTATGAGGTGAACTTGGTACTATGAATTGAACTTGGAGGCTTAAGGATAGAGAAATTTTACTAAGTGTTGGAAGTGTAGTTGGAAGCATGAATCAAGGTATGAAAAGTTCAACTCACCTACCTTAGAACCAAGGTTCAATGCATGGTCTGGGAGAAAGGCTAGGGTTTTGTATGCATGGTGAAGGGATTTTTGGACATATAGAGTGTGTTTGGGAAAGTTTTTGGCTAAGTGTTGAACAACTCAAGTGGTTGAAAGGAAACACACTTAGGCCAAAAATGGAATTCATAAGATTAGACGCATAGTTAAGGTGTTTGGACACATGATTTGTGTTTGGATGGAAATTTTGGCTAAGTATAAAAGAGTTGGACACATACCAGGGTTGGGATAAAATTTTGGTTAAGTGTTGGTTAACTCATATTGGTTAAAAGGTGATTTTGGAAGCATACTGATAACTTGTAGAAATACAAGTTATTATAGCCTTCTTCTTAAAAAAATAGAGATTAAATAGAAAATCATGCGGTAGTTTCTATTGAATTCCATTAATAAATCTTCCTATGCGTTCTACTCTTGTATTTTGATGAAGATAATTATTTTATTACTTTTTTAGCCGAAAACGCATGTTTTAACGCAAGAATGCAAACGATGCGTTGACTACTTCTTAACGCAGAACTATGCGTTGGCAATTTGTTCTTCATAAACGCATGATCTGAACGGAATGTGAACAACTTGTAGATGTGTTAACGACTTCTCAATGCAAGACTATGCGTTAGCAACCTATGACGCGTTGACATCCGCCCAAATTCTCCATGGACTCATAATGACCATAAACGCAAGTGGTGGATCTTAATTAAACCGAGAATTACGTAATTAGGCGACATAGATGCATGATATCAATTTCGTCACCAATTAAGCAGATTTGCCACTGATTGCAAACGCAACCTCTATAAAAGGGCAAACCTGCAAGATGAAAAAGGGTTGTTGATTCTCGGAAGAATTCCTAAGTGATAGCAGAGTTCTCTCCAGAACACAACCGGAGACGAATAGCTCGAGAGAGAAGAGTCTTCCCTCTGCCTGACCACTTCACAACAGAACCTCACACTTCCATTCCGGCGATTCAAGACATTGACGCCTTTTCCTGCTTTCTATCTTGTTTTTCTATCTTGATTTTAGATTTGTGTCAAGACATTGAGTTATCTAAAGTTGTATTCCGTTCATCAATCTACAATTCTTCCATGTCTACTCACTTTTCTACACTTTCCGCTGTTTACTTTGAATCCATGAGTAACTAATCTATCAAGGTGCAAGGGTTGCATTAGCATCTAAATAAGAACCATAGTGTAACTATTGCATCTTGTCAATTGTAAACTTAATCCGATGCTTATGTCCATCTAGCTAATCGATATAAGTAGTAATAATCAGACTGCTCGAGACTGTAAGTGATTGTGGAACTCAATTGACAAGGCCAAGAAGTGTTATCTGTCTATAGGAATAACCTTGGTTCTTAACACTCTCCTATGCGTTTTAGACATATAACGCATAGCGGCTGACAACCGGGACAAGAGTCGCAAGTATGAATAGACTATCACCATGCGTTTCTGATGTTAGATGTTAACCAACCCAAACCTTGTTTTTACCCATTCACACAACTCATTAGCTGACTTTGCTGTGTCGCATGCCTTTCCATCTTCCACATTTTAGTTTAGTGTACATATTATCGCTTTCTTTACATTAGATGCAAACAAACCTCTTCCTCAACTATTTTTGGTTACCACTGCAACGCATATAATCCACTTAAATATAGAATCAACATAATCCCTGTGTTCGACCTAAGACTCATCGAGAAAACCTATTCCTTTGCTTATACTTGGGTAAAAGATAGGAAAACTTGACAGATCACTAACGCATAGCATTAAGCATAGTAAGACGCATAGTATGTTCAACGCATAATAGTAGCTTAACTTGCACATTGCGTTAATACAATTTCATTTCACAATTCATTCAACATCAAGTTTTTGGCACCGTTGCCGGGGACTTGAGATCTGTCTTACAACACATACCTCCTTTGAAGTCAAGTTAGATGCATGGTTAACCCTAGATGGACGCACAGTTGGTTGATACCGAGCCTAGATGGGCACATGAAAGGTCTTAGGAAAGGCTTAAGTATGCTTCCAAAAGGTTGAAATACAAGGTGGAGGTGGCTAACTCCAAGGTGAACACCTAAGAGGTGAAGTGTCAGCATAACATGAATTTGACTGAGTGTCAAAGTAGGAGGTGTTGTGTTGTGAGGTGAGTTTTACAATAGTTGGACACTTAAATAAATTTGAAGAAGGAGTTGGCGGCGTGCATGTGTTTGGTCATACATGGTGAAAACACTTAGAGTCGAACTGTCAAATTTAGTAGAAAAATTGAGGCCTTGTAAGTTCACTCACAAAAATTCAACTGAAAGTTCATCTAAAGAGCTTAGAGAAGAGAAGGGGTGTTGCTCGGGAAGGAATTTAAGGCTCTCCAAGCATCCACAAGGATACATCAGGCGTCCAACCATTGCTTTAGGCGTTCAACAGGAATCAAGCTAGAGTTCAAAGCAGTCCAAGCATCCAAATCAACTGTCTAGGCACCCAAAGCATAATCTCAGGCATTAAGACTAAGTTCTAGGCATTTAGCAGTGTATTTTGGGCGTCCAGCTTATGGTTTAAAGGCCTATTGCTGTCTCTTTTGTACTAGAAGCTTAGTCGTGTGCTCAAAGGTGGAGAGCAATCTAATTTTTGGAAGGACAAAGAGTTTGGGACGAGGTTGAAAGGATTTAAAGGCCAAAATCATTTTCTACTATGAGTGGTTTTCTTTTAAGAGTTACTGTTGTTTTGTTACATAATAGTGTTGTTTGTTTGGTAAGGAAAGAGAATGCCTCACAGGATAGTTAGAGAATCTTAGGATCTAGTTTCTAAGCCTATAACGGGACTATGCACGGGATAGTCAAAGGATCTAAAGATCTAGGATTCGAGCCTATGGCGGAATCTCATAGAATGGTTAGAGGGTCGCAATGGGCCTAGATTCTGAGCCTGTGAGAAGGACCTCGTGTGGGATAGTCAGAGGATCAACGGATCTAGCTTCTAAGCCTATAAAAGATAGGTTTATGTGCATAGAGAAGAGTTGATGGACTGCTGAGTCAAGGAGAGCCAGCAAGGAGTTAGTACAGTATAGAGATAATGTCACACCTCAACCCAAGTTACCTTTTTAACTTAGGAAGAGATGTGAAAATAGCAAACATTGACCCTTTTACAATATCTACTGTCAATTCTACCATATTCCCTTTTTAAACATGCATAGTCTAGGTAAATCACTGATTTGCAAGTTTTAGAGTTTGTTTACAAAATAGCATGGACAAAGCTTATACAGAATCCTAATTTAAAAGTACTACATCCTTATATCTCGGCAGACCTCGACTTCTGTAGAGCGACAGATATCAAGTCCCCGGCAACGACGCCAAAAACTTGTTGTCAAAACAGATATCAAGTCCCTGGCAACAGCACCAAAAACTTGTTGTGCGACAGCTTTGAAGTTCTAAAACTCTCTGTTGTGTCTGTCTATTATTATTAAGCTTCCTATGCGTTGAACATGCTTAATTATTATGCGTTTATGATCTGTCAAGTTTTCCTATCCTTTACCCAAGTATAAGCAAAGAAATAGGTTTTCTCGGTTAGCCCAAGGTCGAATACAGGAACTATGCTGATTCTATAATTAATTGGATTATTTAAGTTGGAGTGGTAACCAAAAATAATTAATGAATGATGCATTTAACTAAAGAAAGCGATAACATATATACTAGACTAAAATATGTTAGATGGTAAGGTATGCGATATAGCGAAGTCAGCTAATGATTTATGTGAATGGGTAAAAACATGGTTCAGATTGGTTAACATCTAAAATCAGAAACGCATGGTGATATTCTATTCATACTTGCGACTCTTCTCCCGGTTATCAACCGCTAGGCGTTATATGTCTATATTGCATAAGAGAGTGTTAAGTACCAAGGTTATTCCTATGTCTAGGTAACACTTCTTGGCCTTGTCAATTGAGTTCCACAATCACTTACCCTCTCGAGCAATCCGATTATTACTACTTATATCGATTAGCTAGATGGACATAAGCATCCGATTAAGATTACAATTGACAAGATGCAATAGTTACACTATGGTTCTTATTTAGATGCTAACGCAACCCGTGACCCTTGAAAGATTAGTTACTCATGGATTCAAAGTAATAAGCGAAAAGTGTAGAGAAATGGATAGACATGAAAGAATAGTAGATTAATGAACGAAATATAATTTTAGACAGCTCAATGTCTTGACACAAATCTAAAATTAAAGCTAGAAAAAAAGATAGAAAGTAAGAAAGGCATCAATGTCTTGAGTCTTCGAAATGGAAGCGTGAGGTTCTGCTGTGAAGTGTTCAGGCGGAGGGAAGACTCTTCTCTCTCGAGTTATTTGTCTCCGGTTGTCGTCTGGAGAGAACTCTGCTGTCACTTAGGAATTCTTCCAAGAATCAACAACCATTTTTTCAGCTTGCAGGTTTGCACTTTTATAGAGGTTGCATTCGTAATCAGTGGCAAATCTGTGTGATTGGAGGAAATTGATGTCGTGCGTCTATCTCGCCTAATTGCATAATTCTCGATTCAATTTAGATCCACCACTTTAGCCACAAATCATGCATGTCAATCTTCCGACAATCTCTCAAGATTCTGATCTAATTTTTTGCTGCCTTGCATTTCTGGTCGTTATGCGTTCATCGAGAATTTGGGTTCATGCGTTCACTCATGTCAACGCATCCATATGTTTTAACGCATTATCTTGCGTTGAGCGGATGTCAACGCATCCACAGGTTGCCAGCGCATAGTCCTTACATTATGAAGTTGCCAACGCATCTACATGTTGCTCGCGTTCCTGCGTTAAAGCATGCGTTTTAGGCTCAAAAAGTTATAAAATAATTATCTTCATCAATTTACAAGAGTAGAACGCATAGGAAGATTTATCAATAGAATTTAACTAATATTACCGCTTAATTCTCTATTTAATCTCTATTTTTCTAAGAGAGATGCTGTAATAACTTGTATTTCTACAAGTTATCAACTTCGCACAACAACGGGAACTTGGCTGCTACCTGAAAAGAAAACATAAAGAAAGAATGAGCTTCACGAAGCCCAGTGAGTGGTCAACATATAACTAGGGTGCACACGACCCTTCCTCAATGTAACATAGCATAACCGAAAGTGAAGAAATCAACAAGTATAACTAATGTTATATACCCAAACCTCTCATCTCTAGCTCAACCTAGTACTGAACTATTCTATTGGCTCACTCTGGCACAGTGACTGATTTTGTCCCTTTGTGCACATAGTCTTAACTCTAAGGGATTAGAAGCTAGACATGTCGGTCCTCTGACCATCCCACAAGAGATACTTCCCATAGGATTAGAAACTAGGTTTCCGACACCCTCTAACCATCCCATGAGGTTGAAATCTGGCACAAGCTCAAAAACTAGATCCTTATATTTTTTTTATCATCCTGTGTAGTCTTAACACCCTTTACACACATTCACACTCATAAATTTCATCACAAACTGATATGCATAGAGATAATAACCATAACCTCATAATAGTATGAATAGTAACTCAATCAGTACATTTATACTATGCAAGGAAACAACTAGAACCACTCATAGAAAAAGAAGTTTGTAGCTTTTTAGAACCTTCTTTCCTTGCTCCAAACACAAGTTAGCTTGGGTCTAAACTTCCTTACTCTTCTTAAGCTTCCTGGGCAACGTAAAGCCCAGCATGAATCTCACAGTGTGAACTCTTAGGGTCGTGAAAGCTAGTATATCATATATACAACTCTCCCACTTGTTGGGGTTTATGTCCTAAATCTGGTAGTCTGTGTAAATTTGTAAATATATTAATAAATAAAGTACTTTTAATTGTTATTTGTTTGCATAACTCAGAATCCAATAAACTAAAATCCTAGGTTATTTAATGTATTTTGAACGATATGTGGTTGACATATCAGTGGATCATGTTCAAGAAATAACCTAAAAAGTCTACAGTATATGGGTGAGATTGGGTGCCTCATCCTGGTAACACTATGGATATGGCCCACTTTGTAAGTGTTATAAATGATTTGATCTAAATCGTTTGTGTAATGACATGTAAGTGGGGGTATCCTATACAGTCAGTCTGTATAAGATTAGACCACAAAATTAAATCTCTATTTATAACTCCGTTAATTGAAGAGTTTAATATTTCAAATGAGAACTATGTAACTTAATCTCAATCTTGAGTGAATTATGAACTCCTGTTCATGAGGATCGCCTTTTGATTTGTATGGGTGAAAGTGGCCTTAGTTGCCAACTCAATAAGCCTACCATTTTGGGAATGAAACCGAGTGAGGAGCTGGGAACATAAATTCACAAGATGGAATTCACTTCTTCCTTACTCTAGGGAAAGTAAATAGGCAGTTCCCTTATGTGCTAATTCCAGGACTTGAACAATGAGGCCTCACCCTCTCACTGATTTGAGAGGGACTTTGTTTATGGTTGGACATAAACACTATTGTTCATTAGAGGATCAGTGGTACTTAAGGTGCAAAAGGTAATTACAGGGGTAAGATGGTAATTTGACCCAGTTGTAATTACGAACATGCTGTGAAGAATTACTTACATTGTATGGTTATTCAATGGACACACAAATATACCGCAATTCATAAGAGTGTAGTTGTGGGTCTTTAGTGGTGTGTCTCATGGTTAATGAATGTTGATTAATATAATAAATGAGTTTAATATATTAATCTCGAATCACTGGAGCTTATGACTATTGGTCCATTAGGTCCTCTGGTAGCTCACAACGGGTTAAAACAAGGAAACAAAGTGATAAAAGGATTTGAATGTTAAAATTGCTAAATGGAATTAATTGTATATGATACAATTATCATTATGTATGAGATACATCATAAAGTTTATAATGTGAGAAAATGAACTTCATTATATGAGAACATCAATATTTGAATGGGATGTAAATATTAAGTTAGTATGAATTAGATTCTTATTAAAACTATAGGTTATGAGAGTAAATGTGTATCGTGACACATCAAATATATGATATTTGATTTTCTTCAATTAATTAAATGAGATTTCATTAATTAATGGTTATTTAGATTTCATTAATTAATGGTTATTTACTTAATATTTATACATTAATTAAAATTGATTTTTTTTATTAATTATATTATTATTATTTAATTAATTAAATAACATAAATAACTCCCCTACAATGCAAAGGAGTGGTGAGTGGGGAGGGAAGTTAACTTCCCTCACTTTAAATTGAGATGAGATCTCAATTGTGAAAGTGAAATGAAAAATATCTACAAAACTCTCCCTCACTCTCAACTCTCAAACTCTTTGTTTTTCCCTTTTCTTTTCCACAGAGGTTCCCACAAATCTCCTTGTCCCAAGACTTTTATTAGAGAAGATTTCTTGGTGGTTTTCTTGGAGAATCAAAGGTTGATATCTTGAGAATTTGATCTTCAAAAGTATTTATGTTTCCCTTTGAATCATTTAATGTGTATCAATGCATATATTTGTATTCTTGTTTTGTGAAAATTCATAGAATAACGTAGAAGCAAAGCGATTAAACGCTTCCGCCTAGAGGATTCAATTCCTTCACCACTGAAGTGTTCTGATTGTTATATAGGGTATCTTTACTTAGTTATATTCCAGCTAATAAAATATAACCTAAGTCTAGGTTTTTGTCCAAGTATAACTCTTATACTAGATTTTAACCTACGATGTCTAAGTAATAAAATCCCTTTTATACTTACATCACAAACACAAGCTCATAAAACTAGGTTCACATAAATTCAAGAACCTGTTTGATCCCTAGGTAGCAGGTTTTCTGTAAATCGTCAACTTAAGTACCTCCAACCTTAGACAGGATCTTGTCGAGTGAATTTTTTGTAACCTTTATTTTATAAGTTAACTACCTACTATAGGTTTGTGATAACTTGTAGAAATACAAATTATTATAGCCTTTTTCATAGATAAATAGAGTTTAAATAGAGAAGCATGCGGTAGTTTATGCTAAATTCTATTAATAAATCTTCCTTTGCGTTATAATCTTGTATTTTTATGAAGATAATGATTTTACCACTTGTTGAGCCTAAAACGCATGTTTTAACGCAGGAATGCAGACGATGCATTGATGACTTCTTAACGCAGGACGACACGTTAGTAATCTGTTCTTCGTGGACGCATGATCTGAACGGAACGCAAACAACCTGACGACGCGTTAACAACAACTCAACGCATAACTAAGCGTTAGCAACCTAAGACGCGTTGACATCGGCCAAACTATGCATGGACACGTAGACAATCGTTACTGCAAGGCGCTGAGAATCACGCAATCAGGCGAGATGATTGACGAAATCTTGAGAGATTGACGGATGATTGACGAACATGATTTGCGGCTAAAGTGGTGGATCTTAATTGGCCCGAGAATCACGCAATCAGGCGAGATGGATGCAGTATCAATCTCGCCACCAATCAAGTAGATTTGCCATTTACTGCGATTTCATCATCTATAAAAGGGCAACTCTGCGAGATGAGAAAGGTTGTTGATTCTCGGAAGAACTCCATAAGTGACAGCAGAGTTCTCTCAGACTTCAGCCGGAGACAAATAACTCGAGAGAGAAGAGTCTTCCCTCCGCCGCACCACTTCACAGCAGATCATCACGCTTCCATCCGGGCGACTCAAGACATTGACGCCTTCCTTGCTTTCTTTCTTACTATTCTTTCTTAATTTTAGATTTGTATCAAGGAATTGAACTTATCGAAAATTGTATCTCATTTCATCAACAGAATTATCTTCCATGTCTACTCATTTCTCTCAACTGTCCGCTTTCTACTTTCAAACCATGAGTAACTAATCACTCAAGGGTCTAGGGTTGCGTTAGCATCTAACTAGGAACCACAGTGTAACTATTTTATCTTGTCAATTGCGAGCTTAATCCGATGCTTATGTCCATCTGACAAATCGATATAAGTAGTAATAATTAGACTGCTCGAGAGGGTAAGTGATTGTGGAACTCAATTGACAAGGGCCAAGTAGTGTTACCTGTCTATGGGGATAACCTTGGTTCTTAACACTCTCATATGCGTTATAGACATATAACGCATAGCGGCTGACAACCGGGAGAAAAGTCGCAAGTATGAATAGAATACAACTGTGTGTTTCCGACGTTAGATGTTAATCAACCCGAACCCTTTCTTTATCCATTCACACACATCTTTAGCTGAACTTGCTATGTCGCATGCTTTCCATATTTCACAACTTTTAGTCTAGTGTACAAATAATCGCTTTCTTTAGATTAAAAACAACTTTCAAATATATATTGGTTACCACTGTAAGGCATGAAATCCAATTAAAAACTAAATCAATATAATCCCTGTGTTCGACCTCGGACTCACCGAGAACACCTATTACTTTGCTTATACTTGGGTAAAAGAATAGGAAAACTTGACAAGACCACCAATGCATAGTGATAGAACGTATAGCATGTTCAAAGCATGACATGTTGAACGCATAAACACATCCTTTAGCACTTTGCGTGAGGCTAATTTAAACATACAAAATACACACAACAAGTTTTTTGCGCAGTTGCCGGGGATTATTCATTGATTTAATTATTTTATTTGGATTATTGTGTTGCAGGATTCCTTAGTCGAAGGAGTATAGTAAGTTTCTCCTCTGCCAGAAGCTTCTAACAGTATCTGAGTGACGGGAGCAATCCATAGTTCGATATTGACCCAGAGATTGAGAGGACTTTCACCCGAAGGACAAGGTAGAATTGAAGAAAAGCCAATTGCTTGGACCTAATTCAAACGGCTAGTGAGGAAAATTTCCTGTGTCAGCAGGAGAAGTATTAAAGATGGCTTACTCATATGCCAAAGATCTTTTCGACAGAACTTCATGGAACACCAATGAGTGGGTGGACGACGGATATGAATTTCGTCCCACCAATAGAAGGCAAACGCAAGCTGGAATGCTTGAAACTGATGAGACCACTAGCATGGCAGTGCAGCTCGACAATATGACATCCATGCTGCAAACACTAGTCTTGAGAAATCAAGGTAGATCAGTTGCTACGATGAAAGCACTGCACGCGATGAACTCGACAGCATCTGTAAACTGCCCGCAGTGTGGTGGGGGGCATTTGTATGACATGTGTCCCTACAACCTCCAGTCTATTTGCTGTGTTCAAAACAACCCCTACGACAATTTGGGTTGGAGGAACCACCTCAACTTTGAATGGGGTGGGAATCAGCAACAAACGCAGAGGGCTGAGCCGCAGCCGCAGAGAGGCAACCCTCCTGGTTTTAACCAATGGAATCAAGGCCAGTTTCATCAGTATTCGAGGGATCCACAAGCGGACGAACCATCCTCATTGTCTTCCCTGGAATCTCTTTTACGAAAAGAAAACAGTAAAATTGAAGCAACGCGCCAGTTGTACGAAGCGATGCTCCAGAACCAAGCCGCTGCGATTCGCAATTTAGAAATTCAAACGATTCAAATTGCAGAGGAGCTCGAAAATGAAAAGCAAGGAACAATGCTAAGTACAACCGAAGTTCCACGAGGGAACTTAGGAGAACAATGTCAAGGTGAGACATTGTTAAGTGGGAAAATCAACCCCACAGTGCATTATGAGGGGACACAAGGAAACTTGCAACTCCTAAACGCTTCAACAAGTCAACCAATGGAGAGTACCATGCATATTGTTCAGCATCCATCGTCATCCACCGAATCAGAGGATGAGGAAAATATAAAGCGGAGAGAAAAAGCAACGCAGGCAGAATCTGCGTCTGTATATGAAGATACTACTTCTGGACGCGTCCTGGTTGACGTCCAAGAAGAAATCTCAACGCCCCGCGTGGGTGATCAGGTAAAATTTAATGTTATTAACGCATTGAACGATACTGATCATTTTCAATTTTGTCTAATGAACGCAGATATCAATGAAAAGACAAAAACTGTGAACGCGGCATTGAGAAATGAAATCCTCAAGGACAGTGAAGATGGTGAAGATGATGAAATTAATTTATTCTCCGATCGACAATTAGAGAAATCAGACTGGAGCAACAGATTCGCGGCAAAGATTGAGCCGCCATTAAAAGAGCCTTCAACGCATGAGCTACAAACCAGACCAACGCACCCCAACTATGCAAGCTTGAGGGAGATCATAATGTACTTCATTGTTGCCTCTGCGTTGAACCCTGACCGTGATAAAGGCTCGCAAGTGTAATAACTGAGCTTGCGTCGAAAGATCCCTGCGTTGCCGAATGCCAACTTTTCTAGGGACGCTTTCTTTTACCCTTGCTTTATTTTCACTTAAACTTCGTCTAAGTATTTATTGTTAGTTTATTGTATTTTGCTTTCTTTCTTCTGTTTGTATTTTGTTTTAGCATTTATTTATTTCTTTAATTTAAGTTTAGTAGTGTAAATGAGATAAGCATGAAAGTAGGTGTTGAGTTTTTAACAATTTGATTTCACCGCATACTTTATTATTCATGCATGCGTCCAACGCATAAGTAAACTATGCGTTCATCGATAAACGATTTCTGTGTTTATCGAATTAAGGTTAGAGGTAAGGTTAGAGCCGTACATATTTTGTCATACGCATAATACTTAACTTACAACGCATAATCTAACCTGAGAACCAGACGTTCATCAGCTATGCGTTTATCATTAGTTCACTGCGTTTAGATAGAGCACTAGGTGAAACGTAGATGTCTACTCAGTCTACGCGTCTTTCCCAGAAAAACACTCAAGTGTTCTGTGTGCGTTAATTAGCCGCCCATCACACTTGATGGGTGTGCGGCTCAATAAAATTTGCCTTGATCAGTGGGATTCCGGATATCGTGAATCCGCATTTATTACTGACGGCTAAATTAGCCTTTTATAAACGCGATCCGATTTCCCATTTTCCATTTTCGAAACCTTTCATCTCTCTTTAACCTCCAGCGATTTGTGTTCTAGCAGAACTCATATGTCTAACCAGTCAAACCCACAAAATCAAGAACACCTCACCGGCAACGTTTCCCCGAGACCTTCTTCATCATCTACACCAGTCCCCGAGGTATTTCTTAACCCTCGATCTCCATTTTTCTCTCGACCAACATTTCAGCATACCAGACCTGTGAGGCCTTTCGCTTCTCCGGTCAGACCAAGACTTCCAAATCCTAACCCACCATTTATTCCTAACTTCTCTGCATCTAGAATCAGGGCAACTGCCCAAAGACCACCCGTATACCCATTCTTCCGGCCATTCGTTAGAACCCCAACCCGTCCACCAGTAGTCGACGACTCTGGCGACTGTGTGGAAGTTGTAAATATCCGCCCCTTAAGCCAAATCAACCCAATACCTACCCCAAAACCCAAAAGCCGGGTCAAATCGTGCATCTCACGGCCCAAAATGAAAAACATGAGGGAGTTTTCCGCCGCGAACTTCAATGTTGGAAGCCAACGGTTAAGCACGGAAAACTCCGAGGTAGAGCAACCGGTTCCTGGAACGGTTTGCGATGAAGCCAGCACACTGCACGGAAGCAGTGAAGTATGCCGAAGGGAAGAAAGAGACGTATTCGGCGACATTTTGGAGCGAATAGCTCAAGAGGAAAGAGAGGCGAAGGGAAGGGAGGATGACGGGGAGGTCAACCAGCCCTTGCCTCTATCACGTTCACCCAACACGAGAGGGACGGAAGAAATGGGAAGAGGAGAAGAAGAAGAAGTGGTTGTTACAGTGGGGGAAGTAAACTCCGCAAAATCCCCAAACGAGTGGATAGCCGAAATTCTGAGAGGACTGCGTGACCCAATGGACGCAACCGTCTCAGACGCCAGAAGGGAATCACCCTCGCCGATAAAGGAGGTCTAGAGTCAGTTGAAGGAGACTCGGGAGGGTGAACAGAGTAAGAGAGATAAGGAAGGAGAGGCAGCTTACAGCAAGGAGGACGTAGGCGAGCCACGTGAAACGCAAGGGTCTGTCCCTGCGTCTATCAGTCCTGAGGAAATGACACTAGACTCCAATGAAGGACCGATAAGAAAAGTTGTGATGGCCGCAGAGGCCAAGAGAAAAAGAGAAGAGGAAGAGGAAATGGTACCCCTGTTGAGGAAGAAACGAAGGGTATCACTAGAAACTGCCGAGGATGAAGAGCCCAAAAGCACAGAGCAAGGAGACAGACCTGAGTCCCCAATTGCGGCCACATCCTTTGATAGGCTGGCAGAGAAAAAGAAGAAGAAGAGGGCCAAGTTGAGAAAAGAGCTCAGGGCCCTAAGAAAAGGAGTTGAGAAAATTGCCAAGGACGCATTGTCTGGCAAGAAGGCGCGCAGGGAAGTGCGGCCTCAAGAAGAGGGGGAGACGCAAGGCCTTCCTGATCCTCAAATAGAAGAAGCCGCATTGGCATTTGAAGAGGAAATGAGGGAAGAAGAAAGAATAGAAAAAGCAGCCGAGGAGCTTGAAAGAGAGCTACAAATTGAAGAAGATGAAGAGCTGGCTGCTAGAATAAAAGCCCAAGAAGAAGGGGAGGGCAAGAAGAAAAAGAAGAAGAAAAGTAGGAAGGAACGCATCAGGGAGGATGCGAAGGAAGAACAAGGTGTTAGCACCTTGGAGAAGAAGAAGAGGAAAGAAAAGGAGGTGTCAGTCACCAAACTCCCAAGCATGCATAATGAGAAACGCAAAGGGAAGGAGAAGGTGACTGAAGCACCAGTTAAAGTGGCCAAGAGCAAGAAGAGAACTGTGAATGAGATTCCAGCTAAGGCCAAAGGAAAAGAGAAGGTGGCTGATGCGTCGTCACAAAAGAAGGAAGGAAAAGGGAGACGCAGGGCATTCCCTGACTTGATGATTGAGGTGGGATTTTTCCCTGAAGAAGCCCCAGTGCCGCCATACATCACCGAAATAATTGACCACCACGGCTGGAGAAACTTCTGTTCCAGCACCTCTTGGATCCAACCTGACATAGTCCGAAATTTCTATAATGGACGCATAGACGAAGAGAAAGACGTGGTGGTGGTGGATGAAACTGAAGTCCCATTCAACGCAAGGGAAATCAATGCAATATATGAGTTGAGGGACAACCCGGATGCGGAAGGAAACAAGATTATAGAATCAACTCCAACGGAGTTAATGGAGGACGCAATCTGGGTATTGGCGAAGCCAGGGGCTAAGTGGGATGTTTCACCCACAGGTATAAAAACGCTATCCGCCAGCAGCCTAAGACCAGAGGCAAACTTGTGGGTGTACTTGGTGAAGAAGCGGTTGATTCCTACAACACATAACAAGACAGTATCAAAGGATCGGGTGATGGTAGCATATTGCATTATGCGTCGCATCACCCTTGATGTTGGACGCATAATTGCGGCGCAGATAAGAGGGGTGTTAAACAAGCCAAGGGGCCAACTCTTTTTCCCCACTCTTATCATGAACTTATACGCCAATGCTTCCATCGGAGGGCCAGCGGAAGTGTTAGACGCAGAGAAGATGATTGAAGTTAGTGGCGTAATCGCCCACAAGACTCTGCGTTGGTTGATGAGAGGATCACAATATCTGCCAGAGCCTGCCAAGGCCACCAAAAGACTTCATCAACCCATTCCGCCTCCAAAGCCGCAACCGCAGAAGAAGGGGAAGCCGTCCAAGTTGAAAGACGTGGCAAGTCCTGATGCCACCATTTGACCTTCCCCAACCTCAAGCCCTTCACCCCCACTTCCAACAACCAGAAGGGAACCAACTCCACCTCCACCTCCTCTTGAGACGCATCGCCCTAAGCCATCTCCACCTCCTCCTAAAACGCATCGCCCCAAACATCCAAAACCTCGACCTTCCACAAAACCCTCCGCCCCAATAAGAGTTGATGACTCACACTTTGGGGATCTTGGCTCGACTTTTATGCGTCCATCATCCCCTGCGTTTGACGAAACTCCATCCACTCCCCCGCCTCAGCCAAACCCGCCTACCCCACCAACGCAACCACAACCGCAAGAAGGCCAACTTGACCTCGAGTGGGAGACAGTGCAAACATATCTGCAGCAATCGATCTTGCGTCCTGTGATGCACTCATTGAATATGTTAGCACGCCAGCAGACGGAGCAGTTCCAATTCACATTAAATTACGTTCATCAACTACTCTCGATTCGACCGGAAATCCTGCCCCCTAACATTCCAGAACGCCTCCAACAGCCCCTTGTCTTCCCAGTATCGCAGCGCCCTGCACCTGAGCAGCAACGTAGACCTGATGAAGACAAGACTGATGGTTAAAAAAAAATTAGGGGTGTAGTCAAGAGTTGTAATTTTTCTTGCAATTTTGTATCTTCATATTCAATTGTATGCGTTGGTGAAAATAAAATTAATAGAATGAATATTTCTTCATCGCATGGATCTTTAACTTCCTCTTTGCGTTGTCCCTTGTTGTAAATTTATTCTAAGTACATTTAATTAGTCTTAACTTTTATCTTTGCGTTGAAAAGATGGTCCCTGTGATGATAATCATGCTTACACTTTTTGCACACTCTTTAAGTTAGATTACTTTCAATGCGTCTGCATACTATTCCTTAGAAACGCACACCTACTTTGAATGTATGCAAGCAGCCAATTCAAATCTCTTTTATAAAATTTTGCAACTTAATCTTTGTTTACAATTTAAGCAATGAGGACCTTGCTACTCTCAAGTTTGGGGGTGGAAGAGGTTTGAACTGTCAAAGATAAAAATATGAGGAACTTAGTTCAATCATCATAAAAAAATAAATAAAATAAATAAATAAAATAAAATAAAATAAAAATTTATTCTTTGAAACGCAAAACTCCGCTGGCAAGACTAATATATTTATCTTGTTAAGAGTTTAGCTGAAAACAACACCTGCTCGTAGTTGGCCACCTTCATGCACCCCATAGTTGGTGTGTCAAAACGAAGGTGGGTAATCGTAATCAGCGACGTATAGATAAATAACAAACTCGAATGTCTAGTGAAGAAACCGAGCTTAGATAAGAGTTTAGTTGAGAAGGGCACTTGCTCGTAGTTGGCTGCCTTCATGCACCCCATCGTTGGTATGTCAGAACGAAGGTGGGTAACCCTACTCGACGCATGCTTAATAACCATATAATAAAACCAATGAAAGAAAAATGAACTTTATATCTTCATCTTTTCAGACTCAGTGTTAAAAGAAGAAACAAAAATTTTGTGATTAATGAGTTAAAGAGTTTTGAAAAGAAAGCTTGCCACATACAAATTAGACCCGTCCTAAAGAAAAGAATATAGAGGTAGAGAAATAATATAACTAACGGGTAGTTGATTGAGTATAGCATTCTAAGAGACTAGTCAATGCATTGAGAAAATGTTTAGGATAATTGAAGTTTCTTAGATAGAAGTTATGCTTGAGGACAAGCATTTATCTAAGTTTGGGAGTGTGATAACTTGTAGAAATACAAGTTATTGTAGCCTTTTTCATAGATAAATAGAGTTTAAATAGAGAAGCATGCGGTAGTTTATGCGAAATTCAATTAATAAATCTTCCTTTGCATTATACTCTTGTATTTTTATGAAGATAATGATTTTACCACTTGTTGAGCCTAAAATGCATGTTTTAACGCAGGAATGCAAACGATGCGTTGATGACTTCTTAACACAGGATGACACGTTATCTGTTCTTCGTGGACGCATGATCTGAACGGAACACAAACAACCTGACGACGCGTTAACAACAACTCAACGCATAACTACACGTTAGCAACCTACGACGCGTTGACATCGGCCAAACTATGCATGGACGCATAGACAACCGTTACGACAAGGCGCTGAGAATCAGATCGGAATCTTGAGAGATTGACGGATGATTGACGAACATGATTTGCGGCTAAAGTGGTGGATCTTAATTGGCCCGAGAATCACGCAATCAGGCGAGATGGACGCAATATCAATCTCGCCACCAATCAAGCAGATTTGCCATTTACTGCGATTTCATCATCTATAAAAGGGCAGCTCTGCGAGATGAGAAAGGTTGTTGGTTCTCGGAAGAACTCCATAAGTGACAGCAGAGTTCTCTCAGACTTTAGCCGGAGACAAATAGCTCGAGAGAGAAGAGTCTTCCCTCTGCCGCACCACTTCACAGCAGATCATCACGCTTCCATCCGGGCGACTCAAGACATTGACGCCTTCCTTGCTTTCTTTCTTACTGTTCTTTCTTAATTTTAGATTTGTATCAAGGAATTGAACTTATCGAAAATTATATCTCATTTCATCAATAGAATTATCTTCCATGTCTACTCATTTCTCTCAACTGTCCGCTTTCTACTTTCAAACCATGAGTAACTAATCACTCAAGGGTCTAGGGTTGCGTTAGCATCTAACTAGGAACCACAGTGTAACTATTTTATCTTGTCAATTACGAGCTTAATCCGATGCTTATGTCCATCAGACAAATCGATATAAGTAGTAATAATCAGACTGCTCGAGAGGGTAAGTGATTGTGGAACTCAATTGACAAGGGCCAAGTAGTGTTACCTGTCTATGGGGACAACCTTGGTTCTTAACACTCTCCTATGCGTTATAGACATATAACGCATAGCGGCTGACAACCGGGAGAAAAGTCGCAAGTATGAATAGAATACAACTGTGTGTTTCCGACGTTAGATGCTAATCAACCCAAACCCTTTCTTTATCCATTCACATACATCTTTAGCTGAACTTGCTGTGTCACATGCTTTCCATATTTCACAACTTTTAGTCTAGTGTACAAACAATCGCTTTCTTTAGATTAAAAACAACTTTCAAATATATATTGGTTACCACTGTAAGGCATGAAATCCAATTAAAAACTAAATCAATATAATCCCTGTGTTCGACCTCGGACTCACCAAGAACCTATTACTTTGTTTATACTTGGGTAAAAGAATAGGAAAACTTGACAAGACCACCAACGCATAGTGATAGAACGCATAGCATGTTCAAAGCAAGACATGTTGAACGCATAAACACATCCTTTAGGACTTTGCGTTAGGCTAATTTACATATACAAAATACATACAACAGTTTGTTAACCCTAAGTGAGCATGCATTTATCTTTGTTATAGATTTTAAATATCTAATTCATTTTATAACACTTTATAAATGAACAACAATCTATAACATACATCATACAATAATATAACTTATATTAATTCTATGATTACTAGAGCATGCATATCATACATTATAACACTTTATAACATATATATGCATGAAACATGTTAATCCTATGGTGGGATTTTAAATCTATATGGCATACTATATGCACAAATAAATTTAATCTAATCAAAACATACATTCGAAATGCATAATTAATTAAACACAATAAATGTAAACACTACTTTCATTTGTAAGAGCTAAACATAAGTATGTAGTACCGATATGGACTAAATTGTTTTTTCTCTTGTAGATTGAAGGAAGAAGTGAAGGAAGCCAGAAGTATTTTTTTGGTAAGTTAAATTTTTAAGTCATTAAGAGGAAATCAAGCTAGAATTGACTTTGAATATTAATTGGGGCAAAAAAGCGGATTTTAAATTAAAAAGAAAGAAAGAAATAAAAAGAAAAGAAAAATAAAAGAAAAGGAAAGAAAAAGGAAAAATAATAAATAAATAAATAAAGGAAAGAGATAGTGGAGAGTTAGTCGGCAGGATTTTTTTTTTTTTTTTTTTTGTGCATAGTCGAAATTATTGATCTTATCCCATTTCTCACACTTCACACTGACTCCATTTTTCAGCTGAGTGACGAGGGGAGGTAGAAGAAGATATCTGGGGAAAATTCGTGTAGAATTTTGGTCGGTTTCGTGGTGTAATTGAAGCTTAAACAGAAGGTTTGATTTCTGTCGCGCAATTTGAGCAAAGTCTGGTGTTTGGTGAATAGCAAGCTGAAGAGACTGAATTTGAAGCTGAAAATTTGAAGTTAGTACGTTAGCTCAATTCTTAATAACTCTTGTGAAGGATGGTTGAGCTGAATAAGGAGAAACATGTTTAATTTTAGGTGGAAGTGACTGATACGGATTTCCGGAGTGATCTAGAGTAGGGCGAAGTAAATTGGGAATATCTATTGAACAAAGAGAAATTAAGCTCTAAAATTTTGAGGTAAGTTAGAAAACACATTTCTTTACAAGTTTTTAGAAGGGAAGAAGTCCTAATTCAGGTTGTAAATACAACCTTTAACAGACAGAAGCGAAGACAGTAGTAGAGTGAGACAGATCAGCGACACTGGAGGCGTGAGGGTGAGCAGCGAGATCGGTCTCGCTAGGTGTCACTAATCGGTGTTTGTCTTACAACTCTCGCTAGGTCTCGCTGGTGTCACTACTCTTGTCACACCCCCTCCTAGATACCCTTCTCCTCTAGGAGTGAGTGTGAACCTGCATACCCTGCTACCTTTATACTATAAATCATAAATCATTTCCAGATCATTAAGACTTAACTATATGCTAGCTTAACCTCAAAAGATAAACATCACTGCTCAAATTTCATGCATAAAAATAACAACTTATCAAACAAGTGTTCTATACATATACTACAAATCAGTCCTCACAACACCCCCAAGGAACATGTACGACAACAAAACATGAACATAAACTGCGTATTTACAACTATCCCAGAGGACTGCTCCAAGGTAGGCCCAGACGAGAATCTTCTATAGGCTAGGCGTCCCGGACACGCTCGCTACCTGAAACAACAAACAAACAGACAAATCGTGTGAGCCTAAAGCCCAGTGAGTGACTGAATTTATTCAAAGACTATTAAACTTCTTGAGTTAATATAGACCATAGTAACTACAACATGTTATATAAACAGGAATTTCTAAGTCACCCATGCTATAGAACACTAGCAATACCATTATCCATACAATAGCAATACAATTATCCTTCCCTAGCTGTGGCAAAGCGAAGCTCAACGCACTCAACCTCCTGTACAAACTCTCATTATTCACATTTTCAAATGCCTTCACACTTCGTCCCTCGGCATTTTCAAACCCTCAAGTGCCTTCACATATTGTCCCTCAGCACTGAGTTTAACTGTGTCGAAATTTCCATGTGCCTCCACACGTGGTCCCTCAGCACTGGTTTCCCTACCAATCCACTGCTCAAGTGCCTTCACTCGTGGTCCCTCAGCACTTGGCTATCATGTAATGGATTTCCATATGCCTTCACACAAGGTCCCTCAGCACTGGAATCTGTTTCATCCAACTACTTAAGTGCCTTCACACGTGGTCCCTCAGCACTGAGTATTATATAACATATTCCCATAGGCCTCCACACAAGGTCCCTCAACCATGGGTTACATTTAGGTAGTACGTATAACATCCTTTAAACTTAACAACACAACATAAATATTCAATAGCTACACCATACGATAATTTCTACTCACCCATTACCAAGTAACCATGCTAAGAGTAACCATTAAATAAAATAGGAAGTCACTCACTACTTGTCCTGGCTCTGAGTGGGTTATATGCCTTCCCGAGCTCTTCTTGGCCTGAAAATACACATTTCTCACGTTAAGTTTTCCTTGGACTTCCTTTCTATGTTCATTAAGTATACATAATTAGACTCTATACTCGTTCCATCACCAAACTCTCTTTTTCCCCAAAATATTCACAAATAGTGATACTCTATGTCTCTAGCGAGATTACCAGCGAAATCACACAATAGGACACTGCACTAGCGAAACTGGATTGAACGAGACTAGCGAGATTACATGAGGAGCGACACCCAGCGAGACTTCAGCGAGAGTTGTGAGACGCAAAGCCCCTTTGTGTTACCAGCGACACTCGCTTCGCTGCTCAGTCTCCCGCTCTTTTAGCGATACTACTGTCGTAGCGACATAGTTTTCTTCTTTCTCTTCTACCTCTTTCTTTAACCTACTAAACATCTCATTCCAGCCAAATTCAGAACTTCCTTTCTTCTACAAACTTGTAAAGAAATAAGTCCTTTATCTTACCTCAAAGTCTCATAAGGAAAGTCCTCTTCATTTTAGAGATATTTTCAAAAAACCCCGAATTGCTCCTAATCGTTCAGCAATTCAGCTTGGATCTCTTCTACCTGGAGTTTAACACACATTTACTCAAATTTGGCTCGAGTATCCTTCATGAAAATTGCTAGAAGTTGAGTTAACTTACTAACCTCAAAATTTCGACCCTAACCACAGCTTCCACAGTTCGTTCTTCTCCAAACACTGAACGATACTCAGATTAAGTAACACCAGCTGAATTCTCTGTTCCAGCTTAAGTTTCCACAACGAAAACGATGAGAATTCCACTCCAAACCAACATAAACACCTTCTTCTACCTCCTTTCGTTGTTTAGCTTCAAAATGAGATCAACTCGAGCTCTGAAATGTGATCAAAATAATTGAATACTCAGTCCACTTATATATATATACCACCGACTTAATCTCCACTTCATCGCTATATATTTAACTAATCGACGCATACCTTCTGCGCATGGCTTCAGCAACGCATAGCTTCAACTTACTGTGTTACAATGGCCCAACGCTCCATCGCTGGATAGTCGACTAATGCATGGTCCTCTTGGCCACTCTTCTATGCTCGAACGCATACCAACCTTCAACACAGCCCTTCTTGGCCTCTTCTATGCACGAACCTTCAACGCATGGTAGAGTTCAACGCATAGTGGCTTTCAACGCATAGTGACCTTCAACGCATAGCTATGCTAGCCGTCTAACGCATAGTAGCCTTCAACGCATATCGCACTTTCCTTCCTTCACATCTGCGTCCATGCCTAGCTACCTTCTTCAACGCATAGCTACCCAGTGGCTACTCTTCTCAAACCTCAAACATACTCTCAACGCATAGCTCCACCAACGCATGGCCAACACTTAGCCATTTTCACTCCCACACATCTCGACCAACTTTCTCTACTTAATGCCCATCTCATAGTCTCTTCTTAACTTGCCTTCTCACAATGTCAAGTACGAGGCTTACAACTCTCGCTAGTCTCACTGATCAAGTAAGTATCGCTAATTTTTGCTTAGTCTCGCTAGTGCATATCTCGCTGATTTTTGCTTAGTCTCGCAAGGGCAAATCTCGCTGGTTTGAACAAGTCTCGCTAGTTTTGTAATTTTGTTAGTAGTTGGTCTCGCTAGTGAGCTTTATCTTAATGCTTAAGACATATTTGCTACACTTTACCGAGAATTCTAAGGAATCTAACAAAGGAAATTAAATCATTTCAGGCCAAAAAGAGCTAGGAAAAGTGTATAATCCTTTAAGGGCCCAAGACAAGTAGTGAGTGACAATTTTATTTAAAATGAATTTAATTTAAACAAAGTTTTCATGATATATGATTATGTTTGGAAACATGTTTATATGCTTATGTTTTTCACGGGTTTTAATATGCTATGAGGATTATTTGCTTGAAAGATAGTATATGTTTCCATGTACGTGTGTATTATGTGTTTTACATTGGAAATCATTTGAAGCATGCTAGTTGTTAAATGAGTTTTACGAAAGGGCATGCTATTTATTAACCTATGATTTTATGGAAAGCATTGATGATTGTTAATGAGTTTGTGAAGATTTGAAATGTTATAAACTCGTGAATTTTTTATTATGCTATTTTCAAAGCATGTTGTTTTTTAATAATGTTTTTGAAAAGGCTCGCAATGCTGAAGGACACGGAAAATGCATGTGGGTAGCTGGGATATAGAAATGGTTCCCAATGCTAAAGGACTCAGGGAAGGCATGTAAGTAACTTGAGTATAGAGATAGGCCCCAATGTTGAAGGACTCAAAGAAGACATATGGATGGCCTAAATCTCGTTTATGGGACCTGGTACTGAAGAACTTGAGAAGGTATTCAGCAACCCAGGATATGATATCTATGTGCACATAAAGGTATGATAGATGCTGTTGTGTTGAGACTACTCCACACAACTAAGGATATTTGACGTTGGGTGCGTCGAGATTACTCCGCCCCAACTAAGAATATTTTCGACGTTGAATAGCGTTGAGCTCCGCTCCGCCTCAACTAAGGAAAATGTGATTGAAATGTGTTGTACTTACATGGTTTTCCTTTAGAAATGATACGTATATGATTTGATAATGTTACCTGAGCATGATTTATTTGGATATGGAAATGATTTATTACTGCTTATTTATTTTCATAACTTGATTATGGTTTTGATTTAATTATGAATCAAGGAAGGTTTTTACAAAACAAATCACTCACTAGGCAACCTAGCTCATGTTTTTCCCTGTTTTCTGTTTTTCAGGTAGCGAGCAAGTCCGAGGAGCTTAGCCTACACAGCAACTCGTCTAGGCCCACCATCAATGTTTGGAATTTTGAGAATTGTAAATATTTGATCTTAAACCTGTGTTGTACATATAGAAGGTTAAGGGCGGAAGTTAGTGAACTTGTGTAAATTAAAGGTTGAATGTAAATTTGTATTATCATGATAGCTTAACCCTTGTTATAGTTAGATGTTCAATTATTGTGCATATCTGCTTATTAGGTCTTGGTCAAGGTATAAGGCTGGCAGTGGATGCTGTAAGAGGGTCAGTGTCTGTTGTCCTCACACTTTCTCCTGGGTTAAGAGGGTACCAGGGAGAGGGTGTGACACTAAAGTGGACCGGTTTGGCATCTAATGGCTTAAAAACAGCTAAATTATTACAATTGTAATTGGAAAACTCCCTTCAACCGACCTCGAATGCTTTAAATCGGCCATAACCAAGTCAAAACCACCTGAATCGGACCTCCATGGTGAAAATTGGGATGAACCGGTTGGAATTAGGCTGAACCGGGCAAAAAAAAAAAACTGAACCGATCGAATCGGTCCAGCTGGACCACGTCCTCAACCCGCACGCGATGATCTGGAAAAAGATGAACAACGTTGCAATGCTATTGAAGGAGCGTTGTGATTCTCCAAGGCAAAAACACTACTATGCTGCCCGAAACTGCTAGTAACTTACTCTAAATCTTCAAATTACAGCCTAATTACAACTTTGTTGACTTCAATAAAATTACAGACCCTTCTTCACTCATTAAAGACCATAAACAATTGGCCAATTACAACAATTATACAACAACAAAGCTGAATTAGATGCTAAAACCAGAAAAATCTCAACTTTAGCAACCACAACATTCATATCATGAAATTGTTGGCTCACTCTGGCACAGCAACTGATTTTGTCTCTATGTGCACATAGCCTTACCTCTGAGGGATTGAAAGCTAGACCCGTCTCTGACCATCCTACAAGAGATACTTCCCACAGGATCAAGAACTAGATTTCTAACACCCTCTAACCATCCCATGAGGTTTAAATTTAGCACAGGCTCAGAAACTAGATTCTCAGATCTTCTGACCATCTTGTGCAGTCTTAATACCCTTTACACACATTTACACTTATAAATTTCATCACAAACTCATATGCATAGAGATAATAACCATAACCTCATAATAGTATGAATAGTAACTTAATTAGAACATTGTACTACACAAGGGAACAACTAGAACCACTCATAGAAAAAGAAGTTTGCAGCTCTTTAGAGCCTCCTTTCCTTGCTCCAAACACAAGTTAGCTTGGGTTTGAACTTCCTGGCACTTCTTAAGCTTTCGAAACTAAGAAAACAGCAACCAGAAACCCTACAAACCCTTGGAAAACCTTCTGGAACGCTTGGAAATTTCCTCTTGGACGCAGAGATGGCTCCTTAACGTAGGGTTCTTCTTCTAAAACGCAAGGTAGCACTTTAGATCTCCTTCTGATACTATTGGATGCAGGGTTGTGAAAGAGTTAGCAACATAATAGCAGAAACAATTAGGATCTAAAGCACTCTAATTACATTGATTTTGAAGATTAAACATACTTGTTCTAAAAACTGAAAAATAGGAGAACACTTAGTTATTGTAGCTCAAAATTGAATCAAATTCTTTTGAGATTCTGATCACGAACACTTTGCGAACTACCACAAGAGTCTTTCTTGTTATCCTCAGGCCTTAGAATGGATTGTAGGATCGAAATTGAGTTAAATTTGAAGCAACAAAGTGAAGAACACACTAGTTTTTCAATTTTGAGTAGCTGGAAATTTCAGCATAAATTAGCATGGAAGCATAACCCATTTCCTTAATTCCTCTCTTCTATTTAAAGAAGGCATGCAAACACAATAGCATGCATGATATCAACAAATTGGCAGAATAAGGTGGTAATTATGCATGGGGAAGATGAGGTTGAAGAAGAGGTTCACACCTCCTTCTTCAACATGCAACTAGTGGGATTTTTCAACAAATTCAATTTCTTAATTGAATTTTGGGAATCAATTTCATAAATTAATTTTTAATTCAAAATTAATTTCTAAAATTAATTTTAAATGAAATTTATTTAATATATAATCAATTTAAATAACAATTAATTAATTATATTAAATTAATTATTTTTCCACTTTTTTACGATAATTCCAATCTGATCAATCTTTATTGATCCTAAAAATATTTAAATCACAATTAAATATTTCTGATACTCCAAATTCTACTAATTCATAATTAAACTAATAAACCATAATTTTTTCTCCTTAACTGAATTCGAACATTTCAAATTCACTCAATAGACTGTTCTAAGGTTTAATCCATGAGCTAACAAGGGGACATAATGGACCTACAGATCATGACCTCCAATGATTTGAAATTAACCGGCTACACTCTTTAACCTAGTTAATTAATATTCGTTAACTACCAAGACACTCCACTAAAGCCCAGTAGTTGCACTCTCCTCCTTGTAGATCTATTTTTGTCAACTTGATATAATCATAACAAGTAAATTGATCCTTCACAAGTTGTTCGTAATTACAGTTGGGTCAAAATTATCGTTTTACCCCTGTAATTATATCTCGTTCCTTCAGTTCCACCGATCCTTTAATGAACAATTAGTTTATGGTCCAACCAACAAACCTAGTCCCTCTTGGGCCAATGAGGGGGTAGGACCCCTTATTCAAGACTCGGAGTCAGCACTTAAGGAAACAACTTCTCTACTATCCTTAAATAAGGTGGAACTGAATTCCATCTTGCAGGACTATGCCCCAGTTATCTACCTGATCTTATCCCTAAAATGGGAGGTTTATTGAGTCCGCGAAACTGACCACTCTCACCTATGCAGATTAAAGGATAATCTCAAACAAATAAGAGTTCATAGTTAGCTCAACATTAAGATCGAGTTACATAGGTCATCAGGTTGAAATAATTAGTTTTAACAGTACATGGTATTATAAAGTAAAAGTGATTATTTTATGATCCGGTATTATGCAAACTCATTGTATAGACACCCACACTCACATGTCTCCACATGAACAATTTAGGATCACATCGTTTGTATCAAATACAGAGTGGGTCGCATCCATAGTGTCCCAAAGATAAGGTCCCCAACCTTTATCCATATATTATAGACCGTTTTGGCTATTACCTATACTTGGTCCACTTTTATGTCTGATGTGCAAATTCCATATTACCACAAGTGTACGAGCCAAGTTATAATATAAGACTGTTAAGTTACGAATATCGTTCAATTGAGGATCCAATTGTGAAGGTTTAAAGTACTTAGCTATTCTAGAATTTAGTCGATTTTATTTGAGGATTCGACTTCAAGTTGTGATTTAAGAAAACAAATAAGGAAAGTAAGTAAATTTGATATACAAGAGTCAAAGAGAGTTCTAGGGTATTGAATCCTTGTTTAATTCATTATACAACATTCTAGAGTTCATGGAATTTATTGCAATTCATATGCTTAAGTCTAGAAACATAAATCCGGGTTATTTTCTATCAAAAACAACAGTTTTGCATGCAACCTAATTGATTACTAACATCTTGAAACAAATATAAGTCACATGGCGTTGGGAATAGTCTTTAGCAACTTTCATTGTTAACCTAACTATTTGCATGATAGATTTTAACAACAATTCATTGTTAAAGATCCAATTAGACATACAATTCCTTAAATCATACATCTAATCTAACATGCATGGATGGCCAATCAACAAGAATTATGCACAATAACAATGAAAAACATATTCATTACAACAATCCATGAAAAGTCTACAACATTAGCATAACTTCATAAACAATTCATCAACACCCTAAAACTAAAGAGTCTAGCCACTCATAGCTTTGGGCAACATGTTCAAGATAAAGTTGAGCATAGGAAGAGTGTAAAGAAAAGAAAACACTACTGTAAATAAGCCCTTGATTGAGGGGGAATCGTCAAGAGTTCCTTGATCTTCACGTCAGAAACTTGAACGACACCAAACCCTCTCTCAAAAATTTTTCTCTCTGCCTTGTAACCAACTCACTCTCTGTGGCTCTGTATTATGTTGTTCTCCCTTCCTAGAATTTCTGAAAACCCTTCAATTTATAGACTTGGCTGCCTAGATTTCTTTCCAAAATTGCAGATTTTTCAAATTAGGAAAGTTGGCACCGCGTCACTGTATATCAGCGTTACAGCGCTAACCATCATCAAAAGGTGGCATCGTGTCGCTATGAGATGGCGTCGTTGCACTGTGCATCATCGATTCCTACCCTCAGTGTTGCGTTGCAGCGCCGTACCAGTGCTGCTACACTTCTTGTATAGCAGCTCTTGAGAAAAAGCACTGTGACAGCACCGAGCTGTCGACGCAGCGCTACCCTGTTCTTAGGAGTTTTGTGATTTTCTTCTCTTCTTCGTTTGAATTTGGCACGATTTGGTGTTTTTGGCTTTCAAATCTTATTTTCTTTATATTGACCTGAAAAACCACTAGCAAACAAGTGAAATCTAATAGAAACTCCCTTATTTTAAGAGAATAAAAAGCACTTTTCAAGCGCTTTTCAATGTCACCACATTAAGTCTAAGTATTCACTATATAGCAAGGGGTTCTTAGTTTATTGGATTTAATAAATGAAATTCATATATTCAATAACAATTTTACTAAATAAATCTCAATAACAACTTTATTGAGAATAAGTTTCATAAAATTACAAACTACGGGTTTTAGGACATAAAACCCAACAAGTTGATGGTTGGACGTAGAGTTGCACCTAGTTGGACGCTTGATGGGTCTTTAGACGCCTCCCAGAGCCTCTTGAACGCCTAGCTTTCTTCTAACAAGCTCTCAAGTTCTTTCAAATGAGTTGTTAGAATGATTTTTAAGTAAATGAAGAAGTGACCTTCGATGCTTATTTATAGGAGTTGGATGACAAGCTTTGTCATCCAACTTTGCTCCTTAGGTTGACACTTAACCAAATTCTTGGCACCTTGCATGTATACTTCACCATGCATCATGACACACTCACCCCAACAAGTCCTCTTGCATGTTGCCCTAGCCATGCACCACGACATCTCCTTCTTATGATGTGTTAACCTCATAATTTGCCACTTAGCACTACTTTTCCTCCCTGTCATGCGTCCATCACTAGCCCTGGAGTAGGTCCATGCATCCAACTTTCCTCTTAGCATGTGTCCAACAAGTAGTCTTATAGGGTTGGTCTACTTTTGTTCTCTTTACTTCATCCAACTATTATACTTAGCCAATTCTCCTTCCCCAACCCTTATATGTGTCTAACTTGCTTCCCAAAAGTCCTATATGTTGCCAAAATTCCTCTCCTTTAAGAGGTATGCGTCCAACTCCTTTGGTTTGATCTACATACAAACCACGTGTTCCAGCCTTGTATTTCCTTAACCTTCTTCACCAGCTAGGAATCCTTTACATCATGCGTTCATAAGAGTTCCTTGACTCTTGTACTTGCCAAATTTTCCATGCTTTAAGACTCCCATGTGTTAAGCTTCCCATTTCCCCCTAACTGTTGCTTTTCAACTCTTAAAACTCTTCTAACACTTGATCAAAAGTTGATCCCAACCATGTGCGACATCAATTTTTCCCCCTGGTTATGGACTATGCGTCCAACCCACTTCTTATGGCTTACATGATCCTTTTAACAAACTTACGCATCTCAACACTTAGTCAAATTCCTCCAACATACTTCCCCTATGCATTGAACATGCGCTCTATGCGTCCAACCCTTGACCTATTTTCCCCCAGACTTGTGTTCCACACTTAATTCTAAGCCATTCACACTATGCTTCCAACTTGTGTTTCTTTCAACATGTACTTAGAGAAATTAATCCTTCCACAGTCCATGCGTTCATGTCATGTTCCAAGCATATTTGTGACACTTAGAAAATTTTATCACCTATAAGCCTTTTTATCATCCAACACTTAGGAAATTGGCCTACCATGATTTTCTCCAAAACTCTTCTATGACTTATTCCCATCTCAAAACTCAAGTTTACACAAACATTTTTCTCCCTACCTTGTCTTCAATGCATAATCTTCCACATTAGGACCAAATTTTGGCTTACTCCACAAGCCCAGATTTTCTGCCTCAAAATTTTTCTAACTCCATAGGCTTGTGCTCAACTTTTCCCTTATTTACCCTAGTTTCTTCTATATAAGTTACTAAGTCAAGATTTCAGATTTCATAGATAACCGTCGGTGCTGAGGTTTGAGTAGATAACCTCATTATGATGTGTTAATATTTAAGTTATTTTATTTACAAGGGTCGAGAGGAACCCTATGCTTATATGTTATTCACCACTCACTAGGCATCTAACTCACTCATTTCTTTTATGTTTTTCTTCTTAGGTAGTAGAGGAGTCCTGGTTGCCGCGTGAAGTCGAGGTGTGCCACAAGATAATTTATCCTTTCAATAGATAGAGTTGGAATTCAGGAGGTGTTGTAATCTTTCTTAAGGATTTTGTATAAACTTTATATGTAGTTTGAATTTCAACACATGTGAACTTGTTAAACATGAACATGGATGGCTATATGAGAGTACTAGAGGCTAGGCAGAAAGCATCAGAAAAAGGTGATGTTTGTTGCCTTCATGTTACTTTTCGAGTAAAAGAGGTTAATCTGGGAGGGGGTGACATAGGTGTTTCCTTTTACTTTTCTTGCACTTTTATTTGATTCACTTTAAATTCGGCAATTTACATTCCCACATTCTATTTAATCAAGACCCCCATTTTTATTGCTTTTCATAGACCAATTTGGCTAGGAGTGATCATATCTTAGGCTCCCTGTGGTTTGAACTCGGACTTGCCGCTTGTGATACTCAGTAGTAAAAGGAGTTGGTTCCATGAGTTATAAATTTTATTTGATTGTCGGAGAGAAGTTTGCAATGCCTATTCTTCTGACACATCATCGAGCTAGATCTTTTCATCATCAATTTCACAACTCTCACTCTCATTATTTTCATTCACATGCCATTTAATTTCGTGCAATTTTACTTCCTTGCATTTTTAGTTTAAGCATTCACTAACCAACCAACTCCTCCCGGTTACTACAACTATAAGCATTTTCTTTAAGAAGTTGACACCATCTCCCTAAGGTTCGACCCATACTCCACTATTGCTACTAAATTATTGTGGGCACGAAAATTATTTTGACCAGTTCGAAGGATTTGACACCCTTTGGGCTCAACGACAGGTACTCATGTCGATAGTGGCTAACACCCATCCGACGAAGCTCAAACCTCCCCCATCACAAGTCCCCAAGTGGATTGATAACTTGTAGCTCTTTTCTTAGAATAATTGAAAAAGTTTAATGAATAATGTATCAATTTTAGTAGAAATTCTTGATAAATATCTTCTCTGCATCTATCATGTGTGGAAACGTAAGAATAATTGAGAAAGTTTGAAATGCATGAATTTTCAGAAAACTACAAGGCACGAGCAAAAATGAATACATGAACATGTCAAGCTCAAGCTTAAACTCATGCCTTGGGATTCTAACAACTGCAGCATGAGTTTAGAAGAGATTATCTGTCTTGATTCAGATCTGACTAGAAGGGAAACACTCTACAATATCAGCGAACTACCCACTTAGAGATCACAATAGGCAGAGACATAGCTTCCAGTGCACTAGCAATGACACATGATGTCTGAAGACATCAACTTTTATGCTATAAATACTCAGTCATGGAGACAAAGAGAATGTTAGTTATTTCCATAAAATTTCCAGAGGAACCATCCATCCATCCATCAGAGAAGACAACCATATACACAAGACTTGAGAAAGACTTCTAGATATCTTGTCGTCTAACCAACCACCTTTATCATGCAATAAAGCAAGCAACAACTAGTCGATGAGAAGCAAGAGATTGCAACCACCGGCTTTATGCCTCATCCTTCTATCTTAATCTTCATTTTTGTGTTGTTTATATTTTGCTTCAAGGCATTGGAGTTAGGGATGGCAAAAAAACCCGTGGGGCCCCGACCGACCCGGGGCGGGGAATCCCCGGTTTGACCGGGGACATTCACCGGGTACCCATCCGGAGACGGGGCAAGGATGGAGAGGGTATCCTCGCCTCGACCCTGACCCCAACCTCGCCTCGATTAATCCCCGACCCCACCCAAATATATAATATATAAAAGATGACTCGGTCTCGCCCTCTCGCCATCTCGCTCTCTCTCTTAGTCTCGCTCTCTCGCTCTCGGTCTCACTCTCTCGCTCTCGGTCTCACTCTCTCGCTCTCAGTCTCGCTCTCTCTCTCAGCCTTGCTCTCTCTCTCTCAGCCTCGCTCTCTCTCAATCTTGCTAGATCTCACTCTCTTTCTTAGTCTCGCTAGCTCTCGCTCTCTCTCTCTCTGTCTCGCTCTCTCTCGCTCTTTCTCAAGTCTTATGGGGAATAGGGCCCCGTGGGGACCCGTTTCCTCGACAGGAATGGGGGAAAATTCCCCCATCGGGGGCTGGGATGGGGACCCCCCACCCGTCCCGCCCCACCTCAGCCCCATTGCCAACCCTAATTGGAGTACCTTGTAACCAACATTTTATTGTTTTGATACATATCATCTTTATCATGAGCTTCACCTCCTTCATCTCTTCTAGTTTTCTTTTTACATCCATGAGTAGCTAAATCTCAAAGGAGTTGGGGTAAATAAATCATCATTTTGGTGAACTTAACTTAGGTCAATATTCATTTTGGTTAGTGTGTACTAAATCTATTGCTTTTTTTCATCTTGATAATCGAAGAAAGTAGCTATAGTTGACTACTTTAGAGAGTGAGTAACTATAGTTCATTTTTTTATGTTATGCTTCAGAGTATATAATCACTACAACATTTGAAGTTTTTCGAGAATCATTCATCATTCTATAATCAGTGATAGTCAAAATTCTTGTGTTCGACCTTGGTACGCACCAAGACTACCTACTTTAAGTCTATACTTATGCTCTAAAGAGGAAAATTTGTAATAATTAATGAGATAAAATGTTGAGAGTATGCGAACCAATTTGGATAAAGAGTAATTTCCATACACAAGTTTTCATGGTGCTCTGCTATGATGGAAATGACAAACAACATATGCATGATGTACATTTATGTCACACAAACAGGCAAATGTACATGGCTTGCATACAAAAATAAGTTAGGAATGGACCCATATCAATTTCCAACATCATCACATGTATGAGCATAGCAAACAGTAAACATAAATATCCTACAGGTTATTAGTTCATCATCAGAACAACCCCTTACCTAGAAGATATAAGCCCAAATATTATATCTGAAAAGCACTTGAAAAGTGCTTTATTTGCTTCTTATTTAGAGTTTTTTTTATTAGATTTAATTCATCTCCTAAAGTTAGTTCCCAGATAGAGGTATTCCTTACTGTCAACTTAAATACCCCACTCTTAAACAAAACCATTCTTAAACAGAGTTCCCTTATAGGCAACCTTTTATTATTAAATTTTTTAATCTGTCAATTGTAAACCATTTAAAAATAAATTAAAAGATCTATTTTAATCTAATCTCATTTAATAAGCATGCAATTTACTTTATTCTAATCTCAATAGAAGTTTAATAAAGATAAATAAAAAATTTAAACTATATAAAAAATTGAATCCATTTTATCATATCCAAGTACGATCCTAATCTCATTTAGCAAGCATGCAATATTTCTAATCTCATTAGAAAAAAAAAAAAACTAAAATTAATTAATTGTATCTTTATTTAAGCAAGGTCTTAATCCTATTAGGCAAGCATGTAATATTTTTAATCTCATAGAAAATATAAGGATAAATTAGAATTTTAAAACAATTTAAAATTAAACTAAATTTATCTTTAATTATTTAATATAACAATTATATTGTAATTAAAGAAGAATCTCTACATGAATCTCTACAGCAATTTAAATATAACAATTATATTTAAAATCAAATTGACTCTCTACATGCATATAAATAGGAATTGTGTTAATAATTTAAATATAACAATTATATTTAAATAAAAGAAAATATCTACATACATATAAATAGAAATTATCCTAACAATTTAAATATAACATTTATATTTAAATAAAAGAGAATCTATACACGCATTTAATTAGGAATTATCCTAATAATTTTGGAAGAATTTGAATGGTTCAAATTATAAGGGTTTTAAGTTAATTGTATATGTGTTGTGAAACAGACAGATCTCAAGTCCCCAACAACGGCGCCAAAAACTTGTTGTGAATAAATTGTGGAATTGAAATGTACAAACGCAAGGTGCAGGTAAGCAATGATGATGCGTTTCACATATCATGCGTTGAACATGTTATGCGTCTTACTGATGCTTAAATGTCATGCGTTGGAGATCTGTCAAGTTTTCCTCTCCTTTACCCAAGTATAAGCAAAGGAGTAGGTTTTCTCGGTGAGTCCGAGGTCGAACACAGGGATTATGTTGATTCTATATTTATGTGGATTATATGCGTTGCAGTGGTAACCAAGAAATAATTGGGAGAGGTGTTTGTTTCTAATCTAAAGAAAGCAATAGTATGTACACTAAGCTAAGTTGTGGAAGATGGAAAGGCATGCGACACAGCAAAGTCAGCTAATGATTTGAATGAATGGATAAAAACAGGGTTCGGGTTGGTTAACATCTAACATCGGAAACGCATGGTGGTAGTCTATTCATACTTGCGACTCTTCTCCCGGTTGTCAGCCGCTATGCGTTATATGTCTATAACGCATAGGAGAGTGTTAAGAACCAAGGTTATTCCTATAGACAGGTAACACTTCTTGGCCCTTGTCAATTGAGTTTCACAATCACTTACCCTCTCGAGCAGTTTGATTATTACTACTTATATCGATTAGCTAGATGGACATAAGCATCGGATTAAGTTTGCAATTGACAAGATGAAATAGTTACACTATGGTTCTTAGTTAGATGCTAACGCAACCCTAGACCCTTGAGAGATTAGTTACTCATGGATTGAAAGTAAAAAGCGGAAAGTATAGAGAAATCAATAGACATGGAAGAAATATATATTGATGAACGGAATACAACTTTAGATAAGCTCAATGTCTTGACACAAATCTAAAATCAAGATAGAAAAGTAAGATAGAAAGCAGGAAAGGCGTCAATGTCTTGAGTCGCCTGGATGGAAGCGTGAGGTTCTGCTGTGAAGTGGTCAAGCGGAGGGAAGACTCTTCTCTCTCGAGCTATTCGTCTCCGGTTGAAGTCTGGAGAGAACTCTGCTGTCACTTATGGAGTTCTTCCGAGAATCAACAACCCTTTCTCATCTTGCAGGTTTGCCGTTTTATAGATGTTGCGTTCGCAATCAATGGCAAATCTGCTTGATTGGCGGCGAGATTGATATCATGCGTCCATCTCGCTTGATTGCGTAATTCTCGGGTCAATTAAGATCCACCACTTTAGCCACAGATCATCTTTGTCAATCATCCGACAATCCCTCAAGATTCTGATCTGATTGTCCGCTGCCTTGCGTTGATGGTTGTTTATGCGTCCATGGATAGTTTGGCCGTTGTCAACGCATCATGAGTTGCTAACGCATAGTCTTGCGTTGAGTAGTTGTTAACGCATCTTCAGGTTGTTCGCGTTCCGTTCAGATCATGCGTCCATGAAGAACAGATTGCTAACCCGTAGTCCTGCGTTAAGAAGTCATCAACACATCATTTGCATTCCTGCGTTAAAACATGCGTTTTAGGCTCAAAAAGTGGTAAAATCATTATCTTCATAAAAATACAAGAGTATAACGCAAAGGAAGATTTATTAATAAAAATCAACATAAACTGCTGCATGCTTCTCTATTTAATCTCTATTTATCTAAGAAAAAGGCTAACATAACTTGTATTTCTACAAGTTATCAATATGATACAATTAATATAATGTATATAGATACATTTTATTATAAAGTTAATTTTGAATTAGATTCAAAAATTAAACTTCATAATATGAGAGAATTAATATTTTAATGAGATTCAAATATTAAATCAAAATGAATAAGATTCATCTTAAAAATATAGCTTAAATATAATATGAATGAGATTCATATAATAAGGAAGTTTAATGTTAATTGTATATGATACAATTAATATAATGTATGAAGATACATTATATTATAAATTTAAGCTTAAAGTAGATTCAACATTAAACTTTATAAGATGAGAGAATATTATATTTGAATAAGATTCAAATATTAAATAATATGAATGAGATTCATATTTAAACTATAGGTTATGAGAGGGAAATACATTTGAATATGATTCAAATGTAATATTAATTAGATTTATTTAATTAATATATATATTAATTAATGGAAAATTATTTTAAATGACAAAACTGTTGAAAATATTTGTAAATAATAGCAAAATATCATAGTATATTTGCAATAGACTACGATAGATCGCGATAGACCTTATCTGTGTCTATCATGACACATATAGATATAGATAGTAGTTTATCGCGGTCTATCACAAATAGAGAGTAAAATTTTGCTATATTTGTAAATATTTTTATTCATTATCCTATATTTGAAAACAACCATTAATTAATTAGATTAATTAATATTTTTTATTCAATTAAATTAAATTAAATATGATTTAATTTAACCTTAGTTGAATTTTAACTCCTCATGGTTAAGAGGAGTTAAAGGTGAGTTAAGGGAAGTTGTAATTAATTTTCCCTATCTCTCTCAATAACAAATATAAAAACATAGTAATGAAAATTCTCTCAACCTCCCCTTTCAATGGACTCTCAAAATCTCTCTACACTATTTTCTTTGATCTTCCCAATCTTGGAACTGGTGTGTCTTAAATCTCTTGGGTTTTATAGTTTTGTAAATTGTATATACATTTTATTTATTAAATAAAATAAGAAGTTATTTTATCTATATTATGCATTTACTCAAATCCAATAAACTAAGACTCCATGGTTATTTTATGTAAACTTAAACATGTATATGGTTGACATACAAGGTTGGATCACGTTTAAGGAATAACCAAAAGGTCTATAGTATATGAATAAGCTTGGATGCCTTATTCTGGTAACACTACGGATACGGTCCACTTTGTAATTGTTACAAAGAGTTGTAAAGTGTTACAGACGATTTCATCTTAATCGTTCATGTGGAGACATGTGAGTGGGCATATCCTATATAAAGAGTTTGTATAAGACCGGACCGCGAAATGTTTAATTTCTCTTTATAACGTCATTAATTGTAGAAATTAATATTTCATAGAATAAAGCGCAAGTTGCTAGTTCTTCAAAAGTGTGAGGCTCTATACCTTGGAGAATGTAAAGAAGTCTCTGATGCATGCTCTGAATACACATCTCAACGATAGAAAGTTTAGTGAGACGATCCTTGTAATCTAGACTTGCAGCCCTCCAGCGATTTATGTAGTCGATGACGAGTTTGCCTTTTGGTTGCTTAATGTTAGTGATCAAACATACTAACTATTCATCTTGTGTTGTAGAAGCAATTTAGAAACTCTCTTTCGAGTTGTTCCCAGCTGTTAATTGACTCAGACTCCAAGTCGGTGTACCAAAAGCATTTTCTTTCAACGTTTAAACGAATTGTTTAACCAATAAGTCCCCTCACGTACCAGCGTTTTCACATGTTTCAATGAAATGAGCAACGAGTTGCTTTGGATTACTCTTCCCATCGAATTTTTGAAACTTTGGTGGCTGGTATCCAGTTGGCATTTTTAAATTATCAATTCTCTTTGTATATGGTTTAGAATACAAGAGAGAATTTTGAGAGAGACCACCATACTGAGCTCTGATAAAGTTTGTGATCATATCCTGCAATTGTTGGACAGACAATGAAGCAATTAAAGTTGAATCTTGTTGTTGACTTTCTTGCAAGATTATCTTCCCTTTGTCATTATTCTTAACAGTAGGTGTCTTGCTTAACTCTGCAGCATTACGACTTTCAATGCGATTCTTTAAAGAGGTGATTTCATAGTCTCTCTATTCAATGGCCTTCATCAGCATACTCACTTTCTTTTCGAGTTCAACTATCCTCTCTTCATTTGTTTCCACGTCGGCCATCATGATTGACATTATATTTAGGTGTGATGTCTCCTCACATGATTATTCAGAAGGTGAGGTGTGCTTGTCAAGTGCAGGATTTTCTCTGATGACGACCCTAGCTTTTGGGTCCCTCAAGATTCACTTCCATACATTCCTTGCAATCTCAAAGGTCGGTTGTTTGTTAGATTGTGGCATTTCCTTAGAGCGATGCAAGTAATCGGTCTCCTGAAAACGTCATTTGAAGTTTTGGAAGCATTATTTTTTGATGTCATTACTTCTTCAGATATATCTTGTGTGAGAGAAAGAGATGAAAGGTAGAGAGGTCCCACTGGGTGTGCCAATCTGTTCGACGAGATTTTCGGAGAAATTTAATTCATTGAATTTGAACTTTACATTTGTATTGATTTTAGTTTTGTGAGTATAATCTCTAATATTTGATCCTTTGATTCTTTCTCTCAAAATGTAAACTTTAATCCTTAGGTTTGCTGTTCTTTTTAGATGATTGGCCTTTGGGCTTGAGATCTTCTTGGGTGATGATCGACCTTTGGGCTTGATGATCTTCTTGGGTAATGATCAATCTTTGGGTTTGATGATCTTCTTGGGTAATAATCGACCTTTGGGCTTGTTGATCTTATTGGGTGATCGGCCTTTAGGCTTGTTGATCGACCTTTGGAGTTTCTGACTTCAAGAACTTCAGAGAAAGTCTTCTGATCTTCTAAAAGTCTTTTGAGCTTTAGTCTTGAAATATTCATGAGAGTTACACTCTTTAGAGCAAGTCTTCTATTCTCCAAAGCTTCAAGAGGTTTCTATTCTTTAGATCTTCAAGCTCCAGAGCTTGTATTCTTCAGATCTTTAGAGTTTGAAGGAGTTGTGTTCTTCAGATCTTTGGAAGGCAAAATGATTCAAAAACAAGTTGAAAGCAACATATACACTATCTACCAAATGAAATTGTATGGTTGCAATTGTCTAATCATTATTTAAGAGCAAATGAGTAAATTGATTTCTTCAATACATAATTGCTCTTAAAAAGTGAACCTTCTTTGATAGAAATATTGGATTGACATGACTTAAAATCTTGGCAATCAATGATACCTGTAATGTGTTTAGAAGGTTGGGAATAAAGATTTGTTTATGCTTCATTATTATTCAAATATAATGTATTTGCAGAATCTACAGACACAGTAGAGTTGTAGTCAACCATCACACAGAAACCATTTTTGGGAAAAAAAAGCAGGAGAGATTTTTTGTTTAAATGGAAAAATATTTAGGATCTAGGGTTTCATTTTATTGATTCTTATTGAGTATGTTCATATTGTTTATTAAATCAGTTCGGCTACAAATCCGATAAGTAAATCTTTAGCAATTACACTATATGTATAAATATCAGTAACTCAGTCTTCAGCAAGTACACTGTATGTACTACAAACCCATTAAGAACAAACTGAATTCTCTATAAAATTCGGTATCCAAACAAAACCTAGGAAATTGCTATATACCTCAATTTCTCAAAATATTATTCAGTTTGGATTGGGTCCATTGTATAAGTATACGATGGGCCGACCCAAACACGAACGACCTGAGCCCATTTTCACTGAGGGGATAGAAAAGGAATTATAAAGAAAGAAGAGGGGTAATTACGTAATTACGTACTTCCATTTAACCTTTTTACTTCCATTTACTTGGCCAATTTCACCCCCCCCCCCCCCGAATACCCTCCCCGCCGCAAAATTTTACCACTTCTCAGCCACCGCGAAATGGACCTCTTCACCGGCGACCACCGGATACCGAGCTCCGACAACTTCCCACAGCACGTTGCTCCATTTCCCGATCCGACGGACCTTCTCTACGCTGCTCCGTCCGCTGTATTTCCCCCTGCCGACATCATCACCCACCTCTCGAACCCTCCACCGCCGCCGCAGAAGCTTCGTCCCATCCGCTGCAACGGTAGGTCCCCGGCGGGATCTCAGGCCGAAAATATCTTCGATGGAGCCCTAAGGAGTTTCCAATGCGTTTCGTCGTCGCCTGAGGGTGGATTTTCTGGCGATCAGCTCTGTGTGGCTAATATTGACCCTTGTCAGTACTTCGACTCCTCGGCGAAAGATGATAAGCCCGAAGTCAAGGATAATGGCGGCTTCGGCGATATCATTGGAAATGATTACTTCTCGGAGGAAGAAACGAAGAACGGCGGATCCGGTGCTGCTATCGCTGCGGAGAATTTGAGCCGGAGCCGCGAAGGACCTCAATTGGATGACGATTCATGGTGAGTTGTAACTCTGAACTGAACATCGCCTCATGAATTGGGGGTTTTTGTTTTTCAATTGATCTATTGAAGTTTATTTACTTTAATTATTCATTTATTAAATATATTTTTAGAGTTGTTGGGTGCCTGGAATTTGTTTAGGAAGTGCCGAAATGCCAATTATTTTATGATGGTAAACTCCGAATCCTTATGGAGAAGTGAGAAGATTAAAGAAAAGCTTTCCTGGAAAGTGATCCTTATAATATGTGAAAAAGAAATTGTTCTTTCAGTTTGGTGACTTCCTTGGCCTCTCTTCATTCAAAGCCTGTATGATTTCTTTTAATTCTAAGAAAAGAAAAACAGGAAAAAATAAACATTATTAGTTATTTCACCAGATTTTTCAAGTATTACTTTCATCGTTTAGGCCTCTCTCTCTCTCTCTCCTTTAAATAGAATAGAAAAGTTAAAGATGAATCGTGTATAGCTTTCAACATTTAAGGTTCGAATTGAAGTATTGGAAATTCTTATAGGAGAAACATTTTTTTTTTCTTTTATCATTATTAAGTGAAATGAAAAGAAAAAGATACAAACAGGAGATTCCCAAAAAAGTCCCCAATAGCATTAATAAGAACAATAAGTAATTTTACAAAACCCCTTTTAGAGAGTGCACAAATTGAAGCAAGAAAATGACAAGGTCAACAGAGTCATAAAAGATTCTTCTTTTTCTCTCCTTTTTTAAAGTTCCCATCACTAGCAATCATCATATTGTCCCAGAAAATTCTAGCTCTCCTTTTGAAGGAAAGAGATCGTTCGAAATGGATTTGTACAAAAGAGTTCAGGACTACTTAATGCTTGTTTGAGAATTACGGTAATTACATTACATGTCTCTTTATATAGATAATGGGAGCAATCAGAAGACACGTACCTAAGAGGAGAATTGGAAAGAAGAGGTGAGGAGAGGAAGAAACATTATACATTGACCTCCTTTATATGGTATTGGATATAAAATCTAGAGGTGCAAGAATCTGTTTTTCATTTCAAAACTGATAGGTTTTTGGTTCTTGAAAGTTGAAATCTTGTGAATTCTTTTTGGTCCTGGTCAAATGAAGCATTTTCTGATACAAGTAGTATGGTTAGTTATGGTTCTTCCTTTTGTTGTGGTCACTGGCTGATATTGTGACGATGGGTTTAGGATAGAGTGAATTGAACAAAAAGTTCTTGCTCTGATATGAGGGTTTCTTGTCATTGCAGTAATTTGAGACTCGTGACTGTTGCTTTTGTATTACTTTTTTCTTTCCTGAAAAAGAAACCAAAATTTTCATTGATAATGAAGAAGTTACAAAATTTATAAGAACCAATTCTTCATTTTAGAAGAGCCCCCCCCCCCCCCCCCCCCCCCCCCCCCCCCCAATTCTTCAGCAAATTCCTTCTCATGGCTGTTTCTTTTCAAGCTTAACGCAAGTTCTATGGAATTCCTTGCCTTTAAGGTTTAAGTATTTAATACATGCACAGCAGCTTATGTTATCATGATTGAAGTTTTATCAGACCAAATAAGTAGAAAGCATGGCATGGATACATGCATAGATACAGAGGCTATATATAGTGCAACGATTAATGACAAATTACTTGATTACTTGTTTCCAGCTCAACGTCAGATGGTGTTGATGGTGTTTTTAGCACCAAAAAACATTTAAGCCATAAGAGAAAAAGAACAAGAAGGTCACTCGAGCATTTTGTGGAAAATTTGGTAATGAAGGTAATGGATAAACAGGAGGAGATGCATCGGCAGTTGATCGATATGATAGAAAAGAAGGAGAAAGAGAGAACAGTCAGAGAAGAAGCTTGGAAGCAGAGGGAGATTGAAAGAATGAGAAGGGATGAGGAGTTAAGAGCCCAAGAAACGTCTCGCAGTTTAGCAATTATTTCCTTGATCCAAAATTTGCTGGGCCATGAAATTCAAATCTCCCGACCAGTTGAAAACCAATGTACAGAAGAAGATGGAGGTGAAAGCAGCATTCAGAAGGAGCTAAAAAGTGATCCTAGTGGTAGGAGATGGCCTCAGGCTGAAGTACAATCTTTAATATCACTTCGAACGTCACTGGAACATAAATTTCGTGCTACAGGCTCGAAAGGATCGATATGGGAGGAGATATCGGTTGAGATGCAGAAGATGGGTTACAAGCGTTCAGCAAAGAAGTGCAAAGAAAAATGGGAAAACATGAACAAATATTTCAAAAGGACAATTGTAACTGGTAAGGCTAGTATTGCAAATGGTAAGACATGTCCATATTTTCAAGAATTAGATATTCTTTATAGAAATGGAGTGGTAAATACTGGAGCTGTCTTTGATAGTACAAATACTGAAAATAATTCCAAGGCTGAAAGAAGTATAGACCCTTTTCATGAAGAAGCCTTTGTAGAAGGTGAAAGCGAGCATATAAAACAGGAGGCCCTGGACATGGTACAATTTTAAAGAGACTTATGTACACTAAAGATCCCTTTGGTTGATTTTTGCAGCCCAGATTTCTGATAATGCAGTTTCTTCATGTCTACTCTTGATCAATTCATGGCTGATTTCCTGATTGGCTCGATTTTCGGAATTTAACCTCGTATAGCGACCAAAAGAAATGCCAAGTTTTTGGTTCAACATCAGCAGGAAATGATGGCAGTAGATTGAAGAAAACGCTTGAACCAAGTTTCTGACCTGATGATGCTTGAAATTCTTGTAAGTATATGGATAATAGTTGAAGACATATCAACTTTCTTATGGATTTGTTTAGATTTTACTGCTTAATTTCTCTGGTTATTGAATTAGTTAGTTTGTGACGAGAAATACGTTGATATTCTCCTCTACTTTCTTTAATTGAGGTTATTTCTTGACATCAAATGATTTGGTGATAACGTTTCTACTGGTAGCTTTGATTTGAAATGTCATTTACAAAATGTGTCTGTATATATATTAGAATAAGTCAATACCGTATTTGCTGATGATGATTAGTTCTTATTGAACCGCAATTTACAAAATATTCGTTTGGTGATCTGTTTCGTAGTAATACAAGATTCTCGTGGGATTAGCAATTTGATTATCCCTCTCGAGATGAGAATCTCGTTACCTGGTTTTATTTCAGAATGTCCATATGAAAGACATGTAACTAATTTTAGACGTTGTTTTGAATCATGGATTTTTAAGATTCTCATGTCGATGTCGAGGGTATTCTATGATGAAACTTTTGCCCTTCATTTATTTATTTATCAAGTTTCTTTATTTCACATTTTTTTTTTATTTAAAAATAAATTAATGTATATATGCACTAAAATATTAAAAATAAACTAAAAAAATCTAATTGTAAATAACAACTTAAAAAATAAAGAATCAATACAGATTACCATTTAAAAGTTGAAAAGATCAAAACTAGCAACCTTAAATTAAAAATTTTTGAAAATTAAAGAAGATAAACGACATAAAGATAGGTAGTGTGTATCGTGCAATAAAAGGGGTAAAAAGGAAAACATCTAGTAGACAGCCGTAACACTGAATCTTGAATTGGTCATTTTTCATTAGTTTTTATTTTTGTTTATATTTCAAATCCAAGCTATATATTTGGTTATTCCTTCCAATTTTCCTATTCTTCAATATAACACATTAAGTTAATACAAATTAAAATTGATATAGAAATATAACATTAAATTAATAAAGATCAAAATGCATGTGATATAATTTAATTGTATTATTTATGAGGACATCATTGGTGTTGGATGAGAAATTTTTTATTAAACACAATTCGTCATGTCATTTTTCAAATTAACAAAGAATACAAATTATTTGAGATTAATTAAAAGTCGACATATGGCCCAAGTTGAAATTGAAGACCAAAGCTAGCAAATCGCGATGATGTCGCTTGTCTTTGTCATGATCGTTGGATTGAATTAATTAATTTTGATAAAGAGAACTATCTCTATTATGTTTGAGAATTACCCAAATTAAAGGTGAACCTCCAGAACAATAAAAAGCATAATCGCTAATAATTAATCAATAAACAAGAAAAAAGGAGAACTGTTAATAGATTAGGTTGAAAAAGAGATTAAGCTGGAAGAGATTGATCAAAGATCAAGAAGAAATGAGAATTTGTTCCTATTTTCAAGATTCAGATTGTTCATAATCTAATGGATCAAATTAAATTGAAAGTTCTAAACATGCATTCTAAACACAAGAATACAAAAAAAGCATAAAACTTGATAGAGAGATTTAATTCTATGAAAACATTTCATTCAAATTTAGGGCATGTTTAGTAGATAATTCAAGAACAAAATTTGAAAACGAGGGATTCAATAACAACAATTGCCTACAAATATTTAGTTGACATTATTAATTTTTTTTATAAATATGATTTATGTCCAAAGAAAATTTATATAATAATTATTTTGTAATATTATATATTTTATAATACATTACATAATACATATTATATTTTTTAAAAAATAAATTATGTTAATAGCATGGTATGTTGTGTTTCTAAGTGCTTTTATGTTTATTTAATGTAATTCTACATTTGAAAATTCAAAATTCAATATTTAGATACAATGAAAACATAAAAATGTTATTTTAGAAATTGACCTATTTAGATTACAGAATCCAAAAATAGTTTTAAAAAATAGAATTCATGTTGTCTGCCAAACTCATATTTGCTGAACTTAAATCTGAAAAACATAAAACATAATATAAATTCTCTACCAATAGACCCTTTAACTTCTACCTAACTATCTTAAAGAACGAAAGTACAACACTATTTATACTGATTGAAATGTCACTATGAAAGTACAATAACCTTTCACCTATGTAGTTTAGGTTCAGCCAAAACTCTTTAACTCCATATATAAACCTTCATAAATACATACATGAAATTAAATTGGACATAATGCATTAAGGATGTGGATAAATCTAGATTTTCAGATTCATTGTGCCTCTTGGATGACCAAGTGTTTCTTAGAGCTTGAAAGGTTGCAACTCTCAACCATGAGTAAGAACCATTAGCTCCAGCTCCTATCATTGCCACTTATTTTCTTTTCATCTTGGTATCAAAGTTTAGACTTTAGATTAGATATATGTGACTTTTTTATTCATCTCTGACGGACAGAATTTGTCGCCCAATTCTGTGCCAAATAAATTTTCCTAACTTACCTACAGTAGTAGTGGCAAGCCGGGTCGAACATAGGGAGCCCTCGAATTTCAAAATTGAAAAGTTGTCAATTCAAGGTAACCAAAAGGGGGGTTTGAAAAAGGTTGATTGCAAGAAAGAGTAAATTTCATGAAATTAAAATGTGGAAAGTAAAAAGAGTAAAAATTCAATGGAAGAAGCTCTAGCCTGGGTTACGCAGGATTTCCTTTGTTCGATGTTCTTATCATTGGTTCATCATTACTAAATTCATTAAAGCTAGCACCTAATCAATTCAACTAGAAACACCAGAATTGAATTGCCATAGTCGACAAGTTAGATTTAAGCAAATCGATGAAAAACATGCGAAATTTGACTAAACCTAACCACATTAAGTTCAAGGGAAAATTAGACGGGACATGCAACTGGAAAGACCTATATTGAATGTCCTACTAATTTAATTCTAGGTTGATTAGAACAATGCGCATCACCATCTTGATTTGCAAGCTAACCTAACCTATTGCTTCCTATGATTGACATACAACAAATTGTCACGAATCGTGATACAACCAAAAGCAATAATCAAAATAAACACCAGCGTTACAAATTGATCATAAATCTTGAAAACTAGAAACTAAATCATGCATACATTGAATTTAGTTCAAAACCTCAAAAGAAACATCAATTACAATGGAAAATCTCTAATACCCAAGCTAGAAAAGGTTACCTTGGCCTCGATACATGCTTGTTCAAAGAAACTCTTCTCTAGATGAAAAGAAGCAAAATGCAATGAAAAAACTCTAAAAACAGACTTGGGAGTCGGGCTGCTCTCTCCTCCCGAATGGCTGGCGGCTAGGATAATTTAAGCCAAAATTAAAATGGCACCCCGACGCTATAAGGAAGCATCACGGCTGTCACACCCTACTTTTAAAAACCGATGCGTTGAAGAGCCTATAAAGAAAAGAAGTAAAAGACCATGTTGGACGGATGGTCAAGACTAAGGTAATGCATGGTAAAGGTGGACGCATAGGAAGTAACCCGAAAGCTTGAAGGGAAAGAAGTGAAACGCATAGGAGGTAATTATGAAGAAGATGTAAGCATTGGCTTAAGTCGGACGTATGAGTAGGGATTAAAGTTGAATAGTGATGCGTTGAAGGGAAATCTAAAAGAAGGATAAAACGCATAAGGTAGAATTGCGGAAAGATGCTATAATAATTTAAGGGTAAACCACTTAGCCGGATGTTTATCACTCAAGAGAAGGGTTTGTAGTTAAGATATGGATATAAGGAAAGAAGTGATGGATGCATACCAATTTATCATCAGAGAACTATTTTAGTACAAGGAAAAGGTTAAATGAATAACCTTGGATTACAAGCACAAGAACGCATAGAGGAATAATCAAGGAATCCTCAAGGATAGGAGGAAGATCATGGATGCATGATAGTATGCGATTCAGGCAGACGCATGGTATTATGCAGTAAGGTACAAACGCATAGTTGTGTGCGTTTGAGACATTGACGCCTAGTAGTATGCGGTGGAGAAACGAGTTCAAAGGTAGTATGGTGGAGAGTAAGGAAAGAAAGTAATGAAGCTAAAACCTTAAAGGGAAATTCAATGAACGCATAGGGGCATTATGTTGGATGAATAGTTTGTATATTGGAATATGTTGGACGCATAAGATAAGCTTATAAAGGCTAGATGGTTTCATTTAGACTTGACACCTTATCAGTAGGACGTGTTAGAAGGCATGTTAAGTGTTTCATGCAAGGTGACACTTGGATTAATGCATGGTTAGTTAAGCATGCAGCGTGACATGTGGCAAACAAGTGGCAAAAAGAGAGGAGAAGTGGATTGGCAAGCCCTCTATAAATAGGACCTTGAGGGAAAAGGAGCGACTAATGATTCTGAAGTGAGAATTCTTGAGAGGAAGGGAAGAAAGAAGGCAGAAAGAAGGAATCCTTGTGTCCGTAGTAGAAGTCTGCAGCCAAGAGAGAAGATATTCTTGACAACTTAGCCATCTGGTGTTAAAGAAGTTGTCTTGCGTCGAAGGGGTCAGCCTTGCGTTTAAGACCAACGCTATGTTCAAGGTGAACAATGCGTTCAAGGTGAAAGATAGGCTCTGCCTTCAAGTTGGACCTTGCGTCCAAGAGAGGTCGACGCATCCAAAAGAGAAGCAAGAAGAGTTAGGCTGCACCTTGCGTTAGTTATCAACCTTGCGTTCAAGGGCAGAGTTGCATCCAACCGAGCTGACAAAGGAAAATAAGCCTTGCGTTCCAGAGTTAGAACGTTGCGTCCAAGAAGCTCGGGAAAGAAAAAATAGAGGGAAGGAAGAGGAACTATTCTTGAGTAAGTACAATGTGAGTAACACCTACGTTTTTCAAAATATAAATGAGTTCTCTATAGTTAATATCGTTGGTTTTATGAATATGATTTCATGAGTTTTCAATGAATAGTGCATGCGTTTTTATTTGAAAGTCATTTGAGTATGTTGGTTATTTGTTATAAGTTTATAAAACGCATGGTGATGGATAATATATGTTTTCTTGATTTTACTGAAATGCATGATGATATGATTTCATGAAAGATTTGGGAATAAACTTATTGAAAGGCATACTATTTTGATATTATAGGACTTTATTTGGAAACGGTTAACTTACGAGTTTATGATATAATGTTTCCAAAACATATTGTGTTTTATAAAACTTTGAAAAGGCACCCGAGGCTCAGGGACTTGGAGAAGGCTAAAGGGTAGCCGGGATATAGAAAAGGTACCCAATGCTGAGGGACTCGTAGAAGGCAGATGGGTAACCTGGATATGAATATAGGAAAAAGGTACCCATTGCTGAGGGACTCGTAGAAGGCAAATGGGTAACCTGGATATAGAAATGGGACCCCAATACTCAGGGACTTGGAGAAGGCATTGTGGGCGGCCCGGATTATAATACCTATGTGCACATAGAGTAATATACAATGCTGATGTGTTGAGATTACTCCACACAGCTAAGGATAATCGACGTTGAGTAGCGTAGAACATCGCTCTGCCTCAACTAGGGAAAGATGTTTTTTTTTTTTTTTTTTTTTTTTTTTTTAATGGATGAGATTTTTGAGTATTTACTCTAAAGCAGATATGCATGTTTAACAATGGTTTTAACATATTTTAATATGATTTGAAGCATTATATTTTATGCGAGTTTGAGAATGTTTATGTTATGACCAGATTTACAGTTAAATAAGATGTTTCCAAAAATTGTTGCTCACTAAGTTGTTAGCTCATTCTTTTATATGTTTTCCATTTTTCAGGTAGCATGACAGTTTCCGTTGCCGATCGAAGCCGAGGTTTGTCGAGAGTGAGTTAATGGTATTACCGTCCTAGGAAGGGTAGCTAAATGGAGTATAAGGTAAGTTTGACAGTGGGAATCGACCGGGAAGTCGATGACTACTGTCCTCACGCTCCGTCTCGGGCTACGGGAGGATAGTTCGGGGTAGGGTGTGACAACGGCGCTGTTGGTAATTTGTCCGCGGAAGAATGTTTGGAACACTGCGACGCCTACTTCACTTCGCTAGCGGGGGCTCTCGGGAAAAAGCGTCACGACTGTGCCTAGGCAGCGTCGAGGCTTCAAGGGCAATTTTGTCCTTTTGGAATTCTATCTCCCGATTGATGCCGTGGAACTTCGTTTTGGCTCGGTTTTGGTGATAACACTCTGTTCTACCTGTTAAGTGCTCGAAACCTACAAAATAACACAATAGATGCATTAAACAGCACAACGATCCCGAGTTAAGCTGAGAAAGATAACATATTTTAGGTGCTATCAATCTCGTCACATTTGGTTCATTATGTAAAACTAAAAAAAGGAAAAAAGTGTCAATTAGAGTTTTCATTTCATGTTTTCGTCATCTTCAAGTTTTTAGATTTGGGACTCTTCTACAACGTTCCTTTCTTTAAGGTTTTGAAGTTCATCCTCTTTCAGTGTCAACTATTTGTATTTCAAATATAAAATAAAAAAATAAAAAATAAAAAAATAAAAAAAGAGAGAAAAAAAATTAGCTAACAACATATTCTTAATAAGTTGTCCTTTCTTTCTCAAAAGCTTGTCAAACCTTATATTATTCCTTTCATCTTATCAATCAGGTTCAAATGTGTTTTCTAGCTCGTGGATGTTTCTTGCAAGCAATGCTTTAGATTCGAGGACGAATCTTCCTGAAGAGGGGGAGAATGATATGAATGAAGGAATCTCAATGGTGTCATGTGAACCTCAAGAAAGATGTCAAGAATGAACCTTACATGTTCAAATTTACAACTAAAAGAAGCTACATTAAGTGAAGTCAAGTGAAATTTAGGAAAAATCAAACTTCATTTAAAGAAACAAATGATTTAAGTGGGACAGGACTTCTTAACTCTCGAATGATTACAAATCAATGGGTTGTTGATTAAAGTTTAAGAAACTCAAATTTATGATATCTATTAAAAGTACCCTTCAACATTAAGTCTTTTTATGTGCATTTTATGTTACAATTACAATGTGGCTAATTAAGGTTATTAATTATGAGATTACAACACTTCAAATGCCTCACAAAATATCTAGCCTTCAATTTCGAGGCAGATAAGGGAATGTAATTTGTATTGAGATATAGAAGATTTGAAAATGTAGAATCTTGAGATTTATACCTTGAAAGCTTTTAAGCTTTGTCAAAGTGAGATTGCCTCGGTGATATTGGTATGCATTCTGTTCCTAGAGGTCAAAAATTCAATTTTCACTCCCACAATTGTTGTACTAAAAAAAAGGATACAATCATTCTTCAAAGACTTCTTCTTCAAGAATATCCATGTACTCTACTACTTCAAATCAAACGTACACATTCAACATAAAGAATAAATACCTATTTATGTCAAAAACTTATGTACACATTTCTCGAGACTAAAAAAAGTGATTTTTTTCCATTAACAAATAAGCATTTTACTCTTTGAAATAAATTTAAATTCTTATTATTAATATTAATAAGCATTTTACTATTTTATCAATATACCATTTTATTAAGTTATCTTAATTTTTATTGATGCTGACAAAAAATATATATATATATATATACACATTGCCAAGCTATTTTATGAGGTTAACAAAAATTGGATTGTAAAAAGTACTCTTCAAGCATAACTGAAGTTGTAATTAGACTCTCAAACTTTCAATTGTAAGAATTGGGCCTTGAACTAAGTGCTAAAATTAGACCCTCAAGTTTATAATAATTATAAAAATTGGACAACAAATGATAAAAATTGAACTCTTAAACTTATACGAATGTTATAATTTACATAATTATATAAGTTTGAAGGTAAAATTTGACTTAATTTTAACATTTATATAATTTTGAGAGTTTAGTTTTTAGAATTAAAAGTTGAAGGATCTAATTGCAACTACCACCATATATTTAAGGGTGGTTTTTACAATTTGACTAATATATGGGGTAGCTTTTACTATTTGCTCAAGGTATATATATATATATTCCCATTGATATTGCTTAATTCTTAAACATCAATAATTCCCATTGCATTCAATATCCAATAATTGAGATATTCTATTAAATTCCACGTGTATAAAATACATTTCAACTTATGTCAAATTCAAAGTCCAGCTGCGAAATTGGACTTTCTTACCAAATATTTTCAAATTCGAAATAATATAATATCACAAGCGAAACGGCAACGTTTCATCCACCGCTTTCATTTTCCCGCCAACATATAGTTTATGATTATTTGAATTCAGACAGCGCCGAACACAAAGCTGCAGAAGCTGCCACGTGTCATATCCGAACCAAAATAAAAAAACATTCGTTCCCTTTTTTAAAATTCCAACTCTTCGCTCCATCTCCATCTCCATCTCCATCTCCTTCCAATTCAAAAGAAAACCCTAGAAATCCGCTGAATGAATCAAATCAAACACTGCAGAATCTTAGTTCTTCCAAGCTCGTTGCGTAATTGACATACTTTTTGTTTTCAAGATCTTCAAGATCTCTACTTTTACCATCTATGGCGAAAGTCATGAAGCCCTCTTCGCGCTACAGTTCCTACGATGTGCGATCTTCTACTTCCTCCCATTTCTCCGACCCTTCTTCTTCCTCTGAGTTCAAGCTTAAGTCTCCACTCCCTGCCAATTCTTCGTCTTCGCGTGCTCTTGTTAAAACCAAGGCGTCTGATCTGGCTCGGGCTAAGCCCAAGCCGTCGGATCAGAATTTAACGGCCATGGTGAAGAAATTCATGGAGAAGCGATCTGGTTCGAAGCCGAAGACGGTGAAGCAGGCTGCTGGATTGGTGATTCCATCGGATTTGATTGCCGAGGATTTGAAGAAGACGGCGAGGAAAGGGACGAATTTCGGGGGCCTGCATAAGAAGCTGTTTGGGAAGGGAACAGTGGAGAAGAAGGAGGTGAAGGAAGTGAAGGCGTTGACGGAGGTGAAAGGGAATACGAGGACATTGGCAATGGTGCTGAGGAGTGAAAGAGAGCTTTTGAGTTTGAATAAGGAGCAGGAGTTGGAGATTACTGAGCTCAAATTAGTTCTGGAGGAGAAGTACGGAGAGGTGAGACTGAGGATACACTTTTTAATTTTACTTTACTTCTTACCTTTTACCTTCGGTTCTAAATTACATAGCAAATTTGAATAGATGGTAAACTTAATGTAATTGTGTTAACATTTTCATTTTTTTCTATTAGATTTATGACTAGTTAGGAATGAGAATAGTGTTGTAGTTGAATTTTCTTGGTCATGTTAAGATGCTCTTTATCTGAATATGGCATCTCATTATTAAGTTGGGTTTTTTCCCCTATTATGTTTGATTTTGAATGTTTTGTGAATAGATTTCAGTACTATATAGTTGGATTTTGTGTTTTGTTTAGATAGAAAATTTCCCAAGATTTATGATTCGTGAATGATGTGTCCCTGTAATTTTGCATATGTATGTTAACACAAAATTGTTGCTTATTGTTGTTGCTATCAGATTGAGAAGTTGAAAGATTTGTGTTTGAAGCAAAGAGAAGAAATAAAGTCATTGAAGAATGCAATATTGTTCCCTGATGTTATGAACTCTCAGCTTCAAAATATGCTTGAAAAGCAGGACTCAGAGTTGAAGCAAGCCAAACAAATCATCCCCACTCTACAAAAGCAGGTCACCACTCTCACTGGCCAGCTTCATTCCCTTGCCGAGGACCTTGCCGAGGTATGAATCAATGTAATGTTCTTTACGATGACATATATATATGTAAATCCGTGAGAAGCATTACAAGGAGAACCTGAAACGTAGGAAACCTCTGATTGGCTGATCACCAAGAGGCTTTGTTGAATTAAACCTAAGGCTTTTAACAATGGGATGACCCAACTTAGCCTAGCACTTGAAAGCTTTCATTTCTTTGATATGAACTATGAAAGTAATACTGCTTAGAACACAGCCTCTAATGAAATTTGGACTTTCTGTAATATGTTTCTTGTACCGAATAGCTGTTAATGGATGAGCACTCGTTGCTTTCTCTTTGGTGATTGATTTAGCTCATAGCATAACTGCCGTGTTATTTTGAGCAGGTGAAGGCAGATAAATATTCAGGAAAGTCTTGGTTACAAGGTAGTAGTTCTCCTCACACACCAACATATGATCACGAGGATGCTTCTAACTCATTGGTAAGCACAAAAGCTATCCTTCGATCTTCATGTCCGTCATTGTAATGTTGCTACATATAACTCCTGTTAAATGAGAAAAGCTCGAGGGCATGGTTAATTACTCCTGAAAATAAGAGTTTAGGAAGATAACAAGGAGGGACATAGTCTATTTAACTACTAGATGTGAAAGCATTCATCCAGACTTTAATGTAAATTCAGGAGTTCAGTGCCTGTGATCCGACGTCCCCTGGCAGTCCAGATGACTTTTTGCTGAAGGATGTGAATCCCTGTCTAACACCCTATTATGCAACTAAATCTAAGGTATAACTGTCTATTTCTGCTGTTAGTTAATAACACCAAGACTGTTTATTCAGCAAACTGATCAACTGAATTCTTTCCTACTACAGGAGTTTGAGGCAATAGGATATGATTCTCCTCGAGATGAAGTCCTATCCCTTAACAGAATGGAATCAAGTTTTAAATCTTGTTCGAGGAAGTTGTCCAAAAGTTCTGATTGCAGACAGAATTCCGACAAAGCAAACACTACAAAGACAGCCCGACGATCCGACGAGGCCAAATACACGTATGGAAAGCCAATGCATAAATTTTACTGAACCTCATTTTTTTTCCCAGTTTGGGTTCATATTCTTGATCCATCTGCATACCTGTTTGTACTTTGTCACACACTGTCACTGTATGAACTGTAGTTTATATTGGATCTGATCCAACAACTGAGGCTATAATGCCAACCGTTCTTCTTTGTTTATTCCTTGGGTAGAGAATGGTCCATTTTGAGCTTTAGGGGGAGTAATACCATTGTATACATGCTACATTTGAAAAGCTCATCAATAATAGTAAATGGTCCTATTCTTTGAGAATTGTTACTATTATGCATTCAAGCTACATCTCCACAGTTCCTTAATGGGTCGGAACCAATCCGCCATTAGTCCTAATTCTTAAGATTGTGCTTTACATTTCACTCATTTCACTCTTAGACTCCATTTACTTCCCAGTAATTTAGGAATGATAATGAAAAATTGTGGGAATCATATCATTGCCTTTACCTTAGAAATCAACTGCGAGTCCCACAATTTGATAACTCAAAATTTAGGCCTAAAATGAAATCTATCCTACCTTTTAAAACTCAAGCTTGTTGACCCTTCACTTATGTCATGTCAGCGTGGATTTACCAAAATGGACTTTAGTGCACACATATTAGGATTTTTTTATTTTTTATTTTTATTTATTTCATCTTTCATAATGGTTAATTGTTCGTGCTCTTTCTTTTTGTTCTTCACTCTTTGTCCTTACAAGACACAAGAGTGAGAATGAGATGCGAGAGAAAAAGCAAGAAATTGAAGCGAAATTGAGAAACTAAGAGGAAGAAATGAGAGGGAGAATTGACAAAGGGAATAAAAAGAGAAATGAAGAAGAAACTAGAGTGGGAGTGAGAAACTAAGAGCGAAAAACGAAAGTGAGAGAAGAGCATGAGTTTAAGACGTTTGTGGGTCAATACAAATATGATAATTTACTCCTATAATGACTTTAGCAAAATGTTAGATAACATTAGTTTATATATGTTAGATAACATTAATTTATATGGTGATCGGGTTAAATTTCATTTGAGCCCATTTTTTTAATAAGACACGCAAATCTCATGAATTTGATTGCGAATTGGACCCACACCATATTCTTTTTTGTTCACTTAATAAAATGAGAGCTATCCATATTCATATGTTGAAGCCAATCCTATTTAAATATTAAAATACAATTAATTTTGGGGGAAAAACCCACACTATTAGGAATGTGCCACCCAATTTTGAATAGGTCAATCATCCACAATCGTACAAAGTCACCCACGGATTAATTGGTCATATTCTACCACCTTCTTCTCATCCTAATTTAAAATCTCCTTCCATCTATCAACATGTCAACATTTTCATCAATATTCTTACATTTGTATTCTAGTTGTTAACATAAACTTTGTCTCTTTTAAAAACACAGTGGAAAAAAACATATTGTGCACCAAATTGTATAGAGACTAGACTGCCCAGCGTAAACCCACCCTTTGGACATTCCAAAATACAATATTCATGGCATTCAATTCAACTAGGTGATAGAAACACTTCACTTCATACAAAAACTACTGAATATTCTTTGATTTATTTAGAATTAAACCGAAAATGAAGGTAAAGCAAACTCAAACACCCCAAATCAAGATGATCTCAGCCCCTAAGAATGGCTAGACGACGGATTACTTAGACGAACCATGGATCGGACAAAGCTTGATGCTCCCATCTACCCTTGATCTTCAAATCACGCCACAAGCAAAATCGATCAAGTCAAGCTTGAATGATTCTAGACATGCAACCTAAACACCATAGAATTGCAAAAGAAACATAGCATAAGGCTAAAAGAAAGCTCAAAGGCTTTTTTACTACATCTTCCAAATCTTTTCCGTGTCTCTTTTTTTGAACAATTACATGGGATTATATAGGCTTCAAAATCTAACCTTAGACATTCTATGAGGCATTCAAAGAGTTGTAACACTCATAATTAATGACCATTATAAGCCATGATCATTAGTAACATAAAAATACATAAAATGACTCAAAACTGAAAAATACATTTAATAAATAAAATAAATCCGAGATTAGTATTTTTCATCCATATTCCATGCATTTGTAACCATCCAAGAATAAATGAAATCTCATTTGAAGTAGCTTGAAGTCTTTGTTCATTAAATGAAGCTTGATTTTTCATAAATTCTACTTAACTTCACATAATTCTTCTTGGGAAATTGCTATTTCTAACCCAAAAAGTTTTTGATGGGACGAAACTAACCTCTTTTTCAAAAAGTTCTTTTTCTAACCCATTTTTCAACTTTTCAGAATTTCAAAGATGGGTCCCACGTGGTGAAATGGCGTAAATACCCCCAAATATCTTTGTTCCTCAACACTCAAGCCACATCTTCATCTTCAGAAGAGTCCATTTTTTTTTCAGTACTCAATAATGTCTGTCATTTGTTGTAAAATTCATCGTATGTGACCCAATTTTCTGGAAATAAATCCATGAAAAACTTCTTTGAAACGCTGATTTCTGGAAATTTTAGGTCTTCGAATACATCGCGGTAAAAAACGAAAAAGAAAATCCAAAATTTTCATGTAAAGGAGGCCTAATATGTGTAGGAATGTCTAAAATCACTAAGAAAAAGAATTTGGAATGTCGTTTTTGATCGCTGTCATTTTTCCCATAAGTTCATTTTTCCCATAAGTTGATGTAGTTGATGGGAAAAGTGACAGAGTACCCAAATACACGCCAACTTTTGGGAAATTTGGGCATTCTATCACTTTTCCCGCAAGGTTTCTAACATGATCTTACGGGAAACCTTACGGGAAAAGTCACAAAATGCCCAAATTTCCTAAAAGTTCACATGTATTTTGGCTTTTCGGTGAATATCGTCTTGCTCTCGCTAGTCTCGCTCTTGCTCTCGCTAGTTTTGCTCTCTCTGCTATCGTTTCGTCTTCCCGATAAGCGGGTCATTTTCGAGAAATTTGGCCATTCTTTTACTTTTCCCGTAAAGTTTCTAACATGATCTTATGGGAAACCTTACAGGAAAAGTCACAGAATGCCCAAATTTCTCAAAAGTTCACGTGTATTTTGGCTTTTCGGTGAATATCGTCTCGCTCTTGCTAGTCTCGCTCTTGCTTTCGCTAGTCTGGCTCTCTCTGCTATTGTTTCGTCTTTATGGCATCGTCACTCTCACACTAGTCTCGCTCTTGCTCTCGCTAGTCTCGCTTCTCTGCTATCGTTTCGTCTTCCCGATAAGCGGTTCATTTTCGAGTTTACTTTTCCAAAGCCCGGTTCACCATCCAACGGTTCAAATTTCAAATTTTCCCTTTTATAATGAGTTTCTCAAAAGACTCCCCTTTTCTTACCTTTCCCGAAAGCTCCTTCGTCTTCGAAATAACGTTCTTCTTGCCTAAACCCTAAGGCCATCATCTTCTTCCCTAAAGAAAATGGCCATGCTCGCCTAGTTCTAAATCCCTAAAAACACTCGTCTTCGACGAAAAACGGTTGAAGATTGTCGATTTTGGGCGAATCTCCATTCCTCGTTGGATTCTACACAAGTACCTTGAATATCTTCAAAGGTGCTTCGTCTAGAGTCCATTTAACTTTTAAGTATTCTCTATTTTCTGTCAATTGCGATAAATTTTTTGGAAATAAACCCATTAACTTCGCTAAAATGTTGATGCCAAGATTTAGGTTTTCGAGTAGTTTGTCACTGGGTAAAAAACGAAAAAGAAATTTAGGGTTTCTAGTAGAGGAGGTTTAAAATGTTTATGAAATGCCTGAAAATCGGATATGAGTAGGAAATGCCCAAATCTCATAAGTAGTGCTTCGTTCTTGCTGTCACTTTCGCGGATCTGTCACTAATCTCACTAGTCTCACTCTCTCTAGTCTTGCTCTCACTCTCGCTAATCTCGCTCTCGGTAGTAAAGTAACATAATCGCAAATTTCTTGGTGGGTTCAAATCTTTCGGGGGATTTGGGTATTCTGTTACTTTTGCCTAAGAATGTCTAATTTATTTGTGTATGTTAGCATGTATTCTCATCTTCATAGTGCCCTATTGTGTGTTATATGCAGGAATTTAATAGAGCCAAGGATCTTGCCTTTTCGGGAGGTAAGAGACGAGAGGTCAGACATAACTTCCTTCAACCTTTTCGAGAATATAGTGTCCTTTGGTAAGAATGAGTTTAACCTTGTAACTGGGTTCAAGGTTAGAACAAGGAATATACAGAGGCCGGTGAACTCGAGTAGGCTTAGGAGGCTATATTTTGAGAACCAAACCAATAAAAAACAGTGGGAAGCAGAGAAAAAGTTCGTAACCATAGAATTTAGGAGTGATGAGGATGCAGTGAAGGTCGCACTTGTATTCTTCATTGACTGTGTTATGATGGGGGGAGGGGGGGAAGAAGCAAAGGTTTGACCATAATCTCCTAGGGCTAGTGGATTACTGGGAGGTATTCTGTAATTACGACTAGAGTGGGGTGATTTTTAGTAAGACGATCACCAGCCTGAAGAGAGCTCTTACTCCTGCGATAAACCGTGGTGACCCCACCAAGACTGTGAGATACACGCTATATGGGTTCCCATAGCTTTCCAGGTTAGATAATATTTTGTTTCTCTAAGATTAATATATTTTTTTTCCTTTTCTTCATCATGTATTAAATTCAACTCTTCTTTTTTTTTTTTTTTTTTTGGTTAGGTGTGGGCGTATGAGACGATCTCGTCCATTATGAACCGGGTTGTCATTCATGCCAGTGAGACGATGATACCACGTCTCTCGAGGGGGGTGTGTAATACTTCCCCATCCTACAGCATCCTCCGCAAGGATATCTTCGACTCAAATCATGTAAGTAAACTAACCGTCTTATTTTTTCGTCTTAATTCTTATTACGTCTTCTTTCATAGTTTAGTCATGTAACCCGTAACCCATTCTACGTGCTGTGCAGACATTAACTGTAGTTACCACGAGGTTGGTAGCTAGTGCGGAGGAGGTGGCCCATATGCAGCGGGTAGCACAGGCACCTGAGGCACATGTACTGTCTCCCGACTCCATCAACGTTCGCATACAGGGACCGCTAATACGACTTGCTGAAGGCCAGCAAGAGGCCCTTGTGGAAGAGAGAGGCAACAATCATAGGGACAATCGTGCGGAGGACGAAGTAGATGAGGGTGGGGAGGACATTATCCAGGAGATGCATGATGACGAGGTGGCGGATGACGGTAGGGAAGGCGCTCATGAGGAGGACGTTGTTCGAGAGATGCATAATGACAACGTGGCAAATAAGGGAGTGGAGGATGCTCATCATGAGGATGTATTCCACGAGGACCCAGTTCATCATCATGTCCATGACGAGACCATACTTGATGTCCACTGTAGTAGTGCCCATTTCAACAACGAGTTTAGACGGATAGAGACCCGTCTAGAGCAGTTTCAAACTGGGGTGATGACAGAGTTCGCCACCATGAGGTCACAGCTTAGTACGATGAGTTCTAAGTTTGCTGATGTGAAGCACGACCTCTCCGCTATTATGCAAATCTGCAGGAGCTGTCGAAGGTATTTCATTTTCCATTAAATTTAAATTACTTTGTTGTATAGCTTATAGTAGAGTTTTGTAAATTGTTATTTATTCGCATGTTGCAAGGTAAATATGTGGATGCACCACGGTTTAGTGCAACTCGAGATGAGAATGACAAAGGCGATGGAGGTGCTGACGATATGACATTTGATGATGAGGATGATATCGAATACCGTGTCGAGCAGAAGTTAGACCGAGCGGCTGGAGAAGTTTCTTCTACACCTTCTGTCAATTTGAAGGTAGGCGACCCCCCAAATGTGTCTGAGAAGATGTGCAGTGGTCCAGTGAAGGACCAATGCACTACACCTAATGTTCAATGCGATGTGGAGACTGCCTCCTAGTTAGAGACGTCAATGTCGAAGACTGCCTCAAATCTCCCATCAATATTACACATTAGCGACAATGACATCGAGGATCCCACTACCTCATCCAGTAAGCAGGCTGATGTAGGATATTTGGATCCCAGATCAGCTGACCATCCTATCACTTCAGAGGTCAGTGGCATGTTTAATATTAACTTTAGTAATTAATTTATATTGTTTGTGTCACACCCCCTCCCAGATTCCCTTACTACTCTAGGAGTGATGCGAACCAGCATACACCTGTTCTCTAATGTAACTACCTAATAATCAACTACAAATCATTTAAACTTATCTATATGCTATATAAACTCATAGAATAATATAACTTATCAAGATAAGTGTTCTCTATATACATTTCAGAAACAAATCCCACTATATCCCAAAGAACATGTATGACAAAATAAAACATATACATAAACTGTGTATTTACAACTATCCCAGAGGACTGGTCCAAAATAAACCCAGACGAGAATCTCCTGTAGGCTAGGCGTCCCGGACACGCTCGCTACCTGAAACAATCAAACAAACAAAATAAACGCGTGAGCCTAAAGCCCAGTGAGTGATGGAATTTCTCCAATTATTATTACACTACTTGAATTGGCATGAAACATCAAAACCACCACATATCTATATAACTAGAAATTTCAAAGTTAACTCATGCTATAGAACACTAATAGTACAACTATCCCTTCCCAGCTGTGGCGGAGCGAAGCTCAACGCACTCAACCTCATGAACAAAATTCTCATCACATCCACATTCGAATACTTCCACACTCCGTCCTTCGGTATTATAATCCCTCAAGTGCCTTCATGTATTGTCCCTCAGCACTGAGTTTTACCATATCAGAGTTTCCATGTGCCTTCACACGTGATCCCTCAGCACTGGGTTCTCTATCAATCCACTGCTCAAGTGCCTTCACTTGTGATCCCTCAGCACTGAGCTAGCACATATATTGGATTTCCGCATGCCTTCACACAAGGTCCCTGAGCATTGGAATCCATATCAACCAACAACTCAAGTGCTTTCACACATGGTCCCTCAGCACTGAATATCATATACATTCTTTAATCCTTACAGCACAACACAATCATTCAATAACTACACTATATGACAGATTTCACTCACCCATTACTATTAAAATATGCTAAGTGAATTCGTTATATTAAACAAGAAGTCACTCACTACTTGTCTTGGCTCTGAGTGGATTATATGCCTTCCCGAGCTCTTCTTGGCTCGTAAATACACATTTCTCACGTTAAGTTCTCCTTGAACTTCCTTTCCATGATCATTAAGTATGCATAATCAGACTCTATTCTCGCTCCATTAACAAGACTCCTTTTTCCCAAAATTTCATAATTAGTGTTACTCTCTGTCCCTAGCGAGATTACCAGCGAAAAACACCCAACAGGACACTGCACTAGCGATACTAGAATGAACGAAACTAACGAGATTACCTGAGGAGCGACACCCAGCAAGACTTCAGCGAGAGTTGTGAGACGCAAAGCCTTTTGCGTTACCTAGCGACACTCGCTTCGCTGCTCAGTCTTTAGCTCTTTCAGCGACACCACTGTCTTAGCGACAACTAATGGCTACTGCTTTCTTCTTTCCCTTCTAACTCTATCTTTAACCTATTAAACATCGCATTCCAGCTAAATTCAGAACTTCCTTTCTTCTACAAACTTGTAAAGAAATGAGCCTTCTAACTTACCTCAAAATTTCACATCATAACTCTACCTCGTTTGAGAACTATTCTCAAATAACTCCAACTGCTTTGAATCATCTAGCAGTTCAACTCCGATTACTTCCTCCTAGAATTTAACATATTTTTGGTCAAATTCAGCTTAAACACCCTTCATATAAGTTGCTAAGAATTGAATTAGCTTACTAACCTTAAAATTTCAGCCCTAGCTTCAACTTCCTCAACTCACTCTTTCTCAAATACTGAATGATGTCTAGTTTTATCGACAACCATCAAGCTTCTGGTTCTAGCTTCAATTTCACCATGGAAATGATTTGGATTCTACTTAAATTCGATATAAACACCTTCTTCCACCTCTCTTCGTTGTTCGTCTGCGAAATGGGGTCAATCTGAGTTTGAAAATATGTCTAAAGTGTTTAATCATTCGGTGCACTCACTTATATACAAATATAGACCACCAACTCACCAGCACTGTCATCACCTTCCTACGTAGGTTGGCCAACACAAACCTTCCGCGCATGGCTTCAGCAACGCATAGCCTCAACTTACTGTGCTATTAATTGCCCAACGCCCCATCGCCGGATAGCCGACGAACGCATGGTCCTCTCGGCCACTCTTCTATGCACCAACGCATACCACCCTTCAACACATAGCCCTTCTTGGCCACTCTTCTATGCGCGAACCTTCAACGCATGGTAGCGTTCAACGCATAGTGGCTTTCAACGCATAGTGGCCTTCAACGCCTCGTGGCCTTCAACGCCTAGTGACCTTCCTTCACATCTGCGTCCACGCCGAACTACATTCTTCAACGCATAGCTACCAGTGGTCTCGTCAAGCCTCAGACATACTCTCAACGCATAGCCCCACCAACGCATGGCCAACACTTAGCTATTTTTGCTCCCACACAACTCGGCCAACTTCCTCTACTTAATCCCCGTCCCACATCTAGACTCGGTTAGAAGCGAAGACGCCGCTAGGCTTGGATATTGGGTAGTCTGTACACTAACCCAGGTGTCAAAAAGCCCAAACGATGTAAGGCATACAACCCGATGTTTCGGATCCCCAAGAAGTTCGAGCGGCAATTGCAACAGTGGATCGATGACTCTCTTGTCCATCCAGAGAAGACTCTTCAGCGGGTTGTGTTATCGATGAAGCCGAAGGGATGGTGGATGAAGCTTCTCATCCACATGAGTTCATGGATGACGAGGTAATCGATTATTTTGCATTTATTTAGTATATTTCCAATTGGGTCACTAACGATATCTGAATAAAGCATTGTGTGACATGCAGACGATGGATCTATTGTTCGTGTTCCTACGAAAAAAGCTCATGTTCAAACAATATAAACAAAGAAAGAGTGTAAAGAAAGGGAAACTCTACTAAAAAGAGGCTCTTGATTGAGGTAGCATCGTCACAATCTCCTTGGCTCTCACATCAGAACTCGAACGGCAGCACGACTCTCTTGAACTCTTTTCCTCTTCCTTGCAACCAACTCACTCTTTGAACTTTTTTATGAACTCTCACTCAATTCTCTCCATCTTGGGATTCTTTTGGTTTGTAATTTCGTGCTTTTATTCATGATTAGGGCTGCTTGAAACCCCTAAATTTATAGAGTTGGCCGCCCAAGAAAACTTTCCAAAAATACAATTTTTACAAAAAAGAAAACTGGCGTCACAGCGCTGGTCTATAGCGCTGTGACGCTGCCAATTATGGAAAAAGAGCACCGTGACGCTGCGGCTGTGATGCGCAGACCTGCTCTCGAGTTTTAGCGCCACAGCAACGCTGTTTCGGCGTCGCGGCGCTACCCCAATTTTGGCAAATTTGTTATTTTCTTCTCTTTTTCATTGTATTCTTGTTTGGTTTTGATCTTTTGGTCCTTTCTTCTAATTTTCCACATTTTAACCTGAAAATCACTAGCAAACAAGTAAAATCTAATATAAACTCCCTTAATTTGAGAGAATAGAAAGCACTTTTCAAATGTTTATCACGTTCATCTTGTTCGGCCAAACCTCCTGCTGACACAATGGAATGTGGAACGAGTACAAGACGTACCACAACAAACGAGGAGTGGGGACTGTGGGATCTTTTGTGCGAAGTTTTTTTAGTATATTGTGACTAGGTCTTATTTGTCTACCCTAACCTAGGACAATATGCCTTTTTTTAGACGTCAATTTGCTGTACAAATATTTAAGAACAAACCATTTTATTAGTATGTAAAGCTCTTTTAATTTGACTCTATGGGACCCGTCTAATACCTACCTAACTGATCCCCCAAACACATTAAAGAAAAGTAAAGGATGTTTTCGAAATAAATTTTGAAGTGCCTCTAGTATCGTCTCACTAGTCTTGGTCTATCTGGTGTATCATCTCTATTATCGTTCACTATCTCATTCCAGCTGGTCTTGCTCTCGCTGATTTCGATCCCCTGTGTACTGTCTCACTCTCCCTGATGTTGTGCAGCTAGTGTCGCTCTCGCTGGTCTCGCTCTCGCTCTCGTTGATTTATCTCTCTCTGGTGTATTGTCTCTCTCTATTGTTGTGTAGCTAGTGTCACTCTCGTCGGGGCTGCTCTCGCTCTCGCGTAAAAGTTGGCCAAATTAATCCTTACAAGAATTTTGACAGAGTCACATTAACCTTCATATTTTATGTTTGCATATAACACAAGAAGTGGAAGAAACTGAAAAACACTATAATTGGATTTTTTTGAACAAGGATGATGGGGTACAAAAATTAATTTAGGTACACATACTGCTTTCTTGAAAATTGATTTGGGTACGCATACATTGGAAAATTCATCACCTATGTCGTACGCAGTGGTTGTCTACAAGTTTTTTGGTTGTGGCTTCTCTGCCCACACCTAGAACATTTATGTATTTGAACAACCTCACTTGCTGACAAAATTCGAAGCTCCTAACGACGACCTACTTGGAGAACTCGCATGGGTGGCAAGATCTCAATATCTTCAAAATCATCAGGCCGCCTCCATTCTGACATAGGCCTGACCGAAAAAATGGGTTCTGCATATCCCTTCGTAAAGCGCCTGTATCTAGTATGGGGTGAGCTTAAGGTATGTGGATCGATGTTTCGATGTCGGGTGGCTGCAATTGTATGTGAGCAAGACATTTCGTATTTGCATGTACACATCCTCGCTTCTAAATCTATAACTCCACCCAAGTGACCATCGGTTACTTCATATTTATAACGATTGATCTGCTTAGTTCCATGTCTTCTTGATCTTAATTCCGCCTTAGTGATTATTTCCTCTCCATATGCAGAAAGTATAGTCTGTCGACCCCCAGCATCCTCTCAGCACTGATGAAACCAATCTTGCAACAAACCCCGTATGTGATCAAGGAACTTTGTAATTGGTAGGGTCCGAGCATCCTTCAATATGGCGTTGAGGCTTTCAGTTGCATTTGTCGTCATCTGATCAAATCGTTTGCCACACTGAAATGCCTTCGCCCACCTTTCGAAGCCGATCTCCTTTAACTACTGCGCAGGTCCTCTAATCGGACAAATCTTGGTCCAATGTACTCGAAAGTTGGTATCACTGAATGCTTTCGCTACTAGAAAGAAAGCAAGGAGCACAACTTCTTTCTTGAAATGCTTGTTCAAATTGTGGCTTAGTTGATGAATGCAAAAGCAATGGAAAGCAAATGGAAATACCGTGTTGATTGACTTACCAATGCTCGGTTTTCGGTCCGATACAATGACAAGCTCTGTAATGGCTCCGATTGCCTACTTCACCCTTTCAAAAAACCATGTCCATGCATTATCCGTCTCACCATCCACCACGGTAAACGCAATGGGGTATATCTGTCCATTCCCATCAATTGAGTTCGCACTAAGCATGACACCCTTAAATTTCCAGCGTAAGTGTGTCCTGTCGACTACCAAAACACGTCGCATATAGTTTAAAAAACCCCTAATACAAGGACCTAGTGCCATAAACACATACCTGAAGTATTTTCCATCATCAAGCTTCAAAGCATATAAGGTCCCGAGGTTCATTATCTTTAGGGCTTCACCATATGCATGTAAGTGGCCGAAGGACTCCTCGGGCCTACCGCGAACCATTAGTAAGGTCTCTTCCTTTGACCGCCATGCTTTTTTGTAACTAATGTTGATGCCATACTCTTCATGAATGTCTTGCATTATTCTTTCGGTCTATACACCCTACTGACATTCGTGTACCTAAACTTAATCAGATGTCCTATTACCTTGCTCCTTGCCTGTTGGTGGTCATGGTCCATTAGTTGACGAGAACATGTATGGACATTCATATACCTACTTATCTTAAAGAATGTAGAGTCTTTAAGCTTACGGGCCCTAATGTTCTATCCACTCGTCTCATGTTTACACTTAACAACCAACAGGGACTTCGTGGATTTGTGGACCAAAGTTTCAAAATTCTGTTGCATGGCAAATAGCGACAATGAATATGCGAGCTCTTCCTTTGAAAGATATATCTGTCCAAGCTTGATGTTGACGTCGTCCTTACCAAACATCTGGTCAATCATAACAATGGGCATCACAGGCAAACACATTCCCGACTGTGCAGAACTAGTGTCGACCAATAGTGCTTCATCACCAACGAATCCCTAATGAACATCCTTCTCCAGTTCAACATCACACTCTTCAATATCGTCACCATCGCCATCCTCAGGTGATACATAATGTTCTTCAAACTCATAGTCTTCGTCGTCATCATTTTCACCTACATTTCCCTCCCCACAATCCTCTTCACCGAACCGCCCTTGTACACTGATATTTCTCTGCCCTAAACCATATCTTGAAGATGACGGACCCTTTTGTTCAAAATTGTATGGGGTCAATGCAGAAACTATCGACATTTAGGTCAATCAAGATTACTTTATTCGTTAAAGGGGTTAGTGAAGATACATGGCCATATAAATCATGGTGTGATGGAAAATATTCTTCAACTGGTGCAACAGAAGGTGGTTCGGGGTAATAAGGGGATGGGTATTGTTGCCCTAAGTTATACGGAAAGCTTGGATGGTATGAGCAGTTAGGGCTTTTCATGTCACTTCTCAATCCACCACTATGCTGAGGCCTACATGCGTCATCCCCATTTAAAAAGAAACGTAGTTCCTGGTCATTTCTTATCAAGTATGTAGGAACTCACGATCCAAAATTGTATAGACATCTTAGAATAAGGTCATGATGGTTCGGGTCAATCCCACTAAGTTTATATAACTCAAATAAAAATTCCTCATACCCGATATCACCTCTTACTTCCAAACCCCCAAGATTACCCTCTATGTAATCTCATTCACCCTCCTTCCATATACCATTGTAGCAAACAAATATGTGAGGCATTCTGCAAGTACATTTAATAATCGTTAACATAAAATCTAAAGAGAAGGAGACAAAGAAGCATAGAATCCAAAAAAAAAAAAAAAAATTGATTTTTCCCGTAAGGCTCAGGTTTTTTTGTTTTTTTTTAAAGAAAAATAACAACCATTTTCTTTCTTCCCGCAGATGGTTGGAAACTTTGATAATTTCAAGAACAAAAACTTCTCCCTCCCACAACAAAAGTATCTTCTTTTAAAAAAACTGATTACATATAACAAAAAATATATATAAAACAAACTACCACGTGCCCTACTACCCCACATACCTGGCTGGTGTATCAAATGGACCCCAAAAAGGAAGGAAACCAAATTCTCTGAAACTGGACCCTCAAAAGTAGTCTTTTTTGTGAAAGTGAGAGTGAAACAAAAATGGAAAATTTTTAAGGTTAAACTGAAGTTGTAGGTCTGAAAACATTGTCAGGTAAGATAGGTAAATGCATAACTTTAAGCGAATTAAATGCAAATTGAAGACAACGAGATGAGATATAAATTGGGGGTATTACTGACATTTCACCATGTGGGAAGAGTCAAACTTGTGTGGAAAAGAAAAACGAATCACTTTACTAGTGAGAGCGAAAGAGAGATCAACGAGAGCGAGAGCGAGACTAGCGTGAGAGCGACGATGCCATAAAGACGAAACGATAGCGGAGAGAGCGAGACTAGCATGAGAGCGACGATGCCATAGAGACGGAATGATAGCAGAGAGAGCGAGACTAGTGAAAGCAAGAACGAGACTAGTGAGAGCGAGACGATATTCACCGAAAAGCCAAAATACACGTAAACTTTCGGAAAATTTGGGCATTCTGTGACTTTTCCCGTCAGGTTTCCCATAAGATCATGTTAAAAACCTTATGGAAAAAGTGACAACATGGCCAAATTTCTCGAAAATGACCCGCTTATCTGGAAGACAAAACGATAGCAGAGAGAGCGAGACTAGCGAGAGTGAGAGCGACACTAGCGAGAGCGAGAGCGAGACGATATTCACCAAAAAGCCAAAATACACGTGAACTTTCAAAAAAATTGGGCATTCTGTGACTTTTTTTTGTAAGGTTTCCCGTAAAATCATGTTAGAAACCTTACGGAAAAAGTGACAGAATGCCCAAATTCCTCGAAAGTTGGCGTGTATTTGGGCATTCTGTCACTTTTCCCGTCAACTACATCAACTTACAGGAAAAATGACAGCGATCAAAAAACGGCATTCTGAATTCTTTTTCTTGGTGATTTCAAACATTCCTACACATATTAGACCTCCTTTACATGAAAATTTTGGATTTTCTTTTCCATTTTTTACCGCGATATATTCGAAAACACAAAATTTCCAGAAATCAGCGTTTCAAAGAAGTTTTTCGTGGATTTATTTCTAGAAAATTGGGTCACATACAATGGTTTTTGCAACAAATGACAAACATTATTGAGTACTGAAAAAAATGGACTATTGTGAAGAAGATGAAGATGTGGCTTGAGTGTTGAGGGACAAGATATTTGGGGGTATTTACGCCATTTCACCACGTGGTACCCATCTCTTAAATTCTGAAAAGTTGAAAAATGGGTTAGAAAAATAACTTTTTGAAAAAAGTTTAGTTTTGTCCCATAAAAAACTTTTTGGGTCAGAAATAGCAATTTCCCATTCTTTTTCTTTGCTTAGTGTAAACTTGGACCACATGTATGACTCATTCTTGATGTTCATATTGCATGATTGAGATTCCTCCATTCATATCAATAAATTTTTCATTTTTGTGTGCTCCAAGTCTAATGAGGTTAGATCTCAACCTCTACAAGGTCTTCTTTAATTTGCTATGACTCGAACCAAGATTTGTAGGATCTTATTGAAAGAAAAAATATATATATAAGGTTTAAGAAAAAAAAAAAATATACCCTTCAATAGAGAGAATTCTCCAATTCTCTAAAAGGAAGAGGTGTCCAAAGTTCCTATTTATGGAGACTAGGGAAATATTCCTTGCTAAATATACTTTTTAATAACTAATATATTAGAGTATATATATATATATATATATATATATATATATATATATATATATGTTACTGTTAGTTTTGTAGCATGCTAAGAAAAATAAGGTGAAGTTATAAGCATACATTGTTAAATAGTAATACAATATAGAAGGTATTCCAAGAGACTATTGACAAATTTAGTTTCAATTCAAAAATTGGTTTAAGAGAGTATAGTGTGGTAACCAAGTAAATAAATTATACTTGATTGGTGAAAGAAATGCAAATGATTTAAGGGTAAAGATGAGATTTGAGTTAGTTTCAGCAACCAAGCGAAGTTAATGCATAGAATGCGACCACGTTGTAATCGCATTTTACCAAAGTGTCATCAACCGAATTCAACTTCTACTCAACTTCTTTTTTAGGTATTTTTGAAGTCTAAGCAATTAAACATGCCATTCAATGGCTAATTAAAACTTAGACAATTAAACACACAATCTTTAGTCCTATAGTGCTATTTATTTCTAAATTCTAAAGTTGTGTGACACCTCATGTTTAGAGTCTAAGTCCTATTTCTTTGTGAGATTCATTTATTGCTAAAATCTTCTTAGCAATTAAGCTCAATTAGCACGTTAGTTTAAGTGGCCAATTCAAATTAATAAGATTAGTCATGCAATTCAACAAGAAAAATGACATTAGTAAAAGTAGGAAACAAACTATCAACCTACTATCACATTACACCATGCTTAATTAGTGCATCCACATATTTTAATCCTATAAATAAATAAAACTTAACTCAACATTGATGAAATATGAGAATTTTTCGTTATGATCAACCATGAATATAAAATGTCAAGAATGAAATATAAATTGTACATTATACAAAAATAATGAGTTAAATTGACAATCTCCTTGCCTATGGAAAATCTACACATCCAAGGGGTTCTTTCTCTAGTTTGATTCAACATCTTTTAAAGAGAATTGAGCTTTATGGTCGGTGGAATTCGTCGTCTAATTCTGAACCAAATAACTTAAACAATTTCTATACAAGAATTGTTGAATTTCTCAAGGTAATCGAAAGGGGAGGGGGTTTGAAATTGGTAGATTGCACGAAAATTAAATTGCATGAAAAATTAGAGAGAGATTTGATTCAAATAATTAAACTATCTAGCCTATGCTTTTGAGTTGTTTTCCCATTTTGCACCTCAATCATAGGCCCATCGAATAATTCTTATATTATCTAACCCTAGTCAACTCACCTAGAAAAGCTAAGTGAAAGTCCTAATTATCTAATTAACCAATTTAATTAGATGAAATACATCATAACTAGTTGGCTAACTGCATTAAGATTAAGGAATCTGCTAAAATGAACTTCTAATAGAAAACACCAAATTAGTCCTTTAGTATAATTCTTCCCTAGGTCAATTAATCCATGTTCGTCGATATCCACAACTTACAAACTAATTTAACCTATTGCAACTCCAGATTAACATGCGATTAACTATCACATGTTGCATATTAAATCATGGTGGTTGATTATACGTCGTCAAGCAGAAATACAATCAAATATCATCCATAATTTGAGAAGAGCAATCTAGACCTAATCAAAAGAGTGAAAAAAATAGGAAAATCTACTTAACATCTAAGCTAGAAAGTGTTACCTTAGCCCATAATATTCATGATGGACATCCAATAATCATCTTGGTACATGAACAGACCAAAAAGTGGAAGAAAATAGAGAGAAATGTGATACAAATCGACTGGGATCAGATTCTCCTTACCCTAGGTGGCAAAAATTGTATATAAAAAAAATCAGGCAAGCTCTTAGGTGCTAGGTGAGAGCGCCTAAGCGCTATGGAGTTCCACACGCGCTAATAAGTTTGGAGCGTCACGATGCTCTAAGGCACCAAATGGGTTGCGCCTAGGCGCTAAGCTACCTTGCTAAAATCACCTTTTTGCCTCTTGGTTGTTACTAAATGCTCTGTTTTGATCTGTTTAAGCTCCACTTAAGCTCTAATGCCTAGTTCTATCTCTCAAGTGCATACCTATAAAATAATGAAATAAAACACATAAACCAAAGAACGACCTCGAATTAAGCAAAACTAGATTGAAGGTGGTTGGAGAAGGTCTAAGTAGTTTTGGAGTCAAAGGAGGAAGAGTGGAGAAAAATAACACTACCTCATTATGACCAACAATTTTTAAGCTGAATGCAGCCACATTAAATAAACACAAAAGAGTGTTAAGCCTGTGTTTTTCTACTTTGACCACTAACTTATTTTATTAAAACATACTCAATTGCACTAGAAATAAACTAGATTAAAGAAAAAATATTAGTACATACCCCCAAAACTTAACCCATTGTTTGGCCTCAAAACAAGTTTAGTAAGAAAATACACTAGCAAGCATGCTTCATAATGAAGTACTTCTAAAAGAAAAATCCTTTAAGAAGAAGTCTTATGCTCCTATCAATCCCAACTCCTCCATTTTTAACATCATGGATTCCTATCAATCTTTTCAAACCAAAGTTTTTCTAGTTTGCTTTATCCCATATATTAATTATTGTCTTGTATTATTCATACACAAGCATTGGATTTTTAGACATTAATTAATTTGTATATCCAAACACAAACATTTATTATATCAAAATTTAAATCTAGGACCGGTGTGTCTTAAATCTCTTGGATCTTGTAGTTTTGTAAATGGTATATACATTTTATTTATTGAATAAAATAAGAAGTTATTTTTATCTATTTTATGCATTAACTCGATCCAATAAACTAATATTCAATTGTTATTTTATGTAAACTTAAACATGTATGTCGTTGACATATAAGGTTAGATCATGTTTAAGTAATAACCAAAAAGGTATGTAGTATAGGAATAAGGTTGGATGCCTTATTCTAGTAACACTACAAATTCGACGCACTTTGTAATTGTTACCAGGGGTTGTAAAGTATTAAAAACGATTTGATCCCAATCGTTCATGTGGAGACATGTGAGTAGGGGTATCTATGCAAAGAGTTTGTATAAGACCGGATGGCGAAATATTTAATTTCTCTTTGGAACGCCATTAATTATAGAAATTAACATTTCATAGGATGAATATAGGTAAATCGACCTGAATCTTGAGTGAGTTATGAACTCCTGTCTATGAGGGAAATCCTTTGATCTGTATGGGTGAGAGTGGCCAAATCGTCGACTCAATAAGCCTACCATTTTGGGGATCTGTCTGATTAGGGAGCTGGGAACATATCTTCACAAGATGGAATTCACTTCTTCCTGTGTTTAGGGTAAGTAGATAAATTACTCCCTTAAGGGCTGATTCTAGGACTTGGACACTGAGGCCTCACTCTCTCACTGGCCCGGAAAGGGTTAGTTTATAGTTGGACTATAAACAATTTGTTCATTAGATAGATCAGTGGTACTTAAGGAGTCAAATATAACTACAGGGGTAAAACGATAATTTGACCCAATTGTAGTTATGAGTAATTTGTGAAAGGTCGACTTACTGTTGATTAGGAAATTCCATGGACACAGAAATATATCTATAGTGTGAAGAGTGCAACTGTAGGTATTTAATGGAGTGACTTATAGTTAATGAATATTGATTAATCTAATTAAAGAGTTTAATTGATTAATCTTATATATCATTGAAACTTCTAACTATAGGTCCATAAGATCCCCTTGCTAGCTCATAAAGAATTAGTATAAGAATCAAATATTTTGGTATTAATTTGAAAACATTTTGGTTTATTGAAATGTTCAAATTAATAAGGGAATTAATTGTATGTGATACAATTAGCATAATGTATATAGATACATTATAATATAAAATTTATTTTGAATGAGATTCAAAGTTAATACTTTATGTTATAAGAGAGATGGATATTTAAATAAGATTTAAATATTAATTATATGAATATCTCTAAAAAAAAACATTAATTATATGAATGAGATTCATATAAAAATTATAGGTTAAAATTAATATGAATGAGATTCATATTAAAACTATAGGTTATGTGAGAGAAGATTATTTGAATGTGATTCAAATTTAAGTTAAATATGGGATATTTAATTTATTAATAATTAATTTTATTTAATTATATATATTGAATATGATATAATATATATTTAATTAAATTAATATTGTATTATTGTTATTATTAATATTAATATTAATATTATATTGAATAACTCCCACGAAGTGGGGAGTTATTCTGTTTTTCCCTCTCAATCATTTTACGTTAAAAAAAAAAAAAAAAAAAAAGAAAGGGAGAGAGAAGGGGAAAGAAGTTACAGAAGAGTTATGTATGATGGATAAATGAGCATGTAGCAGAAGTTAATTTGATCAATTTTCACTCTAAGATACTCAAATTAGAGGATTAAACATGCAACTAAGAAAAACCAAAGTTTCAAGAACACTTACCCTTGAAGCTCCAAATCCTCCTTCAATTCTTGATGAATTTCAGCACCACTTGGTTGTAGACCACAAGAGTCTTCTCTACTATTCTCTAGGCTTAGATTGGATGGTGGGATCCAAATTTGTGGTGAATTTGAGAAAGAATAAAGGTTGGGAAGAAGATGAACAATGGGTGGAATTTTGCAAAATTAACCCTTAATTTCACAAAATTCTTAACCATTTTTATGTCAAAATCATCTCTATTTATTAAAGAATAACATGCAATCCAATTGCATCAAAATTTGACAACACAAAATGGTTAATTTGTTGGTTAATTGTGAAGAAGACAACCAAGCTCCTAGCTTAGTCAGTGGGAAAATCCAATCTTCAAAAATCAATTTTAAAATCAATTTTCAATGAATTTCCAAAATTGAATTAAAATTGATTTTTAATTTCAAAAAGATAATTAAATAATTAAATAAAAAATAATTTAATATTTAATTAATTAAATATTATTTTAATATTAAATAATAAAATAATATTATTTTTCCCACTTGTCCCGATTTTTCTAAAAAAAAACCGATATGAATCCCTATTCATATGATTAATATTTAAATTATATTTAAATATTATAATTAACTCTATTTGTACGTTTAATTCGTAATTAAACGTTGATATATCGTATATATTTGACTTTCATTCCTTAAGCCAATATTTGAACTATTCAAACTTTTTCACCACATTATATAAGATTTTAGTCCATTTATGAGCTAGTAGAGGAACCTAATGAACCTACAGATCATAAGCTCCAACGATCCGAGATTAACCGGCCAAACTCTTTAACCTAGTTAACCAACATTCGTTAACTAACGGGACACTCCACTAAAGCCCGTAGCTGCACTCTCCTCACTGTAGATATATTTATGTCCATTTGATATAACCGTCATCGATAAGTCAATCCTTCACAGGTTGTTCATAACTTCAACTAGGTCAAATACCGATTTACCTCTGAGTTACATCTTTTCTCCTTAAGTACCATTCCCTCTCGGGCCAGTGAGAGGATGGGACCCCTTGTTCAAGTCCTGGGAACAACACTTAAGAGAACAACCTCTCTTCTATCCCTAAGTTGGGTAGGAGTGAATTCCGTCTTGCAAATTCTATGTTCCCAACTATCTACCCGGTCTTATCCCTGAAATGGGAGGAATGTTGAGCAGCGCTATTGAGCTTACTCTTACCTATATAGATCAAGGGATAATTTTGAATAAACAGGAGTTCATAGATAGCTCAAGATTCAGATCAAGTTATCTAGGTCATCGATAAGTGAAATTAATCAGTGTTAATCGTAAACGGTGTTAATACGTAACAGTAATTATTTCAGGGTCAGTCTTACACAATCTCATTATGTAGAATACCCCCACTCACATGTCTCTACATGAGCAAATCAGAATCACTTCATTTATGACACTTTACAACATTTGTAACAATCATGAAGCGGGTCGCATTCAATAGTGTCTCCAGGAAGAGGTACCCAACCTGATCCATGTACTATAGACTATTGAGGCTACTTACTCGAACTTGATCCTGTTTATGTCTCCACATAAATTCCAAGTACTCATGATAGTAGCCAAGGGTTCGTAGTTTAATTGGATTTAGAGTTGATAAATAATTAATTCACTTGAATAACTTCATATGTACTAAAAATCACCTATTTACAAAAACTACGAGTTTTAGGACATACAACCCAACAATGTAAAATTCCTCTTCCTCTCCAACTCTCTTCTTCCACACAAAACATTCTCCCTTACCAAAAACAAAGAGAGCCCACAAACTCCTGTTTGATTCTACCTAGAGAATAGCAAGGGAACCATTGTGGTGGTGATCCAAAGAGAAGAAGAGTTCCTGTGTTTTTCATTGGAGAATTTCTGGTTCGCAGTTCTAAAAGAAGAAGTGTTTCACATCGAAGACGGTCTTCAAAGGTAGGAAAACTTCTTTCTCTTAATTAGTTGTTTATCCTTGTTGCATGTTCTCCGTATTTTGGTTTTCTAAAACAAATTTAATGGCACAAGCACTACAAGAAATTTTGGTTTTCCCGATGAAACTTTTCCTAATGCCTAAAAAACCGTTGAGAAAAGTTCCTTTTCTCGACGGTTTATGAAGCATCGGGAAAAGTAGCTATGCCGACCCCTTTTTTTATTTTCGTCGAGAAAAGTATACCTATCTGAATGAAATTTAGTTAGTGTCGGGAGAGATTAGTTCTCCCGACGCTGAGCGACATTGTCGGGATGTAAAAAAGAAGGGAAATTTTTTTTCAAAGTTATCTCTCGACGGTATTTTAATTACCATCGGGAGAAAGGAGTTTTTTTACAGTAATAAAAATACCGTTGGGAGAAGTTGCTTTTCTCGATAGTTCAAATCGCCGAGAAAATGGGTTTTAAAACCCCCTCCTCTTTCACTCTAGCCACCGCCACACCAAATTTGTCCCGATGGTTCAAACCGTCGGGAAAGAAAAATATTTATTTATTTGATTTGTAAAAAAGTAATATAAATATCTTTTATATGATTTGTTTTACCAAAAGGAGATGACGGTCAAACTAGTAGAGTTGTTTAGGCATACGCACTCTAAGAGTGATGCCTCATTTGTTAATTAGTCTGTTGATGATGCATACGTAAGTTTTTATTCCTTCAATTTAACTATGCATATATATAAAGTTGTTATACAAATATTTGTTCAAATTATTGTTGTAGAGTCAAATGGTTGAGTTAAGAGAGACCTCCACTCAGGAAGGGTCTCAACCAATATCAGAAGAAGAGATATGTTAGTAGGTGTTGGGCACATGATCGGGTAGGGGGCCAAAGCCTAAAAAATCAAGAAAAGAGAACTCATTATGGATTGTATCCTCCTAAAAAAATTATAGAGGAACAACGAAGTGAGATACAATCTTTGAAGGCCAGAGTGGATGAATTAGAGAAAAAAAGACAAACTGAAATAGATGAATTGAAAACCATGGTCTTACAACTCATGAAACCACAAGGAGATAAATCATAATAGGTATGAACTTTTCAACTTTTGTGGTAAACTATTTACAAAAGTGTATATGTTGTTATCCTGCAGTTATGGTAACAACATAAATGTATAATTATGTTTAAGTTTGAGATGAATTTATGTGCATGTGTGTGTTGGGGGAGGGGGGAAGTATATGGATAAATATATTAAGTTTGAGATTATGTTTTATATTGAGTTTGAGTTGAAATTAAGTTTTATATTGAGTTTGAGATTATGCTTGAGCAATTTATATGCTATTATGATTTTGAAATTAAAGTGTGTGCATATGTGTGTGTGTGGGGTGGAGGGAGATTGCCTAAAGTGCATTTGAATTTTATTGAGTTTAAGATTATGTTGGAGATTGGTATATGTTATAATGTTACTAAATTTAAGTGTAAGTCTTATATTGAATTTGAGATTAGTATATAAATAAATGCAAAGTTATGTTTAAGTTTTATATCATTATTGATATTAGTCTTTGGATAAATGTATAATGTTAAAGTTTGTATTTTGTAGGTAGCTCGAAGGACTAGCTTCAAGATGGATCTCTCAGAAAAGCAAAGTTTAGGCTATAGACAATAATTTATAGATCTATAATGTTATTTTGGTTTTAATGTTTTATAGATACTAGGTGTAAGCACTGGCTTATAATACTAAGTGCTAGGAGGAGGCAAGTGAAATTGTGGCTATGCGTTATTAGAAGAAAAGTAGCCGAGGGTGAAAGAGCAAAAATTTTGGCTAAGTGTTGGCCAAGACTATGCGTTGATGAAAGAAGAGAAGAGTTAGCATTTTTCTTTTGAGTGGCCATGCGTTGAAGGAGGAATCACGAAGGGTTGTTGAGAGTTGAAGCAGTCATCCGCGTTGGAGGAGAAGTTGATCATTGGCGGGGGAAGAAACGTACTTGGCTTACCATGCGTTGGTAAGGTTGTTATGCGTTATGGTCCCTATGCGTCGAAGACAGAATGGTCCCTATGCGTGGAAGACTGGTGTAGTTGGTCGTTGTATGCGTCGAAGGTAGGAGGCGTTGAGAGCGCCATGCGTTAAGTGTGGATAATTGCTGAAGACATTAGAGTAGGTTGCGTCATGGGTGTTTTGCATTGAAGTAAGAGAAAATTTGGGTGCCTTGCGTTGAAGTGAGAACCCCGCGCGCCAGCCTGCTGGTGAGGGTTAAGTCGGCAGTATATATATAGGTGCTTTTGAGGGTTAAGTCGGCAGTATATATAGGTAAATGAATTAAATGTTTAATCATTTTTAGACACTTTCAAGAGCTTAAGTCGGTTCCATTTTTTAGACGAACAACAAGGGAAGGTAGAAGAAGGTGTTCTTGTGGATTTTGAGCGGAATTCTACTCGCTTTGGTGTTGAAATCAAAGCTGGAACAGAAGGTTGTTTGTGGTCGCATAGACTGGACAGTGCCTGATGTTTGGAGTAGAACGAATCGAGGAGATCGAGTCTAGGGCTGAAATTTTAAGATCAGTAAGTTAACATAATTCTTAACAATTCTTGTGAAGGATGGTAAAGCTGGAATTGAAGTTAATTATGTGAATTTTTAGGTAAAAGCAACGGTTACAAAATTGTTGTGCAATCTGAAGCAACGTGGAGTGATGTTGGAATAACTGGAGAACGTAGGGGAGTTAAGCCTTGAAATTTTGAGGTAATCTGTGAAACTCAATTCTTTACAAGTTTGTAGAAGGGAAGAAATTTTAGTTTGGGCTGGAAATGTGTTTTTAGTAGGGATGAATAAGAAGAATCGAAGCTGCAGCAGTCAGCTTTATTAAGGAGGAAAGTAAGCTAGAAAGGTTGTGTTGCAGAGAGTTTGCGTTGCACACAAATTCTTCTTGAAATCAAGGTATAACAAAAAGGTTAAGGAGCAGCCTTGTAGCAATAGCATTAGTGTTTAAAGCTTGAGAATGAACCAGTGGAGACCTAGCCGCATGATGAAATTAAGGACATTGTGCATATGTTTTGTTGTTGTTTATGTTAAAGTGAATGGAAAAGAAGAATAATAAGGAAATATGTTTATTTTAGGCCAAGAGGAGATAGAGAAGGCGTATAATCCACTCAAGGCCTAGAAAGAGTTGTGAGTGACACTTTTCTTACTTTAAAACAATTTTGTTGTATATGTTAGTTCGGTTTTCCAATTGAATACGATTTTGTGATCAATCGATTTACAAAGCATACTTTATGTTTCTTAAAAGGTATTGAAAAGTATATTTATGAAATGTTATTGATTTAAGAGTTGCCCTGTTTTCTTATGAAGATTTGCATATGATTTGTTTGTATAAAGTGTTGCTTTCCTTAAAGGAAAATGTTTTAGAGGAGGCTCAGTGTTGAGGGACTTGAGAAGGCACGTGAGTTTCCCCGGGACCCAGTACTGAGGGACATAGAGAAGGTACTTGGGCAACCCGCCATGTTCCTATGTGCACATAGAGGTTATATGCTGCTGCGTTGAGTTCTGCTCCGCATCGAGCCTTATTTGTTTTCGACGTTGGGGTGTTGAGTTTTGCTCCGCCTCAACTAAGGAGAAGTATTGCAACTAAACTGATTTCTTTATGATCTGCTGAAAAGTCATGTATGATTTGATAAGGGCGTTTAAGCATGTTTTATCCAATGAATATGAATTGATTCCATGTTTTACACATGACGTTGACTTAGTTTTTATCCTGATGATTTTCGAACTAAAAGCAGTTTGTTAAAACTAGTCACTCACTGGGCTATTAGCTCATGTTTTCAATGTTTTCTTTTCCTCCCAGGTAGCAAAGACGTTCCTGGTGCTTAGCCTACTCTAGCTCGCCCTGCTTAAGCTTCGAGTTTCCAGAAACAGTTTATTTCTTTGTTGTTGTACGTGTAAATAACTTAACACTGGTGGCATGTAGATTTAGCTGCATACAAGTGGGTTGTGAGAGAGTGTGTTGTAAAAGTGTACGCTGTACAGGATGGATTGTTTATATTATGATCATGCGTTAGTATGGTTGGAGTCTATGATTGAATATGTATGGATTGTTTATACAGGAAGTTATGAAAGATGGGGCAATATGCGTCATAAGAGGGGTGATGTTTATTGTCCTCACATCTTCTTTCAGGTTAAGTAAGTAACCAGGGAGGGGGTGTGGCACTAGGGCTGGTTGCACAAATAGCAATCAGACCCAAAATAATAAAAAATATAGCACAAGGAAAAGTATATTAGAGATATAGCACAAAATTAGCACCAGATATCACTGATAGCAGCTATTAGTGATAGTCATATTGGTAAATGACTAAAAAGCCCATGTTCAGCCCGTCATTTCACGCTTCTTTCTTCCAATTTTCTCAAATTGAAAGCTATCACTAATAGCAACTATCAGTGACAGCTATCAGTGGCTATCCCTGATAACTGCAATCAATAATAGCTTTCAATTTGAGAAATATTAATACAACCTTGAAATATTAGCTTTCAATTTCCTATCATTTATTAGTGGCTATTATTGATACACTTTCATCAATTGAAATCAAGCTTGAAATATTAACACTTAAGGCCATAAGTGGTTATCATGGTAGACTTTTGTAAGTAGTTATCAACTTTGTAGGGAAATTATCAACTTTCAAAGATTAACATTTAAAAATAAAGGTGATAGAAGTCTATTAATGATAGCTTTTATCACTGATAACATGTTATAAGTGATAACTTCTAAGCATGTCACTTACACTTTAGTTCGAGATTCAACTTTATTAATTAATTCCACTAAGTTGGCTACCAATGATAGACTTCTATAAGTGGCTATTAATTGTGAAAGAAAATCATCAAAGATTAAGCTATCAATGATAGAAAATATTTGTGGTTGTTTCTAATAGACTTTTATTAGTACCTATCAATTTTGAAATATTAACACTCAAAGCTATCAATGGCTGTCACACCCCCTCCCAGATTACCCACCTAACCTGAAAGGGAATGTGAAGACAATAAACATCACCCCTTTTGTGACGCATATTGTTTCATCTTACTCATCTTTCTGTGCACACATTTACTCATATACATTCATAGAATCCAATCATACTACACATGCTTATAACATAATATTACTCCCTGTACAGAGTACACTTTTATCATATAACATAATTTAAACTTCCATATCCATCATACATTGTACAGAATCCCACTACAAAAACTACTAGGTCTACATGCCATCTACATTAAGTTATATACAACGTACAACTCTCAGACTTGACTGAATTTTGAGAACTCGAGACTTAGGCAGGGTGAGCTGAAGTAGGCTAAGCACCGGGAACGTCCTTGCTACCTGGGGGGAGAAAAGGAAAACGTTGAAAAACATAAGCTAACAACCCAGTGAGTGACCAATCTTTGTAAAACAGACATTTATTAAAAACAGGCATGTTACATATCAACAGATAAACAAGGATTTAACATATTATTCAACTATAGCATACTTTCCACAAACCATCAATCTCATAAATCCAATTTCAAATCATACATGATTGTTTTCCAAAGGAAGTGATACAGTAAACAGTTTGTTTTTTTTAAACTTTTCCCTTAGTTGAGGCGGAGCAACGCTTCAACGCACTCAACGTCGAAAACAACCTTAGTTGGGGGTGGAGCAAGGCTCAACACACCCAACGTCGGAATCATCCCTGGCTCAATGCGGAGCAAACTTGACGCACCAGCCAAATCACCCTCTATGTACACATAGGAATATGACGGGTTGCCCAAGTACCTTCTCCATGTCCTTCAGTACTGGGTCCCGGGGAAACTCACGTACCTTCTCATGTCCTTGAGCACTGAGCCTTCTCTTAAACATTTTAGCAATCCGTTCACATAAAAGTTCATATGAAAACCATTTCATAGAAAATCATACAGATCTTTATTCAATAACATTTCATAAAAGAAAATGCTTTCTATCAACTTTAGAAAACATATAACATGCCTCGTGAGTAATACAATCAGACATCATGCATTTTAAACAGTTCATCGAAAAACCATATTTCATAAGAACATTTTTAATAAAAATCGAATTAAGGAATAAAGGTGTCACTCACAACTCTTCCTAGGCTTTGCGTGGGTTATATGCCTTCCCTATCTTTTCCTGGCCTGCAATAAACATTTATCTTGCGTTACTTAACATTGAACCTTCCCCTTTTTCCAAACTAACATCATAAGCGAGAATTCTAGCGATACTACCCAACAGAATCTGTTACTAGCGATACTAGATTGAGCGACACTAGCGTTACCTTACCTTAGCAGCGACACCCAGCGATATCTAGCGAGTTTTGTGAGACGGAAGACTCCTTTGCGTCTCAGCGACACCCGTCTCGCTATCAGTACTTAGACAGCATGCCGATACTTGGTTCTTAGCGGCACCCTGCACTGTGATTTCTTCCTTTCCTCTTGTTCTTACTTCAATCTATTAAAAGTTATGATTTCAGACGGATTTAGAACTTCTTCTCTTCTACAATCTTATAGAGAATTGAGTTTTATAGCTTACCTCGAAATTTCAAAGCTTAACTCTTCTTCGTTCTCTCGTTATTCCAAAATCACTTCATGCTGCTCTAGATTGCTTAACAATCTTATAAGTGCTGCTTTTCCCTAAAGATTCACATAATTAACTTCAATTTCAGCTTTACCATCCTTCATAAGATTTGTTAGGAATTATGTTAACTTACTGACCTCCAAATTTCAACTCTAAACTCAGCTTCCTCTATACGTTCTACTCCAAATATCAATCACTATTCAGTTTGTGCGACTACAATCAATCTTCTGTTCCAGCTCCGTTTTCAACACCAATAATGAGTAGAATTTCGCCAAAAATTCACAAGAACATCTTCCTCAATCTTCTCCTGAAGCTTGTCTGAAATATGGAACCGACTTAAGCTCTCGAAAATGTCTTAAAAATGATTAAACATTTAATTAATCCCACTATATATATACTACCGACTTAGCCTTCACAAACACCAAGATTTATGTTGCCGACTTACCCCTCACCCGCAGGCTGGCGCAGGGTTCTCACCTCAACGCGAGGCACTCATGTTAAACTTCTCCCTAACGCCTTCAGCAACTAACCACACCCAACGCATGATGTCGTCCTAAACGCCTCCTATTTTTGACGCATACATCCCCGTCATACACCACTATTTTCGTCGCGTCAAGACCACTCTGTCTTCAACGCGGAGCGACTTCAACGCATGTCTATCTTCAATACATCGACTTCAGCGCATGACTGTCCTCAACATAGAGTGACTTAAACGCATGGTTCAAGCACATTTCTTCCCCTGCCAAAATTATTTATCCTTCGATGCGGGCAGCTACTTCAGCTCACAACCTTCCGTGAGTCAATCAACAACGCATGGGCTTGGTCAACACTTAGCCAAAATTTTACTTTCCAAAAATTCTTGCTCTCACTGACGACTACTTCTTCCCTTGCAATGCATAGCCACAATCGCAATGCCGCACCCCAACACTTGGTAACGCAAGTCAGTGCTTACAATGGCTATTATTGAGAAACTTTTATCATGATTGTCAATAATAGACTTCTATCAATGATATCTACCTAAGTTCGATATCACCGATACACAAATATGATTGATATCTATCTAAGTTCTATCACTAATATCACTAATAATTGATATTACTGATACACAAATATTTAGTGAATTCTTTTTTAACATTTAAAAGCATAAGTGATAGTCAATGAATTCTTCAATCAATGATAGAATTCTTTGAGTAACTAAATTATAAGTATATTAGTAGTTATCACTATAGATTTATATTATTATGAGGAGATTGGGGAGATGGAATAAAAATAGGAAAAAGAAAAGAAAAAAAAGAAGAAGAAAATATGAGAAGATTGGGGAGATGGAAGAAAAATTGAAAAAAAGAAAAAGAAAGGAAGAAGAAAATATGAGGAGATTGGGGAGATGGAAGAAAAATTAGAAAAAGAAAAGGAAAAAAAAAAAAGAAGATGGAAATATGAGAAGATTGGGGGGATGGAAAAAAAATTAGAAAAAAAGGAAAAAAAAAGTGTAGAAGAAAATATGAGAAGATTGGAGAGATGAAAGAAAAATTGGGGGAAAAAGAGGAAAAAAAAAAGAAGAAGAAAATACAAGGAGATTGGGGAGATGAAAGCAAAATCTAGAAAAAGAAAATGAAAAAAAAAGAAAATAAGTTGTAGAAGACAAGAGAGGGCATAATTGAAAATCATAAAATTTCAGAAATTGACTAGTCAACATTTGCCATATTTGCAAATATTTTTAAATGTGCTATATTTTTAGATTTTCCCCCTTATTTTGCTATCTATTACAAATATCCTAGATACTATGTAATGTTTAAGATAAAGATAATATGCAATATTGAAGATAATCTTAAATTTCATTTTGGTGTTTATGTTTTAATTATGTAATGTTTAAGATACTATGTATTGTTATTTCAATGTTAATGTTATGAAAGAAAATTAATTGGAGGTTGAATTTAAACAGGTTTGATATTTAACAAACTATAAAAATTTAATATAAAAAAAATACCTCCCTTGATGCCAAATTTAAAGGCGACATCAGGAAAAATAACATTCATAATATTTGACAATACTTTTCCCGACGCCACGGTCATATTTCGTTGGGAAAGATAACCTCTCCCAACGCAAACCAAAACATTTAGCATCGGGAAAAGTGATTTCTCCCGACGCCAACTTATGAGCATCAAGAGAAAAAACTTCTCCCGATGCTAAATGTGTTGATTTGGTCGGGAGAAAGTGGGGAGAGATCACTTCTTTTGACACCAAAATGTATTTTAGCTTGCGTCCAAACATTCATTTTTCCCGACAAAAGTCATTTTTTCAGACGCCATAAATCAATCTTTTAGCATCGGGACAAGTGCATAAGTCATTTTTCCAGACGCCATAAACCAATCTTTTAGTATCAGGAGAAGTGACTTCTCCCGATGCTACCTTAGGAGCGTCGGGAGAAAATTGCTCGAAGTTTTCTATTGGGAAATCATTTATTTCCGACGGAATGAATTTTTTGCGTCGGAAAGAGGCTTTCCCAATGACAATCTCGACAGTATAAAAACTGTTGGCAAATATTTTCTTGATGGTTTTTTTTGACTTTTTTCGACGGTTTTAGTTATCGAAAAAAGACAAATTTCTTATGGTGGTGGCTGTTGCAAGTGGTAAAACACTAGTTTAAAAGAAGTAAAGAAGTGGGGGTGTTCCTAAAAGAAGTAAAGAACTGTGGTGTTCCATATAAAAAATAAAAAAATAAAAAAATAAAAAAGAAAAAAAGAAAAAGAAAAAGAAAAAAAAGTATGGTGTAAAACAAAAAAGATTCTCCGCTGATTCTGGAGGTTTTGGCTGCCATTCTATTCTTTCTACTACCCGACACAGCTCCTCATCGTCAACCGACTTCGTCTTCTCTTCTAGGTTCCCATCACCACCGCTCTGTTTTACCCCAATTCTCCCTTTCCTTCCCGTTTACCGGTTCTCCTCATCGCCGCCACTGTCCCCAGCACCTGCCCTTCAACCAGCTTTCCTTACAATACCCTCATCGCTACGCCGCCGACCATCAATCCGCCGTTCTCCGATACATCCGTATCCGTCGTTTTTTTTTCTTTCCTACATTTTCCCCTTAATACCCTTCTCCTATTGCCCTGATTGGATCGTTTTTTTAGCTGCCGGTGGTTTCTCCGTCCTGAGTTTCTGTTAATATCACCGACTCGGACTCTGATTGATCGGCTCAAGTCTGTTTTTGTCTCTGGGTTTGCGTCTTTGAAACCCTAAATTTCATTTGAAGGTTCGCTTCTCGTACTGATGGAGTTGTCATTCTTTTTGTGTGTGTAGCTGTTGGGTTCTGTCTGCTTTATTCGTTTTGTTAACTCTTGGTTTGGAATTGGTTGATTAGGAGATGTCTGAGAAATTCTCGGCAACATTGAGGATAGGGGATCTGAATGATTTCATAGCGCCTTCTCAGGCATGCATAGTTTCTCTTAAGGGGCTTAAAGCCACTACCACGAAGCCGGATAAAGTTGAGGTACTTTTTCGATTTCGTGTGCCTATCGCTGCTAAGGTTGCAGCTGATTGTATGCTTTTAGTGATTTTTTATTTTGCGTTGATTTTGTTTTCTTCACTACTTCTAGTAATCTATAGGAATTAGTAGGCTTAAAAACTGAGTGGTTCTTTCTGGAATTTTCTGTTTATTGATATGCCTCTTTCTCTTTTTGTTATTTGTCTTCCATTTCTGCGTGTATTATCTAGGTTTCGGCTGCTAGGAAGCAATTGAAAGCAGAACCAGTTAAGATTTCACTGAAGGATTGCTTAGCATGCAGGTAATTTTGACTATCTAAGTTGTGAACTATTTTTGAAGAATCAAAGTCGTTTGTTCTTTGTTGGCTATACAAAATTAAAATGAACTTTAATTACTTTCGTTTTTATATGTTTTTCTCCCTTCATGTACTGTTTTCCGTTGATATAACTTGCTTGTTCTCTGTGAATTTGGATAACAAAATGAATGGAACTTCTGAAACGTTTTAGACACAAGGTGAAGTATTTGGAAAAGCTGTGAATTTTTGATAAATAACTTATCAGATTATTTTGTAAAAATTTAATTTGGGAACTCCCTGTTGTTCATAGTGGAATATTCTTCTTTCATGAATTATTGCTCTTCAATTTGCCTTATATTTCTCATCTTTTCCCTTGTGATGATGTGTAATAGACCCACTTATGTGTAATTGTAGTGGCTGTGTAACATCAGCTGAGACTGTCATGCTGGAGAAGCAAAGTTTGGATGAATTTCTTTCCAACATAAATAAAGGGAAGGCTGTAATTGTCTCAATATCACCCCAATCCAGAGCCTCACTTGCTGTCCATTTTGGTATCTCTCCCTTGAAGGTAAAATTGAAATTTTGATATATATATTTTTGCATGTCCCATGGTTGTAATTAGTTTTTGGCATATATTCTTTTTGAGAGGTCAAGGGCTAGAAGGCAAATCTACATGACTGGGGCGGTGTCTTTTGATGTTGTATTTATGTCATTGAATAATTGAAATGTTTTTCTCTATTGAGATGACTAACTACAAAGTCCTTGGTATTGGTCAGGTTTTTAAAAAACTCACGACATTTTTTAAGTCCATGGGAGTAAAAGCAATATTTGATACAAGTTGCAGTAGAGATTTAACCTTAATTGAAGCTTGCAATGAGTTCATAGCAAGGTATAGAAAAAGCCAGTCAGACAATGAAGAAAAATGCAAGTCATCAGTTCCTATGATCTCATCAGCATGCCCAGGTATATTTTTTTTGTGGACATTTAGCTATTATACTTCAATGATAATTGTGCAAATCCCCACTTTCTTTTTTGGAAAAACTGGTATAGTTGAGGGTGAGCCCTCTTTTCTTTTCTGGTAGGATAGAGTTAGTTGTTAATTCCACTTCTCTTTAATTGTGGGAATTTGTCAGTCTGGATAGTTTTGTCTCCTATATATAAAAACGTTTGGGCTTAGGTTATGTGCGAGTTATACTTTTCACTTTTCTAAGTTTTCTGCACTTCAAAACTGTCAGTGTGCGACATCATATGCTAGGTAAACCAATCTCACTATAGATGGTTTTGGTTGAATGGGCAAGGACATAAATAAATAACAATAATAGTGCATTTAGAGTTTGGTAAGAGGGAGAAACAAAATGGCATTTTGCAAGGAATGAAAAGAGGAATAAGAGTTCTACACCCTTAATTTTGTAATCTGTGAGAGGAGGAAAGGGTATCTGAATACCTAGGATAAGTAGATTGTAAATCCCCATGTGGGATGTGCATCCTAAGTCCCTGACTGACTCTTGCAGTTGATAAATATTTTCATAATATTATTACAACTAAATATTACAACTAAATATTACTACTTGATAAAACACACAGAGGAAAGGCTAGAAAAGTAAACGAATCTAATTAACACCTAAACTTTAAGGATCAAAGAATATCATTGAAAAACATAATAAATCCAACTTTGCTAAAAGGTTATTTACAAGTATGGTCTTACTTTGACACTCATTTTTGACAACAATCATATCATGAGCAGTGGCCCTGGGGCAAATTCTAGAGCTTCCCTTCTCTCCCCAAAACACTTGCCAGAACTTAAGAAAATATCCATACATCTCTTTCTCATAGTCATTTTAAATATCTCTTCCCCATTCGGTAGTTACAGGGCTAAAATTGGCATACCCTACTGACGAATTCCCTGACAGCCTTACATTTCCTTTTTTTACTCCCATGACTAGATCTCTCAAGTGAGTGTATCTCAGGGACGCCTATGATGACCGTCAGTATTTTAAGAGGGAAGGAGGATATATTGACTGCAGAGATAGGTAGAAAAGTTCCTCTGCATCAACTTCTTTTATTTGTTTTTTTTTCCTTGCCTCCAAGGGGGTAGTGGTAGTGGGTTGTGGTTTCTAAGCAAATGACACTTCCTTGATAAAATGAAATTACAAAATGGTGAGGACATTCTAATGGATTACAAAAAAGATTTCTAATTGGACAAAATATTAGATATACTGTAATTACTAAAGAGAGGACTCAATTTTCACCAGTCAACTGCTACATATGGTGGATGTAATCATGTAAGATAAGATTGGGTATCGGTTTCTTATCTGTGAAGATACGAGAATTAAGCTCCAACCATGTTGACCAAAATGTGAAGATACGAGAATTACACTCCAACCATGTTGACCAAAATAAGGCCCGAGTGAAGTTCAGCTATAGTATCAATCCTTATTGAACAGATGTCCATTGAAAATAAAGTGCAGAATAGGCTGAACATCTTGAGGAAAAACGTTCGCCCATCTGAATTCTTGATGGACGAAGTCCCAAAAGGTTTTGGCATAGTGATACTGAAAGAAGAGGTGGATGTGTGATTCCCCGTCATTTTTGCACATAATACAGCAGTTTGGTGACAGGTTTATCCTAGGGGAGCTCCTTTGGAGCTTGCAATGAACATTAAGACCAAAGAAACAATTTCACCTTTTTGGGATATTTCCTTTCCAAAATGGATACATATAGATCTTTACAGCCCATATCACCCATTGATGATAAGGATTTTGTGAGGGATTCGTTGGAAAAACCCCATTCTTCCCTAAACTCGGAGCGAAATACCTGAAAGTCTCATTAAGGTTGACTAATGTGAGTTCATGAGAGAGAGAAGCCCATTCTTCAATCTCAGCCTGTCAGATTTCTCTTAGGACAAAAATACCAAGAGGATGACGAGGAATTCCACATATCAGCCACAGATCCATCAATCTTTTGAGTGATAGCATAGAGGGATGGTAAACTATTGAGGACATCATGATTAGTTGCTATCAGTTTTTTTTCTTGACGTTGTTTTAGGGGGCTAATGGGTTGTGTTTCTTAAACTGATAAGACTGTTTTTCTCAAAACCTATTATTAAAGACATCTTGATTAATTGAAAGTTGATGTTGATATCCTGTTCTCTTGCCATACAACTTTTTAAGAATATGTTACATATTTGATATGATCAGAACACCTGGTAGTGACTCCAAATTTTGGTCTGTTTCTAACATGTGGAAATCTCATCACCTAGTCAACAACATTCGAACTTCACCGACTGAAATTTTTTGGTCCCATATGATTTGGAACCCTGCTCCATATATTAGACGTGCTCATGGAACAAAGTTTTCATCTACGTACCAACATTTCCATTAATTGGAGGCTAGACATTGATATGTGGGATCGTACCTTTCTGGAAAATTTGTGGAAATGTTAATGAGATGCCAATAAAGATATGGGAAGAATGTCAACCATATGAATATACATACTATTAATGTGATTTGGAGTGGATAGGAGGCACCAATACGCGAAATGTCAATGATTCAATCCCTCACTTTCACACTTTTCAAATGTGATTTGAAGTGATATATTTTGATTTATTAATTTAAATAATTATTATTAGTTTATGTGATTTGAAATGAATGACCTTCCCATAATTTTCTTGAGGATTCACAATAATAATTAGGACTGTTTTTAAATATAGCAAAATGAGCCAAAATATTTACAAATATAACAAAATGTCATGTTTATTATTGATAGACACTGATAGACTGCTATCATCTATCACGAATAGATAGTGACATTTTGCTCTATTTGTAAATATTTACAATAGTTGTCATTTAAAACAATTATTTAAATTATTTTGATCTATTATTGTGATTTGAAGTGATATATTTTAATTTATTAATTTAAGGGCTGTTTTCATTTCTAGCAAAATGAGCCAACTTATTTACAAATATAGCAAAATGGCAAAAGGTAGTCTATCATTGTCTATCCGTTTGAATTTATTTACTTATTTCTATATTTAAAAATATTTACAGTAGTTTTGCCATTTAAAACAATTAACCTTAATTTAAATAATTTTTACGATCTAATTTGATTTCATAATTTTGTTGGGAACACCTGTTGGCATTTGTGGTTTACCAATGCTTTTATAAATTTAAGAGCACAATATTTTAGCTGAAATGGACTTTTAACTCCGTTTTACATGTTGACTATCTTTTCTTCTCAAACCCACACATCTCTTCTGATTTCAGGATGGATATGCTATGCTGAGAAGCAACATGGAACTTACATTTTGCCTTACATATCATCAGTGAAGAGTCCTCAGCAAATGATTGGATCAATAGTCAAGCATCACATATGCCAAAAATTGGGTATTAGGTAATTACATTGTATTTCTATTGTTCCTGATCTTTCTTATGTACTTGTTTGGTAATTGTGACGATATGTGAAACTGGGCAATTCACAGTGGAGCGATGTGGTTAGAGTTAGGCTGATAAAATATGGTTATGGGTATTTATGGCATGAATAGATTTACTTAGAAACAACATGAAAACTAGAGGCAATTTTAATTGTTTCATATTGGTATTTCCTAAATATATTTTTATACAGTCAACTACTCAGACACGGCATATATAATGTAATGGACAAGTTATATCTTACTCTTCCAAGTTCTTGAACAATGCTTAGAAGGTCCTTTTAGAGACATATTGTCTTTGCAATGACCTTAGGGTAGTGCTTGAATAGTTCAGGTTTCGATCCTTTTTTTTTCCTTCTCTCTCTCTCTCTCTCTCTCTTGTGTCTTGAAATTTATAGTTCATGTTTCATTTGACAGGTCAGATGATGTTTACCATGTTACTGTGATGCCCTGTTATGACAAGAAACTGGAGGCAGCCAGGGAGGATTTTGTTTTTCAGTTGGACTCGGCAAACAAAACTCGGGAGGATGAGGCCCGCAGAATTACAGAAGTGGATTCAGTATTGACATCTGGTGAAGTTCTAGAATTGATACAGGTTTACCTCTGTCTCAAGTTGTTCGTGTGTGTGTGTGTGTGTGTTTTGTTAGTATGTCTGTCTTTAGTTTTGGCTTCCTGCAAACCTTTATTGATTTATATATTTATTGTTGTGTGTTTGTCGATGCTTGCCAGATGAAAGAGGTTGATTTTAAGAGCTTAGAAGAATCGCCTTTGGATAGAATGTAAGGCTAAATGACTTTCTTAAGCCTTTCCAGATTTACTTAGTCATGTTATATATTTAACGCTTTCATGCTTTGCTAACTTCCTGCAGGCTGACAAATGTTAATGAAGAAGGGCATCTTTTTGGAGTTAGTGGAAGTTCTGGTGGTTATGCAGAAACCATATTTAGGCATGCTGCAAAGATACTCTTTGGAAAAGATATTGAAGGCCCTTTGGAATTCAAACCCATTCGAAATTCTGATTTCCAGGAGCTTACGCTTGAGGTGAGCTAAATTTTGTTTGAATTGTTTTTATGCATATTAAACCCTTGGGTACCTAGGGGCTTATCATTATTGACTATTACCAGATACCAAGCATTGCTAACTAGGGGTTTAAGTATAAATATGTAAGGCCTCCAATCCACCATACTTAGCAATGGAAGGCAAAAAGGGGATTTCACAGGGACAAAAGGAGAGTAGATAGTGATGTTAGTTATTTTGAATTGTGGAGACCAACAGAAAGGGGGAGGAGTTTTAAGTAGGGTTTTGGGATTGTTGTTTGGGGTGTGGATATTTTGGGGTTAAGTCTGAGAGAGGAGCGAACCAGCACTCTAGAATTTGCTGGAGCTATCTTGTTATTTCCTTTCATTGTGTTTGTTATCTTTTGTGTTTGAGAACCCCGAAAATACTTTCATTATTGTGAATATATAATACATGGATAGTTTTGGTATCTTGTTGGGTATATTGTGATTTACAGGTGTGGATACCTTACAAAATATTAAGATAATTCTTGTGTGGTGTTTTGTATAAGTGATGAAAACCTAACCTCCAAATTTTGCCTGAGATTGCTTCCCAACCCCTCATCATTGCTTCGTTATTGTTTTCCTAATGGTTCTGTATGATTAGAATATTGGTTAAAACTTAATCTTGATAGTTATTGATAAAAATTGTTCCACCTGTCGTGAATATTTAAAATTGTGCCATTGGACTCTCACAGTTGACAATTATTGAAGTTGTGGGGCATATCGCATATGATTGTTTATCTATCTTCATCTTGTTTCCTCTCCTTTTTGTCCTTGTGAATGAATTGTTATCTTATGCATGTGTCTATCCTTGTATGTTTTGATGTAGGTGGAAGGGAAGATTTTGTTGAAGTTTGCACTATGCTATGGATTCCGAAATCTACAAAATGTTGTCAGAAAAATCAAAACAGGAAAATGCGATTACCATTTTCTAGAGATCATGGCTTGTCCTTCAGGTGAATTTCTGCAATCTGAATAACTGTGATCTAACGAAGTTGTTTGAATGGTAGATTGATCTATATTTAATGTCATTACTGTTAAAAACAGGTTGTCTAAATGGAGGGGGTCAAATTAAGCCCAAGCCTGGACAATCTCCAAAGGATTTGATTGAGTTATTAGAAGCTGCTTATCAGGAAAACGTAAGTACATTCAGTAGGATTGTTGTTTATGGCTTCCCATACCCAATCTGGAACATATTTTGATAGGACCTTTTTGTTTGTTCTGGTTAAGATGTCACATTGATACTGTTTGTCCGTAAAAATTCTCATGCTGAAAATGTCTTATCAAATATGTGATTTTCTTGTTTTTACATTTAACTTTGTTCGTAAACGATTTTTCTTGATTTCTTGGCTGTTTCTGTTCCATTCTAAAAATGTGCTTTTCTAAATGACATTCATGTTCTTATATCTACATATCAACTATATCAACTCATAAGTAGATATGAACCCATTTATGCTGTCTCTGAAAGCCAACTTGATAAAATTTGAAAAAACAAAACAAATAATAACAGAGGCAATATGCTGGTAGATGTAGAACGTATGAAACGATAAGCTACTGCTAGGCTCCCAGTAGTAAACACTTATGTTAGGAGGAGGGCCAGGAAGGGACATGTTTCAAGAGTTGGTTACATTGGGTTCAGGTTGAGCATGCATATGTTCCGGCTGAAAGCTATGAGTGAGGTAATCAGTTTTGGTTAGGGAATGGTGGGGAGAGAAGCTGATCCTTTTGGCCTGGCTTGGCATTTTGCTATTGAGCTTGGAGCTCTTCTTGCTTGTTTCCACTTCGTCATTGTGACATGTGGGATTACCTGTTAGACGGGGTAGGGCAGTTTAGTGGCTAGAGTTGGTTAGCCATTTGTTTGCGGAGTTGTATTGCAGATATTGTTTTATTTTGTACTATAATTCAATGTGCTTAATCAGCCCCATTCCTGTCTTCTTTGTCCATTTAAGCTTCTTCTTATGTATATAACTCGGTCGCAGGTTTTAATTAGAGATCCTTTTGAGAATCATGTGGTGAAAGATATATACAAGGAGTGGCTGGAGCAACCAGGCTCGGAGAAGGCAAAGAAGCATATGTACACTGAATACCACCCAGTTGTAAAAAGCATTACTTCCCAACTCCACAACTGGTAACCAAATGCCACTCCTAACATAGAATTTTGTAGCACAAAAGCTGAAAGTTAGATGAATTATAACTGAGTTTTGGCGAGATTTATTATCCCTCATGCTTGTTGTGGTAAAGTCACTGTGGAAAGAAAAGGCCCAATTTTGATAGGATTTAACACTTGAAATGTAATTCTTGACTTCTTGTTCTTCCACCTTACTCAAGTTGGCCTCTGCAGGTCTTCATCCTGTACATGATCTGTATTTATGTTGTAAGATAGAAGAAGAAAAAAAGAAATAGTTTGATTTCTTGTTAAATTCTTTATAATAAGTGTTTTTTGGTCATTTATTATTGTTTTTTCCCCCTTCTTTCTGAATAAACATACTGTGTGGATGAAGAAGATCCAGCCGTTTAGATATATTATTGAGCGAATGCTCTGTTTCTTTTTGCCTTTCTGCTTCTTTGTAGTGGCTCCGGCTATTCAATTTATGTCATGTTGATATTTGTTTCTGATATTTCTACTAGAGGTAAATTAATATTTTGATCATTTTTACGTGTATATTTTTTATGTATCATTTTTGTAGAATTCATAATGTAATATAAAGTGTTTCATTTACTTTGTAATATATATAATCAGTATACTTTTTCTCTCTTTTTTTTAAAAATGTCTTAGGAGCCAATTTGTTCAAAAATAAAAAAATAAAATAAAATAAATTAGGAGCCGCGTTATCATTATGTATTTGTATTGCATTATGTCAAAGAATGGTTAACTCTGCTTGGACTTTTTATAAATTATTTTTGAACTTTAAGGCAATTAAAAATAAATTTCAAATTGTCGAGGTCATATGTTAAATAAAAATTAAATCAAATATCAATATTGAAGTGTTAGTTTTTCAAACTTTAGAAATCAATTTAATTTAAATTGTAGCAAAGTATTAGTTCTAGAAACTAAGTTTAAATTTTAAGGAATAAAAATGTATTTTAACAATTTTTTTAGTAAATATGTTACAAAAGTAGTAGTTAAAAATATTAAAAATTCAATATAGATAGCTAGAAAAAATAATTACATTACAATATGAAAATTACATTAAAATATGTTTTCAAAAATAGGGGACAGTTGAAAATAATTATAAATATAGTAAAATTTTACTATCTGTGATAGACCGTCATAAACCCAGATAGATATTTATTATTTTATCATATGTCTATCGTCTATCGCAACCTATCACAAATAAAAAAGTAAAATTTTGCTATTTTTTTTAAATAGTTTGATATTTTTTTATTTATAATAATTTTCCTAAATAACCAAATATTATTCAATAAGTGATTCTGGTTGAATGTAGTTGTTTTTTCTATTACATTTGATCTATAGCTAAATAAATCAATAATATATGTTCACATTATTTCAATTACCATAATTTAAGTTAGATTACTTAAAGATTAAAAGAATACTATTTAGAATATACTTCTTAAGAAATATATATTTGTAATTGTTTTTGAAAAAACACATGAAAATTTATAGTTAAAATATCATTTTAGTTTTTGTACTTTAGAGTTTGCTCCATTTTAGTCCATGTAATTTTAAATGTCCACTAAATGGAATCTCTAAGTAAATTTAGAAAGGAATAAATAAAGGTCTCATGTGGAACAAAGGTGAAAGAAAGATTAAAATGAAAAAGGAAAAAGGAAATAGAAACAAGATAAAACTAAAAAGAAGCAGTCTACACTGTATTTGTGACAATGAACACACTCCAAAGAGTTGTCTTTTTAGGTGAATTAAAGTTTCTACAAGAAGAACTCAGCCTTTCAATCCTAACTCACAAGTTAATTAGAATCCAATCTAATGCTGTGTAGCTATAAAGGAACTTTGGTTCTTGAGTCTCCCCATTGGATGGTCCCTTTCCAATTCCCTTTCCAAGTTAGAAATTAGTAAAGTGTAATGATCCAACATTTTGTATATACTTAATTAACTTAAATTGAGATAATTACTCATACAACATAATTTCTATTTTTTTTTTTTTAATAATAATAATAATGTAACTCATGCTTCTATTGAAAGTATGCCCTATCAATGTAAATAAAGCTTCAAACCAAAATTTAGCGTGGAAATTATAAAATAATACTATGTCCTTGATAAACTAAGTATGTTGTTCTGATTCAATTAATCTAAATTCCTAGCAGTCTCATGGCTCTTACTATGTCTAAAACCATGAGAGGGGTAGTATAAAGGACTTTATAAGTGGTTCCTATTATAAGGAATCCTTCATGCAATAAAAGAATATTTATAAGCAACATCATTATTAACATTGTCCTCTTTCTCGATGAACTCATCATTGTCCACATAACTCTGTCTGGAAACAAAAAAAAAAATGTAAAACCATCAGAGGTAGTATAAAAGATTTTATAAGTGGTTGCTATCATAAGGAACCGTTCATGCTTAATCACACATCATGCTTGCATGTTTGCATGTATTATGATACAAATTATGAGAATTGAACATATTTACATTTGCTTACATAACCTTACATATATATTATATCATTGATTTGGCGATATGCTAACTAGAAATACCTAATACCATAACTGTCAATCTACATGTAATATTTACATGATAATTGACCCTAATAAATACCATTAACATAAACTAATTTTATTTCGTAAACTTAGCCCTTAGTAAAAACCGTACTTGTCATATCATACATTTAGTTGAATAACATATCTGTTTAATTTGGGTATTTCATGCATAACATATTCATACCTAATCCCATGACACATACAACTATTAACTTGACTTCAATGCAATGTAACACACAACACACAACTATGTCATGCTTAATCTAAACATGTTTTACTCGTCAACGTACTAACATAAATTGTCAACGTATAGAATCACGAAAATTACATGACATAAATATGCTTTCAAAACACCTCAAGTAAATATCATCAAATAACAATTAAACCAAACATTTATCACATAAATATAGTATAAATCATTCATAATTAATAATCAAATTCAAAGATTAATGCAACAGATTTCAATTACACAAACTCTCAATTGATAATTATTCACAAAAGTCACTCGCGAAAATAGAATAATAGAAAAAGGAAAAAAGAAAAAAAAAAAAAAACTATAGAATAAAACATCCCATCGGCAACTTATGATGAAAACTACTCATAAGAACTATATAGTTAAACAAACATAATAAAACAAAACGTTCAATTCGATAACTTATTGATATAATCTACTTTAACACAAATTTGAATTTTAAATCCTTTAAAGCTTTCTAAATAACATGTATCGTGATTTAAAATAGATTTTAAGAACTTAAATTTAATTTCCTAAAGAAGCTCATTACCTCGCTAAAACACTAATTTATCTACCTAACCTAAATTACACATAAATTACTACAGTTATCATTAATAATAAAATTATCCTTTAAATTTCATAACATAATTTATTTTTTAGTGATCATATTAGCCTATGATTTATGGTAAAAACTTAAGAGGATAAGTTAAGAAAACTTTACTATGGTTGAAATTAACTTAAGTTATAACTAAGATTCTTCCTCTTTCTTATGTACTATCTTTAAATAAACACCAATCTATTATATTTTTAATTTCTTAATGATCTTAATTTACATTCTTAATAATAATAAGAAGATATCCACCTAATCTTATATTATATTCTTACTCATTCTTTCCTTCTAATATTCAAATACCTAAATATAAATTAAGGAAGTTACTAATATTTAGAGTGAATTTCTTCTAGAACTAGAATAATTATATGCAAACGAGTAATTAAAATCGACTTGGATCAAAAGTTATATTAATTAAACTTAATAGCTCTAAATTATCTTAAATTGTGTTTTTAAAGAATTATGAACCAAAATTTAATAATTTATTACACTAGAATATATAAATTAAAAAAACATAACCATATTTAATTATAAAAATATTCTTAGAGGTCGATCGTAGATATTGTTTCATGGATATAGATATTAAATGTCGAGTTTTAAATGCCTAGGAAAATTAATGTCTATATTTAGATTTGCAAGATAATTAATGTCTTAGAAGTTAAATAATTGTTTTTTATTAACTAATTTTGTATATAGAAACTAAAACTAAATAATTATCTAATCAAATGTTCAAATGTAAGAGAACAAGTAATGTAGTCGTAATTAATTTTGATTATTAAATATATTGTTATATTGTTACTTATTTAATCACTCAAAATATCAATAAATGAATATTTTTTAATTAAACATTATTTAAATTATTTTATTTAATTAATAAAAAATAAAATAAATATAAATTAGTCAGAATACTAATAATTAATAATAAAATTTTAAATTAAATATTTAAGATAAAATAAAATATTAATGGTAAATGTATTAGTTGAAATTTATTAAGTCTAAATAATATAATTATATTCTATAATTAATTAAAATTAATAGTTATAATTAATTGGAATTAATTTATTAATTAATCAATACAAAAATTTCACAAGCATGGAGTGTATTAAAAATCTCAAGTAAGCATGGAGTGTATTAAAAATTCCAAGTAAAAAAAAATATTAAATGTCTGTATGAAATCCCATGACAATATTTGTGAAACAAACCCGAAAACGTGTGAGATATTACAGCAAGTCCGAAATTAGCAAAAGTCAACTGGGGCAAGCCTTTGAGGATGCAACAACATTTTAGATTTTTAAAGTTTTATGTTGAAATGTCTGAATATGGTTCTCTAAAAGGAATTTTGCTTATTAATCCAGAGAGAGAGAGGACTTACTTTGTTGACATTGGATTCTTGATTGCAGAGATTTTTTTGTTTCTGTTATGACAAAAACGTAATCTACAGGCAAAAGACGAAAACAGTAAAGAACAAGACAAGTAAAAAACGAAAACAATAAAAAACTAGACAAGAAAAAAACAAAAACAGTAAAGAACGAGACAAGCAAAAAATGAAAACAATAAAGAACAAGAAAGTGATTTACATAATTCACAAATAGTATATTAGCTACATTTTAGGAAGGAGGAAGAGATCAATTTTATTATTAGAAAGAAAATCAATGTTACAAATGCAGATATTTATAATAGACACTGGAACTCATTCCAATGGATTTTTTATAAAACAAATTAAGTTTCTACTCTTTCAAACACATCAACAGGGAATCGGTTAGCTCCTAGTCCTAGTTTGGCTTCCAGAGCAGTAGGTTTAAACTCTTGTAATCTATGGGTTTCCGAGCTCCCAAATTGGATTTCCTTCTCTCTTTAGTACAACCGATATGATAATACAACAATACTTGCACTTTTTGAAGTAAAAGGATAAAATTATCATAAATAGAAGTTTATTCCTCAACTTATAGATTTATTTCTGAAGGATGCACCATAGTTTTTCAAAGAGAATTGAACACATTAACATTTAACATACATTTCTTTAACCAGAAGCAGAGTAAATCCCAACATTTCCTCACAGAATTAAGCTCAGAGTGGCGATCAGGCTATGGAGGTTTTGTAGGTTACTGATGAACTTAAAAAGCCTACCATCTTGAGCTGCTCTTGTTCTTGCCTCCATTGTAAAGGCGGAAGAGACTGAAAGCTGAAATGCAAGATAGTACCACCATGCTCAAGCTGACCACCACCGCGCTTGCAAGTCCCTCCCCAACTTGGTTGCAGAACTTCTTGTACAGATCGCATATCTTCATCCACTGCAACTCCGGCTGCCCCAGTTTCCCGAACACCGCTGACTGGGCAGCCGATGCCACTGCTGCCACCGTGACATATGCCATAATCTGCACAAGTAACAGTACTTATCAAACTTCAATATTATTGGTTAATCTGCACAAGTAACAATACTTATCAACCTTGAACATTGCCGGTTCCTACATTAATTCTCAATTTGGTTCATGATCTTTAAAAAGTGTAGATATAATATCTATAAGCCCAATTTTGTGTCTAGCATGTCTCTAAACTTTAAAAAGTATAATAAATCTAGATTCTTAAACTTTTAATTTTGTGTCGAATAGATCTCTAACACATTTGAAACTTTTTAAAATTATCTAATCTATTAGATTTAAAATTGAACTTTACATCTATTAAGACCTTTAAATAAATTGTGTCAGGTAAGTTTATGAGTTCTAAAAAATGTTAAACAATAGGTCATGAACACAAAATTGAAAGTTGCTTAAAAATCTAATACACACTTTTTAGAGTTAAAAAAGAACATTGAGAATTTTGGGATCAAATAGACACAAAAATCAATAGTCAAAATGACACAAACATCATTAGTCAAAACGTTATCATCAGATGTCATCCTTTGTTTAGAATTTGGACCATTTTCATGGTGATAAGTTATTATTTATGAATATGCACAGATAAGGTTCAATATTATATTAATGTGGGTCTAACAAGTTGATATTGGCCCCAAATGAGTATCAACCTCAAGGTTAGAGGTCAGATCATATTGTTAAAAAAAAAAAAAAAAAAAAAGTTAATATTGGTTGATAAACAAGTGTTTGGACCGAGTTTTAAGATATTATTTACATTGGAAAGCAAATTTTAAGACTAGAACTAATCTTATTTTGAGGTGCCACCATAATCCGCAATAAATTTCTTTTACTCTTTCTGGAGTCAACAACATGACTCCAACAAGTAATCTATGATACTTTTAATTAAAAGCAAGGCCGTGGGACAAGTTTTAATTGAATAATAGGGGTAATAATGAAACTTCTTCTGCACGTATGAGGACTAAAATAAATTATGGTTGAGCTTAAACTAAAAGGATGTGGAGAAAAAAGGAATTCTGATTTAACCAAAACTAAAATACATACGTAAAATTGTAAGGACAGAAATTAAGATAGAAAGATAAGCAAATACTGAAGTGCACAAGAATATTTATTGTAGGCCACATAAATTTTTTGGACAGAGGTTGGTAGAACCAAATTTCACTTGGAACTTGGATTTATTACTTTTATAGCCGTACAACAAGTGATTTTCCCTTTAGTTTATGATAATAGAATCCTCAGACAATACCAACCAATATCATAAATCGATTTATTCATGGCCAGAATCAGATATTACTCGCGGCGGAAGAGAGAAGAAACAAGCAAAAAGCATATAAAGAACATTTTCTTAGTGTAATATGGTCATCTAGTTTATTCAGTAAAAATATCAAAAAGGGCTAAAAAGTTTGGACTTGCAGAGGAATCTCCCAGGTCTAAAATGTACCTGATCGCCAGAGAAAATGATCCAAGCTAAAGGCTTGCTGAAGAGCACTTTTCCCTTCACCATGCTCACCACACATCGCAGTCCTTGAACCAAAGAGTAAGCTGCTGCTACTGCATTTGCTACCACCAAAAACCTGTGTTATATCATAGCATCAGAGAAAGCTTGTGTCAATACTAAGAGTTACTCTGTAATGAATTCTGTGCCAATTGTTTAGTCTACAAGTTCAAGGAGTGATAAAAATACGTACATCACAACCCATCATTTTATCGTGATTAATTAAGCTTTTTAGTCTAAAGCAATAGTTTAATTTGTAATAACAAAACCAAACCAAGTACAGGAAACAAAAGAGAGAAAGAGAGACCAAGTAGTAGTTAATAGGGTGGGATCAAAATCCGACCAAGTACAGAAACAAAATACGTAGTAACTGTTAAGATTCAAACAAGCAGAGAGAGAGAGAGAGAGAGAGAGAGAGAGAGAGAGAGAGAGAGATTACACAAGAGCTTTCATGTCTGTGAATTTGGCCCTCTTTCGAATGGCAAAGATATTTTTAACTTCAGTATCAGTCCCCACAAGAACAGCTGCAAGAACTCCAAGACCACATATCACAAACCTCAACACCAATTCAACCACCCTCACCCTCTTATCAAAGACCTTCAAATTGGAGCCATGATACACTGGGACATTCCCAGGGCTAATACCAATGCCAGAGTAGCTCATTTTCTCCAGTCCAACACCCAAATCCAGAAAGAGAAGCAAGAACTTAAAAAGAAGAATCTCAATTTGGAGTCAGACAATTCATCAAACACTTGCTGGGCATGCAGGAGGGTACCCTTCTTATGAGCACTCTGCACAAGGCCAGTGCCAATTAAATTAGTGAAGTGGATGTAAAATTCGACAATATATTTAACAAATTAGAGAAAAACTGGAGGTGGGAAATCTCTTGAAGGGTAGGAAAGCAAGCAATTTGCGGACAAGTGGCGAAAACAGAGATTGTGGAAGCGGGTTGATGATTTTACTGAAGAACGCACCTCATGCTGCGAAATAAAGAGGGGGTTTAATGGAGTCTGATCTGAATCTGGTTCAGCATTCAATGAGTCTACTAGGAAAAGCCATTTGTATTTGGAAATCAACATTGAAAGCGATTCGCTTGGAAGAGTGATTTTTATAATGATTTTTTTGGTTTCTATTTCTGTGTCTTTTTCTAGAAAGAAGAAGCAGTTTTTGTAGTCCCAAGAAAGCGTGGCGTCGTCAGATAAGATGGGGACACCCGCTGCTCTTAAATTCGTCGCTTGTTTTATTTATTAATTTTTTAAATTTATTAACACCCTTTTATTTTTAACCTTTTTTCAATTTTACTCGAAATTTTAATTTTACAAGTATAATAAGTGGTAAAACTAATATTAAATTACAATACAAGTCTATTTCCCAACTTTAATTTTTTTTTTCTTAATAGATAATCATTTCATAACAATTATAAAAATTTTTAATTCATTCATACTCTTTGTTGTATGGTGCTTAGATCTCTTCCCCCTTGAGTTGCTTTACTAGTGCGAGTGGCCTTCACCTCAATTCGCGATATTGTTTGATCTGCATAAGAGGTCCTCATACCAATATAATACCAAATTTACTGCATTTGAATATCTAAATTAGTGCAACGAGTGAATAATTTAGCTAATTACTAAAAAAAGTAAGGTCAACTTTCTCCTTTTGAGATTACTACCCCTCTTTGTGGGGTGGTTGAATGGAGCTATTTATAAGTCTTTCCTCTTACACATGCCCATAGTTGCATGTGATGACAGGTGGTATCAAGGATGTTTTTGGCGCTTGAGGTTGCAAGGCCTTGACTCGTTTATTTTCCAAGTGGTATATATTTATCTGGTCAACTAGTCAACCAAGCACTAATATTTTCCTTTTGGGATGCGCACTTCCTTTTGCTCTTTTTTAGTTACCCTTTAGGCTTAAGCTCGCCCATGAACTTTCAAGTCTTGCCTTGGACAACCACAAGACTTCTAAATTTTATTTTTGAAAAAAAAAAAAAGATATTAAATCACGAATCTATTTCCTCAACTCTAATAGCCTTTTTAATATGTCAAAATATAAAAGTGTCTCGATCCCTAATATAAAAGTTTCTAGATCCCTAATAATGTTGTGGACCATCATTTTTATTGTATCTATTATACATAAAATCAAATTTCATGTATGAGCAAAAGTTTTAAGGTAGCTTTTAATTTTGTGTCTAATAATATTTTTGATTAATGATCTATTAGACATAAAATTGAATTTAAAAGTGCAAAAGACTTATTAAATGCAATCAAAAGTTTTAGAACTGACTTATCTATCAACTTTTCGACTATCACCTCTATGAAACGAAATGTTGCCTTACGAAAAAAATTGTCAAGAGCATATAACCATTACTTCATCAAAGAATGTGTGATGTATATGGCATTCTTTTGAAGAAAAGATAGACACAAGGAACGAGGATTGTCAAAGTTTGACGATGGAAGCTTGACATTTATGATTCAAAATTGAAGGTTTAAAAATTTAATATATACATATATTTTTTTAAAACTGGTTAAGTATCCATTAGAGATAAGCTCAAAAGTTTAGGACAAAATTAATAAATTAAATTAATTAAATTTCTACTTATTCTCAAGGGGGTGTTTGAGGTGAGGAGATGAGATGAGATGAGTTGTGATATGAACTCAATCATTGTTTGGGAAGCCAACTTTGCATGTCACCAACATTTTATATCATGTCCACCAATGGGTGCACTCAACCCTTGTCACCATCGATGCCTTGTTGCTCAACTCCAGTGACTACCTCCGATGACCAACTTCGACATCCAACTCTAGCGACCACCCCGATGGCCAATTATAATGATCACCCCTGACAACCAACTCTGACAACCATCGCCTATGGCCAACTCTAGCAACATCCAACCACCACTGTTGATGGCCAACTCTGATGACCTCTAATGACTACTGCAAATTTTGGTTTTGTTGACGCATAAGTTTTTTGTTTTGTTGACATTCGTGACACAAATAATACTTTTATGTCAACGTTTTGATAGAACTTACGTACTTTTATAAGTTCTTGTTGGCCTCCTAAACGTTTTGACACAAAAACCCAAAACCATTATTTTATAGTCGTTCTTTATAGTAATTTAATATTAATAAAATCACTTTTATCACGTAAGAAATCAAATAAACTTGTATGTAAAAATACTTTTTGAGAAAAAATTGTTAGACACATGAATGTTTTTATTTTAAAAAGTTTTTATTAAAAGTGTTATAAGAAAAATGACTTAAGTAGAAAAGTCACATGCACAAATTTGTAAAATGATTGCTTAAATTAAAAAAAAAAAATTGAAATGCATGATCGAAAAGTAAACTCTAAACCTCATTTCCCAAAACTCCAAACAATACATGCATGCTTAAAAAACAATAAAATAACAGAGTGCAATCTATACTTTATATATATATATATGTAGAATTATTGAATAAAAAAGTTTCAAAATAAAAATAATCATCATAAAAACAAATTATTTATGCAAAAAAAAAAAAAAAACTACACCAAATATACATATGAACTCAGCACCCCAAACACCAAAAACACAAACATATGAACTCTATAGAAATAAACTCCACAGACATATGAATGAAGGAATTGAATCCCTTTGTTGGAAGCGTTTGATCGTTTTACCCTAATTTTGTTACAATGAATTTTATAGAACAAAGAATAGTAAAAGTGATAAACATACTTTTACAGATTGATTAAGGAAGAAGGTTAATACCTTTGTAGATCAAACATTCAAAGTATCCTTCTAATTTTAAAAAAGTAAAGAATACAGCACATTTCGAATGGTACCAATGGACCTTCTCTGGTATTCTCTTAGAACAAGGTGGTTTATGCAAACCTTGTGAAAGAAAAGAGAAATTGAAAAAATTCATTTCAAGAATTATTCCTTTTTAGAGAGAAAAAATTGGGAGAGATTTTTTTATGTGAGTGGAAGCTTTCTTCTATCACAGTATTTTTTGTCACCCTGTGAATTAAGATCACTATCTCAATTTATCGTAAGGGAAGTTAACTTCCCTCCCCATTCACCAGTCCGCTACAATGTAGAGGAGTTATTTTATTTATTTATTTTATATTGAATTAATTATATATTTAATTAATAGAAATTAATAAAATCAAATTCAATTAATTTATATAACATTTAAATATTAATTAATTAACAATTGGATTAATGAAATCTTATTCAATTAATTAAAAAATCAAATATCATATATTTAATCCAATGTATCATATTCTTTCCTAACCTATAGTTTTAATATGAATCCAATATATTAATTTAATATTTAAATCCTATTCAAATATTAATACTTTCATATTATAAAGTTTTGATTTTTAATCTAATTAAAAAATTAACTTTATATTATAATGTATCTCATACATAATTTTAATTGCATCATATATAATTAATTTCCTTAATCAATTTGAACATTCAAATTCTTTCAACATTTAATTTCCTTATTTTAACTCGTTGTGAGCTACGAGAGGGACCTAATGGACCTACAGTTATAAGCTCCAATGATCCGAGATTAATTAGTTAAACTCTTTAATTATATTAATCAACCTTTATTAACTATGAGGCCAATCACTAAAAACATAGCTGCACTCTTATGAACTGTGGTATATTTATGTGTCTATTGATTGAACCATATTTTGTACGTCAATCCTTCACAAGGTGTTCGTAATTGCAATTGGATCTAATTACTGTTTACCCTTGTAATTGCTTCTTACACCTTAAGTACCACTAATTCTCTAATGAATAATTTTGTTTATGATCCAACCATAAACAAATTCCCTCTTGGGCTAATGAGAGGGTGAGGCCTCATTGTTCAAGTCTCGAAGTCAGCACTTAAGGGAACAACATCTAAAGTCAGGAAGTAGTGAATCTCATCTTATGTAGGGTTGGCAAAAAAACCCGCGGGACCCCGTCTCGATTAGGTCAGGTAATCCTTGGTTTGATCGGGGACGGGGGTCAAACCGGGGAGATTCTCCCTATACCTGTCTGGGGTCGGGGCGGGGACAGGGAGGATATCCTCGACCTCGCCCTAATGTATCCCCGACAACCCCCTATTAATATATATATATATATATATATATATATATATATATATATATATATATATATATATATATATAGATGTCTCGCTCAGTCGTTCTTGCCTTCTCGCCCTCTCACCCTCTCGCTGCCTCTGTCTCGCTGCCTCTGCCTCTGTCTCGCTCTCACTCTCTCTCTTGCCGTCTCACTATCTTTAGATCTCACCTTCTTGTTGGCTCTGTCTCTCGCTTTCACTCTTGCTCTTGCTCTCTCTCTATCTCACTCTCTCTCAGTCTTGCTCTCTCTCATAGTCTCACTCTTGGAGACTCCACCCTCGTCCCCGCCTACAAATGGCGAAGACGGGGCAGGGATGGGGGCCAATTCCCCCCACGGGGGCAGGGACGGGGAACCCCCACCCGCCCCATTCCGCCCCCATTGCCAACTCTAATCTTATGAAGTTATGTTCCTAGCTCCCCACTCGGTGTCATTCCCAAAATGGTAGGTATTGAGTCGGCAGCTAAAGCCACTCTCACCCTACAAATCAAAGAACGACCCTTAAGAGTAGGAATTCATAACTCACTCAAGATTGAGATCGAGTTTCATGGTTATCGTTTGAAATATAAAACTTTTCATTTAATGGTGTTACAAAGAGAGATTTAATTTCATGGTCCAATCTTATGCAGACTCGTTGTATAGGATACCCCGCTTACATATCATTACATGAACGATTTGGATCAAACCGTTTGTAACACTTATAAAGTGGATTGTATTAATAGTGTTACCAAGATAATGCACCATACCTTATCCATATACTATAAACCCTTTAAGTTATTTTTTGAACACAATTCATTTGTATGTCAACGACATACTGTTTAAGATACATTAAATAACTTTGATCTTAATTTATTGCATTTTGAGTTATGTTAATAAATAACACTTATTAAAAAATAAATAATAATTTGTTTGCAAATTTACCGGATATGAGATTTAGAAGATAAATTCTAATAATAAAATTAATTCAGCATGCCAAACCGGTCTAAAGATTTATGATTAGCTTCTAATTTTGTTATTGATTACAATATTTACAGAGGTGAGTTGGAGCAATTTGTGTGTTTGGATTTGTAGAAATCAATTAAAGCTTTATATGACCTATTACTATTAGTTAGGTTGCAATCTTACATGAGGTGAGAGTTTGAAGTTCGAATCTGAAGAAAAATTAGTAAACCTTTCGTTTATAATTATGTTGGAAAAGCTTTAATGATTATTTATGTTTTTTTGAAAAGTACGAACCAATAAATTTTTATCAAATTGCATCACGAAGCCTCTTTATTAATTTTGGTCGGTCGTGATAAATTTTGTTATCTTATTTTTATTTTACTTTTTTGGCTCATTTAGGCATACGAGTATAGTATTTCTACTAAATATAAAATAATAACTCACCATCCCCATTCCTTAATTTTTTATTATTATTATTATTATTATTTTAAGAAAAAAACAAAAACCAACAACCATATAAATATATCAAATCGAGGATAATTTTGTAATTTCAACCTTCTTTGAAAACTGATTCTACTCTAACCGATCAAAATCACTTTTTCAACGATTTCTAACTAATTAATTTCTTTCCTAAGTTTAGACACTACATTTATAATTTTTTAAAATAATATTTTTGCTATTTTGGATGATTTACACAATGTTATGTTATTAGAATATGACAGCTATATACTATATTAAAAGAGGTTAAAGGTAGGAAAATTTTTTAATTTTCCTCTTTACTCCTAATTTTTTTTATAAATATTATTTACTCTCACTTACACCCCCTCATGGAATCTCATCTGCCATTCATCTTTTTCTTTTTCTTTTTTTTTTTTTTCATTTAATTATTGCCATTACACTTTTCAACTAATTCTATTTTGTCCTCTGTGTACTTTCATACCTTTTTTTTTTTTTACCTGATATTAGTTTTTTTTTTCAAATTTAATTTTACATTCCTCTTTTATTATTATATCTTTTGACAACACTATTTGGTTCTAATATCCTTTGTTTCTTCATCTTTTTAATTTTTATTACTAAAAAATTAGTAAATTGAAATTTAAAACCATTTATACACACTTTTAACAAATACAAATTCCTTCACACAATAACTACACATTTCTCATTCTTGCACCATTTCACACACCGCACACACGCACGTTGATATATATCTATTTTGTTTTGGTTTTTCCAATAAATAATTATTTGCTAGTATCTCATTTAAAAGTATAAAAATATAATTTACCAAGTTAATCTAATGAATATTTGTATTATTTTAAAATTATATTTCACTATTATTTGTTCATTTTAGTTGAATTTAATGTAATTCCAAAATGTTTGAGTAGATATGACATGATTTCATATTAAAAATAATCTTAAGTACATGCTGCTATTAAAGTTATTGATAATTTAATTTTATTCAAAATTATTTGAAGTTATAAATGAAAATATTTTAGTTTAATTATTGTTTTCTTTTTCTTTTTTTGATTTTTGAAAAGATCTCTTTAATCATTGTGAACATCATGTCTAATACTTACATAAATTATATTTGTTTAATCTTTTGTATTTCACTTTTTGAAATAATTATACTTCAAACATTTTCGGTTGCATCCAACACATTTCATATGCACTATGAATTAACTAAATAAAATATATATATATAATTTTGGTTACCATTTCTTTCACTACTTTTAGGTTTCATGTTAGATATTTACTATTTAAATTTTTTTAAAAAATATTTATTTAAAAATACGTGCATCGCACGTGTCCCCGACTAATATATAAAAAGTAATAAAAATAAAGCCCACCACCATTTTGATCTCTTTGCTTTGAAGTTTTTTCAATTTTAATTCTTGTAATTTCAAATGTTCCTTTAAATAAAACTATAATTTAGTCCATATGACTTGTATATTGTTGATTTTTTCAAAAACATTTTATTATCTATTAGCATAATTTTGATAACATCTTCACATATTATATTTCCTTAGATGAAAATTATTGTTATTATTTAGTCAATTTCGATAAAGAAAAAAACATTAACTTTGAGAGACTAAATCTAATATTTATAAAAAGTAAATAGGTTAAAATTGAGTAAATTATAAAGTAATTTTAATTTAAAATTAATATTAAAAGGAAAAGAAGTAGAAAAGTAGGAAAGGGTATTATTTGGAAAGTGGATGACATTGGTTGGTGAAGAAAAAAGAGGTATCCATTTGAAGGACACAATGATTAAATTTAGGATGAATTTAAAGGCATTCACATTGTTGTATTATAGTATGTTAGCCATGGTGGTAGGGCAGCTTGTGGGTTAGGTAAAATGACTTAATTGGTTACGTTGGCATGATGTAATAACATGTTATGGTTTAATTTTTACTTATAAGATTAAGTTTATAAATCGATAAAGTATTCATTATGAAGTTCATTTTTGAACTCTACACGCAAGAAATAAGTCAATTTGTCACTCTTAGGTGATGAGTTAAGTTGATTTGCCCTTCAACATCTAATTTCTATATAAAGAACAAGATGTGTATAAACACACATGTGGTCTCTCATTGGACTAGAATTTCTTTTTATAAGCAATGTTGCTTATTTGGATGTTACCATAGGTACATCTACTACAATCAAACTACTCTTTGAACTTGAGTGAGGATAACTCAACCACAAGAGTTCGGCTTTTTTTTTTTTTTTTTTTTTTTTTTTTTTTTTTTCTTTCTTTCTTTTTTGGAAATCCAAATTTTTCATTGGTTGATAATTGCTATCTAGAACATAATATTAAATTTTCGTCTACATGTCTATAGTTTCATGTTTCCATAAGTTTGACATCGATATAACGGGTGAATTGATATTTCCGTTATATCGTAAAAAAGTTCACGAGACATAAAAAGTAAGCAATAAAATATGACTAATGTAAATATAATATAAATAATAGACATGTTAACTTGTTTAAAAATTATAATATATTTATTTGCTAATTTAATTAAATTTAAATTTAAATTTGGACTATTTTCAAATATAGCAAAATGAGTTAAACTATTTATAAATATAAATTTTTTTTACCATCTATCAACTATAGTGATGGATAAATGAGCATGCAGCGAAAGTTAATTTGATCAATTTTCACTCTAAGATGCTCAATTTAGAGGATTAAACATGCAATTAAGAAGAAAAACCAAAGTTTCAAGAACACTTACCCTTGAAGCTCCAAATTCTCCTTCAATTCTTGATGAATTTCAGCACCACTTGGTTGTAGACCACCACAAGAATCTTCTCTACTATTCTCTAGGCTTAGATTGGATGGTGGGATCCAAATTTGTGGTGAATTTGAGAAAGAATGAAGGTTGGGAAGAAGATGAACAATAGATGAAATTTTTGCAAAATTAACCCTTAATTTCACAAAATTCTTAACCATTTTTATGTCAAAATCATCTCTATTTATTAAAGAATAACATGCAATCCAATTGCATCAAAATTTGACAACACAAAATGGTTAATTTGTTGGTTAATTGGGAAGAAGACAACTAAGCTCCTAGCTTAGTTAGTGAGAAAATCCAATCTTCAAAAATCAATTTTAAAATCAATTTTCAATGAATTTCCAAAATTGAATTAAAATTGATTTTTAATTTCAAAAATATAATTAAATAATTAAATAAAAAATATTTAATATTATTTTAATATTAAATAATAAAATAATATTATTTTTCCTACTTGTCTCGATTTTTCTATAAAAAAAAAAAAAAACCGATATGAATCCCTATTCATATGATTAATATTTAATTCATATTTAAATATTATAATTAACTATTTGTACATTTAATTCGTAATTAAACGTCGATATATTGTATATATCTGACTTTCATTCCTTAAGCCAAGATTTGAACGGTTCAAACTTATTCACTACATAATCTAAGATTTTAGTCCATTTATGAGCTAGTGGAGGGACCTAATGAACCTACAGATCATGAGCTCCAACGATCTGAGATTAACTGGCTAAACTTTTTAACCTAGTTAACCAACATTCGTTAACTAACGAGACACTCCACTAAAGCCCGTAGCTGCACTCTCCTCACTATAGATATATTTGTGTCCATTTGATATAACCGTCATCGATAAGTCAATCCTTCACAGGTTGTTCATAACTTCAGCTAGGTCAAATACCGATTTACTTATGAGGTACATCTTTTCTCATTAAGTACTATTGTCTCTCTAATGAAACAATTGATTTAGGATCTAATCACTAAATCCATTCCCTCTTGGGCCAGTGAGAGGATGGGGCCCCTTGTTCAAGTCCTGGGAACAACATTTAAGAGAACAACCTCTCTTCTATCCCTAAGCTGGGTAGGAGTGAATTCCGTCTTGCAAATTCTATGTTCCCAACTATCTACCCGGTTTTATCCCTAAAATGGGAGGAATGTTGAGCAGCGCTATTGAGCTTACTCTTACCTATGCAGATCAAGGGATAATTCTGAATAAACAAGAGTTCATAGATAGCTCAAGATTCAGATCAAGTTATCTAGGTCATCGATAAGTGAAATTAATCCGTGTTAATCGTAAACGGTGTTAATACGTAACAGTGATTATTTCGGGGTCAGTCTTACACAATCTCATTATGTAGAATACCCCCGCTCATATGTCTCTACATGAGCAAATCAGAATCACTTCATTTATGACACTTTACAACATTTGTAACAATCATGAAGCGGGTCGTATTCAATAGTGTCTTCAAGAAGAGGTACTCAACCTGATCCATGTACTATAGACTATTGAGGCTACTTACTCGAACTTGATCCTCTTTATGTCTCCACATAAAGTCCAAGTACTCAAGATAGTAGCGAAGAATTCGTAGTTTAATTAGATTTAGAGTTAATAAATAATTAATTCACTTGAATAACTTCATATGTAGTAAAAATTACCTATCTACAAAAACTACGAGTTTTAGGACAAACAACCCAACTGATAGATCGCGATAGACTTCTATTGCATCACTGATAGGTAGTGAAAATTTTCTATATTTGTAAATATTTTGATATTTTTCTATTTATAATAATTTTCCTTTAAATTTTTTATTTTTATAATTTTTGATAAATATCCATTGAAATCGACATTTTATCGATATTTTCATCGAAATTTTTTATAAAATTAAGACCTTAATATTTCTATTGACATTATCAATATTTTAAACATTGACATTATCGATATTTTAAACATCGATTTAGAGTATGCCTTTGTTTTACACGAATGTAGAATCACTTTTTAATCTTCTTAGATCCATGAGTTTTAGCGACTCCTATGTTGAGGGCATGTACATATGAAATTGTTTTTCTTTACTATCTTGTATATTTTATCATTAATAATTTTTTAATTTAGCTATCTTATTTTTATAACTTTTATTAAAATAAATCAATGTACACTCACTTGGTAATAAACAATTCTATTTTTTTAATAAATTGCATTTAAATATAAACTAAACTTAAGTTAAATGATATACCATATATCTCATTGTAGTAAATTTGAAGAGCAAAACGGCGTACAACGGGAACACGAATATCAAAGAAATATAATATAATATAATATATAACATAACAAAATAACAAAATTTAGATATAGGAACAATCTCAAATTCTGAATTTTTTGAGTTCTCGCCAATATGTGCAACACCAACATCCACAAAATGCTACTATTTATAGCTAATTTGGTAGGTAGGAGGTGGAAATACATGGCCACTAAGGATGTGTGATTATGAGACACATGACCTTTGGACACTAAGCATAGACATCCCAAATTTTCATGTAATTTTCTTTAAAAGAAAATTAATTATCTTGAATTACTTGGTTAGTTGTTGAATTTTGTAGCTTAATTGAATTATGTTGAGAAAAATAATTCAATTTAAAGTAATCGTGAAAAAAAATTTGAATTTAATTCAGTCAGTGGAAAATTGAATTTATATGTGGGAGATTTAAAAGTTGGATTTAACTTGAAGATTTGGAATTGGGGAGATTTAAGATTTAAGAAATTGAATTTAAGTTGGGGAATTGATTTGTTAGGAGATATTTTGGTTAAATAAATTATTAAGGGGTGGTTGGAAAAGATTTGGTTTGATGGGTTGAGAAATATTATATTAAATAAGTTGTTTTGCGAAAAGGAAAAAGGAAAAGAAATTTTTTAATATATATATTTAGGGTTTTGGAAAAGGAAAGAAAAAGAGAATTTAAAGAAGTATGTATATATATATATATATATATATATATATATATATATATATATATATATATATATATATATATATATATATATATATATATAATTTCAATGGGTTTTGGTTCGCCATTTGCAAGTCGCTGCCTGGCCGCTCTCTTCGTTCAACTTCGCCGACATCATTCATTCTTCTTAGGTTACACTGGGATTTTAAGATTTGGTTAGGCAGGGACTGTTTTGGTAAGTATAATTGATGTTCTTGTAATTTCGTGATTACCATTGGTGTTGTTTTAATTGTTGTTACCCATTGGGTTTGGGTTTTATATTCAAGCGTGGAAGGATTTTGAAACTGGAAGCAAGCTGTTCAGTAGGTTAAAGGGTTCATTTTGGTTGGACCCATTGTTTTAAGTATGGAAGAAGATTGTGACTTAATTGCATTTTGGGTAGGATTATTTGGTTTAATTGTTGAATAAATTGTATTTAGAATCAAGCACAAAAACTTAATTTGAGTTTGAATTTATGTTCTAAGGTTTTAATTCAAGAATTTTGTGAGAATTAGTTGCTTGGTTAGCTGCTTGGACCTAATACTAAGGTAAGTAATCTTACTAGTGAAACCGCCCTTGAGTCAGGCAATTGTAGATAAGTTTGAATGATTTGTTTAATTTGGGTGAAATTGAGTTGCTTATATCTAGAATCATTTTATAAGTATGATGATATTAGCACATGTTTGATATGATTTATGATGTGAACTTAACATAAGCATCTTTAGAGAAAAGTGACGATTTACCCTCCTTATGCTACTATGAAACCGAAAGCCGACGAGTTTCCTACTACGATAGCGGAAGCCAACGGGTTTCCTATTATGTTACTGGAAGTCGACGGGTTTTCTTCTATAATACTGAAAGCCTATGGATTTCCTACTATGATACTGGAGACCTACGGGTTTCCTACTATGCTACTGAGTGTCGACGAGTGCCTTATTATGTTTGTGAGCCTTCGGACCACCAGATGTGTATTAGGATGGGTTAAATCGCTCACTAGATGACCATCCAAGATTAGTTATTTATGCAAGTCCCACTAGTATGATGCGCTTATTGGATATAAGTGTTTTGCCTGACCTCAGTAGTGGGGTTACTTACTAAGTATTTTGTACTCATTCTTTTCATGTTATGTTTTTCAGGTGGGTGAAAATACACCTTGGCGAATGATGAGAAAAAACACTGACCGTGCCATTGGGACTATCTAGATGCTTCCGCACAAGAGATTTCATGCTTTCATCTTTAAGAATTTTGGTTATGTCATTTGAATTTAGAACTTTATTTTTTTTCTTTTAAAATTTCTCATGGTTAGATGTTTTATGAGAGTTTGCTGTTTTATTAAAATTGTACAAGGGATACTCGATCAAAGATTTTCAATTATTTGGATTTTGCAAAAGATATTTATTTTAATTAAAAGGTTATTTTGTTATTTTGTAAAATTATGAAAAAGAGTCGTTTTAGATATATGCATGCATATAATGACAATCTAGTTCAAGTCCTAGGAAGTCGGGTCGTTACAAGATTACATATATTTTTTGAAATATTTATAATACTTCATCTTAGATGCCCATTATATATATATGAAATATGTCTCGTTAAAACCTTATTAGGAAAAAACCTAATGAAGGAAAAAGAGTACATATTTCATAGTGTACAGTGATGTCACCATTTTTTTCAAGATCATGAGTACAGAAAAACTTTGGTGAAACATGTTTTGTTCTATTTCTTTTAATATATACTCATTTGATTTGGGCTATATATGTTGTGTTGTCTTCATATAATATCATTGGAAGATTTTTATTAGAAGATAAGTCACATGTTCCCGAATGTGCTGAGTCATTGATCTTAGCCATACACATTCTCGACTAGCTTCGTGAATGGCAATAATTTCAGCATAATTTGAGGAAGTGGCCGTTATGGTCTATTCACTGACCGCCATGATATAACAGTTCCTCCATATGTAAATAGTTAATATGTTTGAGATCTAGCTTTGTGTGTCAGATAAATATTCAGAATCTATATAACCAACTAAATTATAATTTGTTTTGTTTGAACGAAATAAACCCATATCCATCCTTCCTTGAAGATAACAAAGTATATGCTTAATTCTATTCCAATGTCTTTTTGTTGAAGAAGAACTGTATCTAGCAAATAAATTTACTGAAAATGCAATATTTGATCTTGTATTATTAGCAAGATACATAAGTGTACTAATTGCATTAAGATATGGTACTTCAGGATCAATAAGTTCTTCATTATTACCTCGATGTCAAATATATCTTTCTTCACATCTAGTGAACAAACTTCCATTGGAATGTTTAATTTAGTGGATGTGCTTTGTCCATATAAAACATTTTCAAAATTTTTCCTATATAAGTTGACTAATGAACAAATATCCCATCTGCTAAATACTCAATAAGCCAAGGCAAAATTTTGTTTTTCTTAGATCCTTCATCTCAAATTCTTTTTTAAGATATTTTATTGCCTTCGAAAGCTCTTCAATAGGTCTAATTATATTTAAATCGTCAACATATACAGTTATAATAGCAAATCTTGATTATGATTTCTTTATAAAAACACATGAACATATTGGATTATTTTGATATTTTTCTTTCAACAAATATCCACTCAGGTGATTGTATCACATTCGTCTTGATTACTTTAATCCATATAATGATCTCTATAACTTTATTGCATACAATTCCAGCGAACTTGATTTATATGTTTCAAGTATCTTCAATCCTTATGGGATTCTCATGTATATATCATTATCAAGAGATCCATAAAATATGCTATCACTACATCTATAAGATTTATGTCCAGATTTTCATACACAATCAGACCAAGTAAATATCTTAGTGTTTGCATTCACCACTGGAGAATACGTCTCCTGATAATCAATACCAAGTCTTTGTGAAAAACCTTCTGCAACTAGTCTTGCTTTATTCTTGTGACCTCATTAGTTTAATTTTGTCTCGATTGCTTCTTTCTGAAGGGAATTGAATCCCGGTGGAAGCGTGTGATTGCGTTCTTTGATTTCTTGAAAGAATTAAAAATACAAACAATTAAAGAAAAGGTTAAGCATCATACCTTTGTCAATCTATAATTCTCGAACCAATAGTCTTCTCCTTGTAGTCTTACTTTTTCAAGAGATCTTCCTTGCTGTGACTCTGGCAAGGATCCGATGTGTGGGAACCACTTCTTTGAAAGAATGGGAAGAAGAATTTTATTAGAATTTTTCTAAGAAAATTGGGAGAATTAGTAGAGGAGGATTTTTAGAGTAATCGTAGAGATTATTATCTTAGAGAGTGTGTTCTATGAAGGCTCCGAAGGGCCCTATTTATAGAACTCAATGGGTTACTCCGATAAACCCTCTACAGAGATTTTAAATCAAATATTTAATAATATCCAATATTAATAAATATCTACTCAAATAATATCTCATATTAAATGGTTTAAAATATTTAAATCTTATTAAATATTTATTTTTTGCAGAATCTTTGATTTGGATCTCATCCAAATTAAATAGTTAATTATTTGAATCTAATTTAAATTAATTAATTCTCCCTCTATTTATATTCTCCAGAATCTTTAATTTGGATCTCATCCAAATTAAATAATTAATTATTTGAATCCAATTCAAATTAATTAATTAATTCTCCCTCTATTTATTTATATGAATTTTATTCAAATAATAATTAATTATTTGAATCATATTCAAATAAATTAATTCTTCATATTATAAAGTTATAATTTGAATCACATTCAAATGAAATTTATAATAAATTATGCAATTAATTGTATCCAATACAATTAATATTTTCACTCATAAATTTGAACATTTCAAAATTTTCTTTCAACATAGTTGATCCTTGTTGGTTCATAGTGAGCTAGCAAGGGGACCTTATGGACCTACAAATCAGAAGCTCCAACGATATGAGATTAATCAGTTAAACTCATTAATCACATTAATCAATATTCGTTAACTATGGGTACACTTCACTAAAGACCCGCAACAACACTCTTCTCACTGCAGATGTATTTCTGTATCCATGGATATAGACCAATAATAGCAAATTAGTCCTTCACAAGTGTTTGTAACACCAGTTGGGTCAAATTACTGTTTTACCCTTGGATTACTTCTAAATTCTTAAGTACCCGTGCTTCTCTAATGAACAATCTATTTATGGTCCAACCATTAAACAGAAACCCCTTTTGGGCAGTGAGAGGGTAAGGCCCTTTGTTCAAGTCCCGAAAACACCACTTAAGGGAACACTTATCAGTTACCCTAAAAATGGGAATGAGTGAGTTCTATCTTGTATAATTATGTCCTCAGCTCCCCATTCGATCTTGTCCCCAAGATGGTAGGCATATTGAGTCGGAAAACGGCCACTCTCACCCATACAAATCAAAGGACAATCCCTCGTGGACAGGAGTTCATAATATACACAGGATTAAGACTAAGTTGCCTAGGTCATCATATTGAAATAGAAACCTAACTAGTCAAGAGAGTTACATCTAGTGATTACTATTTTGTGGTTCGGTCTTATGCAAACTCATTGCATAGGATACCCCTACTCGCATATCACCTATACGAATGCGTTAGATCATTGCGTTTGTATCAAATACAAAGTGGGCCGTATCCATAGTGTCATCAGGATAAGGTACTCAACCTTATCCCTATATTATAGACCCTTTAGATTGTATCTTGAACATTGATCTCCATATGTCCCCACATACAGTTCAAGACTCATAAAATAGCCTACAATGTTAGTTTATTGGATTTAGGGTTATTAAGACAAAACAAACAAAAACAATCAATAACCCCTATTGAAGTAGCATATCAATAACTTTTTATTAATGATTTAATGACTGTTAAATTATTACATTTACAATCTATGAGTTTTAGGGCATAAAATCCAACACTTTCCACTGAAGCTAATCTTTTCTATGTCGACATTCTACAACTAATTTTGGTTAAGAATCCTCATTTTTAGATATAATATCAATAGCAACATTATACATAAAAATGTTGTCAATATCTACATTAGTTCGGTTCTATCTTTTCCCTGTCAAGACATAGTTTATCGAAATCTCATTATTATCTTTAGGTATTTCAGCTTCTTCACTAATTCGACTATCAGTCATATCTAGGGTTTCTTCACGAATATTTACATCCTCAATCAAGTCTTTTTGAATATTGTCTATTTTTATTTTCGGAACCTTTTTATCTTTGGAACCCACGGGTCTACCATGCTTCTAGCATATCACAGACTCATTAATGACAACTTACTATGTTGGAATATCAATTTTTGACCGAACATTTACAACTGGTATATGTGACTTAGTTACATTCTTTGCATCTAAATGCATTTGGTAATTGATTTGCTATATTTTGCAAATGAATTATTTTCCGAACTTCAAGTTTACATTGATCTATATGGGGATATAAATGAAACAATAACGATGCATTCCATGTAATTTCTTTTTCCAACTTCTTAATACCTCTCCCTAATGTTGGAAAATTTGTCTCATTAAAATGACAATCAGCAAATCGTGCAGTAAATATATCACTCGTCAAGGGTTCTAAATATCTAATAATTGATGGGGAATCAAATCTAACGTATATTTCTAACCTTCTTTTAGAATCTATCTTAATACATTGTGGTGGAGCAATTAGAACATATACTGCACATAAAAAAATTCTCAGATGGCAGATATTTGGCTTATAGCCATAAGCTACTTATAATGGCGAGTACTTATGATAAGCTATTGGCCTAATGCGTATAAGTGGCGGTGCATGTAAAATAGCATGGCCCCATATAGATGTAGGAAGCTTAATTCTCATAGGTAATGGTTTAACAATTAATTGCAAACATTTTATAAATGATTTTGCTAAACTATTTTGTGTATGAACATGAGCTACAATATATTCAACACTTATGCCAATTGACATACAATAATTATCAAAAGCTTGGGATGTAAATTCACCAGCATTATCAAGATGAATAGTTTTAATTGTATAATCAGGAATTGTGCTTTTAACTTAATTATCTGAGCAAGTAATCTTGCAAATGCAAGGTTTAGACTTGATAATAAACACACATGTGACCATCTACTGTATACGGTTATTAATACCATAAAATATTTAAATGGTCCCCTTGGTGGATTAATAGGTCCACATATATCACCATGAATTTGTTCAAAAAATGTAGGTGATTTAATTCTCACTTTAGCTGGTGATGGTTTACTTATTAATTTGCTTTGAGAACAAGTATCACATAATAATTCATTCGTTTGAAAAATCTTCTAGCTCTTTAATGAATGTCTATGTGAATTCTCAATAATTCTTCTCATCATTATAGACCCTGGATGACCCAATCGATCATGTCAAATTGTAAATATATTTGTGTTCATGAACTTCAAGTTCATTGTTGCATATGTTTCAATTACTCGTATATGAGGATACTATATTCTAGAAGATAAAGCTGGCAGCTTTTACAGTATACATTTTTCATGTGAGACAGTAGATATAATATAAAGATATTCTATCTCATTCTTTCTATCAGTCTCAATATGATAACCATTGCAACTTATATTTTTAAAACTTAGTAGATTTCTCTTTGATTGACTAGATAACAATGCATTGTCAATTATAAATTTTGTTCCTCTAGGTAAAATAATATTTGTTTTTCCATATCCTTTAATTAGATTTGCAGAACCTAATATCGTATTGACTTTTGGTTCCAACATTGTTAATTTGGAATAATATTTTCTACTTGTAACTATTTTATGTGTAGTTCCACAGTCTGCCAAACATAGATATTCATTTCTCATTTTTGAGTCACTCAATATATGAAAATTGTTCATGTTTCATCATTAAACAAAAGTAATTACAATAAGAGAAAGAAAGCTTGGAAAATAAAAGTTTAACCTTAGCTTGGAAACATAAAAGATATATTCTAAAAAACAAACAACATTAATTCTAGATATCCTCAAAATCAAAAGAAGCACTTATTATTCCATCAATTGTGCCAATTTTCTGTTCAGGAGTTTTAAAGAAGTCTGCCACATACAAATTTGTCATACTGGATGGGTCAAATATATCATTATCCTAGTATGCAAAATTTGTTTCCACACTTTCCATTTTTCTTGAATTCTTATCTTGTGGAGCTTTTCCTTTATAATCATTATTTTGTGGGGTTTTCTTTGAAATTTTGATGATTACCATGAAAAAAATTAATTTTTTTCTTTTTCTACCACGTTCATGACCTCGATCATGACCACAATTATTAAAATTTTCAATATTCACTTCAAGGAATGGTGTTGTTCTAGTTGGTCGAGATTTATGTTTTTTCATCCCCAATTATTAAAATTCACAACATTCACTTCAAGGAATGTTGCTGCTCTAGTTGGCTAAGATTCATGATTTTTTTAATCAATAACTCGTTATTTCGTTCAGCCATGAGAAGACATTAGATGAGTTTAAAATATTCCTCTTGATGTTGCTACTGCAGGAGCATATTTTGATGATCATATTTTTATGGATCCAAGTGTATTTCAGCATCAAGCACCTATAAGAAATAATTATTACCATTGATAGCAAATGTTGTGAATTCTAATTTTGTAAGATTTCTCTTGGTAACCTTACCAAATAAAATTTTATTTACATTAGAAATTTAATAGATGCTAGACATGCAAAATAACATTTAGTTTTCTAATCATAACAAAGAGGCAAAAATAACTTACCTTTAGAACCTACCGTTAGCGAGGGGAAACGATGGGAGCTCATGCTAATAATGTGTTGTAAATTTGAGGAGCAAAATGATGCACAACGGGAACATGAATACCAAGGAAATATAATATAATATAAAATATAAATAAATAAAATAAAATGTAAAATAACAAAATAACAAAATTTACTCTAGGAAAAATCTCAAATTCTCTAAATTTCTTTGAATTCTCACCAATGTGCAACACCAACATCCACCAAATACTAGTATTTAGAGGCAATTTGATAAGTAGGGGTTGACAATGAACACCTTTCAATGGAAGGAGAAGAGTAAGGGAGACAATAAACCCCTTTAAATAGGAGTATAAGAGAGAGCTATAGTTACAAATACCTACACTGAGAGTCTTGACGAAAGTTATGTAGAGTCAATGTTTGAAATATCAATGTTGTTGATGCAAAAGGGAAAACGCACTTGATCCTCAACATAACACTAATAGTTGAATTTATAATTTGGGAAAAAGAGACCCTCACAAATGGAGTATTACTTTCACCTTTGTTGCATTTTTCGCTGTCCTAACCTTCTTATTATATGGCGAACCAACTTTATCACTCTAGAACCATGTCGAACTTGGCTCTTCCAAGATCATTCTCGGATCTGTGGTCATGCTTGGAATATCTATCCAATTTTTTTTTTTTTTAAGACCCAACTAGGTTCCTCACCCACATCTACCACAATTAAGCAGTGTTAAACGTAAGATTTGTGTTGTGCTCGTCTTTTTCTCGAGGAGCATAGACACATGAACTTGGCTTTTCGTCAACTAGGGATCATTTCCTCTTCTTGTGACATGCCAAATTGGGAGTGTTGATTAGATCTTCATTGTATCTAATTAGTTCCTCGGTTTTCATCCTCCTGCACTTTATTGGAGTTAACCTGCCTATTTTTTGCGACGGGCTTTGACATATAACTTTAGTCCGACTTGAAGTGGTCCCTTAATTTTGGGCTTTGAATTTGGTTAGTTGAATGTAGGGTGGCCAACCCCCAAATTTTCACCAAATATCTTTACTCAAAATATTATTTGAGTCCCAATTAGGTTACTCATGGAAATATTCCCTTTAGCAAATAATTAAATCTCCAACTCCTAGTTGTTGAAGAATATTCCATAATCTCAATCTTGGAGAAATTTGCAAACTAGTTGAGACTTCATAATCTCGCTTCTATTTGTAATTGCTCAAAATCTACAAACTAATTGCTCAATCTTGGAGAAATTGCAATCTCTAACTATTTGTTCTATTGCTTCAAAGGTTTTGCTTTTTGATTTTGAAGATATGGAAGAAGAGGCTACCAAAGTATTGATATAAAAGTTGATATACACTTATTGAAGCCTTGTATTAAATATGAGGAGAACTTTGATATCTTAATTTGGTGGAAGGAAAATTCTTCTGGTAGATATAAGGTTCTTACCAAAATCGCACGAGATATTTTAGCAATTCCAATATTTATAGGTACTTCTAAGTCTGCATTTAATATTAGTGGGAAAGTAATTGATCCTTTTTGTCCCGTGTTAGCTCCAACCACAGTTGAGACACTTGTATGTGCACAAAATTGGTTATGTTCACAAGCAATTAGCATTGGTTTTCAAACATACTTGGAGGATATTATAATTGTTGAAGAAGGTTCATATCTTTGAAACATTCTTTTTAGACTTTGAATATATTTATTTTGTTAACAAGTTTATTACTTTTTTAGACTTCAAAACAGGTTTAGAGGCAACAAAAAAGAAGAGAAGGAGAAGCATGTGCAAGACAAATGAACAAATTGAGTAGGATGATTGACTTTTGTATTAGTTACTATTTATAGTGCTTTTATGTCGTAGAACTTTTATGTTTGTACTTTAGAACTTTTATGTGTAGATCCTTTATGTTTATACTTTGTATAACTTTTATATTTGGACTTTGAAATTTCTAAGTTTATTGTTAAACTAGTACCTACTAGTTACTGCCTAATACTTGTTAATTGCTATTATTTAAATAAATTATTGTTTGATTGCATTGTTATTTAAAATTTTAAATGGTATTTAGAAAAAGTTATAAACAAAAAGAGAAATAAATTTGGTATAGAAAAGAGTAAAAGAAAAAAAAATTATAGAAGATAGAAATTAAATAAGTATGTATATACATCTATTGAAATAAAAAATAAAACTGAAAATTGAAAACTAAACCGCTCCCAAACTAAACCGAAACTTAACCGAATACTCTCCCAAATCGATTTGTGCGGTTCGATTTAGTTTAGTATAATTCCAAACTAAATTATTTAATTCGGTTTGACTCCAAAACTTAACCAAACTTAATCAAGGATGCTTGGTAATAAGATATCTAGGAATCAAACATGACTGTGTTTAATTGTACATGGAAAATATTATCAAAATTTTATGAACAAAAATTATGCTTATATTTAATTTATATATTTAAGCATGACAATCTTATATAATTTTAATAGATTAATTAATTAAAAAATAAATAACATCCAATATACTAATAAAAAATTCAATAAGTAAGAATCGATATTAATTTTAATTATAAATATGTGAAACTTCAATAATTTATAATTAAAATTAACCAATTAATTGTATTAATTATAATCTAATACTTAATAAATTTTAATTAATTAAGTTCAAGATTATAATTTTATTTTTAATTAAATGATATAAGATTTTATATAAAAAAAAATTGTTTTCAAATATAACAAAATGACCCAGACTATTTATAAATATATAAAAGTTTCATTGTCTATTAGTGATAGACAATGATGGACTTCTATTACATGAGCAATAGATCGCGATAGGCTTCTATATTTAAAAGTCTATCGTAGTCCATCGCTGACAGTTAGTGAAATTTTTCTATATGTGTAAATAGTTTGATATATTTTTTATTTATAATAATTTTCCTATGATAAAATGAAATAAAATATGATATGTTAATAAAGAATATTAATAAAGAATACTAAAAATATATTTTATAAATATGATATTTTAATAATGAATGAAGTAATAAAAATTAATTACAATAAATAATTAACTAACTATAAATAATGAACGACGATCATATGATCATAATGAATGATCAAATTAAAAGTAATCACAATATCACAATAAATAATTGTTTGATTATAAAAAAGAGTAATCAATTATTGTTTGAAAATGAATTAAATATATTTAAGATTATTATAAATATTAAAGAAAATTAGATGTCCATTATATAAATATGCTTAGTGGCAAAAGGCCATGTGTCTACTAAAGACACATCCTTTGTAGCCATGAAATGCTACTACCTACTTGCCAAATTGCCTATAAATAGAGGCTTTTTATGGATATTGTAATACACACATTGGAGATAAAATAAGAAAAAGGATTGGTGTTGAGAAATTTCATAAAATTCCACTTTCTTTATTTTAGTTTATTTTAAGTTTATTTAATTTAGTTGCTTTAATTACTTTTATATTATTTAATTATTTTATTATTTTAATATTATAATTCTCGGTTTTCGTGCTCCGTTTTTCCGTCATTTTGCTCCTCAATTTTACAACACGTTATCAGCACGAGCTCTTGTCGTTTTCCTGTTGAAGGTAGGTTCTGAAGGTATGTCATTTTCTCTTTATTATAATTAGTAAATTAAACTTTGTTTTGCATGTTTAATATATATATTAAATTGCTAATATAAATATAATTCTTTGTGATAGTGTTATCATGGCAAATCTTACAAAAATAGAATTTGCAGCCCTTGACATCAATGGAAATAATTATTTGTCATGGGTGCTTGATGTTGAAATACATCTCGATGACATGAACCTGGGAGAAACAATTAAGGAAGGAAATGCAACATCCATTCAGGAAAAAGCAAAAGCTATGATCTTCCTTCGCCATCATCTTCACGAGGGATTGAAGATGGAATATTTAACAATAAAAGATCCATGTATCTTGTGGAAGAATTTAAAACAGAGATATGATCATCAGAAAACAGTCATTCTTCCTAAAGCTCGTTATGAATGGATGCATTTGAGGCTCCAAGATTTCAAATCAGTAAGTGATTACAACTCCGCGTTATTTAAAATCAGTTCAAAATTATTATTGTGCGGAGAGAAAATTACTGATGCGGATATGTTGGAGAAGACATTTTCTACATTCCATGCCTCGAATATGCTCCTGCATCAGCAATATCGAAAGAAAGGTTTTAAACAATATTCTGAATTAATTTCATGTCTTCTCGTGGCTGAACAAAATAATGAGCTATTAATGAAGAACCATGAATCTCGACCAACTGGAACAACACCATTCCCTGAAGTGAATGCTGTAAATTTTAATAATCATGGTCGAGGTTGTGGTCGTGGTCGTGGTCGTGGTCGTGACCGTGGCAGAGGAAGAAATAGTTATTATTTTCGTGGTGGTCATTCTAATCATCCAAATTTCAAAAGAACCACCCGAAATGATGATCATAAAAGAAAAGCTCCACAAGGTAAAAATTCAAAAGATGATGAGTATAAATGCTTCTGATGTGGGATGACTGGGCACTGGTCTCGTGTTTGTCGTACATCAAAACACTTAGTTAATCTCTATCAAGCTTCCTTGAAGGAAAAAGGGAAAAATGTGGAAGCAAATTTTGCACACCAGGATAATGATATATTTGACCAATCCAATATGACAAATTTGGATGTGGCGGACTTCTTTGAATCTCCTGAAGAGAAAGTAAGCACAAATAATGGCACAGCAAATGTTTCTTTTGATTTTGAGAATATGTAGAATTGTTTTATCTATCTTTCATTTTTTTTTAGTTGAACCTTGTATTACAAGTTTTGTTTTCTTATTGTAATTATCTTGTTTAAATGAAGAATCATGGACAATTTTCATATATTGAGTGACTCAAAAATGAGGAATGAAGATCTATGTCTAGCAGACTGTGCAACTACACATACAATACTTACAAATAAAAAATATTTTTTCAAATTGACAATGCTGGAAGCAAAAGTCAATACAATATCAGGCTCTGCAAACCTGATTGAAGGATTTGGAAAAGCAAATATTATTTTGCCTAGAGGAACAAAATTTACAATTAACAATGCATTGTTCTCTAGTCAATCAAAGAGAAATCTATTAAGTTTTAAAGATATACGTTGCAATGGTTATCATATTGAGACTGATAGGATAAATGAGATAGAATATCTTTATATCATATCTTCTGTCTCACATGAAAAACGTATATTGGAAAAGTTGCTTGCTTTATCTTCTGGATTATATTATACTCATATACGAGTCATTGAAGCATATGCAACAATGAACCTGAAGTTCATGAATCCAGATATATTTACAATTTGGCATGACCGGTTGGGTCATCCAGGATCTATAATGATGAGAAGAATCATTGAAAATTCAAATGGACATCCATTAAAGAACCAGAAGATTCTTCAATCTAGTGAATTATTATGTGATGCTTGCTCTCAAGGCAAATTAATAATTAGACCATCACCAGCTAAAGTAGGAACCGAATCACCTACATTTTTGGAATGAATCCATGGTGATATATGTGGACCCATTAACCCACCAAGTGGACCATTTAAATACTTTATGTTATTAATAGACGCATCCAGTAGATGGTCACACGTGTCCTTATTATCAAGTTGAAACCTTGCATTTGCAAGATTACTTGCTCAAATAATTAAGTTAAGAGTACAATTTTCTGATTATACAATTAAGACCATCCGTCTTGATAATGCTGGTGAATTTATATCCCAAACTTTCGATAATTATTGTATGTCAATTGGGATACATATTGAACATCCTGTAGCTCATGTTCATACACAAAATGGTTTAGCAGAATCATTTATAAAACGTTTGCAATTAATTGTTAGACCATTACTTATGAGAGCTAAGCTTCCTACATCTGTATGGGGACATGCTATTTGCATCACTTGCACGCATTAGACTAGTAGCTTATCATAAATACTCACCATTACAATTAGCTTATGACCAGGAGCCAAATATTTCCCATCTAAGAATTTTTGGATGTGCAGTATATGTTCCAATTGCTCCACCACAACGTACTAAGATGGGTCCTCAAAGGAGGTTAGGAATTTACGTTGGATATGATTTCCCATCAATTATTAAATATCTTGAACCCTTGACGGGTGATGTATTTACTGCACGATTTGCTGATTGTCATTTTAATGAGACAAATTTTCCAACATTAGGGGGAGGAATTAAGAAGTTGGAAAAGGAAATTGCATGGAATGCATCATTATTATCTCATTTAGATCCTCGTACAAATCAATGTGAACTTGAAGTTCAGAAAATAATTCATTTGCAAAATATAGCAAATCAATTACCAGATGCATTTATAGATGCAAAGAAAGTAACTAAATCGCATATACCTGTTGCAAATGTTCCGTCGAAAATTGATATCCCAACACAGCAAGTTGTCACTAATGAATCTGGAACACGCCAGAAGCGTGGTAGACCAGTGGGTTCCAAAGATAAAAATCCTCGAAAAAGAAAAATAAACGATAATAAAAAAGACTTGATTGGGGATATAAATATCCACGAAGAAACCCTAGACATGACTAATAATACAATTAGTGAAGAAGGTGAAATACCTAAAGATAATAATGAAATTTCAATTAATTATGTCATGACAGGGAAAAGATGGAACCGAACTCATGTAATTATTGATAACATTTTTGCATATAATGTTGCACTTGATATTATATCTGAAAATGAAGATCCTGAACCAAAATCTGTTGAAGAATGTCGACATAGAAATGATTGGCTTCGCTGGAAAGAAGCAATCGAGGCAGAATTAAACTCACTTTCAAAATGCTAAGTTTTTGGACCAGTAGTCCGGACACCAGAAGGTGTCAAACCCGTGGGATACAAATGGGTATTTGTGAGAAAAAGAAATGAAAATAATGAGATCACGAGATATAAAGCAAGATTAGTTGCACAAGGTTTTTCCCAAAGACCTGGTATTGATTATGAGAAGACATATTCTCCAGTGGTGGATGCAATTACATTAAGATATTTAATTGGTCTGACTGTGTATGAAAATTTGGACATGCATCTTATGGATGTTGTCACAGCATATTTATATGGATCTCTTGATAATAACATTTATATGAGAATCCCAGAAGGATTTAAGATACCTGAAATACATAAAGCAAGTTCTCGAGAACTATATTCAATAAAATTACAGAGATCACTATATGGATTAAAACAATCAGGACGAATTTGGTATAATCGCCTGAGTGGATATTTGTTGAAAGAAGGATATCAAAATAATCCAATATGTCCATGTGTTTTTATAAAGAAATCACAATCAGGATTTGCTATTATATCTGTATATGTTGATGACCTAAATATAATTGGAACTCCTGAAGAGCTTTCAAAGGCAATAAAATATCTTAAGAAAGAATTTGAGATGAAAGATCTCGGAAAAACAAAATTTTGCCTTGGATTGCAAATTGAGCATTTAGCAGACGAGATTTTTGTTCATCAGTCAACCTATACAGGAAAAATTTTAAAAAGATTTTATATGGATAAAACACATCCATTAAACATTCCAATGGAAGTTCATTCACTAGATGTGAAGAAAGATATATTTCGACCTCGAGATAATAATGAAGAACTTCTTGGTCTTGAAGTACCATATCTTAGTGCGATTGGTGCACTTATGTATCTTGCTAATAATACAAGACCAGATATTGCATTTTCAGTAAATTTATTAGCTAGATATAGTTCTTCTCCAACAAAAAGACATTGGAATGGAATTAAGCATATACTCCGTTATCTTCGAGGAACGATTGATGTGGGTTTGTTTTATTCAAATAAATCAAATTTTGACTTAGTTGGTTATGCAGATTCTGGATATTTATCTGATCCACATAAAGCTAGATCTCAAACAGGTTATTTATTCAATTGTGGAGGAACTGCTATATCTTGGCGATCAGTGAAACAGACCATAACAGCTACTTCCTCAAATCATGCTGAAATTCTTGCAATCCATGAAGCTAGTAGAGAATGTGTATGGCTAAGATCAATGACTCAACACATTCGAGAAACATGTGGCTTGTCTTCTAGTAAAAATCCTCCAACAACATTATACGAAGACAACACACCATGTATAGCCCAAATCAAAGGAGGATATATTAAAGGAGATAGAACGAAGCATATTTCACCAAAACTTTTCTACACTCATGATCTTAAAGAAAATGGCGACATCACTGTATAACAAATTTGTTCGAAGGATAACTTGGCAGACTTATTTACAAAATCATTACCAACCGCAACTTTTGAAAAATTGGTGCAAAACATTGGAATGCGGCGATTCAGAGATCTCAAATGATGTTCCTATGAGGGGGAGAAAATGTATTATATTCTTTTAGAAGTATTAGATTATATAAAATATGTACTCTTTTTCCTTCACTAAGATTTTTTTTCCCATTGGGTTTTTTTCCTGGTAAGGTTTTAATGAGACATATTTTATATATATAATGGGCATCTAAGGGGGAGTATTATAAATATTAAAGAAAATTAGATGTCCATTATATAAATATGCTTAGTGGCAAAAGGTCATGTGTCTACTAAAGACACATCCTTTGTGGCCATGAAATGCCACTACCTACTTGCCAAATTGCCTATAAATAGAGGTTTTTTTTATGGATATTGTAATACACACATTGGAGAGAAAATAAGAAAAAGGATTGGTGTTGAGAAATTTCATAAAATTCCAGTTTCTTTATTTTAGTTTATTTTAAGTTTATTTAATTTAGTTGTTTTAATTACTTTTATATTATTTAATTATTTTATTATTTTAATATTATAATTCTCGGTTTTTGTGCTCCGTTTTTCCGTCATTTTGCTCATCAATTTTACAACAAAGATATTGTTAGTTAATTAATTAATAATTTATGTAAATAAGTAATTGCATTTATATAATAATTTTTTATTTTTAAAAATAAATTAAGTAAATATTTTAATAGATTATTATTCATTTATTAAAACAAATAATTATATTAATTTTCTTAATTTACAAGTAGAGGAGGAGGAAGAAAAGGGAAAACCCACAATGTTAGATGGAAAACAAAACTCTTTTATGCGTAGGAAATGAAAATGCCTAGTAATAAGATATATATTATCAGGGAACTTTTTTTTAAAAATAATGACAAAAATAGGGTAGAGGTAAAACTATTTTAAAAAATAGGTGGGAAAATCGTGGACGGAATCCATGATTTTATAAAATTAGCCCACATGGCATGCAAATCGTGGACCCGGTCTACGATTTTGCTCACATGTCTTGGTGAACCTTGCCACAACTGCCACGCTACCATGCGCCACAACTGCCATGCTGCCATGCTCTCTCGCTTTCGCTCTCGCTTGTCTCGCTCGTCTCCTTCCTTCCTCACTCACAATCTTATCTCTCTCGCTCTCTCTCACTCTCGCTCTCGGTTGTCTCGCTCTTGCTTGTCTCCTTCCTTTCCTCACCCATAGTCTTATCTCTCTTGCTCTCTCTCACTCTTCTCACTCTCGCTCTCTCTTTCACTTGTCTCACTCGTCTCCTTCCTTTCCTCACTCATAGTCTTATCTCTCTCGCTCTCTCTCACTCTTGCTCTTGGTCTCGTTTGTCTCGCTTGTCGCGCTCTCGCTTGTCTCCTTCCTTTCCTCACTCACAGTCTTATCTCTTTTGTTCTCTCTCGCTCTCGCTTATCTCGCTTCCTTTCCTCACTCACAACTAGTATTATCTCTTTTGTTCTCTCTCACTCTCGCTCTCGCTCAATGGAGTTGGTCGCGTCGGAATTTGGAGTCTTCGTGTTGGAGAAGAAGAAGAAGAAGCTAGAGAAGAATTCAGAGAAGAAGAAGATGTAGGAAGAGAAGAAGAAGAAAAGAAAAAAAAACAAAAAAGAAGAAAGGGACATAGAGGGAGTCATGATTTGCAGGAGAAGAGAAAAAAAAGGAAAAAAAAAAGAAAAGGAGAAAAACTCGGTCGACATGGGTAAATCGTGAACCCAGTCTATAATTTGCATGCCATGTGGACTGAAGATGTGGGTAAATCGTGGACCCGGTTCATGATTAGCATGTCATGTGGAAATCGTGGACCCCATCCACAATTTCGCTACCCTACTTTTGTCAATATTTTCAACCAACCCAAATTTTTTTTATTATTTATTAAAATAACATTATTTTTAAAAAATGTCCATTATCAAGAAATGTGTTAAAAATTGTGTAACAAATATATGTTTTGGATGTTTGCGTCAATTGCCATCTAGAAAACTCTCCAACTCCTCTCATCAAACAACCCCTTGTTACTAATGTTGTATAACATCGAAAAACCACAATCATAACATCGAAAAGCCATAATCGTACACACATGAGCCAACTCCTTGTTACCTAAGGTAAATCATTCATGACAATTATAGATCATAAAATTATGGTTAGCAAACAAACAAGGAAAATTGCAATAGATAGCAAAAAAATATAAGGGTATTTGCAAAGATAATAGTGATTTTCTAAAATTGCAAATATAACAAAAAATTAAAACCTAATTCCTGATTTACTATTTTACCCTCGTTTGTGTACAACATTTATATCTAATATACTTTATATTTTGTTATATTAGTAAACTGATATACTTAGTATTTGGTATATTAATCAATAGATATATTTTATTTAAAAAATATCAATTACACAATAACTAATATATCATGACTTAATTGTCTTATGGTCGACGTTGTTTATTCGATTATGGTAAATATGTTCTTTTTTTTTTCTTTTTTTGTTTTGATAAGATTTATTTTCATCCAAATAATCCAATTTTGATGTTAATGATATATTTTAATTGATATACCAAATATAAATTATATTAGTTAATCTATTTTATTTCAAATCTGTTATATGGTTTAATAGTATATACATTATATTTAATTTGGTATATGAATTGTATAACAAATCGTATATCAATTTATCGATATACCTAATTTAGAGAGAGAAAAAAAAACAAACGTATATTGTTATTATACAAAATATGAAGTATATCATTTCAGGAAGGATGCTTAAGGTTATAACATTGACATTTCAAATGTATATTAGTACTAATTCAAAATGAATTACATGTAGATCATTCGTGTATAATAGTATACATAATGAACTCAAAATGTAGATCATTAGTGTATCGGTAATTTATCAATACTTATTCAAATTTTATTTAAAGTGCAAGATGGATGTATCAATAGTATATCAATAGTTATTAAGAATTCATTTCACGTTACATTTTTATTGTATCAATACTATAACACCTGTGATCTAAATCCATTTTAAGTATTGTATTGATGTATTAATAGTTTATCATACTCATTCAAATTTTATTTAAACTGTAATATATATGTATCAATACTCATTCAAATTTTATTTAAACTGTAATATATATGTACCAATAGTATATCCGTAGTCATTAAAAATTCATTTCATGTATATTTTTAGTGTATCAATTGTATACCACTCATGACCTAAATCTATTTTAAGTAGTATTGGTGTATCAATAGTATATCGATACTTCATTCAAAATTCGATTTCAAGTATATAAATTATTAGTGCATCAGTTATGATAGTTAGACAGTTATTCAAAATTCATTTAAAGTATAAATTAGTTTATCAATATTGATCAATGTTCATAAAAAAAACTAATTTCAAGTATATCATTAGTATATCAATAGTATATCAATATTTATTCTAAATAAAATTTTAAGTATAACATTGTAATTTCGATATATCAATTGTATAACTTATATACATTATGTTGTTGGTATATTAATCAACTGATATACAAAATATAAATTATATCAGATATACTACTTATATACATGTTGATACACCAACAAGGGTAAATTTGGAATAATAAAAAATAAAAATTTGGTTCAATGTTTTTTTTTTTTGCTATATTTGTAAAATTTGAAAAGTTCTTGCTAAATTTGTAATTAAAATATATATATATATATATATATATATATATATATATTTTGCTATTCTTGTAAGTATCCCAATAAACAAAAGTTCGTAAAATAAAAACAAGAAATAATACTTGAATTAAAGAAGTTACAAGTAAGTTCAAAAGCCCATAGTCTTACCATTGAAATTGAATCACTTTCCAATCATAAATAAAGAAATTAGTTGCTCATGTGAAGAGAAAGGCAAAATCTCTCCAAGAATATCTCTCTCCCTAAAATTCCATTGGAGGCTATACAAAATTCTCCTACTGATGCCTTGAAAAATTGATGTAGGATGAAAAATAGATAATTTGTATAATGCAGTTAATATTTGTTCAAAATTGCTGATTCTAGATTGATTAGTGTTTGATTATTGTTTTAAATTTAATCATTTATTTGTCTAATTTTCATTAATTTTGAAGTTAAATTTAGTTTAGTTAAGTTCATGTTTTTATGTCATGCTATTATTTTGGAAAGATGTTTATTTTTTAGTTGTTATATTTATAAGTTTTGATAAGTCTAACAATACTCTTTATGTAAATTTTATATATAGTTTTGATGTTTTAAATGTTTCATTAGCTTCGACAGGATGAAATTAAGCTTAATTTTGTTCTTTTAGGTTCATGATTTTATGTCAAGTTATTAGATGATTTCGAAAGAGAGTTTAATTTAGTTTATTTAAATCTCTTATGTTTTGTGATGATTAATTATGATTTTTTATTTGGAGACATGTCGTGTGCTCAATCATGTTCAATGAATATCTCTAATAATCACACAAGTTTTCTACTAAACAGCCCAAATATATACCGAATACAAGGTAGTCTCGGTGAGGACTGAGGTTGAACACGAGGAAAATGATTAAAATAAAAACAAGATTCTGTTAATGATTCTTTACTTAAAACAAAAAAGGTGATTAACAAATAATGAGATGAGTGATGTTTCATATAAATGAAAAGAAGCATAAACTAAAAAGTAGCTAAAGGTAACAAGAGATTTGGTGATGAGAAATCTGTAAAATGAGCACACAACGCTGTAATGGATTAAGAAGAAACATATGAGAAAAATGAAGTTGAGACAAGCAACCCTCAAACCTTTGAACCCCAGGACAAGCTCTCGTTCATATTCATAACCATTAAGGACTCCACCTCTTGGTGAGTTAGTCACATAAATCACGTTTCCATGATACTGCATGCTTAAATTACTTGAAACGTAAGGATGTATTTATCTCTAAGCACATCACTTACTTGGATTAATAAGATCCACAATCGTTTGCTCTTTTGAGTAGTCAATTGTTATCCCTTGATTCAATTGGTTAAATGGAACAAAGGGTTGGATTTAAAATCTTATTAATCCAAAGGAACAGTTGCTTGTCATTAAGCTCGTCGGAATAAGGATTAACTCATCTCAACTAACTAATGACTTAGCTTCATGGACAAATAATTAAAAGTGGATGAAGAAGATGAAATAGATGAAGCTATGATATGTATTAAGTTATAGAGATGTTTGTTACCATATGAAGAAGAAAGTGTGCTAAAATATAAAAATAGAAGATGAGAAAAGTAAGATAAAGAGATGAATGGGTGGAGATGATGATTGTCGGTAGCTGTTTCTTGCTTCCTATCAATCTGAAATGGAAGTATTTGTCACACCCCCTCCCGGATTATCCTCCATAACCTGAAAAGAGATGTGAAGACAGCAGTTACCGACTACCCTGTCACGTAACCCACTGTCAACCCACCAATCCACAAGCTCTTGACAAACCTCGACTTCGATCGGCAACGGGAACTGTCATGCTACCTAAAAATGGAAAACATTTAAAAGAATGAGCTAACGGCTCAGTGAGTAACGGATTTCTGATAATAATATATTTTAACTGATAAATTGGTAAAACTTGCACAAAACATATCAAATTATACCCAAACATCATTGCGAAAACATACTTGACCGTTTCAGAATCAATACTCAAAATTCTCATTCTTATAAAATACTTTTTCCTTAGTTGAGGCGGAGCAATGCTCAACGCTACTCAACGTCGATTTTCCCTAGCTGTGTGGAGTAATCTCAACACATCAGCGTCGTATATACCTCTATGTGCGCATAGATACTAGAACTCGGGTTGCCCTCAATGCCTTCTACGAGTCCCTGAGCATTGGGGTCCCACTTCTATATCCAGGTTACCCATATGCCTTCTACGAGTCCCTGAACATTGGGTACCTTTCTAATCCGGGCCGCCCACAATGCCTTCTACGAGTCCCTGAGCATTGGGGTCCCATTTTGATAAAACGGCTTCCCTTTGGCTTTCTCCAAGTCCCTGAGCCTCGGGTGCCTTTTCAAATTTCATATATCACAAAACATATTTTGTAAATGTTATATCAAGAACTCATGAATTTACCGTTTCCAAATCTCATTTCATCAGCATGCTAAATTCAATTTCAAATTTAAATATAAAACTGCATGCTTTTCATAAAGTTTACTTTCAAATCTTTCTTGAAATCATATAATACCATGTTTTACAGAGAAGTCATGAGAACAAATATCAATCATTCACCATGCGTTTTATAACTCATAGCAAGTACCCAACATTCTCAAACTTCTCAAGTAAAACACATGCTCTTGTCTCTAAAACGCATGCTCGAGTCTCTATAAATCACATAATCGTATACTTTATATATATGAAAACGTATGCATTATTTCTTTCGAAAACTCATAGAATTATATTCATAAAGAACTCATTTATATTTTGTAAAACGCAGGTGTTACTCACCTGTACTTGCCACAGAATACTTCTTTTCCTTTCCTCTATTTCCTCTTCCTGGGTTTTCTGAACGCAGCGTTCTAACTCTGGAACGCAAGGCTCCACTTTACTCTGTCAGCTCGGTTGAACGCATCCCTACCCTTCAACGCAAGGTTGGTAACGCAAGGCTGATTATTTCCGCCAAGTGCATCCCAACTCTTCTTACTTCCCTTTCGGATGCGTCACCCTCTCTTGGACGCAAGGTCCATCATGAACGCGTCATCTAATTGTGGACGCCGCGTTCACCTTGGACATTATGTTTGTCCTCAACGCATAGTCGACCCTTTTTAACACCAGACAACTTCTTTACATAAAATAACAAAGTTGTCAAATACCTTCTTTCTTGGCCGCATACTCCTACCACAGACGTCCTTGTTGCCTTCTTCTCTTTTCTCTCCAGAATTCTTCTTTGGGAGTCATCAGTCGCTCCTCTTCCCTCAAAGTTCTATTTATAGGGAGCTTTCCATCCGCCTTTTTCTCTCCTTTTGCCACTTGTTTGCCACATGTCACGCTGCATGCTTAATTAACCATGCATTAGTCCAAGTGTCACCTTGCATGATTTACTTAACATGCCTTTTAACACCTCCTACTGATAAGGTGTCAAATCTATACATAGCCATCTGGCCTTACTTATCTTGTGCGTCCAACATTTCCAACAGATAACCATTTATTCAACACAACGCCCTCATGCGTTCATTAAGTTTCCTTTAAAGTTTAAGCTTCACTACTCAGAAAACTCTCAGCCAACTATACTACTCTTTGACGCATAAAGATAACTCTGTCTTCAACGCGTAGGGACCTCAACGCATAACAATCTTACCAACGTATGGTAAGCCAAATACGTTTCTTCCTCCGCCAACGCGGCGACTATTTTAGTTCACAACCATTCGTGATCACCCTCAACGTATAGCCACACTATAATAAACCAGTGCTTACACAATGCTACTAGGCGTTAATGACAAACACCCTATACTGTGTCTGTATCCCATCGCGTCATACCATGCGTCCAACTCCTTTCTTATGTTCATAACAACTCCTTCTCAAGCTCTTTCTCTACGCGTTGATCCTATCGTGTTTACCTTCATCCTGCGTCCATGACCATCTTCCTATCCTCGAACATTCCTTGATTATTCTCAAGGGTATTCTTTTGATCCTTTTCCGTGCACTTAAACCATCTCTTAAGATAGATTAGCATGCGTTCACCACATGCACCAGTTTTTATGTTTACTTCACAACCTTCTTCAATATTTCACAACTTAACTTTATTCTTTTCTTGCTTATTCGCTTCACTTCTTTCCATCCTCGGTTTACTTCCATGCGTCTACCCTTACCATGCGCTACCTAGCCCTGACCATGCATCCAACATGGTCTTTTACCTCTTTTCTTCATAAATTCTTTAACACATCGTTTCTTAAAAAGTAGGGTGTGACAAGTGTTACTGTGCCTGCAGCGGATGATGGAGAGTGGGAGATGGAATGTTCTTTGGAAAGTTCTAAAATTCCAAAGAATGTTTCTCGTTCAAAATTGTCTATCTTGATTTGGAGCTGGGGTATATATAGAGTTGGACGCGAGCACCATTTTTGCCATACAGGGCTATGGTAGACGCGTCAGTCAACTTTTCGTGTTCGTTGCTGTAGTTGTCGATGGTCCTGAGATGTGTTCGACTCTTATTTCCATTGCTAAAGTAGCTTTGTCGCATGGCTTGCTTTGCGCGGCTTACTTTGCATGGCGAGTTTTTGTCTAATAGTTCCAACGCATAAAATTTCAACGTTTCTTCTCCATCTGCTTTTATTTGTAATCCTGCACCATATACGCATCAGTGATATAATTTGTACTTAAGCTCTTCTTTAAACTAGATGAATACACAAAACAGAATTTTTCTCTATTTTCCTATGACTTCAATGCTTTTCTCATCAAATATCTCTAAATATTCTATCTTTTAAGAGACAATAGCGTTTACAAATACAAGTTATCGAGAAAATATAATTGAACCCACTATAGTTCTATATTTAAAGCTACTATGGTTGAAGTTGCATACACGAGGTAGTTTCTGGATTTGTTTGTTGTTTTTTCTTTTTCTTTTTCAATCTTTAGTAGGATTTGACCTTCTCAAATGATCCAATTTCATAAGGTTTTTAGATCTACTGTGGTTAAGTTTACTTGTTTGTTTTAATTTAATGTGTAAGAATTCATTTCCATGATAAGTGTATTTAAGATGTATTGTAAGTTGTAACATTCATGTTTCTTATGTCTAAGTTAGTTTTGATGTTAAAAGTTTAGATAAATTGGTTATGTTTAAGGATATTCTTAACTGTTACAAAGTTTTGATGTTATGTTCATGTTTGAAATAAGTTTAGTTGTTTTGTTTCATTTTTTAATTTAATGACTTTACTTAATATTTCTTTTTATACTAAGTTTTTCTATTGATTTTTTTTAGGTGCTTTGGAGTGAATGCAACGAAGACTACTTTCCAAGATTATGATGATATGAAGCAGACAAGAAAATGAAACTTTATTCTTAGTTTACTTAGGTTTATTTTAGTTTTGTGAATGTTTGTATTGTACTTTTGATTTTATTGAAAACTTAAACTTTATTGAGATGAACTGTAAGAATAAATCTTATTTCATATCTATATTATTGTGTACACAATCATTTATTGGTAATTTAAAATCTTAAAACCTTTCTCCTGATGCCATATGTTTTGACGTCAGTAAAGAGTCTTTTGATGAGTCACTCAGTGCGAATCTTTTTTAAAACTTTTTCTTTGTTTTGTTAGGAGAGCCTTTGCTTATGAATTTTTTACTTTGTTCTATGTTACTTTAGGTCAGAAAAATCTTGTATCATTTTAGTGTGATAATATTATAAATAGCTATTAAGGATCCCTCGTTGAAAAAATTAAGGGAACTCATAATCTTAATAAGACAAGATGGACTACTGCTCTCATTGCCAATTAGTTTTGAGATGGAACCTTATACTATTGTCAATTAGACAACTTTACGAAGTCATACCTTAAAATAAGATTTGGTTGAGAGCGAGACTTCCGCCATGGATATGGCATAGCTAACTCTCAAATCTGTTGCATCAAAAAACAACCTGTAAAAGGATTGTATGTATAGAAAAAGTTGTTGGTGGTAGTAGTAGTGTTGAGATGGCTGGCTTGCCCAATTTCACTGATTATTCTACTAAGATTCTTAGCACGAATTGGCCTCTTTTCATCTTCATCTATGATTTTTGTTTTTCATCTGTAAAGGTTGTTACTTTCAAGACAGAGAAAAAACAATTTTGGTAGTGGGGTGGGTCCAATGTAATCAAATTCATAGTTATACTGGAGCATAATCTTTGATTATAAGATTGGATTTATAATCCAAATTTTTTGGGCTCATATGGAGATGTGGAATGACTGACAATGCATGAGGTGGGTCCCACAATCTAGGAGGTAAATGGGGCCTAAACTTTTAAAACCTAGTCAAAATAAGTTATATTATTTATTTTTTTAAACAACTTATATTGGGCTATTTTCATTCTCTTTATTTGTCCATGATTTAATTTTATAGGATGATTTTGTTTTTTTTTTTTGTCAATCACAGTTTCTCAAACTCAACCAATACATCATCTTACGGACTCATCAAACCTTGATTGATCTTATCATAAAACAAAAAACCAACTTCAATACTTCATTGATTAATATCCTTAGATTCTAAAAGATTTTGGAGCCTACCTTAAAAATTGAAAATGGAAAAGTGCTTTCACAACCAAGTACAAGATCAAGAATGGAATTAGAAACAGTTTTGGGAGCTCAAATTATAACCAGGAAGCATCTTTGATTATCAATTATATCTGCTCTTTCTTCAAGGAACATACTCAAACTTGCATGAACCATGACCTGCCCAGAAAAGTAAGATTTATTAAATATCTCAGGTAACATTATCACTCCTTCTTCATATATTCATCCTTCCCAAGTAAACATTTGAATTCTTAGCCTAATTCTAAAAACTAAAACTATTTTTTGTTTAGTTTTAAAACTTGGCATGAAGTTTGAAAATACTCATCTAAAAGAAAAATCAATAAGTGAAAGTAATGTTTATAAGTTTAATTTTCATAAATTCAATGGTTATTAAATCATACCTAATTATTAAAATTCGGTCGAAAAATAATTTAAGAGAAAAAACTATAGCTCCAATCATCAAAGATGGTTATCAAACAAAGATTTCAATGTATAAATTTAAATTAATCTCTACGAATGAGGTTATTGCTAAACAAAGATGGTTATTAAACGAGATCAAATTAGGGTTAAGTAGTTGTTACTTACTAGGATCAAGAGCAGTGACCATGGCAGCTGAATTGAAGTAGCAAGTGGCTCCCTTGTGCTTGAACTTTTGGTAGTAACTGTTGAAAGCATATGAAGCATGATCTCTAACAGTGTTTGGGTAAAAACAAGGCTGCTTCACTTGAATATTCCTACAATCAGCTCCTCCTTTTCCACAAGCCCAATCAAGAGCTCTTTGCAACTCATCATCTGGAACTTGCTCATCAGCTATGCACCACTCTTGATCATATTCACCCTCTACACACCCAAATCTCGTTATCGTTACTAATCCATCATCGTCGTAACTCACAAATATGTGCAAAGGGTGTCATTATTTGATAACGTTTTTGTTTCTTATTTTAGTGACTCGTTAAATTTTGAAGTGTAGAACTTTTTAGGGTAAATTTCATTGCATCCTTTAAATGGATCCTCCTACTAATACTTTTTAGCCACTAATGCATGCCGCCAACATTGTTCTTTTGTAAAAGAATAAATAAATAAGGCTCGGTTTAGTAACTATTTGACTTTTGTTTTCTATAAGTTTCTTTGTTTTGTTATTCACTTTCCACAAACATTTTAAAAAACTAAGTCTAACTTTGAAAAATGAAAAAAAAAAAGTTTCAAAATTTGACAAAAACAAAAGAATTAATTATTTCCTCGATAAATGTGAGTATAGAAATTAGGAGAAAACATACTAGCATAGATTTAAAAATTAAAAAACTAAAAAAATCGTTACCAAACCGATCTTAAATAAATAAGATTTTGAAAACAAGAAATAAGAAATGATGACTAAATTCACACTAATGTTTATCTTTTGAAGTAATTAAAGAAGAAAAAACTCGAAATAAGTATGACACACATTTTCTACAATTTCTTTTTGTTAGAAAAGCTATCAAATCTCGCATTGACTAGATAAAGGAAAGATGATTGAGTATCAAATAATAACTAGACACTAAACTATTAGACAGAAACAAGAACACAAATAAACACTAAAACTATAGTACCTGTTCTTGTTGGAGTTATGATAAAAACTAGCAGCAAAGAGAGATGGAGAATGAGGAGGCAACTAGAGGAAGACATTTGTTTGTTCACAACACACAGTGGGTTTCAGTGTTTTCTTGTAAAATCTGAGTGGCCATATTTCAACAGAGCTTTAATTTAACGGCTGGATTTTCACGGCCCTCGAGAAAGTTAAGATTCTTCTTCGACAAAACAATTCATTCCTTCAATCTTACGTTAAAAAAAATTGCTTTCTTTTTAGGTACTTAGTAGTGGGCGTATTCAATACTCTTCCTAACAACTGCATTACTTTGAGAATCATATTAATAATAATATTTATCACACCTTTTTAAATTGCAAGATCCAATAACGGTCCAAATCTCATTATAAGTGGTTAATATAATATAATATTTATCTTATTTGTATTTTCTTTGAAGAAATATTATCTCTTATTTAAATTGATTCCATCTCATCCTTACCATATTAATTAACAATCATACATTTAGGATTATAATCTCAATATATTATATATATTCTTTCCAACTGAGCATAGGTACTTAACATTGAACTATGTGATCTAGAGGTTTGAATTTCCTAACAGTTTATATCCTTAAATTTTAGAGGTTGTATCAATTTAAATTTTAAATTTTTGTAAGTGTATCAATTTATACCATCTATTATGTTCCGTTTGAAAAAAAAAAACTAGTAAAAAACTTATAATTGTATCAACTAAACTTTTAAACTTTCATAAATAAATCAATTTAAACTCTTAGTCATAATTTTCTTTGAGAATCGTTCATGCATTTACTTTATTTGTCAATTTTTTAAAACCAACATTTGAAGAAGTTTACACAGTAATTATAATAAAAGGTCTAAATTAATTGACTTACTCAAATTTAGGAGTTTAATTGATTCAAATGTAAGTTTTATACCATATTGGTTGAACGAAATTAGGAGGAGAGTATAAATTGATACAAATATCAAAGTTCAAAATTTAAATTAATACAATTCTATCAGTTTAGAGTTTTAATTGATACAACTTTGAAAATTTAAAAGTATAAATTGATATTTACTCCTATTTCGCCAACCCTAGTTTATTTTAAAATACTATAACCTTGACCAAAAAGCAAGGTAATCAAATATCTTGAACTGAAATCATTGGAAATTTTTTTGACGTACATAGTTGAGAAAGAAAAGTTAAACTGAACATCATATTTAACATTTTAATTTTAATTAGATTATTAGAAGACATTTTTGTTTAGAATATAACATTATATATTAGGATAAGGATTCAAATCTTCAACCTAGGAAAAATTAGTGATACTATAACGGTTGAGCTAATGTCTAAGCTAGAGCAATTAAAGAATGGGTTATTCTTAAATATAGATTAGGGTCTTAATACCTTTTTTTATTTAACAATAGCCACATGCTTAACACTTTAGTTGGCTTTAATTTGGAGTTGAATGAAATAGTTATGGGAAGAGGAGAATCAAGTCAGTGAATTTAACTTTTTAAGTTGTATATAGTGCGGAGGTGGAGGTGCCTTTCTGACCCCAATAGGTACCCAATGGGAAATGAATTTAATCACTTAATGTGTGATGACAAAAGCCAAAGATGTCATTAACATTACTTTATTTGGTTGTGTGTTTTTGGAATCAGATGTGACCCTCAGTGCACTTCCATTTCAATTCCCTTTGTTTCTTTTTGTTTTAATTAGTTGAATGAAAATACACACACAATAATGCAAAGTCTTGTGGTCTAGACACATTTTGGTTGAAGTTTGAGGCTATGAATCTCTTTCTTTATATTTTACTGTATTATCATTAATTGTTAAGTTGATGGATCATTCTCCATACTGTCAATGGATTATGTTTTGCTCATAAAAGTGTATAAGATACTCTCCAAATAAACATTCTTATTTATAACTATGTGATTTTACATCCTTATTCCGGTTTGATTAACATTTGGAGTTCCATTGCACCACAGACTTCAATTAATGTGCGCTCAAGTCCCTGTAATCTTGCAATGTTTCAATGCGAGCCATCAAGAATAACATCAAAGGTACCTCAAAAACCTTAGTCAATACTATGAAAAAAAAAAAAAACAAAAATGATACTTCGTGAATCTTTGTAATGTTGAAGCAAATTTATGACATTCAAAGTGAGTTCACCAGTCTTTCAAAGCCTAACATAAACAAAAACCACCTAACGTGCCATTCAAATTAGCTAGAAATTGTGCATAATATAGCACTAAAAGTGCCAGATTTTGGCAACCAAGCAACCTAGAATATGTTCAATGTGAGAACTTAAAGAACATGGCTCCCTTGCACTCTAAGCTAACCTTAAAAAGTTACATAAGTGCCCTAAAAGTATTCCAAGTGCCAGTTAGTGTTCAATGACCTAACAAATGCCTAAAAAAAACCAAAACAACCCGACCAACCCTAAATATAAATCAAAACTAGCTAGAAAGATAACTGAGCACACTAAAATTCACCAAACAACATATTACCGACCAAGCAACATAGGATGTACCAAAAGTGGAATTAAACACATAGCCCGGTACACTCTAAACTAGCCTTCAAAAGTACCGTGATGACCTAAAATTAAAGTACTCAAAAGTATCATTTGATGTTTAATCAACCTAAATTAACCTGCCTAACATGAGCTAAACCCACGTAAAGCATCCTACATTGAATCCCAACTAGCTAGAAATTAAAGATACCATATGCTATGGAAATTTGGGATGAAAGGGCATAGTCAACATAACATAGGAATAAAGGCAACAATGTCAATAAAATAATAGATTTAAGCCAATGATGCTACCCCAAGCCCGAAATGGGCCTGAATAGAAAGTTGGCATTGCCAAGGCCCAAGTCAACATGCTCGGCCTCAGCAAAGGTCGAGATCGAGCCCAGTAAAGATTTCCAAGTGAGTACGCTTTTGATGATTAGGATGTATATGAATGATGTGATGATAAATTTTGTAAGGTTTAGTGTAAACACTACAACAAATTTGACATTCAATGACTCTTGTACAGTGCCAAAAATAAAGGAGAAAGTGAAAAAAGAGTCATTAAATCCAAAATCACGCGTTTTTGGCGGGAAAAAACGGAGATTTTCGGATTTGTTGGAATTGATGGCTGTTTTTTTGTGTCATTAATTAATGACTAAAAAAAACAGTCATTAAATGTAAGAAAATGAAAAATACGGTTTTGGCGGGAAAAGACGTGAATTTTCGGATTTTTTTTTACTATTTTGACTTTTTTTTGTGTCACCAAATTGTGACTACAATTAACAGTCATTAAAAAGTGACAAATTTTAATAATCATTAATATTTTTTAATATTTCAAATTTTGAGAAAAGGAGGGAAGTTAAAATTTGTGGGTAAAAATTAATTAAATCTCACATTTTTACCCACAAACACATTTCCCCCCTTTTTTTACTTTCCCTCCTCTCACTTTCCCTCTTTTTTTCTTTTTCATTTTACTTTTATTTTTACATAAAACAAATAACTTGAACATTTTAATTTAAAATAACTTCTAATTTATTAGTTTTAATTATTAATTAGTCTTATTTAGGTTTACCTTGAAAATTTTGAAAAAAACTAGAGGGAAATTGAAATTTAAGTGAGGTGCCAACTTTCCCATTTCTTTTTATTTGACACTTTCCACTTGGAGAATAAAAGGAGAAAGGAAAAAGACTTGTAGTGGTAGCCCTAATTTATTTCCTCTCTTCTCTCCCCTTCACGAAACCCATGTTTGGCCTCTATGTTTCTTTTTTGGTGACCATCAGTTAGGAGCAACGACCATGAACAACGACGACGAGAAGTAGCAACCATGAACAACGATGGCGCAAACGGACCAGATCCAGGGACTAAATTGTTACTCCTATGAAAATTTATGGACTAAAAGTGATTTTTTTAATCTTAATTATAAATTAGAAAAATATTAATAGCGCTCAATAAATTTTTAATCTTATTCATTCTCTAAAAATCGAGAAACAAAGCTAAACCTTCAACGTCCGTCGTCGATCTCTGCAACGCCGCCTTAATGGGAGTTATTTCGAGCTTTAAGGGTAAAAATTTAATTTTTGGTATTTAAGATAATCCAATCTAAATTAAGTATTTAAGATTTTGAAATTGGATTTATTTTAGTCGATGTGATTTTATTTGAATTGAAAGAGATTTAGGAATTAGAAATCCAATTTAGGAAAAATTGGGAAGACTGATGTGTATTTAAAAGTTTATTGTGTATTTGGGAGGAGTAATTTTATTTTAGGAGGTTTATGGAGGAAAAAGAAAAAGAAAATGAATAATTATATTTGATAAGGAAGTAGGGTTTTTTTTATTTATTTATATATAATAAAAATATATAATAATTATTTAAAGAAGGAAAACCAATGGTTTATTTCTTTCTCTTCTTCTTCTTCTTCATTGTGTAGCAGCCGGCAGTTTTCTTCTTCTTCATCGTGTAGCAGCCGGAGCACTGTAGCAGCCGGAGCCGTGTAGCAGCTGCAGCCCTGTAGCAGCCGCAGCCCAGTCGCCGACGCTCCCTTCGCTGGTCGTCCACCGCCGAACAGTAGACGCACGGCCTCTTCGAAAAGCTGCCGCCAACCGCACTGTTGGGTCCGCTCGCCGCCTCACCGTCAGGTCGCCGCACTGTTGGGTACGCACGGCCTCTTTCTCTAACTTTATTCTCATATCAAGATACTGATTCGTGGGTACTTACTGCTATTAGTTTCACTTTATTTTTCTCTGTTTCGGAAGTTATCCATTTATTTTCTTTGGATGGTTCAATTTTTTTCTCTTTTATACGACATTTTTTGGTTCTATTGTTTTGGTACATTGTATGGATTTTTCAAATTTTGCCCACTTTTTCTGTGTTCTCTATTTTATTGGTTTTTTTTGGCAATTGGTTGTTCTTGCACTGTGAATGATTCAATTTTTTTTCGCCTTCTCTCTGTGTTGTGCGACATTTTTATTCTTCTAGTTTAGTTTTGGTTGGTTCTACTATTATCTTGGTACATTGTTGTTTTATTTAATGTTGTTTTTTTCGCCGCTGTTGAGTGAGGTTTGGTGTTTGGGAGTTTTTTTTTTTTTTTTTTTTTTTGTTCGGGTGTTGGTGTTGGGTTCTTGCAGAATCCCTTGTGTTTGTTATCATGCGTTGATTCAGGATCATTTTTGGTTCGTCTCTTGTCATTGATGTTGCTTGTTGTGGCTATAGGTAAGAGTTTTGGGTGGAACTTTTGTATTTCCTTTGTTAGGTTCTTTTTCCCACTAAATTTTGGTTCACAGCTTGTTTACCTATGATGTTGTGGTGTAGATTTGTAAGTTTTGAGTAGATTACAGATATTGTTTAGCAAGATTGAGGTCATTTGTTGACGTTTCGAATTGTCACTACTGAGGTGTAGATTTGTAAAAATTTTACTATTTACTATTCAAATTTGTGTGACAGATATAGTTTGTGACATTGGAATAGTTCATATGGAATTTATTGCTTTAGGAGTTAATAGTGTTCTCACTCTCTAAATATAGTTTCAAACTAAATTTTGACTTTAAGAGCATGTTTTTATTGCTTTTGGAGTTTTCCAAATAACTACGGAGCATTTTAGAACGTTAGGTAAATATTATTCTAGTCAAAATATTTATCTTCTTGTAGATAACAAGATTCTAGGCCATTCATGTGGTGAAGAGATGGATGAGACTATGAGTGAATGGTTTGCTTTATCATTGGAAGCTACTAAGAATGTTTTATACATTTTTGCGTGGTTGTTATTGATAATTCTTTATATACTTTGGATATGATGTTGATACTAATTCATGTGGTGAAAGATGGATGAGATTGACATTTTTTGGCTATCAACGAAGGTCAAAATTGTAGTAGTGTCGAACATTTTAGATTTTGGGGTAATTTTTTTTTCTTTCTAATAAGTGTGTGACTAACGAAATTTCACTCATAGGTGCAGAAGATACAACTTCTCTTATTTGAGGTCCGAAATCGTCTCACCCTCGACGCTCTACTCTCATCACCGCTCGCCTCACCCACGCCATCACCAAGGTATCAAGTTATTCCTTCTTTTTCTTGCGTTAAATCTGAAGGTGGTATAAATAAAGTTGGCTTGCTGGAGTGATTGTTTTTAAATAGGAATTTGTTAGAGCAGTATGTTGCTAGGGGAGAATTCTTCGGCACTTTTTGTCTTTGTTTTGAGCTGAGAAGCCATGCTTAGGTGTCCTTTTACAAACTTTGAGATACGAACTGTGCATGTACCCAATTCTCATTTCTTTATAATCGGTTCTGCATATCGAAAGCATGCTACCTAGCTAAGTAAACTTGTGTCCTTTGTGGAATAGTATGTATGTCGATTTGTATGCACTTTGTAAGACGAGCTGAGGTTGGAACTATCACTTCGGCACTTTTTGTCTTTGTTTTGAACTGAGAAGCCATGCTTAGGTGTCCTTTTAGAAACTTTTAGATACAAACTGTGCATGTACCCAATTCTCATTTCTTTTTAATCGGTTCTGCATATCGAAAGCATGCTACCTAGCTAAGTAAACTTCTTTAATTAGATTGCCATTTATAACTTTCTATGATAGAAATGGCATTGACGACTGTAGATGGACTTGATAGAAGTTATTGTCTAATATTATGATCTTATCATCAGGTTTCTTTTTGGGGGGAGGGGAAATTAACAAGTTCTTAATTTCCTAGTATTATGTGATGGACAAATCATGGATGGTCAAAAGTAGATTATCTAGAGAATACGAGGTTGGAGTTGAAACTTTCATTGAATTTGGTTTGCGTCATGGCAATGGTTCCAATTCCATTCGATGCCCATGCTTAAAATGTGGAAATCGTATATCTAAGGATGTTTCGATAGTTAGGGATCATTTATATGTCAATGGAATTGATCAAAGTTATAAGTTATGGTTTTGGCATGGGGAAGATTTAGCCACACACAATGTTAACAACAATTCTCATCCTGTGTTAAATGAAAACTATGGGGATGAGTACGATTTGTTTAACGTAATTGACATGGTTCAAACTGCTCATGATCAACTTCCTGGTGCACCAAATATCTTTGACACTATGTTTGACGATGCTAAAAAGCCATTATACCCGGGATGTAAAAGATTTACGAAGTTGTCAGCACTTGTCAGATTGTATAACCTAAAGGTTAGATTTGGATGGAGTAATTCAAGCTTTTCTGAATTACTATCTATAATAAGTGGATTCCTACCTGAGAAGAATGAGATGCCAACTTCTATATATGAAGCTAAAAAAACATTAGGTGCCCTAGGTTTGAGTTACCAAAAAATAGATGCATGTCCAAATGATTGTTACTTATATAGAAAAGAGTATGCAAACAGCACCCAATGTCCTACGTGTAATCTATCGAGATGGAAGGTTCTTAAGAACTCAAAAGAAGAGAAAAAAGGAGTGGCTGCTAAACAGTTGTGGTACTTTCCAATTGTTCCAAGGTTTATAAGGATGTTCAAGAGCGCTGAACATGCAAAGAACTTGTGTTGGCATGCTACAGATAGGAAGGTAGACGGTATTATGCGACACCCAGCTGATTCTCCCTCCTGGAGGTTAATAGATCACCTATGGCCAGCTTTTGGTTTAGAACCAAGAAATCTTCGTTTGGGTTTATCCACTGACGGAGTCAACCCATATGGAGATCTAAGTACTAAATACAGTTGTTGGCCAGTCATTATTACAGTGTACAACCTCCCTCCATGGTTGTGTATGCGGAGGAAGTTTTTAATGTTGTCAATGTTGATATCAGGGCCGAAACAACCAGGATATGATATTAATGTGTACCTAGCTCTGTTGATTGAGGATTTGAAGCTTTTGTGGGAAGTTGGAGTTCAATGTTTTGATGTATACAAAGAAGAGTCTTTCACTCTGCGAGCAGTCCTATTGTGGACTATTAATGATTTTCCCGCGTATGGAAATTTATGTGGTTGTACTGTGAAAGGGTATAAAACTTGTCCAGTATGTGGAGAGGATACCAATTCAACCAGGTTACATCATGGAAAAAAAAATATATACATGGGCCATAGAAGATTTTTGCCAAGACATCACCCGTACAGAAGACAAAAAAAAGCCTTCGATGGTAAGCAAGAGAATGGAAGTCCTCCACACCCAATGTTAGGTGCGGAGATTTACAATAAATTGAAGGACATAAGTTTTCCTAGTAGAAAGAAGTGTGGCAAGAAATTGAATGACGTAGCTTCAGATAACTACTGGAAAAAAAGACCTGCATTTTTTGAACTGCCTTATTGGAGAGAGTTGCATGTCAGACATTGTCTTGATGTAATGCACATCGAAAAGAATGTGTGCATGAATATCATAGGTACGTTACTGGAGGTTCCAGGAAAAAATAAAGATGGAATGAGTAGTAGACTTGACTTAGTTGAAATGAACCTTCGACCTGAATTAGCTCCTGTACGTCGGGGGAGTAGAATGTATATTCCTGCAGCGTGTTATACATTATCGAAAGAAGAAAAGTATCGTTTCTGTAAGACTTTATCTGGAATAAAGGTTCCTGAAGGTTATTCCTCTAATATTAGAAGTCTGGTCTCGTTAGAAGACTTGAAACTTAATGGCCTGAAATCACATGACTGTCATGTTTTAATGCAACAATTCCTTTCGATTGCATTACGTTCAGTGCTACCTAAGAATGTGAGGTATGCTATTACTAGATTATGTTTCTTCTTCAATGCAATATGCTCCAAGAGTGTGCGGGTACCAGAGTTAGATAAGCTGCAAGAGGATGTAGTTGTTACATTGTGTCTACTTGAGAAGTACTTCCCACCTTCTTTCTTCACAATAATGTTGCATCTCACTGTTCACCTTGTAAGAGAAGTGAAGCTTTGTGGGCCCATATACCTATGATGGATGTATCCATTTGAACGGTATATGAAAGTGTTGAAAAGTTATGTAAGAAATAGAAATCGACCGGAAGGTTGCATTGCGGAAGCACACATATGTGAGGAGTCTGTTGAATTTTGTTCTGAATTCTTATCTGGGTTAGATTCCGCTGGGCTTGGTTCATTCAAGAGATGAGAAGAAACGCGCATTGATAAATCTTTATCAGCTGGATGTCATGTTAGACCCAACGTAGAGGAACTGAAGCAAGCACATCTATATGTACTTGAGAACACTGAAGAAGTACAACCGTATAGAATGTTAGTATATTACAATTCCCTAATCATCTAATTTGAATGTATTATCACCTTATATTTAGTACATTTTGTAGACAACATCTGGAGTATTTGAAGGTACAAAATCCAAGGAAAGCAAGTAATGAGAGGTGGTTACAAAATGAACACAATCGATCGTTCGCTAGTTGGATACGCGATCAGGTATTTAATTTTCATTCCCCATTTTTTGCTATATCCATTAAATCTAGTCGTACACTAAATGAAATGTCTGCCTGTAATAATAGGTGATGCAGGAAATACATGATAGAAAACTGGTTTCTTCAACTGTGCGTTGGTTGGCACATGGCCCCAACCCAGGATTGATGACATTTGAGAGTTATAGGATTAATGGGTGTAGTTATAGCACCCAATCTCGCGACAAGGGTCGCACTGTCCAAAATAGTGGGGTTACATTAGTTGCCACAACAATGCAAGTGTCCAGTGCAAAAGATAGGAATCCGATTGTATCAGACATGTCTTTTTATGGGGTTATTCAAGAGATATGGGAAATTAACTACAATACATTTAAAATTCCATTATTTAAGTGTCACTGGGTTGAAAACCAAAATGGGGTTCGAATTGACGATCTTGGATTTACATTGGTGAAACTCAATCGTATAGGATATACTTCGGATCCATTCATCCTAGCCACCCAAGCAAGGCAAGTGTTTTATATAGAGGATCCTATTGACGCACAATGGTCAATTGTTATCACACCACCTCAAAAGGATTTTGCCGATACATGTTATGATGACGAGCTTGGAGATACTTCTTTGGACTGTCTTTCAGTTGCAAAATGCACATCACCAACTGATATAGATGAACCTGATATTCCATATGTAAGAGATGATTGCGAAGGCACATGGGTTGACACTTGAAAGTTTATCAAGTATGTACATCTAAATAACGCGATTGTTTTCAGTTCTTATTTGTTTTCCTTTAATGTTCATAGATTTTCTTATTTATCTCGTAGGTTATTGTTAATGGAAGAAGGGATCGCTCCAACGGATATGCTTCCTTAATTTTCAGTGGGAATTGTGTCACTTATTATTACTGGACCTTTTATTTAATGCACTAATGTAATCCTATTATTAGCCGTTATTTAATGTACTCTTGTAATCACATTATTAAATGCTATTTAATGTACTGTTATAAATCATATTATTAATTATTATGGAATGTATCGTTGTCATTATACTAGTAACTGTCAATTATCTTTACCTTTACAAAAATCATAGTGAACAGATGGACGATACGATTGATGATACACAAGACGAGCAGTTGGATCGTTCGATGGATGATACATTCGACGATGCACAAGCCAATGACTTAGACGATATAGTTGACAATGAACATGATAGTGTTGCAGATTCACCGGTTATAGATGGTGAAATTAAGAGAAAGAAAACCAGAAGACCTACTGGAATGCATGAGATCACTCGTGCGTGCAGTGAAGGTCATAGAAGAGTGGTGCAATACAATGAGAATGGTCAGCCAATTGGGTCTAATGCAGTAAAATTGAAAAGTTTCATAGGAACGTCCGTCCGATCCCATGTTCCAATTACATACAATAGTTGGAAAGCAGTGCCATTGGAGATAAAAGAAAAGATTTGGGACCTCATTCAGGTATAAACATAATCCTTAAATGGTATTTAAGTTTTATTTGCTTTCATTAACATATAACATTTGGTGTGGATTCGTAGGGTGGATTTGTTGTTGACCATAGATCGAAGAAGAATCTCATGCAAACTGCGGGCATTTGTTTCCGTCAATTCAAATATGCTTTGACTACGAAGTATATAAGGCCATTTAAGGATGATCTAGAGAAATTAAAATGTCCCCCAATTGAGTACTCCCATATTGAACAAGAACATTGGGATGCCTTTGTCAGTTTTCGGCTTAGGGAAGAGTTCGAAGTAAGTATGGTTGTTAGAAACATTCAAACTTTGTATTCACTTACATTGTAGCTGCAAAGTATCATTATGACATTTTATTGTGTAATTTTATTAAGGTGGTCAGTAGTAAGAACCGAGCAAAGAGGAAAAAACACATGTATAATCATCGAATGTCGCGGAAGGGGTATGCAAATCTTTCGGAAGAGCTGGTAAGATACTAATTCACTACTATTTATTTTTTTATACCACCTACATATTACATTTGAATCCAAGTTCACGTGCGATGGTTTGTTATTGGTGCAGAAGGAGTCGTTACCAAATGAAGATCTAACTAAGCGATGCGTTTTATGGAAAAGGGCTCGAATGGATCGAGAAGGAAAAATTCCAGACAAGCAAACGCAAGGAGTGGTGGATCGTATAGTAAGTATTTCTTGACTACCTATATTTCATTGCATTATCAGTAAATATTGATTTTTTCTTTTCAATAGGATGAAATGTTGATCACTCATAATGTCGAAAGTGACAACATATCTACGGGTGAAGATATCCTATCACAAGCATTGGGGAGCAAAGATCCTCCAGGAGTAGTTAGAGGATTGGGTAAGTTTATCATGCCCAGTAAATATTTTCATACACCAAAACAAGTGAAGAAGGAAGACAAAGTTACATTTGACGCGGAAGAGAAGGCAAAGATGACCGCACGAATAAAAGAGTTGGAAGAAGAACTTAGAAAACAAAAAAATCTAACCAAGATGGAATCAAACAAGGATGGTTCTTCAGAAGACATTAAAGAAGGAGACGGTGAACCTGTTTCCAGCAATGAAAAGGTCAAATGTGGCACCTATTCACCGTACTCAATGTGTTAATGTAGATGTTAAATATTTAATACCATAGAATTTTTTTTTCAGGTGAAGAAAGAATTATTGGACCAGAGGAAGACTTCACGGAGAGGAAAAAAGGATGATTCTCCAAGAGATATTGATAAAAGTGGTGAAGCAGAAAATAAAAATGACCAGGTTAATGTGTTTCAATTCATCTCCTAAGTAGTTTTTCATAAACTTTGCAATAACAATTCATCCGAAAATGAAATTTTTAATCCAGGCGAAGGCAAAATTGTTGAAGCACACGGGAAGTGATCAATATGTTGAAGTGAAGGTTGAAAAAGAAGAGGTTTCATGTCTATCTTGTAGCTTAAAGAATCTCATGTAATATGCATTGACAATAATATATGTAATGTAAGTTCGTTTATTTCCTACAGGTGGATGAACGTAAACAACAGAACTCAAGCCAATCTGTCGCCCCAAAGCCCATTAAGGTATGTTTTTCACTTTAATCTAGTATATATTCTACATAATATACGTTAGTAAACATTAACGGTTACATTTCAACTTACTCATGGTAGGATGGAACTTCTTGTTTGTTGGCGATCGGATCTAAAAATAATGTAGTCGGAGCGGGGACTATATTTGACTATGACGTTAATAGTGATAATGTGAAGGCTTCACTTGACGTAGTTGTTCATGGTGATTGTTCTGTCCCAATACCAAGAAAGGGAGAAGAAAATTTGTTGTCTCAAGAAGTAGGCTCACACTTGCTATGGCCACGGGATCTTGTGATAATTGATAATGAAAAGGTAACCTTTTCCATCCTTGTTGGTTCTTATTCTATATAAGTAATTTATTTTCATGTTACACTATTTGTTGATAGGAGGAGGGAAAAAATTCAAATAAATGTTTAGGAGTTCTATCAATGACTCCCATTCAAAGTTCACCGGTTGCTTTACGCTGTTTACTCCGTGAACTTGAATACATTGGATCATCAATTCAAATCACTGTACCGACGGAAGTATTTGGAATCCACCGCAAGTGCTGTATTTTGGTTGAGGTCTTACGAGATTTTTGTCATATGCGCCCTATATGCACTCCTTGTATTGATGCGTATATGATGTAAGTAATCTTACTATATCATGGTTTAGTATTAAAATATACATATTCAGTACTGTATAAAGTTTTATTGATATTATAGTTACTTATACAAACTAATGGAGAAATCAAAGACTTTGAGTTTGTATAAGTTTTTAGATGCTGGTTCCATCTCAATCTCAACCAACAAAGAATCTCGAGCTCAATTGTTGTCCTCGAGAATGGCAGGATTGGATAATCAACTTCTCATCTTCCCTTACAATTCTGGGTATGTTGTATAAAATGCATTATATTATATTTTGAGCACTGTATATGATTTTTTGTGATTCTTTAAATTTGTAGGAATCATTGGACTTTGATCATTATTGATCATCGAAAAGTAGCATATTTTGGATGGACCCTTTAAAAAATCGACTCGACCAAGATATCATCAGTGTGATAGGCATGTACGCATGTTATAGCATTTCACAACTTTAACTAGTATGAATACATAAAGAGACATGTTACATTTAAAGCCATTTGTAGGGCTTGCAAGATTGTTGACCCTAAGAAGAAAAAGCTTAGTTGGAAATCAATTAAGGTATGCTATTTTGTACATAACATAGTTTATCCAATAAACATGTACAAAATTGACTTAACATGTGTTTTGCATTTCATACAAACAGTGCCCTAAGCAATCTGGTGTGGTGGAATGCGGATATTATGTCATGCGATACATGCGTGAGATAATATTATCAGGAACCACATCAATTTTAGATATAGTACGTATTACAAATTCATACAAATTGAAGTTACGTATTCAGTGCTTCAAGTTTATTTCGCCTTCTTTGTTTATAGATGAAAGGTGCGCCACGTACATACTCACAAGATGACATTGACGTGGTACGAATTGAGTGGGCAGAGTATGTGGGATCGCACATGTTCTTCGCATAGGTTTTGTGGCAGTAATAGTTGTTGGAGTCTGGAGAAGACAGAACTTTTTTTTGTGGATGGAGTACTTATATTTTGTTGCTCAATATAGAATTGAATGCATTTGCGAAATACCTTTTGTGGAGTTGAAGCATGAATTAAACTGGTATGGGTATGATCGTTAAATGTCGTCGTTTTTTTGGAGGTATTGTAGAATTCTGGTGTGTTTGATCTGTTATATAACTCCATCACTAGTTTTATATTAACATTTATATTTTTTGTTTGGAAAAGGTTGGCATGACACATGATATTGTCTATGGTTGGGTAACATCACAAGTGATTTTTTGCCATCGAATCAGAGAAAAAAACTTTCAAAATGATTGTTAGCAAAAAGGTAAAATGGGGGTGATGGAAGTGTTATGGTTTTGTTGGATTTGTATTATGTTGATCTTGTTATTAAACTTTATAATCTTGGTTGACTCTTACTCTTCTATATTTATCTTATTTGTAGTTCGTATTTCAATATTTTGAGAACAATGTTATGTGGAAGAAGTAGGTCGGAGGAAGAAGTTTTGAAGTTGCAGTCTTTTTTGGTGCTTAAGAGGTATATATCACATAACCTACAATTATTCGTTTATTTCAATTAGATTATATTGTCAAGACCTCAGTTCAAATATTGGCTCACATTACTAGATTTAGGTAGGCTTAATTTCTTCTTATAGTTATTAGAATTCTTTCGAAATAGTTATTGGCATCGATTGACACTGGATTTGTCTATGTTGTGGAAAATTCCCTAATAGTTATTACAATTGGTTGAAAATAGTTATTGGCATTGATTGACGTTGAAAGTGTCTATGTTGTGGATTTGTCTATGTTCACTTGCCCCCCCTGCTCCTCCTCCTCCTCATCCTCCTCATCCTCCTCAGCGAAGCAATCAATTCAATTAACCCTTATTCTTTCTAGTAGAGTAGTGTATAAGTTAAGATTGGAGGTTATTCATGTTATTAAGGTTAAAAAGTGAGATTATAATGTGATATAGTATATATTTATGTGGCTATATTGTGATCCTATGCATAATTTTTGTTTGAAAGTGTTCATCGAAGCTTACTTGTATTGAGTCAAATTCTAAAATGAATGTTTTTTTTTCATAGGGTTCTTGGACAATGCCATTGGAGCAAGGAAGCCCACCAACCAAGATATTTAAATAGGTGTTGTATATATATTTTTTGGTATTATGCCAACACTTAGTTGTAAGTACTAAATTTGTAAATGATGTACATAGAGTTTGATTACTAGCTAGCTTCCTTGTATTAACAATTGGAACTATATTATTATATATGAAAGTTACTTTTTATGTTCGTGTACACATTTTGTGTTGAAACTGAAGGAAACACAGGTGTAATAACATGTATGAAACACAGGTGTAATAACGTATATCGTGGTAATGGTTTCTATGATATATGACAAAAGTCATGGTATGAAATTAAATGACCTTAAAAAAAATGTCATAGTTAATGTATTATTGACATTTTAAATGTGTCATTATTTGTTTTGCGATGACAGAAGTATAATGTCAACGTAACTCTTTATTTGACAGAAAAAAGTCAACATTTTCATTTTCTAATGACGGTATAAAATTGTCATAAAAACCGTTTCCATGACTTATAATAAATGTCAATGTATATTTATTGTTGACTGTGTCTAGAAGTCATGAAACTATCAACGATGACTGATTTCTCATGTGTCATCTATACACTTTAGATGATGGGCGATTAAATGACTAAAAAAAAGAGTCAAGAAATGTGGTAATGACTGTTTTTTAGAGTCATAGAAGCCTATTTTTGTTGTAGTGAAACATAAACTGTTGCAAGTACTAAACTAGGGGTATTATATACCATGTATTGTTTCTCACAACACTAATGAATGATTTAATTCCTTTTAAAACAATACTCTCAATGCAAACCAAAGGTAACTTGTAAATAAGTGAATTTAGGGTTTGGTTTCTGATAATAAAGTTCAACATTAAATGAGAAAGAAGAATTAAAGCCAACGTCATGTTTCAACCCACATATAAGTTGTCTTATGCACTATGCGGCTCCATCACAATGGATCACCAAATTATGAACCAAAAACAACTCCTACTTAACTTTGTTTCCTAAGTTCTTTTAGGAGACTAAGTAGTTAGTCCTATATCTCATAACTAACTGATTCTGGGGTGAATTCATGTAATCTCTTAGTTCTATGATGTGTCTTGTGTTTAAGAACATGTGACAACCTATGTCTAAGCTTAAGTCTTATATTCTTTTATAAGGTTCACTTATATCTTAACCTTCATAGTAATAAGACTCCACTAGAATGCTAACTTAAATGGCCAGTTTAACTAAATTCAACAGAAAAAGAAAGTGTAGATGCAATGTGATGCGGTTGCATTGACTATAAGCTATATTATCCTTAAGGTATCCACATGACTGATCCATTAGAAAAATTAACCCATAAGTAGTTGAGAATGAATAAACTCCATTAAATCAAATGCTACGGCCGGTATAATGTATGTATATATATATATATATATATATATATATATATATATATATATATATAATGCTAGAAAAACAATACATAAACTCCTTGAATCAAACCAACAAACTAAGGGGCTCTCTAGGATGGATTCAACATTTCTTAAAGTGAACCCTCACTCTGCAGTCCTCACGAGCAGGAATGACATAAAGAACTATACTTTTCAAAGGTGAACTTTCATTCCTGAAGAGTGTTTGGATGAATTTCATGGGCTTCTTCAGAAGTATGAAGATTTTTGATCCCTTAATGACTCCTCAACAATTTATAGGCTAAAATTGTTGATTGAAGATTGAAATCCATGCCTCTTGAAAAAGCAATAAGATGACTCGTCACTGAAATACGAATGTTAAATAGAAAGCGCAGACAAGCATTATAACAACCAACAAACTAACATCAAGTAAAAAAGTAATTGCACATAGGAGTTGGCAACCAGCTTGACGATAATCACCTATGTCTAGGGGGCAGTGTGCCCAAAAAAAGATAATCCAATAATATTGAATAGTTAAGCGTTTACAACAAAGTACTTATCTAAAAAGTATCGATTTCTACAGTGACTTTTGTTTAGAGCTTAACTTGCTAAACACCTAGGCTCCCCAAGATGTGAGATTCCCTCTCAATTGTACTTAGGCTCCCCTTAAGTGTAATAATATTAGTGAAAGACACTTCACCATTCGACAGTGCGTGAGACTCCTATCAACTTGATTATCTTCCTTGCAACTCAATGAACTCCTTTCACCGGTGAATCTTAGGTCCCCCTAAGATGGAGAAATCCTTCTCGAGAATCAAGTCTTAGGCTCCCCCTAAAATCGAAAATCCCTTCTCTGTAGTGATGCCTTAGGCTCCTACTAAGATAAAGATTATCTTCAAGGTTTTGCTCTCGTCGAATGATAAAGTTGCACAAAGAATAAAACGCATTGATGCACAACTTAGCCACCAAGAACAAAAATTCTTTCTTTAGGATAAACAAAAGCGGCAACTCTAAATGTTCATCATTAATCTCCTTTTATAAATCGAGACCAAGAAAGAAAATAAACTCCAAAATAAAAAATAATTAGCAATGTCTCGAATAAGGAAAATATCGAGCATAATATATTTACAAGAAAAATCCAGATAAGGAAAAAAAATATTCTGCAGGAATCAATATTGCCATAGGCAGATGTTATGACTATATTTGTGACACCAACACAATCCTCCAAACTGCCTTCTAAAAATAGAGAATCAATCAGCAAATCTTCAACAAGCTTTCCCTTTGGCTGATATTTTTAAGATAGAATAATCACATCAACCAATCAACAAAAGTACGAGATGTTAGAAATAAAATCTAACCATCAACAGAAACATTTGAAAAAGTAGAGGTCTTAAAGTCTTTACAAAAGCAAAACAAACAGATTAAGTCTTCCAGCCAGCCAAACACCAACCCAAACACAAAAAAAAAAAAAAAAAAAAAAAAAAAATCCACCAAACACTACACCAAACAAACTACTACTCCATTGAACATTGACTCTATAGGGTTGAAATCCCTATGCATCGGAGGTTCTTCAGAGAACCAAACATTATATTTTAATTTAGATAAAAAAACCAATACATGTGGCAAATAATAATAATGTTACAAAGACATTCTACTTCAAACATAGGCTAAGCATGCTATGAAAAATTAAAGATTCTAAATCTATAATAAAATTACAGAGAAGAAAAGACCATACTTTCGTTGTGACTTAGGTGGATTTTCACCAACTCCTTTGGGAAAATATTTCTTCTCTGCACAATCCCTGCAAAATGCGCGGAACACCACCACTTGGATTCATTAGTAATCTTCTTTGGAAAAAATGAGGCAAGATGGTGGGATCCTAATTTGTTTTTGGGAAATTCTACAGAGAGTGATTGGGAGAGATGAGAGAACCTATCTTGGAACTTATTTCCTCTGTATCACTCAAAAGGGAGGAGAAAGCCAAAACTAACCTTCTTCCCTTTCGTTAGACGTGGAACATATATAGAAAAAACCATTGTGGACTCATACCACGTATCATAACCGAAGTATCAATTATATTATTTAATCAATCAAATCCAATTTAATTGATTAATTTATTTAAATCATATTTAAATAAATATCCCTCACATAATCTATAGTTTTAATTCAATCAATTTAATTAAATCAAGTTTAATCAAATTAAATAAAATAATTAATTAATTCACCAGTCAATTAATCATTAAATTAAACATCATATATTTAATTTTTACCCTCTAGTTGAATCACATTCAATTATATTTCTCTCAAATAACTTATAGTTTTAATGTGCATCTAATGGGCATTAGTTTTAACCTATAGTTTTAATATGAACTCAATTCATATTAAATTTAATATTTGAACTCCTTCAAATATTTAATTCTCCCATAAATTAAATTTGGACTCAAATTCAAAATAAATTTATATTATAAAGTTAATAAACTTTATATTATAACGTATATCCATACATTATATTGTTTCCCTAATTAGATTTGAACATTTCAAATTACTATAATTACCTCAATACTCTTTATGAGCTAGCTACCAGTGGGACCTAATGAACCTACAGATCATAAGATCCAGCGATAAGAGATTAATTGGCTAAACTCATTAACCAAGGTAATCAGTGTTTGTTAACTATGGGTACACTTTACTATAGACCTACAGTTGCACTCTTGCAAATATATTTGTGTCCACGGACATCGACTAACAAGAGCAAGTTAGTCCTTCACGAGTGTTTGTAACAACAGATGAGTCAAAATTATCGTTTTACCCCTAGGTTACCTCTACTTCCTTATGTACCAGTGCTTCTCTAATAAACAGCTTGTTTATGGTTCAACCACTAAACAGAAACCTATCTTGTGCCATTTAGAGGGTAGCGCCCTTTGTTCAAGACCTAGATACACTACATAAGGGAACACTCATTTACTTCTCTAAAGTAGGAATGAGTGAATTCTATATTGTGTGATTATGTTCCCAACTTCCGACTCAGTCTTATCCCAAAAATGGTAGGCTTATTGAGTAGGCGAACCGGCCACTCTCACCCATACAAATCAAAGGACAATCCCTCGTGATGAATGCTAGCTGAATCGCAGAATTCAACAAATTGCGCGTTTTCAAACTCCCTACCATGATCTCTCCTGATTCGTTTTACATTAAGATCTTTCTCACATTGCAATTGAAGCCATATAGCTTGAAAATTGACAAAATCTTCAAATTTCTCTCACAAAAAACGGACTAAAGTGTACCGGGAGAAGTTATCAACAACAACTAAGACATTACGCTTTCCTCCCAAGCTTTCTGACTGCATTGAACCCATAAGGTCCAAGTGGAGAAGCTCCAAGATACGCGTTGAACTCAACTGACAAACCTACTTTTGCTAAGTGTGAGTTTGTTTACTTGACTAACAGTCACCATAGATGAGGTAATAGGAGACAAAGATGAGGAACCAGAGATGGCCTTTTTCGCCAGAGACTTTTGAATGGTCTTCATGCTTACATGACCAAGACTTTTATGCCATAGGCCAGCTTCGTCTTGTCTTGAGAAACGTTTTCAGGAGTCCACAAGTAACAGTTATCTAAGGACCGTGTCCCAAAAACTCTATGCGCATTTTTAGTGTTAACTGCAAGTGTACGGGTCAAGTTATAATATAAAATGGTTAAGTCCGAGTATCGTTCCACTGGAGATCCAATTGGGAAGGTTTAAGTTACTTAGCTATTCTAGAATTGAATCAATTTTATTTGAGGATTGAAATTGAATATTATAAGTTAGGGAAAAATACAAATCAAATAAGGAAAGTATCAAAGGGAGAAACACAAGAGTCAAAGAGAGTTCTAGGGTAATGAATCCTTGTTTATTTCATCATGCAATATTATAGATTTCATGGATTTTATTGTAATTCATATGCCTAAGTCTAGAAACTTAATTCCAAGTTATTTTCTCTAAAAAAACAACCCTTTCTCATGCAACTCGATTGATTATTAATCTCTTAAAACCAATACAAAATTACATGGCATTAAAAATAGTCTTTAGCAACTTTTATTGTCAACCTAACTACTCTCGTGATAGATTAACAACAATTCATTGTTATAGATCAAGTTAAACATACAATCTCTCAATCATACATCTAACCTAACATGTGAGGATGGCCAATCCTCAAGAATAAAACACAATAACAATGAAAAGCATAATTATTCAAACAAAACCATGAGTCTACAAAATTAACATGAATTCATAAACAATTCATCAAAACTTAAAACTAAAGAGTTTAGCCACTCATAGCTTGAAGCAACATGTTTAAGCAAAATAAACAAAGAAAGAGTGTAAAGAAAGGGAAACTCTACTGAAAAGAGGTTCTTGATTGAGGTAGCACCATCACGATCTCCTTGGCTCTCACGTCGGACTTCGAAGGGCCCCAAGACTATCTCGAACTCTTTTCCTCTTCCTTGCAACTAACTCACTCTTTGAACTCTCACTTAATTCTCTCCTTTTTGTATATCTTTAGGTCTGCAACTTCCTTGCTTTTTCTTGATTTTCCCCCCTCCTTTGGGCTGTTGGAAACCCCCAAATTTATAGAGTTTGGCCGCCCAAAAATTTAACCTAAAATACAAATTCTTTCATTTAAGTAACGCTGGCGCCGCAGCGCTAGGGTTTCAACAAAAAAAAGTTTGCTCTCGGGTTTTAGCGCCGCGGCAGCGCCGTCCAAGCGCCGCGATGCTGTCATGGGTTCAACAAGGATGCGTCGAGGCAGCGCCATCTCGGCGCCGTGATGCTACTATGCATCCAGACTGATGCGTTTATGCTTCAGCGCCGCGGCAGCGTCGTCTCAGCGCCGCAGCGCTATCCCAAAATTTGTCCTTTTGAGTTTTTCAGCTCTTTTTCGCCGTATTCTTGCTCGATTTTGATCTTTTAGTCGTTTCTTCTAATTTTCCTCGTTTTAACCTGAAAGTCACTAGCAAACAAGTGAAATCTAATATAAAACTCCCTTAATTTGAGAGAATATAAAGCACTTTTCAAGTGCTTATCACCTATCATAACAAGAGCATTGGCATCATTTGTAAACAACATACAATCTTTGGTAAATCTCATGTTCAGGCCTTGATCACAAAGCTGAATTATACTAATAAGATTGGCAGTAAGACCTTCAACTAGCGTGACATCATTTAGAGAAGGTAGGCTTTGGAAATTCTATTTCCCTTTTCCAATAATCTTACCAACAATACTTTCTCCAAAAGTGACCTTTCTTGCACTCACAAGTTTGAGATCAGTCAAAAAATTTCTTTCACCAGTCATATAACGAGAACTTCCACTATCAAATTACCAATCTCCTTTGGCAGAAGATCTGAGTGAAGTCAACATTGCATTTGGTCGAAACATTCTTCACTCTCCAAATTTGTTTCAATTTACATCCTTCCGTTCGTTTGTTACAAGAGAAGTGAGAAGCCTTAATTTAGTTTGAGGACTTGTGGAGCAAGTCCAATAATTGATAGGAGAAAGAATGTTTGCGACTGGCTTTGCCACAAAAGTGAAAAATCCATCGAGGTCTGCTACGTTTGTTAGCTTCTCCTTTAGACCTAATAGAAGAAGTTCCAGCATGGTTGTATCATTCAAGGTTCTGAGCTCTGACAAACTCAATCTTCTACTTCCCTTTAGATTGAGGCTATTTGTGAACTGCCCTTCAGTTTTCGAAAAACCAAGTCCATTTTATCACCAACAACTTTTCCTTTGGACAAAATTCTTTCAAAAGATATTGTAGCAGTGTTAAGCATTCTGAAGTTTTAACAAATAGATTATTTCTCAACTCTGGCCTGAGACAATTATCGTTTTAGTTCTGCTATAATGGCCATAAGTATGTGATTGTTAGCAATCAATTACTCAGTTCTCTCTGTCAGCAATCAACGACTCAATTCTCTCTTTTCACACATTAAATACCTTTAGGCCATCTTGCCACTTGTTGGAAAGGGCTTGAGAGGAGGGATCATCAAAAATTTATTGTGAATGATCGTCAAAATTGTCTGTAAACACATCCTATTCAGAAATCTCGACTAGAGGTGTCAGAAGAAATGTTACTTACAAACTTTGTCATCTTCTTCTGACTCACTGCTATCTTCAGACTCATCACTAGACAAAGTTAAGACATAGCTTTTATTCTGCTTCTTTATAAAATTGGGACATTCTGCTTAAAAATGTTCATATCCTTCACACTCTCTACATTTGAAAGTCTTTTCCTTTTGAAGAGTAGAACTCGCAGGTTTTTAAACGTCTTTCTTGTTACTTGGAGTTTTGAATTGTTAAGGAGTAGAGGTGTCACCAGACTTGTTGTCTTTCAATGTAATGTTGCCAAATTTCTTCCTGAACCTTTTGAGAACATGGTTGAATTGCTTAGAGAGTAATGCAATAGATCCGGTTAGGGAATCTTCAGAGTCCTTGTCAGGATCATCAATATGTTATCTAGCTAGGGATTGCAATGCAATACCCTTATTCTTCTTTTGGGGTTTCCCTTTTAAGGACATTTCAAAGGTGAGTAAAGAGTTGAATAACTCATCAACTTTCAAAGTAGATATGTCTTGAGCTTCCTCAATAGCAGTAACTTTCATATCAAATTTCTTATAGAAAGACCTAAGAACCTTGTGAACAAGTCTTTCCTCTGAAATTTTCTCCCCAAGTGCAAACGATTCGTTGGCAATATCTAGTAACCAAACATTAAATTCAGCAATGGACTCTTCATCGTGCATTTTTAAATTCTCGAACTTTGAGGCCAACAATTGAAGTCTCGACATTCCGGGGGGGGGGGGGGGGGGGGTGGGGGGAGAGAGGGGGGGAATTTACCCCATCCTTGCCCCTATCCTCGCCATTTGTAGGTGGAGATTTCCTGTCAGGGAAATGGGTCCCCGCGCTCGAGAGCGAGAGTCTGAGAGAGAGCGAGAGAGATAGAGTGATTGTGAGTGAGGAAAGGAGCGAGATCGAGAGCAAGAGTCAACATCTTATATATATATATATATATATATATATATATATATATATATATATAATTAACTTTTATATTTAATCAGGTCGGGGTTGGGGCAGGGATATCCTCCCCGTCCTCGAACAAGGATCCTAAAAAGATCCCCGATTTGACCACATCCTCAATCAAACTAGAGATTCCCCGACCGATCAGGTCAAGGCCCCCTGAGGACCCAACCCTGTGGGTTTTTTTGCCAACCCTACAATAGACAAAATACCCCAAGCCTCCTTTGCAGAGACACAAATATTAATCAATTGAAATGTGTAGCGATCAACATCGTTAAATATGACATTCAGAGCACATGAGTTTCCTAATAATGTTTCATCTTCAGCCTCTGACCATTGTAATTCTGGGTTAAGAACTTCCTTACCATCTTCAATTTTGGTGATGGGATAAGACCAATATGACATTCAAAGCACTTGGGTTTCCTAACAATGTTTCATCTTCAGCCTCTGACCATTTTAATTCTAGCTTAAGAACTTCCTTACCATCATCAATTTTGGTGATGGGATGAGACCATCCTGTAACCATAACCTTCCAAATCTTACTATCAATGGATTTTAGAAAGGCAGTCATTCGAGCTTTCTAGTACGAATAGTTTATTCCATCTAGAACAAGGGGTCTAGTAGTGGAGCCACCTTCTTTAATCTCGTTCATGATCGAAGAACCTGAGATAGAGGTGACCCACTTTGATACCAATTGAAAAATCAATAAGATGATTCGTCACTCTAATATAGATGTTAAACAGAAAGCACAGACAACCTTTGTAATAACCAGCAAACTAACAGCAAGTAAAAAAGTAATTGCATATAGGAGTTGGTAACCCAGTTCGGTGATAATCACCTACGTCTGGGGGGCAGTGTGCTCAAAAAAAGATAATCCACTAATATTGAATAGTTAAGCGTTTACAACAAAGTACTTATCTGAAAAGTATCGACTTCTACAGTGACTCTTGTAGAGCTTAACTTACTAAACACCCAGGCTCCTCCTAGATGTGAGACTCCCTCTCAATTGTATTTAGGCTCCCCTTAAGTGTGATGATATTAGTGAAAGACACTTCGGCATCCAACAGTGCGCGAGACTCCTCTTAGCTTGATTATCTTTCTTACAACTCAATGAACTCCCTTCACTGATGAATCTTAGGCACCCTAAGATGGAGAAATCCTTCTCAAGAATCAAGTCTTAGGCTCCCCCTAAACCGAGAATCCCTTCTCAGTAGTGATGCCTTAGGCTCCCCATAAGACAAAGATTATCTGCAAGGTTTTGCTCTCGTCAAATGATAAAGTTGCACAATAGAATAAAGAGAGCAAAGAATAAAACACAATGATGCACAACTTGGCCACCAATAACAAAACTCTCTATTCACGATAAACAAAAGTGGCGGCCTTAAATGTTCACCATTAATCTCCTTTTATAAATCGAGGCCAAGAAAGTAAATAAACTTCACAATTAGAAATAATTAGCAATGCCTGGAATAAGGAAAATATCGGCCAGAATATATCTGCAGGAAAATTTCAGATAAGGAAAGAAAAATATTTTGTAGGAATCAATATTTTCATAGTCAGATGTTAAGACTATATTTGTGACTCCAACACAATTCTCCAAACTTCCTTAGAAAAAATGGAGAGCCTATTAGCAAATCTCCAACACCTCTAACAACACTAGTTAACATCGGAGCTGAAAAAACTATTGAAGACTGCAAAACTAGCAAAGGTTGAACTGCTGTGAAACTAGCGCTGACATGGTCTAGGACACGATGCAATCGCATCAGATTGTATTTTTGCAAAAATAATAAAACAAATCTTAGATGCACATAAAGTAGTTCAAATCACCCTAAACTTGCTTAAGACTAATAATGGACATGTGCTACCTCATTTTACTTAATTTAGGACACTACAGGGTCAAAATGATGTAATTACCAATCACCAGTCTCAATAAATACACCAAGACAACTCCATATGACACTATAAGAGATATAGCCTTGAGCAATGAAAGTTAGAGAAGATTTGTAAATCATGATCTCAACTTTAGCGACAAAAAATGTATTTTGTCTCTAAGTTTCCGATGAATTAATCTTTCATTGCATTTTGCGATGAAATATTTATTTTGAGTTTATTAAACTTCTAAATTTCATTCTAGCTTTCATTCGACAATTTAAACCTCTCCCCCTTCTAGATTTTGTTTGACAAATATCGTGGAAAACTTAAATTTTGAGTCAATTAAACTTCTAAATTCTCACAAACCAATCAATTTAGACCTTTCATTACATTTATTTTGAAACTCATTCATGCATTGATTCTAAACATGTATAAATTTCTTTGAGGGTAGGTTTTAGAAAATAGACAATTAAAGTAAATTCATAGACTATTCTCAAGGAAAATTATGACTAAGAGTCTAAATGGATTCATTTATGAAAATTTAGAAGTTTAATTGATACAATTATAAATTTGACATGAATATTTTTCCAAATGGAACTTAATAGAAGGTGGAAATTGATACAATTATAAAAGTCCGAAGTTTAAGTTGATACAACCCCTAAGTTTAGGGGTATAAATTGATTTTTTTCCCTACTGACATTAGTGCACAAAGTTAATAAAGAGTTTGCAATGTCAAGTAGTTTCACAGCCAAAGCAGAAAGGCTACACACACTAAATCAACACTAACAAGTATGCCTTTGATCCCTGTCTTTCTCGTGTACAACCTAATCTCTAACCAAAAATCACAAGACAAAAAACATACATAAAAACACATTGAAAAACACATATAAATAACTTCAAATTCTCATTTGTTTCTTGGTCTATATAGAACCTAAAAAATGGGCATAATTATCCCTAGAATCTTTGTCCTTATTTCTCTCTTATTCTTAATTAGTGTCTCTTCAGCAGTCCCAATAGTGTCATCTCAAACCTCAAACCACACAAGTCTCCAAGCTGCCATTGAAGACATGAAGGCCAAATCCTTCTATGGCTTTGCCATCCTTCTCCAAATGCTCAACATCACCACCCAACTAACCCTAAAAGAAATCACCTTCTTCATCCCCCAAGACCCTCAGCTCTCCAATATCTCCATCGCCGTCGACCATCTTGAGGCCTTCGTCCTCAGCCATTTGATCGTCATGCCACTTCAATTCAGTGACTTGATTCGATTTCCAACCGGTTCCATCGTTCCTTCAGGTTACCATAATAGGATGATCAGAATCCATAACCACGGAAGAGGCCATTTTGTTGTCAATAATGCTGTAGTCAACGTTCCTAATGTTTGTTCTAGTTCTGAGGGTATTAAGTGTCATGGGGTTAATAAGGTTATTGATTATGGTAGGGCTTCTTATGGTAATCTTCATAATTAAATTCTAGGGTTATATCTTTGGAATATAGTTTGTTGGAATACAAAATGAAAGTTCACTATCGTTGAATAATAAAGTACTTTAATATTGAAATTAAAGTACTTTAATATACTAGAGTTTTCTTGTGATTTCTTTCCTCAAACAAAAATAAATAAAGTACTTTAATATTAGAATTAATGGGTGTGTTTAAAAAGAACTCATACCAAAACTATACTTTTATCGATTGATTGAAGCATTTTTTCATAACCATTTTGTTTCTAAAATTTTAGCTTAATTTCAGTTTGCATATATAAATACTACTTTTACTCTATACAAAACAAAGTTCTTTTAGTTTTTAATTTTTGAAATTTAAGCTAATAAATATTATTTCTAATTAGGTGGGTTTTTGTTGGGTCATGGGTGTCTTGTTCAAAGGTTTTTTCTTAAAATTTGTTTTAAATTTTAAATTTTTGTTTTTCTTTTAAAATTTGACTAAAACTTGGTATATATGTGTAAAATTTAAAAGAAAATAAGCCTAATGATTAGAAATGAATAACTAAAAATCAAATTTATAATATAAAAACGGCACCATCTTTGAAAAACTTTTTAGACCCTTTTAACCTTTTAATTATTAATAAGTTATAGATATGTCATTATAACATTTATATTAATTTTGAATATCAACATTTAATCATGTATGCACGTTTTTCAAAAAGAAAAAAAATTGTTACAATTTCTTTCCAAACAGTTATTTTATTATTACTTCCAAAAATGGTTACACTTTTCTTATTTAATAATTAATAAATGTCACAATTTCTTTTAATAAACAAAATAATTACAAAAATGATTTATTAAACTTTAACCGGTTAAATACCAATTGACAACTAACGAGTTTCTATGCATTATTACTAAAAAAATTAATTATTCATTAAGTATATATTCATGTAGGTTTTATATTAAAATAAAAGTCCATATAATATATCTTAAATTTTATCTTTTTATTCTATAAATGTTTTTGCTTTTGTTGATTTTTTTTTCCTTCATAAAGTATAGTACACATTAATTAAAAGATAAAATACCATTTAAAAAAGTAAATTATATACAATCAATCTTTCTTTCAGAAAATATACAATGTAATGTAATACTTCTATACATACATTACTTAACTTAATAAAATAATTTATGAGAAAATAAAATTTAGAATATAAAGGGTTTGGTTGATTTAATATCTATTAATTAATTATAAAACTAATAATTTTGTTTTAATTATAATTAATAACAGGATTTTAAAAGTTTGAAATTTTAAGGATTCTTCAACATTCAACTTCTAGGTACAAGCTAGAGCCTACAACCCTATATAGTCTTTCCTTATGATCTTTTCTACAAAATTGTGAATCTCTTCTTCTTAATTACTTTGTCTTTCTCTCCTGATATCCTCTCAAAGTTTCTAAGTTCGTATGAATTATAAAAGTAGTATAAAGCACTAATGAAAGACAAGATGTCGAAATACTTTTAAGACATAAGTATTAATTTCCTTGGTAAATGTTATCACAAGTATTTTAAAATCAATTTTTATTGTTGCATTTTACTCTAAATGCTTAAGTATGTTTAGAATTTTTTTTTTTTTTTTTTAATTTAATCAATCCAACATGATTACTCACCATTTTTTTTATTCTAAACCATAATATCAATCTATCATCTATAATTATTTGATATATATGAATGGAGAAACTTCAATCATGCAATATGAACATCAAGGATGAATCATATATGCTGTCCAAGTTTACACTAAGCAAAAAAGAAGAATTATATAAAGTCAAATAGAATTTATGAAAAATTAAGTTTCATTTAATGAACAAAGACTTCAAACTACTTCAAATGAGGTGTCATTTACTCTTGGATGGTTACAAATGCATGAAATATGGATGAAAAATACTAATCTCAGATTTATTTTATTTATTAAAAGTATTTTTCAATTTTGAGTCATTTTATGTATTTTTGTGTTACAATTAGATCATGGCTTATAATGGTTATTAATTATGAGTGTTACAACATTTTAGATGTCTCATAGAATGTCTAGGGTTATATTTTGAGGCCCATATAATCTAATGTAATTGTTAAAAAAAAAAAAAAAAAAAAAAAGAAACTTGGAAGAGATTTGAAAATGTAGTAAAAGAGCTTTTGAGTTTTCTTTTAGCCTTGTGCTATGTTTCTTTTGCAATTGTACGTTGTTTAGGTTGCATGTCCAGAATCATTCAAGCTTGACTTGATTGATCTTGCTTGTGGAGTGATTTGAAGATCAAGGGTCGATGGGAGCATCAAGCTTTGTCCGATCCATGGTTTTGCTAATAGTAATCTGTCGTCTAACCATTCTTAGGGGTTGAGATCATCTTGATTTAGGGTGTTTGAGTTTGAGATCTAAAAGTCTTGTTCGTCAACAAGGTTATTAGATCCAAGTCCTCAATTGTTTCTTATCATTATTATATTAAAAAAATAACAACCCATAAAAAAAATAAAAAAAATAAAAAAAAAACTTTGTTTCTCTATTATACTCTTTATTTGGTAACATGAGATGATATAGTATGTTGCTTGACCAATTGCATAATCTAAACCATGAAAACGGTAGGAAAGCCTTGGATCTTAATGAAAAGTGGCAGAATAGGGGAGGGATAAAATTGCTTCAAGATAAAAAATAGGAGGGATGCCGAGTCAAGTCATGTATTACTATTGGCCATACAATGATGACATGCATTGTCAATCTCATTGGTATTCCATTGTTTTTGGACAAGAGTTAGATGTGACATTTCATTTCTCCGATAGATAAAGAATTAAAACAAAAGATCAAAGAATTTTATATATCATTGCAAACAAACAAGGAATTAAATCAACGAAAATATTTATTATTTGATTGAAGATATTTGTGAGGTTTCATTTAATGTTTTGAAGAATCATTTATGATTTAAAATTTGTATGATAGTTATTTTTGGAAAAACAAATCTAACCGAAAATTTCTTTTAATGGTTATGAACCCACATTTATATCCTTAATTATTATCATTATTGCTTGGTTTTAACTTTAATTTTTAACTCTGTCTTTTCACCAAACTATATTTATTGTACAAATTGGTATTAAATTTCATATTAAGTTTAATAATTTTCATTAATCAAATTAATCATCGATATGCCTTTTTCTGACAAATAATAAAAATAAATACGGTTATCCAATTCTAGAATCTATAAAAGATCTTAACTTCAATAATTATGGTTAGAATTTGAATTCAATATCAGGTATGTCTTGATTATTTTCATTTAAAATTTTTTTTATTAGCTTTTAAGGTATTAGATTTTTGCTATATATATATATATATATATATATATATATATATGACAAGATGGTAGCCATGTTTTACTTATTGAAATACTTTTGGATCGAAAAAAAGGAAAAAAAAAAAAGTAAAATATTGAAAAAGAATGGTAGTTTACAAAAATGGGCATCCTTTTTTTTTTTTTTTTTCTAATTATATATGCGTTTTTTTCATTACTTTTATTCTCTAAATCCGCGGTCTCTATTTATGAGAAATAGATGAAATTGGATGCTTGGATTCATCATATAATTCACCTATTGAAGAAAAAAAAATATTTATATTAATATCCAACACATAACATAGGTACTCCAATAACAACAACAATAATAAAACGACACTTATGTATTATTTTATTTGTATTAATACTCCAAAGCTTTAGGTAAATATTCCAACACAACTAAGTTGTTCCCCGTTTTTATTTTATTTTTAATGATTGTTTATATGTGTATATATATCATCAGAATGTACATTTTTGTTAGAAATAGTACATTATGCTTTAGAGCAAACAAAAGAGGAACTCCAAATCTACTGTAAGTTTAGGATATCAAAATGTATGAACTTATTATATTAAATTTATCTCAATCAAATTTGTCAAGCTTATTTAAAAGGAAGGAAGAAATACAAATATTCTCATATTTGTATAAATTATTAGGTTTAAAAAAATATAACAACTTCAATCTACAAAACTGCCACTACATTTATTTTATGAAAATGTTATGGGATGTTGTATTTTTTTTCTCTCTTTATTCTCTGTTTCTCAAAAGATCCATGAATTTGCATTTAAATTACTAAATTGTTATTAAGATATTTAGATTTCTTTATTTATATATATAAAATTTAATGGGGTTTCTCCTCCTATAGATGGAGAAACAAATTAAGAACAAGATGTGAATTACCAAGATTAAATTGACAAATTTTACCCGGTGCATTCAAAGTTAAATAAAGTTCACGTACAGTGTATGTGGTAAACCACTAGTGGTTATAAAATAGAGAACTTGAATTGTAGTGTGCCTCACTAAGAAAATAGTACGAACACAAAAACGAAAACTGGATGGATAAATGAGCATGCAGTGGAAATTAATTTGATCAATTTTCACTCTAATATGCTGAATTTAGAGGATTAAACATGCAATTAAGAAGAAAAACCAAAGTTTCAAGAACACTTACCCTTGAAGCTCCAAATTATCCTTCTTGGTTGTAGACCACCACAAGAATCTTCTCTACTATTCTCTAGGCTTAGATTGGATGGTGGGATCCAAATTTGTGGTGAATTTGAGAAAGAATGAAGGTTGGGAAGAAGATAAACAATGGATGGAATTTTGCAAAAATAACCCTTAATTTCACAAAATTCTTAACCATTTTTATGTCAAAATCATCTCTATTTATTAAAAAATAACATGCAATCCAATTGCATCAAAATTTGATAACACAAAATGGTTAATTTGTTGGTTAATTGTGAAGAAGACAACCAAGCTCCTAGTTTAGTTAGTGGGAAAATCCAATCTTCAAAAATAAATTTTAAAATCAATTTTCAATGAATTTCCAAAATTGAATTAAAATTGGTTTTTAATTTCAAAAAATAATTAAATAATTAAATAAAAATAATTTAATATTTAATTAATTAAATATTATTTTAATATTATTTTAATATTAAATAATAAAATAATATTATTTTTCCCACTTGTCCCGATTTTTCTAAAAAAACCGATATGAATCCCTATTTCATATGATTAATATTTAAATCATATTTAAATATTATAATTAATTCTACTTGTACGTTTAATTCGTAATTAAACGTCGATATATCATATATATCTGACTTTCATTCCTTAAGCCAAGATTTGAACGGTTCAAACTTATTCACCACATAATCTAAGATTTTAGTCCATTTATGAGCTAGTAGAGGGGTCTAATGGACCTACAGATCATGAGCTCCAACGATCCGAGATTAACCGGCCAAACTCTTTAACCTAGTTAACCCAACATTCGTTAATTAATGAGACACTCCACTAAAGCCCGTAGTTGCACTCTCCTCACTGTAGATATATTTGTGTTTATTTGATATAACCGTCACCGATAAGTCAATCCTTCACAGGTTGTTCATAACTTCAGCTAGGTCAAATACCAATTTACTTACATCTTTTCTCTACCATTGAGTTACATTAAGTACCATTGTCCCTCTAATGAACAATTGATTTAGGATCTAATCACTAAATCCATTCCCTCTCCTGTTCAACAACACTTAAGAGAACAACCTCTCTTCTATCCCTAAGTTGGTAGGAGTGAATTTCGTTTTGCAAATTCTATGTCCCCAACTATCTACCAAATCTATCCCATGAATGTTGAACAGCGCTATTGAGCTTACTCTCACCTATGCAGATCAAGGGATAATTCTGAATAAACAGGATAATTCTGAATAAACAGGAGTTCATAAATAACTCAAGATTCAGATCAAGTTATCTAGGTCATTGATAAGTGAAATTAATCAGTGTTAATCGTAAACGGTGTTAATACGTAACAATGATTATTTGAGGGTCAGTCTTACACAATTTCATTATGTAAAATACCCCGCTCACATGTCTCTACATAAGCAAATCAGGATCACTTCATTTATGACACTTTACTACAATCATGAAGCATGACACTTTACAACATTTGTAACAATCATGAAGCGAGTTGTATTCAATAGTGTCTCCAAGAAGAGGTACCCAACCTGATCTATGTACTATAGACTATTGAGGCTACTTACTCGAACTTGATCCTGTTTATGTTTCCACATAAATTACTCATGATAGTAGCCAAGGGTTCGTAGTTTAATTAGATTTAGAATTTAATAAATAATTAATTCACTTGAATAACTTCATATGTACTAAAATTCACCTATTTACAAAAACTACGAGCTTTAGGACATACAACCCAACAAAACTATCTCTTGATCAACTTCAATGCTTGATGAGAAATAGATGGAGAATAAACACAATTGTACTAGAACGAATTAGACAAAAACATATTAAAAAAAAAAAATTGAGATGGCAAAAGAAATTAAAATAGGGTGAAAACCAAATTTTATCTCTAAAGTTGACAAGTTTTTCATCCCAAAAGTTTAATTTCGTCTAATTCAATTCTAAAATTGAAACATGTGTTGCCATTTTTACTCTCTAGGTTCAATTTTCACTAAATCTACTCTATAGTTTTAACAAGAAGTTAATGAAATATTTGTCGAAACTTACTAGTTATTGTAACAAAAACATCAAGTCAGGGCACAAAATTAAACGTAACACAAATAATATTTGATTGATGATTGAATAAATCTTTCAAAACATTACTCCAGTAAGAGCGAGTTTTTTGAAAGAAAAGAACATATATGCAAAACAAAACAGAATTAAGAAAATGCTAGTTTTTCCAGGTTTCTTAAAATTCATATAAATAAAATATATTTAACCTACGCAAATTATTTTAAATAACAAAATTGTTGAAAATATTTACAAATACTAGCAAAATATCACAGCTATTGTCATCTATAGTAGATAGACAGTAAAATTTTGGTATATTTGTAAATATTTTAGTTTATTTTCCTATATTTGAAAACAATCCTTGAATGTGTTTATGTATATTCATATATTTTTAAAATATATTAAAAAACCTAAACAGGGTGGGGATACTCTTCCCATGCCCACCCCGGCCCGATCGGCAAGCCAATTTTAATCTCTGGTTTGACTTCCTGATCAAACTGGGAATTGCCCACCTCTGCAGATTTTTTTTTTTTTTTCCAATCATAGTTCTTTACCTATTTGTCAGATCCAAAATTACCATAGCATTAATCTTCACTCCCAATTTGGATTTAGTTAAACTTTTAAGTCCAAAATTTACTTTTTAGTCTACGAGTTTTTGGAATGGGTGTTGTTGATTCTCGGAAGAATTCCTAAGTGACAGCAGAGTTCTCTCCAAACCTCAACCGGAGACGAATAGCTCGAGAGAGAAGAGTCTTCCCTCCGCCTGACCATTTCACAACAGAACCTCACGCTTCCATCCACGTGACTCAAGACATTGACGCCTTTTCCTGCTTTCCATCTTATTTTTCTATCTTGATTTTAGATTTGTGTCAAGACATTAAGCTATCTAAAGTTGGGTTGCGTTAGCATCTAAATAAGAACCATAGTGTAACTATTGCATCTTGTCAATTGCAAACTTAATCCAATGCTTATGTGCATCTAGCTAATCGATATAAGTAGCAATAATCAGACTGCTCGAGAGGGTAAGTGATTGTGAAACTCAATTGACAAGGCCAAGAAGTGTTACCTGTCTATAGGAATAACCTTGGTTCTTAACACTTTCCTATGTGTTATAGACATATAACGTATAGCGGCTGACAACCGAGAGAAGAGTCGCAAGTATGAATAGACTATCACCATGCGTTTCCAATGTTAGATGTTAACCAACCCGAACCCTGTGTTTATCCATTCATTCAAATCATTAGCTGACTTTGCTGTGTCGCATGCCTTTCCATCTTCCACGTTTAGTTTAGTGTACATATTATCGCTTTCTTTAGATTAGAAACAAACAAACCTTTCACTTATTCTTGGTTACCACTACAACGCATATCAATCCACTTAAATATAGAATCAACATAATCCCTGTGTTCGACCTCGGACTCACCGAGAAAACCTACTCCTTTGCTTATACTTGGGTAAAGGATAGGAAAACTTGACAGATCACCAACGCATAGCATTTAAGCATAAGTAAAACACATGGTATGTTCAACACATAGTATGTGAAACGCATCATCGTAGCTTACTTGCACATTGCGTTAGTAAATTCCAATGCACAATCTATCGCACAACAGCAGCCATCGACTTCCCGGTCGACTCCCACTGTCGAACTTACTTTAGCTTCCTATTTAACCACACTCTTAGGAAGATGAATCCATTAATTCTCGACAAACCTCGACTTTGACTGGCAACGGGAACTGTCATGCTACTTGAAAAAATGGAAAAACATATGAAAGGATGAGCTAAATAGCCCAGTGAGTAACAGTTTTGGAATTCTTTACTTTTACTATAAAACTATTCATAATATAAACATTGTCAAACAATGCGTATAAAATATCGATTCAAGTCATAATCATGCAAAACATGCTCAAATGCCATTGTCAAATCATACATGCTCATTTCAGAAAAGATACTCAGAAATTCCATTTCTTTCAAATCATTTCCCTTAGTTGAGGCGGAGTGGAGCTCAATGCTACTCAACGTCGAAAACATTCTACATCATTTCCCTTAGTTGAGGCAGAGCGGAGCTCAACGCTACTCAACGTCAAAAACATTTCAAATCATTTCCTTTAGTTGAGGCAGAGCGAAGCTCAACGCTACTCAACGTCGAAAACACTTTAAATCATTTCCCTTAGTTGAGGTAGAGCGAAGCTCAAGGCACCCAATGTCGAATACTCTTAGCTGTGTGGAGTAATCTCAACACATCAGCGTCGTACGTTCCTCTATGTGCACATAGGTATCATAATCCGGGCTGCTCATATGCCTTCTTTTTATCCTTGAGCATTGGGGTCCCATTTCTATATTCCGGCTACCCATTTGCCTTCTTCAAGTATTTGAGCTTTGGGAGCTTTTTCAAAGATTTTATAAAAATACACAACATGTTTTGAAAACATTGTATCATAAATACATAAATTACACATTTCCAAACCTTCCATAAAATCATATATTATCAACAACATGCTTTTCATAAAACTCATTCAAACAACCAGCATGCTCAAATGCTTTTTAATATAAAACGCATGATATGCACATTAAAACTCGTGAAAGCATAATCATATACTCATGTTCCAAACCATTGATATCATTCTCAGAGAAAACATTCATACTTTGAAAACATTAGTGTTACTCACATAGCTAAATAATTGCTTAAGGGAAGTTCCCTTTTCTCCCTTCTAATTCTGCCTTTTCCCGAGCTTCTTGGACGGTCTGAAATGCAAAGCAACTGATTTTCCCTTCTGACAGTTCAGTTGGATGCAACCCTGCACCTTGAACGCAAGGTGCAACCTTCCAACAAGCTCTTCTGGGTTCACCCCTTGGACGCACAGATCTACCTTGAACGCAGGGTCTATCTTGAACACAAGGTTCACCTTGAACGCAGGGCAGATAATTTCCTCCTTTTGGTAGCACTGTTGGACGCAAAGCAGATTCAGTTTCCCTAAGTACCAATAACTGTTGAATGCAAGGTAACTAGGTAGCTAAGAACACCTCGTCTCTTGGCCGCAGACTACCATTACGGACGTAAAGATTGCTTTTTTCAGCCTTCTCTCTCTTCTCTCTCTCAAGAACTCAGACTTAAGGATTATCACCTGCTCCCCTTCCCTCAAAGTCCTATTTATAGCTTTGGGATAGAAGGCTTGTCATCCAACTTCTCTTCTCTATTTGCCACTTGTTTGCCACCTGTCACGATGCATGACACATCCGACATGCAACCCGACACCTTCTCCTTATGAGGTGTTAAGTCCAAATGAAGCCGCGTAGCTCTTATAAACTCATCTGATGCGTTCGACTCGTTCTGAGATACGAATCATGCATCCAACTTAGTGCCTCTATGCGTTCATTTAATTCTCTTTTAAGGTTTAGCTTCTTTGTTCTCTTTTCTTCCTCCCGGCCTTCCTACTTTTGACTAGGTTTCTCCCTTGCATACTACCATGCATTTGTGCCTCTTGTTATGAGTCCATCACTTCTTTCCTAATGTCCATATCTTAGCTACAAATCCCTCTTTTGATAAACGTCCCTCTCTGCTTGGTACTCTGTTACTTAGCCAAAATCATCTCAAGACCTTCCTTCATGCGTTTGTACTCCATGCGTTTATCTCTACTTTGCTATGCGTCCATGGCCTTCCTTCTATCCTTAAGGATCCCTTGATTGTCCCTCTATGCATTCTTGAGTTGTATTCCAAGGTTATACAACCTTTTCCTTATACTTAGCCATTTCCTCCACGATAAATCTAGCATGCATCCATCTCCTACTTCCTTCCTTTAGGCTTACTTCTCAACCCTCTAAATTATCCAAAACTCAAGAAAACTCTCTTGATAAAGGTCCATGCGTTTACCTTAGATTACGATAGCATCTTTCCTCGATTTCACCTTATGCGTTTTATCCTTCTTCCCGAGACTTAGGTTTCCTTCCAACACACCACGACTCAACTTTAATCCTTTTTGCTCATACGTCCTACCTACGCCAAAATTACATCTCCTTCCTTAATTACCTCATATGCGTTCACCTCTTTCCCCCGAGCTCTCGATTTTCCTTACGATACTTCAACACTTGACCATTTTCTTTCCCACAATGGTTACCATTACCATGCGTTTTCTTAGTCTTGACCATGCGTCCAACATGGTCTCTTACTTACCAAATATGTATCCAACTCAACTAACTCCCGGCTATGCTTTCAACTCTTTCCATCACTTGGTGAGATTTCCTTTCTTTTCTTTAGATCATGCTTCCAAGCTTAAAAGCATAGTTGCGTTCTCCTAGTCTAGTTATTCTACTTAGAAGAATTCCTAACTCTAAGAATTACTTCAAGTCCAAGATCCAGAGATCACTCAATGCAACCTTCCAAACCTATCTACGGCTTATACTTGACCCAATACTTAAGCACAAACCTCTCTTTCCCTTAAGTTCAACGCATACTTATTCCTATTTTGGCAACATTTCTCGGCCAACTCCACAAGCTTGTGATCCAATTCCACCTCTCTTGTTGTACTTCTTTTCCTTATAAGCTCTTAAGCATATTAAGCACATAGGTTTAAAAAGTAGGGTGTTACATGCTAGGCTTAGAAAACTGCGCACTTCCCCAACTGTCACGGGACGAGACTAGCTTATAACTGCCTCTTTCTTTGTAGGGTCCACGAAAACCCCACCTTTCGACACCACATGCCCCAGAAAGGACACCCGCTTCAACTAGAACTCGCACTTGGAGAACTTGGCGTATAATTTATGTGACCTCAAGGTTTCCAAAACTCTTCGCTAGTGCTCTTCATGCTTTGCTTCTGTCTTGGAGTAAACCAGGATGTCATCTATGAATACTATGACAAAAGTATCAAGAAAATTCTTAAACACCCAGTTCATCAGATCCATGAATATCGCAGGGGCATTTGTCAGGCCAAAGGACATCACGATGAACTCGTAGTGCCCATACTTGGAGCAGAAAGTCGTTTTAGGTACATCGCTGTCTTTTATCCTCAACTGATGGTATCCTGAGCGGAGATCGATCTTGGATAAAATTGTGGCCCCTTGAAACTGGTCGAATAGATCATCAATACTGGTCAGCGGATACTTATTCTTAATAGTTACTTTGTTCAGTTCTCGGTAGTCAATGCAAAGGCGTAGCGAACCATCCTTCTTCTTTACAAACAACACTAGTGCACCCCAAGGTGACACATCGGTCGTATGAAGCCTTTATTGAGTAACTTTTGTAACTAGATCTTGAGTTCCTTCAGTTCTGCTGGAGCCATCCTATAAGGAGCCTTGGAGATGGGGGCCGTTCCCGTCTCCAACTCGATCGCGAAGTCTATCTCTCTATGCTGTGGTAGTCTTGGGAGGTTCTCTGGGAAAACATCCGGGTAATCTCTCACTACAGGTTCCGAAGTTAGGGCGGCTTCGGGTTTGCTAGTGTCGACCACACTAGCTAAAATACTCCAGGTACCTTGATTAAGCAACTTGCTGGCCTTCATGGCTAAGATTACCTTGGGCAAGACTACAGTTTCGGCCTCTTTGAATTTGAAACTGGCTTCCCCCAAATCACTTCCTTACGAGAACAGTCTATACTAGCATGGTTCGCAGCCAACCAGTCCATGCCCAATATTACGTCGAAGTCACGCATATCCAAGACTATCAAGGTTACCCCTAGCATACGGTTTGCTACCACTATCTGATCGACTTTAATTTTCTCCTTTACTAACATCGTTTCTCCCGATGGGGTAGAAACAGACAAAACATAATGCAGAATTCTAGCATAGCATGCTTTACAAACACTTAGGATATGAATGAATGCGACGAACTAGAGTCAAATAGTACCAGGGCATAATGCCCCAGAATAGGAAGTGTACCTGTCACCATTGTGCCTGACTTGTTTGCCTCTCGTCGAGTTGTGTTGAACATTTGACCCTGCTCCTGCCTTGACTTACTGGAATTACCATGGTGAGACCCCATGTACTGACCCCTACCATCGGCCGTGTTCCTCTTAGGGCATTTGTCGACTGTTTGCCCTTCTTGCCTGCAGTGGAAACATACCCCACTACTCGCTAGGCAGTGCCCTCAGTGGCACCTTCCACAGAAGTTGCAAACTGGTCGATCTTCCTTAACGGTGAGGGACTAAGGACCCTACTGCCCCCGATGCCACTGGGATCTATCTGAGTTTTGGCTCCTCTGTTGAGGCTTTGGAGCTCTCTACTCTGCCTTCCTCTTTTGATCCACTGAAGGTCCCAGTCCCAAGGATTTAAGTTGTTCGGCTCCTGACTAGTGATCTATTTAACTAGCCACACAAAGAGTTTCTGCTTGGGTGGTTGGTTTAAAAGCTCGCACCAGCCCTCGCAAGCCATCTCTTAGTCCCTAGAAAAATCTCTTCGTTCTATCTGACTCCACGACAACCATGGTCGGGGCAAAATGGGACAACTACTCGAACTTCTAGTCATACTCCTCCACGAACATGCTGCCCTGCTATAAATTCAGGAACTCCTTTTCCTTAAGATGTTTTAAATTCGCAGAGAAGTACTTCTCGTAGAAGCGCTTCTTGAACTGCTCCCACTTCACCGGTTCAAAGCCAACACCGATCATCCTTTTTGCCGTCTGCCACCAGATCTTGCTTTATCAGTCAGTACAAAAACAGCACACTGCACCTTCTGGTCCTCTGGGCACTTCATATATCTAAAAATCGTCTCAACAGAGGACAACCACAGTTCAGCTTTAGTGGGGTTCTTTAGTGACCCATCAAAGGTGTGGGGGTTGTACTTCCTGAAATCCCATAAGTGCTTTGCCTCTACCGATAGGTCTTGCGAATTATGACTCTAGACCGACATTTGGAGCTTCTGAACCAATGGGGGCTAGCCCGGCTGAGACTGAATATGCTGGGCTACCTGCTCTGCCACCATGTCCTTCATTCTTCCCATCATTGCGGTTGTGACAGCCTCCCCTATCACTGCTGCCATGGCAGTAAACTCGGACGGAATGACCGATGGAGCTGGCAGTGAAGGAGGAATTGGTGCACCCCGGTTCTGCCTTTGCGTCCTAAATCTGGATCCTCCCGAGCTAGATGGGTCTTGTGGTGCAGGAGGGTCTGGGGCTTGAGGGTCCTGAACTGCCGGGTCTTGAACATGAGGGTTTTGTAACCCTCCTCTCCGGCCTCCACTACCCCTACCCCCTCTGCCTCTTCTGCCTCTTCTGCCTCCTTGAGCCATCTCCTGCTAAACACATACGACATACTTGCTATTACACTTCTCATTAGAGCAATCAATCTAACTAAGCAGTAAATCCTGCAAGGTTTCATGCACAGATTTCTAGAACATAAACTTAAAAGGCGTACCTGGCGTGACGATGAACTCATTACAGGCCACAGGGCAGTCTAGACTTGTCACACCCCCTCCCGGATTATCCTCCATAACCCGAAAGAAGATGTGAAGTCAGCAACCTTGACTCCTCTGTAAGGTTCACTGACCAACCATTTTTACCAAAGACGGCCCAGACGAGGTTCTTGTGTAGGCAAAGCATCCCGAACTCGCTTGCTACCTGAAAAATTAGAAAAACATAGGAAAACGTGAGCTAAAGCCCCATGAGTGACTGGTTTTGTAAGACTATCTTTTATTCGAAAACAGGCATGTTACGCATTAAAACAAGGATTTAACTCGATAGTTCAACAGAAACAGATTTTCCTCAAAACTTTATCAATCTCGTAAATCTGTTTCAAATCAATAGAATCGTTTTCCAGAATGATTTAACAGAAAACCGTTTGTTTTTTTTCAATCTTTTCCCTTAGTTGAGGCAGAGCAACGCTCTCAACGTCGAAAACAACCTTAGTGACGTCGAAATTGTCCCTGGCTCGATGCAGAGCAAACTTGACGCACTAGCCAGAATAACCTCTATGTGCACATAGGAATATGACGGGTTGCCCATGTACCTTCTCAAGTCCTTGAGTACTGGGTCCCGGGGAAACTCACGAGCCTTCTCAAGGAGATAAGCACTGAGCCTCCTCTTAAACATTTTATCAATCAGTTTGAGTAGATCATTCATATGAAACCTTTTATAGGAAACAGGATGTTTCTTGATAAACTACATCTTGCAACATGCCTTTCAATGTAGTAAAACAATCAGATAAAACATGCCTTTTAGACAATATGATCAGACATCATGCGTTTCATGAAATCAGTTATCACAAAACCATATCACATAAGAACATTTCAACAAAGCTCAGTTTTGAAAGAAGAAGAGAGTAACTCACAATTACTTAAGAGATTTCCTCTTTTCCTTCCAATCCTTGTCTTCCCGAGCTCCTTGAATGCAAGGTTTGAGCTCCCAACCCGCAAACTATCTCTGGTAACCGGTTGGACGCAACCTGCCCTTAAACGCAAGGTGCAGACTAACTCTTCTTACTCTTTCGGATGCGTCGACCTTCCTTGGACGCAAGGTCTAACTTGAACGCATCGTGGTGTTCACCTTAAATGTTGAATTCGTGTAAAATGCAAGGCTCACCCTTCTCGACGCAAGCCAACTTCTTAACACCAGATGACTTAAGTGTCAATGATGTCTTCTTCCTTGGCCGCAGACTTCCTCTTACAGACGCAAGGGTTTCTTCCTTCAGCCCTCTTTCTCTCCTTCTCTCAAGGATTCTTACCACCGAATCATCAGTCATTACTTTTCTCTCAGGGTCCTATTTATAGAGAGCTTGTCATCCTACCTCTCCTCTTCTACTGCCACTTGTTTGCCACATGTCATGTTGCATGCTTAATTAATCATGCATGAAATACTTAGCATGCCTTCTAACACCTCCTACTTGATAAGGTGTCACTACTATGTGTAGCCACCTGGCATACTATATGCGTTCGTCTCTCTTTTCTTATATTCATTCTTAGCTACAAATCCCTCTTTTGTACAATTATACCCTTCTAACAATGTGGTTTACCCTTGACTACCACATCCAACTCAAGTTCTTGCTTTATGCATTTATCCTCTTGCATTCATCTTTACTTCATCCCGCGTCCATGACCATCTTCCTTTAAGGTCCCTTGGTTTTCCCTCTATACGTCCCTGAGTCATATACCAAGGTTATTCCTTTAACCATTTCCTGCTTTAACTTTTTCCTATGCGTTTACCCGAGATCTTCATAACATTTTCCATTTATCATGAAGTTAAGCTCTTCAGCGTATAACTTATTAACCAATGGTAGCCACCATCGACTCATAAACCCCTCGTCGCATAGCTAATATTTTCTCACCACATAACTTTCTCAACGCATAGTAAGACCCTACAAATCGCTGAAGTCCTACTAGCATATAATAATCCTTTAACGTTTAACATCTCATAGCACTTTAACGCTTAGCGACCCCTTTTGCACTTGCTGCACTAAAGAACTTCCCGATCAGCACAATGATCCTTATAGTAAACCTTCAGCGCATAGTTATTGTCCATCTCGTGGCTTACCAATTTATTATTAACCTTTAGCCTATCGCATACAACTACTCTCCAATTCAAGGTATTCTTCTCAACGTAACGTAAGCTGAATACAACCCTTGGTCAGGCTCCATCTTTACCTCCAAACATATAATAACACCCTTCAATACCTGACATACCTATCAAAATAACGACTTATCCATCAAAGATATGGTAACAGTCTACTTTCTTTCCTTCACACTAGCTTCCCATACTAGGCTTACCAACGCATAGTCGTAATCCATACTCAATTCTTGTTCCTTCACCTCCATTCACTATTGCTCTACACAACACTCAACACATTACTTTCCTTAGCTTCACTTCTCGACGCGTTGTCAACCTTTCCAACGTAAGGTACTTTTCCTACGTGATGGTTCTACTTCACTTTACATCATCGACACATGGTACTTCACCCCATTCAATTTGCCATCATTAGAACCTAATTTCACAGCTTGGTAACTCCTCAGTATTAATACCATGCGTTTGAGCTTAACCATCTACGCGTCAACCTAATCTCCAGAATATTTCTACTCTTTTCTTAATATCATTCATCTCAACGCACAGAATTTATTAGCCATAATTCAGTAATTACACCATCTTAACTTTTCGTTTAAAAGTTCTGCTAATCCACATACTTTTATCCTTACTAGTCATATGAATACTTAGGTTTTTGGAGATAGGGTATTACAAGACTTACCTAGTAAGCCAGTCTACAAAACCAATAACTCTTGGCTCTGATACCAATTGTAACAAACCAGCTCCCTAGGACTCAAGCTAGGCCGCCACTTGTGTGTGTGTGCATAAAATTCAAACGACACATTTATTTTTTACGGACAAGAAAACAAGGGAAGCCTTTAAGATAAATGAATGGATAAAGAAATAAATGAAGAGGTTTTTGGTCAATGTCGATAACCTAAAATTTCAAATGGGCACCCTTACAGTTTTAGGAGAAAATTAATCAAAGAGCCGAGATTTCTAAGTTCAATGACAATCACAAAAATAATATGGACGTTCACAAAATATGTGCGGAAGTGTTGGTCTAGTCCCCATGGCTAAGTTAAGGTTTTCTCCCGTCGTCCGTCAAGGTATCCATCTTCCTACCTGAGAAAAAAAAACATGATAAAATGGCGTGTACGGATACTCAGTAAGTAGCCCCCCTACTGGGCTAGGATATTCACCCATATCCAAAAGGCGCAACATACTAGTACAATATACGTAAGCAATTTAATTTTAATGGTCATCTAGTGAACAATTTAAGGTGGTTCCTCCAACCTGAATTGTACGTCTCACCGTAGGGGTTGTTTTGAACACTGCAGATAGACTGGAGGTTGTAGGGACACATGTCATACAAGTGCCCCGTACCACACTACGGGCAGCTTACAGACGCTGTCGGAGTCATCGCGTTCATCGCGTTCCTAGCAGCAACTGATCTACCTTGATTATTCAAGGCTATCGTCTCCAGCAGAGATGTCATGGCGGCGATCTGAGCTGAGAGATTGGTGGCAGCATCAGCTTCAAGCATTCCAGCTTGCGTTTGCCTTCTATTGGTGGAACGAAATCCATATCCGTCGTCCACCCACTCATTGGTATTCCATGAAGTTATGTCGAAAATATCTTCGGCATATGAGTAAGTCATATCCAATAATCCTCCTGCTTACGCAGGCAATTTCCTCACTAGCCGTGTGAATTAGGTCCAAGCAATTGGTCCTTCTTCAATTCTACCTTGTCTTTCGGGTGAAGGTCCTCTCAATATCTGGGTCAATATTGAGTTATGGATTGCTCCCGTCACTCAGATACTGTTAAAAGCTTCTGGCAGAGGAGAAACTTACTATACTCCTTTAACTGAGGAATCCTACAACACAATAATCCAAATAAAAAAATTAAATCAATGCAATAATCCCCGACAACGGCGCCAAAAACTTGTTGTACAAACAGATCTCAAGTCCCCAGCAACGGCGCCAAAAACTTGTTGTACAGACAGATCTCAAGTCCCCGGCAACGGCGCCAAAAACTTGTTGTGTATGCAATTGCGGAATGGAATTTACTAACGCAATGTGCAAGTTAAGCTACCATGATGCGTTTCACACACTATGCGTTGAACATACCATGCATCTTACTTATGCTTAATGCTATGCATTGGTGATATGTCAAGTTTTCCTATCCTTTACCCAAGTATAAGCAAAGGAGTAGGTTTTCTCGGTGAGTCCGAGGTCGAACACAGGGATTATGTTGATTCTGTATTTAAGTGGATTATATGCGTTGTAGTGGTAACCAAGAATAATTTGAGAGAGGTGTTTGTTTCTAATCTAAAGAAACCGATAACATGTACACTAAACTAAATTGTGGAAGATGGAAATGCATACGCCACAGCAAAGTCAGCTAATGATTCAAATGAATGGATAAAAGCAGGGTTCGAGTTGGTTACCATCTAACATCAGAAACGCATGGTGATAGTCTATTCATACTTTCGACTCTTCTCCCGGTTGTCAACCGTTATGCGTTATATGTCTATAACGTATAGGAGAGTGTTAAGTACCAAGGTTATTTCTATAGACAGGTAACACTTCTTGGCCTTGTCAATTGAGTTCCACAATCACTTACCCTCTCGAGCAGTCTGATTATTACTACTTATATCGATTAGCTAGATGGACATAAGCAGGATTAAGTTTGCAATTGATAAGATGCAATAGTTACACTATTGTTCTTATTTAGATGCTAACGCAACCCTAGACCCTTGATAGATTAGTTACTCATGGATTCAAAGTAAAAAGTGGAAAGTATAGAGAAATGAGTAGACATGGAAGAAATATATATTGATGAACGGAATACAACTTTAGATAGCTCAATGTCTTGACACAAATCTAAAATCAAGATAGAAAAATAAGATGGAAAGCAGGAAAAGACGTCAATGTCTTGAGTTGCCTAGATGGAAGTGATAACTTGTAGAGATACAAGTTATTATAGTCACTATTTGAATTAATTAGAGTAACTTTAGAGCTAAAAGCATGATTTTGGTAGTTGAATTATGTAAAATGTATTACCATGCGTTGGCACTATTTACAAAAGAAAATACCTGAAAAATTATGAGTTTTTCTGTTCTTAACGCAGGATTAAGAAGAAAAGAAGCACAAATAACCCCAGTACTAGAGACGAAGCTGCTGCCAGAACAAGTGGAACCCATGCATCGAGACTATGCGTTGAGACCATGCGTTGAGAAAAAGTATATACAGACGCCTGGGCAAAAGTTGTCATGTCAATATGCAAAAGTATAACACGCTATCAGAATATGGCAGAACAAATGGGCCGACGATGTGAAAAGTCTGCGCAGCAGGGCATGTAATTTAATGTAAAGGTGTCAGGTCATCATGAGTTTCAACTTTTCGACGCCTATAAATAGCCTAAAGCTTCTCCATTCAAAGGGGGAGAGCAACGAGTTCAAGAGGCGAAAGCTCTGTCACAAATTCTCCCTCACCATAACCAGCCTCCATTTCGAGCTCTTCTGAGAGAAGGATTCTGAGAACTTTCAGAGTCGTCTCCCAGTGAGTGAGAACCTTCACCCTATGAAATTTATGTATCAGATAGCAACCATCTCAAGCCTCCATGAAGCAAGACGTTGCCAGTGTCGGCTTGACGCCTTCCATTTCTGTTTTATCTCCATTTCCCTCCTTCTTACTTATGTTTTGTTAATGACATTTGAGAGAATGGTTTATTTTCTTAATATGAGTTTGATTGACGATTATCTTCCATTTATTTCCATATTAAATACCTTACACTATGTTGTTTGAATGCTAAATGAGTTAGATGTTAGAAGTTAGTTTTTCTTAAGCAATATTAAGTATGTTACATCTTGATTAATGCATATCATTAGCTTGCATAACTCTGTCTGACAAACAAAAGTAGCAAGCACGACTGTCTAGCTTGAGAGAGTGGTTGGTTAATCTTTAGCATTTATCAAGACTAGATGAGGTGCAGAGATGTAGTTCATCTTTTGCTAACGCAAACTTACATGCGTCTTAAAGATAAGATTAATGTGGCATCGAAACATCGAGAGATGGATTCACAGACTAAGTTTGTAGGTATTTAATTATACTTAGATATGCTTGAGTAACAACTAGCTTCTGCGTTAACTCTACTTTTATCGCATGGTTCCATTCATTCTCAATGCATGCTATCTAACTAAATAACATTTGACTAACCATCGCCGCGTCCACCTCATTGTTAGTTGTAGGAAATTTTATTCATTCTTTATGTATAGTTTTAGACATATACAACCAACACATGCACATATTACATGTATAGTTCACCGCATAGTCATGCATCTATTCTCAATGCCTAGTTATTACAAATCCCTGCGTTCGAGCCTAGACTCACCAGGAAACCTATTAAGAGCTTATACTTAGGCTTTATATAGGAAAACTTGCTTAATCATGATCATCTTTGAGTAATTCTCGACGCATCTCTGTACGGAAATGATAATATCTATTTTTGTGCAACAAGCTATGAAACTCAATTTAAATTGAATAGAAATCTAACAACAGGAAGCATGAGGTTCTGCTGTGAAGTGGTCAGGCGGAGGGAAGACTCTACTCTCTCGAGCTATTCGTCTCTGGTTGAGGTATGGAGAAAATTCTGCTGTCACTTAGAAATTCTTCCAAGAATCAACAACATTTTCTTATCTTGCAGGACTGCCCTTTTATAGATGCTGCGTTCGCAATCAATGGCAAATCTGCTTGATTGGCGGCGAAATTGATATCATGCGTCCATCTCGCCTAATTGCATAATTCTCGGGTCAATTTAGATCCACCACTTTAGCCACAGATCATGTATGTCAATCTTCTAACAATCTCTCAAGATTCTGATCTGATTTTCCGCGCCATGCGTTTGTTGGTCGTTATGCGTTCATGGAGAGTTTGGCGGATGTCAATGCGTCATGGGATTGCTTACGCATAGTCTTGCGTTGAGAAGTCGTTAACGCATCTTTAGGTTGTTCGCGTTCCGTTCATATCATGCGTCCATGAAGAACAGATTGCTAACGCATAGTACTGCGTTAAGAAGTCGTCAACGCATCATATGCATTCCTGCGTTAAAACATGCGTTTTAGGCTCAAAAAGTGGTAAAATTATTATCTTCATAAAAATACAAGAGTAGAACGCAAAGGAAGATTTTATTAGTAGAATTTAGCATAAACTACCGCATGCTTCTCTATTTAATCTCTATTTCTCTAAGAAAAAGGCTATAATAACTTGTATTTCTACAAGTTATCAGCAACCTAGGCATAAACTCTAATTTAAAATAACTTCTAGGCTTAGCCCCAATTGCCAATTAATCAAAATCACTCCAAATAATCTTACCCGAAGCGTGGCTTAGTTCAAAATTGTCTCCAATCAACTCCCACTTTTCAGATCCAAGCAATAATCTACAAAACCCAACATTAGAAATCTTGAATCCAAGTAAGGAGCTTACGAAGAAAACCCACAACTTACCCAAAACCACAAATTCGGCGGCGGCGCAATCTATGGCAACAGCCACTACAGAACGGCGGCAGAACCCACAGCAAACCAGCGGCGAAACCCACGAGCGGCAACAGTCGCTACCTCTCACACACCCGAACGGCAGCGGCTGGATTCGACAGTACTTGCATGGATGCCGACAATGAAGCTGCGCACTTCAATTTTGTTTACTTATGTAATGGGTTCCATTGATTCTGAGTTTTGGGATTCAAAAAGCTCATCGACGTGCCTATTCTCCTTGTCCACAGGGTACCTTTGTTTCCACGACGGCATCTAGAGCATTCCAACAAATTGACTTCCAAACTAGCCCTTGTTCAAGGGGCAAGGTTGAGATCTTTGTGAGCCCGAACTGATTCGGTGAGGGTAACAAGAAGAACTCTCCCGCTCTCAAGAACCTTGATGGAGTTTTTTTTCGTCAGCGAGGAACGAGGCGAGCAGGCGACGACGAACGTCGGTGAGTGGCGGCAGACTCGGCCTGTGTAAACGGAAGAGAAAAAAAGAGGGGAGAGAGAGAGAGAGAGAGACGTCGGCAGCTGAAAAGAAGGAAGAAAGAGAGATTTCTTTGTTTTTTTGGCTTTGCACGCACTTCGAGACTAATAAATAAGTATAACTAAATAATTATAAGTTTATTCCTTTTTCCTTTTTCTAATCCTTTTTTTTTTCCCAATAATACTTAATAAATCTCACATCTCCCAACACAACAAATTCTCAAAATAAATATAAAAGATATCACTTCTCAAATTTCCTAAATTGGATTTCAAATTCCAAATCTCTTTCAAATCAAATCAAATTTTAAATCTTAAATACCTAAACTGGATTTGATTTCCTTAATTCCTAAAAATTAAATTCCAACCGACTCCCCAATTAATTCAAGATAATTAATTAACCCAAAAATAAAATATTACCTCAAAAGTCGGGTTGTCGCAAATTAAAAGATGAGATTTTGATAACAAAAAACACAAAGATAATAGTGATAGACACCTATCATTGTCTATTATTATAAAAACCTTATATACAAATCCTTCCTTGATTTTTTTTTTTTTTTGTTATTTCCAATTTCAATATTACCTCCTATGACTCTGTTGTCAACTCTTATGTTTTCGAACTTTCCAAATTTAAAGTTTTAATAGGTTCCGAATCATCTTGAGTTTTAAGTTGTTGTGTTTGGATGTCAGATTCCTACAACAAAAAACACAAATCAAACACAAAGTTTAAGTTAATGAAATGATGAGATTTCTATAATAAAAATCATAAAGATAACACAAAGATAACAGTGATAGACAGTGATAAACACCTATCACTGTTTATCAGTACAAAAACTTGTATACAAACCTTTCATTCAATCTTGTTTGTCATTTCCAATTTCAATCTACAATAAAAAGCAATTTTATAGTTAATAAATGTATAATTACCATAAAAAAAATACCACATTTCATTCCAAAGACTTACCCCATTGGCCCATTGATATATTTTGCTGCATACTCCATCATTTTATCAATATTATCATTTTCTTCAAAAACTTGAAGGCTATAAGACGAGCTTTATTTTTCTGTTCATCCTCTTTTTCCTTTTGTTGTGGAAGATTTTCAAATGGAAGTCTATCCGGTTGTCCGTAATTGTGTATCACTGATAGATAGCAATAGACTACTATCTTTGTCCATCAGACAAGTGATAGACAGTGATAGATGCCTATCATTCGTTTATGAATTTTTCGATATTTCTTGTGCAAATAAAAAAAATGAAAATAAGGAATTAGTTACATCATTTGCTTCAAAGATGTTCTCATACAGAATCCTTCATTCATTTGAGTCCAGACACTCCCATGTATTCTTAGACCTTTGTTTGTAATCTTTCTTCCAAAACCAACATCTAAAACTAAAAGTTTCAAACTTGTCTAAAAAGCCCAATAAATTAATGGTAATGTGAATCCTTGAAGGTAGACAACATCCTTTTCATTATAAGAAGCTTTCTTGAAGAATTGATAGGTGAGGTTGTAAGACAACCTTTTCCAAGGATAGTCTTTGAAGAGTTCTTCATTGTCCATAATATCTAAATGTTTTCAATTGATATGGTTGTGTGGTTGCTTAGGGACTAAGACTTTCCAAGATGTAAAGGTTGGCCAATTTAACCTTAATTGTGTTTGTGTCATATAGTAGTCTATCAAAGTAGGCTTCTATCATTGTTTGTTATACAACAATACCATCACAACAAATGAAGAAATAATATCCCAGCAATAAGTATGATAGATTTTGATAGGCTTCTATCACTATCTATCACTAATATCCAGTCAGCACACAGTGAAAAAAAACATAGAGTACAAGTACCAATATTAGAACAAGTATCAAATACTAGAAAAAGAGTCCAACAATAGCAATAACGTTATATAACATTATAGAAAAAGATTCCACAATAGCAATAACATGTATATCATGATAGAGTGTGATAGAACATATAGATAAGAATTCCAATAGTAGCAATAACATATATATTATGATAGACAGTGATAGTATAGTATCATTATCTATCATTGATAGACAATGGCAGTGGTGTATCGATGTTTATTAATGATAGATAGTGATAGAACACTATCACCGTCTATTATAAGTTTATGATTAATGTTTATAACTTTGGTTTTACTTTCTCCTTTTGCTTTTCAATTTTTATTTTCTTTCATTTGCTTGATGACTCGCCTTTGACAGTTTTTCTTTTTTTGCGTACCATCTGTTCACAAAATCTAGGTTTAATAACTATGTCCACTAGACAAAAATTAGTTTCAATAACTATGATCACTGATATATTGATGAGAACAAATGAGAAGAAAAGAAAAGAGTTATAACCTTGAAGTTCAAGTTGAGTAGTTACTGATGTATTTGATTTGTTAAATCCTTTCTACAATAAAAGATGCACAGCGAAATGAGATGCCACAAGGTCCCCATACTTTTCTGTGAGGTGTTCGACGTTTGGGGAATAGATTTTATGGGACCATTTCCTTCTTCTTGTGGGTTTAAGTACATTTTATTGGACGTGGACTATGTTTCCAAGTGGTTGAAAGCAAAAGCCACTGTTACTAATGATGCTAAAGTTGTTACAGGGTTTTTAAAGACTAATATTTTGAGCATGTTTGGTTTCCTTCAAGCTATCATCAATGACCAAGGGACTCATTTTTGCAATAGAGTCATTCCTTCCCTATGGAAGAAATATGGTGTCCAGCAATGTATCTCTACTCGGTACCATCCTCAGATGAATGGGCAGGCGGAGGTCTCAAACAGGGAAGTGAAGTGTAACAAGCTAGGCCGTCACTTTTGCATGCATACAGTTCAAACGACACATTTTTCATAATACGTGCAAAAATTAAGGAAACATTAATAAAGCAAAGAAATATGTCGATGTTTGTTAACCAAAAACTTTTAGTTGGGGCACTTCTAAAACACTAAAGCATTAAAATAGGAATTTTGCCACTAAGAAATAATTAAAGGAAAACATGATTTAGGTTCGATGACAATCACAATGCTAAAATGAATGAAAAATCATGAAAGCTCGTGTAGCAGCATTAGTCTAGTCCTAATGGCTCCGTGAAGGTTTCCTTCCGTCATTCACCAAAGTATCCTTCCTCTTACCTGAAAAAAAAAATGATAAAAGAATGAGCACAAAATACTCAGTAAGTAACCCCGCTGCTGGGGTTAGGCTAAGCACCCATATCCAAAAGGTGCAACATACTAGTGGGACAAGCATAAGTAGATTAATCCTTCATGGCCATCTAGTGAACGATTTAACTCATCCTAACACATATCTGGTGGCACAAAGGCTTATAAACGTAGTAGGGCACCCGTCAGCACCCAAAACATAGTAGGAAACCTGTAGGCCTCTAGTAGTATACTACGAAACTTGAAGGCTTCCAGTAACGTAGTAGGAAACCGGTCGGCTTCTGGTAGCATAGTAGAAAACCCGTCGGCTTCCAACAACATAGTGGCAGTAGGAGGGCAATTGTCACCTCTTAGTTAAGATATAACATGCTTCAATAAATATCAACATAAATTATGCTACACGCTTTATGGTCCCACACATAATCGCATCAATAAAAAAAAAAACTAATGTAGCATGCTCATATAATAGGATAAATCATGTCAAACTTCTCACTTTTTCATCCAACCTAACAGTTCCATCGCTATCTAAATCGCCTGGCATAAGGACAATTCCAGTAATGAGATTACTTACCTTGGAATCAGGTCCAAGTAGCTAACCACACAGCCAATTTGCACAAAAATCCTCAAATCACAACCTAGGGCATAAATCCCAACTTAGATTAAGCTTCTAGGCTTAACTCCAACCACATACTAATCAAAATTTAATCCAAATAATCTTACCAAGTGTGGCCTATCTTGAAATTGTTTCCAATCCTCCAAATCAATGCAACAATCTACACATAACCCAAGAGAATTTTAGGAACTCCAAACCTCAAATGAGAAACCTATAAAACACCAACATCTTACCCAAGACCACAGATCCGGCGACGGCGCTACCCACGACAAACGAAAGGAGCAAAATACACGGCAGCGGCGCAACACATGACGACCAGCCAGTCGAGCTGGGCAGGAAACGAATCACTTACAGTCTGCTGCTGTTGCTACTTTTGCGCACAAGGATGACGACAGCTGACCCGGGCTGTGGCTGCATGGACGACGGCGAGGGTAATGGTGCGTGCTAGTGATGGCAAGCTCGATGGTGGTGGCGACGATGAACGACGATGGACGGTTGTAGGGCACAATAGGGAGAGAGAGAGACAGGAAGAGGGATGTGCGGCTGGGGGAGAAAGGGAAAAAAGAAAAGTTTTTTTTTAATTTGGCATGCACTTCGAGACCTAATAATTATATATATATATATATATATATATATATATATATATATATATATATATATATATATATATTAACTCCTTTTCTTTTCCTTTTCTATTTCCCCTTTTCCCAAATAAAACTTAATAAATCTCAAATCTCCAAAATCAACAAATATCCCACAAATACAAATATAATATATTTTTCCTCTTTCCTTCATAACTTCTTTAAAATAAAATCCACTCCATCGAAAATGCACCATTAAAACAAATCTCTTTCCAATTTTCTCCAAAATAGGATTTTCAAATTCCCAAATCTCTCTCAAATCAAATAAAATCCCACCAACCAGTTTTAAATCCAATTTTTAAAATCTTAAACACTTAAATTAGATTGGATTTCCTTAATTACCAAAAATTAAATTTTGATCTAACACTCAAATAATTTAAGATAATTAAATTAACCAAATTAAAAATTACCTAAAAAATTTGGGTTCTCACATGAAGACCATATTGGAGAAGGTTGTAAGTCCAGGAAGAAAAGATTGGAGCCTTTGACTTGATGACACATTGTGGGCGTATAGGACGGCCTTCAAGACTCTTGTTGGGATGTCTCCCTATATGATAGTCTATGGAAAAGTTTGCCACCTACTAGTTGAGATCCAGCATAAAGCATATTGGGCAATGAAGAAGTGCAATTGGGATTACACGGCGGCAGGCGAGGCTTTGAAGTACATAGACTCCATTTCAAGATCCATGGCTTTGATCCATTGGTCCTTGTCTACATCATTCATTGCCTGTTTATTGGACAATAGATCCTCAACACCATCGTCTGGCACGACGACCTCAGTTTCAGTTAAACCCAAGTAATGGTTAGGTTGTGATACAACCTTCCCACTGCGTCGAGGCATTCCCAACAATTGAGAAGGACGAGACTAACTAGAAGTATTAGCTTCTTCATTAACTCTTGATAAAGGACCAGTCTCATCAACAACTCTTGTTAACTCTTCAGTAGTTTCATTTAATACCATTTTGCTTCGTGGTTTATGATCTCTCATGTGATCAGTCGATACAAACACATTGTTTTCTTGTGGGTTGAAGAAGAGACCACCTCTCGTTTCCTTAGGCTAACCAAAAAATTGGCATAATCTTGAACGAGATTCCAAATTCTTAGGATTTGTCACTAGCACATGTGTAGGACAACCCCAGATTCTGAAGTAACGCAAACTAGGTTTACGTCCCCTCCGTAACTCGAAAGGTGTTTCAGAAACACTCTTCAAAGGAACATTGTTCAAGATATGAATTGTAGTCTCTACTGCATACCCCCAAAACAAGCTAGGCAATTGAGCATAGCTCATCATAGAACCAATCATGTCTAACAAGGTTTTATTTCTCCTTTCTGATACACCGTTCTGCTGAGGTGTACTAGGTGCTGAGAGTTGAGATTGGATTCCATGTTCTGGCAAATAGTCCTAGAATCTTAAATCCATGTACTCTCCACCTCGATCAGATCGAAGTGTTTTAATTATTTTACCTAACAGGTTTTCAACTTCTGCCTTATACTCCTTGAACTTTTCAAGTGCTTCAGACTTATGTTCTATTAGGTATAAGTAACCATACCTCGAATATTCTATTAGGTATAAGTAACCATACCTCGAATAATCATCTATAAAAGAGATGAAGTATTCGTACCCTTCTCAAGCTTTTACATTCATTGGATCACAGAGATTCGAATGTATGAGTTCTAAAGGTTCTTTGCTCTATAACCTTTTCCACTAAAATGTCTTTTAGTCATTTTACCTTGAAGACAAGATTCACATAGAGGTAATGAATTATCTTCTAACTCATTTAGAACTTCATTCTTTACCAATCTCCCGATCCTATCGAGATTTATGTGACCTAATCTCAAATGCCAAAGATAAGTACTATTATTACTGGGAGAAATTCTTTGCCTTTTAGTTTGAGTATTAGCAGTTTTAAACATCTCATGATTTAATAGTGTTTTTGCTTCAGTTGGTCTTAACACATATTAGTTGTTTTAGCATAACAAATACGTACACAATTTTTCAAAATGGACGCTTTATTAACAGAAAAAATAACTGAGTACAATTGTTCAATTAAACAAGAAATAGATACCAAGTTCCTTTTTATTTCAGGAACTATATATAGATTTTCTAAAAATAAAAATCTATCTCCAACAAAAAACTTTGCAACTCCCACTACACGAGTTGAATTGGCATCTCTCGTTCCAACCTTGAGCGTCATTTCACCCTCATTTTGTTTTCTGGATCTTCTTAGAATCAGAAGATAAGGGAACAGACTTAGTTCCAGAGAATGAACCCTTGTGGAACTTCTTGAAATGGGCAACATTTGCCTCTCCATCGATTTGTCCCTTATTTTTCATAAGAGATTGATAAATCTGTAACTCATTCATGGTGTATACAATTTTATTCATATCTGCATAGTTGTAGAATTGGAGAAAGCTCTTTGGAAGAAATTCTAGAATAAAAGACACCTGACTCTGCTCGTCAATGACCACGTCGTTCATTTCAGCAATGTTGAATTGGACCATCAGGTCGAGAACATGTTCTCTCACCAATTGGCCTTCCTTCATACGTGCATTATAAACATACTTAAGGGCCTTGTGCCGAATCTGTGAGGACAAATGTCCAAACATTTCCTGGAGAGACTCCATGATCTATCGTGCATTCATCATGACCCCATGTTTCTTGTTGAGTACGTCATACAAACTCGGCAAGATATAAACTTGGGCCTTGTCATTGGCCTTTGTCCAACGGTCATATGCATCCCTAATAGATTGGGATGCATTACGAGCGGGGATAGGAGAACACTCCTCCGTTAAGACAAATTGTAGATCATATATAACCAGAATCGTATTTAGGTTAGGTTTCCACGTTGCGTAGCTTTCACCGATTAGTTTTTTATTTTTAAGTAGTGTGACGATTGAGGAAAGCATGCTGAATTATAAACAATTAATCATTTTAGTTATCTTTGCCTTAACCCATTACACAAACAAACAAAATTGTAAGTATTCCAATCAATTCAGCAAAAATAAGCAATCAAAGAAACCCTAATAAACTATTGATTTAGTTTTTGCAACGATGGTTTAGAGGTTTAGAGCAACAGGCACCGAAGGGTGATTAGCCACTCCTCATTTGAAATGAGACAATTCTCAGCTAATTCTAATGCTAGAATAACTCATATTCCTATAGACATTAGCCACCGTTGTTTGGTCAAGGATTTTTTAACTCTTAACTCATCCCCGTAAGTGTAACCCTCCCACTTTCAGATCCCAGAGGTATGCACCAACAAGCTACCGTTAGGAAAGACAATTGTTGGTAATTAACCTAAGTAAACCTATCCTTTTTAGGAGTTCGCGGTGTTTTGAAACCTATGATCAGACCCTTCGAAGTGATGGTCGCTCCAGGACGACACGCAGGCGAATCATAAGAATCTTACGATGCGACCTAGGGTTGGAGACCAAGGGATTCGTTGACATACGTCCCGCTCCCACTTACTATAAACATTTTCCCATTCCCCTTGTTATTGAACCATACAAACACTTTTCGAAGGGAGGCCGCTCCCAGGGCAACACGAAGCCGAGTATGGATCTCACAGTGTGAATAATCAAGGACGTAGGATCAAAACTTGATATAAACATCTCGTTTTGTAATTTCTCTTCCACTAAAATGTCCTACCTTATCTTAGTGTTATTTAACTTAGATAAATTTGACTAAGTCAATCTATCTAAGTCTATTATAACTCTTATACAAGGTGTTTACACTTATGTTTGAGGTGAATTAAATCATTTAATTAACCTAGTGACAATGCATTCTAATAGGCCTTAGATTAATTCAACTCAGGTTCCAATTCAATTCCCAATTAGGAGGTGTTCTGTAAACCGTCAACTTAAATACCCCCAATCTTGACAGAACTGAAGTGGTAGAGTTCCCTTATAACTATTTGTTCTACTTAGTCATATTTTACAACTATTTTAAAACAAAGTAAGACAAAATTCTAATCTTATTAGAGTTAATGTGATCTTAGGTCTAAATTAATTTTAAAAAATTTAAAACCAATTTCCTAAGATCTTATGTTTGCATGCAATTCTTAATTATAGGTTGCCAGTTACTAATCATAAATTTTATAACTATTATGAATTTTAATGATTAGCCCTATAACATGTTTCTATTGTTTAATTAATTAACAATCAAATTCTAATTAATTAACCAACCATATTACATGCATTTCATGACATAATATAACAATTATATTAATATACAGATGAATTATGCTCAATGCAAATTGATTTTTGTTTAAAATATAACCCTTATATTAAATAAATCATGAAAATCAATCATACATTAACAAAACATTAATAAATATAATTATTTATATTTATTTAGTTAATGTCATACATCATACTTTTCCAATTTCATATATTTAATATATCAACATACATTAAATAAATCATGAAACTATTATCATGCATTAAAACCATATAATATAACATTTATAATATGCTAAGATGCATGAACATGCTTAAACTATGGTGGGATTTTAATCTAAATGGCATACTTTATGCAACATTCATTTTAATTTAAAATATACATCAAAAGCATAATTAAATTAAATAAAGCAAAATTGACTGGCATATTTGGCATGTCCTAGAAATTAAAGAAAAGAAAATCAAAATTACAATAATTTTGAGACACATGACCACTAAGGATGTGTTTTTAGGAGACACATAGTCTTTAGCCACTAAGTTTGGCTACCTAATGTACATCTATTTACACCTAATATTTATAATACTTCCTAATTTTTTTTCCCAAAAATACAATTTTTTTCCAATTAACCCTTAAAATTCGCATCATGTAATGTATTATAAACTATATGAAATTGAATAATAATTATATAAAACAAAACATGTTGATGAATTAATTAACAATAGTTTGTGGAAAATTATTTTAAATGACAAAATTACTGAAAATATTTACAATTAATAGCAAAATATCACAGTCTATCTGCGATAGATCGCGATAGACTACTGCAGTAAAATTTTGCTATATTTGTAAATATTTTAGTTACTTTTGCTACATTTGAAAAGAGTCCTAGTTTATGTTGATTGTAATATTTAGAAGTAGCTACAACTAGGTTTATGATTATAAAAATATTATCAAAATATATAGAAAAAAAGAATGTGTCCTCCCCTCGCTCCGCCTTCTCTTCTCTTTTCTTATTCTCATCCATATCCAAAAACTCTGATGTTTTAACTTTCACTACCTAATTTCTCATCTGTTTGATTAATCTCTTGAGGTTAGTTTCTTAAAACCCATCTAAATTTTGAAGGGCAACAAAGATTCTTTCATTGAAGATAAGAAACAACAAAAGCCTTTTATATGAGTGGAGCACATGAAGAAATGAAGTTTGAGAGTAAAAATGGTAAGTTTCTAATTCACACGAATAACACAAACATACTCACATTTTCCTCATAAATCATTGTTCGACAAATCACGAAAGAAATTTTAACGTTGTGAATAAACTGGGGATTGGAAAATGCAATTAGTTTTCCTTGTAACATAAAACAAAACGTGGGAGGGGAGGAAAATATTTTGTTATTTTAAATTGTAATATATAATATAACTTTGTAGATTTATTTAATCAAAACTTTATCACATATTCTTTAAAAAATATATGTAATTAGCACATGGTTTTCAATAATGGACTAACTAGAGAAATACGTTTTTTAAAGTTTCATTTTGAAATCAAGAAGTACAATTGTACAACACATGATGTGACATTGCAAAATTTAAACAAAATTGTGGGTTATGGATACTTTGAACGAAATTTAAAACCTAAATGCAGTTCATGGTGGTATTAGCACTGACGACAACATTTATAAATTAGTTGGGAAGAAGGAAATCAAACCTAAGGATCCTCGATGAACCCCTAAACCTCCATTCTCAAATAAATTCTTCTTCAATGAGCCTCATTGTTCTCCAAGAAGTTGTTAAAGAGAAATTCAACGGTATTTTGTACAAGGTATCATTCCACAAACCATTAAAAAAAAAAAAAAAACTTTGGTGGTTTAAAAGTCATAACAAGAAGAAAAAAGTTCAAATGAAACAACAAAACTCCACTCCCTAGGACCCAAGTCAAATCGTCACTCATGCATGCATACAATTTAACCAACACCTTTTTATAAAGAAAATATCCATCAAATATGCATGAAGTATAGAAACCTTTAAAAGTTTGCCAATTCATAAGAAAACATTAGATAGGCGTCTCAAAAGAAATCTCAAAACATCCAAATAAGAAATTTGACTCCAGAAACATTAAAATGATAACATGGTTTTCAAAACAAGAGTAACTCAAAATACTAGACCACTTATAAATTCATATAGTTCATGTAGAAGCTCTAGCCTATCATTCAAAGTTTTTTCCCATCATTCGCCAGAGTATCCTTTCCTTTTTCCTGAAAAGAAAAACATAATAAAAGAGTGAGTATAAAATACTTAACCCTGCTACTAGGATTAGGCTAAGCACCCATATCCAAAAGGTGCACAAACTTAAATATCATACAAATCTGAATTAAACTGTACTCGTCGTTAGTGAATGATTTAACCCATCCTAGCACACATTTGGTGGCTTGAAGACTCACAAACGTAGTAGGGCACCCCAATAGGATAGTAGGAAACCCTCGGCCTCCGAAAACATAATTTAGTTTTTGCTTTCAATGAAATTCAACATAGATCTCATCACATAACCTCAAAACTCCACATAGGATTCTATCATTCACATATCAATTTCCTGCTAGTGTAAATCCCATGCCAATATAAGTTTCATGCTAAAATCATTTTCATATGAGTATCAATCTCATGCTATCATCAACACATACAAGAAAAGGTATCATCAACACGTACAATTTGCCCAAACTAAACAGTGAATCAACTATCTAATTTTCCTGGCACACGGGCAAAATTCTAGTAGTAAGATTACTAACCTTGCACCAAGTCAAGGAGCCTTCCCTTAGGTCAATAAGACTCGCCACACACGTCATAATCATAAGACATAAACAAATCATAAATTCCTACAACTCTTGGGTGCAACAATTCAACTAAATCACAAATTCCCATTCTACTCACCTCGTACACTGAACCGAACTTCAAAACATAACGCCTCTAACAAACACCCAAGTAAGATCAACCCAAAACTGATAGAATCCACCCTTAGCGCTACTGACGACAGTTCCAAAAATTCCAAATCTTCAATCTATAACCAAATCACAAAGGGGTAAACACAAGAGAAACAAGGAATCAATGGGTAAACAAGATCCAATTGAGAAATCCACACCAAACACCAAAAAAACCCCAAATTCCTACCTGAAACTAAGATCTCAGGCGACCATTACGACCAGCAAAACCGACTGATGGCGAGCAAAACTAACAGATTGGCAACGAGCGTCAATGAGCAAGACTCACAAATTCAAGCGAAACTAACTGATGGCGAGCGAGACTAACAATTTGGCTAGCGAGACTATTAATTGGCGAGACTATTGTTGGCTTTTTGGCCCTTAATCTCAAATTAATTAATTTTAATGGATTGATTAATTAGTGTTTTGATGATAACAAACCTAATTTTATTTATTAATCATTTGAGTGTTTTGAATTGTCTATTGTGTGGAGCTTGGAACAACGGTTCCAATGCAATTTGAATCACTTAAATTGAAGTTCAAATGAAAAAGATATGACTGAAACAAGCTTAATGAAAAAATCTCGAGCTGATGACGTGGCAGATTTTTTTAATCAAAGTGGACAAATTGAAAGGTGCCACTTGGAGCAATGGAGAAGTGACAATTGGTGGGTCTTTTATTTTTGGATTGATGTTAAAAAGAAAATGATTTAAAAAAAAAAGAAAATGAATTTAAAAACAAAATGAATTTAATATTATTATATATGTTTGTGTCTAACGGCTAGTTGCTTTTTTAAAAGGATTAATTTAATATTATATATGTTTGTGTATAACGGCTAGTTGCTTTTTTAAAAGGATTAATTTAATATTATATATGTTTGTGTTTAACGGCTAGTTGTCTTTCTAAAAGGATTAATTTAATATTATTATATGTTTGTGTCTAACGGCTAGTTGAGTTTAAATCTCCACCATTCAATTTTCTTTTACAAAGATCTAATGGTTCAAATTAATTTGGTTTTCACTCACTTTCATTTCTTTTTAAATATTTCATCTTCTCCAAAAAGGGGAAAACTTTTACAATTTTACAATCCTCAAAAATTGAAAAAGGTCACCATTGTTGCTCTCTCTCCAAGCTTTCAAATTTCTTTCTTTTCATCTTATTCTAGAGAGATACTTTCATTGTATTGTGAGGATTTAGTATTGTGAGTTCAAATTTGTACATCTACTCTTTTTAGAGAGTTTTAGTGTGTGATTTAAAATTTCAAGAATATTGTAACGGTTGGATCCTAACCCGTGGAAAGGATCGGGTTTGCTCTTGAACCCGAAAAAGGAGCAAGGTAGCGGTTCGACTCTCATCCGTGGAAAGAGTCAAAGGAGATTTTTTAATCGAAATCCCAAGAGGCGCTTGGGAAAGTGGATGTAGGTCGAGTTGGACCGAACCACTATAAAAATCACGGTGTCTTCTTTTCCAACTCTTTCTCAATTTATTTTGCATTCAATTTTTAGTAGCATGTTATAGATTACTATCCTTCTTTGTTGAGATTGATTGAATCTTGTGTTTCATATATTATTTATCAATCTTGATATTTAGCATCAATTAAGGTTTTTATTAATTTAATTCAAAAAAATAATTCAATTAGTTTAATTTGAGCATATTTAGGAATAAGTTTAATTAAACCCTATTCACCTCCTCTAGGGTTGCCATACCGGTCCAACAACTATTAGTTGGCGAGCAAGACTAGCAGATGGCAAGTGAGACTCACAAATTGGCAAGCGAGATTGGTGAGTGAGACTAGCCTTTTCTTTTTCTTTTTTTTTTTTTTTTTTCTTGGCACAATCCCTAAGCCTTAAACCCTATTTAAAATAATTTCACCACCCAAATTCTCCAATCCCTTCACTCCTCATAATTCACAATCTCTTTTCAAATTTAAAAATATATATATATATATATATATATCACTAACCATCTTAAATCCAAATTATAAATTTGGGGATCACTTAAAATACGAACAAATAAATTTCCAAAAGAAAAATTATCTCAAAATTTGGGTTATCACAAAAACGTTACCCATGGTTATTTGGAATAAAATTGAAAAAAAAAAACGAATATTAAAATCAATTCAAACAAATAAAAAAACAACAAGGTTATGGAGGCTTATTTGAATTCGATCTAAAGATAGTATAATCAATTTGAAAAAAAAAATCAAAATTTCAATAAAAATAAGGTTTAAAGAGTTCAAACTATTATAGATATTAAAAAAAATGCCAAACAAATAAGATAAATTGATATAAAATATTAAAATTAGAAAAGGGGAAAATATCGTTAAAAGAAGAGAAAACAAAAGAAAAAAATAGATAAATTGAGATTATTTGATATTTTAAAATAAAATCTAAAATACACAAAAGCATGTGGATAAAACGAAATAATTAGAAAAATTCATATTTGAAAAGAAGAGATCCGATCAAAATTTAAGATTCAAATCAACTAATTCGGATACTTTTTAGTAAAGTCTGATTCTGTTTATTATAAAATCTATAGTCAATCGGATTTGATTACCCTGTATGTATTTACGAATTATGAAGGGTATTTTGGGATTTCAGAAAAGTTTGATCACGTGAGAAAGGAACAATTTGCTATAATTTAAAATGATTCCGTATTTTGCTAATTTTCCAAATGCAACGGTATCAGTGTTATAAGGCTCAATTTCTCTTCGAAAAGTGATCACAGCAAATCTCATTTTCATAATGGGCCGTGCCGAGGCTGATCCAATTGCTTTGGGCCGGGCTCATGAAAGAAATGCCCGTTCATCAGTCAGCTCAGCAACCACTAACACTCGTATCGTCTTAGCAACCGCAACGAGTCAGCGAGCGAGTTTTGCAGTCACACGGTAAAAGAGAGAGAGAGAACCGGCGGAGATCAGTTTCAGCTTCGGAGAAGACAAGATGAATACCGATATTACAGCGTCGACCAAGCCAGAGTACCCAGTAATAGATCGGAACCCTCCATTCACTAAAGTCGTCGGCAATTTCGACACTCTCGATTACCTCCGTTTCGTCACCATCACCGGCGTTTCCGTCACCGTCGGTTATCTTTCCGGTATCAATTTCTTTCTTCCTTCTCATTTTCTTTTGTCATCTTCCATTTCGTTGTACATCTGTAAATCTCTTCTCCTGTCTTTGCGTTTTAGGGATTAAGCCCGGGATTAGGGGCCCGTCAATGGTCACCGGTGGTCTAATTGGTCTGATGGGAGGCTTCATGTACGCTTATCAGAACTCGGCGGGTCGGCTTATGGGATTCTTCCCCAATGAAGGCGAGGTAGCTCGTTATAAGAAATAAGATCGTGCGTTTTAGGGTTTTTTTCTTTTTTCCCTTTTTCTTTTTCGCTTTCTTTTTCTGAAATTTGGGTTCCATTTGTGGACATTTTTACGATTTTCCAGTTGTTAAATGTGCAACTTCTTGTATCAATAAGCAAATTGAAACTTCACTTTTTTCTGTGTTGCCCATTTTTCGTCTAAATGAAGTAGTTGAAGACTTTACTGATTTCGTTGCTTTTGATCGATAAACGAAGTTGACCCATTAAGGGGTTTGGAGGAATGAATCATATACTTGTCTCTTCTGCCATTTGTGAGTCAGTTAGTAGACCTTTTTAAGGGGTCTCGTTGTCATAACTCGTATTGATTTCCACAGAGAACCGAAAAATAGAAAATAGAGCTTTAAGAGGGAGAAAATGTTCTTTATGATTTTATCAGAACAGTACACCAACGCCAATGAACTTGAAAATCTGTTTTCACTCATTGTACTATGATAGTTTTTCATGTGATCTTTTGTGCTTGCATAGTTGCATTTCATTTCATCCTTCAAGCAGTCTTGTTTGCTCTGATTATATGGCTGTGATCCCCAGATGGCAATGCATTTCGTAGTAATAGGCAGATTTTGCACGTTCTGCTGTCGTTCTGTGATAGATTGATATCAGATTTTTTTATTTTTTTTGTTGTTTTTCCAACTATTTCGGATGGTAGATTATTTGCAAAGGTTGCCTGGAAATCTGTTGATGAGTATGAAATTTGTTTATTTGAGCCTTTGAGATTTATCAATTTCTGAAAAAGTTTAAGCAAAATTGTTTTGGAATTTTATTTCTTCTTGATTCTCGCTGGTTTTCTTTTCTATAGCCTTTTCTTTCAGGAGAACGAAGGTTCAAAGATTTTTTTTTTCATATGATGTAATTTGTATATTTTAATTTGGAAATCATACTTGATGTTTCTATGTTTTCTTTCTCACATAAAAGGATAGCTTTCATTGCATGTTCCTGATGAGATTGAGCTGTTAATCTACTATTTTGTTCTTAATTTCATTGGATGTCATGATGATGTATGATGTAGATTATACTTGTTGCTGCTATATATCATCCCTTATTTCGCACCAATAAATCCTTTCTGACAGCGATGAAGAAATCTAACTCTTGTATTAGGATTTCCTTTTCCTAATAGAGGGGTTGAGGGTTCTCATCGGTCAAATTGAAGTTTTTGTATATTGTAGGATGACACCTTTTTTTTGTTCTTTCTTTCTTTTGTTTAGTACAACAACAAATTTGTGATGGGAGGTTAAACTTCCAACCTGAAAGAAATGAGAAGATATCATATCTTAACCCCTAAGTTGTGCTCGTATTTTCTATGAACTTCATATTCTTAACCTTTTTGTTGTTCCTCTTGATCATATCGCGCCAACAAAGAGCACAAAAGTAAGCAAGACATTGAAAACAATATGTATTATGATATGGTAGATGTATTTTTTTTTTAGTTCAACAATTATAGGGTTGGAAATTGAACTGCCGACCTTTGAGATAAGTAATTGATCTTAATCCAGTAACTTATGTTTAGATTTGCAGAAGTTCTTATATGTTATCATATACAACTTCATTCGAGGTTGTGAAAGTGATTATAGTCCAAATTAAGAAGGCTTAATTCCAGTTCTGTTATATCTACTATGAAGGGATTGTGCTCATAGACTCTGAGCTTTGAGCTTCTTCGAAATTTAAACCAACCTTAGTGAAGAAAAGCAAGGGCATTGGAGGGAGAGAAACTCACTGGACAATGGCAAAAAGAATTGGAAGAAGTTTTCTTTACATGGCTAAGAGCCCAGGCCTCAAAGATTAATCACTTCTCGAACTAATAGAATAACTGTTGAGCAAAGGATAAAAGGGCCACAATATCCACAAAAGCCACCGAAATGATGCATCATAGAAGCTAAGATGCCATACATGAGGAAACAAAACCCCTAACCACGTACCTTCTAAAAAGTAACTATTTTAATTTATAACCTACAATTGATGAAAAAAAAAAAAAAAAAAAAAAAAACTCAAAGGGGGTTTGAGTTATTAGAATGGAATTATGATTACTGAAAATTTGATAGGATGAGATTTGTTGTCCGAAATCATAATTACAAAGAATGTTGAAACCTATCTTTGTGATGTATTTCTAATGCTTGTGTTTGGATTGTAGGGTTAGGTTGAGGTTTGATTTTTTTTTTTTTTTTTTTTTTAAGATAGGTAGATGGTTTTTTTTTTATGTTTTTCTTCTCCTTCCTGTTACCTTAAGTTTGTGATATTATATAATTTCTAATTTCATTATTCATTCACCAAATAATTTAGCCAACCTGTTTTTTTGACCTACCTAATCTTAGATTCACTCAACACTATAGGATCTATATTCGCTTCCCTTACATTATGCCATTAGGCATCGGAATCCTAAGAAAAGTGCCATGACCATTTAGGGGGCGTTTGGCGCACACGTTCGGAATCAAAAGCCTGGGAATATAATGTCAGAGGTTTATTTTAGAGTATTTTGAAGCCTGTGAATCACAAATGTCTGTGTTTGGTGTGTAGTGTTTGAAAGCTTGGTTTTTTAAGCGTGTGGTTGGGGCACAGTTTATATATGCTTGGGTTTGGATAATTTGTATTTTTTTCTTGTGAAATGTATATCACCTGGTGTACCATGGATCAATCTTTAAGATAATCTTAAATATAACATTTAATTTATTCATTTTAAAACGAATATTTTATTAGCTATTTCTTTTGTAATCCTAAGTTAATTTCTTTGCTTTAATGATTTTCATAACACTAATGTAGGAAGAATGATTTGGTTATTTTTTATAACAATTTAGTTTTTGGTATCAGAATAACAAAACTTTGAAATTTAGTTTTATAAGAAATTTATAACTTTACTTTTGCTTTAAATTTTAACTTATATCTTTTCTTTATAATAAATTTAGCTTGGGATAACTTAGCAAATTTGAAATTAGTTTACTAACACATTTATAATAAATTTGGTTTTCCTTAAAATTCCTAATTTATCTCCTATTTTTGTTGGCATGAAATGAAATTTATTTTTTAGGTTTGCATTTAATAGCATTCTTAGGTCATTGGTTAATTTCACCTTCTTTTCGTGTGAAAATGAAGAAGAGGGGAGAAAGGAGGAAGAAAAAAGGGAAAACCAAATAGTTAGTGGTTGACGTTGGGTAGCGAGTGACGGAGAACATTTAACGATCTATGACTAACACAATTGATGTGAAGTGTTGCAACTCCTAAAATAAGGGACTTCGTTTTTATTTTTAACTTTGTGAAAATGAAGAAGTAGAAAGAAATGAGAAATCCAATGGAAGTAGAGGAATAAACGGAAATTGAGAAAGGAATAAAGAGAGAGAGAAATAGTCGTTGACGACCAATAAGCACAGTCAGCCGATCGACGGCGATTGTCGACGATCAAAGGTAACATGCCATTGGTCGTGGTCAGTCAAGGGCGGCCAGTCACTGAAGATCATAGTGGTCGACTATTGTTGTAAAAATTTTATTTTCTTTTCGATTTGAGATTTCATGGCTTATTGCGCATAAATAGATATTAGAATTTCTGTACAAAGATGCATCGAGAATCTCAAGTATGATCATGAATGAGCAAGTTTTCCTATAAAAGACTCAAGTATAAGCTCTTATAAGTTTCCTGGTGAGTCTAGGGTCAAACGCAGGGATTTGTTATAACTAAGCGTTGAGAATAGATGCATGACTATGCGGTGAACTATACATGTAATATGTGCATGAGTTGTATGTACCTAAAACTATCATAAAGAATGAATAAAATTTCCTACAACTAACAATGAGGTGGACGCGGCGAGTGTTAGTCAAATGTCATTTAGTGTCAGATAACATGCGTTGAGAATGACGGTGGAACCATGCGATAAAAATAGAGTTAGCTAATTGTTACTTAAGCATATCTAAGTATAATTACATACCTACAAACTTTGAGTTTGTGAATCCATCTCTCGATGTTTCGACGCCACATTAATCTCATCTCTAAGATGCATGGTAAGTTTGCGTTGGTAAAAGATGAACTACATCTCTGCACCTCATCTAGTCCTGATAAATGCTAAAGATTAACCATCTACTCTCTCAACCTAGATAGTCTTGCTTACTACATTTGTTTGTCAGACAAAATGCAAGCTAATGATATGCATTAATCAAGATGTAACATACTTAATATTGCTTAAGAAAAACTAACTTCTAACATCTAACTCATTTAGCATTCAAACAACATGGTGTAAAGTATTTAATATGGAAATAAATGGAAGATAATCATCAATCAAACTTATATTAAGAAAATAAACCATTCTCTCGAATGTTAATAACAAAACATAAATAAGGAGGGAAATGGGGATAAAACAGAAATGGAAGACATCAAGCCGCCACTGGCAACGTCTTGCTTCATGGAGGCTTGAGATGGTTGCTATCCAATACATAAATTTCATAGGGTGAAGGTTCTCATTCACTAGGAGACGACTCTGAAAATTCTCAGAATCCTTCTCTGAGAAGAGCTTGAAATGGAGGCTGGTTATGGTGAGGGAGAATTTGTCAGAGCTTTCGCCTCTTGAACTCATTTCTCTCTCATTTTGAATGGAGAAACTTTGGGCTATTTATAGGCATCGAAAAGTTGAACTTATGATGACCTGACACCTTTACATTAAATTTCATGCCCTGCTGCACAGACTTTTCACATCGTCGGCTCATTTGTTCTGCCATGATCTGATAACGTGTTAACATTTTGCATATTGACATGACAGCTTTTGCCCATGTGATAACTTGTAGAAATACAAGTTATGATAGCCTTTTTCTTAGATAAATAGAGATTAAATAGAGAAGCATGCAGCAGTTTATGTTGATTTTTATTAAGAAATCTTCCTTTGTGTTATACTCTTCTATTTTTATGAAGATAATGAGTTTACCACTTTTTGAGCTTAAAACGCATGTTTTAACGCAGGAATGTAAACGATGCGTTGATGACTTTTTAACGCAGGACGACGCATTAGCAATCTGTTCTTCATGGACGCATGATACGAACGGAACGCGAACAACCTGACGATGCATTAACAACTACTCAACGCAAGACTATGCGTTAGCAACCTACGACGTGTTGACATCGGCCAAACTATCCATGGACGCATAAACAACCATCAACGCAAGGCGCCGAGAATCAAATCAGAATCTTGAGAGATTGTCGGATGATTGACGAACATGATTTGTGGCTAAAGTGGTGGATCTTAATTGACCCGAGAATTACGCAATCAGGCGAGATGGACGCATGATATCAATCTCGCCGCCAATCAAGCAGATTTGCCATTGATTGCGAACGCATCATCTATAAAAAGGCAGCTCCGCGAGATGAGAAAGGGTTGTTGATTCTCGGAAGAACTCTATAAGTGACAGCAGAGTTCTTTCAGACTTCAACCGGAGACGAATAGCTCGAGAGAGAAGAGTCTTCCCTCCGCCGGACCACTTCACAGCAGAACCTCACGCTTCCATCCGGGCGACTCAAGACATTGACGCCTTTCCTGCTTTCCTTCTTACTGTTTCTATCTTGATTTTAGATTTGTGTCAAGACATTGAGCTTATCTAAAGTTGTATTCCGTTTCATCAATATATATATCTTCCATATCTACTCATTTCTCTATACTTTCTGCTTTTTACTTTGAAACCATGAGTAACTAATCACTCAAGGGTCTAGGGTTGCGTTAGAATCTAACTAAGAATCATAGTGTAACTATTTCATCTTGTCAATTGCAAACTTAATCTGATGCTTATGTCCATCTAGCTAATCGATCTAAGTAGTAATAATCAAACTACTCGAGAGGGTAAGTGATTGTGGAACTTAATTGGCAAGGGCTAAGAAGTGTTACCTGTCTATAGGAATAACCTTGGTTCTTAACACTCTCCTATGCGTTATAGACATATAACGCATAGCGGCTGACAACCGGGAGAAGAGTCGCAAGTATGAATAGACTTCACCATGCGTTTCCGATGTTAGATGTTAACCAATCCGAACCCTGTCTTTATCCATTCATTCACATCATTAGCTGAATTTGCTGTGTCGCATGCCTTTCCATCTTCCACATTTTAGTATAGTGTACATACAATCGCTTTCCTTAGACTAGAGACAAACTCAACGCATTATTTCTTGGTTACCGTTGCAACGCATGAAATCCACATAAATATTGAATCAACATAATCCCTGTGTTCAACCTCGGACTCACCGAGAAAACCTACTCCTTTGCTTATTATACTTGGGTAAAGGAGAGGAAAACTTGACAGATCACTAACGCATAATAGTAAGACGCATAGCATGTTCAATGCATGATATGTAAAACGCATCATCATATCTTAATCTGCACCTTGCGTTTGTAAATTTCCATTTCCAAAATCATATCAGAACAAGTTTTTGGCGCCGTTGCCGAGGACTTGCGATTTGTCTATTGTTCATTTTTACAATAAGTTTTTGGCGCCGTTGCCGGGGATTAAAAACAAACACACTCTCAACTATTTCTTGGTTACCACTGCAACGCATATAATTCACTTAAATATTAAATCAACATAATCCCTGTGTTCGACCTCGGACTCACCGAGAAAACCTACTCCTTTGCTTATACTTGGGTAAAGGATAGGAAAACTTGACAAGATCACCAACGCATCGTAGTAAGACGCATAGCATGTTCAACGCATGATATGTAAAACGCATCATCATAACTTAATCTGCACCTTGCGTTTGTAAATTTCTAATTCCAAAATTAATATCACAATACCATGTGTCTATATCTACTTTTTCTCAATGCATGGTCTCAACGCATGGTCTCGACGCATGGGTTTCCACTTGTTCTCACAGTAGCTTCCTCTTTATTACTTGGGTTATTTGTGCTTCTTTTCTTCTTAATCCTGCGTTAAGAACAGAAAAGCTCATAATTTTTCACGTATTTTCTTTTGTAAATGGTGCCAACGCATGGTAATACATTTTACATAATTCAACTACCAAAATAATGCGTTTAGCTCTAAAGTTATTCTAATTAATTCAAATAGTGACTATAATAACTTGTATTTCTACAAGTTATCAGTTATCGACGATCACAATGGTCGACAGTCGATGGTCGCACGATCGACCAACCATCACGGGTGACTAGTCGCTGGTTAATGCCAACTATCACCAACTGTCACCACATGAGGTATAAGATGAAAGAAGTTTCTTTAAAAAAAAAAAAAAAAAAAAAAAAAAAAAAAAAAAAAAAAAAAAAAAAAAAAAAAAATTCCCAAACTCATGGGTTTGGTTTTCTTATCTTGAGAATTTTATTCCAAGTGCCCAAACATGGGTTTACCCCCTAATTCCAAACTCATGGCCAAACACCCCAAGGCTTCCTTCAATATGTTTAAATTACGGGATAACAACATATAAAACTCTAATAAAGGCCTTATATTTCAATTATGTTCAACATTTCCATTATTTATGCGAATGTTTAGTTGACTTTAAAATTACAAAAAAAAAAAGAAAAGAAAAGAAAAGAAAATAAGGCTCAATTACCATTTAGTCCTCAACTATATCAATTGTTACACTTTTCTTTTTTAAATAGGAAAAAAGAAATGGATTTTAAATGAGGCAGGCGTTTTTAGGAAAAAATATTAAACTATATGTTTTCCAAAATATCCACTATTTTCCATCTTCAATTTCTCTCTCAAACCTTTTCGACCAAACTGTCTCTCAAATTCGATTTTTTGCCAGCCAAACTTCTCAAATCTTCCATCATCGCCTCCCTCCATCTGTATTATTGCACCGCCCTGCTAAGATCTAGTTGTCGTCGTGGATCTTGTTCAACTCATTGCCCTCTATTGTGTGTCTCTTCAGCAGTCAGTCAGCTAAAGCTTGAATGCCAACAGCCACCCACCGTCGTGTGTCTTCGTACACTGTCGTCTTAGATTGGGACCGCTGCTCGAGTCTTCAATGTGCAAATCATGCTGCCACGCGTTTTTGTCGCCCTTTCTCTCACACCTCTGACAACTACACAATTGACAAAATGGCGTGCCTCGATGCTCGTAATCGTCTGTAAGTCACCACCTTAGAACCGTTTGATCGCTCTGCTCAGCCAGCCACCAGTCGTGTGCCCCTTTTCGTCAAGTGCTGCCACCATGAACCAACGTGTCTCATATTATTGTAATATTTTTATCATATATACTGTAGTATACATTCGAGTATTAAAATGGTTTGAGATTTAGGCATTAGGTTTTATGGTACATACCCTGTCATATTATCTTGTTTGGGGATTTATGATATATACTCTGACATATATATGTTTTATGTTGAACATTGAGTCCATTAGTGATTTATAGACTGTGATAGATATTTTTATTTCCTACTACTTTGAATTTATATTATATATTATGATTTATATATTATAAAATGAAATGCGTTGAAGGGAAAATAAAATCATATTAAATGCATTTTCTCTTTTCGATTGAAAATGGGAAGAAAATCTCAACTAATTAATATTATATAATAAATGCATCTTCTCGCTCCAAAATTAAGTGTGCTTCGTAAATATGGAAAGATTTTTCCAATATAGATTCTCTATCCAACCGACCACCACAAAAGGTATTTTGTCCAAAAATTTCATTAAATCTTATGTATGAAAATACTAAAAAATTTGAACATTTATAAAAATAAGTTTTGAAAAGTGATTGAATCTCTCATAATCTCTTAAATTACTTATACAACCCACAATCCAATGACTTGGTCACCACTTTTCACATACAAAGGAGGCATTTGGCGCACAGAGTTGAATTGAGTTGAGTCGGTAATTATTATTTGGAAGTTAAATTATTTGTGAAGTTAAATTGTCTATATTTGGGGGTGCATAGTTGAGTCGAGTTAAAATGTTTGTGTTCGGAGTGTTGAATAGAGTTGATCTGAGTTAGAAAGTTTGTGTTTGGGGCCCAGAGTTTAGTTGATTTGAGTTGAGTATCTGGTATCGTTTTTCTACACAAAATTAATTTTGTTTTGGATTTTTCTTTTGTGATTTTTTTTAAAAATTTTCAATTGTGTACATATTTTCCTAAAACTGTTTAGACTAACTAAATGGTTCATTTTTTCCCCATTCTTAAAATATAACAAACTCCTACAAAATAAACACATATACTATGAATTCAAATTTTGAACACTCAATTGCATAACATTTATTTTTCCATTCCTAAACTCCAAACAAATGAAAATTTTTCACAACTACTTAGCCCTCAATCTTGAATACTGAAGAAGTTTAAAATTGAATGAACTTTTTGTTTTTCCATCTTAAAAAAATGTAATATATTTTCGCCAATTAATTGCATAACAATTTTATTTACATCCCTAACCCTCAATTTTCAACTTTAAGTTAAATTTAACTCAACCATCAATGTTAGTTCTCAAAAAAAAAAAAAAAAAAAAAAAAAAAAAAAAAAAAAAGCCCATATGTGAAATATGTAATTCAATTTTTATGGTTAATGATTTATTTTCCTTTTTGTGCAAACAACTGTAACGACCCGCCTAGATAGACTCCTAATCGGATCATTACTCGATGCATGCTCGACCAAAACGACACCATGCAACAACAGGTGAGGAAAGAAAAACGAAATTATGTGCAACAGTTAGATTTTTATTACAAAACGTGGGCTCAATAATAAATGATAGGCAAAAGTGCATCAGGGTATCCCTAAGAAAACATTTTTTTTTTTAGAATGTTCAAAATATGCTCATAAAAACAATAAATAAATGCAATACTAAAATAAACGTACAAACTCAGATTTGGCCCAAAAGACAACCTGGCTACATAAATAAGAAGACCATGTACATGCAAAAACTACGCAGAAACCATGCGAGTCCCATAACGCCTCAAGCATTCTTCTTGTCAGTCGTCGATGCGTCCTTCCCCTTACCTGAAGGCATAAAAAGAAAGGGTGAGTACAAAAATACTCAGTAAGTAACCCCGCTACAGGGGCTCAACTAACGATAATCCAATAATAAGTACAATAAACGTAGGACTGGCTCAAGTAACACCCTATCGTTGGCAAATGGCGTTCACGAACTGGTGATCCCAAAGGAATGCGAACTGGTGATCCCGAAGGAACGTGGTCTGATGATCCTGAAGGAACGCACTCTGGTGATCCCAAAGAAACACAAATTGGTGCCCCGAAGGAACACAAACTGGTGAACATGCCGCCAATGTAGGGAAAAAAAATATAACATGCATCCAGGTGTACACAGAGTCTCTATCATATGATCATGGTATCTATCATATAGTCATAGTCATGCTAGTAACACATTGTACTTATCAGACAAACATAGACATTCCATTATACTTATCAGATACACATAGACGTTCCAGGGGTGCATAGCAAACATAGCGAGCAAAGTACATAAAGTTCACATCAGATTTCCCAAAACCTCACATGCCATCTATTCATGCTCAAATCAAAACCATTTGGACAATTAATTTTATCAGAGACAACAGCCCAAAAAAAAAAAACATCCATTTATGCAACCAAGGTATCGAGTCCATCGCACTTCCCGTAGGGGAGTTACTTACCTTGGAATTTGGTCTAATCAATTAATCACGCTGTCACTTCCCACCAAAAAATTTGGGTTGAAATCCTGACACAACAATCCCAAATTGGGTTAGATATTGACTTAACTAAAATTAACACATTCAGCAAATTTGAACCCACCTTCTAACGCTATGAAGCCTTAAGCCACCACGTTAGTCCGCTCCCTTTTTGACTTCAAGATTTTTCCAAAAAAAAATTGATGATTCCGGACTTCCAATTGAGGCACACCAACAATAACCCAATAATTTAGTCAAAACACAAGATTCCACAAAAACCCACAAGAATGGTCATTACCTGAACTGATCGGCAGCAGAATGCAGTGGCGACGGTGGTGAAATTGGCAACAGAACAAGGTGGACACTGCCGAGAGAGAGACTGTCGAGAGGGAGAGGGAGAGAGAGCGAGAAAGAGAGAGCCGCGAGGGAGTGAGAGAGCCGCGGGAGGGAGTCTGCCGAAAGGGAGAGAATGTCGTCGGGTAGAGAGAGAGCTGGCGGTGGGAGAGAGAAACGTCGGGAAGAGGGAGAGAGCTGGCGGCGGGAGAGAGTTCTTTTTTTTTTTTTTTTTTTGCATGCTAACCAAGAAACCTACTCAATAAATAACCCTAATTAACCCTAATTCTTTTTTTCAAAATCTCTTCTTTTTTCCTAATAATTTCTTTTTCTCTTCCCAATAAAACTCTTTCCTCTTCCTAATAAATCTCCACCACCCAACTTAAATAAAATAAATCCTTTAATAATACTTCTTTACTTACTATGTTATTTTTACTTTTCCAATTCCCACTTATCACCCAAAATACACTTTAGAATAACCAAAATAAATAATTAACCCAACATACCTGGAAATTGGGGTGTCACAATCTCCCCTCCTCAAGAGGCTTTGGAAGCTCAATCTTGAAATAACTTCAGATACTTCGAGCGCATCTCCTCCTCCTGCTCCCAGGTTGCTTCCTCGAACTGGTGGTTCTGCCACAACACTTTCACTAGCGCTATCTCTCGATTGCGCAAGACCTTTACTTCCCTTGCAAGGATTTGCATAGGCTTCTCTTCATAGCTCAAATTCTCACTCAACTGCAAAGACTCAAGGTCAACAACATGAGAGGGGTCCACTATATATTCCTCAACATGGACACATGGAATATGTTGTGGACTGTGAAGAGTGACGGTGGCAAGGCCAAGCGGTAAGCCATTGGGCTAACTTGCTCTAAAATCTCTAATGGTCTGATGAAACGAGGGCTTAACTTCCCTTTCCTTCCGAACCTCAAAATAGCTTTCATAGGTGCTACCTTTAAGAATACTTTGTCACCCACTTCAAATTCTAGATCTCGCCATCTTACATCGGCATAGCTTTTTTGTCTACTCTAAGCCGTCCTCATTCTTGCCCTGATCTTTTGAATAAACTCGTTGGTAAGCTGCACCAACTCCGGGCCCAACAATTTTCTCTCCTCGATTTCACCCCAGCAAATTGGAGATCTGCAACTCTTGCCATACAGAGCTTCAAATGGTGCCATGCCAATAGTAGCATGGTAGCTGTTATTATAGGCAAACTCCATGAGATGCAAGTGGGAGTCCCAACTCCCTAGGAAATCCAAAACACAGGGGCACAACATATCCTCCAACGTTTGGTTCAAACGCTCTATTTGGCCGTCAATTTGGGGGTGAAATGTCATACTAAAATCCACCCGAGTGCCTAATGCCGACTAGAGACTCTTCCAAAAACTGGATGTAAAGCGAGGGTCTCTGTCAGACACTATGGAGACCGGCACCCCGTGCAACCTCACCACTTCTTTCATGTAAATCTATGCCCACTTGCTCACTAAGTAGGTGGATCTACTTGGGATAAAATGCGCTGACTTGGTGAGTCTGTCTATAATTACCCATATCATTGTATGGCTTTTCACCGTTCTGGGCAAACCCACAATGAAATCCATGGATACATGCTCCCATTTCCACTCAAGGACTTGTAGGGGCTGCAATAACCCTACGGGCTTCTGCCTTGGCGCCTTTACTTGCTGACATACCAAACATTTACTGATAAACTCAGCCACTTCCCGCTTCATATTGTGCCACCAGTAATGGCATTTCAGATCCTGATACATCTTGGTACTACCAGGATGTATTGAGAACGGCGAGCCATGAGCTTCGGCCAATAATTCCCTCTTAACTCCACTGCCTTCCGGCACACACAAGGGCCTCTAGTAAGCAAGACCATTATCTGAAAACACCGAGAACTTGCTGGCTAGTCCTGCTTTCACCTAACGAAACTTCTCAATGAGGTATGAGTCATTTTGTTATGCATCAATTATCCTTTGGCTTAAGACTGGCTGCACTGATAATTGGGCCAACTTCGAAGTGACCTCTCCCAGTGCCACGACAATTCCCGCTCCCTTGAAGTCCCTACACAACTGAGTTCGGCTAGTAATTAGAGCAGTTGAATGGACTACCTTCCGACTCAAGACATCTGCTACCACATTCGCTTTCCCCGGAAGGTACAAAATTTCCACGTCATAATCCTTTACTAATTCCAGCCACCTACGCTGCCTCATGTTCAACTCTTTCTGGGTGAAAAAGTATTTCAAGCTTTTATAATCGGTGAAGATCTGTATTCTTTCTCCGTATAAGTAAGGTCTCCTTATTTTCAGCGCAAAAACAACCGCAGCTAACTCCAAATCATGGGTCGGATAATTTCGCTCATGGTTCTTTAGTTGGCGAGATGCATAAGCAACTACCTTACCGTGTTGCATCAACACAACCTAACCCTTTCTTGGAAGCATCACTGTACACAACAAAGCCACCCGACCCATCCGAAACCGTAAGCACTAGCGTATAAACTAGTCTCTATTTGAGGTCCTGGAAGCTCTCCTCACAAGCATCACTCCAAACAAAAGGAGTATTCTTCCTGGTCAACTGAGTCAAAGGAGTGGCTATGCGAGAGAAGTTTTTGACAAACTGACGATAATAGCTTGCTAAGCCCAGAAAACTTCGCACCTTACTGACTGTCGTAGGACGGAACCAACTCGTAACGGCCTCTATCTTCGCGGGGTCCACGGAAACTCCACCCTCTGACACCACGTGCCCTAGGAAGGACACCTGCCTCAACCAGAACTCACATTTGGAAAACTTAGCATACAACTTGTGTGACCTCAAGGTTTCCAGGACTCTCCGCAAATGTTCCTCATGCTCTGACTCTGTCTTGGAGTAAACCAGGATGTCGTCGATAAACCCTATAACAAAAGTGTCTAGAAAGTCTTTGAACACTCGATTCATCAGATCCATAAATACTGTTGGGGCATTTGTCAGGCCAAAGAACATAACGATAAATTCGTAGTGTCCATATCTAGAGTGGAAAGCGATCTTAGGGATGTCGCTGTCCTTTATCCTCAATTGATGGTATCCCGAATGAAGGTCAATCTTGGAGAATGTCGTGGCTCCTTGTAACTGATCAAACAGATCATTAATCCTAGGGAGAGGATATTTGTTCTTGTAGTCAATGCAAAGGCGAAGCGAACCGTCTTTCTTTTTCACGAACAACATTGGTGCACCCTAAGGTGACACACTCGGTCGTATAAAGCCTTTATCGAGCAGCTCTTGCAACTGGACCTTAAGCTCCTTCAGTTCCGCTGGAGCCATCCTATAAGAAGCTTTGGATATGGGAGCCGTACCTGGCTCCAACTCGATTGCAAAGTCAATCTCCCTGTGTGGCGGCAACCCCAGGAGGTCCTCAGGGAAAACATCTGGATAATCCCTTACCACTAGCTCAGAAGTCAGGGCAATCTTGGTTTCTCTAACATCCACCACACTGGCCAAGATGCTCCAGTTACCTTGGTTAAGCAATTTGTGAGCCTTCATGGCTGAAATAATCTTAGGCAACACGACTGCTCCGGCCCCTAGTTGGTCCCCGTAGGAGGGGTGAAAATCACCTCCTTACGTGAACAGCCTATGCTGGCATAATTGGCAGCTAACCAATCCATGCGTAAGATAACATCAAAGTCACGCATATCCAAGACTATTTGGGTTACATCTAGTGCACGGTTTGCTATTTCCACCTAGCATGCTTTTATCTTATCTTTGGCTAACATAATCTCGCTAGACGGAGTAGAAACCGACAACACAAAATGCAACGACTCTAACTCTAACATAGCATGCTTCACAAATACAGTCGAGATAAACAAATGCGACAAACCATAATCAAACAACACCAGAGTCCCTGTCACTACTGTGCCTGATTTATCAGCCTCTCACCGAGTCGTGGTGTAAGCCAGGCCTTGCTGCTGCTGAGGTCTACCAGAGTCCCCACAATAAGAGCTCGTGTGCTGGCCCTTACCGTCAGGCACTCCTCTATTGGGGCATTTGCTGGACACGTGCCCCTCTTGACCACATCGAAAACAGACGCCCGAACCTGCTAAACATCGCCCCAATGGCTTTTTCCACAAGACCCACAAACTGGCCTATCCCTTTCTACCACCCCTGGTGCCAAAGATGGGTGCCTGAAATGCTGAATAGGCCTATCTGGGCCCCGATTCCTCGGAGGAAACTCTGAGGCTCTTTGGTCTGTCTTTCTTTTCTGGCCCGAGGAAGGTCCCAACGCCATTGCTTTAACATATTCTTCTCCGGCTCGAGAGTCAATTCTGGATGCTGCTCTGAATGGTGCTGCATAATTACTGGGTTCTAGAGCCTGCACAAGACCTCTCAACCCATCCTTCAAGCCTTTGACGAAGCACTCAATCTTGTCCTCCTCTGTGGCCACCATCTTAGGAGCAAAACGGGATAATTTGGTAAATTCCTACTCATACTCCTCCACAATCATGACTTCTTGCTTTAGTTTCCTGAACTCCACTTGCTTGTTATACCTCATGTTGGCAGAGAAGTACTTCTTATAGAATCACTCTTTAAGTTGGGCCTAGGTAATCGACCCTCCACTGGCAACTACTGATCTTTCAGCTGACTGCCACCAGATTTCTACATCATCAGTCAACACGAACATTGCACACTGAAGTTTCTGGTCCTCCGGACATTCCATGTAGCAGAAGATAGTCTCAATGGAAGACAACCACATTTCCGCCTTAATAAGGTCCTTCAGCGATCCGTCAAAGGTGCAGGGGTTATACTTCCTAAAGTCCCGCAAATACTTTGCTTCCAGAGACAAGTCATGATAAGGCTAAGGCTGGGTCTGCACCTGCGGAGGCGGAATCTGCTGGTTTGGCACTTGGGGAGTCGGGAGCTGCTGTGCCAACTGTTTTACCACAGTTGCATGGGTTACCTCTTGAATTTTGTCCATCAAGGTGGCAAGAATAGTTTCCCCTACTTGTGTGGCCATTGCCGCGAAATCGGTTTGGGCCCTTAGTGGAGCTTGCGTCTGTGGTGGCTCGGGCGCGTTACGGGGCCACCCCCTTGCCCTGGTTCCCTACTTCCCTGACCCAACAGGATCCTATGGCGGTGGGGGTCCTCGCGGTGCAGGAGGGTCCTGGAGCTGAGGGTCCTGCTCCCGGGGTCCTAAACTTGAGGGTTTGGTAACCCTCTTCCCCTACCTCTCCTGCCCCCCCTGCCTCTTCCTCTACCTCCATGCATCATCTCCTAAAATTACATACAATAACCACCATTAATTTCTTTACTAAGGATGTTATGTCAAAATAGTAACGTAAGGGAAAAACCGGCAAGTTTTCAAGCAGAACACTCTAGGGACATATACTTGGAATGCATACCTGGCGATGACGAAGAATCCTTCAGTGGCTATGGGGACAATCTAAACTTACATAGTAAGCCAGTCTACAGAACCTAAAACTTTAGGCTCTGATACCAACTATAATGACCCGCCTAAACAAACCCTTTAACCGGATTATTACTCGATGCATGCTCAACAAAAACGACACCATGCAACAACAGGTGAGGAAAGAAAAACAGAATTATGTGCAACACTTAGACTTTTATTACAAAATGTAGGCTCAATGATAAATGATAGGCAAAAGTGTTTCGGGGTACCCCTAAGAAAACATTTTTTTTTTTAGAATGTTTAAAATATACTCATAAAAACAATAAATAAATGACATACTAAAATAAACGTACAAACTCAGGTTTGGCCCAAAAGACAACCTAGTTACATAAATAAGAAGACCATGCACATGCAAAAACTACGCGAAAACCATGCGAGTCCCATAACGCCTCAAGGATTCTTCTTGTCATTCGTCGGCGCGTCATTCCCCTTACCTGGAGGCATAAAAAGAAAGAGGTGAGTACAAAAATACTCAGTAAGTAACCCCGCTACAGGGGCTCAACTAACAATAATCCAATAAGTACAATAAACGTAGGACTGGCTCAAGTAACACCCTATCGTTGGCAAATGGCGTTCAAGAACTGGTGATCCCAAAGGAACGCGAACTGGTGATCCCGAAGGAACGTGGTCTGGTGATCCCGAAGGAACATGGTTTGGTGATCCAAGGAACACAAACTAGTGTCCCGAAGGAACACAAACTAATGCCCCGAAGGAAAACAAACTGGTGAACATGCCACCAACATAGGAAAAAAATATAACATGCATTCAGAGGTACACAGAGTCTCTATCATATGATCATGGTATCTATCATATTGTCATAGTCGTACCAGTAACACATTATACTTATCAGGCAAACATAGACATTCTATTATACTTATCAGATACACATAAACGTTCCAGGGGTGCATAGCAAATATAGCGAGCAAAGTACATAAAGTTCACGTCAAATTTTCCAAAACTTCACATGCCATCTATTCATGCTCAAATCACGACCATTGGGACAGTAAAAAAACGTCCATTTATGCAACCAAGGTATCGAGTCCATCGACACTTCTTGTAGGGAAGTTACTTACCTTGGAATTTGGTCTAATCAATTAATCAGGCTGTCACTTCCCACCAAAAAATTTGGGTTGAAATCATGACACAACAATCCCAAATTGGGTTAGATACTGACTTAACTAAAATTAACACATTCAGCAAATTTGAACCCACCTTGAAGCCTTAAGCCACCACGCTCAGTCCGCTCCCTTTTGACTTCGAGATTTTTCCAAAAAAAATTGACGATTCCGGACTTCCAACTGAAGCACACCAACAATAACACAATAATTTAGTCAAAACACAAGATTCCAAAAAAACCCACAAGAATGGTCACTGCCTTCCCCGAACTGATCAGCGGCAGAACGCAGCGGCAGCGACGGCGAAATTGGCGGCAGAACAGGGTAGACACTGCCGAGAGGGAGAGAGTGACGCGAGAGAGAGAGAGAGAGAGAGAGAGAGAGAGAGAGAGAGAGCTACGGGAGGGAGTCTGCCGAGAGGGAGAGAGTGCTGTGAGAGAGAGAGTCGAACGAGAGAGAGAGAGTCGTTGGAGAGAGAGAGAGTTGGCAGCGGGAGAGAGAAACGTCGGGAAGAGGGAGAGAGTTCCTTTCTCCCCCTTTTTTTTGCACGCTAACCAAGAAACCTACTCAATAAATAACTCTAATTAACCCTAATTCTTTTTTTCAAAATCCCTTCTTTTTTCCTAATAATTTCTTTTTCTCTTCCCAATGAAACTTTTTCCTCTTCCTAATAAAACTCTTTCTTCTTCCTGATAAATATCCACCACCCAACTTAAATAAAATAAATCCTTTAATAATACTTCTTTATTTAATATGTTATTTTTATTTTTATTTTCCAATTCCCACTTATCACCCAAAATACACTTTAAAATAACCAAATTAAATAATTAACCCAACATACCTAGAATTTGGGGTGTCACAACAACAATCGACCGCCAGAGGGGAGATATCTTCTCAAGGAAACAACAACAAAGGAAGGGAAGAATTTGTAGTACCTTTAGGCGACTAACATCCTAATCACCACCTAATCAGTCACAGGGCTAGATCCACCCGCACAACTTCGTCCCTCAATAGGGGCAGGGACCAAACCAACACCAGTAGGAGTCAGAGGTAACGAAGAGAGGCACCTTGTCACCCCGCCCCACACTTATCAACAAAATGACCAAAACCACCACATTGAGCATACTTGCATGACCTCCATACTCTATCACAAATTCCTCTCCTTGCAATTGAACTGTGCAAATTATGAAAATAACATTTTTTATCTTTTCAGTGTATCCAGATTTTGAGTTTTCAATTTTAAAATACAAAATTATATTAAATAAAAAGAATGTTTAGAAATATAGTATTTCCTGTTATAAACTAATTAAATATGTTAGATACTATAAAACTAATTAGTTTAAAACTTAATATAATTTCTAAATCTACTGCGGAAACATATTTTTAAAAACATGAAATGCGACCTTACTATATTTTCAAATTTCTATTTTTAAATTCCATACCAAATAACACTTAATTATTATTTTGAGTTAGCTTGGATGCATAATTAGATTGAGTTGAAATCTGGTATAATTGAGTGAAGAGAAGTGATGAGACGTGGATTTTCCTCCATCATCATCTATCCATCTATTATATTCCATTTCTCTTTCTACTTTATTTATTATCAAACAAAAACATAAAACTTCCAGATTAGATATATAAATTTTTCTAAATATGTTAATTACTGCTATAAATCTAATTAAAACGTCTTCTATTACCTAACCACCCTTTGGGTACTTGATCCTAATAAATTAATTACAGCATAATTTATTTGGGTGTGTACAAGTGGATAATTAAACTAGTATTGTTTTCCATCAAGATTTTCAATATCAATTTTTTGTGATGATGTTAGTGCACCAAAGCAAACATATTTTAATCTATTCATTTCAAAGATAATATTTGCTATAATTCAATTATTATCAACTTTTTATGTCTTTAATTATGAAAAGTAGTTGTTATATGGCAATGAAAATTACAATCAATAAAATCAACAGCTGGCTTATCAACAACTTCCCTAGCAAACACATGGTTGCCACTTGAATGTCTTCTCCCCCAATAATGTATTAATTTTCAATTTTGTTGGTTACATCTCTTCACTCAACACAAATACATACATATGACATAAGACATTGACTCAATTTTTTACCCTCTAATCTAATCCAATCAATCAAAGCAGCCATGAAAATACAAGCACAACCAACTCAAATCCATTTTCTAAACCAACAATACAACCCCATTTCTTTCTACACTTTTGCCTTCAAATCTAAGTAAATATTCCTAATCCTAAAACTATGCTCACCATAGTTCCAAAATCGCCCGATCCTTGGTTAACTTAATTTTCGGGTCAACTAATACGTGGCGACTGTCGCTACGGGGGATGTATGTGATGCTGCAGACCTGCTACTACCTACTAAGAACAGCTATGCTGGAGTCCTACACTCAACCTTGTGTGATTCTACTACAGTTCTTGCTGTCTCTATCACTACTTGCCCACTGACGTAATGTTGTCGACATACAGGCATATACACGTCTGCACCACCGATCAGCTCGGTCTCTTTTTCTTCTGTCTTCCTTAATGTAAAGAAAGCCCGATTCCCGCAGATCTCACAACGAGCAGTTAACTTTGTTACAGAATCAGCAAGCGGAATTATATTGAGAACTGAACCGAAGTTCCTCCTGTTCAGTTTTTTGTATAAACACCAACATAAAAGCTTTAACTGAGTTACTAATGAGTATTCAGTTTAAACCAATCTGAAGTTCTATTGAATGTAACCATATGAAAGGCCATCAGTTTCATTGAAATTATTTTAGCGAATGAACCAAAACTAGGCCAGTAAATTTGATAATACCTCAAGTAATCCCCATCCAGCCCAGCCACTATAACTGTTTTGCCATCAATATCAGCAGCTTCGCGACAGAAATCATAAAGATCATCGAAGAATTGAGCTTCATCAATTCCAATCACATCTAGCTGTCACACCAATATCATGAGTAAATTAACAATTTTGTTACCAAGAAAATCAGGAATTCCAATTATGGCGGTTTAGCGAAAGTCAGAAGGCTACTCATTCTAATTGAAAACTAAATCTTTGGCCTCATAGATTTAAATACTTTGCTCCCTTTAACAAGGATGAGAATACTTTGTATTTAATTAATGAAACGTCTAAGCAAGATATGAAGAATTTAAGTACATTGGCATCACAAAGAGAGGGGGATTATGATACCTCGTCATAAGCACCTTGACCAAATTTCTGTTTGAAAGATGTTAAGTTTGGTAATGCCCAGCAAGGCAGTTTCATGCCATCATGTGTCACAATGGAATCCAATCCGTACCTCGTGTCTTTATTCGACTTAATTATAGCTACACTTCTGTAAAATAAAAACCTACATCAGGATACACCAGAGTATACATTCCATTCAAGTAATTAGGTTCTATAATTTCCAAAAGTTAAATCTATATCCAATCAACAACAAGCAGACAGATGATAAGCCTGCGGTCAGAAAGATGTTGTCTTGACCTTGAATATACGAAGGTAGGGAAATGTTTCCAATATAAAATACAAATCACTAAGCAGCAATAAAGATACAAAATAGGGTAGACAAGATGTCAACCCAACAAAACTAAAGGAGAGAACTCCCAAGAAGAAAATCTAATTAATTTTAAACTGAAAACGGAGGTCTTGAATATTATACTCCAAAGAAGAACAAAGACTCTACAAAAATTGAAATGGTGAACAAAGAGCACTTGATCCAAGATCCAGAACCCAAACATAGACAAAGGAAGAGCACAGAAATATTAAATGTATCAAAAACTCCACAACCTTTTTCTTTTGAGGGTATCCCAGCTAACCTGAACATGTTCTTTCTAAGCCTTTATTTCACAAATCTCACTGACCTCTTGTATCATCGTGATCAAGCTCCAAGTACTACAATCCGACTAATTTGGTGCATACTTTGCAGTAAATGCAAGTCACCTACTTCTTAAATGGACTATATTTTACAGATTGAGTGGAAACTGTACCCAGACCTTTGGTGTGAAATTCTCTTTCAAACTTGGTTCAACAATGTTTCCATATTAGTCAGTCTTCTTTGAAAGAAAAATCAAAGCTCGTGAGGTCTAATGTTAACAAGGCTATCTTCTAGTGTGTTGAACTAAAAAATGAAAGAATCTTTTAAAAGGGCTAAGGGAGCAAGGGAAAGTTTGGGATTCTTTTTTTTTTTTTTTTTTTTTTTTGTTCTTCTTCTATAGCTTTTTCTTCGAAGAATCGCTTACTGTAGTTCGCCAATTCACTCGTTTAATTCATTCTCAATCAAGAGGCCAAAACCCACAACATATATCAGCTTAAACCTCATTCATCACCAATGCACATAACTCTATTATTGAGAATTTGTAGGGATAGAGAATAAAATATCAAATTTACCATAACTTATCCACCCAAACTCTCAATATTAGTGGCGATTTGAGTAAAACCAGCCCAAGAGGTTGCAAGTTCAATACCATTTTCTTCCCATTTCATATTGATACCATCATGCTAATATTCAAGTCAATACAGAGAGAATGCTGAGAATACATTAAAAGATAAAAGCCCCATTTTCCATTAGTTGCAAAAAATTGAAAATACAAGGGAAACGAGTTCAAAAGAGGCTAGAAAAAAACATGACAGTAACGCTCGCAACCCATTCGATTAACAAACAGAAGCACAAAAACAGAGCATAAAAGACCTGCCGTTGCTGCTCTGGGACTGAATCCGCCGAAGAAGAGCGGTTGTTTTCCCAGCAAACATCGGACCCACAATCACATGAATCTCGCCGGAGGGCGGCGATAAAGTGGCAGCTGTTTGCCCTGTTCGATTCTGGGCTGAAGAAATCCCTGTAGAGAGAAACGAAATTCTGGGTGTCTTGAAAGCGAAGTAATTGGAGACCTGGGTGAATGTAGGGCTGCATTGCGGAGACTTAGAAGGCAAAGAAAAGAAAGATGGAGAAGCGGTAATAGGGAAATAGGGCGAGAGGGTTGAGAAAGACGACGAAGATACGAAGGATTTCATCTTTGAAATGGTTAACATGAGCCTTTGGTTGAGGGTTTTAATGGGGTTTTGGCTTTGCAGATGAAAAATGTCTGTAAGTTGTAGAACATCGAGGGTTCTTGGTTTGGAGAGTTTGGGGTTTGTTTGTTTGTATCAAAAGTATGTATTAAAAATTTCCGTCCATATGGACAAAATAAACATACGCCTAAATTATAAAAAAACTTTGCTACAACTTTGTTATTTGTTTCGAAACTATTTTATACTTTCAAAAGTTGCAATATTATCTTTCAATTTTTGTTATTTGTTCAATTTTGTTAATTATTCCAATCATATAACTTAATAAAATAAAGAGTAATTTTTTTAAATGACAAAACGGTTAGAAATATTTTTAGGGGCACTTGCAAAAAGAGCCAAACAGAAAACATTAATTAAGTCTATAACCCTAACTTATTATTTTTGCAAAAAATGGCAAAAAAACAAGCCTAGCCCATGTGATACACTTGATACACATGATACACTTGATACACCTAATACACACGATACACTTAATACATTCAATACCCCTTGATACATTTGATACACTACTGTCTTATGTTTGATATACCATTGATACACTCATATGTTACTTCAAGTATCTATTGATTGATGTTTGATACACTCATGTCTTTTCACTTCTCAATTTCTTAAAATTTTTTATTTCATTCTCGTTTTGTTATTTTTCCTCTCCCCAATTAATTTGAAAAAAAAAATCCAACCAATTTATTTGAAGTAAGTACAATATTTTTTGACCAATTAATTTTTAAAAAATGTACTTCAATCGATGATATATTGATGTTGAAATATAATACTAATATATAGTTAATATACTGCTAATAAACTTTATTTAAATTATGTTGATATACTTTATAATGATACACTCATTGATAATTGTTGATACACTTGACTAACATATTGTTGATATTCTTTATAATGATTGTCACACCCCGCCACAAACCACCCCTCCGTAGCTTGAGACAAAGCGTGAGAACAGCAGATATCGACCTTCTTGCGATACCTACGTCAAACCTTTACCTTTCCCCAAACTATCATGTGCAACTTAGATAGGCAGGAAATAAAACTAACTCATACATAAAATGCATAACTTATTATTACGACTATTTTACAAGTTTGTTTACAAAAGACATGTTTCTTAGTTTCTCATTGAAATTGCCGCCTTCAGCTAAATGGACACTCTTTCTCGACAGATCTTGACTACGAACAGCAACAGAAACTCAACTGCTACCTAGAAAAAAACATAAGAAAAGGATGAGCTTCAATGAAGCCCAGTGAGTGATCGAATAAACTAGGGTTCAACCAACCCTTTCAACATTATAATAAAAATCATAATACTCGTAAAATAAATCAAGCGCAAGTAAATCTACAATTAAATTGAGCTTATACTCAAACCTCCCATGTAGAGTTATTCTTAGAATCATCTTTTCCTGTTGGCACCTTCGACACAATAAATCTTATGTTAGTTCTGCTGGCTCCCACAGCATAGCAAATCCTGACTAGTTTTTCCCACTGGCCAGCCCGACTCAGCTAAACTCATCAATATTGTATCTGCCTGTCTTCTATGCTTCTCCTATGTGCATATAGTCTTACCTTCGAGGCTCAAGAGCGAGGCTCGTCAGCTCCCTGACTATCCCATCGGGTACTTCTCGTAGGCTGAATTAGGCTCTAATTGTCCCCTGACCATCCCACAAGGAAATCTCCGCCACAGGCTCAGAAACTAGTTCCTTCCAACCCTCTAACTATCTAGTGCAGTGTCAAATCTCAGTCCCAGTCATGACTGTCATCATCAATACCTTCTCAAGGTCCTTCGGCATTGAAATATAACATGTTCATCGATGCCTTCGTATAATCCTTCAGCATCGGAGTTAGAATCTAATATCCAACAAGCTCGATATACTATGTACTTATTCAGTAACTTGCCCTAGCATGCATATTACCTCATGCTATCATGTTCAATATAAATTATCTAATACCTCACCATAACATGCATAAGATCGCATAATCATGCTATTAATTATAAGCTCATAGGCATGCTATTAACAAGTATTTAGAGAGTATAATTTAGTTCTCTCGCGAAAGGAAATCAATCACTCACTCTAGAGATAGTCGTTCGACTTAGGGTTTTCTTCCTCGTTTTTAATTCCGCTCCTTCTCAGCTTCTCTCGAGCTTCTGGAACTAAGAAAACAGCAACCTGGAAACCTCAGAAAACCCAAAACAGCTCAGTTGGACGCAGGAAATTCCTCCTTGGACGCAGGACACTTCCTTGGACGTAAGGAAGATCAATTTTGGATGCAAAACAAAACTTTCTTACCTCAAACAGCTCTGTTAGATGCAACCTGAAGGTTTTAGATGCAAGGCTGACTGCTCTGGATGCAAGGCAACCTTTTGACAGCAGGAAAGTTCCTCCTTGGACGCAAGGCTTAGCCCTAAAATGCAAGGTTTGCTTCCCAACTCTCCTTCAACCTTTTTTCTCTCCTTTTTCTCAATAGATTTTCGGATATCTTGGTGGAATGAGAGCTCCATCTCCCCCTTGGTCCTATTTATAGAGTTGGAAGACATGTTTGCTCATCTCTTCTTTGCTTCCAAAGTTGACACTTAATTTCCCTATGTCACCATGCATGTAAGCTCAACATGTAACCACACACTTGCTTCCTTGCATGTTAACTTGTCACGCATCCTGATACCTTCTACTTATAAAGTGTTAAGTCCAAATAATCCCAATCATGTGTCCAACTTAGTCCCGGGATAGAACCATACGTCCAACTCCTCTCAACCATGCGTCCAAGATCATGCTTCCTAGGGTTTGGTTTCTTTTGCTCTCTTTTCCTCTTTCGACCTTCTGTATTTAGCCAAATTTCCCTTGCCAAACCTCCCCTATGCGTCCACTCTCTCTTCTATGCGTCCATCTCCTCCCCAAAGCCCAACACTTAGCCAAAAATCCCCTCTTATAAGAGGTATGCATCCACCAAATCTCAAGGTTCTCATACTTAGTCAAATTTTCAACCAAGTTTCCAATTATGCATCCAACCCCTACTTCACCCTCCTTAGGGTTGCTTCTCAACTCTCCAAATCATCCAACACTTAGCCAATTTTTCCTAGAAAATTAGTCTATGTGTCCAACACTAGGTAGGATGAGTTTCCTTCTTCAACTCTGTCCTATGCGTTTCTCCCTCTTTCCAAGACCTAGATTTCCTTCCAACACTTCAACACTTAAGCAATTTTTCCTCTAAAAAGAGTCACCATGCGTCCAACTTCACCTACCATGCATCCAACATAGTGGTTCTCCAGGGTGTATCCAATTTACTACTAGCTTCCAACTAGGCTTCCAACTATTCTTCCTTTAACACTTAATGAGATTTCTCCTTTTTTCTCAAGCTATGCGTCCAACTATAGACTTCTCATAGCATAGTCGAGTTTTCCAAGCATAGTTGTGACACTTAGAAGATTTCCTAAGCTCATAGGTCACCTTGTCGTTCAAGACTCAAAAATCGCTTAACGTGGTTTTCTTCCAAACTCACCTATGGCTTATTCTTAATCCAAAACTCAAGTTGACACAAACATTTTTCTTCCTTCCTTCATCTCAACGCATGATATCTTCTTTACTGGCCAAAATTTAGCTAACTTCACAAGCCCTAGGTTTTCCGCCTCAAAATTTTTTTAACTCCACAGGCTTGTGATCCAAATTTACACATTTTATTCTAGTTTCCCTTCTTTGTGTCATTTAAGCAACTAGGTCTAAGGTTAGGGTGTCACAATGATACCGTTAATAAACTTTATTGATATACTGTTGATATACTTTATAATGATACACTCATTTATACTGCTAATACACTTGACTGATATACTGTAGATATATTTTATAATGATACACATGTTTATATTGTCAATACACTTGATTGATATATTGTTGATATAGTTTATAATGATACACACGTTTATATTGTTGATGCACTTGGTCAATATATTGTTGATATACTTTATAATTTTACACTCATTTACATTACCGATACACTTGACTAACATACTATCGATATACTTTATAATGATATACATGTTTATACTGTTGATACACTTGGTTGATATATTATTGATATATTTTATAAACGATACACACATTGATTGATTCTAAGTACTTGGTGATTGCGATCTGATCTACTATCTACCTTATGAGCACTTGTTGGGCTTAAACCCAAAACTTTCAGGCTACCCAAAAAGAAGATATCCATAGTAGGAGTCAAATCACTGTTGGCAAAACTGGTGACCACCAATAATCATCTGAAAAAAAAAAATGATGTTTCTAGCAAGAGTCAGATCACTATTCCAAATTATAGTTGATGATAAAGTCGGAGCACAAGTTACTCGTAGTTCAACTCTTGTAAAAAATGGAAGCAATTATTTAAAAAAAAAAGTATGAAAAAAATGATGCAATAGAGAAGGAAAGATAGAGGAGAGAGAATTTTTTCTTAACAAAAAAAGAAAAAAAAACAAGAATTTTTAAAAAATTGTTGCAAGAAAAAAAAATTAAAGGATAAAAAGAAAATATAGTGAATTAAAATAAAATAAAATAAGCTCAAATTCAAGTTTTGTTATTAGGAGAATTTTTTTAACAAAAAAAAAAAAAGTCAAAAAAGAAAAGAAAAGAAACACTAGAAGAGAAGAATTTTTTTTTTCAACTGATCTTACCACTGCTGCCTTTCATTTTTTATCAGAGAGATCTTCTAAACTCATTCTTGAAAAACTAGGGGCTAAAATTGCCAATTTAAAACATGATGGACTAAGCACACCTATTCTTCAAAACTTTGGGTCGAAAATATATTTTGTTTTAGTTTGATTAAACAAATTAGCTAGTAAATAACATTTTCAAAAGCTTGCAATCTTAACAAAAACTTTACTCTAATGTGGTTTTTTTTATAAAAAGAAATCCTATCAATTTTCTACCATATATATTCTCATAAGGAATACCTTTTATATATTCTTATAAGAGAGTATAGAATTTTCTTTTATCCCCACTTCCCGAGATCATAGATACAACTGCGAGGTGGCTAAAAATGGTATTCTCAACAGTGTTTGGTTGGACGAGTTTCCTTCTATAGACTTTGAAGGATTTTCCTTCGTTTTTTGCACTTGAGGCTTAATAATATGACGCACTTTCTTGAAAGAAAAAATCTTTCCAATGATAACTTATCGGCATAAAATAAATAAATGAAATACAAAAAAAATTGCAACAATTTTTCTTAATCTTTGAGTTAAGACGACAACACTTGAGCTTTAGGATTTGATGAATTGGAAGTTTAAAGGAGTAAAAGTTGATACAATTTAATAGATTGTCAAGTTTGCAATAAAAAATAATTTTTAGAAAATTAAACTTTTTGGTCCTTGAAGTTCATTTCGGTCTCTGAATTTTCAAACTCAACAATTTTACTTTTAAAGTTTGCTTTTACAGCAAAATAATTGTAGGAAGCCTTGCAAGACTTTTATGGCATTTAAGCATCTTATTACCTAAAAAGGATGTTACAACAAACCTGGAAAGGGAGTACAAAGATGAGTGAATATCTAGCTCTAATGAAAAGCTTTGTTGACATTTTGTATTTGGCAAATTTCCTAGTTAATACCAAAGATCTAATTTCATATGCGATTCCACGCCTTGATGAGGAGTTCAGTCCCATTTAGGTAGTTATATAGAATGAATATATAAATAAGTTAGAATGAAGTTCAGACTCAGCTACTCACTTATGAGAAACGCCAAGAATAACTCAAAACTTTTAAAGGTGTAGTCTCCATCCATCAGCCTTCAACCGATATTGCTACCACTAACCCTCATCAAGGGAAAATCTCCAACTAGTCGTATTGCCACTCTAGCCAGAAAAACTTTTGAGGTAATGGTAGGGGACTTTTTAGAGTGTCAAAGCCGATATGTCAAGTGTGTGGCAATGCTTGGCACACTATAGTTATATGATACAACCAATTTGAAAAGAGCTCTAACACTATTGATTGACCGAATGTGTATGAGCGATAAATATCTATTTAGAGTGGTCTAGTGCAAAAATAGACTGTTAAATAGTAATAAACTTGGGAGTTTTCTAAGTATCGTATCTCAATCCCAAGAGACTAGTTGTGCTTCAATTTGTTTTAAGACAATACTAATAATTGAAACTGAGTGGTAACAAGTGAAAATAAGTGAGATTTTGGTTGTGTGCTCAATAATAAAGTAGATAGTAGATGACAACAAGGATTAACATTCAAGCTTCAACTTGTAGACTTTATAGAACTATGCGGCAGCATCAAGTCGACATCGACCCAACATGGATAGGAAGCTACTCTTATTCAGTATTGTTTTACAAGTTTCTTTATAAGTCTAAGCAATTAGTCCTATATTTCTATGGCTAACTAAAACTTAGATTGATTCATGTAATATATAAGTTCTATGGTGTACCTTATATCTAAGGTTACATGATAACCTATGTCTAGGTTTTTAGTCCCATATTCTTTTGTGAAATCCGTTTTTATCTTAACCTTCTCAGTCTTAAGACTCACTAAACATGCTAAATTAAATGGTCGGTTTAACTTAACAATATATCATTTTATTGAACAAAGGAAATATAAAGAACAAGCAAAGTGATGTGATAACATTAACTCAAGTCATATTGTCTTAGGGAATCCACATGACCAAATCCCTTAAAGAATTAGTCTATCATTAGAGAAGAATGAATGGACTTCATTAACGTAAACGCCATAAGTTACAAGTGTCAATTACAAGAGTAGAAAGTAAAGAAATAAAAAAAAAAAAAAAAAACAATAGAGAATCAAATGAACAAGTGCCATAAAAAACAGCAACATAAACATCTTAAGTCAAAACCTCACTCTCAAAGGCTCTCTCGGATGAATTTGATCTTTTTCAAGGGTGAATTCTCACTCTACACACGCTCATGGGTATAGAGGACCTAAAGTCTATGGTTCTTTAGAGAAACTCTTGTTCTTGGAAATTTTCTGGATGTAGTTGTGAGATCTCTTCTTAATTGTTGAATAACGAGGCTTCCGATCCTTTATATAGGTCAAGGTAGGTAAAGAATGACCAAAATCCATGTCTTGAACATCCCCTAGGTAGTTTCAGAGCTAAAAATGACTGTGGATTGAAAAACTAGCAAGTGGGAATGATTGGGCAGGATCTGACCAAAATTAGGATTTTGATGCAAGCACATCGAAACCTAAATGCGGGTGTATCATTGCTCATTTTCTGCAAAAACAGTAAAAACCTTCGTAAAAGCTCATGAAATTGGTTCAAAATAGTTAAAACTAACTCAAAGTAGTTCGAAGACGAATATTTACTCATTTTACTCATTTTAAGTCATTTTGGGTTTCAAATATCACATAACGTCCTTCTTTTAATCAAGAAAAGTAACAAAATATACAACGAAATCACACATTTTGTGACATTTATCAACTACTCATAATTATGGCTTACTATCTTCTCCTAATAATCAGACCAAGACCCTCAACCTCATTGCTATGGTTGCAACTCTAGAGCATCTCCTTGACATGGTCGTATTTGGACAATGGAGCAAGCAATGACCTAATCTTGAATCTAGAAAATATCTCAATATGGAGGCACTGAAATGATAACAATTGGTAATAAAAATCAATTACCTATTCATTACATTGGTAGTTCACACATTAATGGTAGTATTTAAGATCTTGTTGTGAAAAGTCTTTTATATGTTCCCTTCATTAGTACAAATTTAATTAGCATCTCTTGGTTGACCAATGGATAATTATATGATTGTTGAATTTTATGATTTTATCTGTGTTGTCAAAGACACAAGGAAACGAAGAAGGTTCTTAAAATGGCTAAAGATGGTCTTTATTAGATTCTAGCTCTCAAGAAAGCCTCAAGTCATGAAAATTAACAAGAAGTCTTTGGATAGAAATTCGTGTTTATGGCTTTTGTTTCTAGTTTGACTAATAGTAGAAACTAGGAGGAACCTTTCTTAGTCAAATCCCCTAGATGTCATTATATTTTGCACCACTCCAAGGATATTTGACATAGTTGACTTGGTCATCCATCTCTTAAAGTGCTAGATCAAATCTTGACTTCTTGTTATATTGAAGAAAAAATAAATGAAAAGGTAATTTTTGTGAGGCTTGTCAGTATGGAAAATCATACAAACTTCCTTTTTCTAACTCATTATCATCGCCTTTATGTCAGTTTTAGCAATGATTTAAGTAGGTTTACTTGAATTTTTCCATTGAAAAGCAAAGGAGATGTAGTTCCTATATCCAAACAATTCATATATCAAGTTAAGAATCTTTATGATAAGCGTATCAAGATAGTTATATGTGATGAAGGGTGAGTTTAAGTTGTTAATTCAATTAGTTTATAAAAATGGTTAAGTAGAAAGGACATCTTGTGTTGAGATTTATGTCCTAAATCTTATAGTTTGTAAATATGTAAAAATAATTTTTTTTAATAAAATAAGTAGTATTTTATTCGACATTTAGACTGTTTAACTCAATCCAATAAACTAGAGAGATTTAACATTTCATAAGATGACCATATGTAACTCGATCTCGGTCTTGAGTGAGTTATGGATTCCTATCTACGAGGGCAGTCCTTTGATTTGTATAGGTGAGAGTGGCTTGTGTCGCTGACTCAATAAGCCAATCATTTTGGAGACTTGTCCAAGTAGGGAATTGGAAACATAACTACATAAGATGGAATTCATTGTAATTACGAGCAATTCATGAAGGATCAATGAGACTTAAGGAGTAAGAGGTAATTACAGAAGTAAAATGATAATTTGACCTAGCTGTAATTACGAGCAATTCATGAAGGATCGACTTACTGGTAATGGTTATATCCATGAACACATAAATATTCTAAATTGCGAAGAGTGTAGTTGTGGGTCTTTAGTGGAATGATCCACCGTTAATGAATGTTGATTAATTTAATTAAAGAGTTTAATTAATTAATCTCAAATCATCGGAGCTTCTAATTCATAGGTCTATTAGGTCCCCTACTATTTAACTAAGGGGAAAACAAGGAATAATTAGTTTTGGAATAATTTAAATTGTTCAAATTATTTAGGGATATATATATGAAGGAATTGAAACCTCAGCGGAAGCGAGTGATCTCCATGTGCCATTAAATTTGTTTTGAGAAGACATAGATTGTAGAGAACAAATAAAGCTTGGATAAACATAAACTTTAGTGTGTTATAGAGAAAAATTAAGGGATGAGAATGTTTCTACCTTTGAAGACCGTCTTAAATTTGGAAAAACTTCTTGTTCTAGAAATCTCGAACCATAGGAAAAACTCCTCCAACGAAAATACAGAACTCCTTTGGAACATCACCACAAAAGCTACCTTGCTATTCTCTAGGAAGAACCAATGAGGAGTTGTGGGTCTCAATTGATTTTGGTAAGGGAGTAATTCCTTTCTTTTAGAGGAAGAGAGAACTGGAGAGGGGGAGAGTTTTCTTTTTCACAGAACTCTTCTTGTGTTCTCTAAGAAAACTGTGACTCCCTTCTCCCTTTCTTTTCATGTAAAATACCGTGAGAGAGAGAGAGCCAAAATAACTATCCACTATTTAATATATTAAATCATATTTAATAAGTATAATTAAATAAAATTAATTAATTAACAATTAATTATCTCATATTAATTTAAATTTTAATCATATTTAAATAACCTTCTCTCACATAACCTATAGTTTTAATATGAATCTCATTCATATTAATTTTAACCTATAGTTTTTATATGAATTTCATTCATACAATTAATATTTAAATCTTATTTAAATATTCATCTCTCTTATAACATATAAATTTTGAATCTCATTCAAAATAAACTTTATATTATAATGTATTTATATGCATTATACTGATTGTATCACATACAATTAACTCCCTTAATAATTTGAAAATTTTGAATTAAACCAAAATGTTTGATTCTTATACAAAGTGTTGAGCTAGCAAGGGGACCTTATGGACCCATAGATTAGAAGGTTCAATGATATGAGATTAATCAATTAAACTCTTTAATTAGATTAATCAGTATTCCTTAACCGTAGGTCACTCCACTTAGGGATGGCAACGAGGTCGGGGCAGGGCAGGTGGGGGGTCCTCGTCCCCACCCCCAATGGGGGAATTTTCCTCCATCCCCGCCTATTTTAGGCGGAGACGGGGGCAGGGATTCCCCGTCGAGGAGACGGGTCCCCACTAGGACCCTATTCCCCACGAGAGAGCGAGATAGAGAGAGAGCAAGAGAGCGAGTCTGAGAGAGAGAGAACGAGAGAGTGAGATAGAGAGAGTTTGAGAGAAAGAGCGCGAGAGCCGACTGAACGAACGACACTGAGCCGAGACGGGAACACACGATTGACAGCGACACTAAGCGAGCCGGAGATGGAGTGAGAGTGAGAGGCACTAACGGGATAAGACGACACTGACGGGTAGGCAGGGTTTAGGACTGTGTTGGCGACTCGGCGATTGAGCAAGGCAAAATGAAAACATAAAATGAGAACAACAAAGTTAGGGTTTGGAAATTATAATATATATCGAATTTGGAGTGAGAGAGCGATAGCGAGAGAGCGAAAGACTCTTTACATTTATATATATATAATAATTTATATTAACTCACGGGGGTCAGGGTCGGGGTCGGAAGCAGGGCGGGGATACCCTCCCCATCCTCGCCTCGTCCCTAGACGGGTACCCGGGTAATGACCCCGGTTTGACCCTCGTACCCGGTAAAATGGGGGATTCCTCGACCTGATTAGGTCAGGGCCCCGCGGGTTTTTTTGCCATCCCTAACTCCACTAAAGACTTACAGCAGCACACTTCACACTATAGATATATTTTTGTGTCCACGGAATTAACTAATGAACAGTAAGTTGGCCCTTCACAAATTACTCATAACTACAACTAGGTCAAATTATCGTTTTACCCCTGTAGTTATATTTAACTCCTCAAGTACCACTGATCCCTCTAATGAAAAAAATGTTTATGGTCCAACTATAAACTAACCCCTCTCGAGCCAGTGAGAGGGTGAGGCCTCATTGTTCAAGACCTAGAATTAGCCCTTAAGGGAGCAATTTATCTACTTAACCTAAACACGGGAAGGAGTGAAATGTTAACTTTAATTAACAGAGTTACAAAGAGTAATTAAACATTTTACGGTCTGATCTTATATAAACTATTTGCATAGGATACCCCCATTCACATGTCTCAACATGAACGATTAGGATCAAATCGTTTGTGACACTTTACAACTCTTCGTAACAATTACAAATTGGGTCATATCCATAGTGTTACTAGAGTAAGGCACTCAACCTTATTCCTATACTACAGATCTTTTGGTTAAACATGATCCAATCTTGTATGTCAACCACATACATGTTTTAGTTTACATAAAATAACCATGGAATCTTAGTTTATTAATTGAGTTAATGCAAAAGATAAATAAAATAACTTCTTATTTTATTAAATAAATAAAATGCATTTACAATTTACAAAACTATGAGATCCCAAGAGATTCAGGACACACCATTTTCAACAATCTCCCACTTGTCCTAAAGCTAGTGCGGTGTACGATACATATAAGCTAGGGCATAACTCTATACCCATCTCCCACTTGCCCTAGACTAGATGTGGCATGTCCCATAGACCTAGACTCTCCAGGTGACCCTCAAACACTTTAGCCATAAGAACCTTTGTAAATGGATCAGCAACATTGTGCTCCAAAGCAATCTGCGTAACGATCACGTCTCTTCGTTTACACAATGTCCCGTATCAAATGATATTTGCGCTCAATATGCTTTCTATGTTTGTGGCTTCTAGGCTCCTTGGAATTTTCCACAACACCACTATTATCACAATAAAGTGTGATGGGCAATGTCATGTTAGGAACAACTTCCAGGTTTGTCAAAAACTTCCTAAGTTAAATAACCTCTTTAGTAGCTTCACAAGCAACTACATATTTTGCCTCCATGGTAGAGTCAGTAATGCAACATTGCTTTGTGCTTTGCCAAACTACAGCCCCTCTATTAAGAGTAAACACTAACCCTGATGTGGATTTTCTAGAATCTTTATCAGTTTGAAAATCAGAGTTTGTGTATCTTGTAAGGATCATATCCTTAGCCCCATACACAAGCATGTAGTTTCTCATTCTTTGAAGATACTTGAAGATGATTTTAACTGTAGTCCAGTGATCAAATCCTATATTAGATTGATATCTACTAACAATCTAATTACATAGCAAATATCAAGCCTTATACACAACATGACATACCGTGACTGGGCCTAGGTGCCCTATTCAATAAGTTCGACCTTAGTGTTGAGGCTGACCAGGTCGACTTGGCCCAAAACAACTTCGACCCACTTTCTTGCCTATTCATGGTTGATTCCGCTATCTTATTTTCCTATAATGTTGTTTTTACCTTTCGATCTCAAATTACCCACAACATTAGCCCCCCACTCTGAGTTTGTGGTTTGAGCTACGCTTCACGGGTTTTTTAAGCTAAGAAATTAACTTAAGAGTTCAATCTTCCCTTTTACTATCATACTACCCTGTTGCAAGACATATCTTGGACTTTAAGGGCGGTGAGCCTATCGAACCAATCCTTTCTAAGGTCTAACTTATTTTCCAATGCGATTCCACCTCATGGTGAAATTAGGCACCAAATCATGCCAAGTTCACCTCAGGATAGGCTTTAGGTCATGAGCGAACCTAGGATATTATCTGACCAAGCCTGTCATAGCTCAACTAGCTTCCTAGAATCTTTCTTGCCCTGAGGGCGGAGTTATGGTTACTTTATCCATCATTTACCCAAATAAGTCATTGCTTTTTGTGCTAAACTCTCATGTAGCTTGCTCTCTCAGATGTCGCTTTTTCAACTGATTGTTGCCCTATAGCTTCCTTTCCTTTATCAAATTATATACCCCTGATTTACCACACTATTTTTACTCTATCTTATCTGCCTTGGTCAAAATTGTCATCAACAAAATGCTTGCCTTGTGCCTTTACTTTATTGGTCGGCCATGTCCTAAGGCCTACCATAGCTAACATAAAATTTTCACCAAATCATTGCATTTCATTGGAATAGACTTCCTATCCTTTTTGCCAACTTAGAAGATTAAAATCTTCTAATAACCTCAGCTTTGATATCGAGGTTGTGCAGTGCTCGCCCTACTCCATGGTATATCATCATTTGGCCATTTTTGCTATCTAACACGATTCTCTTGGGAAAGAAATTCTGCTACACACTTTGGCCTCTGTACCGAGGCCATGTATTTTCAAGCTTTGATCAACTTGGAGAATTTCTTCTTAATCATGCCATCCATTCAACATTTGATTTAACCATACACTGTCTTGCCAAATTTCACTATGCATGATGAGCCTCAGCCTCAATCCCTAGGCCGTGTAATGTCTAGTCTCCATCAACGTTGGATTTTCCCCCAAGTCTCTTTAACTTCATACATCCAATGCTTCATTTGACCACACACTAGCTCACCTAGTATGATTAGGCATTAAGAGCCTTAGCCTTGATCCCAAGGTCGAGCATTGTCTAGTCTTCATCAACCTTGAAGTTCTCCTTAGGTCATGTCAACTTCACCTATCCAACTTCCATTTTGACCTGATTTTCCCCTGCTTTCAAATTTCGAAATCCTAAAGCCCCCTTTTTTTAAAAAAAAAAAAACAACAACAACAACAAATTTCCCTCCCTTATTTTTCCTATAAATTGACTTAACATTTTTCACTTCTCTTTACCCATTTTCTTCTTCATTCCCTACAAGGTTGGTTTTCTTCCTCTCTTCTACTCTCTCTTTTGTTTCTCTTTAAAAGAAAACCCACTCTTTGGCTAGTGGTAGCAACATGAGCTTGAGCTTCTTCGACGATTACAGCAACTATTTTGATGAATATCAGTTAGATTTTTCCTATAATGAGGCAACATCTTAAGCTAGAGGTTTTGAAATGGGTGACGAGGTTCAATCCTTAAATTTTTCATCTATCGTTACCAGATCTCGACTTGACAAACTGAGACTTAATTATGGTATTCCAGCTGACATCCATTTGAGGGTTCCTAATCCAGGCAAATGTGTTGCTAATCCTCCTTCCTATGAGGTGGCATTTTACCTTGCCATGTTTCTCTTTGGTGTTTGCCTTCCTCTACACCTCTTCTGTCAAAGTTTTTTATTGCTAATTCAACTTGCTCCTACCCAAATTGTTCCAAACAGGTGGAGTCACTTACTTAGTTTTTATTCCCTTTGGGCCCAATACAACAATGGGTCCCCCTTATTGGGAACAACATTCATATCTTTTCATACCTTGAGATTTTTGGCAAATACCTTTTTTATTTAAGTTCCAAAGAAGGAGTTGTTGTGGATGACCCTTCTTTTGTAAAAAGTTGAAAAAGAAATTGGTTTTGGGGCAGTGGGAATTGACTCTCCCTTGGCTCAAAGAATTCTCATTATGCAGTTCGACATGATTCAAGTAATATAGTAAGCCATTCCCTTTCCCTCCCCGTCTTGAATCGTTTTAGCTCCATCTAACTTTGCCTCTTTTTTTTTTTGTGTGTGCAATACCTCATAATTCTCGAAGACCTTCTAGAGTTGCTTCATTCCTAAGTTCTATTTTTCAACTTGACAAATTTTGTCACTTTGTCCCTTCTCTAGTTCAACAACATATCCTCATGTCGCTTGGACTTGCTTCTCCTTATGGTCTCTTTTTTCTCTTCTTCATCTTGAAAACAAATTCTGTCTTGGCCTCGACCCTTGTTTTTTTTTTCTTATTTTTTTAAATTGTTCTAATTCTTAGAAATGCATCCGCGAAGTCCATTTCTAAGATCCACTACAAGCAATCCCAAAAAGGGGTGGAGAGAGGCAAGTTATCCAGAAAGCTTGATAGCGCCATAAAAGTGTTATTTTCCCTAGCTTAATTGGGCTCGTTCATAAATTTTGTGTTTATTATGCTATTTTATAGGGATTTGAGCAAATCATACATAACGGAGTGTTATGGGTTGTTCGAGGTTGATTTGAAGCTATTGAAAGTGAAATTGGACACCCGAAGCTTAAGGACGTAGAAAAGGACGAAAATACCCCTAGAGAGCACAGCTTTGCTGAGCATTATGCTCAGCTTTACGCTGGAGACCCGAGAGGAAAATTGGCGAGAGCGTAGCGATGCTCCCTTAAAGCGCAACTGGGCTCCAGATATTAACGAACATGCACGTGGTGGAGCGCAGCGTCGTTACACTCTAGGTAGGCGCTCCGACTTCTATCAAGAGCGTCGTGAGGCTCTCCAAGAGCGCAGCGACGCTCTGCCCGATTCTATAAATAATCTCTTCTTTTTTAGGGTTTAGGGGAGGAAAAATAAAATGGGATTTCATAGAGGCCGAGAATTTCTTCCAAATTTCTTCTTCTCCTTCATAATTCTACCCTCGTAGTTTAGGATTTTCATTTTAATTTTGGTTGTAGCCATGGATTGGATGCTCTCTTCTTCAATTTCTTTGTCTATGGAGATGTTGAGGTAAGTGTTTTCTTATTCTTGAGAGCAAAATCCTATGTAATTACTTGAGACTTCCATTTCTGTATAAATTTTCATATTATGGTTGTGCTTCTATAAACCTTGTGCAAATTTAGATTTATGTTCTTGAATGGACTGATGCACCTTCCCTTGAACATATGTCTTGGCTAATCAAATTTGCTCACGCGTTTCCTTTGTGTTCGTCTATGCTTAAAATCGTTAAGTAGTAAGGGTCTTAGTATGCATGCTAGGTGTATTGGCTGTCCATAGCTTATAATGTATGCTTAACCTAGGTTTAATGAAAATTTAGATTAATTAAGTTAGGGCTTTCCCATTAATTTCCCATTAATTAATCGCACACTAGAACTCTTAAGCTTAATGCACTTGTTCTTGGTCTTAATTGATCGCTATCGAACCCAATTAAGACCCAAGGCTTGTAGTTTGATTGAGGCTTGGGCTTTAATTGCGCTTATTTATCTCGATTCCATTTGTTGGCTGCCTGTAGCGTTGGTGAGTTTAATTAAGTTAAATAAGTCGATGTGTAAGCAATCTAATATGTGTTTAATAAAAAATAAGTCGTGATAGAAATTGCATGGGAATCTAGTTGCTCTCGAGAACTTGATTATTTTATCCCTGTTTACATTTACCCGTTGCCTTTAATTTCTTTTTCATGCTTAGTTCTATTCCACACCAAACCCCCTTATTTATTGCTTTAATTAGAAAATTAGCTTAACGAAACAAAGACTATTGTCCCTGTGGTTTAACCCGGACTTGCCACTGTTACTACTCCATCGTAGTAATAGGAGTAGGATTCGATATTATAAATTTCTTTTGATAGGATTCTCTTTGGGAATTTAAATGACACCGAAGAGAATAAGCCTTATCAAGGCTTCAAGGCAAGGTGATCGACTTAACTAACGGGAGCACCCCGAGAAATTACACCACTATATTGTGACCTCGTCCTATTCCTCCAATTAGGAAATTTAAAACTTATTCTCTATCCTCTACATGTGTGTGAGCTTAGCCAAGCCTATCTAGGTCTTTACAAGCCCGGGAAAGTTTTATTTAGCCCTCAGCTCGTTTTCCCACTACTCTGGCTTGAAGGCTCAAGAGTCAAGCTTCCTAGACTCAAAGTGGCAATGAAACACGTAAGGGAACCAAACATTTTATTGCTTTTGATTTTTTCTTCCCCCCTCCCCCTTTTTTACTTTATACAAAAGAGGAAACCTTATCCAGACCACGCTACCTTCGTTTTGGCTTGCCCACACGGGTTACGTGAATGACATCCAACTACGAGCAATGTATCCTTTAAAGGTGTCTACGTTTACTCATTCCTCAGGGACACTTTCAATGCAAAAGAAATCATGAGTTACCTAACCGCTCCTGACTACTCGTACCCACGAGAAAGAGAAGTAATCCCCTTAAAAAGTATCATGCAAACTTTCTTTTACTCTACAACAAGCTTTTGTCTTTTACAACGTTCTTTTATTTACTTTACACTAGGCTTTTACTTCACAGCAAGAGTTCGGTAAAAACCTAAGCATGCATTACTAAATTGAGATTCAGTTACTTAAAACTATCACCTAGGCCTTTTGGGGTGACAACAGGCTTATGGACCAAATAACCCAATCCTAAGCCTTCAAAACCATAGATTAGACAACTGTGTGCTCAAGAAATGCAAGGGAATCAAGAAAAATTTTTAAATTTGGACCAAAATCATGAATACATTCTCATGATTCAAAACAAAGTGAATAAAGGTTATCTAAAGCCCATCACATAATTTTCATCATCACATTACATGCAGCACAATCAACATATCATCAGATCAACCAAAAAGTCTGAGCTTAGGTGCTCACGGACTTGTCAGACATTCATATATACCCCACCCCCAACCTAAAATCTAATTAGATCAGAAAAGAAATAAAGACAAGGGAACAGAAAACCTCCCCTGTAGGCATTTTCGTGCACGGGTCTATGAGGTGTGGTAGAAGAGCTCGCCTCTCCAAATGATGCTCTTTTTCTTCTAGGAGGTCCCTACAAAAGAAAAATAAGAAACTAATCTAGGAAAACAATAAAAGAAAGCAGTTACTTTTTTTCTGTCACACCTCACCACGAGCCACTCCTTCGCAGCCCGAGATGGAGCGTGAGGAAAATAGACACCGACCCTCTTGCGATGCCTAACGTCAAAACTCTACCTTTCCCGAAACTATCATAAGCAACTTATACAAGCAAAAATAAACTATCTCATTAATAAAATGAATAATTTATTATTACAACTATTTATCAAATTTGTTTACAGGAGACATGACTTTAGTTCTTAATTTAATCAGCCGCCTTTGGGAAAGTGCACATTATCTCTCAGCAGACCTCGACTTCGATCAACAACAGAACTCGACTGCTACCTGGAAAGAAAAACATAAGAAAAGGATGAGCTTCAATGAAGCCCAGTGAGTGATCAATACAAATAGGGTTTCACTAACTCTTTCGAAATCAATAGCAATAATAATTCCACAATCATGAATCATAAGCAAGTATAATTCAACCATATCAAGCTTTAAATCAAACCTCCTCATAGGGTTATTTCCAGTGTCTGCTTTTCTCGTTGGCCCTCGGCATAACCAAACTCATCTCGGTATTCAATTGTTCTCAACATCTGTAAGTCCCTATGTTTCCCATATATGCACATAGTCTTACAACATACTATTGGAGCTCAGGAATTAGGCCCGTCGACCCCCTGACTATCTCACGAGGAAATTCCCTGCCACAAGCTGAGAAACTAGGTCTTTCCGACCCTCTGACCATCCTGTGCGGTGTCCAATCTCGGTCCAAACATGACCATCATCATCAATGCATTCTCCTAGTACTTCGACATTGGAAAATATATTCAGGCTGCCCATATTCCTTCTCCACGTCCTTCGGCATTGGGGACCACAATCTGTCCATCGATGCCTTCGTAATTTCCTTTAGCATCGAAATTAGTACACAATATCCAAGAAACTCGATATGCAAATACTATTTATCCAAGTAGCTCGATATATATATATATATATATCCAATAAGCTCGATATATAAATAATAATTATCTTAGCATGCTTACAACATCATGCTAATAAACTCGATAAATTATTCAAGATCTCACATAGCACGCATAATTACAATAATCCATATTTATCCAATAAAACTCATAGCATGCTATTATTCATTCAAAAAAATGTAATTACGTTCTCTCATGAAAAGAAAATCAACCGCTCACCGCTAGATTTTTTCTTAGACTTATTTCTTCCTTGGCTACCTTCAAGCTTCTTGGAAACCTCACAAGCTTTTCCCCCTTCTCGGTAAGCAAATCTCTCTCTCGTTCAAACTTCTCTTTTCATCTTCCTTTCCCAAGTGCTTCCGGTTGCCTAATTCCTCTGTTAAGGCTTCTATTTATAGGAGTAGCAACTTTCCTTTAAGGCTGCACTTCACCATTGATTTGTCACAATGCATGCAAGGCTTCATGCATCAATACAAATGGTGCCTTGCATAAACTCTTGGCCATGCAGCTCAACACCTCCCCTTATGAAGTGTCATTTCCAGAATATAGCCACAACTTATCAAAGATTAGGTCAAAATTGAAGAAAAGTGCATTCTGCCACTTTTCCTGTGGATCTAGCTAGAAGAGCAGCGAGATTAGTCTCGTTAGGTATCGCTGATCGCTTTTGTCTCACAAATCTCGCTGGTTTTCTCGATCTCGCTCATCTCACTAGTCTCGCTAGTTGCCAGTCTCCCTGGTTGCTACCTGGTCTCACTAATCTTTACCTAGTCTCACTAGTCTCACTGATTTTTGCCTAATCTCGCTAGTCTTGCTGACTCTCGTTAGTCTTGCTAACTTCTGCCTAGTCTTGCTAATCTCGCTGGCTTTTACCTAATCTTACTAACTTCCTAGATTGGCCGAGACTTTGGCTAACTCCACAAGCCCAATTCTTTTCTTTTTTCGAAAATTTTCCTAGCTTTTTAAGCTTGTGACTTGAGGTTACACCTTTTACCCTAGGTTCTTTTCCTTATCCTCCTTAAGCAACTAGGTCAACAAGTAGGGTGTCACAATTCTACTCACCTTAGAAAAATTTCGTCCTCAAAATTTAAGTAAAAAGGCTTAACACCGAAATAGAGAAAAAGAACTTTTTATTCATTTACAACTTATTTGTACAATCTTTTTCCAAACTTAAGAACAAAACACAAACATTTTTATTTTATTCCTTCCTTCTTCTTCCTTCTTCTTCTTCTTCTTCTTCCTTCTTTTGTTCTTCTTAATCATACGAGCCTTCGTTGTTACGTGGCCAGTCCTTGCAGAAATGACCGGGTCGTTCGCACATTTAGCAAACATCTTCTCTCCCTTCTCGGTGAGCCTTGTGTCGGCATCCATAGTTCATACACGGAAATTCCTTCTCTAGGCCCTTTTGTTGGTTACAAAAGTCCATAAACACATGGCACCTTATCCTGTTGTGGCCCTCTAGTCCACATGTATAACATTTTTTGGTTCATTTAAGGCACTTCCCCATATGAGATTTGCCACATTTAGGCACCTTATTCTTGGTCACTTACTTCCTTCTCCTAACATATCGAACTATAACCAGCAAAAGATTAATTTCAACAAGTCTAATCCACAATTTATAAGGAAAGCAATTTCAATTTCTACAACTTCTTTACCTCCCAGGGCACTTTTTCTTAAAATGACCTGTCCTACCACAACTATAACAAACTCCTAAATTCCCGTAACATCGTCCTATGTGGTATTTTCTACAACCTTCACACCACGGTCTGTTACTCAAGCTGGGAATCTTAATTTTTATTGATATAGACATACTTTGCTCAACTTCTGACCTGAACAATTTGTTCTTTAAAAACCTAGAAGTGCATCTCTCACTTCTCATCTTTTCTTCTCGAATTAACAACTCTTTTTCTTCCTCCTTCGTCGCTTCCTTTCCCAGACTTCCTTCTGCTCTTAACGTGGCTTCTACTAACTTAGGAAGCTTGTCTCACTCACTAACTGTAACAAGCTATCGATTTTTGCTCGCGCGTTTCCTTTGAATATGATTTTATTCCTTGATATATGTTTAGGCATGTACAAACACAAGGAAACGCGCAAGAAAAAAGTGATAGCTTTGACATACATTCAAGGTAAGGTGCATCAATCCAGCCAAAAACATACATCAAGGAATAAAATCATATTCAAAGAGACATAATCTTAACATGAATTCATTAAAACAAATCTCCATAATTACACAAGAATTTGTTCCCAAGAACTAGAAGATTACTTACCTAATCAACTTAATTGACAAAGATTGAAGAGGAAGGAGCTTCCAATCCATGATTACAACCCAAAATAAAGTGTAAATCCTAAGCTAAGAGACTAGAAATACGAAGGAGAAGAAGAAATTTTGGTAAACTCCTCGATCTCCATCAAATTCCCCCTCCTTTTGCCCTTAAAATGAAGAGAATATATATAGAATCGAGCGGAGCGTCGCTACGCTCTATGTAGAAATCAGAGCGCCTACATAGAGCGTAGCGACGCTTTGCCTTGTGCGTATGCGCCTCAACGTTTCGTCAAAATCCGGAGCGCACTGCGCTCCAGGGGAATGTTGTTGCGCTCTTGCCATTTTCCAGCATTTTTCCTTTGAGCGTAGCGCTGTGCTTGGCAGAGCACAGCTACGCATCTAGGGGCATTTTCGTTCATTTTGCGTCCTTGAGCTCCGAGTGCTCGATTTCACTTCCAATAACTTCAAATCAACCCTGAGCGACTCGTGACACTTCAAGGTGCATGATTTGCTCGAATTCCTAAAAAAAAAAAAAAAAAGACATTTAAACACATTACACTAAACAAGCAAGCGAGATTAGAGACATAAAAATAATTGTTTCTGAGAGCTAATAGTGTCTTATCCTAGTACTACGGATATGACCCACTTTGTAATTGTTACAAGAGTTGTAAAGTATTACAAACAATTTGATCCTAATCGTTAATGTGGAGACATGTAAGTGGGGGTATCCTATGCAAAAAGTTTGTATAAGACCGAACCGCTAAATGTTTATTTTCTCTTTGTAACACCGTTAATTGAAGAAATTAACATTTCATAGGATGACCATATGTGACTCGACCTTAATTTTGACTGGGTTATGAACTCCTGTCTATGAGGACAATCCTTTGATTTGTATGGGTGAGAGTGGCCAGATCGGCGACTCAATATGCCTACCATTTTGGAGGATTTCTCTGAGTAGTAAGTTGGGAATATATTTTCACAAGATAGAATTCACGTATTTCCATCTTTAGGGTAAGTAGTGATGGATAAATGAGCATGATGCGGAAGTTAATTTGATCAATTTTCACTCTAAGATGCTCAATTTAGAGGATTAAACATTTAATTAAAAAGAAAAACCAAAGTTTCAAGAACACTTACCCTTGAAGCTCCAAATTCTCCTTCAATTCTTGATGAATTTCAGCACCACTTGGTTGTAGACCACCACAAGAGTCTTCTCTACTATTCTCTAAGCTTAGATTGGATGGTGGGATCCAAAATTTGTGGTGAATTTGAGAACGAATGAAGGTTGGGAAGAAGATGAACAATGGATGGAATTTTGCAAAATTAACCTTTAATTTCACAAAATTCTTCCAACTTTTTTTATGTCAAAATAATCTCTATTTATTAAAGAATAACATGCAATCCAATTGTATCAAAATTTGACAACACAAAATGGTTAATTTGTTGGTTAATTGTGAAAAAGACAACCAAGCTCCTAGCTTAGTTAGTGAGAAAATCCAATCTTCAAAAATCAATTTTAAAATCAACTTTCAATGAATTTCCAAAAAATTGAATTAAAATTGATTTTTAATTTCAAAAAATAATTAAATAATTAAATAAATAAAAAATAATTTAATATTATTTAATTAAATATTATTTTAATATTAAATAATAAAATAATATATTATTTTTTCACTTGTCCCCATTTTTCTAAAAAACCTATATGAATCTCTATTCATATAATTAATGTTTAAATCATATTTAAATATTATAATTAACTCTATTTGTCCGCTTAATTCGTAATTAAACGTTGATATATCGTATATATCTGACTTTCATTCCTTAAGCCAAGATTTGAACGATTTAAACTTATTCACCATGCTATCTAAGATTTTAGTCCTATTTTGAGCTAGTAGAGGGACCTAATGGACCTGCAGATCATGAGCTCCAACGATCTGAGATTAACCGGCCAAACTCTTTAACCTAGTTAACCAACATTCGTTAACTAACGGGACACTCCACTAAAGGCTGTAGCTACACTCTCCTCATTGTAGATATATTTGTGTCCATTTGATATAACCGTCATCAATAAGTCAGTCCTTCATAGGTTGTTCATAACTTCAGCTAGGTCAAATACCGATTTACCTCTGAATTACATCTTTTCTCCTTAAGTACCACTGTCTCTCTAATGAACAATTGATTTAGGATCTAATCACTAAATCCATTCACTCTCGGGCCAGTGAGAGGACGGGGCCCCTTGTTCAAGTCCTAGGAACAACACTTAAGAGAACAACCTCTCTACTATCCCTAAGTTGGGTGGGAGTGAATTTTGTCTTGCAAATTCTATGTTCCCAGCTATCTACCCGGTCTTATCCCTGAAATAGGAGGAATGTTAAGCAGCACTATTGAGCTTACTCTCACCTATGCAAATCAAGGGATAATTCTGAATAAACAGGAGTTCATAGATAGCTCAAGATTCAGATCAAGTTATCTAGGTCATCGATAAGTGAAATTAATCAGTGTTAATCGTAAACGATGTTAATACGTAACAGTGATTATTTCAGGGTCAATCTTACACAATCTTATTATGTAGAATACCCCCGCTCACATGTCTCTACATGAACAAATCAAGATCACTTCATTTATGACACCTTACAACATTTGTAACAATCATGAAGCAGGTCGTATTTAATAGTGTGTCCAGGAAAAGGTACCTAACCTGATCCATATACTATAGACTATTTAGGCTACTTACTCGAACGTAATCCTGTTTATGTCTCCACATAAAGTCCAAGTACTTATGATAATAGCCAAGGGTTCATAGTTTAATTGGATTTATAGTTAATAAATAATTAATTCACTTGAATAATTTCATATGTACTAAAATTTATTTACAAAAACTACGAGTTTTTAGGACATACAACCCAACAAGTAGATAAATTGCTCCCTTAAGGGTTGATTTTGGGTCTTGAATAAAGAGGTCTCACCCTCTCACTAGCCTGAGAGGGGTTAGTTTATAATTAGACTATAAATTGTTTGTTCATTAGAGAGATCAGAGGTACTTAAGGAGTTAGATGTAACTACATGAGTAAAACAATAATTTGACCCAACTATAGTTACGAGCAATTTGTGAAAAGTCGACTTACTGTTGATTGGTTATATCTGTAGACATAGAAATATATCTATAGTGCGAAGAGTGCAACTTTAAGTTTTTAATGGAGTGACATATAGTTAATGAATATTGATTAATTTAATTAAAGAGTTTAATTAATTAATCTCAAATTATTGAAGCTTTTAATCTATAGGTCCATAAAGTCCCCTTGCTAGTTCATTAAGGTTTTGAATAAGAATCAGTTATTTTGGATTAATTTCAAGTGTTCAAATTAATAACGGAATTAATTGTATCTACAATTAATATAATGTACATAGATACATTATAATATAAAGTTATTTTGGAATGAGATTCAAAATTTATACTTTATGTTATGAGAGAGATTACACTACAACAAAAATAGGCTTCTATGACTCTAAAAAACAGTCATTACCACATTTCTTGACTCTTTTTTTTAGTCATTTAATCGCCCATCATCTAAAGTGTATAACCCGTCCTGCTCTACATGAGAAATCAGTCATCGTTGATAGTTTCATGACTTGTAGGCACAGTCAACAATAAATATATATTGACATTTATTATAAGTCATGGAAACGGTTTTTATGACAATTTTATACCGTCATTAAAAAATCAAAATGTTGACTTTTTTCTGTCAAATAAAGAGTTACGTTGACATTATACTTCTGTCATCGCAAAACAAATAATACATTAATTAATATTTAAATGAGATTTAAATATTAATTATATGAATGAGATTCATATAAAACTAAATGTTAAAATTAATATGAATGAGATTCATATTAAAACTATAGGTTATGTGAGAGAAGATTATTTGAATATAATTCAAATTAAATTAAATATGTGATATTTACTTTACTAATTAATTATTTGTTAATTAATTATTTTTATTTAATTATATATATTGAATATGATTTCATATTATAATTAAATTAAGGCTCTTTCCAAATATAGCAAAAGTAACCAAAATATTTACAGATATAGCAAAATTTCACTGTCTATCGCGGTCTATCGCAAATAGGCAGTGAAATTTTGGTATTAATTGTAAATATTTTTAACAGTTTTTCCATTTAAGATAATTTTTCTTAAATTAATATTAATTTAATATTATTAAATTATATTTAATTTTATTAAATTAATTTTAATATAACTCCCATTACACGTAGTGGGGAGTTATCCTCCTTCTTCTCCTACATAATCCTTGCTTGCAACCCTGCTTTCCTTTTCCCGCTCCCTGTCTTGATTCCTTTGTTCTTAGTTTTGGGAATTAATCTCTCCCTCGACCTGTTGTTTTAGTCCTTGCTCCTTACATCTTATTTGCTTTGAGTGGTGAGGATGTGACTATTGGAATTTATGTCTTAAATTTTGTAGTCTGTAAATTTGTAAATAAATTAATAAATAAAGTATTATTTTTCTAATAATAGGTTATTTATTAGCATAATTCAAAATCCAATAAACTAAGATTCAAGATTATTTAATGTATCTTGAACAATATGTGGTTGACATACAAATGAATCGTGTTCAAGAAATAACCTAAAAGGTCTATAGTATGGATAAGGTTGGGTGCCTTATCTTGGTAACACTATGGATATGACTCACTTTGTAAGTGTTACAAATGTTGTAAGTGTTACAAACGGTTTGATCCAAATCGTTCATGTAATGACATGTAAGTGGGGGTATCTTATTTAGTGAGTCTGTATAAGATTGGACCACAAAATTAAATTTATCTTGGTAACTCCGTTAAATGAAGAGTTTTATATTTTAAATGAGAACCATGTAACTTGATCTCAATCCTGAATGAGTTATGAACTCTTGCTCATAAGGATCGTTCTTTGATTTGTATGGCTGAGAGTGGTCTTAGTTGCCGGCTCAATATGCCCACCATTTTGGGAATGATACCGAGTGAGGAGTTGGGAACATAACTTCACAAGATGGATTACACTCCTTCCTGACTTTAGGGAAAGTAGATAGATTGTTCTCTTAAGTGTTGACTCCGAGACTTGAACAATGAGGCCTCACCTTCTCACTGGCCTAAGAGGGACTTTGTTTATGGTTCAACCATAAACAAAATTGTTCATTAAAGGATCAGTGGTACTTAAGGTGCAAGAGGTAGTTATAGGGTAAAACGGTAATTTGACCTAGTTGTAATTACAAACACCCTATGAAGGATTGACTTACAAAATATGGTTAAATCAATGGACACATAAATATACCGTAGTTCATAAGAGTGCAGTTACGAGTCTTTAGCAGTATGCCCCATGGTTAATGAAAGATTAATATAATTAAAGAGTTTAATTCATTAATCTCGGATCATTGGAGCTTATAGCTGTAGGTCCATTAGGTTCCTTTGGTAGCTCGCAACGGGTTAAAACAAGGAAATTAAGCGATGAAAGAATTTGAGTGTTCAAATTGTTCAAGGGAATTAATTATATAATTAACATTTTAATTAATTATATTAAATTAACATTAAATTAAAATTTTCACAAATCTCGATTTTTTCAAATCTGATGAATCTCTATTTATGTGAACAATATTTAAATCACATTTAAATATTTCCAAATCTTCCTTTATCGTTTGATTCATTAAACAATCATATGTTTAAGCAAAACGTAATACTTACTCCCCTAACCGAATTCAAACATTTCAACTTCTCTCATCACAATGTTCTAAGATTTAGTCCGTTATGAGCTAACAGAGGGACCTACAGATCATGAGCTCCAACGATCTGAAATTAACCGACTAAACTCTTTAACCTAGCTAATTAACATTCGTTAACTATTGGGACATTCCACTATAGCCCAGTAGTTGCACTCTTCTCACTATAGATATATTTTTGTCCACTTGATATAACCACGATTAGTAAGTCAATCCTTCACAAGTTGTTCGTAATTATAGTTGGGTCAAAATTACCATTTTACCCTTGTAATTACATTTTGTTCCTTAAGTTCCACTGATCCTCTAATGAACAATTAGTTTATAGTCCAACCACCAAACTGTGTCCCTCTTAGGCCAATAAGAGGGTGGGCCCCTTGTTCAAGACCTAGAGTCAGTACTTAAGGGAACAACTTCTCTACTATCCTAGAATTAGGTAGAAGTGAATTCCATCTTCCAAGATTATGTCCCCAGCTATCTACCCGATCTTATCCCTAAAATGGTAGGTTTATTGAGTTGATGAACTCGAGCTACTCTCACTCATGCAGATCAAAGGATAATCCCAAATAAACAAGAGTTCATAGTTAGCTCAGGATTAAGATCGAGTTACATAGGTCATCATATTGAAATAATTAGTCTTAATAGTAAACGACGCTATGAAGTAAAAGTGATTATCTCATGGTCCGATCTTATGCAAACTCATTACATAGGATGCCTCCACTCTCATGTATTTACATGAACAATATAGGATCACATCATTTGTATCAAATACAAAAGTGAGATGCATCCATAGTGTCTACAAGAGAAGGTATCCAGCCTTATCCTTATATTATAGACTGGTTTGGCTTTCAGTTAAACTTGATCCATTTTTATATCTACACATAAAGTCTAGGTATTCATGCTATAGCCAAGGGTTCTTAGTTTATTGAATTTTAGATTTTTACCTAACTTACATATTCAATATCATTTATACTGAATAAACTTCAATATCAACTTTATTGAAAATAAAATATGTTTATCATTTACAAACCATAAGTTTCAGGACATAAAACCCAACATACTCTCACTTGGACTATAACTCCAATGAGGTCATATATACATAATGTTGAGTTTAAGAGAGAAAAAAAATAAACAAATACAATAAACTAGTGCATTAATATATACCTATGGTTTTCCCCCACTTGCCCTAGATTAATTAATTTAAATTGGATTCAAATAATTAATTATTTAATTTGTCTGAGATCCAAATTAAAGATTCTGCAGAAAATAAATAGAGAGATAATTAATTAGTTGATTTAAATTGGATTCAAATAATTAATTATTTAATTTGGATAAGATCCAAATTAAAGATTCTGCAAAAGATAAATATTTAAATAAGATTTAGATATAAACCATTTAATATGAGATATTATTTGGGTAGATATTTATTAATATTGGATATTATTAAATATCTGATTTAAAATATCTACAGAATTACGAGTAACTCATAGAATTCTATAAATAGGGCCCTTGGGAGCCTTCATAGAATACATTCTCTAAAAGAAAATTCTTCATCCCATTCTTTCAAAGAAGCGGTTTCTACAAACCAGAGGAAGACTACCAGGAGAGACTATTGGTTCGAGAATTATAGATTAGCAAATGTATGATGTTTAACCTTTTCTTTACTTTTTGTAGTTTTAATTTTTTCAATAAATCAAAGAACGCAATCACACGCTTCCGTCGGGATTCAATTCCCTTTAGTAACTTACATATTCAATATCATCTATACTGAATAAACTTCAATATCACCTTTATTGAAAAAAAATATGTTTATCATTTACAAACTACGAGTTTTAGGACATAAAATCCAACACGATTAGGCCGGCTTGGCCCAAAACCACTCCGACCCACTTTCTTGCCTATCTATGGTCGCTTCCGCTATCTTGTTTTCCACTCATGCTGCTTTTGCCCTTTCATCTAAAATTACCCACAATAATCCTAATTTGTGGAAAGAATTGAGTTTCCTTGTGTACCCATAAGAGGAGTGGGTGTAGCGGTTGATTTTTAATTTGTGGAAATAATCAGTTTGAATTTATTCAAATACCTAAGAGGAGCTTGGAGAGCGGATGAAGTTTAACCAAACCATTATAAAATAATTATGCCAATTTTCTCTTTCTTTCTCCTACTCTAGTTATGCAATTACTTTTTTTTTAAAAAAAAAATTATATTCAACTACATGAAATTAATTACAACATTTGTTCTTGAAAAATTAGTTCATCATATTTGTTTATTTAGGTTGGTTAAATTTATCTTTTCATATTTTTTTACCAATCTTTATATCACAATCGAATTAGTTATTTGAAATTGTTTATGTAAATTTTTCTTGATTATTATGTATTGTATTTAATTGCATTAACTTTTGTTTAAATTACTTGTTAGCAAAAGGTTTACTGATTTGTTTAATTAAGCGGACATTATGGAAAAGTTCTAATTAAACTTTGGTCACCCTCTCTTTAAGGTCTATCATACCGATCCACGATCAAACATGTTCTTAAAACCTACTTACAGACTTCATGTCAAGTTATTAACCTAAACAAGTCAATGCTTATGGTTAGTAATAACACTAAGGTTAAGTAGGTGAGACTTATTCAAGAGAAGTTAGGCATCACCATGCCACCATGTTAGGTCAATATTAGGTACTCCCTTTCTAAACTACATGCAAGAAATCATATATTTTCAACACAATCAAAGAGCTACCTAGAGGGTGTTGCAAAGATGGAAGGGTTTTTCTTTTTTCATGGAGAGAAGGACTATTGGTTAAGCTAGTGGCTTAGGCTATACCAAATTATAGCATGTGTAACTTCCAATCTCCCCATTACCTAATTGATGATATAGCCACCATGGAGAAATTGGAAATGTCTCTGCATTATCGAGGAGAGCCTGGAGTTTAAAGTTATTCAAATTTTCAATCAAGCAATGTTGGTAAAGTAGAGTTGGCAGACCATATAGCATTTTGCAAGTTGTTGCAAATTAAATTCTACAAAATACAAATTTTTTGTTTGCATGTTTGGGACACTAACACATCTTTTGCATAATATAGGAGCAATATGGGGATCAACAACAGTTATAAAAAGGCATCAATGACGTATCAGTAACTATGAATGAGACCTCCATAACACGTTTACTTCTTATAGTTTTTCTTTGCTTCTATGATATAAAACGTGTTATTTAAAACCATGCAAATAAAACATCGGATCACCGTGAAAGCTCTCAAAAGAGACCTTTAAACTCTTCCATAGAAGGGCACACTCACAATCACATTATTTGTTTCATCAAGTATGTCTAGAAAGAGACCCTTAAACTCTTCCATAGAAGGGCACACTCACAATCACATTACTTGTTTCATCAAGTATGTCAAAAACAAACCATTAAAAAACTGAGTCATGAAGACTTCACAGTTATCCATAAAGTATGTACTAGGACCACCTAAATGAAAGGGCTATGGATTCTTTAAGGGTTTGAATCTCATGCACACTAAGGACTCTAGAATTACTCTCTTTAGTAGGTCTTTGGTGAGAGGATCCTCTAAGTTCCTCTGAAACCTCACTCAAAGGAGATAATTCCTCCCTTCAACAAGTGTTTCACAACTCCAGTATGAGGCATATATGCCTCATTTTGTCGTTATTCTTGGAATTCCTACAATAGCTTGTGAATCACGGTGTAATGAGACTAGTACCAATCCCCCTCCACCCCACCCCCCAACACACACACAATGGTACATTTCTCAGTAGGCTTCTTAACCATTCATCCTCTTGCCTTGCTAGCTCGAGAGCTATAAACTCAAATTCCATGGTGGACCTTCCTATGCAAATCTACTTTGCTAACTTCCATGAAATAGTTCCTTCGCCTAGTGAGAATGTATGACGTCTTATCCAATTTATTGTAAGAAACTCTGTTAAAAATGAAATAGGCAAAAAGCACAACTTCCCCCATATATTATCATTTAACTAGAACTTAAAAGCATAACATTCATCTTTAAGTGTTCTATTTTTTCGTTCAACTATGCCATTTTGTTAAGGGGATTACGGTGCAATCATTTCATGAGTAATACCATTTAGTTCACAAAACTCTAGGAGAGATTTATCACTATATTCACCACCTCTATAAGATCTTAACCTTTGAATCTTTATATCCAATTGATTTTCTACTTTTGCTTTATATATATTTTTTAAAATACTACTTGCTTCATCCTTTGATTTTTAAAGATAGATTTTAATGTATCTATAAAAATAATCAAGAAAGGAGATATAAATATAGTAATTTTTACTGCCTCTACATTTGATAGTAATGGGTTTAAAAGGTTTCTTAGTAAACTTTGCTTCTACACATATAGAACATTTATCATTTTCATGTGTTTCAAATGCATTGATAAGATTTAATGTTTTAAGTTTTTTTTCTAACATTCATGTGACCTAATCTACCATGTCATACATCAATAGATTCAATGATATAAGCAAAACGAGAAGTACTTTCATTCATCTAATCAGTAATAAAAATAATATTTAAAACAAAAAGGCCATCAACTAAGTACCCCTTACCAACAAAGTTACCGTTTTTCGGTTAGGAGAACCTTGTTAGCTTCAAGTACAAGTCTAAGCCTAGCCTAGTTCAACAAACTTCAGACACCATGTTCATAAATAACAAAGGTACATATAGAACGTCACTCAATAATAAAGTTTTTTTCCAGAAGTGAGTTTTAAGAGAACTTTCCCTTTTCTCAGTAGTCTTGTAGTGGCAACATTACCCATAAGCACACACTTGTAGCCGACAATGTCCTGGACATCATGAAAAAGTTCTTCGTTTGAGCAGAAATGTCTCAATGCTCTAGCATCAAAGATCCAATTAGATTTGTTTTCCACAAGGTTGACTTCTACAACCACAACAACAATAATGTCATTCTGCTAAGCAATGTTAGCAAGATTGACCTATGGGGTAATTCATTAATTTGACCTTCCTTTCCTCTAGTTACACTGATAAGATTTGTGACCTAGTTTTTTTTTTTTTTTTTTTTTGTGTGTGTGTGTGTGTGCAGACATAGCATATAAACTTGTTCTTTTCAATTCTCCCACCAGTAGCCTTGAACTAATGTCCCTTCTTTTGGATTTGTTTGTCTTTTTGTAAATTGTACCTTTGTTTTTATACTCATCTTCGTTAACAACAAAAGACTCAACTAGATTAGCATTAACTTAATTTAAAGATTCAGAGATAAGCTTTTCTTTCTGCCTATTAGCTTCTTCAGTGCGCATATGACTGTTTATTCCTGGAGTGTTAGATCTTTCTTATTGTGTTTTAGATGGTTGTGGTAGTCACTCCAGGAAGATGAAAATTTCTTGAGCAACACATTTGTTTGAAGGATCTTACCACTAGTGACATTTAGATCCTTGAGGTTATCAGTCATTTCTCAACAAACAACCCACCTACGAGGTAGTTGTTGAATCAGATTCTCTTGAGGTCCTTAGGTTTTAAATAAAGATGCAATTGATCTCACTGAGGGTGTGGTTTTTTTGTTGGTTTAGAGGAAAATGGTGCTTCAACAATCCTAAGTCTTGGTTTCACCATACCTTTTGTAAATATATTACTTTTTTTTTTTTGTCTTCTAAGTTTTTATCTTAATTGTTTTTGTTTGTTCGAAGGAAAAAGTTGATTTCATGATTTTACAACTTTGCTGTTGAGTACAATCATAAACAATATATCACATTATAACTCTCCGCTATTTTTTGTGATAAAAATATCTAGCCATGATTTTTTTTTCTAAATGTATAAAAAGAGTAGTAATTGGTCGCTAGCTAGACAGTCATTTCTTGTAGCTCAATCTAGTTAAAACAAAAATTAACTTTAAGATTATTTAAAAAGAAAAAAGAAAGATTTGTGGCATGACACTATGTAATTGGATTAGACTAACTTACATCTCACCTACCAGAGAATCCTTACTCATAAAAATTAGATTAGTTAAAAGCTAAAGTTAATATTTAAAATATAAATTGACCTTAAAAAACCCAAAATTGCACAAAATGACCCAAAAACCAAAAACTTTACTTTGTATAACCTCTTCCTAAAAACTTTAACATATGTGACCTTTTTGCCATGTGAAATACTAGTTATACCCCAACTTTAAACACTGAAGGGCACACACGTTTTCCCTTTCTTTCCACTACTTTACTAAGGGATCGTTCACATTCCTCTACTCTCTCACTTAAGTGATCACTAAAAAACCTTTCAGTTTTCTCTCAACTTCTCTCTTCGTCGTCTTCGTCTTCATCCTTCAACCATACTTCTCTGCTTGTCTTCGTCTTTGTCATTCAACCACATTTGTTCACTGCTCATCTTCGTCGTGATCTGAAAGGTATTTGAGTTCCCTTAAGTGCATTTTTATACTGTATACGATCGACTACCTTTTTGTAATGATCGCCTAGATTAGGTTAAACAATCAGCTACCTTTTTGTATACGATCGCTCAGATTAGGTTAAAAGATCGCCTACCTTTTTATATACGATCACCCAGATTAGGTTAAACGATGACTTACCTTTTTGTACATGATCGTACAATCAATGTTAAATGATCACATTATCTTTTTGTAAATTATCGCCTAGTCAAAATTAAATGATCGTTTAACTTTTACTAAGCAATCATTTAGGCTTTGATAAATGATCACCCAGTCAAAATTAAATGATTGTTTAACTTTTACAAAGCGATCGTTTAGGATTTGGTAAACAATTGCCTATCTTTTATTAAGCGAATATCGCCTATCTTTGTCGACTTCTTTACATGGCAAAGTTTTTTTCCTATTGCAAGTATCAACAATTTAACTGATAAAATCATATTTTGAAAAGAAAATGATCTTCCTTTATATCTTCGTCATTCAGACGGTCATGAGGTATTGTGATGAGGTTTTCATATGATGGGCCCTCCGATGGTCTGGGTATATCTACAAATGGTTGGGTTGGAATAGTGGGGTGAATTTGAGCTGAAGGCATCGCCACAGGTGAGGTTGGAACATGAATGGAAGGTGTTGGAATTTTTTGTGTTCCTGAACATTATTCGCACACATGGTCAGTGTAAAATTGTGGACGACATCTAGATTGGACATTGTGTCTAATCCAATCTTCATTTTTGTCATCTCCCAGGTTAAATGGCTCAATATTCTCATCTAGTGAAGATGTCGTGGGAATATCATGTGTTGGAATGTTTGGAAAGGTTTGAATCGTTGGATTGCATTGTTGGCGCATATTATCTGTGTCTACTCCATGCCCTTCATGAGGTGTAATCAATACAAACAATGGCATCCATGATGCGTCACTACCTTTTAGAAAAAAACTAAGGTATTCATCATCCACTATGTCAATTGGGGGAACTGGGACCAATAGATTATAACAACATTTGATGTGTATATCAAACATATAAGGATCGATGTTCAGTCGTTGGTGCAGAATACTCACTAATATACTACAAGTTATATCATTTCTGACCTTTAGAGTTTTCATATGACCTTCAACATAATTGCATTTGAACTGGTCCCATTCCCCACCAAATCGTACAAAGATGCGAAGTAGTGTCATTCATCTGCGAACACTAAAATTGAAGATTACATTCGAATTGCTATTAAAGTAAGCGATCACCCAACAAATCATAGGTGGTCACCTAGTTAGTTGTAAGCGACCACCCAACAAATTATATGTGATCGTCCTGTAAAATGTAAGTAATCACCCAACCATGCATGTATAAGTGATCACCCAGAAATTGTAAGTGATTGCCCAACTAGCTATAAGCGAGCGCCCACCAAGTTACAAGTGAACTATATGAATGTAAGCGATCGTTTACTTGTATATAACTGACTGTTTATATAAAATTAAACGATCTAGGAAGAAAAATACTTACATTCTTTGCGTTTTTGGTTCTAACGAATGATGTTGATCTGTACCAAAAGAAAAAACGAATTGAACGAAGATGAAAACGATGGACACTGGGAATGTTGGACTGAAGCTCTCAGAGAACAATGGGAGAAGAAGTTCGAGAGTTTGGTGAAGAAGTTTGAGAGTTTTTTTGATTTGAGAAAGGTTTTAAATTTGGGAGTACATTTAGAATTTCACATGGCAAAAAGGTCACACATAATATAGTTTTTAAGAAGAGGTTATCCATAGAAAAATTTTTAATTTTGGGGTTATTTTATGAAAATTTCCCTTCAACTCCTCAACTTTGGATTTTTGTTGTAATTTCGTTTAAAAAGAAGAAAAAGAGACTCCAATGATAAGCATGAAGAGACACATAAGAATTAATTCTAATTTTTTTTCATACATTATTGTTGCATGTGATCATAAAACCCTAATTATCATCTACTCTTTCGTTATCTATGTGTAGAGAGAGAAAATTGAACATGCCCATCCACTATAAACCATTGTATTAAATAATTAAAAAAAAAAAAAACTCAATAATCAGTTAGCAGTTAAAGCATAGAAAAATTATTATAAAAAAAATATCAAATTATTTAGAAAAATTTCATTTTCTATCCGTGATAGAAATCTTTCATAGATAGATAGTAGATTTTTTTTTCTAAATTTATAATTATTTTGATTCATTTTCCTATATTTGAAAATAACCTAAAGTATATATATTAAAAAAAAAAACTTATTTTGAGGTCAAAATTTCCATTTTTCTCCGAACCCATGTTCATTTTTTTAATCTTTTTTTACCCCAAGTGATTGCTGATGGACCAGTCACCAGTAGCATCAAGAGTCAACTTGAAGAAAAAGTAAAACAGTACAACATGATAGATAGATTTTTTTTCCCACTATAGAAGAAAAAAAAATTAACTTGTAGAATATAAAGGGGAAAAAAGAGAGAGAAAGATAAAGAATGGTTAGGATTAGTAGCTTTTGTTTATTTAAATGTCACCCTTTCAAGTTCTTTCTGTGATATTGAAGATTGTTCTTGTGTGGTTGGTGGCTATTCTTTTGGATTCATTTGGACCATTCAAGTTGGTGATCCACCCTCCTTTCAACACATATTATTAAATAATTAATGTTTTAGGGTAAATAATAGCTTATAGTCTCGATAATTTGCCATTAGTAACTTTTAATTCTTATTATGCTTTCTTCTTATTTTTCTATAAATATTTAAAAGTTGATGTGATATCATATGAAACTTGATGTGATCTATTTATATTTATAGTTGAATAACATGTTAATGTGTCACATCAATTTCTATGTAAAGTCATATTAGCTTCATTTAACACCAGAGACTAAATTGATGCGTTTTGTTAGATGTTTGAGAATAAAATTAATTAGACTAATTTCCAAAAACTAAAACAGGATGAAAATAGAACAAGTAAACAAAATAAAGGAACTAAAAATTGTAATGTTATCACTTATGAGGTATTTTATAGTACTTCATCACTAAACTTTTATACTTATACTATTTTTGTCTCTAATTTTTAAAATATTCTCATTGTCTATGAATTCTACGCCAAAAAAAATTAAAAAAAAGAATATTGTAGTCTTTAGTGTTTAACTTATAGTTAGTCCATGTGGAACTATTAGTGTCTGAAGTCACATAAATAAAGTAGGTACCAATATTTCGAATAAAGTTGAATTTCTTTTTAACATTACTAATGAATAACAATTTTTTTTTTTTTTTGAAGAGTATGAATAAAAATAATGATATCATACACACATATATTGCATACATATACATGCACGTAACATTTATAAACTAAAATAAATTATTTAGATTAAAAAAATAACACATAAAAATTTAAGAGCTAAAATAGAATATGTTAGAACTTTTTCAAAAAAGTAAAGAAAAAAAAACCAAAACTATTTTTTAGGATATTATATAGCAAATCTATACTATATATATATATAAGAAACAATGAGGAGATAATTTTTACATTCTCATTTTGTTTTTATAACTTTTCATAATTTCAACTTTTTTTTCTTCATTGCAACTATTTAGATCAAGATGGTTACACATGAAATTGTTTAATCTTTTGTGTATGATTGTGATCTAAACCATAGATATAAAACATCAACATCATGATGAAGATATGTTTAAACAGATAATTATATCATTTGCTCCATTATAATTATTTAAGTTGACATGGTTACATTACGAATTGGTATGTTTTTTTTTTTTTTTTTTTTTTTTTTTTTTTTTTTTTTATGTAAACCATAGATATGAAAAAGTAGGATCTATCAGTTGAAAGTCTGTATGGACTGACAATCATATCCTTTTCCTCATTACAACTATATGGGTTGGATGGAGTGGTTACACAATGAAATGTTGTATCATTTCATATATGAGTGCGATTCAGGGCCCTTTTAAAAAGTGTTTTTCAAAAAACTCAGTTTTATTTAAACTCTTTTAATAAAAATTGTTTAAAATACACGTCAAAATCTATTTTGAGTGGTTGCCGAACACTCTAATTTTTTCAAAATGACTTATTTTTTTAAATTAAACACTTGAAAATGTATTTCAAACACAACTTTAGACTATAGATATGAAACATCATGATCTAATGGTGGAGATATAAATGGACAATCGGTCATGTCATTTGTCTTTTAAAATTTTATAAATATATATTTTGTCTTTCTCTCTAAATAGTTACAACTATTCATGTCAAACAATATATAAAAACTATATTAGTCATATAAATTACAATCTATTTAAACTTTTTCTCTGTGCTAAAATAAAACTATAAATTTCATATACATGACACATGTTATGAACTAGTACATAAAAGAAGAAGGAAAAAAAGGAGAAGGGGAAGCCATCAACCCTTCTCAGTCCGTCTTAGATTGAAAATAAAATTATATAAAAAAATATTAAGATTTTAAGATTTTCTCTATTTCAAAACTTTCACCGTTATAATTTGAAGTGTATATAAGGTTTAAAATCGTGTTCACTCCCTATAAAAGTTTATAGGGAAATTATCTTAAATGACAAAATTGTTGAAAATATTTATAACTAATAGGAAAATACACAGTCTATTTGCAATAGATCGTGATAGACTATTATCTGTGTCAAAATAGTCACGATAGACATAAATAGTAGTCTATCGGGGTCTATCGCAAATAGACAATGAAATTTTGGTATATTTATAAATATTTTGGTTTCTTTTACTATATTTGAAAAGATTCTAAATTTATAACTAGAGATTTAAATCTAAACAAATCTTAAAAAAGGGAAGTAGAAATGTTTTAACCACAAAATTTTATTCATATTGATGATCTAAACCCGTTTTACTTTATGTAAATTTGGTCGAGCATTGAGAACAAAACTAGGTCAATGCAATAAGTTTTTTTTTTTTTTTTTTTTTTTTTTTTTTTTTTTTTTTTTTTTTTTTTTTTCAGCCAAAACGTTATATATATATTAAGAAAACGAAAAGGTGAACATGAAGATTTAGAGGGTGAAATTAGAAGTTATATATATATATATATTAAAAAATAATAATAAGTGAAGGGAGTAGAAATACATGTGTGTTGTGCAGATGAGAAAACTTGTGAAATTACCTGTTTGTATTCCCTAAGAATGTGTGGAAGCACAAGCAATCCCTTCTGTCTTTCACACATCTGCCCCACCTTTTCTTTTCCTCTTCTCTCTATTTTTATACCCAATAACTCATCCATTTATTTATTTTTTCCCATTATTTATCTTTTTTTATATTTCTTCAATATATATATATATATATATATTATACACATATTTGAATTTACCATTACCACTATTTCCCCAATTTTCATTGTATATTTATTTATTTATTTATTTATTTATTGGGATGACAATGAATTGAGAGATCATTTAAATAATTAAAGTATGTAAATGTTAACAAGCAAGTTTAGCCTAAATGCCTCATTCCTTGCCTCCACAGGAAGTAAATTGGCTGTGGAAGGTCATTTTCTTTTTCCTTTTTTTTTTTTTTTTTTTTTTTTTTTTTTTTTTTTTTTAAATTATGTGGAAAAAGGGAACAAACAAATCCCATTTTATTACTCTATTTTTTTGGTGCCATTTCATTACCCAATTAAGTAGAATGGGAAGTTGCATCATAGTCATGGCTAAAAAGAAAAAAAAAAAAATGAAAAGCTTGATTTTTGAACTTCACATTTTGGTAATTCACATTGACTAATTCTTTGGAGAAAATCAAGAATTGCTGCAGAAATCTCTGAATCCTTCTTACATTCATTTTGAATAGCAAAACAAAAGAAAAAAAAATGAGCTTTTTAATTTTCTTGCTCTTAATAACATGGAACCCTCTTTCTCCAATTAAGCGTAATGGAATTATGCTTTTTCATATAATTATTTAAGGACCATACATCAATACATCTCATAAAAAAGAAGACTTCAATTTTTTATTTTTTTAAAACCAAAATCTTGTCTTTTTTCTTACACAATACTTGCATTCTTAAATACCCAGAAAAAGAGAAAGGAAAAGAAAATTATTTCACTGACCCATAAGAAAAAATAGACAAAAAATGGTAACTTTTTCTTTAAAAAAATTAAAATTTTATATTAAAAAAAATTAGGCTACCGAGTTACCCTTCTTCAATCCTTTCCATCGTCTCGTCTTTGTAATTTGCGTACGCGCAAGACAGCCAAGTCTTTCTCTTCTCTCTCTCTCTCTCTCTCTACCTATACATTGTATAATTATATATAATTTGTTTATATTTATATGCAAATATTGCGCCCATTCCAGATGCAAATTCCTTTTCTTACACAAATATCTTCCTTCTTCTCTCTGTTTCATATATAGCCTTCATTCGTTTATTTGGTATTGCATATATTTATCTAGAACAAAAACCAAAACAGTAACTGGAACAAGGAAAGAGATAGGAAAAAAGGAGGGCCTCTCGCCCTCTCTTCTTATTATGCCTTCTCTTAGATCTTAGATTCTCGAGTTCCCAACTGGGTCGTTTTCATTTGGGTAAGTTTTTTTTCCCTTAATCTCTTCTTTTCTCTGCAAATCATTTGTTTTCTCTATCTTTTTACTTGAATAGTTTTCTGGGTTTTGAATCAAAACTCATTTCTTGGGAATTTTAGCCTTTTTCTTTGAAGGGGGTCATTTCCCTTTTTCTGCCTTTACCTTTTGAGGATTCCTTGTTTGTAGATCGATCGATTTTTTCTGATCGGTGGACGCTCCGATGCTCTGAGATCGAATCTGATTGCAATCATTTTGTATCTAACAATAAGAGCATTTTCTATTTTGATGATGATGATTTTTTGTTTTTGATGACATCTGTTTAATTTAGCTTGCATTGTGGTGTTTTTCAAATGAATGCTTCTTTTTCAATCGTTGCTTGAATTCTATTCCCCTTCTAATGTAAGCACGGATATCCATATTGTTTTTGTATAGCTTTCTGTTTTTCTTCAGCCTGGATTGATCGACTTTGTGGCTTCTTCTTCTCAAGGCGATTGGCTTAGACTTTAAGATATGCGATTGCTGTGTGGTGTATGCATTCATGTTGTTGAATGATATTGATGGGATTAGTTGGAATGGATTTGTAGAGTGGGCATGGATCCTGGCAAGCTTTTCATTGGTGGTATTTCGTGGGACACGGATGAAGATCGTCTTCGAGAGTACTTTCAGAGCTTTGGAGAAGTGGTGGAGGTGATGATCATGAGGGATCGGACTACCGGCCGTGCCCGTGGCTTTGGTTTTGTTGTCTTTGCTGACCCTGTTGTTGCGGCAAGAGTTGTATTGGAAAAGCATGTAATTGATGGAAGAACTGTAAGTCTTGTGTCTTCTTCTTGATTCTCATTAATATTTCCACCTGTATTCGAAGCTATAGATGTCTTTCATAGAATGTTCCAGCGGGTGTTCTTTTGATTCTGCGAATGAATATGCTCGTGGGGCAATCAAGGTTTTCCTGATGTTTTTTGGTGTTCATCATGGTTCGAACTTATTAGAATTCTTCAGCATTTGTATTCTAAATCTCTTTTACCTTGGTAAACTCATAATTATCCTTCGGAGTGTGAATGGGAAGATTAGGCTGTTCACATTTTATTAAGACAATTTCTGTTTCATGTGTAATGGAGTTCATGTTTTTGTGGAAGTATGATGCCAATGTATGTGCTTGAAATGTCAATTTTTTTTCAGAATCAATAGCTTAGATAACATGCCCTTCAAAAGGTAATATGCATGATGTCAGTAAAAGCATTTATTTGTAGAAACATTTATATATCAAATCAACACCGTGAGAGGACCTTGGTCCTTGGATAAATATGAAAATTTTCATGTAGAAAGAAATCTATCATAATATTCCTTAGTAGTCCTCAATGTGAAACCATGATTTGTGAAAATTAGGAGGTTTGTTATATTGTAGAGTTTGTCATGGACATTAGGTTTTATGTGTGATGGCCACCATTTGTATGAAAAGGATACATTTTGTTGCTTCCACACTTCTTTTGTATTGGTAATGAGAATAAATTCTACCATTTTCATGTTTTGGTGTTCATTTTCTATTTTTCAGGTTGAAGCAAAGAAGGCTGTTCCTCGAGATGATCAAAACATTTTGAGCAGAAACAATACTGGTATCCTTGGGTCACCTGGTCCTACTCGCACAAAGAAGATATTTGTTGGAGGATTGGCATCAACTGTTACAGAGAGTGACTTCAAAAAGTATTTTGATCAGTTTGGAACAATTGTAGATGTTGTGGTGATGTATGATCATAATACTCAGAGACCAAGAGGTTTTGGATTTATCACTTATGAGTCAGAGGAATCAGTGGAGAAAGTGTTATACAAAACTTTTCATGAGCTCAATGGTAAAATGGTTGAGGTTAAGAGGGCTGTTCCAAAGGAATCATCACCAGTGCCAAATCGAAATCAATTAGGTGGATACCCTTACAGTTTTGGTAGAGTTGGTAGCTATTTAAATGCCTATAATCAAGGATATAATCCAACCTCAGTTGGAGGATATGGATTGAGATCTGATGGTAGATTTAGTCCTGTTACAGTCGGTCGGGGTGGACTTTCTCCAATCAGTCCTGGTTATGGAATAGGGCTAAATCTTGATACAGGGTTGAACCCGAACTACGGAACAGGTCCCAATGTTAGCTCTAACCTCAGTTATGGACGGGTAATGAGCCCCTCGTATGGTGGAAATTTAAATAGGTATGGTAGCCCAAACCCCATGGTATATGGTGGTGGCAGTGGAGGTAATGGTTCTAATTTAAGCTCATCGGTTCAGAATCTGTGGGGAAATGTTGGCAACTCTGCTGGTACAAACTCCTCACACTTGAGGACTTTTCCTGGGTCTGGTGGTGTGCATACAGGAACTAATTCATTGAACAGCATCGGAGGGCTTTGGGGTGCTTCTGCAAGTCTAGGTCATGGGGAAAATGCTGGTTCTCAATTTAATACTGCTAATCTCGACTTTGGAAGTGGAGATGCCAGCTTTACATCAGGAACAACTGTAGGTTATGCTAGAAGCATTGGAACTAATGTTTCCTCAGCATCTTTGTACTCTGCACCAAATATTTATGATGAGGTTCATGGGAATAATGATGAAGGAAACACATTTTATGGGCATTCCAGTTGGCAGTCGTTGCCAACAGAGCTTGAGGATTCTTCCTCAATTGGTTTTGGCCTTGGCAATGCAGCTTCAGATGTTATTAGTAGAAACAATGCTGGTTATACTGTTGGTTATGGTGTTTCTAATAGACAATCTAATAGAGGTGAGTCTTTCTACTTCAAGGAAAACTTCGAATATTTTCAAGTTTTTCTTTCTTTGACTGTTGTTACTTCTCTAGGGACTTTAGACACTCAAGCTTTTATCACTTTAAGCATTATAAAAACTCAAATCAAACTTGATTATTACAACCTAACTTGAACAAGATCTGATCTATAGGTTGTACCACTGTGTCTTTAGTTATAAAGATTGCATAATATGTGCCTTTTCATATTTATGCATTTTTAGGAGTTTTTCCTGGAATTTTTTAAATCTTCTTAGACAAATCAGAATATATTAACCTTGAAACCAATGTAATGTACACATGCGCTTTCCAAAGTTGTGAGAGCCTATTTAGTGAAAGAACTTTTACTTTTTAGAACAAGACTTAAGTGAAAATATATTTTCTTCCGGATAACTGTTTTGAAATTTTGTAATTTCTTAGTTTACTTTACGATGGATGATCTGTTTTCTTGAGGATTTCTAATGTTCTTTCCTCCAAAATGTTAGACTTGAAAACAATGCTTCCTGCCACATGTGATACCTTTTGATTTTTCTAGCTATCTGATCATAGTTTCTAAATGTTGTTTCAAAAACAAAAGCAGAAAATCTATCCAAAAGCAATCCCTATTCCCTAAGCTTTTCAGTGCAAGCTTGCAATGTTGACTAGTTTTTTTCTCTGTTACACAAAAGTAAGTTTGCATAGTCACCTATAGAAATAAGTGAAAAGGATCCATATTTATTGCCTACTAATTTGTGGATTAGATCCACATCTATTTCGTTGCGATGTAATTAAAATTTATGATCGTCAAAAGGACATTTGAACGTGTATGAGTTATTTGCTGAACATCGGTTGTTGTTAGGGAAGTGTCCAAATCGTGCTTAAACATACATAGGTTTAACCATTTGAAAATAGCCTGATCTTTTTTTTTTCTTTTTTTTTTTTTTTTTTTTTTGTGTTTAAATGTTTGATTCAGGAATTGCTGCTTAGGAAGAAGATGATACAACAGATGTCAAAAATTATAGTAGGTGATGCGTATTTGGTAAAGCAGGTGTACTGCAAATTTTCGTATAATTTCGTCATTGTGATACACTCCCATTTGATACTGTCAGAGCTAATTTGTTTTCTGTTTGACAAACTGTCCCATAAAGAAGCAGGTTCCAGAGGGTTTTCTCTTGGTCAGGATTGAGCTTGAAAATATAGGTCTTTCTTCTTTCTTCTTCTACTTCTTTCTTTCTTTCTTGTAATTTGATTGATATGTATAATTGGATTGTGGGTAAGGTATATATGCAGAACTGTTGCATAATACGCTACTCCGAGAAACGATGTCACACGAACGAATCAACATCTTTCTTCTTTCTTTTTTTCCTCCTTTTCTTTTCGGGTTCGTTTTTCTGGGAAAGATGCTAGTACTCATCAGGTTTTCTTGTTGTTTGACCTTTTATTATTAGTCATTCTGGGTTTTTACTTCTCATCTGATTGTATGAAACTGAGGTTGATTTAGTGGTGTGATATTATCCAGCTTCCCAATTCTTCTTTGTTGTAAATTTAGCTCCTTTTTGAGCTAAACTTTTATAAGTTCAAAATCACTTACTTGCAATTGAAAATGTCATTTTCAGCACAGATCCAAGGGGATTGTGCCTTTTCTTAATTCTTTCCTTATTTATTGTATAATGTGCTCTAAGAAAATTTCTTTCCAGCTACCAGTTCTATTTCTTAAAACTCATTCTTTACTGTTCTGTAATATGCCTCAATGAGAACATATTTTATGTTTGCATGTGTTTGGTTGTAGATTTGGAAAGTGAATTCTAATTTAAAATATTGTTTAAAATGTGTTTGATATTGTATTATAAATTATAAAGTTAGTTGTAATTACCTATTAAATATTAGTTCAAAATAAACTATTATTAATCTATTTGTGAATATGTTTCATGTTAAAAAGTTTTGTATAATATTTTGTAATATTATATAAATTATAATATATATGTTAATTCTAAAAATTTAAATTGAAGGTAAAGCATGATATAGTGTATTTCTAAATACTATTATCTTTATTTAATATAATTTTATATTTTAAAATTTAAAATTCACAATTTAGATACCATGAAAACATAAAAATAATATTATTTTCAAAATTTGTACTATTTAGATCATAGAATTCTAAAACAATTTAAAAAAAAAATCAAGTTTAATTTTCCAAAAAAAAAAATTCAAGTTTACTGAAATATAAAATAGAATCCAATAGAATATGGATTCTCAACATTTATTATTATTATTATTTTTTTTTTTGAGAATTCTATTCTTTTTGCTGAATTACTGTTACTATTAGTAGAGAAGCTCTAGAACACATATTAACCCATTTTACCTTTTTTTTAAGCAAAAAAAAAAAAAAAAAAAAAGAAAAAAAAAGAAAAAAGCAAAAAAAACCTCTTATTCAATTTGGAAAATAAAATAGAAGTTTATTTTATTTTAGTTTTTAGTTCTGAAAGGGTTAAAATACTACTTTAGTCTCTACACTTTCAAGTTTGTTAAATTTTAGTATCTGTATTTTAAAGTTTGTTAAATTTTAGTCCATGTACTTTTAATTGTCCAATTTAAATTCTCATATTTTCGATAAGTTTACATATTTTTAATTTGACAGTTGTATCTCTTGCAACTTGAATGTAATACCACACTTCATCTTTTTGGCTCCCTCAATAGGTTTGAGTCTTATCTCCATAAGGATCTCCTCTAGCTCTATTGTAGTTGGGCATCTTTCAAACTCATGTGTTGGCGTAGCTCGGTATGACTCTTAAAAATATGATTTTTGTCCTTTCAAACGACGAGGTGATCTTTTAATCTCCCTTTCTCACTCTCGATGCCTTAGATCGTCTCCTAGCTTTGTGGCTCATTATTGCTTTTGATTTAAAGAGCTAGCTCCTCCACACTCATGTATCTTGGTATGAGTTTTACGTACATCATTGCCTCTCTCTTTCCCAAAAACTTGAGGAACTTCTCTTATCTGAATCCATTCACTATTGCCATTAAAGTTGTTCCATTTGTATGGCCTTCCATGTGACAACCTAAATTTTGGGGTAATTTTTAATTTGATTAATTTAATTATCTTAAATTATTTGAGTGGTTTTTTTGAGTTTTAGGTTAAAATTGAGTTATTGTGATTAAGTTAATTCAATTTAAATTAAGCATTAAAGATATAAATTTTGGATTTAATTCAATTAGTGGAAGTTTATTTAAATTGGAGGGGATTTGGAAATTTGGAATTCAACTTAAGAAAATTGGATGAGTTGTTGTGGATTTGGAAATTATTTTTGAGAATTTGGGAGTTTAGTATTTTATTTAGGAAAGGAAAAGGAAGAGTAAATATATATATAGATATAATGTCGTGGATGAGCATGCAATAAAAAAAGAAAAATAAACTCTTTTCTTCTTCTTCTTCTTCGTGAGCTATCGCCACCCCTTACCCCCGACTTTCTCTCTCTTCAAAGCACCATGCACGTTGCGATCATGTCCAGCCAACCGTCACTGCAACCCATCGTCGTTGTGGTCATTGCCTTTGCATGGCTTCGGTCGTCCATCGCTCACGTCATTTGTTGTCGGTCGCGTTTTGGTGTTTCAGATCTGGTGTCTGCCCAACCGCCCTCTGTCTAACCACTGTCGAGCATCTAACGTCTTGACCAACGTTGACTTGTAGATAGGGTTGTTCAATTGAGTTGACAACTTGAATTGCTCAACCCATAATGTAAGAGTTGGGTTGGGCTAATTTTGTTTTTGAGTTGGGTTGGGTTCAATTTTTTCTATTTTTGTTGGGTTGGGTTGGGTCACGGGTAAAAAGTTTGGGCTGACCCAACTCAACCCGAATTCTATGTGTGTGTATATATATATTTTCTTTATTATAAGTTTGATTACTTTGTATTGATTAATTTGTGAAGTTTTTATATTTTTCTTTTAAAATTGTTGTAATATTTGTCTTTGTTTAAAGTTTGTAATCAATATCATAGATATTTGGTATTTAACATTTGAATGTTATGAGATTTTAGTTATTAGTTATGTGTTGTAGATAAATTTACATATTTTTAATTAAAAAAGAAAAAAAAGTTATAACTTGACAACCCGATCCAACCCGACCCAAATTTTAAGGGTTTGGTTGGAGACTTTATTTGGGTCTTTTGGGTTGCCAACCCAACTAACCTGAATTTTTGAGTTGGTCCAAAAAACACTCAACCCAACTCATGTACACCTCACCTGTAGACGCTGTCATTACCATCAACCTGAGTCATCAGCCTTGTTCCAATCGTTGGAATCTTGAAGGTTGGGTACGATTTTGGTTGTTTTTGTTGTGGAATATCTTGATTGCTCATTAAATTTTGGCTAATGTTTATTGATACCCAATATTAATGTGGCCTAATTTGATTACCCTATGATGCTTGGGTTTTAGATTCAAGGTTTGGTGGGCGACACCGTGTTGATCATTAAGTATTTGGATCGTTTTCAGGTGATTTTTGGTAAGTATCAAAATTTGGAACCCTTTTTGACCATTTATTGATGCTATAATTTTTGGGGTTTTGATCCTTAATTTTGATGTTTGACTTGAAGTCATATTGTTGGAAGGTTGGGAGCAGTTTCGAATCAAACGACGTTTTGGGTGAGTTTAATTAGAGCTACTTAGTTATATTGACGAATGGAATCAGGTCCTAAAGATTGAGTTTAATTTGGTTTGTGTTGTAGGTTTTGATTCAAGATTTTATTGAAGATTGTTTTGCTTTGTTATCCATATTTGGACTTAAAATTGAGGTAAGCAATCTTACTACTAGAACTGCTTTTGAGCCCAATGGTTTAGACGGTATGATTGATTTGATTTGTTTGGAGAAAATTGAGAAGTCTGACATGATTAGAACTGTTTTATGAACATGATGATACTAACATGTGATTGATATGTTTATGTGTGAGACTTTGAGACATGTACTATGATTTATGATGTGAATTTAGTATGAGGTTGTTATATCTTGAGATAAAAGTGACGATTTACCTTCCTAACACTACTATGTTATTGGAAGCCTATGAGTCTCCTACTATGTTCCTAAAAATCAATGGGTTTTCTACTATGTTACCGAGTGCCGATGAGTTCCCTATTATGTTTGTGAGCCTTCAAGCCACTAGATGTGTGTTAGATTGGGTTAAATGACTCACGAGATGGCTAACCATGATTAGTTTATTATGCATGTCCCACTAGCATGTTGCACTTATTGGATATAAGTGCTTAGCTTGACCCCAGTAGTGTTGTTACTTATTGAGTGTTTGGGCTCCTCTTTTTCATGCTATGTTTTTAGGTAAGGGGAAGGACACCTCGACAAATGACGAAAGAGATCCATGATCGTGCCATTGGGGCTCACAAATATATATTATCACTACTAGAAGCTTTATGTGAGTTTCCTATTTTATTTCATTATTTTAGGGGTACCTCGACCAAAGATTTTCAATTATAATGATTTTGCAAAATTTATTTACCTTAATAAAATTCTTTGGTTTTGTGTTTAAATTATGAAAAATGAGTCATATGAGATGTGTGCATGCAAATAGTAACAACCTAGTTCAAGTTTTAGGGAGTTAGGTCTTTATGTTAAAACGTGTGTTTTCCTAGTTCTCTGTTAAATGGTTAACATATGTTTAGTAGGCTTTTGTTGAGTTCTTCCTTCCAAAAACTGGGTTATGAATGCTCATGTTAATCCTTGGAAGGATTTTATTGATTTCTTCTTGAGATCTCTAAACCATTCTTTTGTTGGCCATATTATAGTAACAGAGAATGCTCAACATTTTATTGCATCTTGAAGCCCATGGAGCTCCATCCAAGATCGGGAAGTGTTAAGATGCTTGATAAGGTCTTTCTTTTCATGGTACAATTTGATGGCCGACAATTTGAACTTGGACGGTAGCTTGACATCCATAATCTCATTGGTAAATGGTGGATCTAACATTCTATAAAGGTGTCCAAGTCTAAGTTATATATCATTGTGTCATCTATACATATTACCTTGGACATATCTAACTCATTTTTGCTTCTAAGTAGGTCTAGCTTTCTAGGGGTCTCTTCGACCTCAGCATCATGCGCTTTTTCTACTTCCAACTCTGCTCAAGTTTTTGTTTCCCTTTTTAGTGTAATTTCGGCCTTGGCCTCAACTTCAGTTGTGATTTTGTAAAGCTACCTATATTGTTGACATCAATTCTCTGTACATGCTAATATTTGTTTAAACTTCAGTTAGATTCCGTCGTACAACGCTCTCCTTGAATCAACTCATTCTTTGACTTTGATCATTGCGGGTCTCTTACCTCCTAGGGTACTTTATCTTCGTTCATGCCTTGATTTAGCTTTTCCTTTGATTTTAAAGTGAAAGGATCTTATTCACCAATTCCTTCAACCATCAGAGCTTTTCATTTGGCAAGGTCGCGAACAAGGTCTTCTTGTTGATCTTTCTATCTTTTATCTATCGTGGGATGATTTTTGGGGTCAAGAAATTCCGATAATCATGCCATATTGTAATCTATTCTGTTTACTCTATGTTCTAGCACCCAACCTCCCTTTGGATTTGAGGCCAAGGTGACTGCAGTCCTCTTCCTTACAACTTTTTTCTTGCCTTTGACTCATCTTTCCAATTTCTTTCAAGGTTTTTCTCACAAATTATTGTCGTCTTCCCACAGACGACACCAATTGTTGATGCCGAAATCTGGACAATGACAACAATGATAAATTTGTTTATATGGAAAGAACGAGATTAATCTCTAGAGGGAAAAATAATCTACACACCAATGCGATGTGACAAATGCCACGTCCACTTCAATGCTTAAGTTAGAAAACAAAGCAAAGCTCAAAGTATTAAACTTCAAACTCAGAAATTCACTTTAACTCCTTAGAAACTATTGCCCTAATCCTCTTAGAATTAGGTTTTGGAATCCATTTAGGATATTTTTCAGGCTTCACTATATCGGACGACTCGGAGGGGATATTCCTTGGAGGGGTATTGCTAGGCCCAACCTCGGCCAACTTGGAATGGGCAAAGCCCATTCTTGCTCCTTTGCTTAGACACTTTCTCGAGAATTTAAGTGTTGTTTTCGGCCCTAACTCTTCATCTTGGGTTGATTCAGTGCCCACAAGGTCTCATCCAAAAAAAACTGAAAACAAATAATAAAGAAAAATAGATGAAATAAACCTAAAAATTACATACAAATGATGATCGAGAGGAAATAAAAGAAGAAAGAAGATTAAAAAACTAGTACCTAAGAGAAAAAGATATACAATGAAAACAACACTCAGGAGAGGAAAAAAAAAAAAAAAACAAAAAACTGTAGGTGAGAGAGATTAGTAGAAAGGCTAAAATCAGAATATTAAAAAGAAAATTAAGAACATACTGTAGACAAAATTGCAAATATGTTCCATCCTTTTTTGTACTCAATAGAATTTTTTAAAATTATATATCTAGCTATTTTATTACTATTATTTTACAATACAATATTACAAATATGTTGAAAATTTAAATTTAAATTTTCAACCTTGGAACTATGGAACGACCATGGTGGTTGTTGATGCACAAATTTGGACAAGGTTAAACTAGTTTAGTTTGTATGTACCTCAACAGTAAATTTATTGATATGGAGAATACTTGCAAACGAGGGAGAAGTAGGTGTGGTACTTGCGACATCAACTCAAATGCTTAAGTTAAACTTTTTTTTTTAATTTTTAATTTTTATTATTATTATTATTATTTTTTTTGGGAATAAAATTGAAGTTTACTTATGTATTTATGGTAAAATTGACCCAAGTTTTTACCAATCATGAACAAGTGAGGATTAGTTTTGATTGGCCTAATGATTAGTTGGCCTGAGCACAAATCCATTTTCATGTTGGATCACTTTTCCCTAGTATCTCCTGACCTTTGGCTTGTCTCCTAGGTTCAATCACCCATAAAATGAGAAGGACAGAAAAACCTACAACCACGACGCAAGGATGGCAGTTGCAATGTGCGACACTTCCATTGACAACAAATGACGATACTAGAGGAGGAAGAACGACGACAGTGGTTGCTAGCCAAAACTACGATATAGAGAAAGTGGGAGAGAAAACCTTAAAGCTAGAAAGAGACTGGAAAAAATAAAATAAAAAGGAACTTGTCTTTATCGACGAAAGTGTGTTATGCATGATGGTTGGACCTTTGGAAGAACGGCAGAGAAGGCAATGAGGAAGATGGTCACACCGACAATGGGAAGTGTTGTGTGTGTGTGTGTGTGTGTGTGTGAGAGAGAGAGAGAGAGAGAGAGAGAGAGAGAGAGAGAGAGAGAGAGAGAGAGAGAGAGAGAACAAAGAAGAAAATGGTGTGGGCGTGATAGAGAGATCTAGTTGAGTGAGGAAAAGTGTAAACTATTATTGGTTAAATTAGAGGTTTCATTTGCAAACAATAGCAAAATGCTTTTAAAATTGTGAAAATGGTAAAATCTAATTAAATAATAAAAAATAATAGCATGAAATTGTCAAAACTGTCCTCACCTTAAAATACATATTTAACATTCATAAGTAGAAGTTGGATAGTTTCAAAAACATCCAAAAACTTAAAATACACCATAACTAAACCATTACCACAGTAACCAATGCAGCCTTCTAACGTCTAATCAACACCTTTAGGAACTTTACATTATCAAATGATATGATTACTACTCTACACTAACATTTGTTCAAAATAAAAAATAATTAAAACTAAAATCATCAACTACAATCCCAAATAAAAAGAAATTAGGAAGCGATTTCAAAAGCTTCTGCAGCGAAAAAAAGAGTTCCAGTCTTCCCTCACGTGACCAGGACACACACCATCTACATGTCGAACAAAAACCACGCTTCTCAGGCAACTAGAACACAAAATCAAGATGAGAAGAATCTCTTCCATTGTGCCAATATTTCGTCTTCTCTAAATAATCTTCTCTAAAACTCATTTACATTGCTAAAGGACCTCGAACACGATTCAATTACGAAAGGAAGAACAAGTCCCAACCATATCTATCGTGGAAGAAAAAACTCGAGAATCTTACAATGTTTGACTCATTAAAGGTAAGAAGCAACTGTTGAACATAAATTCTTGAATATTATACATAGAGATCTTAATTTTTTGAAAAATAATAAAAGATTTACTTAACCATTTCTTTAAATAAAATAATGCATTATAAAATAATATTTTATTTGGAATCTTTAGGCACACCGTATAAATCTTTGTTCTGCAAATATTTTGCTCTACATTTAAGGAATACAAAAAAGAAACTGAATATCTGATTTTATCCCCATTTTTTAAATAATATGTTTAAAAATAATCATAATCAAACATTTAAATGCATTAGAAAATAGGTTAAAGTTATGAAAAAAGAGAGGACCAGTGAAAGATTGAAGGTTGCTGGAATAACAGAGACAAAAGAACAAGCAAACAAATACCTAATAATCGTCAAGACGAGGTATGTTTCTAATCTCTAATTGCAATTATTCTGAAATCAATAAACTGAAACCATATGTACAATAAAGCACAAGGGATACAATGGCTAGAGGAGTGATGCGCACTTTTAGTGTTAACCGCAAGTCTACGGGTCAAGTTATAATATAAGACGGTTAAGTTCGAATATCGTTCCACTGGAGATCCAATTGTGAAGGTTTAAGTTACTTAGCTATTCTAGAGTTGAATCAATTTTGTTTGAGGATTGAAATTGAATATTATGAGTTATGGAAAATACAAATCAAATAAGGAAAGTATTAAAGTGAGAAACACAAGAGTCAAAGAGAGTTCTAGGGTAATGAATCCTTGTTTATTTCATCATGCAATATTATATAATTCATGGATTTTATTGTAATTCATATGCCTAAGTCTAGAAACTTAATTCCAAGTTATTTTCTCTAAAAAACAACCCTTTCTCATGCAACTCAATTAATTATTAATCTCTTGAAACCAATACAAATTGCATGGCATTAAGAATAGTCTTTAGCAACTTTTATTGTAAACCTAACTACTCTCGTGATAGATTAACAACAATTCCTTGTTATGGATCAAGTTAAACATACAATCCCTCAATCATACATCTAACCTAACATGTGAAGATGGCCAATTCACAAGAATTAAACACAATAACAATGAAAGGCATAATCATCCCAACAAAACCATGAAAGTCTACAATATCAACATGAATTCATAAACAATTCATCAAAACCCTAAAACTAAAGAGTTTAGCCACTCATAACTTGAAGCAACATGTTTAAACAAAATAAACAAAGAAAAAGTGTAAAAAAAGGGAAACTCTACTGAAAAGAGGCTCTTGATTGAGGTAGCACCGTCATGATCTACTTGGCTCTCACGTCAGAATTCGAAGGGCACCACGACTATCTCGAACTCTTTTCCTCTTCCTTGCAACTAACTCACTCTTTGAACTCTTCTCTGAATTCTCACTTAATTCTCTCCTTCTTGTGGCTCTTTAGGTCTGTAATTTTGTAAGCCCCGTACTTGACATTGTGAGAAGGCAAGTTAAGAAGAGACTAAGAGATGGGCGTTAAGTAGGAAAAGTTGGCCGAGTTGTGTGGAAGCAAAAATAACTAAGTACTTGCCATGCGTTGGTGGGGCTATGCATTGACGAAAGTAGTTTGGCGTGGACGCAGATGTGAAGAAAGGCCACTAGGCGTTGATGGCCATTAGGCGTTGAAGGCCACGAGGTGTTGAAGGCCGCTATGCGTCGAAAGCCACTATGCGTTGAACGCTACCATGCGTTGAAGGTGGGTATGCGTTAGTGCATAGAAGAATGGCCGAGAGGACCATGCGTTCGTCGGCTATCCGGCGATGGGGCATTGGGAATTTTAACGCACAAAATCGAGGCTATGCGTTGCTGAAGCCGTGCGCAGAAGGTTGCGTCGATTAGATCAATATATAGAGATGAAGTGGAGATTAAATCGGTGATATATATATATATATATATATATATATATATATATATATAAGTGGACTGAGTATTCAATTATTTTGATCACATTTCAGAGCTCAAGTTGATCCCATTTCGAAGCTAAACAATGGAGGGAGGTAGAAGAAGGTGTTTATGTTGGTTTGGGGTGGAATTCTTGTCACACCCCCTCCCGGATTATCCTCCATAACCCGAAATGAGATGTGAAGTCAGCAACCTTGACTCCTCTGTAAGGTTCACTGACCAACCATTTTTTTACCAAAGTTGGCCCAGACGAGGTTCTTGCGTAGGCATAGCATCCCGAACTCGCTTGCTACATGAAAAAAATTAAAAAGAAACATAGGAAAATGTGAGCTAAAGCCCCGTGAGTGACTGGTTTTGTAAAACTATCTTTTAATAAAAAACAGGCATGTTACATTTATACATCAGGAACGTATTTTCAACATTTCTTTTGAACTATATCAAATCGTTCCAAATCAATAGAGTCGTTTAGAAACAATTATATGAAAAACTCGTTTGATTTCTCAATCATTTCCCTTAGTTGAGGCGAAGTAAGACTCAACGCTCTCAACGTCGAAAACATCCTTAGTTGGGGTGGAGCAAGGCTCAACACACCTAACGTCGAAATCATCCTTGGCTTCAAGCAGAGAAAGCTCGATGCACTAGCCAGATTAACCTCTATGTGCACATAGGAATATGACGGGTTGCCCATGTACCTTCTCATGTCCTTGAGTACTGGGTCCTGGGGAAACTCACGAGCCTTCTCAAAAGGATAAGCACTGAGCCTCCTCTTAAACATTTTATCAATCAGTTTGAATATATCATTCATATGAAACCTTTTATAGAAAACATGATGTTTCTTGATAAACTATATCTTGCAACATGCCTTTCAATATAGTAAAACAATCAGATAAACATGACTTTTAAACAATATGATCAACATCATGTGTTTCATGAAATCAATTATTACAAAACCATAATAAATAGGAACACTTCCAGCAAATTCAGTTTGAACGAAGAAAAGAGTCACTCACAATTACTTAAGAGATTTCCCTTCAAAACTCTGCTTCCCCGAGCTCTTAAACGCAAGGCTTGAACTCTTTTAACCTGCTTTCACCCTCTAGTAGTCTAGTTGGACGTAACCCTGCAAGGTGCAGACTAACTCTTCCTATTCTTTTAGATGCGTCGGCCTTCTTTGAATACAAGGTCTAACTTGATCGCATCGTGGTGTTCACCCTTTATGTTGAACTCGGATAAAACGCAAGGCTCACCTTCTCGACGCAAGCCAACTTCTTAACACCAGATAAGATGACTTAAGTGTTAAGGTTGTCTTCTTCCTTGGCCGCAGACTTCCTCCTTCAAACGCAAGGTTTCCTTCTTTCAGCTCTCTTTCTTTCCTTCTCTCAAGGATTATTATCACCGAATCATCAGTCATTACTTTTCCCTCAAGGTCCTATTTATAGAGAGCTTGTCATCCTACCTCTTCTCTTCTACTACCACTTGTTTGCCACATGTCATGTTGCATGCTTAATTAATCATGTATTAGTCCAAGTGTCACTTTGCATGAGATGTTTATCATGCTTTCTAACACCTCCTACTTAATGAGGTGTCACAATCATGTGTAATCACCTGGCCTATAGACTTACCTTATGGGTTCATTATGTTCCAATACACAACTACACAACCAACTCCTTGCTCCTATGCGTTCATGGAACTATCTTCCAGATTCAACTCCTTTGTTTCCTTTTACTACCCTCGGCTTTACTACCTTTATTCCATTTCTCCTTTACATTCAAGTAAGTGTACAAATTCTAAACGCATACTACTATGCATTTCAGCTTACCATAAAATATCATACATCTTCCTTAATGGCATACTATATGCGTTCGTCTCCCTTTTCTTATATTCCTTCTTAGCTACAAATCCCTCTTTTGTACAGTTATACCCTTTTAACAATGTGGTTTACCCTTGACTACCACATCCAACTCAAGTTCTTTCTTTATGCGTTTATCCTCTTGCACTCATCTTTACTTCGTCCCGCATCCATGACCATCTTCCTTTAAGGTCCTTTAGTTTTCCTCTATACGTCCCTGAATCATATACCAAGGTTATTCCTTAACCATTACCTTCTTTAGCTTCTTCCTATGCGTTTACCTGAGATTGTGGTAACATTTTCCACTATCATGAAATTAAGCTCTTCAGTGTACAACTTGATAACCAATAGTAACCATCATCGACTCATGAACCCTTCGTCGCATAGCTAATAGCTGTCCTTAACACAGAATTCTTCAACGCATAGCTAATACCCTACTAATCACTGAAGTCCTACTAGCATATAATAATCCTTCAACATTAACATTTCATACCACTTATAACGCGTAGCGACCTCCTTTGCACTTGCTGTACTAAAGAACTTCCCGATTAGTGCTATGGTCTTTTATAGTAACCTTTAGCGCATAGTCGTATCCATTTCTTGGCTTATCATACCTATCAAAATAACGACTCATCCATCCAGGCTATGGTAACAGTTTACTTCTTCCCTTTACACTAACTTCCCTCACTAAGCTTGCCAACACATAACCATAATCCATACTCAATTCTTGTTCCTTCAACTCCATTCACTATTTCTCTGTACAATACTCAACGCTTTACTTTCCTTAGTTTCACTTCTCGACGCGTTGTCACCCTTTCCAACGCAAGGCTTTTCCTACGTGATGATTCTATTTCACTTTACATCATCAACATATGGTACTTCACCCCGTTCAACTTGCCTTCATTAGACCCTAATCTCACAGCTTGGTTGATAACTCTTTAGTATCAAATACCAGGCGTTTGAGCTTAACCATCTACGCATCAACCTAATCTCCCAAGATATGTCTATTCTTTTCTTAATACTATTCATCTCAACGCCCAGAATTTATTGGCCATAATTAGTAGTTACACAATCTTAACTTTTCATTTAAAAGTTCCGCTAATCCACACACTTTTATCCTTTTATCCTTACTAGTTATATGAATACTTAGGTTTTTGGAGACAGGGTATTACAATTCTCGTCGTTTTCGTGGAGGAAACTTGAGCTAGAACGGAGAATTCAGCTGGTGTTACTTAATCTGAGTAGCATTCAGTGTTGGGGGAAGAACGAACTGTGGAAGCTGTGACTAGGGTCGAAATTTTGAGGTTAGTAAGTTAACTCGACTTCTAGCAATTTTCATGAAGGATACTCGAGCCGAATTTGAGTAAATATGTGTTAAACTCCAAGTAGAAGAGATCGGAGCTGAATTGCAGGACGATTAGGAGCAAGTCGGGGTTGTTTGAGAATATCTCTCAAACGAAGAGAACTTTCCTTATGAGACTTTGAGGTAAGATAAAGGACTTATATCTTTACAAGTTTGTAGAAGAAAGAAAGTTCTGAATTTTGCTGAAATGCGATGTTTAGCAGGTTAAAGAAAGAAGTAGAAAAGAAAGAAGAAAACTGTGTCTCTACGACAGTAGTATCGCTGAAAGAGCGGGAGACTGAGCAGCGAAGCGAGTGTCGCTGGTAACGCAAAGGGGGCTTTGCGTCTCACAACTCTCGCTGAAGTCTCGCTGGGTGTCGCTTCTCAGGTAATCTCGCTAGTTTCGTTCAATCCGGTATCGCTAGTGTAGTGTTCTATAGTGTGATTTCGCTGGTAATCTCGCCAGAGATTTAGAGTATCGCTATTTGTGAATGTTTTGGGGAAAAAGAGAGTTCGGTGATGGAACGAGTATAGAGTTTAATTATGTATACTTAATGAGTATAGAAAGGAAGTCTAAGGAAAACTTAACGTGAGAAATGTGTGTTTTCAGGCCAGGAAGAGCTTGGGAAGGCATATAACCCACTCAGAGCCGGGACAAGTTGTGAGTGACTTCCTACTTCATTTAATGGTTATTCTTAGCATGGTTACTTGGTAATGGGTGAGTAGAAATTATTGTATGATGTAGCTATTGAATATTTATGTTGCGTTGTTAAGTTTAAAGGATGTTAGACGTACTACCTAAATGTAACCATGGCCGAGGGACCTTGTGTGAAGGCCTATGGGAATATGTTATATGATACTCAGTGCTGAGGGACCACGTGTGAAGGCACATGAGTAGTTGGATGAAACGGATTCCAGTGATGAGGGACCTTGTGTGAAGGCATATGGAAATCCGTCACATGATAGCCAAGTGCTGAGGGACCACGAGGGAAGGCACTTGAGCAGTGAATTGGTAGGGAAACCAGTGCTGAGGGACCACGTGTGAAGGCACATGGAAATTTCGACACAGTTAAACTCAGTGCTGAGGGACGAAATGTGAAGGCACTTGAGGGTTTGAAATGCCGAGGGACGAAATGTGAAGGCATTTGAAAATGTGAATAATGAGAGTTTGTACAGGAGGTTGAGTGCGTTGAGCTTCGCTCCACCACAGCTGGGAAAGGATAATTGTATTGCTATTGTACGGATAATGGAACTGCTAGTGTTTTATAGCATGGGTGACTTATAAATTCCTGTTTATATAACATGTAGTAGTTACTATGGTCTACATTAACTCAAGAAGTTTAATAGTATCTGAATAAATTCAGTCACTCACTGGGCTTTAGGCTCATACAATTTGTTGTTTGTTTGTTGTTTCAGGTAGCAAGCGTGTCCGGGACGCCTAGCCTACAGAAGATTCTTGTCTGGGCCTACCTTGGAGCAGTCCAATGGGATAGTTGTAAGTACGCAGTTTATGTTCATGTTTTGTTGATGTACATGTTTCTTGGGGGTGTTGTGAGGACTGATTTGTAGTATGTATAGAACACATGTTTGATAAGTTGTTAATTTATAGCTTGAAATTTGAGCATAAGTGTTTATTTTTTTGAGGTTAAGCTGGCATATAGTTAAGTCTTAAAGATCTGTAAATTATTTATGTTATAGTATAGAGGTAGAAGGTATGCAGGTTCGCACTCACTCCTAGAGGAGAAGGGTATCTGGGAGGGAGTGTGACAAATTTTGTGCTCTGAATCGTTATTAGGGCTGTTGGAAACCCTCAAATTTATAGAGTATTCCGCCCACAAAATCTTTCCAAAAATAATTTTTTCATTTATGGTAAATTGGTGCCGCGATGCTAGTCTATAACGCCGGGCGCTATTGAATTTGTGCAAACGGTGCTGTGGAGCTGGAGCAGATTTTGCGCAGACCCCTCTCGAGTTTTAGCGCCGCAGCGCTACCCCTATTATGGAAACTTTGTAATTTTCTTCTCTTTTTTGCCGTATTCTTGCTCGGTTTTGATCTTTTGGCCTTTTCTTCTAATTTTCCTCATTTTAACTTGAAAACCATTGGCAAACAAGTGAAATCTCATATAAACTCCCTTAATTTGAGAGAATAGAAAGTACTTTTCATCTACTCGTTGAATTCATGAATAGAGCAGTAAAAAATAAAAGACAAATAGGAATATCATGGGAGGGTTTATGTAAACGCTACTTTCATTTGTAAGTGTTAAACATAAGTACGCAGTATTGAAGTGGACTAAGTTGTTTTTCTCTTGTAGATCGAAGGAAGAAGGGGAGAAAGCCGGAAGTAATTTGTGGTAAGTTGCATATTTAAGTCATTAAGAGGGAATCGAGCTAAAATTTATCTTGATTATTAAGCGGGGCGTAAAAGCGGATTACTTATTTATTTATTTAGTTATTTATTTATTTAAATTAAAGAGAAAGAAAGAAAGAAAAAGAGAGAAAAGGAAAGGAAAAAGAAAATAAAAAAAAATTATAAAAAAAAAAAGAAAAGAAAAGAAAAGAAAAGTGGTAATGGAAGGGAGTCAGTGGTTTAATGTGAAGTGGGTAAGTTTGCCAGGTTTTTCTTCAATTTCCAAGCTCAAATCGATTCTACTCTTCAGCTGGACGTCAAGGGGTGGTAGAAGAAGAGATCTAGGGCAAATTCGTGTAGGGTTGTGGCCGGTTTGGTAAATTTGAAGCTGAAACAGAAGCTTCATTTGTTGTCGTGCAGTCTGAACAAGGTTCGGTGTTTGGTGAATATCGAGCGGAAGAGCCAGAGTTTGAAGATGAAATTTTGGAGTTAGTAAGTTAACTAAATTTCTAACAACTCTTGTGAAGGATGGTTGAGCTGAATATGAAGAAAAACATGTTAAATTTTAGGTGGAACTGATTGATACGAATTTCTCGACTGATCTAGAGCAAGGCAAAGTAAATTGAAAATATCTGTCGAATGAAGAAGAGTTAAGCTTTGAAATTTTGAGGTAAGCTAGAAAACATATTTTTCTACACGTTTGTAGAAGAGAAAAAGTTCTAATTCGGGATGGAACTATGACTTTTAATAGCTATAATTTTGGGAGGTAGCAAGAATAGCAGCAGAAAGAAGCAGGTCTCGTTAGAAAGGTTAAGTGTGAAGGAGTGAGAGCGAGACTAGTCTTGCTAGTCTCGCTGGTCAAAATTGTATCACAAATCTCGCTGGGTTGTGGCTCTTGCTGGTCTCGCTCCTCCACAGTCTCGCTGGTACTTCTGGTTTTTGGCTTGTTTTGCTAATTTAGTCTCGCTAATGGCTTAAATCTTGATCATTAATGAACTTTGAAATGAAGGATAGCCTCGGTTGAGCATTTCTTCATGGAATATAGTCTCGATGATGGTTTTCTTTAGGTGGTTTGGTCTCGGGGATGAATATTAGGCATATCTAAAGTTTGTTTCTTATGTAAAAAGAATGTTAAGGAAATCTAACAAAGGGAAACGTATTATTTGAGGCCGAGATGAGCTAGGAAAGGCATATAACCCGCTAAGAGCCCGGGACGAGTTGTGAGTGACATTCGATTCTAAAAGTGTTTATTTCAAGCATAGTTTCTTGTTTAAATATATGTTTGAAACTTGATCATATAGTACATTTCCATGAGCTTTACGTGTATGTCATGTGCTATATAATGAGAAGTATCTGAAGTATACTGGCTGTACATTTAGTTTGAGGAAAGCATACAGTTTATGATTATAAGATTAATGAAAGCATTTAAGCATGTGAATAGTGTTGTGATGTATGAAATGTTTCAAACTCATGAATTAACGTTATGTTATAATCTTATTTAAATGATTCCCAATGTTGAAGGACTCGGATAAGGCATGTGGGTAATTTATGTATGGAAATGGCCCCAATGTTGAACTCGGAGAAGGCATTAGAGTGGCCTGGAATTTGTTTAAGGGGCCCTATACTGAAGGACTCAGAGAAGGTATACTCGGGTGACCCTAGTTATGAAATATGTGTATAGACGCTGACGTGTTGAGATTACTTCACACAGCTAAGAATTTTCGACGTTGGATGTGTTGAGATTATTCCGCCCCAACTAAGGTTATTTCGATGTTGAGTAGCGTTGAGCCCCACTCCGCCTCAACAAAGGAAAGATTTTCAAGTAAACTAGTTTATGTGTATCTTTTCCACAAATGATTATGTATGTTTAAACTATGGCTTTACGCACATTATTGTTGGATTATGGCTGGAATCTGTGTTTTGCATACATTGTTTAAGGAAGACATTAAACTAGTCACTCACTGGGCAAATTAGCTCATGTTTTTCTTGTTTCTCTGTTTTCCAGGTAGCGAGCGTGTCCGGGTGTTGTGTATGAATCGTGAAATGAAATTTACAAACGCAAGGTGCAAGTAAGTTACAATGATGCGTTTCACATATCATGCGTTGAACATGCCATGTGTCTTATTATGCTTAAATGCCATGCGTTGGTGATCTGTCAAGTTTTCCTTTCCTTTGCCCAAGTATAAACAAAGGAGTAGGTTTTCTCGGTGAGTCCGAGGTCGAACACAGGGATTATGTTGATTCTATATTTAAGTGGATTGTATGCGTTGTAGTGGTAACCAAGAAATAATTGAAAGTGTTGTTTGTTGCGTCTAATTTAAAGAAAGCGACAACATGTACACTATACTAAATTGTGGAAGATGGAAGGCATGCGACACAGCAAAGTCAGCTAAGGATTTGAATGAATGGATAAAAACAGGGTTCGGGTTGGTTTACATCTAACATCGGAAACGCATGGTGATAGTTTATTCATACTTGCGACTCTTCTCTCGGTTGTCAGCCGCTATGCGTTATATGTCTATAACGCATAGGAGAGTGTTAAGAACCAAGGTTATTCCTATAGACAGGTAACACTTCTTGGCCCTTGTCAATTCAGTTCCACAATCACTTACCCTCTCGAGCAGTTTGATTATTACTACTTATATCGATTAGCTAGATGGACATAAGCATCGGATTAAGTTTGCAATTGACAAGATGAAATAGTTGCACTATGGTTCTTAGTTAGATGCTAACGCAACCCTAGACCCTTGAAGATTAGTTACTCATGGATTGAAAGTGAAAAGCGGAAAGTATAGAGAAATGAGTAGACATGGAAGAAATATATATATTGATGAACGGAATACAACTTTAGATAAGCTCAATGTCTTGACACAAATCTAAAATCAAGATAGAAAAGTAAGATGGAAAGCAGGAAAGGCGTCAGTGTCTTGAGTCGCTTGGATGGAAGCATGAGGTTCTTCTGTGAAGTGGTCAGGCGGAGGGAAGACTCTTCTCTCTCGAGCTATTCGTCTCCGGTTGAGATCTGGAGAGAACTCTGCTGCCACTTATGGATTCTTCCGAGAATCAACAACCCTTTCTTATCTTACAGAGCTGCCCTTTTATAGATGCTGCGTTTGCAATCAATGGCAAATCCGCTTGATTGGTGGTGATTGATATCATGCGTCCATCTCGCCTGATTGCGTAATTCTCGGATCAATTTAGATCCACCACTTTAGCCACAGATTATGTATGTCAATCATCTGACAATCTCTCAAGATTCTGATCTGATTGTCTGCTGCCTTGCGTTGATGGTTGTTTATGCGTCCATGGATAGTTTGGCCGTTGTCAACGCGTCATGAGTTGCTAACGCATAATCTTGCGTTGAGTAGTTAACGCATCTACAGGTTCGCGTTCCGTTCAGATCATGCGTCCACGAAAAACAGATTGCTAACGCGTAGTCCATCAACGTCCATCTCGCCTGATTACGTAATTCTCGGGTCAATTTAGATCCACCACTTTAGCCACAGATTATGTATGTCAATCATCCGACAATCTCTCAAGATTCTGATTTGATTGTCCGCTGCCTTGCGTTGATGGTTGTTTATGCGTCCATGGATAGTTTGGCCGTTGTCAACGCGTCATGAGTTGCTAACGCATAGTCTTGCGTTGAGTAGTTAATGCATCTACAGGTTCACGTTCCGTTCAGATCATGCGTCTACGAAGAACAGATTGCTAACGCGTAGTTCTGCGTTAAGAAGTCATCAACGCAGCGTCTGCATTTTTGCGTTAAAACATGTGTTTTAGGCTCAAAAAGTGGTAAAATCATTATCTTCATAAAAATACAATAGTATAATGCAAAGGAAGATTTATTAATAAAAATCAACATAAACTGTCTCATGCTTCTCTATTTAATCTCAATTTATCTAAGAAAAAGGCTATCATAACTTGTATTTCTACAAGTTATCACACCCCCAAACTTAGATAAATGTTTGTCCTCAAGCATAACTTCTATCTAAGAAACTTCAATCATCCTAAACATTTTCTCAACGCATTGACTAGTCTCTCAGAATGCTATACTCAATCAGCTACCCGTCAGTTATAGTACTTCTCTACCTCTATATTCTTTTCTTTAGGACGGGTCTAATTTGTATGCGGCAAGCTTTCTTTTCAAAATTCTTTAACTCATTATTCACAAAATTTTTGTTTCTTCTTTTGAACACTGAGTCTTAAAAGATGAAGATATAAAGTTCCTTTTTCTTTCTTGTTTTCTTACTTATATATTAAGCATGCGTCGAGTAGGGTTACCCACCTTCGTTCTGACATACCAACTATGGGGTGCATGGAGGCAGCCAACTACGAGCAAGTGCCCTTCTCGACTAAACTCTTATCTAAGTTCGGTTTTCTCACTAGACATTGGAGTTTGTTATTTTATCTATGCGTTGCTGATTACGATTACCCACCTTCGTTTTGACACACCAACTATGGAGTTCATGGAGGCGGCCAACTACGAGCAGGTGTCGTTTTCAGCTAAACTCTTAACAAGATAATTATATTAGTCTTGCCAGCGGAGTTTTGTGTTTAAACGAATAAATAATTTTTTTTTTTCTAGAGAAATAAGTTCCTCATATTTTTATCTTTGACAGTTCAAACCTCTTCCACCCCCAAACTTGAGAGTAGCAAGGTCCTCATTGCTTAAATTGTAAACAAAGATTATGTTGCAAAATTTTGTAAAAGAGGTTTGAATTGGCCGCTTGCATACATGCAAAGTAGGTTTGTGTTTCTAAGGAATAGTATGCAGACGCATTGAAAGTAATCTAACTTAAGAGTGTACAAAAAGTGTAAGCATGATGATCATCACAGTGACTAACTTTTCAACACAAAGATAAAAGTTCGGAATAATTAAACGTGCTCAGAATGAATTTACAAGAAGGGACAACACAAAGAGGTAATTAGAAATTCCATGTGGTGAAGAAATTGTGAACGCATACAATTATCGCATACAGAATATTGATGAACGCATGGTTTTTAGTTCAAAGTATGCGTTGGACGTTTTGAGTATTATGCGTTTGAAAAATTACAGCTTCTCATTTCAACTTGATAAACACAGAAATCGTTTATCTATGAACGCATAGTTCAATTATGCGTTGGACGCAAGCATGATTGCAGAGTATGCGGTGAAATCATATAGTTTACATTAAAGCTCGATGCCTAATTTCATGCTCATCTAATTTATACTACTAGTACTGAATTTAAGGAAAGAAAAATAAATACTAAAAACAAAGTACAAACAGAAGAAAGAAAGCAAAATAAAATAAAATAAAATAAAAATAAATACTAAAACAAGTTCGAATAAAAAGAAAGCAAGGGTAAAAGAAAACGTCCCTGAAAAAGTAGGCATTCAGAACCGTAGGGACCTTTCGACGCAAGCTCAGTTATTACACTTGCGTGGGTCATTAGAGCTTTTGTTGCGTTCGGGGTTCAATGCAGAGGCGACAATGAAGTGCATTATGACCTCCCTCAAGTGCGCATACTTTGGATGCATTGGTCTGGTTTCTAGCTCATGCGTTGAAGGCTCTTTTAATAGTGTTCGATCTTTGCCGCGAATCTGTTACTCTAGTCTGATTGCTCAAGTTGTCGATTGGAGAGTAATTTGATTTCATCTTCTTCATCTTCACCGTCCTTGAGGATTTCATCTCTCAACGCCGCATTCACAGGTCTTCCCTCTTCACTGATATCCGCATTTATCTGACAAGATTGAAACTGATCAGGATCGTTCAATGCATTAACAACATTAAATTTTACCTGATCACCCACGCGGGGCGTTGATATTTTTTCTTGGACGTCTATCAAGAAGCGTCCAGAAGTAGTTGTTGTAAAATATTACAATTGACAGATCGCAAGTCCCCGGCAACGGCGCCAAAAACTTGTTGTAAAAATGAACAATAGACAGATTGCAAGTCCCTGGCAATGGCGCCAAAAACTTGTTGTTGATTATTATTTTTGGAAATGGAAATTTACAAACGCAAGGTACAAGTAAGATATGATGATGCGTTTTACATATCATGCGTTGAACATGCTATGCGTTTTACTACTATGCGTTAGTGATCTTGTCAAGTTTTCCTGTCCTTTGCTTGTTAAGCATAAGCAAAGGAGTAGGTTTTCTCGGTGAGTCCGAGGTCGAACATAGGGATTATGTTGATTCAATATTTAGATGGATTTCATGCGTTGCAGTGGTAACCAAGAAATAGTTGAGAGTGAGTTTCTAATCTAAGGAAAGCGATAATATGTACACTAGACAAAATGTGGAAGATGGAAAGGCATGCGACACAGCAAATTCAGCTAATGATGTGAATGAATGGATAAAGAAAGGGTTCGGGTTGGTTAACATCTAACATTGGAAACACATGGTAGTATTCTATTCATACTTGCGACTCTTCTCTCGGTTGTCAGCCACTATGCGTTATATGTCTATAACGCATAGGAGAGTGTTAAGAACCAAGGTTATTCCTATAGACAGGTAACACTTCTTGGCCCTTGTCAATTCAGTTCCACAATCACTTACCCTCTTGAGCAGTTTGATTATTACTACTTATATCGATTAGCTAGATGGACATAAGCATCGGATTAAGTTTGCAATTGACAAGATGAAATAGTTACACTATGGTTCTTAGTTAGATGCTAATGCAACTCTAGACCCTTGAGTGATTAGTTACTCATGGTTTGAAAGTAAAAAGCGGAAAGTATAAAGAAATGAGTAGACATGGAAGATATATATATATTGATGAAATGGAATACAACTTTAGATAAGCTCAATGTCTTGACACAAATCTAAAATCAAGAAAGAAAAACTAAGAAAGAAAGCAGGAAAGGCGTCAATGTCTTGAGTCGCCTGGATGGAAGCGTGAGGTTCTGCTGTGAAGTGGTCCGGTGGAGGGAAGACTCTTCTCTCTCGAGCTATTCGTCTCCGATTGAAGTCTGAAAGAACTCTGCTGTCACTTATGGAGTTCTTCTAAGAATCAACAACCCTTTTTCATCTCGCAGAGCTGCCCTTTTATAGATGATGCGTTCGCAATTAATGGCAAATCTGCTTGATTGGCGGCGAGATTGATATCATGCATCCATCTCGCTTGATTGCGTGATTCTCGGGTCAATTAAGATCCACCACTTTAGCCACAAATCATGTTCGTCAATCATCCGTCAATCTCTCAAGATTCTGATTTGATTCTCGGCACCTTGCGTTGATGGTCGTCTGTGCGTCCATGGATAGTTTGGCTGATGTCAACGCGTCGTAGGTTGCTAATGCATAGTCATGCGTTGAATAGTTGTTAACGCATCGTCAGGTTGTTCGCGTTCCGTTCAGATCATGAGTCCACGAAGAACAGATTACTAACGCGTCGTCCTGCGTTAAGAAGTCATCAACGCATCGTTTGCATTCCTACGTCAAAACATGCATTTTAGGCTTAAAAAGTGGTAAAATCATTTATCTTCCTAAAAATACAAGAGTATAACGCAAAGGAAGATTTCTTAACAAAAATTAACATAACTTGCCACATGCTTCTCTATTTAATCTCTATTTATCTAAGAAAAAGGCTATCATAACTTGTATTTCTACATGTTATCAGTAGTATCTTCATATACAGACGCAGGTTCTGCTTGCGTTGCTTTTTCTCCCTGCTCTATATTTTCCTCTTCTTGTTCGGTGGAAGATGATGGTTGATGGACATTATACATGGTATTCTCCATCTGTTGACTTGTGGGAGCACTTAAGGGTTGCAAGTTTCCTTGCGTCCCCTCATTATGCGTTGTGGGATTGATTTTCCCACTTAACAATGTCTCACCTTAACATTGTTCTTCGGAGTTCCCTATTGGAACTTCAGTCGTACTTAGCAATGCTCCTTGCGTTTCATTGTTGAGGTCCTCTGCAATTTGATTCATTAGAACTTCTATATTGCGAATTGCAGTGGCTTGACTTTTAATATCTTCCCTTTGGTTTTGGATCATCGCTTCGTACGACTGGCGCGTTGCTTCAATCTTACTGTTATATTCTCGTAAAAGGGATTCCATGGAAGACAATGAGGATGATGTGTCCGCTTGCGGATCCCTCGCATACTGATGATACTAGCCTTGATTCCATTGGTTGAACCAGGAGGGTTGCCTCTCTGCGGCTGCTGCTCAGCCCTCTGCGTTTGTTGTTGATTCCAACCTCATCTGAAGTCAAGCTGGTTTGTAAGCACTGACTTGTGATACCATGCGTTGGGGAGAAGCAATGAGATTTTGGCTATGCGTTGCTAGAGGAAAAGTAGCCGTGAATGAGAGCAAAAGTTTTTGAAGAGCAAAAGTGTTGGCCAAGACTATGCGTTGGTGAATGAGGAGGAAAGTTGGAACTATTTGAGAAACCATGCGTTGTTGATTGAATCACGAAGGGTTGTGGGCTGAAGTAGCTGCCCGCGTCGAAGGATAAGTGATCATTGGCGGGGGAAGAAATGTGCTTGAACCATGCGCTGAAGTCACTCTGCGTTGAGGACAGCCATGCGCTGAAGTCGCTGCGTTGAAGACAGACATGCGCTGAAGTCACTCCGCGTCGAAGACAGAGTGGTCTTGACGCGACGAGAATAGTGGTGTGTGACTGAGTTGTATGCGTCGAAAGTAGGAGGTGTTGAGGACGACGCCATGCGTTGGGTGTGGTTAGTTGCTGAAGGCGTTGGAGGAGAATTTTAACATGAGCGCCTCGCGTCGAAGTGAGAACCCCGCGCCAGCCTGCGGGTTAGGGGTAAGTCGGCAACATAAATCTCGGTGTTTATGAGGGTTAAGTCGGTGGTATATATAGTTGAATTAATTAAATGTTTAATCATTTTAAGACATTTTCGAGAGCTTAAGTCGGTTCCATTTTTCAAACAAATAACAAGAGAAGGTAGAGGAAGGTGTTCTTATAGATTTTGGGCGAAATTCTACTCGTTTTGGTGTTGAAAACAGAGCTGGAACAGAAGATTGATTTTAGTCGCACAGACTGAGCAGTGGATGATGTTTGGAGTAGAACGAATTAAGGAAGCCGAGTTTAGGGCTGAAATTTTGAGGTCAGTAAGTTAACATAATTCCTAACAAGTCTTATGAAGGATGGTAAAGCTGAAATTGAAGTTAATCATGTGAATCTTTAGGTAGAAGCAACGATTACAGAATTGTTATACAATCTGAAGCAACATGGACTGATTTTGGAATAACTAAAGAACGAAAAAAAGTTAAGCCTTGAAACTTTGAGGTAAGTTGTGAAACTCAATTCTTTACAAGTTTGTAGAAGGGAACAAGTCTTAGTTTGGGCTGGAAATGTGTTTTTAGCAGGGATGAACTAGGGGAATTGAAGCTGCAGCAGTCGACTTTGTTAAGGAAGAAGATAAGGCTCAAAACGTTGGTGCAGCAGAAGAAGTGAGTTGCACGCAAATTCTTCTTGAAATTAAGGTATAACAGAAGGGTAAGGAACAGCTTGTAGTAATAGCTTTAGTGTTTAAGGCTTGAAAATGAGCCAATAGAGGCCTAACCGCATGATGAACTTTAGACATTGTGCATATGTTGAGTTATTGTTTATGTTGAAGTGAATGGAAAAGAAGTGTAACAAGGAAAAGTATTTATTTCAGGCCAAGAGGAGATAGGGAAGGCATACAATCCACTTAAGGCCTAGAAAGAGTAGTGAGTGACACTTTTCTTACTTTAAAACAATTTTGTTGAACATGATAGTTCGGTTTTCCAATGGAATATGATTTTGTGATCAAATGATTTATGAAGCATACTTTATGTTCTTAAAGTTATTGAAAAGTATGTTTATGAAATGTTATTGATATAATAGTTGCCCTGTGTTCTTATGAATGATTTGCATACGATTTGTTTGTATAAAGTGTTGCTTCTTTAAAGGAAAATGTTTAAGAGGAGGCTCAGTGCTGATGGACTTTAGAAGGCACGTGAGTTTCCCCGGGACCCAGTACTGAGGGACATGAGAAGGTACTTGGGCAACCCGCCATATTCCTATGTGCACATAGAGGTTATATGCTTGTGCATTGAGTCTTGCTCCGCATCGAGCCTTATTCGTTTTCGACGTTGGGGTTTTGAGTTTTGCTCCACTTCAACTAAGGAGAAGTATTGCAACTAAACTGTTTTCTTATGATTTGTTGAAAATCATGTATGATTTGATAAGGGCAACTAAGTATGTTTTTAACTAATGTATATAAAGTGATTTCATGTTTTAAACATAATGTTGAACTTAGTTTTATTCCTGATGATTTTTGAACTAAAATAGTTTGTTAAATTAGTTACTCACTGGGCTATTAGCTTACGTTTTCAATGTTTTCTTTCCCTCCCAGGTAGCAAGGACGTTCCCGGTGCTTAGCCTACTCCAGCTCGCCCTGCTTAAGCTTCGAGTTTCCAAAACAGTTTATTTCCTTGTTGTTGTACGTGTAAATAACTTAACACTGGTGGCATGTAGATTAGTTGTTTATCAGTGGGTTATGAGAGAGTATGTTATAAAGGTGTACTCTGTACAGGAAGGATTGTTATATTATGATTATGCATTAGTACGACTGGATTGTAATACCCTATCTCCAAAAACTAAGTATTAATATGACTAGTAAGGATAAAAGGATAAAAGTATGTGGATTAACGGAACTTTTTAAAACGAAAAAGTTAAGATTGTGTAATTACTGAATTTTGGCCAATAAATTCTATGCGTTGAGATGAATGGTATTAAGAAAAGAGTAGACATATTTCTGGAAATTAGGTTGACGCATAGATGGTTAAGCTCTAACGCATGGTATTTAATATTGAGGAGTTACCAAGCTGTGAGATTAGGTTCTAATGATGGCAAGTTGAATGGGGTGAAGTACCACGTGTCGATGATGAAGTAGAACCATCACGTAGGAAAAGTACCTTGCGTTGGAAAGGTTGACAATGCGTCAGGAAGTGAAGCTAAGGAAAGTAATGCGTTGAGTGTTGTATAGAGCAATAGTGAATGGAGGTGAAGGAACAAGAATTGAGTATGGATTATGGCTATGCGTTGGTAAGCCTAGTATGGGAAGCTAGTGTAAAGAGAAGAAAGTAGACTGTTACCATAGCCTAGATGGATGAGTCGTTATTTTGATAGGTATGTCAGGCATTGAAAGGTGTTATTATGTGTTTGGAAGTAAAGATGGAGCCTGACCAAGGGTTGTATTCAACTTATGTTACGTTGAGAAGAATACCTTGAATTGGAGAGTAGTTGTATGTGATAAGCTAAAGGTTAATAATAAATTGATAAGCCATGAAATGGATAACAATTATGCGCTGAAGGTTTACTATAAAAGATCATTGTGCTGATCGGGAAGTTCTTTAGTACAGCAAGTGCAATAGAGGTTGCTACGCATTATAAGTGCTATGAGATGTTAAACGTTAAAGGATTATTATATGCTAGTAGGACTTCAGTGATTAGTAAGGTCTTACTATTCGTTGAAGAAGTTACGTGGTGAGAAACTATTAGCTATGCGACGAGGGGTTTATGAGTCGATGGTGGTTACCATTGGTTATTAAGTTATACGCTGAAGAGCTTAACTTCATGATAATGGAAAATGTTACCACGATCTCGGGTAAACGCATAGGAAGAAGTTAAAGAAGGAAATGGTTAAAGGAATAACCTTGGTATATGACTCAAGGGCGCATAGAGGGAAAACCAAGGGACTTAAAGGAAGATGGTCATGGACGCGGGATGAAGTAAAGATGAATGCAAGAGGGTAAACGCATAAAGAAAGAACTTGAGTTGGATGTGGTAGTCAAGGGTAAACCACATGGTTAGAAGGGTGTAATTGTACAAAAGAAGGAATTGTAGCTGTGAACGAATATAAGAAAAGGGAGTTGAACGCATATAGTATGCGATAAAGATTGATGTATGATGTTTTATAGTAAGTTGAAACGCATAGTAGTATGCATTTAGAATTTGTACACCTACTTGAATGTGAAGGAGAAGTGGAAATAAAGGTAGTGAAGCTGAGAGTGGTAAAAGGGGAGTAAAGAAGTTAAATCTGGAAGAAGGTTCCATGGACGCATAAGGTAAGCCTATATGCTAGGTGGCTACACATAGTTGTGACACCTTATCAAGTAGGAGGTGTTAGAAGGCATGCTAAGTGTTTCATGCAAGATGACACTTGGACTAATGCATGGTTAGTCAGACATGCAGCGTGACATGTGGCAATCAAGTGGCAAAAGAGAGAAGTAGGATGGCAAGCCTTCTATAAATAGGACCCAGAGGGAAGAGTAATGACTGATGTTTCGGAAGTAAGAATCCTTGAGAGGAAGAGGAAAACGGAAGCAGAAGAAGGAACCCTTGTGTTGTAAAAGGGAGATTTGCGTCCAAGAAAGTTGATGCGTCCAGAAGATTTTGCACGTTGCGTCCATCGGAACAACCTTGCGGGTTAGAAACGCGAGCCTTGCGTTCAAGGGCTTGGGAACGCAGGATTTCAAAGGGAAAAGAGGAAATTCTTAAGTGACTAGTGAGTGACTCTCTTCTTCTTTCAAAACTAAACTTTGTTGAAAATGTTCTTATGTGATATGGTTTTGTGATAACTGATTTCATGAAACGCATGATGTTTGATCATATTGTTTAAAAGGCATGTTTTATCTGATTATTTCACTATATTGAAAGGCATGTTGCAAGATATGGTTTATCAAGAAACATCCTGTTTTCTATAAAGGGTTTTCATATGAACTGTTATGTGAACGGATTGCTAAAATGTTTTAGAGGAGGCTTAGTGCTCAAGGACACGAGAAGGCACATGAGTTTCCCCGGGACCCAGTACTCAAGGACATGAGAAGGTACATGGGCAACCCGTCATATTCCTATGTGCACATAGAGGTTAATCTGGCTAGTGCGTCGAGTTTGCTCCGCATCGAGCCAGGGATGATTTCGACGTTGGGTGTGTTGAGCCTTGCTCCACCCTCGACTAAGGATGTTTTCGACGTTGAGAGCGTTGAGTCTTGCTCTGCCTCAACTAAGGGAAATGATTGAGAAACCAAACGAGTTTTCCGTATAATTATTCTAAAACGACTTTATATGTTTTGGAACGGATTGATACCCATCATCCACCCATTCATCAGTATTCCTCGAAATTCTATCGAGAATCTCGTTGGCTTGCGTATAGGTCTTGTCCATTAATCCCCCTGTTGCAGAGGCGTCAGCCACTGATTGTGATGTTTTATTTAATCCTCCGTAGAAAATCTCCATCTGCACACAATCAGGGATGCCATTGTGGGGACAATGTAAGAATTGACTTGTGATACCAAGTACTGGGGTGAGATTGTGGCTATGCATTGCAAGAGGAGAAGTAGCCGAGAGTGAGAGCAAAATTTTTGGAAAATAAAATTTTCGCTAAGTGTTGGCCAGGACCATGCGTTGTTGATTGACTCACGAAGGGTTGTGAGCTGAAGTAGCTGTCTGCGTCGAAGGATAAGTGATTATTGGCGGGGGAAGAAATGTGCTTGAACCATGCCCTAAAGTCACTCTGCGTTGAGGACAGTTATGCGCTGAAGTCGATGCGTCGAAGATAGAGTGGTCTTGACGCGACGAAGATAATTATGTATGACTGAGATGTATGCGTCAAAAGTAAGAGGCGTTGAGGACGACGCCATGCGTTGAGTGTGGCTAGTTGCTGAAGGCGTTGGAGGAGAATTTTAACATGAGCGCCTCGCGTCGAAGTAAGAACCCCACGCCAGCCTGCGGGTGAGGGGTAAGTCGGCAACATAAATCTTGGTGCTTGTGAAGGTTAAGTCGGTAGTATATATAGTTAAATTAATTAAATGTTTAATCATTTTTAAGATATTTTCGAGAGCTTAAGTCGGTTCCATTTTTCAGACAAAAAACAAGGAACGGTAGGGGAAGGTGTTCTTATAGATTTTGGGTGAAATTCTACTCGTTTTGGTGTTGAAAACGGAGCTGGAACAGAAGATTGATTGTAGTCGCACAGATTGAACAGTGGTTGATATTTGGAGTAAAACGAATATAGGAAGCCGAGTTTAGAGCTGAAATTTGGAGGTCAGTAAGTTAACATAATTCCTAACAAGTCTTATGAAGGATGGTAAAGCTGAAGTTGAAGTTAATCATGTGAATCTTTAGGTTAAAGCAGAGTTTACGAGATTGTCAAGCAATCTAGAGCAGCATGAAGTGATTTTGGAATAACTAGAGAACGAAGAAGAGTTAAGCCTTGATATTTTGAGGTAAGCTATTAAACTCAATTATCTATAAGTTTGTAGAAGGGAAGAAGTTCTAAATCTGTTTGAATTTATGACTTTTAATAGGTAGAAGTAAGAACAATAGGAAAGGAAGGAATCACAGTGCAGGGTGCTGCTAGAAACCAAGTATCGTTGCGCTGTTTAAGTACTGATAGCGAGACGAGTGTCGCTGAGATGCAAAGGAGTCTTCCGTCTCACAAAACTCGCTAGATATCGTTGGGTGTCGCTACTAAGGTAAGGTAACGCTAGTGTCACTCAACCTAATATCGCTAGTGACAGATTCTATTGGGTAGTATTGCTAGGAATCTCGCTTATGATGTTTGTTTGGAAAAGGGGAGATTCAATGATAAGTAACAATTAGAAATTATGCATATTTAATGATCAAGTGAAAAACAATGTAACGCAAGGTAAAATGTCTATTTCAGGCCAGGAGGAAATAGGGAAGGCGTATAACCCACTCAAGGCCTAGGAAGAGTTGTGAGTGACTACTTTATTCTTCAATTCGATTTTTATTAAAAATGTTCTTATAGAATATGATTTTGTGATGAACTGTTTAAAATGTATAATGTTGATTGTATTACTTACAAGGCATGTTATATGTTTTCTAAGGTTGATAGAAAGTATTTTCTGTTATGAAAGGTTATTGAATAAAGATCTGTATGATTTTCTATGAAAGGTTTTCCATATGAACTATTCATGTGAACGAGTTCTAAAATGTTTTAGAGGAGGCTCAGTGCTCAAGGACATGAGAAGGCACGTGAGTTTCCCCGGGACCCAGTACTGAAGGACATGGAGAAGGTACTTGGACAACCCGTCATATTCCTATGTGCACATAGAGGTTGATTTGGCTGGTGCGTCGAGCTTGCTCCGTATTGAGCCAGGGATGATTTCGACATTGAGTGCGTTGAGTGTCGCTCCGCCTCAACTAAGAAAAAAGTTTGAAAAACTAAACTGTTTACTGTTTCACTTTCTTTGGAAAATAGTCATATATGATTTGAAATTGGATTTATGAGATTGATGGATTTTTGGAAAGTATGCTTAGTTGATTAATATGTTAAATCCTTGTTTATCTGTTTATATGTAACATGCCTGTTTTCAATAAATGTCCGTTTTACAAAGATTGGTCACTCACTGGGCTGTTAGCTTATGTTTTCAATGTTTTCTTTTTCTCCCCCCAGGTAGCAAGGACGTTCCCGATGCTTAGCCTACTTCAGCTCACCCTGCCTAAGTCTCGAGTTTTCGAAATTCAGTCAAGTCGGATAGTTGTACGTTGTATATAACCTTATTTAGGTGGCATGTAGATTTGGTTGTGTAAAGTGTGGGGATCGTAATGTTGTTTTGTACAATTGTATGGTGGATATGGAAGTTTAATTATGTTATATGATAGAAGTATACTCTGAACAGAAGTATTGTTATGTTATGATCATGTGTAGTATGATTGAGTTCTTTGAATATAAATATATGTATTAAATGTATGCACAGTAAGTAATGTAAGATGGGACAATATGCGTCACAAGAGGGGTGATGTTTATTGTCTTCACATTCCCTTTTAGGATAGGTAGGTAATCCGGGAGGGGGTGTGACAGACAATTCCTTACCAGCGTCTTAAATCGGGCCCATGCCTCACTAAGGGTCTCCGAATCCTTTTGCTCGAAGGTGACAATGTCTCGTCGTCTCTTTGCACTCATCGTCGGAGGAAAGTATTTTTGGATAAATTTTTCAACCATTTGCCCCCAAGTTGTAATCTCGCCAGGTTCAAATGAATATGCCCATTGTCTTGCCTAATCTCTGAGAGAAAATGGGAATAGCATCAGTCTGATGCTGTCTTGCGGTACTCCAGCCATGGGGAATGCGCTACATATTTCCAAGAAGCTTTTCATGTGTGCATGTGGGTCTTCACCCGTTGCACCCCCACATTGCCCTGCGGCTTGCAACATCTGCAACATCACTGGCTTCATTTCAAATCTTCCATTACCTTCAAAGGTTGGTTGTAAAATTCCTGGTGCGAAATTATATAGATTTGGCGACGCATACTCTCTCATTGGGTGATTTCTATCATGCGCCAAGAGAATTGGGTTTACATCGTTGTTTGCATACTCTTGCGCATCTGCGTTCTGCCTAACCCCAACTTGAGGAGCTTGAGGTTGATTATATTGAGCGTCCATATTTTCTTCTGTAGCTTGGTTGCTCCTTCTTTGTTTAATCTGTCTTATCCTTCTTCTGAAGGTCCTCTCAATCTCTGGGTCAATATCAAATGTTGGGTTGTCCCCTTCACTCATATACTGTTAGAAGCTTCTGACAGAAGAGAAACTTACTATACTCCATCGACTGAGGAATCCTACAAAACAAATAATCCAAATAAAATAATTAAATTAATGAAATAATCCCCGGCAAAGGCGCCAAAAACTTGTTGTGTATGAATCGTGAAATGAAATTTACAAATGCAAGGTGCAAGTAAGCTACAATGATGCGTTTCACATATCATGCGTTGAACATGCCATGCGTCTTATTATGCTTAAATGCCATGCATTGGTGATCTGTCAAGTTTTCCTCTCCTTTGCCCAAGTATAATCAAAGTAGTAGGTTTTCTCGGTGAGTCTGAGGTCGAACACACGGATTATGTTGATTCTATATTTAAGTGGATTGTATGCGTTGCAGTGGTAACCAAGAAATAATTGAAAGTGTTGTTTGTTGCGTCTAATTTAAAGAAAGCGACAACATGTACACTATACTAAATTGTGGAAGATGGAAGGCATGCGACACAGCAAAGTCAGCTAATGATTTGAATGAATGGATAAAAACAGGGTTCGGGTTGGTTTACATCTAACATTGAAAACGCATGGTGATAGTCTATTCATACTTGCGAATCTTCTCCCGGTTGTCAGCCGCTATGCGTTATATGTCTATAACACATAGGAGAGTGTTAAGAACCAAGGTTATTCCTATAGACAGGTAACACTTCTTGGCCCTTGTTAATTGAGTTCCACAATCACTTACCCTCTCGAGCAGTTTGATTATTACTACTTATATCGATTACCTAGATGGACATAAGCATCGGATTAGGTTTGCAATTGACAAGATGAAATAGTTACACTATGGTTCTTAGTTAGATGCTAACGCAACCCTAGACCCTTGAAAGATTAGTTACTCATGGATTGAAAGTGAAAAGCGGAAAGTATAGAGAAATGAGTAGACATGGAAGAAATATATATATTGATGAACGGAATACAACTTTAGATAAGCTCAATGTCTTGACACAAATCTAAAATCAAGATAGAAAAGTAAGATGGAAAGCAGGAAAGGCATCAATGTCTTGAGTCGCCTGGATGGAAGTGTGAGGTTCTTCTGTGAAGTGGTCAGGCGGAAGGAAGACTCTTTTCTCTCGAGCTATTCATCTCTGATTGAGATTTGGAGAGAACTCTGCTGTCACTTATGGATTATTCCAAGAATCAACAACCCTTTCTCAACTTACAGAGCTGCCCTTTTATAGATGTTGTGTTCGCAATCAATGGCAAATCTGCTTGATTGGCGGCGAGATTGATATCATGCGTCCATCTCGCCTGATTGCGTAATTCTCGGGTCAATTTAGATCCACCACTTTAGCCACAGATTATGTATGTCAATCATCCGACAATCTCTCAAGATTCTGATCTGATTGTTTGCTGCCTTGCGTTGATGGTTGTTTATGCGTCCATGGATAGTTTGGCCGTTGTCAACGCGTCATGAGTTGCTAACGCATAGTCTTGCGTTGAGTAGTTAACGCATCTACAGGTTCGTGTTCCGTTCAGATCATGCGTCCACGAAGAACAGATTGCTAACGCGTAGTCCTGCGTTAAGAAGTCATCAACGCAGCGTCTGCATTTTTGCGTTAAAACATGTGTTTTAGGCTCAAAAAGTGGTAAAATCATTATCTTCATAAAAATACAAGAGTATAACGCAAATGAAGATTTATTAATAAAAATCAACATAAACTGCCGCATGCTTCTCTATTTAATCTCTATTTATCTAAGAAAAAGACTATCATAACTTGTATTTCTATAAGTTATCACCGGGGTACTTAGCCTACACAAGATTCTCGTCTGGGCCTGTCTTCAGTGTCTAGTAACTTGAAAATTGTAAATCTTTGAATTTAAGCAAGTGTTGTACATATAGTGAGGGTTGAGGGAGTTGAGAGAAGCTATTGTAATTATAACACTTTTGAGATAGCTTGGCTATCGTGATAACTTAACCCTGGTTTTATTTATGTTGTTAAAATATTGTGTAACTGTTTATCAGGTAATGGTTAAGTTTAGGGTTGGTAGTGGATGTCGTGAGAGGGTCGATGTCTGTTGTCTTCACACTCACTCCTAGGTTAGGAGGGTACCTGGGAGGGGGTGTGATAGTCTATATTCCTAATACTGGCATGAACATATGAAGTAATATCAACATTGAGCTCTCCCAAAAATTGCTTTGCAAGAAGGATCTGAAATAAGATACAACAAATAATAAATTGGGCAGCAAATAGCCAACCAAAGTGGAGGGATCTGAAGAAAAAGGTCTTTGATTCAAAAGAGGTATGAAAAATCTTTACCATAAAAAATAAAAGAATTTTTTAATTATGCGTTCTAAACTAACACCTTGTTTTATTATCTAATTGACAACTTGAAATATGCCCTTTGCTAGCAACCTTAGAGGAAATGACCATACCATATTTTGCTAGATGAAAAAGGAGTAATGAAAGATGTTGAAGAAGAATTGTGCAATTATATGCCGAGAGAAAGAGTGGTCAAACTATCACTAAATAGAGGAATTGATAGAAAACCTTGAAAATGATTACATGACACCAAGGTTTGAAAGAATATAAAAAATACAAGAATTGATGGAAGAAAATTTTGAAAGAATGAGGATTGATAGAGAAAGGTTGTCAAAAGAAAAAAAAGAAAAAAAAGAAAAAAAAAAAAAGATGATTTGGTAGACACATTGAAAACCATGATTGATTACATGAAAAGTTTACCAGTTGATGAGAAACAAGCTTTGACAAGTAATCTGTTTATGGTATGTAATCAAACTACATTGTATTTGATTTATTTCCTAGTTCACATATTTATACATTATATGACAATATGCAACATCATAATTCAAACAAGAGCTCGAAGATATTAAGAAAGAATAGGAAGAAAATAAAGAAGAAAAAGAGTTTATTGATCATTCTGATGCTCCACCAACAATTCGAAGAAAAGATGACGACCAAGATGAAGGACAAGGAAAGAAGGACCAACAATCCACAGTACAACAAGCTGAACACAAGGAAACAAGTAAAGGAGACCAAACTAAGGAGCTAGGGGAAAAAGAAAATAAAGAACCAAAATGTCTAAATACCTAACAAATGGTGTTTATTGCATATCAAATAAAAGGTCGAGAGAAAGCTGGACATGAATAATAAGCTATACAATATTGGCGAGAATAACCCTACTACAAGAGTCATAACTCAAACACGTAAGAATAAATTATCTTATAAATTTAATTAATACTACCATTTATTCAGTATTAACAATTACTCATTGTTTAACGAATATTAGTTAAACACAACTAAAGCAGAGTTGACCATGATGACAATCCAAGAAGAAGAAAGAAGAGCCAAATAAGGGGAAATAAAAAGACAAACAAAGCAAATTAATGATGCAAAGCCACCAATGACAGGGATATGGATAGATGCAGCAAGAGGAATAATACAGACACCTCAGAAAAGGGATGAAGACACTCCATTGGTGGACCATCATTTGACTTGAGCCAAGCATGAAGCTTTATATGGACTTTATGAACCTTGCTTTAGGAAACAACTTAGTTTTGAGTTTATTGTTAATGTTTTGAAAACCTTGGTATTTCTGTTTTGCGTTATTTCTGAATTTAAAAGCTTGAATGTTATTTAATGTTTTGGAAACCTTTGATGTTTAGACTTGATAGGATCCTCGTTATTATAAAAGTATCTTACTTATTATTCTAATAGATATTGTCTTTTTTTTTTATTATTATTATTTATATGCGTGATCCTACATTTTGATGTATGATCAAAATACTTTTTGAATAAAAATCTTAGTAGAAGGAACGAAATATTAAATTGTTCCAAACTCTAATCCAAAGGAACGAAATAGTTAATATTCAATGTATTTGCAAATTTAACACTAATCCATATAGAGATGAAAATTTATATATAAATTACACTAACAACAACAAACAATAATTATAAGATGTGATAACTAATGGAGTTGGAGGTCATAAACCCAATATATTAAGCCACCAAACTAAAATAACCATGTATTCAATATTTAACATACTTTGTAATTCAAATTTAAGGTGCTTACATGATCCTTGTTGTTATAAAAGCAACTTTACAAATTATTCTAATAGACATTATTTATTTTTATACATATATGTTATCCCATATTTTAATGTATGATCAATATACTTTTGGAATAAAAAATACTACCAAAAGCATCAAAATATTAAATGGTTCTGAACTCTAATCAACGAATACCAGTTATAAAAATATTTAACATACAATGTATTTGCAAATTAACACTAATTCATACCTAGATGCATCTTTATATACATGTTAGACTAACAACAACAAACTATAATTATAAGATGTGGTAACTAATGGAGTTGGAACTCATAAACCAAATATACAAAGCCCTTAAACAAAAATAGGCGTCTTTCCAAAATTTAACATACTTTGTAATCTAATTTTAACGTGAATTTGCATTTTCATAAACAATAACTAACGCGAAACACACTATAATTCTAAATTGTGCAACACAGGACAACGTTATTCCTTGGGTATATAGAAGATAGATAACAAAAATATAATATTTTCCTTTAATTTCCTAAAACAAAACAACAATAATTGTTTGTATTAATCATAAAGCAACAAAATCATAACGCAACAATTGAAAACTGTAAAAAAAAGCAACTAATACAAAGATTTAATGACGTATGAGATCCTCACAAGAACTACAATTATGGCTCATCTTCCCACACCGACTACAATGAACTATAACTCTATTTTCTAAGCAAGTTTTGATCCTTTTTTTGTCAGGTCTCCCAACCGGACGTTTAACATTAGGAGGAAGAACTAGATCATTGCCAACTCCATGAATACTAGAAAAATATCCATCATTACCAATAGGGCATGTCTTCTTCTTATATAATAAAACTAAATTTGAAACACGATAGGAATCATGAGTGACTACAACTAAAGGTTCCTACTAGACAAAGCAATGCATGCATGCGAGCACGGGATCATCTCTAGGTCCCAACGTCGATATGAACAAGTACGATTCAGAATGTTGACAACAAATTGGTTTGTGCGGTCATGAACTTCAGATTCGTGCTGGTTAATAGGGCATACCTATAAAAAAAACAATGAATGCGACTTAGAAATCTAAATATTAATCATATACTAAATATCATATAAATTATAAAAGAAAAAACTTACATTCATTGATCTATTGTCCCTTAATGTTGTGCGAATCATGTCCTCCGCATATGTGGAAAGTTTGGAATGCTCAAAACTCAAACGATTACAACGTTCATAAAACCATTTTTTTTTTTACAAAACTACAAATTGATTCAAGGAGTTGACCAATAGAGGGTAATTCACGTGCTTCTTTCAGTAATAAATTCAAGCTTTCAGATATGTTTGTTGTCATCAATAAATAATTTTTCCTTCCAAAAAATGCCCTAGCCCATTTATTTGCCAACATCTTTTAATTCATGTCTAATATACAGAGCAAGGTCATCCAACTGTCTCATGTAATACTCAAACTCTACAGTTGTATATGCTCTTGTAGACATATAGAAAGCATTCTCAATTGGACTTAACTTATGGTTCTTTTTAAGATTCTTATACAAATGAAAGGCACATAACCCTGTTCAGCTGAATTGTAGACCAAACTACACCTTGCCTATACTCTTATGGCCATCAAACATAATAACAAGATCATTAGGCTCTCCAAAAGCAGCTTTAAGATTATGGAAAAACCAAAACCATGATCCATTGTTTTCTGAATTAACAATGACAAATGCAAGAGGAAAAATCTGAGAATTTTCATCAAGAGTGTAAGCAGATAATAATGTCCCTATAAATTTGTCTTTCAAAGTGGCACCATCAACTAACATAATAGGAAAATAGTAATTTCATGTATCTATAGAAGCAGGAAGGCTATGAAATAATACTTAAATCTACCTTCATCATCAGATTCTTGTGGTGTATATGTTCCTATAAGGAATGCACATTCAAAGTCAATATTGTGGCAATTTAAATCATATGTCTAATTAATTAAACTAAACATTGTAAAAAAAAAGTACCATGATTTTTTTTCAATCAATGCAGTTGAGAATGATGACAAAAGAGTATAAGGACTCGAGAGTACCCTTTAGAATTGAGAGCAATCTCATGGCCTCTCCAAACCTTCTCATAACTTACATTTACACCATAGTGCCTTCTCATATAGCTAACAACATCAGAAGGACGACATGACACCTTGTCATTCATTGTAAAACTTTGTACACTTAGCAACAATCTCAGATGTTGCTTGCCTATGACCATCTTTAACAATGTCAACAACACATTGATGGGTATGCGTAAATTTTAGAACAATCCATACTCCATTATTCCTAAATAGGGATGCACGCAAATACCAAATACATGACAAATCCACACTCCACTATTCCTATATAAGGATGCATGCAAATACCAAATACATGACAAATCTTTGAAACGAATATCAAATGAAGTACGATTTGATCTAGTGGTAGTAAGTTCAAAACTATTATTAATAGCAAGCAAATAAATTGCTTTTTTCACTACAGATTTGCTCCTAAAAAATAAACCTTCTTTAATGAAAATTATAGATTGAGATGATTCAAAATCTTGAAATCAAATATTTCAATATTGCCATCAGACTGCTTGGGAGAATCATTTATTACCGCTAACTCCTTATTAAAATACATTGTATTTCCAGAAGTACCTAAAGATACGTGGTCAACTACCACACAGAAATCATTCCCGAGGAAGTTTAATAAAACTAACATCAGCCACAAAACATCCTTCAACAATACGAATAAAACTTGAATTTTTGGAACCATTTAGGTAAACTATCAAATGAGAGATAGAAAGATAGCTTGAAGGAAAAAAGTTTACCTTGAATATATTTAACAAATTGTTGGAAGGACGAACCTGATGGAATATAAGCCTAAAAAACACGATAAAAAATCATGATAGTGCGTGAATTCATCCCATCTACCGTAGAAAAAGAAGTCTAACTCGTTGTAAAGCCATAGCAAAAACAACAAGATAGTAAAACTAACCATTTACCTTAATTGTTTGTCGAGAAGATAAACATTTGTTAATATATTGCTAACAAAAAGTGTATAACAAAAAGTTGAAGATGATATAATAATTATAACAATATGATAAGTGATAAGATGTGATAAAAAATCGAAAAATTGGGAAATAATTCAGTTGGAATAAAATATCTTAATAACGATTTGATAAGTTAATAAAAATTAATAAGATAATGAAAAATTTGGAGATTTACAATTTAAATGGAGAGATAAATATCAAGGGTTTTTATTTTTTAAAATGGATTTGAAAAGTAGTTGTACAACCCTAATTAGATAATAAAATGTAAATTCAAAATTCAAATTGGGCAAAAAATAAGAAACTTTCTTCTCTCGAATCCGTAAGGTTAGAAAGTGATAATAGACACCGGTCAATTTATACTATATTTCTAATCTAGGTTGATTCACGTGATATGAATTACACTGTACTCTATATTATAAAAACTGATCAAACGTGACTGGCACATGTTTTGCCAAAAATCTTATTATTTCCAATTTTTAACATAAATCCAAATGACCACTCGAAATTTGCCATAAACTCCATTTTTTTTTTTAATCTTGACCTAATTGATTGGGTCAACCTTCAAATTTATTCCTCGTTAAGCCTAAAACTCTACCAAACTTAACTTAAATTCAATAAGCCCAATAAAATTAAACTAACCCTAAATACATTAATTGGCCATTAAAAACCTAAAATTTAAATGGAAAAATAATGCAACAATTGAGAAAAAGAATATAAATCAATTGTACCTAGAGCTTCAGATGTTACAATATTCTTTCCTTAAGAAATCTTGACCTCAAAAGTCTCTAATCTTGAAAAAGATCTAGATACTTAGTCCACATCTCGTCCTCTCATTCTCAAATTGCCTACTCAGCTAATGATTATGCAAAATAAATAAATAAATAAGAAGTGTAATATCTCGACGTTTCAAAATCTTCAACTCTCTTATAAGAGTTTTGTTGTTTTATTTCTATTCGATTTAAATTGAGTTTCATAGCTTGTTGCACAAAAATAGATATTATCAATTCTGTACAAAGATGCGTCGAGAATTACTCAAATATGATCATGGTTAAGCAAGTTTTCCTATAAAAAGTCCAAGTATAAGCTCTTATAGGTTTCTTGGTGAGTCCAGGGTCGAACGCAGGAATTTGTAATAACTAGGCATTGAGAATAGATGCATGACTATGCGGTGAACTATACATGTAATATGTGCATGTGTTGGTTTTATGTGTCTAAAACTATACATAAAGAATGAATAAAATTTTCTACAACTAACAATGAGGTGGACGCGGCGATAGTTAGCCAAATGTCATTTAGTGTCAGATAGCATGCATTGAGAATGAATGGAACCATGCGATAAAAGTAGAGTTAACGCAAGAGCTAGTTGTTACCTAAGCTTTCTAAGTATAATTACATACCTACAAACTGCGTTTGTGAATCCATCTCTCGATGTTTTGACGCCACATTAATCTTATCTTTAAGGTGCATGGTAAGTTTGCGTTGGCAAAAGATGAACTACATCTCTACACCTCATCTAGTCTCGATAAATGCTAAAGATTAACCATCCACTCTCTCAAGCTAGACAGTCGTGCTTACTACTTTTGTTTGTCAGACAAAGTTATGCAAGCTAATGATATGTCTTAATCAAGATGTAACATACTTAATATTGCTTAAGAAAAACTAACTTCTAACATTTAGCATTCAAATAACATGGTGTAAGGTATTTAATACGGAAATAAATGGAAGATAATCATCAATCAAACTCATATTAAGAAAATAAACCATTCTCTCGAATGTTATTGACAAAACATAAGTAAAAAGGAGGGAAATAGAGATAAAACATAAATAAAAGGCATCAAGCCGCCACTGGCAACATCTTGCTTCATGGAGGCTTGAGATGGTTGCTATCTGATACATAAATTTCATAGGGGGAAGGTTCTCACTCACTGGGAGATGACTTTAAAAATTCTTAGAATCCTTCTCTCAGAAGAGCTCGAAATGGAGGCTGGTTATGGTAAGGGAGAAATTGTGCAAAGCTTTCGCCTCTTGAACTCGTCTCTCTTTTCTTCCCTCCTTTGAATGGAGAAGCTTTGGGCTATTTATAGGCGTTGAAAAGTTGATACTCATGATGACCTGACACCTTTGCATTAAATTCCCTGCCCGGCTGCGTAGACTTTTTACATTGTCGGCCCGTTGGTTCTACCATGATCTGATAACGTGTTGTCCTTTTTCATAATGACATGACAGTTTTTTTCCCATGCGTCTGTATCTACTTTTTTCTCAACGCATAGTCTCAACACATGAGTTTCCACTTGTTCTCGCAGCAGCTTCGTCTCTTAGTACTTGGGTTATTTGTGCTTCTTTTCTTCTTAACCTTGCGTTAAGAACAGAAAAGCTCATAATTTCATGTATTTTCTTTTGTAAATAGTGCCAACGCATGGTGATACATTTTACATAAATCAACTACGAAAATCATGTGTTTATGTCACACCCCATCCCAGATACACCTTATATCTAGGAGTAAGTGTGAAACTGCACTCTCTATATAACATATTGAAACTAGATGCTAGTTAAATCTCAAATAGAAACACCATTGCTATTAAAATATTTGAGAACATACAATCTTTCGTCAAGTATTCTTTGCATATATATATATGTGATACAGAACAATTCTCCCAACACTCATAAGGAACATGTACATTACAAAACATGGACACAAACTGAATATTTACAACTATTCCAGAGGTTTGCTTCAAGATAGGCCCAGACGAGATACTTCTGTAGGCTAGGCGTCCCAGACACGCTCGCTACCTGAAACGACAAACAAACAAACAAGTTGAGTGAGCTTAAAGCCCAGTGAGTGACTAAATTCATTCAACTATCACTAATAAACATGAGCTAGCATAGCCATTAGTAACCACTACATATCGCATTTCAAATAGTTTCTAAACTTCTTATGCTTTTGATCTCACCCATATCAACGTCCTTATTATCCCATGGCAAATAACTAACTCTTGTTGTGACAAAGCACAACTTAACTCTTTCATATTCCAGTACAAATTCTCATTCCTAATCACATATAAATGTCTAGTCATCATGTTTCATAAATTTGCAAACTATCGAGTGCCTTCACATTCTATCCCTCAGCACCGAATTCGATTATGTCAACATTACCATGTGCTTTCACACGAAGTCCCTCAGCACTGGTAACCAATTCAATCTCCGTTCAAGTGCCTTCACTCATGGTCCCTCAGCACGAGCTAGTATGTGATAGATTTCTACATACTTTCACTCAAAGTCCCTCAGCATTGAAATCCATTCCACTTAACTATTCAAGTGCTTTCACGCGTGGTCCCTCAACACTGAATTTCATGTTCACATTCACTTAGGCTTTTACCATAAGGTCCCTAAGCCATATTTACATTTAGACAATAAAGTCAGTTTCCTTTTAACTTACTGGCATAACATACTTACTATGAATACTACAGAGTACCATAATTTCTTACCAAATAATTATACTAAAAGTAATCACATGATATAGTAGAAGGTCACTCACAACTTGTCTCGGCTCTAAGTGGATTATAAGCCTCCCCGAGCTCTTCCTAGCCTGAAAATACACATTTCTCACGTTCAGTTTTCCATAATCTTCCTTTTTCCTTAACACTCATTAATAATATTACTCCTCAGACAACTAAAGACTACCAGCGAAATTTCATTACATATTACTGCACCAGCGATACTAGGTTGAACGTAACTAGCGAGACTACCTGAGGAGCGACACCCAGCGAGACTTCAGTGAGAATTGTGAGACGCAAGGCCCCTCTTGCATTACAGCGACACTTGTTTCGCTGCCCTGTCTCTTGCTCTCTCAGCGATACTACCGCTGCAGCAGAACAGTTTCCTTCTTCCTTTCCTCTTCCTTCTTCAACATGCTAAACATCACATTCTGGCCAATTTCAGAACTTACTTCCTTCTACAAACTTATTAAAGTGTAAGTCCTTCATCTTACCTCAAGATTTCATGAAGAATATCCTCTTCATTTAGGACATACCCTTCAACAACTCCAAGTTGCTCCTAATCATCAGGCAAATTCAGCTCCAATCTCTTCTATCTGAAGTTTGACACACATTTATACAAGTTCAGCTCAAGCACCCTTCATGAAACTTGCTAAAAATCGAGTTAACCTTACTAACCTCAGAATTCGGCCCTAACCACCGTTTCCTCAGTTCGTTCTTCCTCCAAAACCGAACGTTACTCTGAGTGAGTAACACCAACTGAGTCTTCTGCTCCAGCTCAAGTTTCCTCCACGGTAACGACGAGATTTCCACTCCAAATCGACATGAACATCTTTTTCTACCTCCCTCTAATGTTTAGCTTCGAAATGGACTCAACTCAAGCTTTGAAATGTAATCAAAACAATTGAATTCTCGGTCCACTTATATATATACCACCGACTTAATCTCCATTCCATCACTATACAACAATCTATTCAACGCATACCTTCTATGTTTGGCTTCAGCAACACACAGCCTCTGTTTGCGTTACTTTTTCAAAACTCCCTCGCCAGACGGTTAACAAACACATTATTCTCTCGGCCAACCTTCTTTGCCCAACGCATACCCACTTTCGACGCATGGTAGCGTTCACCGTATAGTGGTCTCATCGCAAATTGGCTCTTAAAGCCTCGTGGCCTTCAACTTCCAACGCCCTGCAGCCTTCAATGCGTTTGTCCCAAGATAACCTTCGATGCAGGGTGGCTTTCCACGCCTTGTGACCTCAACGCATCGTGGCCTCAACGCCTAACAGTCTTCCCTCACCTTTGCGTCCACGCCAAAACTGCTTCCATCTAGGCGTGTTGCCACCAATGCATAGCTGATACTTAGCCATTTTCTGCCCCCAATCACATTCCAGCCAACTACTCCTACCAAAGCGCCCATCTCCTGGTCTCTTCTTATCTTGCTTTCTCACAAGATTAAGTATGGGGCTTGTAGTTTAGCTCTAAAGTTACTCTAATTAAATCAAATAGTGACTATAATAACTTGTATTTCTACAAGTTATCAAGTTTGCTTGCGCTTTTCCCCATAACTCAAGTTTTGATTTAAGTGCAAATGCTCAAAGTCAACTATATGAGAAGGATCTATCATATACTTCTGTAACATGGAAACATGAAATAAATTAAGAAGTACAAAGAGTGGTAGTGGCAAAGCCAAAATGGTAAGTTATACTTTAGTGTTGCTAACTTGAGTAAGGATGAATCCTTTTGAAGACGAAAAAGATGATATGGATAATGGAGTTCCACAAGTTTCAATTAGATCGGTTGCAATCTACAAAATTGGATAGGCTTGGTTCAACCTCCATTACATGTATTACAAGCTAATTCGATGAGGAATGACCATTTCGAGCTTTAAAGTTCAACATTTGCAAAGTTGAATTTTAGTCGAGATTAGTTGTCACTAATAACACTTGAGCTTGCCAAGTGTTGTTGTTCTAGGGGTTTGATGCATAAATGATATTTTTAAAACAAGTTTTTCTATCTTTAGCCCAAGTATAAACTGAAAATAAGGATTATCGGTGAGTTCGAAGTCGAACATGAAGATTTTGGTTTAGATTAATTCTTTGGTAAATATGACTAGTTTCGTGCTTGTAGGAAATTAAAAAATTGTTATACAAATTCAAGCTATAAAGTATATTGAAAGTGGTGGAAGTGAGTGGAGATTGGGTGTGTAGACCCTACATTCACTTGTAAGTGCTAAACTTAGTACGTCATATCGTTGTGGACTTCTTTGTTTCCTCTTGTTTAGATTGAAGGGGGAAGTAAAGGAGGATTGGCTTGTGGTTTAAGCTGCGAATATTTTTGGTAAGTTGAATTTTAAAACCTTTACGAGATAAATCAAGCTTGGAACTTATTTTGACATGTCAACTAGGATATTAAAATAAAGAAGGATGTCATCATCCAAACCAAGGTGAAAGGATGTAATTAAGAACTTCAATTATTATTAGAATTATTATTTAAAAAATGACAAACAAACAAAAGGAAGTAAAATTAAGTGAGGTAGTGGAGATTAAATAAAGAAAAAAAAAAGAAAAAAAAAAAAAGAAAAAGGAAAGGAGAGAAAGGGGAATGTGAAGTCGGTTGTTTGGAAAATATATAACCGATTTGTGGAGCCGACACTTCTCATTTTTGCAATCTCAAACCAACTCAAACTCTCAGCTTGGCATCGAGGGGAGAAAGAAGAAGATGACCAAGGTGAATTGGAGTGGAATTCTAGAAGAAATCGTGGTGGAAATTGATTCAAAACCGAGACTGGTCTGGTGCTCGTGCAATTTAAGCCAGGTCTGGTATTTGGACAATAGCGAGCTATAGAGATGGGCTGAAAATTTGAGGTTAGTAAGCTAATTCAATTATTAAAAACTTTTATGAAGGATGGTTGAGCTGAATATAAAGAGAAACAGGTTTTATTATAGGAGAAAGTGACTGATACGGATTCCTCGAGTGATCTAGAGCAGGGCGATGTAAATTGAGAATATTTGACGAACGAAGAGAAGTTAAGCTCTGAAATTTTGATGTAAGTTAGAAAACATATTTCTCTACAAGTTTGTAGAAGGGAAGGAATTCTAATTAGGGCTGAAAATGCGACTTTTAACAGGTAGAAATTCGGGCAGTAGCGAAGACAGTAGTAGAAGAAGGCAAGTCTCGCTGGAAAGTTGGACGATACTGGGAACGTAAAGGAGCAAGAGTGAGACAAGTCTCACTGGTCAAATTTTCTCACAAATCTCGCTGTTCTCGCTGGTCTCGCTCGTCCACAGTCTCGCTGGTACAGTTGGTTTTTGCTTGTTTTTGCTGGTTTAGTCTCTCTAATGACTTGAATCTCGTGCATTAGTGAACTCTTTAATGAAACATAGCCTCGGTTGAGCATTTTTTCATGGAATATAGTCTCAGTGATGGTTTTCTTTATGTAGTATGGTCTCGGTGGTGAATAATATGAATGTCTAAGGCTTGTTTTCTATGTAAAAAGGAATTTTAAGGAAATCTAACAAAGGGAAATGTATTATTTTAGGCCAAGAGGAGCTAGGAAAGGCATATAACCCACTAAGAGCCCGAGACAAGTAGTGAGTGCCTATTTTATTTAAAATAAGCATGCTTTATACAAAGTTTTAATGTTATTTACTGTTGTTTGGAAACATGTTATTATGTTTATGCTTTTCACAGGTTTTAAATGTGCTATGATGCTTATTTGCATTAAAGAAGTATGTATTTCCATATAAATGTATATTATGGTTTTGCATCGGAAATATTTGAAGCATGCTAGTTGTTAACCGAGATTTTATAAAAGGCATGCTATACATTAATCTCTGTTTTCATGGAAGTATGATGACTGTTAAGGAATATGTGGAAGGTTGAGATGTTATAAACTCGTGAATTTTTATTATGTTATTTTCAAAGCATGTTACTTTTGAGTTATGTTTTAAAAAAAGGCTCCCAATGCTGAAGGACTCGAAGAAGGCATGTGGGTAACCTGAGTATAGAGATAGCTCCCAATGTTGAAGGAATCGGAGAAGGCATGTGGGTGGTCTAAATCTCGTATATGGGACCCGGTACTAAAGAACTTGGAGAAGGTATTCGGGTAATGCAGGATATAATATCTATGTGCACATAGGGGTATGATAGATGTTGTTGTGTTGAGATTACTCCACACAGCTAAGGATATTTGACGTTCGGTGTGTGGAGATTACTCCGCCTTAACTAATGATATTTTCGACGTTGAGTAGCGTTGAGCTCCACTCCTCTTCAACTAAGGAAATGTATTGTATTTTCATGGTTTTTCAGAAGTGATATGTATATGATTTGATAGCGTTATTTGAGCATGATTTTTCTGCACATGGAAACGATTTATCACTGCTTATTTATTATTATAAATTGAATACAAATTTGCATTGTTTTTTAGTTAACGAAAAGGTTTTACTAAATATGTCACTCACTAGGCAACCTAGCTCATGCTTTCTCTATTTTTCTAATTTCCAGGTAGCGAGTGAGTTTGGGGTGCTAAGCCTACGTAGCAACTCGTCTAGGCCTACCACCACAGCGTTTGTGAATTTAGGGTATTGTAAATAGTTGACCTTAGACTTGTGTTGTACATATAGAGGGTTAAGGGCGGAAGTTAGTGAACTTGTGTAAATTAAAGGTTGAATGTAAATCTGTATTATCATGATAGCTTAACCCTGGTTATAGTTGGATATTCAATTATTGTGTATATCTGCTTATTAGGTCTTGGTCAAGGTATAAGGCTGGCAGTGGATGTCGTAAGAGGGTCGGTGTCTGCTGTCCTCACATGGGTTAAGAGGGTACCTAGGAGGGGGCGTGACAGGGTGCACAACAATTAAAAGTAGAAGTAATCTATGAATGGAAAAACAGGGCTAGGTCATTCTCAACTATCCTATGAACGCCACTTAGATTTTATTGCATGTCCTCAATCTTAGTTGGGTCTCACCTCACAGAAGACACGCCACATAAGCCACATTTTTGTGATGCATGCTTAAAGTTTGATTGAACTTAAGGTTATTTCTACTTATAGAAACAATTCTTACTTTGCTTAATGAGATCCACAATTACTTACTCTCACAAGCAGTTGATTATATCTACTTATTTCGATTAGCTAAATGGAAATAAGCAATATGTTTAAATACATTAAGCAAAATGGATTAAGTTCTAAGTTCTATTCGCTAGAAAGATGACAACTTTACCCCAATCCTTGATGGATTTAGTTATTGTGTGAATAATAAAAATGGAAAGATTAAGAGAAATGGAACTTGTATGGATGAATGTAAGTAATGAATATGATAAAGTTGTTATAGAAATATTCGATGTCTTGAAATAAATGTGTAAACAACTAAGAAAAGCAGCAAACTAAGAAAGTAGGGTGTCAAGCCAACAGTAACAATGTCTTGCTCCTGAGGGCGATGGACGCGTGCTTCACTGTGTTCGGTGGTAGGATGGGTGGTCGACAAGAAGATTACTCTCTTGAGCTCTCTTTCTCCGATTGTCTTATCGGATGACTAATGCTTAGAGATGGGCAAAGTCTAGTGATTTCAACAACATTATTTTTGTCTTCAAAGTTACATATTTATAGAGTCCGCGTTGTACTTTGAGATGTTGACATTTAATCGTTGAAGCTATGCAGGCTATGCATCTACCGCTTGTCATCCTCTGACCAGTAGGTGGCCGTGCTGCAATTAGGATAGATTATCTTCTATGCATCAGGTTGCAGGTGTCAAAGATCCCAAGGCATGCGTCTCAAGGTCCCTTAGTTCTGTGTTTGAATGCTGGATGGACGTATGCGTTCAATTTAGGGATTTTTCCTACAAAGAATCATGGGTTTAGAGTAAATTAAGTTCATTAAATGGGTCTTAAGTAATTCAACATGCTAAACATAGAGAAGATATTTTGACAACTTGTAGAAATACAAGTTATTACAGCCTTTCTCTTAGAAAAATAGAGATTAAATAGAGAATCATGCGGTAGTTTGTGTTGAATTCTATTGATAAATCTTCCTATGCGTTCTACTCTTGTTAATTGATGAAGATAATTGTTTTGAAGATTTCTAAGCCTAAAACGCATGTTTTAACGCAGGAACGGGAGCAACCTGTGGATGCGCTGACAACCGCTCAATGCAGGATGATGCGTTAGTAACATATGGATGTGTCAACATAAGTGAACGCATGAACCCAAGTTCTCTAGGGACGCATAACGACCAGAAACGCAAGGCAGCGGAAAATCAGATCAGAATCTTGAGAGATTGTCGGAAAGATTGACATGCATGATCTGTGGCTAAAGTGGTGGATCTAAATTGAACCGAGAATTACGCAATTAGGCGAGATAGACGCACGACATCAATTGCGCCTCCAATCACGCATATTTTGATGGATTAATGAGCATGCAGCAAAAGTTAATTTGATCAATTTTCATCTAAGATGCTCAATTTAGAGGATTAAACATGCAATTAAGAAGAAAAACCAAAGTTTCAAGAACACTTACCCTTGAAGCTCCAAATTCTCCTTCAATTCTTGATGAATTTTAGCACCACTTGGTTGTAGACCACCACAAGAGTCTTCTCTACTATTCTCTAGGCTTAGATTGGATGGTGGGATCCAAATTTGTGGTGAATTTGAGAAAGAATGAAGGTTGGGAAGAAGATGAACAATGGATAAAATTTTGCAAAATTAACCCTTAATTTCACAAAATTCTTCACCCTTTTTTATGTCAAAATCATCTCTATTTATTAAAGAATAACATGCAATCCAATTGCATCAAAATTTGACAACACAAAATGGTTAATTTGTTGGTTAATTGTGAAGAAGACAACCAAGCTCCTAGCTTAGTTAGTGGGAAAATCCAATCTTCAAAAATCAATTTTAAAATCAATTTTCAATGAATTTCCAAAATTGAATTAAAATTTATTTTTAATTTCAAAAATATAATTAAATAATTAAATAAAAATAATTTAATATTTAATTAATTAAATATTATTAAAATAATATTATTTTTCCCACTTATCTCGATTTTTCTAAAAAAAAACCGATATGAATCCCTATTCATATGATTAATATTTAAATTATATTTAAATATTATAATTAACTCTATTTGTACGTTTAATTCGTAATTAAACGCCGATATATCGTATATATCTAACTTTCATTCCTTAAGCCAAGATTTAAACGATTCAAACTTATTCACCACGTTATCTAAGTTTTTAGTCCATTTATGAGCTAGTAGAGGGACCTAATGGACCTACAGATCATGAGCTCCAACGATCCGAGATTAACTGGCCAAACTCTTTAACCTAGTTAACCAACATTCGTTAACTAACGGGACACTCCACTAAAGCTCGTAGTTGCACTCTCCTCACTGTAGATATATTTGTGTCCATTTGATATAACCATCATCGATAAGTCAATCCTTCACAGGTTGTTCATAACTTCAGCTAGGTCAAATACCGATTTACCTCTGAGTTACATCTTTTCTCCTTAAGTTCCATTGTCCCTCTAATGAACAATTAATTTAGGATCTAATCACTAAATCCATTCCCTCTTGGGCCAGTGAGAGGATGGGGCCCCTTGTTCAAGTCCTAGGAACAACACTTAAGAGAACAACCTCTCTTCTATCCCTAAGTTGGGTAGGAGTGAATTCCGTTTTGCAAATTCTATGTTCCCAACTATCTACCCAGTCTTATCCCTGAAATAGGAGGAATGTTGAGCAGCGCTATTGAGCTTACTCTTACCTATGTAGATCAAGGGATAATTCTGAATAAATAGGAGTTCATAGATAGCTCAAGATTCAGATCAAGTTATCTAGGTCATCGATAAGTGAAATTAATCAGTGTTAATCGTAAACGGTGTTAATACGTAATAGTAATTATTTCAGGGTCAGTCTTACACAATCTCATTATGTAGAATACCCCCGCTCACATGTCTCTACATGATCAAATCAGAATCACTTCATTTATGACACTTTACAATATTTGTAACAATCATGAAGCGGGTCGTATCCAATAGTGTCTCCAGGAAGAGGTACCCAACCTAATCCATGTACTATAGACTATTGAGGCTACTTACTCGAACTTGATCCTGTTTATGTCTCCACATAAAGTCCAAGTACTCATGATAGTAGCCAAGGGTTCGTAGTTTAATTGAATTTAGAGTTGATAAATAATTAATTCACTTGAATAACTTCATATGTACTAAAAATCACCTATTTACAAAAACTACGAGTTTTAGGACATACAACCCAACATATTTGCCACTGATTATGAACGCAGCCTCTATAAAAGGGCAGACCTGCAAGCTGAAAAAGAGTTGTTGATTCTCGGAAGACTTCCTGAGTGACAGCAGAGTTCACTTTAAAAGACAACCAGAGACGAATAGCTCGAGAGAGAAGAGTCTTCCCTCCGCCTGACCACTTCACAGCAAAACTTCACGCTTCCATTCCAGCGACTCAAGACATTGAAACGCCTTTTTGCTTTCTATCTTTTCCTAGCTTTGATTTTAGATTTGTTATCAAGACATTGAACTGTCTAAGATTGTATTTCGTTCATTAATCTACAATTCTTCCATGTCTATCAATTTCTCTACACTTTCCGCTTATTACTTTGAATCCATGAGTAGCTAATCTTTCAAGGGTCACGGGTTGTGTTAGCATTTTGATAACTTGTAGAAATACAAGTTATGATAGCCTTTTTCTTAGATAAATAGAGATTAAATAGAGAAGCATGCGGCAGTTTATGTTGATCTTTACTAATAAATCTTCCTTTGCGTTATACTCTTGTATTTTTAAGAAGATAAATGATTTTACCACTTTTTGAGCCTAAAACGCATGTTTTAACGCAGGAATGCAAACGATGCGTTGATGACTTCTTAACGCAGGACGACGCGTTAGCAATCTGTTTTTTGTGGACGCATGATCTGAACGGAACGCGAACAACCTGAAGATGCGTTAACGACTTCTCAACGCAAGACTATGCGTTAGCAACTCATGATGCGTTGACAATGACCAAACTATCCATGGACGCATAGACGACCATCAAAGCAAGGTGCCGAGAATCAAATCAGAATCTTGAGAGATTGTCGGATGATTGACGAACATGATTTGTGGCTAAAGTGGTGGATCTTAATTGACCAGAAAATTACGCAAGCAGGCGAGATGGAAGCATGATATCAATCTCGCTGCCAATCAAGCAGATTTGCCATTGACTGCGAACGCATCATCTATAAAAGGGCAGCTCTGCAAGATGAGAAAGGGTTGTTGATTCTCGGAAGAACTCCATAAGTGACAGCAGAGTTCTCTCAGACTTCAACCGGAGACGAATAGCTCGAGAGAGAAGAGTCTTCCCTCCGCCGGACCACTTCACAGCAGAACCTCACGCTTTCATCCGGGCGACTCAAGATATTGACGCCTTTCCTGCTTTCTATCTTACTTTTTCTATCTTGATTTTAGATTTGTGTCAAGACATTGAGCTTATCTAAAGTTGTATTCCGTTTCATCAATATATATATCTTCCATGTCTACTCATTTCTCTATACTTTCCGCTTTTTACTTTGAAACCATGAGTAACTAATCACTCAAGGGTCTAGGGTTGCGTTAGCATCTAACTAAGAACCATAGTGTAACTATTTCATCTTGTCAATTGCAAACTTAATCTGATGCTTATGTCCATCTAGCTAATCGATATAAGTAGTAATAATCAAACTACTCGAGAGGGTAAGTGATTGTGGAACTCAATTTACAAGGGCCAAGAAGTGTTACCTGTCTATAGGAATAACCTTGGTTCTTAACACTCTCCTATGCGTTATAGACATATAACGCATAGCGGCTGAGAACCGGGAGAAGAGTTGCAAGTATGAATAGACTTCACCATGCGTTTCCGATGTTAGATGTTAACCAACCCGAACCCTGTTTTTATCCATTCATTCACATCATTAGCTGAATTTGCTGTGTCGCATGCTTTTCATCTTCCACAATTTAGTATAGTGTACATACAATCGCTTTCTTTAGATTAGAAACAAACACACTCTCAACTATTTCTTGGTTACCACTGCAACGCATGTAATCCACTTATATATAGAATCAACATAATCCCTGTGTTCGACCTCGGACTCACCGAGAAAACCTACTCCTTTGCTTATACTTGGGTAAAGGAGAGGAAAACTTGACAGATCACCAATGCAGGCATTTAAGCATAAGTAAGACGCATAGTATGTTCAATGCATGATACGTGAAACGCATCATTGTAGCTTACTTGCACCTTGCATTTGTAAATTTCCATTTCCACAATTCATATACAACAAGTTTTGGCACCGTTGCCTGGGACTTAAGATCTGTCTTACAACAACTACACATAAAATAAACCAACCATCGTCTTCTACCAAACAAGAAGAGGAAAATATAGAGCGGAGAGAAAAAGCAATGCAGGTGATAACTTGTAGAAATACAAGTTATGATAGCCTTTTTCTTAGATAAATAGAGATTAAATAGAGAAGCATGTGACAAGTGATGTTGATTTTGACTAATAAATCTTCCTTTGCGTTATATTCTAGTATTTTTATGAAGATAATGATTTTACCACTTTTTAAGCCTAAAACGCATGTTTTGACGTAGGAATGCAGACGATGCGTTGATGACTTCTTAACGCATAACTACGCGTCAGCAACCTACGACACGATGACATCGGCCAAACTATTCATGGACGCATAGACGACCATTAATGCAAGGCGCTGAGAATCAAATCAGAATCTTGAGAGATTGACGGATGATTGACAAACATGATTTGTGGCTAAAGTGGTGGATCTTAATTGACCCGAGAATCACGCAATTAGGCGAGATGGACGCATGGTATCAATCTCGCCGCCAATCAAGCAGATTTGCAATTAATTGCAGACGCATCCTCTATAAAAGGGCAGCTCTGCGAGATGAGAAAGGGTTGTTGATTCTCAGAAAAACTCCATAAGTGATAGCAGAGTTCTCTCAGACTTCAGCCGGAGACGAATAGCTCAAAAGAGAAGAGTCTTCCCTCCGCCGGACCACTTCACAATAGAACCTCACGCTTCCATCCGGGTGACTCAAGACATTGACGCCTTCCCTGCTTTCTTTCTTATTGTTTCTATCTTAATTTTAGATTTGTGTCAAGACATTGAGCTTATCGAAAAATTGTAACCCATTTCATCAATATAATTATCTTCCATGTCTACTCATTTCTCTAAACTTTCCGCTTTTTACTTTCAAACCATGAGTAACTAATCACTCAAGGGTCTAGGGTTGCGTTAGCATCTAACTAGGAACCATAGTGTAACTATTTCATCTTGTCAATTGCGATCTTAATCGGATGCTTATGTCCATCTGACAAATCGATATAAGTAGTAATAATCAAACTACTCGAGAGGGTAAGTGATTGTGGAACTGAATTGACAAGGGCCAAGAAGTGTTACCTGTCTATGGGGATAACCTTGGTTCTTAACACTCTCCTGTGCGTTATAGACATATAACGCATAGCGGCTGACAACCGGGAGAAGAGTTGCAAGTATGAATAGAATACTACTATGCGCTTCCGATGTTAGATGTTAATCAACCCGAACCCTTTCTTTATTCATTCACACACATCTTTAGCTGAATTTGCTGTGTCACATGCTTTCCATCTTCCACAATTTTTAGCCTAGTGTACATACTATCGCTTTCTTTCGATAAAAAAAAAAAAAAACAAACATTCCCAACTGTTTCTTGGTTACCACTGCAACGCATGAAATCCACATAAATACTAAATCATCATAATCCCTGTGTTCGACCTCGGACTCACCGAGAAAACCTATTCCTTTGCTTATACTTGGGTAAAGGATAGGAAAACTTGACAAGATCACCAACGCATAGTAATAGGATGCATAGCATGTTCAAAGCATGATATGTTGAACGCATAATCACATCATTTAGCACCTTGCGTTAGTACAATTTACACATACATAATACAACTCAACAAGTTTTTGGCGCCGTTGCCGGGGATTATTTCATTGATTTAATTATTTTATTTGGATTTATTGTGTTGTAGAATTCCTCAGTCGAAGGAGTATAGTAAGTTTCTCCTCTTCCAGAAGCTTATAACAGTATCTGAGTGACGGGAGCAATCCATAGCTCGATATTGACCCAGAGATTGAGAGGACCTTTACCCGAAGGACAAGGTAGAATTGAAGAAGGGCCAATTGCTTGGACCTAATTCACACGGCTAGTGAGGAAAATTGCTTGCGTCAACAGGAGGATTATTGGATATGACTTACTCCTATGCCAAAAATATTTTCGACAGAAATTCATGGAACACCAATGAGTGGGTGGACAATGAATATGAATTTCGCTCCACCAATAGAAGGCAAATGCAAGCTGGAATGCTTGAAACTGATGCAACCACTAGTAGGGCTGAGCAGCAGCCCCAGAGAGGCAACCCTCCTGGTTTTGACCAATGGAATCAAGACCAGTATCATCAGTATTCGAGAGACCCGCAAGCAGACGCATCACCCTCATTTTATTCTGTGGAATCTCTTTTACGAGAATGTTTATCTACACGTGATGCGATGTTCCAGTGCCAAATCGCTGCAAATCCCAATTTAGAAGTTTATATGATTCAAATGGTAGAGGCGCTCGAAAATGAAAGGCAAGAAGCATTGCTAAGTACGACCAAAGTTCCAAGAGGGAACTTAAAAGAACAATGTCATTGTGAGGCATTGTTAAGTGGGAAAATCAATCCCACAGTGCATAATGAGGGGACACAAGGAAACTTACAACCCCTAAACGTTCCAACAAGTCAACCAATGGAGAATACCGTGCATAATGTCCATCATCCATCATCATCCACCGAATCAGAGGAAGAGGAGTATATAGAGCAAAGAGAAAAAGCAACGCAAGCAGAACCTGCGTCTGTATATGAAGATACTACTTCTGGACGCGTCCTGATTGACGTCCAAGAAGAAATCTCAACACCCTACGCGGGTGATCAGGTAAAATTTAATGTAGTTAACGCGTTAAACGATCCTGATCATTTTCAATTTTGTCCAATAAATGCAGATAAATGGAAAGGCAAAACCCTTGAACGCGGCGTTGAGAAATGAAATCCTCCAAGACGGTGAAGATGAAAATGATGAAATCAAATTACTCACCGATGGTATAATTGAGAAATCAGACCGGAGCAACAGATCCGCGACAAAGATCGAGCCGGTATTAAAAGAGCCTTCAACGCATGAGCTACAAACCAGACCAACGCATCCCAACTATGCACGCTTAAGGGAGGTTATAATGTACTTCATTGTTGCCTCTGGGTTGAACCCTGACTGCGGTAAAGGCTCGCAAGTGTAATAACTGAGCTTGCGTCGAAAGGTCCCTACGGTTCTGAACGTCTACTTTTCCAGGGACGCTTTCTTTTACCCTTGCTTTATTTTTATTCGAACTTGTTCTAGTATTTATTTTTATTTATTGTATTTTGCTTTCTTTCTTCTGTTTGTATTTTGTTTTTAGCATTTATTTATTTCTTTAATTTCAGTTTAGTAGTGTAAATGAGATAAGCATGAAACTACGCGTCGAGCTTTAATGTAAACTATTTGATTTCAACGCATCATGGAACTATGCGTTCAGCGATAAACGATTTATGTGTTTATCAAGTTAAGATTAGGGGTGAGGTTAGAGCCGTAAATTCTTTTGTCAAAACGCATAATACTTAACTTCACGCATACTTTGACCTGAGAACCATGCGTTCATCAGCTATGCGTTTATCATTAGTTCACTGCGTTTTAGATAGGGCAATAGGTGAAACGCAGATGTCTTTTGAGTCTACACATTTTTCCCAGAAAAACACTCAAGTGCTAAAACACTCAAGTACTCTATGTGCGTTAAGTAGCCGCCCATCACACTTGATGGGTGTGCGGCTCAATAAAATCTGCCTAGATCAGTGGGATTCCTGATATCGCGTATCCGCATTTATTACCGACGGCTCAATCAGCCCTTTATAAACGCGATCCGATTTCCCATTTTCCATTTTCGAAACCTTTCACCTCTATAACCTCCGGCGATTTGTGTTCTACGCAGAACCTTCTATGTCTAGCCATTCAAATACACAAAATTAAGAACACCTCGCCAGCAACGTTTCCCCAAGATCTTCTCACAACACCCAGCACTCAACTCCACCTTCGTCATCATCTACACCAGCCCGAGGTATTTCTCAACCCTCGATCTCCATTTTTCTCTCAACCAATATTTCATCACACCAGACCTGTGAGGCCTTTCGCTTCTCCAGTCCGACCAAGACTTCCAAATCCCAGCTCACCATTTATCCCAACCTTTTGGCATCTCAAATCAGGGCTACTGCCCAAAGACCGCCCATAAACCCATTTTTTCGACCATTCGTCAGACCCTCAACCCGTCCACGAGTAGTCGACGTTGACTCCGACGACTGTGTGAAAGTCCTAAATATCCAACCCTTGAGCCGAATCGACCCCGTACCAACTCCGAAACCCAAAAGCCGAGTCAAATCTTGCATCTCTAGGCCCAGAATGAAGAATGTGAGGGAGTTTTCCGCCGCAAACTTCAATGTCGGAAGCCAATGATTAAGTACGGAAAACTCCGAGGCAGAGCAACCGGGTCCTGGAACGGTTCTCGATGAAGCCAGCACACTGTACGGAAGCAGTGAAGTGTGCCGAAGAGAAGAACGAGAAGTATTCGGCGATATTTTGGAGCGAATAGCTCAGGAAGAAAGGAAAGCAAAGGGTAGGGAGGATGACGGGGAGGTCAACCAGCCCTTGCCCCTATCGCGTCCACCTAGCAAAAGAGGGACCGAAGAGATGGGAAGAGAAGAAGTTGAAGAAGTGGCTGTCACAGTAGGGGAAGTGAACTCCGCATGATCCCCAAACGCATGGATAGCCCAAATCCTGAGCGGATTGTGTGACCCAATGGACGCAACCGTCTCAAACGCAAGAAGGGAATCACCCTCGCTGATAAGAGAAGTCCAGAGTCAGTTAAGAGAGACTGAGGAGGGTGAAAAGAATGGGGGAGACAAGGAAGGAGAAGCCGCCTACAGCAAGGAGGTCGTAGGCGAGCCACATGAAACGCAAGGGTCTGTCCCTGCGTCTATCAGTCCTGAGGAGATGACCCTGGACTCCAATGAAGGACCGATCAGAAAGGTTGTGATGGCCGCAGAGGCCAAGAGAGGAAGAGAAGAGGAAGAGGAAGTGGTACCCTTGTTGAGGAAGAAACGAAGGGTATCACAAGAAACTGCCGAGGATGAAGAGCCTAAAAGTGCAGAGCAAGGAGACGGTCCTGAGTCCCCAATTGCGGCAACATCCTTTGATAGGCTGGTAGAGAAGATGAAGAAGAAGAGGGCCAAGTTGAGGAAAGAGCTCAGGGCCCTCAGAAAAGGAGCTGAGAAGATTGCAAAGGACGCATTGTCCAGCAAGAAGGCGCGCAAGGAAGTGCAGCCTCAAGAAGAAGGGGAGACGCAAGGCCTTCCTGATCCTCAAATAGACGAGGCCGCAATAGCATTTGAAGAGGAAATGAGGGAAGAAGAAAGAATAGAAAAAGCAGCTGAGGAGCTTGAGAGAGGGCTGCAAATAGAAGAGGATGAGAAGCTGGCCGCTAGAATAAAAGCCCAAGAAGAGGGGGAGGGCAAGAAGAAAAAGAAGAAGAGAAGTAGGCACCACTCACCTACAAGGAAGGAACGCATTGGGGAGGATGCGAGAGAGGAGCAAGGTGTTAGCACCTTGAAGAAGAAGAAGAAGAAAGAAAAAGAGGTGTCAGTCACCAAACTCCCAAGCACGCACAAAGAGAAACGCAAAGGGAAGGAGAAGGTGACTGAGGCACCAGTTGAAGTGGCCAAGAGCAAGAAGAGAACAGTGGATGAAATTCCCGCTAAGGCCAAAGGAAAAGCGAAGGTGGCTGATGTGTCGCCACAAAAGAAGGAAGGAAAAGGGAGACACAGACGTTCCCTAATTTGTTGATTGAGGTGGGATTTTTCCCAGAAGATGCCCCATTGCCACCATACATCACAGAAATCATCGACCACCACGGCTGGAGAAACTTCTGTTCCAGCACCTCTTGGGTTCAACCTGACTTAGTCCGAAGTTTTTATAATGGACGCATAGATGAAGAGAAAGACGTGGTGGTGGTGGAAGAAACTGAAGTCCCGTTCAACGCAAGGGAAATAAACGCAATATATCAGTTGAGGGACAACTCGGATGCGGAAGGAAACAAAATTATAGAATCAACTCCACCGAGTTAATGGAAGACGCAATCCGAGTATTGGCGAAGCCCGGGGCTAAGTGGGACGTTTCACCCATAGGTATTAAAACACTATCTGCTAGCAGCCTAAAACCAGAGGCGAACCTGTGGGTGTACCTAGTGAAGAAGCGGCTGATCCCTACAATGCATGACAAAACAGTGTCAAGGGATCGGGTGATGGCAGCTTATTGCATTATGCGTTGCATCCCCCTTGATGTCGGACGCATAATCGCGGCGCAGATAAGAGGGGTATTTAACAAGCCAAGAGGCCAACTCTTTTTCCCCACTCTTATCATGAATCTGTACACCAATGCTTCCATTGGGGGGCCAACGGAAGTATTAGACGCAGAGAAGATGATTGAAGTCAGTGGCGAAATTGCCCATAAGACCCTGCGTCGGTTGATGAGGGGATCACAACATTTGCCAGAGCCTGCCAAGGCCACCAAAAGACCCCATCAACCCATTCCGCCTCCGAAGCCGCAAACGCAGAAGAAGGGGAAGCCATCCAAGCTGAAACGCAAGGCTGTGGCAAGTCCTGATACCACCATTAGACCTTCCCCAACCTCAAGCTCTTCACCCCCACTTCCAACAACTAAAAGAGAACCAACTCCACCTCCACCTCCTTCTGAGATGCATCGCCCTAAGCCACCTCCACCTCCTCCTAAAATGCATCGCCCAAAACCTTCTAAACCTCAACCTTCCGCAAAATCCTCCTCCCCAATCTCCTCAATAAGAGTTGATGACTCACACTATGGGGATTTTGGCGCGACTTCTATGCGTCCATCATCCCCTGCGTTTGACGAAACTCCATCAACTCCTCGCCCTCAGCCAAACCTGCCTCAACCACCAACGCAACCACAACAGCAAGAAGCCCAACTTGATCTCGAGTGGGAGACAATGCAAACATATATGCAACAATCGATATTACGTCCAGTGATGCATTCCTTGAATATGTTAGCACGCCGGCAGACGGAGCAGTTTCAATTTACACTGAATTACGTTCATCAACTGCTCTCGATTTGACCGAAAATCCCACCCCCTAACATTCCGAAACACCTCCAACAGCCGCTTGTCTTCCCAGTACCGCAGCGCCCTGCGCCTGAGCAGCAACGCAGACCTGATGAAGACAAGTCTGATGGTTAAAATTTAGGGGTGTAGTCAAGAGTTGTAGCTTTTCTTGCAAGTATCTTCATATTCAATTGTATGCGTTGGTGATAATGAAATTAATAGAATGAACATTTCTTCACCGCATGGAATTTCTAACTTCCTCTTTGCGTTATCCCTTGCTGTAAATTCATTTTAAGTACATTCCATTATTCCTAACTTTTATCTTTCCGTTGAAAAGTTGGTCACTGTGATGATAATCATGCTTACACTTTTTGTACACTCTTTAAGTTAGATTACTTTCAATGCGTCTGCATACTATTCCTTAGAAACGCAAACCTACTTTGAATGTATGCAAGCAGCCAATTCAAACCTTTTTTACAAAATTTTGCAACTTAATTTTTGTTTACAATTTAAGCAATGAGGACCTTGCTACTCTCAAGTTTGGGGGTGGAAGAAGTTTTAACTATCAAAGATAAAAATATGAGAAACTTATTTCAATCATATTAAAAATAAAAAAAAATAAAATAAAAAAAAATTCCTTTTAAACGCAAAACTCCGCTGGAAAGACTAATATATTATCTTGTTAAGAGTTTAGCTGAAAACGATACCTGCTCGTAGTTGGCCGCCCCATGCACCCCATAGTTGGTGTGTCAAAATGAAGGTGGGTAATCGTAATCAGCGACGCATAGATAAATAACAAACTCCAATGTCTAGTGAGGAAACCGAGCTTAGATAATAGTTTAGTCGAGAAGGGCACTTGCTCGTAGTTGGTTGCCTCCATGCACCCCATCGTTTGTATGTCAGAACAAAGGTGGGTAACCCTACTCGACACATGCTTAATAACCAAATAATAAAACCAATGAAAGAAAAAGGAACTTTATATCTTCATCTTTTCAGACTCAGAGTTAAAAGAAGAAACAAAAATTTTGTGAATAATGAGTTAAAGAGTTTTGAAAAGAAAGCTTGCCACATACAAATTAGATCCGTCCTAAAGAAAAGAATATAGAGGTAGAGAAATAATATAACTAACGGGTAGCTGATTGAGTATAGCATTCTGAGAGACTAGTCAATGCGTTGAGAAAATATTAAGGATAATTGAAGTTTCTTAGATAGAAGTTATGCTTGAGGACAAGCATTTATCTAAGTTTGGGGGTGTGATAACTTGTAGAAATACAAGTTATGATAGCCTTTTTCTTAGATAAATAGAGATTAAATAGAGAAGCATGTGACAAGTGATGTTGATTTTGACTAATAAATCTTCCTTTGCGTTATATTCTAGTATTTTTATGAAGATAATGATTTTACCACTTTTTGAGCCTAAAACGCATGTTTTGACGCAGGAATGCAGACGATGCGTTGATGACTTCTTAACGCATAACTACGCATGAGCAACCTACGACGCGTTGACATCGGCCAAACTATTCATGGACGCATAGACGACCATTAATGCAAGGCGCTGAGAATCAAATCAGAATCTTGAGAGATTGACGGATGATTGACGAACATGATTTGTGGCTAAAGTGGTGGATCTTAATTGACCCGAGTATCACGCAATCAGGCGAGATGGACGCATGGTATCAATCTCGTCGCCAATCAAGCAGATTTGCCATTAATTGCGGACGCATCCTCTATAAAAGGGCAGCTCTGCGAGATGAGAAAGGGTTGTTGATTCTCAGAAAAACTCCATAAGTGACAGCAGAGTTCTCTCAGACTTCAGCCGGAGACGAATAGCTCGAGAGAGAAGAGTCTTCCCTCCACCAGACCACTTCACAGCAGAACCTCACGCTTCCATCCGGGCGACTCAAGACATTGACGCCTTCCCTGCTTTCTTTCTTATTGTTTCTATCTTAATTTTAGATTTGTGTCAAGACATTGAGCTTATCGAAAAATTGTATCCCATTTCATCAATATAATTATCTTCCATGTCTACTCATTTCTCTAAACTTTCTGCTTTTTACTTTCAAACCATGAGTAACTAATCACTCAAGGGTCTAGGGTTGCGTTAGCATCTAACTAGGAACCATAGTGTAACTATTTCATCTTGTCAATTGCGATCTTAATCCGATGCTTATGTCCATCTGACAAATCGATATAAGTAGTAATAATCAAACTGCTCGAGAGGGTAAGTGATTGTGGAACTCAATTGACAAGGGCCAAGAAGTGTTACTTGTCTATGGGGATAACCTTGGTTCTTAACCCTCTCCTATGCGTTATAGACATATAACGCATAGCGGCTGACAACCGGGAGAAGAGTTGTAAGTATGAATAGAATACTACTATGCGCTTCCGATGTTAGATGTTAATCAACCCGAACCCTTTCTTTATTCATTCACACACATCTTTAGCTGAATTTGCTGTGTCACATGCTTTCCATCTTCCACAATTTTTAGCCTAGTGTACATACTATCGCTTTCTTTCGATAAAAAAAAAAAAAAACAAACATTCCCAACTGTTTCTTGGTTACCACTGCAACGCATGAAATTCACATAAATACTAAATCATCATAATCCCTGTGTTCGACCTCGGACTCACCGAGAAAACCTATTCCTTTGCTTATACTTGGATAAAGGATAGGAAAACTTGACAAGGTCACCAACGCATAGTAATAGGATGCATAGCATGTACAAAGCATGATATGTTGAACGCATAATCACATCATTTATGTCACACCCTACTTTTTGAGGAACGATGCGTTGAAGAATTTATGAAGAAAAGAGGTAAAAGACCATGTTGGACGCATGGTCAGAGCTAGGTAACGCATGGTAGGAGTGGACGCATGGAAGTAAATCGAGAATGGAAAGAAGTGAAGCGGATAAGCAAGAAAAGAATAAAGTTAAATTGTGAAGTGTTGAAGAATGTGTGAAGTAAACATAAAAACTAGTGCATGTGGTGGACGCATGCTAAACTATCCTTATGGGAAACAGTTTAAGTGCAAGGAAAAGGTTAAAAGAATAATCTGGGGAGTAATCAAGGAATGTTCAAGGATAGAAAGATGGTCACTGAACACGGGATGAAGATAAACGCGATAGGACCAACACGTAGAGAAAGAGTTTGAGAAAGAGTTGTTATGAATATAAGAAAGGAGTTGAACGGATGGTATGACGCGATGGGATACAGACAGTATAGAGCGTTTGTCATTAATGCCTAGTAGCATTGTGTAAGCACTGGTTTATTACAGTGTGGCTATACGTTGAGGGTGATCACGAAGGGTTGTGAACTGAAATAGTCGCTGCATTGGGGAAGGAAGAAACGTACTTGGCTTACCATGCATTGGTTAAGTTGTTATTTGTTGAGGTCTCTACGCGTTGAAAACAGAATTATCTCTATGCGTCAAAGAGTAGTATAGTGGGCTGAGAGATTTCTGAGTAGTGAAACTCAAACTTAAAAGGAAAATTTAATGAACGCAAGAGGGCGTTGTGTTGCATGAATTGTTATCTGTTGGAAATGTTTGACGCACAAGATAAAGTAAGGCCAGGTGGCTATGTATAGATTTGGCACCTTATTTATAGGAGGTGTTAAAAGGCATATTAAGTAAATCATGCAAGGTGACACTTGGACTAATGCATGGTAAATTAAGCATGCAGCGAGACATGTGGCAAACAAATGGCAAAAGGGGAGGAAAAGTTGAATGATAAGCCCCCTATAAATAGAACTTTGAGGAAAGAGGAGTGACTGATGACTCCCAAAGAAGAATTCGGGAAAGAAAAGAGAAAGCAACAAAGGACGTCTGTGGTAGGAATATGCACCCAAGAAAGAAGGTATTTGACAACTTTGTTGTTTTATGTAAAGAAGTTGTCTGGTGTTAAAAAGGGTCGGCTATGCGTTGAGGACAAACATAATGTCCAAGGTAAACGTGGCATTCACAGATTAAATGACACGTCCATGAAGGACCTTGCATCCAAGAGAGGGCGACGCATCCGAAAGGGAAGTAAGAGGAGTCGGGATGCACTTGGCAGAAATAACCAGCTTTGCGTTACCAATCTTGCGTTGAAGGGTAGGGATGCGTTCAACCAAGCTGACAGAGGAAAATGGAGTTTTGCGTTCCATAGTTAGAACGTTGCGTCCAGGAAGCGCGGGAAGAGGAACTAGAGAAGAGAAAAAGGAGTACTCTGTGGCAAGTACAGGTGAGTAACACCTGCATTTTACAAAATATAAATAAGATTTTTATGAATAGGATTTTATGGGTTTCTAATGGAATAATGTATGCGTTTTTATAAATACATAAGGTTTACGATTATGTGATTTATAGAGACATAAGCATGCGTCTTAGAGACAGGAGCAGGTGTTATACTTAAGAACTTTGAGAATGTTGGATATTTGCTATGAGTTATAAAACGCATGATGAATGATTGGTAATTATTTTCATAACTTCTCTGAAAAGCATGGTACGATATAATTTAAAGAAAGATTTGAAAGTATACTAAATGAAAAGCATGCGGTTTTATATTAAAAAGTGAAACCGAACTTAGCATGCTGATGAGATAAGATTTCGAAATAGCAAACTCATGAGTTACTTATATAACGTTTACAAATATGTTTGGTGTTACAACAAATTTGAAAGGGCACCCGAGGCTGAGGGACATGGAGAAGGCCAAAGGTAGCCGTTCTATTAAAATGGGACCCCAATGCTCAGGGACTCGTAGAAGGCATTGTGGGCGGCCCGGAATGTAAAGGTACCCAATGCTCAGGGACTCGTAGAAGGCATATGGGTAACCTGGATATAGAAAAAGGGACCCCAATGCTCAAGGACTCGTAGAAAGCATTGAGGGCAACCCAAATTCTAGTATCTATGTGCACATAGAGGTATATATACATGACGCTGATGTGTTGAGATTACTCCACACAGCTAGGAAAATCGACGTTTAGTCGTGTTGAGCATTGCTCCGCCTCAACTAAGGAATAAGTATTTTATAAGTATGAGATTTTGAGTATTTATTCTTCTGAAACGGTCAAGCATGTTTTCGCAGTGATGTATGAATATATAAACTAATGTGTTTGAAAGTGATATGTTATGCGAATTCGACCGGTTTTAGAGTTAAATTGTATTATTTCCAAAAATCGTTACTCACTGAGCCGTTAGCTCATTCTTTTAAATGTTTTCCATTTTCAGGTAGCTGATAAGCACTTGAAAAGTGCTTTATATTCTCTCAAATTAAGGGAGTTTTATATTAGATTTCACTTGTTTGCTAGTGATTTTCAAGTTAAAACTAGGAAAATTAGAAGAAACGACTAAAAGATCAAAACCGAGCAAGAATACAGCGAAAAAGAGCTGAAAAACGCATCCTTGTTGAAACGCATGACAGCGCCGCGGCGCCAAGATGGCGTTGCCGCGGCGCTGAAGCAAAAATGCATCAGTCTGGACGCAGAGTAGCATCACGGCGCTGAGATGGCGCTGCCTCGACGCATCCTTGGTGAACGCGAGAGCAACTTATTTTTGGTCGCAACCCTAGCGCCGCGGCGCTATGGGACAGCGCCGCGGCGCCAGCGCTACTTAAACGAAAATTTTGTATTTTAGGTTAAATTTTTGGTGGCCAAACTCTATAAATTTAGGGGTTTTCAGCAGCCAAAAGGGGGAGATATCAAGAAAAGCAAGAAAGTTGCAAACCTAAAGAAAGATACAAAAAGGTGAGAATTAAGCGAGCGTTCAAAGAGTGAGTTAGTCGCAAGGAAGAGGAAAAGAGTTCGAGATAGTCTTGGTGCCCTTCGAAGTCCGACGTGAGAGCCAAGAAGTTCGTGATGGTGCTGCCTCAATCAAGAACCTCTTTTCAGTAGAGTTTCCCTATTCTTTACACTCTTCCTTTGATTATTTTGGCTTAAACATGTTGCTTCAAGCTATGAGTGGCTAAACTCTTTAGTTTTAGGGTTTTGATGAATTGTTTATGAATTCATGTTAATTTTGTAGACTCATGGTTTTGTTTAAATAAAGTATGCTTTTCATTGTTATTGTGTTTAATTCTTGAGGATTGGCCATCTTCATATGTTAGGTTAGATGTATGATTGAGAAATTATATGTTTAATTTGATCTATAACAATGAATCGTTGTTAATCTATCACGAGAGTAGTTAGGTTGACAATGAAAGTTTCTAAAGACTAGTTTTAATGCCATGTAATTTTTGTATTGGTTTTAAGAGATTAACAATCAATCGAGTTGCATGAGAAAGAGTTGTCTTTGAGAGAAAACAACTTGGAATTAAGTTTCTAGACTTAGGCATATGAATTACAATAAAATCCATGAAATCTATAATATTGCTTGATGAAATAAACAAGGATTCATAACCCTAGAACTCTCTTTGACTCTTGTGTTTCTCCCTTTGATACTTTCTTTGCTTGATTTTTATTTTTCCCTAACTCATAAAATTGAATTTCAATCCTCAAATAAAATTGATTCAATTCTAGAATAGCTAAGTAACTTAAACCTTCCCAATTGGATCTCCAGTGGAACGATACTCGGACTTAACCGTTTTATATTATAACTTGACCCGTACACTTGCGGTTAACACTAAAAAGTGCGCATCAGTAGCATGACAGTTCCCGTTGCCGATCGAAGTCGAGGTTTGTCAAGAGCATGTGTATTGGTGAGGTTGACAGTGGGTTACGTGGCAGGGTAGTCAGTAACTATTGTCTTCACATCTCTTTTCGGGTTATGGTGGATAATCCGGGAGGGGGTGTGACAAGTTGGTATCAGATCATGGTCTACGAAAACCTGGGGAAGTCAGGTGATGTTTAGTGATTGTTTGAAAGGAAAATCAAGAATAAAGTTTAAGTACTAGAGCATTTAGGCGACAAACCTCGACGGCAACGTATAAGTGGAACTTGGAATGCTACCTGCAGTTTCAGAGAGGAAGACTTAGTATGGTAAGTGCAAACCGGAAGTCGCAATGTAGTAAGATTGCGGAGAAATTGATATGAGCAATCGAGCAAGTTAAGGCAGGTTTATGTCAAAATTTTGTAAGATATTATAAGACTTAGAAAAGTTTAAAAGTAAATTCAGGAAGTAAGAATTTAAAATTAAAAGTCTATCGAACAATGCGGTGATTAAGTAATGAACTTCAGATAGTAAAAGAAAAATCTCGGAAAGAGAATAAAGCAAAGAAGAAATATAAGTTTGTGTAAATTTTGGATAGATTGAAGAATACTATGTGTTGAGATGAAAGGAAAAGGAGAAAATGTTTATGTTAGGAGAAATTATGGATTGAAGATGAGCTATAAGTTAACTTGAAAGAAATCAAGATAGGAGATGGTAATTTGATGAACTAAGAATATAAGAGAATTCAAGTACTATGGTTATGCTTGAAGCGGAAGTGTACGATAAAGAAGATTAGATGAACGCATGATATTAGAAATGACATTTATTCAAGGAATAAAAATTTGAAAGGATAGTTGGAAATCAATCACAGGTTGGACATACTTGGAAGGAACATCCTCACGAATGGTGAGGTATGGACATATGGTATTCTGGTTGAAGGAAAATTGATTTAGGAATGAAATGCTAGAAAAGGAAAACGATGAAAACGATGAATTAATGGAAGAGTTAGTCGCATGGTTCACGTGTAATTTGAGAAATTGCCAAGTGATGAAAATAGACTCAGATGGTGACAAGGTAAATAGGGTAATGTAGAATGCGTTAATGATAAGAGATTGGTTAGAGTTATCATGTGAAGGGAGAATCATGCATTAGGAAGTTACTATGCGTGGAAAATGGCAATGTAAGAAAAGTAGTGTGTTGTTATTATGGGGAAATAGTGCGTGGAAGTGAAGGAATAAGAGCTATGAGCATTGACCACAGCTTTGCATTGAAAACTCGTGTGAGAAGTTATTATACAGAAAAGGAAGTAGACTGTTATCATAACAAGACGGAAGAGTAGTTAATGTTATGTCAGACGTTGAAAGGTGTTACTATCCGTTGGAAGTGAACGCATAATGAAGAAGGAACCTGATCAAAGATTGTATTAAACTTAACCTACGTTGTTAAGAATACTTTGAATTGGAGAGTAGTTGTATGCAATAGACAGTAATTATGCGCTGAAGGTTAGCGGAGTATTGATAAATCATGCTATAGGCAGTAGCTATGTGATGGGCAGCAACTATACGATGAAGGTTAGTTATAAAGGATCATTGTGCTGATCAGAAAGTTCTTTAATGTAGCATGTGTTAAAGAGGTCGCGTAGAAAGTTGCTGTAATTGGAAAAATTGTTATGCGTTAAAGGGGTTCTGTGTGTTGGCAAGGCGATGCGTTGAGAACTGAAGTTCATAATGGTTAAGGATTTAGAAGTACATTATTAGAAAGCGTCCTATGAGTTAACCAGAAGAGACTAAGGTTGAGCATTTGATGCACTATAAAGGTGAAAACAATGCTAAAGGAAAGAAATAAGAAATGAATGGTTATTAGGAAAATTGCAAAGAAAACAGTTAAGTACGAGAAAGGTGTAAAGGAAAAACTAGGTGTTAAGCATGATGGACGCATAGAAGGATGACCACGAGATTCAAAAGGTTTGATAAGAGGGTCAAATTGGGTAAATCATATATCTTGGTAATACAGCAATTTATAGAAAGTTAAGGAAATAGTTATGAATGACCAAGGGTGAAAAGTGAAATCGACGAGTACGGACTTAAGTGTTGGATAGGTCCGTTGGTAAAGATATCAAACTCACTCTCTAATTTGAAGTAGAAATGGAAATGTTATAATAGTTTTCATCTTTGGATTACCAAAGATGTCAGTCAATGTCGACTAACTATTCAGTAAATGGTGGAAGTTGATAAAATAGAGCATTTCTTGTCTATCAAAGAAGCATGTATACGGAATAGAATGATACAGATGTGTGGAGATGAGTTCTAAATTTTGAAAGATACAAAACAAGCTTATAATAGAGTTGCAGTTCAGTGTTGTGTTTATGAAACACAATGTCTCATGTTAAAAGGAGAATATGTCCATAATCCTACTCATATGCTTTAGGTGTAACCGATGAAGCTAAGAAATGAGTTAAGTTATGAGGAGGAATTGACTTAAATGTTCATTTGATGGAAAAGAGTAAGTATTAAGATGTTGAATTCGTTGGCCTAAGGTTTGTGAAATTATGATGAAGAGAAAGCTATTTTGGAAGTTAAGCCTAAGGAACAAATGATAAAAATGGTATTCACAATTGTTCTTGAGAGACTAACAACTTACTGGAATTCGAGATGGAATACTTATAATAAGTAAAGGGTGGATTGAAAAGCTTTACTTTTAGCTTAGAAAATGGTAAGCAAGTAGTCGGGTAAGGGAAGAGATGGCTGAACGCTCGAGTTCAAGAATCCATGCGTTGGTGAAATAAAGTGAGTAATTAAGGAAAATGAGCATGAGTGAAGATTAACATAAGAAAGAAATTGTGCAACTAAGTTGAGCGTAAAAAATGCAGAGTTGGCTGGTTGAAGTAAGTGTAAATGTTTGAGATTATGCATTGATGAGATTGTGGAACCAACAGATGCATTGGTTAAAATCAGTAAAAGTAAAAGAAGAGGTTGTTGTCATTTGAGAGGAAAAGATCCTTTAAAACTAGCTCTGATCACTTTTGATCTTCTTAAAGGTGTATTTGGGACGGCTAAGAAGATGCCAATGGTTAAGTAAATTGAGTATTAAGGCAACCCTAAAATATTCAGAAAGGAAGGGAAAATAGGAGAATTTATTATCAGAGTAGCACAGCGGAATTGTGGTGAAGTCATAATCTACAGAAAACGCATAATATTGTTTAAGTTGAAAGTAAGGATGTAGATAAAATTCTATATGTTTGTGAAAGCTTATGTGCGTTGACATAACAAGGAATTAAGTGGATTTAAGTATAAAAGAGAATAAGCCGAATGGGAAGGTATATGTTTTGATGAAAAGCGTGAGTAAAAGTTTAAAACTTTATGAGGTTTTTGAATAGGAAGCTATGCGCTGGTAGTAATGAAGGAAGTTGGGTTGAACTAAACTATGCGATTAAAATATATTGAAATAAATGTAGGATACGACGCGTTCAAGTTAAACAGCTGAACTATGCGCTTAGATTTGTAAGCAAGGACGCGTTGGTGGACTACGCGATCAAGTAAAATGTGAAGGGTAAGCTCAAGGTATTGAAAATTCCAACTAGATGGAAATTTCAAATAGTTTTTGGAAAAAGGTGCTCTCATAAAATTATTTAAGGAATTGGACTGGTTTTATTGGGATTATCGCTAACAGATATCCAGTTTGAGGAAGAAGAGCATTCAGGGGAAATGTTTAAATAAAAATGGTACTTTTATTATGTGACGAAATCCTTGTAAGGAGGAGGTAATTGTAAGCCCTATACTTAATTAAGAAGAAACTAAGATATGGACATTTAGTAGGAAAAGCTGGCCAAGTTGTGTGGGGGCAAAATGACTAAGTATTGGCCATGTGCTGATGACACTATACATTGATGTAAGTAGTTTGGCGTGGACACAGAGGTGAAAGAAGGTTATTAGGTGTTGAAGGCCACGAGGCGTTGAACGCCACAAGATGTAGAGGGCCACTTTGCATCGAAGATCATTATGCGTTAAACGCTATCCTGTGGCCCAATTATTAAGAAGAGGAAAGAACGAATAAGAAGTATTTTCCATTTTCATCCTATCATACTACCTAAATTTCGGGGATGAAATTTCTTCTAAGGTTAGTGGAATTGTCACACCTTACTTTTTAAGGAACGATGCGTTGAAGAATTTATGAAGAAAAGAAGTAAAAGACCATGTTGGACGCATGGTCAGAGCTAGGTAACGCATGGTAAGAGTGGATGCATGGAAGTAAATCGAGAATGGAAAGAAGTGAAGCGGATAAGCAAGAAAAGAATAAAGTTAAATTGTGAAGTGTTGAAGAAAGTGTGAAGTAAACATAAAAACTAGTGCATGTGGTGGACACATGCTAAACTATCCTTCAGGGTAACAGTTTAAGTGCAAGGAAAAGGTTAAAAGAATAATCTGGGGAGTAATCAAGGAATGTTCAAGGATAGAAAGATGGTCACTGAACACAGGATGAAGATAAACGCGATAGGACCAACACGTAGAGAAAGAGTTTGAGAAAGAGTTGTTATGAATATAAGAAAGGAGTTGGACGGATGGTATGACGCGATGGGATACAGACAGTATACAGCGTTTGTCATTAATGCCTAGTAGCATTGTGTAAGCACTGGTTTATTACAGTGTGGCTATACGTTGAGGGTGATCACGAAGGGTTGTGAACTGAAATAGTCGCTGCGTTGGCGAAGGAAGAAACGTACTTGGCTTACCATGCGTTGGTAAGGTTGTTATGTGTTGAGGTCCCTACGCGTTGAAAACAGAATTATCTCTATGCGTCAAAGAGTAGTATAGTGGGCTGAGAGATTTCTGAGTAGTGAAACTCAAACTTAAAAGGAAAATTTAATGAACGCAAGAGAGCGTTGTGTTGCATGAATGGTTATCTGTTGGAAATGTTTGACGCACAAGATAAAGTAAGGCCAGGTGGCTATGTATAGATTTGACACCTTATTTATAGGAGGTGTTAAAAGGCATATTAAGTAAATCATGCAAGGTGACACTTGGACTAATGCATGGTAAATTAAGCATGCAGCGAGACATGTGGCAAACAAGTGGCAAAAGGGGAGGAAAAGTTGAATGGTAAGCCCCCTATAAATAGAACTTTGAGGAAAGAGGAGTGACTGATGACTCCCAAAGAAGAATTCGGGAAAGAAAAGAGAAAGCAACAAAGGACGTCTGTGGTAGGAATATGCAGCCAAGAAAGAAGGTATTTGACAACTTTGTTGTTTTATGTAAAGAAGTTGTCTGGTGTTAAAAAGGGTCGGCTATGCGTTGAGGACAAACATAATGTCCAAGGTAAACGTGGCATTCACAGATTAGATGACACGTCCATGAAGGACCTTGCATCCAAGAGAGGGCGACGCATCCGAAAGGGAAGTAAGAGGAGTCGGGATACACTTGGCAGAAATAACCAGCTTTGCATTACCAATCTTGCGTTGAAGGGTAGGGATGCGTTCAACCGAGCTGACAGAGGAAAATGGAGTTTTGCGTTCCATAGTTAGAACGTTGCGTCCAGGAAGCGCGGGAAGAGGAACTAGAGAAGAGAAAAAGGAGTACTCTGTGGCAAGTACAGGTGAGTAACACCTGCATTTTACAAAATACAAATAAGATTTTTATGAATAGGATTTTATAGGTTTCTAATGGAATAATGTATGCGTTTTTATAAATACATAAGGTTTACGATTATGTGATTTATAGAGACATAAGCATGCGTCTTAGAGACAGGAGCAGGTGTTATACTTAAGAACTTTGAGAATGTTGGATATTTGCTATGAGTTATAAAACGCATGATGAATGATTGGTAATTATTTTCATAACTTCTCTGAAAAGCATGGTACGATATAATTTAAAGAAAGATTTGAAAGTATACTAAATGAAAAGCATGCGGTTTTATATTAAAAAGTGAAACCGAACTTAACATGCTGATAAGATAAGATTTTGAAACAGCAAACTCATGAGTTACGGATATAACGTTTACAAATATGTTTGGTGTTACAACAAATTTGAAAGGGCACCCGAGGCTGAGGGACATGGAGAAGGCCAAAGGGTAGCCGTTCTATTAAAATTGGACCCCAATGCTCAGGGACTCGTAGAAGGCATTGTGGGCGGCCCGGAATGTAAAGGTACCCAATGCTCAGGGACTCGTAGAAGGCATATGGGTAACCTGGATATAGAAAAAGGGACCCCAATGCTCAAGGACTCGTAGAAAGCATTGAGGGCAACCCAAATTCTAGTACCTATGTGCACATAGAGGTATATATACATGACGCTGATGTGTTGAGATTACTCCACACAGCTAGGAAAATCGACGTTGAGTCCCGTTGAGCATTGCTCCGCCTCAACTAAGGAATAAGTATTTTATAAGTATGAGATTTTGAGTATTTATTCTTCTAAAACGGTCAAGCATGTTTTCGCAGTGATGTATGAATATATAAACTAATGTGTTTGAAAGTGATATGTTATGCGAATTCGACCGGTTTTAGAGTTAAATTGTCAAAAGCCGTTACTCACTGAGCCGTTAGCTCATTCTTTTAAATGTTTTCCATTTTCAGGTAGCATGACAGTTCCCGTTGCCGATCGAAGTCGAGGTTTGTCAAGAGCATGTGTATTGGTGAGGTTGACAGTGGGTTACGTGGCAGGGTAGTCAGTAACTGCTGTCTTCACATCTCTTTTCGGGTTATGGAGGATAGTCCGGGAGGGGGTGTGACAATTTAGCACCTTGCGTTAGTACAATTTACACATACAAAATACAACTCAACAGCAGGCAGAACCTGCGTCTGTATATAAAGATACCACTCCTGGACGCGTCCTGATTGACATCCAAAAAGAAATATCAACCCCCCGCGTGGGTGATCAGGTAAAATTTAATGTAGTTAACGCATTGAAAGATCCTGATCATTTCCAATCTTGTCAGATAATCGCAGACACCAAGGAGAAGACAAGACCTGTGAACGCAGCATTAAGAGATGAAATCCTCAAAGACGATGGAGATGGTGTAGAGGATTAAATTAAATTACTCTCTGATCGTATAATTTAGAAATCAGATCGGAGCAACAGATCCGCGGCAAAGATCGAGCCGCTATTGGAAAAGCCTCCAACGCATGTCACACCCTTTTTCTAAGACCATTTCGTGGAAGAGCCTATAAAGGGAAGAAGTAGAACAAGAGCGGTTGTGCTCAAGTGTTAGTTTACATAGCCCGTAGACGAAGTTGAATTAGAAGGATTTGATAGAAAGGTTGCGTTGAGTGAATTCTAGATCTTGGAATCAGAGTAATTCTTGAAGTTGAGAATTCTACTGTGTAGGATAAACAAATCAGGAGAACGCAACCATGATTTTAAGCTTAGAAGTAAGACCTATGGAAAGAAAGGAAACCTCATCAAGTGATGGGCAGGGTTAAAAAGAATAGCTGAGAGATAAGTGAAGTTGGACGCATACTTAGTGGAAGACCGTGTTGGACGCATGGTAGAGACGAAGAAAATGCATGATAAAGGTAAAACGCATAAGGTAGAATCTTGAAAAGGGGCAATGACAATCTATGGTAAACGCACAACTTCTATTAGGGAAGATTGAGAAGTAAGCCTAAAGGAAGGAGTCTGGAGATGGATATACGATAGGATTTGTCGTTGAGGAAATAGCTCACATAAGGAAGAGATTTGGAAACATGACCTTGGAATACAGCACAAGAGTGCATAAAGGAATAATCAAGGAAACCTCAAGGATAGGAGGAAGGTCTTGGACACAGAACGACATAAAGGTAAACGCAAGGAGTGCGAACGCATAAAAGAAGGCATGATGGTATGTAATTAAGGTAGACACATGGTATTATGCGGTAAGGAACAAACGCATAGTAGTATGCGTTTGAGACTTTAATGCCAGGTAGTATGCGGTAGAGAAACGCTGTAAGCCCCTACCTGACATTTGGGAGTTGGCAAGTTAAGAAGAAATTATGAGATGGGCAGTGAATAGAGAAAGTTGGCCGAGTAGTATGGGAGCAAAAGTGGCTAAGTGTTAGTCATGCGTTAGTGGGGCTACGTGTTGAGAGTATGTCGGAGGCTTGACGAGACTACTGGTACTATGCGTTAAAGAAGGTAGCTCGGCATGGACACATGTGATTGGAAGCCACGAGGCGTTGAAGGCCACTAGGCGTTGATGGCCACGAGGCGTTGAAGGCCACTAGGCGTTGATGGCCACGAGGCGTTGAAGGCCACAAGGCGTTGGAAGCCACAATGCATTGAAGGCCACTATGCGTTGGAGACTACTATGCGTTGAAGGTTGGTATGTGTTGGTACATTAGAAAAGTGGCCGAGAGGATCATGCGTTAATCGGCTATCCGGCGACTGGGCGTTGAGCAATTGTAAAATAGCAAGTTGAAGCTATGCGTTGCTGAAGCTTTGCACGGAAGGTTGCGTTGGCCAACCTAAGTAAGAAGGTGATGGTCGTACTGGTGAGTCGGTAGTATATATATAAGTAAGTACGCCGACTAAATAAACACTTTAGACATATTTCGAACCCAGATTTACCCCTTTTCGCAAAAGAACAAAGAGGAGAGGTGGAAGAAGCTGTTTATGTCGAAGTTAAGTAGGAACCAAATCACTTCCATGGTGAAATTGAAGCTGGAACCAGAAGCTTGACTGTTGACGATAATCTAGACATCATTCGGTGTTTGAAGAAGAGTGAGCTGAGGAAGTCGAAGCTAGGGCGAAAATTTTAAAGGTTAGTAAGTTAATTCTTAGCAACTTCTATGAAGGATGTTTAAGCTAAATTTGAGCTAGAGTATGTTAAATTCTAGGAAGAAATAATCGAAGTTGAGCTGCTAGATGATCCAAAGCAACTGGAATTATTTGAGAATAGTTCTCAAACGAAGAAGAGTTAGGGTTTGAAATCTTGAGGTAAGTTAGAAAGCTCACTTCTTTACAAGTTTGTAGAAGAGAGAAAGTTCTGATTTTGGCTGGACTTTGATGTTCAGCAGATTTAAGAACGGGTTAGGAAAAGAAGGAAAAAAACACTGGCCATCGGGGGTCGCTAGGGGATAAGTATCGCTAAAGAGTTGGAGAGTGATCAGCGAGACAAGTGCCGCTGGTAACGCAAAGGGCCTTGCGTCTCACAACTCTTACTGAATCTCGCTGAATATCGCTTGTTAAGGTAATATCGCTAGTCTCGCGAAGCTGGGTATCGCTGATGCCGCATGGTTATGAGTAGTTTAACCTAATAATCTCGCTGATACCTGTGAATCTCGCTCATTATGATAAGTTGTAAACAAGAGAGGGACTAGTGATGAAAACCCATGTTTGAGATATTTAAGCAAACATAGTGAATATAAAGAGGAATATTAGAAATGTCTAACACGAAAAAGGTGTGTTTACAGGTCAAGAGGAGCTAGGGAAAGCGTATAACCTGCTTGGAGCCCGGAATAAGTCGTGAGTGACTTTATGGTTTGAGATAAGCTAACTTGAATATTATTTTCTATATGCTTAATAATATCTTTGAAGCATGAGTTGAAGTGTACAACTATGTATGAAACTAGCACATATCTTATATGTGAGATAGAACTTGATAATGTATCAGATAATGTTCTAACCTTTACCAAGCTAGTTGCTAGATGAATGTTCTGAGAATTCTGAGATATCATGATTATAGTTAATTTATGATAAATGTATTGTGCATGTCTATGCACTAGGAAGATTCGAATGGGACCCAATGTTGAAGGACACGTGAAGGCATATGGGCAGCCCTAGTATTTTATGAAGCCTGAGATATCATGATTATTGTTAATTTATGATAAATGTGATGTGTAAGTCAGTGCACTAGAAAGATTCTATTGGGACCCAATGCTGAAGGGCATGTGAAGGCATATGGGCAGCCCTAGTATTTCTATGAAGCTCTCACCAAAGGATATAGAGACGGTGATTGAGTATTCCCTGGGACCCTAGTACCGAAGGACATGAGAAGGTACACGGGCAGCCCGAGATCAGACAAACTTATAAGCAGAATAAAAGGCATCTGACGCTGATGTGTTGAGGTTACTCCACACAACTAAGGCTTATTGACGTTGGGTGCGTTGAGTTCGCTTCGCCTCAACAAAGGTTCAATGAAAAGATATTCATTTACATGATGATAGTTATTTACAAGTTTATGAAGCATGACCAAGCAGTTTATACAAATGATTGTAGTTATGTTTTTATTGAGTTTATACTTTAGATAGTCACTCACTGAGCATTGTAGCTCATAGATTCTTGTTTCTCTGATGTTTTCTTTCCAGGTAGTGAGCGTGTTCGGGGTGCCTAGCCTACCATCAAGATTCGTCTGAGCCAAATTAGAATTTTGTAATTGGGAACTTGTAAACCCCATCCTCATGTAGAAATTGTACTTATTTTGAGTGGCATTTGTGAGGATCACCAGGCATACCTGTAAACTTTAAACATAGCCTTTTAAATCTTACTTATGATGCTATTTTATCAGAAAATTTTGCATAACTATTGTAAAGGCTAAGCAAATTGCCAGCTGGTTATGATATAGAAATGTGTATATAACAGTGTTAACAGAATACAGAATAGGTAACATTCACTCCTAGGTAAAGATATAGGTATATATATAAATATCTAGGATGGGGGTGTTACAACGCATGAGCTAGAAACCAGACCAACGCATCCCAAGTACGCGCACTTGAGGGAGGTCATAATGCAATTCATTGTCTCCTCTGCGTTGAACCCTGAATGCCTAATTGTCCAGGGACGCTTTCTTTTACTCTTGCTTATTTTCTTTTATTCGTACTTTTTTTTTTTTAGTATTTATTTTTCATTCTTTGAATTAAGTTTTAGAAGTAGTGTAAATTAAATAAGCATGAAATTACTCATCAAGCTTTAATGCAAACTATTTGATTTCACTGCATACTCTGTCATTCATACTCTATTCACCAACAAGTTTTTGGCGCCGTTGTCGGGGATTATTGTTTTGATTCATTTTTTTTTGGATTATTTGTGTTGTAGGAATTCCTTAGTCGACGGTGCATAGTAAGTTTCTCTTCTGTTAGAAGCTTCTAATAGTATATGAGTGAAGGGAGCAACCCAACACTTGATATTGACCCAAAGATTGAGAGGACCTTCAGAAGAAGGATAAGACATAATAAACAAAGAATGAACAACCAAGCTACAGAAGAAAATATGGACGCTCAACACAATCAACCTCAAGCTCCTCAAGGTGAGGTTAGGCAAAACGCAGATGCGCAAGAGCATACAAACCACGAAGTAAACCAAATTCTCTTGGCGCATGATAGAAATCGTCCAATGAGGGAGTATGCGTCGCCAAACCTGTATAATTTCGCACCAGGAATTTTACAACCAACCTTTGAGTGTAATGGAAGGTTTGAAATGAAGCCAGTGATGTTGCAGATGTTGCAAGCCGTATGGCAATTTGGGGGTGCAATGGGTGAAGACCCACATGCACACGTGAAAAGCTTCTTGGAGATATGTAGCGCATTCCTCATGGCTGGAGTACCGCAAGACAACATCAGGATGATGCTATTCCCATTCTTTCTCAGAGATGAGGCAAGACAATGGGCATATTCATTTGAACCTGGTGAGATTACAACTTGGGCGCAAATGGTTGAAAAATTTATGCATAAATATTTTCCTCCGACTGTAAGTGCAAAGAGGCAACAAGATATTGTCACCTTCGAGCAAAAGGACTCGGAGACCCTTAGTGAGACTTGGACCCGATTTAAGAGGCTAGTAAGGAATTGTCCGCACAATGGCATCCCTAATTGTGTGCAGATGGAGATTTTCTATGGAGGATTAAATAAAACATCACAATCAATGGTTGACGCCTCTGCGGCAGGAGGATTAATGGACAAGACCTATACGCAAGCGAAGGAGATTCTCGACAGAATTTCGAGGAATGCTGATGAATGGGTGGATGATGGGTATGGATCCCAATCCATGGACAAAAGACGAACGCAAGCTGGTTTGCTTAAAACTAATGCTACCACTAATCTTGCAGCTTAGATCGCCACTATGACATCTTTGTTGAAGACAATAGCATTGAACAACCAAAGTGGAGCAGTTGCTGCAATGGACGTAATGAATGTGGTGAATCCAACAGCATCTGTAAGCTATGTGCAATGCGGTGTGGGACACCTGTATGATATGTGTCCTTACAACCCACAATCCGTTTGCTATGTACAGAACAACCTGTTCGCTAAAACGTATAATCTGGGTTGGAGGAACCACCCTAACTTTGGATGGGGAGGGAACCAACAACAGACGCAGGGAACTGAGCAACAACCGTAGAGAAGCAACCCTCCTGTTTACAACCAAGGTATTCAAGGGCATCAGCCACAAAGAAACCAGTCAGCAAAGGCATCATCATCATCCATGGAAGCTTTACTACGAGAGCATATCAGTAAGAATGAAGCAATGTTCCAAAGTCAAGCCACTGCAATCCACAATTTAGAAGTTCAAACGGGACAACTTGCAGGTGAGCTCAAAAGTAGACCCCAAGGAGCATTGCCAAGTAATACCGAAGCCCCATGAGGTAACAGTAAAGAACAATGTCAAGCTGTGACAATGAGAAGTGGGAAAATTCTTCCCACTGAAACGCAAGACTAGAGGACGCAAGGAAACCTACAGCCTCACATCACTTCACAACCAACTCCAACAACACCAACTAATGATTCGCAGCCATCATCAGTCACCACAACTTCTCAAGAACAGGAGAATGGAGGGAGGAGAGAAAAAGCAACGCAGGCAGAACCTGCGTTGGTATATCGAGATACTAATCTCCCTATGCGTCCACCCTTTCCTCAACGCCTAAAGAAGAAAAATGATGAGGGTCAATTTAGAAAATTCCTGGACGTTCTCAAACAACTTCACATCAACATCCCGTTGGTGGGAGCCCTGGAACAAATGCCAAGTTATGTCAAATTTCTAAAAGACATACTATCCAAGAAGAGAAGGCTTGGAGAGTTTGAAACAGTAGCGTTAACGCGGGAATGGTGTGCGTTGTTCAAACGCAATATACCTGCTAAAATGAAAGATCCAGGGAGTTTTACATTGCCATGCTCTATAGGGGGAGTGGACGTAGGTCAGGCATTATGCAACTTAGAAGCCAGCATAAACTTAATGCCACTATCTATATTCAAGAAGTTGGGTATAGGGGAAGCACGACCCACTACAGTCACACTTCAGCTTGCGAACCGCTCCATCAAGCATCTCGAGGGCAAAATTGAGGATGTTCTTATGAAGGTGGACAAATTCATCTTCCCAGCTGACTTCATAATCCTGGATTATGAAGCTGACAGAGAGGTGCCCATCATCCTGGGAAGACCTTTGTTAGCTACTGAACGCACCCTGATTGACGTCTAGGAAGGGGAACTAACAATTCGTGTGGACGACTAGCAGGTAAAGTTTAATGTCTTTAATGCGTTGAAATACCCTGATGATTTTCACTCTTGTCAAATGATTGAAGATATAACTAAAGAAAAGGCAAGCATCACAGACGCATGGTTAGAGGATGAAACAATGCTGGATGAAATGGATGAGGGAAAAGAGAAGGAAATTGGTGTAATCTCCAACGCAAGCTTTGAACGCCTAGATTTAAGCAACCGATCCACGGAGAAGACAAAGCCATCCCTAGAAGAGTTGGCAACCCTTGAGCTAAAAACACTGCCGACGCATCTTAAGTATGCATATTTGGGAGAAGAGAGCATGCTGCCGGTCATCATATCCTCTGCGTTGACTACAGACTGTCAAAAAGGCTTTGCTGCAGATATTGAAAAATCATATCAAAGCCATTGGATGGACCCTAGCGGACATTAGAGGAATAAGCCCTTCATACTGCATGCATAAAATTCGGTTGGAAGAGGGTAAGGATGGTTCAGTAGAAAGGCAACGCAGGCTTAACCCAACGATGAAGGAGGTTGTGAAGAAAGAAATCATCAAATGGCTCGACGCAGGGGTCATTTATCCAATCTCCGACAACAGCTGGGTAAGCCCAGTTCAGTGTGTACCTAAGAAAGGGGGGATGACAGTGATCACAAACAGTAAGAATGAGTTGATACCAACAAGAACGGTCACCAGTTGGTGCATCTGTATGGACTACCGCAAGCTGAATGCGGCAACAAAGAAAGACCAATTCTGTCACACCCCACCCCGAACTATCCTCTTGTAGCCCGAGACGGAGTGTGAGAACAGCAATCATCGACTTCCCTATCAATTACCATTGTCAAGTTTACTTCACTTTTCATATCTACCCTTCCTAGGATGGTAATACCATTAACTCTTGACAAACCTCGACTTCGATCGGCAACGGGAACTGTCATGCTACCTGAAAAATGGAAAACATATGAAAGCATGAGCTAATAGCTCAGTGAGCAACAGTTTTTGAAAACATCATAATTAACTGTAAATCTGGTCTTATCATAAACATTCTGAAACTCGCGTAAGATATAACGCTTCAAATCATGTTAAAATATGCTAAAACCATTGTTAAATCATGCATATCTGTTTTAGAGTAAATACTCAAAAATCTCATTAATTTCAAAAAGCTCATTTTTCCCTAGTTGAGGCGGAGCGATGCTTTACGCTACTCAACGTCGATTATCCTTAGCTGTGTGGAGTAATCTCAACACATCAGCGTCGTGTTTTCCTCTATGTGCACATAGGTACTAGAATCCAGGCCGCCCACAATGCCTTCTCCGAGTCCCTGAGCATTGGGGTCCCATTTCTATAACCAGGCTACCCATCTGCCTTCTACGAGTCCCTCAGCATTGGATGCCTTTTTCTGTATTTATATCCAGGTTACCCATCTACCTTCTACGAGTCCCTCAGCATTGGGTACCTTTTCTATATACCGGCTACCCTTTGGCCTTCTCCAAGTCCCTCAGCCTAGGGTGCCTTTTCAAAATTTTATAAAACACAATATGTTTTGGAAATATTACATCATAAACTCGTAGTTAACCGTTTCCAAATATAAAATCAAACAACATGCTAAACTCAACTCGAAGCTTTAATTTCAAATGGCATGCCTTTCAAACGAGTTTATTTCCAAATCTCTCATGAAATCATATAACATTAAACATCATGCTTTTCAGTAAAATCATGAAAACATCTAATATCAATCACCATGCGTTTTACAAACTTATAACAAATAACCAGCATATTCAAATGCTTTTCAAATAAAACGCATGCACTATTCATTGAAGATTCATGAAATCATATTCATAAAACCAACAATATTGACTAGAGAGAACTCATTTATAATTTGAAAAACGTAGGTGTTACTCACTCAAGAATAATTCCTCCTCCTTCCCGCTATTTCCTTTTTCCTGAGCTTCTTGGACGCAGTGTTCTAACCCTGGAACGCAAGGCTGATTTTCCTCTGTCAGCTCGGTTGGACACAACCCTGCTCTTGAACGCAAGGTTGATGACTAACGCAAAGTGTAGCCTTACTCTTCTTTCTTCTCTTTTGGATGCATCGACCTCTCTTGGACGCAAGGTCCAACTTGAACGCATCATTCACCTTGAACGCATCGTTTACCTTGAACGCGTCGTTCGTCTTAAACGCAAGACTATCCCCCCCTTCGACGCAAGACAACTTCTTTAACTCAAGATAGTTAAGTTGTCAAAAATCCTCTCTTGGCCGCAGACTTTTACTATGGACGCAAGGTTTTCCTTCTTCTATCTTCTCTCTGCCCTTTCTCTCAAGCATTCAGAACTAAAGGATCATCAGTTGCTCCTTTTCCCTCAAGGTCCTATTTATAGAGGGCTTGCCATCCTACTTCTTCTCTCTTTTTGCCACTTGTTTGCCACATGTCACGCTGCATGCTTAACTAACCATGCATTAATCCAAGCGTCACCTTGCATGAAACACTTAACATGCCTTCTAACACCTTCTACTAATAAGGTGTCAAGTCTATATGAAGCCACCTAGCCTTTATAAACTTATCTTATGCGTCCAACATATTCCAACATATAAACTATTCAACCAACATAATGTCCCCATGCGTTCATTGAATTTCCTTTTTAAGGTTTTAACTTCATTACTTTCTTACCTTACTCTTGGCCATACTTCCTTTGAACTCATTTCTCCAACGCATACTACCCTGTCACACCCCCTCCCAAATTACCCTTACTACTCGGGGAGTGAGTGCGAACCAGCTCACACCTGTATTCTAAAGTAACTATCTAACAATCAACTACTGTTCATTCAATCTTATCTATATGCCATATGATCTCATAGAATAATAAGACTCATCAAGAAAAGTGTTCTCTATATGCATTCAGAAACAAAACTCACTACAATCCCAAACAACATGTTTGACAAAATGAAACATGTACAAATACTGTGTATTTACAACTATCCCAGAGGACTGGTCCAAAATAAACCCAGACGAGCATCTCCTATAGGCTAGGCGTCCCGGACACGCTCGCTACTTGAAACAAACAAACAAACAAAAGAACCGCGTGAGCCTAATGCCCAGTGAGTGTGAAAAACTTCCAACTATTAATACGCTATCTGAATTGGCATAAAACATCATAAACCACCACATATATATATATATATATAACCATAAATTTCTAAGTTAACTCATGCTATAGAACACCATTAATACAAATATTCCTTTCTAGCTGTGGCGGAGCGACGCTCAACGCACACAACTTCATATACCAATTCTCATCACATTTACATTCGAATACTTCCACACTTCTTCCCTCGATATTCAAATCCCTCAAGTGCCTTCACATATTGTCCCTCAGCATTGAGTTTTATCATAACGGAGTTCCCATGTGCCTTCACACTTAATTCGCTCAACACTGGGTTCCCTATCAATCCACTGCTCAAGCGCCTTCACCTGTGATAACTCAGCACTGAGCTATCACATACATTGGATTTCCGCATGCCTTCACATATTGTCCATGAGCATTGAAATCCACATCAACCAACTATTCAAGTGCCTTCCCACATGGTCCCTCAGCACTGAATATCATATACAATTTTAATCCTTACAGCACAACACAAAATTAATCCTTAACTACTCCATATGACAGATTTCACATACCCATTATTATTAAAACAGGTTAAGTGAGTTTGTTGAATTAACAAGAAATCACTCACAACTTGTCTTAGCTCCGAATGGATTATACACCTTCCTGAGTTCTTCTTGGCCTGTAAATACACATTTCCCATGTTATGTCCTCCTTGAACTTCCTTTCCATGATCAATAAATAAGCATAATCAAATTCTATTCTTGCTCCTTTAACCAGACTCCTTTTTCCCAAAATTTCATAATTAGCGTGACCCTATGTCCCTAGCGAGACTTCCAGCGAAAAACACTCAACCAGACACTGCGCTAGCGATATCGAAATACACGAGACTAACGAGATTACCTGAAGAGCAATACCCAGTGAGATTTGTGAGATGCAAAACCCTTTGCGTTACTAGCGATACTCGCTTCGCTACAAAGTCTTCAGCTCTTCAGCGATACTACGGTCTGGTCGACACCTAACAGCCACTGTTTTCTTCTTTCCCTTCTAACTCTTTCTTTAACCTGCTAAACATCGCATTCCAGCCAAAATTAGAACTTCCTTTCCTCTACGAACTTGTAAAGAAATAAGTCCTTTATCTTACCTTAGAGTCTCATGATGGAAGCCCTCTTCGCTTGAGACATATCCTCAAACAACCCCAAATTGCTCCTAATCATCCTACAATTCAGCTCCGATCTCTTCTACCTGGAGTTTAACACACATTTACTCAAATTCGGCTCGACTATCCTTCATGAAAATTGCTAGAAATCAAGTTAACTTACTAACCTCAAAATTTCAACCCTAGCCACAGCTTCCCCAATTCGTTCTTCCCCCAACACTGATCGATACTCAGATTAAGTAACACCAGTTGAATTCTCCGTTCCAGCTCAAGTTTCCTCCATGAAAACGACGAGAATTCCACCCTAAACCAACATAAACACCTTCTTCTACCTCCCTCCGTTGTTTAGCTTCGAAATGGGATCAACTCGAGCTCTGAAATGCGATCAAAATAATTGAATACTCAGTTCACTTATATATATACCACCGACTTAAACTCCACTTCGTCTCTATATATTGATCTAATCAACACATACCTTCTATACTTGGCTTCAGCAACGCATAGTCTCGGTTTTATATGTTACAATTTCCCAATGCCCCATCGTCGGATAGCTGACGAACGCATTGTTCTCTCGACCATTCTTCTATGCACCAACGCATACCCACTTTCAACGCATGGTAGCGTTCATAACATAGTGACCTTCGACGCAGAGTGGCTCTCAACGCCTCGTGGCCTTCAACGCTTTGTGGCCTTCAACGCCTAATGGCCTTCCTTCACCTCTGTGTCTACGCCAAAACTACTTCCATCAACGCATAGTGCCACCAACGCATGGCCAATACTTAGCCTTTTTTTTTGCCCCCACACAACTCGACCAACTTTTCCTACTAAACGCCCATCTCTTAGTCTCTTTTTATAAACGCCCATCTCTTAGTCTCTTTTTAACTTGCTTCTCACAAGGTCAAGTACGGGGCTTACATACCCCCTTCCAGATTACCCCACACAACGCAAGAGGAGATGTGAGGACAGTACACATCACCCCTCTTGTGACGTATACCATCCATTTATACCTGATAATCCTGATAGTTCATAACATACATATTACTCCTTCATACATCCAAAACTATAAAAACTTATATACATATAAGTAAACTTTCAACTCGTCCACAATGTACTTATACAAAACCATATCTCACCTCCCAACATATGTACAACTAGGTCTACATGCCACCTACATAAGGTTATATACACATACAACTCTTCAAACAAAACTAATTTCTGAAAACTCGAAGCTTAGGCAAGGCGAGCTGGAGTAGGCTAAGCACCGAGAACGTCCTCGCTACATGGGGAAAAAGAAAACATTGAAAACATGAGCTAACAGCCCAGTGAGTGACTAATTTTAACAAACTATTTTTAGTTTGAAAATCATCAAGATTAAATTAATTTCAACAGCATGAGTATAACATGGAATCATTTCATATTCATTGGATAAATCATGCTTAAATGCCCTTATCAAATTATACATGATTTTTCAGCAATTCATAAAGAAGTCAGTTTGGTTACAATGCTTCTCCTTAGTTGACGCAGAGCAAAACTCAACGCCCCAACGTAGAAAAAAAATAAAGCTCGATGCGGAGCAGGACTCAACGCACCAACGTATAACCTCTATGTGCACATAAGAACATGGTGGGTTGCTCAAGTACCTTCTCTATGTCCTTCAGTACTGGGTCCCGGGGAAACTCACGTGCCTTCTCATGTCCTTCAGCACTGAGCCTCCTCTAAAACATTTTCCTTTAAGGAAAACAATACTTTATACAAACAGTTCATATGCAAATCTTCCATAAGAAAACAGGGCAACCCTTAAGTCCATAACATTTCATAAACATACTTTTCAATACCTTTTAAAAACATAAACTATGCTTTGTAAATCGATTGATCACAAAATCATAATCAATTGGAAAACCGAACTAATATGTACAACAAAATCGTTGAGACAAGAAAAATGTCACTCACAACTCTTTCTAGGCCTTGGGTGGATTATATGCCTTTCCTATCTCCTCTTGGCCTGAAATAAACATTTTTCCTTACGTTACACTTTCCTTTACTTGATCGTTAAGTATGCATAATTAAACTCTAATCATTATTCATCACTGAGCCTCCCCTTTTCCCAAAGTAAACATAATAACCAAGATTACCAACGAAAATCCCACATTCCCAGTGAGATTACTAGCGAAACTACTCAACAGGACACGATACTAGCGACACCAGATAAGCGAGACTAGTGTGATTTACGTGAGGAGCGATACCTAGCGAGACCCAGCGAGTTTTGTGAGACGAAAAGCGCGTTCCAGCGACACTCGTCTCGCTACCTCTACTTTATTTACTCAGCGATACCCGACAGCAGAGATCTCCTCCTTTCCTTTTTGTTTTTACTTCTATCTGTTAAAAAGTCATATTTCCAGCACAAACTAAGATTTCTTTTCTTCTACAAACTTGTAAGGAATTGAATTTCTCAAATTACATCAAAATTTCAAGGCTTAACTCTGCTTCGTTCTCCAGCTATTCCAAAAACACTTCGCGTTTGCTCCAGTTTGCACAGCATAACTGTAACAGTTACTTTTACCTAAAATTCATATATTTATCTTCAATTTCAGCTCAACTATCCATCACAAGAATTGTTAAGAGTTATGTTAACTCACTGACCTTAAAATTTCAGCCCTAGACTCGATCTTCTCGATTCGTTCTACTCCAAACATCAGACACTGTCCAGTCTGTGTGTCCACAAACAACGTTCTGTTCCAGCTTAGATTTCAACACCAAAACGAGTAGACTTCCGTCCAAAATCCACAAGAACACCTTCTTCTACCTTCCCTTGTAGTTCGTCTGAAAAATGGAACCGACTTAAGCTCTCAAAAATGTCAAAAAATGATTAAACATTTAATTCACTTACCTATATATATACTATCGACTTAACCCTCATAAGCAGGCTGGCGCGCAGAGTTCTCATTCTTACTTCAACGGAAAGCACCCATAACGCAACCTACCTCTAACGCCTTCAACAATCATCCACACTCAACACATGGCGCCCTCAATGCCTCCTACCTTCATCGCTTACAACTCAATCATCCACACTCAACGCATGGCGCCCTCAACGCCTCCTACCTTCAACGCTTACAACTCAATCAATTATACCCGTCTTTAACGCATGGGGACCTTAATGCATGGCAACCTTATCAACGCATGGTAGGTCAAGTACATTTCTTCCCCCGCCAATGATCAACTTCTCCTCCAACGCGGGTGACTGTTTCAGCTCACAAAAACCCTTCGTGATTTCACCTTCAACGCATGGCCACTCAAAAGAAAAATGCTAGCTCTTCTCTTCTTTCATCAACGCATAGTCTTGGCCAACACTTAGCCAATTTTTTTTTTTTTTTTTTTTTTTTTTTTTGCTCTTTCACTCTCGGCTACTTTTCCTCTAACAACGCATAGCCACAATTTCACTTGCCTCCTCCCAACACTTAGTATTATAAGCCAGTGCTTACATTAGGAGTGCGGTTAGAGCTGTAATTTTTTTTTTTTAAATGCATAATACTTAACTTCCAACGCATACCTTGAACTAAGAACCATGCGCTCTTCAGTCATGTATATTCTATGTATGCGTTAATTGTATGCGTTAATCATTTCTTCGCCACATTGAATTTCTAATTACCTCTTTGCGTTGTCCCTTGTTGTAAATTCATTCTATGTACATATAATTATTCCCAACTTTTATCTTCGCATTGAAAAGTTGGTCACTGGATGATAATCATGCTTACACTTTTTGTACACTCTAAAGGTAGATTACTTTCAATGCGTCTGCATACTATTCCTTAGAAACGCAAACCTACTTTGCATGTATGTAAGTGGCCAATTCAAACCTCTTTTACAAAAATTTCCAACATAATTTTTGTTTACAATTTAAGCAATGAGGACCTTGCTACTCTCAAGTTTGGGGGTGGAAGAGGTTTGAACTGCCAAAGATAAAAATATGAGGAACTCATGTTAAAAAAAATAACAATAAAATAAAAAATAAAATAAATAAATAAATAAATAAAATAATAATAATAATAATAATAATAAATTCTTTTAAACGCAAAACTCCGCTGGCAAGACTAATATATTTATCTTGTTAAGAGTTTAACTGAAAACGATACCTGCTCGTAGTTAGTCGCCTCCATGCACCCCATAGTTGGTGTGTCAAAACGAAGGTGGGTAATTGTAATCAGCGATGCATAGATAAATAACAATCTCCAATGTCTAGTGAGGAAACCGACCTTAGGTAAGAGTTTAGTCGAGAAGTGCACTTGCCCGTAGTTGGCTGCCTCCATGCACCCCATCGTTGGTATGTCAAAACGAAGGTGGGTAACCCTACTCGACGCATGGTTAATATAGAAATAATAAAACAAATGAAAGAAAAAGGAACTTTATATCCTCATCTGTTCAGACTCAATGTTAAAAGAAGAAACAAAAATTTTGTGAATAATGAGTAAAAGAATTTTGAAAAGAAAGCTTGCTGCATACAAGTCAATGTGTTGAGAAAATGTTAGGGCTGATTGAAGTTTCTTAGATAGAAGTTATGCTTGAGGACAAGCATTTCTCTAAGTTTGGGGGTGTGATAACTTGTAGAAATACAAGTTATTATAGCCTCTCTCTTAGAAAAATAGAGATTAAATAGAGAATCATGCGTTAGTTTGTGTGGAATTTCATTAATAAATCTTCCTATGCGTTCTACTATCGTATTTTGATGAAGATAATTATTTTACAACTTTTTGAGTCTAAAACGCATGTTTTAACGCAGGAACGCAAACCTGTAGATGCGTTGACGACTTCTTAACGCAGGACTATGCGTTGGCAACCTGTTCTCCATGGACGCATGACCTAAACGAAATGTGAGCAACCTGTAAATGCGTTAACAACTTCTCAACGTAGGATGATGCGTTAGAACATATGGATGCGTCGACATAGGTTAACGCATGAACCCATTTCTCCATGAACGCATAACAACCAAAGACGCAAGGCAGCAGAAAATCAGATCAGAATCTTGAGAGATTGTCGGAAGATTGACATGCATGATCTGTGGCTAAAGTGGTGGATCTTAATTGAACCGAGAATTACGCAATTAGGCGAGATAGACGCATGATATCAATTTCGCCGCCAATCACGCAGATTTGCCATTGATTGCGAACGCAACCTCTATAAAAGGGCAAACTTGCAAGCTGAAAAAAGGGTTGTTGATTCTCGGAAGAATTCCTAAGTGACAGCAAAGTTCTCTCTAGAACACAATCGGAGACGAATAGCTCGAGAGAGAAGAGTCTTCCCTCCGACTGACCACTTCACAACAGAACTTCACGCTTCCATTCCGGCGACTTAAGACATTGACGCCTTTTTCTGCTTTCTATCTTGTTTTTTTCTAACTTGATTTTAGATTTGTGTCAAGACATTGAGCTATCTAAAATTGTATTCGTTCATTAATCTACAATTCTTCCATGTCTATTCATTTCTCTACACTTTCCGCATTTACTTTGAATCCATGAGTAACTAATCTTTCAAGGGTCAAGGGTTGCGTTAGCATCTATATAAGAACCATAGTGTAACTATTGCATCTTGTCAATTGTAAACTAATCCGATGCTTATATCCATCTAGCTAATCGATATAAGTAGTAATAATCAGACTGCTCGAGAGGGTAAGTGATTGTGGAACTCAATTGACAAGGCCAAGAAGTGTTACCTGTCTATAGGAATAACCTTGGTACTTAACACTCTTCTATGCGTTATAGACATATAATGCATAGTGGCTGACAACCGGGAGAAACGTCGCAAGTATGAATAGACTATCACCATGCGTTTCCGATTTTAAATGTTAACCAACCCGAACCCTGTTTTTACCCATTCACACAATTCAATTAGCTGACTTTGCTGTGTTGCATACCTTACATCTTCCACATTTTAGTTTAGTGTACATGTTATCGCTTTCTTAGTTAGATGCAAACAAACCTCTTACAAATATTTTTGGTTACCATTTCAGCTGTAAATAATCCAATTAATTACAGAATCAGCATAGTCCCTGTGTTCAACCTTGGACTCACCGAGAAAACCTATTTCTTTGCTTATACTTAGGTAAAGGATATGAAAACTTGGCAGAACTTAAACGCATAGCATTAAGCATAGTAAGACGCATAGTATGTTAAACGGATAGTATGTGAAACGCATAATAGTAGCTTAACTTGCGCATTGCATTAATATAATTTCATTTCACAATCTATCGCACAACAAACATTAAACCAAGCGCTTGTTAGGAGGCAACCCAATTTTATTGCTTTATTTAGTTGGCTTTTTTCTTTTTATTTTCTTTTCAATAAATCTTTGAGTCACTCATATGCTTTATCTCCCAGGATCTTGGTTTATCACGCAAAGTACTCCTTACACCAAGCCTGTTTGGTGGCTTCCTGCTTGCTTCCAGGCCTGTTCTTTCTTTGTTAGATGCTCTTATGCATTGAGGACAATGCATGATTCTAAGTTTGGGGTGGGAAGTGCCAGTCGTACTTTTGTGTGTTTTCTTATCCTGCTATGCATGTTTGTGAAGTTTTCATGATCATATGCATGTCAATTTTGAAAAATGTTGAAAATTTTGGAGCTTTCAAAGTTAATGGGAATGTTGTTTATGGTTGGGTGCTTTGATGTTGATTGCCCATGATGAGATTCGAATTTGCATAAAGATAACTTATTGTGGAAATAGAATAGCATTATCTTGAGTTAGATTCATTTAAGTCCCTCTTAAAATCTCCCATATTCTTAAGCACGTAGCCACTTTAATTCAGAATCTTTAACTGAAGAAAGGATTAAGTTGGGTGTATTTAGTTGTCACTCCGAAAGGCCCCATCGGTTAGAGAGTGGAAATGCATGATAGTTTGTAATCTTAGACTAAGGAAAAAGAAAAGAGTATACATGCCTTTAAGAAAAAGAAAAAAGTGTACACAAAAATGTATGAGCTTTATTTGCCTATCTTTTTAAATGTTAAACTTGTAATGAGTATGCATGGATGGGGTAAAAAGAGCTGGCTTTGATATGACCAGTAAGGACGTCTGGAAATTGACTAGGTATGAGTCCCTACAGTGAAAGAATGCAAGTTTAGGGCCCATGAAAAAAATATATGATTGAAAGGAACCTTAGTGGACATATTACTCACTTGAAATGTATGAATGCTTGAAGATTGGTGCATGAGCTAGAGAGGGGGAAAACTAAAGAAACTCTCTTAAGTCCTAATTTGAGTTCTAACATTTTAAATTGAAGGAGGCTTGCACACACACGCATGAGAGATAGCAAGATTTGGCCTTAAATGATTATAACGATATAGATATGCTTGCATATTTCTACTTAAGCTCTAAATGCTATTCTCTAAGACATGAGTCAATTGCACCCTTCTTCATCTAAACTCCCTATTATTTGATTCTATTTTTTGCTCAGGACGAGCAAATCTTTAAGTTTGGGGTGGTGATAAGCACTTGAAAAGTGTAATACCCTCTCTCCAAAAACCTAGGTATTCATAATGGCTAATAAGGATAAAATGATAAAAGATGTGGATTAACGGGACTTTTAAAATGAAAAAGTTAAGTTTGTGGAATTATTGAATAATGGTCAAGAAATTCTATGCGTTGAGATGAATGATATTAGGAAAAGGATGGATGTCTCGCCAAGGGTGAGAATGAAGGACTAAAGGTATAGTTGGGAATTGGTTGAAGTTAGATGTATTTTGGAAATCAGGTTGACGCATAGATGGTTAAGCTTTAATGTATAGTATTTAATATTGAGGAGTTACCAAGCTATGAGATGAGGTTTTAAATGATGGCAAGTTGAATGGGGTGAAGTACCATGCGTCGAAGATGTAAAGTGGAGTAGAACCATCACGTGGGAAAAGTATCTTGCGTTGGACAGGTTGACAACGCGTCGGGAAGTGAAGTTAAGGAAAGTAATGCGTTAGGCGTTGTGAAGAGCAATAGTATGGAGGAAAAAGGATCAAGAACTATTGAGTATTGATCACGACTATGCGTTGGTAAACCATGCGATAAGCTGTAACTATGCGCTGAAGGTTAGCGACGGATTGATAAACTATCCGATGGGCAATAGCTGTGCGACGGGAAACAGCTATGCGCTGGACGGGTGTGCTATGAAGGTTCATTGGGCTGATCAAGAAGTCCCCAAATATGGTATAGCATGTGCGGAAGAGGCCGTTAAGCGTTGAAGGTTATTATATTGGGAAAATTTCTATGCGTTGAAAAATTGCTATGCGTTGACAAAGCGACGCGTTGAGAAAACTAAAATTCTTAATAGCTAATGATTGAGAAATAACCTTACGTAGAAATGGTCTTATGAGCTAACAAAAAGGAAACTAAGTTCCAGCGTTGGATATGCTGTAGAGTTGAAAGTAAACCTAATAAAAGGAAACAATAGAAGGAGGGATATTAGAATAATTATTAAAGGAAACGGCTAAGTATGGGAGAAATTTGGAAGCAAAGCGTTGGGTTGAATAAGAGGATTATAATTTGGTTTACGTTATACACCCGGGAAGTACAGCGATGTATAGGAAGTTAAAGGAAATATTTACAAATGTTTGAGAGTGAAATAGCAGAGTATTGGATTAAGTGTTGATAAGAAGTCTTACTATGCGTTGATAAAGTTTATGCGTTGAGAAGGTTATCAGCTAGGCGTTGAGAAGGTTATCAGCTATGCGTTGAGGAGTTCACGTGTTAAGGACGGCTATTAGCTATGCGACGAGGGGCTTATGAGTTGAAGGTGGCTACCATTGGTTATTAAGGTTGTGAAGTAAACATAAGAACTAGAGTATGTGGTGAATGCATGCTAATCTATCTTAAGAGAAATAGTTTAAGTGCAAGGAAAAGGATTAAAAGAATAACCTTGGGAATAATCAAGGAATGTCCAAGGATAAGAAGATGGTCATGGACGCAGGATGAAGGTAAACGCAATAGGACCAACGCATACAGGAAGAGCTTAAGAAGGAGTTGTTATGGACATAAGGAAGGAGTTGGATGCATGGTATGATGCGATGAGGTACAAACGCATAATATTGGGCGTTTGTCATTAACGCCTAGTGGCATTGTGTAAGCACTAGTTTATAATAGTGCGGCTATGCATTGAAGGTGATCACGAATGGTTGTTGTGACCTGAAGTAGTCGCCGCGTTGGCGGGGGAAGAAACGTACTTGGCTTACCATGTGTTGGTAAGGTTGTTATGCGTTGAGGTCCCTATGCATTTAAGACAGAGTTATCTCTATGTGTCGAAGACAGTAGTGTAGTTGGCTGAGAGTTAGAAAAGTGAGTAGTAAAGCTCAAACCTTAAAGGGAACTCAAAGAATGCATGAGGGCGTTGTGCTGAATGAATGGTTGTCTATTGGAAAATGTTGGACGCATAAGATAAGTTTATAAAGGCTAGGTGGCTTCATATAGACTTGACACCTTAAAGTAGGAGGTGTTAAAAAGGCATGGTAAGTGTTTCATGCAAGGTGACACTTGGACTAATGCATGGTTAGTTAGACATGCAGCGTGACATGTGGCAATCAAGTGGCAAAAAGAGAGGAGAAGTAGGATGGCAAGCCCTCTATAAATAGAACCCTGAGGGAAGAGTAACGACTGATGATTCGGAAAATAAGAATCCTTGAGAGAAAGAGGAGAAAGAAGGCAGAAGAAGGAACCCTTGCGTTTGTAAAAGGAGGTTTGCGTCCAAGGAAGTTGACGCATCTAGGAGATCTTGCACAAGGTCGACGCATCCAGAAGACCTTGTACACTGCGTCCATTTGAGCTACCTTGCGGGTTAGAAACGCAAGCCTTGCGTTCAAGGAGCTCGGGGAAGGCAGAATTTCAAGGGAAAGAGGAAATTCTTAAGTGATTAGTGAGTGACACCTTTCTCCTTCAAATCAGTCTTCACTGGAAATGTTCTTTAAGATATGGTTTGTAATGAATCATTTGAAACGCATGATATTTGATATATTGTTTAAAAAGGCATGTTTTATCTAATGGTTTTTAGATATTGAAACGCATGTTTCGGAATGTTGGTTATCAAGAATTATGTTGTTTTCTATAAAAGGTTTTAGATGAACTATTTGTGTAAGCTGTTGAATAAAATGTTTAAGAGGAGGCTCAGTGCTCATGGACTTGAGAAGGCACGTGAGTTTCCCCGGGACCCAGTACTCAAGGACATGAGAAGGTACTTGGGCAACCCGCCATATTCCTATGTGCACATAGAGGTTGATTTGGCTGGTGCATCGAGTTTTGCTCCGCATCAGGCCAGGGATGATTTCGACGTTGAGAGCGTTGAGTCTTGCTCTGCCTCAACTAAGGGAAAAGATTGAAAAACCAAACGGTTTTCTGTTTAATCATTCTGGAAAACGTTCTATTGATTTGGAACAGATTTACGAGATTGATAAAGTTTTATGGAAAATCTGTTTCTGTTGATTTATCGTGTTAAATCCTTGTTTTAATGCGTATTAATGTAACATGCATGTTTTCGAATAAAAGATAGTTTTACAGAATTTGTCACTCACGGGGCTCTAGCTCACGTTTTCCATTTTTTTCTCTAATTTTTCAGGTAGCGAGCGAGTTCGGGATGCTTTGCCTACGTAAAAACCTCGTCTGGGCCGTCTTTAGTGAAAATAGTTGGACAGTGAACCTTACAGAGGAGCCAAGGTTGCTGTCTTCACATCTCCTCTCGGATTATAGAGGATAATTCGGGAGGGGGTGTGACAAAAAGTGCTTTCTATTTTCTCAAATTAAAGGAGTTTATAATAGATTTAACTTGTTTGCTAGTGGTTTTCAGGTTAAAATGAGGAAAATAAGAAGAAAATACCAAAAGATCAAAACAGAGCAAGAATAGGGTGAAAAAGAGAAGAAAATAACAAAGTTGCCAAAATTGGGGCAGCGCCGCAGCACTAAAACCCGAGAGTAGATCTGCGCATCAGAGTCGTAGCGCTGCGGCGCTCTCTTTCCATAATTGGCGATGCCGCAGCGCCAATTTCCTTTTTTGAAAAAAATGTACTTTTGGAAAGTTTTCTTGGGTGGAATACTTTATAAATTTGGGGGTTTCCAGCAGCCCTAATCATCAATCAAAGCAAGAAATTACAGACCAAAAGAGTCACAAGAAGGAGAGAATTGAGTGAAAGTTCATAAAAGAGTTCAAAGAGTGAGTTAGTTGCAAGGAAGAGAAAAGAGTTCAAAAGAGTCGTGGTGCCATTCGAGTTCCGACGTGAGAGCCAAGGAGATTTTGACGGTGGTACCTCAATCAAGAGCCCCCATTTCAGTAGAGTTTCTCTTTCTTTACACTATTTAAATGTTTATATTGTTTGAACATGTTGCTTCAGGCTATGAGTGGTTAAACTCTTTAGTTTTAGGGTTTTGATGAATTGTTTATGAATTCATGTTGATCTTGTAGACTTTTATGGTTTTGTTGGAATAATTATGCTTTTCATTGTTATTGTGTTTAATTCTTATGGATTGACCATCTTCACATGTTAGGTTAGATGTATGACTGAGAGATTGTATGTTTAACTTGATCCATAACGATGAATTGTTGTTAATCTATCACGAGACTAGTCTTAATGCCATGTAATTTATATTGGTTTCAAGAGATTAGTAATCAATCGAGTTGCATGAGAAAGGGTTGTTTTTTAGAGAAAATAATTTGGAATTAAGTTTCTAGACTTAGGCATATAAATTACAATAAAATCCATGAATTCTATAATATTGGATGATGAAATAAACGAAGATTCATTACCCTAGAACTCTCTTTGACTCTTGTGTTTCTCACTTTATTACTTTCCTTATTTAGTTTTTATTTTCCATAATTCACAAATTCAATTCCAATCCTTAAATAAAATTGATTCAACTCTAGAATAGCTAAGTAACTTTAACCTTCACAATTGGATCATCAGTGGAACGATATTCAAACTTTATCATCTTATATTATAACTTGATCGGTACACTTGCGACTCACATTTAAAGTGGCGCAATTAGGAAACGCATGGAAGACTATCAAGTTGGAAATTTTGGCTAGGTGGTATTAGGTGGATGAGGTATGTTGGACGCATACCCTATAGGTTGAAGGAGAAATGGTTAAGTGTTGAGTGATTGAAGTTGGAAGCAAGGGGAGTGTGTGTAAGAAAGAAGGTGTGGAACACATAGGGGAAAAAGTTGGAAGCATAGGCTTGAAAGAGTGCTCTATCAACATATAAAGGAGTTAATAAGGAGTCTATAGAAGTGTGTGGGGTAGACTTGGATGCAAGACCTTAGGAATAGGTCATGTTGGATGCATTTTTTATGTTAGGAAAGGAAAATCGACGAAGTGTAAGGAGGTTGGATGAAGAAAAGAGAGCCAAAGAGATCATACATTAAAAATTCCAATATGAACGCATGAGAGGAAGTGAGTTGGACGCATGGACCATCTCCTGGGCCTAGGTTGGACGCATAGTAGGGAAGAGAAATGTTCTAAGTGGCTTCATTGAGTCTAACACATCATAAGTAGGAGATGTCATGATGCATGGCTAAGACATCATACAAGAAGACTTGTGGAGCAAGTGTGTCTTAATGCATGTTGAAGTATGCATGCATGGTGCCAAGTTTGTAGTCAATTTATGGAGAAAGGTTAGATGACAAAGTTTGTCATCCAACTCCTATAAATAGGTCCTAAATAGGTCCGAGAAGTCACTTGTTCATTCACTTAAAATCATCTTCTAAAGCTTGTTTGAGATAGTTTAAGGGTGTATTCGGGAAAAACTAGGTGTCCAACTACATCATCAGGCGTCCAAGAGAGCAGTAAGGCATCCACATAGCAGAAACCTTGCGTCCAACAAGCTGCCCTGCGTCCAACAGTGTCTGTCTTGCGTCCAACAATGTTTGTTTTGCGTCCAGAGGAGCTGCTTTGCATCTAAGGGAGGTTCTTTGTGTTCAAGAGTGTTTTCAGGCATTTCAGAAGAATTTCCAAGGCTCTAAAGTTTTTCCCATTGCTATTTTCTTAGTTCCAAAAGCTAAGAAGGGACCGGGAAGCCTAAACTAGCCAACTTGTGTTCAAAGCAGGGAAATGAGGCTTTATAGTTCCACAACTACTTTTCTGTCAGTGGTTATTAATAGTTCTCTTACGTTGTGTGATGTTACTATGCGTACTATTATAGGATTATGATTATTATCTGTTGCTTACAAGCTATGGTGGAGTTTTGTGTTATAATGTGCGTTAAGGATCCTAGGACGACACAGGATGGTCAGAAGATCTAAGGATCTAGTTCTGAGCCTGTGCTAGATTTTTAGCCTCACGGGATAGTCAGGGGGTGTCGGAAACCTAGCACCTGATCTGGTGAGCAGTATCTCTTGTGGGATGGTTAGAGGATCGATGAGTCTAGCTTATGATCCCTCAGAGGTAAGGTTATGTGCAAATACAACTTAGATGACATTGTTGTGCTAGAGTGTGCCAACAAAATAGTTCAGTAATGAGTTTAAGTAGGAATGAGAGGTTTGAGTATACTTTCGTTATAATTGTACCTATTGATGGCTTACTATAACAATTATTATGTTTAAAGGGTCGTGTGAACCTTAGTTATACTTGGCCACTCACTAAACTTCGTGAAGCTCATCCTTTCTTTATGATTTCTTTTCAGGTAGCAACCAAGTTCCCATTGTTGTTCGAAGTCGAGGTCTCCCGAGATATAATGTCAAACGTTTTATAGGCGGGAATTTGTATAATCTATGATTACATTGTCTGTAAACAAACTCTATAATCAGTTGTTTAAGTAAACATCATGCTTAACCAGGAAATACAATGAAATTAGTGATAAATGTTGTAAAAAGGATTCACGTTTTCACATCTCTTCCTAGGTTAAAAAGGTAACTCGGGTTGGGTTGGGATGTGACACTTGTGGTGGTCCACGAAGTGTTCATGATCAAAATATTGAAGGAATTGGATTAAATTTTGAGCTACAACAAGTAAGTGTTCTTTCCTTCTTTTTCAGTTTTAGAACAAACATGTTTAATCTTTAAAATTGATGTAATTATAGTGCTTTAGATCCTAATTGCTTCCGCTTTTATGTTGCTAACTCCTTTAGCCACCTTCTGCTTCCAAATTTCACAATTTAATCTTAGCTTGCCACCTAATTATTCCTTAATTAAATAATAAATATACTTAACCTAAAATCACAAGAACTTGGACACCTACCTCTTAGTTCAATCTTCAATGCCTAGCACACACCTTTAAAGGTTCTTTGCTAGCTCCATGCTTACTCTTCTCAACACCTACTTGGCTTAGGCTCCTCAACACACACTTGGCTTTAGGCTCTTCAACACCCATTTGGCTTAGGCTTCCTCAACGCCTACTTCCTTAAGACTTTGATAACCTTTGCCACCTAGTCAAGTACAACATCTACTTTCGGCTAGCTTTCACCAAAGCTCAATGCATACATGCAAAGGTCCAACCACACCTTTTGCCGCCAAGGTAGACTTTTTCAATTCCACGCCCAACAAGCATGTTCCTTTCCACGCATCACTTGGCCCTAACATTGGAAAATGTTGCAAAGTCAACAAGCTATACTCCAATTACTTTAACTTGCAAGACTAAGAATAAGTTAGGGCTTACACAAAGCACATAATTCAGCTTACATGATGCATCTTGGTAACACCAAGATGTACAAAATATTGAAGGGACATTACTGGTGGTCAGGAATGAAGCGTGAGATAGCTAAGTGATAACTTGTAGAACTACAAGTTATTATAGCCTTTTTCATAGATAAATAGAGTTTAAATAGAGAAGCATGCGGTAGTTTATGATAAATTCTATTAATAAATCTTCCTTTGCGTTATACTCTTGTATTTTGATGAAGATAATGATTTTACCACTTGTTGAGCCTAAAACGCATGTTTTAACGCAGGAATGCAGACGATGCGCTGATGACTTCTTAACGCAGGACGACACGTTAGCAATCTGTTCTTCATGGACGCATGATCTGAACGGAACGCAAACAACCTAACGACGCTTTAACAACAACTCAACGCATAACTATGCGTTAGCAACCTACGACGCGTTAACATCGGCCAAACTATGCATGGACGCGTAGACAACCGTTACGGCAAGGCGCTGAGAATCAGATCGGAATCTTGAGAGATTGACGGATGATTGACAGACATGATTTGCGGCTTGAGTGGTGGATCTTAATTGGCTCGACAATCACGCAATCAGGCGAGATGGACGCAGTATCAATCTCGCCACCAATCAAGCAGATCTGCCATTAACTGCGATTTCATCATCTATAAAAGGCAGCTCTGCGAGATGAGAAAGGTTGTTGATTCTCGGAAGGACTCCATAAGTGACAGCAGAGTTCTCTCAGACTTCAGCCGGAGACAAATAGCTCGAGAGAGAAGAGTCTTCTATCCGCCGCACCACTTCACAGCAAATCATCACGCTTCCATCCGGGCGACTCAAGACATTGACGCCTTCCCTGCTTTCTTTCTTACTGTTCTTTCTTAATTTTAGATTTGTATCAAGGAATTGAACTTATCGAAAATTGTATCTCATTTTCATCAATAGAATTGTCTTCCATGTTTACTCACTTTTTTCAACTATCCGCTTTATACTTTCAAACCATGAGTAACTAATCACTCAAGGGTCTAAGGTTGCGTTAGCATCTAGCTAGGAACCACAGTGTAACTATTTTATCTTGTCAATTGCGAGCTTAATCCGATGCTTATGTCCATCTGACAAATCGATATAAGTAGTAATAATCAGACTGCTCGAGAGGGTAAGTGTAACACCCTGTCCCCGAAAACCTAAGTATTCATATAACTAGTAGGGATAAAAAGGGATAAAAGTGTGTGGATTAGCGGAACTTTTAAATGAAAAGTTAAGATTGTGTAACTACTGAATTATTGGTAACCACTGTAACGCATGAAATCCAATTAAAAACCAAATCAATATAATCCCTGTGTTCGACCTCGGACTCACCGAGAACACCTATTACTTTGCTTATACTTGGGTAAAAGAATAGGAAAACTTGACAAGACCACCAACGCCTAGTGATAGAACGTATAGCATGATCAAAGCATGATATGTTGAACACATAAACACATCCTTTAGCACTTTGCGTTAGGCTAATTTAAACATACAATTCACACAACACTAAGTACGTGGCTAAATGTTTGATTTGTTAGCAAGTTAAACCTGAATGTTAAAGGGCAGCAAGACTCCTAAATCCATTACCTATACCGGAATGAAAATGGAAACATGTAACAATGGAATTTGATAACTTGTAGAAATACAAGTTATGATAGCCTTTTTCTTAGGAAAATAAAGATTAAATAAAGAAGTATGCGACAGTTTATGTTGATTTTTATTAATAAATCTTCCTTTGCGTTATACTTGTCACACCCTACTTTTTAAGAAACCGATGCGTTGAAGAGTCTATGAAGAAAAGAGGTAAAAAACCATGTTGGACGCATGGTCAGGACTAGGTAACGCATGGTAAGGGTGGACGCATGGAAGTAAACCGAGAAGGGAAAGAAGTGAAATGCATAGGCAAGAAAGGAAAAAGTTATGTTGTGAAGTGTTGAAAGAGATTTAAGTCTTGGAAAGATAGAATACTTTAGCAAATTGAGTAACGCATAGACTTATAGCAAGGAATGTTCACAAGTGTTGGAGAAGGTTGTGAAGTAAACATAAAAACTGGAGCATGTAGTGGACGCATGTTAATCTATCTTTAAGAGAAATAGTTTAAGTGAAAGGAAAAGGTTAAAAGAATAACCTTGGGAATAATCAAGGAATGTGCAAGGATAGGAAGATGGTCATGGATGCAGAATGAAGGTGAACGCAACAGGACCAACGCATAGAGGAAGAGCTTGAGAAGGATTTGTTGTCATTGACGCCTAGTGGCATTGAGTAAGCACTGGTTTATAATAGTACGGCTATGCGTTGAAGGTGATCACAAATGGTTGTTGTGAGCTGAAGTAGTCACCGCGTTGGCAGGGGAAGAAACGTACTTGGCTTACCATGCGTTGGTAAGGTTGTCATGCGTTGAGATTCCTATGCGTTGAAGACAGAGTTATCTATATGCATCAAAGACAGTAGTATAGTTGGCTGAGGTTAGAAAAGTGAGTAGTGAAGTTCAAACCTTAAAGAAAACTCAACGAACGCATGAGGGCGTTGTGTTGAATGAAAAGTTGTTCATTGGAAATGTTGGACGCATAAGATAAGTCTATTAAGACCAGGTGGCTTCGTATATATTTGACACCTTATCAGTAGGAGGCGTTGAAGACATGTTAAGTGTTTCATGCAAGGTGACACTTGGACTAATGCATGGTTGATTAAGCATGCAGCGTGACATGTGGCAAACAAGTGGCACAAGGAGAGGAGAAGTTGGATGGCAAGCTCCCTATAAATAGAACTTTGAGGAAAAAGGAGTGACTGATGACTCTAAAAGAAGAATTCTGGAGAGAAAAGGGAAGAAAGAAGGCAGAAAGGAAGAATCCCTACGTCCGTAGTAGGAGTTTGCGGCCAAGAGAGAAGGTATTTTGATAACTTAGCTATTTTATGTAAAAGAGGTTGTCTTGCGTCGAAAAGGGGTCGGCCTTGCGTTGAGGACAAAGATAATATCCAAGGTGAACGCGGCGTCCAAAGTTAGGTGATGCGTTCATGTTGGACCTTGCGTCCAAGAGAGGGTGACGCATCCTGAAGAGAAGTAAGAAGAGTCGGGATGCACTTTGCGGAAATAATCAACCTTGCGTTGAAGGACAGGGGTTGCGGTAGTTACCAACCTTGCGTTGAAGGGCAGGGTTGCGTTCAACCGAGCTGATAGAGGAAAAATGGAGCCTTGCATTCCAGAGTTAGAACGCTGCGTCCAAGAAGCTCGAGAAGAGGAAATAGAGGAAAGGAAAAGGAATTATTCTTTGGCAAGTACAGGTGAGTAACACCTGCGTTTTACAAAATATAAATGAGTTCTTATGAATCTAATTTCATGGGTTTTAAATGAATAAATGCATGCGTTTTACTTGTAAACTTTGAGTATGCTGGTTACTTGCTATGAGTTTATAAACGCATGGTGATTGGTTAATAGTTGTTTCATGACTTTTCTGAAAAGCATGGTGTTATATGATTTCAAGAAAGATTTGAAAATAGACTTGTATGAAAAGCATGCAGTTTGATATTAAAACTGGAAATTGAATTTAGCATGCTGATGAGGTGAGATTTGGAAACGGTTAATTTATGAGTTATTAATAAAATGTTTCCAAAATATGTATGATGTTTTATAAAACTTTAAAAAGGGACCCCAATGCTCAGGGACTTGTAGAAGGGATTGTGGGCGGCCCGGATTATAAAGGTACCCAGGGACTTGTAGAAGGCAAATGGGTAACCTAGATATAGAAATGGGACCCCAATGCTCAGGGACTCGTAGAAGGCATTGAGGGCAGCCCGAATTCTAGTACCTATGTGCACATAGAAGTATATACGACGCTGATGTGTTGATATTACTCCACACAGCTAAGGAAAATCGACGTTGAGGAGCGTTGAGCATTGCTCCGCCTCAACTAGGGAAAATGATTCTGAAATGAATGAGATTTTTTAGTATTTATTCTGAAACGGACAAGCAGTTTTCACAATGGTATTTGAGTATAATTTAATATGATTTGAACTGTTATATTTTATGCGAGTTTGACCAGTTTTACAGTTAAAATATATTGTTTTCAGAAAACCGTTACTCATTGAGCTGTTAGCTCACCCTTTCTATATGTTTTTCATTTTCAGGTAGCATGACAGTTCCCGTTGCCGATCGAAGTCGAGGTTTGTCAAGAGCATGATAATGGTATTACCGTCCTAGGAAGGGTTTTATACGTAAGTGAGGCGAAGTTGACAGTAGATTATTTGACAGGGTAGTCAGTAACTGCTGTCCTCACACTCCGTCTCGGGCTACGGGAGGATAGTTCGGGGTGGGGTGTGACAATACTCTTGTATTTTTATGAAGATAATGATTTTACCACTTTTTGAGTCTAAAACGCATGTTTTAACGCAGGAATGCAAACGATGCATTGACAACTTCTTAACGCAAGACTATGCGTTAGCAATCTATTCTTCGTGGACGCATGATCTGAACGGAACGCGAACCTGTAGATGCGTTAACTACTCAACGCAAGACTATGTGTTAGCAATTCATGACGCGTTGACATCGGCCAAACTATCCATGGACGCATAAACAACCATCAATGCAAGGCAGCAGACAATCAGATCAGAATCTTGAGAGATTGTCGAATGATTGACATACATAATCTGTGGCTAAAGTGGTGGATCTTAATTGACCCGAGAATTACGCAATCAGGCGAGATGGACGCATGATATCAATCTCGCCGCCAATCAAGCAGATTTGCCATTGATTGCGAACGCAACATGTATAAAAGGGCAAACCTGCAAGATGAGAAAGGGTTGTTGATTCTCGGAAGAATTCCTAAGTGACAATAGAGTTCTCTCCAGACCTCAACCGGAGACGAATAGCTCGAGAAAGAAGAGTCTTCCCTCCGCTTGACCACTTCACAGCAGAACCTCACGCTTCCATCCAGGCGACTCAAGACATTGACGCCTTTCCTGCTTTCCATCTTAGTTTTTCTATCTTGATTTTAGATTTGTGTCAAGACATTGAGCTTATCTAAAGTTGTATTTCGTTCATCAATATATATATTTCTTCCATGTCTACTCATTTCTCTATACTTTCCGCTTTTTACTTTCAATCCATGAGTAACTAATCTCTCAAGGGTCTAGGGTTGCGTTAGCATCTAACTAAGAATCATAGTGTAACTATTTCATCTTGTCAATTGCAAACTTAATCCGATGCTTATGTTCATCTAGCTAATCGATATAAGTAGTAATAATCAAACTGCTCGAGAGGGTAAGTGATTGTGGAACTCAATTGACAAGGGCCAAGAAGTGTTACTTGTCTATAGGAATAACCTTGGTTCTTAACACTCTCCTATGCGTTATAGACATATAACGCATAGCGGCTGACAACCGGGAGAAGAGTCGCAAGTATGAATAGAATACCACCATGCGTTTCCGATGTTAGATGTTAACCACCCGAACCCTATTTTTATCCATTCATTCAAATCATTAGCTGACTTTGCTGTGTCGCATGCCTTTCCATCTTCCATAATTTAGCTTAGTGTACATACTATCGCTTTCCTTAGATTAGAAGCAAACACCTCAACTCATTATTTATGGTTACCACTACAACGCATATAATCCACTTAAATATAGAATCAACATAATCCCTGTGTTCTACCTCAGACTCACCGAGAAAACCTACTCCTTTGCTTATACTTGGGCAAAGGAGAGGAAAACTTGACAGATCACCAACGCATGACATTTAAGCATAATAAGACACATAGCATGTTCAACGCATAGTATGTGAAACGCATCATCATAGCTTACTTGCACCTTGCGTTTGTAAATTTCCATTTCCATAATTCATGCACAACAAGTTTTTGGCGCCATTCCCGGGAACTTGAGATCTGTCTTACAACAGAATTTCTGTTTCATTTACCACAAACTTCAAGTGGTTATGACAAAGTGTGGGTGATTGTGGATAGACTTACTAAGACATCATAATTCTTACCAGTTAAAATAACTTATACCTTGGATAAATTGGCACAAATATATGTAGACAAGATAATAAGCCAATATGGAGTTCTAGTAACGATTATGTCTGATCAAGACCCAAGATTTACTTCTAAGTTCTGGACTACTTTATAGTAGGCTCTTGAAACTAAGTTACAGTTTAGTATAGCTTTTCATCCTCAAACCGATGGCCAGTCAGAAAGGACTATCAAAACTTTGGAAGATATGTTGCGGCCTTTCATCCTCAAACCCATGACCTTAGCCACTCACGCCCACAACACTGCACAGGACTGCCCTATTTGGCAACTCCTACACACCCGCACAGCCTCACTACCTCACAGGCGCGTGCACACACGTTCGACATTGACCAAACACTCACACCCACGCGTCAAAGTCCCACCTGGTGGGTGTCGACCTTACACACAGACTGAGGCATCTAGCTACTCCGCGTCCAGCGATAACCCTTCTTCAGCCACACACGCCTCTGTCTGCCAATGTTACCTGTTCCACCCCCTCCTGGGTACCCTTTTAACCTAGGAGAAAGTGTGAGGACAGCAGACACTGACCCTCTTATGGCATCTACTGTCAACTTTATAATTTGACCAACCACCAAATAAATAGATATATATACATTAATTGAACATCAATCTTTAACTAGAGTTAAGCTATCATAAAAATACTGATTTACATTCAACCTTTAATTTACATAAGTTCACTAACTTCCGCTCCTTAACCCTCTATATGTACAACACAGGTTTAAGATCAAATATTTACAATGCTCAAATTTTTGACACTGATGGTGGGCCCAAATGAGTTGTTGTATAGGCTAAGCACCCCGAACTTGCTCGCTACCTAAAAAATAGAAAACAGGGAAAAACATGAGCTAGGTTGCTCAGTGAGTGTCATATTTAGTAAAAACCTTCCTTTAACTCAGAAACTAATCAAAATCATAATCAATTTATGACAATAAGTAAATAACATCAGTTCATTCCCATATCCAAGCAAAACATGCTCAAGTAGTGTTGTCATACTGTCACACCCTACTTTTAAGAAACCGATGCGTTGAAGAGTCTATGAAAAAAAAAAGAAGTAAAAGACCATGTTGGACGCATGGTCAGGGCTAGGTAACGCATGGTAAGGGTGGACGCATGGAAGTAAACCGAGAAGGGAAAGAAGTGAAACGCATAAGCAAGAAAGGAATAAAGTTATGTTGTGAAGTGTTGAAAGAAATCTAAGTCTCGGAAAGATATAATACTATAGCCAATTGAGTAACGCATAGACTATTAGCAAGGAATGTTCACGAGTGTTGGATAAAGTGGAAGGTGAGAAGTATGTTTAAAGATTGGAACAAGAGGTGGACGCATACTACTTTATAATTAGAAAATGTTTTGGTGCAAGGAAAAAGGTTAAATGAATAACCTTGGAATACAAGCACAAGAACGCATAGAGGGAATACTCAAGGAATCCTTAAGGAAAGGAGGAAGATCATGGACGCATGATAGTATGCGGTTCCGACTGACGCATGGTATTATGCAGTAAGACAAACGCATAGTAGTGTGCGTTGAGATGTTGATGCCTAGTAGTATGCGGTGGAAGAACGAGTTCAAAGGAAGTATGGCCGAGAGTTAGAAAAGTGAGTAGTGAAGCTCAAACCTTAAAGGAAACTCAATGAACGCATGGGGGCGTTGTGACGAATGAATAGTTGTTTATTGGAAAATGTTGGACGCATAAGATAAGCTTATAAAGGTTAGGTGGCTTCATATAGATTTGACACCTTAAAAGTAGGAGGTGTTATAATGCATGTTAAGTGCTTCATGCTAGGTGACGCTTGGATACATGCATGGTTAATTAAGCATGCAGCGTGACATGTGGCAAACAAGTGGCAAAAGGAGAGGAAAAGTTGGATGGCAAGCTCCCTATAAATAGAACCTTGAGGGAAAAGGAACGACTGATGACTCTGGAAGAAGAATTCTGGAGAGAAAGGGAAGAAAGAAGGCAGAAAGGAGGAATCCTTGCGTCCGTAGTAGGAGTCTGCAGCCAAGAGAGAAGGTATTTTGACAACTTAGCCATTTAATGTAAAAGAAGTTGTCTTGCGTTGAAAGGGGGTCGGCTTTGCGGTAAAGACAAACACTATGTTCAAGGTGAACGCGGCGTCCAAAGTTAGGTGAGTTCAAGTTGGACCTTGCGTCCAAGAGAGGGCGACGCATCCGAAAGAGAAGAAAGAAGAATTGGGATGCACTTTGCAGAAGTAATCAACCTTGCGTTGAAGGGCAGGGTTTGCAGTAGTTATCAATCTTGCGTTGAAGGGCAGAGTTGCGTTCAACCGAGCTGACAGAGGAAAATGGAGCTTTGCGTTTCTGAGATTAGAACGCTACGTCCAAGAAGCTCGGGAAGAGGAAAGGAAGAAGAAGTATTCTTTGGCAAGTACAGGTGAGTAACACCTACGTTTTACAAAATAAAAACGAGTTCTTTATGAATATGATTTTATGGGTTTCTAATGAAATAATGTATGCGTTTTCATATATAAAGCATATGAATATGTTGTTTATAGAGATAAGAGCATGCGTTTATATATACATAAAAGAATATGAGCCATCTGAGAGCATGCGTTATATATAAAAAGCTCATGAGTATGTTGAGTAAATAGAAATGAATGTAGTAAGATGCATGCTGTTGATAATACAAGATTTTCATTGGAAGCATATTGCTAATCATAAATGATGTTTCTAGAACATAGTGTATTATATAATTCCTAGACATGGCACCCTAAAGCTCAAGGACTAGAGGAAGGCAAATGGGTAGCCAGAAAATACAAATGGGACCCAATGCTCAAGGATAAAAGGAAGGCATATGGGCAGCCTGGGTTATAATATCTAAAATACAAATGGGACCCAATGCTCAGGGATAAAAGGAAGGCATATGGGCAGCCCGAGTTATAATATCTATGTGCACATAGAAGAATATATATATACGACGCTGATGTGTTGAGATTACTCCACACAGCTAAGGATAATCGACGTTGAGTAGCGTTAGCGCCTCAACTAAGAAAAAGATAAGGAGTGAATTTGACGTTGAGAAGCGTAGAAGCAATGCTCCGCCTCAACTAAGGAAAATGTTTAGAAATGAATAAGATCTTTGAGTATTTTCCAGAAATAAGCATGCAAAACCTAATAATGGTGTTTGAGTAGAAATTAACATGTTTAGAAGCGATATTATTTAGATTGACCAGTTTCACAGTTAAAATAAGTTATTTATAAAAACTGTTACTCACTGAGCCGTTAGCTCATTCTTTTATATGTTTTCCATTTTCAGGTAGCATGACAGTTCCCATTGTCGATCGAAGTGGAGGTTTGTCAGGAGTGTGTTAATGGTATTACTGTCCTAAGAAGGATTTAAAAGATAATAAGAAGAAGTTGACAATGGTTTATGCAACAGGGTAGTCGGTAACTGCTGTCCTCACACTCCGTCTCGAGCTACGGGAGGGTAGTTCGGGGTGGGGTGTGACACATACCATATATGCTCATTTTCAAAAAGAAATATGAAAATTCGATATATTTCAAAAACATTTTCCTTAGTTGAGGCGAAGCGGAGCTCAACGTCGAAAACATCCTTAGTTGGGGCAGAGTTGTCACACCCCCTCCCAGGTACCCTCCTAACCCAGGAAGCAGTGTGATGACATTAGACACCAACCCTCTTACGGCATCCACTGTCAACCATAAACTTTTCCTTTACCTAGTAAATAGTTATAAACCATAATCGACTTCATACATACACCAGAGTTAACTTGCCATACACACATCCTTTCACTTAACCATATAATAGCATAAGTACACAACAACTTCTTTAACCCTCTCTATATGCACAATACATGATCCAGTTCAAATATTTACAATTTTCAGAAAACTAAACACCAATGGTAGACCCAGACGAGATCTTGCGTAGGCTAAGCACCCCAGACTCGCTCTCTACCTGGAAAACAGAAAAACAAGGAAAGCATGAGCTAGATTGCCCAGTGAGTGACTAGTTTCGTAAAACCTTCTTTGGCTCGAAAACTATCATAGTAGAAACATTTTAACACAATGCGTATGAAACATCAATTCAAGTCATATTCAAACAAAACATGCTCAAAAGCCATTGTCAAATCATACATGCTCATTTTAGAAAAAGATACTCAGAAATTCTGTTTGTTTCAAATCATTTCCCTTAGTTGAGGCGGAGCGGAGCTCAACGCTGCTCAACGCTACTCAACATCGAAAACATCTTTAAATCATTTCCCTTAGTTAAGGCGGAGCAGAGCTCAACGCTACTCAACGTCGAAAACATTTTAAAATCATTTCCCTTAGTTGAGGCGGAGTGGAGCTCAACGCTTCACAACGTCGAAAACATTTTAAAATCATTTCCCTTAGTTGAGGCGGAGCAGAGCTCAACGCTATTTAACGTCGAAAACATTTTTTATTCATTTTCTTTAGTTGAGGTGAAGCGGAGCTCAACGCACCCAACGTCGAATATCCTTAGCTGTGTGGAGTAATCTCAACACAACAGCGTCGTACGTTCCTCTATGTGTACATAGGTATCATAATCCGAGCTGCCCATATGCCTTCTTCGAGTCCTTGAGCATTGGGGTCCCATTTCCATATCCAGGTTATCCATTTGCCTTCTTCGAGTCCTTGAGCATTGGGAACCTTTTCTATATTTCGGCTACCCATTTGCCTTCTTCGAGTCCTTGAGCTTTGGGAGTCTTTTCAAAGATTTTATAAAAATACACAACATTTTTTGACAACATCTTATCAGAAATTCATAAGTTACACATTTCCAAACCTTCCATAAAATCATATATTATCATCAGCATGCTTTTCATAAAACTCATTCAACAACCAGCATGCTTAAATACTTTTCAATATAAAACGCATTATATGCATAGCGATAACTTATAGAAATACAAGTTATGATAGCCTTTTTCTTAGATAAATAGAGATTAAATAGAGAAGCATGTGGAAAGTTATGTGAATTTTTATTAAGAAATCTTCCTTTGCGTTATACTCTTGTATTTTTAGGAAGATAAATGATTTTACCACTTTTTGAGCCTAAAACGCATGTTTTGACGCATGAATGCAGACGATGCGTTGATGACTTCTTAACGCAGGACGACGCGTTAGCAATTTGTTCTTCGTGGACGCATGATATGAACGGAACGCGAACAACCTGACGATGCGTTAACAACTATTCAACGCATAACTATGCGTTAGCAAACTACGACGCGTTGACATCGGCCAAACTATCCATGGACGCATAGACGACCATCAATGCAAGGCGCCGAGAATCAAATCAGAATCTTGAGAGATTGTCAGATGATTGACGAACATGATTTGTGGCTAAAGTGGTGGATCTTAATTGACCCGAGAATTACGCAATCAAGCGAGATGGACGCATGATATCAATCTTGCCGCCAATCAAGCAGATTTGCCATTAATTGCGAACGCATCATCTATAAAAGGGCAGCTCTGCGAGATGAGAAAGGGTTGTTGATTCTCGGAAGAACTCCATAAGTGACAGCAGAGTTCTTTCAGACTTCGACCGGAGACGAATAGCTCGAGAGAGAAGAGTCTTCCCTCCGCCGGACCACTTCACAGCAGAACCTCACACTTCCATCTGGGCGACTCAAGACATTGACGCCTTCCTTTGTTTCTTTCTTAGTTTTTCTTTCTTGATTTTAGATTTATGTCATGACATTGAGCTTATCTAAAGTTGTATTCCGTTTCATCAATATATATATCTTCCATGTCTACTCAATTCTCTATTCTTTCCGCTTTTTGCTTTCAAACCATGAGTAACTAATCACTCAAGGGTCTAGGGTTGCGTTAGCATCTAACTAAGAACCATAGTGTAACTATTTCATCTTGTCAATTGCGATCTTAATCCGATGCTTATGTCCATCTAACAAATCGATATAAGTAGTAATAATCAAACTGCTCGAGAGGGTAAGTGATTGTGGAACTCAATTGACAAGGGCCAAGAAGTGTTACCTGTCTATGGGGATAACCTTGGTTCTTAACACTCTCCTATGCGTTATAGATATATAACGCATAGCGGCTGACAACCGGGAGAAGAGTCGCAAGTATGAATAGAATACTACCATGTGTTTCCGATGTTAGATGTTAACCAACCCGAACCCTTTCTTTATCCATTCATTCACATCATTAGCTGAATTTGTTGTGTTGCATGCTTTCCATCTTCCACAATTTTAGTCTAGTGTACATACTATCGCTTTCCTTAGATTAGAAACAAAACACTTCTTCCAACTATTTCTTGGTTACCACTGCAACGCATATAATCCAAATAAATACTGAATCATCACAATCCCTGTGTTCGACCTCGGACTCACCGAGAAAACCTACTCCTTTGCTTATACTTGGGTAAAGGAGAGGAAAACTTGACAAGATCACCAATGCATAGTGTAAGACGCATAGCATGTTCAACGCATGATATGTAAAACGCATAATCATATCTTAAGCTACACCTTGCGTTTGTACAATTCCATTTCCACACATAAATATTTACACAACACACAGTAAACTCATAAGTTTTTCAATCATACAACCATGCTTTCAAATATAACTTGTCAACAATATCACCTTGTTTCAAGTATAACTATTTTAAATAAATCGTCACTCACTACTTGTCCTGGGCCTTTAACGGTTTATACGCCTTTCCTAGCTCTTCTTGGCCTGTAATCATACATTTCTCGTTGTTAGATTTCCTTAAGATTTTTTTTTAACATAACCAACAAGCTTTAACCATTCATACTTGGTCAATAATTCACTACCAAGACCACAATTCAATAGAATATACCTTAATGAGTGAGATTCTACACAGCTAGCGAGACTACTAGCGAGATTGAACTACAAGCACACGACACTAGCAATACCATGGTGAGCGAGACCAACAAGACTCACCTGAGCAGCGATACCTAGCGATACCCAAAGAGAATTGTGAGACCAAGGCTTCTAGCGACACCTGCGTTACCCGTCTCGCTACTCCCGTGTACTTCCAGTGTCGCTGCTCTTCTAGCGATACTTGTCTTCCATAGCTTCTGCCTTCCCTCTTATTTTCACTTCTATCTATTACAAATCGCATTTCCAGCCAAAATTAGAACTTCTTCCCTTCTACAAACTTGTAAAGAAATGTATTCCCTAGCTTACCTCAAGATTTCAGAACTTAACTTTTCTTCGTTCGGCAGATATTCCGAACTTACTTCGAGCTGCTCTAAATCACTCGGAAAATCTGTATCAAACACTTCCACCTATCATTTAACATGTTTTTCTTCAAATTCAACTCAACCAACCTTCACAATATTTGTTAAGAATTTAGCTAACTTACCAACCTCAAATTCTCAGCTAAATTCAATCTCCACAGAATGCTATCCTCCAAATACCGAACGTTGTTCATATTGCATGACAGCAATCAACCCTTCTGTTCTAGCTTCAATTACACCACGAAATTCATCAGAATTCTACACGAATTTGCCCTAGACTCCTTCCTCTACCTCTCTTCATCGCTAAGCTAAAATATGGAATTGATTGAAACTTTAGAGAAGCCGAAAATGATCGAAAACTTGGCTTTACACTCTTAACGAGCTGCCAACTTACCTCCACTTTCTCTTTTATTTTATTTTATTTTATTTTATCTTCCAGAAATCTCCAAGTATCTCCTTCAGTTTGCGAACGCAATCTTCCATTGAAAAACTTGGATGCTAGCTTCGACGCATAGCAAGTTTGGTCGCATAGCAAGTTTAGTTGCTAGCTTGGACGCATGGCCAACTTGGACGCATACTTCGCCAACGACCAATGCAACCTCCCTACTGATCTCAACCAACGCATGGCTGCTGGTCCAACAACCTCATCAACACATAGCCTCACATTTACTCACGGTCATCCTTTTTGGACGCATGCCTTAACAAGCCAACACTTCACTTCACCAACGCATAGCACACCCTCACCAACGTATAGCAGCCTTCACAAACGCGTGACACATCTTCAACGCATGATAACGCATGCCTTAAGGTTCTCAGCCACTCTTTTATTTACCTTCTTTAGCTTGTCATTTTCCAAAACTAATCTTTATAGCTTGTTAACTTACAAAGCTAACTGTGAGGCTTACAATTTACCACCTCCTTATAGAAATTTCGTCCCTGAAATTCAACAAAATGTAAGTTCTTCGAAAACAAATGTGGATAATGCTTTATCATTTGTTCTTTGGCTTCCCAAGTAGCTTCTTCTACACCATGATTTCTCCATAAAACCTTGACCAACGGGATCACCTTCGTTCTTAGTACTTGCTCTTTCTCATCTAGCACTTGAATCGGTCCCTCCTCATAACTCAAATCTTCTCTTAACTCAATCGGGTTGCACCTTAAGTACATGAGTAGAATCAGGGACATATTTCCTTAAAACTAAACATGGAATACATTATGAACCTTAGACATTTCCATCGTTAAAGCTAACCTGTATGCCATCGAACCAACTCTTTCCAAAATTTCGAATGGTCCAATGTATCTGGGACTTAGTTTTCCTTTCCTGCCAAATCTTAGAACTCCTTTCCATGGCGATAACTTAAGAAATACTCTATCTCCAACCTCAAACTCGAGATCTTTTCTCCTGTTATCAGCATAACTTTTTTATCGATCTCTGGCTGATTTCAAATTAGCATTGATCATCTCAATCTTCTCTGTAGTAACCTAGACAATTTCCGGTCCAATCAGTTTCCTTTCTCCAGCTTCTCCCCAACACACTGGTGTTCTACACGATCTACCATACAATGCTTCGTATGGAGTCATACCGATATTTGCCTGGTAGCTGTTATTATAAGCAAATTCCATTAAAGACAGATGTCCATCCCAGCTACCTTTGAACTGTAAAACACAAGCTCGAGGCATGTCTTCTAAAGTCTGGATTGTTCTTTCTAATTGTCCATCAGTCTGAGGATGAAAGGCAGTACTGAACTGCAACTTCGTTCCTAAAGCCTGCTGCAAACTCTTCCAGAATTTAGAAGTAAACATAGGATCCCTGTTTGATGTCATAGTCACTGGTACTCCGTACTGACTTACAATCTTGTCTACTATTGTGGTGTATTGTATGTGTGAATTAGCCTAACGCAAAGTGCTAAAGTATATGTTATGCGTTTAACATGTCATGTTTTGATCATGCAATGCGTTCTATTATTATGCGTTGGTTTTGTCAAGTCTTCCTATTCTTTTACCCAAGTATAAGTAAAGTAATAGGTGTTCTCGGTGAGTCCGAGGTCGAACACAGGGATTATATTGATTTGGTTTTTAATTGGATTTCATGCGTTACAGAGGTAACCAATATATATTTTTGAAGTTGTGTTTTTAATCTAAAGAAAGCGATTGTTTGTACACTAAACTAACAGTTGTGGAATATGGTAAGCATGCGACACAGCAAGTTCAGCTAAGATGTGTGTGAATGGATAAAGAAAAGGGTTCGGGTTGATTAACATCTAACATCGGAAACGCACAGTAGTATTCTATTTATACTTGCAACTCTTCTCCCGGTTGTCAGCCGCTATGCGTTATATGTCTATAACGCATAGGAGAGTGTTAAGAACCAAGGTTGTCCCCGTAGACAGGTAACACTACTTGCCCCTTGTCAATTGAGTTCCACAATCACTTACCCTCTCGAGCAGTCTGATTATTACTACTTATATTGATTTGTCAGATGGACATAAGCATCGGATTAAGCTCGCAATTGACAAGTTAAAATAGTTACACTGTGGTTCCTAGCTAGATGCTAACGCAACCCTAGACCCTTGAGTGATTAGTTACTCATGGCTTGAAAGTATAAAGCGGACAGTTGAGAAAAGTGAATAGACATGGAAGATAATTATATTAATGAAAATGAGATACAAATTTTGATAAGTTCAATTCCTTGATACAAATCTAAAATTCAAGCAAGACAATAAGAAAGAAAGCAGGGAAAGGCGTCAATGTCTTGAGTGGCCCGGATGGAAGCGTGATGATTTGCTGTGAAGTGGTGCGGCGGATGGAAGACTCTTCTCTCTCGAGCTATTTGTCTCCGGCTGAAGTCTGAGAGAACTCTGCTGTCACTTATGGAGTCCTTCCGAGAATCAACAACCTTTCTCATCTCAGAGAGCTGCCCTTTTATAGATGCTGAAATCGCAGTTAATGGCAGATCTGCTTGATTGGTGGCGAGATTGATACTGCGTCCATCTCGCCTGATTGCGTGATTGTTGGGCCAATTAAGATCCACCACTCAAGCCGCAAATCATGTCTGTCAATCATCCGTCAATCTGTCAAGATTCCGATCTGATTCTCAGCGCCTTGCCGTAACGGTTGTCTACGCGTCCATGCATAGTTTGGCCTATGTCAACGCATCGTAGGTTGCTAACGCGTAGTTATGCGTTGAGTTGTTGTTAATGTATCGTCAGGTTGTTTGCGTTCCGTTCAGATCATGCGTCCATGAAGAACAGATTGCTAACGTGTCGTCCTGCGTTAATAAGTCATCAGCGCATCGCCTGCATTCCTGCGTTAAAACATGCGTTTTAGGCTCAACAAGTGGTAAAATCATTATCTTCATCAAAATACAAGAGTATAACGCAAAGGAAGATTTATTAATGGAATTTATCATCAACTACCTCATGCTTCTCTATTTAAACTCTATTTATCTATGAAAAAGGCTATAATAACTTGTATTTCTACAAGTTATCATCTACATACATCTGTGCCAATCTGTCCAGTGTATAAGTTTCTTTGACTGGCAAGAAACACACTGTTTTCGTTAATCTATCAAAAATCACCCAAATTCTGTCAACACCTGCTGGAGTTCTTGGCAACCCAAACAGAAAATCCATAGTAACATTGTTCCCATTTCCACTCAGGAATAGGAAGTGGATTCAGTAACCCTACCGGCTTTTGTCGTTCAGGCTTTACTTGCTGACAAATTAAACATCTTGCCACGAACTCAGCTATTTCACTTTTCATACCTAGCCACCAATAAAATTTTCTTAACGTTCTGTACATCTTGGTACCTAGGATGCATAGCATAAGCCGAGCTATGTGCCTCTTCCAAAATCGCCTGCTTAACTTCTACATCTCTTGGCACATAGATCCTATCTTGCTTCAGCAGCACACCATCAGGTATGAGCTCGAAGTCTACTCTCTGCTGAGCTTTTACCTCCTCTATCAACTTCTTGATTACAGGATCTTATGTTTCCTTTCTTGTAACCTCATCTACCAACTTAGATCTCAATTAGAAATGTGCTAACAATGTTCCTTTACCAGTTACCTTTAAGCTAGCTGCACTATTCCTGAATTCCTTAAGCAAAGTGACCCTGACTACATTCAAAGAACTTACTCCACCTCCAGACTTCCTACTTAGGGCATCAGCTAGAACATTCGCTTTCCCTAGATGATACTCAATAGTGCAATCATAATCCTTGATCAGTTCCAACCACCTCCTTTGCCTCATGTTAAGCTCTTTCTGATCAAAGATGTATTTCACACTCTTATTGATAACTTGTAGAAATACAAGTTATTATAACCTTTTTCATAGATAAATAGAGCTTAAATAGAGAAGCATGCGGTAGTTTATGATAAATTCTATTAATAAATCTTCCTTTGCGTTATACATTTGTATTTTTATGAAGATAATGATTTTACCACTTTTTGAGCCTAAAACGCATGTTTTGACGCAGGAATGCAGACGATGCGTTGATGACTTCTTAACGCAGGACGACACGTTAGCAATCTGTTTTTCATGGACGCATGATCTGAACGGAACGCAAACAACCTGACGACGCGTTAACAACAACTCAACGTATAACTACGCGTTAGCAACCTACGACGCGTTGACATCGGCCAAACTATGCATGGACGCGTAGACAACCGTTAAGGCAAGGCGCTGAGAATCAGATCGGAATCTTGAGAGATTGACGGATGATTGACAAACATGATTTGTGGCTAAAGTGGTGGATCTTAATTGGCCCAAGAATCACGCAATCAGGCGAGATGGATGCAGTATCAATCTCGCCACCAATCGAGCAGATTTGCCATTAACTGCGATTTCATCATCTATAAAAGGGCAGCTCCGCGAGATGAGAAATGTAAGCACTGATTTGCGTTGCCAAGCATTGAGATGCGGCTAAGCCTTGTGGCTATGCGTCTCAAAAGAGAGAAGCGGTCGTGAGCGAGAGCAAGAAATTCTGGAAAGTAAAATGGTGGCTAAGTGTTGGCCAAGCTCATGGGAGGCGGTTAATTAACGGTGGTTTGTGAGCTGAGGTAGCTACCCGCGTTGATGGATAAGTAATCCTGACGGGGGGAAGGAATACACTTGAACCATGCGTTCAAGTCACTCTGCGTTGAGGAAAGTTGTGCGTTGAAGTTGATGCGTTGAAGACAGATATGTGTGGAGTCACCCTGTGCTGAAGACAGAATGGTCTGGAAGCGACGGAAGTAGTATTGCAAGATGGAAAGATATGCGTTCAAAATAGGAGGCGTGTGGGGACGCCCACCATGCGTTGGAAGAGAAGCTAACTTGAGTGCCGTGCGTTGAGAGGAGAATCCTGCGCTAGCCTGCAGATGAAAGGTAAGTCAGCAGCATAAGTTCTGGTGTATGAGAAGGTTAAGTCGGTAGTATATATAGCTGGATTAATTAAATGTTTAATCATTTTAAGGACATTTCGAGAGCTTAAGTCGGTCCTATTCTTCAGATAAACTTTAGAAGAAGATTGAGGAAGGTGTTCTTGAGGATTTTGGATGAAGTTCGACTCATATTGATGCTAAAAACGAAGCTGGAACAGGGGAATGACTGAGGTCACTTAGTTTGGTTGAGCAGTGAATGATATTTGGAGTAGAACGTGAGGAAGAAGCCGAGTTCAGAGCTGAAAATTTAAGGTTAGTAAGTTGACGTAATTCCTAACAACTTTTGTAAAGGATGGTGATGCCGAAATTGAAGATTTACTATGTGAATCCTTAGGAAACCAGAGTTTATAAGATCATCTCGCAATCCGGAACAGCAGGAGGTAATTCCGGAATATCGTGAGAACGAAAAGGAGCTACACCCTGAAATTTTAAGGTAAGCTATAGAACTTGATTTCCTATAAGTTTGTAGAAGAGAAGAAGTTCTGAATTCGTATGGAAATGTGATTTTTAATAGGTTGAAGTAAGAACGAGAAGAAAGGAAGGAATTACAGTGCAGAGTGCCGTTGGAAAATCAAGTATCGGCACACTGTCTGGGAACTGGTAGCGAGACGGGTATCGCTGAAACGCAAAGGAGCTTTCCGTCTCACAAATCTCGCTAAGTAACGCTGCTAAAGTAAGTAACGCTGGTGTTGTGCCATCAAGTATCGCTAGTGTCAGTCTTTATCGGCGGGTGTTGCTGGATTTTCACTTGTTAATAAGTAGAGAAAAGGAAGAAAAATAATGTCAGTTAACGCAAGGTGTATGTCTTTTGCAGGCCAAGAAGAAATAGGAAAAGCATATAACCCACGTAAAGCCTAGGAAGAGTTGTGAGTGACTATTTTATTCTTCAATCCTGTTTATTTGAAAATGTTTTTTTGAAACATAATTTTCAATGAGCTGTTTAATATGAATAATGTTGATTGCATTTCTCAAAAGGCATGTTTATTCGTTTTCTATAAGATGCCGAATGACATGTTGTGAAATGTGGTTTATTATGTTATACTTGACTTTTCATGAAAAGTTCCCTATGAATTACTTATGTAAACTGATTGATAAAATGTTTTATAGGAGGCTCAGTGCTCAAGGACTTGAGAAGGCACATGAGTTTCCCTGGGACCCAGTACTGAAGGACATGAGAAGGTACTTGGGCAACCCGTCATATTCCTATGTGCACATAGAGGTTGATTTGGCTGATGCGTCGAGTATGCTCCGCATTGATCCAGGGATGTTTTCGACGTTGAGTGCGTAGAAGCATTGCTCCGCCTCAACTAAGGGAAGAGTTTGAAAAACTAGTTGATATTGATAAATTTCTTGGAAATACACTTTTGTATTAGTTAAGCATTGATTTATGAGAATGATGGATTTCATGAAAAGCATGTTACATTTGAACAAATGTTAAACTCTTATTTATTCGTTATACGTAACATGCCTGTTTTAAATGAATGCTGTTTTACAAAGATTGTCACTCACTAGGCTGTTAGCTTATGTTTTCCAATGTTTTCCTTTTCTCTCCCTAGGTAGCAAGGACATTCCCGGTGCTTAGCCTATTTCAGCTCACCCTGCCTAAGTCTCGAGTCTTCAAGATACAGTCAAGTCTGAGAGTTGTACGTTGCTTAAGTTTTATGTAAATGGCATGTAGAACATGTAGTTTGTGTGGGGATTGTTGGTGGAAGTTGTGTATTTTGTATGATGGATATGGATATGGATATGAATTTATGCTATGTATTAAGGTGTACCCTATACAGGGAATTGTATCAAGTTATGAGCATGTGATGTATGACTGAGTTCTATGTATGTGTATGAGTAGATGTATGCACAGTAAAGGAACGGTAAGAACAGACAATATGCGTCACAAGAGGGGTGATGTTTATTGTCTTCACACTCCCTTTTCGATTAGGTGGGTAATCTGGGAGGAGGTGTGACAAGAAAGGTTGTTGATTCTCGGAAGAACTCCATAAGTGACAGTAGAGTTCTCTCAAACTTCAGCCGGAGACAAATAGCTCAAGAGAGAAGAGTCTTCCCTCCGCCGCACCACTTCACAGCATAGCCTCACACTTCCATCCGGGCGACTCAAGACATTGACGCCTTCCCTGCTTTCTTTCTTACTGTTCTATCTTAATTTTAGATCTGTATCAAGGAATTGAACTTATTGAAAATTGTATCTCATTTCATCAATACAATTATCTTCCATGTCTACTCATTTCTTTAAACTTTCTGCTTTCTACTTTCAAACCATGAGTAACTAATCACTCAGGGGTCTAGGGTTGCGTTAGCATCTAACTAGGAACCATAGTGTAACTATTTTATCTTGTCAATTGCAATCTTAATCCGATGCTTATGTCCATCTGACAAATCGATATAAGTAGTAATAATCAAACTGCTCGAGAGGGTAAGTGATTGTGGAACTCAATTGACAAGGGCCAAGTAGTGTTACCTGTCTATGGGGATAACCTTGGTTCTTAACACTCTCCTATGCGTTATAGACATATAATGCATAGCGGCTGACAACCGGGAGAAGAGTCGTAAGTATGAATAGAATACTACTGTGCGTTTCCGACGTTAGATGTTAATCAACCCGAACCCTTTCTTTATCCATTCACACACATCTTTAGGTGAACTTGCTGTGTCGCATGCTTTCTATATTTCACAACTTTTAGTCTAGTGTACAAACAATCGCTTTCTTTAGATTAAAAACAATTCTCTCACATATTTATTGGTTACCACTGTAATGCATGAAATCCAACTAAAAATTGAATCAATATAATCCCTGTGTTCGACCTCGGACTCACCAAGAACACCTATTCCTTTACTTATACTTGGGTAGCGGATAGGAAAACTTGACAAGACCACCAACGCATAGTAATAGAACGCGTAGCATGTTCAAAGAATGACATGTTGAACGCATAAACACATCATTTAGCACTTTGCGTTAGGCTAATTTACACATATAAAATACACACAACAAGTTTTTGGCGCCGTTGCCGGGGATTATTTCATTGATTTAATTATTTTCTTTGGATTATTGTGTTGCAGGATTCCTCAGTTGACGAAGTATAGCAAGCTTCTCTTCTGTCAGAGGCTTCTAACAGTATATGAGTGAAGGGGATAACCCAACATTTGATATTGACCCTGAGATTGAGAGGACCTTCAGAAGAAGGATAAGACAGAATAAACAAAGAAGGAGCAATCAAACTACTGAAGAGAACATGGATGCTCAAAATAATCAACCTCAAGCTCCTCAAGCTGGGGTTAGGCAGAACGCAAATGCGCAAGAGCACGCAAACTACGATACAAATTCAATTCTCTTGGCGCATGATAGGAATCGCCCGATGAGGGAGTATGCGTCGCCAAATTTATACAATTTCACACCGGGAATTTTACAACCAACCTTCGAGGGTAATGGAAGGTTTGAAATGAAACCAGTAATGTTGCAGATGCTGCAAGCCGCAGGGCAGTTTGGGGGTGCAACGGGTGAAGACCCGCATGCACACCTGAAAAGTTTCTTTGAAATTTGTAACGCATTCCCTATGGCTGGAGTACCACAAGATAGCATCAGATTGACGCTATTCCCATTTTCTCTCAGAGATGAGGCAAGACAATGGGCGTATTCATTTGAACCTGGTGAGATTACAACTTGGGGCCAAATGGTTGAAAAATTCATGCAGAAATACTTTCCTCTGACGGTAAGTGCAAAGAGGCGACGAGACATTGTCACCTTCGAGCAAAAGGATTCGGAGACACTTAGTGAAGCATGGGCCCGGTTTAGAAGGCTTGTAAGGAATTGTCCCCATAATGGCATCCCTGATTGTGTGCAAATGGAGATTTTCTATGGAGGATTAAATAAAACATCACAATCAGTGGCTGAAGCCTCTGCAGCAGGAGGGTTAATGGACAAGACTTATACGCAAGCCAAGGAGATCCTCGACAGAATTTCGAGGAACACTGATGAATGGGTGGATGATGGATATGGATCCAGGTACATGGATAAAAGACGAACGCAAGCTGGAATGATTGAAATGGATGCGACTAATAATCTTTCAGCTCAGATCGCCAACATGACATCCTTGCTGCAAACAATTGCGTTGAACAACCAAGGTGGAACAGTTGCATCAATGGACGCAATGAACACGGTGAATGCAACAGCATCTGTAAGCTGTGTGCAATGTGGTGAAGGCCACTTGTACGATATGTGTCCTTACAACCCACAGTCTGTCCGCTATGTTCAGAACAACCCGTACTTATAATCCGAGTTGGAGGAACCACCCTAACTTTGAATGGGGAGGAAACCAATCACAGACGCAGGGAACTGGACAACAGCCGCAGAGAAGCAACAACCCTGTTTACAACTAAGGTGTTCAAGGGCATCAAGCACAACGAAACCAGTCAGAAAATTCATCATCATCATCCCTTGAAGCACTTATGCGTCAAACTATCACCCAAAATGAAGAAACGTGTAAGTCGTTGGAAGCGATGCTCCAAAACCAAATGGGTGAAATAAAAAGCCATGCCATTGCAATTCGAAATTTAGAAATTCAAGTTGGACAAATGGCAAGCGAGCGCAATACCAGACCCCAAGGAGCATTGCCCAGTAATACCGAAGCCACACGAGGTAACGGTAAGGAACAATGTCAAGCTGTGACATTGAGGAGTGGGAAGGTTCTTCTCACTGAAACGCAAGATCAGAGGATGCAAGGAAATCTGCAGCCTCAAATCACTCCACAACTAACTCCAATAACACCTATTAGTGAACCGCAATCTTCATCCACCACCACAGCCTCTCAAGAACAAGAAAATGGAAAGGGGAGAGAAAAAGCAACGCAGGCAAACCCTGCGTTGGTATCTCAGAATATCACTCCCCCTATGCATCTGCCCTTTCCTCAACGCCTAAAGAAGAAAAATGATGAGGGCCAATTTAGAAAATTCCTGGACGTTCTCAAACAACTTCACATCAACATTCCGTTGGTGGAAGCCATAGAACAAATGCCGAGCTATGTTAAATTTCTGAAAGACATACTATCTAAGAAAAGAAGGCTTGGAGAGTTTGAGACAGTCACATTAACGTGGGAATGCAGTGCATTGTTCAAAAGCAATATACCCGCTAAAATGAAAGATCCAGGGAGTTTCTCATTGCCATGTTCTATAGGAGGAATGGACGTAGGTCAGGCACTATGCGACTTAGAGGCCAACATAAATTTAATGCCACTGTCTATATTCAAGAATTTGGGTATAGGGGAAGCACGGCCAACCACAGTCACACTTCAGCTTGCTGACAGTTCCATTAAGCATCCCGAAGGGAAAATTGAGGATGTTCTTGTGAAGGTAGACAAATTTATCTTCCCGGCCGACTTCATAATTCTGGATTATGAAGCTGACAGAGAGGTGCCCATCATCCTGGGAAGACCTTTCTTAGCTACTGGACGCGCCCTGATTGACGTCCAAGAAGAGGAGTTAACCATTCGAGTGGACGACCAGCAGGTAAAGTTTAATGTTTTTAATGCATTGAAATATCCTGATGATTTTCATTCTTGCCAGATGATCGAAGAGATAATTGAAGAAAAGGCAAGTATCATAGACGCATGTGCTGAAAACGAAACAATGCTGGATGAACTGGATGAGGGAAGAGAAGCGGAAATAGGTTTAATCTCCAATGCAAGCTTTGAACGCTTAGACTTAAACAACCGATCCACGGAGAAAACAAAGCCGTCCTTAGAAGAGCCGCCAACCCTTGAGCTAAAAACACTGCCGACGCATTTAAAGTATGCATATTTGGGGGAAGAGAGCACGCTACTGGTCATCATATCCGCTGCGTTAACTACAGAGTGTGAAAAGGCTTTGCTGGATATACTGAAAAATCATATCAAAGCCATTGGATGGACCTTAGCGGATATTAGAGGAATAAGCCCTTCATACTGCATGCACAAAATTAGGTTGGAAGAGGGTAAGGATGGCTCAGTTGAAAGGAAACACAGGCTTAACCCTGTGATGAAGGAGGTTGTAAAGAAAGAGATCATCAAATGGCTAGACGCAGGGGTCATTTATCCAATCTTCGACAGCAGCTGGGTAAGCCCAGTTCAGTGTGTACCCAAGAAAGGGGGAATGACAGTGATCATGAACAGTAAGAATGAATTGATACCAACAAGAACGGTCACTGGCTGGCGCATCTGCATGGACTACCGCAAGCTGAATGCGGCAACTAAGAAGGACCACTTTCCACTGCCATTCATCGACCAGATGCTTGATAAGCTGGCAGGAAATGAATTTTTCTGCTTCCTTGACGGATATTCCGGCTATAACCAGATCATGATAGCTCCGGAAGATCAAGAGAAGACAACGTTCACATGTCCATATGGCACCTTTGCGTTCAGACGCATGCCATTCAGGCTATGTAACGCACCAGGGACGTTCCAAAGGTGCATGATGGCAATATTTTCCGACTATTTGGAACAGACAGTAGAGGTGTTTATGGACGACTTCTCAGTATTTGGGAAATCATATGATGAATGCTTGACCAACTTAGAACGAGTGCTAAAGCGATGCGAAGACACAAACCTAGTCCTCAACTGGGGAAAATGTCATTTTATGGTTACTGAGGGTATTGTGTTGGGACATAAGATCCCAAAGGTTGGATTGGAAGTGGATCAAGCAAAGATAGATGCGATAGCAAAACTCCCAGCCCCCACAAATGTAAAGACTTTGCGAAGTTTCCTAGGCCATGCGAGCTTCTACAGAAGATTCATTAAAGGATTCTCGCAAGTAGCAAAACCACTGAGCGAGCTGCTGGAAGCCAACAGGGAATTCAATTTTGACGGTAAATGCCTAAATGCGTTCGAGTCTCTAAGGCAAGCTCTGATTTCAGCATCGATTTTAGTTGCACATGACTGGTCTCTCCCATTTGAATTAATGTGCGACACAAGTAATCATGCGGTGGGAGCAGTATTGGGGCAGAGGAAAGAGAAAATAATGCACCCCATCTATTATGCTAGTAAAACGTTGAATTCGTCTCAGGAGAACTACACCACTACTGAGAAGGAAATGTTAGCCATAGTCTTTGCGGTTGACAAATTCAGAGCATATTTGATAGGGTCAAAGGTGACCATCTATAGTGATCATTCTGCGATCAAATATTTGATGGCGAAAAAGGACACAAAGCCTAGACTCATCCGATGGGTATTGCTATTACAAGAATTTGATGTGGAGATTAAAGATAGAAAGGGAACCGAGAATCAGGTTGCGGACCACCTGTCTCGGTTGGAAAATAAAGAGGTCTAGGAAAGTTGGAGTGATATAGAGGAACGATTCCCAGACGAGCACGTCATGAACGCAGAGAGGCAGGAACCGTGGTACGCAGACATAGTAAATTACCTGGTCTGCAACCAATGGCCTGAAGAATTTAATGCTCAACAAAAGAAAAAGCTCCAACATGAAAGTAAGTTCTACTGCTGGGATGAGCCATATCTATACAGACTTGGCCCTAACCATATCCTGCGTCGATGCGTTCCAGAATATGAAACGCATAGAATTTTGAGAAGCTGTCATGAAGCACCTTACGGAGGACACTTTGGGGGGCAGAGAACAGCTGCAAAGGTGATGCAAAGTGGGTATTTCTGGCCCACATTATTTAAAGACGCAAGGGCATATGCAGTAGCTTGCGATCGTTGTCAGAGAACAGGCAACATTTCCAACCGAAATGAGATGCCTCTAAATTCAATGCTGGAAGTTGAGTTGTTCGACGTATGGGGAATCGACTTCCTGGGACCATTCCCTCCTTCTTGCGGCAATCAATATATCTTAGTAGCGGTCGACTACGTATCCAAATAGGTAGAAGCAGCAGCCTGTGCAAAGAATGACGCAAACACAGTGTCCAAGTTCTTAAAGAAACAAATCTTCTCTCGATTTGGGACACCAAAGGCGATAATTAGTGATGAAGGTACACATTTTATAAATCGCATCATCACTAACTTACTAACTAAATTTAATGTCTCACACAGGGTAGCCACTGCTTATCACCCACAGACAAACGGTCAAGCTGAAATAACAAACCGGGAGATCAAGTCCATACTTGAAAAGGTCGTGAGCACATCAAGGAAAGATTGGACAGAGAGATTAGATGAAGCTCTATGGTCATACAGAACGGCATTCAAAACACCTATAGGCATGTCACCCTATGCGTTGGTGTTTGGGAAAGCATGCCATCTCCCGCTTGAGCTGGAACACAAGGCCATCTGGGCCATGAAGAAGCTCAATTTAGACCAGGACGCAAGCGGCGAAGCCAGAAAGCTTCAACTAAACGAACTCCTGGAGTGGAGGCATTTAGCTTACGAAAACGCAAAGCTGTATAAAGAAAGGACCAAGAAATGGCACGACAAAATATTAGTAAGAAAACTCTATACGTCGGGCCAGAAGGTCCTGTTATTTAATTCAAGGTTGCGTCTGTTTCCAGGTAAGCTGTAGTCTCGCTGGTCGGGGCCATTCATAATCAAGGAAGTGTTCCCGCATGGTGCGGTCATGCTGACAAACGAAGACGGAACCACTTCCTTCAAGGTCAATGGACAGAGGGTAAAACCCTACCACAGTGGAGAGTTCGAAATTGACAAAACCTCCATTGACCTACGCGAGTGTAATAACTAAGCTTGCGTCGAAAGGTCCCTGCGTTGCCGAATGCCTTTTCTTTTTCAGGGACGCTTTCTTTTACCCTTGCTTTATTTTCATTTGAACTTGTTCTAGTATTTATTTTATTTTATTGTATTTTGCTTTCTATCTTATGTTTGTATTTTGTTGTTAGCATTTATTTATTTCTTTAATTTGAGTTTAGTAGTGTAAATGAGATAAGCATGAAAGTAGGTGTTGAGTTTTTAACAATTTGATTTCACCGCATAATCTATTATTCATGCATGCGTCCAACGTATAAGTAAACTATGCGTTCATCGATAAATGACTTCTGTGTTTATCGAGTTAAGGTTAGAGGTAAGGTTAGACCGTACATATTTTGTCAAATGCATAATACTTAACTTACAACGCATAATCTAACCTGAGAACCAAGCGTTCATCAGCTATGCGTTTATCATTAGTTCACTATGTTTTAGATAGAGTACTAGGTGAAACGCAGATGTCTTCCTAGAAAAACACTCAAGTGCTAAAACACTCAAGTGCTCTATGTGCGTTAATTAGCCGCCCATCACACTTAATGGGTGTGCGGCTCAATAAAATTTGCCTTGATCAGTGGGATTCCGGATATCGTGTATCTGCATTTATTACTGACGGCTAAATTAGCCCTTTATAAACGCGATCCGATTTTCCATTTTCCATTTTTGAAACCTTTCATCTCTCTATAACCTCCGGCGATTTGTGTTCTAGCAAAACCTCATATGTCTAGCTAGTCAAACCCACAAAATCAAGAACACCTCGCCAGCAACGTTTCCCAGACCTTCTTCATCATCTACACCAGTCCCCGAGGTATTTCTTAACCTTCGATCTCCATTTTTCTCCCGACCAACATTTCAGCATACCAGACCTATGAGGCCTTTCGCTTCTCCGGTCAGACCAAGACTTCCAAATCCCAGCCCACCGTGTATCCCTAACTTCTCTACATCCAGAATCCGGGCTACTGCCCAAAGACCACCCATATACCCATTCTTCCGGCCATTCGCCAGAACCCCAACCCGTCCACCAGTAGTCGACGACTCCGACGACTGTGTGGAAGTTTTAAATATCCGCCCCTTGAGCCAAATCGACCTAATACCTACCCTAAAACCCAAGAGCCGGGTCAAATCTTGCATCTCACGGCCCAGAATGAAAAACATGAGGGAGTTTTTCGGTGCGAACTTCAATGTCGGAAGCCAACGGTTAAGCACGGAAAACTCCGAGGCAGAGCAACCGGTTCTTGGAACGGTTCGCGATGAAGCCAGCACACTGCACGGAAGCAGTGAAGTACACCGAAGGGAAGAAAGAGACGTATTCGGCGACATTTTGGAGCGAATAGCTCAAGAGGAAAGGGAGGCAAAGGGTAGGGAGGATGACGGAGAGGTCAACCAGCCCTTGCCCCTATCACGTCCACCCGGCACGAGAGGGACGGAAGAGATGGGAAGAGGAGAAGAAAAAGAGGTGGCTGTCACAGTGGGGGAAGTGAACTCCGCAAAATCCCCAGACGAGTGGATAGCCGAAATTCTGAGCGGACTGCGTGACCCAATGGACGCAACTGTCTCAAACGCCAGAAGGGAATCACCCTCGCCGATAAAAGAGGTCCAGAGTTAGTTGAAAGAGACTCGGGAGGGTGAACAGAGTGGGGGAGACAAGGAAGGAGAGGCCGCCTACAGCAAGGATGACGTAGGCGAGCCACGTGAAACGCAAGGGTCTGTCCCTGCGTCTATCAGTCCTGAGGAGATGACCCTGGACTCCAATGAAGGACCGATCAGAAAAGTTGTGATGGCCGCAGAGGCCAAGAGAAAAAGAGAAGAAGAAGAGGAAGTGGTACCCCTGTTGAGGAAGAAATGAAGGGTATCACCAGAAACTGCCAAGGATGAAGAGCCCAAAAGCACAGAGCAAGGAGACAGACCTGAGTCCCTAATTGCGGGCACATCCTTTGATAGGCTGGCAGAGAAGATGAAGAAGAAGAGGGCCAAGTTGAGAAAAGAGCTCAGGGCCCTAAGAAAAGGAGCTGAGAAAATTGCCAAGGACGCATTGTCTGGCAAGAAGGCGCGAAGGGAAATGAAGCCTCAAGAAGAAGGGGAGATGCAAGGCCTTCCTGATCCTCAAATAGAAGAAGCCGCATTGGCATTTGAAGAGGAAATGAGGGAAGAAGAAAGAATCGAAAAAGAAGCCGAGGAGCTTGAGAGAGAGCTACAAATTGAAGAAGATGAAGAGCTGGCTGCTAGAATAAAAGCCCAAGAAGAAGGGGAGGGCAAGAAGAAAAAGAAGAAGAAAAGTAGGAAGGAACGCATCGGGGAGGATGCGAGGGAAGAACGAGGTGTTAGCACCTTGGAGAAGAAGAAGAAGAAAGAAAAGGAGGTGTCAGTCACCAAACTCCCAAGCACGCATAATGAGAAACGCAAAGGGAAGGAGAAGGTGACTGAACCACCAGTTAAAGTGGCCGAGAGCAAGAAGAGAACTGTGAATGAGATTCCAGCTAAGGCCAAAGGAAAAGAGAAGATGGCTGATGCGTCGCCACAAAAGAAGGAAGGCAAAGGGAGACGCAGGGCGTTCTCTGACTTGATGATTGAGGTGGGATTTTTCCCTGAAGAAGCCCCAATGCTGCCATACATCACCGAAATTATTGACCACCACGGCTGGAGAAACTTATGTTCCAGCACCTCTTGGGTCCAGAAACTTCTGTTCCAGAAACTTCTGTTCCAGCACCTTACTAACCCCAGTGCCGACAAGACTGATGGTTAAAAAAATTTAGGGGTGTAGTCAAGAGTTGTAATTTTTCTTGCAATTTTGTATCTTCATATTCAATTGTATGCGTTAGTGAAAATAAAATTAATAGAATGAACATTTCTTCATCGCATGGATCTCTAACTTCCTCTTTGCGCTGTCCCTTGTTGTAAATTTATTCTAAGTACATTTAATTAGTCTTAACTTTTATCTTTGCATTGAAAAGTTGGTCATTTATCTATCACTTTTTGTACACTCTTTAAGTTATCTTTCAATGCGTCTGCATACTATTCCTTAGAAACGCAAAAATTTGCAACTTAATCTTTGTTTACGATTTAAGCAATGAGGACCTTGCTACTCTCAAGTTTAGGGGTGGAAGAGGTTTGAACTGTCAAAGATAAAAATATGAGGAACTTATTTCAATCACATATAAAAAATAAATAAATAAATAAATAAATAAAAAAGAAAAAAAAAAGTTATTCTGTTAAACACAAAACTCCGCTGGCAAGACTAATATATTTATCTTGTTAAGAGTTTAGCTGAAAACGACACCTGCTCGTAGTTGGCCACCTTCATGCACCCCATAGTTGGTGTGTCAAAACGAAGGTGGGTAATCATAATCAGCGACGCATTGATAAATAACAAACCCCATATGATTTGTGTAGATATGACACTTTTCTCCATACAAATAATGTCGCCATATCTTCAATGCTAGAACAACTGCAGTTAACTCCAGATCATGAGTAGGGTAGTTACCCTCATGTGGCCTCAACTGCCTAGAAGCATATGCTATCACTTTGCCATCCTACCTCAGCACACATCCTAACCCTTGATAGGAAGCATCAGAATAAACTTCAAACTCCTTCCCTGACTTCGGAAGTGCTAAAAGAGGTGCAGTCACCAATCTCCTCTTTAACTCTTGAAAACTCTGCTCACACTTCTCATTCCACTCAAACTTAATATCCTTCTTAGTCAAATTGGTGAGTGGTAAAGCTATACTAGAGAATCCCTGAACAAATCTCCTGTAGTATCCTGCTAAACCTAGGAAACTACGTACCTCCGTTACTGTTTTAGGCCGTTCCCATCTGACTATAGCCTCAGTCTTTTGAGAATCCACACTGACTCCTGCAGCTGACACCATGTGGCCTAAAAACACAACTTGATCTAACCTAAACTCACATTTACTAAACTTTGCATACAATCTCTTTTCTCTCAAGATTTGTAGAATAGTCCTGAGATGTTCAACATGCTTCTCTTTATCTCCAGAATATACCAATATATCATCAATAAATACAATCACAAATTGATCCAGATAAGGATGAAAGTGATAGATAAATGAGCATGCAGCAGAAGTTAATTTGATCAATTTTCACTTTAAGATGCTCAATTTAGAGGATTAAACATGCAATTAAGAAGAAAAACCAAAGTTTCAAGAACACTTACCCTTGAAGCTCAAAATTTTCCTTCAATTCTTGATGAATTTCAGCACCACTTGGTTGTAGACCACCACAAGAGTCTTCTCTACTATTCTCTAGGCTTAGATTGGATGGTGGGATCCAAATTTGTGGTGAATTTGAGAAAAAATGAAGGTTGGGAAGAAGATGAACAATAGATGGAATTTTGCAAAATTAATCCTTAATTTCACAAAATTCTTAACCATTTTTATGTCAAAATTATCTCTATTTAGTAAAGAATAACATGCAATCAAATTGCATCAAAATTTGACAACAAAAAATGGTTAATTTGTTGGTTAATTGTGAAGAAGACAACCAAGCTCCTAGCTTAGTTAGTGGGAAAATCCAATCTTCAAAAATCAATTTTAAAATCAATTTTCAATGAATTTCCAAAATTGAATTAAAATTGATTTTTAAGTTCAAAAAGATAATTAAATAATTAAATAAAAAATAATTTAATATTTAATTAATTAAATATTATTTTAATATTATTTTAATATAAAATAATAAAATAATATTATTTTTCCCACTTGTCCCAATTTTTCTAAAAAAAACCGATATGAATCCCTATTCATATGATTAATATTTAAACCATATTTAAATATTATAATTAACTCTATTTGTACATTTAATTCGTAATTAAATGTCGATATATCGTATATATCTGACTTTCATTCCTTAAGCCAAGATTTGAACAGTTCAAACTTATTCACCACATTATCTAAGATTTTAGTCCATTTATGAGCTAGTAGAGGGACCTAATGGACTTACAGATCATGAGCTCCAACGATCCGAGATTAACTGGCCAAACTCTTTAACCTAGTTAACCAACATTCGTTAACTAACGGGACACTCCACTAAAGCCCATAGATGCACTCTCCTCACTGTAGATATATTTGTGTCCATTTGATATAACCGTCATCGATAAGTCAGTCCTTCATAGGTTGTTCATAACTTCAGCTAGGTCAAATACCGATTTACCTCTGAGTTACATCTTTTCTCCTTAAGTACCATTGTCCCTTTAATGAACAATTGATTTAGGATCTAATCACTAAATCCATTCCCTCTCGGGCCAGTGAGAGGATGGGGCCCCTTGTTCAAGTCCTGGGAACAACACTTAAGAGAACAACCTCTCTTCTATCCCTAAGTTGGGTAGGAGTGAATTCCGTCTTACAAATTCTATGTTCCCAACTATCTACTCGGTCTTATCCCTGAAATGGGAGGAATGTTGAGCAGCGCTATTGAGCTTACTCTTACCTATGTAGATCAAGGGATAATTCTGAATAAACAGGAGTTCATAGATAGCTCAAGATTCAGATCAAGTTATCTAGGTCATCCATAAGTGAAATTAATCAGTGTTAATCGTAAACGGTGTTAATACGTAACAGTAATTATTTCAGGGTCAATCTTACACAATCTTATTATGTAGAATACCCCTGCTCACATGTCTCTACATGAGCAAATCAGAATCACTTCATTTATGACACTTTACAACATTTGTAACAATCACGAAGCGGGTCGTATTCAATAGTGTCTCCAAGAAGAGGTACCCAACCTGATCCATGTACTATAGACTATTGAGGCTACTTACTCGAACTTGATCCTGTTTATGTCTCCACATAAAGTCCAAGTACTCATGATAGTAGCCAAGGGTTCATAGTTTAATTGGATTTAGAGTTGATAAATAATTAATTCACTTGAATAACTTCATATGTACTAAAAATCACCTATTTACAAATACTACGAGTTTTAGGACATACAACCCAACAGAAAGATCCTATTCATAAAATCCATAAACACTGCGGGTGTATTCGTCAAACTAAATGGCATCACCAAAAATTCATAATGTCCATACCTGGTTCGAAAAGTCGTCTTAGGTATGTCCGCTTCCCTAACTTTCAGCTGGTGATACCCTGATCTCAGATCTATCTTTGAGAACACCGACGCTTCTCTGAGCTGATCTAACAGATCATCTATACGAGGCAAAGGGTATTTGTTACGTATTGTTACCTTATTTAACTAACGGTAATCAATACATAACCTCATTGTTCCATCCTTCTTCTTGACAAACAAAACTGGTGCACCCCATGGGGATACACTCGGTCTAATATACCCCTTGTCTACCAGCTTCTGTAGTTGCACCTTTAGCTCCCTCAATACCGATGGTGCCATACGGTACAGTGCCTGAGAGATAGGGGTTGTACCAGGTGCTAAATCAATAGTAAACTCCACCTCTCGATCAGGTGGCAACCCTGACAACTCCTCAGGAAACACATCTAAAAACTCCCGTACTACTGGCACATCTTCTGGTTTCAACTTTTCTGACTTCATTTCTATCACATGTGCCAAATACGCTTCACAGCCCTCAATAACTTTCTGGCCTTCACCGCCGAGATCACACAGGTAGGAAGAACTCTCCTTCTTCCTTTAAAGACCACCTCAACCCCATCGGGTTTCACAAATCTCACCTCTTTCTTAAAACAATCAACATTAGCATGATACTTTGACAAAAAGTCCATGCCAAGAATAACATCAAATTCTATCAAGTTTAGAGGCAATAGATCAACCAACAGCACCACACTATCAATCAATAAATCACAATTAAAATAAGCATGTTCTATAGTTACAGATTCACCAACAGAAGTATGTACTAACAGGGCATCAGGTAAACATTTTAAACTCCTATTTACATGCAAAGCAAACTCATGAGACACAAATGAGTGGGTAGCTCCAGAATCAATTAACACATAAGCACTCCTAAAACAAACAATGAGCATACCTGTTACCACTTCTGGAACCTCCTCAGCCTCCTGCTGCGTCATGGCATAAACCTTCCCTTGCTGCCTAGGTCTGCCTACCTAACCTTTCTGTTTGGCCCCACTACTTCCTTCACCAGTTCCTATCTCCTGTCTTGGCTGGTTCATTTCCACCTATCATTTAACATGTTTTTCTTTAAATTCAGCAATATTTGTTAAGAATTGAGTTAACTTACCGACCTCAAATTCTCAGCCCTAAACTCGATCTCCACAGAACACTATCATCCAAATACCAAACTTTGTTTAGATTGCACGACAGCAATCATGTAACACCCTACTTTTTAAACCTATGCGCTGTAAGCCCCGTACTTGACATTGTGAGAAGGCAAGTTAAGAAGAGACTAAGAGATGGGCGTTAAGTAGGAAAAGTTGGCCGAGTTGTGTGGAAGCAAAAATGGCTAAGTACTGGCCATGCGTTGGTGGGGCTATGCGTTGACGAAAGTAGTTTGGCGTGGACCCAGATGTGAAGGAAGGCCACTAGGCGTTGATGGCCATTAGGCGTTGAAGGCCACAAGACGTTGAAGGCCGCTATGCATCAAAAGCCACTATGCGTTTAACACTACCATGCATTGAAGGTGGGTATGCGTTGGTGCATAAAAGAATGGCTGAGAGGACCATGCGTTCGTCGGCTATCCGGCGATGGGGCATTGGGAATTTTAACACACAAATTCGAGGCTATGCGTTGCTGAAGCCATGTGCAGAAGGTATACGTCGATTGGATCAATATGTAGAGATAAAGTGGAGATTAAGTCGGTGATATATATATATAAGTGGACTGAGTATTCAATTATTTTGATCACATTTCAGAGCTCGAGTTGATCCCATTTCGAAGCTAAACAATGGAGGGAGGTAGAAGAAGGTGTTTATGTTGGTTTGGGGTGGAATTCTCATCGTTTTTGTGGAGGAAACTTGAGCTAGAACGGAGAATTAAGCTGGTGTTACTTAATCTGAGTAGCATTCAGTGTTGGGGGAAGAACGAACTGTGGAAGCTGTGGCTAGGGTTGATATTTTGAGGTTAGTAAGTTAACTCGACTTCTAGCAATTTTCATGATGGATACTCGAGCCGAATTTGAGTAAATGTGTGTTAAACTCCAGGTAGAAGAGATCGGAGCTGAATTTCAGGACGATTAGGAGCAAGTCGGGGTTGTTTGAGAATATCTCTCAAACGAAGAGGACTTTCCTTATGAGACTTTGAGGTAAGATAAAGGACTTATGTCTTTACAAGTTTGTAAAAGAAAGGAAGTTCTGAATTTGGCTGGAATGCGATGTTTAGCAGGTTAAAGAAAGAAGTAGAAAAGAAAGAAGAAAACTGTGTCGCTACGACAGTAGTATCGCTGAAAGAGTGGGAGACTGAGCAGCGAAGCGAGTGTCGCTGGTAACGCAAAAGGGGCTTTGCGTCTCACAACTCTCGCTGAAGTCTCGCTGGGTGTCGCTCCTCAGGTAATCTCGCTAGTCTCGTTCAATCCGATATTGCTAGTGCAGTGTCTTATAGTGTGATTTCGCTGGTAATCTCGCCAGAGATGTAGAGTATTGCTATTTGTGAATGTTTTGGGGAAAAAGAGAGTTCGGTGATGGAACGAGTATAGAGTTTAATTATGTATACTTAATGAGTATAGAAAGGAAGTCTAAGGAAAACTTAATGTGGGAAATGTGTGTTTTCAGGCTAGAAAGAGCTCGGGAAGGCATATAACCCACTCAGAGCCAGGACAAGTTGTGAGTGACTTTCTACTTCATTTAATGGTTATTCTTAGCATGGTTACTTGGTAATGGGTGAATAGAAATTATTGTATGATGTAGCTATTGAATATTTATGTTGCGTTGTTAAGTTTAAAGGATGTTAGACGTACTACCTAAATGTAACCATGGCCGAGGGACCTTGTGTGAAGGCCTATGGGAATATGTTATATGATACTCAGTGCTGAGGGACCACGTGTGAAGGCACATGAGTAGTTGGATGAAACGGATTCTAGTGCTAAGAGACCTTGTATGAAGGCATATGGAAATCCAATACATGATAGCCAAGTGCTGAGGGACCACGAGTGAAGGCACTTGAGCAGTGAATTGGTAGGGAAACCAGTGCTGAGGGACCACATGTGAAGGCACATGGAAATTTTGACACAGTTAAACTCAGTGTTGAGGGACGAAATGTGAAGGCACTTGAGAGTTTGAAATGCCGAGGGACGAAATGTGAAGGCATTTGACAATGTGAATAATGAGAGTTTGTATAAAAGGTTGAGTGCGTTGAGCTTCGCTCCACCACAGCTGGGAAAGGATAATTGTATTACTATTGTACGGATAATGGAACTGCTAGTGTTTTATAGCATGGGTGATGTTGTGGGATATTTGTATGTGTAAATTTTCCTAAAGCAAGGTGCTCAATGATGTGATTATGCGTTCAACATATCATGCTTTGAACATGCTATGCTTCCTATTACTATGCATTGGTGGTCTTGTCAAGTTTTCCTATCCTTCACCCAAGTATAAGCAAAGGAGTAGGTTTTCTCGGTGAGTCCGAGGTCGAACACAGGGATTATTTTGATTCAGTATTTAGTTGGATTTCATGCGTTGCAGTGGTAACCAAGAAATAGTTGAGAGAGTTGTTTTTAATCTACGGAAAGCGATTGTTTGTACACTAGACTAAAATTGTGAAAGATGGAAAGCATGCGACACAGCAAATTCAACTACAGATGTGAATGAATGGATAAAGAAAGGGTTCGGGTTGATTAACATCTAACATCGGAAGCGCATAGTATTATTCTATTCATACTTGCGACTCTTCTCTCGATTGTCAGCCGCTATGCGTTATATGTCTATAACGCATTGGAGAGTGTTAAGAACCAAGGTTATCCCTATAGACAGGTAACACTTCTTGGCCCTTGTCAATTGAGTTCCACAATCACTTACCCTCTCGAGCAGTTTGATTATTACTACTTATATCGATTTGTCAGATGGACATAAGCATCGGATTAAGATCGCAATTGACAAGATGAAATAGTTACACTATGGTTCCTAGTTAGATGCTAACGCAACCCTAAACCCTTGAGTGATTAGTTACTCATGGTTTGAAAGTAAAAAGCGGAAAGTTTAAAGAAATGAGTAGACATGGAAGATAATTATATTGATGAAATGGGATACAATTTTCGATAAGTTCAATGTCTTGACACAAATCTAAAATTAAGATAGAAACAATAAGAAAGAAAGCAGGGAAGGCGTCAATGTCTTGAGTCGCCCGGATGGAAGCGTGAGGTTCTGCTGTGAAGTGGTCCGGCGGAGGGAAGACTCTTCTCTCTCGAGCTATTCGTCTCCGGCTGAAGTCTGAGAGAACTCTGCTGTCACTTATGGAGTTCTTCCGAGAATCAACAACCTTTTCTCATCTCGCAGAGTTGCCCTTTTATACATGATGCATTCGCAATTAATGGCAAATCTGCTTGATTGGTGGCGAGATTGATACCATGCGTCCATCTCGCCTGATTGCGTGATTCTCGGGTCAATTAAGATCCACCACTTTAGCCACAAATCATGTTCGTCAATCATCCGTCAATCTCTCAAGATTTTGATTTGATTCTCAGCGCCTTGCATTAATGGTCGTCTATGCGTCCATGAATAGTTTGGCCGATGTCAACGCGTCGTAGGTTGCTAACGCGTAGTTATGCGTTGAGTTGTTGTTAAGCATCGTCCGGTTGTTTGCGTTCCGTTCAGATCATGCGTCCACAAAGAACAGATTGCTAAAGCGTCGTCTTGCGTTAAGAAGTCATCAACGCATCGTCTGCATTCCTGCGTTAAAACATGCATTTTAGGCTCAAAAGATGGTAAAATCATTATCTTCATAAAAATACTAGAGTATAACGCAAAGGAAGATTTATTAATAGAATTTAGCATAAACTACCGCATGCTTCTCTATTTAATCTCTATTTATCTAAGAAAAAGGCTATTATAACTTGTATTTCTACAAGTTATCAGGTGACTTATAAATTCCTGTTTATATAACATGTAGTAGTTACTATGGTCTACATTAACTCAAGAAGTTTAATAGTATCTAAATAAATTCAGTCACTCACTGGGCTTTAGGTTCATACAATTTGTTGTTTGTTTGTTGTTTTAGGTAGCAAGCGTGTCTAGGATGCCTAGCCTACAGAAGATTCTGGTCTGGGCCTACCTTGGAGCAGTCCTCTGGGATAGTTGTAAATACGCAGTTTATGTTCATGTTTTGTTGATGTACATGTTTCTTAGGGGTGTTGTGAGGACTGATGTCACACCCCATCCCAGATACTCCTTATACCTAGGAGTGAGTGTGAAACCGCACTCTCTATATTCCGTATTAAAATTAAATGCTAGTTTAATCTCAAATAGAAACACCATTACTATTAAGACATTTGATATCATACAATCTTTCGTCAAGTATTCTTTATATATGTATGTAATACAAAACGATTCTCCCAGCACTCATAAGGAACATGTACACTACAAAATATGGACATAAACTGAATATTTACAACTATCCCAGAGGTCTGCTCCAAGGTATGCCCAGACGAGAAACTACTGTAGGCTAGGCGTCCCAGACACGCTCGCTACCTGAAACGACAATCAAACAAACAAATTGAGTGAGCCTAAAGCCCAGTGAGTGACTAAATTCATTCAACTATTACTAACAATCATGAGCTAGTATAGCCATTAGTAACCACTACAAATCGCATTTCAGAAAGTTTCTAAACTTCTTATGCTATAGATCACACCCATATCAACATCCTTACTGTTCCATGGCAAATATCTAACTCTTGCTGTGACAAAGCACAACTTAGCTCATTCACATTCCAGTACAAATTCTCATTTCTAATCACATATAAATGTCTAATCATTATGTTTCACAGAATTGCAAACTATCTAGTGCCTTCATAGTCTGTCCCTCAGCACCGAGTTCAATTATGTTAACATTACCATGTGCCTTCACACGAAGTCCCTCAGCACTGGTAATCAGCCAAATCTCTGCTCAAGTGCCTTCACTCAAGGTCCCTCAGCACGAGCTAATATATGATGGATTTCTACATGCTTTCACTCAAAGTCCCTCAGCATTGAAATCCATTCCATCTAACTATTCAAGTGCTTTCACGCGTGGTCCCTCAGCACTGAATTTCATATTCATATTCACTTAGGCCTTCACCATAAGGTCCCTCAGCCATGTTTACATATAGACAATAAATTTAATTTCCTTTAAACTTACTAGCATAACATAATCACTTCAAATACTACACAGTACCATAATTTCTTACTCATCCACAGCCAAATAATTATACTAAAAGTAACCACAAGATATAGTAGAAAGTCACTCACAACTTGTCTCGGCTCTAAGTGGATTATATGCCTCCCCGAGCTCTTCCTGGCCTGAAAATACACATTTCCCACGTTCAGTTTTCCTTAGTCTTCCTTTTTCCTTTACACTCATTAATAACATTAGTCCACAGACAGACTAAAGACTACTAGCGAAACTTCATTACATAATACTGCACTAGCGATACCAGGTTGAACGTAACTAGCGAGACTACCTAAGGAGCGACACCCAGCGAGACTTCAGCGAGAATTGTGAGACGCAAAGCCCCTCTTGCGTTACAGCGACACTTGTTTCGCTGCCCCGTCTCTCACTCTCTTAGTGATACTACCGCTGTAGCAGAACAGTTTTCTTCTTCCTTTCTTCTTCCTTCTTCAACCTGCTAAATATCACATTCTGGCCAATTTCAGAACTTACTTCCTTCTACAAACTTATAAAGGTATAAGTCCTTCATCTTACCTCAAAATTTCATAGAGAATATCCTCTCCGTTTAGGACATATCCTTCAACAACTCCGAATTGCTCCTAATCATCCGACAATTCAGCTCCGATCTCTTCTATCTGGAGTTTGACACACATTTACACAAGTTCAGCTCAAGTGCCCTTCATGAAACTTGCTAAAAATTGAGTTAACCTTACTAACCTCAGAATTTCAGCCCTAACCACCGTTTCCTCAGTTCGTTCTTCCCCCAAAACCGAACGTTATTCTGATTGAGTAATACCAGCTGAGTCCTCTGCTCCAGCTCAAGTTTCCTCCATGGAAACGATGAGAATTCCACTCTAAATCAACATGAACATCTTCTTCTACCTCCCTCTGTTGTTTAGCTTCGAAATGGAATCAACTCGAGCTCTGAAATGTAATCAAAACAATTGAATTCTCGATCCACTTATATATATACCACCGACTTAATCTCCATTTCGTCTCTATACAATAATCTATTCAACGCATACCTTCTATGTTTGGCTTCAGCAACGCACAGTCTCTGTTTTGTGTGTTCTTTTTCAAGACTCCCTCACCAGATGGTTAACAAACGCATTGTTCTCTCGGCCAACCTTCTTTGCACCAACGCATACCCACTTTCGATGCATGGTAGCGTTCACCGCATAGTAGTCTTCATCGCAAATTGGCTCTCAACGCCTCGTGGCCTTCAACTTTCAACGCCTTGCAGCCTTCAATGCGTTTATCGCAAAATAACCTTCGATGCAGGGTGGCTCTCCACACCTCGTGACCTCAACGCCTCATGGCCTCAACGCCTAACAGTCTTCCCTCACCTCTGCGTCCACGCCAAAACTACTTCCATCAAGGCATGTTGCCACCAACGCATAGCTAATACTTAGCCATTTTCTACCCCCAGTCACATTCCAGCCAACTATTCCTACCAAAACGCCCAGCTCCTGGTCTCTTCTTATCTAGCTTTCTCACAAGATCAAGTACGGGGCTTACAACTGATTTGTAGTATATGTATAGAACACTTGTTTGATAAGTTGTTAATTTATAGCTTGAAATTTTAGTAGAAGTGTTTATTTTTTTTAGGTTAAGCTGGCATATAGTTAAGTCTTAAAGATCTGTAAATTATTTATGTTATAGTATAGAGGTAGAAGGTATGCAGGTTCGCACTCACTCCTAGAGGAGAAGGGTATCTGGGAGGAGGTGTGACATGCGCTTACAAGCTTATAAGGAAAAGAAGTAAAACAAGAGAGATAGAATTAGATCACAAGCTTATGGAGTTGGCCGAGAAATGTTGCCAAAATAGGAATAAGTATGCGTTGAACTTAAAGGAAAAAGAGGGTTGTGCTTAAGTATTGGGTTAAGTATAAGTCGTAGATAGGTTTGGGAGGTTGCATTGAGTGATCTCCGGATCTTGGACTTGAAGTAATTCTTAGAGTTAAGAATTCTTCAAAGTAGAATAACTAGACTAGGAGAACGCAACTATGCTTTTAAGCTTGGAAGTATGATCTAAAGAAAAGAAAGAAAATCTCACCAAGTGATGGAAAGAGTTAAAAGCATAGCCGGGAGTTAGTTGAGTTGGACGCATATTTGGTAAGTAAGAGACCATGTTGGACGCATGGTCAAAACTAAGAAAACGCATGGTAATGGTAACTATTGTAGGAAAGAAAATGGTTAAGTGTTGAAGTATCGTAAGGAAAACTGAGAGCTCGGGGGAAAGAGGTGAACGCATAGGAGGTAATTAAGGAAGGAGATGTAACCTTGGCTTAAGTAGGACGTATGAGCAAGAGGACTAAAGTTAAGTAGTGGTGCGTTGGAAGGAAACTGATAACTTGTAGAAATACAAGTTATGATAGCGTTTTTCTTAGATAAATAGAGATTAAATAGAGAAGCATACGGCAAATGAACAATAGACAGATCACAAGTCCCCGGCAACGGCGCCAAAAACTTGTTGTAAAAATGAACAATAGACAAATCACAAGTCCCCGGCAATGGCGCCAAAAACTTGTTGTGTAATTATGTGTGGAAATGGAAATTTACAAACGCAAGGTGCAGATTAAGATATGATGATGCGTTTCACGTATCATGCGTGGAACATGCTATGCATCTTACTACTATGCGTTGGTGATCTTGTCAAGTTTTCCTATCCTTTACCCAAGTATAAGCAAAGGAGTAGGTTTTCTCGGTGAGTCCGAGGTCGAACACAGGGATTATGTTGATTCAGTATTTAGATGGATTTCATGCGATGCAATGGTAACCAAGAATGAGTTGAGAAGTGTGTTTCTAATCTAAGGAAAGCGATAATATGTACACTAGACTAAATGTGGAAGATGGAAAGGTATGCGACACAGCAAATTCAGCTAATGATGTGAATGAATGGATAAAGAAAGGGTTCGGGTTGGTTCACATCTAACATCGGAAACACATGGTAGTATTCTATTCATACTTGCGACTCTTCTCCCGGTTGTCAGCCGCTATGTGTTATATGTCTATAACGCATAGGAGAGTGTTAAGAACCAAGGTTATTTCTATAGACAGGTAACACTTCTTGGCCCTTGTCAATTGAGTTCCACACTTACCTTCTCGAGCAGTTTGATTATTACTACTTATATCGACTAGCTAGATGGACATAAGCATCAGATTAAGTTCGCAACTGACAAGATGAAATAGTTACACTATGGTTCTTAGTTAGATGCTAACGCAACCCTAGACCCTTGAGTGATTAGTTACTCATGGTTTGAAAGTAAAAAGCGGAAAGTATAGAGAAATGAGTAGACATGGAAGATAGATATATTGACGAACGGAATACAACTTTAGATAAGCTCAATGTCTTGACACAAATCTAAAATCAAGATAGAAAAACTAAGAAAGAAAGCAAGAAAGGCGTCAATGTCTTGAATCGCCCGAATGGAAGCGAGAGGTTCTGCTGTGAAGTGGTCCGGCGGAGGGAAGACTCTTCTCTCTCGAGCTATTTATCTCCGGTTGAAGTCTGAAAGAACTCTGCTGTCACTTATGGAATTCTTCCGAGAATCAACAACCCTTTCCTATCTCGTAGAGCTGCCCTTTTATAGATGATGCGTTCGCAATCAATGGCAAATTTGCTTGATTGGTGGCGAGATTGATACCATGCGTCCATCTGGCCTGATTGCGTGATTCTCGGGTCAATTAAGATCCACCATTTTACCCACAAATCATGTTCTTCAATCATCCGGTAATCTCTCAAGATTCTGATTTGATTCTCGGCGCCTTGCGTTGATGGTCGTCTATGCGTCCATGGATAGTTTGGCCGATGTCAACGTGTCGTAGGTTGCTAACTGATAAGCACTTGAAAAGTGTTTTATATTCTCTCAAATTAAGGGAGTTTTATATTAGATTTCACTTGTTTGCTAGTGATTTTCAGGTTAAAATGAGGAAAATTAGAAGAAACGACTAAAAGATCAAAACCGAGCAAGAATACGGCGAAAATGAGCTGAAAAACGCATCCTTGTTGAACGCAGGGCAGCGCCGCGGCGCTAAAATAGCGTTGCCGCGGCGCTGAAGCACAAACACATCAGCATGGACGCAGAGTAGCACCGCGGCGCTGCCTCGATGCACTTTGGTGAACGCAAGACAGCGTCGCGGCGCTAGGACGGCGCTGCCGTGGCGCTAAAACCCGAGAGCAACTTATTTTTGGTCGTAACCCTAGCGCCGCGCCGCCAGCGTTAATTAAACAAAAATTTTGTATTTTAGGTTAAATTTTTTGCTGCCAAACTCTATAAAATTGGGGGTTTTCAGCAGCAAAAAGGGGGGAGGAAAATATCAAGAAAAGCAAGAAAGTTGCAGACCTAAAGAAAGATACAAAAAGGTGAGATTAAAGCGAGAGTTCAAAGAGTGAGTTAGCCGCAAGGAAGAGGAAAAGAGTTCGAGATAGTCTTGGTGCCCTTTGAAGTCCGACGTGAGAGCCAAGGAGTTCGTGACGGTGCTGCCTCAATCAAGAACATCTTTTTAGTAGAGTTTCCCTATTCTTTACACTCTTCCTTTGATTATTTTTGCTCAAACATGTTGCTTCACGCTATGAGTGGCTAAACTCTTTAGTTTTAGGGTTTTGATGAATTGTTTGTAAATTCATGTTAATTTTGTAGACTCATGGTTTTGTTTAAATAAATTATGCTTTTCATTGTTATTGTGTTTAATTCTTGAGGATTGGCCATCTTCGCATGCTAGGTTAGATGTATGATTGAGAAATTATATGTTTAATTTGACCTATAACAATGAATCATTGTTCATCTATCACGAGAGTAGTTAGGTTGTCAATGAAAGTTGCTAAAGACTAGTTTTAATGCCATGTAATTGTGTATTGGTTTTAAGAGATTAACAATCAATCAAGTTGCATGAGAAAGAGTTTTCTTTGAGAGAAGATAACTTGGAATTAAGTTTCTAGACTTAGGCATAAGAATTACAATAAAATCCATGAAATCTATAATTTTGCATGATGAAATAAACAAGGATTCGAAACCCTAGAACTCTCTTTGACTCTTGCAATTCTCCCTTTGATACTTTCTTTGCTTGATTTTTATTTTTCCCTAATACACAAAATTGAATTTTAATCCTCAAATAAAATTGATTCAATTCTAGAATAGCTAAGTAACTTAAACCTTCCCAATTGGATCTCTAGTGGAACGATACTCGGACTTAACCGTTTTATATTATAACTTAACATGTACACTTGCGGTTAACACTAAAAGTGCGCATCACTAACGCATAGTCTTGCGTTGAGTAGTTGTTAACGCATCGTCAGGTTGTTCGTGTTCCGTTCAGATCATGCGTCCACGAAGAACAGATTGCTAATGCGTCGTCCTGCGTTAAGAAGTCATCAACGCATCGTTTGCATTCCTGCGTCAAAACATGTGTTTTAGGCTCAAAAAGTGGTAAAATCATTTATCTTCCTAAAAATACAAGAGTATAACGCAAAGGAAGATTTCTTAATGAAAATTAACATAACTTGCCGCATGCTTCTCTATTTAATCTCTATTTATCTAAGAAAAAGGCTATCATAACTTGTATTTCTACAAGTTATCAGAAACCTAAGTCTGGGAAAGAAGGGTAAAACGCATAAGGTGAAATCAAGAAAAGATGCTCTAGTAATCTAGGGTAAATGTAAGTACTGACTTGTAATATCAAGTGTTAGGAAGAGGCAAGTGAGATTGTGGCTATGCATTGCCAGAGGAAAAGTAGCCGAGAATGAGAGTAAAAATTTTTGGAGAGCAAAATTTTGGCTAAGTGTTGGCCAAGACTATGTGTTGGTGAATGAAGAGGAAAGTTGAACTATTTGAGAAACCATGCGTTGTTGATTGAATCAAGAAGGGTTGTGAGTTGAAGTAGCTGCCCGCGTCAAAAGATAAGTGATCATTGGCGGGGGAAGAAATGTGCTTGAACCATGCGCTGAAGTCACTCTGCGTCGAAGACAGCCATGCGCCGAAGTCACTCTGCATCAAAGACAGCCATGCGCTGAAGTCACTCTGCGTCGAAGACACAGTGGTCTTGACGCGTCGAAGATAGTGGTGTGAATGACTGTGTTGCATGCGTCGAAAGTAGGAGGCGTTGAGGGCACCATGCGTTGAGTGTGGATAGTTGCTGAAGGCGTTGGAGGAGAATTTGGACATGAGTGCCTTGCGTCGAAGAGAGAACCTTGCGCCAGCCTGCGGGTGAGGGGTAAGTCGGCAACATAAATCTTGGTGCTTGTGAGGGTTAAGTCGGTAGTATATATAGGTGAATTAATTAAATGTTTAATCATTTTTAGACACTTTCAAGAGCTTAAGTCGGTTCCATTTTTTAGACAAACCACAAGAGAAGGTAGAGGAAGGTGTTCTTGTAGATTTTGGGCGAAATTCTACTCGTCTTGGTGCTGAAAACAGAGCTGGAACTGAAGATTGATTTTAGTCGCACAGACTGAATAGTGGTTGATGTTTGAAGTAGAACGAATCGAGGAAGCCGAGTTTAGGGCTGAAATCTTGAGGTCAGTAAGTTAACATAATTCCTAACAAGTCTTATGAAGGATGGTAAAGCTGAAATTGAAGTTAATCATGTGAATCTTTAGGTAAAATCAAAGATTACGGGATTGTTAAGCAATCTGGAGCAACGTGGAATGATTTTGAAATAACTGGGGAACGAAAAAGAGTTAAGCCTTGAAATTTTGAGGTAAGCTGTGGAACTCAATTCTTTACAAGTTTGTAGAAGGGAAGAAGTCTTAGTTTGGACTGGAAATATGTTTTTAGCAGGGATGAACCAGAAGCAGCGAAGCTGCAGCAATCGACGTTGTTAAGGAGAAAAGAAGGCTCAAAACGTTTGTGTAGCAGAAGGCGTGAAGTGCACACAATTCTTCTTGGAATTAAGGTATAACAAAAGGGTAAGGAACAACTTGTAGTAATAGCTTTAGTGTTTAAGGCTTGAGAATAAACTAATGAAAGCCTAACCGCATGAAGAACTATAAACATTGTGCATATGATGCGTTGTTGTTTATGTTTGAATAAATTGAAAAGAAGTATGACAAGGGAAAGTATTTATTTCAGGCCAAGAGGAGATAGGAAAGGCGTATAATCCACTCAAGGCCTAGAGAGAGTTGTGAGTGACACTTTTCTTACTTTAAAACAATTTTATTGTACATGATAGTTCGGTTTTCCAATGGAATATGATTTTGTGATCAAATGATTTATGAAGCATACTTTATGTTCTTAAAGTTATTGAAAAGTATGTTTATGAAATGTTATTGATATAATAGTTGCCCTGTGTTCTTATGAATGATTTGCATACGATTTGTTTGTATAAAGTGTTGCTTCTTTAAAGGAAAATGTTTAAGAGGAGGCTCAGTGCTGATGGACTTGAGAAGGCACGTGAGTTTCCCCGGGATCCAGTACTGAGGGACATGAGAAGGTACTTGGGCAACCCGCCATATTCCTATGTGCACATAGAGGTTATATTCTGGTGCGTTGAGTCTTGCTCCGCATCGAGCCTTATTCTTTTTCGACGTTGGGGTGTTGAGTTTTGCTCCACTTCAACTAAGGAGAAGTATTGCAACTAAACTGTTTTCTTATGATTTGTTGAAAATCATGTATGATTTGATAAGGGCAACTAAGTATGTTTTAACTAATGTATATGAAGTGATTTCATGTTTTAAACATGACGTTGAACTTAGTTTTATTCCTGATGATTTTCGAACTAAAATAGTTTGTTAAATTAGTCACTCACTGGGCTATTAGCTTATGTTTTTAATGTTTTCTTTCCCTCCCAGGTAGCAAGGACGTTCCCGGTGCTTAGCCTACTTCAGCTCGCCCTGCTTAAGCTTCGAGTTTCCAGAAACAGTTTATTTTCTCGTTGTTGTACGTGTAAATAACTTAACACTGGTGGCATGTAGATTTAGTGTTTACAAGTGGGTTATGAGAGAGTATGTTATAAAAGTGTACTCTGTACAGGAAAGATTGTTATATCATGATCATGTGTTAGTATGGCTAGACTCTATGAATGTATATGTATGAAATGTTTATACAGGAAGTTATGTAAGATGGGACACTATGCGTCACAAGAGGGGTGATGTTTATTGTCTTCACATCCCCTTTCAGGTTAAGTAGGTAATCCGGGAGGGGGTGTGACAGGGGTGTTGTGAGACAGAGCTAAAATCCAAAAACTTGTTGCGTTTATATTTATTAAGCTTACTATCATGCGTTCAACATATTATGCGTTCAACATACTATGCGTTCAACATGTTAAATACTATGTGTTAGTGATCTGTCAAGTTCTCCTATTCTTAACCCAAGTATAAGCAAAGAAATAGGTTTACTCGGTGAGTCTGAGGTCGAAATAGGGACTATGCTGATTCTAAAATTCGTCAGATTAATTGAGTTGGAGTAATAACCAAAAATATTTAATGAAGGATGTGTCTAACTAAAGAAAGCAATAACATGTACACTAGATTAAAAAGTGGCACAACAAGTTCAACTAAGTGGATTAAATGAATGGATAAAAACAGGGTTCGGGTTCGTTAGCTTCTAACATCAGAAACGCATAGTGAAAGTCTATTCATACTTGCAACTCTTCTATCGGTTGTCAGCCGCTATGCGTTATATGTCTATAACGCATAGGAGAATATTAAGTGCTAAGGTTATTCCTATGTTTAGGTAACACTTCTTAGCCTTGTCAACTAAGTTCCACAATCACTTACCCTCCCGAGCAGTCTGATTATTGCTACTTATATCGATTAGCTAGATGAACATAAGCATCAGATTAAGATTACAATTGACAAGATGAAATAGTTACACTATGGTTCTTATTTAGATACTAACACAACCCGTGACCCTTGAAAGATTAGCTACTCATGGATTCAAAGTAATAAGAAGAAAGTGTAGAGAAATGGATAGACATGGAAGAATTGTAGATTAATGAATGAAATACAATCTTAGACAGTTCAATGTCTTGATAACAAATCTAAAATCAAAGCTAGAAAAAGATAGAAAGGAGGAAGGCGTTTCAATGTCTTGAGTCGCCGGAATGGAAGCGTGAGATCTGCTGTGAAGTGGTCAGGCGAATGGAAGACTCTTCTCTCTCGAGCTATTCGTCTCTGGTTATCGTCTGGAAGAGATTCTGCTGTCACTTAGGAATTCTTTCGAGAATCAACAACCTTTTTCAGCTTGCAAGTCTGCCCTTTTATAAAAGCTACGTTCGTAATCAGCGGCAAATCTGCGTGATTGGAGGCACAATTGATGTTTTGCATCTATCTCGCCTAATTGTATAATTCTCGGTTCAATTTAGATCCACCACTTTGCCGCAGATCATGCAAGTCAATCTTCCGACAATCTCTCAAGATTCTGACCTGATTTTTCGCTGCCTTGCGTTTCACATGTAAGACGCATCTTGAGGTTCTTTGCATTTCCGTACTAAAGCATGCGTTTTAGGCTCATAAACATATTAAAACAATTATCTTCATTAATTTACAAGAGTAAAACGCATAGAGAGATTTATCAATAGAAATTAACTAATACTATCATATAATTCTCTATTAAACTCTATTTTTCTAAGATAAATGCAATAATAACTTGTATTTCTACAAGTTATTGGGGGCTATCTCTATACTCAGTTACCCACATGCCTTCTCCGAGTCCTTCAACATTGGGAACCATTTCTATATCCCGGCTACCCACACGCCTTCTCCGAGTTCTTCAGCATTGGAAGCCTTTTCAAAAAACATAATTCAAAAGCAACATGCTTTGAAAATAACATAATAAAAATTCACGAGTTTATAACATCTCAGACTTTCACAAATTTCTTATCAATCATCATGCTTCCATAAAATCATAGAGTAATAAATAGCATGCCTTTCGTAAAACTCGGTTAACAACTAGCATGCTTCAAATATTTTCAATGCAAAACCATAATATACATTTACATTGAAATACATGTTTCCTTTAAGCAAATAGTCATTATAACACATTCAAAATGTCACACCCCATCCCAGATACACCTTATACCTAGGAGTGAGTGTGAAACTGCACTCTCTATATAACATATTGAAACTAGATGCCAGTTAAATTTCAAATAGAAACATCATTGCTATTAAAATATTTGAAAACATACAATCTTTCGTCAAGTATTCTTTGTATATATATATACGTGATACAGAACAATTCTCCCAACACTCATAAGGAACATGTACATTACAAAACATGGACACAAACTGAATATTTACAACTATCCCAGAGGTCTGCTTCAAGATAGGCCCAGACGAGATACTTCTGTAGGCTAGGCGTCGACACGCTCGCTACCTGAAACGACAAACAAACAAACAAATTGAGTGAGCTTAAAGCCCAGTGAGTGACTAAATTCATTCAACCATCACTAACAAACATGAGCTAGCATAGCCATTAGTAACCACTACATATCGCATTTCAGATAGTTTCTAAACTTCTTATGCTATTGATCACACCCATATCAGCATCCTTATTATCCCATGGCAAATAACTAACTCTTATTGTGACAAAGCACAATTTAGCTCTTCCATATTCCAGTACAAATTCTCATTTCTAATCACATATAAATGTCTAGTCATCAAGTTTCACAAATTAGCAAACTATCGAGTGCCTTCACATTCTGTCCTCAGCACCGAATTCGATTATGTCAACATTACCATGTGCCTTCACACGAAGTCCCTCAGCACTGGTAGCCAATTCAATATCCGCTCAAGTGCCTTCACTCAAGGTCCCTCAGCACGAGCTAGTATGTGATGGATTTCTATATGCTTTCACTCAAAGTCCCTCAGCATTGAAATCCATTCCACTTAACTATTCAAGTGCTTTCACGCGTGGTACCTCAGCACTGAATTTCATGTTCACATTCACTTAGGCTTTCACCATAAGGTCCCTCAGCCATATTTACATTTAGACAATTAAGTCAGTTTCTTTTAAACTTACTGGCATAATATACTCACTATGAATACTACAGAGTACCATACATTTCTTACCAAAAAATTATACTAAAAGTAACCACAAGATATAGTAGAAAGTCACTCACAACTTGTCTCGGCTCTAAGTGGATTATAAGCCTCCCCGAGCTCTTCCTGGCCTGAAAATACACATTTCTCACGTTCAGTTTTCCATAATCTTCCTTTTTCCTTAACATTCATTAATAACATTACTCCACAGACAACTAAAGACTACCAGAGAAACTTCATTATATATTACTCCACTAGCGATACTAGGTTGAACGTAACTAGCGAGACTACCTGAGGAGCGACACCCAGCGAGACTTCAGCGAGAATTGTGAGACGCAAAGCCCCTTTTGCGTTACAGCGACACTTGTTTCGCTGCCCTGTCTCTCGCTCTCTCAGCGATACTACCGCTGCAGCAGAACAGTTTTCCTTCTTCCTTTCTTCTTCCTTCTTCAACCTGCTAAACATCACATTCTGGCCAATTTCAGAACTTACTTTCTTCTACAAACTTATTAAGGTGTAAGTCTTTCATCTTACCTCAAAATTTCATGAAGAATATCCTCTCCGTTTAGGACATATCCTTCAACAACTCCAAGTTGCTCCTAATCATCCAACAATTCAGCTCCAATCTCTTCTAGCTGGAGTTTGACACACATTTATACAAGCTCAACTCAAGCACCCTTCATAAAACTTGCTAAAAATCGAGTTAACCTTACTAACCTTAGAATTCCGGCCCTAACCATCGTTTCCTCAGTTCGTTCTTCCTCCAAAACCGAACGTTACTCTGAGTGAGTAACACCCAGCTGAGTCCTCTGCTCCAGCTCAAGTTTCCTCCACGGTAACGACGAGATTTCCACTCCAAATCGACATGAACATCTTCTTCTACCTCCCTCCGATGTTTAGCTTCAAAATGGACTCAACTCAAGCTCTGAAATGTAATCAAAACAATTGAATTCTCGGTCCACTTATACATATATCACCGACTTAATCTCCATTTCATCTCTATACAATAATTTATTCAACGCATACCTTCTATGTTTGGCTTCAGCAACGCACAGCCTCTGTTTGTGTTACTTTTTCAAAACTCCCTTGCCAGACGGTTAACAAACGCATTATTCTCTCGGCCAACCTTCTTTGCCCAACGCATTCCCACTTTCGACGCATGGTAGCGTTCACCGCATAATGGTGTCATCGCAATTTGGCTCTCAACGCCTCGTGGCCTTCAACTTCCAACGCCTTGCAGCCTTCAATGCGTTTGTCGTAAGATAACCTTCGATGCAGAGTGGCTCTCCACGCCTTGTGACCTCAACGCATCGTGGCCTCAACGCCTAACAGTCTTCCCTCACCTTTGCGTCCACGCCAAAACTGCTTCCATCAAGGCGTGTTGCCACCAACGCATAGCTGATACTTAGCCATTTTTCTGCCCCCAATCACATTCCAGCCAACTACTCCTACCAAAACGCCCATCTCTGGTCTCTTCTTATCTTGCTTTCTCACAAGATTAAGTACGGGGCTTACATAAAACCTGTGAAAAGCATAAACATAAGAACATGTTTCCAAGCAACGGTAAATAGCATGAAAACTTTGTATAAAGTATGCTTGTTTTGAATAAAATTGTCACTCACTACTTGTCCCGGGCCCTTAAAGGGTTATACGTCTTTCCTAGCTCCTCTCAGCCTGAAATAGTTTAATTTCTTTTGTTAGATTCCTTAGAATTCCCATTAAAGTGTAGCAAATATGTAAGATAAAGATCACGAGTGAGACCAACTAGCGAGACTTGTTCAAACCAGCGAGATTTGCTCTAGCAAGACTAGTGAGACTAAGCAAAAATCAGCGAGATATTCACTAGCGAGACTAAGCAAAAATCAACAAGACTTACTTGACCAGCGACACTAGCGAGAGAAGCGACACCAGCAAGACTAGCGAGATTTATGAGACAAAAACTGATTAGCGCACTTAGCAAGACTAATCTCGCTGCTCACCCTCACGCCTTTAGTGTCGCTAATTTTCCAGCGATCTCACTCTGCTACAGTCTTCGCTTCTGTCTGCACTTCTATCTGTTAAAAGTTGTATTTCCAGCTGGAATTAGAACTTTTTTCCTTCTACAAACTTGTAAAGAAATGTGTTTTCTAGCTTACCTCAAAACTTCAGAACTTAAATCCTCTTTGTTCGTCTGATAATCTAAATTTAATTCGCCCTGCCTAGATCACCTAAAAAATCGGTATCAATCACTTCCTCCTATAAATAAACATTTTTCTCTTCACATTCAGCTCAACCATCCTTCACAAAAGTTGTTAAGAACTAAATTAACTTACGAATCTCAAATTTCCAACTTCAAACTTGATTTCTTCCATTCATTATTCACCAAAAACCAGACCCTGTTCAGGTTTCGCGACAGCAGACAAGCCTTCAATTCTAGCTTCAATTACACCTCGAATTCGACCGGAGTTCTTCTCCAATTTGCCCTAGACTCCTTCTTCTTCCTCCCCTCGACACTCAACTATAGATTAGGTTAGTTATGGGTTTGAAAATGAGAGAAAATCAGTCAGCATCATACTTAATACACTTAAGAAATTTCAGCCGACAATGCCCTATTATCAACATCCTTTTTCTTTTCTTTTTTTTCTTTTATTTTTTTTTCCTTTTATCTTCTTTTCCTTTTTCCTTTCTTTTCTTCCTTCTAATTTATAAAATTCATCTTTTGTTTTTTTTTCTTTTTTTTTAATTAATAAATAAAATAACTCCTAAACTCGATTTACCTCGTAATGATTTAGAATTCACTTACCAAAAGTATTTCCAACTTCCTTCATTTCTTCCTTCAATCTAGAAGAAAGAAAACAATTTAGTCCACATTGGTGCTATATACTTACGTTTAATAAATTACAAATAAAAATAGGGTTTACATCACCTGCACAGTCTGCCACTCGCACACTTCAGCTTGTCCGCCTAGGTGTGCCACACCCAAAATAACCTCTAAACGCCGCCTGCCTCCCCTTGTCACCGACAACCTTTCCACGGCCACTATCTTCAACCTCTAGTCGCCAGTCACCGAATGACTTCAATAGTTCAACCTACACTTTCCACCATCAAAATCAACACCTCTAACCATTTTTAATTCTAATTTCTTCCATAAAATTAACCTCTTAACTTACTTACCTCCACATTTGGCCTTCTAATTCCTCTTCAACAACTCGAAAACATCAAATTTTTAGCCCTTGCTCAAGAGCACCTGAAAGCATGAACAACCTTCGTTTCTCCTCAAATTTCAAACCTTTTCCGGTGGAATCATTCTCTGGTAGCCCTCACACTTCAAACTACACTGATTTTGAAAGACTTTGGTCAAAAATTTCCTCCTTTGTCACGAAGAAATTTTCCAAACTAGTTCTTCTCTTCAAATCCTTTATTTATACTTATACTCGAGAGCCTCATGCAACATCATAGCACACCACCTCCTGCTTCCAAACTCATTAATTTAATTTCAGCTTGCCACCTAATTATTCTTTAATTATTAAATAAACATAATTAACTAAAATTAAAACTTAAATGCCTACTGCAAGGTCCATCTCTTCAACGCCTAACACAACCCTTAGAGGTTCTTAGCTAGCTTCACGCCTACACTTCTCAATGCCATATGACTTAAGCTTCTCAATGCCTACTATTCATAGGTTTCCTCCAACACATACTTCATCTCAACGCCCATCTCCTTTAAGCTTAACAACCCATGCTGCCTAGTCAAATACCACTTCAACCCTTGGCTACCCTTCATAAGCTCAACGCATACTTTCTTAAGTCCAAGCCACATTTTTTCCGTCAAGGAAAACTCCTTCAGTCACACCCACATTTCTCTTCCTTTTCCACGCACAACAACTTCCTTCTTCTCCATGCATCTCTGGGCCCTAAACATGAAAACATTTGGCTAAGTTCACAAGCACTAATCCGACTACATAAGCTTAACATAACCAAGAACAAGTTAGGACTTACATGAAGTTTGGAGAGAGCAAAAATGGAGGCTTGATGAATTATGAAGAAATGTAAAAATAATGAAACTTGTTTTTGAACTAGAGAGGAAGATGAGTTTAAAGAAGGAGGAAGGAGGTGAAAACTAAGTTCAATTTGGGCCAATAGATCTTTGTCAAAGAAAATTGAATGGTTGGGATTAAAAGTAAAATAAACACAATTTTTTTAATGTCTTTTTTAATTTTTAAGTTAACTAGTCATTATACACAAACATATACGATATTAAATTCATTTTTTAAACCAATCAAAATATCAAAAGTCCAGCATGTGTCATTCCTCCCTGCTCCAAGTGGCACCTTTCAATTGGTTCACTTTGATAAAAAAAAAATGCCACTTCATCATCTTAGAATTTTTCCGTTAAGCTTGTTTCGACTATATCTTTTTCGTGTGAGCTCTGATTTAAGTGATTCTGATTGCGTTGGAATTATTGTTTCCAACTCTACATAATGGATACTTTAAAATTCTAAAATTTATAGAAAATAAAGACACATTTCTTATCAATATATTAATTAATTAATTAATTAATTATAATTAATTAATTTCGATTAAGAGTCAAAAAGCCAACACAGAGATCTTTTTTTATGTCCAGCTAGGCTCGAGATGGTGATTTTGATGTTTGTCGGGATTGTATAGTTTGAGTGAGGTTTTGAACTAAATGTTCATGGGTTTATTGTTTTACAATTTTCTATTCATGAGCATTTTGGTATGGTCAAATTGACTCCTTAATGGCACTTGTGTGTTCATCATGCTATGCATGTGCTTAAGATTCTTAATTGACATTGAAGTCATTCTTAATGCCAGTAGCAAATAGGTCGGGGTATGTTATGGTTTAATATATGACGTTTTCACAGTTATCATAACCTTTAATATAATAGTCGCTAGGAATAGAAAAGCGATGAATTGAACTTGACCCATTAAGTCTATAGTTCTAATCAATTCTCAAGCTTAATGTGATTAACTAGGTAGTATGGAATGATGTTTTTAGAATTTTCACGATTTAAATCACAAAATTTGGAGAAAAAATAAAAAATAGAAAAATAGAAAAATAGAAAATAAGAAATAGAAAATAAAAAACCCAACAATTTTATAGAACTAAAATGGAAAGCGGCTTGTCCGACCCTCCACCCCAAAAAACTACCGTTTCCGCTAGGAATTTGCCTTACGAAAGCTTATTTGACCACACTTCAACCCATAAAAGTCTGAAGATAGGATAAAAAAAAGCTCAATGACAATTTTTATTTCCATTCCTCCTTCTTTTAACTTAAACAACAATGCAAAGAAAATACTGAAAAAACAATGCAAATAAAACTACTCTCGTCCAAGCACGGTTAACTGCGGAGTTTTGATGGGATCCGATGCATTAGGGTTGGTATGATCGCACCCAACAGGAGCAAAACAAAACAATAAAAAGGGGTGCAACACGATGACTTCCCAAGTGGTCACCCAACTTAGTACTACTCTCGCCCAAGCACGCTTAACTGCAGAGTTCTGATGGGATTCGGTGCTTTAGTGCTGGTATGATCGCACCCAACCAGGAATGCACACAAATTCAATTTAAGCCATGTGGTGCAGAATGACCCGGGCACACAAGTGCATGCAACTGCTAGAGGGGCACGACGCGTGAAGTGCACGAGGCTACGAGATGGGAAAGTAGTGGTGAGGAGGAGCAAAACAAAACAATAAAAAGGGGTGCAACACGAGGACTTCCCAAGTGGTCACCCAACTTAGTACTACTCTCGACCAAGCACGCTTAACTACGGAGTTTTGACTGGATCCGGTGCATTAGTGCTGGTATGATCGCACCCAACCAAGAATGCACACAAATTCAATTTAAGCCATGCGGTGAAGAATGACTCGGGCACACAAGTGCATGCAACTGCCAGCGGGGCACGACGCGTGAAGTGCACTAGGCTACGAGATGGGAAAGTAGTGGTGAGGAGGAGCAAACCAAAACAATAAAAAATGGTGCAACACGAGGACTTCCCAAGTGGTCACCCAACTTAGTACTACTCTCGCCCAAGAACGCTTAACTGCGGAGTTCTGATGGGATCCGATGCATTAGTGCTGGTATGATCGCACCCGACGAGGAAGGCACACAAATTCAATTTAAGCCAGCGGGGCACGACGCGTGAAGTGGACGAGGCTACGAGATGGGAAAGTAGTGGTGAGGAGGAGCAAAACAAAACAATAAAAAGGGGTGCAACACAAGGACTTCCCAAGTGGTCACCCAACTTAGTACTACTCTCGCCCAAGCACGCTTAACTGTGGAGTGTTGATGGAATCCGGTGCATTAGTGCTGGTATGATCGCAACCAACCAGGAATGCACACAAATTCAATTTAAGCCATGCGGTTCAGAATGACCCGGGCACACAAGTGGATGCAACTGCCAGCGACGCACGACGCGTGAAGTGCACGAGGCTACGAGATGGGAAAGTAGTGGTGAGGAGGAGCAAAACAAAACAATAAAAAGGGGTGCAACACAAGGACTTCCCAAGTGGTCACCCAACTTAGTACTACTGTCGCCCAAGCACGCTTAGCTGCAGAGTTCTGATGGGATGCGGTGCAGTAGTGCTGGTATGATCGCACCCAACGAGGATTGCACACAAATTCAATTTAGGCCATGCGGTGCAGAATGACCCGGGCACACAAGTGCTTGCAACTGCCAGCGGGGCACGACGCGTGAAGTGCACGAGGCTACGAGACCGGAAAGTAGTGGTGAGGAGGAGCAAAACAAAACAATAAAAAGGGGTGTAACAGAAGAACTTCCCAAGTGGTCACCCAACTTAATACTACTCTCGCCCAAGCACGCTTATCTGCGGAGTTCTGATGGGATTCGGTGCATTAGTGCTGGTATGATCGCACCCTACCAGGAATGCACACAAATTAAATTTAAGCCATGCGGTGCAGAATGACTCGGGCACGCAAGTGCATGCAACTGCCAGCGGGGCACGACGCGTGAAGTGGACGAGGCTACGAGATGGGAAAGTAGTGGTGAGGAGGAGCAAAACAAAACAATAAAAAGGGGTGCAACACAAGGACTTCCCAAGTGGTAACCCAACTTAGTACTACTCTCGCCCAAGCACGCTAAACTGCGGAGTTCTGATGGAATCTAGTGCATTAGTGCTGGTATGATCGCACCCAACGAGGATTGCACACAAATTCAATTTAAGCCATGCGGTGAAGAATGACTCGGGCACACAAGTGCATGCAACTGCCAGCGGGGCACGACGCGTGAAGTGCACTAGGCTACGAGATGGGAGAGTAGTGGTGAGGAGGAGCAAAACAAAACAATAAAAAATGGTGCAACACGAGGACTTCCCAAGTGGTCACCAAACTTAGTACTACTCTCGCCTAAGAACGCTTAACTGCGGAGTTTAGATGGGATCCGATGCATTAGTGCTGGTATGATCGCACCCGACGAGGAAGGCACACAAATTCAATTTAAGCCATGCAGTTAGAAATGACGCAGGCAAACAAGTGCATGCAACTGCCAGTGGGGCACGACACGTGAATTGCACGAGGCTACGAGATGGGAAAGTAGTCGTGAGGAGGAGCAAAACAAAACGATAAAAAGGGTTGCAACACGAGGACTTCCCAAGTGGTCACCGAACTAAGTACTACTCTCGCCCAAGAACGCTTAACTGCGGAGTTTTGATGGGATCCGGTGCATTAGTGCTGGTATGATCGCATCCAACGGGGAATGCACACAAATTCAATTTAAGCCATGCGGTGCAGAATGACCCGGGCACACAAGTGCATGCAACTGCGAGCGGGGCACGACGCGTGAAGTTCACGAGGCTACGAGATGGGAAAGTAGTGGTGAGGAGGAGCAAAACAAAACAATAAAAAGGGGTGCAACACGAGGACTTCGCAAGTGGTCACCCAACGAGGAATGCACACAAATTCAATTTAAGCCATGCGGTGCAGGATGACCCGGGCACACAAGTGCATGCAACTGCCAGCGGGGCACGACGCGTGAAGTGCACGAGGCTACGAGATGGGAAAGTAGTGGTGAGGAGGAGCAAAACAAAACAATAAAAAGGGGTACAACACGAGGACTTCCCAAGTGGTCACCCAACTTAGTACTGCTCTCGCCCGAGCACGCTTAACTGCGGAGTTCCGATGGGATCCGGTGCATTAGTGCTGGTATGATCGCACCCAATGAGGAATGCACACAAATTAAATTTAAGCCATGCGGTGCAGAATGACCCGGGCACACAAGTGCATGCAACTGCCAGTGGGGCACGGCGAGTGAAGTGCACGAGGCTACGAGATGGGAAAGTAGTGGTGAGGTGGAGCAAAACAAAACAATAAAAAGGGGTGCAGCACGAGGACTTCCCAAGTGGTCACCCAACTTAGTACTACTCTCGCCCCAACACGCTTAACTGCGGAGTTCCGATGGGATCCGGTGCATTAGTGCTGGTATGAATGCACCCAACGAGGAATGCACACAAATTCAATTTAAGCCATGCAGTGCAGAATGACCCGGGCACACAAGTGCATGTGTGTGTAACTGCCAGCGGGGCACGACGCGTGAAGTGCACGAGGCTACGAGATGGGAAAGTAGTGGTTAGGAGGAGCAAAACAAAACAATAAAAAGGGGTGCAACACGAGGACTTCACAAGTGGTCACCCAACTTAGTACTACTCTCGTCCCAGCACGCTTAACTGCGGAGTTCTGGTTGGATCCGGTGCATTAGTGCTGGTATGATCGCACCCAATGAGGAATGCACACAAATTCAATTTAAGCCATGCGGTGAATAATGACTCGGGCACACAAGTGCACGAGGCTACGAGATGGGAAAGTAGTGGTGAGGAGGAGCAAAACAAAACAATAAAAAGGGGTGCAACACAAGGACTTCCCAAGTGGTCACCCAACTTAGTACTACTTTCGCCCAAGAACGCTTAACTACGGAGTTCTGATGGGATCCGGTGCATTAGTGCTGGTATGATCGCACCCAAAGGGAATGCACATAAATTCAATTTAAGCCATGCGGTGCAGAATGACCCAGGCACAAGTGCTTGCAACTGCTAGCGGGGCACGACGCGTGAAGTGCACGAGGCTACGAGACAGGAAAGTAGTGGTGAGGAGGAGCAAAACAAAACAATAAAAAGGGGTGTAACAGAAGAACTTCCCAAGTGGTCACCCAACTTAGTACTACTCTCGCCGAAACACGCTTAATTGCGGAGTTCTGATGGGATTCGGTGCATTAGTGCTGGTATGATCGCACCCAACCAAGAATGCACACAAATTAAATTTAAGCCATGCGGTGCAGGATGACCCGGGCACACAAGTGCATGCAACTGCCAGCGGGGCACGACGCGTGAAGTGCACGAGGCTACGAGATGGGAAAGTAGTGGTGAGTAGGAGGAAAACAAAACAATAATAAAGGGTGCAACACGAGGACTTCCCAAGTGGTCACCCAAGTACTACTCTCGCCCCCGCACGCTTAACTGCGAAGTTTCGATGGGATCCGGTGCATTAGTGCTGGTATGATCGCACCCAATGAGGAATGCACACAAATTCAATTTAAGCCATTCGGTGCAGCATATAACGCATAGCGGCTGACAACCGGGAGAAGAGTCGCAAGTATGAATAGAATACTACTTTGCGTTTCCGATGTTAGATGTTAATCAACCTGAACCCTTTCTTTATCCATTCACACACATCTTTAGCTGAACTTGCTGTGTCGCATGCTTTCCATCTTTCACAATTTTAGTGTAGTGTACAAACAATCGCTTTCCGTAGATTAAAAACAATTCTCAAATATTTATTGGTTACCACTGTAACGCATGAAATCCAACTAAAAAGTGAATCAATATAATCCCTGTGTTCGACCTCGGACTCACCGAGAACACCTATTTCTTTGCTTATACTTGGGTAAAGGATAGGAAAACTTGACAAGATCGCCAACGCAAAATAATAGGCCGTATAGCATGTTCAAAGCATGACATGTTGAACGCATAAACATATCATTTAGCACCTTGCGTTAGGATAATTTACACATACAAAATCACCACAACAAGACCATGTTGGACGCATGGTCAAGGCTAGGTAACGCATGGTAAGGGTGGACGCATGGAAGTAAACCGAGAATGGAAAGAAGTGAAGCGAATAAGCAAGAAAGGAATAAAGTTATGTTGTGAAGTGTTGAAAAGATTTAAGTCTCGAAAAGATAGAATGCAATAGCAAATTGAGTAACGCATAAACTTATAGCAAGGAAAGTTCACAAGTGTTGAAGAAGGTTGTGAAGTAAACATAAAAACTGGTGCATGTGGTGGACGCATGCTAATCTATCCTTAAGAGAAGTAGTTTAAGTGCAAGGAAAAGGTTAAAAGAATAACCTTGGGAGTAATCAAGGAATGTCCAAGGATAGAAAGATGGTCATTGAACACAGAATGAAGGTGAATGCATCAGGATTAACACATAGAGAAAAAACTTGAGAAGGAGTTGTTGTTATGGACATAAGGAAGGAGTTGGACGCATGGTATGATGCAATGAGGTACAAACGCATAGTATTGTGTGTTTGTCATTAACGCCTAGTGGCATTGTGTAAGCATTGGTTTATAACAGTGCGGCTATGCGTTGAAGGTGATCTCGAATGGTTGTTGTAAGCTGAAGTGGTCGCCGCGTTGGCAGGGGAAGATACGTACTTAGCTTACCATGCGTCGGTAAGGTTGTCATGCGTTGAGATCTCTATGCGTTAAAGACAGAGTTATCTCTATGCGTTGAAGAGTAGTATAGTTGGCTGAGAGTTAGAAAAGTGAGTAGTGAAGCTCAAACTTTAAAGGAAATTCAACAAACGCATGAGGGTGTTGTGTTGAATGAATGGTTATCTATTGGAAAATGTTGGACGCATGAGATAAGCTTATAAAGGCCAAGTGGCTTTGTGTAGATTTGACACCTTATCAGTAGGAGGTGTTAAAGGTATGTTAAGTGTTTCATGCAAGGTGACACTTGGACTAATGCATGGTTAATTAAGCATGCAGCATGACATGTGGCAAGCAAGTGGCAAAAGGAGAGGAAAAGGTGGATGGCAAGCTCCCTATAAATAGAACTTTGAGGGAAAATGAGCGACTGATGACTCTAAAAGAAGAAATCTGGAGAGAAAAAGAGAAGAAGGTAGCAAAGACGTCTGTAGTATGAGTATGCGGCCAAGAAAGAAGGTATTTGACAACTTAGTTATTTTATGTAAAGAAGTTGTCTGGTGTTAAAAAGGGTCGGCTTTGCGTTGAGGACAAACATAATGTTCAAGGTGAACGCGGCGTCCAAAGTTAGATGATGCGTTCATAATGGACTGATGCGCACTTTTAGTGTTAACCGCAAGTGTACGGGTCAAGTTATAATATAAACGGTTAAGTCCGAGTATCGTTCCACTGGAGATCCAATTGGGAAGGTTTAAGTTACTTAGCTATTTTAGAATTGAATTAATTTTATTTGAGGATTGAAATTCAATTTTGTGAATTAGGGAAAAATAAAAATCAAGCAAAGAAAGTATCAAAGGGAGAAACACAAGAGTCAAAGAGAGTTTTAGGGTGGTGAATCCTTGTTTATTTCATCAAGCAATATTATAGATTTCATGAATTTTATTGTAATTCATATGCCTAAGTCTAGAAACTTAATTCCAAGTTGTTTTCTCTCAAAGACAACTCTTTCTCATGCAACTCGATTGATTGTTAATCTCTTAAAACCAATACAAAATTACATGGCATTAAAACTAGTCTTTAGCAACTTTCATTGTCAACCTAACTACTCTCGTGATAGATTAACAACGATTCATTGTTATAGATCGAATTAAATATATAATTTCTCAATCATACATCTAACCTAGCATGTGAAGATGGTCAATCCTCAAGAATTAAACACAATAACAATGAAAAGCATAATTTATTTAAACAAAACCATGAGTCCACAAAATTAACATGAATTCACAAACAATTCATCAAACCCTAAAACTAAAGAGTTTAGTCACTCATAGCTTGAAGCAACATGTTTGAGCAAAAATAATCAAAGAAAGAGTGTAAAGAATAGGGAAACTCTACTGAAAAGAGGTTCTTGATTGAGGCAGCACCGTCACGAACTCCTTGGCTCTCACGCGGACTTCGAAGGGCACCAAGACTATCTCGAACTCTTTTCCTCTTCCTTGCGACTAACTCACTCTTTTAACTCTCGCTTAATTCTCACCTTTTTGTATCTTTCTTTAGGTCTGCAACTTTCCTGCTTTTCTTGATATTTCTCCCCCCCTCCCCTTTGGCTGCTAGAAACCCCCCAAATTTATAGAGTTTGGCCGCCAAAAATTTAACCTAAAATACAAAATTCTCGTTTAATTAACGCTGGCGCTACGGCGCTGTCCAATAGCGTCGCGACGCTAGGGTTGCGACCAAAAATAAGTTGCTCTCGGGTTTTAGCGCCGCGGCAGCGCCATCCCAGCCCCGCGACGCTGTCTTGCGTTCACCAAGGATGCGTCGAGGCAGCGCCATCTCGGCGCCGCGATACTACTCTGCGTCCATGCTGATGCTTTTATGCTTCAGCGTCGCGGCAGCGCTGCTTTAGCGTCGCGACGCATCATGCGTTTCACTAAGGATGCGTTTTTCAGATCTTTTTCGTCGTATTCTTGCTTGGTTTTGATTTTTTAGTCGTTTCTTCTAATTTTCCTTGTTTTAACCTGAAAATCACTAGTAAACAAGTGAAATCTAATATAAAACTCCCTTAATTTGAGAGAATAGGGATTTGCTAGTCTCGAGCAAAGAATAAAATCAAATAATAGGGAGTTTAGATGAAGAAGTGTGCAATTGACTCATGTCTCAGAGAATAGCATTCAGAGCTTAAGTAGAAATATGCAAGCATATCTATATTGTTATAATCATTCAAGGCCAAATCTTGCTATCTCCCATGTGTGTGTGTGCAAGCCTCCTTCAATTTAAAATACTTGAGCTCCAATTAGGACTTAAGAGAGTTTCTTTAGTTTTCCCCCTACTCTAGCTCATGCACCAATCTTCAAGTTTTCAAGCATTCAAGTGAGTAATATGTCCACTAAGTTACCTTTCAATCATATATTTTTTTCATGGGCCCAAACTTGCATTCTTTTACCTAGAGGCACTAGCTTTCACACATTCACTGTAGGGACTCGTACCTAGTCAATTCCCAGGCATCCTTACTGATCACAGCAAATGCAGCTCTTTTTACCCCTATCCATGCATACTCATTACAAGTTTAACATTTAAAAAGATAGACAAATAAAGCTCATATATTTTGTGTACACTTTTTCTTTTCTCAAGGCATGTATACTATTTTCTTTTTCCTTAGTCTAAGATTACAAGCTATCATGCATTTCTACTCTCTAACCGGTGGGGCCTTTTGAAGTGACAACCAAATACACCCAACTTAATCCTTTTTTCAGTTAAAGATTCTAAATAAAAGTGAAAAACCACTTTTGATCCCGAGATTGAAAGGTCGTGTAGAAGAAATCTAAGGGCTCTACTTAATCAAACCACGGAGATGGCGGAGGAGATACCTAAGGCAATTAGAGACTACTTTCAACCCACGTTACCGGCAAGTCAACCCAGAATAATGAATGTGCCTATCAATGTCAACAATTTTGAGTTGAAACAGGGATTGATCCAAATGGCTAGAGAGCTAGCCTTTAGAGGAAGAACCAATGAAGATCCTCACAAGCACTTACGATCCTTCTTGGAGATATGCGGGACGGTAAAGATGAATGGTGTTTCTAATGATGCTATTAAACTAAGACTTTTTCCTTTCTCTTTGCAGGATCGTGCTAAGGATTGGTTGGAAACCATACCTCTGGATAGCATCACAACATGGAAGATCTTAGCTCAAGCTTTCTTGAACAAATATTTTCCACCGGCTAAATCTCAAAGACTAAGGACGGAGATTAGAACATTCCGCCAACTTGAGGATGAACAATTATATGAGGCTTGGGAAAGGTATAAGGACCTCTTGAGAAGATGCCCTCAACATGGGTACCCGGATTGGTTGCAAATTCAACTCTTTTACAATGGATTAGCAAGCTCCACCAAATCCATCTTAGATACAACCGCCGGAGGGTCAATTTTTTCAAAGAATGCTCAAAAAGCCTACACCATATTAGAAGACTTGGCCAATACATCTTACAATTGGCCATGTGAACGGGCTTCTCCAAACATCCCAAGAGTCGTCGGATTGTATGAGGTGGATGAGGTAAATTCTCTCAAAGCTCAAATGGCTTCCCTTACTAATGCTCTTTCTAAATTAACTGCAGGAGGCCAAGCTCAAACAAATCCACCATCTATAGCCTCTCTTGCCGCGTTGGCATCGGAAATGGCCGTACAAGGAGATAATGAGACGGCCAACTATGTTGATAGAGGACACTATAGAAGTCACCAACACCAACAACTTCCAACTCACTACCATCCTAGTTTGAGGAACCATGAAAATTTTTCTTATGCTAACAAGAGGAATGTTTTGCAAGGTCCTCCTGATTTATCCAATGTAGGTCCATCACACACAGAAAAGAAGTCCAACTTAGAAGATCTGATGATAGAGTTCATAAAAGAATCAAGAGGAAGGACAACTGCATTGGAAAGCACCGTACAAAGTCATGGTAAGGCCATTCAAAACATCGAGGTACAAATAAGCCAAATCGTCACTTCCCTCCAAACAATGCAAAAGGGAAAATTTCCTAGTTGTCCCGAGATAAATCCAAAAGAGGAGTGCAAGGCCATGACTTTGAGGAGTGGGAAAAAGCTGTCCACTCCTTTGATCATTGATGAGGATGAAGAGCAAGAGGTAGATGACACTATCCAAGAGCCAATTTTAGAAGATGAACCGAAGATCCTAGAAAAGGAGGTAAAGGTAAAAGAGTCAACATCTTCAAGTAAGTCATCTAAATCTCTACCTTTTGTACCTAATACTATGCCATATCCTCAACGTTTTAAAAAGAAAGAAATAGACTCCCAATTTGCTAAATTTCTTGAGTTATTTAAAAAGCTTCACATTAACATTCCATTTGCTGAGGCTTTAGAGCAAATGCCCAACTATGCCAAATTCATGAAAGATGTCTTGTCTAAAAAGAAAAAGTTTGGGCAATACGAGATGATTAGCATGACTGAGGAATGCAGAATGCAGTGCTACAAAAGAAGCTACCACAAAAGTTGAAAGATCCAGGGAGTTTTACTATACCTTGCGCTATTGGTTCTTTAAATGTTACTAGAGCTCTTTGTGATCTTGGTGCTTCTATTAATTTGATGCCTTTATCTGTTTATAGGAAACTCAACATTGGAGAGGTCCAACCTACCACCATCACTCTGCAACTTGCTGATAGATCATTAGCTTATTCTAAAGGTATTGTTGAAGATGTATTAGTTAAAGTTGACAAATTTATCTTCCCTGCAGATTTTGTAGTATTGGACATGGAGGAGAACTCTGAGATTCCTATCATACTTGGGAGGCCATTCCTAGCAACTGGAAAGGCTATCATAGATGTCCAACAAGGGAAGTTGACTCTAAGGGTAAATGATGAGAATGTTGTATTTGATATTTACAAGTCCTTGAGTCATCATGATGAGAATAGTCCTTGCCATGCTATAGACATAATTGATCATACTATTTTTAAGCATGTAGAGGTTATGTTGGCTAATGATCATCTAGAACAAAACATAATAGATGTTGAAAATGCAGATACAATCTTTGATGAAATAGCATTTTATGCTAGGTGGTTAGATAGGTTGCCAATATGTTCTAACATAGATAAACCTATACCTTTGGCTCCTTTGCATGTTGTGAATGATATTGAGAAGCCTAAGCTTGAATTAAAAGTGTTACCTCTTCATTTAAAATATGCATTCTTAGATGATTTATCTTCTTTACCTATTATAATATCTTCTGATCTTAATTCTGTGGAAGAAGAAAAATTGTTGAAAGTATTGAGGGATCATAAATCTGCCATTGGTTGGTCTATTGAGGACCTTAAAGGTATTAGTCCATCGGTCTGTATGCACAGAATCTTGATGGAAGACACCTTTAAACCATCGATAGAGCACCAAATGAGACTTAATCCCACCATGAAGGAGGTAGTTAAGAAAGAAGTGCTCAAACTTTTGAATGCAGGGATCATATATGCCATATCTGACAGTCCATGGGTAAGTCTAGTTCAAGTGGTAGCCAAGAAAGGTGGCATGACTGTGGTAAAAAATGAAAAAGATGAAATGATAGCCACTAGAACTGTGACAGGATGGCGTGTATGCATTGATTACAGGAAGTTGAACAAAGCCACTAGAAAAGATCATTTTACCCTTCCTTTTATAGATCAAATGCTTGATAGACTTGCAGGTTATTCTCATTATTGCTTCCTAGATGGATATTCAGGTTATAACCAAATTTTCATTGCTCCTGAGGATCAAGAAAAAACAACATTTACATGTCCCTATGGGACATTTTCTTTTAAGAGAATGCCATTTGGTTTATGTAATGCTCCTGCCACTTTCCAACGTTGTATGATGTCTATTTTTCAGGGGCTCATCGAAGATATAATGGAGGTTTTTATGGATGATTTTTCTGTATTTGGGTCTTCATTTTACTCTTGTCTTGCTAATCTAACTCGTGTTTTGCAGAGGTGTCCAGATGCTAACCTTGTTTAAACTGGGAGAAGTGTCACTTCATGGTGACGGAAGGAATTGTCTTGGGACACAAAGTCTCTAAAAAGAGATTGGAGGTGGATAGGGCTAAAATAGCTGCCATTGAACAACTGCCACCCCCCAACAATGTGAAAGAAGTCAGAAGCTTCCTAGGGCATGCAGGGTTTTACAGGAGATTTATTAAAGATTTTTCTAAAATTGCTAAATCCTTGAGTAATTTACTAGAAAAGGAAGCTAAATTTAATTTTGATGATGCATGTCTACTAGCTTTTTATACTCTGAAGGAAAGACTAATTGCTGCACCTATTATTGTTGTACCAGATTGGAGTCAATCTTTTGAGATCATGTGTAATGCTAGTGATTATGCTTTAGGAGTTGTTCTAGGCCAACGTAGAGATAACATGTTTAGGGAAATTTACTATGCTAGTAGGACTCTTGATAATACTCAACAGAAATACACTACTACTGAAAAAGAACTACTAGCTGTTGTGTTTGCCCTTGATAAATTTAGATCATACTTGCTTGGCTCTAAAATAGTGGTGCATACTGACCATGCTGCTTTAAAGTATTTGTTTGTTAAGAAAGATTCCAAACCTAGGCTAATGAGATGGATATTATTGTTACAGGAATTTGACTTAGAAATCAAAGACAGGAAAGGATGTGAAAATGTGGTTGCAGACCACTTATCTAGAATTGAGAATGAGGATGCTAAATCATGGCCCCCAATTGTTGAGATGTTCCCTGATGAACAACTGTATCAGGTAAAAGATAGTTTGCCCTGCTTTGCTGACATAGTTAATTATCTTGCAGGAGGACATTTGCCACCTGACATGAACTATCAACAAAAGAAAAGATTCCTGCACAATGTTAAGTCTTACCATTGGGTGGACGCACTTCTCTACAAGCTTTGTGCTGACAATATGATAAGAAAGTGTGTGCCTCAAGAGGAAGTGGTAAGTATTTTAAATTCATGTCATGCCTCCCCCTATAGAGGTCATTTCGGACCCACTAGAACTGCAGCCAAGGTACTTCAGTCAGGATTTTATTGGCCATCCCTTTTTAAAGATTGTTATACCTTTGTTAAGTCATATGATAGGTGCCAACGTACTGGCAATATTTCTAGACAACATGAGCTTCCAATGAAACCTATCTTGGAAGTGGAGTTATTTGATGTTTGGGGTATTGACTTTATGGGGCCTTTTCCTATTTCTTCTAATGGTTACCTATACATTCTAGTTGCAGTAGATTATGTATCTAAGTGAGTAGAAGCCATAGCCACTAGGACCAATGATGCTTGCACTGTGTTAAAATTCTTGCATAAAAACATTTTCACACGTTTTGGTACACCTAGAGCTATTATTAGTGATGAAAGCTCTCACTTTTGTAATAAACTGTTTGAATCCATGATGCAAAAATATAATGTTAATCATAAAATTGCTACAGCTTATCATCCTCAAACTAATGGCCTTGCTGAGTTATCTAACAGGGAAATCAAGCAAGTCTTGGAAAAGACAGTCAAGACCAATAGGAAGGATTGGGCCCTTAAGCTCGATGATGCACTGTGGGCCTACCGCACAAATTTCAAAACTCCAATTGGTACTTCACCATATAGGTTGGTGTTTGGAAAGGCTTGTCACTTACCGGTAGAGCTCGAGCATAGAGCTTATTGGGCCATCAAGAAGCTGAACATGGATTTCGAGAAAGCGGGTGAGAAACGCCTTTTCCGATGCCAACGCGGCAAGAGAGGCTATAGATGGTGGATTTGTTTGAGCTTGGCCTCCTGCAGTTAATTTAGAAAGAGCATTAGTAAGGGAAGCCATTTGAGCTTTGAGAGAATTTACCTCATCCACCTCATACAATCCGGCGGCTCTTGGGATGTTTGGAGAAGCCCGTTCACATGGCCAATTGTAAGATGTATTGGCCAAGTCTTCTAATATGGTGTAGGCTTCTTGAGCATTCTTTGAAAAAATTGACCCTCCGGCGGTTACATCTAAGATGGATTTGGTGGAGCTTGCTAATCCATTGTAGAAGAGTTGAATTTGCAACCAATCCGGGTACCCATGTTGAGGGCATCTTCTCAAGAGGTCCTTATACCTTTCCCAAGCCTCATATAATTGTTCATCCTCAAGTTGGCGGAATGTTCCAATCTCCGTCCTTAGTCTTTGAGATTTAGCCGGTGGAAAATATTTGTTCAAGAAAGCTTGAGCTAAGATCTCCCATGTTGTAATGCTATCCAGAAGTATGGTTTCCAACCAATCCTTAGCACGGTCCTGCAAAGAGAAAGAAAAAAGTCTTAGTTTAATTGCATCATTAGAGACACCATTCATCTTTACCGTCCCGCATATCTCCAAGAAGGATCGTAAGTGCTTGTGAGGATCTTCATTGGTTCTTCCTCTAAAGGCTAGCTCTCTAGCCATTTGGATCAATCCCGGTTTCAACTCAAAATTGTTGATATTGATAGGCACATTCATTATTCCGGGTTGACTTGCCGGTAACGTGGGTTGAAAGTAGTCTCTAATTGCCTTGGGTATCTCCTCTGCCATCTCCGTGGTTTGATTAAGTTGAGCCCTTAGATTTCTTCTACACGTCCTTTCAATCTCGGGATCAAAAGGGAGGAGGTCAGTATTATCGCGAGGCATAGACTAACAAAATAAATAAAATAAAAAAAACAATTATATAAAATAAACTAAAAAATAAATAAACGATCAAATAATATACACCTCAAATTAAGATCTATCAATTCTAATGAATATTAAATAACAAAAACCATTCTTTGGAGTCCCCGGCAACGGCGCCAAAAACTTGATGCCACATTTTGTGTTAACCGCAAGTGTACGGGTCAAGTTATAATATAAAACGGTTAAGTTCGAGTATCGTTCCACTGGAGATCCAATTGGGAAGGTTTAAGTTACTTAGCTATTCTAGAATTGAATCAATTTTATTTGAGGATCGAAATTCAATTTTATGAGTTAGGGAAAAATAAAAATCAAGCAAAGAAAGTATCAAAGGGAGAAACGCAAGAGTCAAAGAGAGTTCTAGGGTTTCGAATCCTTGTTTATTTCATCATGCAAAATTATAGATTTCATAGATTTTATTGTAATTCTTATGCCTAAGTCTAGAAACTTAATTCCAAGTTATCTTCTCTCAAAAACAACTCTTTCTCATGCAACTCGATTGATTGTTAATCTCTTAAAACCAATACACAATTACATGGCATTAAAACTAGTCTTTAGCAACTTTCATTGTCAACCTAACTACTTTCGTGATAGATTAACAACGATTCATTGATTGAGCAACATGTTTGAGCAAAAATAATCAAAGAAAGAGTGTAAAGAATAGGGAAACTCAACTGAAAAGAGGTTCTTGATTGAGGCAGCACCGTCACGAACTCCTTGGCTCTCACGTCGGACTTCGAAGGGCACCAAGACTATCTCGAACTCTTTTCCTCTTCCTTGCGACTAACTCACTCTTTTAACTCTCGCTTAATTCTCACCTTTTTGTATCTTTCTTTAGGTCTGCAACTTTCTTGCTTTTCTTGATATTTCTCCCCCCCTTTGGCTGCTGGAAACCCCCCAAATTTATAGAGTTTAGCCGCCAAAAAATTTAACCTAAAATACAAAATTCTCGTTTAATTAACGCTGGCGCCGCGGCGCTGTCCCATAGCGCCACAGCGCTAGGGTTGCGACCAAAAATAAGTTGCTCTCGGGTTTTAGCGTCGCGACGCTGTCTTGCGTTCACCAAGGATGCGTCGAGGCAACGCCATCTCGGCGCCGCGATACTACTCTGCGTCCATGCTGATGCTTTTATGCTTCAGCGTCGCGGTAGCGCTGCCTTAGCGTCGCGACACATCATGCGTTTCAATAAGGATGCGTTTTTCAGATCTTTTTCGCCGTATTCTTGCTCGGTTTTGATCTTTTAGTCGTTTCTTCTAATTTTCCTTGTTTTAACCTGAAAATCACTAGCAAACAAGTGAAATCTAATATAAAACTCCCTTAATTTGAGAGAATATAAAGCACTTTTCAAGTGCTTATCATGGACCTTGCGTCCAAGAGAGGGCGATGCATCCGAAAGGGAAGTAAGAAGAGTCGGGATGCACTTTGCGGAAATAATCAGCCTTGCGTTACCAACCTTGCGTTGAAGGGCAGGGTTTCGTTTAACCGAGCTGACAGAGGAAAATGGAGCCTTGCGTTCCAGAGTTAGAACGCTGCGTCCAGAAAGCTCGGGAAGAGGAAATAGAGGAAAGGAAGAAGAAGTATTCTTTGGCAAGTACAGGTGAGTAACACCTGCGTTTTATAAAATAAATGAGTTCTTTATAAATGTAATTCTACGGGTTGTGAATAAAATAATGCATGTGTTTTCATATATGTAAAGCATACGAATATGTGATTTATAGAGACATGAGCATGCGTTTAGAAACATGAGCATGCGTTTAGAGACATGTGTATGCGTTTTACTTGTAAACTTTGAGAATGCTGGATACTTGCTATGAGTTATAAAACGGATGGAGATTTATGTTATTGGTTCTCATGACTTTTTTGAAAAACATGATATTATATGATGTCAAGAAAGATTTGAAAATGAACTTTATGAAAAGCATGCGGTTTTATATTAAAACTGGAAATTGAACTTAGCATGCTGAAGAGGTGAGATTTGGAAACGGTTATTTCATGGGTTATTGATATAATGTTCCAAAATACGTATTGTGTTATATTAAACTTGAAAAGGCACCCGAGGCTCAGGGACTTGGAGAAGGCCAAAGGGTAGCCGTTATATTAGAAAGATACCCAATGCTCAGGGACTTGTAGAAGGCATATGGGTAACCTGGATATAGAAATGGGACCCCAATGCTCAGGGACTCGTAGGAAGGCATTGAGGGCGGCCCGAGTTTTAGTACCTATGTGCACATAGAGGTATATACGACGCTGATGTGTTGAGATTGCTCCACACAGCTAAGGAAAAATCGACGTTGAGGAGCGTTGAGCATTGCTCCGCCTCAACTAGGGAAAATAATTTTGTAATGAATGAAGAATGTTATTGGTTCTCATGACTTTTTTGAAAAACATGATATTATATGATGTCAAGAAAGATTTGAAAATGAACTTTATGAAAAGCATGTGGTTTTATATTAAAACTAGAAATTGAACTTAGCATGCTGAAGAGGTGAGATTTGGAAACGGTTATTTCATGCGTTATTGATATAATGTTCCAAAATATGTATTGTGTTATATTAAACTTGAAAAGGCACCCGAGGCTCAGGGACTTGGAGAAGGCCAAAGGGTAGCCGTTATATTAGAAAGGTACTCAATGCTCAGGGACTTGTAGAAGGCATATGGGTAACCTGGATATAGAAATGGGACCCCAATGCTCAGGGACTCGTAGGAAGGCATTAAGGGCGGCCTGAGTTCTAGTACCTATGTGCACATAGAGGTATATACGATGCTGATGTGTTGAGATTGCTCCACACATGTAATACCCTATCTCCAAAAAAACCTAGGTATTCAAAATGACTAGTAAGGATAAAAGGATAAAAGATGTGGATTGGGACTTTTAAGATGAAAAAGTTAAGTTTGTGGAATTATTGAATAATGGCCAAGAAATTCTATGCGTTGAGATGAATGATATTAGGAAAAGGATGGATGTCTCGCCAAGGGTGAGAATGAAGGACTAAAGGTATAGTTGGGAATTGGTTGAAGTTAGATGTATTTTGGAGATCAGGTTAATGCGTAGATGGTTAAGCTCTAACGCATGGTATTTAATATTGAGAAGTTACCAAGCTATGAGATTGGGTGTTAATGATGGCAAGTTAAATGAGGTGAAGTACCATGCGTCGATGATGTAAAGTGGAGTAGAACCACCGCGTGGGAAAAGTACGTTGCGTTGGAAAGGTTGGTGGGAAGTGAAATGAAGGAAAGTAATGTGTTAGGCGTTGTGAAGAGCAATAGTACGGAGGAAAAAAGGAACAAGAACTATTGAGTATTGATCACGACTATGCGTTGGTAAGCCATGCGATAAGCTGTAACTATGCACTGAAGGTTAGCGTTGGATTGAAAAACTATGCGATGAGGCATTGAAGGCTACGAGGCGTTGAAAGCCACGAGGCGTTGAGAGCCACTCTGCGTTGAAGGTCACTATGCAATGAGCAGCGGCTAGGCGTTGGGAGTTTGCTATGTGCTATGAAGGTTCATTGGGCTGATCAAGAAGTCCCCGAAAATGGTATAGCGTGTGCGGGAGAGGCCGTTAAGCATTGAAGGTTATTATATTGGGAAAATTTCTATGCGTTGAAGAATTTCTATGCGTTGAAGAATTTCTATGCGTCGGCAAAGTGACGCGTTGAGAAAGAAATTCTTAATAGTTAATAATTGAGAAACAACCTTACTTAGAAATGGTCTTATGAGCTAACAAAAAGGGAAACTGTGTTCAGGCGTTGGATATGCTGTAGAGTTGGAAGCAATGCGTTGAGGAGTTCACATGTTAAGGACAGCTATTAGCTATGCGACGAGGGGCTTATGAGTTGTAGGTGGCTACCTTTAGTAAAAACTGGAGTATGTGGTGAACGCATGCTAATCTATATTAAGAGAAATAGTTTAAGTGCAAGGAAAAGGATTAAAAGAATAACCTTGAGAATAATCAAGGAATGTTCAAGGATAGAAAGATGGTCATGGAAGCAGGATGAAGGTAAACGCGATAGGACCAACGCGTAGAGGAAGAGCTTGAGAAGGAGTTGTTATGAACATAAGGAAGAAGTTAGACGCATGGTATGATGTGATGAGGTACAAACACATAGTATTGGGCGTTTATCATTAACACTTAGTAGCATTGTGTAAGCACTGGTGTATAATAGTGCGGCTATGCGTTGAGGGTGATCACGAATGGTTGTGAGCTGAAGTAGCCGTCGCGTTGGCGAGGGAAGAAACGTACTTGGCTTACCATGCATTGGTAAGGTTGTTATGTGTTGAGATCCTTATGTGTTCAAGACAGAGCTATCTCTATGCGTCGAAAAGTAGTATAGATGGCTGAGAGTTAGAAAAGTGAGTAGTGTCACACCCCCTCCCGAATTATCCTCCATAACCCGAAAGAAGATGTGAAGTCAGCAACCTTAACTCCTCTGTAAGGTTCACTGACCAACCCTTTACTTTACCAAAGACGGCCCAGACGAGGTTCTTGCATAGGCAAAGCATCCCGAACTCGCTTGCTACCTGAAAAAAATTAGAAAACATAGGAAAATGTGAGCTAAAGCCCCATGAGTGAATGGTTTTGTAAAACTATCTTTTATTCAAAAACAGGCATGTTACATTTATACATATAAAATAAGATAAGTACATCAATACATCAGGAACGTATCTTCAACATCTCTTTTGAACTATATCAAAACGTTCCAAATCAATAGAGTCGTTTAGGACACAATTATACGAAAAACTCATTTGGTTTCTCAATCTTTTCCTTTAGTTGAGGCAGAGCAAGACTCAACACTCTCAACGTCGAAAACATCCTTAGTTGGGGTGGAGCCAACGTCGAAATCATCCCTGGCTCAAGGCAGAGCAAGCTCGATGCACTAGCCAGATTAACCTCTATGTGCACATAGGAATATGACGGGTTGCCCATGTACCTTCTCATGTCCTTGAGTACTGGGTCCCGGGGAAACTCACGAGCCTTCTCAAAGAGATAAGCACTGAGCCTCCTCTTAAACATTTTATCAATCAGTTTGAATAGATCATTCATATGAAACATTTTATAGAAAACAGGAAGTTTCTTGATAAGCTATATCTTGCAACATGCCTTTCAATATAGTAAAACAATCAGATAAACATGCCTTTTAAACAATATGATCAACATCATGTGTTTCATGAAATCAATTATTACAAAACCATAATAAATAGGAACACTTCCAGCAAATTCAGTTTGAAAGAAGAAAAGAGTCACTCACAATTACTTAAGAGATTTTCCCTTCAAAACTCTGCTTCCCCGAGCTCTTAAACGCAAGGCTTGAACTTTTTTAACCTGCTTTCACCCTCTGGTAGTCTAGTTGGACGTAACCCTGCAAGGTTCAGACTAACTCTTCCTATTCTTTTGGATGCGTCGGCCTCCTTTGAATACAAGATCTAACTTGATCGCATCGTGGTGTTCACCCTTTATGTTGAATTCGGATAAAACGCAAGGCTCACCTTCTCGACACAAGCCAACTTCTTAACACCAGATAAGCTAACTTAAGTGTCAAGGTTGTCTTCCTCCTTGGCAGCAGACTTCCTCCTTCAAACGCAAGGTTTCCTTCTTTCAGCTCTCTTTCTTTCCTTCTCTCAAGGATTATTATCACCGAATCATCAGTCATTACTTTTCCCTCAAGGTCCTATTTATAGAGAGCTTGTCATCCCACCTCCTCTTCTACTGCCACTTGTTTGCCACATGTCATGTTGCATGCTTAATTAATCATATATTAGTCCAAGTGTCACTTTGCATGAAATGTTTATCTAACACCTCCTACTTAATGAGGTGTCACAATCATGTGTAACCACCTGGCCTATAGACTTACCTTATGGGTTCATTATGTTCCAATACACAACTATACAACCAACTCCTTGCTCCCATGCGTTCATAGAACTATCTTCCAGATTCAACTTCTTTGCTTCCTTTTGCTACCCTCGGCTTTATTACCTTTATTCCATTTCTCCTTTACATTCAGGTAAGTGTACAAATTCTAAACGCATACTACTATGCGTTTCAGCTTACCATAAAATATCTTATATCTTCCTTAATCGCATAATATATGTGTTCGTCTCCCTTTACTTATATTCCTTTCTTAGCTACAAATCCCTCTTTTGTACAGTTATACCCTTTTAACAATGTGATTTACCTTTGACTACCACATCCAACTCAAGTTCTTTCTTTATGCGTTTATCCTCTTGCACTCATCTTTACTTCGTCCTGCATCCATGACCATCTTCCTTTAAGGTTCCTTGGTTTTCCTCTATACGTCCCTGAATCATATACCAAAGTTATTCCTTAACCATTACCTTCTTTAGCTTCTTCCTATGTGTTTACCTGAGATCGTGGTAACATTTTCCACTATCATGAAATTAAGCTCTTCAGTGTATAACTTGATAACCCATAGTAACCATCATCGACTCATGAACCCTTTGTCGCATAGCTAATACCCTACTAATCACTGAGGTCCTACTAGCATATAATAATCCTTCAACATTAACATTCCATATCACTTATAACGCGTGGCGACCTCCTTTGTACTTGCTATACTAAAGAATTTCCCGATCCGAGCTATGGTCTTTTATAATAACCTTTAGCGTATCACAAACAACTATTCTCCAATTCAAGGTATTCTTCTCATCGTAACGTAGGTTGAATACAATCCTTGGTCGGGCTCCATCTTTACTTCCAAACATATAATAACACCCTTCAATATTTGACATACCTATCAAAATAACGACTTATCTATCAAGGCTATGTTAACAGTCTACTTTCTTCTTTTTACACTAGCTTCCCATGCAAGGCTTACCAACGCATAGCTGTAATCCATACTCAATTCTTGTTCCTTCACCTTCATTCACTATTGCTCTATACAACACTCAACGCATTACTTTTCTTAGTTTCACTTCCCAACGCGTTATCAACCATTCCCATGCAAGGGACTTTTCCCTACGTGATGGTTCTATACTTGCACCATCGACACATGGTATTTCACCCCATACAACCTGCCATCATTAGAACCTAATTTCACAACTTGGTATCTCCAGAAATATCTCCAGAAATATTCCTACCCTTTCTCATCTACTCTTTTCATTTAAAAGTTCCGCTAATCCACACACTTTTATCCCTTTTCATCCCTACTAGTTATATGAATACTTAGGTTTTCGGGGACAGGGTGTTACAAGTAGTGAAGCTCAAATCTTAAAAGAAACTCAACGAACGCATGAGGGCGTTGTGTTGAATAAAAGTTGTTCATTGGAAAATGTTGGACGCCTAAGATAAGCTTATAAAGGCCAGGTGGCTTCATATAGATTTGACACCTTAAAGTAGGAGGTGTTAAAAAGGTATGGTAAGTGTCTCATGCAAGGTGAGATTTGGACTAATGCATGGTTAATTAAGCATGCAGCGTGACATGTGGCAAACAAGTGGCAAAAGGAGAGGAAAAATTGGATGGCAAATTCCCTATAAATAGAACCTGAAGGGAAAAGGAGCGACTGATGACTCTCAGAGAAGAAATCTGGAGAGAAAGAGAAGAAGAAGGCAGCAAGGACGTCCGCTGTAGGAGTATGCGACCAAGAAAGAAGGTATTTGACAACCTAGCTAATTTATGTAAAGTTGTATTGCGTTAAAAGGGGTCGGCCTTGCGTTGAGGACAAACATAATGTCCAAGGTGAACACGGCGTCCAAAAGTTAGGTGATGCGTTCAAGTTTGATGCGTTCAAGTTGGACCTTGTGTCCAAGTGAGGGTGACGCATCTGAAAGAGAAGTAAGAAGAGTTGGGATGCACATTGCGGAAATAATCAGCCTTGCGTTACCAACCTTGCGTTGAAGGGCAGGGTTGCGTTCAACCGAGCTGACAGAGGAAAATGGAGCCTTGCGTTCCAGAGTTAGAACGTTGCGTCCAGAAAGCTCAGCCTTGCGTTCCGGAGTTAGAACACTGCGTCCAGAAAGCTCGGGAAAAGGAAACAGAGGAAAGGAAGAAGAAGTATTCTTTGGCAAGTACAGGTGAGTAACACCTGCATTTTACAAAATATAAATGAGTTCTTTATGAATATAATTTTATGGGTTTCTAATGAAACATTGCATGCGTTTTCATATATGAAGCATGTAAACATGTTGTTTATAAAACTAAGAGCATGCGTTTATATATATATAAAAGAATATGAGCCAGCTGAGAAGCATTCGTTTTACATGGTAACTTTGAGAATGCTGAGTAACGCATTGTAAATTTGAGAATGTTGGGTAACGCATGGTGATTGATTGAAACTTGTATTCATGGTTTTTCTAAAAAGCATGGTGTTTTATAAAGCTTTGAAAAGGGACCTCAATGCTCAAGGACTCGTAGAAGGCATTGTGGGCAGCCCGAGTTATAAAAGGTACCCAATGCTCAAGGATAAAAGGAAGGCATATGGGCAGCCCGAGTAGTAATATCTTTGTGCACATAGAAGAAAACATAGAAGAATATATATATATATATGACGCTGATGTGTTGAGATTATTCCACACAGCTAAGGATAATCGACGTTGAGGAGCGTAGAGCATTGCTCCGCCTCAACTAGGGAAAAAGTATTTGAAATGAATGAATATGCACACATGATATAACCAAGAATTGATCATGTTATAAACTGATTTTCAGTGTGATATTTTATACGAGTTCAATCAGTTTTATACTTAAAGTATAAAGTTTTTCAGAAACTGTTACTCACTGAGCCGTTAGCTCATTCTTTTAAATGTTTTCCATTTTCAGGTAGCATGACAGTTCCCGTTGCCGATCGAAGTCGAGGTTTTTCAAGAGCATGTGGATGGTGAGTTTGACAGTGGGTTACATGACGGGGCAGTCGGTAACTGCTGTCTTCACATCTCTTCTCGGGTTATGGAGGATAATCCGAGAGGGGGTGTGACAACACAGCTAAGGAAAAATCGATGTTGAGGAGCGTTGAGCATTACTTCGCCTCAACTAGGGAAAATAATTTTGTAATGAATGAAGAATGTTATTGGTTCTCATGACTTTTCTGAAAAACATGATATTATATGATGTCAAGAAAGATTTGAAAATGAACTTTATGAAAAGCATGCGGTTTTATATTAAAACTGAAAATTGAACTTAGCATACTGAAGAGGTGAGATTTAGAAACGGTTATTTCATGGGTTATTGATATAATGTTCCAAAATATGTATTGTGTTATATTAAACTTGAAAAGGCACCCGAGGCTCAGGGACTTGGAGAAGGCCAAAGGGTAGCCGTTATATTAGAAAGATACCCAATGCTCAGGGACTTGTAGAAGGCATATGAGTAACCTGGATATAGAAATGGGACTCCAATGCTCAGGGACTCGTAGGAAGGCATTGAGGGCGGCCCGAGTTCTAGTACCTATGTGCACATAGAGGTATATACGACACTGATGTGTGGAGATTGCTCCACACATTTAAGGAAAAATCGACGTTGAGGAGCGTTGAGCATTGCTCCGCCTCAACTAGGAAAATTAATTTTGTAATGAATGAAGTTTTTGAGTATGTAACCTAGAACGGGCAAGCATGTTTTCACAATGGTATTGGAGTATAGTTTAATACGACTTGAAGTGTTATGTTTTATGCGAGTTTGACCAGTTTTACAGTTAAAATATATTGTTTTCAGAAAACCGTTACTCACTGAATCGTTAGCTCATTCTTTTAAATGTTTTCCATTTTCAGGTAGCATGATAGTTCCCGTTGCCGATCGAAGTCGAGGTTTGTCATGAGCATGTGGATGGTGAGGTTGACAGTGGGTTACGTGACAGGGTAGTGGGTAACTGCTGTCCTCACACTCCGTCTCGGGCTACGGGAGGGTAGTTCGGGATGGAGTGTGACAAGACTCTTCTCTCTCGAGCTATTCGTCTCCGGTTGAAGTCTAAGAGAACTCTGCTGTCACTTATGGAGTTCTTCCGAGAATCAACCACCCTTTCTCATCTCGCAGAGCTGCCCTTTTATAGATGATGCGTTCGCAATTAATGGCAAATCTGCTTGATTGGCGGCGAGATTGATATCATGCGTCCATCTCGCCTGATTGCGTAATTCTCAGGTTAATTAAGATCCATGATGCGCACTTTGAGTGTTAACCGCAAGTGTACAGGTCAAGTTATAATATAAGACGGTTAAGTCCGAATATCGTTCCACTGGAATCCAATTGGGAAGGTTTAAGTTACTTAGCTATTCTAGAGTTGACTCAATTTTATTTGAGGATTGAAATTGAATATTATGAGTTATGGAAAATACAAATCAAATAAGGAAAGTATCAAAGTGAGAAATACAAGATTCTGTAGGAATAATGAGCATGCAGCAGAAGTTAATTTGATCAATTTTCACTCTAAGATGCTCAAATTAGAGGATTAAACATGCAATTAAGAAGAAAAACCAAAGTTTCAAGAACACTTACCCTTGAAGCTCCAAATTCTCCTTCAATTCTTGATGAATTTCAGCACCACTTGGTTGTAGACCACCACGAGAGTCTTCTCTACTATTCTCTAGGCTTAGATTGGATGGTGGGATCCAAATTTGTGGTGAATTTGAGAAAGAATGAAGGTTGGGAAGAAGATGAACAATGGATAGAATTTTGCAAAATTAACCCTTAATTTCACAAAATTCTTAACACTTTTTTATGTCAAAATCATCTCTATTTATTAAAGAATAACATGCAATCCAATTGCATCAAAATTTGACAATACAAAATGGTTAATTTGTTGGTTAATTGTGAAGAAGACAACCAAGCTCCTAGCTTAGTTAGTGGGAAAATCCAATCTTCAAAAATCAATTTTAAAATCAATTTTCAATGAATTTCCAAAATTGAATTCAAATTGATTTTTAATTTCAAAAAGATAATTAAATAATTAAATAAAAAATAATTTAATATTTAATTAATTAAATATTATTATTTTAATATTAAATAATAAAATAATATTATTTTTCCCACTTGTCCCGATTTTTCCTAAAAAAACCAATATGAATCCCTATTCATATGATTAATATTTAAATTATATTTAAATATTATAATTAACTCTATTTGTGCGTTTAATTCGTAATTAAACGCCGATATATCGTATATATCTAACTTTCATTCCTTAAGCCAAGATTTGAACGATTCAAACTTATTCACCACATTATCTAAGATTTTAGTCCATTTATGCGCTAGTAGAGGGACCTAATGGACCTACAGATCATGAGCTCCAACGATCCGAGATTAACCGGTCAAACTCTTTAACCTAGTTAACCAATATTCGTTAACTAACGGGACACTCCACTAAAGCTCATAGTTGCACTCTCCTCACTGTAGATATATTTGTGTCCATTTGATATAACCGTCATCGATAAGTCAATCCTTCACAGGTTGTTCATAACTTCAGCTAGGTCAAATACCGATTTACCTCTGAGTTACATCTTTTCTCCTTAAGTACCATTGTCCCTCTAATGAACAATTAATTTAGGATCTAATCACTAAATCCATTCCCTCTCGGGCCAGTGAGAGGATGGGGCCCCTTGTTCAAGTCCTGGGAACAACACTTAAGAGAACAACCTCTCTTCTATCCCTAAGTTGGGTAGGAGTGAATTCCGTTTTGCAAATTCTATGTTCCCAACTATCTACCCAGTCTTATCCCTGAAATAGGAGGAATGTTGAGCAGCGCTATTGAGCTTACTCTTACCTATGTAGATCAAGGGATAATTCTGAATAAATAGGAGTTCATAGATAGCTCAAGATTTAGATCAAGTTATCTAGGTCATCGATAAGTGAAATTAATCAGTGTTAATCGTAAACGGTGTTAATACGTAAAACTAATTATTTCAGAGTCATTCTTACACAATCTCATTATGTAGAATACCCCCGCTCACATGTCTCTACATGATCAAATCAGAATCACTTCATTTATGACACTTTACAATATTTGTAACAATCATGAAGCGGGTCGTATTCAATAGTGTCTCCAGGAAGAGGTACCCAACCTAATCCATGTACTATAGACTATTAAGGCTACTTACTCGAACTTGATCCTGTTTATGTCTCCACATAAAGTCCAAGTACTCATGATAGTAGCCAAGGGTTCGTAGTTTAACTGGATTTAGAGTTGATAAATAACTAATTCACTTGAATAACTTCATATGTACTAAAAATCACCTATTTACAAAAACTACGAGTTTTAGGACATACAACCCAACAGAGTCAAAGAGAGTTCTAGGGTAATGAATCCTTGTTTATTTCATCATGCAATATTATAGATTTCATGGATTTTATTGTAATTCACATGCCTAAGTCTAGAAACTTAATTCCAAGTTATTTTCTCTCAAAAACAACCCTTTCTCATGCAACTCGATTGATTATTAATCTCTTAAAACCAATACAAAATTACATGGCATTAAAAATAGTCTTTAGCAACTTTTATTGTCAACCTAACTACTCTCGTGATAGATTAACAACGATTCATTGTTATAGATCAAGTTAAACATACAATCTCTCAATCATACATCTAACCTAACATGTGAGGATGGCCAATCCACAAGAATTAAACATAATAACAATGAAAAGCATAATCATTCCAACAAAATCATGAAAGTCTACAAGATCAACATAAATTCATAAGCAAATCATCAAAACCCTAGAACTAAAGAGTTTAGCCACTCATAACTTGAAGCAACATGTTTAAGCAAACTAAACAAAGAAAGAGTGTAAAGAAAGGGAAACTCTACTGTAAGAGGCTCTTGATTGAGGTAGCACCGTCACGATCTCCTTGGCTCTCACGTCGGAATTCGAAGGGTACCACGACTATCTCGAACTCTTTTCCTCTTCCTTGCAACTAACTCACTCTTTGAACTCTCACTTAATTCTCTCCTTTTTGTGCCTCTTTAGGTCTGTAACTTCCTTGCTTTGCTTTGATTTTTTTTCTGAATGATTTGGGCTGCTGGAAACCCCCAAATTTATTAAGTTTGGCCGCCCAAAAATTTACCAAAAATACAAATTTTTCATTTAAGGAAAGTTGGCGCCGCGGCGCTAGGGCTCCATCCAAAATTGTTGCTCTCGGGTTTTATCGTCGCGGCAGCGCCATCCAAGCGCCGCGACGCTGTGATGCGTTTCAGAAAAATTGTTCTCGGGCATTGGCGCCGCGACGCTGTCATGCGTTCAACAAGGATGCGCCGAGGTAGCGCCATCTCGGCGCCGCGATGCTATTATGCGTTTATGTTTCAGCGCCGCGGCGCTATCCCAAAATTTGTCCTTTTGAGTTTTTCAGCTCTTTTTCGCCGTATTCTTGCTCGGTTTTGATCTTTTAGTCGTTTCTTCTACTTTTCCTCGTTTTAACCTGAAAATCACTAGCAAACAAGTGAAATCTAATATAAACTCCCTTAATTTGAGAGAATAGAAAGCATTTTTCAAGTGCTTATCAATCCACCACTTAAGCCACAAATCATGTTCGTCAATCATCCGACAATCTCTCAAGATTCTGATTTGATTCTCGGCGCCTTGCGTTGATGGTCGTCTATAGTTTGGCCGATGTCAACGCGTCGTAGGTTGCTATCGCATAGTCATGCGTTGAATAGTTGTTAACGCATCGTCAGGTTGTTCGCGTTCCGTTCAGATCATGCGTCCACGAAGAACAGATTGCTAACGCGTCGTCCTACGTTAAGAAGTCATCAACGCATCGTTTTGCATTCTTGCGTCAAAACATGCGTTTTAGGCTCAAAAAGTTGTAAAATCATTATCTTCATAAAAATACATTAGTACAACGCAAAGGAAGATTTCTTAATAAAAATTAACATAACTTGCCGCATGCTTCTCTATTTAATCTCTATTTATCTAAGAAAAAGGCTATCATAACTTGTATTTCTAAAAGTTATCATGGATTTCATGCGTTGTAGTGGTAACCAAGAAATAGTTGAGAGTGTTTGTTTTTAATCTAAGGAAAGCGATTGTATGTACACTGGACTAAATGTGGAAGATGGAAAGCATGCGACAGAGCAAATTCAGCTAATGATGTGAATGAATGGATAAAGAAAGGGTTCGGGTTGGTTAACATCTAACATCGGAAACGCATGGTAGTATTCTATTCATACTTGCGACTCTTCTCCCGATTGTCAGCCGCTATGCGTTATATGTCTATAACGCATATGAGAGTGTTAAGAACCAAGGTTATTCCTATAGATAGGTAACACTTCTTGGCCCTTGTCAATTGAGTTCCACAATCACTTACCCTCTCGAGCAGTTTGATTATTACTACTTATATCGATTTGTCAGATGGACATAAGCATCGGATTAAGATCGCAATTCACAAGATGAAATAGTTACACTATGGTTCTTAGTTAGATGCTAACGCAACCCTAGACCTTTGAGTGATTAGTTACTCATGGTTTGAAAGTAAAAAGCGGAAAGTATAGAGAAATGAGTAGACATGGAAGATATATATATTGATGAAACGGAATACAACTTTAGATAAACTCAATGTCTTGACACAAATCTAAAATCAAGAAAGAAAAAGTAAGAAGGAAAGCAGGAAAGGCGTCAATGTCTTGAGTCGCCCGAATGGAAGCGTGAGGTTCCGCTGTGAAGTGGTCCGGCGGAGGGAAGACTCTTCTCTCTCGAGCTATTCGTCTCCGGCTGAAGTCTGAGAGAACTCTAGTGTCACTTATGGAGTTCTTCCGAGAATCAACAACCCTTTCTCATCTCGCAGAGCTGCCCTTTGATAGATGATGCGTTCGCAATTAATGGCAAATCTGCTTGATTGGCAGCGAGATTGATATCATGCATCCATCTCGCCTGATTGCGTGATTCTCAGGTCAATTAAGATCCACCACTTTAGCCACAAATCATGTTCGTCAATCATCCGACAATCTCTCAAGATTCTGGTTTGATTCTCGGCGCGTTACATTGATGGTCGTCTATGCGTCCATGGATAGTTTGGCCGATGTCAACGCGTCGTAGGTTGCTAATGCATAGTCATGCGTTGAGTAGTTGTTAACGCATCATCAGGTTGTTTGCGTTCCGTTCATATCATGCGTCCATGAAGAACAGATTGCTAACGCGTCGTCCTGCGTTAAGAAGTCATCAACGCATCGTTTGCATTTCTGCGTTAAAAACATGCGTTTTAGGCTCAAAAGGTGGTAAAATCATTATCTTCATAAAAATACTAGAGTATAACGCAAAGGAAGATTTCTTAATAGAAATTAACATAACTTGTCGCATGCTTCTCTATTTAATCTCTATTTATCTAAGAAAAAGGCTATCATAACTTGTATTTCTACAAGTTATCAGTACTTAACTATTTCTCTTATGATAAATTAATATGCATCCACCTCCTGCTCCCAGTCTTTACGCTTACTTCTCAACCTTCTAATTTATCCAACACTCGAGAACATCCCTCGATAGAAGTCTATGCATTACTCAGTTTGCAATAGTATTCTTCCCCCGGTTTCTCCTTATGCGTTTATCCTTCCTTTCCGAGACTTAGATTTCTTTCCAACACTCCATGACCTAACTTTATTCCTTTTTTCTTATGCGTCCTACCTTCGCCAAAGCTACATTTCCTTCCTTAACTACTTCATATGCATTTACCCGAAATCAAGGTTACAATTTCATTTTATCATGGAGTTAAGCTCCTCAACGCATAGCCTTAACAACCCATGGTAGCCACCTTTAACGCATAGCAACCTTTCAATCATAGCTACCTTGAACACTTGATGATCTTATCTGCGTTTGCTATGATATACCCGAAGACTTCTTTACCAACACCAAAATTCTTACTAACGCATAATAAACCTTCAACGCATGCTGCTCACGCCTTAAGGTTCTTCGGCTTCTCTTTTCTTTCTAGCTTAACATCTTCCAAAACTATTCCCATAACTTGTTGTTGTGTATGAAATTGTGGAAATGAAAATTTACAAACGCAAGGTGCAGATTAAGCTACGATGATGCGTTTTACATATCATACGTTGAACATGCTATGCGTCTTACTATGCTTAAATGCTATGCGTTGGTGATCTGTCAAGTTTTCCTCTCCTTTACCCAAGTATAAGCAAAGGAGTAGGTTTTCTCGGTGAGTCCGAGGTAGAACACAGGGATTATGTTGATTCTATATTTAAATGGATTATAGGCGTTGCAGTGGTAACCAAGAAATAGTTGAAAGTGGTGTTTGTTTCTAATCTAAGGAAAGCGATAATATGTACACTAGACTAAATGTGGAAAATGGAAAGGCATGCGACACAGCAAAGTCAGCTAATGATTTGAATGGATGGATAAAAACAGGGTTCGGGTTGGTTAACATCTAACATCGGAAACGCATGGTGGTAGTCTATTCATACTTGCGACTCTTCTCCCGGTTGTCAGCCGCTATGCGTTATATGTCTATAACGCATAGGAGAGTGTTAAGAACCAAGGTTATTCCTATAGACAGGTAACACTTCTTGGCCCTTGTCAATTGAGTTCCACAATCACTTACCCTCTCGAGCAGTTTGATTATTACTACTTATATCGATTAGCTAGATGGACATAAGCATCGGATTAAGTTTGCAATTGACAAGATGAAATAGTTACACTATGGTTCTTAGTTAGATGCTAACGCAACCCTAGACCCTTGAAAGATTAGTTACTCATGGATTGAAAGTAAAAAGCGGAAAGTATAGAGAAATGAGTAGACATGGAAGATATATATATTGATGAAACGGAATACAACTTTAGATAAGCTCAATGTCTTGACATAAATCTAAAATCAAGATAGAAAAAGTTAGATGGAAAGCAGGAAAGGCGTCAATGTCTTGAGTCGCCTGGATGGAAGCGTGAGGTTCTGCTGTGAAGTGGTCCGGCGGAGGGAAGACTCTTCTCTCTCGAGCTATTCGTCTCCGGCTGAAGTCTGAGAGAACTCTACTGTCACTTATGGAGTTCTTCCGAGAATCAACAACCCTTTCTCATCTCGCAGAGCTGCCCTTTGATAGATGATGCGTTCGCAATTAATGGCAAATCTGCTTGATTGGCGGCGAGATTGATATCATGCATCCATCTCGCCTGATTGCGTAATTCTCGGGTCAATTAAGATCCACCACTGTAGCCACAGATCATGTTCGTCAATCATCCGACAATCTCTCAAGATTCTGATCTGATTGTCCGTTGCCTTCCGTTGATGGTTGTTTATGCGTCCATGGATAGTTTGGCCGTTGTCAATGCATCATGAGTTGCTAACGCATAGTCTTGCGTTGACTAGTTGTTAACGCATCTTCAGGTTGTTCGCTTTTCGTTCAGATCATGCGTTCATGACGAACAAGTGGCTAACGCGTAATCCTGCGTTAAGAAGTTGTCAACGCATCGTTTGCATTCCTGCGTTAAAACATGCGTTTTAGGCTCAAAAAGTGGTAAAATCATTATCTTCATAAAAATACAAGAGTATAACGCAAAGGAAGATTTATTAATAAAAATCAACATAAACTGCCGCATGCTTCTCTATTGAATCTTTATTTATCTAAGAAAAAGGCTATCATAACTTGTATTTCTACAAGTTATCACTTGTTAATTTCCAAGACTAAGTGTGAGCCATGCGATTTCCTCTTCTTCCTAATTCTCGTTTTCCTTTTCCAAACTTCAATATCAATTTCCTTCCAAATTAAAGTACCATGCGTTCATGCTTTACCATCTATGTGTCAACCTGATTATGTTCCAAAGATACATCTAACTTATAACTAATTCCCAACTATGCCTTCAATCATTCATTCTCACTCTTAGTGAAATATCCATTCTTTTCCTAATACTATGCGTCCAACTAGTCTTCTTATCGCATAGTGATACTTCCCAAACATAGTTGACTCACTCGAATGATTTCCTAAGTCCTTAGATCACCTTGCTATTCAAAATCACTTAACATTATTCTTTCCAAACTTCTTAATGCCTTTTTCTTAAACCAAAACTCCAACTTACAGTTCACTTTTCCTCCTTCCATTCATCTCAATGCATAGAATTTCTTGGCCAATAATTTAGCAATTCCACAAACATAACTTTTCTGTCTTTAAGAATTTCCTAACTTCACATACATATAATCTTAGCTCCACTATTCTTGTCTTACTTCTTTTCTTACTAGCCATCTTAAGTATCTAGGTTCTGAGATAGGGTATTACACCAATGCTCAAGAACTCGGAGAAGGCATATGGGCAGCCCGGAATATAGAAAAGGTACCCAACGCTAAAGGACTCAAAGAAGGCGAATGGTAACCTGGATATTAGAAATGAGACCCCAATGCTCAAGGACTCGGAGAAGGCATATGGGCAGCCTGAATTATGAGACCTAAGTGCACATTGAGGAACGTACGACACTGATGTGTTGAGATTACTCCACACAGCTAAGAATAATCGACCTTGAGTAGCATTGAGCTCCGCTCCGCCTCAACTAAGGAAAATGAATTGAAATCAACGGAACTTTCTTTAGTATCTTTTCCAGAAATGAGCATGAATTGTATGACTATGACTTTATTGTGTTTGACATGCTAAAGTGCCAAAAACTTGTTGTGCGTTTATCTTTATTAAGCTTACTATGCGTTCAACAATGCGTTCAACATGCTTAATACTATATGTTTCTAATCTGTCAAGCTTTCCTATCATCACCCAAGTATAGGCAAAGAATGAGGTTTTCTCGATGAGTCCGAGGTCGAACACAGGGACTATGCAGATTCTATAATTAGTTGGATTAATTGAGTTGGAGTGGTAACCAAAAATATTTAACAAGGGATGCATCTAACTAAAGAAAGCGATAACATGTACACTAGATTAAAAGGTGGTGGATGGTAAGGTATGCGACATAGCAAGTTTAGCTAAGTGGATTAAATGAATTGATAAAAACAGGGTTCAGGTTGGTTAGCTTCTAACATTAGAAACGCATAGTGAAAATCTATTCATACTTGCAACTCTTCTCTCGGTTGTCAGTCGTTACGCGTTATATGTCTATAACGCATAGGAGAATATTAAGTGCTAAGGTTATTCCTATGTCTAGGTAACACTTCTTAGCCTTGTCAATTGAGTTCCACAATTATTTACCCTCTCGAGCAGTCTAATTGTTACTACTTATATTGATTAACTAGATGGACATAAGCATCAGTGATAACTTGTAGAAATACAAGTTATTATAGTCACTATTTGAATTAATTAGAGTAACTTTAAAGTTAAATGCATGATTTTGGTAGTTGAATTATGTAAAATGTATTACCATGCGTTGGCACCATTTACAAAAGAAAATACCTGAAAAATTATGAGTTTTTCTGTTCTGAACGCAGGATTAAGAAGAAAAGAAGCACAAATAACCCAAGTACTAGAGAGGAAGCTGTTGTGAGAACAAGTGGAAACCCATGCGTCGAGACCATGCGTTGAGACCTTGCGTCGAGAAAAAGTAGATACAGACGCCTGGGCAAAAACTGTCATGTCAATATGCAAAAGGATAACACGTTATCAAATCATGGCAGAACCAATGGGCCGACAATGTGAAAAGTCTGCACAGCAGGGCATAGAACTTAATGCAAAGGTGTCAAGTCATCATGAGTTCAACTTTTCGACGCCTATAAATAGCCCAAAGCTTCTCCATTCAAAGAGGAGAGAAACGAGTTCAAGACACGAAAGCTCTGCACAAATTCTCCCTCATCATAACCAGCCTCCATTTCGAGCTCTTCTGAGAGAAGGATTCTGAGAATTTTCAGAATCGTCTCCCAGTGAGTGAGAACCTTCACCCTATGAAATTTATGTATCAGATAGCAACCATCTCAAGCCTCCATGAAGCAAGACGTTGCCAATGGCGGCTTGACGTCTTCCATTTCTGTTTTATCCTCATTTCCCTCCTTCTTACTTATTTTTTGTTAATGACATTCGAGAGAATGGTTTATTTTCTTAATATAAGTTTGATTGACAATTATCTTCCATTTATTTCCATATTAAATACTTTACACCATGTTGTTTGAATGCTAAATGAGTTAGATGTTAGAAGTTAGTTTTTCTTAAGCAATATTAAGTATGTTACATCTTGATTAATGCAAATCATTAGCTTGCATAGCTTTGTCTGACAAACAAATGTAGTAAGCACGACTATCTAGCTTGAGAGAGTAGATGGTTAATCATTAGCATTTATCAGGACTAGATGAGGTGCAGAGATGTAGTTCATCTTTTGCCAACGCAAACTTACCATGCGTCTTAGAGATAAGATTAATGTGGCGTCGAAACATCGAGAGATGGATTCACAAACTCAAAGTTTGTAGGTATGTAATTATACTTAGATATGCTTAAGTAATAACTAGCTCCTGCGTTAACTCTATTTTTATCGCATAGTTCCACCGTCATTCTCAACGCATGCTATCTAACACTAAATGACATTTGACTAACCCTCGCCACGTCCATCTCATTGTTAGTTGTAGGAAATTTTATTCATTCTTTATGTATAGTTTTAGGTACATACAACTCATGCACATATTACATGTATAGTTCACCACATAGTCATGCATCTATTCTCAACGCCTAGTTATTACAAATCCTTGTGTTCGACCCTGGACTCACCAGGAAACCTATAAGAGCTTATACTTGAGCTTTTATAAGAAAACTTGCTTATGCATGATCATACTTGAGTAATTCTCAACACATCTTTGTACGAAAATTATAATATATATTTATGCACAACAAGCTATGGAACTCAAATCAAATCGAAAATAGAAATCCAACAACAATCAGATTAAGATTACAATTGACAAGATGAAATAGTTACACTATGGTTCTTATTTAGATGCTAATGCAACCCGTGACCCTTGAAAGATTAGCTACTCATAGATTCAAAGTAATAAGCAGAAAGTGTAGAGAAATGGATAGACATGGAAGAATTGCAGATTAATGAACGAAATACAATCTTAGATAGTTCAATGTCTTGATAACAAATCTAAAATCAAAGCTAGAAAAAGATAGAAAGCAGGAAGGCGTTTCAATGTCTTGATCACCGGAATGGAAGCGTGAGATCTGCTGTGAAGAGGTCAAGCGGATGGAAGACTCTTCTCTCTCGAGCTATTCGTCTCCGATTATCGTCTAGAAGGGATTCTGCTGTCACTTAGGAATTCTTCCGAGAACCAACAACCTCTTTTCAGCTTGCAAGTCTACCCTTTTATAGAAGCTACGTTCATAATCAGCGGCAAATCTGCATGATTGGAGGCACAATTGATGTTTTGCATCTATCTTGCCTAATTGCATAATTCTCAGTTCAATTTAGATCCACCACTTTAGCCGCATATCAAGCATATCAATCTCCCGACAATCTCTCAAGATTCTTATTTGATTCTCTACTGCCTTCTTGATATGCGTCCACGGATAACTTTGGGTTCATGCGTTCAAGTTATGTCAACGCATCCATGGGTTGCTAACGCATCATCCTGCGTTAAAGGGTTGCCAACGCATAGTCCTGCGTTAAGAAGTTGCCAACGCATCTACAGGTTACTCGCGTTCCTGCGTTAAAACATACGTTTTAGATTCAAAAAGTTATAAAACAATTATCTTCATCAATTTACAAGAGTAGAACGCATAGGAAGATTTATTAATAGAATTTAACTAATACTACCGCATAATTCTCTATTAAACTCTATTTTTCTAAGATAAAGGCAATAATAACTTGTATTTCTACAAGTTATCAGACTTATATTGAGATTTTATACGCATTGAGTTTAAATGTTTCTACTATGATAGTTTTTGAGCCAAAGAGGTTTTACGAAACTAGTCACTCACTGGACAATCTAGCTCACGTTTTCCTTGTTTTCTGTTTTCCAAGTAGCGAGCGAGTCGGGGTGCTTAGCCTACGCAAGATCTCGTCTGGGTCTACCAACGGTCTTTAGTATTCTGAAAATTGTAAATATTCGAACTAGTTCATGTGTTGTACATATAGAGAGGGTTAAGGGAGTTGTTATATATTGGCTATTATATGACTGAATGAAAAGGATGTGCGTTTGGCAAGTTAACTTTGGTATATGTATGAAGTAGTTTATGGTTTATAACTGTCTATTAGGTAATTGCAGAGTTTATGATTGACAGTGGATGTCGTAAGAGGGTCGGTGTCCGCTGTCATTGATAAGCACTTGAAAAGTGCTTTCTATCCTCTCAAGTTAAGGGAGTTTATATTAGATTTCACTTGTTTGCTAGTGATTTTCAGGTTAAAATGAGGAAAATTAGAAGAAAAGACTAAAAGATCAAAACCGAGCAAGAATACGGCGAAAAAGAGCTGAAAAACTCAAAATGGTGAAATTTGGGATAGCGCCACGGCGAATCAAAATCACTAAGATCTTCCCGAGGTCATCCCTAACTCAATAGTTCAGATCCCCAGGTCATCCCTACCTGTAGGGAGACAGCGAACCACGATCGCTAAGATCTTCTCGGGGTCATCCCTAACTCAATAGTTCAAATCCTCAGAGTCATCCTTACCTGTAGGGAGACGACAAACCAAAATCGCTAAGATCTTCCCGAGCCTATCCCTAACTTAATAGTTCAGATCCTCAGGGTTATCCCTACCTGTGGGGAGACAACGAGCCAAAATCTCTAAGATCTTCCCAGGGTCATCCCTAACTCAATAATTTAGATCCCCAAAGTCATCCTTACCTGTAAGGAGATGGCGAGCCAAAATCTAACTCGATAGCTCAGATCCTTAGGGTCATTCCTACTTGTTGGGAGACAACGAGTCAAAATCGCTAAGATCTTCCCAAGGTCATTCCTAACTCAATAATTCATATCCTTAAGGCCATCCCTACCTGTAGGGAGACGGCAAACCAATAATTTAATTCTTCTACAGGCCAAAGCGACAGTCGAGGTGCTTCTGTAGAAAAAAATCAACCTTTGGCAAAAAAAATGGAAGTTCGTAAGCTAAGTAAAGTTATTCCGCCTTCAACTGGGATGCAAGTTAGCCTGCAAACAACAGGGGTAGGTGTTTAGAGTAAAAAATAACTAAAGAAGAAAAGTAAAAAAATTGAGTTGTAACCAAAAAAAAATTAAAAGTTAAAGAAAAAGAGAGAAAAAAAAGTAAAAAAAGCATGAGTTGTAAAAAAAAAGAGTTATGAAAAATGGAATTATGAATTAGGGAAAACAAAAGGTTAAAAAAATGAAAAGAAAAAAAAACAATTAAGAGATAAAAAGAAAAGACTAGAAAAAAAAAAAGAAAAAAACTTAAAAAAAATATCTCTTAAAATGAATAATAATAATAATAATAATAATAATAATAATAATAATAATCTCTGAAGCTAAAGAAAGGTAAAAAAATTTAATAATAATAGAACAAAAAAGAAAAAATAAAGAAAATAAAAAAAAAATTAAAAAAAAAAAAAAAAGGTCATCCTCTTCATTTGGGGAGGTTGGAAAATTTAGTAACAAAGTGTTGAAGTTCTGGAAACCAAAGTTCTAAAGAATTGAAGACTGAAACTTCCAAGATCTAAAGACCAAAGCTCTCAAGCTCACAAGTTCTGAAGATTGCAGCCCCAAGGTTCCAAAGAACTGAAGATCGAGGTTTCCAAGCATGAAGTTCTAGAGACCTGAAGATCGAAGACTTTGAAGTTGAAGGTTTTGAAGTTGAAGGCTCAAAGACGATTTGGAAGACTCAAGTTACTTGTAACTTTTTTTTAGAGAAAAAAACAAGGGACCAAATACTAGAGATTATACTCACAAATACTGAAATTAATACAAATACGAAGTTCAAATTCCACGAACTAAATTTCTTCAAAAATCTCGTTGAACAACTTCATTTAGAATGAATTTAGGTACTTTTTTCTTTAATTGTAAGAAGTAATTATAAGTATAATTGAATTCAAATTAATAGATTAATCTTATTAAGTTTGAGAAGTTCTATCATATATACCGTGGCAGATCTAGAAATTTATGCGAGGGGGACAAAATTGAATATAAAGTTAGAAATTTAGCCATGAACTTCTAGATTTGTATTTATAATAGTTCCTAAACATTAAAAATGTATATAATAGGTTCCCAAGTTTTTCGATTTTTGTGTTTGATTGATTTCTAAAATATCAATTTTGCATCTCATACGGTTTCTTACATACAAATGTAAAAAATTAAATGTTATATTGGACATCAAATTTAACTTTGCATTTAATAAGTATAACCAAACATCTTTTTAAAATTAATGTATCTATTAACTACAAAATTTAAAATGTAAGGTTCAACTAGACACAACTTTTTTTTTTTTTTTTTGTCTTATAAAATGGTTAATTTTAAATATTTTCAATATTTTTTTTAGAAAAAGCATTTTTTATATTTCTTAGTTTTATTAGATATAGAATTGAAGTAATTTATAGAATTATTAGACATTTTTAAGTGACTAGAGGCAAAATTGAAAGTTTACGGATTTATTAGTATCAATTTTCAAAATTTAGAGACTAAACTTATAATTTAAATTTCATATAAATGTAAATTTAAATGCATTGATATATGATATTTATATTAAATAATACTAAATAAAATAAATTATTTTAAATATTTATTAAATTATTCACCTATATATATAAGCAAAGAGTCATTCAATCAATTTTCATAAAATAATCTTAGAAAGACCCAAAACTATTTGTATATTTAGATATATATGTATGTAAGAAAAACTAAAATGAAATTAAGTTTCATGTCATCTTTCAAGTGTACTAGAATTTAAATATTATATATAGTAGAAATATGAAATAAGAGTTGAAAAATTAAATAAAAAAAAGTGAACAAGTTTGTGCGGCTAAGCTAACCTCGTGTATCAAGAACATGATTAGAAAACATATAATATATTAAAAATACCCTACAAATTTTTTTATATTTAATTAAAACATAACATACGTATATGTATAACATCACAATTTGAGGGGCACCTGCCCCCTCTGACTCCTTAATAGATCTGCCCCTATATATATAATTATAATAAAGTAGTTAGACAAATTAATGATTCAAAATTGAAAAAATAACTTTGAAAATCATTCAAAAAAAATATTTTCTCAAAAAAATGAAGAGACCTCCATATTGTTTTTTTAATTTACTACATTAAAAACAATAAAATGCAACCTAAAATTTACTAAAGATGTGGTATAAGATAAATTAATGTGATTTAAATAAGGGTAAGTTTGAAATATATTTTCAAGTGTTAATAAGTTATTTTAAAAAAATTAGAGTATCTGGCAACCACTCAAAATAGATTTTGAAGTGTATTTTAAACCGTCTTTTTTATTAAATAAGTTTAAATGAAAATGAGTTTTAAAAAAAAAAAAACATTTTTTTCTTAAGTTAATCCAAACTTAAATCTATACGAAGATTAAAAGGATGGAATGTAATGTAATGTGAAAAGTCATAATAAATTAATTATTGGATACTACTCTTTTATCTAATTATATTTAATTATAACATATGAAAGTTTAGCATATCAAAAGTTTTTTTTTTTTTTCATTTCATTAGCTCTAAATTTTTTTTAATTACATTCATATTTTTAAAAATTTTCTTTATAAAATTAAAGTATATGATAAAGATAATTAATAAACTAATTGAAGCTTTGATGATATAGTAAATTATATATAAAAAAAAATGACCAATTAAAAAATACATCTCTATCCCTATAAAAATTTCATAATTATTTATATATAAACCACGAATTTCTATATTTTTTAATTTATATTAAAAAAATAAAATGTAATCTAAACTTTTTTAAGAATTTAATATGAGATAAGTTAATGTGATTTTAATAAATCAATATAGATTAAATGAATAAACGGTAAAAAGTTACAATAAATTAATTAACTTAATACTTTTTTATCTAATTATATCTAATTATAATTTATAACATATGAAAATTATGGCATATCAAAAGTTATTATTATTAGTTTCATTTCATCAACTCTAAATTTGTTTATTACATTCATTTTCACAACAATTGGAAGCTTTATTTTAAGAAAATTTTAAAATCAAAACATATGAAATGGATAATTAAGAAATTAATTAAGGTTTTTATGATAGAATAATTTATAAAAAAAAAAAGAAAGGAATTATTTTAAATAACAAAATTGTTGAAAATATTTACAAACAATAGCAAAATATCACAGTCTATCTGTGGTAGATTGTGATAAATCGCGATAGACAGCTATTATGACACAGATAGACACATATAGTAGGTTTTCGCAGATAAACAATAAAAATTTGCTATATTTATAAATATTTTGATTCATTTTTCTATATTTAAAAACAATCTCAATAAATTTAATATTTATTTTTAGAAGTTACAACTGTTAATTATTAAATTAGTTAGATTAAAAGTATATTCACATAAGTTGTAACATTAACAGCTAAATAATAATATATTATAAGAACATATAAAAAAAAAATAGAAAAATGGACGTGGTAATATATATTTGACCTTTTTTTTCCTTTCCCCCTAAAATTTCAAAATCCCTTTTAATTTAACTCCCAAACAAAATCAACTTCAAATTTCACAATTCAATTCTCATCCATTGAATTAAATCCAAGTTTTCAAATAGTTTAACCACCTTCCTTAAATTTCTAAATTAAATTCAAACCTTCAGACCTTTTCCATTGGTAAATTAAATTGAATTATTGCTCAAAACTCAAATTAACACTAGATAATCTAAGATATTAAATTAAAAATTACCTCAAATTTTAGATTATTAAAAATATATATATATATATAGCAATCGATGAGTTGAAGAATGGTACAATGTAGCAATCAGGTAGTGAAGAGCGGACATGTGAGAATGTAGCAATTGATGAAGGTGTGAAGAGGCTTATGAGCCTTGCACGTCAAGAGAAGAAAAAAAAAAAAAAAAAGGTAGAGATAAGAAATCGGACAACTAATGGGAAATAAAAAATTAAAAAAAAAAACACCTATCACTTCATTAGATAGGTACAAATAGATGTTTATCTAGGTTTATAGTAGTCTTCTGCTATATTTGTAAATAGTTTGATATTTTTTTTATTTACAATAATTTTCCAAAAAATAACAGAAGGAAGAAGGAGGAGGAGGAAGAAGAGGAGGACCGACAGCTAGGGATTCAAAAGGGAAAATTTGTAAATATATAAATTTTTTTAAATCCAACCAGTTAAATGTGCCATATATTTAATTAATTTTAAAAAGTGCTATAAAATTAGATATTTTGACTACATTTTCCATTTGTTACAATTTTTCTATTTATTAAGTCTGCTATGCTGTGCTAATCTAGGGTCTGTTTAATAATTTCTTGTTTTCTGTTTCTATTTTTTCAAGAAACTGACTCTATTTTCATGTTTCTAAATTTTGAAAAACGTTTCTAAAAATAGAGCCAAATTTGAGAACCAATGTTGGGGTTGGTAGACAGCGCCATACAATAGTCTTGTTCACAGTTTCATTCTTTTATTTTTTGTTTTTCTTAATTTTTCTATATTTATATATTCATTTACTTTTGAAATTTTAAATTTTTCAATATTTAGATTTATATATTATTTTAATTTTCAAAATTTAAATTTCCAATATGGATATTTAAATATTTTTTGAATTTTGAATTTTGAATTTTAAATTTTGTAATATGCATGTTCATATGTTATTTTAATTTTAGATTTTTATTTTTAATACATTTGAAACCTGTTAGAATTCTATAGTATATAAAATAAGGAAAAAATAAAATGAAAAATATAAGAAACAACAAACAAAAAATAGAGGTGAAACAAGATTATATTTCTATTTCCTTTTTCCAAGAAACAAAAAACAAAATATTTACCAAACATATTCCTCTTTTTAGTTCTTAGAAAATAGAAAGAAAAAAAAAACAAAAAATAAAAAAATAAAATAACAAGAAAGAGAAATGATATCAAATGAGGCCTAAAGTATTGTTAATTCCTGTTGTGGTTGAACTTTGTGCAAGATCTACCTAATATAATCCCAAGTGACAATCACACTTTGAGAAATGTCAATTATTTCAATTGAAACTTGTCTAGCACATTGACAAGTTTTGTTATCGGATTTCTTCATCCTTTCTCACATCGTTGGTGACACTGTATGCAGTGATAGAAGTTATTAATGGCATGAGGATATAATATATTTTGTTATATGATTAAATTTTTGAGAGTTTCCTTAATTGTTACTTGACTAATTAAAATGGTCTCATTTAGTGCTTGTTTTTTGGTTTGGGTTGGTAGTACTAGTATTGACCGGGGTAATTAGTAGAAAATGTGAAGCTTGTTTTATCATTATATATCTTTTATTTTGACTTTAATTTCAACAATGTTGACCTATTACTCGAGAATATATACTTAACTAATTGAACAATGACCCAAAAAAATCAATTACTTTAGTCTCTAAACTTATAATTTAATTAATCAAATAAATAGTGATAAACATGTTATAGTTTGAGCCAAGAAAACTATAACAATATAACCATGCATTCTCATCTAACCTTTTCTATTAATAATATATTTAAAATACTAACCTTTTCTATTAATAATATATTTAAAATACATCTATTCAACAATAGAATAGGTTGGGATCAAAGGCATTAGGTTGAGTTTTGAAGTCTGACTTAATATGTTGAAGTCAGAAAATTCGTATTTAGGGTACAAAGTAGTTTAGTTGGAGTTAGAGAAACATTAGAGGGAGTGAGGAGAAAAGGGAGAGAGAAAGACATTTCCGAATAAATCTGCAAGCTTCAATAGTAAACGCGGTTGAAATTGACAAAGTTAAATTATTTATCACTGATTTCATAAATCAGTAGGCTGAACACCTCCAAAAAGCAAATGAATCTAAACTATACATTCACAAATATGCAATCCGTTATTCTGATATATCAATCTAAACTCTGACCAGCCAAGAACAGTAGGGTCATTGGAAGACCTGATTCCTTTAGCAAATCATATAAATTTAATAACTTGTACTTGTTTTCAAGTTTAATAATAATGAACTCACCATACAACAAGGATAATGGAAGGAATTAATTGTAGGCTCAGACAAGGACTTAGTTGAGCAGAAATTTGAACAGAGGTAAAATATTACTTTGAAAATTAAACCCTTTCAGGTTACATTTACATTTTTTCAGTTCCCCCCATGTTTCTTTAATCCATCAGTCGTGCAAGAACACATCAAATCAATGTTACCCAGAATTGAAGAAAAACGTAGAAAGCAGATTCACCGACTGAAGAAAATTCAAGCAGATGGAGAAGAAGATACATGTGGAAGTTAAGTAGCAAATGATGCTATATAATGAGCAGAATAAATGAAAGAACGGATTCGAATATGTAAATTACTAGGATGAGCAGCACCCACCTTTTTTGGGCTCTCCTTCTACTTGGTCCTCTCCCTGTATAACTACAGTAGTCTTTCCATTCTCCATCCAGCTCACATCCTGCTTGTTAAGTTCTTGAGATATCATAACTTTTCGGCTCAATATGTTGTAGATTTCTTTCACGACCGTCTGAAATGCGTTCGTCACATTCGAAGAATCGAGGGCTGAGGTTTCTATAAAAAACAGACCCTGAGCTTCTGCCAAAGACTTGCCTTCAGCAGTAGGTACTTCTCTAGCATCCTTGAGATCAGACTTGTTGCCAACCAGTATGGTTACTACGTTCATGTCAGAATGAGCTGTTCAATGAAAGATTACTTAATCAGTCCTTTTAGGTTAAGACAAGGCAAACTTCCCAACATCAGTTGAACAGAAACAATATACTGCTTGAGCCTTTTTTCTTTAAACAGAAACAAAAAAAATCCACTCATATAATGAAGATTACTGCTCCAAAATACAAGATCTCTAAAAAAAAAAATTAAAAAAAATAAATAAATTAAAAAGAAAAACACAACTGAAGAACACAGGCCCAAAAAGAAGAAAACCTTCAACTTTGAAGCACAAGAAAGGAACTAAGAGATAAACTAAACAAAGACAAACCAGGCCAAACACAGAGAAACATCAAACCAAAAGATTGACAAATGCTTGAGCCTTTAAAAGCGTTGATTGAACACTGTAACGATATAATTACAACCAAGAAACTTCTCACAGTGATTTTTTCTCCTTTTATTTTACATTTCCAATTCAGATGCAGCTCTCGACGAAATTCCAACTTATGATCTTCCATTACTTAAAGTCCTCTTTCTTAAAGAATATTCTACTATTTCCAGAACACAAACTGGTGAGGGCGAATTGTAGAATTAAAGATCTTTGAAGCCTTCTAACACTCAAGCAGAAAGGAAATCACTGTTTCTTAATTTTTTTTCAACATCAACTACTGTCTAAATTCATAAAAAGGATACGGTAATACAAACTGATAGAGTAATGAGAAGAGAACCAGTTCAACAACTAGGACAAGAATCAAATAAAAAGGCATGACAATGTAATATTGGAGATTTTATTTTCAAGAAACATCACATAACATCTTTATATACTCACTGTGAAGTTCATTCAGCCATCTCCCGATGCTGTCAAAGGTCTGACGCCTACTAATGTCATATACCAGAAGAGCTCCAACAGCTCCCCTATAATATGCAGACGTAACAGCCCTAAATCGCTCTTGACCAGCTGTATCCCATATCTGAGCTTTGATTTCCTTACCGTTTATTTCCATCTTTTGGGTTTGGAACTCCACTCCAATGGTTGACTTTGAATTAGGGTAAAATTCATCTCTAGCAAATCTAGCGAGCAAATTTGATTTTCCCACGGCTGAATCACCAATTAAAACAATCTTGAAAAGATAATCCTCAGTTTTTTCCTCCTCAGAATAAAAAGCCATCGCCCAAGCCTCACGGAACTCTATAGAACCATAATAGTTTCAAAATACCTTCTGAACTCTGGGTCCTTCAGAAAGCCAAATTCCACCTAAGGATGCAATTCTTCCCTATTCACAATCAAAGAAATAGAATTCAAGAATATAAGAGACAGAGGAAACTTGAAAGGAAGGGAAGGTATAAATATGCCAGAGATGTTATGTGAGTACTTACTTGATGGAGTAAGGAAAGAATCTGAGAGTACCGATATTCTGAAGCTTAGCTGGTGAAGAGAGAAGGAAACAAAAAGGGCAATAGAATATAATCTTGCGTCAATTCGCCTTAGCTTCAACAGATCAAGTAAAAATTCTGGTGCTTTCTCAATATTGAACCCAGCCTGGCCATTCCAGGAACCAAAACAAATGTACAAAGAGATTTATATATATATATATGAAAAAAAAGGTATTATCAACCAAGAATCTAAAACATTAGGGACAAAAAATTCTGATGGTTGCTGCTATTTCTTTCAGAAGATAACGTGAGAAGACAGTATGCAAGCACAGTAAATTGTTGCAACATTTTAACCGAAGCATATTACGACTCTGTACATTTGATATCAAATAGTAATACAATAATGAAAGGTATTATACTAAGAAAGTAGATGATGATGATGATGATTGTCAGAATAATCACTTCCGTAAAAGTATAGACACAGAAAAAGTAATGCCTTGATAACCAACATCATGACATGCAAAATAGCCAGGTGTATCAATAATCCAATTTCCAGGACAGATGAGTAACTGCATCATAATAATTTTAAATAGTTACATTCTACTGATGTTGAGCATATTGCGCATCATCCGATGGACCAATATGTATGTATAAGATAGTAGCGCCAAGCAAGTTCAAATGCAATACTGTGACACATTTGCACGTGGCCAATGGATCACCATCCCAATTTTATCATCCAATAAACCCATATGAACTCAAAAAATAAGAAATACCATCCAACATAGATAAAACAAAACTTATAATTATTATCAATTTAACTATATTCTGCAGTCTAAGTTGAATCAAGCAGCTAGGACTGATCTTAATAATGAAGATCAACTTGGAAAGTGGATTTAGAGAGACAGACCAACAAAGATTTTCACATCAGCAAAGAATGACTTGCTCAAGTGAAACATTGCCATATGCACAAAAACCAAGAAAATAATAATAAATAACAAATAATAAAATAAAAATAATAATAAACAACACAGAGTAGCTACCGATGTCACATGTGACAATTGGAGTCTCTTTACAACCAAACCTCATATATTAATTTACACAATTTCATGTGGAATCGAGTCAAGGTTTTTAAGGAGATTTCTCATGAAGAATCAATAGGCAATTGTGCAAAGACAACTAAACAATAAACATTACCACATTATCGGATTTTTTTTCCCTCTACTTGCTCGTTTTTGCTGGCAACATGTGAGAAAAGAATCCCCCATTCCTTTCAAACAGCTCTTCCAACTAATAACATCACCCACATCATTTTGTTCTCAGATGTCATTTTTCAAAAGGAGGGGAAAAATCTTGTGATCATTTATAATAGTTTTTTCTTATATTGGTGACTAGAGTGGAAAATAAATAGAAGAATCTATACATAAATCCTCTTCTAGATCAAGCAGGAATATTAAGATTGGTGCCCTAAGTGCAATTTAATCTTTGTGTCAATCAGAAGTGCTTTATGTTCCACCTTGTTTTTCACCTTTTCGTTGTCTTCATGAAAATTTTCTGTTGTTTCTTGCATTAAAAAAGAAGGTAGACAAAAGTAATCACACCAAGTAAACAGAGAAATTTATCATCAAACCACAATATACTCAAATGAACCTAATACGAGCAAAACAGTGAAGTAATAAACTCCAATCAAGCCAAGTCAAGCCTATATGAATGAGGCGTGAACATGCACAAAACTTATTCAATCAAGTGAAAAAAGATTAGCCTCATGATTTTGTTTCTAAGGGCGCCAGCAATTCGCTAAATTACTAGTATTCTTAAACTTTATCCTAAATGTATGCTTCACAAGGAGAAACCAAGTGTCTCCGAAATATTCTTTACTCATTAATAATGACAAGCTTAGAGTAATTACTGTAATAGAATCTAACGTGAAAATTATTTCACTAGTACATTTTATCACCATAACTCGTCTGACGCAGAAAACAAATTCTCCTGGTTACTTTGTTTTGCCAAAGTATAGACCAGCACATTCCAAGTCACAATACTAGGTACAAAACCATTTTCTACACCTCTATAAAAAAATAAACAAGCATCGTTCACCATGCCTTCTTTACAGTGCCAACTGATAAAAGTGTTATAGGTAAAAGCATCGGGGCGAACACCTTCAACTTGTAATCTATCAAATAGATTTAATGCTTCCTTGATACGTCCAACTTTGCAAAGTCCATTTAAAACACTGTTATAAGTGACTATGTCAGGCACAAAACCTTGATTGATTACATCTCTTAGAAACTCAAATGCGTTGTCCACTTTTCCAACTTTACAGAGCCCATTGATCAGAATATTACACGATATAGTATCAGCACTAAGTCCATCCATTATCATTTGCTCATATAATTCCAATCCTTTTTCAACATTCCCAGCTTTGCAAAATGCTTTTATCAGACCATTGTAAGTAATCCTATCAAGGGTGCATCCTCTGAACAACATATCATTAACAAGTGTGAGTGCTTTTTGGAATGCACCCCTCCTTAAAAGTGCATGAATTAGTGTATTGTAAGTCACATTGTTGGCAACTGCACCATCCAATAACATATTATGAAACAACCTGAAGGCCTCATCAATCCTATCAACCTTGCACAATCCATGGATTAGAGAATTATATGTAAATAAGTCAGGCTTGCACCCTTTCATGGACATTTCACTCAACAGATTTAAAGCAACATGAACCTTCTCGTTCCTACATAGAGCACATATCAAGCAATTGTATATAACTGAATTCAGAGTCAATCCCCTTGTTGACATCTCATGTAAAACAAGTTGAGCTTCTTCAAGAAGCCCTGCTTTACAAAGCCCATCAACCAATATTGCATATGTGATCACATTCGGCTCACAACCCCTCCTAGACATCTCATTAACCACATCACGAGCAAAACTAAGACTCCCCTCTTTGCAGAGACCATGGATCAAGATATTGTATGTAAAAATATCAGGCTGAAAACCAAAATTTATCATAGTCTCATTAAGAAAACTTTGAGCTTCTTTAAGTCGTCCACTCATAACATACCCATTGATTAAAGTATTGAGGATAGCATTATTTGGACAAGGGATTTTGTTCAATAATGCTCTTGCCTCATTGAGTTTTCCATTCCTACATAGTCCATGCAACAGAAAACCATATGTCATACTATCTGGGTTAAAACCTCGAAGAAGCATTCGATCAACCAATTTTGTTGCATCATGAATTTTATTTACCTTGCAGAGGCCATGAATAACATCATTAAAGGTTTGCACATCAGGCATGCATCCCATAACAAACATTTCTTCCAAAAGCTTTAAGGCTTCACTAACTTGGTTTTTTCGGGATAGTGCATGTATTAAAGTCTGATAAACTATAGAATTGGGTACACATCCATGCTTTGTCATGTCTCTAAGGAGTGAGCATGCAGAGTCAACCTCATTAACCATACAAAGAGCTTTCATCACAATGCCAAAAGTAAAAACAGTGGGAGAGACACCCTTACTCAACATGTCATAGAAAACATTTGTAGCAACTTCTGGGCAATTACCAGTCACAAGTATTTCCAAAACTACATTATAAGATTCGAAAGTTGGCTCACATAAATAGACAGCCTTCATATCTAGAAGCAATCTAATTGCTTGTCCAGGTTGTCCGGCCTTCCCATAATGTTTCATAATTATCATGAAAATGGACTCTCGAAAAACAATCCCTTCTTCTTTCATCTGCATTAACAGTTTATCTATAACCTTGAACTCCCCAATTGTCCCAAGCTTATTTATAAACACATAGTATACATCAAATGTATGGCAATAGCCCTTCTGGCCACCCACCCCTTCAAATATTTCCAACAACGTGGGAACATCAAGTGGAAGCTCAAGCAGTTTACAAAGTTGAACAGGGGTAATTAAAATGCGAGACTTCCTAAGTTTTGTGAGATCAAAAGGTTCAAGTAAACTCTCCCATTCAGTTTCAAGCTCTGATTCAACATTCATCTTGGTTGGACCACTACCATCTCCAATATTCCCAGCTAAAAAGCTTGCTTTGCAAGAGTTCTCAATATGAATAACAATCTTAGGCTCCAATGAACTAAGATTTTTGGTCCGTTTAACAATGTTTCCCAAAGAACTAAACATTAATAAAAGATAGTTCAGGTGGTTGACTTCGAATTAGGGTAGAGTAGTCTCTACCAAATCTTGCAAGAAATTTTGATTTCCCCAGAAGCTAAACCACCAACTAAAACAGTCTTCAAAAGATAATCCTCAAGTTCTCCTTTGGATAAAAAGCCATCGTCCAAGCCTCACAGAACTCTACAGAACCATACTAGCTTAAAAATACCTTCTGAAATTTGGATCCTTCAGGAAGTCAAATTCCACCTAAAGATGCAACTCTTCCCTATCTACAATGAAGAAATAGAATTCAATAACACATGAGACACAGAAGAAGAAAAAGAAAATAAAGAGAAGTCCTGAGAATGGCACCGGAACCCGTAAATCATAATAAGGTTGGACTAGGACAGCACAATCGATAAAGATGAGAGAGAGTTCACACCCAGAATCAAACACAAAATCAAAGGAAATTTCCATAAATCAAATACCCCATTGAAACCAACAATAATGTTTCCTTCCCAACATCAACCAAAAGCCAGACTCGGAGAAAGCAAAAGTCACAAAACAAGAAATTAAAAGAACCCAAAACTTCAATCTTACTAGTTCGTTGAGGGGTTGAGAAATGAGAGTGAAATGTTGAGGGATAGAGGTGGGGGACGAAGGGGGGGGGGGGGGGGGGGGGGGGGGAGGGGGGGTTAGATTTGGGTGGAATCTGGGGAGTAAAAGCAAATGGGGAAGTTTGTGCTGAATTTGAATTGAATTTGTAGTGATGAGAACGGGAAAAAGAAGGGAGTGGGCATGTGAGGGCTGCAAGTGAAGGGTGAAAGCGAAAAAAGTGAAAGAAGAAGGGATTTGAAATTACCTGAAAGGAGAGGTAGGGTTGGAAATCAGGAGGAGGAAGAAGAAGCAGCTTCGTCAACGCTCATCAGTTTGGTGGGATAATGCAAAGGGAAGAGCAATGAGCAGTGATGTGAATCGTGATTCGTTCGAAACGGAAAATTGAAGAAGAGGAAGCAGAAACAGTAATAAATCTGAAGGGGCTTCGGCCTTCCAATTTGGGATTCGAAGGGGAAACTCAATATTCTGGCCCATCAACACGCTAATGGCCCAATAACAAACCATCCTCTCAGGATCTCTGCGTGGAGAATTTGGAACACTTTGGAGAAGCTATTTCAATCCAAACAATCCTCCTTTAATTATAAAATTGAATTGGATTGGTTTGCATTATTTGAATCATTCCCTTGGGTTTCTATCCATTTAACTTAATTATATAGGTCCACTTACAAAATTATCATAAACTTCTTTTTTTCATAAACTTCTTTTTTCATAAATAACTTAATGAGTCTAAATATTACACAAAAATATGGCTCAAATATATATATCATCCTCTACAAATTTTAGAAATTATGAAAAATAATAATAAAAAAATAAAAATAAGAACAAACACATATGGAAGAGAAAATATATCATATTCACGCACATTAAATGAATTTTTTAAAAACCGTTTTATTTTTTAAAGTCAAAATTTGAAAAAAATATATCATATTTACTCGCACATAAAAATCACGTGGCTATAATATATAGTATATATGGAGTTTATTTGTACATTTTGTTTTTAATTTTAAATATATATATACATGTGTGTATATGACAAAGTATATGGAATATATATATCTCAATTTCAAATATGTACATGTGCATACATGACAAATTATGTGAAATATATATATCTTATTAGAAACGATACTAAAATAGTAAAATTAAAATATGCAATTATATATTATATAACAACCTTAAATTTGTACTTGTTCTAAATATATTTGGAGTTAATCTCTTATATATTTGAAATAACATTGCATATATTTGAAATAAATCTAGTATACATAGATAAGAAACGAAACACCGATGATAAGAATATTTGTAACCATAATTATGCATTAAATATAATTAATCGAAATTAGAGATTTTGAATTAAAAATTTGTGACAAATTTGTAACTAATTGGAAAAAAATGTTCTTAAAAAACAAAAATTCCTAAAATCAATATCGAAAAAAAAAAGTTTGGACAAATTTGTAATGATTGAAAAAAATATCTTTTATAAACAAAAACTAATTTTTTTAATATTTTAATTATAAAATAATATGAAAGCCAAATATGAGAGAGAATGTACCTAACATATTTCTTAATTTTAAATAATAAATAAAATAAAAAATCATTAAATGTCAACCCAAATTTAATGATGGTATATAGTGTAATTAATGTTTATTCCAAAAATAAAATTTCAAAATAATTAATACTAAATTAGAATAGATTTTTTTTAATATTTTAATTATAAAATAACACGAAAATTAAATATGAGAGAGAATGTAACAAAAGGTTAAATAGTCCCAAAATTATGCAGAAATCTAGTTTTGGAGTACAATTAAAATTTAGGACATCTCTGAATTATTGTTTGTAAAGTAAGTAAATTCCTAAATCTTTCAAATAAGAAAATTTCCTAAATCTTTCAACTCAATTTGAATTGATATTATGAAGTTTTTTTTCTTTTCAAAGAGTAAAAAAAATATATGTTGTTAGAGAATAAATAATCCAAAAGATCATGAAATTAAATAAAGTAAAATAAATATGTATATACATAATTGTATCATAAGTAATAAAACTGTGACAATCCAAATTTTGAAGTAAATTTTTAATTCGGTTAATTTAATTATCTTAAATTATTTGGGAGTTATTCTGAGCTTTGAGGTTAAGGAATTAAATTTTTGGTGAGTGGGATAATCCAATTTAAATTAAGTATTTAAGATTTTAAAATTTGGATTTATTTTGGTTGGTAGAATTTTATTTGAATTGAAAGAGATTCGGGAATTGGAAATCCAATTTAGGAAATTTTGGAAGATTTGTTGTGAGATTTGGAAGTTAATGGGGTTTTTGGCATGAGTTGTTTTGATTTTAAGGAATTTAAGAGGGAAAAGGGAAGGTAATTATATATATATATATAGAGAGAGAGAGATAATATTAAGAATTAGGGTTTCCTCTTGGGAGTAGGAAAATAAGATTATATATCTATATATATATATATAAATAAGGGTGGCCTTGAAGTGTGTGCAAGTAAAAAAAAATTATTTTATCGGTTTCTACTTCGTCTAGAGAAATTAAGTTAGCAAAGGAAAAGATAAAGGCATGTCAGGTAGAAATAGCAAACCGTGATTAGAGCTGATCTTGATAGTCTTAGGCATGCGTGACTTTGACGTAATATTAGGCATGGATTGGCTAGCTGCTAACCATGCTAATATAGACTGCGGTCATGCGGAGGTAACTTTCAACCCTCCTATGGAAGCCAACTTTAAGTTTAGAGGGGCCGAGACCATAGTCTTGCCCAAAGTTATCTCAGCTACGAAGGGCAATAAGTTGCTTAACCAAGGTATCTAGAGTAGCTAATGTGGTTGACATTAGAAAACCTGAAGTCACCTTGACTTCAGAACCAGTGGTAAGAGACTATCTGGATGTTTTTCCAAATGACCTTACGAGATTCTCGTCGTATAGAGAGATAAACTTCGCCATTGAGTTGGAGCCAAATACAGCTCCCATTTTGAAGGCTCTTTATAGAATGGCTCCAACAGAGTTGAAAGAGCTCAAAATCTAGTTACAAAAGTTGCTCGATAAAGGCTTCATTTGACCGAGTGTGCCACCTTCGGGTGCACCAATATTGTTCGTGAAGAAGAAGAATTGTCCACTATGTCTTTTCATTGGCTACAGAGAGTTGAACAAGGTAATCATCAAGAATAAATATCCTCTCCTCATGATGGATGATCTGTTTAACCAGTTGCCAGGAGCCACAGTTTTCTCCAAGATTGACGTTCGCTTGGGATATCATCAGTTGAGGATAAAAGACGGTGATATTCCTAAGACTGCGTTTCATTTTAGATATGGGCATTACAAGTTCATTGTTATGTCCTTTGCCCTATCCAATGTCCCTGCGATATTCATGGATCTGATGAACCGGGTGTTCAAGAATTTTCTTGACACTTTTGTCATAGTATTCATCAATGATATCTTTGTGTACTCCAAGAAAGAGGCAGAACATGAGGAGCATCTGTGGAAGTTTTTGGAAACTTTGAGGTCGTATAAGTTATATGCTAAGTTTTCCAAGTGCGAGTTTTAGTTAAAGCATGTGTCCTTTCCGGACACGTGGTGTCGAAGGGTGGGGTTTCTGTAGACCTTGCAAAGGTTGAGGCAGTTACAAGTTTGTCTCGCCCTGTGACAGTTAGTGAGGTGCGCAGTTTCCTGGGCTTAGCAGACTACTACCATTGGTTTGTTAAAAACTTCTCTCGTATAGTCGCTCATTTGACTCATTTGACCATGAAGGGTACTCTTTTCGTGTGGAGTAAAGCTTGTGAGGAAAGTTTCTAAGACCATAAGTAGAGATTAGTTTCTCCACCAGTACTTATAGTTCCAGACAGGTTTGGAGGTTTTGTTATTTATAATGATGCCTCTAAGAAAGGGTTGGGGTATGTGTTGATGCAACAAGGTAAGGTGGTTGCTTATGCCTCTCGTTAGTTAAAGAACCACGAACGTGATTACCCAACTCATGGTTTGGAGTTACCAACAGTTGTCTTTACCTTGAAAATATGGAGGCACTACTTGTACGGGGAAAAGATACAGATCTACACGGATCACAAGAGTTTAAAGTAGGAATGGCTAATCACCCTTCGGTGGCTGTTGCTCTAAACCTCTGAAGCATCATTGCAAAAACGAAATCAATAGTTTATTAGGGTTTCTTTGATTGCTTGTTTTTGCTGAATTGATTGGATTACTTGCAATTTTGTTTGCTTGAGTATTAGGTTAAGGCAAAGATAACTAAAATAGTTAATTGTTTATAATATCAACATGTCTTCCTCAATTGTCGGACTACTTAAAAATGAAAGACTAACCGGTGAAAACTATGCAACGTGGAAATCTAACCTGAATCGATTTTGGTTATAGATGATCTACAATTCGTCTTAATGGAGGAGTATCCTCCTATCCTCGCTCGTAATGCATCCCAATTTGTTAGGGATGCATATGACCGTTGGGCAAAGGCCAATGACAAGGCCCGAGTCTATATCTTGGCGAGTTTGTCTGACGTACTCAACAAGAAATAAGAGGTCATGATGAATGCACGACAGATCATGGAGTCCCTCTAGGAAAAGTTTGGACAACTGTCTTTACAGATCCGGCACGAGGCCCTCAAGTACATTTATAATGCACGTATGAAGGAAGACCAATCGATGAAAAAACATGTTCTCGACATGATGGTCCAATTCAACATTGCTGAAATGAACGGCGTGGTCATTGACGAGTAGAGTCAAGTGTCTTTTATTCTAGAATCTCTTCTGAAGAGCTTCCTTCAATTCTACAGCAATGCGGTTATGAATAAAATTGTGTACACCATGACAACCCTCCTAAATGAGTTACAGACTTATCAGTCTCTTATGAAAAATAAAGGATTGGTTGATGGAGAGACAAATGTTGCCCATTTCAAGAAGTTCCACAAGGGTTCATCCTCTGGAACTAAGTCTGTTCCCTCATCTTCTGATTCTAAGAAAATCCAGAAAAAGAAAGGAGGAAAGGGGAAGCCTCCCGCTGCTGGAAAAAATTAGGGTAAGGTCAAGATGGCTGACAAGGGCAAGTGCTTCCACTGCAATGTGGATGGTCATTAGAAACACAATTGCCCTAAGTACTTTGCTGAGAAGAAGAAGAAAAAAGTAGATAAATATGATTTACTTGTTTTAGAAACTTGTTTAGTGGAAAATGACAATAATGCCTAGATACTTAATTCAAGTGCCACTAATTACGTTTGCTCTTCTTTACAGGGAATTAATTCCTTCCAGCAGCTTGAGGAGGGTGAAATGACGCTCAAGGTTAGAACGGGAAACGCCATTTCAGCTCATGCAGTGGGAGCTACAAAGTTGTTTTTTGGAAATAGATTTTTATTTTTAGAAAATCTATATATAGTTCCTAAAATAAAAAGGAACTTAGTATCTATTTCCTGCTTAATTGAACAATAATACTCAGTTATTTTTTCATTTAATGAAGCGTTTATTTTGAAAAATGGTGTACGTATTTGTTCGGCTAAATTAGAAAACAACTTATATGTGTTAAGACCAACTGAAGCAAAAGCACGTTTAAATCACGAGATGTTTAAAACTGCTAATACTCAAACTAAAAGGCAAATAATTTCTCCCAGTAACAATAGTACTTATCTTTGGCATTTGAGATTAGGTCACATAAATTTCGATAGGATCGGAAGATTGGTAAAGAATGAACTTCAAAATGATTTAGAAGATAATTCATTACCTCCATCTGAATCTTGTCTTGAAGGTAAAATGACTAAAAGACCTTTTAGTGGAAAAGGATATAGAGCCAAAGAACCTTTAGAACTCATACATTCGGATCTCTGTGGTCCAATGAATATAAAAGCTCGAGGAGAGTACGAATACTTCATCTCTTTTATAGATGATTATTTGAGGTATGGTTACTTATACATAATGGAACATAAGTTTGAAGCACTTGAAAAGCTCAAGGAGTATAAGGCAGAAGTTGAAAACTTGTTAGGTAAAACAATTAAAACACTTCGATCTGATCGAGGTGGAGAGTACATGGATTTAAGATTCCATGACTATTGGATAAAACATGGAATCCAATCCCAACTCTCAGCACCTGGTACATCTCAACAGAATAGTATATCAGAAAGGAGAAATAGAACCTTGTTAGACATTGTTCGCTCTATGATGAGCTATGCTCAATTGTCTAGCTCGTTTTGAGGGTATGCAGTAGAGACTGCAGTTTATATCTTGAACAATGTTCCCTTGAAGAGTGTTTCTGAAACACCTTTCGAGTTATGGAGGGGACATAACGCTAGTTTGCGCTACTTCAGAATCTGGGGTTGTTCTGCAAATGTGCTAGTGACAAATCCTAAGAAATTGGGATCTCGTTCAAGATTATGCCAATTTGTTGGTTACCGTAAGGAAACGAGAGGTAGTCTCTTCTTTGACCCACAAGAAAACAAAGTGTTTGTATCGACAAATGCTACATTCTTGGAAGAAGACCACATGAGAGATCATAAACCACAAAGAAAAATGTTATTAAATGAAGCTACTGAAGAGTCAACAAGAGTTGTTGATGAGACTGGTCCATGAAGGAGCCAATACTTCTGGTCAGTCTCGTCCTTCTCAATCGTTGGGAATGCCTCGACGCAGTGGGAGAGTTGTATCGCAACCTAACCGTTACTTGGGTTTAACTAAAACTCAGGTTGTCGTGCTACGATGGTGTTGAGGATCCATTGTCCTATAAACAGGAAATGAATGATGTAGACAAGGACCAATTGATCAAAGCCATGGATCTTGAAATGGAGTCTATGTACTTTAATTCAGTATGGGAACTTGTAGATCCACCTGAAGGGGTTAAACCCATAGGGCGTAAATGGATCTATAAACGAAAGAGAGATGTAGCTAGGAAGGTACAGACCTTCAAAGCTAGACTTGTAGCAAAAGGGTTACACTCAAAGGGAAGGGGCTGACTATAAGGAAACTTTTTCCCCTCTCTTATCCATAGCCTCATATTGTGACTATGAAATTTGGCAAATGGATGTCAAGACTGCTTTTCTGAATGGCAATCTTGAAGAGAGTATCTTAATGTCTCAGCCCGAGGGGTTCATAGCCCAAGGTCAGGAGCAAAAAGTTTGCAAGCTAAATCGATCCATTTATGGGTTGAAACAAGCATCCAAATCTTGGAATATTAGGTTTGATAATATCCCATGTCAAGATCAATGTTCACCTTAAACATAATAGCTATAGCATGGCGTAGCATCAAGCAATGATGCATTGCATACTCTACTATGGAGGCTGAGTATGTAGCCTGTGAAGCATCAATCAATGTTCCTTTGCTGCTTGTGAAGCAGCAAAGGAAGCAGTTTGGCTCAAAAAGTTCCTAAATGATTTGGAAATCGTTCCAAACATGGAATTGTTCATCACATTATACTGTGACAACAATGGGGCAGTAGCCAACTCTAAAGAGTCTTACGGCCACAAACGAGGAAAGCATATTGAGAGTATCACCTTATGCAACGAGGAGATATGTTCGTCACAAAAATTGCTTTGGAGCATAACATTGTTGATCCATTTACGAAGGCTCTCTCGGCTAAAGTGTTCGAGGGTCATCTAGAAAGTCTAGGTCTGCAAGATATATACATTGCGTAATTTAGGGCAAGTGAGAGATGTGTAATGGGTATATGGATGTCCTAATTTATTGTATTTACATACTTACCATTCTCACTTCTTTTTATGTATAACCCACTAGAGTTTTAGTTCAAGTAGGAGTTTGTTGGGTTTTATGCCCTAAAACTCGTAGATTGTAAATGTAATTATTTAACTGTCATTAAATCATTTATAAAGAGTTATTGATGTGTTACTTGAATAAGTGTTATTGATTGTTTTTGTTTGTTTTGTCTTAATAACCCTAAATCCAATAAACTAACATCCTAGGCTGTTTTATAAGTCTTAAACTGTATGTGGGGACATATGGAGATCAATGTTTAAGATACAGTCTAAAGGGTCTATAGTATAGGGATAAGGCTGGATACCTTATCCTAGTGACACTATGGATACGACCCACTTTGTATTTGATACAAACGCAATGATCTAAAGTGTTCATGTAGGTGACATGCGAGTGGGGGTATCCTATGCAATGAGTTTGCATAAGACTGATCCACGAAATAGTAATCACTAGATGTAACTCCGTTGACTAGTTAGGTTTCTATTTCAATAGGATGACCTAGCAACTTGGTCTTAATTCTGAGTATATTATAAACTCCTGTCCACGAGGGATTGTCTTTTGATTTGTATGAGTGAGAGTGACCGTTTGCTGACTCAATATGCCTACCATCTTGGGGATAAGACCGAGTGGGGAGCTAGGGACATAATTATACAAGATGAAACTCACTCATTCCCATTTCTAGGGTAAGTAGATAAGTATTGTGTAATAAATTGCGGAAATGGAAATTTATAAACGCAAGGTGTGATTAAGATATGATGATGCGTTTCACATATCATGCGTTGAACATGCTATGCGTCTTACTACGATGTGTTGGTGATCTTGTCAAGTTTTCCTATCCTTTACCCAAGTATAAACAAAGGAGTAGGTTTTCTCAGTGAGTCCGAGGTCGAACACAAGGATTATGATGATTTAATATTTATCTGGATTTCATGCGTTGCAGTGGTAACCAAGAAATAGTTGAGAAAAGTGTTTTGTTTCTAATCTAAGGAAAGCGATAACATGTACACTATATTAAATTGTGGAAGATGGAAAGGCATGCGACACAACAAATTCAGCTAATGATGTGAATGAATGGATAAAGAAAGGGTTCGAGTTGGTTAACATCTATCATCGGAAACACATGGTAGTATTCTATTCATACTTGCGACTCTTCTCCCGGTTGTCAGCCGATATGCGTTATATGTCTATAACGCATAGGAGAGTGTTAAGAACCAAGGTTATCCCCATAGACAGGTAACACTTCTTGGCCCTTGTCAATTGAGTTCCACAATCACTTACCCTCTCGAGCAGTTTGATTATTACTACTTATATCGATTTGTCAGATGGACATAAGCATCGAATTAAGATCGCAATTGACAAGATGAAATAGTTACACTATGGTTCTTAGTTAGATGCTAACGCAACCCTAGACCCTTGAGTGATTAGTTACTCATGGTTTGAAAGTAAAAAGCGGAAAGTATAGAGAAATGAGTAGACATGAAAGATATATATATTGATGAAACAGAATACAACTTTAGATAAGTTCAATGTCTTTACACAAATCTAAAATCAAGAAAGAAAAACTAAGAAAGAAAGCAAGGAAGGCGTCAATGTCTTGAGTCGCCCGGATAGAAGCGTGAGGTTCTGCTGTGAAGTGGTCCGGGGGAGGGAAGACTTTTCTCTCTCGAGCTATTCGTCTCCAGTCGAAGTCTGAAAGAACTCTACTGTCACTTATGGAGTTCTTCCGAGAATCAACAACCCTTTCTCATCTCGCAGAGCTGCCCTTTTATAGATGATGCGTTCGCAATTAATGGCAAATCTGCTTGATTGGCGGCGAGATTGATATCATGCGTCCATCTCGCCTGATTGCGTGATTCTCGGGTCAATTAAGATCCACCACTTTAGCCACAAATCATGTTCGTCAATCATCCAACAATCTCTCAAGATTCTGATTTGATTCTCGGCGCCTTGCATTGATGGTCGTCTATGCGTCCATGGATAGTTTGGCCGATGTCAACGCATCGTAGGTTGCTAACGCATAGTTATGCGTTGAGTAGTTGTTAACGCATCGTCAGGTTGTTTGCGTTCCGTTCAGATCATGTGTCCACGAAGAACAGATTGCTAACGCGTCGTCCTGCGTTAAGAAGTCATCAACGCATCGTTTTGCATTCCTGCGTCAAAACATGCGTTTTAGGCTCAAAAAGTGGTAAAATCATTATCTTCCTAAAAATACAAGAGTATAATGCAAAGGAAGATTTCTTAATAAAAGTTAACATAAACTGCCGCATGCTTCTCTATTTAATCTCTATTTATCTAAGAAAAAGGCTATCATAACTTGTATTTCTACAAGTTATCACCAGAGTCATAGCGAGGAAGATATCTTGGAAAAGGAAGACTACAAGGAGAAGACTAGATTGACAAAGGTATGATGCTTAACCTTTTCTTTAGTTTTTTGTATTTTTAATTCTTTCAATAAATCATGATCACACACTTCCTCCAGGATTCAATTCCTTTTAGCTTCACGTCTAGTTTGGAAGAGTCTTCAGTTAACACTAGGCACTCAGTTAGATTTTAGCACGACTTTTCACCCATAGGCTGATGCCCAATTTGAGTGTTTAAATCAGGTACTAGAGGATATGTTATGCGCTTGCGCATTAGATTTTCCAGGAAGTTGGGACTTCCACTTGCATCTTCTAGAGTTTGCTTATAATAACAGCTACCAGGCTACTATTGGCATGGTGTCATTTGAGGCCCTATATGGGAAGAATTGCAGGACTCCTGTTTGTTATGATGAGGTTAGTGAACAAAAATTGTTGGGGGCTAGAGTTAGTACAGACTACTAATGGAGGAATTCAGAAGATTGGGGCAATAATGCAGATATCTCAGAGCAGACAGAAAAGTTACGCCGATGTGAGACAGCGATACCTGGGGTTTGAGGTAGGTGACAAAGTGTTCCTAAAGGTGGTGCCTATGAAACATGATCTGAGGTTCGAGAGGAAGGGTAAGTTGAGCCCTTAGTTCATTAGACCATTTGAAATATTAGAGCGAGTTGGCCTTGTAGCTTATCATTAGGCCTTGCCACCATTGCTCTCTATAGTTCATAATGTCTTTCATGTTTCCATGTTGAGAAAGTACGTGGCAGATCCATCTCATGTGGTAGATTATGAGCCTTTACAATTGAATGAGAACCTGACTTATGAGGAGAAACCAATTCAAATTCTTGCAATGGAAGTGAAGGCCTTGCGCAATCGAGAGATAGCGCTAGTGAAAGTTGTTTTTTATCTCTATTTTCAATTTAAATTGAGTTTCATAGCTTGTTGCAAAAAAAATAGATATTATAATTTCAGCACAAGGATGCGTCGAGAATTACTCAAGTATGATCATGATTAAGCAAGTTTTCCTAGAAAAAGCCCAAGTATAAGCTCTTATAGGTTTCTTGGTGAGTCCAGGGTCGAACGCAGGGATTTGTAATAACTAGGCGTTGAGAATAGGTGCATGACTATGCGGTGATTGTACATGTAATATGTGCATGTGTTGGTTGTATGTGTCTAAAACTATACATAAAGAATGAATAAAATTTCCTACAACTAACAATGAGGTGGACGCGGCGATGGTTAGTCAAATGTCATTTAGTGTCAGATAGCATGCGTTGAGAATGAATGGAACCATGCGATAAAAGTAGAGTTAACGCAAGGGTTAGTTGTTACTTAAGCATATCTAAGTATAATTACATACCTACAAACTGCGTCTGTGAAACCATATCTCGATGTTTCGACGCCACATTAATCTTATCTCTAAGATGCATGGTAAGTTTGCGTTTGCAAAAGATGAACTACATCTCTGCACTTCATCTAGTCCTGATAAATGTTAAAGATTAACCATCCACTCTCTTAAGCTAGACAATCGTGCTTACTACTTTTGTTTGTCAGACAAAGTTATGCAAGCTAATGATATACATTAATCAAGATGTAACAAACTTAATATTGCTTAAGAAAAACTAACTTCTAACATCTAACTCATTTAGCATTCAAACAACATCGTGTAAGGTATTTAATATGGAAATAAATGGAAGATAATCGTCAATCAAACTCATATTAAGAAAATAAACCAGTCTCTCGAATGTCATTAACAAAACATAAGTAAGCAGGAGGGAAATGGAGATAAAACGGAAATGGAAGACGTCAAGCCGCCACTGGCAACGTCTTGCTTCATGGAGGCTTGAGATGGTTGCTATCTGATACATAAATTTTATAGGGTGAAGGTTCTCACTCACTGGGAGACGACTCTGAAAGTTCTCAGAATCCTTCTCTCAGAAGAGCTCGAAATGGAGGCTGGTTATGGTGAGGGAGAATTTGTGCAAAGTTTTCGCCTCTTGAACTCCTTTCTCTCTTCCTTTGAATGGAGAAGATTTGGGCTATTTATAGGGGTCGAAAAGTTGAAACTCATGATGACCTGACACCTTTACATTAAATTTCATGCCCTGCTGCGCAGAATTTTCACATCGTCGGCCCATTTGTTCTGCCATATTCTGATAGCGTGTTATACTTTTGCATATTGACATGACAGCTTTTGCCCAAGCGTCTGTATCTACTTTTTCTCGACGCATGGTCTCAACGCATAGTCTCGACGCATGAGTTTCCACTTGTTCTCGCAGCAGCTTCGTCTCTAGTACTTGGGTTATTTGTGCTTCTTTTCTTCTTAATCCTACGTTAAGAACAGAAAAGCTCATAATTTTTCAGGTATTTTCTTTTGTAAATAGTGCCAACGCATGGTAATACATTTTACATAATTCAACTACCAAAATCATGCGTTTAGCTCTAAAGTTACTCTAATTAATTCAAATAGTGACTATAATAACTTGTATTTCTACAAGTTATCAAAAGTCCTATGGCAGAATCATCAGTTTGAAGAAGCAACGTTGGAACAAGAGGATGAGATGAGATCAAAGTACCCGAAGTTGTTCCATATTTAAACTTTTGAGGACGAAAGTTTCTTAAGAGAGAGGAGAATGTGACAACCCAAATATTGAGATAAATTTTTAAGTTGGTTAATTTAATTATCTTAAATTATTTGAGAGTTATTTTGAGCTTCGAGTTTAAGAAATTTAATATCTTATGAGTTTTCTTGACACCTAAATGTTGTAGGGTTAGGTGGGTTGTCCCGTGAGATTAGTCGAGGTGTGGGAGAGGAACATTAACTCATTCACACTTTGGAGTCGGTATTACAGTGTCGAGTTGCTTGTACTTGCATATGCAGAGTCTATTTCGCCACTTGGTCATGTGTTAGAATGGAAGAAACCTGTATACTATGTTGACTTAAAGATCCTTCCCCCGACCGGGGTTGTTTGTGTCGATCGCCAATGGGTACAAAGAATTCCATCGGCTGGAGAACAATGTCGAGTCAAGAAATGTGGTCGATATGGTGGAACGGGACAAAATAAAGAAAAATGTAATGAGCCACTAAACACAACACAAAATACTGCACGTGCATACCGAACATGAACATGTAAATTTCTATGTAATGTACTGTAAAAATCCCGTCCACTGTTCTCGTTTCTCGACTCTAGCTCCTTCACTCTCGATCTCGCTCTCTCGGCAGCTCTCAGTGATTGCGCTCTCTCGTCGACTCTCTTGATCTCAATAGCTCTCGTGTAAGCACTGGCTTATAATACTAAGTGTTGGGAGGAGGCAAGTGAAATTGTGGCTAGGCGTTATTAGAAGAAAAGTAGCCGAGGGTGAAAGAGCAAAAATTTTGGCTAAGTGTTGGCCAAGACTATGCGTTGATGAAAGAAGAGAAGAGTTAGCATTTTTCTTTTGAGTGGCCATGCGTTGAAGGAGGAATCACGAAGGGTTGTTGTGAGCTGAAGCAGTCACCCGTGTTAGAGGAGAAGTTGATCATTGGCGGGGGAAGAAACGTACTTGGCTTACCATGCGTTGGTAAGGTTGTCATGCTTTATGGTCCCTATGCGTCGAAGACAGAATGGTCCCTATGCATGGAAGACAGTGGTGTAGTTGGTCCTTGTAAGCGTTGAAGGTAGGAGGCGTTGAGGGCGCCATGCGTTGAGTGGGGATGATTGAGTTGTATGCGTCGAAGGTAGGAGGCGTTGAGGGCGCCATGCGTTGAGTGTGGATAATTGCTGAAGGCGTTAGAGTAGATTGTGTCATGGGTGTTTTGCGTTGAAGTAAGAGAAAATTTGGGTGCCTTGCGTTGAAGTGAGAACCCCGCGCGCCAGCCTACTTGTGAGGGTTAAGTCGGCAGTATGTTGGCAGTATATATAGGTAAATGAATTAAATGTTTAATCATTTTTAGACACTTTCGAGAGCTTAAGTTGGTTCCATTTTTCAGACGAATAACAAGGGAAGGTAGAAGAATGTGTTCTTGTGATTTTGGGCGAAATTCTACTCACTTTGGTGTTGAAATCAAAGCTGGAACAGAAGGTTGTTTGTGGTCGCACAGACTGGACAGTGTCTAATGTTTGGAGTAGAACGAATCGAGGAAATCGAGTCTAGGGCTGAAATTTTAAGGTCAGTAAGTTAACATAATTCTTAACAATTCTTGTGAAGGATGGTAAAGCTGGAATTGAATTTAATTATGTGAATTTTTTAGGTAAAAGCAACGGTTACAGAATTGTTGTGCAATCTGGAGTAACGCGGAGTGATTTTGGAATAACTGGAGAACGAAGGGGAGTTAAGCCTTGAAATTTTGAGGTAATCTGTGAAACTCAATTCTTTACAAGTTTGTAGAAGGGAAGAAATCTTAGTTTGGGCTGGAAATGTATTTTTAGCAGGGGTGAATAAGGAGAACCGAAGCTGCAGCAGTTAGCTTTGTTAAGGAGAAAAGTAGGCTAAAAACGTTTGTGTTGCAGAGGGCTTGCGTTGCACACAAATTCTTCTTGAAATCAAGGTATAACAGAAAGGTTAAGGAGCAGCTTTGTAACAATAGCATTAGTGTTTAAGGTTTGAGAATGAACAAGTGGAAACTTAGCCGTATGATGAATTTAAAGACATGGTGCATATGTTTAGTTGTTGTTTATGTTAAAGTGAATGGAAAAGAAGAATAATAAGGAAATATGTTTATTTCAGGCCAAGGGGAGATAGGGAAGGCGTATAATCCACTCAAGGCCTAGAATAAGTTGTGAGTGACACCTTTCTTGCTTCAAAATAATTTTATTGTATATGTTAGTTCGGTTTTCCAATTGAATACGATTTTGTGATCAATCGATTTACAAAGCATACTTTATATTTATTAAACGGTATTGAAAAGTTTGTTTAAGAAATGTTATTGATTTAAGAGTTGCCTTGTTTTCTTATGAAAGATTTGCATATGATTTGTTTGTATGAAGTATTGCTTTCCTTAAAGTAAAATGTTTTAGAGGAGGCTCAGTGCTAAGGGACTTGAGAAGGCACGTGAGTTTCCCCGGGACCTAGTACTAAGGGACATAGAGAAGGTACTTGGGCAACCCGCCATGTTCCTATGTGCACATAGAGGTTATATGTTGGTGTGTTGAGTTCTGCTCCGCATCAAGCCTTATTTGTTTTTGACGTTGGGGTGTTGAGTTTTGCTCCGCCTCAACTAAACTGATTTCTTTATGATCTGCTGAAAAATCATGTATGATTTGATAAGGGCATTTAAGCATGTTTTATCCAATGAATATGAATTGATTCCATGTTTTACACATGACGTTGAACTTAGTTTTTATCCTGATGATTTTCGAACTAAAAGCAGTTTGTTAAAACTAGTCACTCACTGGGCTATTAGCTCATGTTTTCAATGTTTTCTTTTCCTCCCAGGTAGCAAGGACATTCCTGGTGCTTAGCCTACTCCAGCTCGCCCTGCTTAAGCTTCGAGTTTCCAGAAACAGTTTATTTCTTTGTTGTTGTACGTGTAAATAACTTAACACTGGTGGCATGTAGATTTAGCTACATACAAGTGGGTTGTGAGAGAGTGTGTTGTAAAAGTGTACGCTGTACGAGATGGATTGTTTATATTATGATCATGCGTTAGTATGGCTGGATTCTATGATTGAATATGTATGGATTGTTTATACAGGAAGTTATGAAAGATGGGGCAATATGCGTCACAAGAGGGGTGATGTTTATTGTCCTCACATCTCCTTTCAGGTTAAGTAGGTAACCAGGGAGTGGGTGTGACATCTCGGCTATCTCGCTCTCTCACTCTCGGTCCCGCTCTCTTGCTCTCGATCTCGCTTTCGAGCTTATTATTCTCGGTTATCCACTCTTGATCTCAGTCTTTATCTTTATTCATTTGGTAAATTAGCATGTTGCGCTTTTGTTGTTGGTCTCACTTGTGACTCTCGCTCTCAATTGTTTGTTATGTATTGAACGTATAACAGATAATCTAAATGTGCGGGTGTTGTTGCCCTTAATTCTTGTCTCTCCTCTTGGTTATCGCTCTCGATCTTACATACATATTCTGTTAATTAACGCAAGGACGTTTTTTTATCTTGGTTTGTGTCTCTCCTCTCGGTTCTCGATATCGATCAAACATACATACTATTCAACTACTATATTCGACAACGTTTAAAAAATATACAAAATATATATGATACTAATATATGAACTTATTAAACCACAATACACAAGCGTATTGAAATCTAAATTCTGACATCTTATCCTGAGTTAGGGAACTCTTGATCGGGGTTCCCGTAACTAGATACTCAAAAAATTTAAGAAAAAAAAAATACTACAATTTAGAGTCTTGCTACCTTGGATATTGCCGGTATCTGTACGGTACAAACTCCAAGGGGCAGCAACAATGTGTGGTTTGCGATCCCTCATCTTGTAGAAATCACACAAAGACGATAGTGTGTATATCAGAGGTAGCAGGGCGATCAAGATGTCCTTCTGGGAGACATACGTCAGGTATGAGTTATATAGGATGACCTCTCCGAGGTTAATGTCGAACACCAGAAGGATCCAGTGTTCTATATTAATTGTGCTATATACGTAATCAACATCCGCCCACAGAATCGAATATGGTGCTAACCCGAACACCAACTCCGTTAGTGCATCCTCATTCAACCAGATTTCAGTGACCTTTTCCTCACTCTTATCGTAGATAGCTTTGAACAAGATATCACTCAGTATGCAGGTTTAGGTGCCGTTGTATAGTTGAAATACAAAATCTTAGTGCATTATATAAAATAATTTTGTAGTTCGATAGTATGGAAACATACCGTATAGGAAATATGGTGAAGCAATAGATACATAGTTCTGGATGTGCAATGAACTTCTTCCTCAAGAAATCTAGTATGCCTTCGAGCACCTGCAATGTTATATTTTGTTAGCAATATTTATTGGTAATGATCACTAACAAACAACATAGAGCGATGAGGATAATTATTACGTTGCAATGTACCCATTGGCTGTTCGTCACCAACTCCCAGAAAACCTCTCAGGTGGTCATCTTGGGCTGGAACAGTGCCCCCATACCTAGTACACGTGGTTCGACATCATCAGCTTTCACCATTGCATGAATGCATTCAAGACGTCTTGGGGCACGAGATGTGTCGGATTGTAGATCACTCTACTTAGAGCCATATACTTCCTCGCCCTCTTTGCATCCACAGGGGTATATGGTGTGACTTCTCTCCGCCTCTAGGTTGTACGTCGAGGTGCCTCTTGTTTTGCTGGCATCTTCGACTTCGTCTTCAATTTCGCCTTCGGTGGAGGAATGTGGCAAACCTCTACATCACATTCCTCACTATCAGATAATCTCTTAATGGCTGTGGAAGTATCGAGAATGGCCACGATGGAGGTATTGGGGTCAACATTTGTGGTAATGAGATCAATGATGGTGGTGGTCTCGAGATGGGTGGTAATGATGGTATCCGACTTAAGGTCAGGGGTGGTGGTGGTCTCGGGATGGGTGTAGTGGTATCCAGCTCAAGGTTGGTGGTGGTGGTCTCGGGATAAGTGGTGGTCTTGAGATGGGTGGTGGTGGTGGTGGTGCTCTCGAGCTCAAGATGGTCTCAAGGTTGGTGGTGGTATCAGGATGCGTGGTGGTGGTGGTGGTGGTGGTCTCAGATGGGTATCGAGAAATTCCTATGCAAGTTTAAATATCATAATAGTTACTTTAAAATTAATAAAAAAAAAAACTAAATTAAGACTTTGACTATTATTTAAATTCCTACCTGACATAGTGATCCTAAAAGTGCTATGATGGTTTGCAACTGGGACTTGGTCTCGTGTAGGTCAGACCATAGCTCATCCACCTTCACCTCCACCCTTTCAACTTGCTCATTGAGTGGAGAATGGCCATATGCCCACCACTCTCAACCCTCCTCCTCTTAGATACAACTAGAGGGCGCTCCTCATGATGATCTCGATCGACGGAGCACTCCTCATGATGATCTAGAGCGACTCATAGCCTCCAATATGCGTCTCCTGGGCAACAGTGGATGGATGCTCATGCCTAGGATCATCCGCATGATTCCCATCATCGTCACTAGAGTCTGAATCAGTAGGACTCGTGCTAGGGACTCTATCATCCTCTGGCTAGTCCACATAATAGCTCGATCTGCAACTGGCGTGTCTCGATACTGCCGCAGAGTCTGAATCAGTAGGACTCGTGCTAGGGACTCTATCATCCTCTGGCTAGTCCACATACATAGCCTGATCTGCAACTGGCGTGTCTCGATACTGCCGCTCTGCATCTGATAGTGCAAGAACTACGGTGATAACTGTCTGCATCAAGAATAGTGAATGCATCGTTAAAGGTAAAAATAAAACACAATACAAATTACAAAATAGACGTGTAAAGCATTTATAACATACTGTAGGAGAGCTAAAAACATCCTTCTACAGTGTTTAGTTGGGAGTGAATATGTACATGCCCAACGTAGAAAATGGGGCACTACATTTTCATTTAGCCAGACTGCAATTGTATTGACAATCGTAGATATGGTCTCGTATGCCCACACCTAACGACATCAAAATAGTTAGTGCAAAGACAAAGATGTAATAAACAACAGTAAATTATTGAATAGTCATTACTTGGAAGGCGTGAGTGAAGCCTGGTAAGTTATACTTAACCACGTACTTTTGGTTGGCACGAGCCTTCTACTTGTATATGGAAACCTTGTCCCTCAAAGCCGTCTGAAGGCCATTGAAGGTCCACTCCCATATAATTTCACCCCAATCCCAACTGTTGAAGACATCCAAGTCCTCCACATCATCGAGCAAAGACTTATCAACGTTGATCTTCGTCTTATCCTTTCCACTCAACCCAAGCTCATAGATGTATACTAGACTAACCTTCACTGCATCTAGGTTAGTCTAAAACTTTAGCCCCTTGTACTGCTCCTCAAAGGCGATCAAGTGGATCTTCGTCCCATGTAGGTTGTGGAAGTACTTCGCCCTAAGTGCATCAGTCACTTCAGCAGTGTGAGGAACTATCACTAGTGACCTCTGAAGCCCAGTCATTAATAGGAATTTGTCCTTGGAGAACTTGACTGTATATCCATTAAGGTCGAAGTACATGGACTCAGCATTCCTATTCTGGACGTATACCTCCCTCAGCAGGATGTGGTGGACTAATGGACCGTTAAACACTATGTCCATGTCCACAAACCTCCCAAAAACAGTCCTTTTAAACAATTCTAGTTGCCTATCTGTCAGCTTCTCTTTTATTAGTTAGTTCACAATTCCAATATGTGATGACAAGCTAGTAGCTTAGGTAGGAAAACGATCTTCAACAACAATCTTGAAATTGGCCATCTACAAGTGCAAGCAAAAAACATGATTAGATAAAGGAAAAGAAATAGATAAAGCAAAAAATGCATTTTGTACAACTCTCGCTCTTGTCTTGCTCTCTCACTCTCAATACTAATGCTCTCGGTAATCTCGCTCTCGATCTGTCTATTGTCGCTGTAGTCTCCAAAATACTCTTGTCTCCTACACTTGATCTCGGTATATTCTCTCGTGCCTTTAGTCCCCTTGTAATCTCCTAAACCCTAATTTATTGTACAATTTAGGCACTTCTACAAACCTTAACACCAGCACATGCAACAGAAAACCAAGCGCAAAAGAAAGCAAACGAATTGTACCCCAGACCACAACGCAAACGAAAGACAAATAAATGCATACCTTTGTTCTATAAGCGATAGCTAACAGTCTGAAGTTGTGAGGGAGAAAATTGATGAGTTGGTCGTCAAAGAGCCGACCGTTTAGTGGGTGTTTGTCAATATGTAAAGAGTGAGTGAGAGAGGAAAGAATCGAGAGAGATAGAGAACTGTATGGTTGGTCGAGAGATTATATAGGGTACCCCACATTTCAAATCTAATATAACGATTGAGTGCCAGCTTACGAGAACCGAGAGCAAGAGTAGCGAGAGCGATATCGTCTATAAGGTCAATTATGGTTGATTGTCGTGGCTCGAGACTGAGTGTCGATAATAGGAATCGAGAAGCGAGAGCGAGAGACGAGAGTGGAACTCGTGGGGGTGCCTCTAGACAACGATTTTGGGGACAATTCGATAAATTCACATGACGCTAACGTCAGCAGAATACTATATTTCATTGAAAATCTAGGGGGAGGCCAAATTTCATTTGGACCCTTCAATATGGGCCATCTATATAAATTTCCCTAGTAGTGCCAAGGAGCAATTTTGGTGAATTCAGACCGAAAGGGTTGTTTGGGGTTAAGGTGAGGTTGAGGCGAATTGCGTTTTGAGTAAGAGATTGGAGTTAATTGGGCTGAATTTGATTAAATTGACAAATAAAGTTGGGCCCTACAAATTTAATTTGAGTTTAGATTATTGTTCTAGGTTTTAATACAAGCGTTCGTGGAGATTATTGCGTTGTTCACACTTTTGGGCTTAATTCAAAGTACGTAATCTTATTAACGGAATCGCCCTTGAGCCAGGTGATTTAGATTAATTTCATTTAATTTATCTAGATAAATTTGGAAGCCTACTATGATTTGAACTGTTTTCATGAGTTTGATGATACTAGCATTGTAATACCCTGTCTCCAAAAACCTAAGTATTCATATAACTAGTAAGGATAAAAGGATAAAAGTGTGTGGATTAGCGGAACTTTTAAATGAAAAGTTAAGATTGTGTAACTACTGAATTATGACCAATAAATTTTGTACGTTGAGATGAATGGTATTAAGAAAAGAGTAGACATATTTTGGAAATTAGGTTCTAATGATGGCAAGTTGGATGGGGTAAAGTACCTTGCGTTGGAAAGGTTGACGACGCGTCAAGAAGTGAAGCTAAGGAAAGTAATGCATTGAGTATTGTACAGAGCGATAGTGAATAGAGGTGAAGGAACAAGAATTGAGTATGGATTACGGCTATGCGTTGGTAAGCCTAGCATGGGAAGCTAGTGTAAAGGGAAGAAAGTAGACTGTTACCATAGCCTTGATGGATGAGTCGTTATTTTGATAGGTATGTCAGGTATTGAAGGGTGTTTGGAGGTAAAGATGGAGCCCGACCAAGGGTTGTATTCAACCTACGTTACGATGAGAAGAATACCTTGAATTGGAGAGTAGTTGTATGCGATAGGCTAAAGGATTAATAATAAATTTATAAGCCACAAAATGGACAATAACTATGCGCTAAAGGTTACTATAAAAGACCATAGCGCTGATCGGGAAGTTCTTTAGTGCAGCAAGTGCACCAGGGGGTCGCTAAACGTTAAAGTGCTATGAAATGTTAAACGTTAAAGGATTATTATATGCTAGTAGGACTTCAGCAATTAGTAGGGTCTTACTATGCGTTGAGAAAGTTATGCGGTGAGAAAATATTAGCTATGCGTTGACGAATTCTGTGTTAAGGACAGCTATTAGCTATGCGACAAGCGGTTGAGGAGTCGATGATGGTTACCATTGGTTATTAAGTCATACGGTGAAGAGCTTAACTTCATGATAATGGAAAATGCTACCATGATGTCGAGTAAACGCATAGAGGGAAAAACCAAGGGACTTAAAGGAAGATGGTCGTGGACGAGGGATGAAGCAAAGGTGAATGCAAGAGGGTAAACGCAGGAAGAAAGAAACTGAGTTGGATGTGGTGGTCAAAGGTAAACCACATGGTCAGAAGGGTGCAATTGTACAAAAGAAGGAATTGTAGCTGTGAACGAAGGTAAGAAAAGGGAGTTGAACGCATATAATATGCGATAAAAATTGATGTATGATGTTAAGCTAAAGCGCATAGTAGTATGCATTTAGAATTTGTACACCTAAATGAAGGAGAAGTGGAATAAAGGTAGTAAAGCTGAGGATAGTAAAAGGAAGCAAAGGAGTTGAATCTGGAAGATAGTTCCATGAACGCATAGGAGTAAGCAGTTGGTTGGGTAGTTGTGTATTGGAACATAATGAACCCATAAGGTAAGCCTATAGGCCAGGTGGTTACACATGATCGTGACCCCTTATCAAGTAGGAGGTGTTAGAAAGCATGATAAGTATTTCATGCAAGGCGACACTTGGACTAATGCATAATTAATTAAGCATGCAACATGACATGTGGCAAACAAGTGGCAGCAGAAGAGGAGAGGTAAAATGACAAGCTCTCTATAAATAGGACCTTGAGGGAAAAAGTAATGACTGATGATTCGGTGGTAAGAATCCTTGAGAGAAGGAAAGAAAGAGAGCTGAAGGAAGAAAACCTTGCGTTTGAAGGAGGAAGTCTGCGGCCAAGGAGGAAGACAACTTTGACACTTAAGTCATCTGGTATTAAGAAGTTGGCTTGCGTCGAGAAGGGTGAGCCTTGCGTTTTATCCGAATTCAACATAAAGGATGAACACCACGATGCGATCAAGTTAGGCTTTGCATTCAAAGAAGGTCGACGCATCCAAAAGAATAAGGGGAGTTAGTCTGCACTTTGCAGGGTTACGCCCAACTAGACTACTAGAGGGAGAAAGCAGACTAAAGAGTTCAAGCCTTGCGTTTAAGAGCTCGGGAAAGCAGAGATTTAAAGGGAAATCTCTTAAGTAATTGTGAGTGACTCTCTTCTTCCTTCAAAACTGAACTTGTTGAAAGTGTTCTTATGTGTTATGGTTCTGTAATAACTGATTTCATGAAACACATGATGTTAATCATAGTGTTTAAAAGGCATGTTTTATCTGATTGTTTTACTATATTGAAAGGCATGTTGCAAGATATAGTTTATCGAGAAACATCTTGATTTCTATGAAAGGTTTCATATGAATGATTTACTCAAATTGATTGATAAAATGTTTAAGAGGAGGCTCAATGTTTATCTCTTTGAGAAGGCTCGTGAGTTTCCCCGGGACCCAGTACTCAAGGACATGAGAAGGTACATGGGCAACCCGTCATATTCCTATGTGCACATAGAGGTTAATCTGGCTAGTGCGTCGAGTTTGCTCCGCATCGAACCTGGGATGATTTCGACGTTGGGTGTGTTGAGCCTTGCTCCACCCCGACTAAGGATGCTTTTTCGACGTTGAGAGCGTTGAGTCTTGCTCCGCCTCAACTAAGGGAAATGATTGAGAAACCAAACGAGTTTTTCGTATAATTGTTCCTAAACGGCTCTATTGATTTGGAACGATTTGATATAGTTTAAAAGAAATGTTGAAAATACGTTCCTGTTGTATTGATTTACTTATCTTGTTTATATGTATAAATATAACATACCTGTTTTTGAATAAAAGATAGTTTACAAAACTAGTCACTCACGGGGCTTTAGCTCACATTTTCCTATGTTTTTCTAATTTTCCAGGTAGCAAGCGAGTTCGGGATGCTTTGCCTATGCAAGAACCTCGTCTGGGCCGTCTTTGGTAAAAATGGTTGGTCAGTGAACCTTACAGAGGAGTCAAGGTTGCTGACTTCACATCTTCTTTCGGGTTATGGAGGATAATCCGGGAGGGGGGTGTGACAAGCATGCATTTGATATGATTATATGTGGGACTTGAGACATGGTCTATGGTTTCCGTGAGATTCACTAAAAACATGATTTATCTTAATTGTAAGTGATGATTGCCCTCCTAACACTACTATGTTGATGGAAGCCTGTAGGATTCCTACTATGTTATCGGAGGCCTATGGGTTTGCTGCTATGTTCTTGAAAACTGACGGGTTTTCTACTATGTTATCTGGTATCAACGGGTGTCCTACTATGTTTATGAGCCTTTGGGTCACCAGATGTGTTAGGATGAGTTAAATCATTCACTAGATGGTCATCCAGGTTTAATGTAGTTATGCATGTCCCTCTAACATGTTGCACTTATTGGATATTTGTCACACCCCACCCCGAACTATCCTCCTGTAGCCCGAAACGGAGTGTGAGGACAACAATCATCGACTTCTTTGTCAATTCCCACTGTCAAATTTACCTCACCTCTCATATCTACCTTTCCTAAGACGGTAATAGCATTAACTCTTGACAAACCTCGACTTTGACTGGCAACGGGAACTGTCATGCTACCTGAAAAATGGAAAACATATGAAAGCATGAGCTAATAGCTAAGTGAGCAACAGTTTTTGAAAACATCTTATTTAACTGTAAATCTGGTTCATAACATAAACATTCTCAAACTTGCATAAAATATAACGCTTCAAATCATATTAAAATATGCTAAAACCATTGTTAAATCATGCATATCTGTTTTAGAGTAAATACTCAAAAATCTCATTAACTTCAAAAATCATTTTTCCCTGGTTAAGGCGGAGCGATGCTCTACGCTACTCAACGTCGATTATCCTTAGCTGTGTGGAGTAATCTCAACACATCAGCGTCGTATATTCCTCTATGTGCACATAGGTACTAGAATCCGGGCCGCCCACAATGCCTTCTCCAAGTCCCTGAGCATTGGGGTCCCATTTCCATATCCAGGCTACCCATTTGCCTTCTACAAGTCTCTCAGCATTGGGTGCCTTTTTCTATATTTATATCCAGGTTACCCATCTGCCTTCTATGAGTCCCTCAGCATTGGGTATCTTTTCTATATCCTGGCTATCCTTTGGCCTTCTCTAAGTCCCTGAGCCTCGGGTGCCTTTTTAAAGTTTTATGAAACACAATACGTTTTGGAAACACTATATCATAAACTCATAGTTAACCGTTTCCAAATATAAAATCAAACAGCATGCTAAACTCAATTTCAAAGCTTTAATTTCAAACAACATGCCTTTCAAACAAGCTTATTTCCAAATCTTTCATGAAATCATATAACATTAAACATCATGCTTTTCAGGAAAATCATGAAAACATATATTATCAATCACCATGCGTTTTACAAACTTATAACAACTAACCAGCATATTCAAATGCTTTTCAAATAAAACACATGCACTATTCATTGAAAACTCATGAAATCATATTCATTAAACCAACGATATTGACTATAGAGAACTCATTTATATTTTGAAAAACGTAGGTGTTACTCACATTATACTCGCTCAAGAATAGTTCCTCCTCCTTCCCGCTATTTCCTCTTTCCCGAGCTTCTTGGACGCAACGTTCTAACCCTGGAATGCAAGGCTTTATATTCCTCTGTCAGCTCGGTTGGACGCAACCTTGCTTATTGAACACAAGGTTGACAGCTAACACAAGTGCAGCCCATTTCTTCTTGCTTCTCTTTTGGATGCGTCGACCTCTCTTGGACGCAAGGTCCAACTTAAGCGCATCATTCACCTTGAAGGCATCGTTCACCTTGAACGCATCATTCGTCTTAAACGCAAGACTGACCCCCCTTCGACGCAAGACAACTTCTTTAACACAAGATAGCTAAGTTGTCAAGAATACCTTCTTTCTTGGCCGCAAACTCCTACTACGGACGTAAGGAGTGCTCCTTTCTGCCTTTTTTCTCCCCTTTCTCTCAAGAATTCTCACTTCAGGATCATCAGTCGCTCCTTTTCCCTCAAGGTCCTATTTATAGAGGGCTTGCCATCCCACTTCTCCTCTCTTTTTGCCACTTGTTTGCCACATGTCACACTGTATGCTTAACTAACCATGCATTAATCCAAGCGTTACCTTGCATGAAACACTTAACATGCCTTGTAACACCTCCTACTGATAAGGTGTCAAGTCTATATGAAGCCACCTAGCCTTTATAAGCTTATCTTATGCGTCCAACATATTCCAATATACAAACTATTCATTCAACATAATGCCCCTATGCGTTCATTGAATTTCCCTTTAAGGTTTTAGCTTCATTACTTTCTTTCCTTACTCTCCGCCATACTTCCTTTGAACTCGTTTCTCCACCGCATACTACTAGGCATCAATGGCTCAAACGCACACTACTATGCGTTTGTGCCTTACTGCATAATATCATGCGTCTGCCTGAACCGCATACTATCATGCGTCCATGATGTTCTTCCTATCCTTGAGGATTCCTTGATTATCCCTCTATGCGTTCTTGTGCTTGTAATCCAAGGTTATTCATTTAACCTTTTTCTTGTACTAAAATATTTCTCTGATGATAAATTAGTATGCGTTCACCACTTCTTTCCTTATATCCATAGCTTAACTACAAACCCTTCTCTTAAGTGATAAACATTCGGCTAAGTGGTTTACCCTTAAATTATTATAGTCTCTTTCCTCAATTCTACCCTATGCGTTTTATCCTTCTTTTAGATTTCCTTTCAACGCATCACTATTCAGCTTTAATCCCTACTCATACGTCTGACTTAAGCCAATGCTTACATCTTCTTCATAATCACCTCCTATGGGTTTCACTTCTTTCCCTTCAAGCTCTCGGATTACTTCCTATGCGTCCACCTTTACCATGCGTTACCACAGTCCTGACCATGCGTCTAACATGGTCTTTTACTTCTTTTCTTTATAGGCTCTTCGACGCATCGGTTTTTAAAAGTAGGGTGTGACAATATTGGTACTTAGTCTGATCCCAGTAGTGGGGTTACTACTGAGTATCCTGTACTCACTTTTCATGATATTTTTTTTTCAGGAAAGGGAAAGGACACCTTGGCAAATGACGAAAGAAAACCTTGACTGTGCCATTGGGACTAGTCAGATGCTTCCGCACAAGATTTCATGTTTTCATCTTTAAGAAATTTTGGTCACGTCGTTTGAATTCAAAACTTTATTTTCCTCTAAAATTTCTCATTGGTAGACACTTTATGCAAGTTTCCTATTTTATTAAATTGCATCAAGGGTACCCCGACCAAAAATAGATTTTTGCAAAAGACAAATTTTTTAATTTAAATTCCTTTTGTTTTTTTAGTAAAATTATGAAAAATAGTCGTTTGAGATGTATGCATGCATATAGTGACAACCTAGTTGAAGTCCTAGGAAGTTGGATCGTTACAAAAACATATGTTTTTTAAATTAATAATAACTTTGGGTTGGTTTAGGTTATTTTAGGTGAACCATTTAACCAAAAAAAAGTTCATTTATTTGAACGTAACCCAATCAATCTAGGATCCAATTTTTTGAGTTATCAGATATTTTGAACACCCCTCCTTCCACCTACAAAATAACCCTTCATTTATTATTTTTTTTTATTTTTTTATATGGTGGGTAACAATTTCAAGTTTTATGTTCAAGTATTTACCATTTCTTTTATTAAAAAAAAAAAAAATTGCACATATAAACATTTTTTCTAATCTTTTAATTTATCGTTTTACTTTTTTCTTTTATATCCTCGACCACAACTTTAATTATTTTAAAATAATTAATAAATGTTAACGCAAAAGACTAAAACTTTAGTTCAATAAGGGCGGAAGGATTTAAACCATAGATCTATTGGTGTCGCTAACACATTCTTAAACAAGTTGCGCTACGCTCACTACTAAAAACTAAAACTGAAAGTGAGTATTTCGTAAAAGGAAAAATAGAAGTTAAAAGTATATGTCTTGAAATGTAAAAACTAAATTGATACAAAAGTAAAACTTCAAGAGTAAAATTGTAACATTGAAAACTTAGGAATTAAATTAAAATCAAACTCAAAACTTAAGTACTAAAAGTGTAACATTTATAAAATTATAGATCAAATAGAAATTAGATTAAAAACTTAGGGGGAAAAATCTATTTTTTTCTCCTATATTATCGTTGACTTTATTTAGTTATGGGGTTGTTGCCGACATAGTATCAGATTTTTATTGGATTATGGTATGAATGATATTCGAATTGTGAATGAAATTCACGAAGAAAAGGAGCTTGCATTTTTTTTTTTTTTTATTTTTAATTTAGTTAAAGATTAAAGTTCAAGACATCCTTCGATTGGAATGGGCTTCTAGTGGAACTGACAATTTGCTATCTAATTTGTCGTCTTCTTCTGCAATTGGTGGTAGATTTTCAAATTTTTACAGATACGCTTCAATCATAAAACACAACAAAATATGAAAAAGAAAAAAATTAGAATCTTTGAGAAGACTTTGTCGTCGGGATCCTGCCAACCTGGTTCTTTTTGTGATTTTCAGCTCAAAATTCTGTGACTACAAACTTTGAGCAAACCCAACAACCAAATGATAAAATTGGTCCAATTTGGTAGTTATTTGATTTTTTTTATTTTTTAAAAATTAAGTATATCTTATAATGAGTTTCATCTTTTTAGGTAAAAGATTATAATTCTTAGCCAAAATTCAGAAACAAAAATAGGTTTTTAAAAAATGGTTTTTATTTTGTAGTTTTAACACTTGATTTGGTTTTTGAAATATTGGTAGACAGTATATAACAAAGCTATAAATTTAGAGACAAAAGAAGTATTCATAGGCTTAATCTTCAAAAACTAAAAACTAAATAGTTACTGAATGAGGTGATTATTTTTCATTTCTTTCCTAATGTAATCTCGATCATAACACACTCCTATGTATGAGTTCTAAACTTTTTATCATCATCAACATCCCAATGTATCTCCATCTCATTTGATTATAAACTTGCTTCAAAATCAACAAACTTTCCAACAAATAGAGATGGACAAGTTTTACTCTTATTTTTTCATGCAGTAGAAATCATAGCATAAACTATGGCTACGTTTAAATTAGGTGAAAAGTAATCAATCAATGGTAATATAAAAAGTACGTTTCAAATTGATTACTTTTATTGTTCTTTACATGCATTCTGTAATTGTAATGAATTGTGAGGCCCACCTTGAAATTTGTAATCAAATCCTGCAATTTAATTGAAGAATGAAATGTGTTCAATCTGATTGTGGTTGAAAATTACTTTGGACTCACTACTTTTACTGTTACCATTATAGATATTGCTACTATAATAGTATTATGAATCTGCAATATTTATTGTTAAATTTACCTTTACCGGTACTATTAGGGTCAAATAGTAATGGGAACGATAACAATGACAATAAAATGTGACAGATTTATAACTCTAGGTAAATGCGATAAAAAACAATCTAATTATATTTGCAATTCAAACCTACTATGATTCATTATCAATTGAATCTCATTCTAGTTACACCAATTTTTATTACGATTTGATAGACGTGACCTAAATGCATTTTGGAGGTCCCTCCTATTTATTGAATAATTGTTTTTGAAAAATATTTTTCTGAACTCTTTCATTTTCATCATAAATATCTTTGGTAAGATATTCATCACATTTCAATTCCATAATCAAACAAAAATCCCCAAGCTGAACTCCAATCTATGCTCTTCTATGTTGAAAACAAGGACATTGTAATACAATGGTGACATATTGTCTTCTCATCAAATGAGATAGAAGTTGTAAATGTATTTATGTCAACATATTCCATTCCTATACAAATTTTTTTAGTACAAAAGGATGGGGATTTGAATCACAAAATTCTTGGTTGCAAACAGATATTATTTGCTAGTTGAGCTAGACTCGTCTGTAACAAATAGATTTAGACATCTACTAAGCCTTTAATAATATGTGTTATGATTTCAAATGTTTCGAATTTTCTTTTGAAACAATTAATTTTTTTTCTGTTTAAACCAAAGAACAAATATAACGATATGCTAAAGTATAGATTATAAACATAGAGTAACAATTTGGTAAATAACTTATGTTTTTTCATCATTTTTTTTAATGTTTCTCCTTGTTTCCAATACTTAGTTTTCCTCTCCCTAGTGTTTCAAATTTCACGATTTACATATGTTGAAACAGTAATTAGAAAACAAATTTAAGCTACACTTACACCAATCAATCTGTCACTCATAGCTACATTTACACCAATTAATCTATTACTCATAGACTTTTATTAATAATAGACTCTAAGGGGGTGTTTGTTTGGGGGGTTTAGAATGGGTTGAGTTGGGTGGGTAATAAATACCCACGTTTGTTAAGGGGTAATTAAAAACGGTGGTTTTTAAAACCACCGATTTTATCCATCCATTTACCCATTGATTTCCCCGTTTGGCACGCTCGACTTTTCGCATTCTCTCTAACCAAAATTAATTTTTCACCTGCCCACCCTCGACGCCTTTCCTTCCGAGGTCTGCATTCCTCTTCTCTCTTCCGATTCCCCGATTCCTCCTTCCTCCTCCTCCCTTCTCTCTTCTCTCATCCGGTTTGGCTTCTTCGTTTCTCTTCTCCCTTCCCTTCTCTGATTTCTGCTTCCATTTCTCAATTCTTCCCTCTTATTTTGCCATTTTTTGTACTCTAGGGTTCAGATCTATGGTCTGCGGCTTATTTTTTTTCCCTCAAAGATAGAGACAGAGCGAAAGATAGAGTGAGATAAAGAGAGTTAGAGAGGATAGCGAGAGAGCGAGAGATGTAGAGAGAGAGCGAGAGATAGAGTGAGATAGAGAGAGTTAGAGAGAGCGAGGGGGATAGAGAGAGAGCGAGAGATGTAGAGAGAGAGCGAGAGATAGAGTGAGATAGAGAGAGTTAGAGAGAGCGAGAAGGACAGCGAGAGAGCGAGAGATAGAGTGAGATAGAGAGAGAGCGAGAGAGATAGAGATGTAAAGGGAGAAATTGAGAGGTGGAGATAGAGAGAGTTAGAGACAGGGAGAGGGAGAAATTGAGAAGGATAAAAAACATAACAAAACCCCATTTCTCACTTAAAAAGGTTGTGAAGTCGACAAAAATGATAACTTTTGTATACGTGATTGACCATAATTTTTTTGTGCATGTATTATGACAAGGAAATGATAAGTTTTGAATGAATGGGAAAGTGATTTTATTTTTCTATTTTAATTTTTTTTCTTCCTTAAACACAAGATAAGTTATAAAAAAATAGTAATAAATTGCGTGATTCATACGTTGTTCACATTACATAGGTATATAGAGAGAGTGAGGGAGATAGAGATAGAGTGGGGGAGATAGAGAGATGGACATAGAGGGATCTACAAAGACAAAGAGAGATAAATGGAGAGCGAGAGATGTAGATAAAGCGAGATAGAGAGAGCTAGAGAGAGAGAGCAAGAGAGATATGGATATAGAGCGGGAGAGATAGAGAGATTGAGATATAGAGAGAGCTAGAGAGAGCGAGAGAGATAGAGAGAGAGAGCAAGAGAGATTGTGAAAGCAAGAGAGAGAGAGAAAAAAAAAGACAAAAAAATAAGGGGAATGATGTTGCATTTGGATATGGAGAATGGAAAACTAAAAAAAGGAAAATGAAAAAAAGAAAAGGGAAAAATGTGCAATGGAAAAAGGAAAAAAACAACAAAAAAAAATTTATATGAAACCAACAGATAAAAATACCAAAAAAAAAAAAAACCAAATATAAATAAAGAAAAAAAATAATGACCAAACAAAAAAAAAATAGGAAAAAAATCAACAAAATATATATATATATATATATATATATATATATATATAATAAATTGGTTTAAGAAAACTGCACTTGATACCCAAACTCAACTCAACTCAACTAAACACCCCAAACACAGACTTTCTAACTCAACTCAACTCAACTCAACTCAGCACAACAAACACAGACATTCCAACTCAACTCAACTCTGCACCCCAAAACACAGATAATCTAACTCCCCCAAACAATCTAACTCCCTCTATAATTATTACCAACCCAACTCGCGAAACAAACCCTTAACTAATGAATTTCAATGAGTGGTAGACACTTATTACAGATGACTCAATGATAGAAATTTATCAATCACTAATAGACTTCATTCACATACAAAGCTTATGAGCGACAAATTCATATCACTAATTGAAGTTTATCAGTGATAGAAGTTTGCCACTAATAAATAATGGTTGATGAAGTTCTATCAATGATAAAAGGCTATTACTGATAGACTTCTAACCATGATAAAAGTCTATCAATTAGTCACCGTGGTAGTCTATAAACTAACAATAACCAAAACAAAGTCAAATGATAGGAGTTGTCAATCCCTAGTAAACATCATTTCATAGTCTAAGTCTATCAATGATAAACTCTTATTAGTAGCAATGATTGATAAAAGTTTGTCACTAACAATTTCGACAATAAATGGAATTTACCAATGATAAAAGCTTCTCACAGACAAACTTCTAACAATGATAAATATTTATCAATTAGTAACAATGATCTAAAACTAAGAGAAGGGTACAATAAATCAATTAACCAAAGGAATTAGACCTCTCTAAGTTTGCAATCTAAAGGATAACCAAGAAAATGATTGGATTTGTTGTGTGCTTTTGAAATATAGAAGCTACAATGTTGGAGAACAGTAGAAAAAAAATAGAGAAAGATTTAAGGCAAAAAGATATGAGAGAAGAGAGAGATTAAACAACCGTTTCAACCTTTATGAAGAATTGCAACCACTTTGCACTACAATTGCTGAATTAAACCTAAACTCCGCATGCAACCTAGAAAGCGAGTTCATATCAAATCAATAGAAGAAAAAAATTGGAAGAATAATGGTACACAAGCTACAAAAGTCAACTATATGGCTCAAATAAGGATCAATTAGATTAGATTAGAGTACTTTAGAAAAAATTTAGATAAAAAAGGTACTTGAAAAGAAATTAGGGAAATATGGTACTTTTTTTGTTTTTATTAGAATGTGTCTCTTTCAGAGATGCATTCTATTTATTTTTTAATTTTTTAATCAGTGTTAACCATGGCGTTAAAGCCATGTTAATGCATCTCTCAACTTTAAATTTCCTAATTTATTTGTGTGGGGAAGGTTCTTTATAAGAAATGTTTAGATTTATTGGAATTCTTGGGAAAATAATATTTTTCAATCAATTTAGAAAAAATCTCATAACTTAAAGGATAATAGTTGTTTTCTTGAAAGAAAAAAAAAAGAGGAAAAATTGATTCTGTCAAATTTTTCGTAAAGTTGATCAATCAACTTTACGGGAAATTGATCAACTTTACGAAAAATTTGACAGAATCAATTTTTTTTTTTAAACTTCTTTGTTCCTTTCCTTCCTACTACCTTCCCATAAAGGTAGTAGGAAGGAAAGTAAAGAAGAAATAAAAAATAATAATTTTGTCAAATTTTCCGTAAAGTTGACAAGGCAAATTTTCGAGAAATTCTTGATAACATGAATTTACCATAAAGTTAACCAGTCAACTATACGAGTATCAGGAATTTCATGTTATCAAGAAATTCTTGATATCTTGATATCCTAGTCAACTTTACGGGTATCAGGAATTTCATGTTATCAGGGATATCCTGATACCCGTAAAGTTGACCAGCCAATTTTACAGAAAATTCCTTATAACATGAATTTCCCGTAAAGTTGATTAGTCAACTTTACAAGTATCAAGAATTTCATGTTATCAGGAAATTCCTGATATCCTGATACCCATAAAGCTCATCAGTCAACTTTACGGGAAATCCTTGATAACACGAATTTCAACTTTATCAACTTTACGGGAAATTTGATAGAATCATTTTTTTTCCCTTTTTTTTTTATTATTATTTTTTTAATTTCTTCTTTCCTTTCCTTCCTACTACCTTCCTACTACCTTTACGGAAAAATAGGAAGGTAATAGGAAGGAAAAGAACCAAGAAATTAAAAAGAAAGAAGGAAAAAAGATTGATTGTCAAATTTCCCGTAAAGTTGACAGAATCATTTTTTTTTTCCCTTCTTTTTTATTTCTTTCAAGATAACAACTATTATCCTTCAAGCTATGAGGTTCTTTCTCGTAAAGTTGACGGGAGAATATTATTTTCCCAAGAATTCCAATAAATCTAAACATCTCCCAGAAAGAACCTTCCCCCACACAAGAAGTCTCTAAAAATGGGACCAACAGATTCTCTCTAAACAGTTTCTCTCTTAAAGAGATGCATTCCTTCAAAACCAAACAGAACGCACGATTTGACCAAGAGTGACCATGTTTGATAGTGCTGACCGAGTTTGAATGTGTCTCTTAAAGAGACAGTATTCAAATAAAGACAAAAAACTACCATCTTTTCCTAATTTTTTTTTTCCAGACTACCCATTTTACCTTTTTTTTTTGAAAAAAAAAAGTATACTTTTTTTCTAATTAGCCCCTCAAATAAGACACAACAATCATTAAATTGTTTTAAGATATTGGATTGTTAAAAAGATAGAGAGACCTCGCAGCCTGAAGTCAAGGCACAAACAAACACCACAAAAACAAGAAAAACGAAACAAAGACAACAACCAACCAAACATAAAGATAAAAGACACGCACGACTCAAGAGAAAAGATCCCAAGGAGAAGAATTGGTCGCTTGGTACCCCACATGAGAAGTCCAAAGCCACTTAGAGCAACAATTGAAAACTTCAAACTGAACATCTAGACTAATCACCTAGGAAATTTTTTCATTTCATATGGTTTAATACATAGTACTTATTTGACATGAAATTGCTCCTCACTATAATATAAAAAATAAAAATAAAAAGACTCGTTAAAGTGTTGGTACATTCAAGGTTTAATTGTCAATGTCGAGGCCTCAGTTTTACGAAAACTTCGACAGAAATACTAATAAAAGTTCGATATTGATGGATAGTTTTAGAAAAATAATAAAAAATAAAAGATAATTTAATTTAAAAAAAAACATTACACACTTTACTAATAATTAAAATGTTTATTGCTTATATTATATTCACATTAGGTATATTTTGTTTTTTTTTCCCCTTATATTTCAACGACTTCTTTACGATATAATTGAAATTATCGATATCCACTCTTACTTGAGGTTGAACCCATGAACATGTGAAAATATTAATGAAAATGAAGACAAGTTGATAGAAATTTAATACTATTAGTACACTAATGATTGATTGACTCATGTCAATTTTTTTTTTTAATATTTATTGATTACAAGAACTTAATTGAAGTCTAAGATCAATATACATGAAAAGATGAAATTAAAACTTTTAAAAGATTAGAGTCCAATTATTATTATTATTTTTTGAAATCCTAATTATCATACCAAAAAACAACGGTTGATCTATATTGTTGAAAAAGAAGCAACAATTTCCCAAAAATTTCTGAATATATATTATACATACATTAGCTTTCAATTAAATCAAAATTTAAGAAAATCCAAGAATTTGCAATTTAAATTAAGAAAACAAACTAGAATAGAGATATACAATAAATTAGATTAGAGGGTAATATGAGTTTAACTCAATCTTAATTAATATGAATTTAATCTCTAATAGTCGAAGATTCACAATATCTAATTTTATTAAAAATTAAAATAGAAGAATTAAGGTAGTCTCATCTAACAGTTGAAGCAACAGCATGAGCCCACCATTTGAGATTAACTTTCATATGAATCTGATTAGAAGAAAACTTCCATTTCATCATCAATGGCTTCTTCAATTCCTCGTCTTCTGGTTCCTCCATAGCCTCCCAGGCTTCTGAAAGATAAGGCCTCGAAATTTCACCATACAACTTCCTTTCTTCTTCTTCTTCTTCTTCTTCTTCTTCTTCTTCTTCTTCTTCTTCTTCTTCTTCTTCTTCTTCTTCTTCGTAGCCTGTTCAATCCCGGAACTATAGACGCCAAGCTCGAACCTTTATCTTCTTCTGAGAAAACAAATCCCATATCCATAAACCCCTTTAGCTCCTCAAATTCCAACTCCAAAAGGCTTCTGCTTTCCCACCCCCTCATTCTTCTCCCTCTAAGCCTCCTCCTCGACTAGGCTCCCACCATTAATTCTTTGCTCGAAAAGGGGTGTTTGTTCAAGATTTTATGCTCGAACCACAATAAATCAAAGACATTGAGAACTTGCTCAAAATCCATCAATTCAAACCGATTTTCTTTCTTCTCTTTTGTTTGTGTTTTGTTGTTTTCTTAATTAATTGCCTTTGACAAACTAATGTGTAATGCCCTTTTATAATATATAAAGGGTTTAACAACGTTGACTTGTCACCAAATTGCCCTTCAAATGCCCAACATTTTATGAAATAAAAATAAAACATCTCTTTCTTTGTGCTACATTGCTTTTTCCTGGAAAGTAGAGGGAAAATGGGCGGCAGAAAACGTGTCGATTTTTAACTCTATCTTAATTGGTTGGTTAAAATATCATTTTGGTCTTTGTATTTTAGAGTTAATTCAATTTTAGTTATTATACTTTCAAATGTCAAATTTTAGTTCCTCTACTTTTAATAAATTTAATTCTGACTACTAAGAAGGTAGAATGTGGATTAAGTTGCACCTATTTATTGTTGTTATTTACTTATTTTAAAAGAAGGTGGATTTATGCCTTCTTTCTACTTTTTACATTTTGAAATTTTCAACTGTAATCATAATCAAACGTGGTTACTGGGCTTTGTTTCGGTATAAAAATAATTTCATTTATTATTAATTAACTTTTTATAACTTAACAAGCAATCGGGTACAGTCCCCTATATTTGTCCAAAATTTTATTTCATCATTTTTATTTTGGATAATTTTGTCTTTTTCGTAATTTAAAATTCACCAACTTTTAAGAAAAATAAACAATAGATGAGTTTTATTTTCTTCTTTTTATTTAAATAAAATAATGTTTTAAAGAAAAATCTCTTTTTCATATTTGCATTTTTGGGAGAAATAAGTTTTGAAGATTTTATGTTCATACAAAATAAAATAAGTTTATTTTTTATTTTTGCATTTTAGGGAGAATAAAATTCTGAAATTGTTAACATTCTGATTTTAATCAAATAAAACAAAAGATCTTTTGTGTAGGTGGGAACAATATCGTCAATGTTCTAATCTTTTGTTTATAGAAAAACTGTATTAAATTAAATATGGGAGGAAATATTTAAACCACATATTTTTCTAAATAAAAAAAAATATTTTCAAATTAAATGTATTATTTTCATTATTTTTAAATCTGATTTGATTTAATTTTTTCCCTAATCAAGAAGGGGTGGAAATTCTATAAATGGGAGGTTTTTAAAACATACAAAAAATAATCTTAGCCAATTGCTCTCCATTTTCTTCTCTCTTTTGGTCGTGAGTCTCTTCCTATCACTCTCCCATAAACCTCTGTTAATCCTAACCCATTTTCCTATTCCTCACTCACTCAGCCGGGACCATCCCCATCTTTTACCCATATCCTATTTCACTTGCCATATTTCTCTTCATCTTTGACCATAATTTTTTTTCTCTTGCTCATCATCTTTTATTTCAAATAACTAGTTTATTATTATTATTATTATTGATGTTTTTTTTTTATTTAATTTGTTAGTTTATCTAAGTATTCATTAATATGTGCTTCATCATTTTTTTTAATCGGTGAGTTATGTAATATTGGTTTGAATACCGGCCATAAAATGTTTTTTTTTTATGTATTTAATTGTATTTACATATTAAATTTTTGTGAAGTCTCCTTTACAATATCATGTTTCCTTATTTAATTTATGTATGTTAAACCTTTAGATTATCATATTCCTTATTTTGTTTTTTTAGACAATTTGTAATTCTTATGTTATTGTTGTGTGATTTTTAGAAACATTTAAGATGGATTCTTCAAATATCTTTCATATTTTATAATATTCAATTTAGGATATGTATTTAGCTTTATTTTAGTATTGATTCAATATTTTCAAAATTAAACTTTTTCAATGACGGAATCTTAAATACTCGGGATGCTAATGCTTGGATTCTTGAGGTTGAAAATCAATGTCTTGAGATGCCAAGAATTGATGTTAATATAGCTTATTTTAAACCAAGTGTTTATTTAAAAAATCATTTTTACATATGTTTTAATTCCATTCTTGTATAATAAAAAACATATTTGTTGAAATTATGCATTTGTTAAAAAAAAAAAAAAAACTTTTCATCAAAAGGCATTTATTTCCTTAAAAAAACAAACTTTAAATATTTTTAAAATCATTTATTAATATTTTCTTAAATAATAACAAACCTAAAAGTAAATTGGATCCATAGAATTTTTTTTTTCCTTAAAACATAGTTTTCCTTAAAAAAAAAAAAAAAATTCTTTCCTCACTTATTTAAAAATAAATAAACCAAATTAAAATTGATTTCATAAATAAGTATTTCCTTCAAAAAAAAAAAAAAATTGCAAAACATTTATGTTACACATTTTGTTAAATAAATAAACCAAAATCATTTTTGAAAAATATTTTTTTAAAAAAATATTGATTTTCTTAATATTCTTAGGTTGATGAATTTATTTTGGGATGCCAAATTAAATTCAAAAAAATGTTCTAAGATCTTCACCACTCATAATCGTTGTTCATTATTGGTAGTAATGATGATCAATAAAATATGGGACATTTAAAAATCAAAAACAATTTTTTCAAAAGGTCTTTTCTTAATAACACGAGGAAAAATAAAACTTCGTTCTTCAAACGAGTGTTGTGGAGTTCTAATACCTTCTCTATGCACAAAAGACCCTGAAGCCTTTATTTGTTCTTTGCATACCAATTTGACATATTTTGGGTGTCCAGTCACACCCTCTAAATCAAGACAAGTGGCAACTCCATTTTCCTCCTCCTAGAATAATGTCGGCTGCTCTGTGTAGCAAACCCATAATGATAGCTTGACGACTCTACTAGGGACATCCACTAGAGACCTACTCTAAGTAGGTTAGTTTTATTTGTTTTTGTGTTATTTTGTGTATGGTCTTATTATTTATAGTTATTTATCATAAATCACACACACACACACAAGCCTCCAAGACATTCCATAATTAGCCACTAATCGCCTCCAACTATTGTTCACCTTTGACTGTCACCAATCAGGTTCAAGCTCGAGGTAAGTGACACTACTATTGTAATGCATTTGCGCCCCACTAAAATAAAACATTGTTTATTATGTTTTTCCAAATGGTTCTAGAATTGGAAAAATTATGAAGATACTGTGGTTTTATAAAATATTTATGAAAATATTGTGGTTTTGGAAATATTTATGAAAATATTGTGGTTTTTATTGGGAATCTTCTCTCTCCTCCAAACTACCATATTTTCCTAAATAGGTTCCAAACTACAATATTTTTCTAATTATTTTTACTAACTACAATATTTCAATAAAAGGTCCTTTAAGGATATTTTTTAAACTTTTGAAAGTTCAAAGATATTTTTGACACAAAGTTCAAGGATATTTTTTATAATTTAGGCTTGTAAATGTATAAATTATAAAGTAGAGTACAAGTTGAGATTACTGAGTTGAGTTATTATTATTATTATTATTATTATTATTATTATTATTATTATTATTATTATTTTGTTTGGTAGTAACTTCAAAATAATTCTAATAAAAGAGAGAAAATGAATAGTCTAAATTTGAAAGTGTATAAGTGTATAGTACTTATTCCTCGATGGACTTGAGGGTCCAGCGGCTAGAATAGTGTTGGTGTATGGCATCATCAAAGCAAAACCCATCAATGAATTAAAAACAAACCAAAGTAAAAGGGAAAAATGGAGTGTCCAATGAGTTTTTATTTTAATATAAATGAAGTGAGAGATTTGAACCATGAACTTTTTGGTGTCAATTGATCTAAATTCCTTTTGGCATGTATTTTCTCTCTCCAAATTCGTCGCTTACCCACACAACCACTGCCTTCTCAGTATCTAAAATTTCATAGCCAAAGAAGAAATCAGATTAGGTAAAAGGGCAAAATGAAAATTAACAAAAATAAAATAAAATTTAGAGCTCTTTTCAAATATAATAAAAAAAGTTTAAAATATTTACAAGGATGACAAAATTTGAACCCAACCCAAAACGAATTAAATAATACAATAAAAAGGGTGTGAAATGACAAAAAACCCAGCCAATTTGCTCGCATGATCTCCAACCTTCTGCATGTGTAAAACATCGCCCATGATTTTGTGAAATGCGCGTCAAATAAATCGCCCACAAGCATGAAAAGCAACTAGTGCGACTCTTCGATTTCTTGCTCAATTGTCTCACATCTTCTTCATTTTCTTCAGGCTAGTCTTTGTTCATTTCCTTCTCCATCTTCAGGCTTGTCTTCTTCATTTCCTTCTCCATCTTCACTCTTCTTCAGCTTCTTCAATCTCGTCTTCTTCTTTGAATTGAAAAGGTAAACCTAAACTACCTTTTTTTTTCTTCCTTAGCTTCGCCATCCAACTTTCATACTAAGTAACAATGGACTTTTCATTCTATTGCACGCTCTTTTTCCATTTAGTACTCTGTCATTTTTCATTTCTTACTCTGTCATAGAGTTATAGTAAGGTTAAATTTTTTTAGTTTTCTTCTTCTCACTTACTCATTCTTCTTTTCTTCTGTTGTTTTGCATGTTTATTTCACTGATACTTACATTTTGTGAACAAATGGTGAGGAAAAAAAGACCAACTATCAAAGGAGAATCAAGCAGAACCAAAAAAAAAAAAAAAAATGAACTCTGAAAAGACTCAAAAGGTATAAAGTCCAAAAATAGATATCTATCACTGTCGAACATAGATAGTGATCGAATTCTATCACTCTCTATCGCGCAATAGACAATTATAGAATTCTATCTAGGCAGAGATAGTATTGTATTTGATACTGTCTTGCAATTCTATCTAGATACTTCTTTCTAGGTTGGGAGTTAGACTTCTATCATATTACTCTGTTTAGATTGTCACTTTTGTGTTTAAGTTTCTATTCTATCACTATCTTTGTGTTTAAATTTTTATTCTATCACTGGCATCGGACAATAGACAATTATAGAATTATATTTGATATTGTCTTGCAATTATATCTAGATACTTCTTTCTAGGTTGGGAGATAGAATCCTATCATGTTACTTTCCTGTTGTTTTCAAATTAGTTTTCATATGATTTAAACATGTTACAATGTTTAGATTGTCACTTTTGTGTTTAAGTTTCTATTTTATCACTGTCGAGATAGGCAATGATAGAATTCTATCACTCTCTATTGCGGGATAGATAGGGAGTGATAGAATTCTATCACTGTCTATTGCGCGAAGCAGTAATAGAATTCTATCTAGGGAATGATAGAACTATATTGATACTGTTTAACAATTCTATCTAGGAAGTAGTAGAATTCTATTGATAGACTGTTTTGTTGATAGTTGCCTGACATATTGTTTTAATTTATCTTTTAAACATATTATACTATTAATGGAAGATCCAAATAAATATTTGAAGATGATAACTCTGTATTTAAGTTTAGATGTAATAGAGTTGATAAAAAAGAATTTAGATTCAATATGTCTGAGAGCTTTCAGAAACGGTCCTTTTGGCCCTTTCTTAGATATTAAGATGACTAAAATACCAATGCATTTCATCAACTACTTGCTTAGACGATAATGTTTTAGTAGTAGGCCAAATGTATTGGCGTTCAATTTTAATGGAGAAGTGGTTGAATTTGGACTCAGAATTTGGCACTGTAACAGGACTGAAAGGTCATGAATTCCCCCCACATTCACATTTAAATCCAAATTTGGATGAACAAAATGAGAATGAAATGTCTCAAGTAACACTTATATTCAAGAATGACAAAACACTCAATAGAAAAGATGTAGAAAGAACCTTTATGATGTTAAAGGATTCTGAAAGTGACACAATCAAGATAAATATGGCCAACTTATTTTTGTTGAAGTGTTTCCTCATCTCTAAGCAGAACTACACCTTAGTCAATTTGAAGCACTTAAACATATTAGACAACGATCAACTCTTCAAAGAATATCCATAGGGGGACTCTCTTATGACCTTACATATGAGTATTTCAAGAAGAGATTCCGTACACAGATAGATACAGTGTACCTATAAGGATTCTCACTTGCATTGGTACATTGGGCTTTCGAAACCATTCCAAAACTCTCATTCTTAGATATAGATTTGGAAAAAAAAAAAAAAAAAAAAAAGGAAACCAAAGCCCCAGAATGACAAGATGGCAATGTTTGCAGCCCAATGTTGGAGAACTCTTCATGAAAACATCTTCCAAACCAATGATGTATGTAATTGTTCGCTTATGGAATTTCTTTACAAGATAGAATTCCATCACTTTCTATTGCATGATAGATAGACAGTGATAGAATTCTATCACTGTCTATCATGATAGAAAGTGATAGAATATCTTGGATATGTAGTTTAATATTTGAATTTTTGTCTAATGATTTAAATGTGTTTATATGTAGTTTTCTTTTGTTCAATTTGTTCTCATTGAAGATGAAGCTGAATCAACAACCTTGCAATATTTTGTGGATTTGGAGAAAAAGGAAATGGAGGAAAGAGAATGAGAAGAAAGACAAAAGGAAAAGGGAAAGGAAAAACAAAAAAGGAAATTATTTGAAGATGATCTCGAAGATGAAGAGGAGGTGTCACACCCTACTTTTTAAGAAACGATGCGTTGAAGAATTTATGAAGAAAAGAAGTAAAAGACCATGTTGGACGTACGGTCAGGGCTAGGTAACGCATGGTAAGGGTGGACGCATGGAAGTAAACCGAGAATGGAAAGAAGTGAAGCGGATAAGCAAGAAAAGAATAAAGTTAAGTTGTGAAGTGTTGAAGAAGGTTGTGAAGTAAATATAAAAACTGGTGCATGTGGTAGACGCATGCTAATCTATCCTTAAGAGAAGTAGTTTAAGTGCAAGGAAAAGGTTAAAAGAATAATCTGGGGAGTAATTAAGGAATGTTCAAGGATAGGAAGATGGTCATTGAACGAAGGATGAAGGTGAATGCATCAGGATCAACGCATAGGGGAAAACTTGAGAAGCAGTTGTTATGGACATAAGGAAGGAGTTGGACGCATGGTATGATGCGATGAGGTACAAACGCATAGTATTGTGCGTTTGTCATTAACGCCTAGTAGCATTGTGTAAGCATTGGGTTATAACAGTGCAGCTATGCGCTGAAGGTGATCTCGAATGGTTGTTGTGAGCTGAAATGGTCACCGCGTTGGCAGGGGAAGATACGTACCTAGCTTACCATGCGTCGGTAAGGTTGTCATGCGTTGAGATCCCTATGCGTTAAAGACAGAGTTATCTCTATGCATCAAAGAGTAGTATAGTTGGCTGAGAGTTAGAAAATGAGTAGTGAAGCTCAAGCTTTAAAGGAAACTTAATGAACGCATGAGGGCGTTGTGTTGAATAAATGGTTATCTGTTGAAAAATGTTGGACGCATAAGATAAGTTTATAAGGTCAGATGGCTATGTATAAATTTAACACCTTATCAGTAGGAGGTGTTAAAGGCATGTTAAGTGTTTCATGCAAGGTGACACTTGGACTAATGCATGGTTAATTAAGCATGTAGCGTGACATGTGGCAAACAAGTGGCACAAGGAGAGGAGAAGGTGGATGGCAAGCTCCCTATAAATAGAACTTTGAGGGAAAAGGAGCGACTGATGACTCTCAGAGAAGAATTCTGGAGAGAAAAGAGAAGAAGAAGGCAACAAGGACGTCTGTGGTAGGAGTATGCGGCCAAGAAAGAAGGTATTTGACAACTTAGTTATTTTATGTAAAGAAGTTGTCTGGTGTTAAAAAGGGTCGGCCTTGCGTTGAGGACAAACATAATGTCCAAGGTGAATGCGACGTCCAAAGTTAGGTGATGCGTTCAAGTTGGACCTTGCGTCCAAGTGAGGGTGACGCATCCGAAAGAGAAGTAAGAAGAGTTGGGATGCACTTTGCGGAAGTAATCAACCTTGCGTCGGAGGACAGGGTTTGAGGTAGTTATCAACCTTGCGTTGAAGGGCAGGGATGCGTTCAACCGAGCTGACAGAGAAAAGTGGAGCCTTACGTTCTAGAGTTAGAACACTGCATTCAGAAAGCTCGGGAAGAGGAAATAAAGGATAGGAAGAAGAAGGATTCTTTGGCAAGTACAGGTGAGTAGCATATGCGTTTTACAAAATATAAATGAGTTCTTTATGAATATAATTCTATGGGTTTCAAAAGAAATAATGCATGCGTTTTCATATATATAAAGTATACGATTATGTGATTTATAGAGACATAAGTATGCATTTTAGAGACAAGAGCATGCGTTTTACTTGAGAACTTTGAGAATGTTGGGTACTTGCTATGAGTTATAAAACGCATGGTGAATGATTGATATTTGTTTTCATGACTTCTCTGAAAAGCATGGTATTATATGATTTCAAGAAAGATTTGAAAGTAAACTTTATGAAAAGCATGCGGTTTTATATTAAAATTTGAAATTGAATTTAGCATGCTGATGAGATGAGATTTGGAAACGGTAAATTCATGAGTTATTGATATAATGTTTACAAAATATGTTTTGTGTTATATTAAACTTGAAAAGGCACCCGAGGCTCAGGGACGTGGAGAAGGCCAAAGGGTAGCCGTTTTATCAAAATGGGACCCCAATGCTCAGGGACTCGTAGAAGGCATTGTGGGCGGCCCGGATTATAAAGGTACCCAATGCTCAGGGACTTGTAGAAGGCATATGGGTAACCTGGATATAGAAGTGGGACCCCAATGCTCAGGGACTCGTAGAAGGCATTGAGGGCAGCTCGAGTTCTAGTACCTATGTGCATATAGAGGTATATACGACGCTGATGTGTTGAGATTACTCCACATAGCTAGGGAAAATAGATGTTGAGTAGCGTTGAGCATTGCTCCGCCTCAACTAAGGAAAAAGTATTTTATAAGAATGAGATTTTTGAGTATTTATTTTGAAACGGTCAAGCATATTTCGCAATGATGTTTGAGTATAATTTAATATGTTTTGAAGTGATATGTTTTATGCAAGTTTGACCAGTTTTTCAGTTAAAATATATTGTTATCAGAAATCCGTTACTCACTGAGCCCTTAGCTCATTCTTTTAAATGTTTTCCATTTTCAGGTAGCATGACAGTTCCCGTTGCCGATCGAAGTCGAGGTTTGTCAAGAGCATGTGGATAGTGAGGTTGACAGTGGGTTACGTGACAGGGTAGTCGGTAACTGCTGTCTTCACATCTCTTTTCGGGTTATGGAGGATAATCCGGGAGGGGGTGTGACAGGAGGAAGTAAAAGTGAGGGGAAAAAGTATAAGAGAACAAATAGAAGATATCAAGAAAAGCCAACAAACACTTGAAGAAGGATAGAAAAAACTTCAAGAATGCCAAGAACAGATAAGTAAACTTTTTATGTCTTTCTTGCAAGTTTTAAATGATAGATCTCCTCATGAAGATCTTGGTAAACAATCTCAAGTTTCACAAAATCCCTTGAGACTCTTCATCAACATGATGGAAACTATCAATGAAAAAACTCCACAAGCAGAAAAAGAAACTGAAAAATCTTGATCCTTCTATTGAGAAAAACAAAACCCCATCTTGCAATCTTCAACTTCTTGAAGAATCTAATGATGATATTGATAGAATTGTTGAGTATGCTACCACATATATTTCAGAGGTAAGATTTGGCTTTTATGTGGTTTTTTATATTATGTATATCCAACACAAACTAAAATTACTTATATTTATAGATTGAAGTTACTGATGATGAGATCAAAGAAAAAAATGGTGAAGGAAAGGTTAAGTTTACTGTATAACTTTGTATATAATGATAGACACAGATATAAGTCTATCTGTGTCTATTAGTGACGTCTCATTCTCTCAAGTTTATTATTATTATTATTATTATTATTATTTTTGGAGCAAACAAAAGAAGTTGAAACACAACAAAGTATTCCAACCCAGCACTTGGAAACACCAGAGCAAGAAAATATTCCAACACCAGAGCAAGAAACACAGAAGTTGCCAACACAAGAGACACAAAAATGTATCAAGCACAAATTTAATACATCTTATAGAGCGAGAGAGAGAGCGATGAGAGTTCACTGTCTCAATTTCCCTATCACTCTCTCAATCTTGCTCTCTTGCTCTCTATCTCTCAATCTCTTTGTCACTCTCTCAATCTCGCTCTCTCGCTCTTACTCTCTCAATCTCGCTATCTCGCTCTCTATCTCTTAATCTCGCTCTTACTCTCTCAATCTCGCTATCTCGCTCTCTATCTCTTAATCTCGCTATCACTCTCTCAATCTCGCTATCTCCACCTAAAGATCTAAATGTGATATCTTAGAATGGACCTTGAACAAAACTCCAAGACATGTATTGAGTTGTTTGAAAACTCCAATCACACATGTTTATACAATGAATTCAAACTTCAATCACACATATTTATACAACGAAAAACCTGTATGTGATGTTCTAGAATGAATCTCGAACATCACTTAAAAACTTCAATCACAAATATTTGTACTGTGGAAAACCTATTCCAAAATGTGATGTTTTAGAATGGATATTGAACAAATCTCCAAGACATGTGTATTGTATATCGAGTCACTTGAAAACTTCAATCACAATATCTATACAATTGGAAAACCTACATGTAATGTTTTGGAATGGATCTTGAACAAATCTCCAAAACATGCATCGGGTCACTTGAACACTTCAATCACAAATATTTAGATAATCAAAACATGGTTGAGTAGGTAGGAGAACTATTACATTCACAAAGTCAATGCATAAACTTCATGGTTTATAAGAAGTTGAGGTAATTTCCACTTCTAATAAGTATGACAATCAAGTTAAACAAAATTGATGTCAGCATCCCTTTTGTCAAACAAAAAGAAGAGTACACCAAACCTTTGTTTTCTATCAAATCAATGTCCTTCCACTGGCTACCATAACTACAGGATAGCAACAATTCTCAAACAATATGCAAGACTTCCTAACATATGAATATATTACACTTGCTACCATAAATGCAGGATAGCAACAAACCTCAAACAATCTCAATATGCAAGACTTCCTAACATATGAATGTATTACGTACACTTGCTACCATAACGGCAAGATAGTAACAAATCTCAAACAATCTCAATATGCAAGACTTCCTAACATATTTTTCCATCCTTCTCACTCACACATCAGGATATGTTTGACACAAACCCATCAGAAAATTTCACTGATTCTAAGAACTTACAAAATTCAACCCTTTTGTGAGTAGTTAATGTATATGCAGGATGTGGCTTTACAAATTTAGACCCTTCTTATCGCAAATGTAAGTCTTTTCATATCTTTAGATCCTGTAAATCCAATCGTGCATTGGTCGTGTCTTTTGTCTTTCTTTCAATGTTAAACAAGGTGCCAAGCAAGTTATCATAAATGTTTTTTTCGATGTGCATCACATCCAGCTTATGTCGCAACAACAGTCGTGACCAATATGGAAGTTGGAAAAAAATACTTTGCTTCGTCCAATTTACACTTCACTTCCTTTTCTTATCTTGTTTTGTTGGATGTTTGCTACACACAGGAAGATTTATCGTACTAAATTGTTCTAACATCTCTTCTCCATTCATTGAAACCAGAGGAGGTCTATGTTCAACCTTTTCATTATGTTGTTTACTTCTACGCCAACTGTGATTTTCAGGAAGATAATGTCGATGCCCATGTAAGAAATGTTTCCTCTTATTTGAAACAATGATGTATCTTTCATACAAATAGGGCATGCTTGGTAACCCTTAGTACTCCACCCAGACAGATCACCATATGCAAGGAAGTCATTAATAGTCCATAACAAACTTGCATGTAGTCTAAAGTACTCACCACTGACACAATCATAAGTGCGAATACCATTATTCCACAACTTTCAACTCCTCTATCAATGGTTGCAAGTAAATTTTTATTTCTTTTCCAGGACATTTCGGTCCTAGTATAAGCAAAGACATGAACTTCATGCATTTTCATGGTGGCAAATTATAAAGAATTAGCACAATGGGCCAAATACTATATGAAGTACTCATATTTGAGAATGGATTGAATCCATCTGAAGCTAATCTTGGATGAACCTTTCATGGGTCGGAAGCAAACTGAGAAAATTCACAGTCAAAATATTTCCACCCTTCTCCATTAGCTGGATGTTGTAATGTATCATCTGTTACAACACACTTTTCTTTATGCCACCTCATTTCAGATGTAACATGCCTCGATGCAAACAATCGTTTCAACCTTGGTATCAACGGAAAGTGGCGTAAGACTTTATGTGGGATCTTCTTACCTTTTCCATTGTTAATTTTATATCGAGGCTCATGGCAAACTGGACATTGTTGGGAATCAAAAAAAAATTTCCAATATAATATGCAACCATACTTGCAAGCATGAGTTGAGTCATATCCTATACACGAGTCATGTAACTTCTTCTTAGCTTCATAAAATGAACTGGGTATAGATGCACCCATTGGAAATGTGTTCTTTAGCAATTCGAGCAACATATAAAATGACTTGTTACTCCAACCATTAAGAACTTTAATGTGCATTAATCTTACCAAAAAGTTGAGTGAAGAGTATTTTGTATAATCAGGGTATAATTGATTACGTGCTTCATCCAATAAATCCTCAAATAGCCTTGAACTATCACTCTCAATCTCGATATCTTCTTTATCTAAATCTTCATCAATAATTTGACCTTATAAATCGTTTAGAATATTTAACATCTCATTTTCTTCAAATGGCACATCATCAAACTCTGCATTATTGAATCATTCATCCTGTACTAAGTGGGATGTCTGATTTAATTCCGATGACAAGTTAACTCCTTCCCCATGGTATACCTATTGCCTATATGAGAGAGACATTCCGTATGTGAACAAATGTCGTCGAACCCCGTCTAATGATTTCCATACTGTATTCATACAATTCTTGCATGAACATCTTGTCTTTCCAAAGTTATTAACATGGGACTTCGCTTTCTCAAGAAATTGGGTTACTCCTTCCACATAAGCCATTGAGAACTTATCTCGAATTTGATTCCAATCTTTATTCATTTTTAATGATAAACGTTCCAACTAAACTCTTGATTTCTATAGTCTTAAAGTCTTAAACCTATAAGAATTACACAAAAGATCAAAGTTAGTATTAACTAACATATATGATCTTTATATGTTAGTTAATAATGCACAAATTCGTCCAAATGATGCACACTTTGATAAAGTTGGTGAAATCAAAGGTTGCTTTAATGGCGCATCTCAATGCATTTCGTCTAGATCTAAAAATGCAAAAAGTTAGCTTCTCATTACATTTAAACCATTAGTCCAAATAATGCACACTTTGAATTTAACAAATACCATAACCATAATGCACAACCATAATTTAATAAATAATCAACAAATTCGTCCAAATACCACAACCATAATCAACCTACTTCTCTAAATTAAGCACATATTAGTGAATACCACAACCATAATCAAAGAAAACATCAAATTAACTCATAGTAAGCAAAATTTAGAGAGATCTTACCTCAAGTAAATCAAATTCATCTAAGCTTGGCCAAAACCCACGGATCCAGATTTGGGAGAGCGAAGAGAGGGAGAGAGCAGCGAGATGGAGAGATCGAGAGACTGAAGAGACGAGACGAGACCGATAGAAGAGATAGCAAAGAGATGGGAGAGACGAGATCGACGAGAGCTGGTGGAAATGTAGGGAATGGAAGAGAGCGGCGAGAGTGAAATCGGAAGGGAGCAGCGAGTACGTACTTGGCGATGGGCAGCCGAATTCAAAGGAAAGAAAACCAGGTTTTTTTTTTTAGAATTGCTAACGCCATAAGTCAAGCGTCAGCAAAGGTCACACTATGCCGACGACATGCAATCCATCGTCGGCAAAGGCATAGATTTTTTCGGGCATCGGCATCGTTTTCATCCGTAAAAGCCCATTTCTGTCAACAGCAATAATCAACAGTCAACAAAAACCCCCATCTGCCGACGGGTAAAAAAGTAGCATCGGTAAATACCCTTCTCTGTTGATGGGTTAATATAATAACGTCGACATATGACCCTCTATGCAAATGCCTTATTTTTCATTGTCGGTATAGATGGTTATTGTCGATTCGTACCATCGGTATAGCCACGTTTTGCTGACGACTTTTTATAACATCTACATGATGTCCGTCGGCATAATTGGATTTTCTTGTAGTGTTATAATTCTCTTGTAATGGTTCCACTGTCCACCATACAAAAAAATAATAATAATAATGACTATTGGAAGATTAACCATGGTATCAAATACTGCAAAAGGGAAAAAGATTGTATAATAAACTAAAGTAAAAATATCTATCACAAATAGAAAGAGATAGATGTCTATCATTGTGTATCAATGATAGACAGAGATAAAAATCTATCTTTGTCTATCACTCATGGACAAAGATAAATTAAATTATGAAAATGATTGTAAACTGGTGTAATCAATAGAAAGAAGAGAACAAACACATTATACAATACAAACCATAATTCTATCGATAGACAGAGATAGAATTATATCTCTGTCTATCATTGATTGACAAAGAGATTAAGTTTTCAAATTGAAAACAAATCTAAGAAGAACAAACACATTATGCAATGACAAACACAAACCAATACAAACAAATCTAAAACAGAAAAAATAAACTGACTAATGGAAGAAGAACGCACATTATACAAATAGAAAGACAAACCAACAAGCACATTATACAAATAGAAAGAGAAAGCATCGATAGAAAGTGATAGAATTCATCCAATTCGAATTTAAATCGGATAGACTACAATAAAATTCTATCGTTGTCTATCAGCGATAGACAGTGATAGAATTCTATCACTCTCTATCTATCATGCGATAGAAATTGATAGAATGCTATCACAGTTTCTAAATTATGATCTCTCCAAACAACTTTAATGTAAAGCAGCCAAAGTCTAATCATTCCAATTAATTGAATTCGGCATGAAACATTTGAATTCCTAACAATTAAAGAAGAAGAAGAAGAAGAAGAAGAAGCAGAAGATAATAAAGAAAAAAAAAAAGAAAGAAGAAGGAAAAGAGATATTTCATGTGCACAAATTTTCAATCAATTAAAGACGAAAAACATAGAAGAATAAGAATTGTACTGTGCTTCTAAGTTTTTTATTTTTACCAACAATACAATGAAGAAGAAGATCAATAAAGATAATAACGACTAACGAAGAAGAAGAAAAATAAAAAGAAAAGAGATCCAAAAGAAGGAGAAGAAAAAGAGGAAGACATAAGAAGAAGAAAAAGAAGAACAAGAGCAAGACCTAGAAGAAGAAGAAGAAGAAGCAAAATCACCATCGACTGCAAAAACACCGTCAATCTTGAATTCTCTATGGGAAGGAATTGATGTGTAAAATTGATTGGAAAGAAAGGAAAGAAGAAGAAGATTTTGTAAAATAGGAAAGAAGAAGAAAAAAAATTGCTGAGGAAATACGCGCACTGGAAGGGTACTTTCGTATTTTGTAAAAAAATTTAAAACTATTTCAGCGTGATTTCAATTTTGCTATTTCTGTAATTAGTTTTTAAATTTTGTCATTTAAGACAATTCCCCTAAAATTTATTTTGCCACATTTACAATAACTTTAAAAATTTTGGTATGTTTAAAAATAATAAGACAATACAATTGACCTATTTAAAAAGTGTTCCAAGCACAGTATTTGTTCGTATGGATATACGGTCAAATAGAAGTTGAATAAATTTGACAAACGATGAAAATTTGGAGTATACGTCTCCATTATCCATTTAATGGACAATGTTTTGTTAATTGGTTTTGTTCTCTTTCGTCAATGAGTGACAATATTTGTTATGGTTTGAAGTTTTAGAACTGAAAATTCTTTGTATAAAAAGAAAAAGGCCTTCTATTTGTTTGACTATAAGGTAGTGTTTGAAAAGTAAGAATGTGAGTGCTTCCTCACCAAATCAACAATTGTAAACTTCCTTATACCATTATATTGTTTTGTGTTTTTAAGAATTCATTAAATGCCAAACGAAATTAGATACAAAGAGACTGAGTCTTTTGAATGATAGAGGAGAGACAAGAAGAATATCATAATCCCAAAGGACACAAGAAAAAAACAACTTGAAATCCGATAAGAAGGTCGTGTGACCAAAGTAGTGTGCCACTGCATTATAAGATCAAGGACATTTAGAGAGGAAATCACCCCTAAATCTTGAGCTAAAGTAGTAATTTAAAACAAACTTCAGAGAGATCAAATGTTGATCACTTCGTTTGCATTAAATTTGACCAAAATTAGTATAGAAGAACAATAATTCAAACATATTAGGTAAGCATCTTGTCAAATTATATGTTATAATATTGAAAATGGAAAATACGACGTTTGTTCATGATAACTTGTAGAAATACAAGTTATTATAGTCACTATTTGAATTAACTAGAGTAACTTTAGAGCTAAACGCATGATTTTGATAGTTGAATTATGTAAAATGTATTACCATGCGTTTGCACTATTTACAAAAGAAAATACCTGAAAAATTATGAGCTTTTCTGTTCTTAACGCAGGATTAAGAAGAAAAGAAGCACAAATAATCAAGTACTAGAGACGAAGCTGCTGCGAGAACAAGTGGAAACCCATGCGTCGAGACTATGCGTTGAGAAAAAGTAGATACAGACGCCTGGGCAAAAGCTCTCATGTTATTATGCAAAAAGACAACACGTTATCAAATTATGGCAGAACCAATGGGCCGACAATGTGAAAAGTCTACGCAGCAGGGCAGGGAATTTAATGCAAAGACGGTCATCATGAGTTTCAACTTTTCGACGCCTATAAATAGCTCAAAGCTTCTCCATTCGAGGGGGGAGAAAAAAGAAGAGAGAAACGAGTTCAAGAGGCGAAAGCTCTGCACAAATCCTCCCTCACCATAACCAGCCTCCATTTCGAGCTCTTCTGAGAGAAGGATTCTGAGAATTTTCAGAGTCGTCTCCTAGTGAGTGAGAACTGAACCCTATGAAATTTATGTATCAGATAGCAACCATCTCAAGCCTCCATGAAGCAAGACGTTGTGTAAGCACTGACTTGCTTTACTAAGCGTTGGGGTGCAGCAATGCGTTTGTGGTTATGCGTTGCAAGGGGAGAAGTAGTCGTGAGTGAGAGCCAGAATTTTTGGAAAGTAAAATTTCGGCTAAGTGTTGGCTAAGTCCATGCGTTGTTGATTGACTCACGGAGGGTAGTGAGCTGAAGTAGCTGCCCGCGTCGAAAGATAAGTAATTTTGGCGGGGGAAGAAATGTGCTTGAACCATGCGTTTAAGTCACTCTGCATTGAAGACAGATATGCGTTGAAGTCACTCAGCATCGAAGATAGAGTGGTCTTGACGCGACGAAAATAGTGGTGTATGACGGAGATGTATGCGTCAAAAATAGGAGGCGTTGAGGACGACACCATGCGTTGGGTGTGGTCAGTTGCTGAAGGCGTTGGAGGAGAAGTTTAACTTGAGTGCCTCGCGTTGAGGTGAGAATCCTGCGCTAGCCTGCGGGTGAGGGGTAAGTCGGCAACATAAATCTTGGTGTTTGTAAAGGCTAAGTCGGTAGTATATATAGTTGGATTAATTAAATGTTTAATCATTTTAAAGACATTTTAGAGAGCTTAAGTCGGTTCTATATTCAGACAAACTTCGGAAGAAGATTGAGGAAGGTGTTCTTGCGGATTTTGGACGAAATTCTACTCATATTGATGTTGATAACGGAGCTAGAACAGAGGATTGATTGAAGTCGCACAGACTGAGCAGTGGTTGATATTCAGAGTAGAACGTATAGAGGAAGCCGAGTTTAGAGCTGAAATTTGGAGGTTAGTAAGTTAACATAATTCCTAACAAATTTTGTGAAGGACGGTAAAGCTGAAATTGAAGATTAATTATGTGAATCTTTAGGAAAAGCAGCACTTACAAGATTGTTAAGCAATCCGAAGCAGCATGAGGTGATTTTGGGATACCGAGAGAACGAAGAAAAGTTAAGCCTTGAAACTTTGAGGTAAGCTATAAAACTCAATTTTCTATAAGTTTATAGAAGGGAAGAAGTTCTAAATCCGTCTGAAATTACCACTTTTAATAGATTGAAGTAAGAACAAGAGGAAAGGAAGAAATTACAGTGCAGAGTGCCGCTAAGAACCAAGTATCGGCACGCTGTCTGGGTACTGATAGCGAGACGGGTGTCGCTGAGACGCAAAGGAGTCTTCCGTCTCACAAAACTCGCTAGATATCGCTGAGTGTCACTGCTAAGGTAAGGTAACACTAGTGTCGCTCAATCTAGTCTCGCTAGTAACAGATTCTGTTGGGCAGTATCGCTAGAATTCTCGCTTATGATGTTAGTTTAGAAAAGAGGAAGGTTCAATGTTAAGTAACGTAAGGTAAATGTCTCTTGCAGGCCAGGAAGAAATAGGAAAGGCGTATAACCCACGCAAAGCCTAGGAAGAGTTGTGAGTGACTATTTTACTCTTCAAATTGATTTTTATTAAAAATATTCTTATGGGATATGATTTTGTGATGAACTATTTTAAATGCATAATGTTTGATGGCATTACTTACAAGGCATGTTATATGTTTTCTAAAATTGATAGAAAGTATTACTTTTATGAAAGATTATTGAATAAAGATCTATATGATTTTCCATGAAAGGATTTCCATATGAACTATTCATGTAAACTGGTTCTAAAATGTTTTAGAGGAGGCTCAATGATCAAGGACATGAGAAGGCACGTGAGTTTTCTCGGGACCTAGTATTGAAGGACATGGAGAAGGTACTTGGGCAACCCGTCATATTCCTATGTGCACATAGAGGGTGATTTGGCTGGTGCGTCGAGTTTGCTCCGCATTGAGCCAGGGATGATTCTGACGTTGGGCGTGTTGAGCCTTGCTCCACCCCCAACTAAGGTTGTTTTCGACGTTGAGTGCGTTGAAGCGTTGCTCCGCCTCAACTAAGGGAAAAGTTTGAAAAGCCAAATTGTCGTTGTTCATCTCCTTGGGAAAAACATTCATGTATGATTTAAAATTCGATTTATGAGATTAATGGATTTGTGGAAAGTATGTTTAAATTGAATAATATGTTAAATCCTTGTTTATTTGTATATGTAACATGCCTGTTTTTAATGAATGTTCGTTTTACAAAGATTTGTCGCTCACTGGGCGGTTAGCTTACGTTTTCCAATGTTTTCTTTTTCTTCCCCCCCCCCAAGTAGCAAGGACGTTCCCGGTGCTTAGCGTACTTCAGCTCACCCTGCCTAAGTCTCGAGTTCTCAAAATTCAGTCAAGTCTGAGAGTTGTACGTTGTACATAACTTAATGTAAATGGCATGTAGACCTATTAGTTTTGTAGTGGGATTCTGTACAATGTACGATGGATATGGAAGTTAAAAGTATGTTATACAATAAAAGTGTACTCTGTACAGGGAATATTATTATGTTATAAGCATGTGTAGTATGACTGAGTTCAATGCATGTATATGAGTAAATGTGTGCATAGGAAGATGTGTAAGATTGGACAATATGCGTCACAAAATGGGTGATGTTTATTGTCTTCACATTCCCTTTCAGGATAGGTAGGTAATCCGGGAGGGGGTGTGACACGTTGCCAGTGGCGGCTTGATGTCTTCCATTTCTGTTTTATCTCCATTTTCCTCCTTCTTACTTATGTTTTGTTAATGACATTCGAGAGAATGGTTTATTTTCTTAATAAGAGTTTGATTGACGATTATCTTCCATCTATTTCCATATTAAATACGTTACACCATGTTGTTTGAATGCTAAATGAGTTAGATGTTAGAGTTCGTTTTTCTTAAGCAATATGAAGTATGTTACATCTTGATTAATGCATATCATTAGCTTGCATAGTTTTGTCTGACAAACAAATGTAGTAAACACGACTATCTAGCTTGAGAGAGTGGATGGTTAATCTTTAGCATTTATCGAGACTAGATGAGGTGCAGAGATGTAGTTCATCTTTTGCCAACGCAAACTTACCATGCATCTTAGAGATAAGATTAATGTGGCGTCGAAACATCGAGAGATGGATTCACAAACTCAGTTTGTAGGTATGTAATTATACTTGGATATGCTTAAGTAACAACTAGCTCCTGCGTTAACTCTACTTTTATCGCATGGTTCCATTCATTCTCAACACATGCTATCCGACACTAAATGGCATTTGACTAACCCTCACCGCGTCCACCTCATTGTTAGTTGTAGGAAATTTTATTCATCCTTTATGTATAGTTTTAGATACATACAACACATGCACATATTACATGATCCTCCTGAAAAGTACGAGCCACTGGTACAGGCTTTAAACTTACCCCTACCAGAAACTCCCGGTGTAAAACGATGTCCTTCACCTTGCTGGGTCTGTACTCGTGAAGAACTATAAGTCTGTCTCGTCTTCATTCCGCCTCCTTCAGCTCCTGTTATACTCTTTTCTACCCTCATGGCCGCCTCCACTAATTTTGCAAAGTCTGTCTACTCTGTACTGGCTGTTACTGGAGTTCGGATTTCACTACGCAAGCCGTCTTCGAAATGCTTGCATTTATCAGCTTCTTCTGCTATTAATGCCAAAGCATACTTGGCAAGCTCCGTGAATTTCTTTTCATATTCAGCTACAGTCATACCTCCTTGTACTAGATTTAAGAATTCCTTCCTTTTCTCATCACAAAAGGATTTAGGGTAATACTTATCCTGGAATGACTTCTTAAAATCTACCCATGTTAATGAGCCCACATCTGCACTTCTGTGCTCTATCAATTGCCATCAGTCTTCAGCTCCTTTTTGGAGCATGAATGTGACCAAGTCAAGTTTCCTGTCCTCTAGACAATGCATCACTCTGAAACATTTTTCTACCTGATTCAACCATGCTTCAGCTTCCGCAGGATCTGTGGTGCCTTCAAACACTTGAGCACCCAATGCCTTGAATCGCTTAATGCCAAACTTTTTCTCAGGGTCACCCTGAACTGTTTCCATACTAGTTACTAATCTCTGTGCGATTTTGCTAAAAAGTTGTTCCTCCATATTCATACTCGCCTGAGGATTACTAGATTCTCCTTCAGACGCTTGTCTCTCCTCCCTGGTAGCGTGCGATGTCGCGGCGCCTTCCTGCCTACCTCGTCTGGTACCTCTGGGCATGTTCCTATAACATAGTATGTAATCAATTCACTTTTTACATGGTCCTAGCTACTATGCATGACCTCACAACCCAAAATCTTATGCTCTGATACCAAAATGTCACACCCCATCCCAGATACACTCTATACCTAGGATTGAGCATGAATCTGGTTTACCTTTATAAAATTCTATAAGATGAATACCGTATAAATAGCAAAACAAGACAACATTTCCATTGACAAATCAGAAGAAAATGTAACCTCTCAACGACATAACTGTATATATACATATATGGTGCAACTCGTCCCCCTTTCTACCCTCAGAAATGTGCATAATACAGGATATATGTACAGTCTAAATATTTACAACTATTCTAGAGGTTCGCTTCCAGATAGGCCCAGACGAGATTCTTCTGTAGGCTAGGCGTCCCGGACACGCTCGCTACCTGAAACAACAAACAACAACAACAAACTGGATGAGCAAAAGGCTCAGTGAGTGACTAAATCTACTAAACTATTCATAACAACTATAATCCAGTTTGTGAATTAGTAACCATCACATAACACATCCCAATGAATTATCAAGATTCACTTTCCCACATTGCACATGTAACTATCAAGTTCTCATGTCTCACAAACTTGCATCTATTTAGTGCTTTCACTTCCCGTCCCTCAGCACTTACTCATTTGTAATTATAGTACCATGTGCCTTCACATGAAATCCCTCAGCACAGGTAACAAACTCTATCTATGCTCAAGTGCCTTCACCCATGATCCCTCGGCACGAGCTAGTGTGTGATGGATTACTACATGCCTTCACTCATAGTCCCTGAGCATTGTAGTCCATTCCTTATTGTTTATCAAGTGCCTTCTCAATTCCCTCAGCACTTGTTTTCACGCTTACTCACATATAGCTTTCACCATAAGGTCCCTCAGCCAATAATATATTTAGACATTAGTATTAATACTCTTTTAAATCACTAACACATCACATACATAAGGCATACTACCATGAATTACGTTTCCTCATCAATATGTGTACTAAGTTTAACACAAGATATAACAAACAGTCACTCACAATTGGTCCCGGCTCTAAGTGGGTTATAAGCCTCTCCGAGCTTTTCCTGGCCTGAAAACACATAATCCTCAAGTTTAGTTTCCATAATCTCCCTTTTCCTTTAACATACAATAGTAACGTTACTCTTAGAAAATTGTAAGCTGCCAGCGCTACTCAATAGATACTTAAACGGTACTAGCGATACTGCGTTGATTGAAACCAGCGAGACTACCTTGAGAAGCGATACCCAGCGATACTCTAGCGAGAATCGTGAGACGCAAAGCCTATCTTGCATGCAGCGTTACTTGCTTCGCTGCCCTGTCTCTCGCTCACTCAGAGATACTTCCGCTGTAGCAGAACCGTTTCTTTCTTCCTTTCTTCTTCCTTCTTCAACCTGCTAAATATTTCGCTTCAGTCAATTTCAGTACTTTCTTCCTTCTACAAACTTGTTAAAATACAGGTCCTTCATCTTACCTCCAAATTCCATGAAGAGCATCCTCTCCGTTTAGGATATATCCTTCGGCAACTCCAAGTTACCTCTAATCATCCGACAGTTCAACTCCTGTCTCTTCTTCCTGAGTTTGACACACAATTAAACAATTTCAGCTCAAGCATCCTTCATGAAACCTGCTAGAAATCGAGTTAACTTACTAACCTCAAAGTTTCAGCCCTAACCTTCGTCTCTTCAATTTGTTCTTCCTCCAAAACCTAGCATCACTCTAAAGAGATAACAGCAGCCGAAACCTCTGTCAAACCCAAGTTTCTTCCACGAATTCAATGAGATTTCTGCTTCAGATCAGCATGAACATCTTCTTCTACCTCCCTCCGATGTTTCGCCTTAATATGGACCCAACTCGAGCTCTGAAATGCAAGCAGAACAATTGAATTCTCAGTCCACTTATATATATATCACCGACTTGTCCTCCATTTCAACTCTATACTATAATCCGTTCAACGTATACCTCCTATGCTCAGCTTCAGCGACGCACACGGCCTCTGATGATATTTCTTTTCAAATTCTCCCGCCAAATAGTTAGCATACGCATTATTTTCTCTCGGCCAACACTCTTTGTCCAACGCATACCCGCCTTCAACGCATGGTAGCGTTTACCGTATAATAACCTCACCGCAGATCAGCTCCCAACTCCTCGTGGCCTTTACTTCCAACGGCACACTGCCTTCAATGCGTTTGCCGCATAATAATCCTCGGTACCAAGTGATCCTCCACGCCTTATGTCCTCAACGCGTCACGACTTCAGCGCATGATAAACTTCCCTCACCTTTGCGTTTACACCAAAATTGTTTCCTCCAAAACAGGTTGCCATCAATGCATAGCTGACACTTAGTCGTTTTCCCACTCCAAATGCAAGCAAGCCAACTACTTTTACACATTCATCCACCCCTTCTTGCCTTGCGTTCTACAAAATTAGATGCGGGGCTTACATGTAATCACTGAAACTTTGTTTAAAGAAGGGATAAGAGGGGGAAAATAAAAAACAAGTATTTCCATTCTAATGCTTTTCTCCCCACTTTTTCAAATCATTGAAAGTTATTTTTTCTGATTGATTCACAGATAAATATATTTACATCATCCTATTCCACAGAGCATACTTCAAAACAACATGGTTGACTTTGCAAGGGCTGCAAAATTTCATTTGCTTCTAATACTCTCCATTGGAACAAACATCATTAGCAACTCTACCAATAATCCAAATTCATCAAAAATACTTTGCATTGAGAGTGAGAGAGATACCCTTTTAAGATTCAAGAAAGAGCTCAAAGATCCTTCAAACCATCTCTCGTCTTGGGATCTTGAAGAAGATTGCTGCAAATGGGTTGGCATAAGTTGTGACAACTCGACTGGCCATGTCAAGGGAGCTCAACCTTGCAAACATTCGACACATTGCACGAAAAACTGGATTGAGTATTACTCCAGCTGAAAATGAAGCCTTTAGAAATTCCAAATTAAAGGGAAACATAAGTGATTCTATCTTGAATTTGAGGCATATAATGCACTTAGATCTCAGTGACAATGATTTTAGAGGGGTTCAAATTCCAAGCTTTTTAGGATCAATGGTGAGTTTGCGTTATCTTAACCTCACATGTGCAGGATTTCGCGGATTGATACCTCATGAACTGGGAAATCTATCAAACTTGAACCATCTTGGTCTACGAGGTACTTCTTCCTTCCAACCGCTATATAGTGAAAACCTTGAATGGCTTCATAGGCTCAATTCTTTATTGAGCCTAGATTTAGGCTATGCAGACCTTAGTAATGCATCTTTTTGGTTACTATACATCAATCAACTTCCTACTCTGCAAGAATTATATTTGTCGAGTTGTAAACTTGATCATTTTGCTCCTCTAGATCATGCTAATTTCAGTTCTCTCTCTGTTCTTGACATTTCATTAAACAACAACTCTTTTCTACCCAAATGGATAACAAGTCTCAGTAGTCTTGTTTCACTTGATCTAAGTCGTAGTTATTTCCAAGGTCCAATTCCATGTGCTCTTCAAAACATGTCAGCCCTTGAATATCTTGATTTAACAAGTTCTAGTTTCAATTCCTCTACCATACCTGGTTTTCTCTACACTCTCCATAATCTTCAACATTTGATTCTTAGTTCTCTTCACTTAAAAGGAGGAATCTCAAATGACGTTGCCAACCTAATGAATCCAGTTTCAATTGACCTATCAAGGAATGAACTAGATGGGAGCATACCAAGTTTGATAGGAAACCTTTGCAATTTGGAACACATTTATTTTTCAACCAATAAATTTGCTGCAAAACTATCAGAAATCTTTGAAAGCTTCTCTGGTTGTCTCATGGATAGTTTGATTTCATTGGTTTTGTCCAATAATAATATTTCAGGTCGTTTCACATACCAAATTGTAAAACTAAGAAATTTGTCAACCCTTAACCTTGCAAGAAACTCAATTTCTGATCCAATTCCAGAGCTCTTATCTTATTCATTGATTACAATTTTATCTTCATTGCAGGAAACTTATCTTCATTGCAGGAAACTTATCTTCATTAACAATTTTATTCATTGATTACAATGAACTAAATGGAACTCTTCCAACGAGTATGGGATTCCTATCAAATTTGCAAGTGATTAGAATATCTAAAAATCATTTGGAAGGCACTGTATCACAGGTTCACTTTGCAAATCTAGCAAATCTACAAATTTTAGAAATGGATGAAAATAAATTAACATTGAATTTTTCAGCAGAATGGATTCCTCATTTTCATCTTCGTATAATAAGTCTAAGATCTTGCATCCTTGGCCCCCAATTTTAGACACTGTTCCTGATTGGTTTTGGAACTTGTCTTCTGAATGTGTTTACTTGAATCTCTCTCACAACCAACTATCAGGTACAATTTCTAATATTCGTTTAACAGGTGATATCACAACAATAGACCTTCACTCTAATATATTCAACGGTACATTGCCTCGTATATTATCCAATGTGGCACAGCTTGATCTTTTAAACAATTCCTTCTCTGGAAACATTTGAGAGGTTTGTCTGGCAATTCCTTTCCTCTGTCATTCTCAGAGCCGATTAATCACTATTCTTCATCTTGGTAACAATCTTTTATCAGGTAAAATTCCAAACTGCTGGAAAAATTGGATGTCACTACAAGTTCTAAGATTGGACAACAATAATTTGTCTGGCAACATACCAAGCTCCATAGGATCTCTAACCAATTTAGAGTCTTTGCATCTACGAAACAACAGCCTTTCCGAAGTGATTCCTTGGTCTCTTAAAAGTTGCTTGCAATTAACAACTTTAGATCTCAGTCTAAATGGATTCCATGGACAAATACCAGCATGGATTGGGACGAGCCTATTGAGACTAATGGTTCTTAGCTTCGGTCTAATGAGTTGAGTGGTCTAATCCCAAATGAACTTTGTCATCTTTCAGATCTTCAAATCATGGACATTGGCAATAACAACTTAACTGGGCCTATACCACATTGTTTTGGGAATTTCACGTCCATGGCTACCAAGAGGAACCTATCAAGAAGCGTTCATTATAGCTATAACAATGGCGACCAATTTCTCTAGAATGCATATGTGATGGCTAAAGGAAGAGAGCTCCAATATAATACCATCTTAGCACTCATGACAAGCATAGACCTCTCAAACAACAGCTTATTTGGAGAAATCCCTAAAGAAATTTCCAACCTCTTTGCATTGAGGTCTCCAATCTCTTAAGAAACCATCTAAATGGAATCATCCCAGAGAAAATAGGAGTTATGAATGATTTGGAGTCTCTTGATTTGTCAAGGAACCAACTCTCAAGACGAATACCGCCTAGCATGTCAAACTTATCATTCCTAAATCACTTGAATTTGTCTTACAATTACTTGTCAGGTGCAATTCCAAAACGTACTTAGCTCCAAGGTTTTACTCCATTTAGCTTTATTGGCAACAAACTATGTGGACCTCCATTAAACAAGAGTTGCTGAATGGAGGGGGTCACACTAGAAACTATGAAGGAAAATGCTAAAGAAAGTGAAGGAAGTTATATTGATAGGTGGTTTTATATGAGTTTGGCAATAGGTTTTGTGTTTGGATTTTGGGGGATTTGGGGTCTGTTATTAATCAGCAAGACTTGGAGAGTTAAGTACTTTGGGTATTTAACTTCTATATGTCATAAATTGAAATAGTTGATCAATATGCTTCTTCTTCTTGTTTTTTTTTTCTTTTTTTATTTTTATATGGCATGTCATTGTAATAGCATATTTTTCCTATGTGTCTTCTTTAGGCATACATAACTAGAATTTTGTTATACATAATCTTTTCACATAATGCACGAAAGTGAATTGGAAAGGAAATTTACTAAGAATCAACATACTTGATACAAATTCAACTAGCAACTAGAAAATGTAAGGGCCAAAACTGAAACCAAACTAATTCTATAACTTCAAACTAATTCACGGAAAATATGAGAACAAGCTACTGTATTATACATTCAATAGTTTTGTTTACATGCTTATTATAAATAGACAAAGCAGAGTCTATTTAAAACGGCTCATAATAGAACAACAGAGTGATGAAAGATTAATAATATATGCAAAGAAAACCAATCAAATCAGTGACATAATAGAACTTAAAGAACTCATCATGCTTAGAAATGCCCTGAAATTCAATGGGAAAATGAATTTTTGGGCTTATGCGAAATATGAGAAACATTAACATTTGAAATCAGTCAATTAAGATCCACACCAAAAATTGTACAAAAAAATGCAAGCCCCATTTTTCATCAAACAGTTGCTGGGCAAAATTTTTAGAAGAAACTCACAAACTCACACTAACTCCAGTGTTTTGCTCCACAACTAAACAAATCACCACTTTTCTAACACCCTCGTTGACCTTTCTTTTTTTAACTTTCAAACAATCAAAATCCACAAATTGGCGAAATATTGCCGCATCGGTTTCATAATTAATTGGGGAATAACTATGGAAAATTTCATAAAATAACTCAAAAACAAAAAAAAATTCTGTGGATAACCTCTTCCTAAAAACTTTATCATTTGTGACTTTTTTGCCTTGTGAAATTCCAAATTTACCTCTAAATTTAAAACCTTTCTTAAACTAGAAAAATCTCAAACTTCAACGACTTCTTCAATGATAGATTGTATTGAATGCAACAAACTTCTTCACCAGCATTCTACCAAAGAATTCATTGTTGACTAACATTCTACCAACAATATTGAATGGAGCTTAAATATCAATAATGAAAGGTCACTCACACTTATTCATTTTCACTCGAACTCTTAAACTTCTTCTCCCATTATTCTCTGAGAGTTTCAGTCCAACATTGTCAGTATCTATCGCTTTCATCTTCGTTCAGTTCAACATCGTTCATTAGAACCAGAAACTGAGAGAATGTAAGTGTTTTTCTTCCTATATCGTTTAGTTTTATGTAAACGATCAATTATATACAAGTAACCAATCGTTTACATTCATATACGCAATCGCTTGTTACTTAATGGGTAATCGTTTATAGCTAGCTGGGCAATCGTTTACACTTTCCTGGGCGATCACTTATATTTTACCATTTGATCGCTTATAACTTTCTAGGTCATTGCTTACAACGAATTGGGGGATTGCCTATGACTTGCTAATGTGATCGTTCACTTTAATAACAATTTGAATCTAATTGTCAATTTGGTGGGGAATGGGACCAGTCTGGATGCAATGATGTTGAAGGTCATATGAAAGGTTTAAAGGTCACAAAAAAATATAACCTGTAGTGAATTAATGACTATTCTGCATCAATGATTAAACTTCGATCCTGATATGTTTGATATACACATCGAATGCCCCAATTGACAATGTGGTTGATGAAGATCTTAGCTTTTCTTAAGGGAGTGATGTATCCCGGATGCCATTGTTTGTATTGGTTACACCTCATGAAGGCCATGAAGTAAACACAAATAATATGTACCGACAGTGCAATCTAACTATTCAAACCATTCAAACCATTCCAACACATAATATTCCCATCATGTCTTCATTAGATGAGAATATTGAGCCATGTAACTTGGGAGATGACAGAAATGAAGATTGGATTGGTCACAACATCCAATCTAGATGTAGTCCACAATTTGATATTGACCATGTATACGGACAATGTTCAAAACCATAAACAATTCAAACATCTTCCATTCATGTTCCAAGCCCACCTATGGCAATGTGCTCAGTTCAAATGCACCCCATTATTCCAGCCCAACCATTTGTAGATATACTTAGACCATCGGAGGGCCCATCGTTTCACGACCTTATCACAATATCTCATGACTATATGAATGACGAAGATATAAAGGAAGACTAGATTTTCTTTTCAAAATATGATTTATTAGTTAAATTGTTGATACTTGCAATAAGAAAGAACTTAGATTATAGTGTAAAAAAGTCAATAAAAAGCTTACTAACTATACGGTTGTTGGTGGAGAAATACAAGTGGAGGATTCGTGAAAAAAAATTGGAAAGACGTGATTCTTTCAAAGTGATGAAGTATCCGAGCGTCCATACATGTACACTTGAAATGAGAATTGGTAGTCATCAACAAACCAAAAGTTGGGTTATTGGACACTTAATCTATTTAGCACATATTATGAGAAATTTTAACATGCAAGAGACCATATTTCCCAAGAAACACTACTAAAATAAGGCCTAAAAACATGTATTTTTGACATGAATCATAGTCTATATCATCACCGTACCCACTATGAATGTTGAGTTTGTAGCATGCTTTGAGGCCACAGTTCATATATGGTTTATGGCTATAGAACTTTATTTTAGGACTAGGAATTGTCGACAATATCACCTTGATAAACATTTATTGTGATAATTCTACAGTAGTCTTCTTCTCCAAAAAGGTGCTAAACGTATTAAATTAAAATACTTCGCCATTAAAGAAGTAGTTCAGGAACAATGAGTGTCAATCAAATACATTAGCATTAACCTTATGATTGTGGACCCACTAACTAAAGAATTGTTATAAAAAACATTTAATGAACATGTCGAACATATAGACATTAGTGGATACCATATTGATATTAGGATTATATTATTTGACACTTTGAGCTCATTTATTGAATATTTTTTATTTTATCTTACAATTATGTTTCTTATGATTCGTATATATATAAATGGATTACATAAATACATGACATTGTCTTAATCATTTATTGTTGTACTATTATTGATTATCTTTATTATAGATCATGTTAGATGAAGAACTATTTTTTGTGATACATGAAAGGCAATATGTCAATACAATGATGTACGACCACTATGACCTTTTAATAGTTTCTTTAACATATCATGGTATGAAGATAAAAAATTTTATCTTCTCTGCACATTATGTTTATGAATGGTATACGATAAATAATGTCAAATGGAAGAATGTTAGATTTAATTTAAATCTAATATTATCTACTACTTTATCTTTTAGATCTGTTATTTTATTAGGTCAATTAAGTAAAAGATAATTCCCTAATTAAACACCATGATGCGAAGTGTTTGCATAAAGATAAAACCCTAGGGATTGATCCTCTTTCTGGTTCATTATTTAGTTTTTTTCTCCTCATCAAGAAATCTAAATAAATTCTAAAGGAAGACTAAGAGAGAAACACAATCCCTTACTAGATCAATACCTTGGATCAATATATGTTAATGTAACTCGTGTTATTGTGAAAATCATATAATTCAAAGATATTAACATTCATTGTTTTATACAATGCGAGGGTTTTTATTATTATTATTATTATTATTATTATTATTATTATTATTATTTATAATCATGAAAACTTCCGGAATTCACTTATATTTGATTAATTGGAGTAAAAGTAGATATGATCAGTAATTTTATGGACAAAGTTGGCTACTTGATGAACTCAAAGTATGAATCTTGATATTTTTTATATTACACTGATTTGTATTTCAATATGTGAAAGTATTTTAATATAAACTAATACTACATTAATTCATATTAAATAATGTTGGAGAGTAGCCATAATGAACATAATCAATTAACATAACATTATATTATATAATGTTGGAGAGTAGCCATAATGAACATAATCAATTAACATTATGTTGTATTATCAATTTCAAAGTCAGAGGTTTAATTTCCAACGTATATATGTTTGAGATGATAATATAAGCCTTAAACTATCCTTATGAACAATTATTTTATATATTTGCTATTTATTCATTTTTATATTTTAAAATAAAATCATAAATTGCTAAATTGAACTAAAATATCAAAGGCTCCAATCCATTTGTCTACTTGTGCATGGTTGAACATTGACCTAAGACTAAGTTAATGTTTTTATTATACCGTAAAAGATTAATGAAACATAAAAATAAAAAATAAAAAATAACAGAATGTCATTAATGTGAATATAATATAAATAAAAGAAAAACAAGTTTTTGGTTCCTAAATTTCGAATTTAGTTTGTATTTTGTCTCAATGTTTCAAGATGTTATACTTTTAGTCCTTAAGTTTTGAATTTTGTATTAATTTAGTCCTTATGTTTCAAATATTACAATTTTACCATTGAAATTTGAGTTTTGTTTCAATTTGTTCTCTAGATTACAAGATTTACACTCTTTAACCTTGATTTTTTTTTTTTATTATTAAATACTCACTTCAGTTTTAATAGCGATAAAAAATAGTGAAACTAAATGTTTTAAAACTAAATTTAAATAATAATGAAGTGAAATTTTAAAACTAATTTTAATAGTGATAAAAAAGAGTAAAACTTAATGTTTTATGAGGGCAGTTTTTAGCGAGTTTTGGGAGTCTCAAGTTAATGTTTTATGTTCTGAAGCTTTGGCCTTTTATGAAGGATTGCGGTTTGTCAGAGCCTTTGAGGCTTTCTCATTTGTTGATTCTTCCTAATTCATTGATTCTAGGTTAAATTCTCAAAGGTGGTTGTGATCCTCTTACAGATGTTACTAATTATGTCATTGATATTCTAGGTTTTGCTTCATCCTTTGAATCTGTCTCCTTTTAGCTTGTATCTCGAAGCCATAATTTGGTTGCAAAGAATGTTGCGTTTGCTCAATTTCCCGTGAGGTTGGAGTCCTTGTATTCATTCGATTTTTCTTTTCTTTTTGCCCATTGGGGTTCTTAGTTGGTGTTTTGTTTTCTTTGTCTAAAAAAAAGAAAACCCCCCAAAATCTAGAGACCAAAACCTATTTTTTTCTTATAAATAATAAACATTTAACCCATTTAAAAAAAAGTATTTATTTATTAATTTAAATATATATTTTATAAATTTTCTATTTTTATAATTTTTCAAAAATATTTATCCAACATTTTGATTGAGATTGTAAAGCAGTTAGATTAAAAATAATAATAATAATAAATAAATAAATAAGGAAAAATTTGTCATTTCCGAACGAGCCTGAACTACTAAGCTTTGGTCTCAATTTTCTGCATATTTGGTTGCATTGCAAGATCTTCCCTCTCTCCTTCTTCCCTCTGCGACTTGTTCCATCTTCAACCTCTACCCTTTTCTCTCCATCGCCACGTTCTTCGTCACTCTAACCATCAGACCTTCGAATTCGAATTCGGTAAGCATTCCAGATCCTCATCTCTCTACTCTCTATCTCTTCCAATTATGCTTTGCCTTACATTTTCTCATTTCTTTCTTGCAGTAATACCGGAATTTGGAATCCACGGATTCTCTCTCCCACGCTGATCGCAGAGATCTAAAATGGCGGGTCGGTTCGGCCTATCGTCAACTGCTCCGGCCACCATGATCGTTACCAATACGCCGGCGGCGGACCTTGCCCTCACTAATCTTGCTTACTGTTCCGCTTCTGATCTTCAAAACTATGCGGTCCCTGGCACTAAGCTCTTCCTCGCCTTGGTTGGCGATTCCTTTGTCCTCTCCCTCTCATATCCTTTTCATTACTTTAATTTTACCCCATTCATTTCCAATTTTCGGATTTTGATTCTTTTTTTTTCTTCTTCTTCTTGCTTTACTCTTTCCTTTCTTAGCTGTATTTTACGCTTTCTTTATTTCTAATTAGCCATTTTACATTATATTCCTTAGCTTGGCGAGGTTTCAAGCACGTCTCGAGTTTAATCTGTTGCTCATTTTAGTGTATAAGATCATGAATTATCCTACTTCCATGTTATTAGAGATTATTAACTGTTCTTAGAGCAAACCACTTTGCTCTGTATGAAAACTTCGACATTTGTGTTACTGCTCATTCAATGTTGTTCGTAACTGCTTTTGTCATCTACTCAATTGACTATACAATGGTGTTAATGGAAATTGGCGACTTGTGATTTCAATGATATTATGTTAAAAGTGAGCATATGTGTTCATTCTATGGTGAGGGTTATCTATCATTTTTATTTTATTTTTGTTTGCTTAACTGAGAAAAACTCCTCATGGAAGCATAGGCAGTGGCAATATTGCCTTAAATGCTATTCAACGTCGTCATGCTAGAGTTTCAACTGGGGACAGGATATCCGTGGCAAGGTCTTTGTCTATACCGTACTCTTTTTCTTTGCAGCTGTTTCAGTAATCATAATACTTATAAAATGATCTTTTCATAGATTTATACCTCCAGATGATTTCAACCTGGCGTTACTTAGATTGGAGTTGGAGTTTGTTAAAAAGGGATCCAAAAGTGAGCAGGTATACAGAATGAAGTCAAATTTGAACTATTCATGCCTGCCCTTTGGAAATTCCAAGCTTATCATCAAGGAATTAATTATTAAGGTTTTATTCATTTTTATACATTTTTGTAGGTCGATGCTGTTCTCTTGGCTAATCAATTGAGGAAGAGATTTATCAACCAGGTAGAATTTTGAGGCGTAACTTACCTGATATGCATGCTCTAGTTCCTGGTGGCTGTATTCCAATTTTTTGCTTGTTTTTGTTTTTTGTAGATTCTGTAATTTTTACTTTCCCCCCAATATAACACTTCATAAGTTTTCCACAGTGCTATGTTTATGGCAGATCATTCCAGACGTATGTGAAAAATCCCCTGATAGTTCATGGATATTTTTTTGATGGATCTGTTATTTTAAAAATATTTGTTAATAATTATCTTATCTCCCGCATCAAAATTGATTATCTAGAATGTAGGTTCGGATCCTCAATTGGTGTTTGATAATATATGATACCTTCTAGAAAAAGGTTGTAGGGGCATAACTAATTAGGTTGCTGGTTATGCTTGCATGCAGGTAATGACGGCAGGGCAAAGAGCTTCTTTCGAGTACCATGGTACTAACTATATCTTCACAGTCAATCAAGCTGTTGTGGAAGGGCAAGATACATCCAATGGCGTTGAAAGAGGGATGATTTCAAATGATACCTATTTTGTCTTTGAAACATCAAATGGAAGTGGCATAAAGGTTAGATACCTGTTCGAAAATCCCATCCATTTCCTTGTATTTTTTTTTGTTATTCAGGCTTCTCTTCTTCTTCTTCTTATCCCTTACCTTTTGCTAATTAATTAACCAGCACTTGTAGATTCCCTTAGATGTAGCTACATTTAGGGCCATGAAATGGTTTCAAGTTTTCAATCCTGGATTGTTGTGTTTTATGGGAATTTACGTGGCTGCTACTTGGTGCAGGCTTGGTAATTCTTTCTGAAACTATAGTAACGTCTCTTTGCATCAATTAGGAGTTCTTCCTGTAATTTCTATTGTGCTGGAACTTTTCTCCCCACTTCTCTGTGCATTTAATATTATCAATTTAGCGTTTCTAATCCAACAAGACAATCCTAGACTGTAGTATAGCAATGTAAATATGAAGATTAGCAGTTTCCTTCTATGTGATGTGACGTAATGACAAGTATAGTTTAAAACTATGTTAGACTAACCTCATTGTGGATTCATTTGATTGCAATAGTTATTACTGACTACAAGTCCAATATATTGTAGTAAGGCTGGACCTTTCTGGGTGCTTGCTTGATGTGTTGGCTTAAATGCTCCAACGATGAAATTTTCCATGCTTCTCTCACATTTGTTTTCTATTTCCTCTTTGCTCATTATTGAAGGAAGTGTCCTAATGACCTTGATGTGATAGTCGTCTATATTCATTCTCTATAGACTGCACTATTATTGGATGAGTAATTTTGTAATTACTTCTCCTTGACTTGCATGCATTCGCGCACTTTGCAGATCGTCAATCAACGTGAAGCTGCTAGTAGTAATATTTTTCGGCAAAAAGAATTTAATCTTCAAGCACTTGGCATTGGTGGATTAAGTGAAGAGTTTGCTGATATATTTCGAAGAGCTTTTGCTTCTCGTGTTTTTCCTCCTCATGTGACCAGCAAGTAAGAATCTAATAATGATAGTTGATCATTTTATTGTTGTTATCATGCTTTCTAATCAGATAACTACAATAGGTTGGGCATTAAACATGTAAAAGGAATGCTGCTTTATGGACCACCTGGAACTGGCAAAACTCTTATTGCCCGTCAAATTGGAAAAATGTTGAATGGGAGAGAACCAAAGGTTAATATATAACTCAACCTTTTACATATGTTTGATGTATTTTTTGCATCATAGCTCATAATCAGCCTCTATGTTTAGCATCTGAATTATTCTCTCTTTTCCAATCTTTTCCAATTTCCACTTTAGATTCACAAGATCTCTTAAATTTTAGCACTGTTGGGATGAAAAGCTGACTTATATGCTGGAGCCGTCTGATGGCTTGAAAAAATAGAGAACAACAGATTATAAGAACTGAGACCTTTGAGGCATTGTGGCCCAATGTGCTCATGCATATTCATTCTTGATTTTGCATGTGCAATTTTCTTCCTGCATTTGGAATTGTCAATAATTACACCTTTACATCGTCAATCTTTTATGATCTCTGAATGCTACTGCTTTGACACAGTCTCTGTGAATTGTCATAATCCATATTAAGGTCTGGCCAAAGCTCTCGTGCTCTTTCTCACATATGTTTTTCTCCACCTTGTTAGATTGTCAATGGCCCGGAAGTGTTGAGCAAGTTCGTTGGTGAAACTGAAAAGAATGTGAGAGATCTTTTTGCTGATGCTGAGAATGATCAAAGGACCCACGGTAATGGGGGTGATATAGATATTATGACATTTCAACATAAGTATTTTAATTTTGTTAATTCCAAGATGGCTTTTTCTCAAGACAGGAGACCAAAGTGAGTTGCATGTCATAATCTTCGATGAAATTGATGCTATTTGTAAGGTATGTGGTTCTTTTAGTATATTGTAACTTTATTTCTTTTATTTTTGTAGATTCACAAAGAAATTAACATCGCAAGTGAAAGTCACTAGATCTTCTTAACTCTTCCCATAGTTGTAAAAAGCTAAGTTGGCAAAAATGAAGAACTGGCTCATAATGTTGGCTATTATTGAATCAAATTTTCTTCTGAATTTTATTTCCCAGGTGAAACTAAGAATAAATCAAATTCAATCCATAGGATAGTAAATGAACACACTGTAATCAGGATTTCACCCATTTGCCAACCCTGTTTCTCTTTCGTTTGAGTATTTGTTTATATATTATAAGGTTTTGACTTTTGAGCCAAAAGTTGCCCATTTCACTTTTTTGCATCATGCCTGCAGGCAAGGGGATCAACTAGAGACGGAACTGGAGTTCATGATAGTATTGTCAACCAGTTACTCACGAAGGTCTGTGTGAACTTTTATGTTGAAAGTATTATCAGTACTTCATTTGGTGGACTTTCTTTTATACTTACTATTATTATTATTTTATTCACAATGATGGCATCAGTTCTAAGAGGCATCATTTCTATGCAGATAGATGGTGTAGAATCATTAAACAATGTGCTACTTATTGGCATGACCAACAGAAAGGACTTACTTGATGAAGCCCTTTTAAGGTTTCTTTCTCTTGATTTTTTTTTCTCTTTCTACGAAGCATTTTTTTAATGACTCTATAATTAAGCACATGACGTTCTACAGACCAGGTCGCTTGGAAGTTCAGGTTGAAATCAGCCTGCCAGATGAGAATGGCCGTTTACAGATTCTGCAAATTCATACTAACAAAATGAAAGAAAATTCTTTTATTGCTCCTGACGTGAACCTCCAAGAAATTGGTATGTTTGATAACCTTTTCCCCCCCTTTTAGGTAAATATATAATTTGGTTCTCAACGTTTACAACATTTGTAAATTTTATTTCTAATATTCTAAAGGTTTCAAATGGATCATCAGGTTATAAAAAAATAATTAAATTATTCGAATTTCTACGCAGTATGATAGTTGAAATCGAAAAAGGAATGGTGACGCATTTTAAAAAATATATATATTTTAATGGTAAAGCATTTTTTAAAATGTTAAATAGCATCTGATCCTACCCATTTTAAAAATTTGGATAGGATCCGCCTGGAATCTTTAATCAGTTAGAGAATATTTAACCTTCAAAAGGTGCCAAATGATAGGAAAAATTTGTTTTTATCCATCACGTCATAATTTTTTAAGACATTACTGAGTACTAAATGGAAAAGTTGATACTTTCTCTATAGAGTTGAAAATTTTAAAATGTTAAAGACAAAGCTGATACTATTGTGTAACTTCCGAGACTAAATTATAGTTTGCCTTCATTCTATTTTTTCTTTTCTTTTGTTCATTTTGATTTTGTTGACCGACATGTGCAATCAAGGATTTTTCTTTTTCAAAATATTGATTACATTGAATTGTGGGTTCTTCATAGGCATGTTCTCAAAATCTTAAGTTGTAGGAGAAAATGGGAACAGTTCCTAAAAAATTGTTTGGTTTCATTGGATACTCAAACCTGCTGGAAGGAAAATTTTAGCCGAATAGTGCTGCTAGATAAATCAAATACTTTGCACACCTCTTAAATCTCCTCTTTTGAGGTAGTTTCTATTGGAGTTTTGACCAATTGTATATTAATCTATATTATATACTAAATTCTAAGGCACCAATTATCATCTCAAAGGTCGATAGCAATCCTCCCACAATTGTTGAACTTAAAAAAAGTTAAATCCTAAAAGAAGTTATTGAATCTTGAATAGTGAAGAATGAATGGATTTCCTTTTTACAAACACTGTGGTAGGAGGTGACAATGCAAGAGGAGTTAGCATGTTGAAGTTTTTATTGATTGATGATAATAATTTTGAAGGTCTCTGAGTTATTAAAATTTATTCGGCAGCTGCTCGTACAAAGAACTACAGTGGTGCTGAAATTGAAGGGGTTGTAAAAAGTGCAGTATCATACGCCTTAAATAGACAATTAAGTCTTGATGATCTTACGAAGCCGGTTGATGAAGAGAGCATTAAGGTTACAATGGATGACTTTCTGAACGCAGTCCAAGAAATTGTTCCTGCTTTTGGTGCTTCAACAGATGACCTTGAAAGATGCAGGTTATATTACGAACTATCTTTTGTTATTATATTCTTTGAAATCAATGTAATATCCAATAAACAAATAATTACAAGAGAAGATGACCAATCCCTTTGGGAGAATACAAGAACTTGTGGAAGAATTAATGCATCTGAATACTTCAAGGAAAACCTAATGCCAAAATTTGATTACTTATGGAAGTTTGCTTCTAAAGCCCGTCTAATGGGGTTTATGGATGAACGGAATGAGAGGATTTTTGAACTTAAGGCTACTGTTTTTCCTACTTTTTTGGGGGGTTTTGTACTGCTAAATGCGCTTCTTTGTAGTGTCATAGCTCCACTAGAGTCTTTTGGAATTTCCCTCATTCTTTGATATTTCTCGATTTTAAAGCCTTTTATAAGTTGCTTTCTTGGAAGGAGAAGCTCTCTTCCCAGGCCCGTAAGGTGTTTCTTGTCCTCATTTTGTTTTAAAATATACCTCAGGTTTCTTATTTAAAAAAGATCTTGAAGATCATCAGTCTTTTTTCAACAAAATCAAAGAACAAAATTTTGCTCCAAGTATTTTTAAATTGTCTGACTTATCTGAAAAAAATACACATGTTCCAAGAAAATGACCTGCAATTGGTTGCACGTATGAAAAGAAAGAAACAATGGAATCTTCAATGACAAGTAGAGATCTTTTTGGGATCTTCAATGAAAAGTTAAGATTTTGTTGGGATCTTCAATGATAAGTATGTATAGATCTTTTTGGGGTTTTTGTGATCTTATGCAGTTTAAAGCTTTCCTACTTGGAATATGTTACGTGGTTTTTTGTAATTACTCAATTTTATTCATCAACTTGATTGGGTGTTTGTTTAAACTTTGATTTCCCTTTATTAGTAAGGAAACTTCTTGTCTCACGGCCTTTTGGTTTTTCTTTAGTGAAAATCTCTGTTTCTCATCCAGCACAGACACACACGACTCAACATGAAGTTGAAACTGCAAATTTCCAAAATGTTGTCTGTTTTTATTTTCAACTTCTCTGATAAGTATCTATCTATTGGAAATACCGAGTAGATGTTGAATTGATAGAGAAGTACAAAGCAATATTGCATGAAAGGAAAAGATGTAGAAACAATTCTTATGTCTTGTAATTGTAACAAAGAATGCATGAATATGGTGAACGAGAACATGAAAGTCCTTTCTTTTTGACCAGTCTCGAGTACTTCTTTCTATGACTTAGTCAGCACTATTTTAGTGAAAAGCCATTTTGGACAAAAAAATGTATTGTGGATTACTCAGTTCTGTTTTACCTACTGCTCTATTTATAGTTTAAACTTATAAGTTCCATGACCAACTTGAGTGTAGCTCAACTAGTTAAGGAATCTATTCTTGACTTAGAGATTAGAGGTTCAAATCTCCCACCTCATGTGTGTTGAATTTTAGAAAATATATGTATATAAGCTCCGGGTATTCAAATTAAAATTTTCATATAGGTAACTTGAACATAGCCTCAACTAGTCAAAGGTTCATATCATTGCCCCTTTGCATGTTGAGCTAAAAAATGGTTGGTTTTTTCATGTAACATGGCATTCATTATGAATTAGTCATGCTTGTTTTTTCCGCACTGTATAGGGCATCGTTCTAGAAACTCTAATTCCCTAGTCTTGTATTTTCGATACACTTTTGCATAACTGTATTGATTTTGATTTTGCAAATCTGTCACCTGAGACCTGGATAGAACCCCCAATCAAGAATTTACAGTTGACATTCAAATTTTCAGAAATGCTCACCTCTGATTGTTAGGGAAGATCTCAACCGTTTGTTTTTAGAAGTATTGATAGGACATAAATTCAAGTGTTATGTACAGACTGATTAGTAATATTTTTCTTGTAGTAGTTAACATCCGCTTGTTGCAGTTAAATTAATGGTTTTTGTATTTGATAGGGAGAGTTAATTCCATTTGGAGTGGGAGGGATGACAACCTCTTGTATTGGGCTAATATTCAACACTCATACTGTTTTTAATGTACCATGTTACTGGAATTGTAGGCTTAATGGTATGGTGGATTGTGGTGGACGACATAAGCACATTTATGAAAGAGCAATGTTACTTGTAGAGCAAGTTAAAGTGAGCAAGGGAAGTCCACTTGTTACTTGTCTTCTCGAAGGCCCAAGTGGCAGGTATGCTTCATCAAGTCTTCTTTTTCTTTTTCTTCTTAAAAACAACTTTTATTATACTCAAGTTCAATTTGTTAGTTTTGGCTAAGACCTCACCCATCTACAGTGGCAAAACTGCAATGGCAGCTACTGTTGGTATCGACAGTGAGTTTCCATATGTCAAAATTGTAAGTTACTTCAATTTTGTGTGTAGATTTTTTATTCTGTCCATGCATTTACATCCTTATGTACTGTCTCATTACCTGGTTTCCAGTTAGTTAATCCTTTTTTTTCCTTTTTGTTTTTTGTTTTTCTTTTCCCTTTTTCATTGGTTAGATATCAGCAGAATCAATGATTGGCCTTCTTGAGAGCACAAAATGCGCGCAGATTGTCAAGGTTTGTCTGTGTTTCTAGGGCTGCTGGTTTTTCATTCACCTTACCGTTGAACAAAGCTTATATTGAAGCAAATTTATGCCTGCTCGATAATTATGTCTGCAGAAAGTTGTATGAGAGTTATGTTGACTTTTTGGCTAATGGTCTATGAAATTTGAAGGGACTTATATGATGTGTCACATTTTGATAGGTTTTTGAGGATGCATACAAGTCTCCATTGAGCATTATCATTCTCGATGACATTGAAAGGTAACTGTTGCTAAAAACGATAAAGCAGGAGAGAATTATGGAGAAACTCAGAATGTATTTCCTCAAGAAAACAGAGAATCCGGCTGATCTACAATATAAGAAAACCTAAAATGAAAGAGAGAGAAAACCCTACACATGGCACAAGCCTATTGACAGGTTAAAATAAAGAATAATGTAAATAAAGCAGCAGATTTCAAAGGAATATAAAATAAACTGAATACTCTAATTAGATGGTTCAATAGTTGCTAATACTGACAATCATCCATCTATGTTTCCTCCTAGTTATTAACTTATTAGTATCTGTTAAATTGCTGATTGACCCAAAAACTTAAGTTAGTGGGTGAAGGAAAATTTAATTATATCATCTAACACTCCTCTCACTTGTGGGCTTGAATTATGAAGAAGACCCAGCAAGTGGAAATTAATTTTTAATTGGGGAGGAAATAACATTGCAAGGGCTTGAACATAAAATCTCCCTAGACCACCTCTGATACCATGTTAAATCGCTAATCGACCCAAAAACTTAAGCTAGTGGGTGAAGGCAAATTTAATTATATCATCTAACGGTATCCTTGCCATGAATCTCTTTTTGTTATTAAAATGTGCTATTGCAGATTACTGGAATATGTTGCCATTGGTCCTCGTTTTTCAAATTTGATGTCTCAAGCACTGATGGTTCTTCTCAAACGACTTCCTCCCAAGGTTTCTGTCAATTTTCTGAACCTGAAGTTTTTAATTCATAACTATTTCGTTCTTGTTAGAATACGGTAGTGATTTACATAGCTATCCTGAAGCTGGAAGGTAAAGTTCATATTCCATAGGAATACAAAAGTACAAGTTGTGGTTTCACGTTTTGGCTTTTCATCCGTGGCACTCTTCTGTAACATAGTAATCTTACTGATGGTTACTAATCTATTTATCATTTCAATTACACGTCCAGGGTAAAAAGCTTCTAGTAATTGGAACAACTAGTGAAGTGGGCTTTTTAGATTCTGTTGGCATTTGTGATGCTTTCTCAGTCACGTACCATGTTCCAACATTGAAAACGGATGATGCAAAGAAGGTAAGTACTGAGTACTCTTGCCACCCTTCTCGTTTGTTTCCAGATCTGCACTGCAGTCATTTGTTATATTCTCGTGCTATTAAATGAAACAGGTGCTGTATCATGTGGCATGAATTGCTATTCCTGGTTGACTTTTGGTCTCAGAAACTTCTTACCTATAGTCATAGAAAATTGTGCTGAGAAAAGAGTGAAAATTGCTTATTGTGTGCCTATTGGAGAAATCTTAGTATAGTGACACTTGGTTTTTTAAAAATAATAATATAATTATACCAAAAAAAAAAAATAATAAAAGAAAAAAAATTATAATATTATATGCAGATTCCTTTTCTCTGGATTAACTTATTCAGACTTGCATTGAACTCTCAATGCCCTCTGTTTCATTTTTCTTTTGACGACATTGAAAAAACATGTAATAATACAATGCTCTTTGTTTCATTTTTTCTTAGGTGATGCAGCAACTGAATGTTTTTGCTGATGATGATGTGGATGCTGCTGCCGAGGCTGTCAGTGAAGTACGTTCATCTACCTTTTTCTGCCGTTATATTTTATTTTACATAATCCTTCCCTTATTGAGTTTATACCAAAACTAGATAGATGTACTAAGTTCGTCCTTTTTCGCTGCTCCCATGATCAATTGCATAGGATAATAGTAAGATTTTTTATCCAATTTTGGTTCTATTTTTCTTGAGTAAGGTCTATTTGATAGCAATTTCATTTTTAGTTTTTAGAAAATTAGATAGCTTCCTAATAATGTGTATAGTTTCCTTGGTAACTTGTTTTTGTTTTTAAAATTTGCCTAGATATACATATTTTTAAAGAAAACACAATAAACAAACTCTTTATTTATTTATTTTTTGTTAATTAAAAGAATATTTTAGAAATGGGAAAACAGATGATTAATAAAATAATAGAATTGTTATTGTATTAAATTTACTCCAATCAATGATTCAAGCTTTAAGAAATGGTAAATGAGCTTTAGGGGGCCCTATGGTGATTTAATACGGCATTCGAGTAAAAGTGGCACTTGCTCCCATTAACCCTTCTTGATTATTTTGAGATCGAGATCCTCTTGTTTGATTAATTTTTTGACAAAAACCTAATGGTATCATATTCTCTCCCCATTGCTGACTGAATTGTTCTCATTAATTTGGTAATCAATGTAAAATGGATCTCATTTGAATATTGTAAGTAATTGAATAGGTATATATATTTCAATTGAAGTATTCAATCTTTTAAATCTGGCAATCATTTTGATACATTTTATGGCATTCAATGAGTTTGAAGAACTCAGCATTTTATGACACTGTTTTAAACTTGTGGTTTTACTCTGCCATTAGATGCCCATCAAGAAGTTGTACATGTTAATTGAAATGGCTGCTCAAGGTGAACGTGGTGGAGCAGCAGAAGCAATCTATTCTGGCTCACAGAAGATTAAGATCTCTCACTTTTTCGACTGCCTCCAGGATATCGTTCGATACTAGATTTCGATTCTTTCATTTGTTTTTGCACCTTTTAATTATAATATTTTCTTTTGATATCGGGGTTCGAGGCGGTGATTTGATAATTTTGAGCTCCATGGTTGCTGTTTGCCAGCTGGTTATTTATTGAGATTGGTTGAGGTGCGGATAAGCAGAAAAATTTTGAACTTTGATACTCCCATGCCGGGTTGTTTATTGAGATTGGATGAAGTCATTTTCTTGTTCAACCCAACTGCTGATTTTAACAAACTGAACGTATTATTGTTTAGTTTTTTTATATTGGAAAACGAGGAAAATGGTTGCATTATTTGATTATCTCGTATTCGGATTGTTTCCATAATTATTTCCTTAATTATAAATTATCAGGAAATTGATTGGTAAGTATAATGTCTCTCAGCTGGCAATGCCAAATCTCAAATTCCTCATTCTCTATCTGGGTGGGGGCCTACGATGAGATCCATAATCATTGTTGGTGGTCATACCAACATTCTATAGTTGCAATGATGGGTGGGGGCCTACGATGAGATCCATAATCCCATTTTAGATGATAGAGTGATTGGATTGATAAAGTTGAAGTTGAAAATTGGAAAAAGTTGAAAATTAGAAAATGTAGGACATCAAAAAGGTTTAATCTTTTATTGAAAATGATATTGAAATGTGAAACTATAAGACTTTTACGTGGAAAGTAAAACAAAAAGTTCGAAAAATTGTAAATCAATTGTTATAAATAGAAAAAATCACAAAATATTTACATATCTATAAATAAATAAATAAATAAATGGAAACTGTGTTGATTTTTTTAAAAATTTCCAATCTACCATAGTGATTGGCGATTTCCTCTTCTTTTTATTTTCTTCTTATATCGGCCGGTTTTTTTATTTTTTATTTTTTATTTTTTATTTATTTATTTATTTTCTTCCGCGTTCTTCTTTTGATTTCCTTCCGCGTTCTTCTTTTGATTTCCTTCATTCTTATTCCGTTGATTTCAACCATCATAAGGTACATTTTTTTCATCTTCAGTTCTCCGCTCTTCTTATTTTATCTTCTGTCTTCTTTTTCTTATTCTTCTTCTTCTTATTTTGCTTCTTTCATCTTTTTCTTCATCTTCTTTTTCTAGGTTTTACAGAATCTCCTCCTCCTCCATTTTTTTTTCTTTAGTATCTTCTCCTTCTTCTTGATCTTTTCCTTCCTCTTCTTTAATTGATAGGAATTCAAATGTTTCATGCCAAATTTAATTAATTAGATTGATCAGACTTTGACCGCTTTACATTAAAATCGGAGATATTATAATTTGGAAATTGTGATAGAGTTCTATCAATTTCTATCACGTGATAGATAGAGAGTAAGTTGATAGACAATTATTGAATTTTATTGCAGTCTATCCAATTTAAATTCGAATTGGATATACTGTGATAAAATTCTATCACTTATGGATGATTTGTCTCTCTATTTATATAATGTGCTTGTTGGTTTGTCTTTCTATTTGTATAATGTGCTTGTTTTTCTTCCATTAGTCAGTTTATTATTTGTTTGTATTTGTCATTGTATAATGTGTTTGTTCTTCTTAGATTTGTTTTCAATTTGAAAACTTAATTTGTTTGTCAGTCAATGATAGATAGAAATAAAATTCTATCTCTGTATATCGATAGAACTCTAGATAGAAATCTACATAGACAAAGATAGAACTCTATCTCTACCTATCACTCATAGATAGAGATAGAACTCTATCTTTGTCTATATGTGATAGTTATTTTTATTATTAGTTTCAGATAGACAATCATAGAAAGCTATCTTTGTCTATCACTAAACATTTCAAATATTCCATAATATAGCATACCCTAAAAAAAAGTTGTGTTTTCTCTGTGTTTATTCTTCTTAGATTTTTTTTGAATTTGCTTCGTGAAAATTTAATCTGTCAGTCACCGATGGACAAAGATAAATTTCTATCTCTGTATATCGGTAGAACTCTATCTGTGTCTATCACTAATAGAGACACAAATAGAACTCTATCTTTGTCTATATGTGATTAGATATTTTTATTATTAGTTACGGATAAACAGTGATAGAAAACTATCTCTGTTTATCACTAAACATATATTGATGTAGCATACTCTAAAGGAAAGTTGTGTTTTCTCTCTTTGTTGATTACGAAACAAAGTAACTAAGAGTTGCTAACAAAATTGTAGAATGATGGTTAGTGATAGAATTTTGGTTTGTCTTTGTGTTTGTATAACGTGCTTGTTCTCTTCTTTCTATTGATTACACCTATTTACAATTGTCCTCATAAATTTAATTTATCTTTGTCCATGAGTGATATAGACAAAGATAGAAAGCTATCTCTGTCTATCCTAATAGACAGAGACAAACTTCTATCTCTTTCTATTAGTGATAAACAGAGATAGTGTCACACCCTCTCCTAGATTACCCTTTTTAACCTAAAAGGAGATGTGAGGACAGCAAACTTCACCCCTTTTGTGAGGTTCACTGTCCATCTGTACTTGACTATCCTGTTGACAACATGATTTAACATACCCGCCCATAGTACATATTCTTAAATCATAAAACATTCAGATCCACCAAATCAATAACTACAATAACATGAGAACTTATATTTACATAAACAGATACTCCAACCTTTTATCACAATTAAACTTAGATGACATATACATTATCCAGTCTCACTTCCCAACATCTAACTAGCTATGTCTACATGCCATATACACAAGGTTATTTACACATACAACAACTATGATGTAAAGTATTTTCTGATGACTTGAAGCTTAAGCAGGATGAGGTTTGAGTAGGCTAAGCATCGGGAACTCTTTCGCTACCTGGAGGGAATAGAAAACAAGGAAAACATGAGCTGGAAATATCACACCCCCTCCTAGATACCCTTCTCCTCTAGGAGTGAGTGCGAATCTGCATACACCTGTTTCCTCTATACTATAACATTAATCAACTCCAGATCATTAAGACTTAACTATATGCCAGCTTAACCTTAATAAATAAACATAACTGCTCAAACATCATGCATAAAAATATCAACTCAGCAAACAAGTGTTCTTTATATACACTACAAAATCAAATCTCACTACACCCCCGAGGGACACGTATGACAATAAAACATGAACATAAACTGCATAATTACAACTATCCCAGAGGACTGCTCCAAGGTAGGCCCAGACGAGAATCTTCTGTAGGCTAGGTGTCCCGAACACTCTCGCTACCTAATACAACAAACAAACAAACAAGAAAGTGTGAGCCTAAAGCCTAGTGAGTGACTGAATTATCTTATTACTATTAAACTTCTTGAGTTAATATGGATCATAATAACTACCACATATTTATATAAATAGAAATTTCTAAGTCACCCATGCTATAGAACAATAGCAATACAATTATCCTTCCCTAGCTGTAGCGGGAGCGAAGCTCAACGCACTCAACCTCTTGTACAAAACTCTCATTATTCACATATTCAAATGCCTTCACACTTCGTCCCTCGGCATTTTCAAACCCTCAAGTGCCTTCACATATTGTCCCTCAGCACTGAGTTTCACTGTGTTGGAATTTCTATGTGCCTTCACACGTGGTCCCTCAGCACTGGTTTCCCTACCAATCCACTGCTCAAGTGCCTTCACTCGTAGTCCCTCAGCACTTGGCTATCATGTATTGGATTTCCATATGCCTTCACGCAAGGTCCCTCAGCACTGGAATCCATTTCATCCAACTACTCAAGTGCCTTCACACGTGGTCCCTCAGCACTGAGTATCATATAACATATTCCCCATAAGCCTTCACACAAGGTCCCTCAGCCATGGGTTACATCTAGATATTACGTATAACATCCTTTAAACTTAACAACACAACACAAATGTTCCTTAGCTACACCATACGATAGTTTCTACTCCCCCATTACCAAGTAACCATGCTAAGAGTAACCATTATATAAAATAGGAAGTCACTCACTACTTGTCCTGGCTCTGAGTGGATTATATGCCTTCCCGAGCTCTTCTTGGCCTGAAAATACACATTTCTCACGTTAAGTTTTCCTTGGACTTCCTTTGTATGTTCATTAAGTATACATAATTAGACTCTATACTCGTTCCATCACCGAACTCTCTTTTTCCCCAAAATATTCACAATTAGCGATACTCTATGTCACTAGCGAGATTTCCAGCGAAATCACACAACAGGACACTGCACTAGCGAGACTGGAATGAACGAGACTAGCGAGATTACCTGAGGAGCGACACCCAGCGAGACTTCAGCGAGAGCTGTGAGACGCAAAGCCCTTTGCGTTACCAGCGACACTCGCTTCGCTGCTCAGTCTCCAGCTCTTTCAGCGATACCACTGTCTTAGCGACACCTAATGGCCACAGTTTTCTTCTTTCCCTTCTAACTCTTTCTTTAACCTGCTAAACATCGCATTCCAGCCAAATTTAGAACTTTCTTTCTTCTACAAACTTGTAAAGAAATAAGTCCTTTATCTTACCTCAAAGTCTCATAATGAAAGTCCTTTTCGTTTGAGAGAGATTCTCAAACAACCCCGAATTGCTCCTAATCGTCTAGCAATTCAGCTCCGATCTCTTCTACCTGGAGTTTAACACACATTTACTCAAATTCGGCTCAAGTATCCTTCATAAAAATTTCTAGAAGTCGAGTTAACTTACTAACCTCAAAATTTCGACCCTAGTCACAGCTTCCACAGTTCGTCCTTCTTCAAACACTGAACGATACTCAGATTAAGTAACACCAGTCGAACTCTCCGTTCCAGCTTTAGTTCCTCCACGAAAATGATGAGAATTCCACTCCAAACCAACATAAACACCTTCTTCTACCTCCCTTCGTTGTTTAGCTTCAAAATGGGATCAACTCGAGCTCTGAAATGTGATTAAAATGATTGAATACTCAGTCCACTCATATATATATAACACCGACTTAATCCCACTTCATCTCTATATATTTAACTAATCGACGCATACCTTCTCTCCAACGCATAGCTGTGCTAACCTTCTAATGCATAGTAGCCTTCAACGCATAGCTGTGCTAGCCATTTAACGCATAGTAGCCTTCAACGCATATCGCACCCCCCTTCCTTCACATCTGCGTCCATGCTGAGCTACCTTCTTCAACGCATAGCTACTAGTGGCTACTCTCGTCAAGCCCCAGACATACTCTCAACGCATAGCCCCACCAACGCATGGCCAACACTTAGCTATTTTTGCTCCCACACAACTTGGCCAACTTTCTCTACTTAATGCCCATCTCATAGTCTCTTCTTAACTTGCCTTCTCACAATGTCAAGTACGGGGCTTACAGGAAGCCTAGTGAGTGACATAATAATAAAATCATAATTTTAGAGTTAAGACCATCTTAATATTAGAAGAACATAATTTATAGCATAAAAATCATGCTTAGACAATGAAGAAAATATAAGTCATGTTATTTGATTAAATAATACTGAAACTCATCAAATGTTCATTTGCATTAAAAAATACCCTTAGTTGAGGTGGAGCAAACTCAACACACTCACGTCGAAAACAAACCTTAGCTGATGTGGAGTAATCTCAACACAAAAACGTCATCGGTCACTATGTGCACATAGGAACTATCTGGGCTGCTCAAGTACCTTCTCCATGTCCTTCAGTACTGCGTCCCTAGGAAACTCAAATACCTTCTCAACGTCCTTCAGCATTGAGTTACCTCATGTCATAGGGTTGCCCATATGATTCTTAACGTCCTTCAGCATTGGGTTCCTTAGAAAACATTTAGAAAACAAGTATGCTTTGCATAAAAAGTACATCATAAAACGTTTCATGGAAAATCAGATCATTCCTCAATGAATAACATCAGGTAAACATGCTTTCTAAAAACTTGTGGAAAATAGATAAATCATGTTTTTCATGCCATTAAACCAAATAACACAATAATCATACTTAACATTTAGCAAATCATCATCAAATCACATTTTATAAAAAAATCGCGGCTAGACATTATAAATAGTATTCGTTTTAAAGAAAAATGAGTGTCACTCACTATCCGGGGCTGTGTCCTTGTGGTTTATAGGCTTTTCCAATCTCAATGTGACCTGAAATATCATTTACGAGCCATTAGATCCTCTCCTTGAAGTACTTACAATCATCACTTAACTACATTTCATCCACATTGTCCATATCAAGCCTAATTTCCACCTTTATACCATTTTTACCCTTTATGGGCCTTTTTGCAAAATTCTCAAAATTTCCAAAAATATCCAAAAATCAGCTTAGAATTCATATTTACCCATTTTAAGGCCAATTATTCAAGAAAATATCAATTAGAGTCCAAAAATATCCAAAATTACCCAAGATGGCCGTGGGCACCTTTGGTGGGCAGCAGGTGGGCAAGGGGGTGTTGGCAATGGTGTGGGGCGCTGGGCGTGGGCAGAGGCGTGAGGCACTGGGCGTGAGCAAAGGCGTGGGGCGCTGGGCGTGTGGGGCCTTGGGCGTTGGGCGTGGGGCGTAGGCATTGGGCGCTGGTCGTTGCTGTTAGGCGCTGGCATTGGGCACTAGGCATTGGCAGCACAAGGTGCGTGAGTGGCTGGGGATGGCGGGCATGAGCGGCAGCTCTGGTAGCCTCCAGCTGACTTCGGCCAGAAGTGTCCTATTTTCAACTCGACTTTTCAGAACTCCAAAACACCAATTCATTTCAAATAAAATTCAAATAAAAATTATGGGGCTCAAGGGTAACCTCTTAACCGACTTACCAAGAAAATTGAGCTTCAAAAACCTTCCCGAGCACCCTTGAAAAATTCCTCAAAGCTAACTCGTTTGGTTTGCTCGATTTCTACAACAACCTTCAGTATTTTCAAGATTTCTCAAGCTTCACCTCAAATCATTTCGGCAGCCCTAGGTTGGATTCCTAACTCAAAGCTTTCTCTGGTCCAAAAATGACGAAAATGGCACGAGTGAATTGGGAGAACCAACGTTGTAATTGAGTTGCTTGCTTAGAGTCCGAGCTGTTACCCAGTCCAACCAATCAGCTTTGGCCACACACCTACTTGCTTCAACGTGGCTTCTTCTCTTTTCTTCTCATCCTAGCCATCCAAATTAAATATAACATCCCTTTAAATAATCATTTTAATTTATTTCTTAATTTTTCATTTCCCCTAAATTATTTCCAACTTGTTGACCTTTGACTTGAGATTTTCCTTCAACACTTAGCAAAATTTTTCCTCCTAAGTCCAACCACACTTCCTTGTTCAACTACAACCTTATCTCCATCTCTTTTGTTCCTTATTAAAAGTAAATGGAAGAAGAAAGTGAAGGATCTCATACATACATGCGCAGCAGGAACGAAAGAGGATCGAAATAATAATCTAGATGCATATAACAACTTAGGATTGAACATGCATTATCATACAAAATGAACTAGAGAAGAAGGAAAGAAACTATATACCTTTGTAGCTTTTCTTCCTTTCTTGAAATTGCTCCCACTTGGACCACCAAGAGGTCTTTCTAGCTATTCTCAAAGGCTTGAAATAGAGTGGTGGGACTCTTTAAAGAAGGAAAATTTAGTTTCTCAAAAATTTCAAAATTTCCAAGATTTTTCAAGAAGAAGTCAATAAATGAACAAAGGCTTTCTTTAAAAAAGGCAAATTGCATGCAACTTTTGCATGTTTAAGTTCACAAAAAGTTGACAACACACATTCCGCTAATGCAGGCCAAGGATTATGTGTCAAAGTGTAGAATTTTGAGATTAATTAAATGTTCCACTCATCAAGTTAGTGGATTTTTCCACTAATTTGGTAAGAAACATTAATTTAATCTCATGGTCAACCTTTTTAGGAGGTTTGACTACAACAACTCTTTGACTTGCTGGGGTCAAAGTCAACTATTTGACTTCTTCCAAAAACTGACTGTTTGACTAAATCTATGTCGCCGATTATGAATCCGCATTCATAATTTCAATATTTAAATCTCATTTAAATATTTTTATCTCTCATTTGATATCATATATCAATTACTTAATCATATCTCATATGATTAACCTAATTTGAACGATTCAAATTATTCCTTCTATTTATTCCAAGTTTATTCCTATATGAGCTAGCCAGAGGACCTTATGGACCTATAGATCATGAGCTCCAACGATCCGAGATTAACTGGTTAAACTCTTTAACCTAGTTAGCCAACATTCGTTAACTACCGGGTCATTCCACTAAAGCCCGTAGCTGCACTCTCCTCACTGTAGATATATTATGTCCATTTGATAAACCATGATTGGTAAGTCGAGCCTTCATAGGTTGTTCGTAATTACAGCTGAGTCAATATTACTGTTTTACCTCTGTGATTACCTCTTATTCCTTAAGTTCCACTGATCTCTAATGAACAATGATTTGTAGTTCAACTTCCAAATCAAAAGTCCTCTCAAACCCTATTTGAGAGGGTGGCGCCTATTGTTCAAGACCTAGATTCAGCACTTAAGAGAACAACCTCTCTACTAACCCATTCCTTCTTGCACCCTATGTCCCTAGGTATCTACCTGGTCTTACCCCTGAAATGGAAGGCATATTGAGCTAGCGCTATTAAGCTGCTCTCACCAATGCAAATCTAAGGATAATCTTGAGTAAACAAAAGTTCATAGTTAGCTTAAGATTAAGATCGAGTTGCCTAGGCCATCAAAGTCAAGATTGTCAGTTTTAGACAGTAAACGGTGTTATAAAGTAAAAGTGACTATTTCATGGTCCGGTCTTATGCAAATTCTTTACACAGGACGCCCTCACTCGCATGTCTTCACATGAACGAATTAGGATCACTTCGTTTATACTAGTTACAAAGTGGGCCACATCCATAGTGTCCCCAGAATAAGGCACCCAACCTTATTCATATTGTTGGCTTTTTGGCCCTTAATCTTCAATTAATTAATTTTAATTGATTGATTAATTAGTGTTTTGATGATAACAAACCTGATTTTATTTACTAACCATTTGAGTATTTTGAAGTATCTATTGTGTGGAGTTTAGAACAACGATTCTAATGCAATTTGAATCACTCAAATCGGAGTTCAAATGAAGAAGATATGGCCAAAACAAGCTTAATGGGAAAATCCCGAGCTGATGACGTGGCGGATTTTTTTAATCAAAGTGGACTAATTGAAAGGTGCCACTTGGAGCAATGGAGAAGTGACAATTGGTGGGTTTTTTATTTTTGGATTGATGTTAAAAAGAAAATGAATTTAAAAAGAAGATGAATTTAATATTATTATATATGTTTGTGTCTAACGGCTAGTTGCTTTTTTAAAAGGATTAATTTAATATTATTATATGTTTGTGTCTAACGGCTAGTTGAGTTTAAATCTCCACCATTCAATTTTCTTTTACAAAGAACTAATGGTCCAAATTAATTTGGTTTTCACCCAGTTTCATTTCTTTTTAAACACTTCATCTTCTCCAAAATTCTACAACAACTCTTATTATTTTCAATCCTCCATAATTCACCAAGCCACCATTGTTGCTCTCTCTCCAAGCTTCAATTTTCTTCTTTTCATCTTATTCTTGAGAGAGATATATTGTATTGTGAGGATTTATTTGTGAAGTGCTTAAACTTGTAAATCCACTCTATTTAGAGAGTTTGTCAAGTGTGCTCTTTGTTTTTCCAAATTTTTGTATGGGTTGGCTCTTGATCCTGAGAAAAAGAGTTGTTGTAACGGTTTGATCCTTAACCGTGGAAAGGATCGGGTTTGTTCTTGCGCTCGGAAAAAAAACATTGTGGCGGTTCGACTCTAAGCCGTGGAAAGAGTTAAGGACTTCTAGTGAAGTACCCAAGAGGAACTTGGGAAGTGGACGTAGGCCGGTTTTGCCGAACCACTATAAAATTCACAGTGTCATTTTCTCTATCCCTCTCCTAATTTATTTTTTGCAATTAATTTTTGTTAATATATTTTATTGCATGAAATTAATTGCAATTGTTAATTCTTGAAATTAATTGCTCATATTGGTTGTTCTTAAATTTCTATATTCATTACCAATTTTTTTATTAGAATTAAACAGGGTGCTTTAGACTGTGATTGTTAATTTCTTGTTTAATTCAAAGTGAATTTGTTTGTATAAAAAATATTGTTTAAACTACTTATTTGCAAAGAGTTTATTAATTCGCTTAATTGGGCCCAAATTAGTAAAAAGTTTAAATTAATTTTAATAAACCCTATTCACCCCCCTCTAGGGTTACCATACCGATCCGACACATATACTATAGACCATTTAGACTGTTAACTTAAACTTGATTCAGTTTTATGTCTCTACATAAAGTTTGAGTCTCATGTAATAGTCTAGGGTCCTTTGATGATTGGATTTAGATTTAGTAAGAACATTTTATAGAACCAATAACTACTTATTGATTATAAATTTCAATAACAACTTTATTGAATGATAAAAGTATATTTGGTATTTATAAACTATGAGTTTTAGGACATAAAACCCAACAGAAAGTAATCATAGTTACTTAAACATGCACTTTAATTCCACCTACCTTCCTACTCATTCAAACCAACCCTAGCCAACCTTTAATCATGATTTTTATCTTTTGTTAAAGCAAAGGAAAATAGAGATTAGGGCTTACAGATAGACTTCTATCTCTGTTTATCACTGATACACAATATCTCTTTCTATTCGGATAGATAGTGATAGACTTCTATTTCTGTCTATCACTGATACACAATGGTAGACATCTATCTCTTTCTATTTGTGATATATATTTTTACTATTAGTTTCTTATATTATTTTTTTCCTTTTGCAGTATTTAATACCAGGGTTAATCTTCCTATAGTTGTTTTTTATGGTGGACAATGGAACCATTACAATTGTTATGAGAATTATAAGGTTGGTGGAGTTTTGATGATCATGGACTTGATGTTCTTTGGAGGCTTAATGTCAATACTTATTCTAATGTGCTATGTATTATTATTCAATAACATTGTCATCAACTTATAAAGGTTATGTTCGACTTGTTGTAATTGATTCAGATTGGAGAGCTTTAGATGGCGAGAATAAAACACTACCTCCTATCGTTAAACATCTATATATGAATCTAAAAGTTCATTGAGATGTAGCTGATGTAATAGAAAAGGTCACAATTGTAGGAGTTGCAAAACATCGAGACAAACAAATTGGAATACTAAAGTTTAAATTTTAAAAATGTAGTTGAGTATGAAAAATTGTATTAGGTAAAGGTAAAATTAGAAAAATTTGATTAAGGATAAGATGTTATTTTCACTATGTAGGACCCTCAATTTAAAACTCGAAAAAGTAAGAAACACGTTAGAAAAAGAGATTTAGAAAAAGAAATTAATTTTGTCCATCAAAACTATTTTAGGTTAGAAACAATCATTTCCTAGAAAAGCTGCGGGTCAGGCCATCTAATTGGATTAAAGCGCCCATCCCATCAATCAAAGTCGCAACTTTTTGTAATGATATACAGTTAAAAAGAAAAAAAGTATGAAAGTAAAACAAAAAATTTTGACATTTATAGAAATTTCGTTTGATACTTCGAAATTTCACTGACATTTCGAAATTTCGAGGCTGTCACCGAAAGAGGGGAAAAAATGATATTTTACCTCTTTCATATGTTGAGTAGGTTGACATGCCAAAATTTCAATAAATCAACAGAAAATTTCTACTATGGTCTTCATAATAGTATCAGTATCGATATTATATATATTTTCGTGTCAATATTGATTTAAAATTCATAAACTGATTGGTACAATTATTACTATTGATTTGAACTATGTGACAATAATAGTCTCCATAGTGACCATCAAATGACATTTTTAGAAGTTTTTGAAAACTAAAAAAAGTAGTTTTTAAAAACTCGTTTTTGTTTTTTAATTTTAACTAAGAATTTAACTCTACTATCTGAAATTAATACAAACTATGTAAAAAAAAATAAAAGAAAATAAGTTTAATTTTCAACACAATGATTACTAAACGAGAATTTAATTAAGCAAAATAGAAAAGTAAGTAAAAAGCAAAATCACGAGAAAATGAAAAGAAAAGTAAATTGGAGACTTGGAGAATATGAGAAGCATCTTTTGAGCATATTCTAAGGCACCCTCCACAACATTCCCCAAAAAGTTCATCTTTTTAGATTTCAAGAACTATTCCATACTTATTTTGCACTTAATTTTCAATACTAGTTTATGAAATTTCTTCAAATTTATAAAATGAAATATATTTGTTTCTAATAATATTTTCAGAACATTTTAAGTTAACCTTTAAACTATATTAAATTAGATGATGTCTTGTTTGATATATAAAAGAAAGTAATTATCACGTAAATTTTAAATAATAAGTACACTTTATGCTAAATCCATATATAATTAAATAGATAAATTATCTATAACCACTCAAAATCAATGATTTGATTCTGCCACACATGTAATAGTTCAACTAATTATTCCCATGAAATTTATATTTACTTTATTGATTAAAAGCCACTTCTTTTCCTAAATTTTCATAGAAGCACCGATTTAGTGTTGAAACTTTGTTTTGTAACGATTTAATTTCTATATTTTTAATTTTGTATCAATTTAATTCTTTACTTTCAAATTTGTAATAATCTAGTCCTAACGAAAGAAAATTCATCAAAATTTGATGACAAATTTGTTTATTTTATGATGTTGACTCTGTATGTTATAAAATTGTTGGGTTTTTAATTAGTTTTTCGGTTTATTTATACAAGAAATCCCATTATATTTTTACACTAATTTCTACTATAGAGGTTAAATTGTTACAAATGTTAAAGTAAGGACTAAATTGTTACATAATAAAATTTAAAGACTAAATTGTTACAAAATAAAAAATCCACAAACTAAAACATTACCGAGCAAAATTCAAGAACTAAATTGTTAATTACTTAAAAATTTAGAGACTAAAAGTGGTTTTTAACCTAAATTTCACTTACATTACACAAATATAATTTAAATTTCAACAAAAATGACGAAATAAATAAAGAATAAACAAAACTTAAAATTACATAAAGTAGAAAAATTTTCAAAAACTGTTTATCAGAATTTTCGCAGCCAGTTTTCTCCTTCACATATTTCCGTCTTCTATTTGATCAAATCACCTGTATCCGATCCTCTCTCTCCCACTACAAGCGAGCTTTCTTGGGAAGATAAAAGAAGCAATAATGGCGGAAAATGGTATGAACCCATTTTTCCAATTTTGCTCTAATTATTCCTCCTTCATCTAACTTCAAACTTACTCGTTCATTCATTCATTGATGCATTCCAATTTTCCATTTGAGATAACGAGTAAAATTTGTTTATTAATTTATTTTGAGCAAATGTTGTTTGATTGATTTTGTTTTAGTCTCTCTCGAGGAGTACCTTGCAACTGCCGTAGATGCCGCCAAGAAAGCTGGAGAGGTTTTTTTCTTTCTTGGGTTTTTCCTTCATTTGCTTCATTCAATCTATTGATGATTCCTTCTATTCCATATGATTTTGTGGTGATCCTCAGATAATTCGCAAGGGATTCTATCAGACAAAGCATATAGAGCACAAAGGCCAGGTAATCAGTCGATTGCCCTCATACTTTTTTTTTTCTTTTTGTTCTTTTGGTCAAAATTTCTTTATGTACTGAAGAAAATGCTTTGTTGTGAATCTTCGTAATTTTATTTTCTTAACTTAGAACTATATGCAAATTCTTGTTTCTGAAGGGTTTCACACTGATTTAAGTTGTGGAGAAGTGATTTGTTATTGAATTTGGGAAATGATTGAAGTTGTGAGGATGAGGAAATTATTTGTTTATTGAGCTCTCTCATTTATTAAAACGTTATTCGAAATCATAAGCTCTTTGGAATGCTGTGAGTCATCTGAATGCTATTATGGAGGATAGGGGAAGGGGTAGAAGTCGAGCTGAATCTGAGTTCTGATTACATTCTTAACTATACTATTAAGATGGCTTTAGCATTTACAATGTGAAGTAGCATGCTTCTATTGAAACATTTGGGAGTGATTTCTAACTTTTTTTATTAATATTGAGATGGCTTGCAGGTTGATTTGGTCACTGAAACTGACAAGGCTTGTGAAGATTTGATATTTAATTATCTCAAGGAGCATCATCCCTCACATAAGGTATACTTTTTTTTTTTTTTTTTTTTCTTTTTTGATTCATTTATATTACCCATTATTATATGAAGAAAAATTAGACCTTTCTTTCTACTCCTGAATTAATTCTTACTGGCTACCTCAGTTCATTGGGGAAGAAACAACTGCTGCTCATGGCCATACTGAGTTAACTGATGAACCAACATGGATTGTTGATCCTCTTGACGGAACAACTAACTTTGTTCATGGGTACCCATCCATGCCTGCAATTTAGGTTTGCTTTCCTTTATGTATCTGTAACTTTAGCTAACATCAATTTCATAACATGACAATTTGTAGGTTCCCTTTTGTGTGTGTTTCTATTGGTCTGACCATTGGAAAGGTTCCTACAGTTGGAGTTGTCTACAATCCAATTATTGATGAGGTGAGAACCACATTGTTTCAGTGACATGATATTATGTTAGATACTAGTCCAGACTCCAGGTTGCTACATTTATTTGGCTAAGTTCAGCTTTGTGATAATCTTGTATTACCACATAGGGACACAAAGCTGCATAATTTTTCATAACCATTTGATCTAGTGATAAGTTCTGTTCAGCATATAACTACTGTTGGCTTGGATATGATACAATTGACCTTTTCATGGTAAAATAAGTGAAATATCTTCATCATCTTCTAGGAGCCTGTTAACCATATTTTATTTTTCCATTTCTTCCTGAGCCAATTGTATTGGTTTGTTTCATGGTCTGTAGCTTTTTACTGGAATTCGTGGAAAAGGTGCCTTTCTTAATGGTAGGCCTATAAAAGGTGAGTATGTGGCCCTTTGAACTTCTCTGGAACTTTAAAAGTTTATATTATTCATTTATCTCAAATGCTTCTATTTCTTATTTTACAGTATCCTCTCAAGACGAATTGTTGAAGTCTCTTCTTGCAACTGAGGTAGCTTGTTAAAAAGGATTAAATGAGTGAATGGTCTTTGCATACTATTTTTTGGAAAGAAAACCAACATGCATCAGTATCCTTGACTGATCATGAGACTGTCATGGGCATCATGGCCACTTCTTTATCTTGCTATTCTTGTTATGAGGATAAATTGACGTTTTTTTACAATATGTGGGGTGGGGGGATTGAATCTCAGACCTCAAGGTTGTTAGTACAAGTTCATGCTAGTTGAGTTGTGCTCATGTTGGTAAAATAATTTGGCGTTTGTTGAATTGTGTTCAACATTCTGAATAGATTCTGACACCATTTCCCTCTCTATATTTACATTTCTACTAAGTTTGCCCCTCAACCCTCTTCATGATATGTACCTTGATATTCTATTATGGATTATCTTTGGGTCAAATGCTTGCCTTATAATTAGCTTGAAGTTGAGAATAACTTTACAATGACAATGGATAAAACCACGTTCTAATACTGTAGATTATAGAAAGATTTTCTTAATCCTGTAAGAAGTCCTCTGTTAAGTGTCTTCTCATTGGCAATTTCTAACTCCTTAGTTCCCATCCCTGAAATCCTTCACTATCACTTCCTTAGTTTTATCCACCCGAGACCGTGTAGGGAAAAACAAAATTCAAATGCTGCTCTTGAGTTCTATGTCAAGTAAAGATTTTCTTTTGTTCATATATATTAGCATATGCACTTTTATCAATAATGAATAGAAATATCTTTCCTGCCAATATTAATGTTGAATATATCTCATAGACTTGCCAATCTTAGACTTTTGACGAAATAAAAGTCGATGACAATGGATATACAGGTTGGAACCAAACGTGACAAGTTGACCGTAGATGCTACCACAGATAGAATTAATAGTTTACTTTTGAAGGTATGACGAGAACCTAATTCTGTTCCCTACAACATTCTGTGATTTCCACATTTATGTCAATGTCTTTTTCTTATAGGTGAGATCAATCCGGATGAGTGGTTCCTGTGCACTGAACCTCTGTGGGGTAGCCTGTGGAAGGATCGATATATTTTTTGAAACTGGTTTTGGAGGTCCCTGGTATGATATATATAAACTATCCGTTCATTGCTCTTCTAAGACATCACATTTACATCATTTCACTAATTATTCAGGGATGTCGCTGGTGGTGCTGTTATTGTTACGGAAGCTGGTGGACTCGTGTTTGATCCGTAAGTAGCAAGAACTTGATTCCAGTCTGTAAATTATTTGAACTTTACTCTTATGAGCAAACAATTTTCTAACTGAAATACAAAAAAATACAATAAACAGCTTTTATCAATCGGTTGATGCTCGTGTAAATGGAATAGTTTTGTGGCTAGTCTTATTAAGGCTAAATGAGATAAATTAAGCTAGGAAAATAAGAAACTTGGTTTTGATGGATACTGATTCTTTTGGCAGCTCTGGGAAGGATTTTGACATAACATCTCAGAGAGTGGCAGCTTCCAACCCTCTTCTAAGGGATGCATTTGTTGATGTTTTGAAGCTATAAGAATGTGATAACTTGGGTAAATTCATGAAATCTTCAACTTTTTATATGTTGGAAATTTGTTTTTGTTATTTTCTATTCAAGTAATTCCATAATACAGTTCAAGTAGAAATAGGGTGGATGGAATATCACTGTAATCTTGATGATTATCATCCACTTATGAGAAGATTATACAACACAGCTTTTCTAATAGATGCATAATACGCATTTCGCTTGGGTTTTGTTTTGAAATGAAAACTTTGAAAATTGTGATTGGCTGGAAATAAGCCGACTTAGTCGAAGCTCACCTATCAAAAATCAATCTCCTTTTTAAAAAAAGTCTTTAATGTTTTGTTTTGAAATCAAGAAACACTTTACTTCACAAGCTTGCAAATTCACATTCTTGATTTTTCTCCCATTTTTATTTAGTGAAAACTTAAAAAACAGACACAAATGGCCTACTTAAATTTGTTATATCAATCAACTAATATATAAAATATTAAGTATATTAGTTATACAAATGTTGTATTTAACATTTCATATATCAATTATACAATTGGTGTACTTTATCTTTGGTACATCAATCATATCATATATTTTATTGTAATATATATTAAATATATGGTATATTAGATGTATAACTAACATAGCATCAAAATTGGAAAACAAAATAAAATAGTTATCAAAACCTAAACTATAAAAAAGAGCCATTGATTGAACGAAAAGGACTATCAAAATGAATCATAACGAGAAACAATGTCCAACTCCAACATAACTAAAAAAAAAAAAAGGAAAACGAATAAAAATAAATAGAATCGAACAATCTAGGAAACAAATCGCAACCGAACATTTAAATATACCAATGGCATAAAAAACAAAAGAAATCCAAACTCAAAGGAATAAATAGTAAAATTAAAACAAAAAAGTCGCAATTAGACAACAACAAGATACTAACTATAAAGATGATGATAAAGGAGAATGAATAAGGATTTATATTCGAGGTCTTTAGAATTGATGTTTAATAATTGAAGGTAATACACTATTATCAATCTCTACAATACTCCAAACATAACATAACTGTTACTAACAAAATGAATTGCACCATTACAAGTTCATAATAATCTAATAGCCAAATAATACTTGGAAACAAATAAATAAAGTATTAAATTAAGTCTATGATTAACAAGTACATGCATGTACGACTAAATTTTGTATACCATTTGTCTAATTTTGTATGTTATTTATACTTTATATTTCATATATTAGTGGGCTAATATACAAAATATAAAATATATACTATTGGTATATCTGCCTATGCACCAATAAAGATAAAACTGAAGGCTAAACTTTCAAATAACCTAATGTATTTGGTTATCCATTACATTTTCCTAAAACAGAGACAACTAGAATATGGCCCTATTTTTAAGTAATTCTCAATTTTTTCTCTTTTTAATTATAACAAAATAAGTTAAAATATTTATAAATATAGTAAAATGTCACTAATAGACACGGATAGACTACAATTATTATCACTATCTATTAGTGTCTATCAGTGACAAAGATATTTTATTACATTTGAAAAAATATATAACAATTTTGTTATTTAAAACAACTAGTAATGACTCACATGCATTGCACATAGTTATGAATTTTATAGTCTATTATTTTATTTTATATTTTTGAGTAAATTGCAAAAACCACCCCTAAAGTATAATGGTAGTTGCAATTACACCCTTAAACTTTCAATGTTAAAAATTGAGCCCTCAAACTTTTATAAATGTTAAAATTGGATCAAATTTCTCAATAAATGACTAAGAGGTCAAGGGTTCAATCCATGGTGCCCACCTATTTAGGAATTAATTTCCTATGAGTTTCCTTGACACCCAATTATTGTAGGGTCAGGCGGGTTGTCCCGGGAGATTAGTTGAGGTGCGCGTAAGCTGGCTCGGACGCTCATGGATATCAAAAAAAAAAAAAAAAAGGATCAAATTGAACCTTCAAATTTACATTATTGTATAAATTGTAATATTTGCATAAGTTTGAGAATTCAACTTTTATCATTTGTGGGTTCAATTTCTACCATTATTGTAAGCTTAAGGGTCCAATTCTAACACTTGTAGAAGTTTAGGGCCTCGATTTTTATAATTGAAAGTTTGAAGGTATAATTATGAAGGAGTTAACAACGTAAATGTGAAAGCAATTAGGATCTAAAGCATTCTGATTACATCAATTTTGAAGATTAAACATGCTTGTTCTAAAACTGAAAAACAGAGACAAGAACACTTGTTGTAGCTCAACATTGATTTGAAATCCTTCAAACTTTTGATCACGAGCGCTTTGTGGACACCACAAGAGTCTTCGTTGTTATTCTCTGGCCTTAGAATGGATTGTGGGATCCAAAGTGAGTTGAATTTCGAGCAAATTTGTGAAGAACACACAGTTTTGGAGAGTTTAGAGTAGGTGAGAATTTTTAGCAAAATTCACTCAAATTACCAACCATTTTTCAAATTTTTCTTCTTCTATATAAAGAAGAAACCATGCAAATCAGCTTTAGATGCCGATTGACACCAAACATGGTGAATAAGGTGGTGAAATTGAAAGTGGAAGAAGAGGTTGAAGATGAGGTCTACACCTCTTACTTCAACATGCAAAGTGGAAAATTCCTAAAATTCAATTTCTCAAATTTAAAATTAATTTCCTTTTTAAATAACATTAATCTAATATAAAATTAATTTAAATAATAATTAATTATATTACATTAATATTTAATATTAAATTAATAATTTTTCCACTTTTCCTGGCAATTTCAAATTCGATGAATCTCTATTCATCCGAAAAATATTTAAATCACATTTAAATATTACTAGCTCTCCGATTTCGTCTAATTCACAATTAAACGAACAAACTGTAAATTTTTTGCTCCTTAACCGAATTTGAACATTTCAAATTCTTTTAACATACTGTTCTAAGGTTTAGTCCCTGAGCTAACAAGGGGACCTAATGGAGCTACAGATCATGAGCTCCAATGATCCAAAATTATCCGGCTAAACTCTTTAACCTAGTTAATTAACATTCGTTAACTATGGGAACACTTCACTAAAGCCCAATAGCTGCACTCTCCTCACTGTAGATATATTTTTGTCCACTTGATATAGCAATAATAAGTAAGTCTATCCTTCACAAGTTGTTCATAATTACAACTGGGTTAGAATGACCATTTTACTCCTGCGATTACATCTCGTTCCTTAAGTCCCATTGATCCTCTAATGAATAATTGGTTTGTGGTCCAACCACAAAACCTAGTCCCTCTCGAACCAATGAGAAGGTGTGGTCCCTTGTTAAAGTCCCGGAGTTAGTAATTAAGAGAACAACTTTTCTACTAACCTAGAAATAGGTAGGAGTAAATTACATCTTGCAAGACTATGTCCCTAGCTATCTGTCTAATCTTATCCCTAAAATGGGAGGCTTATTGAGTCGGAAAACTCAGGCCACACTCACCCATGCAAATTAAATCTCAAACAGACAAGAGTTCATAGTTAGCTTAGGATCAAGATCGAGTTACCTAGGTCATCAGGTTGAAATAATCAATTTTAATAGTAAACGGTGTTAATAAAGTAAAAGTGATTATTTCATGGTCCGGTTTATGCAAACTCATTGCATAGGATGCCCCCACTCACATGTCTTTACATGAATGATATAGGATCACATCGTTTGTATCAAATACAAAGTAGGCCACATCTATAGTGTCCCCAGGATAATGTACCTAACCTTATCCCTATACTATAGACCGTTTTGGCTATTACCTAAAGTTGATCCAATTTTATGTCTACACATAAAGTCTAAGTATTCAACCTAAAGCCATGAGTTCTTAATTTATTGAATTTAATAAATGCAATTCACATATTCAATAACAATTTTATTGAATAAATCTCGACAACAACTTTATTGAGAATAAGTTCCAAAATTTACAAACTATGAGTTTTAGGACATGAAACCCAAAGAATTGCAATTACCACCATAGTTTAGGGGTGGTTTTTGCAATTTACCCTATATTTTTTAAAGGTTTAGTGTGAATATTGAAAATTTATTTATATTTATTAAATGTAAATCATCTACACTATACTTTATATATATATATATATATATATATATAATGGAATAAACCTCTTTCTAAGAATTCTTTTTTTTTTTTTTTTTTTTTTTTTAAATTAGCAATAGATAGAGAGATTCGAAATGGAACACTAACTATAATAGTGGTGTTCTATTTACATAAAATATGCTTTTATTTGAACTTCAAAGTTAGCTTCCATATATAAATCCATTTTGTAAAGTGAAAATATGAGAAACGATATTTTTATTGTTCTAACATCTTTCGATGAACACCTAAACTTGATAAGTCACCTTTCATATGGATCACATCCATACATGAATGAATACATTCATTTAAAGTGTAACCATCTACAGAAAAGCAATCAACATACACCTAAATTCAAAGAGTATTATTCCAAAGATTGAAGGCTATCAACAAACACCTAAACTCAAATTGTCGCATTTTGATACATGGATCATATTCATACAGGAATGGATACATTGATTCAACATGTGTAACCACTTGCACCCATTGAGTTGGGTCTTATTGACATAAGGTTGTACCTCTAGTTGTCCTAGCATCGCTCATCAGGCACCAAATGAAGAGTTGTGCCCTAAAGATGGAAGGGCAAAATAGTCATTTACTAAAAATATAGGGACAAAAAAGGAATGTAAAAATTATCCATCATCCCCCTTTTAATATAGTATAGATTAGCTTAATTTTATTTTACTTTTGATATATTAAAAAATTAGCTAAATTATAAAAAATACCTTTGTGTCAATGACACCCTTAAAATTTCAAAAAGAGTTTAAAAAAATATCATTATTATTAATTTTGAATGGAAAATATGAGTACTTTCTTTCAACAATACCCTTGGACTTTCAAAACTTTAAAAAATACCCCTAAACTTTAAAAAAGTTAAAAAAAAGAAAAAAACTTGTATTGTTAGTATGCAGACTAAAATCGTTAATACCTCTTTTCAAAAATATTCTTGAACTTTTAAAAGTAATTGTATTAATACTCAAAAAAAAGAAAAAAAAAGATTAAAAATGCTCATTTCGTTAGGATAGTGATCAACTTAGGAAAATTATTATAAATAGAAAAAAAATCAAACTATTTACAAATATAAATTTTTTTTACTGTTTATCAGCGGTGGACAATGATAGACTTCTATCACTTGAGCGATAAAAGTCTATCACGGTCTATCGTGGTCTACCGCTGAATAGACAATACATTTTTTCTATATTTGTAAACAATTTGACTCATTTTGCTATATTTGAAAACATGCCATCAATTTATTTGAAGTTATCTTGAGTTGGAAAAGAACCAATTTTAAAACAAATTATATACTTTTTTTATTTATTTATATAGATACTCTTAATTTCTTCCATTTGTTTAATTCTTACTCTAAGTTTTTTTCCATTTATCTAATTCTTATACCAATTTTCTGAACAACCAAAACCAAAACTCATAAAATCTCATAAAATATCTCATCTCAAAATCAAAATCTCCCCTTTAAACTCACCAAAACGATAAATATCTAAATTTAAAAAAATGATGTATTTCTCTATTAAGAACACTTAATTGGTAACATACAAAATTGTTAAAACATTCATGTCTTAAAGTCCTTTAGTGGTTCTATTATTCTCTTTCTTCCTTTGCTTTTTTGACCCTTAATTTTTAATTAATTAATATTTTGATGATAACAAATCTGATTTTGTTTACTAACAATTTTATTATTTTGAATAGTCTATAGCGTAGAGCTCAGAACAACGATTCCTACGCTTCTTGAATCACCCAAATCGGAGTTCAAACGAAGAAGTTAGAGAGCTGAAATAAGGTTAATGAAAAATTACCCGAGGGGGTGACGTGACGGCCAAATCATCAAGTTGGACCATTTAAAGAGTGCCACTTGGAGCTATGGAGTGAGTGACACATGGTGGGGTTTTGATTTTGGATTGATGTTAAAAGGAAAATGATTTTAAAAATAAAATGAATTTAAAAAGAAAATGGATTTAATATTGAAAAATTATCTTAAATGGCAAAATTGCTAAAAATATTTACAGCTAATAGCAAAATATACTGTCTATTTGCCATAGATCGTGATAGACTACTATCTGTGTCTATCGTGACACAAATAATAGTCTATCACGATCTATCGCAAATAGATAGTGAAATTTTGCTATATTTATAAATATTTTGATTCCTTTTGCTATATTTGAAAAAAACCCAATATTATTTTATGTTTGTGTCCAATAGTTAGTTGGTTTTAAAAGAAAAAAAATAATATTATATATGTTTGTGTCTATTGGCTAGTTGTGTTTAAAATAATAATAAAAAATACTTTTTAATTTTAATCTCCACCTTTCATTTTATTTTTTGGTCAATCCAATGACCCAAATTAAAATCCATTTTTTACCCCTCCTCCCTCTCTTTTTAAATTTCATCTTCTCCAAAATTTTCCAACTTTTACAACTTTTACGATCCTAAAAAATTAACAAAAAGGCACCATTGTTGCTCTCTCTCAAAACTCTCAAATTTGTATTATTCTCATCTTATTCTTGAGAGAAGTTTTTCTTGTATTGTGAGGATAAAATTTTGTGAGCCAAATTTTGTATAGTCATTCTATTTAGAAAGTTTATTGTGTGTATTTAAAGTTTCAAAAACATTGTAACGGTTGGATCCTAAGCCGTGGAAAGGATTGGGTTTGCTTTTGAACCCGAAAAAGGAGCAATGTAGTAGTTTGACCCTCATCCGTGGAAGAGTCAAATGAGATTTTTAATTGAAATTCTAGTAGGCGCTTAGGAAAGTGGATGTAGGTCAAGTTTGACTAAACCACTATAAAAATTATGGCGTCTTCTTCTCTAACTTGTTCCTAATTATTTTTGCATTTAGTGTTAATTGCGCTCTTGTTTGTTGATATTAATTAAGTATATTATTACATACTTTTTAGGAAAATTATTATAAATAGAAAAAAGATCAAACTATTTACAAATATAACAAAATTTCACTTTCTATTTGTGATAGATCCCGATAGACTCAGATAGACATCTATCACTGATAAAAAGTAAAATTTCGCTATATTTGTAATTATTTTCAATAGTTTTTCTATTTTTGAAAACATCCCTAATTGTTATCAATCTTGATATTTAGCATCAATTAGGGTTTTTATTAATTTAATTTAAAAATTATTTAATTAGTTTAAATTGAGCATATTTAGGAAAAAGTTTAATTAAACCCTATTCACCCCTCTAGGGTTGCCATACTGGTCCAACATCTTTTTGTTATAATAGAAGGAGAAATGTAATTTAGATAAATGAAGGTCAAATAATAAAAACGAAGGGGCGTAAGGGGCATCGAATAAGAGGGGAGAGAAAAAAGATAGAGACTAGAGAAGCTAGTTAGTCATAGGTTGAAGTAGGGGGAGGGAGAGTAAAACTGAAGAGAGAGGGAGGTGATGAAGTGTAGGTAAATGGTAATTAATGACATTTCTTGATTTGTTTTTTCTTTTTTAAGGTAAGAGTGCTAATGCAACTTGTGAAAGTTTAGAGATATTTTTGTACTAATGAATTAATTGTTTCTATTCATATACTAATAGTAAGATTATTTTTTTATTTTTTATTTTAAAATTTTTAAGTCTAAAGTGTATTTTTAAAAGTTTTAAAAGTTCAAGAATATTTTTTAAACAAAACAATAACGATTTCCATCCAAAACAAAACAAACCATAAGAAAGTTTTAATTTGAATATTTTTGAAAATCTATAGTACTTTTGAAAATTTTGAGAGTTAAAAGAGTATTTTTAACATAAAATATAGAGTTCACCTGACACATTTTATAATTAAACCTAAGACTTTTCAATGAAGTCATTTGGAAAAAAAAATATTCTGTTAAAACTTATTGGAGAAAATGATAACTTGTAGAAATACAAGTTATTATATTCACCATTGGGAATAATTAGAGTAACTTTAGGGCTAAATGCATGATTTTGGCAGTTGAATTGTGTAATATGTATTACCATGCTTTGGCATCATTTACAAAAGAATATACCTGAGAAAATATTAACTTTTCTGTTCTTAACGCAGGATTAAGTAGAAAAGAAGCATAAATAATCCAAGTACCAGAGAAGAAACTGCTGCAAGAACAAAAGAAGTGAAAACCCATGCGTCAAGCCCAAGCGTTAAGACCATGCGTTGAGAAGAAAAAGCAGATATAGATGCCTTGGCAGTAGTTGTCGGTAGCTGTCATGTCAGTATATGAACAGATTACACATTATCAGAACATGGTAGAACCAATGGGTTGACGGTTTGAAAAGTCTGCGCAGCAGGGCATGCAAATTAATGCGGTGTCAGATCATCATGAGTTCACTTTTTCGACACCTATAAATAGCCCAAAGCTTCTCAATTGAAAGGAAGAGATAAACGAGTTCAAGAGGCGAAAGCTCTACACAAATTCTCCCTTACCATAACCAACCTCCATTTCAAGCTCTTTTGTGAGAAGGATTTTGAAAATTTTCAGAGTCATCTCCCAGTTGGTGAGGACCATCATCCTATGTCATTTATGTATCAGATAGCAACCATCTCAAGCCTTCATGAAGTAATATATTGCCAGTGGCGGCTTGACGTCTTCCATTTCTATTCTTTCTTCATTTTCCTCCTTCTAATTTATGCTTTGTTAATGACATTCGAGAAAATGGTTTATTTACTTAATATAAGTTTGATTGACGACTATCTTCCCCTCATTTCCATATTTAATACTTTACACCATGTTACTTGTATGTTGAATGAGTTAGATGTTAGAAGTTGGTTTTTCTTAAGCAATATCATTAGCTTGCATAGATTTGTCGGACAAACAAGTTTAAACAAGCACGATTGTCTAGCTTGAGAGAGTAGATGGTTAATCTTTAGCATTAATCAAGACTAGATGGGTTTCAGAGATCTAGTTCATCTTTTGCCAAAACAAACTTACCATGCATCTTAGAGATAAGACTAATGTGGCGTCGAAACATCGAAAGATGGATTCTCAAACCCAAAGTTGTAGGTATGTAAATACACTTAGATATGCATAAGTAACGACTAGCTACTGCGTTAACTCAATTGTATCGTATGATTCCATCATCATTCTCAACGCATGCTATCTGACTGTAAATGACATTTGACTAATATTCCCTGCGTCTACCTCACCATGCTAATTGTAGGAAATTGTATTTATTCTTTATGTATAGAGTTAGATGCATAAACTCCTTGAACATAATACTTGTACAGTCACCGCATAGATTATGTATTTAGTCTCAACGCCTAATTTATCAAAATCCCTGCGTTTAACCTTGAACTCACCAGGAATCCTATAGAAGCTTACACTTGAGTTTTTATAGGAAAACTTGCTGATTAATTAACATACTTGAATAATTCTCGACGCAAACTTTGTACTAAAATTATAACACCTAAAGAAGGCAACAAATTTTTGGCACTGTTGCCGGGGATTTGAATTAATAATTTAGGTTCTAAAATTATTTCTTGATCTATGCAGAAAATCTCTATCTTAGGCCGTACAGAGCGTTTTGCCGAATACGTATCTGATAGTTTATGAGGAAGGAAGAGCAGCCTTCGTTCATTTCTGACCCTGAGGTTGAGAGAACTTTTCGGGAAAGAAGCAAGACTCATCAAAGGCGGGGACAATTTTACCGAGAGAAGAAAATAGAAAATCAAGCGAACAACGCCAATCAGCCTTTGAGAGCTAACAACAATAGGGCTAACGTTGGACGAGACAATGAAGTGATGAACAATGCATTAGCCCAGACGCAACTTCAAGCTCAAATACAAGCTAAACAACTAACTCATCCAATTTCATTGGCGCATGATCGGAATCGTCTGATCAGGGACTATGCGTCGTCGATTTTGTATGACTTTTCACTTGGAATAATGCGAGCTGCATTCCAGGGTTTGAGGTTCGAGATGAAGTCGGTTATGATTCAGATGCTCCAGACAGCAGGACAGTTTGAGGGATCACCTGGTGAAGACCCCTACTCTCACTTGAAAAGCTTCATAGAAATTTGCAACACATTCGTCATTTCGAATATAACTGCTGATGAGATTCGATTGACGCTGTTCCCATTCTCCCTTAGAGATGAGGCGAGACAGTGGGCCTATTCTTTGGAACCAAGTGAGATTACCACTTGGAACCAAATGATAGAAAAGTTCATGAAGAAATTCTTCCCACCAACGGAAAATGCTCGAAGAAGAAGAGATATAGCCAACTTCCAGAAAAAAGATAGAGAAACCCTGAACAATGCTTGGGCTAGATTTAAACGGCTGGTAAGAAACTGTCCACATAATGGCTTTCCCGACTGTGTGCAAATGGAAATATTCTACGATGGATTGACCGAAGCATCTCAGACAGTTGCAAATGCTGCCGCAGCTGGAGGATTACTTAATAAAACCTACACTGAGGCTAAGGACATTCTCGATAGAATATTAAGAAATCATGAAGATTGGGAAGATCATGGCTATAGTCGATCAGGTCGACGGCAAAACAATGTGTTGGGAGCATCAGAGAATAACAATGTTGCTACATTACAAGCCCAAGTTGCTGCCATGACTAACTTGTTGCAAACCATGACCATAAATCAGTCAAATGCAGGAAGTGGTAGGCAAGTAAATGCAGTCAATCAGATGAATGCGACGGGATGCGTTAGATGCGGGGAGCCGCATGCGTATGAGGCATGCCCATAAAATCCTCAATCTGTATGCTTCATACGAAAAACCTGTACTCCAACACCTACAATCCCGGCTGGAGAAATCATCCCAATTTCTCATGGGATGGTAACCATCAGCCTGAGCAGCAAGGTGCTCCCATCCACGATAGGGGGTGCATCATCTGGATTCCACCATGGACATCAGAGGCAAAATCAACCACAACAGCATCAACCAACACCTAGTCCATCCTCATCTATGGAAGCTTTTCTGAAAGAATATATGAAGAAGAACGACGCCTTGATGCAAACCCAGGCATCGTCCATAAGGAATTTAGAGCTTCAGATGGGCCAGATCGCTGGAGAATTTAAGACGCGACAGAAAGGCTTTCTTCCGAGCAATACCGAAGCCCTACACTGTACGAGCAGTTCAGGAAAAGAACATTGTCAAGCTGTGACACTGCGTAGTGGAAGACTCATGAATGAACTCCCTCGCCCAGGGAAGAAAACTCTGACCAACAAGACTGAGAATCCTTCTAACCAATCAGACAACTCTCAACCAACAATCCAACCTCTTTCCATCCCTACAACTGAATCTGACAACCTAACGCAAAAAAAACAAGCTGATACGCAAATAATTTTATCAGGAAACGCTGCATCAACAAGCGTATCAACTGAGCTTCAAACACCTTCATACCCACTGTTGTGGATACAGATTGTAAAATGAAATTATATTGACGCAATGCGCAAGTTAAGCTACTATTATGCGTTTCACATACTATGCGTTTCACATACTATGTGTCTTACTATGCTTAATGCTATGCGTTTAAGATCTGTCAAGTTTTCCTATCCTTTACCCAAGTATAAGCAAAGGAATAGGTTTTCTCAGTGAGTCCGAGGTTGAACACAGGGACTATGCTGATTCTGTATTTAGTTGGATTATTTAGAGTTGTAGTGGTAACTAAAAATATTTGTAAGATGGGGTATGCGTCTAACTAAGAAAGCGATAACATGCACACTAAACTAAAATGTGGAAGATGGTAATGTATGCGACAATGTATGCGACACAGCAAAGTCAGCTAATTGAATTGTGTGAATGGATAAAAACAGGGTTCGGGTTGGTTAACATCTAACATCAGAATCGCATGGTGACAGTCTATTCAAACTTGCGACTCTTCTCCCGGTTGTCAGCCGCTATGCGTTATATGTCTATAATGCATAGGAGAGTGTTAAGTACCAAAGTTATTCCTATAGACAGGTAACACTTCTTGGCCTTGTCAGTTGAGTTCCACAATCACTTAACCTCTCGAGCAGTCAGATTATTACTACTTATGTCGATTAGCTAGATGGACATAAGCATCAGATTAAGTTTACAATTGACAAGATGCAATAGTTACACTATGGTTCTTATTTAGATGCTAACGCAACCCTTAACCCTTGAAAGATTAGTTACTCATGGATTCAAAGTAAAAAGCGGAAGATGTAGAGAAATGAATAGACATGGAAGAATTGTAGATTAATGAACGAATACAATTTTAGATAGCTCAATGTCTTGACACAAATCTAAAATCAAGCTAGGAAAACAAGACAGAAAGCAGGAAAAGGTGTCAATGTCTTGAGTCGCCGGAATGGAAGCGTGAAGTTCTGCTGTGAAGTGGTCAGGCGAAGGGAAGACTCTTCTCTCTCGAGATATTCGTCTCCGGTTGTCGTCTGGAGAGAACTCTGCTGTCACTTAGGAATTCTTTCGAGAATCAACAACCCTTTTTCATCTTGTAGGACTGCCCTTTTATAGATGCTGCGTTCGTAATCAATGGCAAATCTGCGTGATTGGAGGAAATTGATGTCGTGCGTCCATCTCGCCTAATTGCGTAATTCTCAGTTCAATTTAGATCCACCACTTTAGCCACAGATCATGCATGTCAATCTTTCGACAATCTCTTAAGATTTTGATCTGATTTTTCGCTGCCTTGTGTCTTTGGTTGTTATGCGTCCATGGAGAATTTTGGCAGATGTCAATGCTTCATAGGCTGCCAACACATAGTCCTGTGTTAAGAAGTCGTCAACGCATCTACAGATTGTTTGCGTTCCTGCGTTAAAACATGCGTTTTAGGCTAAAAAGTTATAAAATAATTATCTTCATCAAAATACAAGAGTAGAACGCAAAGGAAGATTTATTAATAAAATTTCATACAAACTAACGCATGATTCTCTATTTAATCTCTATTTTTCTAAGAGAAAGGCTATAATAACTTGTATTTCTACAAGTTATCACCCACAGAGGTTAAGGAAGAAGAAAAATAATGAAGGGCAGTTCAAATGCTTCTTGGATGTACTAAAGCAGTTGCACATCAACATCCCACTGGTGGAAGCGTTAGAGCAAATGTCCACCTATGCTAAATTTCTTAAGGACATATTGTTGAAAAAGAGAGGAATGGGCGAATACGAGACCATAGCCCTGACGCAAGAATGCAGTGCCATGGTCTGCGAACGCATCCCCACAAAGATGAAAGACCTAGTGAGCTTCACCATTCCTTGCTCCATTGGAGGAATTTACATAGGTAAGACGTTGTGTGACTTAGGGGCCAGCATTAACCTCATGCCTCTGTCAATATTCAAGAGATTAGGGATCACATCACAACCAACAACAGTTACTTTACAGTTGGCGAATAGATCCGCTGTGCATCCTAAAGGAAAGATAGAGGATGTGTTGGTAAAAGTAGACAGATTCATCCTCCCCGCAGACTTCATAATCTTGAATTATGACGTAGACAAGGATGTCCCAATCATACTTGGACGCCCGTTTCTATCAACGGGTTGTACCCTCATCGACATCCATAAGGGAGAGATCATTATGAGAGTTAATGATCAGAAAGTGATTTTCAACATTTTTAAAGTGTTAAAGTATCTAGGAGAGTAGGAGACCTGCTAGAGCCTCGACGCAAAGGACGAGTTCACTTAGATAAAGCTTGAAGAAGAGAGTAATGAAATTATTGCAAATCTGGATGCAGAGCAGCCTAAACAATGCTATGCTTTGGTCCATTCTATTTTTGAATCTTTGACCAATCAAACCGACCAACAAACAAAACCGTCTCTGGAGGAAGCGTTAGAGCTTGAGTTAAAAGTGTTGCCAACTCACCTGAAGTATGCATACTTAGGGAAAGGTAACACTCTTCCAGTCCTGCATTATCCCTTAATCTAGAATCAACTTTGTTGAATATTCTTAAGAAGCATATCTGAGCTGTTGGATGGACGCTGGCTAATATCAGAAGGATAAACCCCACATATTGCATGCATAAAATTCATTTAGAAGAAGCAAAGGACAGATCCATCGAGCCCCAAAGACGGCTAAATCCAGCAATGAAAGAAGTTGTGAAGAAAGAGGTGCTTAAATGGTTTGACGCAGGTGTCATCTTTCCCATCTCTGATAGCAAATGGGTAAGTCCTGTGCAATGCGTCCCAAAGAAAGGAGGTATTACTGTAGTCCCAAACAAGAACAACGAATTAATCCTTACCTGCACTGTCATGAGGTGGAGAATGTGCATGAACTACAGGAAACACAACGCGACGACAAAGAAGGATCATTTCCCATTGCCTTTTATTGATCAAATGTTAGATAGACTTGCGGGGAATGAGCTCTTCTGCTTCTTGGATGGCTATTCAGGCTACAACTAGATCATGATTGCTTTGGAAGAACAGGAGAAGACAACATTTATATGTCCTTATGGTACATTCGCATTTCGACGCATGCCGTTTGGATTATGTAACACCCCAAGCACCTTTTAGCGGTGTATGATGGCGATCTTCTCGAAAATTTTAGAAGAATCGGTGGAGATATTCATGGATGATTTTTCGGTCTTCGGAAATTCATTTGACGCTTGTCTAGCCAATTTGGAGAAAGTATTAAAAAGATGCGAGGACACCAACTTAGTGCTAAATTGGGAAAAATGCCATTTCATGGTGAATGAAGGGATAGTCCTCGGTCACAAAATATCCAAGAAGGCCCTTGAAGTCGATCAGGCCAAAATCGAAGCCGTGGAGAAGCTACCGCCTTCTACAAATGTAAAGACATTTCGCAACTTCTTAGGGCATGCAGGTAGAAGGTTCGTTAAGGACTTCTCCAAAATTGCACAACCTTTAAGCTCATTGCTAGAGCAAAATCGACCCTATATCTTTGATGAATAATGCCTCAAGGCGTTTGAGACTCTGAAAGCATCTCTGGTGTCAGCACTAATTTTAATCGCCCTAGATTGGTCGCAGCCGTTCGAATTAATGTGCGAAGCTAGTGACTATGCGATGGGAGCTGCGTTGGTTCAACACAGAGATAGAATTTTGCATCCTATAGCCTACACTAGCAAACTTTCAACGTAGCTCAAGAAAATTACACCACTACAGAGAAAAAGTTGCTGGCAATAGTGTTGCTGTTGAAAAATTCAGAGCATATCTTCTAGGGTCAAAAGTCATCATTCACACTGACCACTCAGCTATCCAATACTTGATGACTAAAAGATGCTAAGTCGAGGCTCATCCGATAGGTTCTGTTTCTTCAAGAGTTCGACACATAAATAGTTCATTGAAAAGGTACAGAGAACAACGTGGTAGATCATCTTTCCAGACTGGAGAATATGGAACACGGTCGAAAGCAGCTAGATGTTAACACAAATTTTCTAGACGAGGTTGTACTCAAAATCACTGAATTTGCGCCATGGTATGCAGATATTGTCAACTTCTTGGTATGCAAGCAATTTCCTAAAGATTTCAACGCACAGCAGAAGAAGAAGTTGAGGCATGATGCAAAGTTCTATTATTGGGACGAGCCCCAACTCTACAAAAGGGGGTCGGATCACATTTTCAGACTCTGCGTCCCAAAGACTTCGTATCAATGCATCCTGTCTCAATGTCATGACTCCCCTTATGGAGGACATTTTGGAGGATAGCGAACTGAAACCAAGGTCTTACTGAGCGAATATTTCTGGCCAACTCTTTTCAGAAATGCTAGGGACTTTGTGATCAGGTGCGACAGATGTCAACGCACCAGAAATATCTTGAGTCGAAACGAAATGCCACTGACCTCTATCTTAGAAGTTGAGCTCTTTGACGTATGGGGTATTGATTTTATGGGCCCATTTCCGCGATCAAATGCCCACAACTACATACTGGTACCTGTGGATTATGTATCAAAATGGATCGAAGCAATTTCTTGTCCAAAGAACGATGCGGTGACAGACTCAAATTTTCTTCAGAAGAACATTTTCACGAGATTTGGAATGCCAAAAGCCCTGATTAGCGACGAAGGTAATAAAATTATTTCCAAGTTGCTAATCAAATACAATGTACATCATAGGGTGGCAACTGCATACCACCCGCAGACAAATGGGTAGGCAGAAATTTCCAATAGAGAGTTGAGAACTATTTTGGAAAAAGTAGTTAACTCCTCTCGAAAGGACTGGGTGTTGAAATTAGACAAGGCATTGTAGGCATAACGAACAACATTCAAGATGCCTCTTGGAATGTCACCGTACACCTTGGTCTTTGGAAAGGCATGTCATTTGCCCTTGGAATTAGAGCATAAGGCATTGTGGGCAGCCAAGAGATTGAATCTGGACTTGAAGGTAGTTGGAAAAGTGCGTCAGCTTCAATTGAATGAATTGGAGGAATGGAGACTACAAGCCTACGAGAATGCAAAGATCTACAAAGAGCGAACAAAGCGTTGGCACAATCAACGCATCAGTAAGAAATCTTTGCATGTAGTTCAAAAGGTCCTTCTTTTTAACTCAAGACTGCGTTTATTTCCAGGAAAACTATGAATAAGATGGTCTGGTTCTTTTGTGATCAAAGAAATCTTTCCTCATGGTGCTGTTGATAACTTGTAGAAATACAAGTTATGATAGCCTTTTTCTTAGAGAAATAGAGATTAATAGAGAATCATGCGGTAGTTTATGCTGAAATTCTACTAATAAATCTTCCTTTGTGTTCTACTCTTGTAATTTTATGAAGATAATGATTTTACCACTTTTTGAGCCTAAAATGCATGTTTTAACGCAGGAATGCAAACGATGCGTTGACGACTTCTTAACGCAGGACTATGCGTTAGCAATCTGTTCTTCATGGACGCATGATTTGAAAGGAACGCGAACAACCTGTAGACGCGTTAACAACTTCTCAACGCAGGATTATACGTTAGCAACCTATGACGCATTGGCATCAACCCAACTCTCCCAACGCATAAGATGCAAGGCGCGGAAAATCAGATCAGAATCTTGAGAGATTGTCGAAAGATTGACATACATAATCTGTGGCTAAAGTGGTGGATCTTAATTGACCCGAGAATTACGCAATCAAGCGAGATGGACGCATGATATCAATCTCGCCGCCAATCAAGCAGATTTGCCATTGATTGCGAACACAACATCTATAAAAGGGCAAACCTGCAAGATGAGAAAGGGTTGTTGATTCTCGGAAGAATTCCTAAGTGACAGCAGAGTTCTCTCCAGACCTCAACCGGAGACGAATAGCTCGAGAGAGAAGAGTCTTCCCTCCGCCTGACCACTTCACAGCAGAACTTCACGCTTCCATCCAGGCGACTCAAGACATTGACGCCTTTCCCTGCTTTCCATCTTATTTTGCTATCTTGATTTTAGATTTGTGTCAAGACATTGAACTTATCTAAAGTTGTATTCCGTTCATCAATATATATTTCTTCCATGTCCACTCATTTCTTTGTACTTTCCACTTGTTACTTTGAATCCATGAGTAACTAATCTATCAAGGGTCTAGGGTTGCGTTAGCATCTAAATAAGAACCATAGTGTAACTATTGCATCTTGTCAATTTCAAACTTAATCCGATGCTTATGTCCATCTAGCTAATCGATATAAGTAGTAATAATCAAACTGCTCGAGAGGGTAAGTGATTGTGGAACTCAATTGACAAGGCCAAGAAGTGTTACCTGTCTATAGGAATAACCTTGGTTCTTAACACTCTTCTATGCGTTATAGACAACCGAGAGAAGAGTCTATCACCATGTGTTTCCGATGTTAGATGTTAACCAACCTGAACCCTGTTTTTATTCATTCATTCAAATCATTAGCTGACTTTGCTATGTCGCATGTATTTCCATCTTCCACAACTTAGCTTAGTGTACATATTATCTCTTTCTTTAGATTAGAAACAAACACCTCTCAACTTATTTCTTGGTTACCACTGCAACGCATATAATCCACTTAAATATAGAATCAACATAATCCCTGTGTTCGACCTCAGACTCACCGAGAAAACCTACTCCTTTGCTTATACTTGGGTAAAGGATAGGAAAACTTGACAGATCACCAACGCATCGCATTTAAGCATAAGTAAGACGCATGGTATGTTCAACGCATAGTATGTCAACGCATAATCATGGCTTACTTGCACCTGCGTTTGTAAATTTCCATTTCACAATTGCATACACAACAGCTGTACAGCTGATGAATGAAGACGACACCAACACATTCAAGGTCAATGGTCAACGCATGAAATCGTATTATGGAGAATGCCTTGAACGAGACAAAGTAGCCGTTGACCTGGAAAAGATAGAATGAGGACAAGATGGATGCGTCCTATGTTGACAATAAACACATATATCCCAGGGACGCTTCCTAACTTTTGCACTTTATTTTCTTTTATTCCTTTCTACATTTTTAACTCTTTCCGCATTATTTTTGTCCTTTTCTTTTCTTTATTTGTTATTATTTGCTTTGAAAAGTTTTTGTTTGGATGCTATCTATATCATTCTTTGATGAGAATAAATTGAACTCTTTCCGAAATATTAATGAAACTCGGATAATTACAAGGCGTCAACATTAAAACAATGTGACACGCTTAACTCGACGACTGAGGGGGAAGGGGATCTGAAGCGATTTAATCAGATCATGAGATTTGAAAAGATCGCGATCAAATCAAGAATTCGACAAGCTGACTGCACGTTCGTTGGCTGACTCCGACTGGTGTCAGACCATTTAATTCAGCTATGATGGCACGCATCAAGCCGATAACCCACGTGCCCAACTAAAACCCTATATAAATCCTTCTTCGCCCCTTTTTCGAGTTTACGCTTTCATTCTCTCTAAAATATCCGACGACTACTGCGATTTCCGGTGAAGTCGAAAACCCTTTCAAACTTTCGATTCTTACCCATTTTTCGCTCTTCTATAGACAAACCTTTTCCATGGCTTCCCAACAACCCACCTTCTCTAAAAGCCCTAAACCAATTGCCTCCCGAAAAGGTCGATATTGCCTCATCCTCGAGGCATGGTGTCACACCCCCTCCCAGGTATCCTCCTAATGCAGGAGTGAGTGTGATGACAGCAGACACCGACCCTCTTACAGCATCCACTGCCAACCTTAAAACTTGACCATCATCTAATAAGCAGTTACACAATAATTGAACTACATACTTTAAAATCGGAGTTAAGTTTTCACAACAGCCATGCTTCCTCAAAACGATATACAATTACAACTATTTCTAAACAACTTTCTTAACCCTCTTTATATGTACAACACTTGAATAAGTTCAAATATTTACAAGTTTCAAAATACTAGACACTGAAGACGGGCCCAGACGAGAATCTTGTATAGGCTAAGCACCCTGGACATGCTCGCTACCTGAAAAACAGAGAAACAAGGAAAACATGAGCTAAATTGCCCAATGAGTGTCTAGTTTAAAGTCCTCCTTAAACAATGTATGCAAAACATAGAAGAAAAGAAAAGAAGAGAAGAAGGAAGTTGCATCTGGCAAACAAGCAGCCAAGACGGTCCCCAGAGAAGCCGAGTTTCTTCGTCATATGGCAGAGATTACGGCGGAGTTTGAAATTGAGTTGGAAGGAAGTGATACAGAGAGGCTCTCTAAAGCCGAACGCATTAAGAGAAATCTGAAAAAGATTAGGGAGGAGAAGAAGAAGGAAAAAGAGGTAGCAATAAGCAAGGAAAGGCTACCGAAGAAAAAGAAGAGGACTGAGGTTGCTAAGGCACCTGTAGTCATTATAAAGGATTTGGACGCAAGCGGAGCAAGGAGAACGCGTGCTAGTCCCACCAATAAGAATGAGAAGGGAAAAGAGAAGATTGTTGAGGAACCATCAAAGGAGGCGGTGAAGGGCAGAAAAAAGCAGTTCAACAGGCTCCATGCTAAAGTGGGGGTTTTGCTAGTCCCACCAATAAGAATGAGAAGGGAAAAGAGAAGATTGTTGAGGAACCATCAAAGGAGGCGGTGAAGGGCAGAAAAAAGCAGTTCAACAGGCTCCATACTAAAGTGGGGGGTTTTTCCCCCAAACCGATTGAGCTGCCTGCCTTCATTATTCAAGGAGTAGACACGATGAGTTGGAGGCAATTTTTTGAAAGTGCCCAAGTCATCCAACCCATCGTTGTTTGATGATGTGGTGATTTCCTTTGAGCCTTAGGAGATTAATGGGTTGTTTGATCTTCCCGATGTTGCGGCGGCAGATGGTAATAGAATCGTGTCAATGGCAACAGAAGCCCAAATGCATGATGCCCTCAAGACTATCGCAAAATTGGGGTCAAAATGGAACACTTCCCCAAAGAGCATTCATACATTGGCGCCAACTTGCTTGATTGTCAAGGCCAACCTATGGCTCTATTTCATCAAGCAGTCGCTCCTCCCCACCACGCATAACACCTCAATATCAAGGGACCATGCCATGGTCATCTATTGCATCATGCGGTGGATTCGGCTAGATGTGGGACGTGTTATTGCCCCACAAATTCGGGGGATGTTCTTCAAGCCTAGGGGTCAGTTGTTTTTCCTCTTTCTTGTGACACGACTGTGAGCCAACGCAGAATTCATGGAGGACCAGTCACAGTAGTAAATGAGGTCCTTTCAGCCCAAAGTCTGAGAACAATATTGAAGGACTCCTCGCATCTGCTTGAGGCGGCCAAGCAAAGAAGAGACCTGCCCAGTCACAAGAACCATCATCCCCTCAGTCTCCACAACCCAAGAAGAGGAAGCTTGTCATGAAGCATTTTGAGATTCGGGAGTCGAGTTCACAACCCACTGAAGTCAAAGAAACTGTTCAGCTCGACATCGAAAGACAAGCTTTGACTGTTTACACTCCTCTCATTAACCAAACCACTGAGGAGCCCTCTTCACGTTCCCTTTCTCCTTCTCCTTCCCCTAAAATCCAAAAAGAGCTACTTACGACTCCTACCACCCAATGCAGCCTTCCTTCGCCTCTCTGCCTTCCTGTCGCAGACTTAAACTTGAGTTGAAGAAAGTGTTGCCGCCTTCTTCACCTCACCTGGAGTTAACCCTCTCCTACCTCAACCATCTACCTTTCAAGAGGCAACTCCATCCCAACCACCACCATCTGTTGAGCCAACCCTGACTCTGGATCCTAAGGAGTCAGCGCCCCTTCAAGTCTCCCCACCTTGCCATGAACCTCAACCTTCCAATCTTCCAACTACACCAATTACCAAAAATTTTGCTCGTCCAACGCCTCGCCCAACACCAACCTTTCAACCGCAGGCAGAAGCAACTACCAGCACGCATCCTCAAGAAGACCCATATCACTTACAGCATGCCTCTGCTCCCTGCAGTTTGTTGATATGGGTCTGGATGACTTGCTGTGGTACTTGGATGATGGGATCTTTCACCCCATCATGGGAGATCTGGATGAATTTCAGCGCAAGGAGATGGAACTTCTCCAGCAGCAAGAGGAGTTGGCTCAACAAATCTCACAGTTAGGTTAGCAAGTGACTCAGATGGCGCAGCAACAATCGGAGCTTAAGAGTTTTGTTCAATGCCAAGCTCAGCGTCAAGACGAACAATTCCGCACTATGATGAATTACATCTATGTAGATTTCGTTCAGCACAACCCAGAACCAGTTATTCCTTCTTCCCTTCAGCAACCCTTTCAGTTCAATGATCCAAATCCTCCCCCTGCGGACAACAATGACAACAACCCGGGGAGAACTTAAATTTGAGGGTGTTCCTTGGGATTTTCTTTCTTTTCTTTTATGTTTATTATTTTGATTCTTTTGTAAATAGTACAACGCAGACTAAATTTACATCAACACAACATTTGATTCAAGAATTGCTCTTTGTTCTCTTTAGTTTGTGCTTTCATTTATTTCTTGCTTTATTATTTTCTCTGCCTTGTTTTTGTTTTTGCGTCCAATCTCAATGATAAAATTTATGCACTTCACCTGTAAACTCATTGAAACAAAAGGATTAACTCACAAGCCTTAGGATATTACACTTCATAAAATACTTCTAAAAAGTTAGTATGCGTGCAAGCTTTGCCTTAAACCTCTTTTACAAAAATTTTCTAAGTCAATCTCATAACTCGATTTCAGCAATGAAAACCTTGCTGCCTTCAAAATTTGGGGGTGGGAAAGGTTTGAGCCATGCGTTTTGAATTCATAAAATTTCTAAAAAAAAAAATAATTTAAAAAAAAGTATATTTCCTTTGGACAAACAACTCCGCTGACAGCGCATAAAATTAGTCTGTTAAGAGTTGAGTTGAGAATGACTCTTGCTTGATGTTGGCTGCCTCCATGCACCCCATAGCTGGTATGTCAAAACGAAGGTGAGAGGCCAAGATCAGCGAAAAATGAATAAACGATACCATTGTCGACGCAACCAAAAAAGAACTCGATAAGTGTCGAGTTGTGAAAGGGTATTTGCTTGATGTTGGCTACCTTCATGCACCCCATCGTTGGTATGTCAAAATGAAGGTAGATAGCCCGGATCAATGCAAGTCCAGTAAAAAAAAAAAAGAAAAAAAAAAGAAAAAGGAACCATAAAGAGAAACTTTAAGAAAATGAATTCTAAGGCACATTATTAAAATAAGGACATCGGATTGGCTGGAAATGAGTAAGGGTATTTTTGAGGATTAAGCTTGCCACATCTAAAATTTAGAAGTTTTCCAAGTGCCAATTGAAAAAGAACTTGGTGTGGTTATCTGATTATCGATATAGTCTAGAAATAGAAGGCATGTTGAGAGATTGAGCTTTTACTTAAACTTGGGGGGTAGAAATTAATAAGTCTCTAAATGATTGCTTGAGGACAGGCATTATTCTAAATTTGGGGGTGTGATAACTTGTAGAAATACAAGTTATTATATTCATTATTGGGAGTAATTAGAGTAACTTTAGGGCTAAACGCATGATTTTGGCAGTTAAATTGTGTAATATGTATTACCATGCTTTGACATCATTTACAAAAGAATATACCTGAGAAAATATTAGCTTTTTTGTTCTTTACGCAGGATTAAGTAGAGAAGAAGCATAAATAACCCAAGTACCAGAGAATTAGCTGCTGTGAGAACAAAAGAAGTGAAAACCCATGCGTCAAGACCATGCGTTGAGAAGAAAAAGCAGATACAGACGCCTGGGCAGTAGCTGTCGGTAGCTATCATGTCAATATACGAATGAATTACTCGTTATCAGAACATGGCAGAACCAATGGGTTGACAATTTGAAAAGTCTGCGCAGCAGGGCATGCAAATTAATGCGGTGTCAGATCATCATGAGTTCACTTTTTCGACACCTATAAATAACCTAAAGCTTCTCAATTGAAAGGAAGAGAGAAATGAGTTCAAGAGGCGAAAACTCTGCACAAATTCTCCCTCACCATAACCAGCCTCCATTTCAGGCTCTTTTGTGAGAAGGATTCTGAGAATTTTCAGAGTCATCTCCCAATGGGTGAGAACCTTAATCCTATGCGATTTATGTATCAGATAGCAATCATCTCAAGCCTCCATGAAGCAAGACATTGTCAATGGCGGCTTGACGTCTTCCATTTCTGTTCTTTCTTCATTTTCCTCCTTCTAACTTATGCTTTGTTATTGACATTCGAGAGAATGGTTTATTTACTTAATATAAGTTTGATTGACGATTATCTTCCACTCATTTCCATATTTAATACTTGACACCATGTTGCTTGTATGTTGAATGAGTTAGATGTTAGAAATTAGTTTTTTCTTAAGCAATATTAAGTATGTTTACTTCATGATTAATGCATATCATTAGCTTGCATAGATTTGTTGAACAAACAAGTTTAAACAAGCACGACTATCTAGCTTGAGAAAGTAGATGGTTAATTTTTAGCATTAATCAAGACTAGATGAGTTTCAGAGATCTAGTTCATCTTTTGCCAAAACAAACTTACCATGCGTCTTAGAGATAAGACTAATGTGGTGTTGAAACATCGAAAGACGGATTCTCAAACCCAAAGTTGTAGGTATGTAAATACACTTAGATATGCTTAAGTAACAACTAGCTACTGCGTTAACTCTATTGTATCGCATGGTTCCATCATTATTCTCAACGCATGCTATCTGACTGTAAATGACATTTGACTAACATTCTGTGCGTCCACCTCCCTATGTTAATTGTAGGAAATTGTATTTATTCTTTATGTATAGGCTTAGATGCATAAACTCCTTGAACATAATACTTGTATAGTCACTGCATAGATTATGTATTTTGTCTCAATGCCTAATTTATCACAAATCCCTGCGTTCGACCTTAGACTCACCAGGAAACCTATAGAAGGTTACACTTGGGTTTTTATAGGAAAACTTGCTGATTAATTAACATACTTGAGTAATTCTTGACACATACTTTGTACTAAAATTATAACACCTAAAGAAGGCAATAGAAAGTTGACGTATCATTAAATTATCATATATATATATAAAGCCACCTAATATTCTCCGGCTTCTTATAATTAATTTATATCAACATGTAAATTTACATATTTTTGCATGTTTATTCACTAATCAAATCTCATTTTCATCCTACTTTCATTTGTGAACATTGGGTGATTTTGTGTAGTTTAATTAAATTAACTAAATTGGTTGAAAAAAAAGACAAAAAAAAAAAAAAAAAGCAAAATTTTGAATTGAGATTTGGTTGACAAAATGCTCCAACTCATTTTGAGCTTAAGCAAATTTTGACAAAATTTCAAAATTAAAATAAAATTCATTAAAAAGAAAATTGCAAAATGGAGTAAAGTTTTTGGGTTTTAAATATCCTTTTTTTTTTTTTCTCTTCCACAAAACTCTAGCCACCACTTTGATTAACCCTCATTTTCTCTTAAAAAAAACTCTAGCCTCCACACCCATTTTTTTTTTCTTTTCTCATCAAACACCAATCCCTTCTTTCTCAATAAAACCCCTAGAGAGTCTTTATCCACAACCCCAAAAATCCTCATTTTCTCTTCCAAAACAACTATACCCCAAATCCCCTCTTCTTTAGAAACGTTAGAGCCTCCATCTTTACATACATCAATGAAGAGTTCCACAAAAAAAAATAAAAAAATAATGTCAAGAATCCAACACACAAGAAAGACTCTAACTTAGTTTGAGGTGCATTGGTAGGACTTTGGTCCCAAGAATCCATGCTACAAACAACAAGAGAGTTTAGTGTTTTGGATTTCAACCTTCTTTTTTCTTCCTTTTTATCCTTCAAGCTCTCCTAAAAGGGAAAAAAAAAAAAAAAACTAAAGGATTAGATATTTGGTGATTATTCTTGTTCTTATTTCTCTATTTTCTTTTTCTTTACAATTATTTATTTATTGTCTTGTGAGCTTCTCTTTTATTTACTTATATATATTGCTTAACATCTTGTTGTTTATTTATTTATTTTTTACTCATTGTTTGTTTTTACTTTTTTTTTCTTGTGAGTTTCTTTTTTAGTAACTATATAAGTGAGATTAATAAAAAAAAAAAAAAGAAAAGAAATAGAGTGTTTAGAGTGGAAGAGAAGAAGGGAGTAAAATAGATGGGAACAAATAGATAACTTAGTTTAAAAAAAAATTCAATTTGGTTAATATTATTATTTGGTTTCTTTATTATTTCTTTCCTTTGTTAGTTTATTCTTAAACTTTATTCTTTATATATTTATCTTTATTTTTTTGTTCATAATTAGAATTTTGATTTATTTTAGTTTGATTATTGTTTCTTTAGCACTTTCTCATTTTTTTTATATGCATATTTAAATATTGTATTTTTTCTTCCTTTTTTGTGGTCAATTTAATATATTATTGCTAATAGTTGATAAAATTTGTTAATATTTTTAATTAATTTTCCTTTAAAAAAAAACCATCCGACAATGGATTCTAGAAGTACTTGGGAGTTTGATTTTTTAAAATCTTGAGGTGAGGAAATCGATTCTTTGGGAGTCCAAAATCGATTTCCAATATGTTTTATTAAACTTTTAATATATTTGTAAATATCCTTGTTTGTTTATTCATTGCTTTAAATTTATTATTAAATTATATATTTTATCAATGTAACTTTACAAATTTAAATTAATCTCATTTTTTGTAAAATTTCTCTAGCATTTTCAACACTTTGAAGTTTATTTGCAAATCGTTAATATTTAATCCCTTTGACGGATTTTGAGAAAATGTACTAACTTCTCACTTTCTTGAGGTGAGAAATTTTTCCTCAATTATAATATAGTCAAATTGATGGAATTTGTTCCACTTATTTTATGGGATTATTGCTTCAAATATTGGATTACTGAGGGGTAAAATAACACATCATTTTTAAAAAAACAATTAAGGAATATTTTCAATTCAAGATTTAGAATTTGACCACTCCCAAACCTAACTCTAGTTTTCACATGCCATTTTTATCAGTTTTTATTACAAAATATGTTTACTTCTTCGGTGTCCAATCACATCGTAAAAAGGATTGGTGACGATTTCTTTTTATTTTCTAATAGAATTAACCCCTTTTCCTCACTTTGGCTGCTCCAAGTTGTCTCGAGCACGTGTCGACAAAATATATATATATATATATATATATATATATGTTTCTTTTGTTGAACACGTGACATGCCATTTGAACATAACAACTTAACCCGTTGATCATGTCAAATAAATTGAATTTGGATGAGAGATAGTTTAGGTTTCATAGGCCAAATAGCATTTAAATAGCAAATCTCCTTATTAATACAATGGTACAATAATGATTCTATTATAAATATTAGAACAAATTAGATGTCCATTATATAAATGGCTTAGTGGCTAAATGTCACACCTTACTTTTAAAAATCAATGCGTTGAAGAACCTATAAAGAAAAGAAGTAAAAGACCATGTTGGACGCATGGTCAGGACTAAGGAAGAATACTATAGCAAACTGAGTAACGTATAGACTATTAGCAAGGGATGTTCTTGGGTGTTGGATAAAGTGGAAGGATGAGAAGTAATCTCAAAGATTGGAGCAAGAGGTGGATGCATACTAAATTATCATCAAAGAAATATTTTTACAAGGAGAACGTTAAATGAATAACCTTGGATTACAAGCACAAGAACGCATAGAGAAATCAAGGAATCTTCAAGGATAGGAGAAAGATCATGGACGCATGATAGCATGTGGTTCAGGCTGACGCATGGTATTATGCAGTAAGAAAAACGCATAGTAGTGTGCGTGTCACACCCTACTTTTTAAGAAACGATGCGTTGAAGAATTTATGAAGAAAAGAGGTAAAAGACCATGTTGGACGCATGGTCAGGGCTAGGTAGCGCATGGTAAGGGTGGACGCATGGAAGTAAATCGAGAATAGAAAGAAGTGAAGCGAATAAGCAAGAAAGGAATAAAGTTAAGTTGTGAAGTGTTGAAGAAGGTTGTGAAGTAAACATAAAAACTAGAGTATGTGGTGAAAACATGCTAATCTATCTTAAGAGATAGTTTAATTGCAAGGAAAAAGATTAAAAGAATACCCTTGAGAATAATCAAGGAATGTTCAAGGATAGGAAGATGGTCATGGACGCAGGATGAAGGTAAACGCGATAGGACCAATGCGTAGAGAAAGAGCTTGAGAAGGAGTCGTTGTGAACATAAGAAGGAGTTGGACGCATGGTATGATGCGATGAGATACAAACACAGTATTGGGCGTTTGTCATTAACGCCTAGTAGCATTGTGTAAGCACTAGTTTATTATAGTGCGGCTATGCGTTGAGGATGATCACGAATGGTTGTGAACTGAAATAGTCGCCGCGTTGGCGGAGGAAGAAACGTACTTGGCTTACCATGCGTTGGTAAGGTTGTTATGCGTTGAGGTCCCTACGCATTGAAGACAGAGTTATCTTTACGCGTCGAAGAGTAGTATAGTTGGCTGAGAGTTAGAAAAGTGAGTAGTGAAGCTCAAATCTTAAAGAAAACTCAATGAACGCATGAGGGTGTTGTGTTGAATAAAAGTTGTTCATTGGAAATGTTGGACGCATAAGATAAGCTTATAGAGGCCAGGTGGCTTCGTATGGATTTGACACCTTATCAATAGGAGGTGTTGAAGGCATGTCAAGTGTTTCATGCAAGGTGACATTTGGACTAATGCATGGTTAATTAAGCATGCAGCGAGGCATGTGGCAAACAAGTGGCAAAAGGAGAGGAAAAGTGGGGTGGCATGCTCCCTATAAATAGAACTTTGAGGAAAAGGAGCGACTGATGACTCTGGGAGAAGAAATTTGGAGAGAAAGAGAAGTAGGCAGCAAGAACGTCCGTTGTAGGAGTATGGGGCCAAGAAAGAAGGGTGAACGCGGCGTCCAAAAGTTAGGTGATGCGTTCAAGTTTGATGCGTTCAAGTGGACCTTACGTCCAAGAGAGGTCGACGCATCCCAAAAGAGAAAGAAGAAAGGCTGTACTTGGCGGTAGTTGCCAACCTTGCGTTGAAGGCAGGGTTGCGTCCAACCGAGCTGATAGAGGAAATGGAGCCTTGTGTTTCTGAGATTAGAACGCTGCGTCCATGAAGCTCGGGAAGAGGAAATAGAGGAAAGGAAGAAGAAGTATTCTTTGGCAAGTACAGGTGAGTAACACCTGCGTTTTACAAAAATATAAATGAGTTCTTTATAAATATGATTATATGGTTTCAAATGAAATAAAGCATGTGTTTCACTTGAAAACTTTGAAAATGCTGGGTATTCGCTATGAGATATAAAACGAATGGTGATTGGTTGAAACATGTTTTTCATGAAATTCCTGAAGAGCATGGTGTTATATGTTTTCATAAAAAATTTGGAAATACACTTGTATGATAAGCAAGCTGTTTGATAATTAAAGTTTTGAATTGAGTATTGGAAGTGGTTACTCATAGCATGGTATAGCTATTGAACGTTTATGTTGTGTTAATGAGTTTAAAGATTATGAGATGTATTAATTTAAAGTAACCCATGGCTGAGTGACCCCGTGTGAAGGCCTATGGGAGATATGTTATATGATACTCAATGCTGAGGGACCACGAGAGAAGGCACTTGAGTAGTTGAATGAGACGGATTCCAATGCTGAGGGACCCTGTGTGAAGGCATATGAAAATCCGAAACATGATAGCCAAGTGTTGAGGGACTACGAGTGAAGGCACTTGAGCAATGGTTGACAATGAAGCACAGTGCTGAGGGACTATATGTGAAGGCACTTGAGGGATTGGAAATGCCGAGGGACGAAGTGTGAAGGTATTTGAGTATGTGATTGAGGAAATTTGACGTTGAGAAGCGTAGAGCACTGCTCCGCCTCAATTAGGGATAATGATTATGGAATGAGTGAAGTTTTGAGTATTTACCCTAAAACAATTAGGCATATTTTATGATGAAGTTTGAACATTAACTAATATGATCTGAAGCGTTATATTCTATGTGAGAATTACCAGTTTTACAGTTTGATTATATTGTTTTCTAATAACTGTTACTCACTGAGCCGTTAGCTCATTCTTTTAAATTTTTTCCATTTTCAGGTAGCATGACAGTTCCCGTTGCCGATCGAAGTCGAGGTTTGTCAAGAGCATGTGAATTGGTGAGGTTGACAGTGGGTTACGTGACAGAGTAGTCGGTAACTACTGTCTTCACATCTCTTTTCGAGCTATGGAGGATAATCCGAGAGGGGGTGTGACAAGTTGGTATCAGAGCATGGTTTACGAAAACCTGGGGGAAGTCAGGTGATGCTTAGTGATTGTTTGAAAGGAAAATAAAGAGTAAAGTTTAAGTACTAGAATGTTTAGGCGACAAACCTCGACGGCAACGTGTAAGCAGAACTTGGAATGCTACCTGTAGTTTCTGAGAGGAAGACTCAGTGTGGTAAGTGTAAGCCGGAAGTCGCAATATAGTAAAATTGCGGGGAAAATTGATCTGGACAATCGGGCAAGCTAAGGCAAGTAAATGCCGAAACTTTGTAAGCTATCATAAAGCTTAGAAAAGTTTTAAAAGAAAATCCATAAGGTATGAATTTAAATTAAAAGTTTATTGAATAATTCAGTGGTTAATTAAATGATGATGAGAGCGTATAAGAAAATCCCGGAAAGGGAATAACGAATAGAAGGAATATATGCCTGTGTAAATTTTGGTCAGATTGAAGAGTACTATGCGTTGAGATGAAAGGAAAGGGAGAAAATGTTTATGTTAGAGAAAATTATGGATTAAAGATGAGCTATAAGTTAACTTGAAAGAAATCATGATAGATGATGTGGAATATAGGTGACAATTTGATGAATTAAGAATATAAGAGAATTTGAGTATTACAGCTATGCTTGAAGCGAAAGTATGCGACAAAGAAGGCTAGATGAACGCATGGTATTAAAAAGGATATTTATTCAAGGAATGAAAATTTGAAAGGATAGTCGGAAATTAATCACGAATTAGACATACTTGGAAGGAACATCCTCACGGATGGCGAGGTATGAACATATGATATTCTGGTTGAAGGAAAATTGATTTAGTAATGAAATGCTAGAAAAGGAAAACAATGATTTAAGGGAAGAGTTAATCGCATGGTTCACGTGTAGTTTGAGAAATTGCCAAGCGATGAAAATAGACTCAGATGGTGACAAGGTAAATAGGATAATGTAGAATGCGTTGATGATAAGAGATTGGTTAGAATTATCATGTGGGAAGAGTGTCATGCATTGGAAAAGTTAGTATGCGTTAGAAAATGGCAATTTAAGAAAAATAGTGCGTTGTGTATTGTGGAGAAATAGTGCGTGGAAGTAAAGGAATAAGAGTTATGAGCATTGACCATGGCTACGCGTTGGTAAATTTAGTATGGGAAGCTATTATATAGAGAAGGAAGTAGACTGTTACCATAGCAAGACGGAAGAGTAGTTAATGTTATGTTAGACGTTGAAAGGTGTCACTATGCGTTGGAAGTGAACGCATAATGAAGAAGGAATCTGATCAAAGATTGTATTAAACTTACCATACGTTGTTAAGAATACTTTGAATTGGAGAGTAGTTGTTTGCGATAGACAGTAATTATGCGCTGAAGGTTAGCGATGTATTGATAAACCATGCGATGGACAGTAGCTATGCGATGGGCAGCAACTATGCGATGAAGGTTTGTTATAAAGGATCGTTGTGCTGATCAGGAAGTTCTTAAGTATAACATGTACAAAAGAGGTCGTGTTGAAAGTTGCGGTAATTGGAAAATTTGTTATGTGTTGAAGGGGTTCTGTGCGTTGGCAAGGCGATGCGTTGAGAACTGAAGTTTATAATGGTTAAGGATTGAGAAATAACTTTTTAGGAAGCGTCCTATGAGTTAACCAGAAGAGACTAAGGTTAAGCATTTGATGTATTATAAAGGTAAAAACAATGCTAAAAGAAGGAAATAAGAAATGAGTGGTTATTAGAAAAATTGCAAAGGAAACGGTTAAGTATGAGAAAGGCGTAAAAGAAAAACCAAGTGTTAAGCATAGTGGATGCATAAAAGGATGACCACGAAATTCAAAAGGTTTAATAAGAGGTCAAAACTGGATAAGTTATATACTTTGGTAATACAACAATATATAGAAAGTTAAGGAAATATTTACGAATGACCAAGGGTGAAAAGTGAAAAAGACGAGTACGGAATTAAGTGTTGGATGGGTCCGTAGGTAAAGATACCAAACTCACTTTCTATTTTGAAGTGGAAATGGATATGTTATAATGGTTTTCTTCTTTGGATTACCAAAGATGTCAGTCAATATTGATTAAACATTCAGTAAATGGAGGAAGTTGACAAAATAAAGCATTTCTTGTCTATTAAAGAAGCATGTATACTGAATAGAATGATACAGATGCGTGGAGATGAGTTCTAAATTCTGAAAGATTCAAAACAAGCTTATAAATAGAGTTGCAGTTTAGTGTTGTGTTTATGGAACACAATGTCTCATGTTAAAAGGAGTATGTCCATGATCTTACTCGTATGCTTAAGGTGCAACCAATGGAGTTAAGAAATGAGTTAAGTTATGGGAAGGAATTGACTTAAATGTTCATTTGATGAATAAATGCATGCGTTTTATTTGGAAAGCTTTGAGTATGCTGGTTACTTGCTATAAGTATATAAAACGCATGGTGATTGATTGATGCATGTTTTCATGATTTTACTGAAAAGCATGGTGTTATATGATTTTAAGAAAGATTTGGAAATAAACTTGTATGAAAAGCATGCTATTTGATATTAAAGCTTGAAATTGAATTTAGCATGCTGTTGATGTGAGATTTGGAAACGGTTAACTTACGAGTTATTAATATAATTTTTCCAAAATATGTATTGTGTTTTATAAAACCTTGAAAAGGCACCCGAGGCTGAGGGACTTCGGAGAAGGCCAAAGGGTAGCCGGGATATAGAAAAGGTACCCAATGTTGAGGGACTCGTAGAAGGCAGATGGGTAACCTGGATACAAATATAGAAAAAGGCACCCAATGCTGAGGGACTCGTAGAAGGCAGATGGGTAGCCTGGATATGGAAATGGGACCCCAATGCTCAGGGACTCGGAGAAGGCATTGTGGGCGGCCCGGAATATTAAACTTATGTGCACATAGAGGTATATACGACGCTGATGTGTTGAGATTACTCCACACAGCTAAGGAAAATCGACGTTGAGGAGCGTAGAGCATTGCTCCGCCTCAACTAGGGAAAAAGTATTTTGAAATGAATGAGATTTTGATTATTTATACCAAAACAGATATGTATGATATAACAATGGTTTTTGATCATGTTATAATATGATTTGAATTGTTATATTTTACGCGAGTTTGACCAGTTTTACAATTAAAGTATAATGTTTTCAGAAAACTGTTACTTACTGAGCTGTTAGCTCACCCTTTTTATATGTTTTCCATTTTCAGGTAGCATGACGATTCCCGTTTCCGATCGAAGTCGAGGTTTGTCAAGAGTGTCTTAATGGTATTACAGTCCTAGGAAGGATTTATTTGAAAGTGAGGTGAATGTGACAGTGGGTTATGTGATAGGGTAGTCGGTAACTGCTGTCCTCACACTCCGTCTCGGGCTACGGGAGGATAGTTCGGGGTGGGGTGTGACACTAAAGGCCATGTGTCTACTAAAGACACATCCTTAGTGGCTTAAATGCCACTACCTACTTGCCAAATTGTCTATAAATAGAGGTTTTTTGTGGATATTGTAACACACACATTGGAGAGAAAAGAAAAGAAAAGATTGGTGAAATTCCATTTTCCATAAAATTCCACTTTCTTTATTTTAGTTTATTTTAAGTTTATTTAATTTAGTTATTTTAATTAATTTAATATTATTTTATTATTTATTATTTATTATTTTAATATTATAATTTTTCAATTTTCGTGTTCCGTTTTTTCGTCATCTTGCTCCTCAATTTTACAATAGATTCCATTCTTTTTTTTGGGTTGAAAATTTGTAACGTTTTTTACTCAATAATTTAGTTGAGAATACTTAACACATCAAAAGTAAAGTTTAAAATTTTAAAAGATTAAATACCAAATTAGGAGTTATCAATAAGATTAAAGACCATTCAATTTATTTCTTCTTCGTCCTCGTCTTCCAAAAATTAAAAAAAAAAAAAAAACCTTCAATTTATTTAGCTATTAAAAAATTGTAGATTTGTTTCCAAAAATCAATATGTTTGTATGATAAATTTTATGTCTTTCCATCACATTTATGGTAGAAATTAAACAAAAAACAAAATCAAATAGCATTCAATGTGCCAAAATTTATTGGGAAACATTCAAAGCATTCTATTTCGTTAGAGCTATAAATGGAATAAGAACCTAATGGCTAGCAATTCTTTTCTTTTTAAGATTTTGCAAATTTCACAAATTATATATATGACTTTGCAAATTTGGCAGATCTAGCTAAGGATAATTTTTAATTATTTTCATTTTATCTTTATTTAAAAGAAATCTACACATTATTGACTTTTATCACTGTTAGATTACTATAGTTAAAAACTAAAAAAACACCTATTATGAATATTTTTTTTTTCATTATTGTTGTTATCATGATAGTCACTAACTTTGCAAATAAAATTTCATATAAATGATAAAAATCTACCGGTGACTATCATTAATAACTTCAATAAGGTTCCATACATATTTCTATCAACAATATAAATATATTATAGACATTAATGAACTTTAATACCACTAGAGTTCTAACAACAAAACAAATCTTTGATTGAACTAAACTGTCAATAATGGAAGAGTGACTTTCACTCATAGACTTCAATACATATATAATTTGATCAACAATACAAGTTGATCAATGATAGATATTGTCTATTGGTAAAATTTCAATACAAGTATAATTTTAAGTTTTGCGATTTGATTTTTCCTATAGATGTAACGAACCCATATATTAAATTGAACAAAAATAGAAATCAATTAACTGTGATAAAGATTTTAACAAAAGTGTAAGTTTTGAAAGAACGATTCTTAATTAGGAAAAAAAAAAAAAGAAGAAAAAAATTCGGATAGTAATCCACATCTTAATTAAAAGATACTTTATGATGTAGTATAAAACCATGTAATCTTTTGCTTCCAAACAAAAAAAGAAAAAAACAATATTTTTTTTTTGTGAACTTCACACTAAAATGAATTAGAAAAAAACTTGGCATTAAATTTTATCATTAATTATGCATAACTGTTTAATCTTGATCGTAGCATTTATTTTTAACCATATTTTTCTTAAAAACAAAAGATCCTTACGATTGGATTAATACCAATTTTATTTTTAGTTATTTGTTTTTTAAATTTATGCTTGTTTTTTTCCATTCATTTTTTCAATAGTTAAATAAAACATTGAATTATAATTCCTAGTTAAATTCTGAAAATCAAAGGAAAAAGTTTTAGAAAACTACGACTTTATTGGATGACAATTCGATTTTTAAAAATTATACTTGATTCTTTTACAACTTGTTTACTATGGCGCTTTTTTTTTTTTAAAAAAAAGAATCTTTTCTAACTATACACTTGAATTCTTAACAAAAATTTAAAAATAAAAACAAGTTTTTAAAGAATACTTCTTTTAGTATATTAAAAATTTGGTTTCTTTTTTTGAAAAAATCATTGAAGGTTATTGACAAAACAATAAAATCAATTGATGAAAGTAGTGTTTATAAACTTAATTTTCAAAAACCAATAATAAAAAACAAAAAATCAAATGATTATCAAATGGACTGCATCTTTCTTAGTTTTCAAAACTTCCATGACTTAGCTTTTGAAAACCTTATAGAGAATCATGAATAATAAAACTTAGAAACTTATGGATGGAAATAATGCTTATATAAGTCATAATCTCCTCGCATTCATGTACATTTATATTCTAAATATTTGAGGGCAAACTTGTAATCTCTTCTCATTCATGTGCATTTATCCATTCCTATAAATACCCACCAACCTTCTCCTACATAAACCCATCAATTACTCTTTATCATCAGCTTCAAACTTGATCACAATGACTAGGTCTCTCTTTTTCGTTGCTTCTCTTCTCCTTTTTGTGTCAATGTTGTTGATCACAGTGACAAGTTCACAGTTAGATTTGGTTGGTGGCTATGAACCAATAAAGAACATAGATGATCCACATATCCAAAGCCTAGGAGAATTCGCAGTGAATGAACACAATAAGCAAGCCAAAACTCAATTGAAATTCGAAAAAGTGATTAGTGGAAAATTACAGATTGTGGCTGGGACCAACTACAACCTTCAATTAACGGCTCTTGAGGGGATTGTAAGCAAAACCTATGGAACCCTTGTATTCACTGATCTAAAGAACGAGAACCATCTTATCAACTTCTATGACCTATCCAACTAAGCTTCCTTTTGCTTCTTATCCATACTATGTGTCACTAAGCTTTTTTTATCTTTTTTTTTTTAATCTTTTTTTGTCTTTTTAATGTCACATGAATGTTTGGGCTATGTTTTATTGATCATTGTACTTTGTTAATTGAATAAATAATGCCATTGGTGGTAATTACTCTTACATATATGGTTTCACCCTCAATTCCATGTAATTAATATATCTCATTTGAAGCTAAACCTAAAGATAGGTTAAATGAATAAGAAATATGCATCCAAGCAAGAAGTCAATGTTTCGAGTCCTTCCTTCCCAAAAACGTTCCTGGCTTGAAATAAAACTTTTATAGGAAATGGAGCTACAAAAATGCTATTGCGTAATTTTTTTTCTTTATTGGTAAGATTTGAATTTAAATAAGTTCAAAACATTAATGATTAAAGTGAAATTTTGAAGAAATCAGAGACTAGATTCATTTGTTCTAGTCCCACTTAATTGGTTCTCCAAATTAAAATCAATTCCAACCACAATTTTAAAATTTCAAATTAAATTAAAATGTTCAAAATATCTTAAGAAAGTGTGTAAATGACCAAATAACCAAAATAGTTCATATGTGCACTTTGATTATCGAAACAAACTATAAAGTTTCTAGAAAGTGTGTAAATGACCATTTGTTTCTCAAAACAACAAAAAAATGTCCAAGTGCCACTTTAGCTCTAAAAACCAACCTAACAATTTTCAAAAAGTGTGTAAGTGACACATTGATTCTCAAAACAAACCTAAAATGCTTATGTGCAACTTTTACTCTCCAACCGAACCTAAAAACTACCTAAAAAGTGTCTAAATGACACTTTCACTCTCAAACCAACGTAAATAGTACCTAAAAGTTTTCAAGAAACAATTTAACTCCCCAAACAATCAAAATAATTCATATGTGCACTTTGATTATCAAAACCAATTAAAAAGTACCTAAAAACTGTCTAAGTGACACATTATCAAAACCAACTCAAGCATATAATAACGACACTAAATGGATGAATTGGCTACCATAACTGCAGGATAGCCACACATAATATACATGCATCTATAAACAGAGCTTGAACTTTAATTTTAAAAAATACCTAAGTATTAGGTCTATCTCCTCCCTATTCTTGTCCCAAATTTTTTTTTAATGATATGAGAATGCAAACCAACAATCACTGTCTTCAAATAAGAGAAGTTGTGTCTTCCGCACCGAGGAATGAAATTTCGTTAGTTACACACTTATTAGAAAGAAAAAAAAAATTACCTCAAAATCTAAAATATTCGACACTACTATAATTTTGGCCTTCGTTGACGGCCATAAAATGCCATAGTCTCATCCATCTTTCACCATATGAATTAGTATCAACCTCATATCCAAAGTATATAAAGAAAATATCAATAACAACTATGCAAAAATGTACAAAACGTTATATATTTGGACAAACAAGAATTTCGAGAAGAATAATACTTACCCACGTTCCAAAGCGCTCCTTAGTTATTTGAAATACTCCTAAAGCAATAAAAACATGTTCTTAAAGTCAAAACTTATTTGAAACTATATTTAGAGAGTGAGAACACTATTAACCCCAATATGACAATTCTAAAATTACAAGAATTACCAATCCATATGAACTATTCCAATATTACAAACTATATCTATCATCACCAATCCGTACACACACAAAACATAACCACGGAAAGGTTACACATTGAAAGAATAAAACTTCCCTACAAAAAAAAAAAAAAAAAAGAAAAAGAAAGAAAGAAGATCTTCATTCTTCATCTTTTATAAGTTCGAATCATGTAGGCAATCTAAAGAATGTCAGAAATTCACAAATTACAGCAGATCGAAGTTTGCAAGCATATAATGTACAGATCGTATCAGCAAATAAACCTATGAAAATTGCAGTCAACATCATCGAAATCTTGTAGCACATTATATATTTTCTATCATGTTAAGAACCGACAATCCGATAAGGAAGGAAAAAAAAAGGAATGATTTGCCCAAATGTAAAGACAAAAGAAATTCCTAAACAATCGCATCCAAATAAACTTCAAAACTATAAGAAGCAAAGCAACTCACGTCAAAAGGCAACAACGTTGAAGTGATGGAGGCAGACGAGCAAGCGAAGACCTTGGATGGCGACAACCCCACTAGCAGCGGTGTTTAGGTGATGGAGGCAGACAACGTGCGATGAGTAGGTGTGCAACAATGACAGCGTCAAGCAGGTCTGCAACGACGGCGGCCACAAACAGATGTGTGACAATGGCAGCTGACATCCCTAGAGGTGGTAGCATCTGGTGCGGCGATGGTTTAAAAAAATTAGGGAGAGATTGAGAGGGGAGGTGAAAACGAAAAATATGACGAGTGTTTTAGAGGGAAATTAAAAAAGATAGGGGGAAATAAAATAGAAATTGTGAAAAAAATAAAGTGGGAGGGAGGGGGGGGGGGGGGGGTAGGACTTTAAGAAAGTGTGGGAAAAACTAAAATGTGAGATTTAAGTAATTTTTACCCATAAATTTTCGAATCAATCCCGAAAAGACTAATTAGTCTAAAATTAATGTATTAAAAGTGATTTTAAGACATATTTTAATTCTAAAATAGTTTTTTTTTTAATAATCTAAGTGTAAAAAAAAAAAATCTAACGCCGAACGGAGAATAAGACTCAAATTAACTTTTAACGATTTGAGAAGAAAAAATCTACTTGAAGAGAGATTTCTTTGTTTTAATTAGGCTGAAATTCTAAGTTTAACCTCTAAATAGGAGGGACTTAAATTTTTTTTCCTTCTATTTTCTTATTTTCCTTCTCCCTCTCCAATTCTTAACTTTATCTACCTAAAATCCAAAATTTCTCCCTCTAATTTAATTTAAAACTTCAAAATTGTTTATTACCTAAATTTAGTTAAAATAGAATCTAATTTCCAAATCTTTTATCGCTAACAATGTAATTGAATTAACACTTAAATGGGGTTCTAACACTTAAAACTCATCGAGAACTTGTGTCACACCCCTTCCCAGATACCCTTCTCCTCTAGGAGTGAGTGCGAACCTGCATACACTGCTACCTCTATATTATAACATAAATTGTTTCCAGATCATTAAGACTTATCTATATGCCAGCTTAACCTCAAAAGATAAACTTCACTGCTCAAATTTCATGCATAAAAATAACAACTTATCAAACAAGTGTTCTATACATATACTACAAATCAGTCCTCACAACACCCCCAAGGAACATGTACGACAACAAAACATGAACATAAACTGCGTATTTACAACTATCTCAGAGGACTGCTCCAAGGTAGGCCCAGACGAGAATCTTCTATAGGTTAGGCGTCCCGGACACGCTCACTACCTGAAACAATAAACAAACAAACAAATTATGTGAGCCTAAAGCCTAGTGAGTGACTGAATTTATTCAAATACTATTAAACTTCTTGAGTTAATGTAGACCATAGTAACTACCGCATGTTATATAAACAGGAATTTCTAAGTCACCCATGCTATAGAACCCTAGCAGTACCATTATCCGTACAATAGCAATACAATTATCCTTCCCTAGCTGTGGCGGAGCGAAGCTCAACGCACTCAACCTCATGTACAAACTCTCATTATTCACATTTTCAAATGCCTTCACACTTCGTCCCTCGGCATTTTCAAACCCTCAAGTGACTTCACATATTGTCCCTCAACACTGAGTTTAACTGTGTCGAAATTTCCATGTGCCTTCACACGTGGTCCTTTGCTCAAGTGCCTTCACTCGTGGTCCCTCAACACTTGGCTATCATGTAATGGATTTCCATATGCCTTCACACAAGGTCCCTCAGCACTAGAATCCTTTTAATCCAACTACTTAAGTGCCTTCACACGTGGTCCCTCAGCACTGAGTATCATATAACATATTCCCATAGGCCTTCACACAAGGTCCCTCAGCCATCGCTTACATTTAGGTAGTACGTATAACATCCTTTCAACTTAACAACACAACATAAATATTCAATAGCTACATCATACGATAATTTCTACTCACCCATTACCAAGTAACCATGCTAAGAGTAACCATTAAATAAAATAGGACGTCACTCACTACTTGTCCTCGCTCTGAGTGGGTTATATGCCTTCCCGAGCACTTCTTGGCCTGAAAATACACATTTCTCACATTAAGTTTTCCTTGGACTTCCTTTCTATGTTCATTAAGTATACATAATTAGACTCTATACTCGTTCCATCACCGAACTCTCTTTTTCCCCCAAATATTCACAAATAGCGATACTCTATGTCTCTGGCGAGATTACCAGTGAAATCACACAAAAGAACACTGCACTAGCGAGACCGGATTGAACGAGACTAGCGAGATTACCTGAGGAGACTTCAGCGAGAGTTGTGAGACGCAAAGCCCCTTTGCGTTACCAGCGACACTCGCTTTGCCGCTCAGTCTCCCGCTCTTACAGCGATACTACTGTCGTAGCGACACAGTTTTCTTCTTTCTCTTCTACCTCTTTCTTTAACCTGCTAAACATCACATTCCAGCCAAATTCAGAACTTCCTTTCTTCTACAAACTTGTAAAGAAATAAGTCCTTTATCTTACCTCGAAGTCTCATAAGGATAGTCCTCTTTGTTTGAGAGATATTCTCAAACAACCCCGAATTGCTCCTAATCGTCCAGCAATTCAGCTCCGATCTCTTCTACCTGGAGTTTAACACAAATTTACTCAAATTCGGCTCGAGTATCCTTCATGAAAATTGCTAGAAGTCGAGTTAACTTACTAACCTCAAAATTTCGACCCTAGCCATAGCTTCCACAGTTCGTTCTTCTCCAAACACTGAACGATACTCAGATTAAGTAACACCAGCTAAATTCTCCGTTCCAGCTTAAGTTTCCTCCACAAAAACGATGAGAATTCCACCCCAAATCAACATAAACACCTTCTTCTACCTCTCTCCGTCGTTTAGCTTCGAAATGGGATCAACTCGAGCTTTGAAATGTGATCAAAATAATTGAATACTCAGTCCACTCATATATATAGACCACCGACTTAATCTCAACTTCATCTCTATATATTTAACTAATCGACGCATACCTTTTGCGCATGGCTTCAGCAACGTATAGCTTCAACTTACTGTGTTACAATGGCCCAATGCCCCATCGCCGGATAGCCGACTAACGCATGGTCCTCTCGGCCACTCTTCAATGCTCCAACGCATACCAACCTTCAACACAGCCCTTCTTGGCCTCTTCTATGCACGAACCTTCAACGCATGGTAGCGTTCAACGCATAGTGGCTTTCAATGCATAGTGACCTTCAACGCATAGCTGTGCTAGCCGTCTAACACATAGTAGCCTTCAACGCATATCGCACTCCCTTTCCTTCACATCTGCGTCCATGCCGAGCTACCTTCTTCAACGCATAGCTACCAGTGGCTACTCTCTTCAAACCTCAAACATACTCTCAACGCATAGCTCCACCAACGCATGGCCAACACTTTGCCATTTTTGCTCCCACACATCTCGGCCAACTTTCTCTACTTAATGCCCATCTCATAGTCTCTTCTTAACTTGCCTTCTCACAATGTCAAGTACGGTGCTTACAACTTGGGTCCTTATTGAAAAGTGCCCAAATAAAACTCGAAACTTTGTTAGTTAGTATTTGAATAAATTTAAACCTAAAATTGGTTAAAAATGAATTTAGAAATTAGCTCTGCCGACACTTTTTTTGTTGCATTGGCAAAAAAAAAAAAAAAAAAAAAATGTCGGCAGAGACAAATATTTTTGTAGTGTTGTTATCTTTTAGGGGGCGTTTGTCGTGCAGGGTTGAGTTGAGTTGAGTTGGTAATAATTATATGAGGAATTAGATTGTCTGGGGAGTTCATAATAAAACTCAAAATAATGTCATTTAACCTTTTAAAAAAATGGCGTCATTTTAAGTAACAACCAAAAATGTTTAAAAGCATATATCATCTTAAAACCCAAAATTACTTCGATTGTGCGACACTCCAAGTAATTTTGGGTCGAAAGAATTTGCTAAAAAACTATTTTTTTTTTTTTAAAAAAAAGACTAATGTGAGTTACAATTTAAAAAATATATTTTATAAAACTATTTTTTTTAAGAATTAAAAAAATTGAGTTAAAAAAAATAAATTGAAAGGAAATATAACTAAATTAAATTGAATATAACTATTTTTTTTTTCGCTCACGCACAAACGACAAGTGCGACACGAGGGAAGAAAAAGACCTTTTACTCCCAATCTCTCCACTTTTACAAGTGCACAGAAGTACTCATTCCTTAATTTTCCAATGTGGCACAAAGGTGATGTGAGTCATTCCCAACAAGTTTTTTGAAACACTTTTTTTCTCTAGTCAATCCAAACATGCCCTCAACTTATCTAACACGATAACTAATTTTTTATGTTTTAATGCTTTTTAATGATAATTTGAGTCTTGGATATTGGTAAAATTAAATCTAAATTTATCTAACACTATAACTAAAAAGATGAGTTTAAAAAGAGGTGGGAAGTTGGCGAAATCTAAATTTAATTTGGGTCTTGGATATTGGTAAAATTAAATAAATGGTGGAGATTTAAAAGTAGTAATAAGATTTTTTTTTTAGGAACTTAGGCAAGTGTTGAATTTATTATTATTATTATTTAATTTTTAATCTCAACTTAGCACACAAACATTATATAATATAATAATATTTTTTAAAAAATCGTTTTCTTTTAATACCCAACAAAAATCAAAAGTCCACTAGGTACCACTACTCCATTACTCCACATGTCACCTTTGAGTTTGTCTGCATTGATGAAAATTTCTACCATGTCATCACCTCGGGAGGTTTTTCTTGGTTTTAGCTCCAATTTGGGTGATTTAAATTGCTTTAGACTCGTTGTTCTGAGCTCTACACAATGGAAACTTCCAAATACTATGAACAATTCTTCACATCATCACCTCAGTTATTTTCTTAGGTAAGCATATTCCGACTATATCTTCTTCATTTGAGCTTCGATTTAAGTGATACAAATTGCATTGGAATTGCAGTATGCAATGGATACTTCAAAATATTAAAATTGTTAGTGAATAAATTTAAGTTTGTTATAATCAAAATATTAATTGACTAATTGAATGAAAATTAATTAATTTAAGATTACGATCCAAAAAGCCGACACATGACTCTTTTGAAACAAAGTTCATAGAAAAAATTGCATAGGAAGAACATAAGGACTCCCCAATATGATCCTTTAAACAAGTTAATTAATGCATGTTTGTGTAGCAAGATAAGATAATTTTTGTCTCCATTGTGGATAGGTGTCACAACCTTAGTTTTTGAGCAGGGCGCAGGCCTTACACCAACCTGTGCCATGATAGCACATGGGTAGCGCACATTGGTGAAGAGCAATGCATGTGGCAGGCTGACAGGAGGTTAGCCAACCCATGGGTGGTGGACATGCGAGCTGGCGCATCACAACTCATGACACAACATGGGCAGGCGGCTCATGCCCCGTTCCAAAAGACGGCACGAGCACATGTGCAGGGCCGAGCAGCGTGGGTAGGCGGACCCATGCCACTTGATTTGAGGTGAGCACGATGAGGCACGTGCAACAGCAGACACGCATGCCCAACAGTGCACAAAGGCAGTTAGCCCGAAGGGAGCAGCGTAAGCGAATTGGGTGTGCACACGCCAAGCGGACACACGAGTGTCCCAAGCGTGTGCCAAGCAGTGAGCAATAGGCACACACGCACACGACAGTGCGTGGGTGGTGCGAGCCATGACGCTCACCTGGCAGTTCAGGCACATGTGCATGCGGTGCACCTCGACGAGCCTGAACACTTTGGGAGTCTTTCAAGCACGTCCATAGGAAAGAGCGGGAAGGTGGATGCACTATTTTAGGACACCAAAGATGATAGATCCTACTATTTTGGGAGAGTGAGAAGTTACCTACCAAAATAGGAAAGTGGATTCCAAAAATAGGAGTAGTGGTAAGTTTTGGAGAAAAGGTAGGAGAATGTAGCCATATCCCCTTCCTAAAATATAGGAAAATGTGGGACATAGAGAGTGGCCTTATTTTGTAGGGTAGTGGGCGATTACATCCCACTAAGGGCCACTCCCCAACATTTCTCTCCTACATGATCTCCCTCCCACTCCTATATAAAGGTGAAACTTGGAGTTGCCTAAGGGCACCGAATAGCCAAAACACATATCACAAGTTCAATAGTATTGGTGTGAGATTCTCTCCTTGCTTAGTGATTTCGGTAGAGTGTAATCTTGTCAACGAACTCCTAGCTCCATCCCTTGTAGGTAGTGGATTTGATATAATAAAGTTATATTTTCACTATGTTTTTGTGTACTATCCTTACCCTTCTTGAGAGCGTTCAAAAGGCATAGGCCTTAGAGAAAATTTGGAAGGCGTTCTAGCTAACCTCAGGAGTATTTGGGTCCAAATGAAGGCTGCACAAGGAGGAGTCCTTGGCGCCGCATGGAGAAATTTCGCAAAATATTATGCACCACTCTTCCGTCCCCGATACAAGTGGTACCCAAGCCTAGGTTCATAAGCAACTAAGTCAAAGGTTAAAGATTAAGGTATCACAATTGTTGGAGTTAGAAAATGAGCAACGGAAGAAAAAACAGATGCAAAGCACTCTAATTACATCAAGGAAAAACATGCTTGGTTGAATTAAAACACAAAGGAAGTAACACTTACTTGTTGTTGCTAAAAAATTGTCCCTGAGAACCTCCAAAAATTGATCACGAATTGTTCATGTACGACCAATAGAGTTTCCTCGTTATTCTTAGGCCTTAAGACGGATGGTGGGATCTGAATATGAGTAGAAAAATTGGAGCAAAAATGTGAAGAACAATAATTTTGTAGATATAAAAAGAATTTCCCGTAAAGTTCTTTTTCTTTTCAAAAACCTAGCTCTCCTTCATCTTATTCTTCTCTATTTGAAGAAAAAAACCATGCATCTTAACATACATTCTGAAGGACACATAATTTTGTGAATAAGGTGCTTTGAGAGAAAAAAATTGCATGTGAAGGAGAGGTCTCCACCTCCTCCTTCACCATGCAGTTGAAAATTAAGTTCTCAATTTGAAAATTTGAGAAATCAATTTTTTATTTCATAAATAAAAAATTTAATTTAATATAATTAATTTAAATAATAATTAATTAACCAATTAATTAATTATATTAAATTAATATTAAATTAATACTTTTCAACTTTTTCGACAATTTCAAACTCGATGAATCTCTATCGTCGGTATAATATTTAAATCATATTTAAATATTATGAGAAATCTCAATTTGTCTAATTCACAATTAAATGAACCAAATCATAAAATGCTCCATTTTCTAAATTTGAACACTTCAAATTGTCTTAATATACTGTTCTATGATTTAGTCCACGAGCTAACAAGGGACCTAATGAACCTACAGATCATGAGCTTCAACGATCCGAAATTAATCGATTTAAACTCTTTAACCTAGTTAATTAACATTCGTTCACTACCGGGTCATTCCACTAAAGCCCAGTAGCTGCTCTCTCCTCACTGTAGATACATTTCTGTCCATTTGACATAACCATAATTAGTAAGTCAATCGTTCACAAGTTGTTCGTAATTACAACTGGGTCAAAATACTGTTTTACCCCTGTAATTACTTCTTGTTCCTTAAGTCCCACTGATCCTCTAATGAACAATTGGTTTGTGGTTCAACAAACAAACCGAATCCCTCTCGAGCCAATGAGAGGGTGGGGTCCCTTGTTCAAGACCCAGATTTAGTACTTAAGGGAACAACTTATCTACTATCCTTTACAGGGCTATGTCCCTAACTATCTGCCTGATCTTATCCCTAAAATAGGAGGATATTGAGTCGGCAAACTAGCCACTCTCACCCATACAAATTAAAGGATAATCTACAAACAAGAGTTCATAGTTAGCTCAGGATTAAGGTTGAGTTACTTAGGTCATCGGGTTGAAATAATCAATTTTAATAGTAAACGGTATTATAAAGTAAACGTGATTACTTCTTAGTCCAGTCTTATGCAAACTCATTGCATAGGATACCCCCACTCACATGACTTTTACATGAATGATTTAAGATCACATCGTTTGTATCAAATACTAAGTGAGTCGTATCCATAGCGTTCCCAGGATAAGGTACCCAACCTTTATCCATATACTATAGACCATTTTGGCTATTACTTAAACTTGATCCACTTTTATCATATAGCCATGAGTTCTTAGTTTACTGGATTTAAATGCAATTCACATATTCAATAACAACTTTACTGAATAAACCTCAATAACAACTTAATTGAGAATAAAATCTATAAATTACAAACAACGAGTTTTAGGACATAAAACCCAACGACAATCCTACTCACCTCAGAAAAATTTCGTCCTCGAAATTTAGTAGGCTGTTAATTCCTCGGAAACAAATGTGGATACTTCTTAATCATTTGCTCCTTAGTTTCCCAAGTAGTTTCGTCAACACTGTGATTCCTCCAAAGTACCTTTACCAACGGAATCACTTTAGTTCTCAATATTTGTTCCTTCTCGTCTAGTATATGGACCAGTTTTTCCTCTTAATTCAAATCTTCTTCCAACTCTATTGGTTGTACTTCTAATACATGAGTAGGGTCGGGAATATACCTTCTCAACATTGAAACATGAAATACGTTATGAATCTTGGACACTTCCATTGGCAAAGCCAATTTATAAGCCACTGGTCCAATTCTTTCCAAGATCTCCTAAGGTTCAATAAATCTCGGACTTGGCTTCCCTTTCTTACCAAACCTTAAAACTCCCTTTCACGGTGACAATTTCAGTAAAAACCTTATTACCCACTTTAAACTCAAGATCTTTTCTCCAGTTATCCACATAACTCCTCTATCGATCTCGAGCTGTCTTAATATTCCATTATTTACCCTGATCACAAATACAAGGATAATAAATTAAACTTCTACTCTATGAACTCCCTTATTTCCTTATCCAAGCTTAGGACATATCCTCTTTAATGTCCCATTTTTCCACAACCATAACAAACGTCCAGGTTTCTAAAACACTGTCTTGTGTAATATCTTTGGGAGCATAGGAAATCGTACTCTTTTGAAACATGTATATGAACTGATCGAGCTGGCAGAGAGAAATCTCCATACGTGCAGCAAAACAATTGGCCATACTCGATATAACATAGTCCTAAGATATGTAGCAAGGAAAATCTAGTCCATTGGAATCCGCTTCTACTTTAGAAGCATTAACTAAGATGCCCATCTTAGTAGCTACATGTGTGAGAAATAACATTGTCCAACTAAATCTCATGTTCATTAGATGCCTAACATGAAGCTTTATACTACCTTGGGCTATAAAACTTACTTGTCAAACTTCATGTTACTCCTTAGTCTTAAAACAATTGCATATTACTATTTTGACCATGCTACGAACGAGTCTGAAAATCTCTTTCATAATAAGGTTTCTGAAGTCCTTGGACACTATAGAGCATTAGTCAAACTAAAACACATCTCCTTAACCTCAAAATGATTGTATCCAAAGTCACAATACCCTAACTTTCGTTAATACTTTCAATGGTGTACCTTTTGACCATTAAAGCCTCAACATTGCATGTCAATAGTTCTAATACAACCATTGCTACTAACAACTCCATTTTAGATTATCTCTCTTACCCTTTTATTTTGGAAAAAGACTTTGATGTTGAAACTGAGCTTCACAACCAACGTTTTACGTGATTCTTCCACCACCACATAGTGAGGTTCAAAGTTCCAAATGGTAGTGAGAGATTCTTCTTTTACACTAAAACCAACACCAAGTAACCACTCATATCATGCATTCAATCCACACCATATTCGAGTACTTGGAGTTTTGAACACATTAATTTCCTTTCTTTCCAAAGTAGTCATCTTCCTTAAACACTTTTCTGTAAGACCAACACTTAAGTTAATCTTCTTCCCTTTCCAAGTGTGACATAAACTCACTACATAAGGTGTAGCTCTACTTACCTCCTCCATAAGTCTTACCTTCTCAACTAAAATTTTCATGTTGTAGAATTCTCCTTCACCAATTGTCATTGCTTTTTAACTCCAAAAGTTTCTCTCGTGGTCTGGCTACGTAAACCAAATTCTTTTCATCTTAACCATGGTATGGGTAACTAAGTACCTTGAGGTACTTCTTAAGTTTAACTCTTTAGTTCAAAAGCCACATTTTTTTTTTCTAAGTCTCAAGTCCTGTTCAAACTAGCCTTCTTTGCACATCACACCAACTAAACAAGGTATTCTATAGAAAAGTTTCCTCACATGAAGCTCACTTACTTTCCAGCTCTAACATTTTCACTCTTCGAGTACTACACATGAATAACCAAAGTACCTCATGCAATCTATCAACCTTAAACCTCGCAATAGTAATTTTGTCATATTAAACCCTCAAGTTTTTTCATATAAGAGGCACCAACTCCAATAGCTAGAAATTCCTCAAGATGCTTTATCCCCTTATATAAACCCTTTTTTTTTTTTTTTTTCCATTTTAGGCACGTTATCCGAAGAGCCAAAACACACACTTATTCAAACCACCAATCTTCAGTGCTACAAATGTGATCATGTCCTAATAAACCTTCTAAAATTCTTTTTGAGACATTTGGCTTAATGTGAAGCAACCTTTAAACTATAATCTTTTTCTCAGCTCCTCCCTATCTTCAAAACATCTTTAATCTTGTCCCTAAGTACGTGCCTCAGAAAAGAATTTCTTGTACTACCACCAAGCTCAATACTCAATACAAAACATAACACTAGTCCTTGATGAATTCTTATCTAGACTATTTTATTCCTTGCCTTAAACATACATATACTTTTGTTCCTAAACTGTCATAACTCTATATAGTTTCATCAAGCTTTAAGATCTCTAAACTGAAGTATATATATTCCTTTCAAACAGATCTTCCATGAGATAAACTAGTGCAAAGTGACTTCATCATAATTTTTTTTCTTTTTGTAGTGTCGTAACTAAATAATCAGTTTATAATACCTTCTATCGAGTCACTGACCTAGCATTAGAACATAACTAGTGCATTTAAGCTAAACAAATATTTTAATGCAAAACTTTTCATACAAGAAGAAAACTTTACTTGCAAGGCATACTTGGCGATGACAAAGAACCCCTTGATGGCCATAGGGACAATCTAGACTTACATAGTAAGTCAGTCTACATAACCAATAACTCTTGGCTCTGATACCAACTGTAACAACCCAACTTCCTATGACTTGAACTAGGTCGTCATTATTTGTATGTATATCTAAAACAACTCTTTTTCATAATTTTACAAAAAACAGAATAACTTTTTGATTAAAATAAATATGTTTTGCAAAATCCAAATAATTGAAAATCTTTGATCGAGGCATGTTAAAAGCTTGCCTACTCTTTTTCATAAATTTGCATCTAAAACGACTCTTTTTCACTAAATTGCCGACACATAAATTTTGATTTGTCAATTTGCATGTTAAAAGCTTCATGCATCAAAACAAATGTTTGTTTGCATGCATTCTTGGCCATTCAGTTCAACAACTCCTGCTTATGAAGTGTAATTTCCAAAATTCAGCCACTTAGCATCAAAATTTTGGTCAAAATCGAAGAAAAATGCATTCTGCCACTTTCCAATTTTCTCATAAAGTTCTATCGATTCACTTCCTAGTTCGGTTTCCTGGTAAATTTTAGCAGTTCAGCCCAATTTTTAGTGTAATTTTAGCGGTTCAGCTTCCCGCCTTTGCTTCTCGGTAAGTCTCGCCAGTTCAGTCCTGGTAAGTTTCATCGGTTCAACTCTTGAAAATTGCTTCCCGGTAAGTTCCTCTTTCCCGGTAACCTCTTCTTCCCCGTAAGTTGACTCCTAGTAACTTCCGTTGACTTTTCCCAATAAGTCTGACTTCCTAGTAATTTTTGTTGACTTTTCCCTATAAGTTGACTTTTTCCGTAAAGATCTGTTGACTTTTCCCAATAACTTTGACTTTTCCCGTAAAGTTTCGTCTTCTTTTGAGAAAGTTCCTAACAACTTTTAGTAGCCTTTTTCAACCTTTTAAGTGTCCAAACTACTTTCAAAAGTCCAATTTACTTTCAAAAGTCCAATTTACTTTCAAAAGTCGTCATAAAATACACCGGTTCGTATGAGTCCATCGAAGCTAACAACAATCCATACTCAGCTGGAGGACCACTTGGACGCGGGTTTCGTCTCCAAGGCCCCCTACGGTGCCCCAGTATTGTTCCAGAAGAAGCAGGACAGATCCCTGCATATGTGCGTGGATTACTGCGCATTGAACAAGGTGATGGTCAAGAACAAATACCCAATCTTGAATGCCAATTTGTTCAATCATCTTTCTAAAGCCACATACTTCACAAAGTTGGACCTTACATCTAGATACTGACAAGTGCGTATCTTTGACGGAGATGAGGGAAAGACGACATGCGTGACCTGATATGGAGCCTATGAGTTCCTAGTGATGACTTGGTGAAGAGTGCCCCAACAACCTTCTGTAACTTGATGAATGACGTCCTATATGAGTTCCTGGATGAATTTTTGGTTGTTTACTTGGACAACATTGTCATCTACAACTCAGCTCTTAGGAAGCATCTACAACACCTAAGGGCGGTCTTCACCAAGTTACGTAGAACCATCTCTACGTCAAGAAAGAGAAGTGTGATTTCTGTCGTGAAGAAGCAATGTTCCTTGGACACTGGGTGAGCCGAGGCAAGATCGGGATGGATGAGAGAAAAAAGAAGGTATTAGTGGATTGGACCATCCCCAGCAAGGTGCCCGACTTGAGGTCCTTCCTCGTATTAGCCAATTATTACTGACGATTCATCGAATGATACTAAAAAAGGGTTAGTCCACTAACTGACATGTTGAAGAAGGATGCCAAATGGGAGTGGACCGAATCGTGCCAGAGAGCCTTTGACGACATTAAGGCTGTTCTCGCCTCCGAGTCCATACTGAAGCTGCTTGACTTCGTCATGCCTTTCGAAGTGTTCACTGATGCATCAGATCAAGCCATAGGGGGTGTCCTAATGCAGGAAGGGCACCCCATGCCTACGAGAGTCAAAAGCTTAAGGAAGTCAAACAGGGATACTCGACCCATGAGAAGGAGATGACAGTCATAGTACGCTGTCTCGATGTGTGGAGACATTACCTCATAGGCACCAAGTTTGTGGTATACACAGACAACATGGCAAATACCTACTTCACAACCCAAAAGAAGTTGACGCCTAAGCAGGCGAGATGGCAGGAATTCCTAGCAAAATTCGACTTCTCCAAGATCCACAAACTAGGAAACTAGAACTCAGTAGTAGATGCCTTAAGCCGCAAGCAAGTAAGTGAATATGTTGCTGCACTTACTGTGGTGGAGATGTTGTAAATGAAATTGTACTAACGCAATGTGCAAATTAAGCTACTATTATGCGTTGAACATACTATGCGTCTTACTATGCTTAATGCTATGAATTTGTGATCTGTCAAGTTTTTTTATCCTCTACCCAAGTATAAGGAAAGGAGTAGGTTTTCTCGTTGAGTCCGAGGTCGAACACAGGGATTATGCTGATTCTATATTTTAGTGGATTATATGCGTTGTAGTGGTAACAAAAAATAGTTGAGAAAGAGGTTTGTTTGCGTCTAATCTAAAGAAAGCAATAACATGTACACTAAACTAAAATGTGGAAGATGGAAAGGCATGCGACACAGAAAAGTCAGCTAATGATTTATGTGAATGGGTAAAAACAGGGTTCGGGTTGGTTAACATCTAACATCAGAAACACATGGTGATAGTCTATTCATACTTGCGACTCTTCTCCCGATTGTCAGCCGCTATGCGTTATATGTCTATAACGCATAGGAAAGTGTTAAGTACTAAGATTATTCCTATAGACAGGTAACACTTCTTGGCCTTGTCAATTGAGTTCCACAATCACTTACCCTCTCGAGCAGTCTGATTATTACTACTTATATCGGTTAGCTAGATGGACATAAGCATCGAATTAAGTTTACAATTGACAAGATGCAATAGTTACACTATGGTTCTTATTTAGATGCTAACGCAACCCTTGACCCTTGATAGATTAGTTACTCATGGATTCAAAGTAAAAAGCGGAAAGTGTAGAGAAATGAGTAGACATGGAAGAATTGTAGATTGATGAACGGAATACAACTTTAGATAGCTCAATGGCTTGACACAAATCTAAAATCAAGATAGAAAAACAAGATAGAAAGCAGGAAAAGGCGTCAATGTCTTGAGTCGCCGGAGTGGAAGCGTGAGGTTTTGCTGTGAAGTGGTCAGGCGGAGGGAAGACTCTTCTCTCTCGAGCTATTCGTCTCCGGTTGTCGTCTGGAGAGAACTCTACTGTCATTTAGGAATTCTTCCGAGTATCAACAACATTTTCTCATCATGCAGGACTGCCTTTTTATAGATGTTGCGTTTGTAATCAATGGAAAATTTGCTTGATTGGCGGCGAAATTGATATTATGCGTCTATCTCGCCTAATTGCGTAATTCTCGGGTCAATTAAGATCCACCACTTTAGCCACAAATCATGTATGTCAATCTTCCGATAATCTCTCAAGATTCTGATCTGATTTTCCGCGCCTTGCGTTTTTTGTCATTATGCGTTCATGGAGAATTTTGGTCGATGTCAACGCGTCATAGGTTGCTAACACATAGTCTTGCGTTGAGAAGTCGTTAACGCATCTACAGGTTGTTTGCGTTCCATTCAGATCATGCGTCCATGAAGAACAGATTGCCAACGCATAGTTCTGCGTTAAGAAGTAGTCAACGCATTGTTTGCATTCCTGCGTTAAAACATGCGTTTTAGGCTCAAAAAGTAATAAAATTATTATCTTCATCAAAATACAAGAGTATAACGTATAGGAAGATTTATTAATAGAATTCAACATAAACTACCGCATGATTCTCTATTTAATCTCTATTTTTCTAAGAAAAAGGCTATAATAACTTGTATTTCTACAAGTTATCAGGAGACCAACTTCCTTGACCGATTACGCAAGCAAGCCAAGATCGACACTACCTACACAAAACTACTAAAGGATGTAGAGGAGGGAGTACTGCGTAGATATTGGCTTGAAGATGGATTGAACCACGCCAAGGGAAATCGATTATAGGTCCTTAGTGGAGGTGGGTTGCGTGGCAAATTTTTTAGGGAGACCCACGACCCTCAATGAGTAGGACACCTTGGAGTGGAACAGATGATGGCCCTCTTGTTCTTTTCCTACTACTAGCCCATAATATACGAAGACGTGGAGGCCTATGTCAAGACATGTCTAGTGTGCCAGCTAGACAAAATTGAGAGAAGAAAGGAGGCTGGGTTGCTACAACCTCTCCCCGTTGCTGAGAAACCATGGGATTCGATGTCCATGGACTTTATTGTCGACCTGTTGAGAGTTGATGAACTCGCCTCCATCCTTGTAATAGTGGACAGATTCTCAAAGTATGTCGTGTTCATCCCTGCACTAAATGCTTGTACTGCCGGGGTGGCGATGGAGCTATTCAAACACGTGGTAAAGTACTTCAGACTCCCCAAAGCATTATCGGTGATCAGGATGCCTGGTTCACTAGACGATTATGGACCAGCCTCTTCAATACCTTGGGCTTAGAACTGAATTTCTCCACAGCCAACCATCTTTAGACCAATGGTTAGACCGAGCGAACTAATGCTCTCTTGGAGGAGTACTTGAGACACTATGTTACAACAAGCCAAAGAAATTGGGTGAGCTTGCTAGATACCACCCAATTTTGTTACAATATCCAGAGTTCCTTAGCAACCGGTGATAAGCACTTGAAAAGTGCTTTCTATCCTCTCAAATTAAGGGAGTTTATATTAGGTTTCACTTGTTTTCTAGTGATTTTCAGGTTAAAATGAGGAAAATTAGAAGAAAAGACTAAAAGATCAAAACCGAGCAAGAATATGGCGAAAAAGAGCTGAAAAACTAAAAAGGACAAAAATTTGGGATAGCGCCGTGGCGCTAAAACCCGAACGCAACGTTCTGGACGCATCATAGCATCGCAGCACCAAAATTCGACACAACATTTTGAACGCATCACAGCGTCGCAGCGCTTGGACGGCGCTGCCGCGGCGTTAAAACCCGAGAGCAACAATTTTGGACACAACCCTAGCCCCGCCGCGGCGCTATGGATTAGTGTCGCGGCGCCAGTTTGCCATAAATGTAAAATTGATATTTTTGGTAAGTTTTTGGGCGGCCAACTCTATAAATTTGGGGGTTTCCAGCAGCCCTAATCATCAAAAAAATTAGAATCAAGCAACCATCAATTTACAGACCTAAAGAGGCACAAGAAGGAGAGAATTGAGTGAGAGTTCATAAAAGAGTTCAAAGAGTGAGTTAGTTGCAAGGAAGAGGAAAAGAGTTCAAGATAGTCATGGTGCCCTTCGAATTCCGACGTGAGAGCCAAGTAGATCGTGACAGTGCTACCTTAATCAAGAGCCTCTTTTCAATAGAGTTTCCCTCTCTTTACACTCTTTCTTTGTTTATTTTGCTTAAACATGTTGCTTCAACTCTTTAGTTTTAGGGTTTTGATGATTTGTTTATGAATTTATGTTGATCTTGTAGACTTTCATGGTTTTGTTGGAATGATTATGCTTTTCATTGTTATTGTGTTTAATTCTTGTGGATTGGCCATCTTCACATGTTAGGTTAGATGTATGATTGAGAGATTGTATGTTTAACTTGATCTATAACAATGAATTGTTGTTAATCTATCACGAGAGTAGTTAGATTGACAATAAAAGTTGCTAAGACTATTCTTAATGCCATATAATTTGAATTGGTTTCAAGAGATTAGTAATCAATCGAGTTGCATGAGAAAGAGTTGTTTTTGAGAGAAAATAACTTGGAATTAAGTTTCTAGACTTAGGCATATGAATGACCATAAATTCCATGAATTCTGTAATATTGCATGATGAAATAAACAAGGATTCATTACCCTAGAACTCTCTTTGACTCTTGTGTTTCTCACTTTAATACTTTCCTTATTTGGTTTATATTTTCCATAAATCACAACTTCAATTCCAATCCTTAAAGAAAATTGATTCAACTCCAGAATAGCTAAGTAACTTAAACCTTCACAATTGGATCTCCAGTGGAACGATATTTGGACTTAACCGTCTTATATTATAACTTGACCAGTACACTTGCGGTTAACACTAAAAGTGCGCATCAACCGGCAAAGCCCGATGGAGCTGGCAACGGGCAACAACCTCTCTATCCTCAGGAGGATCTAAGGCAGCACACGGGAGGAAAGTGCCCTACCACCTATCGCTTTGCTCGTGACAAGAAAGAGCTGATACACATGGCCAGAGACAGCCTTGAGATGGCAGCACGTAGAATGAAAAATATGTCGACAAAGGCAAGAGGTCTTTCGAATTCGAAGTGGGTCAGCTCGTGTTACTAAAACTAACCCCTCAGATGTGGAAGAAACTCCGAGGGAAAAATGTGCACAAAGGCTTAGTGTCGAAGTACGAGGGACCCTTCGAAGTAGTCTAGCAGATAGACGAAGCAGCCTATTGTTTGAAATTTCCAAATCAACTAAAGATCCACTCGAGTTTTCATGTAAGCTTCCTCAAACCGTTCTCCCAAGACCTGTTGAACGTCAACCACTAGCAAGCGAAGTGAGCCCCCGCAGTCATCCGAAAATAGTTTGACAAACAGGTCGAGAAAATCCTTGACCACCGGACCACGAGATGAGTAAAAAGAATAGACGAACAAATTACCTGGTAAAGTGGAAGAACACCAAGGAGGAGAAAAACTCATGGGAGAGGGACGTGACACTATGGCAATTCGAAGAGGAAATCCAGGAATACTGGAAGAAGACGAAGCCTACGAGGACATCGGCTAGCTCAAGCAGGGGAGGTTTGTCTTAACCTTAGCTCACAAGTCCAATAGTATTAGATCCCTTGTAAGTAGTGGTTTTTATATAATAAAGTTATATTTCCACTGTACTTGGGTGTACTATCCTTACCCTTCTTGAAAGCGTTCAAAAGGCATAGGCCTTAAAGGAAATTTGGGAGGCGTTCTAGCCAACCTTGGGTGTATTTGGGTCCAAATGAAGGCTAGCCAAGGAGGTATCCTTGGTGTCGCATGGGAAAATTCTGTGAAAAATTACGCACCACGGTTCCGACCTCGTGACAATAGGTAACATAAAGGTTGCTGCAAAAATTTCATCCCCAACTAGAATAGTTATTTTGATCGACTATGTCATTCTGATCATCCATTACCTCATCATGAAGTAATTGTTTGTGTTCTTTCATAAATAGTTCATGGGGCATCAAGTGAATTGGTTGTATAATCCTAACTTGTGTATTAATGTATAAAATTATTAGAGAATTTATACATGCCTATATCATAATACAACTATATTGCAAATCGTTACTCTGACATGTAGCTCAACCACCAAAATCCACAACAATTATATATAAACAAAACATATGTATTGGATTATATTATATAAACAAGGTATACCCATTGAAATAACATATAAACGAACTTTGAACTACAAAGGTGCGGTCAATCAACAAGTTGAGCAAAATGATTGTAGGAGTGAGCATGATAGACTGAAAAATCGAGCTGATCGACCAAAACCAACCAAACCGAAGGCTGTCGATTGAAGAAGAGGAGGGACTCGGTCCATTTTTTAAAAAAAATTCAAAAAATAAAACTGACCCACACCAACCGTCAAACCACCCGACGATCGATTTGCACTCAATGATTGAGGTTTATTTGAACATTTACTAAACCGACCATAGTTGGTTTGGTAGATGTTTGGTTTGGAATCGACTGCAACTGGCCATTGCACACCCTAGAATGTTGTATCACAAAGAGTTGTATGAAAAATAATTAAAGGAAAAAAAATTTATATAGAAAGTTTTAAATAGTAGAGAAATACAAGGAAAGCAACGATGGAGAATGTAATTAAGCAGAAAAAAATATCATTTGTTATTAATACAATTTAATGAATATTCTAATCATGAAACAAATAAAGTATAAAATAATCTCATAAATAGAAAAATATCCATTAAATTTAAAGGGTAAAAGTGAAAATAAACATGAAGGAAATTAAGCTGGATTTTATGAAATATAGGGTTTAAAATAAATCATTTCCTACCCTATGTGATTAAGGGCCATTTAGATTAACTTTAAAACTAAATGTTTTTCAAAAATTCATTTTCATTTAAACACTTTTGATAAGAATTCTTCAAACTAAAGACACTAATGACTTTCAATATCTATTTTGAGTGGTTGCCAAACACTTGTATTTCTTTCAAAATGACTTATTTTTTAAATTAAACACTTGAAAATATATTCCAAACACATTGTAAGTTTTGTTTAGATTGCTAAAAAATTTTTCCTTGCTAAAATGACTTAGTTTTTTAAAACATTATAGAGAGTCATGAATAATAAAACATAGAAACTTATGGATGGAAATGATGTTTATTTAAGTCGTAATCTCCTCGCATTCATGTACATTTATATTCTACATATTTCAGGGCAAACTTGTAATCTCTTCTCATTCATGTGCATTTATCCATTCCTATAAATACCTACCAATCTTCTCCTACAAAAACCTATCAAATACTCTTTATCATCAGCTTCAAACCTGATCACAATGGCTAGGTCTCTCTTTTTTGTTGCTTCTCTTCTCCTCTTTGTGTCGATGTTGTCGGTCACAACAACAAGTTCACCGTTAGATTTGGTCGGTGGCTATGAACCAATAAAAAACATAGATGATCGACATATCCAAAGCCTAGGAGAATTCGCAGTGAATGAACACAATAAGCAAGCCAAAACTCAATTGAAATTCGAGAAAGTGATTAGTGGAAAATTACAGATTGTGGCTGGGACTAATTACAACCTTCGATTAACAGCTCTTGAGGGGACTGTAAGTAGAACCTATGCAACCCTTGTATTCCTTGATCTAAAGAACGAGAACCATCTTATCAACTTCTATGGCCTCTCCAACTAACCTTTCTTTTGCTTCTCATTAATAACTATGTGTCACAAAGTTTGTTTGTTTTTTTTTCTTCTTTTTTTAATGTTACATGAATGTTTTGGATGTCCATGTTTTATTGATCACTGTCATTTGATAATTGAATAAATAATGCCATTGGTGGTAAGTACTCTTACATATATGGTTTCAATCTCAATTTCATAGAACTAATATATGACGCTTGAAGTTAAACCTACAAATAAGTCAAATGGATAAGACATATGAATCCAATCAAGAGGTCAATATTTTGATTTCTCCCTTTCCAAAAATTGTGGACTTAAATAATTTATTTTAGAGGAAATGTAGTGACTAAAATGCTATTGCGTGATTATTTTTTTAATATTTAATGATGGTAAGGATTTGAATTTTAATAAGTTCAAAACATTAATGATTAAATTGAAATGTCAAAGAAATTGGCGACTAGATTCATTTGTTTGTCTTACTTAATTTGTTCTCGAAATTAAAATCAAGTCCATCCAAAATTCCAAATTAAATTAAAATAGCCAAAATATTTTAACAAACTTTTCCTTAAATTCCTAAATTAAATAAAAATCTTCAAACTTGTTACACTTATAATTTAAATTAAATTATCTAATTCAATAATTCAATTTTAGTCTCGAAACTCAAAATAACACCCAATAATTCTAGATAATTAAATTAAAATTACATAAATTAGAGGTGTCACACATATTGCAATTAATTTTATTCAACAAACTATATAATAAATTAATTTCAATATTTAAATAGGAGAGGGATAAAGAAAATGAGACAAAAAATTTTTATAGTTGGTTCGAAATCCCTATTACACTCCCCAAGACTCCTTGGGTATTTGAATAAAATTACTATCTTTCCATGGTTAGAACCCAGCAGCTATACCACTCTTTTTGCAATTGAAAACAAACTCAATCATTTCCACGGATAATGATCAAATTGTTACAACTGCTCTTTTTTAGGATAAAAACCAACCATTTACAATAGGTTTGGAAATGTTAAAGAACACTCTTACAATTCTCTCAAGAGAGTGCTTTTACAAATGTTAAGCTCACAACAAACCAATTGTCACCACATAAAATATCTCTCTATGAATTAGATGGGAGAAAAAAAAAAAAAAAAAGAAATTGAAGCTTAAAGAGAACAACAATGTGTGTTTTATAGGGGATTGAAAATAATGTAAAATTGTTGTAAAAAAATTGGAGAAGAAGATGAGTTTAAAAAGATGTGGAAAGTTGGTGAAATCTAAATTTAATTTAAGTCATTGGATGTTGGTAAAATTAAATTAATGGTGGAGATTTAAAAGTAGTAATAAGAATATATATATATTTCTTTTAATAAAAGGTATAGCCAATGGAAACTTTAGCATGTGCTGAATTTACTATTATAATTTTGTATCGTGTGTGTAAAATCAATTCTTTAGTTGAATAACAATTAATGATATGTATAAATAACTTTAATCTTTTTCTCAAATTGTCTCGTTATCTTATGACATGACAATCTAATATATGTTTAGAAACAAAGCACCAACGATAGTGTTTTTTTTTCTTTTTTCAAACAAGGCATCAAGTAACGGTTGAGTTTCGGTTATAATTTAATTAAATAAAAGAATAACCTTATTTTTCGTCTATCATTTATTGGAATAAAAAGAAAAATATTGTTTTTAAACTCTTAATAAAATCAAGACTTCAAGTCCATTTTGTATTTAATCATGAGATTAATGTTTATTCCTTTTTTTAAGTTTCAAGATATTTCTTTAACAAATCAATAATTCAAGTCATTACAAGAAAATTTACCTATGTTAACGAAAAACATGCTCCACATGTCACCATTCAAATGGTTCACATTGATGAAAATTTCTGCCACATCATCATCTCGGTTTTTTTTTTCATTTTTTCGTTAAGCTTATTTTGGTTATATCTTTTTCGTTTGAGCTCCGATTTCAGTGCTTCAAATTGAATTGGAATCGTTTTTTTGAGCTCTACGCAATAGAAACTTCAAAATACTATGAAAAATTTTATCATGCCATCACCTCATGTATTTTTTCGGTAAGCATATTCTAGCTATATCTTATTCGTTTGGGCTATGATTTGATTGATTCAAATTGCATCGAAATTGATGTTTTGAGCTCTAAACAATGGACACTTCAAAATACTAAACTTATTAGTGAATAAAATCAAACTTTTTCACATTAATTAATTAATTAATTTGAAATTACAACTGAAAAAGACAACACAAGAAAAAAACAAAATTCATGGACAAGATTGCATATGAAGAACATAAGAACTGTCGAATATGATCCTTGTGCAGATTTGTGTACCAAGATAGGAAAACAATTTAATTAATAAAATATTACCCAAATAAAAAGTAACACAATATCTTTCCAAAATATTGTGGGTAGGTGTCACACCCCTAAGTTCGAAGCATGCGACACGACGAGGTGAGCCGTGTCGCCGGGCGCGACGCACACTTAGGGCTACAAGGGGTTTGCCAAGGCAGACACCCATTGAGCTATGGACATGCGACGCTGGCGCATCACGCCCATGGCATAACCTGGGCAGGTGGCCTACGCCTCATGCCCCGAGTAGGCATGACAATGCGCGCAGGCCGAGCAGCGTGGGGAGGTGAAACCATGCCACGTGCGAGGTTAGCATGGTGAGGCGCGCGTAACACGCACACAAGGTTGAGTAGCGTGGGCTGAGAGAACCCACACCACGTGCTTGGAGATAGCACGGTTAGGCGCTAGCGGCAACAAGGATGCCACCCAACAGTACACGCGGAAGGAGGATCCGAAGGAGCGAGGTGCACAGCACGCCAGGTAGACACGCGAGTGTCTTGGGCACGGACCGAGGATGGGGCGCAAAGCCCGCACACACATACGCAGTGCGTAGAGAAGTGCGGGCCATGCCACTCACTTGGTAGACATCCGTGCATGGCGATGCACGTTGATGGACCCGAGCACTTCAACAACTCCACAAGGATGTCCCACGACCACAAACGCTGGCAAGAAGAATGAGAAGGTGGACGCACGATTGTAGGAAGCCGAAGGGAGAAATCCCACTCTTTTGGGAGAGTGGAAAGTTATCCCACCAAAATAGGAGTGTAGATTCTAATAATAGGAAGTTGAGGAGAAGAAGTAGGAGAAGGTGGCCATGTCCCCTTCCTAAAATGTAGGAAGTAGTGGGACATGGGAAGTGGCCCGATTTTGTAGGGAAGTGGGCGATTACACCCCACTAAGGGCCACTCCTCCATAGTTCTCTCCTACACATTCTCCCCTCCCCTTCCTGTATAAAGGTGAACCTTGGGAAATGTCCAAGGGCACCAAAGTAGCCAAAGCACATCTCACGAAAAGCCAAGTAATTGGAGTGAGTTCCTCCCTTTGTAAGTGTGAGGTTGAGTGTCTCTTGTTCAAACGAGCCCCGAGCTCCACCCTTGTAATAGTGGTTTTCATATAATAGAGATTATATTTCCACTAAATGTTCTTGTGTGTCATCCTTGCCTCATCAACGAGATAGTCCAAGGCGTGAGCCTTAACGAGGGATTGGGAAGGCACTCTAGCCTCTCTTAGGTACGATAAGGTCCAGAAAAAGAAGGCTGGTCTAGGGAGTACCTTGATGCCACACGAGGTTTTTGGGAAAAAAATATACACATCCACGCTTCCGTCTTTCACCGCCGTGACAAGTGGTATTAGAGACTCAGGTTTACCATCAGTACAACCTGTAAGTAATTGACCTTATTTTCGTTTATACCCAGAATCCCCCATCGAGCCATACACTTCAGTCATGTCAGAACCATTGGAGAAGCAAGTTGAGGTTCTCCCCGACGAACATCCCAATACGGTGGTCAAGATGGCGATGAACCATCAAGTCTGACTCCTGATGGTGGAAGGAACGGTGGAAGGAACGGTAGAAGACTTCATGGTCCATACAGGCAAGCGATTGGATTGTCATACCCACAATCCTACCCTCTTTCTAAGATTATTTCGTGGAAGAGTTTATTAAGGAAAGAAGTAGGATAAGAATAGTTGAGAAGTAAGTGGAGTTGGACGCATGCTTAGTGAAAAAAAGAAAAACATGTTGGACGCATGGCAGAAATCGCTTGACGGCATGTAGTTGAGGAAACGTATGGTATTATGCAGTAGAGAAAAACGACAAGCTTATCGAATATTTGGAAGTTGGCAAGTTGAGAAGAAACTATGAAATGGGCAGTAGTTAAAAACAATGGCCTAAATAGTATGGAGCAGAAGTGGCTAAGTGTTGGCCATGCGTTAGTGGAGCTATGCGTTGAGAATTTGCTGAAGGTCACTAAGTGTTAACAGCCATGCGGCGTTGAGGGCCACGGAGTGTTGGAGGTCACTATACGTTGGAAGGTGGTATGTATTGGTACCTTAGAAGAAGGGTCGAGAGAATCATGCGTTAAGTAACTATGCGACGACTGGGCGTTGAACAATTGTAAAACAAGAGTAAGCTATGCGTTGCTGAAGTTTTGCACGGAAGGTTGGGTCGGCCAACCTAAGTAAGGAGGTGATGGGTGTAATTGTGAGTCGGTGGTAGGTATATATATGTAAGTACGCCGACTCAATCAACACTTTTAGTCATAGTTCAACCCAGATTTACCCCTTTCTCACAGAAGAACGACGAGGAAAGGTCGAAGAAACTGTTTAAGTCGGAGTTAAGTTGGAACCAGACCATTTCTATGGTGGAATTGGAACTGAAACCAGAGACATGACGGTTGACAAAAGACATATGAGGTTCTGAAGAAGAGCAAGCTGGGAAGTTGTAGCTGCCGCGAAGTTTTAAAGGAAGCAACAGTCGGAAATGTGCTATTGTGAAAGTTGTTAGTCGATACGAAGCAATTGAAGTTATTCAAAGATGATTTTCTTAGCAAAAAAGAGGTAAAGTTGGAAATCTCGTGGTAAGTTAAGAAGCTCACTTCTTTATAAGTTTGTAGGGGAAAGATAGATCTGATTCTTTGGCTGGAATTCGATGTTTAGCAGTTGAGAACAGGTTAGAGAAGGAGGAAGAAGAACAATAACCATCGGGGGTCACTAGGAAAGGAGTATCGTTAAAGGATTAGAGGGTGATCAGCAAGACAAGTGTCGCTGGTAACGCAAGGGGCTTTGCGTCTCACAACTCTCGCTGACTCTCGCTTAGTATTGCTTATTAATGTAATATAGCTAATCTAATGAGGCTGAATATCGCTGGTGCCGCATGGTTAGACGCAGATAGTCTAAAATCTCACTCATAATAGGAAGTTGTAAACGAAAGGGAAATTGTGATAGGAACCCATATCTAAGATATCTAAGTAAACATAAAAGAATATAAGGAGAGATGTTAGAAATGTCTAACATGAAAAAGGTATGTTTACAGGTCAAGAGGAGCTAAGGGAAGCGTATAACTCGCTCGGAGCCCGAAATAAGTAGTGTGTGACTTTATGACTTGGGATAAGCTTAAATTCAGTATCATTTTCTATATGTTTAATGCTATCTTTAAAGTAGGAGTTGAAATGTACTTTTGCATATGAACCAACACATATCTTGTTAGATGTGAGATTTAACTTGAGACATAATAGATAACGTTCTGAGTTTAATCAAGATAGTTATCAGATGAATGTTCAAGAACTCTGAGATATCATGATTACAGTTAATTTATGTTAAATGTATTATATGTGCTTCTGTAGTAAAGAAAGAGTTAAATGGGACCCATTGCTGAAGGTTAGATGAAGGCATATGGGCAACCCTATTTATAAATTATGTGAAACTCTCACTTAAGGATTTAATGACGGTGAGTGAGTAATTTCTTGGGACCCTGGTACCGAAGGACATGGGAAGGTACACGGACAGCCCGAGATCAGATAGATTTATGAGCAGAATAGAAAGGTTTCACGCTGATGTGTTGAGATTTCTCCACACAGCTAAGGCTTATTGACGTTAGGTGCGTTGAGTTCGCTCCGCCTCAACAAAGGTTTAATAAAAAAAAAAAATCATTTATGTACTGATAATGTTTTACAGGTTACAGTCATCTATAAGGTTATGAAACGTGATACAAGGCATGATTAGGCAGTTCATATCAAAGATTGTAGTTATCATGTTATTGAATTTATATTTAGTAGTCACTCACTGAGCAATGTAGCTCATAGATTTCATTTCTTTGATGTTTCTTTTCCAGGTAGCAAGCGTGTTCGGGGTGCCTAGCCTACCATCAAGATCCATCTGTGCCAGAAAAGAATTTTGTAATTTGGAAATCTGTAAACCCTATCCCTTAGTAGAAGTTACACTTAGTTTGAGTAACATATGTAAGTTCACCAGACATAATTGTAAACTCTAAACATAGTCTTTAAAAACTTACTTATGATGTGATTTTATTAAGAAATTTTGTTATAATGTTGTAAGACCGAGCGTTTCACTGTCTAGTTGTGATTTACTAATGCATTTACAACAGGTTATAATAGAATACAGATTAGATAACACTCACTCCTAGGTATTGATATAGAAGTATATTTAATATCTTGGGTGGGGGGTGTTACATGGATGACATCATCGTCGAGTTAGAAGAGCTCCCTACCAAGCTGTCCTTCAGCATAGAGGCTCTGAAGGAGGAACTCGAGCTGACGACCAGTGAAGTGGCCTTGATGAAGGAAGACATAGCGGAGTCTTCCAACAAGGCTGGCTCAATCTCGAAGGTAAAGATGCTCGAACCATCAACGTTCAGTGGTTCAAGAGATGCAAAGGAAATTGAAAACTTCCTTTGGGACATCGAAGAATACTTCAAAGGCCGTAAAGATTGCGGAAGGATCACAAGTGAACCTCGCCAGTATGTATCTTGCCTCGGACGCCAAGTTGTGGTGGCGCACCCTAGTGCTCGATGACAAACACTCCGAAAGAGAGCCAATCATCTCATGGGAAACCATGAAGGAGAAACTCATAAACCAGTTCCTCCCTAGAAATAAGAGTTGGGTTGCTGGGAGTCCCTCAAGAAGCTCAAGCATACCAGCTCGATGCGAACCTACGTCAAGGAGTTCCACTCCTTAATCCTTGACGTCCAACACATGTCTGAGGAGGACAAATTATTCAACTTAATCTCGGGGCTCCAACCCTAGGCTTAGACAGAGCTCCAGAGACAAGCCATGAAGAACCTTCCTTCCACCATTGCCGACGCGATGCCCTACTGGATTTTAAGACCACAACCTCCCCCACTCCTCCGGAGAAGAGGCGAAAAGAGAGAGGGAGGGGCAACCAGCATAAGGGCAGGTCCAAAGGTGAAGGGGACCGCAGCGACAAGGGATAGGAGAAGGCTACCATGCCGCTCTCCAAACACAGCTGCTTTCTATGCAAGGGATCGCATAGGGTGCAAGCGTGCCCACAGTGAGAGAAGTTGAATGCCATGCTTAAGGAAAAGGAGGCCGAAGAAGACACCTGTCATGTCAACACCCTTCAGTTGTTGAGTACTATTATGTTTATCCCGAACCTGTGCCATTACAATTTAATGCACGTAGCTATCCGGTTAAACAACGTGGAGTTGTTTGCTATGCTAGACACCGGGGCTACCCCAACTTCATTGCAACAAGGGTGAAGACCAGATTGGGCCGAACAGTGATTAAGATGCGGAGGCCTGCCCAACAGAGGGTGCAGCAATGACCCTACTGAAGTTCGGCTTATAGAGAAGCCGATGCAAATTCCCAGTTGTTCTTCTAGATGATTTTGATGTGGTGTTAGGTATGGAATTCCTAATTGAGGCAAAAGTCTCCCTCATGCCTCCCTTATTTGGTGCAATGGTCCAGGATGAGACCACTTTGTGCTTCGTTCGAGCAACAATGGTCAACAAGGGTTTGACAGGACGTCGCTTCGCCCCTACCGAACTAACCAAGCCATAAGAAGGCTTGACGGGCACCTGTGCATCGTTCCACATCTGGCACGGGTGATGCACATTTTAAGCGTTAACTGCAAGTGTACGGGTCAAGTTATAATATAAGACGGTTAAGTCCAAATATCATTCCACTTAGGATCTAATTGTGAAGGTTTAAGTTACTTAGCTATTCTAGAATCAAATCAGTTTTATTTGAGGATTGAAATTTAAGTTGTGAATTTTGGAAAATATAAACTAATTAAGGAAAGCAAATAAAGCAAGAAACACAAGAGTCAAATAAAGTTCTATGGTAATGAATCCTTGTTTACTTCATTATGCAATATTCTAGGGTTCATGGATTTTATTGTAATTATTATGCTTAAGTCTAGAAACATAAATCCAAGTTATTTTCTCTCAAAAACAACCTTTTCTCATGCAACTCAATTGATTACTAATTTTTTGAAATCAATACGAATTACATGGCATTAAGAGTAGTCTTTAGCAACTTTCATTGTTAACCTAACTATTTTCATGATAGATTAACAACAATTCATTGTTATAGATCTAGTTAGACATATAATCTCTCAACCATACATCTAACATAACATTCAAGGATGACCAATACACAAGAATTAAGCACAATAACAATGAAAAACATAATCATTACAACAAAACCATGAATATTCTACAATATCAACATAACTTCATAAACAATTCATCAATACCCTAAAACTAAAGAGTTTAGCCACTCATAGCTTTAAAGCAACATGTTCACACACAAATTAAGCATAGAAAGAGTATAAAGAAAGGAAAACTCTACTAAGAAAGAGTCCTTGATTGAGGAGGAACTGCCAAGATGTCCTTCGGTCTTCACGTCGGGAACTCGAATGGTACCAAACTCTCTCTCGAACTCTTTTCTCTTCCTTACAGCCAACTCACTCTTTGAGACTTGTTTGGTGTGTTTTTCTCTAATATTTTGATGTCTAGGTGTCACACCCCATCCCGAACTACCCTCCCGTAGCCCGAGACGGAGCGTGAGGACAGCAGTCATCGACTTCCCTATCAATTTCCACTGTCAAACTTACCTTATTTCCATTTAACTACCCTTCCTAGGATGGTGATACCATTAACTCTTGACAAACCTCGACCTCGACCGGCAACTGGAACTTTCATGCTACTTGAAAAATCTAAAACGTATGAAAGGCTGATCTAACAGCTCAGTGAGTAACAGTTTTTGAAAACATCTTACATTAACTATAAAACTGGTCATAATATAAACATTTTCAACCACGCATATAAAGTAACGATTCAAATCATATTAAAACATGCTCAAATACCATTGTTAAATTGATAAGCACTTGAAAAGTGCTTTCTATTCTCTCAAATTAAGGGAGTTTATATTAGATTTCACTTGTTTGCTAGTGATTTTCAGGTTAAAACGAGGAAAATTAGAAGAAACGACTAAAAGATCAAAACCGAGCAAGAATACGGCGAAAAAGAGCTAAAAAACTCAAAAGGGCGAATTTTGGGATAGCGCCGCGGCGCCAAGACGGCGCTACCGCGGCGCTGAAACATGAACGCATCATTCTGGACGCATAGTAGCATCGCGACACAGAGATGGCGCTGCCTCGACGCATCCTTGTTGAACGCATGATAGTGTCGCGGCGCTTGGACAGCGCTGCCGCAGTGCCAATGCCCGAGAACAATTTTTCTGAAACGCATTACAGCGTCGCGGCGCTTGGACGGCGTTGCCGCGACGCTAAAATTCGAGAGCAAACTTTTCTAATGCAGCCCTAGCGCCGCGGCGCTATGGAACAGCGTCGCGGCGCCAGCTTTCCATAAATGAAAAATTTGTATTTTTGGTAAATTTTTGGGCGGCTAAACTCTATAAATTTGGGGATTTCCAGCAGCCCAAATCATCCAGAAAAATAAAAGCAAAGCAAGGAAGTTATAGACCTAAAGAGGCACAAAAAGAAGAGAATTAAGTGAAAGTTCAAAGAATGCGTTAGTTGCGAGGAAGAGGAAAAGAGTTTGAGATAGTCTTGGTGCCCTTCGAATTCCGACGTGAGAGCCAAGGAGATCATGGCGGTGCTACCTCAATCAAGAGCCTCTTTTCAGTAGAGTTTCCCTTTCTTTACACTCTTTCTTTGTTTATTTTGCTTAAACATATTGCTTCATGCTATGAGTGGCTAAACTCTTTAGTTTTAGGGTTTTGATGATTTGTTTATAAATTTATGTTGATTTTGTAGACTTTCATGGTTTTGTTGGAATGATTATGTTTTTCATTGTTATTGTGTTTAATTCTTGTGGATTGGCCATCCTCACATGTTAGGTTAGATGTATGATTGAGAGATTGTATGTTTAACTTGATCTATAACAATGAATTGTTGTTAATCTATCACGAGAGTAGTTAGGTTGACAATAAAAGTTGCTAAAGACTATTTTTAATCCCATGTAATTTTGTATTGGTTTTAAGAGATTAATAATCAATCGAGTTGCATGAGAAATGGTTGTTTTTTAGAGAAAATAACTTGGAATTAAGTTTCTAGACTTAGGCATATGAATTACAATAAAATCCATGAAATCTACAATATTGCGTGATAAAATAAACAAGGATTCATTACCCTAGAACTCTCTTTGACTCTTGTGTTTCTCCCTTTGATACTTTCCTTATTTGATTTGTATTTTCCATAACTTATAACATTCAATTTCAATCCTCAAATAAAATTGATTCAACTCTAGAATAGCTAAGTAACTTAAACCTTCCAAATTGGATCTCCAGTGGAACGATATTCGGACTTAACCGTCTTATATTATAACTTGACCCGTACACTTGCGGTTAACACTTAAAGTGCGCATCATAAATCATGCATGTTTATTTTAGTATTGAAAAATACTCAAAATCTCATTCATTTCAAAATCATTTTCCCTAGTTGAGGCGGAGCAGTGCTTTATGCTTCTCAATGTCGAAAATATTTCATATCTGTTCCCTAGTTAAGGCGGAGCCGAGCTCTACGCTACTCAATGTCAAAAACATTTTATATCTTTTCCCTAGTTGAGGCGGAGCCGAGTTCTATGCTACTTGTTGTTAGATTTCTATTCAATTTAAATTGAGTTTCATAGCTTGTTGCACAATAATAGATATTATCATTTCCGTACAAAGATGCGTCGAGAATTACTCAAGTATGATCATGATTAAGCAAGTTTTCCTATAAAAAGCCCATGTATAAGCTCTTATAGGTTTCCTGGTGAGTCCAGGGTCAAACGCAGGGATTTGTAATAACTAGGCATTGAGAATAGATGCATGACTATGCAGTGAACTATACATGTAATATGTGCGTGATCGTATGTATCTAAAACTATACATAAAGAATGGATAAAATTTCTTACAACTAACAATGAGGTGGACGCGGCAATTGTTAGTCAAATGTCATTTAGTGTCAGATAGCATGCGTTGAGAATGAATGGGACCATGCGACAAAAGTAGAGTTAACGCAGGGGCTAGTTGTTACTTAAGCATATCCAAGTATAATTACATACCTACAAACTGCGTTTGTGAATCCATCTCTCGATGTTTCGACGCCACATTAATTTTATCTCTAAGACGCATGGTAAGTTTGTATTGGCAAAAGATGAACTACATCTCTGCACCTCATCTAGTCTCGATAAATGCTAAAGATTAACCATCCACTCTCTCAAGCTAGACAGTCGTGCTTACTACTTTTGTTTGTCAAACAAAGTTATACAAGCTAATGATATGCATTAATCAAGATGTAACATACTTAATATTGCTTAACAAAAATCAACTTCTAACATCTAACTCATTTAGCATTCAAATAACATGGTGTAAGGTATTTAATATGGAAATAGATGGAAGATAATCGTCAATCAAACTCTTATTAAGAAAATAAACCATTCTCTTGAATGTCATTAACAAAACATAAGTAAGAAGGAGGGAAATGGAGATAAAACAGAAATGGAAGGCGTCAAGCCGCCATTGGCAACGTCTTGCTTCATAGAGGCTTGAGATGGTTGTTATCTGATACATAAATTTCATAGGGTGAAGGTTCTCACTCACTGAGAGACGACTCTGAAAGTTCTCAGCATCCTTCTATCATAAGAGCTCGAAATGGAGGCTGGTTATGGTGAGGGAGAAATTGTGCTGAGCTTTCGCCTTTTGAACTCGTTTCTCTCCCTTCTTTGAATGGAGAAGTTTTGGGCTATTTATAGGCGTCGAAAAGTTGAAACTCATGATGACCTAACACCTTTACATTAAATTCCATGCCCTGTTGCGCAGACTTTTCACATCGTCAGCCCATTTGTTCTGCCATGATCTGATAACGTGTTATCATTTTGCATAATGACATGACAGCTTTTGACTAGGTGTCTGTATCTACTTTTTTCTCAACGCATGGTCTCGACGCATGGGTTTCCACTTGTTCTCGCAGCAGCTTCGTCTCTAGTACTTGGGTTATTTGTACTTCTTTTCTTCTTAATCCTACGTTAGAACAAAAAAACTCATAATTTTTCAAGTATTTTCTTTTGTAAATAGTGTCAACGCATGGTAATACATTTTACATAATTCAACTACCAAAATCATGCGTTTAGCTCTAAAGTTACTCTAATTAATTCAAATAGTGACTATAATAACTTGTATTTCTACAAGTTATCACTACTCAACGTCGATTATCCCTAGCTGTGTGAAGTAATCTCAACACATCAGCGTCATATATTCCTCTATGTGCACATAGGTATTATAATCCGGGCTGCCTACATGCCTTCTCCAAGTCCCTGAGCATTGGGGTCCCATTTTCATATCTAGGTTACCCATTTGCCTTCTTCGAGTCCCTCAGGATTGGGTACCTTTTCTATATTCTTGCTACCCTTTAGCCTTCTCCAAGTCCCTGAGCCTTGGGTGCCTTTTCAAAATTTTATAAAATACACAATATGTTTTTGGAAACATCATATCATAAATTCATAAGTTAACCGTTTCCAAATAAGATCATCTAAACAACATGCTTTCAGTAAACTCAATTTCAAAGCTTTAATATCAAATAGCATGCCTTTCAATAAGCTTATTTCCAAATCTTTCATGAAATCATATGACATCAAACATCATGCTTTTCAATAAAATCATGAAATCATATATTATCAAACAACATGCTTTTTATAAACTTATTTCAAATAACCAGCATACTCAAATGTTTTTCAAATAAAAACGTATGCTCTATTCGTTGAAAACTCATGAATTCATATTCCAAACCAATGATATTAATCATAGAGAACTCATTCATATTTTGAAAAACGTTAGTGTTACTCACATAATATTTGCTCAAAGATAGTTCCTTTTCCTTCCCTCTAATTCTCTTTCCCGAGCTTCTTGGACGCAGCGTTCTAAAGTCTGGAATGCAAGGCAACTTATATCCCTCTGACAACTCGGTTGGACGCAACCCTGCCCTTGAACGCAAGGTTAGTTACTTGAACGCAATGTGCAACCTTCCAACCAACTCTTCTGGCTTCACCCCCTTAGAAGCATAGATCTCCTTGAATGCAAGGTCTATCTTTGGACGCAGCGTTCACCTTGAACGCAGAGTTTATCTTGAACGCAAAGCTGATCCCTTTAATGCAAGACAACTTGCTGAACGCAAGGTAGCTAAGTTGTTAAGTATATCTTATCCCGGCCACTGACTTCTCTACGAACACAAGGATTTTCCTTTTTCTGCCTTCTCTCTACTTTCTCTCAAGAACTCAGACTTTTTTATTATGCCCCGCTCCCTTTCCTTCAAGACCCTATTTATAGTTTTGGGATGAATCCAACTTCTCCTCTCTTTTTGCCACTTGTTTACCACCTGTCACGCTGCATGACACATCCGACATGCAACCCGACACCTACTCCTTAGGAGGTGTTAAGTTCAAATGAACCCATGCAACCTTTACCAACTCATCTTATGTGCCCAACTTACTCCAATATACAAACTATTCCTTCAACATAGTGTTCCCTATGCGTTCATAAAATCCTCTTCTAGGTTTTGGCTTCTTTACTCCCTTTCCTTACTCTCGGCCATACTACCTTTGACCCCATTTCTCATACCTTTTTACATCTGGATGCTTAAAGGGCTTTATAGATGTCGAGGCTTTATAGTTGTCGAATGTTACCTCATCATTAAGGCGGAATGTGAGCTTTTCATCTTGCAATCGATGAGGGCCCTTTCGGTGCCCACCATTGAGCTTCCTAAACATGGATAAAGGCATTAAGTTAATAGTGGCTCCAAGGTCACAAAGCGCTTTAGTAATTGAATTATGGCCTAAATGGCAAGGGATAAACTCCCTAGATCTTTTAATTTGGAGGCAATTTTCTTTGTAGTGTTGTGCTACATTCTTCGGTTAGTGCAACCGTTTCATAATCTTCATACCTCTTCTTCTTAGACAACACTTCCTTCATGAAATTGGCATACTTAGGCATTTGTTCTAATGCCTTTGCAAAAAGAAGGTTAATTTCCAACTTTTTGAATAAGAATTTAGAAAATTGAGCATCAATCTTTTTCTTTTGAAATCTTTGAGGAAAAGGTAACGTGTTAGGGATAAAAGAAGTAGAGTTAGAAGTACTCCCTATGTTTGACTTTGATTTCTCCTTTTCCTTAGATTTACTCTCTTTTTGTATTGGAGCATCCTCTATGATGGTTTCATCCTCTTCTTGTGGAAGGTCATCATCTTCTATCATGATGTGATTGTTCAACTCCTTGCCACTCCTTAGGGTTATTGCATTACATTCCTCCTTGGAGTCCTTCGGACAACTTGAAAGTTTACCTTTTTGCATTGTGTGGAGAGATGTGGCCATTTGACTAAGTTGAACCTCCAAGTTTTAAACGGTGTTTGCAATAGCTTGGACCGAATTTTCCAATGTGGTTGTCCTTGATCTTGACTCTTTGACAAAGTCAAGGATTATGTCCTCCAATGATGATGTCTTTGCATTCCCCGCTCCATTGAATCCTTGAGGTGCTTGCAACACATTCTTGTTGTTGGCATATGAGAAGTTCTCATGATTCCTCAAGTTGGGATGATATTGAGTTAGGAGTTGTTGACCTCGGTATTGTCCTCTATCCACATAATTGGTCACCTCTAACTCACTTGGCTCTTATTGATTTGCCATGAACACAAGGGAAACTATGGATGGTGGACTTACTTAGGCTTGGCTTCCTTGGGACAATTTAGATAAAGCATTAGTGAGAGAAGCCAATTGAGCGTTTAGGGGTTTTACCTCATCCACCGCATGTATTCCAACGACTTTTGGGATGATTGGAGAAGACCATTCAGATGGCCAATTATACGATGTAGTGGCCAAGTCTTCTAGTATGGTATATGCCTCTTGAGCATTCTTTGAAAAATTGAGCCTCTGGCGGTTGCATCTAGAATGGTTTTGGTTGAGCTTGACAATCCATTGTAGAAGAGTTGAATTTGCAACCAATTTGGGTAACCATGTTAAGGGCATCTTCTCAAGAGATCCTTGTACCTCTCCCAAGCCTTATATAGTTGTTCATCCTCAAGTTGGCGAAATGTTCCAATCTCCGTTCTTAACCTTTGAGATTTAGCCGGTGGAAAATATTTGTTCAAGAAAGCTTGAGCTAAGATCTCCCATGTTGTGATGTTATCGGAAGGGATAGTTTCCAACCAATCCTTTGCTCGATCTTGTAAAGAGAAACGGAAAAGTCTTAGTTTTATAGCATCGTTAGAAACATCATTCATCTTTACTGTTCCGCATATCTCCAAGAAGAACCGTAAATGCTTGTGAGGATCTTCATTGGTTCTTCCTCTAAAATCTAGCTCTCTAGCCATTTGGATCAACCCTGGTTTCAACTCAAAGTTATTGATATTGATGGGCACATTCATAATTCCGGGTTGATTTGCCGGTAATGTCGGTTGGAAATAGTCTCGAATTGCCTTTGGTATCTCTTCTGCCATCTCCTCGGTTTGATTGTATAGAGCCCTTAGATTCCTTCTATAGGTCTTATCAATCTTGGGGACAAGGGGGAGAATATTAGTATTATCACGAGGCATAAAACGACAAAATAACCAACTTTATAATATACACCTCAAATTAAGATCTATCAATTCTAAAGAGTATTAAGCAAATAAAACCATTCTTTGGATCCCTGGCAACGACACAAAAAACTTGATGAGCACTTTAAGTGTTAACTGCAAGTGTACTGGTCAAGTTATAATATAAGATGGTTAAGTCCAAATATCGTTCCACTGAGGATCTAATTGTGAAGGTTTAAGTTACTTAGCTATTCTAGAATCAAATTAATTTTATTTGAGGATTGGAATTCAAGTTGTGAATTTTGGAAAATATAAACTAAATAAGGAAAGCAAATAAAGCAAGAAATACAAGAGTCAAAGAGAGTTATAGGGTAATGAATCCTTGTTTACTTCATTATGCAATATTCTAGGGTTCATGGATTTTATTGTAATTCTTATACTTAAGTCTAGAAACATAAATCCAAGTTATTTTCTCTAAAAAACAACCTTTTCCCATGCAACTCAATTGATTACTAATTTTTTGAAACCAATACGAATTACATGGCATTAAGAGTAGTCTTTAGCAACTTTCATTGTTAAACTAACTATTTTCATGATAGATTAACAACAATTCATTGTTATAGATCTAGTTAGACATATAATCTCTAAACCATACATCTAACCTAACATTCAAGGATGGCCAATCCACAGGAATTAAGCACAATAACAATGAAAAGCATAATCATTACAACAAAACCATGAATATTGATAACTTGTAGAAATACAAGTTATGATAGCCTTTTTCTTAGAGAAATAGAGATTAAATAGAGAATCATGCGGCAGTTCATGTTGATTTTTACCAATAAATCTTCCTTTGCATTCTACTCTCGTATTTTATGAAGATAATGATTTTACCACTTTTTCAGCCTAAAACGCATGTTTTAACACAGGAATGCAAACGATGCGTTGATGACTTCTTAACGCAGGACTATGCGTTAGCCATATGTTTTTCATGGACGCATGATCTGAACAGAACGCGAACAACTTGAAGATGCGTTAACGACTTCTCAATGCAAGACTATGTGTTAGCAACCTATGACGCGTTGACATCAACCCAACTCTCCATGAATGCATAAGACGCAAGGCGCGGAGAATCAGATTAGAATCTTGAGAGATTGTCGGAAGATTGACGTACATAATCTGTGGCTAAAGTGGTGGATCTAAATTGACCCGAGAATTACGCAATTAGGCGAGATGGACGCATGATATCAATTTCGTCGCCAATCAAGCAGATTTGCCATTGATTGCGAACGCAACATCTATAAAAGGGCAGTCCTGCAAGATGAAAAAGTGTTGTTGATTCTCGGAAGAATCCCTAAGTGACAGCAGAGTTCTCTCCAGACCTCAACCAGAGACGAATAGCTCGAGAGAGAAGAGTCTTCCCTCCGCCTGACCACTTCACAGCAGAACCTCACGCTTCCATCTAGGCGACTCAAGACATTGACGCCTTTTCCTGCTTTCTATCTTAGTTTTTCTATCTTGATTTTAGATTTGTGTCAAGACATTGAGCTATCTAAAGTTGTATTCCGTTCATCAATATATATTTCTTCTATGTCTACTCATTTCTCTGTACTTTTCGCTTTTTACTTTGAATCCATGAGTAATTAATCTATCAAGGGTCTAAGGTTGCGTTAGCATCTAAATAAGAACCATAGTGTAACTATTGCATCTTGTCAATTGCAAACTTAATCCGATGCTTATGTCCATCTAGCTAATCGATATAAGTAGTAATAATCAAACTGCTCGAGAGGGTAAGTGATTGTGGAAGTCAATTGACAAGGCCAAGAAGTGTTACCTATCTATAGGAAGAACTTGGTTCTTAACACTCTCCTATGCGTTATAGACATATAACGCATAGCGGCTGACAACCGGGAGAGGAGTCGCAAGTATGAATAGACTATCACCATGCGTTTCCGATGTTAGATGTTAACCAACCCGAACTCTGTTTTTATTCATTCATTCAAATCATTAGTTGACTTTGCTGTGTCGCATGCCTTTCCTCTTCCACAATTTAGTTTAGTGTACATGTTATCGCTTTCTTTAGATTAGAAACAAACACACCTCAACTTATTTCTTGGTTACCACTGCAACACATATAATCCATTTAAATATAGAATCAACATAATCCCTGTGTTCGACCTCGAACTCAACGAGAAAACCTACTCCTTTGCTTATACTTGGGTAAAGGATAGGAAAACATGACAGATCACCAATGCATAGCATTTAAGCATAAGTAAGACGCATGGTATGTTCAACACATAGTATGTAAAACGCATCATCGTAGCTTACTTGCACCTTGCGTTAGTTAATTCCATTCCACAATCTATTCACAACAAATATTCTACAATATCAACATAACTTCATAAACAATTCATCAATACCCTAAAACTAAAAAGTTTAGCCACTAATAGCTTTAAAACAACATGTTCACACACAAATTAAACATAGAAAGAGTGTAAAGAAAGGAAAACTCTACTAGGAAGGAGTCCTTTATTGAGGAGAAACTGCCAAGATGTCCTTCGGTCTTCATGTCGGGAACTCGAATGGTACCAAAATCTCTCTCAAACTCTTCTCTCTTCCTTACAGCCAACTCACTCTTTGATACTCGTTTGGTGTGTTTTTCTCTAATATCTTGATGTCTAGGGTTGCTGGAAACCCTCTTATTTATGGAGTTGGCCGCCCAAAACTTCCATCCAAAATTGCAAAATTTTCAAATTAGGAAAGTTGGCGTCGCGGCGCTGGTCAATGGAAAGTTGGCATCACCGCGCTATTGGATGGCGTCGTAGCACTGACCGTCATGGAAAGCTACACTTGGTACCATGCCACAGTGTCACGGCGGTGGCACTGCGCTAAAATGTCTTCTGCTCTTTGGAAAAAGCACCACAGTGCTACCCTGTTTTTGGCAGATTTGGAGTTTCCTTCATTTTTTCACTGTATTTTGGCTCGGTTTTGATCTTTTGGTCTTCACTTCTGATTTTCTTTATTCTGACCTAAAAACCACTAGCAAACAAGTGAAATCTAATATAAACTCCCTTAATTTGAAAGAATAGAAAGCACTTTTCAAGCACTTTTCAGCGAGCGCCCCCGTAGGTCCGAGTAATGCACACCTCAAATTGAACCTCCATGTCATGCAGAGGTTGAAAGGCAGCAGCTCTAGGAGAGGACACATACCACCGACCATTTGTGGAGTACAAGCATAAGCAGGCAGGGAACCCCTATTAAACTCGACCATTGGGAGAGGATAAGACCCGATGAGGACATCGGCTAGCTCAAACGAGGAAGGTTTGTCACACCCCCAAAGTTTGAAGCATGTGACACGACGAGGTGAGTCGTGTCGCTGGGCATGACGCACACCTGGGCTACAAGGGGTTAGCCAAGGCAGTCACCTATGGAGTAGTGGACATGCGATGCTGGCACATCACGCCCATGGCATAGCATCGGTAGGTGGCCCACGCCCCATGCCCCGAGTAGGCATGACAATGCGTGCAGGGAAGAGCAGCATGGGGAGGTGAACCCATGCCACGTGCGAGGTTAGCAATGTGAGGTGCACGTAGGGCCGCGTAGCGTGGGCTGAGAAAACCCATGCCACGTGCTTGGAGATAGTGTAGTTAGGCGTGAGTGGCAACAGGGATGCCGCCCAATAGTGCATGTGGGCAGGAGGACCCGAAGGAGCGAGGCTCAGACGGGTGAGGTGCGCAGCATGCCAAGCGGAGACACGAGTGTCTTGGGCACACGCCTTGTAAGCCCCACACTTAGCTTTGGAAGTTGGCAAGCTTAAGGTGGTGATGTATTATGTGTTGGTGAAGAGAAAGGTGGGTCGAGAACAAGAGTGTGAGAGCTAGCATGTGTTGGAAGCTATATTACGCATTCAAGAGCAATGCTATGCGTTTATGGGCAATACCATGCGTTCAAGAGCAATGCTATGCGTTTATAGGCAATACCATGCGTTCATAAGCAAAGGCTATGCGTTCATAAGCTACATTATGCGTTGGTGGGCTAAGGCTATGCATTGGTGAGGTTGAGAAGAGGTGCTATGCGTTGGTCAACTCGTTTATAAAGGGAAAAAATGAGTAGCGGTTAAGTCGGCGGCCTATATAAGTAAGTAAGCTGAGAGTTTAATCATTCTAAACATGACCAAAAGCTCAAATCGGTTCTATTTTATGGCTGAGAGACAAAGAGAAGTAGGAGAACGTGTCTAGGGTAAATTTGTGGAGAGTTCGGGTCGTTTCCATGGTGAAACCGAAGCTGGATTAGAGAGCTTGGTTGCTATCGCGCAATCCGAGCATGGTCTGGTGTTTCGAGAAGAGCGAGCTAAGGAGATCGATTTTCGAGTTGAAAGTTTGAGGTTAGTAAGTTAACTCAATTTTGAACAACTCTTATGAAGGATGGTTGAGCTGATAATGAGGAGAAACATGTGAACTTTTAGGTGGAAGTGACTGATACAGAATTGCTGTGCAGTCTGGAGCAGCACGAGGTAATCTTGAAATATCTGACTAATGAGAGGAAGTTAAGCCTCGAAAATTTAAGGTAAGCTGGAAAACATATTTCTTTACAAGTTTGTAGAAGGAAAAAAGTTCTAAATTTTGCTGGAAATGCAACTTTTTAACAGATAGAAGTGAGAACAAAAAGGAAAGGAGGAAACTCTGCTATCGAGTGTTGCTAGGAAGCGGGTGTCACTGAGTAATTGAAGTGTAAGTAGCGAGACGAGTGTCGCTGGGGCACAGGGGGGTTTTCCGTCTCACAAGTCTTGCTGGGTCTCGCTAGGTCTGGTTCCTTAGGTAAATCTCACTGGTCTCGCCCATCCTAGTGTCGCTAGTCCCATGTCCTGTTGTGTGTTTTCGCTAGTAATCTCGCTAGAAATGTGGAATCTCGCTGGTAATCTCGCTAGTGATACAAAATCTTGCTTATTATGATTACTTTGGGAAAAATGAGGGTCTGGGCAATGAATCATGATTAGAGTTTAATTATGCACACTTAATGACCATGGAAAGGAAGTTTAAGGAAAGCTTATCGTGAGAAATGTGTATTTACAGGCCAAGAAGAGCTCGGAAAGGCATATAATCCGCTCAGGGCCTAGGACAAGTCGTGAGTGACTTTCTATTTTATATAATGATTACTCTTAGCATGTTTTATTTGCAATGTGTGAGTGGAAACTATCATATTCTATGGAATTCCTAATATTTACGCATGATAGGGGTTATAAGCTATAAAATGGATAAGTGCATGAGAAATCCTGTATACGTATATCTCCTTTTGTATATTAAGCTGTGCAACGTACATATGGTGTATTCATTGAATATCTTGTGTTTTTTTGTGAAGTTTAAAGAATGTTATACTTATTATCTAAATGCAACCCATGGCCGAGGGACCATGTGTGAAGGCATATGAGGAATACGTTATATGATACTCAGTGCTGAGGGACCACTTGTGAAGGCACTTGAGTAGTTGATTGAAATGGATTCCAATGTTGAGGGACCTTGTGAGAAGGCATATGGAAATCCAATACATGATAGCTCAGTGCTGAGGGACCATGAGTGAAGGCAGTTGAGCAGTGGATTGATATAAAATCCAGTGCCGAGGGACCACGTTAGAAGGCATATGGGAACTTCGATATAGTGAAACTCAGTGCCGAGGGACAATATGAGAAGGCACTTAAGGGTTTGAAATGCTGAGGGACTCATGTGAAGGCATTTGTGCCGAGGGACTCGTGTGAAGGCATTTGAATATGTGAATGATGAGAATTGATACACGAGGTTGAGTGCGTTGAGCTTCGCTCCGCCACAACTAGAAAAGGATAATTGTATCACTTATGTTCTTATGGTATTGTTGACTTAGGAATTATTATATATATATACATGTGGTAGTTTTATGATGATCCATGTTAACTCAAGGAAGCTATTAGTAATTAAGATGTGAAGGCATGGGGGAATTCTTGTATTTGAAAACTCAGTGCTGAGAGATGTAGAGAAGGCACTTGAGTATCTTGGGGATCCAGTACTGAGAGATTGGGAGAAGGTACTTGGATAGCCTGTGAACAAATTATGATTGACTGATGCTGAAGTGTTGAGAGTACTCCACTCAACTGAGAAATATCGACGTTGGGTGCGGTGAGCTTCGCTCAACCTCAACTAGGGAAGGAGATTTAAGGAAACGGTTTTTGCATAATGTTTCCATAGATAATCAGATGTGGTTAAATTATAATCTGACGTATACTAGTGATAGACATGGTTGGGTTTTATATTTTTATACACTGTTGAGAAAAACTTTAATTAGTCACTCACTGGGCGTTTAAGCTCACATTTTCCTTGTTTTTCTGTTTTCCAAGTAGCGAGCGAGTTCGGGATGCTTAGCCTACACAAGATCTCGTCTGGGTCCACCAACAGTGTTTAGTATTCTGAAAATTGTGGATAATTGAACTAGAGCATGTGTTGTACATACAGAGAGAATTAAGGAAGTTGTTGTGTATTTATGCTATTATATGACTGAATGAAAAGGATGTGCATATGACAAGTTAACTCTAGTGTATGTGTGAATTAGTTTATGGTTTATAACTGTTTATTAGGTAAAGACATAGTTATGGTTGACAGTGGATGTCGTAAGAGGGTCGGTATCTGCTGTCATCACACTTCTTCCTGGGTTAGAAGGGTACCTGGGAGGGGGTGTGACACACCAAGGATGAGGCGAGAAGCCTGCATGCACATACGTAGTTGTTGTAAATAGACAGATCTCAAGTCCCTGGCAACGACGCCAAAAACTTATTGTAAATGAATTGTGGAAATGGAAATTTACAAACGCAAGGTGCAAGTAAGCTATGATTATGTGTTTCACATACTATGCGTTGAACATGATATGCGTCTTATTATGCTTAAATGCCATGCGTTAGTGATCTGTCAAGTTTTCCTCTCCTTTACCCAAGTATAAGCAAAGGAGTAGGTTTTCTCGGTGAGTCCAAGGTCGAACACAGGGATTATGTTGATTCTATATTTAAATGGATTATATGCGTTGCAATGGTAACCAAGAAATCATTGGGGGGGTTTGTTTGTTTCTAATCTAAAGAAAGCGATAGTATGTACACTAAGCTAAGTTGTGGAAGATGGAAAGTTATGCGACACAGCAAAGTCAGCTAATGATTTGAATGGATGGATAAAAACAGGGTTCGGGTTGGTTAACATCTAACATCGGAAACGCATGGTGGTATTCTATTCATACTTGCGACTCTTCTCCCGGTTGTCAACCGCTATGCGTTATATGTCTATAACGCATAGGAGAGTGTTAAGAACCAAGGTTATTCCTATAGACAGGTAACACTTCTTGGCTCTTGTCAATTGAGTTCCACAATCACTTACCCTCTCGAGCAGTTTGATTATTACTACTTATATCGATTAGCTAGATGGACATAAGCATCAGATTAAGTTTGCAATTGACAAGATGCAATAGTTACACTATGGTTCTTAGTTAGATGCTAACGCAACCCTAGACCCTTGAGAGCTTAGTTACTCATGGATTGAAAGTAAAAAGCGGAAAGTATAAAGAAATGAGTAGACATGGAAGAAATATATATTAATGAACGGAATACAACTTTAGATAAGCTCAATGTCTTGACACAAATCTAAAATCAAGATAGAAAATTAAGATGGAAAGCAGGGAAAGGCGTCAATGTCTTGAGTCGCCTGGATAGAAGCGTGAGGTTCTGCTGTGAAGTGGTCAGGCAGAGGGAAGACTCTTCTCTCTCGAGCTATTCGTCTTCGGTTGAAGTCTGGAGAGAACTCTGCTGTCACTTATGGAATTCTTCCGAGAATCAATAACCCTTTCTCATCTTGCAGAGCTGCCCTTTTATAGATGCTGCGTTCGCAATCAATGGCAAATCTGCTTGATTGGTGGCGAGATTGATATCATGCGTCCATCTCGCCTGATTGTGTAATTCTCGGGTCAATTTAGATCAACCACTTTAGCCACAGATCATGTTCGTCAATCTTCCGACAATCTCAAGATACTGATTTGATTCTCTGCGCCTTGCGTCTTATGCGTTCATGGAGAGTTGGGCTGATGTCAACGTGTCGTAGGTTGCTAACGCATAGTCTTGCATTGAGTAGTTGTTAACGAATCTTCAAGTTGTTCGCGTTCCATTCAGATCATGCATCCATGAAGAACAGATTGCTAACTCGCAGTCCTGCGTTAAGAAGTCATCAACGCATCGTTTGCATTCCTGCGTCAAAACATGCGTTTTAGGCTCAAAAAGTGGTAAAATCATTATCTTCATAAAAATACAAGAGTATAACGCAAAGGAAGATTTATTAATAGAATTTAGCATAAACTACCGCATGCTTCTCTATTTAATCTCTATTTCTCTAAGAAAAAGGCTATCATAACTTGTATTTCTACAAGTTATCAGTAGTGCACGGAGAAGTGCAGGCCATGCCGCTCACCTTGTAGACATCCGTGCATGGCGATATACGTCGATGGACCTGAGCACTTCGGCAACTCCACAAGAACGTCCCATGACCACGAACGCCGGCAAGAAGAAGTGGGAAGATGGACGCACAATTGTAGGAAGCCGAAGGGAGGAATCCCACTATTTTGGGAGAGTGGAAAATTATCACACCAAAATAGGAGTGTGGATTCTAATAATAAAAAGTAGTGGGTAGTTGAGGAGAATAAATAGGAGAAGGTGGCCATGTCCCCTTCCTAAAATATAGGAAATAGTGGGACATGAGGAGTGGCCCGATTTTGTAGGGAAGTGGGCGGTTACACCCCACTAAGGGCCACTCCTCCATAATTCTCTCCTACACAATCTCCCCTCCCTTTCTTGTATAAAGGTGAACCTTGGGAAATGTCCAAGGGCACCAAAGTACCCAAAGCACATCTCACGAAAAGCCAAGCAATTGGAGTGAGATCCTCTCTTTGTAAGTGTGAGGTTGAGTGCCTCTTTTTCAAACAAGCCCCGAGCTTCACCCTTGTAATAGTGGTTTTCATATAATAGAGATTATATTTCCACTAAGTGTTCTTGTGTGTCATCCTTGCCCCATCAACGAGATAGTCCAAGGCATGAGTCTCAACGAGGGATTGATAAGGCACTTTAGCCTCCCTTGGGTACGATAAGGTCTGGAAAAAAAAGGCTGGTCAAGGGAGTACCTTGATGTCGTTGATAACTTGTAGAAATACAAGTTATTATAGCCTCTCTCTTAGAAAAATAGAGATTAAATAGAGAATTATGCGGTAGTATTAGTTAAATTCTATTGATAAATCTTCCTATGCGTTCTACTCTTGTAAACGGATGAAGATAATTATTTTATAACTTTTTTAATCTAAAACGCATGTTTTAATGCAGGAATGTGAGCAACATGTAGATGCTTGGCAACTTTGTAACGCAAGACTATGCGTTGGCAACCTGTAGATGTGCTAACAACCGCTCAACGCAGGATGATGCGTTAGAACATATGGATGCGTCGACATAAGTGAATGCATGAACCCAAATTCTCCATGGACATATAACGACCAGAAACGCAAGGCAGCGGAAAATTAGATCAGAATCTTGAGAGATTGTCGGAAGATTGACATGCATGATCTATGGCTAAAGTGGTGGATCTAAATTGAACCGAGAATTACCCAATTAGGCGAGATAGACGCCCAACATCAATTGCGCCTCCAATCACGCAGATTTGCCACTGATTACGAACGCAGCCTCTATAAAAGGGCAGACCTGCAAGCTGAAAAAGGGTTGTTGATTCTCGGAAGAATTTATAAGTGACAGCAAAGTTCTCTCCAGAAGACAACCGGAGACGAATAGCTCGAGAGAGAAGAGTTTTCCCTCCGCCTGACCACTTCACAGCAGAACCTCACGCTTTCATTCCGGCGACTCAAAACATTGAACGCCTTCCTACTTTCTATCTCTTTTTCTATCTTTGATTTTAGATTTGTGTCAAGACATTGAGCTGTCTAAAATTGTATTTTGTTCATTAATCTACAATTCTTCCATGTCTATCCATTTCTCTACACTTTCCGCTTATTACTTTGAATCCATGAGTAGCTAATCTTTCAAGGGTCACAGGTTGCGTTAGCATCTAAATAAGAACCATAGTGTAACTATTGCATCTTGTCACTTGCAATCTTAATCCGATGCTTATGTTCATCTAGCTAATCGATATAAGTAGTAATAATCGGACTGCTCGAGAGAGTAAGTGATTGTGGAACTCAATTGACAAGGCTAAGAAGTGTTACCTGTCTATAGGAATAACCTTGGTACTTAACACTCTCCTATGCGATATAGACATATAACGCATAGCGGCTGACAACCGGGAGAAGAGTCGCAAGTATGAATAGACTATCATTATGCGTTTCTGATTTTAGATGTTAACCAACCCGAACCCTGTTTTTACCCATTCACTTAATCCACTTAGTTGACTTTGTTGTGTCGCATACCTTACCATCTTCCACATTTTAATCTAGTATACATGTTATCGCTTTCTTTAGTTAAACACATCCCCTTATGAAATATTTTTGGTTACCACTCCAACTCAATTAATCCAATTAATTACAGAATCAACATAGTTCCTGTGTTCGACCTCAGACTCACCGAGAAAACCTATTTCTCTGCTTATACTTGGGTTAAGAATAGGAAAACTTTACAGATCATAACGCATAACATTAAGCATGTTCAATGCATAGTATGTTAAATGCATAGTAAGCTTAATAACAATAGATAGACGCAATAGCAAGTTTTTGGTGCCGTTGCCGGGGACTTTTGTATTGATTCATTTTTTTTTTTTGGATTATTTTTGTTGTAGGAATTCCTTAGTCAAAGGAGTATTGTGAGTTTCTCCTTTGCCAGAAGCTCCAAACAATATCTAAGTGACGGGAGCAATCCAGAACTCGATATTGACCATAAGATTGAGAGGACCTTCACCCGAAGGACAAGGCAGAATCGAAGAAGGACCAACCGTAGCTTGGACCTGATTCAAACGGCTAGTGAGGAATTGCCTGCATAAGCAGGAGGATTATTGGATATGACCTACTCGCAAGCCGTAGATATTCTTGACAGAATTTCATGGAATACTAATGAGTGGGTGGACGACAGATATGGATTTCGCTCCACCGATAGAAGGCGAACGCAAGCTGGAATGCTTGAAGCTGATGCTGCCATCAATCTCTCAGCGCAGATGTTAACCATGACATCTCTACTGAAGACGATAGCTTTGAATAATCAAGGTGGATTAGTTGCTGCGATGAACGTAGTGAATCCGACAGCATCTGTAAATTGCGTGCAGTGTGGTGCGAGGCACTTGTATGACATGTGTCCCTACAACCCCTAGTCAATCTGCGATGTTCAAAACAACCCATGCGTTAATGTAGTTAACGCATTGAAAGATCCTAATGACTTTAAATCTTGTCAGATGAACGCAGATATCAAGAAGAAGACAAGACCTATGAACGCAGCGTTGAAAGATGAAGTCCTCAAAGACAATGAAGATGGTGGAGGAGAAGAAATCAATTTACTCTCTGATCGAAAATTTGAAAAATTAGACCGGAGCAACAGATCCACGGCAAAGATCAAGTCGTTATTAGAAGAGCCTTCAACGCATGAGCTAGAAACCAGACCAACGCATCTTAAGTACGCGCACTTGAGGGAGGTCATACTGCAATTCATTGTCTCCTCTCCTCTAAATGCGATAAAGGCTCCAATGACCCACGCGAGTGTAATAACTGAGCTTGCATTGAAAGGTCCCAGCATTCTAAACGCCTATTTTCTAGGGACGCTTTCTTTTACTCTTGCTTACTTTCTTTTATTCGTACTTTGTTTTCAGTATTTATTTTTCATTCTTTGAATTCAGTTTTAGGAGTAGTGTAAATTAGATAAGCATGAAATTAGGCGTCGAGCTTTCATGCAAATTATTTGATTTAACCACATACTCTGTCATTTATGCCTGCGTCCAATGCATAATTAAACTATGCATTCATCGACAAACGATCTCTGTGTTTATCAAGATAAGATTAGGGGTGTGGTTAGAGCTGTATTTTTTTAAACGCATAATACTTAACGTCCAACACATACTTTGGACTGAAAACTCTGCAATCATCAGTCATGCATTATTTGTATGCGTTCATCATTTCTTCACCGCATTGAATTTCTAATTACCTCTTTGTGTGCCCCCTTGTTCTAATTTCATTCCAAGTACATTTAATTATTCCAACTTTTATCTTTGCGTTGAAAAGTTAGTCACTATGATGATAATCATGCTTACACCCTTTGGCCACTCTTAAGTTAGATTACTTTCAATGTGTCTACATACTATTCCTTAGAAACGCAAACCTACTTTGCATGTATGCAAGCTGCCAATTCAAACCTCTTTTACAAAATTTTGCAACATAATCTTTGTTTACAATTTAAGCAATGAGGACCTTGCTACTCTCAAATTTGGGGGTGGAAGAGGTTTGAACTGTCAAAGATAAAAATATGAGAAACTTTCATGTCACAAAAAAAAAGTAATAATAATAATATTTTTAACGCAAAACTCTGTTAACAAGACTAATATATTTATCTTGTTAAGAGTTTAGCTGAAAACAACACCTGCTCGTAGTTGGCCGCCTTCATGTGGGTAATCGTAATCAGTGACGCATAAATAAAATAATAAACTCCAATGTCTAGTGAGGAAACCGATCTTAGATAAGATTTTAGTCGAGAAGGGCACTTGCTAGTAGTTGGCTGCCTCCATGCACCCCATAGTTGGTATGTCAGCTGCACGGGGTTTCCGCCAAAAAAATATACACATTCACAATTCCCTCTTTCACCCCCATGTTTGTGTTTGTGTTATAATGACTGTCATCCTGATCATCTATTACTCCTTATCATGGATTAATTGTTTGTGTTCTTTCATAAATAGTTCATAGGGTGTCAACTGAATTATTGGTTGTACAATCCTAACTTTTGTATTAATGTATAAAATTATTTGAGAATTTATATGTGCATATATCGTATATATATCGCAAATCGTTATTATGAAACTTTGCCTAACCACCAAAATCTACAATGATTATATATATAAACAAAATATATGTGTTGGATTATATAAACAAGGTATAACCATTGAAATAACATAGAAATTGACATTTACCTGCATCCCCTACAACTTGGAAACATCATCCTTTATCTTGTTTTGAATACTTCCAAGAGAGAAGACTAGCCCCACAAACCAACATGAATGCTTTTAGAATGTGCTTTGTCTTCATTCACATGCATACTAGGAGAATTCCCAGGAGGTCACCTAAAATAGGATTGCTCCAAGCTTAGCACGTTTAACTATGGAGTTCTTATGATTGAACCACCAAAAAATAAGTCACACATTGTTGGTATATGTAGTAACTTTCAATTCTTTTAAACCTTTCTTAACCATACTTTTATGTCCCCAGAATCTCTCTCATTCGAATGTGATCTCAGTTCATTGATGTGCCCTCTAAACTTGGGTCGTTACACGGTCAATTGACAAGTTGAGCAAAATGAAGAGTAGTGTGAGAAATAATTAAAGAAAATAAATTTAAGAAGAAAGTTGTTGAAATGCCCTAAATCCTAAACCTAATTAGAATTGGTATTTGATATAATTAATTATTTAAATATCTTCCATCTTCATCTAAGGTTTAGAAAAGTGCACTACATAAACTCTCTAACCCTATAGGTTTTATTCATTCTGTAATCTTGTAACATTCTCTCTAATACAATTATTCTCTCTCTATCCCGTGGATGTAGCTAACACATTGTTAGTGAACCACGTGAATTTGTGTGTCGATCTTCTCTATCTATTATGTTCTTTTGTATTATTTAATTGTCGATTTCGTAACAAACTGGCATTAGAGCCTAATTGTTAGGGTTTCAAAATTTCACATGTATTTGACAATCAAAGATGTTTGGCATGAACGTTAAAATTGACAAATTCACTAGGAGGAAAAATTTTGGTTTAAGGTATATCAAGATGCGAGCCACGCTAAAGTAGTAGGGGTTGTGGATGCTGCTGACTGTTAAGTCAAAGAAGGTAGCCATGGAACATCCAGAATGGCATACTCTGGATGAGAAGGCTCATTTGAGGATCATGTTATGTTTGGCTGATGAAGTCATCATAGAGGTCGCAGATGAAGAGAGTGTTGCTGGTATGTGGTTGAAGTTGGAAAATCTATACATAAGTCTTTAACCAAGAAGTCATTTCTTAAGAAATGTTTGTATCATCTACGTATGCAGGAAGGCATGTCTCTTGGAGATCATCTTGATCAGTTGAATAAAATTTTGGTTAGATCTACGTAAGTAGAGATTAAGGTTGATGATGAGGATGTTGCCTTAATTCTGTTGACTTCTTTGCCCTCGTCATATGAGACTTTCGTTGACTCGTATATTGGAGAGAAAGAAACTTTGACTTTAGAAGATACAAAATCCACATTGCTTACGAGAGACGACCCTCAGGATGCTATTAGTTCAGGTATAGAAAGTCAAACATCTGGGTTAGCTGCTACAAGGAGCATGGGACGTGGGAATTCTAGTAAGCAAAAGTCAAACCAGGATCATAAATTTTCGAAGTCAAGGGTTCTAAATCAGATGAAATTTGTCATTATTGTAAAGAAAAAGATCATTGGAGAACTGAGTTTCCTATATTAAAAAGGAAGTTGCATGAGTTGAGATTAATCCTTAATAGGTCGAGGTCGATTTTGGGAGATCTAGCTTTAGTTGTGAATGAAATTTCACATTCTAATGATGTGTGGGTTCTTGATTCTAGGGCATCTTATCATATTGTCTGCCCAAATAGATAGTGGTTCTTTAGGTATTAGCAAATAGATAGAGGGAATGTTAGGATGGCTAATGTTGCTGTATGCAAGATAGTTGGAATCGACTCAATCAAGATACGAACACATGATGGTGTCTTCTACACTTTGGACGAGGTTAGACATGTTCCACTAATGACGAAGATTTTGAGATCTTTTAGTGTGCTCGATAGTAAGGGTTACAGTTCAGAGGTAAAGGTGGAGCAATGTATTTCTACACGGGTTTTGAGGTGATTCTGAAAGGCATAAAAAGTATGACATTATATTTCCTATTAGGTTTCCACAATAATAGGTTGTGCTGCCGTTGCATCGTCTGTCGTTCACAAGGAGAAGAACTTACCAGGATGCTGAACTTGCAGAACTTACTCTGAAACCGAGCTGCATAACTTACCAAGACGCTTGAACTACCAGAACTTACCGAGAAAAGTCATAGAATGCTCTCTGGCCTTCCATCCAATTGGCATCTTCTTAAATTTCTCCAAATTATAGCCTATCAACTCTAATGACTCCAATAAAATTACAGACCATTCTTCACACATTAAAGGCCATTAACAAGTGGCCAATTACAATTATTACAACAAAATAAAGCTGAATTAAATGTTGAAACCAGTAAAAACCCAACTTTAGCAACCACAACATTCATCTCATGAAATTTCACCTGCCATGCTCAAATTAATGTAAATTTAGTGCTTTAATCATGCTTTGATACACATTGAAAGAGTTAGAAATGTAAAAGCAGAAACAATTAGGATCTAAAGCACTCTAATGACATCAATTTTGAAGATTGAACATGCTTGAACAAAACTAAAAAACAAATGAAGTAACACTTACTTGTTGTTACTCAAATTTCATTGAAAATTCTCCAAATTTCTAATCACGAACACTTCATGGACAAGAATAATACTTAATTGCCAACTAGTTTTTTAGATTTTCTTCTTTTATTTAAAGAAGAAACCACGCAAATCATATTTATATGTTGATTGACACCAAACATGGTGAATAAGGTGGTGAAATTGAAAGTGGAAAAAGAGGTTGAAGATGAGGTCTCCACCTCCTACTTCAACATGCATGGTTGGATTCTCCAAGTTCTCAAATTGGATTGAATTCCAATTTTTAAAATCAATTTCCAAAATAAATTTTAAATAATATTAATTTAAATAATAATTTATTAAATAAATAATTAATTATATTAAATTAATAAATTTTCCATTAATTTCAACAATTTCAAATTCGATGAATCTCTATTCATCGGAATAATATTTTAATCATATTTAAATATTATCAACTCTCCAAATTCGTCTAATTCATAATTAAATGAACAAACTGTAAAATTTTCTCTTTAATTGAATTCGAACAATTCAAATTCTTTCAATATACTATTCTAAGGTTTAGTCCACAAGCTAACAATGGGACCTAATGAACCTACAAATCATGAGCTCCAATGATCTGAAATTAACTGACTAAACTCTTTAACCTAGTTAATTAACATTCGTTAACTACCAAGACACTTCACTATAGCCCACTGCACTCTCCTCACTATAGATATACTTCTGTCCACTTGATATAACCATAATAAGTAAGTCGATTCTTCATAAGTTGTTCATAATTACAGCTAGGTCAAAATTACCGTTTTACCCCTGTAATTACATTTGGTTCCTTAACTCCCATTGATCCTCAGGTTGAAATAATTAGTTTTAACAATAAACAGTGTTCTAAAGTAAAAGTGATTACTTTATCCCTATACTATAGAACATTTGGGCTATTACTTAAACTTGATGCACTTTTATGTCAACACATAAAGCTTAAATATTTATCTTATAGACAGGGGTTTTTAGTTTATTGGATTAATAAATGTAATTCACATACTCAATAACAACTTGATTGAATAAACCTCTATAACAATTTTATTGAGAATAAGTTCTATAATTTACAAACTACGAGAAGGCTCATTCGACGATCATACTATGATTGGCTGGTGATATCATCCTCGAGGTCGCAAATGAAGAGATTGTTGTTGGTCTGTGGTTGAAGTTGGAAAGTCTATACATGACTAAGTCTTTAACCAAGAAGTCGTTTCTTAAGAAATGTTTGTATCATCTACGTACGCAGGAAGGCATGTCTCTTGGAGATAATCTTGATCAGTTGAATAAAATTTTGGTTAGATCTGCGTAACGTAGAGATTAAGGTTGATGATGAGGATGCTGCCTTAATTCTGTTGACGTCTTTGCCCTCGTCATATGAGACTTTCGTTGACTCATATATTGGAGAGAAAGAAACTTTGACTTTAGAAGATACAAAATCCACATTGTTTACGAGAGAGGACCATCCAAATGCTATTAGTTCAGGTATAGATAGTCAAACATTTGGGTTAGCTGCTTGATAACTTGTAGAAATACAAGTTATTATAGTCACTATTTGATTTAATTAGAGTAACTTTGGAGCTAAACGCATGATTTTGGTAGTTGAATGATGAAAAATGTATCACCATGGGTTGGCACTACTTATAAAAGAAAATACCTGAAAAACGATGAGCTTTTATGTTCCTAACGCAGGGTTAAGAAGAAAAGAAGCGCAAACAATCGAAGTACGAAGAGACGAAGCTGCTGCGAGGACAAGTGGAAACCCATGCATCGAGCCTATGCGCTGAGCCCATGCGTTGAGACCATGTGTCGAGCCTATGCATTGACAATCTGAAAAGTAGAAACAGACGCATGCTCAAACAGCTGTCATGTCATTATGAAAAAGAACAACACCCAATTAGATCATGGCAGAACAAATAGGCTGACAATCTAAAAAGTCTATGCAGCGTGGCTAAAATTTAATGCAAAGGTGTCAGGTCATCATGATATCAACTTTTTGATGCCTATAAATAGTCCACAAGCTTCTCCAAGAAAAGGAGGAAGAGAGACCAGTTCAAGAGGCGAAAGCTCTGCACTATTTCTCCCTCACCATAACCAGCCTCCATTTCGAGCTCTTCTGAGAGAAGAATTCTGAGCACCTTCAGAGTCATCTCCCAGTGAGTGAGAATCTTCACCTTATGGAATCTATGTATCAGATAGCAACCATCTCAAGCCTCCATGAAGTAAGACGTTGCCAGTGGCGGCTTAACGCCTTTCATCTCTATTTTATTTCCATTTCTCTCCTTCTTGCTTATATTTTGTTAATGACATTCGAGAGAATGATTTATTGTCTTAATATGAGTTTGATTGACTATCATCTTCCGTCTATTTCCGTATTAAATACTTTACACCATGCTGTCTAAATGCTAAATGAGTTAAATGTTAAAATTTAGTTTTTCTTGAGCAATTCTGAGTATGTTACATCTTGATTAATGCATATCTTTAGCTTGCATAACTTTGTCTGACAAACAAACGTAGTAAGCATGACTGTCGAGCTTGAGAGAGTGGATAGTTAATCTTTAGCATTAATTAAGACTAGATGAGTGCAGAGATGTAGTTCATCTTTTGCCAACGCAAACTTACCATGCGTCTTAGAGATAAGATAAATGTGGCGTTGAAACATCGAGAGATGGATTCACACACGCAGTTTGTAGGTATGTAATTGTACTAAGAAAGTTTAGGTAAAAACTAGCTCTTGCGTTCAACTCTACTTCTATCGCATGGTTCCATTCATTCTCAACGCATGCTATCTGACGCATTGTTTTACATATGACTACCCAACGCCGCGTCCACCTCATTATTAGTAGTAGAAAATTCTTTGCATTCTTTATGTATAGTTTTACACATATAATCAACAAACACATATATATTTACATGTACAGTCACCCCATAGTCATGCATTTATTCTCAATGCCTAGTTATTACAAATCCCTGCGTTCGACCCTGGACTCACCAGGAAACCTATAAATGCTTATACTTGAGTCTTTATAGGAAAACTTGCTTAGTCATGATCACATCTAGAGTAATTCTCAACGCATCCTTGTACGGAAATGATAAATCTATTTTTGTGCAACGAGCTAAGAAATTCAATTTAATTGGAATAGAAATTTAAACGAACAAATTTAGTGAACACTGCTATAGGGAGCAAGGGACGTGGGAATTCTGGTAAACAAAAGTCGAACCAGAATCATAAATCTTCAAAGTCCAAGGGTCCTAAGTCAGATGAAATTTGTCATTATTGTAAAGGAAAAGATCATTGGAGAACTGAGTGTCCTATGTTAAAAAGGTCATAGGACAAAAAGGAAAAGAATGACAAGAAGGAAGCTTCGGTCTCTGTTGTAGAAGTTAAGATTAATCTTGAAGAAGTCGAGGTCGATTATAAAGGAGATCTAGCTTTAGTTGTGAATGAAATTTCACATTCTAATGATGTGTGGGTTTTTTATTCTAGGGCATCTTATCATTATGTGCCCAAATAGAGAGTGGTTCTCAATGTATCAACAAATAGATGAAGGTAATGTTAGCATGGCTAGTGGTGCTGTGTGCAAGATAGTTAGAATCGACCCAGTCAAGATACGAACATGTGATGGTGTCTCCTACACTTTGGACGAGGTTAGACATGTTCCACTAATGACAAAGAGTTTGATATCTTTTAGTGTGCTTGATAGTAAGGGTTATAGTTTCAGAGGAAAAGATGGAGCAATGTATGTCTACAAGGGTTCTGAGGTGATTCTGAAAGGAATAAATTATGCGACATTGTATTTCCTATCAAGTTCCATAATAATGGGTTACGCTGTTATTGCATCATCTGTTGTTCACAAGGAGGATGGTCATATGAATTAAAAAGATATGCAAATACTGTAAAAAAGGGATCTTTTGTGCAGGCACAAGGTGCAGGATCTTGAATTCTATGAACATTATGTATTCGGGAAGCTTCATTGCCCAAAGTTTCTAAGGGGTATTCATCGTACAAAAGGGATACCTGATTACACCCATTCGGACTGTTGGGTACCTTCCATGGTTGAGTCTCTTAGAGGCAACATGTATTTTATGTTTATAATTGATGATTACTCAAGAATGACTTGGGTATTTATGACGAAGAATAAAAGTGAAGCCTTTAAGAATTTCAAACAATTGAAGCTTTTAATTGAAAATCAATTGGGAAGAAGATCAAAAGTTTGTGAACTGATAATGGTCTAGAATTTTGTAAGTCTGAGTTCAATGAGTTCTATAAATATGAGGGTATTGTTCGTCATCATACTGTATGGATACTCTGTAGCAAGGTTTATGATTAAACCTAAGAATTTTCAATTAAGTCATTCTGAAAAAAACAATATTTTGTTAAAATGTATTAGAGAAAGCTAGCGTATCATTAAATTATCATATATATATATGTATGTAGCCACCTAATATTTTCCGGCCTCTTTTAATTAATTTGAATTAACATGTAAATTTGTATATTTTTGCATGTTTGTCATCATATTTTGGTTGAAAAAAAGACAAAAAGAGCAAAATTTTTGAATTGAGATTTGGTTGACAAAATGCTCCAACCCATTTTGAGCTTAAGCCAAGTTTGACAAAATTTCAAATTTGAAATAAAATTCATTAAAAAGAAAATTGCAAAATGGAGTAAAGTTTTTGGGTTTTAAATATCTTTTTTTTTTCTCTTCCACAAAACCCTAGCCACCACTTTCATCAACCCTCATTTTCTCTTGAAAAAAAACTCATTTTTTTTCCTTTTCTCATCAAACACCAATCCCTTCTTTCTCAATAAAAACCTTAGAGAGCCTTCATCTACAACAACCCCAAAAATCCTCATTTTCTCTCCCAAAACAACTATACCCAAATCTCCTCTAATTTAGAAACTCTAGAGCCTCCATCCTTACATACATCAATGAAGAGTTCCACACGCACGCACAAAAAAAAAAAAAAAAAACTCTAAAATAATGTCAAGAATCCAACACACAAGAAAGACTCTAACTTAGTTTGTTGTGCATTGGTAGGACTTTGGTCCCAAGAATCCATGTTTCCTTCAGGCTCCGCTAAAAGGAAAAAAAAACAACTAAAGGATTAGATAATTTAGTTATTATTCTTGTTCTTATTTCTCTATTTTCTTTTCTCTTACAATTATTTCTTTATTGTCTTGTGAGCTTCTCTTTTATTTACTTATATATCTTGTTTCACATCTTGTCGTTTATTTATTTATTTATTACTCATTGTTTGTTTTTACTTCTCTTTTATTTACTCATATATCTTGTTTCACATCTTGTCGTTTATTTATTTATTTATTACTCATTGTTTGTTTTACTTCTCTTTTTTTTTTTTCTTGTGAGTTTCTTTTTTACTAACTATATAAGTGAGATTAAAAAAAAAAAAATTAGGAGTGTTTAGAGTGGAAAAGAAGAAGGAAGTAAAATAGATGGAAAAAAAAAAAGATAACTTAGTTTAAAAAAAATTCAATTTGGTTACCATTATTATTTTTGTTTCTTTATTATTTATTTCCTTTATTAGTTTATTCTAAACTTTATTCTTTATATATTTATCTTTATTTCTATTGATAATTAGAATTTTGATTTATTATAGTGATTATTGTTTCTTTAGCACTTTCTCATTTTTTTATATGCATATTTAAATTTTTTTTTCTTTTTTGTGGTCAATTTAATATATTATTGCTAATAGTTGTTAAAATTTGTTAATATTTTTAATTAATTTACCTTTTAAATAATATCTTCCAACAATGGATTCTAGAAAATACTTGGGAGTTCGATTTTTTATAATCTTGAGGCAAGGAAGTCGTTTCTTTGGGAGTCCAAAATCAATTTCCAATATGTTTTATTAAACTTTTAATATATTTGTAAATATCATTATTTATTTATTTATTGCTTTAAATTTATTACTAAATTATATATTTTAAAAATGTAACTTTACATATTTAAATTAATCTCCTTTTTAGTAAAATTTCTCTAGCATTTTCAATACTTTTAAGTTTATTTCAAAATTGTTAATATTTAATCCCTTTGACGGATTTTTGAGAAAATGTAATAACTTCTCCATACACAAAATAAGTCCCAAACCTATGTCTAGTTTTCATAGACAATTTTTATTAGTTGTTACTAAAAAATATGTTTACTTCTTCAGTGTCTAATCACACCGTAAAAAAGATTGGTGATGACTTCTTTTATTTTCTTTTAAAATTAACCATTTTTCCTCACGTTGGTCGCTATAAGTTGTCTCGGGCACGTGGCGACAAGATATATATATATATATATATATATATATATATATATTTGTTGAACACGTGACATGCCATTTGAACAGAACAACTTAACCCGTTGATCATGTCAAATAAATCGAATTTGGATGATAAATAGTTTGGGTATCATAGCATTTAAATAGGAAATCTCCTTGTTAATACAACGGTACAATAATGAATCAATTTTTTTGGTTGAAAATTTATAACCTTTTTTACGCAATAATTTAGTTGAGAATACTTAAAAAATCAAGAGTAAATTTTAAAATTTTAAAAGATTAAATAACAAATTAGGAGTTATCAATAAGATTAAAGACCATTCAATTTATTTATTCTTCGTCCTCGTCTTCCAAAAAAATATCATTCAATTTATCTAGCTATTAAAAAATTGTAGATTTGTTTTCAAAAATCTATAGATTTGTATGATAAATTTTATATGTCTTTGCATCACATTTATGGTAGAAATTAAACAAAAACAAAATCAAATAGCATTCAATGTGCCAAAATTTATTGGAAAACATTCAAATCATTCTATTTCTCTAAAATAATCCAATTAAGGCTCAAAATTCAAACAACTAACCAATTAATTCAAGATAATTAATTTTTTTAAGAAAAAAATTACCTAAAAATTTGAGATGTCACATTCTTCCCTCCTTAAGAAATTTTCATCCTTGAAAGTTCAAATCCTAGAAAAGCTTAGGGTGCCTCGACTTCATCTCATCCTCTCGTTCCCACGTCGTTTCCTCGAATTCATGATTTTTCCATACAACTATTACTAGTGTTACTTCCTTGTTGTGCCAAGTCTTCACTTTCTTTGCCAAAATTCGAATAGGTTTCTCCTCATAACTCAAGTTCTCATTTAATTGCAAGGGTTCATAGTTTACTATATGAGATGGACCTGTCACGTATTTCCTCAACATCGAGACATGAAGAACATTGTGACGGCGGCAACGCCAACCGATAAGCTATATGACCAGTCCACTCTAGAATCCCAAATGACCCAATCAAACATAGACTTAACTTCTCCTTCCTTCCAAACCTCAGAACACCTTTCATAGGTGCCACTTTCAGGAACACTTTATCCCTCACCACAAACTCCAGGTCTCGTTGTCTCACATTAATGTAACTTTTCTGTTTGCTCTGTGATATTTGCATGCAGACTCTAAACTTCTAGGTAGCATTATTCATAACACTCAGGTCCTTACAATTTTCGTTCTTCAACTTCATCCTAGTAAATTGGAAATCTGCAACTATTCTCATACAAGGCTTCAACTGGTGCCATGTCACTGATGGCCTGATAATTATTATTATAAACAAACTCCATGTGATGCAACTGGAGTCCCAACTTCCTGAAAATTTTAATGCGCAAATGCGCAACATGTCCTTTAGAGTTTGGTTCAACGCTCGGCTTGATCATCCTTCTATGGTGAAAAGTTGAATTGAACTCCAATTGAAAACCTAACACTTTCTGGAGACACTTCCAAAAAATGGATGTTAAATGAGGGTCTATAACTAACTTAATTGAAACTGGTATCCCACGAAGTGTGATAACCTATTTCACATAAAACTAGAAAACTTGAAATGTTGAAAATCAACAGTATTTTAATTCACTCTGAGAACCTTTGTGACCTCAAGAAATCGTACTCTTTTGAAATATGTATTTGAATTGATCAAACTGGCAAAGAGAAATCTCCATATGTGCAGCAAAACAATTAGCCATACTCGATAGTCCTAAGATGTATAGCAAGAAAAGTCTAGTCCATTAAGACGCTTGGAAAACTTCCATAAATAGTTAATGTATCTGCGACTTGCTATTCCACTCTGTTATAAGTACTTTGTAGGCAGCCTTAAGAACGAAAGTGTTCTATTCTCAAGTTCATCTTTTTTGCTGGTGGTCATCCGAAAGATCTAGATTAATTACTCAACCATAACTCTCGTACGACTAGATCTCTACTTAGAGTTAGATTGCTTTCACATTTAAACCAAATCTATTGATCACTAGTTTCTAGTTATAACTTGTACCCAAAGTCACAATCCCCTAACTTTCGTTAATACTTTCAATGGTGTACCTTCTGACCATTAAAGCCTCAACATTCCATGTCAATAGTTTCAATACAACCTTTGCTACTAACAACTCCACTTTAAATTATCCCTCTTACCCTTTTATTTTGGAGAAAGACCTTCATGTTGAAACTGAGCTTCACAACCAACATTTTACGTGATTCTTCCACCACTGCATAGTGAGGTCCAAAGTTCCAAATGGTAGTGAGGGATTCTTCGTTTACACCAAAACCAACACCTAGTAACCATTCCTAACATGTCTTCAATCCAAATCATATTTAAGTACTTGGAGTTTTGAATATCTTGTGTTGTGCTGTGAAGTTTAAAGAATGTTATACGTATTATCTAAATGCAACCCATGGCCGAGGGACCACGTGTGAAGGCATATGGGGAATACGTTATATGATACTCAGTGCTAAGGGACCGTGTGTGAAGGCACTTGAAAAGTTGATTGAAATGGATTCCAATGCCGAGGGACCCTGTGAGAAGGCGTATGGAAATCCAATACATGATAGCTCAGTGCTGAGGGACCACGAGTGAAGGTACTTGAGCAGTGGATTGATAGGGAACCCAGTGCCAAGGGACCACGTGTGAAGGCACATGGGAACTCCAATATAGTGAAACTCAGTGTCGAGGGACAATATGTGAAGGCAATTCAGGGTTTGAAATGTTGATGGACGATATGTGAAGGCATTTGTGCCGAGGGACCCGTGTGAAGGCATTTGAATATGTGAATATTGAGTATTGATACACGAGGTTGAGTGCATTGAGCTTCGCTCCGCCTCAGCTAGAAAAGGATAATTGTATCACTTATGTTCTTATGGTATTGTTGACTTAGGAATTATTATATATGTATATATATGTGGTAGTTTTATGATGATCCATGTTAACTCAAGGAAGTTTATTAGTAATTAGTTAAATTCAGTCACTCACTGGGCATTAGGCTCACGCTTTCTTGCTTGTTTGTTTGCTTGTTTCAGGTAGCAAGCGTGTTCGGGACACCTAGCCTACAAAGGATTCTCGTCTGGGCCTGCTTCAGATTAGTTCTCTAGGATAGTTGTAATTACACAGTTTATGTACATGTTTTTGTCATACATGTTCCTTGGGTATAGTGAGAGTTGGTTTTGTGGTGTATATAATGAGTACTTGTTATGATGAGTTATGATTTAAGCATCTGGCTTGAGCAGTTATGTTTAACTTATGGTGTTCCGCTGGCATATAATTAAGTATAAATGATCTAGTGTTGAATAATGTTATAAGTTAAGAGGGAACAGGTGTATACAGGTTCGCACTCACTCCTAGGTTAGGAAGGGAATCTGGGAGGGGGTGTGACACTACTTGTCCTGGGCTCTTAGTGGGTTATACGCCCTTTCTAGTTCCTCTCGGTTTGAAATAATACGTCCCTTAGTTAGATTTCCTTGAAATTCCTTTTTACATCAGAAATAAGCCTTAGATATGCATAATATTTATCCCCGAGACCAAACTACATAAAGAAAACCATCACCGAGACTATATTCCATGAAGAAATGCTCAACTGAGGCTATACTTCATTTAAAAGTTCGTTAATAATAGAGATTTAAACCATTCGCGAGACTAAATTAGCAAAATAAGCTAAAACCAGCAGTACCAGCGAGACTGAGGACGAGCGAGACCAGCGAGATTTGTGAGACAGTTTTGACTAGCGAGACTAGCGAGACTAGCGAGACTAGTCTCGCTCTCGCTCATTCACGATTCCAACATTGTCTATCCTTTCCAGCGAGACTTGCTTCTTCCTGCTACTATTCTCGCTATTGCTCGAACTTCTAGCTGTTAAACGTCACATTTCCAGCCTGAATTAGAACTTCGTCTCTTCTACAAACTTGTAGAGGAATATGTGTTCTAGCTTACCTCAAAATTTCAGAGCTTAGCTCTACTTCATTTGACAGATATTCTCATTTAACTTTGCCCTGCTCTAGATCAATCGAGAAATTCGTATCAGTCAGTTCCACCTAAAATTTAACATGTTTCTCTTTATATTCAGCTCAATCATCCTTCACAAGAGGTGTTAGAAATTGAGTAAGCTTACTAACCTCAAAATTCCAGCTTCAAACTCTACCTCTTCCGCTTGATATTCGTCAAACACCAAACCTTGTTCAGACTGCACGATAGCAACCGAAGCTTCTGGTTCATCTTCAATTCTACCATGAAACCGGCCAAAACCTCACACAAAATTGCCCTAGATATCTTCTTCTACCACCCCTCAACATGCATCTGAAAGATCACCTGATTTTGAGACTTGGAGAATGGAGAAACCCATCGACAATCTCACCCACTTCAAAATTTAACCACCGACTTCCACTTTTCTTTTTCTTTTCTTTTCTTTTCTTTTTTTTATAATTTCCTTTTCTTTCCTTTCTTTTTTTTCTTTCTTTTCTTTAGTTTAAATAAATAAATAAATAATTAATTAATTAATTAAATAAGTAATTTGCTTTCTCCTCTTCTTCCTTTGATATACAAGAGAAAAACAAGTTAGTCCACTTTGGTACTACGTACTTATGTTTAATACTTACAAATGAAAGTAGGGTTTACATACCTAAACTTGATCCACTTTTATGCCAACACATAAAGTTTCAATATTCATCTTATAGCCAGGGTTCTTAGTTTATTGGATTTAATAAATGCAATTCACATATTCAATAATAACTTTACTGAATAAACCTCTATAACAACTTTATTGAGAATAAGTTCCATAATTTACAAACTACGAGAAGGCTCATTTGACGATCATGCTATGTTTGGTTGATGAAATCATCATCGAGGTCGCAAATGAAGAGACTATTGTTGGTCTGTGGTTGAAATTGGAAAGTCTATACATGACTAAGTCTTTAACCAAGAAGTCATTTCTACATATGCAGTAAGGTATGTCTCTTTGAGATCATCTTGATTAGTTGAATACAAATTTCTTAGATTTGCCTAATGTAGAGATTAAGGTTCATGATGAGGATGCTGCCTTAATTCTGTTGACATCTTTGCCCTCATCATATGAGATTTTCGTTAACTCGTATATTGGAGAGAAAGAAACTTTGACATTAGAAGATACAAAATGTAACACCCTATTTCTTGAACCTATGCGTTGAAGAGCTTATAAAGAAAAGAAGACAAGAGAGGTGGTATTGGATCACAAGTTTGTGGTGTTGGCCGAGAAATGTTGCCAAAATAGGAATAAGCATGCGTTGAACTTAAAAGAAAGAAAGGTTTGTGCTTAAGAGTTGAGTGGAACACTACTTTGTAAGTAAGAGACCATGTTGGACGCATGGTCAAGACTAAGGAAACGCATGATAAAGGTAACCATTGTGGAAAAGAAAATGGGTAGGTGTTGAAGTATTGTAAGGAAACCCAAGAGCTCGGGATAAAGAGGTGAATGCATAGGAGGTAACCCGAAAGTCCGAGGGAAAGAAATGAACGCATAGAAGGTTATGAAGGAAGGGAATGTAAGCTTGGCTTAAGTAGGACATATGAGTAAAAGGACTAAAGTGGAGTAGTGATGCGTTGGACAGAAATCTAAGTCTCGGAAACAAGGATAAAACGCATAAGGTGGAATCGAGGAAATATGCTATTATAATTTAAGGTAAACGCTTGACTCCCATCAAGGAAGATTTTGTTGAGCCTTGGATAATTTATAAGGTTGAGAAATAAGCCTAAAGGAAGAAAGCTGGAGGTGGATGTATGCTAGGATTATTGTTGAGAAGATGGGTAAGCATAAGGAAGAGATTGGAAGCATAATCTTGGATTATAACTCAGGAATGCATAGAGGGACAATCAAGGGATCCTTAAGGATGGAAGGAAGGTCATGGACGCATAACAAAGCAGAGGTAAACGCATGAAGGAAGATCTTGAAATGATTTTGGTTAACTGAATAACAAGCATAGTCGGGTGTTTATCACTTAAGAGAAGGGTTTGTAGCTAAGACATGGACATAAGAAAAGGTAGTGACAAACACATGGTAGTATGCGGTTAAGGCACTGACGCATTGTCACACCCCTCCCGGATTATCCTCCATAACCCGAGAAGAGATGTGAAGACAGCAGTTACCGACTACTTTGTCACGTAACCCACTATCAACCTCACCATCCACATGCTATTGACAAACCTCGACTTCGATCGGCAACGGAAACTGTCATGCAACCTGAAAATGGAAAACATTTAAAAGAATGAGCTAACGGCTCAGTGAGAAACGGTTTTCTGAAAACAATATATTTTAACTGTAAAACTGATCAAACTCGCATAAAACATAACACTTCAAGTCATATTAAACTATACTCCAATACCATTGTGAAAACATGCTTGCCCATTTCAGGAAACATACTCAAAAATCTCATTCTTATAATATACTCTTTCCCTAGTTGAGGCGGAGCAATGCTCAATGCTCCTCAACGTCAATTTTTCCTTAGCTGTATGGAGTAATCTCAACACATCAGTGTCGTACATACCTCTATGTGCACATAGGTACTAAAACCCGGGCCGCCCTCAATGCCTTCTACGAATCCCTGAGCATTGGGGTCCCATTTCTATATCCAGGTCACCCATATGCCTACTACAAGTCCCTGAGCATTGGGTACCTTTATAATATAACGGCTACCCTTTGGCCTTCTCCAAGTCCCTGAGCCTCAGGTGCCTTTTCTAGTTTAATATAACACAATACATATTTTGGAATATTATATCAATAACCCATGAATTAACCGTTTCCAAATCTCACCTCTTCAGCATGCTAAGTTCAATTTCCAGTTTTAATATAAACCGCATGCTTTTCATAAAGTTTATTTTCAAATCTTTCTTGAAATCATATAATATCATGCTTTTCAGAAAAGTCATGAGAACCAATAACATAAATCACCATGCGTTTTATAACTCATAACAAGTATCCAACATTCTCAAAGTTTACAAGTAAAACGCATGCTCATGTCACTAAACGCATGCTCATGTCTCTATAAATCTCATATTCTTATGCTTTATATATATGAAAACGCATGCATTATTTTATTCAAAACCCATAGAATTTTATTCATAAAGAACTCATTTATATTTTGTAAAACGCAGGTGTTACTCACCTGTACTTGCGAAAGAATACTTCTTCTTCCTTTCCTCTATTTCCTCTTCCCGAGCTTTCTGAACACAGCGTTCTAACTCTGGAATGCAAGGCTTCATTTTCCTCTGTCAGCTAGGTTGAACGCAACCCTGCCCTTCAACGCACGGTTGGTAACACAAGGCTGATTATTTCCGCAAAGTGCATCCCGACTCTTCTTACTTCCCCTTTAGATGCATCGCCCTCTCTTGGACGCAAGGTCCATCATGAACGCATCATCTAACTTTGGATGCCGCGTTCTCCTTGGGCACTACGTTTATCCTCAACGCAAGGCCGACCCCTTTTAACGCAAGATAACTTCTTTACATAAAATAGCTAAGTTGTCAAATACCTTCTTTCTTGGCCGCATACTCCTACTACGGATGTCCTTGCTACCTTCTTCTTTTCTTTTTCTCTCCAGATTTCTTCTTTTAGAGTCATCAGTCGCTCCTTTTCCCTCAAAGTTCTATTTATAGGGAGCTTGCCATCCACCTTTTCCTCTCCTTTTGCCACTTGTTTGCCACATGTCACGCTGCATGCTTAATTAACCATGCATTAGTCCAAGTGTCACCTTGCATGAAACACTTAACATGCCTTTAACACCTTCTACTGATAAGGTGTCAAATCTATTCATAGCCACCTGGTCTTATAAACTTATCTTATGCGTCCAACATTTTACAACAGACAACCATACATTCAACACAACGCCCTCATGCGTTCGTTGAGTTTCCTTTAAAGTTTGAGCTTCACTATTTACTTTTCTAACTCTCAGCCAACTATATTACTCTTCGACGCATAGAGATAACTCTGTCTTGAACGCATAGGGATCTCAACGCATGACAACCCTATCAACGCATGGTAAGCCAAGTACGTATCTTCCCCGCCAACGCGGCAACTACTTCAGCACACAACAACCATTCGAGATCACCTTCAACGCATAGCCGCACTATTATAACCAGTGCTTACTCAATGCCACTAGGCATCAATGATAAGAAGTCCTTCTCAAACTCTTCCTTTATGCGTTGGTCCTGATGCGTTCACCTTCATCCTACGTCCAATGACCATCTTCCTATCCTTGGACATTCCTTGATTATTCCCAAGGTTATTCTTTTAACTTTCTCCTTGCACTTAACCTATTTCTCTTAAAGATAGATTAGCATGCGTCCACCACATGCTCCAGTTTTATGTTTACTTCACAATCTTCTCCAACACTTGTGAACATTCCTTGCTATAAGTCTATGCGTTACTCAATTTGCCATAGCATTCTATCTTTCTGAGACTAAAATCTATTTCAACACTTCACAACATAACTTTATTCCTTTCTTGCTTATGCGTTTCACTTATTTTGCTTCTTGGTTTACTTCCATACGTCCACCCTTTCCATGCGTTACCTAGTCCTGACCATGCGTCCAACATGGTCTTTTACCTCATTTCTTCATAGACTCTTCAACGCATCGTTTTCTTAAAAAGTAGGGTGTGACACGCATGGTTGTATGCGAGGGAGAAACCTGGTCAAAAGTAGGAAGACCAAGAGGAAGAAGAAAATAAAGAAGCTAAATCTTAAAAAGAAGAAGTAGATAGATGCATAGGGGCACTATAATGTAAGCATGATTCATATCTTGGAACAAGTTAAACGCATAAGGTAAGTTTATAAAGTGTCACACCCCCTCCCTGATTACCTACTTAACCTGAAAAGGGATGTGAAGACAATAAACATCACCCCTCTTGTGACGCATATTGTCCCATCTTACATAACTTCCTGTATAAACATTCCATACATATACATTCATAGAATCCAGTCATACTAACGCATAATCATAATATAACAATCCTTCCTGTACAAAGTACACCTTTATAACATCCTCTCTCATAACCCACTTATAAACAACTAAATCTACATACCACCAGTGTTAAGTTATTTACATGTACAACAACAAAGAAATAAACTGTTTTTAGAAACTCGAAGCTTAAGCAGGGCGAGCTGGAGTAGGCTAAGCACTGGGAACGTCCTTGCTACCTGGGAGGGAAAGAAAACATTGAAAACATAAGCTAATAGCCTAGTGAATGACTAATTTAACAAACTATTTTAGTTCGAAAATCATCAAGAATAAAACTAAGTTAAATATCATGTTTAAAACATGAAATCACTTTATATACATTAGTTAAAACATACTTAGTTGCCCTTATCAAATCATACATGATTTTCAACAAATCATAAGAAAGCAGTTTAGTTGTAATACTTCTCCTTAGTTGAAGTGGAGCAAAACTCAACACCCCAACGTCGAAAACGAATAAGGCTCGATGCGGAGCAAGACTCAACACACCAGCATATAACCTCTATGTGCACATAGGAATATGGCGGGTTGCCCAAGTACCTTCTCATGTCCCTCAGTACTGGGTCCCGGGGAAACTCACGTGCCTTTTCAAGTCCATCAGCACTGATCCTCCTCTTAAACATTTTCATTTAAAGAAGCAACACTTTATATAAACAATCGTATGCAAATCATTCATAAGAACATAGGGCAACTATTATATCAATAACATTTCATAACATACTTTTCAATAACTTTAAGAACATAAAGTATGCTTCATAAATCATTTGATCACAAAATCGTATTCCATGGGAAAACCGAACTATCATGTACAACAAAATTGTTTTAAAGTAAGAAAAGTGTCACTCACTACTCTTTCTAGGCCTTGATGGGCACTTTTAGTGTTAACCGCAAGTGTACGGGTCAAGTTATAATATAAAACGGTTAAGTCTGAGTATTGTTTCCACTAGAGATCCAATTGGGAAGGTTTAAGTTACTTAGCTATTCTAGAATTGAATCAATTTTATTTGAGGATTGAAATTCAATTTTGTGTATTAGGGAAAAATAAGAATCAAGCAAAGAAAGTATCAAAGGGAGAATTGCAAGAGTTCAAAGAGAGTTCTAGGGTTTCAAATCCTTGTTTGTTTCATCATGCAAAATTATAGATTTCATGGATTTAATTCTTATGCCTAAGTCTAGAAACTTTACTCCAAGTTATCTTTTCTCAAAGACAACTCTTTCTCATGCAATTTAATTGATAGTTAATCTCTCAAAACCAATACAAAATTACATGGCATTAAAACTAGTATTTAGCAACTTTCATTGTAAACCTAACTACTCTCGTGATAGATTAACAACGATTCATCGTTATAGATCAAATTAAATATATAATCTCTCGATCATACATCTAACCTAACATGTGAAGGTGGCCAATCTTCAAGAATTAAACACAATAACAATGAAAAGCATATTTATTTGAACAAAACCATGAGTTTACAAAATTATCATGAGTTTACAAACAATTCATCAAAAACCCTAAAACTAAGGAGTTTAGCCACTCATAGCGTAAAGCAACATATCGATAAAAAAGAATCAAAGAAAGAGTGTAAAGAATAGGGAAACTCTACTGAAAAGAGGTTCTTGATTGAGGCAGCACCGTCACGAATTCCTTGGCTCTCGCGTCGGACTTCGAAGGGCACCAAAACTATCTCGAACTCTTTTCCTCTTCCTTGCGGCTAACTCACTCTTGGAACTCTAGCTTAATTCTCACCTTTTCGGATCGTTCTCTTGTTCTGCAACTTTCTTGATCTTCTTGATATTCCTCCCTTGGCTGCTGAAAACCCCTCATTTTATAGAGTTTGGCCGCCCAAAATTTAACCTAAAATACAAAACTTGCGTTTAAATTAACGCTGGCGCCGCGGCGCTAGCGTTGCCACCAAAAATAAATTGCTGTCGGGTTTTAGCACCGCGGCAGCGCCGTCCCAGCGCCGCGACGCTGTCTTACATCCATGCTGATGCGTTTCTGCTTCAGCGCTGCAGCAGCGCTGTCTTAGCGCCGCGGCGCATCATGCGTTTCAATCAAGGATGCGTTTTTCAGCACTTTTTCGTCATATTCTTGCTCGGTTTTGATCTTTCAGCCGTTTCTTCTAATTTTCCTCATTTTAACCTGAAAATCACTAGCAAACAAGTGAAATCTAATATAAAACTCCCTTAATTTGAGAGGATAATAAGCACTTTTCAAGTGCTTATTAGGCCTTGAGTGGATTATACGCCTTCCCTATCTCCTCTTGGCCTGAAATAAATACTTTTCCTTGTTACACTTCTTTTCCATTCACTTTAATATAAACAACAACTCAACATATGCACAATGTCTAAAGTTCATCATGCGGTTAGGCCTCCATTGGCTCATTCTCAAGCCTTAAACACTAAAGCTATTATTACAAGTTGTTCTACCCTTCTGTTATACCTTAATTTTAAGAAGAATTTGTGTGCAACTCACTTCTTCTGTTGCACCAACGTTTTGAGCCTTATCTTCTTCCTTAACAAAGCCGACTGCTGCAGCTTCGATTCTTCTGGTTCATCCCTGCTAAAAACACATTTCCAGCCCAAAATAAGACTTCTTCCCTTCTACAAACTTGTAAAGAATTGAGTTTTACAGCTTACCTCAAAGTTTCAAGGCTTAACTCTTTTTCGTTCTCCAATTATTCCAAAATCACTCCGCGTTGCTTCAGATTGTATAACAATTCTGTAATCGTTTCTTCTACCTAAAGATTCACATGATTAACTTTAATTTCAGCTTTACCATCCTTCATAAGACTTGTTAGGAATTATGTTAACTTACTGACCTCAAAATTTCAACCCTAAACTCGGCTTCCTTAATTCGTTCTACTCCAAACATCAACCACTGCTCCGTCTATGCGACTAAAATCAATCTTCTGTTCCAACTCTATTTTCAGCACCAAAACGAGTAGAATTTCGCCCAAAATCTACAAGAACACCTTCCTCTACCTTCTCTTGTTGTTTTTCTGAAAAATGGAACCGACTTAAGCTCTCGAAAGTGTCTTAAAATGATTAAACATTTAATTAATTCAACTATATATACTACCGACTTAACCCTCACAAACACTAAGATTTATGTTGCCGACTTACCCCTCACCCACAGGCTGGCGTGGGGTTCTCACTTCGACGCGAGGTGCTCATGTTAAAATTCTCCTCCAACGCCTTCAACAACTAACCACACCCAACGCATGGCGTCGTCCTCAACGCCTTCTACTTTCGACGCATACAACTCAGTCACACACCACTGTCCTCGTCGCGTCAAGACCACTCTGTCTTCGACGCGGAGTGACTTCAGCGCATGGTTCAAGCACATTTCTTCCCCCGCCAATGATCACTTATCCTTCGACGGGAGCAGCTACTTCAGCCCACAACCTTTCGTGATTCAATCAACAACGCATGGTTTCTCAAATAGTTCCAACTTTCCTCTTCATTCACCAACGCATAGTCTTGGCCAACACTTAGCCAAAATTTTACTTTCCTCTTCATTCAGCAACACATAGTCTTGGCCAACACTTAGCCAAAATTCTGCTCTCCAAAAACTTTTGCTCTTATTCACGGCTACTTTTCCTCTAGCAACGCATAGCCACAATCTCATTGCTTCTCCCCAACACTTGGTATCACAAGTCAGTGCTTACATAAAGGTTACGTGGTTTCATTTAAACTTAACACATTATAAGGAGGAGGTGTTGGGTTGCATGTCGGATGTGTCATGCAGCGTGACAAGTGGCAAACAAGTGGCAAAAAGATAGGAGAAGTTGGATTCATCCCAAAACTATAAATAGGACCTTGAAGGAAAGGGAGCGGGTGATGATCATTAAGTCTGAGTTCTGTAGAGAAAGGAGAGAGTAGGCAGAAAAGAGGAATCCTTGCGTTCGTAGTGGATGTCTGCGGCAAAGAGATAAGATGTTCTTAACAACCTAGCTACCTTGCGTTCAACAAGTTGTTTTGTGTTTAAGGGATCAACCTTGCGTACAAGATAAACTCTGCGTTCAAGGTAAACCTTGTGTTCAAGGAGATCTGTGCTTCCAGGGGGTGAAGCCAGAAGAGTGTTTGGAAGGCTGCACCTTGCGTTCAAGGTGCAGGGTTCCGTTCAACCGAGCTGACAGAAGGGAAAATCAGTTGCCTTGCGTTTCAGACTTCATAACTCTGCGTCTAAGCAGCTCAGGAAAGAGAATTAGCAGAAAGAAAGAGGAACTTCCCTTGAACAAGTATTATGTGAGTAACACCTTTCTTTCTTCAAAAACGATTTTATTGGAAATGTTTAGTTCGGATTTTTGATTAAATGTGGCACTGTGATGAATTGTTTTCAGAAGGGAAAATCAGTTACCTTGCGTTTCAGACTTCATAACTCTGCGTCCAAGCAGCTCGGGAAAGAGAATTAGAAGGAAGAAAGAGGAACTTCCCTTGAACAAGTATTATGTAACACCTTTCTTTCTTCAAAAACGATCTTATTGGAAATGTTTAGTTCGTATTTCTGATTAAATGTGGCATTGTGATGAACTATTTTTGGAAAGCATGATGTTGATTTTATTGATCACAAGGCATGTTAGATGTTTCCTGTAAGATGTCGAAAAGCATGATTGTGAAATGTTACTGATGGAAAGATTTGTCTGATTTTCTATGGAAGATTTTCATACGAACTATTTAAATAAATTATTGGTTTCTAAATGTTTTAGAGGAGGCTCAGTGCTGAAGTACATGAGAAGGCATGTGAGTTTCCCAGGGACCCAGTACTGAGGGACTCGGAGAAGGTACTTAGGCAACCCGTGATATTCCTATGTACACATAAAGGTTGTGACGTTGGGTGTGTTGAGTCTTGCTCCACCCCAACTAAGGTTGTTTTCGACGTTGAGTGCATTGAGTTTTGCTCCGTGTCAACTAAGGTTGTTTTCGACGTTGGGTGCGTTGAGTCTTGCTTCGCCCTGACTAAGGAAAATTTTAAAACAAAAGAAGACTTGATGCATTGTAGACTGTTTTATTGAATATGATTGGAATCGATGTTTTATACGCAGTGTTGAAAATTATGATCGATTTTATAGTTAAAGTTAAATATTTCCAAAACTGTTACTCACTGGGCTATTTAGCTCATCATTTCCTATGTTTTCCATTTTTCAGGTAGCATGACATTTCCCGTTGCCGGTCGAAGTCGTGGTTTGTCAAAGAATTAATGGTATCACCATCCTAGGAAGTGTGATTAAATGGGAAATAAAGTAGGTTCAACAGTGGGAGTCAACTGAGAAATCGATGACCGCTGTCCTCACGCTCCGTCTCGGGCTACGGGAGGGTAGTTCAGGTTGGGGTGTGACACAAAATCCACATTGCTTACGAGAGAGAGGACTATCAGCATACTATTGGTTCAAGTTTAGAAAGTCAAACAATTGGGTTAGGTGCTATAGGCAGCAAGGGACGTGGGAATTTTAGTAAGCAAAAGTCGGACTAGAATCATAAATATTCGAAGTCCAGGGGTCCTATAACGACCCGACTTCCTAGGACTTGAACGAGGTCATCACTATATGCATGCATATATCTAAAATGACTATATTTCATAATTTTACGAAATAACAAAATACTTTTTGATTAAAATAAAAATCTTTTACAAAATCCAAATAACTGAAAATCTTTGATCGGGGTACCCCTTGTACAATTTTAATGAAACAGCAAACTAGCATAAAACATCTGACCGTGAGAAAATTTAAAAGAAAAAAAAGTTCTGAATTCAAATGTCATAACAAAAATTCTTAAAGATGAAAACATGAAATCCCTTGTGCGAAAGCATCTGACTAGTCCCAATGGCACCATCAAGGATTTCTTTCGTCATTCGTCAAGGTGTCCTTTCCCTTACCTAAAAAACAAATCATGAAAAGAATGAGTACAAGATACTCAATAAGTAACCCCACTATTGGGGTCAAGCTAAACACTTATATCTAATAAGTGCATCATACTAGTGGGACTTGCATAAATAACTAATCCTGGATGGCCATCTAATGAGCGATTTAACCCATCCTAACACACATCTGGTGGCCGAAAGCTCACAAATGTAGTAGGACACCCATCGGCACCCAATAGCATAGTAGGAAACTTATAGGTCTTCGGTAATATAGTAGGAAACCCGTAGGCTTTAGACAACATAGTAGGAAACCCGCTGGCTTCCAGTAACATAGTAGAAAACCCGTCGGCTTTCGGTATCGTAATAGAAAACCCATCGGCTTCCGCTATCATAGTAGCATTAGGAGGGTAAACTTTTACTTTTCTGCTTACGTTAAGTTCACATCATAAATCATATCAAACATGTGCTAATATCATAATACTTATAAAAAGATTCTAGATTTAAGCAGATCAATTTCACCAAAATTAAGCAAATTATTCAAAATTATCTACAATTGCTTGGCTCAATGGCGGTTCCAGTAGTAAGATTACCTACCTTAGGATTAGGTCCAAGCAACTAACCAAGCAGCCAATTCTCACAAAATTCTTGAATTAAAACTATAGAACATAAATCCAAACTTAAATTAAGTTTTTAGGCTTGATTCCAAATACAATTTACTCAACAATTAAACCAAATAATCTTACCTAAAATGCAACTAAGTCACAGTCTTCTTCCATGCTTCAAACAATGGGTCCAACCAAAATGGACCTTTTAACCCACTTGGATAGCTTGCTTCCGGTTCCAAAATTCTTCGAAGCTTGAATCTAAAACCCAAACCTAATGGGTAACGACAATTAAAACCAACAACAATGGGTAATCATGAAATTACAAGAAAAATAATAGTACTTACCAAAACAGTCCCACCCTAACCAAATCTTGAAATATCGGCGTAGCCTACAAAGAGTGGATGATGCTAGCGAAGCTGAACCGAGAGAGAGCGGTTGGGCGGCGGCTTGCAAATGGCACACCAAAACCACTAAAATTCAAGATTGGCTTAAATATATATATACTTCTTTAAATTCTCTCTCTTTCCTTTTCCAAAATCCTATATATATATATTGCCCCTTTTCTTTTTGTTTTCGTTTTCCCAAAACAAAGCACAACTTATTTAATATAATTTTCCTCAACCCATCAAATCAATCTTTTCCAACCACTACTTAATAATTTAATTAACCAACATATCTCCTAATAAATCAATTCCCCAACTTAAATTCAATTTCAACTTATCCTATTATTTTCTTAAATCAATCAAGTACTTAAATCTCACCCAATTCCAAATCTTCAAGTTAAATCCAACTTTTAAGTCTCCCACAAATAAATTCAATTTTTCATTAATTGAATTAAATCCAAATCTTTTATCATGATTACTTTAAATTAAATTATTTTCTCAACATAATCCAATTGAACCTCAAAATTCAAACAACTAACCAAGTAATTCAAGATAATTATTTCTTTTTTTAAAAAAATTACATGAAAATTTGAGATGTCATAGGTTCTAAGTCAGATGACATTTGTCATTATTGTAGAAAAAAGATCATTGGAGAACTGAGTGTCCTATGTTAAAAAGTTCGTAGAACAAAAAGAAAAAGAATGACAAGAAGGAAGCTTCTGCCTCTGTTGCACAAGTTAAGATTAATCCTGAAGAAGTCGAGGTCGATTATGAAGGAGATCCAATTTTAGTTGTGAATAAATTTTCACATTCTGATAATGTGTAGGTTCTTGATTCTAGGGCATCTTATGATTATGTGCTCAAATAGAAAGTGGTTCTCAACGAATTAGCAAATAGATGGAGGGAATGTTAGTATGTCTAATGGTGCTATGTGCAAGATAGTTGGAATTGACTCAGTCAAGATACGAACACATGATGGTGTCTTCACACTTTGGACGAGGTTAGACATGTTCCACTAATGACAAAGAGTTTGATATCTTTTAGTGTGCTGGATAGTAAGGGTTACAATTTCAGAGATAAAGGTGGAACAATGTATGTCTACAAGGGTTTTGGGTTGATTCTGAAAGGCATAAAATGTGGGACATTGTATTTCCTATTAGGTTCAATAATAATGGGTTATGTTGTTGTTGCATTGTTTGTCGTTCACAAGGAGGATGGTCGTATGAATTAAAAAGAGATGCAAATACTGTCAAAGAGGTATCTTTTGAGCAAGCACAAGGTGCAGGATCTTGAATTATGTGAACATTATGTATTTGGGAAGCTTCATTGCCCCAAGTTTCCAAGGGCTGTTCATCATACAAAAGGGACACCTGAGTACACCCATTCGGACTGTTGGGGACCTTCTAGAGTTGAGTCTCTTAGAGGCAACAGTATTTTATGTTTATAATTGATGATTACTCAAGAATGACTCGGGTATTTATGACGAAGAATAAAAGGGAAGCCTTCAAGACTTTCAAACAATGGAAGACTTTTTATTGAAAATCAAACTGGGAAGAAGACAAAAAGTTTGTAAACTGATAATGGTCTAGAATTTTATTGGTCTGAGTTCAATGAGTTCTGTAAATCTGAGGGTATTGTTCATCATCATACTGCTAGGGATACTCCGTAGTAAGGTTTATGATTAAACCTAAGAATTTTCAACTTAGTCATTCTGAAAAAAAACAATATTCTATTAATATTTATTGGAGAAAGTTGGCGTATCATTAAATTATCGTGTGTGTGTGTTTATCATATCATATTTTGGTTGGAAAAAAAAGACAAAAAAAGCAAAATTTTGAATTGAGATTTGGTTGACAAAATGATCCAACCCATTTTGAGCTTAAGCCAAGTTTGACAAAATTTTAAAATTGAAATAAAATTCATTAAAAAGAAATTTACAAAATGGAGTAAAGTTTTTAGGTTTTAAATACCTTTTTTTTTCTCTTCCACAAAACAACCATACCTCAAATACCCTCTTCTTTTAAAACTCTAGAGTTTCCATCCTTACATAGATCAAGGGAGAGTTCCACACAAAAAAATTCTTTAATAATAATCCTCATTTGGTTATTATATTCTTGTTCTTATTTTTCTATTTTCTTTTCTCTTACAATTATTTCTTTATTGTTTTGTGAGCTTCTCTTTTATTTACTTATATATATTTCTTCACATCTTGTTGTTTATTTATTTATTTTTATTTACTTACATATATTTCTTCTCTTTTATTTACTTATATATGTTTTATTAAACGTTTAATATATTCATAACTATCATTGTTTATTTATTTATTGCTTTAAATTTATTATTAAATTTACATATTTAAATTAATCTCCTTTTTAGTAAAACTTTTCTTTAGTATTTTCAATACTTTTAAGTTTATTTCCAAATCCTTAATATTTAATCCCTTTGACGAATTTTGAGAAAATGTAATAACTTCTCACTTTCTTGAGGTGAGAAATTTTTTCTCAATTATAATATAGTCAAATTGACGGAATTTGTTCTACTTATTTTATGGGATTATTGCTTCAAATATTGGAGTAATGAGGGGTAAAATAAGACATTTTTTTTTTAAAAAATAATTAAAGAATATTTTCAATTCAAAATTTAAAATTTGACCACCGTTTTTGTAAAGTGGTGTTGTGGGGTGCTAATACCTTGTCCATACACAAAATAACTTCCAAACCTAACTCTAGTTTTCGTAGACCATTTTTTTTTTTGTTTTTATTAAAAAATGTTTACTTTACTTCAATGTCTAATCACACCGTAAAAAATATTGGTGACCACTTCTTTTTTTTTTCTTTCAAAGATTAAATACCAAATTAGGAGTTATCAATGAGATTAAAGACCATTCAATTTGTCATTTTCCAAAAAAAAAAAAAAACCATTCAATTTGTTTAGCTATTAAAAAATTGTAGATTTGTTTCCAAAAATCTATAGATTTGTATGATAAATTTGATATGTCTTTGCATCACATTTATGGTATAAATTAAACGAAAAACAAAATCAAATAGCATTCAATGTGCCAAAATTTATTGGGAAACATTCAAAGCGTTCTATATCGTTAGAGCTGTAAATGGAATTCACCTATTGGCTAGCAATTCTTTTTAAGATTTTGCAAATTTCACAAATTATATGTATGACTTTGCAAATTTGGCAGATGTAGCTAATGGTAATTTTTAATTATTTTCATTTTATCTTTATATAAAAGAAGTCTACACATTATTGACTTTTATCACTAATAGATTACTATAGTTAAAAAGTAAAAAAGACCTATTATGAATTTTTTTTTTTTAATTATTGTTGTTATCGTGATAGTCATTAAGATTGCAAATAAAATTTCATAATAAATGATAGAAATCTATCTGTGACCATCATTAATAAACTTCAATAAGGTTCCATACATATTTCTATCAACAATATAAATATATTATAGACATTAATCAATTTTAATACCACTAAAGTTCTAACAACAAAACAAATCTTTGATTGAACTAAACTGTTAATAATGTGGAAGAATGACTTTCACTCATAGACTTCAATACATATATAATTTGATCAACAATACAAGTTGATCAATTATACATATTGTCTGTTGATAAGATTTTAATACAAATATAATTTTAAGTTTTGTGATTTCATTTTTCCTATAGATGTAACAAGCCCATATATTAAATTTAACAAAATAGAAATCAATTAACTGTGATAAATGATTTTAACAAAAGTGTTGAGTTTTCAAAGAACAATTTTTAATTAGAGAAAAAAAAAAAGAAAAGAAAAAAAATTTGGATAGTAATCCACATCTTAATTAAAACTTTATGATGTAGTATAAAACTAAGTAGTCTTTTGTTCCAAAAAAAAAAAAAAAATCTATATTTTGTTTTTGTCAACTTCACACTAAAATGAATTAGAAAAAAAGTTGGCATTAAATTTTATCATTAATTAATGACAAATATGCATAACTGTTTAATGTTGATTTTCGCATTTATTTTTAACCATATTTTTCTTAAAAAAAATAGATCATATTTAATACCAATTTTATTTTTAGTTATTTGTTTTTTTAAATTCATGCTTGTTTTTTTCCATTCAATTTTTCAATAGTGAAATAAAAAATTGAATTATAATTCCTAGTTAAATTCTGAAAATCAAAGGAAAAAGTTTTAGAAAACTACGACTTTATTGGATAACAATTCGATTGGTAAAAATTATACTTATTCTTTTATAACTTGTTTTCCATGGTTTTTTTTTCTTTTTTAATCTTTTCTAGATATACACTTGAATTCTTAACCAAAATTCAAAAATAAAAACAAGTTTTTAAAGAATACTTCTTTTAGTATATTAAAAACTTTGCTTGGTTTTTGAAAAAATCATTGATGGTTATTAACAAAACAATGAAATCAATTGATGAAAGTAGTGTTTATAAACTTAATTTTCAAAAACCAAAACTAAGAAAACAAAAAATCAAATTGTTACCAAATGGACGGTATCTTTTTTAGTTTTCAAAACTTCCATGACTTAGCTTTTGAAAACATTATAGAGCATCATGAATAATAAAATGTAAAAACTTCTGGATGGAAATAATGTTTATATAAATCGTAATCTCCTTGCATTCATGTACATTTATATTCTAAACATTTGAGGGCAAACTTGTAATCTCTTCTCATTCATGTGCATTTATCCATTCCTATAAATACCCACCAACCTTCTCCTACAAAAATCCATCAAATACTCTTTATCATCAACTTCAAACTTGATCACAATGGCTAGGTCTCTCTTTTTCGTTGTTTCTCTTCTCCTTTTTGTGTTGATGTTGTCGGTCACAGCGACAAGTTCACGGTTAGAGTTGGTCGGTGGCTATGAACCAATAAAGAACATAGAGGATCAACATATCCAAAGCCTAGGAGAGTTCGCAGTGAATGAACACAATAAGCAAGCCAAAACTCAATTGAAATTCGAAACAGTGATTAGTGGAAAATTACAAATTGTGGCTGGGACCAACTACGGCCTTCAATTAACAGCTCTTGAGGGGAATGTAAGCAGAATCTATGGAACCCTTATATTCACTGATCTAAAGAACGAGAACCATCTTATCAACTTCTATGACCTCTCCAACTAAGCTTCCTTTTGCTTCTCATCCATAACTATGTGTCACTAAGCTTTTTTTTTATCTTTTTTTTTTAATCTTTTTTTGTCTTTTTAATGTCACATGAATGTTTGGGATGTTCATGTTTTATTGATCATTGTCCTTTGTTAATTGAATAAATAATGCCATTGGTGGTAAGTAATCTTACATATATGGTTTCACCCTCAATTCCATGTAACTAATATATGTCCTTTGAAGCTAAACCCAAAGATAAGTTAAATGGATAAGAAATATGCATCCAAGCAAGAGGTCAATGTTTCGAATCCTCCCTTCCCAAAAACATTTGTGGCTTGAAATAAATTTTTTTATAGGAAATGGAGCTACAAAAATGCTATTGCTTAAATTTTTTCTTTATTGGTAAGGATTTGAATTTAAATAAGTTCCAAACATTAATGATTAAATTGAAATTTTGAAGAAATTAGAGACTAGATTCATTTGTCTAGTCCACTTAATTTGTTCTCCAAATTAAAATCAATTCTAACCACAATTTTAAAATTTCAAATTAAATTAAAATCTTCAAAATATCTTGACCAGTTTTTCCTTAAATTCCTAAATTAAACTCAAATCTTCAAACATGTTTGACTCATAATTTAAATTGAATTATCTAACCTAATAATTCAATTTTAGCCTCAAAACTCAAAATGACCCAATAATTCAAGATAGTTAAATTAAAAATTCCTAAAGTTCGGGATTTCACATATATGTAGCCATTAATTTTATGCAATAAACTATAATAATAAATTAATTACAAAATTTAAATAGGCGAAGAGGGATAGAGAAAATGACATCGAAAATTTTATAGTGGTTTGGAATCCTTACTACACTCCCCAAGACTCCTTGGGTGTTTGAATCAAATTACTTTCACCAACTCTTTCCATACCTTAGAACCCAACAACTATATACCACTCTTTTTGCGAGTTGAATAGCGAACTCAATTGTTTCCATGGATAATGATCAAACTGTTACAACCACTATTTTTTGAGATCAAAAGCAACCCTCTTAATAAAGTGAATTTACAAATGTTAAAGAGCACTCTTACAACTCTCTTAATAAAGTGAATTTACAAATGTTAAAGAGCACTCTTACAACTCTCTTAATAAAGTGAATTTACAAATGTTAAGCTCATAACAAACTAATCCTTACCACATAAAATATCTCTCTAAGAATAAGATGGAAAACAAAAAGAAAACTGAAGCTTAAAAAGAACAACAACGGATGCTTTGTGTTTTATAGAGGATTGAAAGTAATATAAAATTGTTGTTAAAATATTTGGGATTGGATATTGGTAAAATTAAATCAATGGTGGAGATTTAAAAGTAGTAATAATATTCTTTTTTAGGAATTAAGCAAGTGCTGAATTTATTATTGTTATTTTTTAATTTTTATACTCAACTTAGCACACAAACATTATATAATATAATAATATTTTTTTAAAAAATCATTTTCTTTTAATACCCAATAAAAATCAGAAGTCCACCATCTATCACTTTTCTATTACTCCACATGTCACCTTTGAATTGGTCCATATGGATGAAAATTTCTACCACATCATCACCTCAAGGTTTTTTTCTTTTTTTTTTCTTTTTGTTAAGCTTATTCAGCTATATTTTTCTTTTTCGTTTTAGCTCCAATTTGAGTGATTCAAATTGCTTTGGACTCGTTGTTCTAAGCTCAATACAATGAAAACTTCAAAATACTATGAAATATTCTGCCACATCATTATCTCAGGTATTTTCTTAGGTACGCATATTCCAACTATATCTTCTTCATTTGAGCATCGATTTAAGTGATACAAATTGCATTGGAATCGCTATATACAAATGGATACTTCAAAATATTAAAATTGTTAGTGAATAAAATTAAGTTTGTTACAATCAAAATATTAATTAATTAATTGAATTAAAATTAATTAATTTAAGATTACGACCCAAAAGGCTAACATAAGACTCTTTTGAAACATAGTTCATTGACAAGATTGCATAGGAAGAACGTAAGGACTGCCCAATATGATCCTTTAAAGAATTTAATTAATGTAGGTTTGTGTAGCAAGATAAGATAATTTGTGTCTCTATTGTGGATAGGTGTCACAACCTTAGTTCTTGAGCAAGGTGTAGTTGACGTAGGCCTTGCACCAACCGACGCCATGATAGCGCATGAATAGTGCACATTGGTGAAGAGCAAGGCATGCAGCAGGTTGACAGGAGGTTAGCCAACCAATGGGTGGTGGACATGCGAGTTGGCGCATCACAACCCATGGCATAGTGTGGACAGGCAGCCCACGCTCTGTGCCATGAGACGGCACGAGCCCACGCGCAGGGCCGAGCAGCGTGGGTAGGCATACCTATGCCATGTGCTTTGACGTTAGCACGGTCAGGCGCGCGTGGCAGTAGACACGCACGCCTAACAGCGCACACGGGTAGTGGGCCCAAAGGGAGCAGCGCAAGTGGGTGGGTGGCGCACACACGCCAGGCAGACACACAGGTGTCCCAGGTGTGCGCCAAGCAGCAAGCAACAGGCACACACGCACACGACAGTGTGTAGGAGGTGCGAGCCACGACGCTCACTTGGCAGTTCGGGCACACGTGCATGACGGTGCACCCTAACGAGCTTGAACACTTTGGGAGTTGCTCAAGCACGTCCATAGACCACGATTGTCTACATGAAAGAGTGAGAAGGTAGATTCATGATTTTAGGACACCGAAGGGAATGGATCTTACTATTTTGGGAGAGTGGGAAGTTACCCCACCAAAATTGGAAAATGGATTCCAAAAATAATAGTGGAAAGTATTGGAGAAAAAGTAGGGGAATGTGGCCATGTCCCCTTCCTAAAATGTAGGAAAACGTGGGACATGGAGAGTGGCTCTATTTTCTAAGGTAATGGGCGGTTACACCTTACTAAGAGCCACTCCCCCACATTTCTCTTCTACATGATCTCCTTCCCACTCCTATATAAAGGTAAAACTTGGGAGTTGCCCAAGGGCACCGAAATTAGCCAAAACACATCTCACAAGTCCAATAATATTGATGTGAGATTCTCTCCTTGCTTAGTTTTTTCGGTAGAGTGTAATCTTGTCAACGAGCTCCTAGCACCATCCCTTGTAAGTAGTGGTTTTTATATAATAAAGTTATATTTCCACTATACTTGCGTGTACTATCCTTACTCTTCTTGAGAGTGTTCAAAAGGTATCGGCCTTAGGGGAAATTTGGGAGGTGTTCTAGCCAACCTCGAGTGTATTTGGGTCGAAACGAAGGCTGGCAAAGGAGGAGTCCTTGGCACTGCACGGGGAAATTCTACGAAACATTACGCACCACGTTTCTGACCCTGTAACAAGTGGTGTCAAAGCCTAGGTGTCACACCCCCTCCCAGGTACCCTCCTAACCCAGGAAAAAGTGTGATGACAGCGGACACCGACCCTCTTACGACAGCCACTATCAACCATAACTCTGTCTTTACCTAATAAACGGTTATAAACCATAAACTAATTCACACATACACTAGAGTTAACTTGTCATATGCACATTCTTTTCATTCAGTCATATAATAGCATAAATACACAACAACTTCCTTAATCCTCTCTATATGTACAACACATGCTCTAGTTCAATTATTTACAATTTTCAGAATACTAAACACTGTTGGTAGACCCAGCGAGATCTTGCGTAGGCTAAGCATCCCAAACTTGCTCGCTGCTTGGAAAACAGAAAAACAAGGAAAACGTGAGCTTAAACGCCCAGTGAGTGACTAATTAAAGTTTTTCTCAACAGTATATAAAAATATAAAACCCAACCATGTCTATCACTAGTATACGTCAGATTATAGTTTAACCACATCTAATTATCTATGGAAACATTATTCAAAAACCGTTTCCTTAAATCTCTTTCCCTAGTTGAGGCTGAGCAAAGCTCACCGCACCCAACGTTGATATTTCTCAGCTGAGTGGAGCACTCTCAACACTTCAGCATCAGTCAATCATAATTTGTTCACGGGCTATCCAAGTACCTTCTCCCAGTCCCTCAGTACTGGATCCCCAGGATACTCAAGTGCCTTCACATCTTAATTACTAATAAACTTCCTTGAGTTAACATGGATCATCATAAAACTACCACATGTATATATATATAATAATTCCTAAGCCAACAATACCATAAGAACATAAGTGATACAATTATCCTTTTCTAGCTGTGGCGGAGCGAAACTCAACGCACTCAACCTCGTGTATCAATACTCATCATTCACATATTCAAATGCCTTCACGAGTCCCTCGGCACAAATGTCTTCACATATCGTCCCTCGGCATTTCAAACCCTCAAGTGCCTTCTCATATTGTCCCTCGGCACTGAGTTTCACTATATCAGAGTTCCCATATGCCTTCTCACGTGGTCCCTCGGCACTGGGTTCCATATCAATCCATTGCTCAAGTGCCTTCACTCGTGGTCCCTCAGCACTGAGCTATCATGTATTGGATTTCCATATGCCTTCTCACAAGGTCCCTCGGCATTGCAATCCATTTCAATCAACTACTCAAGTGCCTTCGCACGGGTCCCTCAGCACTAAGTATCATATAATGTATTCCCCATATGCCTTCACACGTGGTCCCTCGGCCATGGGTTGCATTTAGATAATACATATAACATTCTTTAAACTTCACAACACAACACAAGATATTCAATGAATACACCATATGTATGTTGCATAGCTTAATATTCAAAAGGAGATATACGTATACAGGATTTCTCATGCACTTATCCATTTTATAGCTCATAACCCCTATCATGCGTAAATATTAGGATTCCATAGAATATGATAGTTTCCACTCACACATTGCTAATACAAACATGCTAAGAGTAATCATTATATAAAATAGAAAGTCACTCACGACTTGTCCTAGGCCCTGAGCAGATTATATGCCTTTCCGAGCTCTTCTTGGCCTATAAATACACATTTCTCACGATAAGCTTTCCTTAAACTTCCTTTCCATGATCATTAAGTGTGCATAATTAAACTCTAATCATGATTCATCACCGAGACCCTCCTTTTTTCCAAAGTAATCATAATAAGCGAGATTCTGTATCACTAGCGAGATTACCAACGAGATTCCACATTTCTAGCGAGATTACTAGCGAAAACACACAACAGGACACGGAACTAGTGACATCAGAATGAGCGAGACCAGAGAGATTTACCTGACGGAACGAGACCTAGTGAGACCCAGTGAGATTTGTGAGACGGAAAACCCCCCTGCGCCCCAAAGACACTCGTCTCGCTACTTACACTTCAATTATTCAGCGACACCCGCTTCCTAGCAACACCCAACAACAGAGTTTCCTCCTTTCCTTTTTGTTCTCACTTCTATCTGTTAAAAGTTGCATTTCCAGCCAAATTTAGAACTTCTTTCCTTCTACAAGCTTGTAAAGAAATATGTTTTCCAGCTTACCTTAAATTTCGAGGCTTAACTCCCCCTCGTTAGTCAGATATTTCAAGATTACCTCGTGCTGCTCCAGACTGCACAGCAATTCTGTATCAGTCACTTCCGTCTAAAAGTTTACATGTTTCTTCTCATTATCAGCTCAACCATCCTTCATAAGAGTTATTAGAAATTGAGTTAACTTACTAACCTCAAAATTTCAGCTTGAAACTCGATCTTCTCAGCTCGCTCTTCTCCAAATACCAAACCATGCTCGGATTGCATGACAGCAGTCAAGCTCTCTATTCCAGCTTTGGTTTTACCATGGAAACGACCCGAACTCTCCACAACTTTACCCTAGACACGTTCTCCTACCTCTCTTCGTCTCTCAGTCATAAAATAGAACCGATTTGAGCTTTTGGTCGTGTTTAGAATGATTAAAGTCTCAGCTTACTCACTTATATAGGCCGCTGACTTAACCGCTACTCATTTTTCCCTTTATAAACGAGTTGACCAACGCATAGCACCTCTTCTCAACCTAACCAACACATAGCCTTAGCCCACCAATGCATAATGTAGCTTATGAACGCATAGCCTTTGCTCATGAACACATGGTATTGTCCATAAACGCATAGTATTGCTCTTGAATGCATGGTATTGCCCATAAATGCATAGCATTGCTCTTGAACGCGTAATATAGCTTCCAACACATGCTAGCTCTCACACTCTTGTTCTCGGCCCACCTTTCTCTTCACCAACACATAATACATCACCACCTTAAGCTTGCCAACTTCCAAAGCTAAGTGTGCGGCTTACACTAGGTTCCACCGAAGGGAACCTCAGACCCAGTTTAGTTAACGAGATTTTGTTGTGCTCTGCTACGTTGGCAAGTACCAAAGTCCATACTTCGTTCTACCCAAACCTCATTCAAGATGAAAGCAACACAAGAAGTGTCACACCCCACCCCGAACTATCCTCCCGTAGCCCGAGACGGAGTGTTAGGACAGCAGTCATGAACTTCCCTGTCAATTCCTACTGTCAAATTTACCTCACTTCTCATATCTACCCTTCCTAGGACAGTAATTCCATTAACTCTTGACAAACCTCGATTTCGACCGACAACGAGAACTGTCATGCTACCTGAAAAATGAAAAACATAGGAAAGAATGAGCTAATAGCTCAGTGAGCAACAGTTTTTTAAAACATCTTATTTTACTGTAAATCTGGTCATAACATAAACATTCTCAAACTCGCATAAAATATAACGCTTCAAATCATATTAAAATATGCTAACACCATTGTTGAATCATGCATAACTGTTTTAGAGTAAATACTCAAAAAAAAAATCTCATTAACTTCAAAAATCATTTTTTTCCCTAGTTGAGGCGGAGTGATGCTCGACGCTACTCAACATCGATTATCCTTAGCTGTGTGGAGTAATCTCAACACATCAGCGTCGTATATTCCTCTATGTGCACATAGGTACTAGAATCGGGGCGCCCATAATGCCTTCTCCAAGTCTCTGAGCATTGGGTTCCCATTTCTATATCCAGGCTACTCATTTGCCTTCTACGAGTCCCTCAGCATTGGGTGCCTTTTTCTATAATTATATCCAGGTTACCCATCTGCCTTCTATGAGTCCTTTAGCATTGGGTACCTTTTCTATATCCTGGCTACCCTTTGGCCTTCTCCAAGTCCCTGAGCCTCGGGTGCCTTTTCAAAGTTTTATAAAACACAATATGTTTTGGAAACATTATATCATAAACTCGTAGTTAACCGTTTCCAAATATAAAATCAAACAGCATGCTAAACTCAATTTCAAAACTTTAATATCAAACAGCATGCCTTTCAAACAAGTTTATTTCCAAATCTTTCATGAAATCATGTAACATTAAACATCATGCTTTTTAGTAAAATCATGGAAACATATATCATCAATCACCATGCGTTTTACAAACTTATAACAAATAACCAACATATTCAAATGCTTTTCAAATAAAACGCATGCACTATTCATTGAAAACTCATGAAATCATATTCATAAAACCAACGATATTAACTATAGAGAACTCATTTATATTTTGAAAAACGTAGGTGTTACTCACATTGTACTTGCGTAAGGATAGTTCCTCCTCCTTCCCGCTATTTCCTCTTTCCCGAGCTTCTTGGATGCAGCGTTCTAACCCTGGAACGCAAGGCTTTATATTCCTCTATCAGCTCGGTTGGACGCAACCTTGCTAACGCAAGGTGCAGCCCATCTCTTCTTGCTTCTCTTTTGGATGTGTCGACCTCTCTTGGACGCAAGGTCCAACTTGAACACATCATTCACCTTGAACGCAGTGTTCGTCTTAAACGCAAGGCTGACCCCCTTCGACGCAAGACAACTTCTTTAACACAAGATAGCTAAGTTATCAAGAATATCTTCTCTCTTGACCGCAGACTTCTACTACGGACGCAAGGATTCCTCTTTTCTGCCTTCTCTCTCCCCTTTCTCTCAAGAATTATCACTTCAGAATCATCAATCGCTCCTTTTTTCTTTAAGGTCCTATTTATAGAGGGCTTGCCATCCTACTTCTCCTCTCTTTTTGCCACTTGTTTGCCACATGTCTCTCTGCATGCTTAACTAACCATGCATTAATCCAAGCGTCATCTTGCATGAAACACTTAACATGCCTTCTAACACCTCCCAATTATAAGGTGTCAAGTTTATATGAAACCACCTAGCCTTTATAAGTTTTTCTTATGCATCTCACATATTCCAAAATACAAACTATTCATTCAACAGAATACCCTTATGCGTCCATTGAATTTCCTTTAAGGTTTTAGCTTCATTACTTACTTCCCTTACTCTCGGCCATACTACCTTTGAACTCGTTTCTCCACCGCATACTACTAGGCGTCAATGTCTTAAACGCACACTACTATGCGTTTGTACCTTACCGCATCATACCATGCGTCCAACTTTCTTCCCTTATGTCAAGTCTTCACTACAAATCCTTCCCTTGTGTGATCACACATCCGATGATGTGATTTACCCTTGTTAACCAAATCCAACTCAAGACGTTCCTTTATGCGTTTGTACTCTTTGCGTTCACCTTTACTTCGCTCTGCGTCCATGATCTTCCTCTTATCCTTGAGGATTTTCCTTGGTTATTCCTCTGTGCATTCTTGTACTTGTAATCCAATGTTATTCATTTAACCTTTTCCTTGTACTAAAATATTTCTCTTATGATAAATTAGTATGCGTCCGCCTCCTGCTATAGTCTCTAAGCTTACTCCCCAACCTTCTACTTTATCCAACACTCGAGAACATCCCTCGATAGTAGTCTATGCGTTACTCAGTCTGCTATAGTATTCTTCCCCCTGTTCCTCCTTATGCATTTATCTTTCCTTTTCGAGACTTAGATCTCTTTCCAACACTCCACAACATAACCTTATTGCTTATGCGTCTTACCTTCGCCAATGCTTACATCTTCTTCATAATTACCTCCTATGTGTCTCACTTCTTTCCCTTCAAGCTCTCGGGTTACTTCCTATGCGTCCACCTTTATCATGCGTTACCTTAGTCCTGACCATGCATCCAACATGGTCTTTTACTTCTTTTCTTTATAGGCTCTTCAACGCATCGATTTTTAAAAGTAGGGTGTGACAAGAAGATCCCAAAAGGGAAACGAGACAAGGTGAGGACCCCCTAACCCAAGGACAGAACCCCTGTCCACCCCTTGGCAAGGGGACAAGGATGTCAAAATGCGTCTCTAGGGAGCTCGTGAATCAGAAGGCAACCTCAAACCAACACCCCACGCACCTTCTAGCTGAAGCACCCGGCATCTCAACGCCCCCTGGTCAAACCCCTTGTAGACTCATCTATGTTTCGGTCTAGGTGAATGACGTCCTCGTATCCACCATGTTGGATATGAGGGCCACCAATAATTTCATGGCCACAAGGATGATTGACAAGCTAGGAGTAACCTCGTAACGATGCAGTGCTCGCATCAAAATGGTTAACTCCCCTACCAAGGCAGCAAGAGGCACGACGTTGGTTACCCTAGAGCTTAGTCCATGGAGAGATCGGAGTAGATTCACCATCCTACCCCTAGATGACTTTGATGTGATATTGGGGATGGAATTCCTTGTTATGGCTAAGGTGTCCCTTATGCTTTACCTAATGGGGGTGCTAGTCTCAAATGAGATGCCCCCTTTCTTCGTACCAACTATGGAGATCAAAGTGGATGGTTGATAACTTGTAGAAATACAAGTTATTATAACTTTTTCATAGATAAATAGAGATTAAATAGAGAAGCATGTGGTAGTTTATGCTAAATTCTATTAATAAATCTTCCTTTGCGTTATACTCTTGTATTTTTATGAAGATAATGATTTTACCACTTTTTGAGCCTAAAACGCATGTTTTGACGCAGGAATGCAGATGATGCGTTGATGACTTCTTAACGCAGGACGACACGTTAGCAATCTGTTCTTCATGGACGCATGATTTGAACGGAACGCAAACAACCTGATGACGCGTTAACAACAACTCAACGCATAACTACACGTTAGCAACCTACGACGCGTTGACATCGGCCAAACCATGCATGGACGCGTAGACAACCGTTAAGGCAAGGCACTGAGAATCAGATCGGAATCTTGAGAGATTGACGGATGATTGACAAACATGATTTGTGGCTAAAGTGGTGGATCTTAATTGGCCCGAGAATCACGCAATCAGGCGAGATGGACGCAGTATCAATCTCGCCACCAATCAAGCAGATCTGCCATTAACTGCGATTTCATCATCTATAAAAGGGCAGCTCTGCGAGATGAGAAAGGTTGTTGATTCTCGAAAGAACTCCATAAGTGACAGCAGAGTTCTCTCAGACTTCAGCCGGAGACGAATAGCTCGAGAGAGAAGAGTCTTCCCTCCGTCGCATCACTTCACAGCATGGCCTCACGCTTCCATTCGGGCGACTCAAGACATTGACGTCTTCCTTGCTTTCTTTCTCATTGTCTATCTTAATTTTAGATTTGTATCAAGGAATTGAACTTATCGAAAATTGTATCTTATTTTATCAATACAATTATCTTCCATGTCTACTCATTTCTCTAAACTTTCCGCTTTCTACTTTCAAACCATGAGTAACTAATCACTCAATGGTCTAGGGTTGCATTAGCATCTAACTAGGAACCACAGTGTAACTATTTTATCTTGTCAATTGCGAGCTTAATCCGATGCTTATGTCCATCTAACAAATCGATATAAGTAGTAATAATCAAACTGCTCGAGAGGGTAAGTGATTGTGGAACTCAATTGACAAGGACCAAGTAGTGTTACCTGTCTATGGGGAAAACCTTGGTTCTTAACACTCTCCTATGCGTTATAGACATATAATGCATAGCGGCTGACAACCGGGAGAAGAGTCGCAAGTATGAATAGAATACTACTGTGCGTTTCCGACGTTAGATGTTAATCAACCCGAACCCTTTTTCTTTATCCATTCACACACATCTTTAGCTGAACTTGCTGTGTTGCATGCTTTCCATATTTCACAATTTTTAGTCTAGTGTACAAACAATCGCTTTCTTTAAGTTAAAAACAACTCTTTCAAATATTTATTGGTTACCACTGTAACGCATGAAATCCAATTAAAAACTGAATCAATATAATCCCTGTGTTCGACCTGGGACTCACCGAGAACACTTATTCCTTTGCTTATACTTGGGTAAAAGGATAGGAAAACTTGACAAGACCACCAACGCATAGTAATAGAACGCATAGCATGTTCAAAGCATGACATGTTGAACGCATAAACACATCATTTAGCACTTTGCGTTAGGCTAATTCACACGTACAAAATACACACAACAATGGTTCCCTAAGACACAAGTTGATATGTACCTCATAGTTCAAGACCGGGATGAAGCAAGGCATGCTTGCTTACGTGGCAACCATGTTAGAAACAAAGCCACTTAAGTATGAGGAAGTACTAGCTCCAGTGGCCGAAATCCTTGGCGAATTTGCAGACGTGATGCCTCCCGAACTGCCAAGGACACTTCCTCCCTAATGAACCATAGACAACAAGATCGAACTAGAGTCTGGAACCAGGCCGCCATCAAAAGCACCCTACCGTATGAGTCCTTCGGAACTAACAAAACTCTGGACTTAGTTGGAGGACCTTTTGGATGCGGGTTTCATCCAACCCTACAAGGCCCCCTACAACGCCCCATTATTGTTACAGAAGAAGCAGGACAGATCCCTGTGTATGTGCATGGATTACCGTGCACTGAGTCAAGAACAAATACCCAATCCCGAATGCCGCAAATTTGTTTGACCGACTTTCTAAGGCCAACTACTTCACCAAGCTGGACCTTAAATTTGAATACTAGCAAGTGTGTATCACTGACAGAGATGAGGGAAAGACGACATGCGTGACCCAATATGGAGCCTATGAGTTCCTAGTGATGTCGTTTGGGTTGACGAACGCCCTGACAACCTTCTATAACTTGATGAATGACGTCCTATATGAGTTCCTGGATGACTTGGTGGTCATTTACTTGGAAGACATTATCATCTATAGCTCAACTCTTGGGGAGCATCTAAAACACCTAAGGGAGGTTTTCACGAAGTTATGCGAGAACCTGCTCTATGTCAAGAAAGAGAAGTGCGAGTTCTATCGTGAAGAAATAATGTTCCTTGGACAATGGGTGAGACGAGACAAGATCAGGATGGATGAGAGGAAAATCAAGGCAATAGTGGATTGCACCATCCCCAACAAGGTGCTCAACTTGAGGTCCTTCCTCATATTAGCTAATTATTACTGATGATTCATCGAAGGATACTAAAAAAGAGTTAGTCCACTAACTGACCTGCTAAAGAAGAATGCCAAATGGGAGTGGATCGAGTCGTGCCAGAGAACCTTTGACGACATTAAAGTCGTTCTCGCCTCCGAGCCCATACTAAAGCTACTTGACTACGACATCCCCTTCGAACTGTTCACTGACGCATCAGATCGAGCCATAGGGCGTGTCATGGTGCAGAAAGGACAGTTCATTGCCTACAAGAGCCAAAAGCTTAAGAAGGTCGAACATGGATACTTGACCCATGAGAAGGAGATGACGGTCGTAGTACGCTACCTCGATGTTTGGAGACATTACCTCGTAGGCACCAAGTTTGTCGTATACAGAGACAACATGGCAAGTACCTACTTCACAACCCTAAAGAAGTTGCCGCCCAAGCAGATGAGATGGCAGGAATTCCTAGCAGAATTTGACTTCTTCTAGATCCACAAACCAAGAAACCAAAACTAAGTAGCAGATGCCTTAAGCCGCAAGCAAGTAAGTAAATATGTTGCTGCACTTACTATGGTGGAGACCAACTTCCTTGACCAGTTACGTGAGCAAGCGAAGACCGATACTACCTACACAAAACTACTAAAGAAAGTAGAGGAGGGAGTAGTGCGGAGATATTGGCTTGAAGATGGATTGATCCGCGCCAAGGGAAATCGATTATATGTCCCTAGTGGAGGTGGGTGATGCGCACTTTGAGTGTTAACCGCAAGTGTACAGGTCAAGTTATAATATAAGACGGTTAAGTCCAAATATCGTTCCACTGGAGATCCAATTGGGAAGGTTTAAGTTACTTAGCTATTCTAGAGTTGAATCAATTTTATTTGAGGATTGAAATTGAATATTATAAGTTATGGAAAAATACAAATCAAATAAGGAAAGTATCAAAGGGAGAAACACAAGAGTCAAAGAGAGTTCTAGGGTAATGAATCCTTGTTTATTTCATTATAGATTTCATGGATTTTATTGTAATTCATATGCCTAAGTCTAGAAACTTAATTCCAAGTTATTTTCTCTAAAAAACAACCCTTTCTCATGCAACTCGATTGATTATTAATCTCTTAAAACCAATACAAAATTACATGGCACTAAAAATAGTCTTTAGCAACTTTTATTGTCAACCTAACTACTCTCGTGATAGATTAACAACAATTCATTGTTATAGATCAAGTTAAACATACAATCTCTCAATCATACATCTAACCTAACATGTGAAGATGGCCAATCCACAAGAATTAAACACAATAACAATGAAAAGCACAATCATTCCAACAAAACCATGAAAGTCTACAAAATCAACATAAATTCGTAAACAAATCATCAAAACCCTAAAACTAAAGAGTTTAGCCACTCATAGCTTGAAGCAACATGTTGAAGCAAAATAAACAAAGAAAGAGTGTAAAGAAAGGGAAACTCTACTGAAAAGAGGCTCTTGATTGAGGTAGCACCGTCACGATCTCCTTGGCTCTCACGTCGGAATTCGAAGGGCACCACGACTATCTCGAACTCTTTTCCTCTTCCTTGCAACTAACTCACTCTTTGAACTCTCACTTAATTCTCTCCTTTTTGTGCCTCTTTAGGTCTGTAACTTCCTTGCGTTGCTTTTATTTTTCTGGATGATTTGGGCTGCTGGAAACCCCCAAATTTATAGAGTTTGGCCGCCCAAAAATTTACCAAAAATACAAAATTTTCATTTAAGGAAAGCTGGCGTCGCGGCGCTGTTCCATAGCGCCGTGGCGCTAGGGCTACATCCAAAATTGTTACTCTCGGTTTTAGCGCCGCGGCAGCGCCGTTAAAGCGCCACGACGCTGTGATGCGTTCAACAAGGATGCGTCGAGGCAGCGCCATCTCAGCGCCGCGATGCTACTATGCATCTAGAACTATGCGTTGATGTTTCAGCACCGTGGCAGCGCCGTCTCGGCGCTGCGGCACTATCTCCAAAATTCGCCTTTTTTAGTTTTTCAACTCTTTTTCGCCGTATTCTTGCTCGGTTTTGATCTTTTAGTCGTTTCTTCTAATTTTCCTCGTTTTAACCTGAAAATCACTAGCAAACAAGTGAAATCTAATATAAACTCCCTTAATTTGAGAGAATAGAAAGCACTTTTCAAGTGCTTATCAGTGGGTTGCATGGCGAATTGTTGAGGGAGACCCACGACCCTCAATACGTAGGACACTTGGGAGTGGAACGGATGATGGGCCTTTTGTCCTATTCCTACTACTGGCCCAAAATGTATGAAGATGTGGAGACCTATGTCAAGACATGTCTAGTGTGCCAGCTAGACAAAACCGACAGAAGAAAGGAGGCTGGGTTGCTACAACCTCTCCCCGTTGTTGAGAAACCATGGGATTCGGTGTCCATGGACTTTATTATCAACCTACCAAGAGTTGGTGGACTCGCCTCCATCCTCATAATAGTGGAAAGATTCTCAAAGTACGTTGTGTTCATCCCAGCACCAAATGTTTGTACTGCCGAGGTGGCAGCAGAGTGATGCGCAGTTTGAGTGTTAACCGCAAGTGTACGGGTCAAGTTATAATATAAGACGGTGAAGTCCGAATATCGTTCCACTGGAGATCCAATTGAAACCAATACAAATTACATGGCATTAAGAATAGTCTTTAGCAACTTTTATTGTCAACCTAACTACTCTCGTGATAGATTAACAATAATTCATTGTTATAGATCAAGTTAAACATACAATCTCTCAATCATACATTTAACCTAACATGTGAAGATGGCCAATCCACAAGAATTAAACACAATAACAATGAAAAGCATAATCATTCCAACAAAACCATGAAAGTCTACAAGATCAACATGTATTCATAAACAAATCATCAAGACCCTAAAACTAAAGAGTTTAGCTACTCATAGCTTGAAGCAACATGTTCAAACAATATAAAAAAAGAAAGAGTGTAAAGAAAGGGAAACTCTACTCAAAAGAGGCTCTTGATTGAGGTATCACCGTCACAATTTCCTTGGTTCTCACGTCGAAATTCGAAGAGTACCACGACTATCTCGAACTCTTTTCCTCTTCCTTGCAACTAACTCACTCTTTGAACTCTTTTATGAACTCTCACTCAATTATCTCCTTCTTGTGCCTCTTTTTGTCTGTAGATTGATGGTAGATTGATGATTAGGGCTGCTGGAAACCCCCAAATTTATAGAGTTGGCCACCCAAAAACTTACCAAAAATACCAATTTTTCATTTATGGAAAACTGGCGGCACGACATTGTTGGATAGCGCCGCGGCGCTAGGGTTGCGTGCAGAATTATTTGCTCCCGGGTTTTAGTGCCGCGGTGCTGCCCCAATTTTTGTCATATTGAGTTTTTCTTCTCTTTTTCACCGTATTCTTGCTTGGTTTTGATCTTTTGGTCTTTTCTTCTAATTTTCCTCATTTTAACCTGAAAACCACTAGCAAACAAGTGAAATCTAATATAAACTCCTGTAATTTGAGACGATAGAAAGCACTTTTCAAGTGCTATTCATCAAACATGTGGTAAAGTTCGTCAGTGTAAGGGCTATGGCGTTGACCCTGGCTATACATTGTCCCACATCGGTTAGGAAGGAGAACGAGGCCTTCCTTATAAAGGGGGTGGATACCTTTCTATGTACGAGGCCTTTTGGTAGGCGCAACCCTACCAAGAACAAAACCGTGAGGCATAACCCAAAGCGGACAATATCGTATAGCGGGTGGTCTGGGCTGTTACATTTGGTATCAGAGCATAAGGTTTTGGGGCTGTGAGATCATGCATAGTAGATAGGAACATGTTAACAATAAATTGATTACATATGATGTTATAGGAACATGCCCAGAGGGACCAGACGAGGTAGGCGGGAAGGCGCCGTGACATCGTGCGCTACTGGAGAGGAGAGGCAGGCGTTTGAGGGAGAATCTAGCAATCCTCAGGCGAGTATTAACATGGAGGAACAACTTTTTAGCAGGATAGCCCAAAGATTGGTAGCTAGTATGGAGTCAGTCCAGGGAGATCCTGAGAAGAAGTTCGGAATAGAACGATTTAAAGCATTGGGTGCTCAGGTGTTTGAAGGCACCACGGATCCAGCGGGAGCTGAAGCATGGCTAAATCAGGTAGAAAAATGCTTTAGAGTTATGCACTGTCCGGAAGACAGGAAACTTGATTTGGTCACGTTTATGCTCCAGAAAGGAGCTGAAGATTGGTGGCGATTGATTGAGCACAGGAACCCTGATGTGGGCTCTTTAACATGGGCAGATTTCAAGAAATCTTTTCAGGAGAAGTATTATCCTAAATTTTTTTGTGACAAGAAAAGGAAGGAATTCTTAAATTTAGTACAGGGAAACATGTCTGTTGCGGAATATGAGAAGAAATTTACAGAGCTTGCCAAGTATGCTTTGGCATGGGTGGCAGAGGAAGCTGATAAATGCAAGCGATTCGAGGAAGGCTTGCGCAGTGAAATCCGGACCCCAGTAACGGCAAGCACAAAATGGATTGATTTTGTAAAACTAGTGGAAGAAGCCATGAGAGTAGAGAAGAGTTTAGCGGGAGAAGGAGCTGATAGAAGTGGAAATAGGACTGGACAGACTCACAGTTCATCTCAGGTGCAGACTTATCAAGGAGAGGGACGACGTTTTGCACCCAGAGTCTCTAATAAGGGAAGGCTTTAGAGCCCGGTCTAATGGTTCATATTTTCTAGGAGGGTCACAAGGAGGAAATACACAGAGAGGACGGGGAAGGTTTCCTCAGACATCTGTATCTACAGGACGGTCGCAGTTCAGTCAGCCTAGTGAATCTGTGGCTAGCTCAGCACGGAAACCGCATTGCACCTCTTGTGGTAACAACCACTGGGGACAATGTTTTGTAGGGCCTGATGTTTGTTATAATTGTGGACAGTCAGGGCATTTTAGAAGAGAATGTCCTCAACCTAAGAAAGGGAGAGGAACAGAACAGAGAACTGTATCACAGACAGTAAATCAGTCTGGACAAGAAATGGGAGCTGGAGAGGGAAGTAGTGGAGGCCGACAAAGAAGTTTTGCAGGTAGATCAAGACCGTAGGGACAGGTGTTTGTTGTGACTCAGCAGGAGGCCGAGGCAGCACCGGACGTAGTCACAGGTTTTATTACTATTTGTTCTAAAAATGCACATGTGTTGATAGATTCAGGGGCTACCCACTCATTTGTATCATGTAAATTTGCTGTGCATATAAATAGGAAACTAGAGCCTTTGTCTGAAGCATTGCTAGTACATACCCCTATTGGGGAAACTATTGTTATTGAACATGCTTATCTTGAGTGTGAAATTTAAATTGATGGTGTGATGTGGTTGACTGATCTATTACCTCTAGCATTGTTGGAGTTTGATGTTATTCTGGGCATGGATTTTCTATCAAAATACCATGCGAAAGTTGATTGTTTCAAGAAAGAAGTGTGGTTGGCAAAGCCAGATGGAGGTGAGGTGGTTTTTAAAGAAAGAAGGCATATTCTTCCTACCTGTGTAATCTCCGCAGTAAAGGCCAGAAAGCTATTGAGTAAGGGTTGTGAAGCATATTTAGCTCATGTAACAGAAACTAAGTCAGAGAAGTTGAAACCAGAGGATGTACCAGTAGTGCGGGAATTCCTTGATGTGTTTCTCGAGGAATTGTTAGGGTTACCACCTGATAGAGAGGTAGAGTTCACCATTGATTTAATTCCTGGAACAACACCTATTTCGCAGGCACCATACCGTATGGCACCATCAAAACTGAAGGAGTTGAAGGTGCAGTTACAGGAGCTAGTGGATAAGGGGTACATTAAACCAAGTGTGTCCCCGTGGGGCGCACCAGTGTTGTTCGTGAAGAAAAAGGACGGAACTATGAGATTGTGTATTGATTATCGCCAATTAAATAAGGTAACTATACGCAATAGATATCCTTTGCCCCGTATTGATGATTTGTTTGATCAACTTAGAGGGGCATTAGTATTTTCAAAGATAGACCTAAGGTCTGGATATCATCAGTTGAAGGTCAGAGAGACAGATGTTCCGAAAATGGCTTTTAGAACGAGGTACGGACATTATGAATTCCTCGTGATGCCTTTTGGTCTGACTAATGCCCCAGCGGTGTTCATGGACTTGATGAATAGGATTTTCCATCCTTACCTAGATCAGTTTGTAATTGTATTTATTGATGATATTTTAGTATATTCTAGAAGCAGGTAAGAACATAAAAAACATCTTAGAACTGTTTTGCAGACCTTGAGAGAAAGGAGATTATATGCAAAGTTTAGCAAATGCGAGTTTTGGATGGAACAGGTGATGTTTTTGGGACATATTGTTTCTGCTGCAGAAGTGTGTGTGGATCCTCAAAAAACTGAGGCGATTACCAGATGGGAATAGCCAAAGACAATATCAGAGGTTCGTAGTTTTCTGGGGCTCGCAGGGTATTATCGGCGTTTTGTACAGGGATTTTCTAAAATAGCATTACCATTGACCCATTTAACTAAGAAAAATACTAGATTTGAGTGGAATGAAGAATGTGAACAAAGTTTCCGAGAGTTAAAGAATAGATTGGTGTCTGCACCTATTTTGGCACTTCCAGAGACAGGGAAGGAGTTTGAGGTGTATTGTGATGCCTCTCGTCAAGGATTGGGTTGTGTACTGATGCAAGAAGGAAAGGTTATAGCTTATGCCTCTAGGTAGTTGAAGCTACATGAAGTCAATTACCCTACCCATGACTTGGAGTTGGCGGCAGTGGTGTTGGCACTAAAGATATGGCGGCATTATTTGTTTAGAGAGAAATGCCATATCTATACAGATCACAAGAGTTTAAAATATATCTTTGATCAGAAGGAACTCAACATGAGACAAAGGAGGTGGTTAGAGCTGATCAAAGATTATGATTGTACCATAAATTATCATCTGGGGAAAGCAAATGTGGTAGCTGATGCCTTAAGTAGGAAGTCTCAGAGTGGAGTAAGTTCTTTGAATGCAATCAGGGTCACTTTGCTCAAGGAGTTTAAGAATGGTGTAGCTAGCTTGAAGGTAACTGGAACGGGAACATTATTAGCACATTTCCAATTGAGACCTAAGCTGGTAGATGAAGTTGTAAGGAAACAAATAACTGATCCTGTAATTAATAAGTTGATAGAAGAGGTGAAATCTCAGCAGAGAATAGACTTTGAGCTCAGACCTGATGGTGTACTATTGAAACAGGGTAGGATATACGTACCAGAAGATGAGGAAGTTAAACAGGTGATACTGGAAGAGGCTCATAGTTCAGCGTATGCTATGCATTCTGGTAGTACCAAGATGTACAGAACGCTAAGAAAGAGAAATAGTAGAATTTATTGGTGGCCAGGTATGAAAAGAGAAATAGCAGAATTTGTAGCAAAATGTTTAATTTGTCAGCAGGTTAAGCCTGAACGGCAAAAGCCAGCAGGGTTACTGAATCCACTTCCTATTCCCGAGTGGAAATGGGAGCACATTACCATGGATTTCCTGTTTGGATTATCGAGGACATCAGCAGGTGTCAATGGAATCTGGGTGATTGTTGATAGGTTAACTAAAACAGCATGATTTTTGCCAGTTAAAACAACTTATACCCTAGACAGATTAGACTTTATGTGGACAGTATCGTGAGTCAGTTTGGTGTGCCTATAACGGTGACATCAGATAGAGACCTTAGATTTACTTCTAAGTTCTGGGGAAGTTTGCAAAAGTCGTTAGGAACCAAACTGCAATTCAGTACAGCTTTTCATCCTCAGACCGATGGGCAGTCGGAAAGAACTATCTAGACCTTGGAAGATATGTTAAGGACTTGCGCTTTACAATTCCAGGGTAGCTGGGATGTCCATTTACCTTTGATGGAATTTACTTATAACAACAGCTACCAAGCGAGTATTGGAATGACCCCGTATGAAGCACTTTATGGTAGACCGTGCAGAACCCCAGTTTGTTGGGGAGAAGTAGGTGAAAGGAAGTTAATTGGACCGGAAATTGTGCAGACCACGACAGAAAAGGTAGAACTGATTAAAGCTAGTCTTAAAGCAGCCAAAGATCGTCAGAAGAGTTATGCTGACAAAAGAAGGAAAGATCTTGAATTTGAGATTGGTGACAAGGGGTTTTTGAAACTATCACCGTGGAAGGGAATTCTGAGATTTGGTAAGAAAGGGAAGTTGAGTCCCAGATACATCGGACCCTATGAGATTTTAGAAAGAGTGGGGCCAGTGGCTTACAGGTTAGCTTTACCTGTTGAAATGTCCAGAATACATAATGTATTCTATGTATCAGTGTTAAGAAAATATGTCTTCGATGCTGCTCATGTCTTACCCGTTCAGCTAGTAGAACTTAGCAAAGATTTGACTTACGAAGAAAAGCCTGTTCAGATATTAGATGAGAAAGAAAAAGTTTTAAGAAACAAAGTGATACCATTGGTTAAAGTTCTATGGAGAAATCACGAGATAAAGGAAGCAACTTAGGAGCAGAAGGAGCAGATGATGAAACAGTATCCATATTTGTTTGTTTAGGAGTGGACTGCTTGCTGATTTCGGGGACGAAATCCTTGTAAGGAGGTGGTAATTGTAAGCCTCGTACTTGACATTGTGAGAAGGCAAGTTAAGAAGAGACTAAGAGATGGGCGTTTAGTAAGAGAAGTTGGGCGAGTTGTGTGGGGGCAAAAAAATGGCTAAGTATTGGCCATGCGTTGGTGGCACTATGCGTTGATGAAGTAGTTTTGGCGTGGACGCAGAGGTGAAGGAAGGCCATTAGGCGTTGAAGGCCACGAGGCGTTGAAGGCCACGAGGTGTTGAGGGCCAATCTGTGTCGAAGGTTACTATGCGTCGAACGCTACCATGCGTTGAAAGTGGGTATGCGTTGGTGCATAGAAGAATGGTCGAGAGAACCATGCGTTCGTCAGCTATCCGGCGATGGGGCGTTGGGAAATTGTAACACACAAAACCGAGGCTATGCGTTGCTGAAGCCAAGTACAGAAGGTATGCATTGATTAGATCAATATATAGAGACGAAATGGAGATTAAGTCGGTGGTATATATATAAGTGGACTGAGTATTCAATTATTTTGATCACATTTCAGAGCTCGAGTTGATCCCATTTCAAAGCTAAATAACGGAGGGAGGTAGAAGAAGGTGTTTATGTTGGTTTGAGGTGGAATTCTCGTCGTTTTCGTGGAGGAAACTTGAGCTGGAACGGAGAATTCAACTGGTGTTACTTAATCTGAGTATTGATCAGTGTTGGGGGAAGAACGAACTGTGGAAGCTGTGGCTAGGGTCGAAATTTTGAGGTTAGTAAGTTAACTCGATTTCTAGCAATTTTCATGAAGGATACTCGAGCCGAATTTGAGTAAATATGTGTTAAACTCCAGGTAGAAGAGATCGGAGCTGAATTGTAGGACGATTAGAAGCAATTCGGGGTTTTTTTTTAGGATATATCTCAAACGAAGAGGGCTTCCATCAGAAGACTTTAAGGTAACATAAAGGACTTTTTTCTTTACAAGTTCGTAGAGGAAAGGAAGTTCTAATTTTGGCTGGAATGCGATGTTTAGCAGGTTAAAGAAAGGGTTAGAAGGGAAAGAAGAAAACAGTGGCTGTTAGGTGACGCCCAGACCGTAGTATCGCTGAAGAGCTGAAGATTGTGTAGCGAAGCGAGTGTCGCTGGTAACGCAAAGGAGTTTTGCGTCTCACAGATCTCGCTGAGTCTCGCTGGGTATCGCTCTTTAGGTAATCTCGTTAGTCTTGTGTATTTCGGTATCGCTAGCGCAGTGTCTGGTTGAGTGTTTTGCGCTGGTAGTCTCGCTAGGGACATAGAGTCACGCTAATTATGAAATTTTGGGAAAAAAGGAGTCTGGTTAAAGGAGTGAGAATAGAATTTGATTATGCTTATTTATTTATCATGGAAAGGAAGTTCAAGGAGAACTTGACATGGGAAATGTGTATTTACAGGCCAAGAAGAGCTTGGGAAGGTGTATAATCCACTCGGAGCTAAGACAAGTTGTGAGAGATTTCTTGTTAATTCAACAAACTCACTTAACCTGTTTTAATAATAATGGGTATGTGAAATCTGTCATATGGAGTAGTTAAGATTGATTTTGTGTTGTGCTGTAAGGATTAAAGATTGTATATGATATTCAGTGCTCAGAGACCATGTGGGAAGGCACTTGAATAGTTGGTTGATGTGGTTTCCAATGCTCAGGGACAATATGTGAAGGCATGCGAAAATCCAGTGAATGTGATAGCTCGGTGCTGAGGGATCACAGGTGAAGGCACTTGAGCGGTAGATTGATAGGGAAACCAGTGCTGAGGGAATTAAGTGTGAAGGCACATAGGAACTTCGTTATGATAAAACTCAATGCTGAGGGACAATATGTGAAAGCACTTGAGGGATTATAATATCAAGGGAAAAAGTGTGGAAGTATTCGGATGTGAATGTGATGAGAATTTGTACATGAAGTTGTGTGCGTTGAGCGTCACTCCGCCACAGCTGGAAAGGAATATTTGTGTTAATGGTATTCTATAGCATGAGTTAACTTAGAAATTTCTGGTTATATATATATGTGGTGGTTTTTGATGTTTCATGCCAATTCAAGTAGCGGAATAATAGTTGGAAGTTTTTCATCACTCATTGGGCATTAGGCTCATGAGGTTCTTTTGTTTGTTTGTTTGTTTCAGGTAGCGAGCGTGTCCTGGATGCCTAGCCTACAGGAGATCCTCGTCTGAGTTTATTTTGGACCAGTCCTCTGGGATAGTTGTAAATATACAGTATTTGTAGATGTTTCAATTTGTCAAACATGTTCTTTGGGATTGTAGTGGGTTTTGTTTTTGAATGTATGTAGAGAACACTTATCTTGATGAGTCTTATTATTCTATGAGATCATATGGCATATAGATAAGATTGAATGAAGGAGTAGTTGATTGTTAGATAGTTATTTTAGAATACAGGTGTGTGCTGGTTCACACCACTCCCCGAGTAGTAAGGGTAATCTGGGAGGGGGTGTGACAAAATGGTATCAGATCCGGTGCCCGAATCGATGTTAAAACCTCAGGTAGGTCAAGCGGGACGCTTGACTCGTTAAGGGGGGAGATTGTAAGGGCTATGGCGTTGACCCTGGCTATACATTGTCCCACATCGGATAGGAAGGAGAACAAAGCTTTCCTTATAAAGGGGGTAGATACCTTTCTATGTACGAGGCCTTTTGGTAGGCGCAACCCTACCAAGAACAAAACCGTGAGGGGTAACCCAAAGCGGACAATAACGTATAGCGGGTGGTCTGGGCTGTTACATTCAAACTCCCCAAAGACATTATCAATGATCGGGATGCCTGGTTCAGTAGACGATTTTGGCCAGCCTCTTCAATACCTTAGGTTCATAAGTGAAATTCTCCACAGCCAACCATCTTCAGATCGATGGTCATATCGAGCAAACTAACGCTCTACTGGAGCAGTACTTGGGACACTATGTTACTACAAGCCGAATAAATTGGGTGAGCTTGCTAGATACCGCCCAATTTTGTTACAATATCTAGAGATCCTCAGCAACTAGCCAAAGCCTGATGGAGCTGGCCATCAGGCAACAACCTCTGTGTCCTCAAGAGGTTCTAATGCAGCGCACAAGAGGAAAGTGCCCTGCCACCTATTGCTTTGCTCGTGACAAGCAAGAGCTGATAGAATGAAGAAATACGCCGAAAAAGGCAGGAGGCCTTTGGAATTCGAAGTGGATGAGCTTGTGTTACTGAAACTGACCGCTCAGATGTGGAAGAAACTCCAAGGGAAAAATGTGCACAAAAGCTAAGTGTCAAAGTACGACGGGCCCTTCGAGGTAGTCTAGCGGATAGGCCAAGAAGCCTATCGTTGGAAATTGCTAGATCGACTAAACATCCACCCGAGTTTTCATGTAAGCTTCCTCAAATCGTTCTCCTAGAACCTGTTGAACATCAATCACCAACAAGCGAAGTGAGCCTCTACAGTCATCCAAAAACAATTTGACAAACAGGTCGAGAAAATCCTCGATCACCAGACCGTGTGGATGAGTAAAAAGAATACACGAACATATTATCTGGTCAAGTGGAAGAACACCAGCGAGGAGGAAAACTCATGGGAGAGGGACGTGACCCTATAGCAATTTGAAGAGGAAATCCAGAAATACTGGAAAAAGACGGAGCCGATGAGGACGTCGGCTTGCTCAAGCGAGGGAGGTTATCACAACCTTAGCTCTTGAGCAGGGCACGGTTGGCGCGGGCCTTGCACCAACCGACGCTATGATAGTGCATGGACAACGCATGGTAGTGAAGAGCAAGGCATGCAATAGACTGACACGAGGTTCACTAACCCAAGGGTGGTGGACATGTGAGCTGGCGCATCATAACCCATGGGGCACAGCGTGGGCAAGCGACCTACGCCCCGTGCTATGAGATGGCACAAGCATGTGTGCAGGGCCGAGCAGTGTGGGTAGGCAAACCCACACCACATTCTTTGTGGTAGCACAGTGAGGCGAGCATGATAGCAAACACGGGTAGTGGGCTCAAAGGGAGCAGCACAGGTTAGCGAGGCGCGCATGTCATGCGGACACACGGGTGTCTTAGGTGCACGCCAAGCAGCGAGCGACAGGTATGCATGCACAAGACAGTGCGTGGGAGGTGCGAGCTACGACACTCTGATAACTTGTAGAAATACAAGTTATTATATGTCTTTCTCCTAGAAAAATAGAGCTTAAATAGAGAATCATGCGGTAATTAGTGTTAAATTCTACTGATAAATCTTCCTATGCGTTCTACTTTTGTAAATTAATGAAGATAATTGTTTTATAGCTTTTTGAATCTAAAACGCATGTTTTAACGCAGGAACGTGAGCAACCTGTAGATGCATTGGCGAGTTCAAGACATTGAGAAGCCATTCCATGCTTTCTATCTCTTTTCTTACTTTTGTTTTAGTCTATTAGCTGATAAGCACTTGAAAAGTGCTTTATATTCTCTCAAGTTAAGGGAGTTTTATATTAGATTTCACTTTTTTGCTAGTGATTTTCAGGTTAAAATGAGGAAAATTAGAAGAAACGACTAAAAGATCAAAATCGAGCAAGAATACGACGAAAAAGATCTGAAAAACGCATCCTTGTTGAAACGCATGACAGCGCCGCGACGTTGAAGCATAAAAGCATCAGCATGGACGCAGAGTAGCATCGCGGCACCGAGATGGCGCTGCCTCGATGCATCCTTGGTGAACGCAAGACAGCGTCGCAGCGCTGGGACGGCGCTGCCGCGGCGCTAAAACCCGAGAGCAACTTATTTTTGGTCGCAACCCTAGCGCCGCGGCGCTATGGGACAGCGCCGCTGCGCCAGTGTTACTTAAACGAAAATTTTGTATTTTAGGTTAAATTTTTGGCGGCCAAACTCTATAAATTTGGGGGGTTTCCAGCAGCCAGGGGGGAGAAATATCAAGAAAAGCAAGAAAGTTGCAGACCCTAAGAAAGATACATAAAGGTGAGAATTAAGCGAGAGTTCAAAGAGTGAGTTAGTCGCAAGGAAGAGGAAAAGAGTTCGAGATAGTCTTGGTGCCCTTCGAAGTCTGACGTGAGAGCTAAGGAGTTCGTGACAGTGCTGCCTCAATCAAGAACCTCTTTACAGTAGAGTTTCCCCTTTTCTTTACACTTTTCCTTTGATTATTTTTGCTCAAACATGGTTCTTCAAGCTATGAGTGGCTAAACTCTTTAGTTTTAGGGTTTTGATGAATTGTTTATGAATTCATGTTAATTTTGTAGACTCATGGTTTTGTTTAAATAAATTATGCTTTTCATTGTTATTTTGATTAATTCTTGAGGATTGGCCATCTTCACATGCTAGGTTAGATGTATGATTGAGAAATTATATATTTAATTTGATCTATAACAATGAATCGTTGCTAATCTATCACGAGAGTAGTTAGGTTGACAATAAAAGTTGCTAAAGACTAGTTTTAATGCCATGTAATTTTGTATTGGTTTTAAGAGATTAGCAATCAATCGAGTTGCATGAGAAAGAGTTGTCTTTGAGAGAAAACAACTTGGAATTAAGTTTCTAGACTTAGGCATATGAATTACAATAAAATCCATGAAATCTATAATATTGCTTGATGAAATATCAAGGATTCATAACCCTAGAACTCTCTTTGACTCTTGTGTTTCTCCCTTTGATACTTTCTTTGCTTGATTTTTATTTTTCCCTAACTCATAAAATTGAATTTCAATCCTCAAATAAAATTGATTCAATTCTAGAATAGCTAAGTGACGTAAACCTTCCCAATTGGATCTCCAGTGGAACGATACTCGGACTTAACCGTTTTATATTATAACTTGACCCGTACACTTGCGGTTAACACTAAAAGTGCGCATCATTAACAAGGAATTGTATTTTCTAAAACAATTATTTCGTTCATCAATCTATACATCTTCCATGGCTATTCATTTCTCATCACTTTCCATTTACTGTTTATCGTCCATGAGTAACTAACTCTCTCAAGGGTCACGGGTTGCGTTATCATCTAAATAAAGAACCGTAGAAGACTATTTCATCTTGTCAATTGTATTTTTAATCAAATACTTATGTCCATCTAGTTAATCGATAGAAGTAGTAATAATCAGACTGCTCGGGAGGGTAAGTGATTGTGAAACTCAGTTGACAAGGCTAAGAACTGTTACCTAGGAATAGGAATAACCTTGGTACTTAACACTCTCCTATGCGTTATAGACATATAACGCATAGCGGCTGACAACCGGGAGAATAGTCGAGGGTATGAAATAGACTTATCTATGCGTTTCCAACTTTAGATGATAACCAACCCCAGCCCTGCGTTTTACCATTCATACAATTCAATTAGCTGATTTTGCTATGTTGCATACCTCTGCATCAACCACATTAGCTTAGGTTTGCTTTCTAGTTAGCTAGACGCATCACTTCTCATCACCTTCTTTAGATGCATGACTCAAATAATCCAATTAATTATAGAATCTGCATAGTCCTTGTGTTCGACCTCGGACTCACCGAGAACACCTCATTCTTTGCTTATAAGGGTGAAGAATAGGAAAACTTGACAGATCGGTAACGCATAGTATTAAGCATGTTGAACGCATTGTTGAACGCATAGTAAGCTTAATAAGATAAACGCAACAATTTTTTGGACTTTAGCATGTCAACAACACACTCACCTGGCAGTTCGGGCACACATGCACAGCGGTGCATGATAAGCACTTGAAAAGTGCTTTCTATCCTCTCAAATTAAGGAAGTTTATATTAGATTTCACTTGTTTGCTAGTGATTTTCAGGTTAAAATGAGGAAAATTAGAAGAAAAGAATAAAAGATCAAAACCGAGCAAGAATACGGCGAAAAAGAGCTAAAAAACACAAAAGGGCAAAATTTGGGATAGCGCCGCGGTGCCTGGACGGCGCAGCCGTGGCGCTAAAACCTGAGCACAACGTTCTGGACGCATCATAGCATCGCGGCGCCGAGACGGCGCTGTCGTGGTGCCAAAATCCGACTGCAACATTTTAAACGCATCATAGCGTCGCGGCGTTTGAACGGCGCTGCCACAGCACTAAAGCCCGAGAGCATCAATTCTAAACGCATCACAGCGTCGCGGCGCTTGGACAGCGCTGCCGCGACGCTAAAACCCGAAAGCAACAATTTTGGACACAACCCTAGCGTCGCGGCGCTATGGATCAGCGTTGCGGCGTCAGTTTTCCATAAATGAATATTTGTTATTTTTGGTAAGTTTTTGGGCGGCCAACTCTATAAATTTGGGGGGTTTCCAGTAGCCCTAATCATCAAAGGAAATCAAGAATCAATCAACCATCAATTTACAGACCTAAAGAGGCACAAGAAGGAGAAAACTGAGTGAGAGTTCATAAAAGAGTTCAAAGAGTGAGTTAGTTGCAAGGAAGAGGAAAAGAGTTCGAATAGTCGTGGTGCCATTCGAATTCCGACGTGAGAGCCAAGGAGATCGTGACGGTGCTACCTCAATCAAGAGCCTCTTTTCAGTAGAGTTTCCCTTTCTTTACACTCTTTCTTTGTTTATTTTGATTAAACATGTTGCTTCAAGCTATGAGTGGCTAAACTCTTTAGTTTTAGGGTTTTGATGAATTATTTATGAATTTATGTTGATATTGTAGACTTTCATGATTTTGTTGGAATGATTATGCTTTTCATCGTTATTGTGTTTAATTCTTGTGGATTGGCCATCTACACATGTTAGGTTAGATGTATGATTGAGAGATTGTATGTTTAACTTGATCTATGACAATCAATTGTTGTTAATCTATCACGAGAGTAGTTAGGTTGACAATAAAAGTTGCTAAAGACTATTCTTAATGCAATGTAATTTGTATTGGTTTCAAGAGATTAGTAATCAATCGAGTTGCATGAGAAAGGGTTGTTTTTTAGAGAAAATAACTTGGAATTAAGTTTCTAGACTTAGGCATATGAATTACCATAAATTCCATGAAATCTATAATATTGTATGATGAAATAAACAAGGATTCATTACCCTAGAACTCTCTTTGACTCTTGTATTTCTCAGTTTAATACTTTCCTTATTTGGTTTATATTTTCCATAACTCACAATATTAATTCCAATCCTCAAATAAAATTGATTCAATTCTAAAATAGATAAGTAACATAAACCATCACAATTGGATCTCAAGTGGAACGATATTCGGATTTCACCGTCTTATGTTATAACTTGACCCGTACACTTGCGGTTAACACTCAAAGTGCGCATCAGTGCACCCCCACGAGCCCGAACACTTCGGGAGTTCTTCAAGCATGTCCATAGACCACAATTACTGGCATGAAAGAGTGGGAAGGTGGATGCACGATTTTAGGACACCGAAGGGGATGGATCCTACTATTTTGGGATAGTGGATTTCAAAAATAGAAGTAGTGGGAAGTTTTGGAGAAAAGATAGAAGAATGTGGCCATGTCCCCTTCCTAAATGTAGGAAGACGTGCGACATGGAGAGTGACCCTATTTTGTAGGGTAGTGGGCGGTTACATCCCAAAAGGGCCACTCACCCACATTTGTCTCTTACATGATCTCCCTCCCATTCCTATATAAAGATGAAACTTGGGAATTGTACAAGGACACCGAAATTAGCCAAAACATATCTCAAAAGACCAATAGTATTGGTATGAGATTCTCTCCTTGCTTAGTATTTTGTAGAGTGTAATATTGTCAACGAGCTCCTAGTTCCATCCCTTGTAAGTAGTTGTTTTTATATAATAAAGTTATAGTTCCACTCTACTTGTGTGTACTATCCTTACCCTTCTTGAGAGGGTTCAAAAGGCATAGGCCTTAGTAGGGGTGTTCAAATGACCCGACAACCCAAACAACTCGGACTACCCAACCCAAATAATAAGGGTTGGGTTGGGTTGGGTTAATTTTTTTTTGTATTTTTCGAGTTGGGTTGGGTCTCGGGTTGCAATTTTGAAAATTCGGGTTGACCCAACCCAACCCGAATTTCTAATTAATATTAAATAAATATATATATATGTGTGTGTGTGTGTGTATTAGTTTAAGTTAGTGTTAAGAACTATTTTATATTTTTTTCTTGGATCAATGTATTTTATACTTTATCTTGGATCAATTGATATGTCAATTAGTGTTTATTGATATGCTAATGTGTTTTACCAAAAAATAGGGGGAAAAGAAAAGAAAAAAAAGCACACACACACAACCCAACCCGAATTTTAAGAGGTTGGGTACTGGGTACTCTATTCGGGTTATTCGGGTAGCCAACCCGACCATTTGGGTTGGTCTAAAAAATACCCCCAACCCAACCCAACCCAACCCAACCCGTGTACATCCCTAGGTCTTAGAGGAAATTTGGGAGGCATTCTAGCCAACCTCGGGTGTATTTGGGTCCAAACGAAGGTTGACCAAGGAGAAGCCTTTGGCGCCGCACGGGAAAATTTCTCGAAATATTACGCACCACACTTCTTACACCGTGACAGTAGGTAACATAAAGGTTGCTGCAAAAATTTCATCCCCAGCTGGAATAGCTATTATGATCGACTATGTCATTTTGATCATCCATTACCTCATCATGAAGTAATTGTTTGTGTTCTTTCATAAATAGTTCATGGGGCATCAAGTGAATTGGTTGTATAATACTGACTTGTGTATCAATGTACAAAATTATTGGAGAATTTATACATGCCTATATCATATACACATAGCTATATTGCAAATCGTTACTCTGACACTCAGCTCAACCACCAAAATCTACATCGATTATATTTATAAACAAAACATACGTATGAGATTATATTATATAAACAAGGTATTACCATTGAAATAACATATAAACGAACTTTGTTACAAAGGTGCGGTCAATCCACAAGTTGAGCAAAATGAATGTTGTACGAGTGAGCATGATAGGCCGAAAAATTGAACTGATTGACCAAAACCAACCAAACTGAAGGCAGTCAATTGGAGAAGAGAAAAGACTCGATCCATTTTTTTAAAAAAAAATCAAAAAAAAAAAAATCGACCCACACCAACCACCAAACCACCCGACGGTCGATTTGCACTCAATAATTGAGGTTTATTTGAACATTTACTAAACCGATCATAGTTGGTTTGGTAGTAGTTTGGTTGGGAACCGACTCCAACTGACCACTGCACACCCTAGAGTGTTGTATCTCAAAAGTAGTATGAAAAATAATTAAAGGAAAAAAATTTGAATAGGAATTTTTAAATAGTAGAGAAATACAAGGAAAGTGGCGATAGAGAATGTAATTAAGCAGAAAAAAATACCATTTGTTATTAATACTAATTCAATGAATATTATATTCATGAAACTGAAGGGAATTGAATCACGGCGGAAGTGTGTTATCGGTTCTTTGATTTCTTGAAAGAATTGAAAAAAAAAACAAATAAAGAAGGTTAAGCAACATACCTTTGCTGATCCATAATTTCAGCAAAATATCTCCTCGAACCGATAGTCTTCTCCTTGTAGTCTTCCTTTTCCAAGTGATCTTTCTTACTATGACTTTGGCAAGGATCCGATTTGTGGGAATTGGGTCTTGAAAGAATAGAGGGAACATGAAGAAGAATTTTCTTAGAACTTTTCTAAGAAAATTGAGAGAATTTCTAGAGGAAGACTTAAAGTAATCAAAGAGATTATTCTTCTAGAAAGGTGTGTACTATGAGAGCTCCCAACGGCCCTATTCATAGAACTCTATAGGTTACTCCTAATGACCTCTCCACATAGATTTTAAATTAAATATTTAATAATATTCAATATTAATAAATATTTATCCAAATAATATCTCATATTAAATAGTTTAAAATATTTAAATCTTATTTAAATATTTATTTTCTGAAGAATCTTTAATTTGAATCTCATCCAAATTAAATAATTAATTATTTGAATCCAATTCAAATTAATTAATTAATTCTCTCTCTATTTATTTATATGAATTTCATCCAAATAACTAATTAATTATTTGAATCATATTCAAATAATCATATTCAAATAAATTAATTCTCCATATTATAAAGTTATAGTTTGAATCTTATTCAAATAACCTTTTATAATAAATCATGTAATTAATTGAATCAAATACAATTAATATTTTCCCTCATAAATTTGAACATTTCAAATTTTTCTTTCAACATAGTTGATCCTTGTTGGTCCGTGGTGAGCTAGCAAGGGGACCTTATGGACCTACAAATTATAAGCTCGTATGATCAAAGATTAATTAATTAAACTCTGTAATTAAATTAATCTTCATTCATTAACTACAGGACAAACCACTATAGACGCATAGTTGAACTCTTAGGCACTGTAAGACAAGTTGTGTCCATGGATATAATTAGTATAAGCATGTCGATCGTTAATTACCTCTTATTCTTAAGTACCACTGATTTTTCTACTGAACAATCTATTTATGATCCAACCATAAACTAAGTCCTTCTCAAGCCAGTGAGAGGGTGGGGCTTTTTGTTCATGGATATAATTAGTATAATTATAGCTAGGTCAAATGTCTGTTCTACCCCTATAATTACCTCTTATCCTTAAGTACCACTAATTTCTCTAATGAACAATCTGTTTATGATCCAACCATAAACTAAGTTCTTCTCGGGCCAGTAAGAGGGTGGGGCTTTTTGTTCAAGACCCGAACTCAGCAGTTAAGAGAACTACTCATCTACTTACCCTATTTGGGACTGAGTGAATTCCATCTTTTGAAGTTATGTTTTAAGCTCTCCATTTAGTCTAATCCCCAAAATGGTAGGCTTATTGAGTTGGCAACTTGGGCCACTCTCACCCATGCAAATCAAAGGACGTACCTCATAGAAAGAAGTTCATAAGTCACTTAGGATTAAGATTGAGTCACACATGATCATCCAATGAAATATTAATCTCATCAATTAACGGATTTTCAAAGAGAGATTAAATATTTTGCAGTCTGGTCTTATACAAACTAGTTGTATAGGATACCCCCACTCACATGTCTCTACATAAACGGTTTGGATCAAACCATTTGTAATTATTACAAAGTGGGTCGTATCCATAGTGTCACCAGAATAAGGCACCCAACCTTATCCATATACTATAGACCTTTAGGTTATTTCTTGAACATGATCCACCCGTATGTCAACTACATACATGTTCAAGACTTCATGCAATAACCTTGTACTTTTTCATTAATGGATAAATTAATATTGCACAATTAATAATTAAATTAACTAATCAATTACAAGGCTTTAGGGCACAAATCTCAACAATCTCCCACTTGCACTAAAGTCGATAAGACATGTATCCTAGGGCATACTCTATGTGCAACATGATTTCCCACTTACCCTAGCGAAGAAGAGACAGGTTGTAAGCCCCACACTTAGCCTTGGAAAGTGGCAAGCTAAAGAGGGTGATGTATCATGTGTTGGTGAAGTGAAAGGTTGGCTGAGAGCTTTTGGGCAAGAACCACCATATGTTGGAGAAGTACCTTGCATTGGAGAGGTTATCATGCGTTGGAAAGTTGATGTAAGCCGTATACTTAGCCTTGGGAGATGGCAAGCTAAGGGAAGTAATGTGTTATGCGTTGTGAAGAGAAATGGTGGACGAGAGTGAAGGAGCAAGAACTATCAAGTGTTGGCCACGGCTATGCGTTGGTAAGCCTTGCATTGGAAGTTGCTGTAAAGAGAAGAAAGCAGATGCTATGCGTTGGAAAGGCTACTTTGTGTTGGAGAGCTGCTGTATGTGATGGACTACAGCTATGTGTTGAAGGTTGTTGTCATGCGTTGGAGGCAGTTGTGTGTGGATTGCTACTGTAGGCGTGGAGGTAGCATGCGTTGAGGTTTGCTATGCGTTGGTGAGTTGGTGCAGTGTGTTGGTGAAGAAGTCTGCGCCAGCCAATTTATTTTAAAAGAAAAGAAAGTGGAGGTTAAGTCGACAGCATAGATATATGAGTGGGCTGAGTGGTTAATTATTTTAAACACATTCCAGAGCTCAAGTCAGTTCCATTTGGCAGACGAGCAACAAGGGAAGGTAGAAGAAGGTGTTCATATCGAATTCAAGTAAAATTCTGTTGGTTTTGGTGGTGTAACTGAAGCTGGAATAGAAAGTTTGATTGCAGTCGTGAAATCTTAGCATGGTCTAGTGTTTGGAGAAGAGCGAGCTGAGGAAGTCGAAGATAGGGTTGAAATTTTAAGGTTAGTAAGTTAACTCAATTTGAGCTAAATTTGAGGGGAAATATGTAAAATTGTGGGTGGAAGTGATTGCTACTGGTTTGCTAGGCGATTGAGAGCAACTCGGTGTTATTTGAAGATATCTCCCAAACAGAGGGGAATTATACCTTGAAATTTTGAGGTAAGTTAGAGAACCTGTCTCTTTACAAGTTTGTAGAAGGGAAGAAGTTCTGAATTTGGCTGGAAATATGATTTTTATCAAATAGAAGTGAGAACAAAAGGAAAGGAAGAAACTGTGGCTGTCGGGTGTTGTTGGAATTGTAGTGTCGCTGAGAAGTTGAAGAGGGAGTAGCGAGACGAGTATCGCTGGTAGCGCTGAGGGCTATGCGTCTCATAAATCTCACTATGTGTCGCTAGGTATCGCTACTTAAGGTGAATCTCGCTAGTCTCACTCACTATGATCTTGCTAGTGTTGTATATGTGTAACCTAGTCTTGCTAGTAGTCTCGCTGGTTATTTATACTTTCGTTCATTATGAGTTGTTTTTGGAGAAGAGAGTCTCGGTGATGAAGCAATGTTTGGAGTTTAATTATGTCAACTTAATGATTATGGAAAGAAAGTTTAGGGAAGTCTAACACGAGAAATGTGGATTTACAGGCCAAGAAGAGCTAGGAAAGATGTACAATTCGCTCAAGGCCTAGGACAAGTCGTGAGTGACTTTCTATCTAAAAGTGTTTAGTTCTAACATAGTTTCTTGATAATATTTGTTGATAAATGCTTACATGATCGAATTCTATGAACCTTAAGTGTGTTCCATGTGTAGTATAATGAGTTGTTTCGATTTATATTTATATATACAGACTGGGCAAAAGTATGTGAATAATAAGGATAAGACGGATGGAAGCATGTGAACTTATGATTAATATTGCGATGTGGGAGTGGACTCAAGTATATGAATATGTACGTGTTATATAGTGGTAAGGCTTAAGAAAAGTATGAAATTATAATTATGTGAGTAAATGGAAGCATATGAGCTTATATTTAGTGTTGTGATGTATGAAAGGTCACAAGAGTATGATTAAGTATGTGATATATGATGGTAAGACTAAAGGAAGCATATGAGCATATGAAATGTGATTTATGACGATAAGACTAAAGGTAGCATATGAGTTTATGAAAAGTATTGTGATGTATGAGATGTTACTAGAGTATGAATGAGAATATGAATTATGACGTAAGAATAAAGAAAGCGTGTGAGCATATGAAAAGTGTTGTGATGTATGAGATATTACAAACTCATGATTTTCTGTTATATTATATTCTTATTTGAATGGCTTCCAATGCCGAGGTACAAAGAGAAGGCATGTGGGATATTTGTGTATGTAATTAGCTTCATGCTAATATTGTTCTATTTATCATGAAATGATTTATAAAGAACTATTTGTGCAAAGCATATTTGCTTTATAATGTTTTCTAAGGGACCCAATGCTGAGGGACAATGTAAAGGCATGTGGGAAATCCTGTGTTGTAAGAAACCCAATGTTAAGGGACGATGTGAAGGCATGTGGGCAATCTTGTATTTAAAAACTCAGTGCTGAGAGATGTAGAGAAGGCACTTGAGTATCCTGGGATCCAGTACTGAGAGACTGGGAGAAGGTACTTGGGTAGCCCGTGAACAAATTGTGATTGAGTGATGCTGAGGTGTTGAGAGCACTCCACTCAGCTAAGGAATATCGACGTTGGGTGCGGTGAGTGATAAGCACTTGAATAGTGCTTTCTATCCTCTCAAATTAAGGGAGTTTATATTAGATTTCACTTGTTTGCTAGTGGTTTGCAGGTTAAAATGAGGAAAATTATAAGAAAAGACCAAAAGATCAAAATCGAGCAAGAATACGGCGAAAAAGAGACGAAAAACTCAAAATGGCACAAATTGGGGCAACGCCACGGTGCTAAAACCCGAGAGTAACATTTTGAATGCATCATAGCACCGCGACGCTAAAACCTAAGAGCAACATTCTGAATGCATCATAGCACTGTGGCGTCGGGACGACGCTAAAACCTGAGAGCAACAATTCTGAACACATCACAACGTCGAGGCGCTTGGACGGTGCTGCCGCGGCGCTAAAACCCAAGGGCAACAACTTTGGACGCAACCCTAGCGCTGCGGCGCCAATTTTCCATAAATGAAAATTTGTTATTTTTGGTAAGTTTTTGGGCGGCCAACTCTATAAATTTAGGGGTTTCCAGCAGCCCTAATGAATAAATCAACCATCAATCTACAGACCTAAAGAGACACAAGAAGGAGAGAACTGAGTGAGAGTTCATAAAAGAGTTCAAAGAGTGAGTTAATTGCAAGGAAGAGGAAAAGAGTTCGAGATAGTCGTGGTGCCATTCGAATTCCGACGTGAGAGCCAAGGAGATCGTGATGGTGCTACCTCGATCAAGAGCCTCTTTTCAGTAGAGTTTCCCTTTCTTTACACCCTTTCTTTGTTTATTTTGTTTAAACATGTTGCTTCAAGCTATGAGTGGCTAAACTCTTTAGTTTTAGGGTTTTGATGAATTGTTTATGAATTTATGTTGATATTGTAGATTTTCATGGTTTTGTTGGAATGATTATGCTTTTCATTGTTATTGTGTTTAATTCTTGTGGATTGGCCATCTTCATATGTTAGGTTAGATGTATGATTGAGAGATTGTATGTTTAACTTGATCTATAACAATGAATTGTTGTTAATCTATCACGAGAGTAGTTAGGTTGACAATAAAAGTTGCTAAAGACTATTCTTAATTCCATGTAATTTGTATTGGTTTCAAGAGATTAGTAATCAATCGAATTGCATGAGAAAGGGTTGTTTTTTAGAGAAAATAACTTGGAATTAAGTTTCCAGACTTAGGCATATGAATGACAATAAAATCCATGAAATCTATAATATTGCATGATGAAATAAACAAGGATTCATGACCCTAGAACTCTCTTTGACTCTTGTGTTTCTCACTTTAATACTTTCCTTATTTGGTTTATATTTTCCATAACTAACAACTTCAATTCCAATCCTCAAATAAAATTGATTCAACTCTATAATAGCTAAGTAACTTAAACCTTCACAATTGGATCTCTAGTGGAACAATATTCGGACTTCATCGTCTTATATTATAACTTGACCCGTACACTTGCAGTTAACACTAAAAGTGCGCATCAGTGAGCTTTGCTTAGCCTCAACTAGGGAAGGAGATTTAAAGGAAATGGTTTGTGAATAATGTTTCCATAGATAATCAGATGTAGTTAAACTATGATTTGATGTATGCTAGTGACGGATATGGCTGGATTTTATATTTACATACACTGTTGAGGAAAACTTTAATTAGTCACTCACTAGGCGTTTAAGCTCACGTTTTTCTTGTTTTTCTGTTTTTCCAAGTAGCAAGCGAGTTCGGGATGCTTAGCCTATAGTAGAAACTCATCTGGGCTTGTTTCAGAATCTAGAATTTGCATCATTGTAAATCCCGAACCTATTTAAGTATTGTACATATTGTAAGGATTGAGAAAGTTATGTATAGATGTTGTTGTAAATATTAAGTCTTATGGGAGTCAGGATAGTTATGATAGCTTAAGCCTAGTGTGGTTGTGATTATAGATTACTGAATATGTGTTTATCAGGTTATATTCTAAGACATCAGGGTTGTGTGATGAATGCTTTAGGGTCATGATACTTTCTCTCAATATGCCTTATCCTAGAAATTGGTGTCTTCTAATATCCTTAGTCTTAGCCTTTGCACCATCATTATCTCATAAAATGTAATAGACTAACTCAGAATTGAAATACTTTCAGAACTATAAGGATATTTTATGGCTACATAAAGTTTTGCTTCACGAGCAAAAGGAATGTCTTGTACACCATTCTCCACCACATAGGATAAAATTTGATCTTACCATAGATTTCTCTAAATCTTTGTAAGACCCAATGTGTCTTGTGAAATATCAAATCTTAACACCATATGATAGCACCTAAAATATGTTATCATCCTTAGCTTAACTCGAGATCATTGTACTATTTAATGTGTCTATTATGTTATTTTGTAAGTTTCAAGTAGTTAACAGGTAGAACGGGTGTTAGCAACAAAATCGAGCTAAAACGAATCGAAACGGAGTTCCGTGGCATCAACTGGGAAATAGAACTCCAAAATGACCAAAATGCCCCTGGAGTCACGACGCAGCGGTGCTGCCTAGACGCAGCTTAAACGCTTTTTCCCGAGAGGTTCTGTTGGCGAAACGCAACAAGTGCCACGGCACTGCTTTGGAGCGCTGCGACGCTCCGACGATCTCTATAAATGGATCTATTGACTTTTAGGTCAAGAGATCAGCCACCAACTGACTTTTGGCTTTATCTCTCTATTTTTCTTATTCTTTTCATACCTTGGAACTTAAACCCGTGGCCGATTATTGGCTAAGGTAATGTTTTTCTAACTTGAGTATTAGGGATTTTTCTTGTAATTGAAATTCTTTGAGGTTTTGAACTTGATTCAGTGTATGCATGATTTAATTCAGAGTTTTTAAGAATTACGATCAAATTGTAACGCTGGTGTTCACGATTTAATCCTATAAGAATTACAATTCGTGACAATTTGTTGTATGTCAATCATAGGAAGCAATAGGTTAGGTTAGCTTGCAAATCTATTTGGTGATGCGCATTGTTCTAATCAACCTAGGATTAAATCGATAGGACATTCAATCTAGATCTTTCCAGTTGAATGTTCCGCCTAACTTTCCCTTGAGCTTAATGCGGTTAGGTTTAGTCAAATTTTGCATGTCTTTCATCGTTTTGCCTTAAGTCTAACTTGTCGACTAGGACAATTCAATTCTGGTATTTCCAATTGAATTGATTAGGTGTTAGCTTCAATGAATTTAGTAATGACGAACAAATGAGTAAGAACATTGAACAAAGAAAATCCCATGTAACCCAAGCTAGAGCTTTCTCCATTTGAATTTTAACTTCTTTTAATTTGTGCAATTTACTTTTATGCGATTTAAGTTTATTTGTAACTAACCATCATAAACCCCCCCTTCGGTTACCTTGAATTGTAAACTTTCCAACTGTGAAAGTCGAGGGCTCCCTGTGTTCGACCCAGCTTGCCACTACTACTGTGGGTCAAGTTAGGAAAATTTATTTGGTACGGAATTGGGCGACAAATTTATGGCTAGACAAAGTTTTGCTTCACGAGCAAAACGAATGTCTTGTATACCATTCTCCACCACAAAGGATAAAATTTGATCTTACCATAGATTTCTCTAAATCTTCGTAAGACCCAGTGTATCTTGTGAAAGATCAAATCTTAACACCATACACAAAATTTCTCATTATCAATAGATACTTTGAGAAAACTTTTAATTTTCTACTCAATGGTCACACTATTGATATAACCAATATAACCAACAAATTGCATGTTAAGTCTCATTTCTGCGTTAATTAATCTCATACTAAGAGAAGATCATTAATCATGTGTCCTCAACACTTGAGGTGTCTTAGGATACTTTTCCTTTGATTTTTTACTAATACATTATCATTCTTTTGAAGTTGTATATCAAATATTTGACAAATATTTTGTAAAAGTAAGATGCTTGAGACAAACTTAACATTATGTCCTTAATTGGTTAGGTAGTCAAATTTTTTATGTTATATTACACCATTCATAATGAGTAATACACCATTAACATAAAACATGAGAAATATCCACTTGTCAATTAATGACTCTCTTGTTTATACAAGATCATTAATGTAACGACCTGACTTCCTATGACTCGAACTAGGTCGCCACTATATGCATACATATATTTAAAATGACTCTTTTTCATAATTTTACAAAAAAATAAAATAATTTTTTTATTAAAATAAATATATTTTGCAAAATCCAAATAACTGAAAATCTTTAATCGGGGTACCCCTTGTACAATTTTAATAAAACAACAAACTAGCACACTCACCATGAGAAATTTTAAAAGAAAAAAAATAATAAAGTTCTAAATTCAAATGACTTAACCAACATTCTTAAAGAAGAAAACATGAAATCTCTTGTGCGGAAGCATCTGACTAGTCCCAATGGCATGGTCAATGTTTTCTCTCATCATTGGCTGAAGTGTACTTTCACTTACCTGAGAAACATAACATGAAAAGAATGAGTATAAAATACCCAGTAAGTAACTCCACTATCGGGGTCAGTCTAAACACTTATGTCCAATAAGTGCATCATACTAGTGGGACATGAATAAATTACTAATCCTAGATGGCCATCTAGTGAGCGATTTAACCCATCCTAACACACATCTAGTGGCCCAAAGGCTCACAAACGTAGTAGGGAACCCGTACCCGTCAGCTTCCGATATCATAGCAGAAAACCCGTCGGCTTCCGGTATCGTAGCAACATTAGGAGGGTAAATCATCACTTTTCTTAAGTTCACATCATAAATCATATCAAACATATGCTAATATCATCGTACTTATAAAACGATTCTAGATATAAGCAGCTCAATTTTACCAAAATTAAGTGATGCGCACTTTTAGTGTTAACCGCAAGTGTACGGGTCAAGTTATAATATAAGACGGTGAAGTCCGAATATCGTTCCACTGGAGATCCAATTGTGAAGGTTCAAGTTACTTAGCTATTCTAGAGTTGAATCAATTTTATTTGAGGATTGAAATTGAATATTATGAGTTATGGAAAATATAAATCAAATAAGGAAAGTATTAAAGTGAGAAACACAAGAGTCAAAGAGAGTTCTAGGGTAATGAATCCTTGTTTATTTCATCATGCAATATTATAGATTTCATGGATTTTATTGTAATTCATATGCCTAAGTCTAGAAACTTAATTCCAAGTTATTTTTTCTCAAAAACAACCTTTCTCATGCAACTCGATTGATTACTAATCTCTTGAAACCAATACAAAATTACATGGCATTAAGAATAGTCTTTAGCAACCTTTATTGTCAACCTAACTACTCTCGTGATAGATTAACAACAATTCATTGTTATAGATCAAGTTAAACATACAATCTCTCAATCATACATCTAACCTAACATGTGAGGATGCCAATCCACAAGAATTAAACACAATAACAATGAAAAGCATAATCATTCCAACAAAACCATGAAAGTCTACAAAATCAACATAATTTCATAAACAATTCATCAGAACCCTAAAATTAAAGAGTTTAGCCACTCATAGCTTGAAGCAACATGTTTAAGCAAAATAAACAAAGAAAGAGTGTAAAGAAAGGTAAACTCTACTGAAAAGAGGCTCTTGATTGAGGTACACCGTCACGATCTCCTTGGCTCTCACGTCGAAATTCGAAGGGCAGCACGACTATCTCGAACTCTTTTCCTCTTCCTTGCAACTAACTCACTCCTTGAACTCTTTTATGAACTCTCACTCAATTCTCTCCTTTTTGTGCCTCTTTAGGTCTGTAAATTGAAGGTTGATTCCTCCTTGATTTGATTTTATCCCTAGGGTTGCTGGAAACCCCCAAATTTATAGAGTTTGGCCGCCCAAAAACTTACCAAAAATAACAAATTTTCATTTAAGGAAAACTGGCGCCGCGGTGCTAGGGCTGCGTTCAGATATGTTTGCTCTCGGGTTTTAGCGCCGCGGCGCTGCCCCAATTTTTGCCATTTTGTGTTTTTCATCCCTTTTTCGCCGTATTCTTGCTCGGTTTTGATCTTTTGTGTCTTTTCTTCTAATTTTTCTCATTTTAACTTGAAAACCACTAGCAAACAAGTGAAATCTAATATAAACTCCCTTAATTTGAGAGGATAGAAAGCACTTTTCAAGTGCTATCATTAAGCAAATCATTCAAAAATATCTACAATTACCTGGCTCAAAGGCGGTTCCAGCAGTAAGATTACTTACCTTAAGATTAGGTCTAAGTAGTTAACCAAGCAGCCAATTCTCACAAAATCCTTGAATTAAAACTCTAGAACATAAATCCAAGCTTAAATTAAGTTTTTAGGCCTGATTCCAAATACAGTTTACTCAACAATTCAACCAAATAATCTTACCCAAAATGCAACTAAGTCACAATCTTCTTCCATACTTCAAACAATGGATCCAACCAAAATGGACCCTTTAACCGGCTTGGAAAGCTTAGTTCCGGTTTCAAAATCCTTCAAAGCTTGAATCTAGAACTCAAACCCAATGGGTAACAACAATTAAAACCAATAGCAATGGGTAATCACGAAATTACTAGAACATCACCAGTACTTACCAAAATAGTCCCCACCTATAAAAATCTTGAAATTCCAGCGTAATCCACGAAAAAGGGATGATGACAGTGAGGCTAAACGGAGAGAGAGCGGCTAAGCGGCAGCTTGCAAATGGCGGACCAAAACCCACTGAAATCCAAGATTGGCTGAAGTATAATATATACTTCTTTAAATTCTCTTTTCCTTTTCTTTTCTAAAATCCTAATTATATATATATATATATATATATATATATATATATTTAAATTTCCAATTTCCTTTTCCTTTTCCCAAAACAAAACACAACTTATTTAATATAATATTCATCAACCCATCAAATCAAATCTTTTTCAACCACAACTTAATAATTTATTTAACCAAAATATCTTCTAACAAATCAATTCCCCAACTTAAATTCAATTCCAACTTATCCTCATATTTTCTTAAATTAATCAAGTTCTTAAATCTCACCCAATTCCAAATCTTCAAGTTAAATTCAACTTCTAAATCCCCCACAAATAAATTCAATTTTTCACTAATTCAATTAAATCCAAATCTTTTATCTCCTTTACTTTAAATTAAATTATTTTCTCAACATAATCCAATTAAAGCGTCAAAATTCAAACAACTAACCAAATAATTCAAGATAATTAATTTTGTTTCTAAAAAAAACAAATTACCTGAAAATTTGGGATGACACATTCTTCCTTCCTTAATAAACTTTTGTCCTCAAAAGTTCTAATCCTAGAAAAGCTTAGGGTACCTCGATGTCATCTCATCCTCTCGTTTCCATGTCGTTTCCTTGAATTCATGATTTTCCCATAAAACCATTACTAGTGTTACCTTCTTGTTGTGCCAAGTCTTCACTTCCCTTGCCAAAATTTGAATAGGCTTCTCCTCATAACTCAGATTCTCATTCAATTGCAAGGGCTCATAGTCTACTATATGAGATAGGTCTATCACGTATTTCCTCAACATCAAGACATGAAAAACATTGTGATGGCGGCAATGCCAACCGATAAGCCACAGGACCAATCCGTTTTAGAATCCCAACTGGCCCAATGAAACATAGACTTAACTTCCCCTTCCTTCCAAACCTCAAAACACCTTTCATAGGTGCAAGTTTTAGGAACACTTTATCCCTCACCACAAACTCATGGTCTGGTCGTCTCACATTAATATAACTTTTCTGTGATGTTTGCATGTAGACTCTAAACTTCTAGGTAGCCTTATTCATAGTCTGCACACTCAGGTCGTTTTTGTTCTCTAACTTCATCCAAGTAAATTGGAAATCTGGAACTATTCCCAAACCCTGATGCTAGTTTTTAAAATAAAAACCTTCCTGATTCGTAAATTTATCTTGAGAATATCCATCTCCATAGAGTCAATCAACTCATCATCCATGCTAGAAGAAACATACAATATGTGGCGTTCTAAGTCCAGGATTCGGAATTAGGATTCGACACCTAATGGCTCTGACATTCACTCGACTTGGTTACGCTACCATATCAACTCTTGATATAGTTGATACATAAGCACATGGATTTCAACTCTTTTTTAAACATACGAAACCAGTGCCTAGAGGCGAAATATTAAGGTGTTTGGAAAACTTCCATAAATAGCTCATGTATCTGCGACTTGTATTCCACTCTGCTATAACTACTTTGTAGGCAGCCTTAAGAATGGGAGTGTTCTATTCTCAAGTTCGTCTTTTGTCCTAGTAGTCATCCGGAAGATCTAGATTAACTACTTAACTTGAACTCTCATACAACTGGACCTTTACTTAGATTGCTTTCACATTTAAACCAAATCCGTTGATCACTAGTTTATAGTTATTACTTGTACCCAAAGTCACAATCCCCTAATTTTCGTTAATACTTTCAATGGTGTACCTTTTGACTATTAAAGCCTCAACATTCCATGTCAATAGTTTCAATATAACCATTGCTCGTAACAACTCCACTTTAGATTATCTCTCTTACCCTTTTATTGTGTTAAAGGACCTTGATGTTGAAATTGAGCTTCACAACCAATATTTTACACGATTCTTCCACACCACGTAATGAGATCTAGAGTTCCAAATGGTAGTGAGAGATTCTTTTTTTACACCAAAACCAACACCTAGTAACCACTCATATCATGTCTTCAATCCAAACCACATTCAAGTACTTGGAGTTTTGAACACATTAATTTCATTTTTTCCAAAGTAGTCACCTTTCTTAAACACTTTCTTTGAGATCAACACTTAAGGTGCTCTTCTTCCCTTTCCAAGTGTGACATAAACTCTCTACACAAGGTGTAGCTCTACTTACCTCTTCCATAAGTCTTACCTTCTCAACCTAAATTTTCATGTTGTAGAATTCTCTTTCACCAATTATCATTGCCTTTTAACTCCAAAAGTTTCTCTCGTGGTGTCTTTAGCCTAACTAAATTCTTTTTATGTTGACCATGGTATGGGTAACTAAGTACCTTGAGGTACTTCTTAACATTAACTCTTTAGTTCAAAAGCCACATTTTTTTCCTTTGTTCTGAGTCCTATTCAAACTAGCTTTCCTCCACACACCAACTAAACAAGGTATTCCTTACCCCCACATGAAGCTCACTTACTTTCCAACTTGAACATTTTCATTCTTCGAGTACAACACATAAATAACGAAAGTGCCTCATGCAGTCCATCTACCTTAAACTCTACAATAGTAATCTTGTCATATTAAACCTTTTACAGTTTTCATATAAGAGGCACCAATGCCAATAGCTTAAAATTCTTCTTGATGCCTTATCTCCTTATACAGACCCCCTTTTTTTCCCTTTTTAGGCACGTTATCCAAAGAGCCAAAACATACCTTATTCAAACCACCAATCTTCAGTACCACAAATGTGATCATGTCCTAATAAACCTTTCAAAATTCTTCTTGACGCATGTCCTAATAACCCTTTCAAAATTCTCCTTGAGGCATTTAACTTAATGTCTAGCAGCCTTTAGTAAAACTATAATCTTTTCTTTTCTCCTTCCTCTCTTCAAAACAACTTTAATCTTGTCCCTAAGTACGTTCCTCAGGAAAGAACTCCTTGTACTACCACCAAGTTTATTACCCACTACAAAATGTAACACTAACCCTTAATGAATTCTTATCTAAACTATTTTTTTCTTTGGCTTAAACATATATATACTTTTATTCCTAAACTGCCATAACTCAACATAATTTCATCAATCTCTAAGATCTTTCAACTGAAATATATATATTCCTTTCAAACAGTTCTTCCATGAGATAAACTAGCGCAAAGTAACCTCATCATAATTTTTTTTCCTTTTTGTAGTGCCGTAACTAAATAATTAGCTTATAATAACTTTTATCGAGTCACTGACCTAGCATTAGAACATAACTAGTGCATTTAAGCTAAACAAATATTTTAATGCACAACTTTTCATACAAAAAGAAAACTTTACTTGCAAGGCTTACCTGCCGATGACGGAGAATCCCTTGATGGCCATAGGGACAATCTAGACTTACAAAGTAAGTTAGTCTACAAAACCAATAACTCTTGGCTTTGATACCAACTATAACAACCCGATTTTCTATGACTCGAACTAGGTCGTCACTATATGCATGCATATATTTAAAATGACTCTTTTCATAATTTTACAAAAAAACAAAATAACTTTTTTGATTAAAATAAATATGTTTTGCAAAATCCAAATAACTTAAAATCTTTGATCGAGGTACCCCCGGTATGTTGGCTTTTTGGGCCTTAATCTACAATTAATTAATTTTAATTAATTGATTAATTAATGTTTTGATGATAACAAACCTGATTTTATTTATTAACCATTTGAGTGTTTTAAAGTGTCTATTGTGTGGAGTTTGGAATAATGGTTCCAATGCAATTTGAATCACTCAAATCGGAGTTCAAATGAAGAAGATATGGCCAAAACAAGCTTAATGGAAAAATCCCGAGCTGATGACGTGGCAGATTTTTTTAATCAAAGTGGACTAATTGAAAGGTGCCACTTGCAATGGAGAAGTGACAATTTGTGGTTTTTTTTATTTTTGGATTGATGTTAAAAAGAAAATGATTTTAAAAAGAAAATGAATTTAAAAAGAAGATGAATTTAATATTATTATATATGTTTGTGTCTAACAGCTAGTTGCTTTTTAAAAAGATTAATTTAATATTATTATATGTTTGTGTCTAACGGCTAGTTGAGTTTAAATCTCCACCATTCAATTTTCATTTACAAAGATCTAATGGTCCAAATTAATTTGGTTTTCACCCACTTTCATTTCTATTTAAACACTTCATGTTCTCCAAAATTAAAAACAACTCTTATTATTTTCAATCCTCCATAATTCACCAAGCCACCATTGTTGCTCTCTCTCCAAGCTTTCAATTTTCTTCTTTTCATCTTATTCTTGAGAGAGATATATTGTATTGTGAGGATTTATTTGTGAAGTGCATTAACTTGTAAATCCACTCTATTTAGAGAGTTTGTCAAGTGTGCTTTTTGTTTTTTCCAAATTTTTGTTGGGTTGGCTCTTGATCTCGAGAAAAAGAGTTGTTGTAACGGTTTGATCCTTAACCGTGGAAAGGATCGGGTTTGTTCTTGCGCCCAGAAAAAGAACGTTGTAGCGGTTCGACTCTAAGCCGTGGAAAGAGTCAAAGACTTCTAGTGAAGTACCCAAGAGAAGCTTGGGAAATGGACGTAGGCCGGTTTTGCCGAACCACTATAAAATTCACGGTGTCATTTTCTCTATCCCTCTCCTAATTTATTTTTGCAATTAATTTTTGTTACTATATTTTATTGCATGAAATTAATTGCAATTTTTAATTCTTGAAATTAATTGCTCATATTGGTTGTTCTTAAATTTCTATATTCATTACCAATCTTTTTATTAGAATTAAACAGGGTGCTTTAAAGTGTGATTGTTAATTTCTTGTTTAATTCAAAGTGAATTTGTTTGCATAAAAATTATTGTTTAAACTACTTATTTGCAAAGAGTTTATTAATTCGCTTAATTGGGCCCACATTAGCAAAAAGTTTAAATTAATTTTAATAAACCCTATTCACCCCCCCTCTAGGGTCGCCATACCGATCTACATGGTACAATTTTAATAAAACAACAAACTCGCATAAAACATTTGACCATGAGAAATTTTAAAAGAAAAGAAAAAAAAAATAAAGTTCTAAATTCAAATGACGTAACCAAAATTCTTAAAGATGAAAACATGAAATCTCTTGTGTGGAACCATTTGACTAGTTCCAATGGCACGATCAAGGTTTTCTCTCATCATTCATCGAAGTGTCATTTCACTTACCTGAAAAACATAACATGAAAAGAATGAACATAAAATACTCAGTAAGTAACCCACTGCCAGGGTCAGGCTAAACACTTATGTCCAATAAGTGCATCATACTAGTAGGACATGCATAAATTACTAATCCTGGATGGCCATCTAGTGAGCGATTGAACCTATCCTAACACACATCTAGTGGCCCGAAAGCTCATACACGTAGTAGGGCACTTGTTGGCACTCGGAAGCATAGCAAGAAACCCATAGGTCTCCGGTAACATAGCAGGAAACCCATAGGCTTTCGGTAGACGGGTTCCGATAACTTAACAGGAAACTCGTCGACTTTCGGTTTTGTAGCAGGAAACCTGTCGGCTTCTGGTATCATAGTAGAAAATCCGTCGGCTTCCGGTATCGTAGTAAGAAACCCATCGACTTCTGGTAACATAGCAGGAAACCCGTCGACTTCCGGTATGTAGTAGAAAACTCGTCGGTTTCCGGTATCGTAGCAGCATTAGGAAGGTAAATCGTCACTTTTCTTAAGTTCACATCATAAATCATATCAAACATGTGCTAATATCATCATACTTATAAAATGATTCTAGATATAAGCAGCTCAATTTTACCCAAATTAAGCAAATCATTCAAAATTATCTACAATTGCCTGGCTCAAAGGTGGTTCCAATAGTAAGATTACTTACCTTAAGATTAGATCCAAGTAGCTAATTCTCACAAATGAATGAATTAAAACCCTATAACAAAATCCAAACTTAAATTAAGTTCTTAGGCTTGATTCCAAATATAGTTTACTCAACAATTAAACCTAATAACCTTACCCAAAGTGCAACTGAGTCATAATCTTCTTTCATACTTCAAACAATGGGTCCAACCAAAATTGACCCTTTAACCTGCTTGGACAGCTTGCTTCCGGTTTCAAAATCTTTCAAAACTTGAATCTAAAACCCAAACCCAATGGGTAACAACGATTAAAACCAACACCAATAGGTAACACGAAATTACAAGAAAATCAATAGTACTAACCAAAATAGTCTCGGCCTAACCAAATCTTGAAATTCTGGCGTAACCCACTGATAAGTACTTGAAAAGTGCTTTCTATTCTCTCAAATTAAGGGAGTTTATATTAGATCTCACTTGTTTGCTAGTGGCTTTCAGGTTAAAATGAGGAAAATTAGAAGAAAAGACCAATAGATCAAAACCGAGCAAGAATACGGTGAAAAAGAGAAGAAAATAATAAAGTTGCCAAAATTGGGGCAGCGCGGCTGGGCCAGGACGGCGCTGCCGCAGTGCTAAAACCCGAGAGCAAGTCTGCGCATCATAGCTGCAGAGCTACGACGCTCTCTTTCCATATTTGGCAGCGCCGCGGCGCCAATTTTCATTAATGAAAAAAATGTATTTTTGGAAAGTTCTCTTGGGCGAAATACTCTATAGATTTGGGGGTTTTCAGCAGCCCTAATCATCAATCAAAGCACGAAATTACAGACCAAAAGAGTCACAAGAAGGAGAGAATTGAGTGAGAGTTCATAAAAGAGTTCAAAGAGTGAGTTAGTTGCAAGGAAGAGGAAAAGAGTTCAAGAGAGTCGTGGTGCCGTTCGAGTTCTGACGTGAGAGCCAAGGAGATTGTGACAGTGTTACCTCAATCAAGAGCCCCTGTTCAGTAGAGTTTCCCTTTCTTAACACTCTTTCTTTGTTTATATTGTTTGAACATGTTGCTTCAAGCTATGATAGGCTAAACTCTTTAGTTTTAGAGTTTTCATGAATTGCTTATGAATTTATGTTGATCTTGTAGACTTTTATGGTTTTTGATGGAATGATTATGTTTTTCATTGTTATTATGTTTAATTCTTGTGGATTGGCCACCTTCACATGTTAGGTTAGATGTATGATTGAGAGATTGTATGTTTAACTTGATCTATAACAATGAATTGTTGTTAATTTATCATGAGAGTAGTTAGGTTGACAATAAAAGTTGCTAAAGACTATTCTTAATGTCATGTAATTTGTATTGGTTTCAAGAGATTAGTAATCAATCAAGTTGCATGAGAAAAAGGTTGTTTTTTAGAGAAAATAACTTGGAATTAAGTTTCTAGACTTAGACATATGAGATACAATAAAATCCATGAATTCTATAATATTGCATGATGAAATAAACAAGGATTCATTACCCTAGAACTCTCTTTGACTCTTGTGTTCCTCACTTTATTACTTTCCTTATTTAGTCTGTATTTTCCATAATTCACAAACTAAATTCCTATCCTCAAATAAAATTGATTCAATTCTAAAATAGCTAAGTAACTTTAACCTTCGAAATTGGATCTCCATTGGAACGATATTCGGACTTTACTGTCTTATATTATAACTTGACCCGTACACTTGCGGTTAACACTTAAAGTGGTGCAATCAAGTTTTTGATTTGAGAGAATAGAAAGCACTTAAAGTGGCGCAATCCTTCAAAACTTGAATCCAAAACCCAAACTCAATGGGTAACAACAATTAAAACCAACACTAATGGGTAATCACAAAATTACAAGAAAATCAATAGTACTAACCAAGATAGTCCCGGCCTAACCAAATCTTGAAATTCCAGCGTAACCCACGAACAATGGACGATGCCGGTGAAGCTGAACGGAGAGAGAGCGGCTGGGCGGCGGCTTGCAAATTGCAGACCATAACCCACTGAAATCCAAGATTGGCTTATATATATATATATCTAAACTTCTCTTTTCTTTTTCCTTTTCCCAAAACAAAACATAACTTATTTAATATAATATTCCTCAACCCATCAAATCAAATCTTTTTCCAACTACAACTTAATAATTTATTTAACCAAAATATCTCCTAACAAATCAATTACCCAACTTAAATTCAATTCCAACTTATCCTCGTATTTTCTTAATTTAATCAAGTTCTTAAATCTCACCCAATTTCAAATCTTCAAGTTAAATCTAACTTTTAAATCACTTACAAATAAATTTAATTTTCTACTGATTGAATTAAATCCAAATCTTTTATCCTGATTACTTTAAATTTAATTATTTTCTTAACATAATCCAATTAAAGCCTCAAAATTTAAATAACTAACCAATTAATTCAAGATAATTAATTTTTTTAAAAAAAACAAATTACCTGAAAATTTGGGATGTCACAATTAATATTTGTTTAATGTCATAGGTTATGACAACTCTTATCAAACCTTATATTCATAGATCTAATTGTCTAATTCATTTCTCAAATGAACATATACAATTTTGCAAACTCTTTGCATTTGATCTTTGAAAGTTGAACTCAATTTGTTTGTGTAGATGCATTCTATAAATTCTTTTCATAATAGAATCTAAACGTTCATTTTACATATCTCATATGCAACAATGAACAATGCTCAAAAGACTCAATTATGGCAATGAGTGAGAAAATTGACCCATAGTCTAATTTCTTTCAATAGGTTTTACCCTTTTGCCATAAGTCTTACTTTGAAGATCTAAATCTTCTTATCTACACATGTAGGTCTCTTTTGTAGATTTGTTCATATCCTATGAGTTTTATCCCATCAAGAAAATCTACAAATCCAGACTAAGATGAGGTACGAAAACTTTATCTTGAGTTCATGACTTTGACCTAAAAATTCTTGTCAACATCCCTCAACACGACTTTGAGGATGATAAGCCTTAAATTTGTCTACTAATATGACAATTTTGACTTCAACTAAGTCATAGTGAAGGTTGAGTTATCCAATAACTCTCTCACTACGATGAAGGCTCATCATGTTTAACTAGGATTCATTTGACATTCAAATGTAATTAAATGGTTGATAACACTTATTAGCTCTTAGTGGATTTACTTAAAACCAAAGTATCAACACTATCTAACCTTAGTAAAGGTTTATAGTCTTTTATTCGACATTCTTTATAAAATTATTATTTGTCATACAAATACTCTACTTTATTTAGGATTGCATAAAAGATCATTCTCTTCCTCCATGAGGGCAACCTACTCTTAGGCATATCCGTGAACATATATAATTCTTTAGGTTTGTTTCAGCATGTGCATCTTAACATACCAATATCTAAAATGTTGTAAACTAGTTTACTACACTTTCATAATCCAAAATTGTCTCCCAAACAGTTTTGGAGGGAATAATGTTCACAGTGCAATCTCTATTATATGCCCTAATTAGAGCATGACAGTGATGTGTAATTTATTAATGATGTGACCATGTCTAACAAAGTACTCATCATTAACATGACCAAGTCCAACAAGGTCAACTTTCTCCTTTTGAAACATAAATCTATTCAAATTGTATCTAATGCTTAAGATTGAGATATAATCTCATTTTCTATCAATTAGGCTTAGTACTGAGATTTCTGTACTTTTATGATTTGGTGATAATGTCTTGATAGACTTGCCTAATTAATTTAAACTTTAGTCCAACTTTTTTGAACTCTTCAAAGAAAAGACTTAAGCTGCATTAGATAAAGATACTGATACACTAAATATTCATCAATCCAATTGATGAAATATTTACGATGTTGTTTGACTTTTACCTTCACCAGACCTCTTGGGTTAAAATGTGTAAGTCAAATGTGTTCTTGCATAAAAGGCAATGACTATCTTGCATAAAAGGCAAGATCTTCAGACAGGTAAAGTAACTTAACTCTAACTCTTAGAGAATTACCTGTACTAGTCATTTTATTAAATGGATGATAATCAACATTAATTGCCAAAGCCAAGTATCTTTTAGGAGAAAATAATTTGTCTTTCCATTTTGGAATAAATAATCATGAATTTCCCGATATAGTATTTGTATATGTTAAAGATTTTAACACATACTAATTGTACTTATTTAGGGCTAAACATATTTTCAAACAACTTTTGCAAATATGCTTTATCACATAAAACATTCATACCTTATGAATTAATTAGTAATAAAATTTTGAGAAATTGAATTTCTCTTATGGTAATGATACCACCACATTCAATATAAGTATTAAATATGACATCTCATGTCTCCCACTACACTTACTAAGATGGATTTCTTAGTGCCAAACGTGTAGAAACCATTCTACTTCATTAAGTATTTTCCAAAAATTACAATCTAATTGTAATGAAGAAAAATATATAGTGAATTCTTATTCAACTATCCAGGTGCGTATCTTAATTTTCCACCAATAATCCAGTAAATCAAATTTACTTTCATTCTTATTTTTCTTCCTATTGATCCAAAATTTCTTATTGTATGACTTCCCAAGCTAATTTGGAAAGAGTTTCCTTATAGCTCTAGTCATATAATTTATTCTCTTGGAACATAATACTAAATCTTGAGATTATTTTATATAATTAACTAAATTAAGTTTATATTAACTTCAACATCTCATATGTTGTTGTCTTGAGCTTTATCTTCTATGTTTAACATCAAGTATGTCAATTAGAAGATAGAGATAAACTATCTATCCAATTGTGATTCTTCAATCACATGGTTCATGAACAATTCATGAAGTGGCAACAGAACTTTGAGAACATTTCTCAATTAAAGACAAATTCTAAAATTACATTGCCATTAAAATAGTGTTAATGGTACTTTTCCAAGTAATATTTTTTCCTCAAATTTTGACTTATATAGATATTCTCAACCAAACATTATACCAGAATAACTTTTATTCCTATAATGTTTAGTTACCATTATTTGGTCAGAACAACATTAACAAGTTTAATGTGCTCTTGTAAGTGTAACCCATCATTTTAGATCTTGTAGTTCTACCCCAACAAGCCTGCTAAAGGGAAGGTCAATATTGGGGATAGGAAACTATAGTTCTATCCATTGTTGGAGTTTACCTTGATATTGACCCATGCAAACACCTTCCAAAGGGGGACGAAAGCAGTGCCGAAGCAAAGCCACCACGAGGCCAAACATGAGTCTCACGGTGTATACCAATGATGGAGACCGTAGGATATGTTGACACATGTCCTTCTCCCACTTACTATAAATACTTTCTCTAATTCACCTTGATCTTAACTCATGCAAATACCTTCCGAAGGGGGACGGAAGCAGTGCCGAGCAAAGCCGCCACGAGGCCAAGCATGAGTCTCACAATGTAAATCTTACCAGAGAATGTAAGACAGACGACATATCATATACATCTATTCTCCCATTATGTATTTTAAAATAGGGGTTTCATTACTTAGATAAACATAGGCTAAATCATTTATCCAAGTTTCAATTTGTTTGCCTAAGCATGAGTCTCACGATGTGAATCTTACCAAAGAACGTAAGAGAGACGACATATCATATACATCTATTCTCCCACTAAATATTTTAAAATAGGGGTTTCATTACTTAGATAAACTTAGGCTAAATCATTTATCCAAGTTTTAATTTGTTTTCCTAAGCATGAGTCTCACGATGTGAATCTTACCAAAGAACGTAAGAGAGACGACATATCATATACATCTATTCTCCCACTAAGTATTTTAAAATAGGGTTTCATTACTTAGATAAACTTAGGCTTAATCCATTTTATCTTTATCCAAATAAGATTCTAATCTCATTAGGCAAGCATGCAATATTTCTAATCTCATTAGAAAAATAAAAAGATAGACTAAAATTAATTAATTATATCTTTATTTAAGCAAGATCTCAATCCTATTAGGCAAGCATGCAATATTTCTAATCTCATTACAAAAATATAAAGATAAACTAGAATTTTAAACAATTTAAAATAAATTAAATTTATCTTTATCTAAGCATGCAATCCTACTTAATTCTTCATTTAATTATCTAATATAACAATTATATTTTAATTAAAGAAGAATCTCTACATGAATCTTTACAACAATTTCAATATAACACTTATATTTAAAATTAAAGAGAATCTTGACATGCATATAAATAGGAATTATTCTAACTATTTAAATATAACATTTATATTTAAATAAAAGAGAAATTGACCGGCATATTTGGCATATCCTAGAAATTAAAGATAAAATTCAAAACTATAATAATTTGAATTTTCAAGACATATCTTGGTCTTTAATTTCTTCTTTGGTCTTCAAAATTTAGGGTTTGGAACACCTAAATTTAATCCTTTGAAATTTCAACTGCACATATTTCAATCAAATATGCTGCTTTGAAGACAAACAATAGCTGACGCACAGCAGAATTTCTAAATTTGAAAATTTTCAGATTTCTAGATTTCAATATTTTGGGAAAACCAACGTTTTTTTCAAGAGTTTACAACACTTTTACATCAAGAAGATTACAAAAAAACCCTAACCCTTGAGGGTTTTACAATTTATCTAATCACGACTTTAAAATCTAATGCCCAAATATGCCTAAACAATCAATTTTGTAAACCTTCACATATCTCATACATGAACAATTAAAACACCCACCATACAAGATTTTTAATTCAAATCAAGAATCAAAGATTGGCTCTGATACTAATTGAAGGGAATTGAATCCCGGTGGAAGCGTGTGATCGTGTTCTTTGATTTCTTAAAGAATTAAAAAAAAAAAAAAAACAAATAAAGATGGTTATGCAACATATCTTTGCTGATCCATAATTTCAGCAAAATCTCTCTTCGAACCGATGGTCTTCTCCTCGTAGTCTTCCTTTTCCAAGAGATCTTCCTTGCTATGACTTTGGCAAGGATCCTCCTCGTAGTCTTCCTTTTCCAAGAGATCTTCCTTGCTATGACTTTGGCAAGGATCCAGTTTGTGGGAACTGCTTCTTAAAAGAATAGAGGGAACGGGAAAAAGAATTTTCTTAGATGAAAATTGAGCGAATTTCTAGAGAAAGACTTAGAGTAATCGTAGAGATTATTCTTCTAGAGAGCTGTGTAATATGAGGGCTCCCAATGGTCCTATTTATAGAACTCTATGAGGTACTCCTAATAATCTCTCTATAAAGATTTTAAATTAAATATTTAATAATATCCAATATTAATTAATATTTATCCAAATAATATCTCATATTAAATCGTTTAAAATATTTAAATCTTATTTAAATATTTATTTTCTACAGAATCTTTAATTTGAATCTCATCCAAATTAAATAATTAATTATTTGAATCAAATTCGAATTAATTAATTAATTCTCTTTCTATTTATTTATATGGATTTCATCCAAAAAACTAATTAATTATTTGAATCATATTCAAATAAATTAATTCTCCATATTATAAAGTTATAGTTTAAATCTTATTCAAATAAACTTTAGAATAAATCATGTATTTAATTGTATCAAATACAATTAATATTTTTCCTCATGAATTTGAACATTTCAAATTAGTTTTTTAACATAGTTGATCCTTGTTGGACTGTGGTGAGCTAGTAAGAGGACGTTATGGACCTACAGATTATAAGCTCCAATGATCCAAGATTAGTTAATTAAACTCTTTAATTAAATTAATATTTATTCATTAACTACAGGGAAAACCACCATAGACCCATAGTTGAACTCTTATGCACTGTAGGACAAGTTGTGTCCATGAATATAATTAGTCAAATCCTCAAAATAGTAGGCTTATTAAGTTGGCAACTCAGGCCACTCTCAACCATGCAAATCAAAGAACCGACCTCATAGACAGGAGTTCATAAGTCACTCAGGATTAAGATCAAGTCGCACATGATCATCCTATGAAATATTAATCTCATCAATTAATAGATTTTTAAAGAGAGATTAAATATTTCGCGGTCCAGTCTTATACAAACTCTTTTGTAGGATACCCCCACTCACATGTCTCTACATGAACGGTTTGGATCAAACCATTTGGAACTATTACAAGGTGGGCTGTATCCATAGTGTTACCAGGATAAGGCACTGATAACTTATAGAAATACAAGTTATTATAGTCACTATTTGATTTAATTAGAGTAACTTTGGAGCAAAACGCATGATTTTGGTAGTTGAATGATGAAAAATATATCACCATGCGTTGGCACTACTTACAAAAGAAAATACCTGAAAAACGATGAGCTTTTCTGTTTCTAACGCAGGATTAAGAAGAAAAGAAGGGCGAAGAACGAAGAGACGAAGCTGCTGCGAGAACAAGTGGAAACCCGCGTCGAGCCTAGGCGTTGAGACCATGCGTTGAGAAAAAGTAGATATAGATGCATGGCCAAAAGCTGTCATGTCAATATGGAAAAGGATAACACGCTATCAGAATATGGCAGAACAAATGGGCCGACGATGTGAAAAGTCTGCGCAGCAGGGCATGGAATGTAATGTAAAGGTGTCAGGTCATCATGAGTTTCAACTTTTCGACGCCTATAAATAGCCCAAAGCTTCTCCATTGAAGAAAAAAAGAGACCAGTTCAAGAGGCGAAAGCTCTGCACTATTTCTCCTTCACCATAACCAGCCTCCATTTCGAGCTCTTCTGAGAGAAGGATTCTAAGCATCTTCAGAGTCGCTCCCAGTGAGTGAGAATCTCCACCCTATGGAATATATGTATCAGATAGCAACCATCTCAGGCCTCTATGAAGCAAGACGTTGCCAGTGGCGGCTTGACGTCCTTCATTTTTATTTTATTTCCATTTCTCTCCTTCTTGCTTATATTTTGTTAATGACATTCGAGAGAATGATTTATTTCCTTAATATAAATTCGATTGACTATCATCTTCCATCCATTTCCGTATTAAATACTTTACACCATGTTGTTTAAATGCTAAATGAGTTGAATGTTAAAAGCTAGTTTTTCTTGAGCAATTCTGAGTATGTTACATCTTGATTAATGCATATTTTTAGCTTGCATAACTTTGTCTGACAAACAAATGTAGTAAGCATGACTGTCGAGCTTGAGAGAGTGGATAGTTAATCTTTAGCATTAATTAAGACTAGATGAGTTGCAGAGATGTAGTTCATCTTTTGCCAACACAAACTTACCATGCATCTTAGAGATAAGATAAATGTGGCGTCGAAACATCGAGAGATGGATTCACACACGCAGTTCGTAGGTATGTAATTGTACTTATAAAGTTTAGGTAACAACTAGCTCTTGCGTTTAGCTCTATTTCCATCACATGGTTCCATTCATTCTTAACGCATGCTATCTGACGCATTGTTTTACATATGACTACCCAACGCCGCGTCCACCTCATTATTAGTAGTAGGAAATTCTTTTCATTCTTTTTGTATAGTTTAGACACACATAATCAACAAATGCACATATTTACATGTACAGTCACCGCATAGTCATTGAATTATTCTCAACGCCTAGTTATTACAAATCCCTGCGTTCGACCCTGAACTCACCAGGAAACCTATAAATACTTAATACTTGGGTTTTTATAGGAAAACTTGCTTAATAATGATCACCTGAGTAATTCTCAACGCATCCTTGTACGGAAATGATAAATCTATTTTTGTGCAACGAGCTAAGAAACTCAATTCAATTTAATTAGAAATTCAAACGAACAAAATTTAATGAACAAATTTGAGCGAACAGGCACCCAACATTATCCATATACTATAAACCTTTAGGTTATTTCTTGAACATGATCCACCTGTATGTCAACTACATAATGTTCAAGACTTCATGCAATAACCTTGGATTTTTTCGGTAATGGATAAAGTAATATTGCATAATTAATAATTAAATTAACTAATCAATTATGTGGCTTTAGAGCACAAATCCCAACAGAAACAAATAAAGTATAAAATAATCTCATAAATAGAAAAATATCCATTAAATTTAAATGGTAAAAGTGGAAATAAATATGAAAAAAATTAAGCTCGGACATTTTATGAAGTATAGGGTTTAAAATAAATCATTTCATACCCTTTGTGATTAAGGGCCCATTTAGATTAACTTTAAAATTAAATGTTTTTCAAAAATTCATTTTCATTTAAACACTTTTGATAAGAATTCTTCAAACTAAAAACAATAATGACTTTCAAAATCCATTTTCAGTGGTTGTCAAATGCTTGTATTTATTTCAAAATGATTTCTTTTTTAAATTAAACACTTGAAAAATGTACATGAATACATCAAACATGAAAATACGAAATTTAAGTAATAAACATGAGTACATGAAACATGAAAGGTTATTAACAAAACCATGAAATCAATTGATGAAAGTAGTGTTTATAAATTTAATTTTCAAAAATAAAAAAAATAAAAAAATAAAATAGTTATCAAATAAAATAGTTAGTTTTCAAAACTTTCATGGTTTAGTTTTTTAAAACATTATAGAGAGTCATGAATAATAAAACATAGAAACTTATGGATGGAAATAATGTTTATATAAGTCATAATCTCCTCACATTCATGTACATTTATATTCAAAACATTTGAGAGCAAACTTGTAATCTCCTCCCATTCATGAGCATTTATCCATTCCTATAAATACTGACCAACCTTCTCCTCCAAAACCCAATCAAATACTCTTCATCATCAGCTTCAAACATTATCACAATGGCTAGGTCTCTTTTTTTCTTTGCATCTATTCTCCTCTTTAAAGCCTCACAAAGAACATAGATGATGTTTGGATTTGTGCCCTAAAGCCTCATAATTGATTAGTTAATTAATTTGATTATTATTTTATGTGATCATACCAGCGTTAATTGTCACACCCCCACCTAGGTACCCTCTTAACCTAGGAGAAAGTGTGAGGACAGTAGACACCGACCCTCTTACGGCATCCACTGTCACACCCTACTTTTAAGAAACTGATGCGTTGAAGAGTCTATGAAGAAAAGAAGTAAAAGACCATGTTGGACGCATGGTCAGGACCAAGGTAACGCATGGTATGGATAGATGCATGGAAGTAAACCGAGAAGGAAAAGAAGTGAAACGCATAAGCAAGAAAGGAATAAAGTTATGTTGTGAAATGTTAAACGAGATCTAAGTCTTGGAAAGGTAGAATACTATAGCAAATTGAGTAACGCATAGACTATTAGCAAAGAATGTTCACAAGTGTTGGATAAAGTGGAAGGATGAGAAGTAAGCTAAAAGGTTGGAGCAAGAGGTGGACGCATACTAATTATCATCAGAGATATTTTAGTACAAGGAAAAGGTTAATTGAAGAACCTTGGATTATAAGCCCAAGAACGCATAGAGGGATACTCAAGGAATCCTCAAGGAAAGGAGGAAGATCATGGATGCATGATAGTATGCGGTTGAGGCTGACGCATGGTATTATGCAGTAAGACAAACGCATAGTAGTGTGTGTTGAGACGTTGACACCTAGTAGTATGCGGTGGAAAAACGAGTTCAAAGGAAGTATGGCCGAGAGTTAGAAAAAAATGAGTAGTGAAGCTCAAATCTTAAAGAAAACTCAATGAACGCATGAGGCGTTGTGATGAATGAATAGTTGTTTATTGGAAAATGTTGGACGCATAAGATAAGCTTATAAAGGCTAAGTGACTTTATATAGACTTGACACCTTAGAAGTAGGAGGTGTTAAAAAGGCATGTTAAGTGTTTCATGCAAGGTGACGCTTGGATTAATGCATGGTTAATTAAGCATGCAGCGTGACATGTGGCAAACAAGTGGCAAAAGGATAGGAGAACTTGGATGGCAAGCTCCCTATAAATAGAACTTTGAGGGAAAAGGAGCGACTGATGACTCTGAAAGAAGAATTCTGTAGAGAAAGGGAAGAAAGAAGGCAGAAAGGAAGAATCCTTGCGTCCGTAGTAGGAGTCTGCGGCCAAGAGAGAAGGTATTTTTTACAACTTAGCTATTTTATGTAAAAGAAGTTGTCTTGCATGAAAGGGGGTCGGCCTTGCGGTAAAGACAAATACTACGTTCAAGGTGAACGCTGCGTCCAAAGATAGGTGATGCGTTCAAGTTGGACCTTGCGTCCAAGAGAGGTCGACGCATCCAAAAGAGAAGTAAGAAGAGTTGGGCTGCACTTTGCGGAAGTAATCAACTTTGTGTTGAAGAGCAGGGCTTGCGGTAGTTATCAACCTTGCGTTGAAGGGCAGGGTTGCGTCCAACCGAGCTGACAGAGGAATATGGAGCCTTGCGTTTCTGAGATTAGAACGCTGCGTCCAAGAAGCTCGGAAAGAGAAAATAGAAGGAAGGAAGAGGAAATTATTCTTGGCCAAAGTACAAGTGAGTAACACCTGCATTTTTCAAAATATAAATGAGTTCTTTATGAATATGATTTTATGGGTTTCTAGTGAATAAAGGCATGCGTTTTTATTTGAAAAGCTTTGAGTATGCTGGTTACTTGCCATAAGTTTATAAAACGCATGGTGAGTGCTTGATGCATGTTTTTATGATTTTGTTGAAAAAGCATAGTGTTATATGATTTCAAGAGAGATTTGGAAATAAACTTGTATGAAAAGCATGTTGTTTGATATTAAAGCTTGAAATTGAATTTAGCATGTTGTTGATGTGAGATTTGGAAACAGATAATTTATGAGTTATTGATATAATGTTTTCAAAATACGTATTGTGTTATATAAAACTTGAAAAGGCACCCGAGGCTCAGGGACTTGGAGAAGGCCAAAGGGTAGCCGGTATATCGAAATGGGACCCCAATGCTCAGGGACTCGTGGAAGGCATTATGGGCGGCCCGGAACTCTAGAACCTATGTGCACATAGAGGTATATACGACGCTGATGTGTTGAGATTACTCCACACAGCTAAGAAAAATCGACGTTGGGGAGCGTTGAGCATTGCTTCGCCTCAACTAGGGAAAAAGTATTGTTAAAGAACGAGATTTTGATTATTTATTCCCAACAGATATGTATACATGATATAACAATGATTTGATAATTCTATAATATGTTATATTTTTATGAGTGGTTGACAATGTTTAAATTATAGACAGTTTTACAGTTAAAGTAAGATGTTTTCAGAAAACTGTTACTCACTGAGCTGTAGCTCACCCTTTTTATTATGTTTTCCATTTTCAGGTAGCATGACAGTTCCCGTTGCCGATCGAAGTCGAGGTTTGTCAAGAGTGCTTTATTGGTATTACCGTCCTAGGAAGGATTTATATGTAAGTGGGATGAATTGGACAGTAGGTTATGTGACAGGGTAGTTGGTAACTGTTGTCCTCACACTCCGTCTCGGGCTACGGGAGGGTAGTTCGGGGTGGGGTGTGACATCCTGTCACACCCCAACCCAGATTTACTCTATACCTAGGAAGGAGCATGATCTTATACCCCAACATAAGACTCAGTATTATATAAACCATAAAAGAATAGGAAATCATACAACAATCTCTTTATCAGATCAGAAGAACGTGTAAACATTTAACTAACATGTCTGAATATACACATAGTAGGTACAACACGTCTCCCCTTCACTACATTCTCAGTAAAGATGTTTAATACATGACATATGAGCAATCTAAATATTTACAACTATCCCAGAGGTTCGCTTCCAGGAAGGCCCAGACGAGATTCTTCAGTAGGCTAGGCGTCCCGGACACGCTCGCTACCTGAAACAACAAACAACAACAAACTGGATGAGCAAAAAGGCACAGTGAGTGACTAATTTACTAAAACTAATCATGACGACTTAAATCCAGTTTGTAGGATAGTAAGCATCGCATAACACATCCCAATGAATTATCAAGATTCGCTTTCCACTAAGCATATATAACTATCAATTCTTATATTTTACAAGTTTCCTATCTGTTTAGTGCTTTCACTTTCCGTCCCTCAGCACTTATTCATGTATAACTATAATACCATGTGCCTTTACATGAAATCCCTCGGCACAGGTAACAAACTCTATCTACGCTCAAGTGCCTTCACACAGAATCCCTCGGCACGAGCTAGTTGTGATAGGTTACTACATGCCTTCACTTACAGTCCCTGAGCATTATAGTCCATTCTCTACTGTTATTCAAGTGCCTTCTCGAATCTCTCGGCACTTAATTTCACGCTTACTTGCAAGTAGCTTTCACCATAAGGTCCCTCAGCCACTTATGTGCTTAAACATTTGTAATAGTATTCTTTTAAATCACTAACACATCACATATATAAAGCAAACTACCATGCATCACGTTTCCTCATCACTATGCGTACTAAGTTTAACACAAGGTATAACAAACAGTCACTCACAATCGGTCCCGGCTCTAAGTGGGTTATAAGCCTCCCTGAGCTCTTCTTGGCCTGAAAATACACAATCCTCAAATTTAGTTTCCATAATCTCCCTTTACCTTAAACATACAATAGCATCATTACTCTATAGGAATTAGTAAGCTACCAACGTTACTCAAAAAGATATTCAAACTGTACTAGCGATACTGCGTTGATTAAAACCAGCGAAACTACCTTGAGAAGCGATACCCAGTGATACTCTAGCGAGAGTTGTGAGACGCAAGCCTATCTTTGCGTTGCAGCGTTACTTTCTCTGCTGCTCAGTCTCTCGCTCACTCAGCGATACTTTCGCTGTGACAGAACCGTTTCCTTCTTCCTTTCTTCTTCCTTCTTCAACCTGCTAAACATTTCGTTCCAATCAATTTCAGTACTTTCTTCCTTCTACAAACTTGTTAGAACACAGGTCCTTCATCTTACCTCAAAATTTCATGAAGCACATCTTTCCCGTTTGGAACATATCCTCCGACAACTCCGAGTTACCTTACTCATTCGACAGTTCAACTCCCGTCTCTTCTTCCTGAGTTTGACACACAATTAGACAATTTTAGCTCAAACATCCTTCATGAATTCTGCTAAAAATCGAGTTAACTTACTAACCTCAAAGTTTCAGCCCTAACCTTCGTCTCTTCAATTTGTTCTTCTTCCAAAACTGAGCATCACTCTGAAGAGATCACAGCAGCCGAAACCTCTGTCAAACCCGAGTTTCTTCCACAAATTCAGTGAGATTCCTGCTTCAGGTCAGCATGAACATCTTCTTCTACCTCCCTTCGATGTTTCGCCTTAATATGGACCCAATTCGAGCTCTGAAATGCAAGCAGAACAATTGAATTCTCAATCCACTTATATATATATATATATATATATATCACCGACTTGTTCTTCATTCCAACTCTATACTATAATCCGTTCGACGCATACCTCCTATGCTCAGCTTCAGCAACGCACACGACCTCTGATGATAATTCATTTCAAACTCTCCCGCCAAATAGTTAACATACGCGTTACCTTCTATCAGTCAACACTCCTTGTCCAACACATACCCGCCTTCGACGCATGGTAACATTCACCGCATAACAGCCTCACCGCAGATTAACTCCCAAACTCCCCGTGACCTTTACTTCCAACGGCACACTGCCCTCAACGCGTCTCAATTTCAGCGCATGGTAAGCTTCCCTCACCTTTGCGTTTACACCAAAATTACTTCCTCCACAACAGTTTGCCATCAACGCATAGTTTACGCTTAGCTATTTTCCCACTCCAAATGCAAGCCAGCCAACTACTTTTGCACATTCACCCATCTCTCGGCCCCTTCGTCTTTGTGTTCTCATAAAAATAGATGCGGGGCTTACACATCCACTACCAGCCTTATACCTTGACCAAGACCTAATAAGCAGATATACACAATGATTGAACAACATACTTTAACCAGGGTTAAGCTATTATACAGACATTGATTTTCACTCAAACCATATATTTACATAAGTTCATCAACATCGCCCTTAACCCTCTATATGTACAACACATGTTTCAGATCAAATATTTACAATTTTCAAAATTCCAGACACTGATGGTGGGCCCAAACAAGTTGCTGTGTAGGCTAAACACCCTGGACTCACTCGCTACCTGAAAAACAAAAAAACAGAAAGCATGAGCTAGGTTGTCTAGTGAGTGACTTGTTTTGTATAAACCTTCCTTGATTCATAATTAAATCAAAACTGGAATCAAGTTATGAAAATAAATAAGCAATAATAAATCGTTTCCGTACCCAAACAAATCATGCTTAGGTAACATTATCAAATCACATTCGTATCATTTCTAAAGGAAAATTATGCACGTGCAACACATTTCAATCACAAGTTCCTTAGTTGAGGCGGAGTGAAGCTCACCGCTACTCAACGTCGAAAACATCCTTAGCTGTGTGGAGTAGTCTCAACACAACGGCGTCTATCATACCTCTATGTGCACATAGATATCATATCTTGGGTTACCTGAATACCTTCTCCGAGTCCTTCAGTACCGGGTCCCATATACGAGATTTAGGCCACCCACATGCCTTCTCCGAGTCCTTTAGCATTGGGAACCATTTCTATATCCCGGCTACCCACATGCCTTCTTCGTGTCCTTCAGCATTGGGAGCCTTTTCAAAAACATTATTCAGAAACAACATGCTTTGAAAATAGCATAATATAAATTCACGAGTTTATAACATTTCAAATCTTCACAATCTCATTAACAATCATCAATGCTTTCCATAAAATCATAGGTTAATAAATAGCATGCCTTACGTAAAACTCGTTTATCAACTAGCATGCTTCAAATGATTTCCAATGTAAAACATATAATATGCACATAATCCTCATAGCACATTAAAATCCGTGGAAAGAAAAACCATATAGACATATTTCCAAACATAATCATACAACAAAAAAACTTTGTTTTAAGTAGACTCATTTTAAATAAAATTGTCACTCACAACTTGTCCCGACTCTTAAAGGGTTATACCTAGCTCATCTCGGCCTGAAATAGTACATTTCTCTTTGTTAGGTTTCCTTAAAATTCCTTTTTACATAACAAACAAGCCTTAGACATTTCTATTATTCACCACTGAGACTCTACTTCATGAAGAAAACCATCACCGAGTCTATATTCCACAAAGGAATGCTCAACTGAGGCTATATTTCATAAAAGAGTTCACTGATGAGCGAGATTCAGGCCATTAGAGAGATTAAACCAACAATTCAAGCAAAAGACCTAGCGATATTGTGAACTAGCAAGACCAGTGAGACTTACTTGATCAGCGAGACTAGGGATACCCAGCAACACCAGCGAGACTAGCGATACCCAACAATACCTAGCGAGAGTTGTGAGACAAAAAACCACCAGCGACAGTCGTCTCGCTGCTCACCCTTATACCTTCAGTGTCACTGCTTTTTCCAACGATACCCGTCTCCCACAGCTTCTGTCTTCGCTTCTGTTTTCACTTCTATTTGTTAAAAGTTCTATTTCCAGCTCGAATTAGAACTTCTTCCCTTCTACAAACTTGTAAAGAAATGTGTCTTCCCTTCTACAAACTTGTAAAGAAATGTGTTTTCTACAAGAGTTGTTAAAAATTGAGTTAACTTACTAACCTCAAATTTTCAGCCCTAAACTCGATCTCTACAGTTCACTATCCTCCAAATACCAGACCTTGCTCAAATTGTGCGACAGCAACCAGACCTTTTGTTTCAGCTTCAATTACACCACGAAACCGGTCAAAATTCTACATGAATTTGCCCTAGACTTCTCCTTCTACCTTTCCTCGTCGCTCAGCTGAAAGATGGAGTCGTTTGAAGCTTTTCAAACTGGAGAAAATGATTAAAAACTCAGCTTATAAACTTATACGGCTTCCGACTTACTTCCTATATCTTTTTCCTTTCCTTTTCTTTTTTTTCTTTTTTATTTCCTTTTCTTTTTCTTTCTTTCTCTTTCTTTCTTACTTTCTTTTATTTCTAAAATCCACTTTTTTTCTATTTTTATTTTATTTTTATTTTTATTTTCAAAGAAACAAAGTAACTCTTAAACTCGATTTACCTCGTAATGATTTAGAATTCACTTACCAAAAATATTTCCGGCTTCCTTCACTTTTTCCCTCAATCTATAAGAGGAAAAACAATTTAGTCCATATCAGTACCATGTACTTATGTTTAGCTCTTACAAAATGGAAGTAGGGTTTACAATTTACCACCTTGATAACTTGTAGAAATACAAGTTATGATAGCCTTTTTCTTAGATAAATAGAGATTAAATAGAGAAGCATGCGGCAGTTTATGTGGATTTTTATTAATAAATCTTCCTTTGCGTTATACTCTTGTATTTTTATGAAGATAATGATTTTACCACTTTTTGAGCCTAAAACGCATGTTTTAACGCAGGAATGCAAACGATGCGTTGATGACTTCTTAACGTAGGACTACGCGTTAGAAATCTGTTCTTTATGGACGCATGATCTGAACGGAACGCGAACAACCTGAAGATGCGTTAACAACTACCCAACACAAGACTATGCGTTAGCAACTCATGATGCGTTGATAACGGCCAAACTATCCATGGACGCATAAACAACCATCAACGCAAGGCAGCGGACAATCAGATTAGAATCTTGAGAGATTGTCGGATGATTGACGAACATGATCTATGGCTAAAGTGGTGGATCTTAATTGACCCGAGAATTACGCAATCAGGCGAGATAGACGCATGATATCAATCTCGTCGCCAATCAAGCAGATTTGCCATTGATTGCGAACACAGCATCTATAAAAGGGCAGCTCTGTAAGATGAGAAAATGTTGTTGATTCTCAGAAGAACTCCATAAGTGACAACAGAGTTCTCTCCAGACTTCAACCGGAGACGAATAGCTCGAGAGAGAAGAGTCTTCCCTTTGCCTGACCACTTCACAGCAGAACCTCACGCTTCCATCCGGGCAACTCAAGACATTGACGCCTTTCTTGCTTTCTATCTTAGTTTTTCTATCTTGATTTTAGATTTGTGTCAAGACATTGAGCTTATCTAAAGTTGTATTCCGTTCATCAATATATATTTCTTCCATGTCTACTCATTTCTCTATACTTTCCGCTTTTTACTTTCAATCCATGAGTAACTAATCTCTCAAGGGTCTAGGGTTGCGTTAGCATCTAACTAAGAACCATAGTGTAACTATTTCATCTTGTCAATTGCAAACTTAATTCGATGCTTATGTCCATCTAGCTAATCGATATAAGTAGTAATAATCAAACTGCTCGAGAGGGTAAGTGATTGTGGAACTCAATTGACAAGGGCCAAGAAATGTTACCTGTCTATAGGAATAACCTTGGTTCTTAACACTCTCCTATGCGTTATAGACATATAACGCATAGCGGCTGACAACCGGGAGAAGAGTTGCAAGTATGAATAGACTACACCATGCGTTTCCGATGTTAGATGTTAACCAACCCGAACCCTGTCTTTATCCATTCATTCAAATCATTAGCTGACTTTGTTGTGTTGCATGCCTTTTCATCTTCCACATTTAGTCTAGTGTACATATTATCGCTTTCTTTAGATTAGAAACAAACACCTCTCCCAATTATTCTTGGTTACCACTGCAACGCATATAATTCACTTAAATATAGAATCAACATAATCCCTGTGTTCGACCTCGGACTCACCGAGAAAACCTACTCATTTGCTTATACTTGGGCAAAGGATAGGAAAACTTGACAGATCACCAACGCATAGCATTTAAGCATAAGTAAGACGCATGGCATGTTCAATGCATAGCATGTAAAACGCATCATCATTGTAGCTTACTTGCACCTTGCGTTTGTACATTTCAATTCCACAATTCATATACAACAAGTTTTTGGCGCCATTGCCGGGGACTTGAGATCTGTCTGTTTAACAACAAGTTTTTGGCGCCATTGCCGGGGATTATTGCATTGATTTAATTATTTTATTTAGATTATTGTGTTGTAGGATTCCTCAGTTGAAGGAGTATAGTAAGTTTCTCCTCTGCCAGAAGCTTCTAACAGTATTTGAGTGATGGGAGCAATCCATAACTCAATATTGACCGAGAGATTGAGAGGACCTTCACCCGAAGGACAAGGTAGAATTGAAGAAGAACCAATTGCTTGGACCTAATTCATATGGCTAGTGAGGAAATTGCCTGCATAAGCAGGAAGAGTAACTCATATGCCGAAGATATTTTCGACAGAACTTTATGGAATACCAATGAGTGGGTGGACGATGGATATGGATTTTGCTCCACCAATAGAAGGCAAACACAAGCTGGAATGCTTGAAGCTGATGCTGCCATCAATCTCTCAGCTTAGATCGCCGAAATGACATCTCTGCTGGAGACGATAGTCTTGAATAATCAAGGTAGATCAGTTTCTGCGATGAACGCAGTGCACTCGATGAACCCGACAGCATCTGTAGACTGCCCGCAGTGTGGTGCGGGGCACTTGTATGACATGTGTCCCTACAACCTCCAGTCTATCTGCAGTGTTCAAAACAACCACTACGGTGAGACGTACAATTCGGGTTGAAGGAACCACCTTAACTTCGGATGGGGTGGGAATCAGCAACAAACGTAGAGGACTGAGCAGCAGCCGCGGAGAGGCAACCCTCCTGGTTTCAACCAATGGAATCAAGGGCAGTTTCATCAGTATTCGAGGGATCCGCAAGCGGACGAATCATCCTCATTGTCTTCCATGGAATCTGTAAGCACTAATTTGCGTTACCAAGCGTTGGGGTGCAGCCATGCGTTTATGGTTATGCGTTTCAAAGGGAGAAGTGGTCGTGAGTGAGAGCAAGAATTTTTGGAAAGTAAAATGGTGGCTAAGTGTTGGCCAAGTCCATGCGTTGTGGTTGATTCACGGAGGTTAGTGAGGTGAAGTAGCTACCCGCGTTGAAGGATAAGTAATTCTGGCGGGGGAAGAAATGTGCTTAAACCATGCATTTAAGTCACTCTGCGTTGAGGACTGTTATGCGCTGAAGTCGATGCGTCGAAGTCTGACATGTGTTGGAGTCACCCTGCGTTGAAGACAGAATGGTTGGGTGAGGTCAGTTGCTGGAGGCGTTGGAAGAGAGGTTAACTTGAGTGTCGCGCGTTGAGATGAGAATCTTGCGCTAGTCTGCAGGTGAAGGGTAAGTCAGCAGCATAAGTCCTGGTGTTTGTAAAGGCTAAGTCGGTAGTATATATAGCTTGATTAATTAAATGTTTAATCATTTTTAAGACATTTCGAGAGCTTAAGTCGATTCCATATTTAAGACAAACTTCAGAAGAAGATTGAGGAAGGTGTTCTTGAGGATTTTGGACGAAATTCGACTCATATTGATGTTGAAAATGAAGCTGGAACAGAGGAATGACTGAAGTTACACGGTTCGAGCAGTGACTGATAATCAGAGTAGAACGTGTGGAGGAAGTCGAATTTAGAGCTGAAACTTGGAGGTTAGTAAGTTAACATAATTTCTAACAACTTTTGTGAAGGAAGGTAAAGCTGAAATTGAAGATTTACTATGTGAATCTTTAAGAAAAGCAGAGTTTACAAGATTATCACGCAATCCGGAACAGCAGGAGGTGATTCCGGAATACCGTGAGAGCGAGGAGGAGTTAAGCCTTGAAACTTTGAGGTAAGCTATAGAACTTAATTTCCTATAAGTTTGTAGAAGAGAAGAAGTCCTGAATCCGTATGGAATTGTGACTTTTAATAGATTGAAGTAAGAACAAGAAGAAAGGAAGGAATTACAGTGCAGAGTGCCACGGAGAAATTAAGTGTCGGCATACTGTCGGGGTACTAATAGCGAGACGGGTGTCGCTGAGACGCAAAGGAGTCTTCCGTCTCACAGATCTCGCTAGATAACGCTGGGTATCACTGCTAAGGTAAGGTAACGTTAGTGTTGCTCCATCAAGTATCGCTAGTAACAGCTCTTATTGGTTGGTATCGCTAGGATTCTCGCTTATAAAGTTAGTTTAGAAAAGGAAGAAGATTTAATGTTCAATAACGCAAGGTACATGTCTCTTGCAGGCTAAGAAGAAATAGGGAAAGTGTATAACCCACGTAAAGCCTAGAAAGAGTTGTGAGTGACTACTTTATTCTTCAATTCGATTTTATTTAAAAATTTTCTTATGGAATATGATTTTGCGATGAACTGTTTAAAATGCATAATGTTGATTGCATTACCTACAAGGCATGTTATATGTTTTCTAAAGTTGATAGAAAGGATTTTCTTTTATGAAAGGTTATTGAATAAAGATCTGTATGATTTTCTATGAAAAGTTTTTCCTTATGAACTATTCATGTGAACGGATTCTAAAATGTTTTAGAGGAGGCTCAGTGCTCAGGGACATGAGAAGGCACGTGAGTGTCCCCGGGACCCAGTACTGAAAGACATGGAGAAGGTACTTGGGCAACCCGTCATATTCCTATGTGCACATAGAGGTTGATTTGGCTGGTGCTTCGAGTTTGCTCCGCATTGAGCCAGGGACGATTTCGACGTTGAGTGCGTAGAAGCGTCACTCCGCCTCAACTAAGGGAAAAGTTTGAAAAACTAAACTGAGATTGATAAACTCCTTGGAAAACACTCTTATATGATTTAAGATTTGATTTATTGAGATTAATGGATTTTATGGAAAGCATGTTTAATTTGAACAAATGTTAAACTCTTACTTATTCGTTATACGTAACATGCCTGTTTTCAATGAATGCTCGTTTTACAAAGATTTGTCACTCACTGGGCTGTTAGCTTATGTTTTCCAATGTTTTCCTTTTCTCCCCCCAGGTAGCAAGGACGTTCCCGGTGCTTAGCCTACTTCAGCTCACCCTGCCTAAGTCTCGAGTTCTCAAAATACAGTCAAGTCTGAGAGTTGTATGTTGTCTATGTTTTTATGTAAATGGCATGTAGATCATGTAGTTTAGAGTGGGGATTGTTGGTGGAGTTTGTACATTGTATGATGGTTATGAAAGTGGAATTATGCTATGTAATAAAAATGTACTCTATACAGGGAATTAGATCAAGTTATAAGCATGTGTAGTATGTCTGAGTTCTATGTATATATATGAGTAAATGTATGCACAGGAAGGAAGATAAGAAGAGACAATATGCGTCACAAGAGGGGTGATGTTTATTGTCTTCACATTCCCTTTCAGGATAGGTAGGTAATCCGGGAGGGGGGTGTGACAGAATCTCTTTTACGAGAATATAACAGTAAGATTGAAGCAACACGCCAGTCGTACGAAGCGATGATCCAAAGCCAAAGGGAAGAAATTAAAAGCCAAGCCACTGCAATTCGCAATATAGAAGTTCTAATGAATCAAATTGCAGAGGAGCTCAACAATGAAACGCAAGGAGCATTGCTAAGTACGACCGAAGTTCCAAGAGGGAACTCGGAAGAACAATGTCAAGGTGAGACATTGTTAAGTGGGAAAATCAATCTCACAGCGCATAATGAGGGGACACAAGGAAACTTGCAACCCCTAAATGCTCCCACAAGTCAACCGATGGAGAGTAACATGCATAATGTCCAGCATCCATCATCATCCACCGAATCAGAAGAAAAGAAGGATATAGAGCGGAGAGAAAAAGCAACGCAGGCAGAACCTGCGTTTGTATATGAAGATACCACTTCTGGACGTGTCCTAATTGACGTCCAAGAAAAAATCTCAATGCCCCTTCGTGGGGGATCAGGTAAAATTTAATGTAGTTAACGTGTTAAACAATCCTGATCATTTCCAATCTTGTCAGATAAACACGGATATCAATGAAAAGACAAGACCCGTGAACGCGGCGTTGAGAGATAAAATCCTCAAGGACGGTGAAGATGGTGAAAAAGATGAAATCAAATTACTCTCTGATCGACAATTAGAGCAATCAGACAGGAGTAACAAATCCGCGGCAAAGATCGAGCCGCTATTAAAAGAGCCTTCAATGCATGAGCTAGAAACCAGACCAACGCGCCCCAAGTATGCGCACTTGAGGGAGGTCATAATGCACTTCATTGTCTCATCTGCGTTGAACCCTGAACGCGATAAAGGCTCTAATGACCCACGCAAGTGTAATAACTGAGCTTGCGTCGAAAGGTCCCTACGGTTCTGAACGCCTACTTTTTCAGGGACGTTTTCTTTTACCCTTGCTTTCTTTTATCCTTGTTCTAGTATTTATTTTTATTTTATTTTATTTTGCTTTCTTTCTTCTGTTCGTACTTTGTTTTTAGCATTTAGTTTTCATGTTTTTAAATTCAGTTTTAGTAGTGTAAATTTGATAAGCATTAAATTAGGCGTCGAGCTTTAATGTAAACTATTTGATTTCACCGCACCCTGCAATCATGCATGCGCCCAACGCATAATCGAACTATGCGTTCATCGATAAACGATTTTTGTATTTATCAAGTTGAAATTAGGAGCTGTAATTTTCCAAACGCATAATACTTAAAACGTCCAACGCATACTTTGAACTAAAAACCATGCGTTCATCAGTAAATTCGATATGCGATAATTGTATGCGTTCATCATTTCTTCGCCGCATGGAATTTCTAATTACCTATTTGCGTGGTCCCTTGCTTGTTGTAAATTCATTCTAAGTACATGTATAATTATTCCCAACTTTTATCTTTGCGTTGAAAAATTAGTCACTATGAGGATAATCATGCTCACACTTTTTGTACACTCTTAAGTTAGATTACTTTCAATGCGTCTGCATACTATTCCTTAGAAACGCAAACCTACTTTGCATGTATGCAAGCGGCCAATTCAAACCTCTTTTACAAAATTTTGCAACTTAACCTTTGTTTACAATTTAAGCAATGAGGACCTTGCTACTCTCAAGTTTGGGGGTGGAAGAGGTTTGAACTGTCAAAGATAAAAATATGAGGAACTTATTTCAAACTTGTCCATGTTAAAATAAAATTAAAAAAAAAAATTCTTTTAATGCAAAACTCTGCTGACAAGACAAATATATGTATCTTGTTAAGAGTTTAGCTGAAAACGACACCTACTCGTAGTTGGCCACCTCCATGCACCCCATAGTTGGTGTGTGAAAACGAAGGTGGGTAATCGTAATTAGCGACGCATAGATAAAATAACAAAACTCCAATGTCTAGTGAGGAAATCGAACTTAGATAAGAGTTTAGTCAAGAAGGGCACTTGCTCGTAGTTGGCTGCCTCCATGCACACCATAGTTGGTATGTCAGAACGAAGGTGGGTAACCCTACTCGACGCATGCTTAATATATAAATAAGAAAACAAGAAAGAAAAAGGAACTTTATATCTTCATCTTTTCAGACTTAGTGTTCAAAAGAAGAAACAAAAATTTTGTGAATAATGAGTTTAAGAATTTTGAAAAGAAAGCTTGCCGCATACAAATTAGACCTGTCCTAAAGAAAAGAATATAGAGGTAGAGAAATAATATAACTAACGGGTAGCTGATTGAGTATAGCATTCTGAGAGACTAGTCAATGCGTTGAGAAAATGTTTAGGATGATTGAAGTTTCTTAGATAGAAGTTATGCTTGAGGACAAGCATTTATCTAAGTTTGGGGGTGTGATAACTTGTAGAAATATAAGTTATAATAGCCTTTTTCTTAGATAAATAGAGATTAAATAGAGATGCATGCGGCAGTTTATGTGGATTTTTATTAATAAATCTTCCTTTGCATTATACTCTTGTATTTTTATGAAGATAATGATTTTACCACTTTTTGAGCTTAAAATGCGTTGATGACTTCTTAACACAGGACTACGCGTTAGCAATCTGTTCTTCATGGACGCATGATCTGAACGGAACGTGAACAACCTGAAGATGCATTAACAACTACTCAACGCAAGACTATGCGTTAGCAACTCATGATGCGTTGACAACGGCCAACTATCCATGGACGCATAAACAACCATCAACGCAAGGCAGCGGACAATCAGATCAGAATCTTGAGAGATTGTCGGATGATTGACGAACATGATCTGTGGCTAAAGTGGTGGATCTTAATTGACCCAAGAATTACGCAATCAGGCGAGATGGACGCATGATATCAATCTGGCCGCCAATCAAGCAGATTTGCCATTGATTGCGAACGCAGCATCTATAAAAGGGCAACTCTGTAAGATGAGAAAGTGTTGTTGATTCTCGGAAGAACTCCATAAGTGACAGCAGAGTTCTCTCCAGACTTCAACCAGAGACGAATAGCTCGAGAGAGAAGAGTCTTCCCTCCGCCTGACCACTTCACAGCAAAACTTCACGCTTCCATCCAGGCGACTCAAGACATTGACGTCTTTCCTGCTTTCTATCTTAGTTTTTCTATCTTGATTTTAGATTTGTGTCAAGACATTGAACTTATCTAAAGTTGTATTTCGTTCATCAATATATATTTCTTCCATGTCTACTCATTTCTCTATACTTTCTGCTTTTTACTTTCAATCCATGAGTAAGTAATCTCTCAAGGGTCTAGGGTTGCGTTAGCATCTAACTAAGAACCATAGTGTAACTATTTCATCTTGTCAATTGCAAACTTAATTTGATGCTTATGTCCATCTAGCTAATCGATATAAGTAGTAATAATCAAACTGCTCGAGAGGGTAAGTGATTGTGGAACTCAATTGACAAGGGCCAAGAAGTGTTACCTGTCTATAGGAATAACCTTGGTTCTTAACACTCTCCTATGCGTTATAGACATATAACACATAGCGGCTGACAACCGGGAGAAGAGTCGCAAGTATGAATAGACTACCACCATGCGTTTCTGATGTTAGATGATAACCAACCCGAACCCTGTCTTTATCCATTCATTCAAATCATTAGCTGACTTTGCTGTGTGGCATGCCTTTCCATCTTCGACATTTAGTCTAGTGTACATATTATCGCTTTCTTTAGATTAGAAACAAACACCTCTCCCAATTATTCTTGGTTACCACTGCAACGCATATAATCCACTTAAATATAGAATCAACATAATCCCTGTGTTCGACCTCGGACTCACCGACAAAACCTACTCCTTTGCTTATACTTGGGCAAAGGATAGGAAAACTTGACAGATCACCAACGCATAGCATTTAAGCATAAGTAAGACGCATGGTATGTTCAACGCATAGCATGTAAAACGCATCATCATTGTAGCTTACTTGCACCTTGCGTTTGTACATTTCAATTCCACAATTCATATACAACACACCTCCTTATAAGAATTTTGTCCTTGAAATTCAGTAACTGCTAACTCCTCGAAATCAGATGTGGATACTTCTTTATCATTTGCTCCTTGGTTTCCTAGGTAGCTTTTTCTACACCGTGATTCTCCATTAAACCTTGATTAATGGAATCACCTTAGTTTTCAGAACTTGTTGCTTCTCATCCAACATTTGAATTGGTTCTTCCTCATAACTCAGATCATCTTTCAGTTCAATCGGTTGCACCTCAAGTACATAAGTAGAATCAAGAATATATTTCCTTAAAATTGAGACATGAAACACATTGTGGATCTTAGACATCTCCATTGGTAAGGCTAACGTGTATGCTGCCGGTCCAACTCTTTCCAAGATCTCGAAAGGTCCAATATACCTTAGACTCAACTTTCCCTTCCTACTGAATCTTAGAACTCCTTTCCATGGCAAAAACTTTAGGAACACTCTATTACCAACTTCAAACTCGAGATCTCTCCTCATGTTATCAACGTAACTTTTCTGCCTATCCCTTGCTGACTTAAGGTTTGCTTTGATCATCTCCACCTTCTTTGTTGTAATCTAAACAATCTCTAGTCAACCAGCTTAATTTCTCCAACTTCTCCCCAACACATTGGTGTTCTACACGGTCTACCATAATGCTTCGTACAGAGCCATACCTGTACTTGCCTGGTAGCTGTAATTGTAAGAAAATTCTATTAGAGACAAATGTACATCCCAACTACCTTTGAACTGCAAAACACAGGCTCGAAGCATATCTTCTAAAGTCTGGATCGTCTTGTCCGATTGTCCATCAGTTTGAGGATGAAAGGTGGTACTGAACTGCAACTTGGTTCCTAAAGCTTGTTGCAAACTCACCCAGAATTTAGAAGTAAACCTAGGATCCCTGTCTGATATCATAGTCACCAGTACTTCGTACTGACTTACAATTTTATCCACATACATTCGTGCCAATCTATCTAGTGTATAAGTTGCTTTAACCGGTAAGAAACGCGCTGTCTTGGTCAGTCTGTCCACAATCACCCAAATTTCGTCAACACCTGCTGGAGTTCTTGGCAATCCAAACAGGAAATCCATCGTAACGTGTTCCCATTTCCACTTAGGAATAGGGAGTGGATTCAATAACCCTGCCGGCTTTTGTCGTTCAGGCTTTACCTGCTGGCAGACTAAACATCTTGCCACATACTCAACTATCTCCTTTTTCATACCTAGCCACCAGTAGAATTCCTGTAACATTTTATACATTTTGGTACTGCTAGGATGCATAACATAAGTCGAGCTATATGCCTCCTCAAGAATCGCTTGTTTGACTTCCACATTCTTTGGCACATAAATTCTATCATGTTTCAACAATGCACCATCAGATCTAAGCTCGTAGTCAACTCTTTGCTGAGCTTTTACTTCTTCTATTAGTTTCTTAATCACAGGATTTTATGCCTGCATCCTTATGACCTCATCAACTAGCTTGGGTCTTAGCTGAAAATGTGCCAACAACGTCCCCTTATCAGTTACTTTTAAACTAGTAGCACTATTTCTGAATTCTTTGAGCAAAGTAACTCCTATAGCATTTAAAGAACTTGCCCCACCTCTGGATTTCTTACTTAGGGCATCAGCCACAACGTTCGCTTTCCCTGGATGATATTCAATAGTGCAATCATAATCTTTGATCAGTTCTAACCACCTTCTTTGTCTCATGTTAATTTCCTTCTGGTCAAAGATATATTTCAAACTCTTGTGATCTGTATGGATATGGCATTTTTCCCCATACAAATAATGCTGCCATATCTTCAATGCTAAAACAACTGCAGCTAACTCCAGATCATGAGTAGGGTAGTTACTCTCATGAGGTCTCAGCTACCTAGAAGCATACGCTATTACTTTACCATTCTGCATCAACACACAGCCTAACCCCTGGCGAGAAGCGTCACAATAAACCTCAAATTCCTTTCCCATCACTAGAAGTGCTAGTATAGGTGTTGTTATCAATCTCCCCTTTAGTTCTTGGAAACTTTGCTCACACTTCTCATTCCACTCAAACTTAGTATTCTTCTTAGTCAAACTAGTGAGTGGTAAAGCTATTTTGGAGAATCCCTGAACAAATCTCCTGTAATATTCTGCTAAACCCGAGAAACTACGTACCTCTGTCACAGTCTTAGGCCATTCACACCTGACTATAGCCTTAGTCTTTTGGGGATTTATACTGACTCCCGCAACTGACACTACATGGCCTAAAAACACAACCTAATCTAATCAAAACTCACATTTACTGAACTTTGCATACAATTTCTTTTCCCTCAAAGTCTGCAAAATAGTCCTGAGATGTTCAACATGTTTCCCTCTGTCTTTAGAATATACCAATATATCATCAATGAACATAATTACAAACTGGTCTAGATATGGATGGAAGATCCTATTCATCAAATCCATGAATATTGTTGGTGCATTCAACAAGCCAAATGGCATCACCAGAAATTCATAATGTCCATACCTCATTCGAAAAGTCGTCTTAGGTATGTCCGATTCTCTAACTTTCAACTGGTGATATCCTGACCTCTGGACTATCTTCGAGAACATCGACGCTCCTCTAAGTTGATCAAACAGATCGTCTATATGAGGCAATACGTATTGTTACCTTATTTAACTGGCGGTAATCAATACATAACCTCATAGTGCCGTCCTTCTTGACAAACAGCACTGGCGCACCCCATGGAGATACACTTGGTCTAATATATCCCTTGTCTACTACCTCTTGTAGTTGCACCTTCAACTCCCTCAATTCCGATGGTGCCATACGATATGGTGCCTGAGAAATAGGCATTGAACTAGGTACTAAATCAATAGTAAACTTCACCTCTCTACTAGGTGGCAACCCAGACAACTCCTCAGGGAACACATCTAAAAACTCTCGTACCACTGGCACATCTTCTGGTTTCAACTTTTCCGCCTTCACTTCAGTCACATGTGCCAGGTACGCTTCACAGTCCTTATTCAACAACTTCCTGGCATTTAGTGCCGATATCACACAGGTAGGAAGAACTCTCCTTCTTCCTTTAAAGATCACCTTAACCCCATCAGGTTTCACAAACCTTATTTCTTTCTTAAAACAATCAACATTAGCATGATACTTCAACAAAAAGTCCATGCCAAGAATAATGTCAAACTCTATTAGATTCAAGGGTAACAGATCAACTAGCAGCACCACATTATCAATCACCAACTCACAATCAAAATAGACATGCTTTATGGTTATAGATTCAGCAACAGAAGTATGTACTAACAGAGCATTAGGAAAAAGCTCTAAACTCATATTTACATGCAAAGCAAACTCATGGGAAACAAATGAATGCATAGCTCCAAAATCAATTAACACGTGAGCATTCTTAGTATAAACAGTAAGCGTACCCGTCACCACACTTGGAGCCTCCTCGGCCTCCTGCTGCATCATAGCATACATCTTCTCTTGCTGCCTAGGTCTGCCTACCTGGCCTTTCTGTTTGCCACCATTACTAACTTCACCAGCTCCTATTTCCTGTCTCAACTGATTTACTGTTTGTGACACGATTCTCTATTTTGTCTCCCTTCCTGACCTTAACTAAGGGCAATCCCTCTTGAAATGACCGGGCTAGCTATAGCTGTAACAAACACCAGCCCCTCCTACACATTGTCCCCAGTGGTGCTTACCACATGAACTAGACAGTGGTTTCCTTGCTGCACTGGCTATGGATTCACGAGGTTGGCTAAACTGTACACCATCTGTAGGAGCTGAAGTCTGAGGAAACCTTCCTTGACTTTTCCTCGAATCGCCACCTTGAGGACTTGCTGCAAAATACGATCCACTTGACTGAGCTTTAAACTTTCCCTTACCAGAAACTCTTAGTACAAAACGTCGTTCTTCACTTTGACGAGACTGCTCTCGAGATGTGCTGAATGCCTGCCCAACTCTACTTCCTCGTTTGTTTATCTTCCCCTCTGCCAGAATTTTCTCAACTCTCAAGGCAGCTTCAACTAGCTTAGCAAAGTTTGCCCATTCTGTACTCACAGTCACTAGAGTACGTATCCACTACGCAAGCCTTCCTCAAAACGCTTGCACTTATCTACTTCTTCTGCTACCAATGTCAAGGCATACCTGGTCAGTTTTGTAAATTTCTTCTCGTATTCTACTACGGACATACTTCCCTGAACTAACCTTAAAAATTCGTTTCTCTTCTCATCACAGTAAGACTTAGGATAATACTTATCCTAAAAAGCCTTCCTAAAATCTGCCCATGTCAGGGAACCTGCATCTACACTTCTTTTTTCTATCAAGCGCCACCAATCCTTAGCCTTTTTTTGGAGCATATAAGTAACTAGATCAAGCTTTCTATCTTCAGAACAGTGCATGACCCTGAAACATTTCTATACCTGATTCAGCCATACCTCGACCTCTAAAGGATCAGTAGTACCCTAAAACACTTGGGCACCTAAGGCTTTAAACCATTTAATTCCATACTTTTTCTCAGGATCCCCTTAAGCTGACTCTATGCTAGCTACCAGTCTCTGCGCTATTCTATTGAAAATTTGCTCTTCCATGTTCACATTCACCTAAGGGTTACTAGACTCTCCCTCAGAGGTCTCCCTCACGTCACCGGTAACATGCGATGTCCCGATGTCTGCTTGCTTACCTCGTTTGGTCCTTCTGGGCATGTTTCTATAACATATCATAGCATCAACATATTACAAACTTATCATACTCCTAACTACTATGCATGTTCTCACTTCCCAAAACCTTATGCTCTGATACCAACTTGTCACACCCCCTCCCAGGTACCTACTAAACCTAGGAGAAAGTGTGAGGACAGCGGACACCGACCCTCTTATGGCATCTACTGCCAGCCTTATACCTTGACCAAGACATAATAAGCAAATATACACAATGATTGAACAACATACTTTAACCAGGGTTAAGCTATTATACAGACATTGATTTTCACTCAAACCATATATTTACATAAGTTCATCAACATCGCCCTTAACCCTCTATATGTACAACACATGTTTAAGATCAGATATTTACAATTCTCAAAATTCCAGACACTGATGGTGGGCTTAGACGAGTTGCTGTGTAGACTAAGCATCCCGGACTCGCTCGCTACTTGAAAAACAAAAAAACAAGGAAAGCATGAGCTAGGTTACCCAGTGAGTGACTTGTTTTGTAAAAACCTTCCTTGATTCGTAATTAAATCAAAACTGGAATCAAATTATGAAAATAAATAAGCAATAATAAATCGTTTCCGTACCCAAACAAATCATGCTTAGGTAACATTATCAAATCACATTCGTATAATTTCTAAAAGGAAAACCATGTACGTGCCACACATTTCAATCACAAGTTCCTTAGTTGAGGCAGAGTGAACCTCAACGCTACTCAACGTCGAAAACATCCTTAGCTGTGTGGAGTAGTCTCAACACAACAGCGTCTATCATACCTCTATGTGCACATAGATATCATATCATGGGTTACCCGAATATCTTCTCCAAGTCCTTCAGTACCGGGTCCCATACACGAGATTTAGGCCACCCACATGCCTTCTCCGAGTCCTTCAGCATTGGGGGCTATCTCTATACTCAGGTTACCCACATGCCTTCTCCGAGTCTTTAGCATTGGGAACCATTTCTATATCCTGGCTACCCACATGGCTTTTATGTGTCCTTTAGCATTGGGAGCCTTTTCAAAAACATTATTCAGAAACAACATGCTTTGAAAATAGCATAATATAAATTCACGAATTTATAACATTTCAAATCTTCACAATCTCATTAACAATCATCAATGCTTTCCATAAAATCATAGGTTAATAATTAGCATGCCTTTCGTAAAACTCGTTTATCAACTAGCATGCTTCAAATGATTTCCAATGTAAAACACATAATATGCACATAAGCCTCATAGCAAGTTAAAACCTGTGGAAAGCATAACCATATAGACATATTTCCAAACATAATCATACAACATAAAAACTTTGTTTTAAGTAGTCTCATTTTAAATAAAATTGTCACTCACAACTTGTCCCTGCTCTTAAAGGGTTATATGCGTTTCTTAGCTCTTCTCGATCTAAAATAGTGCATTTTTCTTTGTTAGATTTCCTTGAAATTCCTTTTTACATAACAAACAAGCCTTAGACATTTCTATTATTCACCACCGAGAATTTACTTCATGAAGAAAACCATTACCGAGACTATATTCCACGAAGAAATGCTCAACCGAGGCTACATTTCATAAAAGAGTTCACTAATGAGCGACATTCAGGCCATTAGTGAGAGTAAACCGACAATTCAAGCAAAAGACCAAACTGTACTAGCGATACTGTGAACTAGCGAGACCAGCGATGTTGGCTTTTTGACCCTTAATCTCCAATTAATTAATTTTAATTGATTGATTAATTAGTGTTTTGATGATAACAAACCTGATTTTATTTATTAACCATTTGAGTGTTTTGAAGTGTCTATTGTCTGGAGTTTGGAGCAACGGTCCCAATGCAATTTGAATCACTCAAATCGGAGTTCAAACGAAGAAGATATGGCCAAAACAAGCTTAATGGGAAAATCCTCGAGATGATGACATGGCAGATTTTTTTTAATCAAAGTGGACTAATTGAAAGATTCCACTTGGAGCAATGGAGAAGTGAAAATTGGTGGGTTTTTTATTTTTGGATTGATATTAAAAAGAAAATGATTTTAAAAAGAAAATGAATTTAAAAAGAAGATGAATTTAATATTATTATATATGTTTGTGTCTAACGGCTAGTTGCTTTTTAAAAAGATTAATTTAATATTATTATATGTTTGTGTCTAACGGCTAGTTGAGTTTAAATCTCCACCATTCAATTTTCTTTTACAAAGATCTAATGGTCCAAATTAATTTGGTTTTCACCCACTTTCATTTCTATTTAAACACTTCATGTTCTCCAAAATTAAAAACAACTCTTATTATTTTCAATCCTCCATAATTCACCAAGCCACCATTGTTGCTCTCTCTCCAAGCTTTCAATTTTCTTCTTTTCATCTTATTCTTGAGAGAGATATATTGTATTGTGAGGATTTATTTGTGAAGTGCATTAACTTGTAAATCCACTCTATTTAGAGAGTTGTCAAGTGAATCTTTGTTTTTCCAAATTTTTGTTGGGTTGGCTCTTGATCTCGAGAAAAAGAGTTGTTGTAACGGTTTGATCCTTAACCATGGAAAGGATCGGGTTTGTTCTTGTGCCCGGAAAAAGAACGTTGTAGCGGTTCGACTCTAAGCCGTGGAAAGAGTCAAAGACTTCTAGTGAAGTACCCAAGAGGAGCTTGGGAAGTGGACGTAGGCCAGTTTTGCCGAACCACTATAAAATTCACGGTGTTATTTTCTCTATCCCTCTCCTAATTTATTTTTGCAATTAATTTTTGTTACTATATTTTATTGCATGAAATTAATTGCAATTTTTAATTCTTGAAATTAATTGCTCATATTGGTTGTTCTTAAATTTCTATATTCATTACCAATCTTTTTATTAGAATTAAACAGGGTGCTTTAAAGTGTGATTGTTAATTTCTTGTTTAATTCAAACTGAATTTGTTTGCATAAAAAAAATATTGTTTAAACTACTTATTTGGAAAGAGTTTATTAATTCGCTTAATTGGGCTCACATTAGTAAAAAGTTTAAATTAATTTTAATAAACCCTATTCATCCCCCCTCTAGGGTTGCCATACCGATCCTACAAGCGAGACTTACTTGATGAGTGAGACTAGCGATACCCAGTGACACCAGCGAGACTAGCGATACCCAGCGATACCTAGCAAGAGTTGTGAGGCAAAAAGCCACCAGCGACACCAACAACACTCGTGTCACTACTCACCTTTATACCTTCAGTGTTGCTGCTTTTTCCAGAGATACTCATCTCCACAGTTTCTGTCTTCGCTTCTGTTTTCAATTCTATCTGTTAAAAGTTGTATTTCCAACCAGAATTAGAACTTCTTTCTTCCTACAAACTTGTAAAGAAATGTGTTTTCTAGCGTACCTCAAAATGTCAGAGCTTAACTTCTCCTTGTTCGACAGATATTTCTAATTTACTTCGCCCTACTTCAGATCACTCGGGAAATTCGTATCAGTTATTTCCAATTAAATTTAACATGTTTCTCTTCATATTCAGCTCAACCATTCTTCAAAAGAGTTGTTACAAATTGAGGTTAACTTACTAACCTCAAATTTTTAGCCCTAAACTCGATATGTACAGCTCGCTATTCGCCAAATACCAGACCTTGCTTAGATTGCGTGACAACAATCAGACGTTCTGTTTCAGCTTCAATTACACAACGAAATTGGCCAGAATTCTACACGAATTTTCCCTAGACTTCTTCTTCTACCTCCCCTTATCGCTCAGCTGAAAGATGGAGTCGGTTGAAGCTTTTGAAAATGGAAAAATAATCGAAAACTCAGCTTATATACTTATATGGCTGCCGACTTACTTCCACTATCTTCTTTCTTTTCTTTTCTTTTTTTTTCTTTTTTCTTTCCTTTTCTTTTTCTTTCTTTCTTTATTTCTTTTATTTCTAAAATCCACTTTTTTTTCTTTTTTTTCTATTTTTATTTTTTTAATTTTATTTTCAAATAAACAGAGTAACTCCTAAACTCGATTTACCTTGTAATGATTTAGAATTCATTTACTAAAAATATTTCCAACTTCCTTCACTTCTTCCCTCAATCTACAAGAGGAAAAACAATTTAGTTCATATCAGTACCACCTACTTATGTTTAGCTCTTACAAAATGGAAGTAAGGTTTACACTAATGCACCGGATCCCATTAGAACTCTACAGTTAAACGTGCTTGGGCGAGAGTAGTACTAAGTTCGGTGACCACTTAGGAAGTCCTCGTGTTGCACCCCTTTTAAATCATTTTGGTATAGAGTATGCCCTAGGATACATGTCTTACCGGCTTTAGTGCAAGTGGGAGATTGTTGGGATTTTTACCCTAAAGCCTCGTAATTGATTAGTTAATTAATTTGTTTATTATTTTATGCAATATTAATTTATCCATTAACAGACAAATCCAAGGTTATTATGGCATGAAGCCTTGAACATGTATGTAGTTGACATACGGGTGGATCATGTTCAAGAAATAACCTAAAAGGTCTATAGTATATGGATAAGGTTGGGTGCCTTATCCTGGTGACAATATGGATACGGCTCACTTTGTAATAGTTACAAATGGTTTGAACCAAACAGTTTTTGTGGAGACACGTGAGTGTGGGTATCCTACACAATAAGTTTGTATAAGACCCGATTGCCAAATATTTAATCTCTCTTTATAAATCCGTTAATTTATGAGATTAATATTTCATAGGATGATCATGTGTGACTCGATATCCGAGGTCGGTCCTTTGATTTGCATGGGAGAGAGTGGCCCGAGTTGCTGACTCAATAAGCCTACCATTTTGAGGATTTGACTAAATAGGGAGTTGGGATCATAACTTCACAAGATGGAGTTCAATCCTTCCCAGATAGGGTAAGTAGATGAGTCTCTTAAGTGTTGATTTCGAGTCTTGAACAAGGGGCCCAGCCTCTCACTGGCCCGACAAGGACTTAGTTTATGGTTGAACCATAAACAAATTGTTCATTAGAGAAATCAGTGGTACTTAAGGATAAGCGATAATTATAGGGGTAGAACGAACATTTGACCTAGCTATAATTATGAACAACTCGTGAAGGATCGACATGTATATACTGATTATATCCATGGACACAACTTGTCCTACAGTGCATAAGAGTTCAACTATGGGTCTATAGTAGTTTACCTTGTAGTTAATGAATGAAGATTAATTTAATTAAAGAGTTTAATTAATTAATCTTGGATCATTAAAGCTTATAATTGTAGGTTCATAAGGTCCCCTTGCTAGCTCACCACGGACCAACAAGGATCAACTATGTTGAAAGAAAAATTTGAAATGTTCAGATTTATGAGGAATAATATTAATTGTATTGTATACAATTAATTACATGATTTATTATAAAGTTTATTTGAATAAGATTCAAATTATAACTTTATAATATGGAGAATTAATTTATTTGAATATAATTCAAATAATTAATTATTTATTTAGATGACATCCATATAAATAAACAGGGGAGAGTTAATTAATTAATTTGAATTGGATTCAAATAATGAATTATTTAATTTGGATGAGATTCAAATTAAAGATTCTGCAGAAAATAAACATTTAAATAAGATTTAAATATTTTAAACCATTTAATATGAGATATTATTTGGACAAATATTTATTAATATTGGATATTATTAAAGATTTAATTTAAAATCTCTATAGAGGGGTTATCCTAATAGGATTAGAAGTAACTCATAAAGTTCTATAAATAAGGCCCTTGGAGCCCTCATAGAACACAGCTCACTACGAGAATAATGTCTACGATTACTCTAAACTCTTCTTCGAAAAAATTCTCTCAATTTTCTTAGAAAATTTCTAAGAAAATTCTTCTCATTCTTTCAAGAAGCAGTTCTGTGACATCCCAAATTTTGGGTAATTTTTTCCTTAAAAAGATTAATTATCTTTAATTATTTGGTTAGTTGTTTGAATTTTGAGGCTTTAATTGGATTATATTGAGAAAATAATTCAATTTAAAGTAATCATGATAAAAGATTTGGATTTAATTCAATTAGTGGAAAAAATTGAATTTATTTGCGGAGATTTAAAAGTTGAATTTAACATGAAGATTTGAGATTGGCTGAGATTTAAAAACTTGATTAATTTAAGAAAATATGAAGATAAGTTGGAATTGAATTTAAGTTGAGGAATTGATTTGTTAGGAGGTATTTTGGTTAAATAAATTATTAAGTGGTGGTTAGAAAAGATTTGATTTGATGGGTTGAGGAATATTATATTAAATAAGTTGTGTTTTGTTTTGGGAAAATTAAAAGGGAAATTTAAGCATTTAAAAAAGTATATAAGCCAATCTTGGATTTCAGTAGGTTTTGGTCTGCCATGTGCAAGCCGCCGCCCAACCGCTCTCTTTCTCTGTTCAGCGTGGTCGGCGTCATCTGTTTTTGGTGGGTTACGCTAGGATTTCAAGATTTGGTTAGGCCAGGACGGTTTTGATTCAAGCTTCGAAGGATTTTGAAACTGGAAGCAAGCTGTCCAAGTGGGTTAAAGGGTCCACAGAAGATGACTATGACAATTGCATTTTGGATCCTTTTTCGAAGGGGCTTTGGAGAAAGTCAAGTTTGGAGGAGCTAGTGGTTGGGAATCTGGAATTTGGTGTTTTGGTTGGCTTTGGCTTTGGTCACTTTTAGGTGTATCCTTAGGTAAGGGACTTACTACTGAGTCTATGCTGACGTCCATGGTTATTTATTGATTGAATTATGGTTATTGTATGGACTGGATTATTGCATTGGTTGGTTATCATTATTGTGTCCACTGTTATGTTGATTAATTAATTTATTACTATGAACTGGAAACTCTGCTTGATTATGTTAGTGATGACTGCTATGTCGTGATGTTTGTTATCCTATTTATCATGCCCTATATCCCTATTGACGTGAACCTTTGGGAATATTAATTATGATTATGATTATGATTACGACAGGTGTCTCTCGAGATCACCACCTATGTTTATGACTGTGACCTTCAGGATCACTGCGTGCCTCTAGGTTCGCTACTTATGCCTAGTAGTGGGTCACTTATTGAGTATTTTGTACTCTTATGTTTTTCAGGTAAGGGAAAGGACACCTTGGCAATGATGAGAGAAAACCTTGATCGTGCCATTGAGACTAGTCAGATGCTTCCGCATTAGAGATTTCATGTTTCCATCTTTAAGAATTTTGGTTATGTTATTTAAATTCAGAACTTTATTTTTTTTTCTTTCTTTTAAAATTCTCACGGTCAGATGTTTTATGCGAGTTTCCTATTTTATTAAAATTGTACAAGGGATACCCGCTCAAAGATTTTCAATTATTTGAATTTTGCAAAACAAATTTATTTTAATCAAAAAGTTATTTTGAATTTTTTTGTAAAGTTATGAAAAGGAGTCGTTTTAGATATATGCATGCATATAGTGACGACCTAGTTCAAGTCCTAAGAAGTCAGGTCGTTACAGGTTCCCACAAACCGAGCTGGGATTCAATTCCCTTCAATTGGTATCAGAGCCAATCTTTGATTCTTGATTTGAATTAAAAATCTTGCGTGGTGGGTATTTCAATTGTTCATGTATGAGATATGTGAAGGTTTGCAAAGTTGATTGTTTAGGCATATTTGGGCATTAGATTTTAAAATTTTGATTAGATCAACGGTAAAACCCTTAAGGGTTAGGGTTTTCTTGTAATCTTTTTATTGAATTTGATGTAAACGTGCTATAAATTATTGAAAAAATGTTTGTTTTCCCGAAATAAAGAAATTTGGAAAATCTGAAAATTCAAATTTGGAATTTCTGTTGGGCATTATTAAAAAAATGTTTGTTTTGCCGAAATAAAGAAATTTGGAAATTTTGGAAATTTTCAAATCTAGAAATTCTGCTGTGCGTCATCTATTATGCGTCATCAAAGCATCTGATAAATTTGATTGAAGTATGTGCGACTGAATTTTTAAAGGATTAAATTTAGGTGTTCCAAACCCTAAATTTTGATGGCCAAATAAGAAATTGAAGACCAAGATATGTCTTGAAAATTCAAATTAATGTAATTTTGAATTTTGTCTTTAATTTCTAGGATATGCCAAATATGTCAGTCAATTTTGTTTTATTTAATTTAATTATGCATGTGATGTATGTTTTAAATTAAATTGAATGTTGCATAATGTATGCCATTTAGATTAAAATCCCACCATAGGTTAAGCATATCATGCATATTTTAAATATAATTATTATATTTAAATTATTAGTATAATTTCTAATTAAATCCATGTAGAGATTCTCTTTATTTAAATATAAATGCTATATTTAAATTGTTAGGATAATTCCTATTTATATGCATGTAGAGATTCTTTTTATTTTTAAATATAAATGTTATATTGAAATTTTTGTAGAGATTCATGTAGAGATTCTTCTTCAATTAAAATATAATTGTTATATTAGGTAATTAAATGAAGAATTAAGTAAGATTGCATGCTTAAATAAAGATAAATTTAGTTTGATTTTAAATTGTTTAAAATTCTAGTTTATCTTTACATTTTTCTAATGAGATTAGAAATATTGCATGCTTGCCTAATGAGATTAGGATCTTACTTGGATACAAATAAAATGAATTCAATTTTTTATACAGTTTAAAATTTTGATTTATCTTTATTAAAATTCTAATTAGATTAGAATAAAGTAAATTGCATGCTTATCCAATGAGATTAGATTTAAATAGCTCTTTTAATTTATTTTAAATTGTTTAAAATTGGCAAATTAAAAGATTTAATAATAAAAGGTTGCCTATAAGGGAATTCTGTCTAAGGAAGGTTTTGTCTAAGGCTGGGGGAGTTGAATTGGTCAAACTTTTATTATAATATAATGTGATTAGTTTATTAAAGAGTTTAATAAACTTGTTTATTTCACATTATTAGAAACTATCCAAACATAAGAGTTATGTTTGGGCAAACAAATTAAAACTTGGATAAATTATTTAGCCTAAGTTTGTCTAAGTAATGAAACCCCTATTTTAAAATACTTAGTGGGGAGAATAGATGTATATGATATGTCGTCTCTCTTACATTCTCTGGTAAGATTCACACCGTGAGACTCATGCTTGGCCTTGTGACGACTTTGCTTTGGCTCTGCTTCTATCCCCCTTCGGAAGGTTTTTGCATGAGTCAAGATCAAGGTGAATTAGAGAAAGTATTTATAGTAAGTGGGAGAAGAACATGTGTCAACCTATCCTGCGGTCTCCATCATTGGTTTACACCGTGAGACTCGTGCTTGGCCTCGTGGCGGCTTTGCTTCATCACTGCTTCCGTCCACCTTCGGAAGGTGTTTGCATGGTTCAATATCAAGGTAAACTCTAGCAATGGATAGGACTATAGTTATCTCTTTCCAATATTGACCTTCCCTTCGGTAGGCTTGTTGGGGTAGAACTACAAGATCTAAAATGATGAGTTACACTTACAAGAACACATTAAACTTGTTAATGGTGTTCTGACCAAATAATGGTAGCTAAACATTATAGGAAAAAGAGTTATTCTGATGTAATGTTTGGTTGAGAATGTCTCAATCCAGTGAAGGAGCATTAGACCTACCCTTCGGCGGCACTTGTTCTAAATCATTGGAGTACATTGCATTAGACATGATTTATTGGGTTCATAAAATTTAATGCTAAATTTGAATGGATATTTGATTGCATGCTATTAACTAATATATTTTATGTATTTCAATGTTGTGTCATTTTGTCTCATGATTTTAATTTTGAATTACCAACATAAGTCAAAATTTGAGGAAAAATATTATTTGGAAAAGTACCATTGACATTATTTTAATGGCAGTGTAATTTTCAGAATTTGTCTTTAATTGAGAAATGTTTTCATAGTCCTATTGCCACTTCATGAATTGTTCATGAACCATGTGATTGATGAATCACAATTGGAGAGATAGCTTATATTTATCTTCTAATTGACATATTTGATGTCAAGCGTGGAAGATAAAGCACAAGACAACAACATATGGGATGTTGCAGTCAATATAAGCTGAATGTAGACAATTATCTAAATAATCTCAAGAATAAGTATTATGTTTAAAGAAAATAAATTATGTGACTAGAACTATAAGGATATTGTTTCCATATTAGCTTGAGGAGTCACACAGTGAGAAATTTTAGAAATACTTCAATGGGAAGAAAAATAAGAATGAAAGTAAATTTGATTTATTGGATTTGCCCTTGGATAGTTGAATAAGAATTCAACATCAAATTTTTCTTAATTACAATTAGTTTGTAATTTTTGGAAAATACTTAATGATGTAGAATGGTTTCTACATGTTTGGCACTAGGAAGTCCATCTTAGTATAGTGGGAGACATGAGATGTCATATTTGATACTTGTGCTGAATGTGGTGGTTTCATCACCATAAGAGAAATTCAATTTCTCAAAACTTTATTACTAATTAATTCATAAGGTATGAATGTTTTATATAATAAAGCATATTTGCAAAAATTGTTTGGAAATATGTTCAGCTATAGATAAGTACAATTAGTATGTGTTCAAATTTTTAACATATACAAATACTACACTGAGATATTAAGGATTATTGAATCCAGAATCGAAAGACAAATTATTTTCTCCTAAAAGATACTTGGCTTTGGCAATTAAAATTGATTATCATTAATTTTAATAAAATGACTAGTATAGGTAATTTTCTAAGAGTTAGAGTTAAATTACTTTACCTATCTGAAGATCTTGCCTTTTATGTAAGATAGTCATTGAACCTTATTGGATAAGGCAAAAAACTAAAGAACATGTTTGACTTACACATTTTGACCTGAGAGATCTGGTGAATGTAAAAGTCAAACAATCATTATAAATATTTCATCAATTGGATTGATGAATATTTAGTGTATCAATATCTTTATCTAATGCATCTTAAGTCTTTTTTATGAAGAAGTTCAAAGAAGTTAGACTAAAGTTTAAATTAATTAGGCAAGTCTATCAAGACATATCATGATCAGCTCATGAAAGTAGAAAAACTTCAGTATTATGCCTAATTGATAGAAAATGAGATTATATCTCAACTTTAAACATTAGATACAATTTGAACGAAATTATGCTTCAAAAAGAGAAAGTTGACCTTGTTGGACTTGGTCATGTTAATAATGAGTATTTTGTTAGACACGGTCACATCATTAATAAATTACACATCATTGCCATACTCTAGTTAGGGCATGCAATAGAGATTGCATTGTGAACATTATTCCCTCCAAAACTATCTAGGAGAAAATTTTGGATTATGGAAGTGTAGTAAACTAGTTTACAACATTGTAGATATGGTATGTTGAGATGCACATGTTGAAACAAACCTAAAGGATTATATATGTTCATGAATATGCCTAAGAGTAGGCTGCCCTCATGGAGGAAGAGAATGATCTTTTATGCAATCCTAAATAAATTAAAGTATTTGTATGACAAATATTAATTTTATAAGGAATGTCGAATAAAAGATTATAACCTTTTCTAAGGTTAAATAGTGTTGATACTTTGGTTTCAGGTAAATTCACTAAGAGTTAATAAGTGTTATTAACCATTTAATTACATTTGAATGTCAAATGAATCCTAGTTAAACATGATGAGTGTTCTTCGTAGTGGGATAGTTATTGGATAACTCAACCTTTACTATGAGTTAGTTGAAGTTAAAATTGTCATATTAGTTGACAAGTTTAAGGCTTATCATCCTCAAAGTCATGTTGAGGGATGTCGACAAGGATTTTTAGGTCAAAGTCATGAACGCAAGATAAAGTTTTCGTACTTCATCATAGTCTGGATTTGTAGATTTTCTTGATGGGATAAAACTCATAGGATATGAATAGATCTACAAAAGAGACTTACATGTGTAGATAAGAAGATTTAGATCTTCAAAGTAGGACTTATGGCAAAAGGATAAAACCTATTGAAAGAAATTAGACTATGGGTCAATTTTCTCACTTGTTGTCATAATTGAGTCTTTTGAGCGTTGTTCATTGTTGCATATGAGATATATAAAAGGAATGTTTAGATTCTTTTATGAAAAGGATTTAAAGAATGCATCAACAAAAACAAACTAAGGAGTTCAACTGTCAACGATCAAATGCAAAGAGTTTGCAAAAATTGTATAGGTGCATTTGAGAGATGAATTAGACAATTAGATCTTTGAATATAAGGTTTGATAAGAGTTGTCATAACCTATGACTTTGAACAAATATTAATGATCTTATATAGACAAGAGAGTCATTAATTGACAAGTGAATATTTCTCATGTTTTGTGTTAATGGTGTATTACTCATTATGAATGATGTAATATAACATAAAAATTTGACTACCTAACCAATTAAGGACATAATGTTATGTTTGTCTCAAGCATCTTATATTTACAAAATATTTGTCAAATATTTGATGTACAACTTCAAAAGAATGATAATGTATCATTCTGAGACTTGACATGCAATTTGTTAGTTATATTGGTTATATCAATGGTGAGACCATTGAGTAGAAAATTAAAAGTTTTCTCAAAGTATCTATGGATAATGAGAAATTTTGTGTATGGTGTTAAGATTTGATCTTTCACAACATACATTCGATCTTACAAAGATTTAGAGAAATCTGTGTAAAATAAAATTTTATCCTATGTGGTGGAGATTGGTACACAGTACATTTGTTTTTGCTTGTGAAGCAAAACTTTGTGTAGCCATAAAAATATCCTTATAGTTCTTAAAGTGTTTCAGTTATAAGTTAGTCTATCACCTTTTATGAGATAATGGTGGTACAAAGGCTAAGACTAAGGATATTAGTAGACACCAACTTCTACGATAAGGAATATTGAGAGAAAGTATCATGGTAGTGACCAATATGATTTTGAATAACACATGGTTTGATTTACATAAAAACACTCTCTAGGCTAAAGTGTATGAAAGTCACCTAGAATGTCTAGGACTACAAGACATGTCTCTTCTTCGCTAGGGCAACTGGGAGATCATGTTAGGTATAGAGTATGCCCTAGGATACATGTCTCACTGGCTTTATTGTGAGATTTGTGCCCTAAAGCCTCGTAATTGATTAGTTAATTAATTTGATTATTATTTTATGCATATTAATTTATCCATTAACGGACAAATCCAAGGTTATTGCATGAAGCCTTGAACATGTATGTATTTGACATACGGGTGGATCATGTTCAAGAAATAACCTAAAAGGTCTATAGTATATGGATAAGGTTAGGTGCCTTACCTGGTGACAGTATGGATACGGCTTACTTTGTAATAGTTACAAATGATTTATATGGAGACACGTGAGTGTGGGTATCCTATACAAAAAGTTTGTATGAGACTGGACTGCGAAATATTTAATCTCTCTTTATAAATCCGTTAATTGATGAGTTTCATATTTCATAGGATGATCATATGTGACTCGATTTTAATCCTGAGTGGCTTATGAACTCTTGTCTGCGAGGTCGGTCCTTTGATTTGCATGGGAGAGAGTGGCCCGAGTTGCTGACTCAATAAGCCTACCATTTTGGGGATTTGACTAAATAGGGAGCTGGGAACATAACTTCACAAGATGGAGTTCACTCCTTCCCAGATAGGATAAGTAGATGAGTAGTTCCCTTAAGTGCTGATTTTGGGTCTTGAACAAGGGGCCCCAACCTCTCACTGGCCCGATAGGGACTTAGTTTATGGTTGGATCATAAACAAATTGTTCATTAGAGAAATCAGTGGTACTTAAGGATAAAAGGTAATTATAGGGGTAGAACGGACATTTAACCTAGTTGTAATTATGAACAACTCGTGAAGGATCAACTTGCTTATACTGATTATATCCATGGACACAACTTGTCCTAAAGTGCATAAGAGTTCAACTACGGGTCTATAGTGGTTTTCCTTGTAGTTAATGAATGAAAATTAATTTAATTAAAGAGTTTAATTAATTAATCTTGGATCATTGGAGCTTATAATTTGTAGGTCCATAAGGTCCCCTTGCTAGCTCACCACGGACCAACAAGGATCAACTATGCTGAAAGAAAAATTTGAAATGTTCAAATTTATGAGGAATAATATTAATTGCATTGGATACAATTAACTACATGATTTATTATAAAGTTTATTTGAATAAGATTCAAATTATAACTTTATAATATGGAGAATTAATTTATTTGAATATGATTCAAATAATTAATTATTTATTTGGATGAAATCCATATAAATAAATAGAGGGAGAATTAATTAATCAATTAATTAATTTTAATTGGATTCAAATAAATAATTATTTAATTTGGATGAGAAGATATTATTTGGACAAATATTTATTAATATTGAATATTATTAAATATTTAATTTAAAATCTCTGTAGAGGGATTATCTTAATAGGATTAGGAGTAACCAATAGAGTTCTATAAATAAGGCCATTGTGAGTCCTCATAGAACACACCTCACTGCGAGAATAATCTTTAAGATTACTCTAAAACTCTTCTTCTAAAAAATTATCTCAATTTTCTTAGAAAAGTTCTAAGAAAATTCTTCTCATTCTTTCAAAAAGCGGTTCCCATAAACCGTATCCTTGCCAGAGTCATAGCAAGGAAGATCTCTTGGAAAAAAAAGACTACAAGGAGAAGACTATCGGTTCAAGAATTATCGTTCGGCAAAGGTATGTTACTTAATCTTATTCTTAATTTTTTGTATTCTTAATTCTTTCAAGAAATCAAAGAACACAATCACACGCTTCCTCCAGGATTCAATTCCCTTAAGATGATTCACATATCCACAGCCTAGGAGAGTTCGTAGTGAATAAACACAATGCGCAAACCAAAACTCAATTGAAATTTGAGAACATGATTAGTGGAAAATTACAAATTGTGGCTGGGACCAACTATGACCTTCGGTTAACGGCTTTTGAGGGGACTGTAAGCAGAACCTATGGAACCCTTATATTCACTAATCTAAAGAACGAGAACCATCTTATCAACTTTTATGGCCTTTCCAACTAAGCTTTCTTTTGCTTCTCATCAATAACTATGTGTCACTAAGTTTTTTTTTTTTTTTTTTCTTTTGTTCTTTTTCTTTTCATTGATCATTGTCCTTTGTTAATTGAATAAGTAATGCCATTGGTGGTAAGTAATCTTACATATATTGTTTCACTCTCAATTCTATAGAACTAATATATGTCGCTTGAAGTTAAACCTACAAATAAGTCAAATGGATAAGACAACAACCTTTCGAGGGAAGGATAATGATGAAAACAGACCTAAGAAACCCTATCCATTTCTGGAGTTCATGGTGTTCCGAATCCCATGATACAAACCCTACGATTGGTAGTGTCATGTTAGGAAATGACTTAGAGGTGCATCATGGGAATCTCACGGTGTGACCTAATGGAAGACACTGTAGGATGTGTTGACACACTTCTTTCACCCACTTACTCTGAACTACTTTCCCTATTCACCTTGTTATTGACTCATGCAAACACTCTCCGAATGGAGAACACTCCCAAGGCGATGCAAAGCCAAGCATGAATCTCACGGTGTGAACTCTGAGACGTGAGAGCTAGTATATCATATATACAATTCTCCCACTAAAGTGTTCTAACAGATATAAAGGGTATCTTTACTTACTTATATCTTGGCTAATTAAAATATAACCCAAGTCTAGGTTTTTGTCCAAGTATAACTCTTATACTAGATTTTAACCTACAATGTCTAAGTGATAAAACCTATTTATACTTACATCACAAACACAAGCTCATAAAACTAGGCTTACACAAATTTAAGCCCCGGTTTGATCTCCAAGTAGCAAGTGTTTTGTAAACTGTCAACTTAAGTACCTCCAGCCTTAGACAGGATCTAGCCAGGTGAATTTTTCTAACCTTTGCTTTATAAGTTAACTACCTACTTTAGGTTCGTTAACCCTAAGTGAGCATGCATTTTATCTTTGTTATAGATTTTAAAAGTTTAATTCATATTTATAACTCTTAATAAATGAATAACAATCTATAACATACATCACAAAATAATATAACAATTTATATTAATTTTATGATAACTAGGGCAAGCATACTATATATTATAACACTTTATATGGTGCGATTTTAAATCAAAATGGCATACTTTATGCAAAAATAAATTTGATTTAATTAAAACATACATTCTAAACGCATAATTAATTAAACACACTAAAGTGGACCGATTTTGACCTCTAAAAGGCTTAAGACAGATATACTATTACAATTGTAATTGAGAAAACTACTCAAACCACTCCCGAACTCTTCAAACCGGCCCAAAACAGCTTCAAACCACTTGAAATGAACTCAAAATGGTGAAAACAGGGCTGAATCGCCTTGAAAAAGACAACCGGACCGCCTGAACCGCTTCAGGAACCTATGTGGAACATACCAAGAAAAGTCAAACTTATTGGGAAAAGTCAAACTTCTAGGCCGCCGAACTTACGGGGAAAAGTCAAACTTCCAAGCCACGTGACTTAATGGGAAAAGTCAAACTTCCAGGCCACAAAACTTACCGGAAATAGTCAAACTTTCAGGTCACTGAACCGATAGAACTTACTAAAATCAACTTTAATGACTCCAATTAAATTACAAACTTTTCTTCACACATTAAAGGTCATTAACAAGTGGCCAATTACAATTATTACAACAAAATAAAACTGAATTAGATGCCGAATCCAGTAAAAACCCAACTTTAGCAACCATAACATTCATCTCATGAAATTGCATCCACCAAGCCTAAATTAATGTAAATTGAGTGCTTTAATCATGCTCTGATACCAATTGAAAGAGTTAGAAATGTAAAAACGGAAGCAATTAGAATCTAAAGCACTCTAATTACATCAATTTTGAAGATGGAACATGCTTGGACAAAACTAAAAAACAAACGAAGTAACACTTACTTGTTGTAGCTCAAATTTGATTCAAAATTCTCCAAATTTCTACTCACAAACACTTCGTGGACAACCATAAGAGTCTTCCTTGTTATTCTAAGGCCTTAGAACGAATGGTGGGATCCAAATTGAGTTGAAATTGGAGCAATTTGGTGAAGAACACACAACTTTCTATTTTTGGAGTATGCAAGTATATTCAGCAGAATAATACTTAATTGCCAACCCGTTTTTTCAGATTTCTTCTTCTATTTAAAAAAAGAAACCATGCAAATCAGATTGACATGTTGATTGACACCAAACATGGTGAATAAGGTGGTGAAATTGAAAGTGGAATAAGAGGTTGAAGTTGAGGTCTCCACCTCCTACTTCGACATGCATGGTGGGAATCTCCAATTTCTCAAATTGGATTGAATTCCAGTTTTTAAAATCAATTTCCAAAAGAATTTTAAATAATATTAATTTAAATAATAATTAAGTAATTAAATAATTAATTTTATTAAATTAATAATTTTTTCACTTATTTCGGCAATTTCAAATTCGATGAATCTCTATTCATCATAATAATATTTAAATCATATTTAAATATTATCAACTCTCCAATTTCGTCTAATTCACAATTAAACGAACAAAATGTAAAATTTGCTATTTAACTGAATTTGTTGTTCTAATGTTTAGTCCACGAGCTAACAAGGGGACCTAATGAACCTATAGATCATGAGCTCCAACGATCCAAAACTAACCGATTAAACTGTTTAACCTAGTTAATTACCATTTGTTAACTCCCCATACACTTCACTAAAGTCGAGTAGCTGCATTATCCTCACTGTAGATATATTTCTATCCACTTGATACAACCATAATAAGTAAGTCGATCTTTCACAAGTTGTTCATAATTACAGGTAGGTCAAAATTACCATTTTACCCCTGTAATTACATTTGGTTCCTTATGTCCCATTGATCCTCTAATGAACAATTGATTTGTGGTCCAACCAACAAATCGAATTCTTCTCGGGCCAATGAGAGGGTGGGGCCCCTTGTTTATGACCCGAAGTTAGCATCTAAAGGAACAACTTCTCTATTATTCTTAAATAAGGTAGGAGTGAATTCTATTTTGCAAGACTATATCTCCAGCTATCTACCTATTCTTATCCCTAAAATGGGGGGGTTTATTGAGTCGGCGAACTCGGGCCACTCTCACCCATGTAGATTAAAGGATAATCTCAAACAAACAAGAGTTCATAGTTAGCTCAACATTAAGATCGAGTTACCCAACATTTATCCCTACACTATAGACCATTTTGGCTATTACCTAAATTTGATCCACTTTTTTGTCAACACATAAAGTTTCAATATTCATCTTATAGCGAGGGATTCTTAGTTTATTGGATTTAATAAATACAATTCACATATTCAACAACTTTACTGAATAAACCTCTATGACAACTTTGTTGAGAATAAGTTCCATAATTTGTAAACTACGAGAAGGCTCATTCGACAACCATGCTGTGTTTGGCTGATGACATCATCATCGAGGTCGCAAAGGAAGAGACTGTCGCTAGTCTGTGGTTGAAGTTGGAAAGTCTATACATGACTAAGTCCTTAACCAAGAAGTCGTTTCTAAAGAAATGTTTGTATCATCTACATATGCAGAAAGGTATGTCTCTTCGAGATCATCTTGATCACTTGAATAAAAATTTCTTAGATTTGCGTAAAGTAGAGATTAAGGTTCATATGAGGATGCTGCCTTAATTCTGTTCACATCTTTTGCCCTCATCATATGAGATATTCGTTGACTCGTATATTGGAGAGAAAGAAACTTTGACTTTAGAAGATACAAAATCCACATTGCTTATGAGAGAGGACTGTTATAGTGCTATTGGTTCAGGTATAGAAAGTCAAACAATTGCGTTAGCTGCTATGGGGAGTAAGAGACGTGGAAATTCTGGTAAGCAAAAGTCCAACCAGAATCATAAATTTTCGAAGTCCAGGGGTTCTAAGTCAAATGACATTTGTCATTATTGTAAAGAAAAAGATCATTGGAGAACTAAGTGTCCTATGTTAAAGAGGTCGTAGGACAAAAAGGAAAATAATGACAAGAAGGAAGCTTATGCCTCTGTTGCACAAGTTGAGATTAATCCTGAAGAAGTCGAGGTCGATTCTGAAGGAGATCTAGCTTTAGGTGTGAATGAAATTTCATATTCTGATGATGTGTGGGTTCTTGATTCTAGGGCATCTTATCATTATGTGCCCAAATAAAGAGTGGTTCTAAACGTATCACCAAATAGACAGAGGGAATATTAGCATGACTAATGGTGTTATGTGCAAGATAGTTGGAATTGACTCAGTCAAGATACGAACACAAGATGGTGTCTTCTACACTTTGAACGAGGTTAGACATGTTTCATTAATGACGAAGAGTTTGATATCTTTTTGTGTGCTCGATAGTAAGGGTTACCATTTCAGAGGTAACAGTGGAGCAATGTATGTCTAGAAGAGTTCTGAGGTGATCCTGAAAGGCATAAAATGTGGGACATTGTATTTCCTATCAAGTTCCATAATAATGGGTTATGTTGTTGTTGCATCGTCTGTCGTTCACAAGAAGGATGGTCATATGAATTAAAAAGAGATGCAAATATTGTCAAAGAGGGATCTTTTGTGCAGGCACAAGGTGCAGGATCTTGAATTATGTGAACATTATGTATTTGGGAAGTTTCATTGCCCCAAGTTTCCAAGGGGTGTTCATCATACAAAAGGGACACCTGATTACTCCCATTCAGATTGTTGGAGACCTTCCAGAGTTTAGTCTCTTAGAGCAATAGGTATTTTATGTTTATAATTGATGATCAAGAATGATTTGGGTATTTATGACGAAGCATAAACGTGAAGTCTTCAAGAATTTCAAACAACGGAAGACTTTTGATTGAAAATCAAATTGGGAAGAAGATGAAAAGTTTGTGAACTGGTAATGGTCTAGACTTTTGTGGGTCTAAGTTTAATGAGTTTTGTAAATCTGAGGATATTGTTCGTCATCATACTGTTAGGGATACTCCATAGCAAGCTTTATGATTAAACCTAAGAATTTTCAATTAAGTCAATCTGAAAAAAAAAAAAAAACAATATTCTGTTAAAATTTATTTGAGAAAGCTGGCGTATCATTAAATTATCATATATATATATATATATGTAGCCACCTAATATTGTCTGGCCTCTTTTAATTAATTTGAATTAACATGTAACTTTTCATATTTTTGTATGTTTATCATATCATATTTTGGTTGAAAAAAAGACAAAAAAAAAAAAAGCAAAATCTTGAGTTGAGATTTGGTTGATAAAATGCTCCAACCCATTTTGAGCTTAAGCAAATTTGAAAAAATTTCAAAATTGAAATTAAATTCATTAAAAAGAAAATTGGAATAAAGTTTTTGGGTTCTAAATACCCATTTTTTTTCTCTTCCACAAAACCCTAGGCACCACTTTCATCACCCTTATTTTCTCTTTAAAAAAACTCTAGCCTCCATACCCATTTTTTTTTTTTCTTTTCTCATCAAACACCAATCCCTTCTTTCTCAATAAAACCCATAGAGAGCCTTCATCCACAACCCCAAAAATCCTCATTTTCTCTTCCAGAACAACTATACCCCAATTCTCCTATTCTTTAAAAACTCTAGAGCCTCCATCCTTACATACATCAAGGGAGAGTTCCACACAAAAAATATATCTCTACAATAATGTCAAGAATCCAACACACAAGAAAGACTCTAACTTAGTTTGAGGCGCATTGGTAGGGCTTTGGTCCCAAGAATCTATGTTGGGGGATTTTTATGTATTTTACCAGTTATGCATATTAGTGATAATTACCTCCTACGTTGATTGTGTGTCCACCAGAGGATTTTTGTTCTTTCGAGATCACCAGAGGTTTGTGTTTCTTTGAGATCACCAAAGGTTTGTGTTCTTTCGAGATCACTAGAGGTTTGTGTTCCTTCGGGATCACTAGAGGTTTTGTGTTCCTTGGGGATCACTAGAGGATCACCGAAGTTTATGTTCCTTCGAGATACACCAGAGGTAAGTGTCTCCTACGAGTTTCACTAGAGACTCATGGACACTATTTGCCAACGGTAGGACGGGTCTAACCAATCATTCAGATAAGTGAAGTGAGAAAAGTAAAATTATGCATGTCCCACTAGTATGATGTACTTATTGGATATAAGTGTTCAACCTGACCCTGGTAGTGGGGTTATTTACTGAGTATTTTGTACTCATTCTTTTCATGATTTGTTTTTTTCAGGTAAGGGAAAGGACACCTTGGTGAATGACAAACGAGAACCTTGATGGTGCCATTGGGACTAGACTAATTGTAAGCCTTAACCTCTATTTTCCTTAGCTTTAGCAAAAGATAAAAGTCATGGTTAAATGTTTGGCTAGGGTTGGCTTGAATGAGTAGGAAAGCACGTGGAATTCTAGTGCACTTTAAGTAATTATGATTTGGTATTCTTCTTTTTCCATTAACCTTTGCTAAGGAATAAAAGGGATGGAGTTAATGGTGTTGTAGTACAAGGAGGAGGGCTGGACTTAGGAAATTTTTGTAGAACATGAAGGAAAACTTAAGTCAAAAGGTCAAAATTTGGAAATTATTTGGGAAAAATGTAAAATTAGGAAATAAATATTAAATTAAATTAAAATGATTATTTAAATGAAAATTATATTTAATTTGGATGTTTAGGATAAGAAGAAATGAAGAGAAGACATGTTGAAGCAAGCTGGTGAGTGGCTAAAGCTGATTCGTTGGTCTGGGCAGCAGCTCGAACTCTAACAAAGCAGCTCAATTAACCCGATGGTTATCCTGATTCCTTTGTGCTATTTTTACCATTTTTGGACCAGAGGAAGCTACGTGAGTTAGGAAGATGACCTAGGGCTGCCGAAGTGATTTGAGGTCGGGAAGCTTGAGAAATTATCAAAATACTAAAGATTGTCGCAGAAACTGAGAAAATCAAACGAGTTAGCTTTGAGGAATTTTTTAAGGGTGCTCGAGAAGATTTTTGGAGCTGAATTTTCTTGGTAAGCTAGTTAAGAGGTTAAACTTGAGTTCCATAATTTTTATTTGATTTTTATTTGAAAGGAAATGGTGTTTTGAAGCTGTGAAAAATTGGGTTGAAAACAAAACACTACTGGCCGAAGAGGCTGCCAGAGCTGCCCATGCCCATGCCCACACCCAGCGCCCACGCCCACGCCCATGCCCACGCCCAACGCCCATGCCCTGCCCCTGCCGACACCCCCTCGCCCAGCTGTTGCCCACCAGGGTTGCCTACGCCCATTTTGGGTAATTTTAGACATTTTTGGACCCAAATTGATATTTTCTTGAATTATTGGCCTAAAAATGGAAAAATATAAATTTTAAGCTGTTTTTTAAGCATTTTTGGAAATTTTGAGAATTTTGCAAAAAGGTCCCTAAAAGGGTAAAAATGATAGAAATGGTGGAAATTAGGCTTGATATGGACAAGTGATGATTGTAAGGACTTCAATGAGAGGATCTAATGGCTCGTAATTGATATTTCAGGTCATATTGAGGTTGGAAAAGCCTATAGACCCTGAGGAACAGGCCCGGATTGTGAGTGATACCTTTCTTTCTCTGAAAACGATTATATTTAAAATGTTTAGCCAGACTTTCTTATAAAATGTGATTTTATGATGATTTATTAGATGATAAGCATGATGGCTGGTTATATTTGATTTTATGGCATAAAAGATATGTTTTATCTGTTTTCTACAAGTTTTTGAAAAGCATGTTTATAAGATGCTATTTATTGAGAAATGCTCTGTTTTCCATGAAATGTTTTACAATGAACTGTTTATGCAAAGCATACCTGTTTTTAAAATATTTTCTAAGGGACCCAATGCTGAGAGACGTTGAGAAGGCATGTGGGCAACCCTGTGACTTAAAGGAGCTCAATGCTAAGGGATGTTGAGAAGGCATTTGAGTTTCCTAGGGACCCAGTACTGAAGGACTCAGAGAAGGTACTTGGGCGTCCCGAGATAGTCCTATGTGCACATAGTGATTGATGATGCTGTCGTGTTGAGATTACTCCACATCAACTAACATTTTCGACGTTGGGTGTGTCAAGATTACTCCGTCCCAACTAAGGTTTGTTTTCGACGTTAAGTGTGTTGAGCCTTGCTCTGCCTCGACTAAGGGAATTTTAAAGCAAAAGAAGGTTTGATGAGTTTGTAAACTGTATTTATGTAAAAGACCTGGCTTATGTTTTATTTCAAGGCTTAACATGAGTTTTATGCTAAAGTTATGTTTTCTCTATTATTGAGCATGATTTAGTTCCCAAGTTGTGTTTAAAATACTATGTCACTCACTGGGCATCCAACTCATGTTTTCCATGTTTTCTTTCCCACCCAGGTAGTGAAGAAGTTCCCAGTGTTTAGCCTACTCAAGCTCGCCCTGCTTAAGCTTCGAGTTATCAGAAGATACTTTGCATTTCGGTTGTTGTATGTGTAAATAACTTTGTGTATGTGACATGTAGACATAGCCAGCTAGTAGTTGGGATGTGAGACTGGTTATTGTATATGTCATCTAAGTTTATTTGTGTACGAGTTTGGAGTATCTGCTTATGTAAATATAAATTCTCATTTTATTGAATTTATGGGTGCGGCTAATCTGAATGTCTATGTTATTAGAATAAGTGATATGGGCAGTTATGTAAGTCATGTTAGGTAGTTATGTAAGTCATGTTTCAACAGGTTATTCAGGTACAATTAAAAAGTGAAACCTCACAAAAGGGTGATGTTTGCTGTCCTCACATCTCCTCTCAGGTTATGGCGGGTAATTTGGGAGAGGGTGTGACACTAATGCTTCCGGCGAGTCTTCATGTTTTCCTTTCATCTTAGTACTTGGGATTTGTTATTTGAACTAAAACTACGTTTTCCTTTATTTATTTATTTTTATGCCAAATTTCTGAATTTAATACATTAATGTTTTAGGGATACTTTGACTAAAGGTTTCTGGTTTAAACGACGACAAATTTATTTACCTTAATGATGTTTCCTCGATCTTTACTAAAATTATGAAAAATAGTCTTTTAAGATATATGCATGCATATAGTGACGGCCTAGTTCAAGTCCTGGGAAGTCGGGTCGTTACAAAATATCCAACACACAAAAAAGGCTTTAAATTAGTTTGAGGTACACTGGTAGGGCTTTGGTTCCAAGAATCCATACTTCAAACAACAAGAGAGTTTAGTGTTTTGGATTTCAACCTTCTTTTTTTCCTTCAAGCTCCCCTAAAAAAAAAAAAAACTAAAGGATTATTTATTTGGTTATTATTCTTGTTCTTATTTCTCTATTTTCTTTTCCCTTGCAATTATTTCTTTATTTTCTTGTGAGCTTCTCTTTTATTTACTTATATATATTGCTTCACAACATCTTGTTCTTTATTTATTTTTTTTTACTCATTATTTGTTTTTACTTCTCTTCTTTTTTTTTTTTTCTTTGTGAGTTTCTTTTTTAGTAACCATATAAGTGAGATAAAAAAAAATTAGAGTGTTTAGAGTGGAAGATAAGAAGGGAGTAAAATCGATAGAAAAAAAAAAGATAACTTAGTTAAAAAAAAAAAATTCAATTTGGTTAACATTATTATTTTTGTTTCTTTATTATTTCTTTCCTTTGTTAGTTTATTATTAAACTTTATTCTTTATATATATATTTTTTTGTTCATAATTAGAATTTTGATTTATTATAGTCTTGATTATTGTTTCTTTAGCACTTTCTAATTTTTTTATATGCATATTTAAATATTATTTTTTTCTTCCTTTTCTGTGGTCAATTTAATATATTATTCCTAATAGTTGTTAAAATTTGTTAATATTTTAAATTAATTTTCCTTTTAAAAAAAACCATACGACAACAGATTATAGAAATATTTGGGAGTCCGATTTGTTAGAATCTTGAGGTGAGGGAGTCAATTCTTGAGGAGTTCAAAATTGATTTCCAATATGTTTTATTTAACGTTTAATATATTTGTAAATATCATTGTTTATTTATTTATTGCTTTAAATTTATTATTAAATTATAAATTAACTTTACATATTTAATTAATTTCCTTTTTAGTAAAATTTCTCTAGCATTTTCAATACTTTTAAGTTTATTTCCAAATCGTTAATATTTAATCCTTTTGACAGATTTTGAGAAAATGTAATAATTTTTCACTTTCTTGAGGTGAGAAATTTTTCCTCAATTATAATATAGTCAAATTGACGGAATTTGTTCCACTTATTTTATAAGATTATTGCTTCAAATATTGGAGTAATGAGGTCTAAAATTAGACATTATTTTTTAAAAAATAATTAAAGAATATTTTCAATTCAAGATTTAGAATTTTGCCACCATTTTTTAAAAGGGTGTTGCGGGTGCTAACACCTTCCCCATACACAAAATAAATCCCAAATCTAATTCTTGTTTTCGCAGACCACTTCGGTGTCCAATCACACCCTAAAAAAGATTGGTGACGACTTATTATTTTTTTTTTTTTAAAATTAATGCCACTCCAAGTTGTTTCGAGCACGTGGCGATAATATATATATTTATTTATTTATTTATTAAACACGTGACATGCCATTTGAACATAACAACTTAACCTCTTTTACGCAATAATTTAGTTGAGAATACTTAAGACATCAAGAGTAAATTTTAAAATTTTAAAACATTAAACACCAAATTAGGAGTTATCAATGAGATTAACGACAATTCAATTTCTTCTTCGTCGTCATTTTCCAAAAAAAAAAAAAAAAAAAACCATTCAATTTATTTAGCTATTAAAAAATTGTAGATTTGTTTCCAAAAATCTATAGATTTGTATGATAAATTTTATGTCTTTGCATCACATTTATGGTATAAATTAAAACGAAAAACAAAATCAAATAGCATTCAATGTGCCAAAATTTATTGGGAAACATTCAAAGCATTATGGAATAAGAACCTAATGGCTAACAATTCTTTTCTTTTTAAGATTTTGCAAATTACACAAATTATATATATGACTTTGCAAATTTGGCAGATGTAGCTAATGATAATTTTTAATTATTTTCATTTTACCTTTATTTAAAAGAAGTCTACACAATATTAACTTTTATCAGTAATAGATTGCTATAGTTAAAAACTAAAAAACACCTATTATGAATATTTTTTTCATTATTGTTGTTATCGTGATAGTCACTAACTTTGCAAATAAAATTCATATAAATGATATAAATCTACTTGTGACCATTATTGATGAACTTCAATAAGGTTCCATACATATTACTATCAACAATATAAATATATTATTGACATTAATCAACTTTCATACCACTATAGTTCTAACAACAAAACAAATATTTGATTGAACTAAACTATCAATAATGGAAGAGTGACTTTCACAAATAGACTTCGATACATATATAATTTGATCAACAATACAAGTAGATCAATGATAGATAATTGTCTATTGATAAGATTTTAATACAAATATAATTTTAAGTTTTGCATTAAATTTGTTTGTCAACTTCACACTAAAATGAATTAGAAAAAAACTTGACATTCAATTTTATCATTAATTATGACTTCAGAATATGCATAACTGTTTAATCTTGATCTCCGCATTTATGTTAACCATATTTTTTTTAAAAACAAAAGATCCTTAAGATTGGATTAATACCAATTTTATTTTTAGTTATTTGTTTTTTAAATTTATACTTGTTTTTTCCATTCAATTTTTTAATAGTTAAATAAAAAACTGAATTATAATTCCTAGTTAAATTCTGAAAATCAAAGGAAAATGTTTTAGAAAACTACGAATTTATTGGATAACAATTCAATTTTTAAAAATTATACTCGATTCTTTTACAATTTTTTTTTTTTTTTTAATCTTTCCTAGCTATACATTTGAATTCTTAACCAAAATTCAAAAATAAAAACAATTTTTTAAAGAATACTTCTTTTAGTATCTTAAAAACTTGGTTTGTTTTTTGAAAAAATCATTGATGGTTATTAACAAAACAATCAAATCAATTGATGAAAGTAGTGTTTATAAACTTAATTTTAAAAAACCAAAAATAAAAAAATAAAAAATAAAATAGTTATCAAATGGACTACATCTTTTTCAGTTTTCAAAACTTCCATGACTAAACTTTTGAAAATATTATAGGGAATCATTAATAATAAAATGTAAAAACTTATGGAAGGAAATAATGTTTATATAAGTCGTAATCTCCTCGCATTCATGTACATTTATATTCTAAACATTTGAGGGCAAACTTGTAATCTCTTCTCATTCATGTGCATTTATCCATTCCTATAAATACTCACCAACCTTCTCCTACAAAACCCATCAAATACTCTTTATCATCAGCTTTAAACTTGATCACAATGGCTAGGTCTCTCTTTTTCGTTGCTTCTCTTCTTCTCTTTGCGTCTATGTTGTCGGTCACAGTGACAAGTTCAAGGTTAGATTTGGTTGGTGGCTATGAACCAATAAAGAACATAGCTGATCCACATATCCAAAGCCTAGGAGAGTTTGCAGTGAATGAACACAATAAGCAAGCCAAAACTCAATTGAAATTCGAAAAAGTGAATAGTGGAAAATTACAGATTGTGGCTGGGACCAACTACGACCTTCGATTAACAGCTCTTGAGGGGACTGTAAGCAGAACCTATGGAACCCTTGTATTCACTGATCTAAAGAATGGGAACCATCTTATCAACTTCTATGGCCTCTCCAACTAAGCTTTATTTTGCTTCTCATCAATAACTATGTGTCACTAAGCTTTTTTCTTTTTCTTTTTTTTTTTCTTTTCTTTCTAATGTTACATGAATATTTGAGATATCCATGTTTTATTGATCATTGTCCTTTGTTAATTGAATAAATAATTCCATCGGTGGTAAGTACTCTTATATATATGGTTTCACTCTCAATTCCATGTAACTAATATCTGTTGTTTGAAGCTAAACCTAAAGATAAGTTAAATGTATAAGAAATATGCATCCAAACAAGAGGTCAATGTTTCGACTTTTCCCTTCCCAAGAACGTTTGGGGCTTGAAATAAATTTTTATAGGAAATGGAGCTAGAAAATGCTATTGCGTAATTTTTTTTTTCTATATTGGTAAGGATTTGAATTTAAATAAGTTAAAAAACATTAATGATTAAACTGAAATTTTGAAGAAATTAGAGACTAGATTCATTTGTTCTAGTCTACTTAATTTGCTCTCCAAATTAAAATCAATTCCAACAGCAATTTTATATTTTCAAATTAAATTAAAATCTTCCAAATATCTTGACCAACTTTTCCTTAAATTTCTAAATTAAACTCAAATCTTCAAACATGTTTGACTCATAATTTAAATTGAATTATCTAACCTAATAATTCAATTTTAGCCTTAAAATTCAAAATAACCCAATAATTCAAGATAATTAAATTAAAAATGCCTAAAGTTCGGGATTTCACATATATGTAGCCATAAATTTGTGCATTAAACTATAATAACAAATTAATTGCAAAATTTAAATAGGCCGAGAGAGTTAGAGAAAATGACATCAAAAATTTTATAGTGGTTCGGAATCCTTACTGCACTCCCCAAGACTCCTTGGGCATTTGAATAAAATTAGTTTCACCGACTCTTTCCAAAAATTAGAGCCCAACAACTATATACCACTCTCTCTACGAGTTGAAGAGCAAACTCAATCGTTTCCACGGATAATGATCAAACTGTTACAACCGCTCTTTTTTTATATCAAAAGCAACCCTTTACAATAGATTTGGAAATGTTAAAGAGCACTCTTACAACTCTCTTAATAAAGTGAATATACAAATGTTAAGCTCATAACAAACTAATCCTTACCACATAAAATATCTCTCTAAGAATAAGATGGAAAAAAAATTTGAAACTTAAAGAGAACAACAATAGAGGCTTTGTGTTTTATAGGGGAATGAAAATAACATAAAATTGTTGTAAAAAAGTTGGTGAAATCTAAATGTAAATTGGGTCTTGGATATTGGTAAAATTAAATCAATGGTGGAGATTTAAAAGTAGTAATAAGATTTTTTTTTTTTGGAACTTGAGCAAATGTTGAATTTATTATTATTATTTTTTAATTTTTATACTCAACTTAGCACACAAACATTATATAATATAATAATATTTAAAAAAAATCGTTTTCTTTTAATACCCAACAAAAATCAAAAGTCCACCATTGATGCGTACTTTCCATGTGTGGGGTAAGTGTACGGGTCAAGTTATAATATAAAATGGTGAAGTTTGAATATCGTTCCACTGAGGATCCAATTGTGAATGTTTAAGTTACTTAGCTATTCTAGAATTGAATCAATTTTATTTGAGGATTGGAATTTAAGTTGTGATTTTGGAAATAAAACTAAAAAAAAAAAAAAGCAAATAAATAAGAAACACAAGAGTCAAAGAGAGTTCTAGGGTAATGAATCCTTGTTTACTTCATTATGCAATATTCTAGGGTTTATGGATTTTATTGCAATTCATATGCCTAAGTCTAGAAACATAAATCCAAGTTATTTTCTCTAAAAAACAACCTTTTCTCATGGAACTCAATTGATTACTAATTTCTTGAAACCAATACAAATTACATGGCATTAAGAGTAGTCTTTAGCAACTTTCATTGTTAACCTAACTATTTTCATGATAGATTAACAACAATTCTTTGTTATAGATCTAGTTAGACATACAATCTTTCAACCATACATCTAACCTAACATTCAAACATGGCCATTCAACAAAAAATTAAGCACAATACCAAAGAAAAGCATAATCATTACAACAAAATCATAAATAGTCTACAATATCAACATAGCTTCATAAACAATTCATCAAAACCCTAAAACTAAAGAGTTTAGCCACTCATAACTTTAAGCAACATGTTCATAAACAATATGAGGGGTTAATTTAAAGAATAATGTACTTTTAAAAAATAATGAGAAAAATAGGGTGGTTTAGAAACTAATGACAAAAATAGGGTGGTTTGGAAACATATTTGGGAAATGTGGTGGTGAAATCGTGTACTCGGTACACAATTTCAGTGAACTTGCTGATAGGACAGCTGACAGGGAGGTAAGTTGTGGACCCGATCCACTACTTTCGTCGAACTTGCCAGAGCAAGAGCGTTAGCGAGAGTGAGAGCGATAGCGATAGCGAGACTGGGCCGCTAACAGAGACAAACATCCCATGATAGGTCCAAACTCGTCCGATTTTTTTCCCATGATAAATAACTTAATTAATTAATTACCCACTTAAATGAAAATTAGCTTCTTACTTGTGTTCTTATTCAATTATTGTATTAGTTTCATTGATTCTTAATTTTTGAAAATGTAATGGAAAATCATTAATTCATTTAATTAAAGATAAAAGTTAATACAAATCAGAAAATTTAAAATACAAATCAGGTGTCACATGGTGGTCTTCTTCGCGCATGTTGTCCACGACGAGGCACATGCACTTCAAATTGTTGCTGATGGTGAATTACATTGTCGATATCCTGTTGGGTGACGACATATGAAAATTCATCATGTGCATAATATTCCTGTTGATGGTCAAAACCGGATGCAATTTCTGGTTGTAATATGTGAGGTTCCTGGTCATTAAGTTGTTTTGGAACACCTTCGTCGCGTTGTCTCTGTCGTCTACGACGAATACATTTTCGATCAGTGTCAGCAACATTGAGCCTCCTTGTATGTTGAATGATATCTTCAACATTTACCATGTTTTGCTCACACATTGAACTCAACTCTGGTAAATTGTGTTCTAAGATTAATTGTGCACATCGTGGACAAAATTATTCTGCACGATTAAAAAAAAAATATAAGTATAAAAGAATATTCTTAGCATGTAATTGAAAAACACTACATAATAAGATGTTTACCATGCAGTAATAGTAGGCACCGTCAGGTGTGATAAATCTTCTTGTGATGGAGTCGTACCAGGACAAATAATCATTAGACACATCCGACTCATTTATTATTTCTCCTTGTGCACAGCGGCCATGTCGTGCACGCCAAAATGATATATACTTTGCATGAATTTGACGCCAGTTTTTGTCGTGTTTACCTCTTTAATCGATTTGGTGTAGTTGAGGGAGTGTATTACACAACGTCGGTATCGTTTGCCGCATACCGAATTGTCTCAACATTCGATCTGGTTGATGCCACTCTACAATATGAAAGCATATAAGTGGGCTAACCATCAACCAAAAGTCTTGTCCATCATGACAATAATCAGGTAACAACAACATAACATGTGGTGTATATGACGTCCAATTGATCTGAAACCATGTACAAGAATAATTAGAACCTAAAAATATATGTAATATTCAGTTATATGCAACATATATATTATTACCTGATTTTGCATCAAATGGTCAAATATTGAACGATATACCAGCAACATGTTTGCTGATTGTTTAGATGCAGCTAATACACCGCTCCATCTATCACATGGATATAAAAAAATTAAAATACTTTACTAATAGTATTGACAAAAAAATTAATATATACAGAAAATAATACCTGGCACTGAGTGGACGTCCCATAAAATGTTATGGAGGTTGTAATTGGACTTGTGGTGCAACAATGTTAGATCGATCATAGGCTCATACTTGAAGTAGTATCAGTGGGCCTGCTATATCCAAAGCTTGTGCATGACTAGCTTGACATAATTCTCTGTACAGCCATGCAAGACAAGCACCACCCATTATAAGAACTATTATCAGTGGGCCTGCTATATCCAAACATTCATTACAATGTTAAATAAATGAAATACATTACAATGTTAAATAAACGAAATACATTACAGTGTTAAATAAACCAAATACATTACGATGTTAAATAAACCAAATACACTACATTGTTACATTGTACGAACCACTACACATTATAAGAACTATTACATTATACAAAAGTAGGTATTTTGCTTGCTAAACTATGAATAACTTGAAGATGAAGCACCTAAATTACGGAGTGGGTAGGTACGCTTGTTATGCCCTGATCCCTTGCATATCCCACATCGAACTTTCATGCATGCCTCGCGCCAATCCATCTCATTATGAATTCACGAAGTTTTAAGTCTACCATGCTCCCTTAATAAGTTTACGTTAGGATGCCTTTCTGTAAATAATAACTCTGGCCAATAGTCAGAGTGTTGTATTGGATGGAAGCGACATTCATAGCATAACTTTAAATAAGACAATTTATAGCATTCATCAATCAGATGCACGTATGACAAACGCATGTAATTACAAATTGCAATTACATGAGAGCATGGAATCTTGAACGACTGCCACTTGTTACAAGAATAAGTCCCCTCTTTCAAGCACAATACTTGTATGTTTTGGCCTTTGTAGGGAGAAACCATACTAATGCCAGTTCGAACTTCAAAACTTTGTGTTTCCCTGTCAACTAACGTCATTGTATGTGCAGATGCTCGTTTCTCCCATCTTTTAAGCTTTCTCATGGCATATTCTGTGTACATGTCCCCACGATCGAGTGCTTCACTTATTTCTTGTCTACGGCGTTCAAAGTAAACAATCTTTAAGTTGCTTTGATTTGTATTTGGTATTGAAATTACTCGCAACATGACGTAAACAATAACGATGATATGCTTTAGGTTCAGCCCAACCAATTTCCTCGTTGTTAATTGCTGCAATGATCTCGAAATTAAGCAAATCCCTTCTCGGTCAGTAACATACTCGTGCAATGCCCACAAAAGCCATGACCAACTAGATGTATTTTCCCCTACAACAATAGCAAATGCAAGAGGAAATATATGCCCATTCGAGTCAATAGGCAAAGTAGTGAGCAATTTCCCTTTATACTTTCCGTAAAGATGGGTTCCATCTATTTGAATTAATGGCCTACAGTACTTAAACCCTTCAATTGCAAGACTGAATGCCCAAAAGACACGACCAAATATAGTCTTACCAGCACATCAGACGGGAGAAAATGCCAATCTACTCGTGTACCAGGATTGTAGTGCACATCAGCACTCAACCAGTACGGAAGTTCTGAATACAATTTCTCCCAATCGCCGAAGACTGCAACCAAAGCTTTTTTCTTAGCTTCCCACACACATTTGTATTTGACGTTATATCCGTACTGTTTTTTAAGTGCTTCTTGTAGTACTGCCACAGGCACACTAGGATCAACTCTAACTAAATTTTGAATTTCAATGCTCATGAAATTAGAATCAAGTTGTGAATTATCTTGTGCCAATTCTGTGTATAAACAAGTATGATTCTCTCCAAGTTTAGTAATTTCAAACATCCCATGAATTTTGCGCCAACAAGCACGCAACCTTCACCTACAACATTCATCCCATTACTTGCATCGCACATACCAAATATCTTGGTTCGATTCTACCACAGATATTTGGTAGTGTTCAGTCACAGAATATTTTTTTACAACCATTTGTAGGTCTTCTTTCGTATTAAATACCATTTCTTTTTGTATTATACTAGAGTTATCTATACATTTTTCTCTTTCCTCCAAGGTTGATCCTTGTTCACAAACTGAATTAGTAATTTCCCATTCTATCTGTGTAAATATCTCCGACTGAACCAACTCATTTTCATTTTCTATATTTTCTTCTTCTTCAAACAATTCATCAATTTCTACATCAATGTCACTATTCCCACAATTTCCAGCTTTAATAATAACTAAATCTTCTGGACCAAACGACATATTTAAATTTGTTTACAACTGTAAAGGTTAAAAAGAAAAATTAGTCCAAATCTACCCAAAATTATAAAACTCGTAGACCCGGTCCACGAGTTTACTACCCAACATAACTAATTTCCCACCACATTATTTACCAATAATTATTCCTATAACAATAAACGCCGAATAACAAACAACACTAAAACCTAAATTTTTTAAATTATAAACAAAATAAACTATTTGATAAAAATGTCTACACATAGAAATTTATTCGATTTGGTAAAAACGTCTACATATACAAATTTATTCATGCATGCAAAACAAAACTTACAATCTATGCATATCTATCATATAACTATTGCATATTTATAAGATAATTGGAAAGGAAAATGTATATGCATATGTATATGGCGGTGGCGGCGGCAGCGGAGGCAGGGTGGCGGCGGCTGCTGAACGAATATAATATGTTAGATTTAACAAAGAAAGAGTGATGAAATGGTTGGAAAATCGATATCTATATACATACCTATGTGACAGTGACAATGTCGACAAACGACGGACAATGGACAGCAAAAAGTGTGCAAGATGATCGGAGAATGAAGAAACGAAGAGATTTCCGGCGGAGAGAGAGGAAATGGGCGGCAGCGACGGCGGAGAGAGAAGAGAAATGAGGAGTGAAATGAGAGAAAAGAGAATTGTTTGAGAAAAATAGGTGGTCAGCGGGAATAAAAAAAAGGGGACTCGTGCACCCCGTCCACGAGCTTGGTCAAACCTGCATGTATGCAGCAGGCTAATGGGGTGGCAGAGTGGCAGTGGGGCAACGGGTTGGCAGGGTAATCGTGTACCCGGTACACGTTTTCAGTGGCAATCGTGGACCGGGTCCACGATTTCGTGAAATCGTGTACCGGGTACACGATTCCACAACTCCAATTTTGGTATTTGTTTCCCCCCACCCTATTTTTGGAATTATTTACTAAAAAAACATTATTTAAAAAAAAATTCCAATATGAGCATATAAAAAGTGTAAGGAAAGGGAAACTCTACTGAAAAGAAGCTCTTGATTGAGAAGGAACTGCCAAGATGTCCTTGGTCTTCATGTCGAAACTCGAACGACACCACGACTCTCTCTCGAACTCTATTCTCTCTTCCTTGCAGCTAACTCACTCTTTCAACTCTCTAATGAACTTTCTTTCAATTCTTTTCTTCTTGTGTCTCTTGATGTGTAAATTGGTGATTAGGGCTGCTGGAAACCCTCCAATTTTTAGAGTTGGCCGCCCAAAATTCTTTCCAAAAATATAGATTCTTCAAAGTAGGAAAGATGGCGCCGCGGCGCCGTAGAATAGCACCGCTGCGCTGACTATCACAGAAGGATGGCGCTGCGGCGCTGTGCGTCATAATTTCCTACACTCGGCATCGTGCCGCAGCGCCGCGTTGAAGCTGCTATGCTGAAGTTGAAGGTCGCTCTCGGAAAAAATCGTCGCGGCAGTGCTGTACCAGCGCTGCGGGGCTGCCCTGTTTTTGACAGTTTTGTACTTTCTTCTCTTTTTCACTGGATTTTGGCTCGGTTTTGATCTTTTGACTTTCAATTATTCTTTTCTTTATTTTGACCTAAAAACCACTAGCAAACACGTGAAATCTAATATAAACTCCCTTAATTTGAGAGAATAGAAAGCACTTTTCAAGTGCTTTTCAACCATGTACCACTCCTCCATTACTCCACATGTCACCTTCGAATTGATCCATATTGATGAAAATTTCTACCACATCATCACCTCCAGTTTTTATTTTATTCTTTTCGTTAAGCTTATTCAGCTATATTTTCTTCGTTCTAGCTCCGATTTAACTGATACAAATTGCATTAGAATCCTTGCTAATGAAATAAACCTTTTTTAGGTCAACTTTTGCCGATGCATTTTTGCGTCGACATAGGTCAAACATTGCGTCTACATAAATCAATGAAATAATCCTTTTTTAGGTCAACTTTTGCCAACGCAAATCTGCGTCGGCATAGGTCAAACATTGTGTCGGCATAGATCTAGGAAAAAAGGGTATTCTTTTGTTCTTTATTGACTTTTGGCAACACAAATTTGCGTTGGCATAAGACCATCTTTCATCGACATATATACGAAAAAAACGTCATTAATTGTCTATTTTAGCCAATGAATTGAAGTTGCGTGGAGAAAAAGGCCATTTTTGCCGACGAAAATTCATGCATCAGGAAGAAAAATGTCGGAACAGGTTAAAATTCTTATAGTGTTAGCTCTTGAGTAGGGCATGTTGGCGCTGGCCTTGCACCAACCGAAGCCATGATAGCGCATGGGCAGTGCACATTGGTGAAAAGCATTGGTGAAGACAAGGCATGTAGCAGGCTAACAGGAGGGTCGCCAACCCATGGGTGGTGGACATACGAGTTGGCGCATCACAACCAATGGCACAACATGGGCAGGCGGCCCATGACTCGTGCCACGAGATGGCACGAGCACGCGCGCAAGACCGAGTACAGTGGGTAGGCGAACCCACGCCATGTGCTTTGAGGTTAGCACGGTGAGGCCAGTGTAGCAGCAAACACGCATACCCAGTAGCGCACACAGGCGGTTGGCTTAAAAGGAGCAGCATGGGTGAGCAAGGCGGGTGCACGCCAGGTGGAGACACTGGTGTCCCAAGTGTGTGATGATAAGCACTTGAAAAGTGCTTTCTATTCTCTCAAATTAAGGGAGTTTATATTAGATTTCACTTGTTTGCTAGTGATTTTCAGGTTAAAACGAGGAAAATTAGAAGAAATGACTAAAAGATCAAAACCGAGTAAGAATACGGCGAAAAAGAGCTGAAAAACTCAAAAGGCGAATTTTGGGATAGTGCCGCGGCGCCAAAACGGCGCTGCCGCGACGCTAAAACATAAACGCATCGTTCTGGACACATAGTAGCACCGCGGTGCCGATATGGCGCTGCCTCAACGCAACCTTGCTGAACGCATGACAGCGTCGCGGCGCTAAAACTCGAGAGCAAACTTTTCTGATGCAGCCCTAGCGCCGCCAACTTTCCTTAAATGAAAAATTGTTATTTTTGGTAATTTTTTAGGCGGCCAAACTCTATAAATTTGGGGGTTTCCAGAAGCCCAAATCATCAAAGAAAATCAAAGCAAAGCAAGGAAGTTACAGACCTAAAGAGGCACAAAAAGGAGAGAATTAAGTGAGAGTTCAAAGAGTGAGTTAGTTGCAAGAAGAGGAAAAGAGTTCGAGATAGTCTCGGTGCCCTACGAATTCCGACGTGAGAGCCAAGGAGATCGTGACGGTGCTACCTCAATCAAGAGCCTCTTTTCAGTAGAGTTTCCCTTTCTTTACACTATTTCTTTGTTTATTTTGCTTAAACATGTTGCTTCAAGCTATGAGTGGCTAAACTCTTTAGTTTTAGGGTTTTGATGATTTGTTTATGAATTTATGTTGATCTTGTAGACTTTCATGGTTTTGTTGGAATGATTATGCTTTTCATTGTTATTGTGTTTAATTCTTGTGGATTGGCCATCCTCACATGTTAGGTTAGATGTATGATTGAGAGATTGTATGTTTAACTTGATCTATAACAATGAATTGTTGTTAATCTATCACGAAAGTAGTTAGGTTGACAATAAAAGTTGCTAAAGACTATTTTTAATGCCATGTTATTTTGTATTGATTTTAAGAGATTAATAATCAATCGAGTTGCATGAGAAAGGGTTGTTTTTTAGAGAAAAAAATTTGGAATTAAGTTTCTAGACTTAGGCATATGAATTACAATAAAATCCATGAAATCTATAATATTGCATGATGAAATAAACAAGGATTTATTACCCTAGAACTCTCTTTGACTCTTGTATTTCTCACTTTAATACTTTCCTTATTTGATTTGTATTTTCCATAACTTATAATATTCAATTTCCATAACTTATGATGATTCTTTAATAAGTCTTGACTACATTAGTAAAGATGATGTTCAACTTGATAATGATTTATTGACTAACTCACTAAATGCTAATGAATATGTTTGTGAGTGTCAATGTGGGTGAATACTAAAAGTTTTAAGTGATCCAAAGCATGAAAGGAAGAAACCACCTTGGGATCCACTGTGATTCGTGAGCCCCGTCTAGCTAGAAGACGTTAAACCAAGCGCTTATTGGGAGGCAACCCAATTTTATTGCTTTCTTTACTTTTCTTTTTTTTATTTTCAATAAATCTTGGAGTCACTCATATGCTTTATCTCTCAGGAATGTGGTTTATCACACAAAGTACTCCTTACACCAAGCCTGTTTGGTGGCTTCCCGCTTGCTCCCAGGCTTGCTCTTTCCTTGTTAGATGCTCTTATGCATTGGGAACAATGCATGATTCTAAGTTTGGGGTGGGAGGTGTCTTTCGTACTTTTGTGTGTTTTCTTATCCTGCTATGCATTTTAGTGAAGGTTTTAATGATCATATGCATGTCAATTTTTGAAAAATTTTTTGAAAATTTGGGAGCTTTCAAAGTTAATGGGAATGTTGTTTATGGTTGTGTGCCTTGATGTTGATTGCCCATGATGAGATTCGAATTTGCATGATAGATGACTTATTGTGAAAATAGAATACCACTATCTTGAGTTAAATTCATTTAAGTCCCTTTTAAAATCTCTCATATTTTTGAGCATGTAGCCACTTTAAAATAAAATCTTCATCTAAACTCCCCATTATTTGATTTTATTCTTTGCTCGGGACTAGTAAATCTCTAAGTTTGGGGTGTTGATAAGCACTTGAAAAGTGCTTTCTATTCTCTCAAATTAAGGGAGTTTATATTAGATTTCACTTGTTTGCTAGTGATTTTCAGGTTAAAATGAGGAAAATTAGAAGAAACGACTAAAAGATCAAAACGGAGCAAGAATACGGCGAAAAAGAGCTGAAAAACTCAAAAGGGCGAATTTTGGGATAGCGCCGCGGCGCTAAAACATAAACACATCATTCTGGACGCATAGTAGCATCGCGGCGCCGAGATGGTGCTGCCTCGATGCATCCTTGTTGAACGCATGACAGCGTCGCGGAGCTTGGACGACGCTGCCGCAGCGCTAAAACCCGAGAGCAAACTTTTCTGATGCAGCCCTAGCGCCGCGGCGCCAGCTTTCCTTAAATGAAAAATTGTTATTTTTGGTAAATTTTTGGGTGGCCAAACTCTATAAATTTGGGGGTTTCCAGCAGCCCAAATCATCAAAAAGAAAATCAAAGCAAAGCAAGGAAGTTACAGACCTAAAGAGGACCGAATTCTCCAATGTGGTTGTCCTTGATCTTGACTTTTTGTGCCTCTTTAGGTCTGTAACTTCCTTGCTTTACTTTGATTTTCTTTTTGATGATTTGGGCTGCTGGAAACCCCCAAATTTATAGAGTTTGGCCGCCCAAAAATTTACCAAAAATAACAAATTTTCATTTAAAGAAAGTTGGCGCCGCGGCGCTAGGGCTGCATCAGAAAAGTTTGCTCTCGGGTTTTAGCGCCGTGGCAGCGCCATCCAAGCGCCGTGACGCTGTGATGCGTTTCAGAAATATTGTTCTCGGGCATTAGCGCCGCGGCAGCGCCGTCCAAGCACCGCGACGCTGTCATACGTTCAACAAGGATGCGTCGAGGCGGAGCCATCTCGGCGCCGCGATGCTACTATACGTCCAGAACGATGCCTTTATGTTTTAGCGCCGCGGCGCCTATCCCAAAATTCGCCCTTTTGATTTTTTCAGCTCTTTTTCGCCGTATTCTTGCTCGGTTTTGATCTTTTAGTCGTTTCTTCTAATTTTCCTCGTTTTAACCTGAAAATCACTAGCAAACAAGTGAAATCTAATATAAACTCCCTTAATTTGAGAGAATAGAAAGCACTTTTCAAGTGCTTATCACGTGCCAAGTAGCAAGCGAGAGACATGCACGTACACGACAATGCGTGAGAGGTGTGGGCCACGATGCTCACCTGGTAGTTCGGGCACACGTGCATGGCGGTGCGCCCCGATGAGCCAGAACACTCCGGGAGTCCTTGTCTTGTTCCTACTACTGGCCCAAAATGTATGAAGACGTGGAGGCCTATGTCAAGACATGTCAGTGTGTCAGCTAGACAAAATTGAGAGAAGAAGGGAGGCTGGGTTGCTACAACCTTTCCCCGTTATTGAGAAACCATGGGATTCGGTATCCATGGACTTTATTATTGACCTATCGAAAGTTGGACTTGCCTCCATCCTCGTACTAGTGGAAAGATTCTTAAAGTACCCTGTGTTCATCCCAGTGCTAAACGCTTTTACTGCTAAGGTGGTGGTAGAGCTATTCTTCAAACACGTGGTAAAGTACTTCAGACTCCCCAAGGACATTATTACTGATCGGGATGCCCAATTCACTAGATGATTTTGCTAGCCTCTTTAATACCTTTGGTTCAGAACTGAAATTCTCCATAGCCAATTCTGTTACAATATCTTGGGTTTGTAATCTTAGACTAAGGAAAAAGAAAAGAGTATACATGCCTTTGAGAAAAAAAAAAGTGTACACAAAATATATGAGCTTTACATGTCTATCCTTTTAAATGTTAAACTTGTAATGAGTATGCATGGATGAGGGTAAAAAGAGTTGCCTTTATTTTGATCAGTAAGGATGCCTAGGAATTGACTAGGTACAAGAACCTAGTGTAAATGCGTGAAAGCCAGTGCCCCTAGGTAAAAGAATGCAAGTTGAGGGCCCATAAAAAAATGTGATTGAATGGCACCATAGTGGACATATTACTCACATGAAATGTGTGGATGCTTGAAAATTGGTGCATAAGCTAGAGTAGGGGGAAAACTAAGGAAGATCTCTTAAGTACCAATTTGAGTATTAGCATTTTGAATTGAATGAGGCTTGCACACACACACATGGGAGAGTAAGATTTGGCCTTGAATAATTATATCAATATAGATATGCTTGCATGTTTCTACTCGAGTTCTTAAATGTTATTTCTGAGACATGAGTCGTTACCACACTTTTCATTTAAACTCCCTTTATTTGATTCTACTCTTTGCTCGGGACTAGCAAATCTCTAAGTTTGAAATGGTGAAAAGCGCTTTGAAAAGTGTTTTTTATTCTTTTAAGTTAAGGGCGTTTATATTAGATTTCAATTGTTTGTTAGTGGTTTTCAGGTCAATATAAAGAAAACAAAAATCGAAAGCCAAAAGAACTAACTCGACCCAAAATCAAGTGAAAAAGAGGAAAGAATCACAAAATTGCCAAAAATAGGGCAGCGCCGAGTCGCCAGCTCGGCGCTGCCACGACGCTTTTTCTCGAGAACATTAGTCAAGCATAGTATCCTACTAAACCCAGGAAACTACGTACCTTCGTTACTATCTTAGGTCGTTCCCATCTGATTATAGCCTCAGTCTTTTGAGAATCCACACTGACTCCTGCAGCTGAGACAACATGGCCCAAAAACACTACCTGTTCCAACTAGAACTCACATTTACTGAACTTTGCAAAAAGTTTCTTCTCTCTCAAAATTTGTAGAATAGTCCTGAGATGTTCAACATGCTTCTCTTTATCTCCAGAATACACAAATATCATCAATAAATACAATCACGAACTGATTCAGATAAGAATGAAAGATCCTATTCATCAGATCCATAAACACTGCCGGTGCATTCGTCAAACCAAATGGCATCACCAAAAATTTCATAATGCCCATACCTGGTTCGAAAAGTTGTCTTAGGTATGTCTGCTTCCCTAACTTTCAGTTGGTGATACCCTGATCTCAGGTCTATCTTTTAAAACACCGACGCTCCCCTAAGCTGATAAAATAGATCATTTATACGAGGCAAAGGGTATTTATTACGTATTGTTATCTTATTTAACTGACGGTAATCAATACATAATCTCATTGTTCCATCTTTCTTCTTGACAAACAGAATTGGTGCACCCCACGGGGATACACTCGGTCTAATATACCCCTTGTCTACCAGCTTCTGCAGTTGCACTTTCAGCTCCTTCAGTTCCGACGGTGTCATACGGTATGGTGCCTGAGAGATAGGGGTTGTACTAGGTGCCAAATCAACAGTAAACTCTACCTCTCGAGCAGGTGGCAACCTTGACAACTCCTTAGGAAACACATCGAAAACTCCCCTACTACTGGCACATCTTCTGGTTTCAACTTTTCTAACTTCATTTCTATCACATGTGCAATATACGCTTCACAGCTCTTACTTAATAACTTTCTGGCTTTCACCACCGAGATCACACAAGTAGGAAGAACTCTTCTTCTTCCTTTAAAACCACCTAAACCCCATCGGATTCGCAAATCTCACCTCTTTCTTAAAACAATCAACACTAGAATGATATTTTGACAAAAAGTCCATGTCAAGAATAACATCAAATTCTATCAAGGTCAGAGGTAACAGATCAACCAATAGCACCACACTATCAATCACTAGCTCACAATCAAAATAAGCATGTTCTTTAGTTACAGATTCACCAACAAAAGTATGTACTAACAGGGCATCAGGCAAACATTTTAAACTCCTATTTACATTCAAAGCAAACTCATGAGACACAAATGAGTGTGTAGCGCTAGAATTAATTAACACATATGCATTTCTAGAATAAACAGTGGGCATACCCGTTACCACGTCTGGTGCCTCCTCAGCTTCCTGCTGCATCATGGAAAACACTTTCCCTTGTTGCCTAGGTCTGCCTACCTGACCTTTCTGTCTGACCCCACTACTTCCTTCACCAGCTCCTATCTCTTGTCTTGGCTGGTTTACTATTTGTGATACCGCTCTTTGTTCTGCTTCCCTTCCTGACCTCAACTGAGGGCAATCCCTCCTGAAATGTCCTGGCTGGCCACAACTGTAACAAACTTCCATCCCTGACCAGCACTGTCCCCGGTGTTTCTTACCACATGAGTTACACCATGGTTTCTCCGCTGCACTAGCTATATATTCGCTAGGACGACTGAACTATGAACCTCCCGTACGAGCTGAAGTCTGAGGAAATCTCCCCTGACCTTTCTGTATACTACCACCTCAAGAACCACCTGCAAAATATGATCCACTAGATCGGGCTTAAACTTTCCTCTACCAGAAACTCCTAGTATAAAACTTCGTCTTCCACCTCAGTAAGTGATAACTTGTAGAAATACAAGTTATTATAGTCACTATTTGAATTAATTAGAGTAACTTTAGAGCTAAACGCATGATTTTGGTAGTTGAATTATGTAAAATGTATAACCATGCGTTTGCACTATTTACAAAAGAAAATACCTGAAATTATGAGCTTTTCTGTTCTTAACGCAGGGTTAAGAAGAAAAGAAGCACAAATAACCCAAGTACTAAGAGACGAAGCTGCTGCGAGAACAAGTGGAAACCCATGCGTCGAGACTATGCATTGAGATCATGTGTTGAGAAAAAGTAGATACAAACGCATGGGCAAAAAGCTGTCATGTCATTATGAAAAAGGACAACATGTTATCAGATCATGGCAGAACCAATGGGTTGACAATGTAAAAAGTCTATGCAGCAGGGCAAGGAATTTAATGCAAAGGTGTCAGGTCATCATGAGTTTCAACTTTTCGACGCCTATAAATAGCCCAAAGCTTCTCCATTCAAGAGAGGGAGAAAAAAGAGAGAACGAGTTCAAGAGGCGAAAGCTCTGCACAATTTCTCCCTCACCATAACCAGCCTCCATTTCGAGCTCTTCTGAGAGAAGGATTCTGAGAACTTTCAGAGTCATCTCCCAGTGAGTGAGAACCTTCACCCTACGAAATTTATGTATCAGATAGCAACCATCTCAAGACTCCATGAAGCAAGACGTTGCCAGTGGTGGCTTGACGCCTTCCATTTCTGTTTTATCTCCATTTCCCTTCTTCTTACTTATGTTTTGTTAATGACATTCGAGAGAATGATTTATTTTCTTAATATGAGTTTGATTGACGATTATCTTCCATTTATTTCCATATTAAATACCTTACACCATGTTGTTTGAATGCTAAATGAGTTAGATGTTAGAGTTAGTTTTTCTTAAGCAATATTAAGTATGTTACATCTTGATTAATGCATATCATTAGCTTACATAAGTTTGTCTGACAAACAAAAGTAGTAAGCACGACTGTCCAGCTTGAGAGAGTGGATGGTTAATCTTTAGCATTTATCAAGACTAGATGAGGTGCAGAGATGTAGTTCATCTTTTGCTAACGCAAACTTACATGCGTCTTAGAGATAAGATTAATGTGACGTCGAAACATCGAGAGATGGATTCACAAACTAAGTTTGTAGGTATGTAATTATACTTAGCTATGCTTGAGTAACAACTAGCTCCTACGTTAACTCTACTTTTATCGCATGGTCCCATTCATTCTCAACGCATACTATCTGATACTAAATGACATTTGACTAACCATCGCCGCGTCCACCTCATTGTTAGTTGTAGGAAATTTTATTCATTCTTTATGTATGGTTTTAGATACATACAATCATGCACATATTACATGTATAGTTCATTGCACAGTCATGCATCTATTCTCAACACCTAGTTATTACAAATCCCTGCGTTCGACCCTGGACTCATCAGGAAACCTATAAGAGCTTATACTTGGGCTTTTTATAGGAAAACTTACTTAATCATGATCACACTTGAGTAATTCTTGACGCATCTTTGTGCGGAAATGATAATATCTATTTTTGTGCAACAAGCTATGAAACTCAATTTAAATCGAATAGAAATCTAACAACAGTAAGACTGCTCCTGTGGCGTACTGAATGTTTGTCCAGCTTTATTTCCTCCTTTGTCAACTCTTCCCTCTGCTAACTTTCTGTACTCTCAAGGTAGCTTCCACTAGCTTAGCAAAATCCGTCCATTCGATACTTGTCGTCACTGGAGTATGGATTTTACTTCGCAAACCTTCCTCAAACCGTTTGCACTTATCTACTTCTTCTGTCACTAATGCCAATGCATACCTAGCCAGTTTTGTAAATTTCTTCTCATATTCAACTACAGACATATTTCGTTGAACTAACCTGAGAAATTCATTTCTCTTTTCATCACAATAAGATTTAGGATAGTACCTATCCTGAAAAGATTTCTTAAAATCCGTCCATGTCAGAGAACCCGCGTCTACACTTTTGTTTTCTATCAGGCGCCACCAATCATTAGCCCCTTTTTGAAGCATATAAGTAACCAGATCAAGTTTCCTATCTTTAGGACAATGAATGACCTTGAAGCATTTTTCTACCTGATTCAACCACACTTCAGCCTCTGTAGGTTTAGTAGTACCCGCAAACACCTGGGCACCTAAGGCTTTAAACCTTTCCATTCCGTACTTTTTCTCAGGATCCTCCTGAGCTGATTCTACTGGCCACCAGCCTCTGAGCTATTCTGCTGAAGATCTGCTCTTCTATATTTAAATTCGCCTGAGGGTTACTAGACTCTCCCTTGGATGTCTCCCTCGCATTACCAGTAGTGTGCGACGTCCCGGCGTCTGCTTGCCTACCTCGTCTGGTCTTTCTGGTCATGTTCCTATAACATATCATAACATCAATATATAACAAACTCATCATGCTCCTAACTACTATGCATGTTCTCACTTCCCAAAACCTTATGCTCTGATACCAAACTGTCAAACCCCCTCCCAAGTACCCTCCTAACCTAGTAAGAAGTGTGATGACAGCGGACATCGACCCTCTTACGACATCCAATGTCAACCATCAACTCTGCTATTACCTAATAAACAGTTATAAACCATAAACTACTTCATACATATACCAGAGTTAACTTGCCAAATGCACATTCTTTTCATTCAGTCATGTAATAGCATAAATACACAACAACTCCCTTAACCCTCTCTATATGTACAACACATGAACCAGTTCAAATATTTACAATTTTCAGAATACTAAACACCCTTGCTAGACCCAGACGAGATCTTGCATAGGCTAAGCATCCCAGACTTGCTCGCTACCTGGAAAACAGAAAACAAGGAAAACGTAAGCTAGATTTCCCAGTGAGTGACTAGTTTCGTAAAACCTCTTTGGCTCGAAAACTATCATAATTGAAACATTTTAACTCAATGCATATAAAACGTTAATTCAAGTCATAGTCACACAAAACATGCTCTTTTTACGAAAAGATACTAAAGAAAGTTCCATCGATTTCAATTCATTTTCCTTAGTTGAGGCAGAGCGGGGCTCTACGCTACTCAATGTCGATTATCCTTAGCTGTGTGGAGTAATCTCAACACATCAGCGTCGTACGTTCCTCTATGTGCACTTGGGTATCATAATCCGGGCTGCCCATATGCCTTCTCCGAGTCCATCGGCACCGATGTCCCATATCCAGGTTACCATTCGACTTCTTCGAGTCCTTCAGCGTTGGGAACCTTTTCTATATTCCGGGTTGCCCATATGCCTTCTCCGAGTCCTTGAGCATTGGGGTCCCATTTCTATATCCAGGTTACCATTCGCCTTATTCGAGTCCATCGGCGTTGGGTACCTTTTCTATACTTCAGCTACCCATTGGCCTTCTACAAGTCCTTGGGCTTTGGGTGTCATTTCAAAGATTTTATAAAATACACAACGTGTTTTGAAAACATCATATCATAAATTCATAAGTTACACATTTCCAAACCTTTCATAAAATCATATATTATCGTCAACATGCTTTTCATAGTTTCATAAATCAATAAACAACATGCTTTTTCATAAATTCATGCAATGCACATAAAACTCATAAGTTTTCAATCATATAATCATGCTTTCAAATATAAACTTGTCAACAATATCACCTTGTTTCAAATAAAACTATTTTTAATAAAACGTCACTCACTACTTATCCTGGGCCTTTAGCGGTTTATACGCCTTTCCTAGCTCTTCGTGACCTGTAATCGTACATTTCTCGTTGTTAGATTTCCTTAAGATTTCCTTAACATAACCAACAAGCTTTAACCACTCATACTTGATCAATAAACCTTAATGAGCGAGATTCTACTCTGCTAGCGATACCGGGGTGAGCAAGACCAGCGACTCTCACTTGATTAGCGAGACCCATTGATCCTCAGCGAGAATTGTGAGATGCAAGACTTCTAGCGACACCCACGTTACCCATCTTGCTTCTCACAGTTAAATTCTTAGCGCTATTTGCAGTCCAGCGATACTTGTCTTCCACAGCTTCTGCCTTCCCTCTTATTCTCACTTCTATCTGTTACAAATCACATTTCCAACCAAATTTAGAACTTCTTTCCTTCTACAACCTTGTAAAGAAATGTATTTCCAAGCTTACCTCAAGATTTCAGAACATAAATCCTCTTCGTTTGATAGATGTTCCCAAATAACGTCGAGCTGCTCCAAATCGCTTAGCAAATCTGTATCAGTAAATTTCACCATAAAATTTACATATTTTCCTTCAAATTCAGCTCAAACCTCCTTCATAAAAGTTGTTAAGAATTGAGTTGAGTTACCGACCTCAAATTCCCAGCCCTAAACTCGATCTCCATAGAACGCTATTCTCCAAATACTAAACGTTGTTCAGATTGCACAACAACAATCAACCCTTCTGTTCTAGCTCCAATTACACCATGAAATTGATCAGAATTCTACACGAATTTGCCCTAGACTCCTTCCTCTACCTTTCTTCGTCGCTAAGCTGAAATATGGGATCGATTGGAGCTTTTGAGACGAAGAAAACGATTGAAAACTTAGCTTTACACACTTTAATAAACTGCCGACTTATCTCCACTTTCTCTTTTATTTTATTTTATTTTATTTCGCGCTAAACAAAATGACGCAACCGCTAACATACTTGGATACTGGTTTGGACACATAGCAAGTCTAGACGCTAGCTTGGACGCATCACACCATGCGTCTGAACCATAACACCGTTGAACGCATACTTCACCAACGCCAACGCAACCTCCCTACCGAATCTCAACCAACGAATAGTTGCTGGTCCAAGAACCTCATCAACGCATAGCAAGTTGGACGCATCCCTCAACAAGCCAACACTTTAACCCTCATGCTTTGGCTTGGCTACACACTATTTTCAACCATTACCCATTGATAACTTGTAGAAATACAAGTTATTATAGTCACTATTTGATTTAATTAGAATAACTTTGGAGCTAAACGCATGATTTTGGTAGTTGAATGATGAAAAATGTATCACCATGCGTTGGCACTACTTACAAAAGAAAATACCTGAAAAACGATGAGCTTTTCTTTTCCTAACGTAGGGTTAAGAAGAAAAGAAGCACGAAGAACGAAGAGACGAAGCTGCTGCGAGAACAAGTGGAAACCCGCGTCGAGCCTAGGCGTTGAGACCATGCGTTGAGAAAAAGTAGATATAGATGCATGGCCAAAAGCTGTCATATCAATATGCAAAAGGATAACACGCTATCAGAATATGGCAGAACAAATGGGCCAACGATGTGAAAAGTCTGCGCAGCAGGGCATGGAATTTAATGTAAAGGTGTCAGGTCATCATGAGTTTCAACTTTTCGACGCCTATAAATAGCCCAAAGCTTCTCCATTGAGGAAGAGAGACCAGTTCAAGAGGCGAAAGCTCTACACTATTTCTCCTTCACCATAACCAGCCTCCATTTCGAGCTCTTCTTAGAGAAGGATTCCGAGCACCTTCAGAGTCATATCTCAGTGAGTGAGAATCTCCACCCTATGGAATATATGTATCAGATAGCAACCATCTCAGGCCTCCATGAAGCAAGACGTTGCCAGTGGCAGCTTGACGTCCTTCATTTCTGTTTTATTTCCATTTCTCACCTTCTTGCTTATATTTTGTTAATGACATTCGAGAGAATGATTTATTTTCTTAATATAAGTTTGATTGACTATCATCTTCCATCCATTTCCGTATTAAATACTTTACACCATGTTGTCTAAATGCTAAACGAGTTGAATGTTAAAAGCTAGTTTTTCTTGAGCAATTCTGAGTATGTTACATCTTGATTAATGCATATTTTTAGCTTGCATAACTTGGTCTGACAAACAAATGTAGTAAGCATGACTGTCGAGCTTGAGAGAGTGGATAGTTAATCTTTAGCATTAATTAAGACTAGATGAGTTGCAGAGATGTAGTTCATCTTTTGCCAACACAAACTTACCATGCATCTTAGAGATAAGATAAATGTGGCATCGAAACATCGAGAGATGTATTCACACACGCAGTTTGTAGGTATGTAATTGTACTTAGAAAGTTTAGGTAACAACTAGCTCTTGCGTTCAGCTCTACTTCCATCGCATGGTTCCATTCATTCTTAACGCATGCTATCTGAGCATTGTTTTACATATGACTACCCAACGTCACGTCCACCTCATTATTAGTAGTAGGAAATTCTTTTCATTCTTTTTGTATAGTTTAGACACACATAATCAACAAATGCACATATTTACATGTACAGTCACCGCATAGTCATGCAATTATTCTCAACGCCTAGTTATTACAAATCCCTGCGTTCGACCCTGGACTCACCAGGAAACCTATAAATACTTATACTTGGGTTTTTATAGGAAAACTTGCTTAATAATGATCACACCTGAGTAATTCTCAACACATCCTTGTACGGAAATGATAAATCTATTTTTGTACAACGAGCTAAGAAACTCAATTCAATTTAATTAGAATAGAAATTCAAACGAACAAATTAAGCGAACACCCATGCTCACTCTCATGGACTCTTGCTTCAATCAAACCAACGCATAGACACACCTTCAACATATAATAACTCATACCTTAAGGCTCTCAGCCACTCTTTACTTCCTTTAGCTTGTCATCTTCCATAATCATTCTTTATAGCTTGTTAACTTCCAAAGCTAAGTGTGAGGCTTACAAGTTTAGTGATACCCAACGAGAGTTGTGAGACAAAAAGCCACCAGCGACACTTATACCTTTAGTGTCGCTACTTTTTCCAGTGATACCCATCTCCCACAGCTTCTGTGTTCGCTTCGGTTTTCACTTCTATCTGTTAAAAGTCGTATTTCTAGCCCAAATTAAAACTTCTTTTCTTCTACAACCTTGTAAAAAAAATATGTTTCCTAGCTTACCTCAAAATTTCAGAGTTTAACTTCTCTTTGTTCGACAGATGTTCCTAATTTACTTCTCCCTGCTCCAGATCACTCGGGAAATCCGTATCAGTCTCTTCCACCTAAAATTTAACATGTTTCTCTTCATATTCAGCTCAATCATCCTTCACAAGACTTGTTAAGAATTGAGTTAACTTACTAACCTTAAATATTCAGCCCTAAACTCGATCCCTACAACTCGCTATTCTCCAAATACCAGACCTTGCTCAGATTGCGCGACAGTAACCAGACCTGTTTCAGCTTCAATTACACCACAAAACTGGCCAGAATTCTACACGAATTTGCCCTAGACTTCTTCTTCTACCTCCCTTCCACATGCAGCTTCAAGGTTGAGTCGGTTGAAACTTTTGAAAATGGAGAAAATGATCGAAAACTCAGCTTTCACACATATACGGCTGCAGACTTACTTCCCACTTTCAACTATTTTCATTTCTTTTTTTTTTTTCTTTTTCTTCTTTTTCTTTTCTTCTCCCTTTTTCTTTTATTTCTAAAATCCACTTTTTCATTTTTATTTTTATTTTTTTTTATTTTCAAATAAACAAAGTAACTTCTAAATCCGATTTACCTCATAATGATTTAGAATTCACTTACCAAAAATATTTCCGGCTTCCTTCACTTCTTCCTTCAATCTACAAGAGAAAAAAAAATTTAGTCCATATCGGTACTACGTACTTACGTTTAGCTCTTACAAACAAAAAGTAGGGTTTACAGTAAATGTCCTCTTGCAAGATCGTTTACTATGTCAGCAAACCAAGGTAAAACATCTTTCACCTTATACAGTTGTTCATCAGGGAACGTCAACAGTGGAGGGGCATGACTTAGCATCCCCATTCTTAATCCTAGACAGGTGGTCTGCAACCACATTTTCACATCCGTTTCTATCCTTGATTTAGAGATCAAATTCCTACAATAATAAGATCCATCTCATCAGTCTAGGTTTGGAATCTTTCTTATCAAACAAATACTTCAACCACACTTTCACATCCGTTCTTTGGATCCCCGACAACGGCGCCAAAAAATTGATTGCGACACTTTAAGTGTTAACCGCAAGTGTACGGGTCAATTTATAATATAAGACGGTAAAGTCTGAATATCGTTCCACTAAGGATCCAATTGTGAAGGTTTATGTTACTTAGCTATTATAGAATCGAATCAATTTTATTTGAGGATTGGAATTGAAGTTGTGAATTATGGAAAATAAAAACTAAATAAGGAAAGTAAATAAAGTAAGAAACACAAGAGTCAAAGAGAGGTATAGGGTAATGAATCCTTGTTTATTTCATCATGCAAGGGTTAATGGATTTTATTGTAATTCATATGCCTAAGTCTAGAAACTTTATTACAAGTTATTTTCTCTAAAAAACAACCATTTTTCATGCAACTCAATTGATTACTAATCTCTTGAAACCAATACATATTACATGGCATTAAGATTAGTCTTTATCAACTTTCATTGTTAACCTAACTATTCTCATGATAGATTAACAACAATTCACTGTTATAGATCTAGTTAGACATACAATCTCTCAATCATACATCTAACCTAACATGTGAAGATGGCCAGTCTATAAGAATTAAACACAATAACAATGAAAAACATAATCATTACAACAAAACCATGAAAGTCTACAATATCAACATGAATTCATAAACAATTCATCAAAACCCTAAAACTAAAGAGTTTAGTCACTCATAGCTTGAAGCAACATGTTCAAACAATATAAAAAAAGAAAGGGTGTAAAGAAAAGGAAACTCTACTGAAAAGAGGCTCTTGATTGAGGTCGCACCGTCACAATCTCCTTGGCTCTTACGTCGGAACTCGAACGGGACCACGACTCTCTTGAACTCTTTTCCTCTTCCTTGCAACTAACTCACTCTTTGAGGGTCTTTTGGTGTGTCATTTCGTACTTAGATTGATGATTAGGGTTACTAGAAACCCCCCAATTTATAGAGTTGGTTGCCCAAAAAACTTTCCAAAAATACAAGAAATTTAATTAAGGAATCCTGGCGCCGCGACATTGCCAAATATGGAAAGACAGTGTCGTGGCACTACTGCTGTGCTGTGTAGATGTCCTCTCAGGAAGCAGCGCCCTGTTTTTGGCAATTTTGTGTTTTTCATCTCCTTTTCACCGTATTCTGGCTCGATTTTGATCTTTTGGTCTTCTCTTCTAATTTTCCTTATTTTAACCTAAAAACCACTAACAAATAAGTGAAATGTAATATGAACTCCCTTAATTTGAGAGAATAGAAAGTACTTTTCAAGGGCTTTTCAAGGCATAGTCACTAGTATCACACATGATCTCAAAAGACTGACTCTATTCAGGTACAACAATAATGGGTGCAGAAATCAATCTTTCTTTCAAAATACTAAAAGCTAGTAGACATGCATAATTAAACATAATTTTAGCTTCCTTTTCTAACAAGTTACTCAAGGGTTTTGCAATTTTAGAAAAATCTTTAATAAATCTCCTATAAAACCCTACATGCCCTAGGAAGCTTCTGACTCCCTTCACATTAATGGGAGGTGGTAATTGTTCAATGGTGGCGATTTTAGCCCTATCCACCTCTAATCCTCTTTGTGAGACTTTGTGCATGCTTACTTGATCATGAAGTGGCACTTCTCCCAATTCAACACAAGGTTAGCATCTTGGCATCTCTGCAAAACACGAGTGATATTAGCAAGACAAGAATCAAATGAAGACCCAAATTCAGAAAAATCATCCATGGAAACCTCCATTATGTCTTCAATGAGCCCCTAAAAAATAGACATCATACAACGTTGGAAAGTAGCACGGGCATTGCACAAACCAAAAGGCATTCTCCTAAAAGCAAATGTCCCATAGGGACAAATAAATGTGGTCTTTTCATGATCCTCAAAAGCAATGACAATTTGATTGTACCTCGAATATCCGTCAAGGAAACAATAATGAAAATAACTTGCAAGTCTATCAAGCATTTGATCTACAAAAGGAAGAGGAAAATGATCTTTTCTAGTAGCCTTATTCAACTTCCTATAGTCAATGCACACCCGCCATACTGTCACAGTTCTAGTGGCAATCATCTCATCTTTTTCATTATTCACAATAGTCACACCACCTTTCTTGGGTACTACTTGAACAGGACTTACCCATGAACGAGAGATCACATAAATGATTCCTATATTCAAAAGCTTGAGCGCTTCTTTCTTGACTACTTCTTTCATGGCGGGGTTAAGTTTCCTTTGGTGTTTCACTAAGGATTAAAGGTATCTTCCATCAAAATTCTTTGCATATAGACTGACAGACTAATACCTTTAAGATTCTCAATAGACCAACCAATGGCGGACTTATGATCTCTTAACACTCTCAACAATTTTTCTTCTTCCATAGAATTTAAATCAGAAGATATAATAACAAGAAAAGAAAACAAATCATCTAAGAATGCATATGTCAGGTGAGGAGGCAACACCTTTAATTCAAGAGCAGACTTCTCAACATTACTTATAACATGCAAAGGAGCTAGAGGCATTAGTTTATATATTTTAGTGCATATTAGCATGTTATCTAACCACTTAGCATACAAAGCAATTTCATCAAAGATAGTATCCATATTCTCAAAATCAAAATCTATTATACTTTGTTCTAAATAATCAGTAGCCAATATAACCTCAACATGCTCAGAAATATATGATCAATTATATCTATTGCATGGCAAGTACTGACCTCATCATGATGACTCAAGGACTTATCAATATTAAAGACAACATTCTCATCATTCACCCTTAGAGTCAACTTCCATTGTTGGACATCAATGATGGCCTTCCCAGTTGCTAGGAATGGGCGCCCAAGGATAATAGGAATCTCAGAGTCCTTCTCCATGTCCAAAACTAAAAAATCTGTCACACCCTACTTTTAAAAACCGATGCATTGAAGAGCCTATAAAGAAAAGAAGTAAAAGACCATGTTGGACGCATGGTCAGGACTAAGGTAACGCATGGTAAAGGTGGATGCATAGGAAGTAACCCGAGAGCTTGAAGGGAAAGAAGCGAAACTGATAACTTGTAGAAATACAAGTTATTATAGCCTTTTTCATAGATAAATAGAGTTTAAATAGAGAAGTATGCGGTAGTTGATGATAAATTCCATTAATAAATCTTCCTTTGCGTTATACTCTTGTATTTTGATGAAGATAATGATTTTACCACTTGTTGAGCCTAAAACGCATGTTTTAATGCAGACGATGCGTTGATGACTTATTAACGCAGGACGACACGTTAGCAATCTGTTCTTCATGGACGCATGATCTGAACGGAACGCAAACAACTTGACGACGCGTTAACAACAACTCAAGGCATAATTACGCGTTAGCAACCTACGACGCGTTGACATAGGCAAGACTATGCATGGACGCGTAGACAACCGTTACGGCAAGGCGCTGAGAATCAGATTGGAATCTTGAGAGATTGACGGATGATTGACAGACATGATTTGCGGCTTGAGTGGTGGATCTTAATTGGCCCAACAATCACGTAATCAGGCGAGATGGACGCAGTATCAATCTCGCCACCAATCAAGCAGATCTGCCATTAACTGCAATTTCAGCATCTATAAAAGGGCAGCTCTGTGAGATGAGAAAGGTTGTTGATTCTCGGAAGGACTCCATAAGTGATAGCAGAGTTCTCTCAGACTTCAGCCGGAGACAAATAGCTCGAGAGAGAAGAGTCTTCCTTTCCGCCGCACCACTTCACAGCAAATCATCACGTTTCCATCCGGGCGACTCAAGACATTGACGCCTTTCTCTGCTTTCTTTCTTACTGTTCTTGCTTGAATTTTAGATTTTTATCAAGGAATTGAACTTATCAAAATTTGTATCTCATTTTCATCAATATAATTATCTTCCATGTCTACTCACTTTTCTCAACTGTCCGCTTTATACTTTCAAACCATGAGTAACTAATCACTTAAGGGTCTAGGGTTGCGTTAGCATCTAACTAGGAACCACAGTGTAACTATTTTATCTTGTCAATTGCAAGCTTAATTCGATGCTTATATCCATCTGACAAATCGATATAAGTAGTAATAATCAGACTGCTCGAGAGGGTAAGTGATTGTGGAACTCAATTGACAAGGACCAAGTAGTGTTACCTGTCTATGGGGACAACCTTGGTAAGTGATTGTGGAACTCAATTGACAAGGACCAAGTAGTATTACCTGTCTATGGGGACAACCTTGGTTCTTAACACTCTCCTATGCGTTATAGATATATAACGCATAGCGGCTGACAACCGGGAGAAGAGTCGCAAGTATGAATAGAATACTACTGTGCGTTTCCGACGTTAGATGTTAATCAACCCGAACCCTTTTCTTTATCCATTCACACACATCTTAACTGAACTTGCTGTGTCGCATGCTTTCCATATTCCACAACTGTTAGTCTAGTGTACAAACAACTGCTTTCTTTAGATTAGAAACACAATTTCAAACAATTGTTGGTTACCGCTGTAACGCATGAAATCCAATTAAAACCAAATCAATATAATCCCTGTGTTCGACCTCGGACTCACCGACAACACCTATTACTTTACTTATACTTGGGTAAAAGAATAGGAAAACTTGACAAGACCAACGCATAAAAATAGAACGCATTGCATGATCAAAACATGACATGTTGAACGCATAACCACATACTTTATCACTTTGCGTTAGGCTAATTCACACATACAAATACGCACAATAAGTTTTTGGCACCATTATCGGGGATTATTCATTGATTTAATTATTTTCTTTGGATTATTGTGTTGCAGAATTCCTCATTCGACGGAGTATAGCAAGCTTCTCTTCTGTCAGAGGCTTCTAACAGTATATGAGTGAAGGGGATAACCAGACATTTGATATTGACCTTGAGATTGAGAGGACCTTCAGAAGAAGGATAAGACAGAACAAGCAAAGAAGGAGCAATCAGTCTACTGAAGAGAACATGGATGCTCAAAACAATCAACCTGAAGCTCCTCAAGCTGAGGTCAGGCAGAACGCAAATGCGCAAGAGCATGCAAACTATAATACAAATCTGATTCTCTTGGCGCATGATAGAAATCGCCCGATGAGGGAGTATGCGTCGCCAAATTTATATAATTTTGCACCGGGAATTCTACAACCAACCTTCGAGGGTAATGGAAGGTTCGAAATGAAACCAGTAATGTTGCAAATGCTGCAAGCCGTAGGGCAGTTTGGGGGTGCAACGGGTGAAGATCCACATGCACACCTGAAGAGTTTCTTGGAAATCTGTAGCGCATTTCCTATGGCTGGAGTACCGCAAGATAGCATTGGTGCGCCCTTTTAGTGTTAACCGCAAGTGTACGGGTCAAGTTATAATATAAAACGGTTAAGTCCGAGTATCGTTCCACTGGAGATCCAATTGGGAAGGTTTAAGTTACTTAGCTATTCTAGAATTGAATCAATTTTATTTGAGGATTGCAATTCAATTTTATGAGTTAGGGAAAAATAAAAATCAAGCAAAGAAAGTATCAAAGGGAGAAACACAAGAGTCAAAGAGAGTTATAGGGTTATGAATCCTTGTTTATTTCATCAAGCAAGATTATAGATTTCATGGATTTTATTGTAATTCATATGCCTAAGTCTAGAAACTTAATTCCAAGTTGTTTTCTCTCAAAGACAACTCTTCCTCATGCAACTCGATAGATTGTTAATCTATTAAAACCAATACAAAAATTACATGGCATTAAAACTAGTCTTTAGCAACTTTCATTGTCAACCTAACTACTCTCGTGATAGATTAACAACGATTCATTGTTATAGATCAAATTAAACATATAATTTCTCAATCATACATCTAACCTAACATATGAAGATGGCCAATCCTCAAAAATTAATCACAATAACAATGAAAAGCATACTTTATTTAAACAAAACCATGACTCTACAAAATTAACATGAATTCATAAATAATTCATCAAAACCCTAAAACTAAAGAGTTTAGCCACTCATAGCTTGAAGCAACATGTTTAAGCCAAAATAATCAAAGAAAGAGTGTAAAGAATAGGGAAACTCTACTGAAAAGAGGTTCTTGATTGAAGCAGCACCGTCACGAACTCCTTAGCTCTCACGTCGGACTTCGAAGGGCACCAAGACTATCTCGAACTCTTTTCCTCTTCCTTGCAACTAACTCACTCTTTGAACTCTCGGTTAATTCTCTCCTTTTTTTGTATCTTTTTTTAGGTCTGCAACTTTCTTGCTTTTCTTGATATTTCTCCCCCCTTTTGGCTGCTGAAAACCCCTCAATTTATAGAGTTTGGCCGCCAAAAATTTAACCTAAAATACAAAATTTTCGTTTAATTAACGCTGGCGCCGCGGCGCTGTCCCATAGCGCTGCGGTGCTAGGGTTGCGACCAAAAATAAGTTGCTCTCGGGTTTTAGCGCCGTCCCAGCGCCGCGACGCTGTCTTGCGTTCACCAAGGATGCGTCGAGGCAGCGCCATCTCGGCGCCGCGATGCTACTCTGCGTCCATGCTGATGCGTTTATGCTTCAGCGCCGCGGCAGCGCTGTCTCAGCGCCGCGGCGCTGCCCTACGTTCAACAAGGATGCGTTTTTCAGCTCTTTTTCGCCGTATTCTTGCTCGATTTTGATCTTTTAGTCGTTTCTTCTAATTTTCCTCGTTTTAACCTAAAAATCACTAGCAAACAAGTGAAATCTAGTATAAAACTCCCTTAATTTGAGGGAATATAAAGCACTTTTCAAGTGCTTATCAAGCATCAGACTGACGCTATTCCCATTTTCTCTCAGAGATGAGGCAAGACAATGGGCGTATTCATTTGAACCTGGTGAGATTACAACTTGGGGCAAAATGGTTGAAAAGTTCATGCAGAAATATTTTCCTCTGACGGTAAGTGCAAAGAGGCGACGAGACATTGTCACCTTCGAGCAAAAGGACTCGAAAACGCTTAGTGAAGCATGGGCCCGGTTTAAAAGGCTGCTAAGGAATTGTCCTCATAATGGTATCCCTGATTGTGTACAGATGGAAATTTTCTACGGAGGACTGAACAAAACATCACAATCAGTGGCTGACGCCTCTGCAGCAGGAGGGTTAATGGACAAGACTTACACACAAGCCAAAGAGATCCTCGACAGAATTTTGAGGAATACTGATGAATGGGTGGATGATGGATATGGATCCAGGTATATGGATAAAAGACGATCGCAAGCTGGAATGATTGAAACGAATGCGACTAGTAACCTTTCAGCTCAGATCGCTAACATGACATCCTTGCTACAATCAATTGCGTTGAACAACCAAGGTGGAATAGTTGCATCAATGGATGCAATGAACACGATGAATGCAACAGCATCTGTAAGCTATGTGCAATGCGGTGAGGGCCACTTGTATGATATGTGTCCCTACAACCCACTGTCTGTCTGCTATGTTCAGAACAACCCGTATTCCAAGACTTATAATCCGGGTTGGAGGAACCATCCTAACTTTGGATGGGGAGGAAACCAATCACAGACGCAGGGGGCTGGACAACAACCGCAGAGAAACAATAATCCCGTGTATAACCAAGGTGTTCAAGGGCATTAAGTACCACGAAACCAGTCAGCAAATTCATCATCATCATCCCTTGAAGCACTTATGCGTCAAACGATTACTCAAAATGAAGAAATGCGTAAGTCGCTTGAAGCGATGCTCCAAAATCAGATGGGTGAAATAAAAAGCCATGCCATTGCAATTCGAAATCTAGAACTTCAAGTGGGACAAATGGCAAGTGAGCGCAATACTAGACCCCAAGGAGCATTGCCTAGTAATACCGAAGCCCCACGAGGTAACGGTAAGGAACAATGTCAAGCTGTGACATTGAGGAGTGGGAAAGTTCTTCCCACTGAACAGCAAGAGCAGAGGATGCAAGGAAATCTGCAGCCTCAAATCACTCCACTACAAACTCCTGCAACATCTATCCATGAACCGCAATCTTCATCCACAACCACAACCTTTAAAGAACAAGAAAATGGAAAGGGGAGAGAAAAAGCAACGCAGGCAAACCCTGCGTCGGTATCTCAGAATGCCACTCCCCTTATGCGTCTGCCCTTTCCTCAACGCCTAAAGAAGAAGAATGATGAGGGTCAATTCAGAAAATTCCTGGACGTTCTCAAACAACTTCACATCAACATTCCGTTGGTGGAAGCACTAGAACAAATGCCGAGCTATGTCAAATTTCTGAAAGACATACTATCTAAGAAAAGGAGGCTCGGAGAGTTTGAGACAGTCGCATTGACGCGGGAATGCAGCGCATTATTCAAAAGCAATATACCCGCTAAAATGAAAGATTCAGGGAGCTTCACATTGCCCTGTTCGATAAGAGGAATGGACGTAGGCCAGGCACTATGCGACTTAGGGGCCAGCATAAATTTAATGCCACTGTCTATATTCAAGAAGTTGGGTATAGGGGAAGCACGGCCAACCACAGTCACACTTCAGCTCGCTGACCGTTCCATTAAGCATCCAGAAGGGAAAATTGAGGATGTTTTTGTAAAGGTGGATAAATTTATCTTCCCGGCCGACTTTATAATTCTGGATTATGAAGTTGACAGAGAGGTGCCCATCATCATGGGAAGACCTTTCTTAGCCACTGGACGCGCCCTGATTGACGTCTAGGAAGGGGAGCTAACCATTCGAGTGGATGACCAGCAGGTAAAATTTAATGTTTTTAATGCGTTGAAATATCCTGATGATTTTCATTCTTGCCAGATGATCGAAGAGATAATTGAAGAAAAGGCAAGCATCATCGACGCATGTGCGGAAAACGAAACATTGCTGGATGAACTGGATGAAGGAAGAGAGGCGGAAATAAGTATAATCTCCAACGCAAGCTTTGAACGCTTGGACTTAGGCAACAGAACCACGGAGAAAACAAAGCCATCCTTAGAAGAGCCACCAACCCTTGAGCTTAAGACATTGCCAACGCATCTAAAGTATGCATATCTAGGGGAAGAGAGCACGCTACCGGTCATCATATCCTCTGCGTTGACGACAGAATGTGAAAAGGCTTTGCTGGATATCCTAAAAAACCATATCAAAGCCATAGGATGGGCCTTAGCGGATATTAGAGGAATAAGCCCTTCATACTGCATGCACAAAATTCGGTTGGAAGAGGGCAAGGATGGTTCAGTTGAGAGGCAACGCAGGCTTAACCCCGCAATGAAGGAGGTTGTAAAGAAAGAGATCATCAAATGGCTCGATGCAGGGGTCATTTATCCAATCTCCGACAGCAGCTGGGTGAGCCCAGTTCAGTGTGTATCGAAGAAAGGGGGGATGACAGTGATCATGAATAGTAAGAATGAATTAATTCCAACACGAACGGTCACTGGCTGGTGCATCTATATGGATTACCGCAAGCTGAATGCGGCAACAAAGAAGGACCACTTTCCACTGCCATTCATCGACCAGATGCTAGATAGACTGGCAGGTAATGAATTTTTCTGCTTCCTGGACGGATATTCCGGCTATAACTAGATCATGATAGCTCCAGAAGATCAAGAGAAGACGACGTTCACGTGCCCATATGGTACCTTTGCGTTCAGACGCATGCCATTCGAGCTATGTAACGCACCAGGGACGTTCCAAAGGTGCATGATGGCAATATTTTCTGACTATTTGGAACAGTCAGTAGAGGTGTTTATGGACGACTTCTCAGTATTTGGGAAATCATATGATGAATGCTTGACCAATCTAGAACGAGTGCTAAAGCGATGCGAAGACACAAATCTGGTCCTCAACTGGGAAAAATGCCATTTTATGGTTACTGAGGGTATTGTGTTGGGGCATAAAATCTCAAAGGTTGGATTGGAAGTGGATCAGGCAAAGATAGATGCGATAGCAAAACTCCCAGCCCCTACAAATGTTAAGACTTTGCGAAGTTTCCTAGGCCATGCGGGCTTCTATAGAAGATTCATTAAGGGATTCTCGCAAGTAGCGAAACCACTGAGCGAGCTGCTGGAAGTCAACAGGGAATTTAATTTCGACGGTAAATGCCTAAATGCATTCGAGTCTCTAAGGCAAGCTCTGATTTCAGCACCTATTTTAGTTGCACCGGACTGGTCTCTCCCATTTGGATTAATATGTGACGCAAGTAACCATGCGGTGGGAGCAGTATTGGGGCAAAGAAAAGAGAAAATTATGCACCTGATCTATTATGCGAGTAAAACGTTGAATTCGTCTTAGGAGAACTACACTTACTGAGAAAGAAATGTTAGCCATAGTCTTTGCGGTTGACAAATTTAGAGCATACTTGATAGGGTCAAAGGTGACCATTTATAGTGATCATTCTGCGATCAAGTATTTGATGGCGAAAAAGGACGCAAAGCCTAGACTTATCCGTTGGGTTTTGCTGTTGCAAGAATTCGATTTGGAGATTAAAGATAGAAAGGGAACCGAGAATCAGGTTGCGGACCACCTATCTCGGTTGGAAAATAGAGAGGTCCAGGAGAGTTTGAGTGATATAGAGGAACGATTCCCAGCCGAGCATGTCATGAACGCAGAGAGTCAGGAACCGTGGTACGCAGACATAGTAAACTACCTGGTCTGCAACCAATGGCCTGAAGAATTTAACGCTCAACAAAAGAAAAAGCTCCGACATGAAAGTAAGTTCTATTGCTGGGATGAGCCATATCTATACAGACTTGGCCCTGACCACATACTGCGTCGATGCATTCCAGAATATGAAACGCATAGCATCCAGAGAAGCTGTCATGAAGCACCTTACGGAGGACACTTTGGAGGGCAGAGAACAGCTGCAAAGGTGTTGCAAAGTGGGTATTTCTGGCCCACATTATTCAAAGACGCAAGGGCATATGCGGTAGCTTGCGATCGTTGTCAGAGAACAGGCAACATTTCCAACCGGAATGAGATGCCTCTGAATTCAATGCTAGAAGTTGAGTTGTTCGACATAGGGGGAATCGACTTCATGGGACCATTCCCTCCTTCTTGCGGCAACCAATATATCTTAGTAGCGGTCGACTACGTATCAAAGTGGGTAGAAGCAGCAGCCTGTGCAAAGAATGACGCAAACACAGTGTCCAAGTTCCTAAAGAAACAAATCTTCTCTCGATTTGGGACACCAAGGGCGATAATTAGTGATGAAGGTACGCATTTTATAAATCGCATAATCACTAATTTACTGACTAAGTTTAATGTCTCGCACAGGGTAGCAACTGCCTATCACCCACAGACAAACGGCCAAACTGAAATAACAAACCGGGAGATCAAGTCTATACTTGAAAAGGTCGTGAGCACATCAAGAAAGGACTGGACGGAGAGATTAGATGAAGCTCTATGGGTCTACAGAACGGCGTTAAAAACACCGATAAGCATGTCACCCTATGCGTTGGTGTTTGGGAAAGCATGCCATCTCCCACTTGAGCTGGAGCACAAGGCCATCTGGGCCATGAAGAAGCTCAATTTAGACCAGGAGGCAAGTGGAGAAGCCAGAAAACTTCAACTAAACGAACTTCTGAAGTGGAGGCATTCAGCTTACGAAAACGCAAAGCTGTACAAAGAAAGGACCAAGAAATGGCACGACAAGAACATTAGTAAGAAAACTCTATACGTCGGCCAGAAGGTCCTGTTATTTAATTTAAGGTTGCGTTTGTTCCCAGGTAAGCTGAAGTCTCGATGGTCGGGTCCATTCATAATCAAGGAAGTGTTCCCGCATGGTGCGGTCATGCTGACAAATGAAAACAGAACCACATCCTTCAAGGTCAATGGACAAAGGGTAAAGCCCTACCACATTGGAGAGTTCGAAATTAACAAGACCTCCATTGACCTACGCGAGTGTAAAGACTGAGCTTGCGTCGAAAGGTCCCTGCGTTGCCGAATGCCTACATTTCCAGGGACGCTTTCTTTTACCCTTGCTTTATTTTTATTTGAATCCGTTATAGTATTTTATTTTAATTTATTGTATTTTGTTTTCTTGCTTATGTTTCTATTTTGTTTTTAGCATGTATTGATTTTTTTTTAAGTTCAGTTTATAAATGTAAATGAGATAAGCATGAAAGTAGGAATCGAGTTTTTGAACAATCTGATTTCATCGCATAATCCATTATTCATGCATGCGTCCAACGCATAAGTAAACTATGCGTTCATCGATAAACGATTTCTGTGTTTATCGAATTAAGGTTAAAGGAAAGGTTAGAGCCATACATATTTAGTCAAATGCATCATACTTAACTTATAACGCATAATCTAACCTGAGAACCAGACGGTCATCAGTATGCGTATATCATTAGTTAACTGCGTTTAGATAGAGCACTAGGTGAAACGTAGATGTCTTCTCAGCCTACGCGTCTTTCCTAGAAAAAACACTCAAGTGCCAAAAACACTCAAGTGCTCTGTGTGCGTCAATTAGCCGCCCATTAGACGTGATGGGTGTGCGGCTCAATGAAATTTTCCTTGATCAGTGGGATTTCGGATATCACGTATCCGCATTAATTACCGACGGCTAAATTAGTCCTTTATAAACGCGATTCGATTTTTCATTTTCCATTTTCGAAACCTTTCATCTTTCTTAAACCCCCGACGATCTGTGTTCTCGCTGAAATCATATGTCTAACCAGCCCAACCCACAAAATCAAGAAAACCTCGCCGGAAACAGTTCCCCAAGACCTTCTTCATCATCTAGACCAAACCCTCGATTTCCATTTTTCTCTCCACCTACATTTTATCCTTCCAGACCTATGAGGCCTTTTGCTTCTCCGGTCAGACCAAGAAATCCAAACCCTAACCCACCGTTTATCCCTAACTTCTCCGCGTCCAGAATCCGGGCCACTGCCCAAAGACCACCCATCTACCCATTTTTCCGGCCATTCGCCAAAGCCCCTACCCGTCCACCAGTAGTCTACGACTCCGACGACTGTGTGGAAATTTTAAACATCCGCCCTTTGAGCCAAATCAACCCAATCCCTACCCCAAAACCTAAAAGCCGGGTCAAGTCTTGCATTTCACGGCCCAGGATGAAAAACATGAAGGAGTTTTCTGCCGCAAACTACAATGTAGGAAGCCAACGGTTAAGCGCAGAGAACTCCGAGGCTGAGCAACCGGTTCCTGGAAAGGTACGCGATGAAGCCAGCACACTGCACGGTAGCAGTGAGGTGCGCCGAAGGGAAGAAAGGGATGTATTCGGCGACATCTTGGAGAGGATAGCTCAAGAAGAAAGGGAGGCGAAGGGTCTGGAGGATGACGGGGAGGTCAACCAACCCTTGCTTCTATCTTGTCCACCAAGCACGAGAGGGACGGAGGAAATGGGAAGAGGAGAAGAAGAAGAGGTATCTGTCACCGTGGGGGAAGTAAACTCAGCAAAATCCCCAGATGAGTGGAAAGCTCAAATTCTGAGCGGACTGCGTGACCCGATGGACGCAACCGTCTCAGATGCTAGAAGGGAATCACCCTCGCCGGTAAAGGAGGTCCAGAGTCAATTGAAAGAGACTCAGGAGGGTGAACAGAGTGGAGGAGATAAGGAAGGAGAGGCTGCCTACAACAAGGAGGACGTAGGCGAGCCAAGAGAAATGCAAGAGTCTGTCCCTGCGTCGATTAGTCCTGAGGAGATGACATTGGACTCCAATGAAGGACCAATAAGAAAAGTTGTGATGGCCGCAGAGGCCAAGAGGAAAAGAGTTGAGGAAGAGGAGGAGGTACCCTTGTTGAGGAAGAAACGAAGGGTATCACCGAAGATTGCCGAGGATGAAGAGCCCAAAAGCACAGACCAAGGAGACAGACCTGAGTCTCCAATTGCGGCCATATCCTTTGATCGGCTGGCAGAGAAAGAGAGGAAGAAGGGGCCAAGTTGAGAAAGGAGCTCAGGGCCCTGAGAAAAGGAGTTGAAAAAATTGCCAAAGACGCATTGTCTGGCAAGAAGGCGCGCAGGGAAGTACGGCCTCAAGAAGTCGGGGAGACGCAAGGCCTTCCTGATCCTCAAATAGAAGAAGCCGCATTGACACTTGAAGAGGAAATGAGGGAAGAAGAAAGAATAGAACGAGTAGCCGCAGAGCTTGAAAGAGAGCTACAAATTGAAGAAGATGAAGAGCTGGCTGCGAGAATAAGAGCCCAAGAGGAAGAGGAGGGCAGGAAGAAAAAGAAAAAGAAAAGTAGGAAGGAACGCATCGGGGAGGATGCGGGGGAAGAACAAGGTGTGAGCACCTTGGAGAAGAAGAAGAGGAAAGAAAAGGAGGTGTCAGTCACCAACCTCCCAAGCATGCATACTGAGAAACGCAAAGGGAAAGAAAAGGTGACTGAAGAACCAGTCATAGTGGCCGAGAGCAAAAAGAGAACCGTAAATGCGATTCCAGCTAAGGCCAAAGGAAAAGAGAAAGTGGTCGATGCGTCGCCACAACAGAAGGAAGGAAAAGGGAGACGCAAGGCGTTCCCGGACTTGATGATCGAGGTGGGATTTTTCCCTGAAGACGCCCCAGTGCCGCCATACATCACCGAAATAATTGACCACCACGGCTGGAGAAACTTCTGTACCAGCACTCCTTGGGTCCAACCTGAAGTAGTCCGAGATTTTTATAACTGACGCATAGACGAAGAGGAGGACGTGGTGGTGGTGGATGAAATTGAAGTCCCATTCAACGCAAGGGAAATCAACGCTATATATGAGTTGAGGGACAACCCGGATGCGGAAGAAAATAAGATCATAGAATCAACTCCAACGGAGTTAATGGAGGACGCAATCCGGGTAATGGCGAAGCCAGGGGCTAAGTGGGATGTGTCACCCACAGGTATAAAAACGTCATCAGCAAGCAGCCTAACACCAGAGGCAAACCTGTGGGTGTATTTGGTGAAGAAGCGGCTGATCCCTACAACGCATGACAAGACAATGTCAAGGGATCGGGTGATGGCAACATACTGCATTATGCGTCGCATCACCCTTGATGTTGGACGCATAATTGCCGCACAGATAAGAGGGGTGTTCAGCAAGCCAAGGGGCCAACTCTTTTTCCCCGCTCTTATCATGAACTTATACGGCAATGCTTCCATCGGAGGGCCAACGAAAGTGTTAGACGCAGAAAAGATGATTGAAGTTAATGGCGTAATCGCCAACAAGACTCTGCGTCGGTTGATGAGAGGATCGCAGTATCTGCCAGAGCCTACCAAGGCCACAAAAAGACCTCATCAACCAGTTCCGCCTCCAAAGCCGCAACCGCAGAAGAAGGGGAAGCCGTCCAAGTTGAAGGCCGTGGCAAGTCCTGATGCCATCATTCGACCTTCCCCAACCTCAAGCCCTTCACCCCTACTTCCAAAAACCAGAAGGGAACCAACTCCACCTCCACCTCCTCTTGAGACGCATCGCCCTAAGCCACCTCCACCTCCTCAGAAAACGCATCGCCCTAAACATCCAAAACCCCGACCTTCCACAAAACCCTCTGCCCCAATAAAAGTTGATGACTCACACTTGGAGGATTCTGGCGCGACTTTTATACGTCCATCATCCCTTGCGTTTGACGAAACTCCATCCACTCCCCTGCGTCAACCAAACCCGCCTCCCCCACCTCAGCCAAAACAGCCTACCCCACCAACGCAACCTCAACCGCAAGAAGGCCCACTTGACCTTGAATGGGAGACAGTGCAAACATATCTGCAGCAAGCGATATTGCGTCCTATGATGCACTCATTAAATATGTTAGCACGCCGGCAGACGGAGCAGTTTCAATTCACTTTAAATTATGTTCACCAACTGGTCTCCATTCGTCCGGAAATCCCGCCCCCTGATATTCCAGAACGCCTCCAACAGCCTCTTGTTTTCCCAGTGCCGCAACGCCCTGCATCTGAGCAGCAACGCAGACCTGATGAAGACGAGACTGATGGTTGAAAAGTTTAGGGGTGTAATCAAGAGTTGTAATTTTCTTGCAATTTTGTATCTTCACATTCAATTGTATGCGTTGGTGAAAATCATATTAATAGAATGCATATTTTCTTCATCGCATGGATCTTTAACTTCCTCTTTGCGCCCTTGTTATAAATTTATTCTAAGTACATTTAATTAGTCTTAACTTTTATCTTTGCGTTGAAAAGTTGGTCCCTGTGATGATAATCATGCTTACACTTTTTGTAAACTCTTTAAGTTAGATTACTTTCAATGCGTCTGCATACTATTCCTTAGAAACACAAACCTACTTTGAATGTATGCAAGCAGCCAATTCAAACCTCTTTTACAAAATTTTGCAACTTAGTCTTTGTTTACAATTTAAGCAATGAGGACCTTGCTACTCTCAAGTTTGGGGGTGGAAGAGATTTGAACTGTCAAAGATAAAAGTATGAGGAACTTAGTTCAATCATGTCTAAAAAAAAAAAAAAAAAAAAAAAAAAAAAAAAAAAAAAAATTATTCTTTGAAACGCAAAACTCCGCTGGTAAGACTAATATATTTATCTTGTTAAGAGTTTAGCTGAAAACGACACCTGCTCGTAGTTGGCCACCTCCATGCACCCCATAGTTGGTGTGTCAAAACGAAGGTGGGTAATCGTATTCAGCAACGCATAGATAAATAACAAACTCCAATGTCTAATGAGAAAACCGAGCTTAGATAAGAGTTTAGTCGAGAAGGGCACTTGCTCGTAGTTGGCTGCCTTCATGCACCCCATCGTTTGTATGTCAGAACGAAGGTGGGTAACCCTACTCGACGCATACTTAATAACCATACAATAAAACCAATGAAAGAAAAAGGAACTTTATATCTTCATCTTTTCAGACTCAGTGTTAAAAGAAGAAACAAAATTTTGTGAATAATGAGTTAAAGAGTTTTGAAAGGAAAGCTTGTCGCATACAAATTAGACCCGTCCTAAAGAAAAGAATATAGAGGTAGAGAAATAATATAACTAACGGGTAGCTGATTGAGTATAGCATTCTGAGAGACTAGTCAATGCGTTGAGAAAATGTTTAGGATAATTGAAGTTTCTTAGATAGAAGTTATGCTTGAAGACAAGCATTTATGTAAGTTTGGAGGTGTGATAACTTGTAGAAATACAAGTTATTATAGCCTTTTTCATAGATAAATAGAGTTTAAATAGAGAAGCATGCGGTAGTTGATGATAAATTCCATTAATAAATCTTCCTTTGCGTTATACTCTTGTATTTTGATGAAGATAATGATTTTACCACTTGTTGAGCCTAAAACGCATGTTCTAACGCAGGAATGCAGTCGATGCGCTGATGACTTATTAACGCAGGACGACACGTTAGCAATCTGTTCTTCATGGACGCATGATCTGAACGGAACGTAAACAACCTGACGACGCGTTAACAACAACAAAGGCATAACTAAGCGTTAGCAACCTACGACGCGTTGACATAGGCCAAACTATGCATGGACGCGTAGACAACCGTTACGGCAAGGCGCTGAGAATCAGATCGGAATCTTGAGAGATTGACGGATGATTGACAGACATGATTTGCGGCTTGAGTGGTGGATCTTAATTAGCCCGACAATCACGCAATCAGGCGAGATGGACGCAGTATCAATCTCGCCACCAATCAAGCAGATCTGCCATTAACTGCAATTTCAGCATCTATAAAAGGGCAGCTCTATGAGATGAGAAAGGTTGTTGATTCTCAGAAGGACTCCATAAATGACAGCAGAGTTCTCTCAGACTTCAGCCGGAGACAAATAGCTCGAGAGAGAAGAGTCTTCCTTTCCGCCACACCACTTCACAGCAAATCATCACACTTCCATCTGGGCGACTCAAGACATTAACGCCTTTCCCTGCTTTCTTTCTTACTGTTCTTGCTTGAATTTTAGATTTGTATCAAGGAATTGAACTTATCAAAATTTGTATCTCATTTTCATCAATATAATTATCTTTCATGTCTACTCACTTTTCTCAACTGTCCGCTTTATACTTTCAAACCATGAGTAACTAATCACTCAAGGGTCTAGGGTTGCGTTAGCATCTAACTAGGAACCACAGTGTAACTATTTTATCTTGTCAATTGCAAGCTTAATTCGATGCTTATATCCATCTGACAAATCGATATAAGTAGTAATAATCAGACTGCTCGAGAGGGTAAGTGATTGTGGAACTCAATTGACAAGGACGAAGTAGTGTTACCTGTCTATGGGGACAACCTTGGTTCTTAACACTCTCCTATACGTTATAGACATATAACGCATAGCGGCTGACAACCGGGAAAAGAGTCGCAAGTATGAATAGAATACTACTGTGCATTTCCGACGTTAGATGTTAATCAACCCGAACCCTTTTCTTTATCCATTCACACACATCTTAGCTGAACTTGCTATGTCGCATGCTTTCCATATTTCACAACTGTTAGTCTAGTGTACAAACAACTGCTTTCTTTAGATTAGAAACACAATTTCAAACAGTTGTTGGTTACCGCTGTAACGCATGAAATCCAATTAAAACCAAATCAATATAATCCATGTGTTCGACCTCGGACTCACCGAGAACACCTATTACTTTACTTATACTTGGGTAAAAGAATAGGAAAACTTGACAAGACCAACGCATAATAATAGAACGCATTGCATGATCAAAACATGACATGTTGAACGCATAACCACATACTTTAGTACTTTGCGTTAGGCTAATTCACACATACAAATACGCACAACAGAAACGCATAGGAGGTAGTTATGAAGAAGATGTAAGCATTGGTTTAAGTAGGACATATGAGTAGGGATTAAAGTTGAATAGTGATGCGTTGAAAGGAAATCTAAAAGAAGGATAAAACGCATAAGGTAGAATTGAGGAAAGAGGCTATAATAATTTAAGGGTAAACCACTAGCCGAATGTTTATCACTCAAGAGAAGGGTTTGTAGTTAAGATATGGATATAAGGAAAGAAGTGATGGACGCATACTAATTTATCATCAGAGAAATATTTTAGTACAAGGAAAAGGTTAAATGAATAACCTTGGGTTACAAGCATAAGAACACATAGAGGGATAATCAAGGAATCCTCCAGGATAGGAGAAAGATCATGGATGCATGATAGTATGCGGTTCAGGTAGACGCATGGTATGATGCGGTAAGGTACAAACGCATAGTACTGTGCGTTTGAGACATTGACGCCTAGTAGTATGTGGTGGAGAAACGAGTTCAAAGGTAGTATGGCCGAAAGTAAGGAAAATAAGAAATGAGGCTAAAACTTTAAAGGAAATTCAATGGACGCATAGGGGCATTATGTTGAATGAATAGTTTGTTTATTGGAATATGTTGGACGCATAAGATAAACTTATAAAGGCTAGGTGGCTTCATATAGACTTGAAACCTTATCAGTAGGAGGTGTTAGAAGGCATGTTAAGTGTTTCATGCAAGGTGACGCTTGGATTAATGCATGGTTAGTTAAGCATGCAGCGTGACATGTGGCAAACAAGTGGCAAAAAAAGAGAAGAAGTGGGATGACAAGCCCTCTATAAATAGGACCTTGAGGGAAAAGGAGCGATTGATGATTCTAAAGTGAGAATTCTTGAGAGAAAGGGGAGAAAGAAGGCAGAACGAAGGAATTATTGCGTCCGTAGTAGAAGTCTGCGGCCAAGGGAGAAGATATTCTTGACAACTTAGCGATCTTATGTTAAAGAAGTTGTCTTGCGTCTAAGGGGTCAGCCTTGCGTTTAAGACGAACTCAACGTTCAAGGTGAACGCCACGTCCAAAGATAGGCTCTGCGTTCAAGTTGGACCTTGCGTCCAAGAGAGGTCGACGCATCCAAAAGAGAAGTAAGAAGAGTTAGGCTGCACCTTGCGTTAGTTATCAACCTTGCGTTCAAGGGCAGGGTTGCGTCCAACCGAGCTGACAGAGGAAAATAAGCCTTGCGTTCCAGAGTTAGAACGCTGCGTCCAAGAAGCTCGAGAAAGAGAAAATAGAGGGAAGGAAGAGGAACTATTCTTGAGCAAGTACAATGTGAGTAACACCTACGTTTTTCAAAAATATAAATGAGTTCTTTATAGTTAATATCGTTTGTTTTATGAATATGATTTCATGAGTTTTCAACAAATAGTGCATGCGTTTTTATTTGAAAAGCATTTGAGTATGCTGATTATTTGTTATAAGTTTATAAAACGCATAGTGATTGATAATATGTGATTTCATGATTTTACTGAAAGGCATGATGTTTGATGTCATACGATTTCATGAAAGATTTGGAAATAATCTTATTGAAAGGCATGCTATTAATATTAAAGCTTGAACTTGAGTTTACTGGAAGCATGCTGTTTTGATATTATATGATTTTATTTGGAAACGATTAACTTATGAGTTTATGATATGATGTTTCCAAAACATATTTTGTGTATTTTATAGAACTTTGAAAAGGCACCTGAGGCTCAGGGACTTGGAGAAGGCCAAAGGGTAGCCGGGATATAGAAAAAGGTACCCAATGCTGAGGGACTCGTAGAAGGCAAATGGGTAACCTGGATATGAAAATAGGACCCCAATGCTCAGGGACTTGGAGAAGGCATTGTGGGCGGTCCAGATTATAATACCTATGTGCACATAGAGGAATATACGACGTTGAGGTGTTGAGATTACTCCACACAGCTAAGGATAATCGACGTTGAGTAGCGTAAAGCATCGCTCCGCCTCAACTAGGGAAAAATAATTTTTGAATGAATGAGATTTTTGAATATTTACTCCAAAACAGATATGCATGATTTAACAATGGTTTTGAGCATATTTTAATATGATTTGAATTGTTATATTTTATGCGAGTTTGGAATGTTTATATTATGACCAGTTTTACAGTTATAAGTAAGATGTTTTCAAAAACCGTTACTCACTAAGCTGTTAGCTCACCCTTTTATATGTTTTCCATTTTTCAGGTAGCATTACAGTTCCCGTTGCCGATCAAAGTCGAGGTTTGTCAAGAGTGAGTTAATGGTATCACCGTCCTAGAAAGGGTAGTTAAATGGATTATAAGTAAGTTTGACAGTGGAAATTGACCGGGAAGTGGATGACTGCTGTCCTCACGCTCCGTCTCGGGCTACGAGAGGGTAGTTCGGGATGGGGTGTGACAAAATCTGTAGGCAAGATAAATTTGTCAACTTTAACTAACATATCCTCAACAATACCTCTAAGATAGGCCAAAGGATTTATCAGCTAGTTGCAAGGTGATAGTGGTAGATGATGCGCACTTTAAGTGTTAACCGCAAGTGTACGGGTCAAGTTATAATATAAGACGGTGAAGTCTTAATATCGTTCTACTGAGGATCCAATTGTGAAGGTTCAAGTTACTTAGCTATTATAGAATCGAATCAATTTTATTTGAGGATTGGAATTCAAGTTGTGAATTTTGGAAAATATAAACTAAATATGGAAAGCAATAAAGTAAGAAACACAAGAGTCAAAGAGAGTTCTAAGGTAATAAATCCTTGTTTATTTCATCATGCAATATTCTAGGGTTCATGGATTTTATTGTAATTCATATGCCTAAGTCTAGAAACTCAATTCCAAGTTATTTTTTCTAAAAAACAATCTTTTCTCATGCAACTCAATTGATTACTAATCTCTTGAAACCAATACATATTACATGTCATTAAGATTAGTCTTTAGCAACTTTCATTGTTAACCTAACTGTTCCCATGATAGATTAACAACAATTCATTATTATAGATCTAGTTAGATATATAATCTCTCAACTATACATCTAACCTAACATTTGAAGATGGTCAATCTACAAGAATTAAGCACAATAACAATGAAAAGCATAATCATTACAACAAAACCATGAATATTCTACAATATCAACATAACTTCATAAACAATTCATCAATACCCTAAAATTAAGAGTTTAGCCACTCATAGCTTGAAGCAACATGTTCATAAACAAATTAAGCATAGAAAGAGAGTAAAGAAAAGCAAACTCTACTAGGAAGAAACCCTTGATTGAGAAGGAACCGTTAAGATGTCCTTTGGTCTTCACGACGGAACTCGAACGACACCAAGACTCTTTCTTCAACTCTTCTCTCTTGCTTGCAACAAACTCACTCTTTGAGACTTTTTTAGTGTGTTTCTTGATGTGTATTTCGTGTGTAGATTCGTGCTCTGTAAATTGTTGATTAGGGCTGTTGGAAACCCTCCAATTTATAGAGTTGGTCGCCCAAAAATCTTTCCAAAAATACAACTTTTTCATTTAAGGAAAACTGGTGCCGCGGCGCTGCCTGATATGGAAGGACGGCGCCGAGGTGCTGTAGGATGGCGTCGCGATGCTGCCATCGTGTTGAAGGAAACCTCGCTCTTGGGAAACAGCGCTGCGGCGCTGCCTTGTTTTGGCAAATTTGTGGTTTTTCTTCTCTTTTTCACTGTATTCTGGCTCGATTTTGATCTTTTGGTCTTATTTTCTAATTTTCTTCATTTTGACCTGAAAACCACTAGCAAATGAGTGAAATCTAATATAAACTCCCTTAATTTGAGAGAATATAAAGCATTTTTCAAGCGCTTTTCAGTAGGTTGCACTTCTCCAATGTCAAGCTTCCTGTAGACAGATAGAGGCATTAAATTAATAGAAGCACCAAGATCACAAAGAGCTCTAGTAACATTTAAAGACCCAATAGTTTAAGGTATAGTAAAACTCCCTGGATCTTTAAGTTTTTGTGGTAGCTTCTTTTGCAGCACATCACTGCACTCTTCTATCATGCTAATCATCTCATATTGCCTAAACGTCTTCTTTTTAGACAAGACATTTTTCATAAATTTAGGATAGTTGGGCATTTTGCTCTAATGCCTCAGCAAATGGGATATTAATATGAAGCTTCTTGAATAATTCTATGAACTTAGCAAATTGGGAGTCTATTTCTTTCTTTCTAAAATGTTGAGGATAGGGCAAAGTGTTAGGTACAAAAGGTAGAGGGTTAGATGACTTACTTGAAGATGTCGACTCCTTTACCTTTTCCTCTTTTTCTAAGACCTCCTTGGGTTAATCTTCTATGATAGGCTCATGGATGGTCTCATCTACCTCTTACTCCTCATCCTCATCATCGATCAAAGGAGTGGACAACTTTTTTCCACTCCTCAAAGTCACAACCTTGCATTCCTCCTTTGGATTTCTTCGGGGTAACTAGGAAACTTGCCTTTTTGCATTGTTGGAAGAGAAGTGGCTATTTGACTAATTTGTACCTTAATATTGTGAATCCTTGCCATGACTTTGTATTGTGCTTTCTAATGCGGTGGTCCTTTCTCTTAACTCTTTTATGAACTCCACCATTAAGTCTTCTAGGTCGAACTTCTTCTTGGTGTGGGATAGATCTACATTAGAAAAACCAGGAAGACCTTGCAAAACATTCCTATTGTTAGCATAAGAAAAGTTTTCATAGTTCCTCAAGTTAGGATGGTAATGAGTTGGAAGTTATTGTTGGTGACCTCTATAATGTCCTCTATCAACATAACTAGTCGTCTCATTGTTTCCTTGTTTCAACTCATTTTGTGTAGACATCTCCGACGCCATGGCGGCAAGGGATGCTATGGATAGTGGACTTACTTGAGCTTGGCCCTCTGTAGTCAATTTAGAAAGAGCATTAGTAAGGGAAGTCATTTGTGCTTTAAGAGAGTTTACCTCATCCACCTCATACATTTCAGCGGCCTTTAGGATGATTGGAGAAGACTGTTCACATGGTCAATAGTAAGATGTAGTGGCCAAGTCTTCTAGTATGGTATAGGCCTCTTGAGCATTCATAGAGAAAATTGACCCTTCGGCGGTAGCATCTAGAATGGATTTTGTTGAACTTGACAACCCATTGTAGAATAGTTGAATTTGCAACCAATCCGGGTAGCCATGTTGAAGACACCAACTCAAAAGATCCTTATACCTTTCCTAAGCCTCATATAATTGTTCATCCTCAAGTTGGTGGAATGTGTCAATCTCCGTTCTTAGCCTTTAGGACTTAGCCGGTGGAAAATATTTGTTCAAGAAAGCTTGAGCCAAGATCTCCCACGTAGTGATACTATCCGGAAGTATGGTTTTCAATCAATCCTTTGCTCGGTCCTGTAAAGAGAAAGGGAAGAATCTTAGTTTAATAGCATCGTTAGAAACACCATTCATCTTTACCGTTCTGCATATCTCTAAGAAAGATTGTAAGTGCTTTTGAGGATCTTCATTTATTCTTCCTCTAAAGGCAAGCTCTCTAGCCATTTGAATCTACCCTAGTTTTAGCTCAAAGTTGTGGACATTGATGGGCATGTTCATGATGTCGGGTTGATTTACCGGTAATTTCGGTTGAAAGTAATCTTGAATTGCCTTAGGTATCTCCTTTGCCATCTCCTCGGTGGGATTGTGTTGAACCCTTAGATTTCTTCTAAACGTCCTATTAATCTTGGGATCAAGAGGGAGAAGGTTAGTATTTTCACGAGCCATAAACCAACAAAATTAGCAACCAAAATAATATACACCTCAAAATAACATCTATCAATTTTTATGAATATTAAGCAATAAAAACCGTTCTTTGGATCCCCAGCAACGATGCCAAAAATTTGATACACACTTTCCATGTTATCGCAAGTGTACCAGTCGAGTTATGATATAAGATGGTTAAGTCCGAATATCGTTCCACTGAGGATCCAATTGTGAAGGTTTAAGTTACTTAACTATTCTAGACTTAAATCAGTTTTAATTGAGGATTCGAATTCAAGTTGTGATTTAAGAAAAACTAAAAAGGAAAGTAAGTAAATGAGAAACACAAGAGTCAAAGAGAGTTCTAGGGTATTAAATCCTTGTTCAATTCATTATGCAACATTCTAGGGTTCATGGATTTTATTGCAATTCATATGCTTAAATCTAGAAACATAAATCCAAGTTATTTTTTGTCAAAAACAACCTCTTCTCATGCAACCTAATTGATTACTAATATCTTGAAACCAATATAAGTTACATGGCATTAGAAGTAATCCTTGACAACTTTCATTGTTAACCTAACTATTCACATGATAGATTAACAACATTTCATTGTTATAGATCCAATTAGACATACAATTATTTCAATCATACATTTAATCTAACATTCAATCATGGCCAATCAACAAGAATTAAGCACAATAACAATGAAAAGCCTATTCATTACAACAAAACCATGAAGAGTCTACAATATCAACATAACTTCATAAACAATTCATCAATACCCTAAAACTAAAGAGTTTAGCCACTTATAGCTTGAGGCAACATGTTCACAAAAAAATTCAGCATAGAAAGAGTGTAAAGAAAGAAAAACTCTATTGTAAGAAGCTCTTGATTGAGGAGGAACCGTCAAGATTTCCTTAGTCTTCACGTTGGGAACTCGAACATCACCAAACTCTCTCTCAAACTCTTTTCTCTCTTCCTTGCAGCCAACTCACTTTTTGAGGCTTTGTATTGTGTTGTTCTCTATTTCTCTCTTTTCTCTTGTATTTAGGGTTGCTGGAAACCCTCCAATTTAAAGAGTTGGCCTCCCAAAATTCTTTACAAAATTGTTGATTTTTCAAATAAGGAAAGTTGGCGCCGTGACGCTGGTCAATGGCACCACTGCGCTGACCAACATAAAATGGTGGCGCTGTCGCGCTGTGAGATGGCACCTTCACGTCGCGGCTGCTGCACTATGGTTGACTGATGCTCTAAAAAAAAATCATCGTGGCAGCACTGAGCTGGCGACGCGCGCTGCCTTGTTTTTGGCAATTTTGTGATTCTTTCCTCTTTTTCACTTGATTGTGGGTCGGTTTAGTTCTTTTGACTTTCGATTTTTGTTTTTTTTATATTAACTTGAAAACCACTAACAAATAGGTGAAATATAATATAAACTCTCTTAATTTAAGAGAATAAAAAAACACTTTTCAAGCGCTTTTCAACGATGGGCCCTTCTAAGTAGTCTAGTGGATAGGTCAAGCAGCCTATCATTTGAAATTGCCAGATCAACTAAAGATCAACTCGAGTTTTCATGTAAGCTTCCTCAAACTGTTCTACCAGGACCTGTTGAACATCGATCGCCAACAAGCGAAGCGAGCCCCCGCAATCATCCAGAAACAATTTGACAAACAGGTCGAGACAATCCTGGACCACCAAACCATATGGATGAGTAAAAAGAACAGACGAACAAATTATCTGGTAAAGTGGAAGAAAACTCATAGAAGGGGTAGGAATACTGGAAGTAGATGGAGTCGACGAGGATGTCGGCTAGCTTAAGCGGGGAGGTTTATCACAACCTTAGTTCTTGAGTAGGGCGAGGTTGGCGTGGGCCTTGCACCTACCGACACCATGATAACACATGGGCAGCGCACATTTGTGAAGAGCAAGGCATGCAGCAAACTGACAAGAGGTTCGCCAACCCATGGGTGGTGGACATGCGAGCTGGTGCATCACAACCCATGGTACAGCGTGAGCAGGTGACCCACGCTCCGTGCCATGAGACAACACGAGGATGCGTAGACGGACCCACGCCATGTACTTTGAGGTTAGCACGGTGAGGCGCGTGCGGCAGCATACATGGGCAATGGGCTTTAACGGAACAATGCAGGCGAGCAGGGGGCGCGTATGCCAGGCCGACACACGAGTGTCCTAGGTGTATGCCAAACAGCGAGCGACAGGCACGCACGCACACGAAACACAACGCTCACCTGGCAGTTCGGGCACACATGCACGGCGGTGCATCTCGACGAGCCTAAACACTTTGGGAGTCCTTCAAGCATGTCCATAGACCACGATTGCTGGCATGAAATAGTGGGAAGGTGGATGCAAGATTTTAAGACACCAAAGGGGATGGATCCTACTATCTTTGGAGAGTGGGAAGTTACCCCACCAAAATAGAAAAGTGGATTTCGAAAATAGGAGTAGTGGAAAGTTGTGGAGAAAAGGTAGAAGAATTTGGCCATGTCCTCTTCCTAAAATGTAAGAAGACGTGGGACATGGAGAGTGGCCCTATTTTGTAGAGTAGTGGGTGGTTACATCCCACTAAGGACCACTCCCCCACATTTCTCTCCTACATGATCTCCCTCCCACTCCTATATAAATGTGAAACTTGGGAGCTGTCCAAGGGCACCGAAATTAGCTAAAACACATCTCACAAGTTCAATAGTATTGGTGTGAGATTCTCTCCTTGCTTAGTATTTCTAGTAGAGTGTAATCTTGTCAACGAGCTCCTAATTCCATCCCTTGTAAGTAGTGGTTTTTATATAATAAAGTTATATTTCCACTATACTTGTGTGTACTATCCTTACCCTTCTTGAGAGCATTCAAAAGGCATAGACCTTAGAGGAAATTTGGGAGGCGTTCTAGCCAACCTCGGGTGCATTTGGGTCCAAACAAAGGCTGGCCAAGGAGGAGTCCTTGGCGCCGCACGGGAAAATTTCTCGAAATATTACGCACCACGCTTCTTACCCCGTGACAGTAGGTAACATGAAGGTTGCTGCAAAAATTTCATCCCTAGCTGGAATAGGTATTATGATCGACTATGTCATTTTGATCATCCATTACCTCATCATGAAGTAATTGTTTGTGTTCTTCCATAAATAGTTCATGGGGCGTCAAGTGAATTGGTTGTATAATCCTAACTTGTGTATCAATGTACAAAATTATTGGAGAATGTATACATGCCTATATACACATAGCTATATTGCAAATCGTTACTCTGACACTCAGCTCAACCACTAAAATCTACAACGATTATATATACAAACAAAACATATGTATCGGATTATATTATATAAAAAAGGTATTACCATTGAAATAACATATAAATGAACTTTGAACTACAAAAGGTGTGGTCAATCCACAAGTTGAGCAAAATGAATGTTGTAGGAGTGAGCATGATAGGCCGAAAAATCGAGCTGACCAACCAAAACCAACTAAACTGAAAGCGGTCGATTGGAGAAGAGAAGAGACTCAATCCATTTTTTTAAAAAAAGTTCAAAAAATAAAACCGACCCAAACCAACCACCAAACCACTCAACGACCAATTTGCACTAAATGATTGAGGTCTATTTGAACATTTACTAATCGACCATAGTTGGTTTGGTAGTTGTTTGGTTGGGAACCGACTCCAATTGACCATTGCACACCCTAGAATGTTGTATAACAAAAGAGTAGTATGAAAAACAATTAAAGGAAAAAGATTTGAATAGAAAGTTTGAAATAGTAGAGAAATACAAAGAAAGTGGCGATGGAGAATGTATTTAAGCAGAAAAAAAATACCATTTGTTATTAATACTAATTAAATGAATATTCTAATCATGAAACAAATAAAGTATAAAATAATCTCATAAATAGAAAAATATCCAATAAATTTAAAGCGTAAAAGTGGAAATAGATATGAAGGAAATTAAGCTCGGACATTTTATGAAATACAGGGTTTAAAATAAATCATTTCCTACCGTTTGTGATTAAGGGCCCGTTTAAATTAACTTTAAAATTAAATATTTTCCAAATATTCATTTTCATTTAAACACTTTTGATAAGAATTCTTCAAACTAAAGACACTAATGACTTTCAAAATCCATTTTGAGTGGTTGCTAAACACTTGTATTTCTTTCAAAATGACTTTAAGCACTTGAAAAATAAACATGAATACATCAAACATGAAAATACGAATTTGTACCTTAATAAACATGAAATTTAAGTAATAACATGAATACATCAAACATGAAAGGTTATTAACAAAACCACGAAATCAATTGATGAAAGTAGTGTTTATAAATTTAATTTTCAAAAATAAAAAATAAAAAATAAATCAAATGGTTATCAAATGCTGCACCTTTTTTAGTTTTCAAAACTTTCATGGCTTAGTTTTTTAAAACATTATAGAGAATCATGAATAATAAAACATAGAAACTTGGATGGAAATAATGTTTATATAAGTCGTAATCTCCTTGCATTCATGTACATTTATATTCTAAACATTTGAGGGCAAACTTGTAATCTCCTCCCATTCATGCGCATTTATCCATTCCTATAAATACCCACCAACCTTCTCCTCCAAAACCCGATCAAATACTCTTCATCATCAGCTTCAAACTTGATCACAATGGCTAGATCTCTTTTCTTCATTGTGTCTCTTCTCCTCTTTGTGTCGATGTTGTCGGTCACAGCAACAAGGTCACGGTTAGATTTGGTCGGTGGCTATGAACCAATAAAGAGCATAGATGATCCACATATCCAAAGCCTAGGAGAGTTTGCAGTGAATGAACACAATAAGCAAGCCAAAACTCAATTGAAATTCGAGAAAGTGATTAGTGGAAAATTACAGATTGTGTCTGGGACCAACTACGACCTTCGATTAATGGCTCTTGAGGGGACTGTAAGCAGAACCTATGGAACCCTTGTATTCACTGATCTAAAGAACGAGAACCATCTTATCAACTTCTATGGCCTCTCTAACTAAGCTTTCTTTTGCTTCTCATCAATAACTATGTATCACTATGTTTTTTTTTCTTTTTTTCTTTTTCTTTTTAATTTTACATGAATGTTTGGGATGTCCATGTTTTATTGATCATTGTCCTTTGTTAATTGAATAAATAATTCCATTGGTGGTAAGCACTCTTACACATATGGTTTCACTCTCAATTCCATAGAACTAATATATGTCGCTTGAAGTTAAACTTACAAATAAGTCAAATGGATATGACATATGAATCCAATCAACAGGTCAATGTTTTTGATTTCACCCTTTCCAAAAATTGTAGCCTGAAATAAAATTTTTTTATAGGAAATGTAGTGACCCAAATGTTATTGCGTGATTATTTTTTTAATATTTAATGATGGTAAAGATTTGAATTTTAAAACATTAATGATTAAATTGAAATGTCAAGGAAATTAGAGACTAGATTCATTTGTTTTAGTCTTAATTTGTTCTCAAAATTAAAATCAACTTCAACCAAAATTCCAAAATATTTTAACAAACTTTTCCTTAAATTCCTAAATTAAATTCAAATCTTCAAATAATTATCTAACCCAATAATTCAATTTTAGCCTCGAAACTCAAAACAACACCCAATAATATTAGATAATTAAATTAAAATTACCTAAAATTAGAGATGTCACACATATATTGCGATCAATTTTATGCAATAAATTATAACAACAAATTAATTACAAAATTTAAATAGTTGATGGATAAAGAAAATAATACCAAAATTCTTTATAGTGGTTCGAAATTCCTAGTACTCCCCAAAACCCCTTGGGTAATTGAATAAAATTACTCTCTTTCCACCGATTAGAGCCCAATAGCTATACAACTCTTTCTGCAATTGAAAGCAAACTCAATCGTTTCGATGGATAATGATCAAATTGTTACAACCGCTCTTTTTTAGGATAAAAAATAACCGTTTACAATAGGTTTGAAAATATTAAAGAACGCTCTTACAATTCTCTTAACAGAGTGCTTTTACAAATTTTAAGCTCACAACAAGCCAATTATCACCGCATAAAACATCTCTCTAAGAATTAGATGAGAGAAAAAAAAATTGAAGCTTAAAGAGAACAACAATGGAGACTTTTTTAATTTAGGTCATTGGATGTTGGTAAAATTAAATCAATGGTAGAGATTTAAAAGTAGTGATATGAATATATATATTATTTATTTTTAAGAAAAGGTATAGCCAATAGAAACTTTAGCATGTGCTGAATTTATTATTATAATTTTTTATAATGTGTGTAAAATCAATGCTTTAGTTGAATAACAATTAATGATATGTATAAATAAATTTAATCTTTTTCTCAAGTTGTCTCATTATCTTATGGCACAACAATCTAATATATATTTAGAAACGAAGCACCAACGATAGTGTTTTTTTTTTTTTTTTTCCAAACAAGTCATGCAACGGTTGAGTTTTGATTATAATTTAATTAAATTAAAGAATAACCTTATTTTTCGTCTATCATTTTATTGGAATAAAAAGCACAATATTGCTTTCAAACTCTTAATAAAATCAAGACTTTAAGTCCATTTTGTATTTAATCATGAGATTAATATTTTTTTTCTTAAGTTTCTGATGAAAAACATGCTCTACATGTCACCATTCAAATGGTTCATATTCATGAAAATTTATGCCATGCCATCAATTCGATTTTTTTTTTTCCGCTAAGCTTAGTTTGGCTATATCTTTTTCGCTTGAGCTTCGATTTCAATGCTTGAAATTGAATTGGAATCGTTGTTATGAGCTTTATGCAATAGAAACTTCAAAATACTATGAAAAATTCTGTCACGTCATCACCTGAGCTATTTTTCCAATAAGAACATTTTGGTTATATCTTATTCGTTTGAGCTCCGTTTTGAGTGATTCAAATTGCATTGTAATTGATGTTCTGAGCTTTACACAATGAACACTTCAAAATACTAAAATTATTAGTGAATAAAATCAAACTTGTTAACATTAATTAATTAATTAAATTAAAATTAATTAATTTAAAATTACGACCGAAGAAGACAACACAAGACTCTTTTAGAACAAAGCTCATTGACAAGATTGCATATGAAGAACATAAGGACTGCCCAATATGATCCTTTAAACAATTTAATTAATGCAGATTTGTGTACCAAGATAAGAAAACAATTTAATTAATAAAATATTACCCAAATAAAAAGTAACACAATATCTTTACAAAATATTATGGGTAGGTAACATGAAGGTTGGTTAAAAAATTTCATCCCCAGCTGGAATAGTTATAATGACTGTCATTTTGATCATTCATTACTCCTCATCATGGATTAATTGTTTGTGTTCTTTCATAAATAATTCATAGGGTGTCAACTGAATTATTGGTTGTACAGTTCTGACCTGTGTATCAATGTATAAAATTATTTGAGAATTTATATGTGCATATATCGTATATATATCGCAAATCGTTATTCTGATACTCATCTCAAAATCTACAACGATTGTATATATAAACAAAATATATGTGTTGGACTATATATAAGGTATAGCCATTGAAATAACATACAAACCAACACTTCCCTGCCTCCCCTGCTACTTGGAAACATCATCTTTTGCCTTATTTTGAATACTTCCAAGAGAGATAACTATCCCCACAAACCAACAGGAATGCTTTTAGCATGTGCTTTATCTTCATTAACATACATCCTAGGAGAATTCCCAAGAGCTCACCTAAGATATGATTGCTCCAAGCTTAGCACACTTAAGTATAGAGTTCTTATGATTGTGCCACCAAAAAGTAGGTGCACATTGTTTGTATACGTAGTAACTTTCAATTCTTTTGACCCTTTCTTAACCATACTTTCATGTCCTCTGATTCTTTCTCATTCGAATGTGATCTCAGCTCATTCATGTCTCCCTCCAAATTCTGGTCGTTACACGGTCAATTGACAAGTTGAGCAAAATGAAGAGTAGTGTGAGAAATAATTATAGAAAAAAAAATTTAAGAAGAAAGTTGTTGAAATGCCCTAAATCCTAAACCTAATTAGAATTGGTATTTGATATATTTAATTATTTAAATATCTTCCTTCTCCATCTAGGGTTTAGAGAAGTGCACTATATAAACTCTCTAACACTATAGATTTTATTCATTCTGTAATTTTGTAACATTCTCTCTAATGAAATTATTCTCTCTCTATCTCGTGGACGTAGCTAACACATTGTTAGTGAACCACGTGAATTTGTGTGTCGATCTTCTCTATCTATTATGTTCTTTTTTATTCTTTAATTGTCGATTTCTTAACAAACTGGTATCAGAGCCTAATTGTTAGCTTTTCAAAATTTCACAGTTATTCGACAATTAAAGATGTTTTGTAAGCCTCCCACTTAGTTTTGAAAGTTAAAAATCTATGAAGAATAATTATGGAAGATGACAAGCTGAAGGAAGTAAGTGAAGAGGGGCCAAGGGCCTTAAGACATGAGTTGTTAAGTGTTGAAGGTGTGCCTATGCTTTAGTTGATTGAAGCAAGAGTCCATGAGAGTAAGCTTGGGTAATAGTAGAATATAGTGAAGAAATTGTGTAGCTGAGCCAAAGCATAAAAGTTGAAGTGTTGGATTATTAAAGGATGCATCCAACTCGCTATGCGTTGATGAAGTTGTTGGATTAGCAGCTATGCGTTGGTGGAGAATCGGTAGGGAGATTGTGTTGGCGTTGGTGAAGTAGGCGTTCAACGATGCTATGGTTCAGACACATGGTGTGATGCGTCCAAGCTAGCGTCCAGACTTGCGATACGTTCAAGTTGCTAGGCATTCAAATCAGTATCCAAGTATGTTACCGGTTGTGTTATTCTGTTTGGCGAGAAATAAAATAAAAATAACATAAAATAAAAATAAAAGAGAAAGTGGAGATAAGTCTGCAGTTTGTTTAAATATGTTAAGCTGAGTTTTCAATCATTTTCTCCGTCTCAAAAGCTCCAATCGATCCCATATTTCAGCTGAGCAAAAAAGAGAGGTAGAGGAAGAAGTCTAGGGCAAATTCGTGTAGAATTCTGATCGATCTTGTGGTGTAATTGGAGCTAGAACAGAAGGGTTGATTGCTGTCATGCAATCTGATCAACGTTCGGTATTTGGAGAATAGCTTACTGTGGAGATCGAGTTTAGGGCTGAGAATTTGAGGTCGGTAAGTTAACTCAATTCTTAGAAACTTTTATAAAGGATGTTTGAACTGAATTTGAAGGGAAATATGTAAAATTAATGGTGAAGGTGACTGATACAGATTTGCTAAGCAATTTGGAGCAGCTCAAAGTTATTTATGAACATTTATCAAATGAAGGGGAGTTATGTTCTGAAATCTTGAGGTAAGCTAGGAAATACTTCCTTTACAAGTTTATTGAAGGGAAGAAGTTCTAAATTTGGCTGGAAATACGATTTGTAATAGATAGAAGTGAGAATAAGAGGGAAGGAAGAAATTGTGGAAGATAAGTACCGGTAGACTGCAAGTAACGCTAAGACTTTAAGCGTGAGAAGCGAGACGAGTAACGCAGGTGTCGCTAGAAGCCTTACGTCTCACAATTCTCGCTGGATATCGCTGGGTCTCGCTGATCAGATGAGTGTCGCTAGTCTTGCTCACGCTGGTATCGCTAGTGCCGTGTTGTGTAGACTAGCCTCGCTAGTGATCTCGCTAGCAAAGTTGAATTTTGCTCATTAAGGTTTATTGATCAAATATGAATGGTTAAAGCTTGCTGGTTATGGAAAGAAAGTTTAGGGAAGCCTAACCCGAGAAATGTGTATTTTCAGGCCAGGAAGAGCTAGGAAAGGCATATAATCTGCTCAGGGCCTAGGACAAGTAGTGAGGGACATTTTTCTTCTTAAAAATGTTTTCATTGAGATGGTGTAGCTCGAATATTTTATAATGATTTGAAAGCATGTTATTAAGATTGAAACTTATGAGTTTTATGTGCATCGCGTGAAGTTATGAAAAGCATGCTATTTATTGATTATTTAAGTTATGAAGAGCATGCTAGCGATAATATATGATTTTATGAAAGGTTTGGAAAATGTGAAACTTATAAATTTATAATATTATGTTTTCAAAACAGGTTGAGTATGTGTTAAATATTTGAAATGGCACCCAAAGCCTAAGGACTTGGAGAAGGCCAATGGGTAGCCCGAGTATAGAAATGGGACCCTAATGCTCAAGGACTTGAAGAAGGCATATGGGCAGCCCAGGATAGGCGAATGGTAACCTAGATATGAAAATGGGACCCCAATGATGTGGTACTTTTGTGTGTTAACCGCAAGTGTACGGGTCAAGTTATAATATAAAACGGTTAAGTCCGAGTATCATTTCCACTAGAGATCCAATTGGGAAGGTTTAAGTTATTTAGCTATTCTAGAATTGAATCAATTTTATTTGAGGATTGGAATTCAACTTTTGTTTTTGGGAAAAAGAAAAACCAAGCAAGAAAATATCAAAGGGAGAATTTCAAGAGTCAAAGAGAGTTCTAGGGTTTCAAATCCTTGTTTGTTTCATCATGCAAAATTATAGATTTCATGGATTTTATTGTAATTCTTATGCCTAAGTCTAGAAACTTAATTCCAAGTTATCTTCTCTCAAAGACAACTCTTTCTCATGCAACTTGATTGATAGTTAATCTCTTAAAACCAATACAAAATTACATGGCATTAAAACTAGTCTTTAGCAACTTTCATTGTAAACCTAACTACTCTCGTGATAAATTAACAATGATTCATTGTTATAGATCAAATTAAACATATAATCTCTCGATCATACATCTAACCTAACATGTGAAGGTGGCCAATCTTCAAGAATTAAACACAATAACAATGAAAAGCATATTTATTTGAACAAAACCATGAGTCTACAAAGTTATCATGAATTCACAAACAATTCATCAAAAACCCTAAAACTAAAGAGTTTAGCCACTCATAGCATAAAGCAACATATTGATAAAAAAGAATCAAAGAAAGAGCGTAAAGAATAGGGAAACTCTACTGAAAAGAGGTTCTTGATTGAGGCAGCACCGTCACGATCTCCTTGGCTCTCGCGTCGGACTTCGAAGGGCACCAAAACTATCTCGAACTCTTTTCCTCTTCCTTGCGGCTAACTCACTCTTGGAACTCTAGCTTAATTCTCACCTTTTCGGATCGTTCTCTTGTTCTGCAACTTTCTTGATCTTCTTGATATTTTCTTCCCCTTCTTTTGCTGCTGAAAACCTCTCATTTTATAGAGTTTGGCCACCCAAAATTTGACCTAAAATACAAAATTTGCGTTTAAATTAACGCTGGCGCCGCGGCGCTAGGGTTGTGACCAAAAATAAATTGCTCTCGGGTTTTAGCGCCGCGGCAGCACCGTCCCAGCGCCGTGACGCTGTCTTGCGTCCATGCTGATGCGTTTCTACTTCAGTGCCGCGGCAGCGCTGCCTTAGCGCCGCAGCGCATCATGCGTTTTACTCAAGGATGCATTTTTCAGCACTTTTTCGCCATATTCTTGCTCGATTTTGATCTTTCAGTCGTTTCTTCTAATTTTCCTCGTTTTAACCTGAAAATCACTAGCAAACAAGTGAAATCTAATATAAAACTCCCTTAATTTGAGAGAATAATAAGCACTTTTCAAGTGCTTATCACCCAACGCTCAAGGACTTGGAGAAGGCATATGGGCAGCCCGGATTATAATACCAAAATATATATTGAGGAACATATGACGTTGATGTGTTGAGATTACTCCATACAGCTAAGGATAATCGACGTTGAGTAGCGTTGAGCTCCGCTCCACCTCAACTAAGGAAAATGTAATAAAATCAACGAATCTTTCTTTAGTATTTTTTCCTGAAATGAGCATGATTTGTATGACTATGTTTTATATTGAGATTTTATACACTTTGAGTTTAAATGCTTTTACTATGATAGTTTTCAAGCCGAAGAGGTTTTTCGAAATTAGTCACTCACTGGGCAATATAGCTCACGTTTTCATTATTTTTCTATTTTTCAGGTAGCGAGTAGGTTTTGGGTGCTTAGCCTAGGCAAGATCTCGTCTGGGTCTACCAGCGGTCTTAGTATTCTGAAAAATTGTAAACATTCGAACTAGTTCAAGTGTTGTACATATAGAGAGTGTTAAGGGAATTATTGTGTAATCATACTTTCATATGACTGAATGAAAAGGATGTGTGTTTGCCAGGTTGACTGTGGTATATTGAAATAGTTTATGGTTATAACTGGTTATTAGGAAATTGCGAACTCTTGATTGACAGTGGATGTCGTAAGAGGGTCGGTGTCCGCTGTCATCACACTTCTTCTCTGGGTTAGGAGGGTACCTAGGAGGGGGTATGACATGTTTGGCATGAACGTAAAAATCGACAAATTCACCAGGAGGAACAATTTTGGTTTATGGCATATCAATATGCGATCCCTATTAAAGTAGTAGGGGTTGTGGATGCTGCTGACTATTAAGTTGATAAAGCCAACCATGGATCATGCAGAATGGTAGACTCTAGAAGAGAAGGCTCATTCAACGATCATGCTATGTTTGGTTAATGACATTATCATTGAGGTCGCAGATGAAGAGACTGTCGCTGGTCTACGGTTGAAGTTGGAAAGTCTATATATGACTAAGTCTTTAACCAAGAAGTCGTTTCTTAATAAATGTTTGTATCATCTACGTATGTAGGAAGGTATTTCTCTTCGAGATCATCTTGATCAGTTGAATAGAATTTTGTTAGATTTGCATAACTTAGAGATTAAGGTTCATGATCAAGAACCTACCTTAATTCTGTTGACGTCTTTGCCCTTGCCATTTGAGACTTTCGTTGATTCGTATATTGGAGAGAAAGAAACTTTGACTTTAGAAGATTCAAAGTTCACATTGCTTACGAGAGAGGATCGCTAGAATGCTATTAGTTCAGGTATAGAAAGTCAAACAACTGGGTTAGATGCCAGGGAGCAAGGGACGTGGGAATTCTGGTAAGCAAAAGTCAAACCAGATTCATAAATCTTCGAAGTCCAAGGGTTCTAAGTAAGATGAAATTTGTCATTATTGTAAAGAAAAAGATCATTGGAGAACTGAGTGTCCTATGTTAAAAAGGTCGTACAACAAAAAGGAAAAGAATGACAAGAAGGAAGCTTCTGGCTTTATTGCACAAGTTGAGATTAATTCTGAAGAAATCGAGGTCGATTCTGAAGGAGATCTAGCTTTAGTTGTGAATGAAATTTCACATTCTGATGATGTGTGGGTTCTTGATTCTAGGGCATCTTATCATTATGTGCCCATATAGAGAGTGGTTCTCAACGTATCAGCAAATAGACAGAAGGAATGTTAGCATGGCTAATGGTGCTGTGTGCAAGATAGTTGGAATCGACTCAGTCAAGATACAAACACATGATGTCTAACCTTGTCATAGTAAGATACAATTGTCATTAGTAAAACGTGCCTAACCAAGTTCTCCTATTCCAAGTTATTTTCTCTAAAAAAACAACCTTTCTCATGCATCTTGATTGATTACTAATCTCTTGAAACCAATACAAATTACATGGAATTAAGAATAGTCTTTACCAACTTTTATTGACAACCTAATTACTCTCGTGATAGATTAACAACAATTCATTATTATAGATCAAGTTAAACATACAATCTCTCAATCATACATCTAACCTAACATGTGAAGATGGTCAATCCTCAAGAATTAAACACAATAACAATGGAAAAGATAATTATTCCAACAAAATCATGAAAGTCTACAATATCAACATGAATTCATAAACAATTCATCAAAACCCTAAAACTAAAGAGTTTAGCCACTCATGGCTTGAAACAACATGTTCAAACAATATAAACAAAGAAAGAGTGTAAAGAAAGGGAAACTCTACTGAAAAGAGGCTCTTGATTAAGGTAGCACCGTCACAATCTCCTTGGCTCTCATGTCGGAACTCAAACGGCACCACGACTCTTTTGAACTCTTTTCCTCTTTCTTGCAACTAACTCACTCTTTGAACTCTCACTCTTTTGGTCTGTAATTTCGTGCTTTGATTGATTATTAGGGCTGCTGAAAACCCCCAAATTTATAGAGTTGGCCGCCCAAGAAAACTTTCCAAAAATAAAAATTTTACAAAAAAGGAAACTGGCGCCGCGACGCTGCCATTTATGGAAAGAGAGCGCCATGGGGCTGTAGCTATGTTGTGCAGACCCCTCTTGGGTTTTAGCGCCACGACGCTACACCAATTTTGGCAACTTTGTTATTTTTCATCTCTTTTTCGTTGTATTCTTGCTCTGTTTTGATCTTTTGGTCTTTTCTTCTGATTTTCCTCATTTTAACTTGAAAACCACTAGCAAACAAGTGAAATCTAATACAAACTCCCTAAATTTGAGAGAATAGAAAGCACTTTTCAAGTGCTTATCACCAAGCCGCAAAACTTATTAGGAAAAGTCAAACTTTCAGGCCACTTAATCGACGGAACTTACTAGAATTAATTTTAATGACTCCAATAAAATTACAGACCCTTCACACATTAAAGGCCATTAATAAGTGAAAAATTACAATTATTACAACAAAATAAAGCTGAATTAGATGCCGAAACCAGTAAAAGCCCAACTTTAGCAACCACAACATTCATCTCATGAAATTGCACCCACCAAACCCAAATTAATGTAAATTGAGTGCTTTAATCATGCTCTGATATCAATTGAAAGAGTTAGAAATGTAAAAGCGGAAGCAATTAGAATCTGAAACACTCTAATTACATCAATTTTGAAGATGGAACATGCTTGAACAAAACTGAAAAACAAAGGAAGTAACACTTACTTGTTGTAGCTCAAATTTGATTCAAAGTTCTCCAAATTTCTAATCACGAACATTTCGTGGATCACCACAAGAGTTTTACTTGTTATTCTAAGGCCTTAGAACGGATGTTAGAATCCAAATTGAGTTTAAAGTGGAGTAATTTGGTGAAGAACACACAACTTTCTGTTTTTGGAGTATACGAGTATTTTCAGTAGAATAATACTTAATTGCCAACCCATTTTTTCATATTCTTCTATTTAAAGAAGAAATCATGCAAATTAGATTTACATGCTGATTGATACCAAACATGGTGAATAAGGTGGTATAATTGAAAGTGAAGAAGAGGTTGAAGATGAGGTCTCCACCTCCTACTTCAACATGCATGGTGGGAATCTCCTATTTCTCAAATTGGATTGAATTCCAATTTTTAAAATCAATTTCCAAAATCAATTTTAAATAATAATTAATTACATTAAATTAATAATTTTTCTACTAATTTCGGCAAGTTCAAATTCGATGAGTCTCTATTCATCGATATAATATTTAAATCATATTTAAATATTATCAACTCTTCAAATTCATCTAATTCACAATTAAACGAACAAAATGTAAATTTGCTCCTTAATTGAATTCAAACAATTCAAATTCTTTTAATATACTGTTCTAAGGTTTAGTCCACAAGCTAACAAGGGGACCTAATGAATCTATGGATCATGAGCTCCAAAGATCCGAAATTAACCGACTAAACTCTTTAACCTAGTTAATTAACATTTGTTAACTGCCGAACACTCCACTAAATCCCAATAGCTACACTCTTTTTACTGTAAATATATTTCTATCCACTTGATATAACCATAATAAGTAAGTCGATCTTGAGAGAGTTGAAATCCGTAACACAGCGGACTAAATTGATGTAATTACTAAATGGAAGTACGTAGTACTGATGTAGACTAAATTGTTTTCCCTCTTTTAGATTGAAGGAAGAAGTGAAGGAAGCCGGAAATATTTTTGGTAAGTGAATTTGAAATCACTACGAGGTAAATCGAGTTTAGGAGTTACTTTGTTTATTAATTAAAAAAAAAAGAGAAAAATAAAAAAAAGATGGTTTTTAGAAATTAGAAGGAAGAAAAGAGAGGAAAAAGGAAAAGAAAAAAAAAACAAAAAAAGAAAAGAAAAAGAAAAGAAAAAGGATGTTGATAATGGGGCATTATCGGCTGGAATTTCTTAAGTGTATTAAGTATGATGGTGACTGTTTTTCTCTCATTTTCAAACCCATAACCGACCTAAACCATAGTTGCACATCGAAGGAAGGAAGAAGAAGGTGTTTAGGGCAAATTGGTGTAGAACTTATGTCGAATTCGTGGACCAATTGAAGCTGGAAATGAAGGCTTGTTTGCTGTCGCGCAGTCTGAGCAAAGTCTGATGTTTGGTGAATAATGAGCTGAAGAGACCAAGTTTGAAGCTGAAAATTTGAGGTTAGTAAATGAATCAATTTATAACAACTTTTGTGAAGGGTAGTTGAGCTGAATGTGAAGGGAAACATGTTTAATTTTAGGTGGAAGTGACTGATACGGATTCCTCGAGTGATCTGGAGTAGGGTGAAGTAAATTGGGAATATTTGTCGAATGAAGAAAAGTTTGTCTCTGGAAGTTTGAGGCAAGTTAGAAAACACATTTCTTTACAAGTTTGTAGAAGGAAATAAAATCTAAATCGGGTTGGAAAGGCAACTTTTAACAGTTAGAAATGCAGGCAGTAGTGAAGACAATAACAGAAGGAGGCGAGTCTCGCTGGAGAATTGGACGACACTGGGAGCGTGAAGGCACGAGAGCGAGACAAATCTCGTTGATCTCGCTGGTCGATTCTGTCTCATAAATCTCGCTGGTCTCGCTAGTCCACAGTCTTGCTGGTACAGTTTGGTCTTTTGCTTGAATTCGTTGGTTTAGTCTCGCTAATGGCTTGAATCTCGTTCATTTGTGAACTTTTTTATGAAATATAGCCTCGGTTGAGCATTTCTTTGTGAGATATAGTCTCGTGATAGTTTTCTTTATGTAATAGGGTCTCAGTGGTGAATAATATGAATGTCTAAGGCTTGTTTCCTATGTAAAAGGAATTTTGAGGAAATCTAACAAAGGAAAATGTACTATTGCAGGCCGAGAAGAGCTAGGAAAGGCATATAATCCTTTAAGGGCCCGGGACAAGTAGTGAGTGACAATTTTATTTAAAATAAGCATACTTTATACAAAGTTTTCATGCTATTTACTGTTGTTTGGAACCATGTTCTTCTGTTTATGCTTTTCACGGGTTTTAAATATGCTATGATGACTATTTGCTTAAGGAAGCATGTGTTTCCATGTAAATGTATATTATGGTTTTGGATTGGAAATATTCAAAGCATGCTAGTTGTTAACCGAGTTTAACGAAAGGCATGCTATATATTAATCTACGATTTTATGGAAGCATGATGATTGTTAGGAACTTGGTAAAGTCTGAGATGTTACAAACTCGTGAATTTTTATTATGTTTTAAAAGAAAGGCTCCCAATGCCAAAGGACTCAGAGAAGGCATGTGAGTAATCTGAGTATAGAGATATCCCCCAATGCTGAAGGACTCGGAGAAGGCATGTGGGTGGCCTAAATCTTATATATGGGACCCGATACTGAAGGACTTGAAAATGTATTTGGGTAACCCAAGATATGATATCTATGTGCACATAGAGGTATGATAGGTGATGTTGTGTTGAGATTACTCCACACAGCTAAGGATATTCGACGTTGGGTGTGTCGAGATTACTCCGCCCCAACTAAGGATGTTTTCGACGTTGAGTAGCGTTGAGCTCCACTTTGCCTCAACTAAGGAAAATGTTTTGAAATATATTGAATTTTCATGTTTCTTTTCAGAAATGAACATATATGGTATGACAATGCTACTTGAGCATGTTTTGCTTGGATATGAGAATGAATTGATGTTATTTACTTATTGTCATAAATTGATTACGGTTTTGATTAGTTTCCGAGTTAAATGAAGTTTTTTACTAAATATTTCACTCACTGGACAACCTAGCTCATGTTTTCCCTGTTTTTCTATTTTCTAGGTAGCGAGCGAGTCTGGGGTGCTTAGCCTACACAGTAACTCATCTGGGCCTACCACCATCAGCGTCTGTGAATTTAGAGCATTGTAAATAGTTGATCTTAAACTTGTGTTGTATATATAGAGGGTTAAGGGCAGTGGTTAGTGAACTTATGTAATTAAAAGGGTTTGAATGTAAATCAGCATTTTTATGATAACTTAACCCCTAGTTAAAGTTTGATATTCAATTATTGTATATCTGCTTATTAGGTGTTTGATGAAGGTGTAAGGTTGACAGTAGATGCCGAAAGAGGGTCAATGTCTGCTGTCCTCACACTTTCTCCTAGGGTAAGAGGGTACCTAGGAGGGAGTGTGACAAAGAATATGAGAAATGAGATTAAACCACGTAAAGCGTAACTCCCACGTAAGAGAGTTACCTTTTTAATTAATTAATTAATTAATTAATTTAACAAATAAATTAATAATAATTAATTAAATCTAATTTAATTAATTATTTCATTTAAATCAGATTTAAATGAACATATCCCACATAACCTATAGTTTTAGTTCATTTAATTTAATTAAATAAAATTTAATCAAAATAAATTAAGAAAATTAATTCTTTAATTAATTAATTTTCAAATTAAATATCTAATACTTAATTTAACCTACATTTAAATCATATTCAACTGTTATTCTCTCATAACTTATAGTTTTAATGTACATCTAATACACATTAATTTTATCCTATTGTTTTAATATGAATCTAATACATATTAATATTTGAACTCCTTCAAATATTTAATTCTCTAAAAAAAATTAATTTTGTATCATATCCAAAATTAAATTTATAATATAAAGTTCAAAATAAGCTTTATATTATAAATGTATCATCATACATTATATTATTTCTCTAAGTAAATTTAACCTACATGAAATGTTCAAATTTCATTCAAGACATAAATACCTCATCACTCTTTACGAGCTAGGAAGGGGACCTAATGGACCTACAGATCAGAAACTCCAACGATATGAGATTAATCGGATAAACTCAATAACCACATTAATCAATATTCGTTAACTATGGGTACACTTCACTAAAGACCCACAGTTGCACTCTTCTCACTACAGATATATTTTTGTATCCAAGGATATAAACCAACAACAACAAATTATTCCTTCACAAGTGTTCGTAACACCAGCTTGGTCAAATTACCATTCTATCTCTGGGTTACTTCTAAATTCTTAAGTACCAGTGCTTCTCTAGTGAACAACTTGTTTATGGTCCAACCATTAAACAGAAACCCTTCTTTGGCCAGTGAGAGGGCCCTTTGTTTCAATCTCGGAGACACCTCTTAAGGGAACACTTATCTACTTATCCTTTGGCTGAGACATGAAGATACTCTCTTCAAGATTGCTATTTAGAAAAGCAGTCTTGACATCCATTTGCCAAATTTCATAGTCATAATATAAGGCTATGGATAAGAGAATTCTTATAGACTTAAGCATAGCAACAAGGGAAAAAGTTTCCTCATGGTCAACCTCTTCCCTTTGTGTGTAACCCTTTGCGACAAGTCTAGCTTTGAAGGTCTATACCTTTCCAACTACATCTTTCTTTCGTTTATAGATCCATTTACACCTTATGAGTTTTACCTCTTTTAGGTGGATCTACAAGTTCCCATACTGAATTGAAGTACATAGACTCCATTTCAAGATCCATGGTTTTGATCCATTGGTCCTTGTCTACATCATTCATTGCCTGTTTATAAGACAATGGATCCTCAACACCATCATCTGGCACGACAACCTGAGTTTCAGTTAAACCTAAGTAACGGTTAGGTTGTGATACAATCCTTCCATTGTGTTGAGGCATTTTCAATGATTGAGAAGGATGAGACTAACTAGAAGTATTGACTTCTTCACTAACTCTTGATGAAGGACCAGTCTCATCAACAACTCTTGTTGACTCTTCAGTAGCTTCATTTAATACCATTTTGTTTTGTGGTTTATGATCTCTCATGTGGTCTTCTTCCAAGGATGTAGCGTTTGTCGATACAAACACTTTGTTTTCTTGTGGGTCGAAGAAGAAAAAAATTGACATAATCTTGAACGAGGTTCCAATTTCTTAGGTTTGTCACTAGCAGATGTGTAGGACATCCCCAAATTATGAAGTAGCACAAACTAGGTTTACTGATAACTTGTAGAAATACAAGTTATTATAGCCTTTTTCTTAGGAAAATAGAGATTAAATAGAGAATCATGCAGTAGGTTATGATGAATTTCATTAATAAATCTTCCTTTGCGTTCTACTCTTGCATTTTTATGAAGATAATAATTTTACCACTTTTTGAGCCTAAAACGCATGTTTTAACACAGGAATGCAAACGATGCGTTGACGACTTCTTAACGTAGGACTATGCGTTAGCAATCTGTTCATGGACGCATGATCTGAACGGAACGCGAACAACCTGTAGACGCGTTAACAACTTCTCAACGCAGGACTATGCGTTAGCAACCTATGACGCGTTGACATCAACCCAACTCTCCATGAACGCATAAGACGCAAGGCGCGCAGAATCAGATCAGAATCTTGAGAGATTGTCGGAAGATTGATATACATAATCTATGGCTAAAGTGGTGGATCTAAATTGACCCGAGAATTACGCAATCAGGTGAGATGGACGCATGATATCAATTTCGTCGCCAATCAAGCCGATTTGCCATTGATTGCGAACGTAGCATCTATAAAAGGGCAAACCTGCAAGATGAGAAAGGGTTGTTGATTCTCGGAAGAATTCCTAAGTGACAGCAGAGTTCTCTCCAGACCTCAACCGGAGACGAATAGCTCGAGAGAGAAGAGTCTTCCCTCTGCTTGACCACTTCACAGCAGAACCTCACGCTTCCATCCAGGCGACTCAAGACATTGACGCCTTTTTCTGCTTTCCATCTTATTTTTTCTATCTTGATTTTAGATTTGTGTCAAGACATTGAGCTATCTAAAGTTGTATTCCGTTCATCAATATATATTTCTTCCATGTCTACTAATTTCTCTATACTTTCCACTTTTTACTTTGAATCCATGAGTAACTAATCTATCAAGGGTCTAGGGTTGCGTTAGCATCTAAATAAGAACCATAGTGAAACTATTGCATCTTGTCAATTGCAAACTTAATCCGATGCTTATGTCCATCTAGCTAATCGATATAAGTAGTAATAATCAGACTGCTCGAGAGGGTAAGTGATTGTGGAACTCAATTGATAAGGCCAAGAAGTGTTACCTGTCTATAGGAATAACCTTGGTTCTTAACACTCTCCTATGCGTTATAGACATATAACGCATAGCAGCTGACAACCGGGAGAAGAGTCGCAAGTATGAATAGACTATCACCATGCGTTTCTGATGTTAGATGTTAACCAACCCGAACCCTGTTTTTATCCATTCATTTAGATCATTAGCTGACTTTGCTGTGTCGCATGCCTTTCCATCTTCCACAGTTTAGTCTAGTATACATGTTATCGCTTTCTTAGATTAGAAACAAACACCTCTCAATTATTTCTGGTTACCACTGCAACGCATATAATCCACTTAAATATAGAATCAACATAATCCCTGTGTTCAACCTCGAACTCACCGAGAAAACCTACTCCTTTGCTTATACTTGGGTAAAGGATAGGAAAACTTGACAGATCACTAACGCATAGCATTAAGCATAAGTAAGACGCATGCTATGTTCAACGCATAGTGTGTGAAACGCATCATCATCGTAGCTTAACTTGCACATTTCGTTAGTACAATTTCAATTCACAATTGCATACACAACAAGTTTTTGGCGCCGTTGTCAGGGAACTTGAGATCTGTCTGCACAACATTTACGCCCCCTCCATAACTCGAAAGGTGTTTCAGAAATACTCTTTGAGGGAATATTGTTCAAGATATGAACTGTAGTTTCTACTACATACCCTCAAAATGAGCTAGGCAATTGAGCATAACTCATCATAGAATGAATCATGTCTAACAAGGTTCTATTTCTCCTTTCTGATACACCGTTCTGCTGAGGTGTACCAAGTGCTGAGAGTTGGAATTGGATTTCATGTTCTATCAAATAGTCCTAGAATCTTAAATCCATGTACTCTCCACCTCAATCAAATCGAAGTGTTTTAATTGTTTTACCTAACAGGTTTTCAACTTCAGCCTTATACTCCTTGAACTTTTCAAGTGCTTCAGACTTATGTTTCATTAGGTATAAGTAACTATACCTCGAATAATCATCTATAAAGAGATGAAGTATTCGTACCCTCCTCAAGCTTTTACATTCATTGGACCATAGGTGATCCGAATGTATGAATTCTAAAGGTTTTTTGGCTCTATAACCTTTTCCACTAAAAGGTCTTTTAGTCATTTTACCTTCAAGACAAGATTCACATGGAGGTAATGAATTATCTTCTTGTTGAGTTTTATGCTCTAAAACTCGTAGATTCTAAATGTAATTATTTGACCATCATTAAATCATTAATAAAGAGTTATTGATGTGTTACTTCAGTAAACGTTATTGAGCATTTTTGTTTGTTTTGTCTTAATAACCCTAAATCCAATAAACTAACTTCCTAAGCTGTTTTATGAGTCTTGAACTGTATGTGGGGACATGTGGAGATCAATGTTGAAGGTATAGTATAATGGGTTTATAGTATAGGGATAAGGTTAGGTACCTTATCCTAGTGACACTATGGATACGACCCACTTTATATTTGATACAAATGCAATGATCTAACGTGTTTGTGTAGGTGACATACGAGTGGAGGTATCTTATACAATGAGTTTGCATGAGACCGAACGACGAAATATTAATCACTAGATGTAACTCCTGTTGGGATTTATGCCCTAAAGCCTCATAATTGATTAGTTAATTAATTTAATTATTATTTTATGCAATATTAATTTGTCCATTAATAGAAAAATCCAAGGTTATTGCATGAAGCCTTGAACATGTATGTAGTTAATATACGGGTGGATCATGTTCAAGAAATAACCCAAAGGTCTATAGTATATGGATAAGGTTGGGTGCCTTATCTCATGATACTATGGGTACAACCCACTTTGTAATAGTTACAAATGGTTTGATTCAAACCATTCATGTAGAGACATGTGAGTGGGGGTATCCTATACAAAGAGTTTGTATAAGACCGAACAGAAAAATATTTAATCTCTCTTTGTAAATCCGTTAATTTATTAGATTAATATTTCCTAGGATGATCATGTGCGACTCGATCTTAATCCTGAGTGACTTATGAACTCCTGTATGTGAGGTCAGTCCTTTGATTTGCATGGGTGAGAGTGGCTCGAGTTGCCGACTCAATAAGCCTACATTTTGGGGATTTCACTAAATGGGGAGCCGGAAACATAACTTCACAAGATGGAATTCACTTCTTCCTAAATAGAGTAAGTAGATTATTAGTTCTCTTAAGTGCTGATTTCGGGTCTTGAACAAGGGGCCTGTTGCCAATTTTAGGTGTTATAATTTTAGTACAAAGTATGTGTCGAGAATTACTCAAATATGTTTATCAATCAACAAGTTTTCTTATAAAAACCCAAGTGTAAGCTTCTATAGGTTTCCTGTTGAGTCTAGGGTCGAATGCAGGGATTTGCAATAAATTAGGCGTTGAGACTAAATATATATTTTATGCAGTGACTGTACAAGTATTATGTTCATGGAGTTTATGCGTCTAAGTCTATACATAAAGAATAAATACAATTTCCTACAATTATCATGGTAAGGTGGACGTGGAGAATGTTAGTCAAATGTAATTTACATTCAGATAGCATGCGTTGAGAATGATGATGGAACCATGCGATACAATAGAGTTAACGCAGCAGCCAGTCGTTACTTAAGCTTTTCTTAGTGTATTTACATACCTACAAACTTTGGTTTTGAGAATCCATCTTTCGATGTTTCGATGCCACATTAATCTTATTTCTAAGAAACATGGTAAGTTTGTTTTGGCAAAAGATGAACTACATTTCTGAAACTCATCTAGTCTTGATTAATGCTATAGATTGACCATCTACTCTCTCAAGCTAGACGGTCATGCTTGTTTAAACTTGTTTGTCCGAAAAATCTATGCAAGCTAATGATATGCATTAATCACGATGTAAACATACTTAATATTGCTTAAGAAAAACTAACTTCTAACATCTAACTCATTCAACATAAAGCAAACATGGTGTAGAGTATTAAATATGGAAATAACTGAAAGATAATCATCAATAAAACTTATATTAAGTAAATGAACCATTCTCTCGAATGTCATTAATAAACCATCAGTAAGAAGGAGGGAAATGAAGAAAGAACAGAAATGGAAGACGTCAAGCCGCCACTGTCAATATCTTGCTTCATGGAAGCTTGAGATGGTTGCTATTTGATACATAAATGGCATAGGATGAAGGTTCTCACTTTCTAAGAGATGACTCTGAAAATTCTTAGAATCCTTCTCACAGAAGAGCTTGAAATGGAGGCTGGTTATGATGAGGGAGAATTTGTGCAGAGCTTTCGCCTCTTGAACTTGTTTCTCTCCTTCCTTCTGAATTGAGAAGCTTTGGGCTATTTATAGGTGTCGAAAAAGTGAACTCATGATGATCTAACACCGCATTAATTTGCATGCCCTGTTACGCAGACTTTTCACATCATCAACCCATTGGTTATGCCATGTTCTGATAACGTGTAATCCATTCATATACTGACATGACAAACCGACAACTAATGGCCAGGCGTCTGTATCTGCTTTTTCTTCTCAACACATGGTCTTGACGCATGGGTTTTCACTTCTTTTGTTCTCACAACAGCTTCTTCTCTGGTACTTGGGTTATTTGTGCTTCTTTTCTACTTAATCCTGCATTAAGAACAGAAAAGCTCATATTTTCTCAGGTATATTCTTTTGTAAATGATGCCAACACATGATAATACATATTACACAATTCAACTACCAAAATCATGCGTTTAGCCTTAAAGTTGCTCTAATTATTCCAAATAGTGAATATAATAACTTGTATTTCTACAAGTTTTCAGGGTCTCACCCTCTCACTGGCCCGAGAGGGACTTAGTTTATGGCTAGACCATAAACAGATTGTTCATTAGAGAAATCAATAGTACTTAAGGGTAAGAGGTAATTACATGGGTAGAATGGACATTTGATCCAACTGTAATTATGAACAACTCGTGAAGGATCGACTTACATATACTGATTATATCCATGGACACAACTTGTCCTACAATGCATAAGAGTTCAACTATGGGTCTATAGTCGTTTCCCCTGTAGTTAATGAATGAAGATTAATTTAATTAAAGAGTTTAATTAATTAATCTTGGATCATTGGAGCTTATAATCTATAGGTTCATAAGGTCCCATTGCTAGCTCACCACAAACCATCAAGACTTAACCATGTCGAAAGAAAAAATTGAAATGTTCAAATTTATGAGGAAAAATATTAATTGTATTGGATACAATTAATTACATCATTTATTATAAAGTTTATTTCAATAAAATTCAAACTATAACTTTATAATATGGAGAATTAATTTATTTGAATATGATTCAAATAACTAATTATTTATTTGGATGAAATTTATAAATAAATAGAGGAAGAATTAATTAATTAATTTGAATTGGATTCAAATAATTAATTAATTAATTTGGATGAGATTCAAATTAAAGATTCTGCCAAAAATGAATATTTAAATAAGATTTAAATATTTTAAACCATTCAATTTGAGATATTATTTAGATAAATATTTATTAATATTGGATATTATTAAATATTTAATTTAAAATCTATGCAAAGGAGTTATCTTAAGAGGATTAGAAGTAACCCATGGAGTTCTATAAATAAGGCCCTTGGGAGCCCTCATAGAACATACACACTCTACAAGAATAATCTCTATGATTACTCTAAAACTCTCCCTCTAGAAAGTCTCCTAATTTTCTTAGAAAAGTTCTAAGAAAATTCTTCTCATTCTTTCAAGAAGCAGTTCCCACAAACCGGATCTTTGCCAGAGTCATAACAAAGAAGATCTCTTGGAAAAGGAAGACGACAAGGAGAAGACTATCGATTCCACTAGGATTCAATTTTCTTCAACTCCATTGCTAGTTAGGTTTTGATTTCAATAGGATAACCTAGGCAACTTTATGACACCCCCTCCCAGGTACCCCTCTTAACCTAGGAGAAAGTGTGAGGACAGCAGACACCAACTCTCTTACAGCATCTACTATCAACCTGTTCAACCTTAAACCATGACCAAACACCTAATAAGCAAATATAAACCATGACAGGACATCAATCTTATACCAGGGTTAAGCAATCATACAAATACTAGCTTACATCTAGACTTAAAACTTACATGAGTTCACTAACTCCCGCTCCTTAACCCTCTATATGTACAACACGTGTTTAAGATCAAATATTTACAATATTCAAAGTTCACAAACACTGGTGGTAGGCCAAGACAAGTTGCCGTGTAGGCTAATCACCCTAGATTCGCTCGCTACCTAAAAAACAGAAAAACAAGGAAAAACATGAGCTAAGTTGCCCAATGAGTGACAAGTCTAAAAAAACCTTTCCAAGCTCAAGAATAAATTAAAATCGTGTTCAAATTATGATAATAAATAAACAGTAAATAATAAATTTCCATGTCCAGGCAAATCATCAAACCATATCCGCTTCATTTCCGAAAAACCATGAAAATATAACACATTCCATAAACATTTTCCTTAGTTGAGGCGGAGTGGAGCTCAACGCTACTCAATGTTGAAAACATCCTTAGTTGCGGTGGAGTAATCTCGACACACCCGACGTCGAATATCCCTAGCTGTGTGGAGTAATCTCAACACAATAGCATCAATCGTACCTCTATGTGCACATGAATATCATATCCTGGGTTGCCCATATACCTTCTTGAGTCCTTCAGTATCAGGTCCCATATACGAGATTTAGGCCACCCACATGCCTTCTCCGAGTCCTTCAACATTGGGAACCATTTCTATATCCCAGCTACCCACATGCCTTCTCCGAGTTCTTTAGCATTGGGAGCCTTTTCAAAAACATAATTCAAAAGCAACATGCTTTGAAAATAACATAATAAAAATTCACGAATTTATAACAACTAAGACTTTCACAAATCCATTAACAATCATCATGCTTCCATAAAACCATAGATTAATAAATAGCATGTCTTTCGTAAAGCTCGGTTAACGACTAGCATGCTTCAAATATTTCCAATGCAAAACCATAATATGCATTTACATGGACACACATGCTTTCTTTCAAACAAATAGTCATCATAGTACATTTAAACTTATAAAAACACATAAACATATAAATATATTTCTAAACATAATTATATATCATGAAAACTTTGTTTAAAGTAAGCTACATTTAAACTAGTGAGATTCATGCAACTAGCGAGACTAAACTAACGAAACCATGAAACCAGCAAAACTATACCAGCAAGACTATGACTAGCGAGTTTTACCTGACTAGTGAGACCTAACGAGATTTGTGAGACAAAAGGCAACCAGCGACACCAGCGAGATTCGTCTCGCTCCACGCCCCAGTGTCGTTGTTCTTTCCCAGAGAGACCTGTCTCACACAACTTCTATCTTCGCTTCTAACTGCTAAAAGTAGTATTTTTAGCCCGAATTAGCATTTCTTTCTTTCTAAAAACTTGTAGCAAAATGCCTTTTCTAACTTACCTCCAAATTTTAGGGTCTACCTCTCCTTTGTTTGTCCAATATTCCAATTTTACTTCATCTTGCTTCAGATCACTCGAGAAATCTACACCAGTCATGTTCACCTATAATTAAACCTATTTTTCTTTACATTCAGCTCAACCATCCTTGACAAAGGTTGTTAAGAAATAAATTAACTCACTAACCTCAAAATTTTAGCACTAAAATCAATCTCTACAACTCACTATCCTCCAAATACCAGACCTTGCTCAGATTGCACGAACACCAGACCAACCTCGGTTTCAACTTCAATTTCACCACAATTTCTTCCAGAATTCTACACCAATTTTCCCTAGTCATCTTCTTCTTCCTCCCCTCAATACTTAGCTGTAAATTTGAGTCGATTTAAGGTTTTGAAAATGAAAATTTTGGCAGCTACATCTATTAACTAATATAAACAACTTAACCGACAACATCCCACTTCCTTTTCCTTTTCTTTTTCTTTTTTTTTTTCCTCCATATTCTTTCTTTTTCTCTTTCTTTTCTTTCTTTTCTTCCTTTAATCCCCATCTAATTTTTAAATTGTCTTTTGCATTCTAATTAATATTTCAAGGTAGATCCCAAACTTGGTTTGGTTTACCTCATAATGATTTAGAGTTCAACTTACCAAAAATATTCCCAACTTTCCTTCACTTCTCCCTTCAATCTACACAAGAGAAGGTAAATAAGTCAAAAATGATATTACGTACTTAGATTAAGTGCTTAGAAATGAAAGTAGGGTTTACAAACTTAGTCTTAATCTTGAGTATATTATGAACTCCTGTCCACGAAGGATTGTCCTTTGATTTGTATGGGTGAGAGTGGTCGTTTGCCGACTCAATATGCCTACCATCTTGGGGACAAGACTGAGCAGAGAGCTGGGGACATAATTATACAAGATGAAATTCACTCATACCCATCTTTAGGGTAAGTAGATAAGTGCTTGCTTAAGTGGTGTCTCCGGGACTTGAACAAAGAGCTCTACCCTTTCACTAGCCCGAGAGGGGTTTATGTTTAATGGTTGGACCATAAACAGGTTGTTCATTAGAGGAGCGCTGGTACTTAAGGATTTATAAGTAACTTAGGGGTAAAACAATAATTTAACCCAGCTGGTGTTAGAACACTTGTGAAGGACTAATTTGCTGTTATTGATTTATATCCAATGACACAGAAATATATCTGTAGTGAGAAGAGTGCAGATGTGGGTCTTTATGGAGTGTACCCACAGTTAACGAATATTGATTAGTGTGGTTAATGAGTTTATCCGATTAATCTCATATCGTTGGAGCTTATGATCTGTAGGTCCATTAGGTCCCATTCCTAGCTCGTAAAGAGTGATGAGTTATTTATGTCTTGAATGAAATTTGAAATGTTTAAATTTACTTAGGGAAATAATATAATGTATGATAATACATTATAATATAAAGTTTAATTTGAACTTTATAATATACATTTGATTTTGAATATGATACAAAATTAATTTTTTAGAGAATTAAATATTTGAAGGAGTTCAAATATTAATATGAATTAGATTCATATTAAAACTATAGGTTAAAATTCATGTGTATTAGATGCACATTAAAACTATAAGTTATGAGAGAATAACAATTGAATATGATTCAAATGTAGGTTAAATTAAATATTAGATATTTAATTTGAAAATTAATCAATTAAAGCCTTCATTTTCTTAATTTATGTTAATTAAATTTTATTTAATTAAATTAAATGAATTAAAACTATAGGTTATATGGGAGATGTTCATTTAAATATGATTTAAATGAAATAATTAATTAAATTAGATTTAATTAAGTATTAATTACTATTTATTTATTTGTTAAATTAAATAATTTAATAAATAAATTAAAAAGGTAACTCTCATACGTTGGAGTTACGCTCTATGTGGTTTTCCCACATCCCTTACTCCATCTCCCTAAATAAGCCTGCAAAAGAAACAGAAGAGAAGGTTATTCTTTCGATAGATAAAATATTCTCTCTGTTGCTCTCTCTTTTTTCCCTCAGATCCATGTGGCATATTATAATTAATTAAGTAAAACACGCAACATACTAACATAAAACAAATAAATGCCCAAGGTAGAATTATACTTGATATGCTACTAAAACAAATCCAAACGCTTCTAAACAATAATAACAAAGTTTAAACAATATACATAGATTATATATACCTTCTTAATATGCACAATCTCTTTTAACATACACTCATTATCATTACACTCAAAACCACACTTTAAGTATACAAATAAGCTTAAAATAAAACTTTAAAACACACAATATACTTAAGAGTCCCGATACAACAACATAAACATAAATAGGCTCAAGAATTGTACTAGAAAATTAGTTGGTTAACCAAATTTTACAATGACAAATAGAAAGAATAGTTCACTTACAGCGCATTGGATATTGACTTCCATTTACTACCACTAGCCTTTGCAACTTGTTTATTTGGCCAAACGAGCACACTTTCAAAAACCTAGGAATCTTCTTCAAAACAACAAAAAGAAAAATAGTGCACAGATCTAAAATTACTTGTAGCGGCAACAAAAGAAAACCAAATGTAACAGACAAAAACTTAGTGCATAATGTTCAAAAGAATTTCAATCAATATGCAAAAATAATCATATCTAAAAGTAATCACCAAGCCAAACAACCAATCTCAACAACATTTCACCAACAAAGACCAAAATCAAGTCACATCCCAAAAAAATCCAATAGCTGAAACTAAAAGATAACATACTTGCGAATGAACCCACCAACAAGATTCATGAACAAAATCGCCCAAATCGGGTGGGTATGGTTGCATGTGGGTGGCCAATGTCTTGCTCATGCAACAAGTCGTGAATATAGTGTTGTTGGTGAAGAAAAAACTCATGGGGGAGGGATGTCGTCGTGCTACAGCTCATCGTCAACGTGGATCTGGTCCGTTTGCGCCATCGTTGTTCATGGTTGCTACTTCTCGGCGTCGTTGTTCATGGTCGTTGCTCCTAACTGATGGTCACCGAAAAGGAAACATAGAGGCCAAACCTTCTTGTCGGGGCGGCAGCAGCGGCGGCGTCGTCGTTCTTCGGGAGCCTTGTTGTGGGAAGAGGATTTTGTGGGGTGAGGGTGGGGAAGAAGAAAGGAATGGGTGGAGATTTTTTATTTGTTTTATGTAAAAATAAAAGTAAAATGAAAAAGAAAAAAAGAGGGAAAGTGAGAGGAGGGAAAGTAAAAAAAGTCAAAATAGTAAAAAAAAAATCTGAAAATTCACGTCTTTTCCCGCCAAAATCGTATTTTTCATTTTCTTACATTTAATGACTGTTTTTTTTAGTCATTAATTAATGACACAAAAAAACAGTCATCAATTCCGACAAATCCGAAAAACTCCGTTTTTTCCCGCCAAAAACGCGTGATTTTGGATTTAATGACTCTTTTTTCACTTTCTCCTTTATTTTTGGCACTGTACAAGAGTCATTGAATGTCAAATTTGTTGTAGTGTAACACTACAAAAAAACCCTATAAATATATCTATTGTTTTATGGCTTCGTTCCTCCAATGGATTCTAGCAAAACTTGGAAAGAAAACAAAAATCATATTGGACTTCAACCCAACACATTAATATATTGACAACAATGATAACAATATATTGACACTCAAGTAAAAAAAAGAACACAATTATATAAACACGAACAACTTAACTACACCTAAAAAAACAAATTCAACAAGTTTATGCTTTAAACAAGCAAGAAGCATCATAAAGTGTAACAAAGTTAATACCTCATATGTTATATAATTAGTTTCTGTTGCACCATCCATTTCAAGTGAGCTTCCTCCTTGAAATTCTCAATCATGGCAATGAAGATCTCATAAAGTTTGGAGATTTGGAATTAGATAAGAATGAAAATTAAAGATCAGCCAAAAAAAATCTCCATATTTGTACCAAGGTGTTTTCTCTATGATTTCTTTTTCTTTTTAATTTCTTAAATAAATTTAATGGATTCCAATGCTTCCTATTGGGTTTGATGAGATTAATTCCTTCACATTTATTAGTTAAATTTCGTATTTTCATGTTTGATATATTCCATTTTTTGCTCTATGCAAATACAATGCTTTAAATGTTTCTCAATAAAGTTACATTTTGTAAGGCAATAATTATTAAGAAATGGCCATCAAAGATTGTACCTCAAATGCACCTAATAATTCAAAGCAAAACAAGATCGTTTTTTTAAAGAACAATTGCAAGGAAAAAAATCTTAGCAATCGAAACAAAACTTTATCACAACCGGAAAGAAATGATTTATTTGAAAATATTTCATAAATGTCCACATTATAGAAAATTTTCGTTTCTACTTTGGCTTAGTTTTCTTCATATTTATTTCCACTTTTACCTTTTAAATTTAATGGATATTTTTCTATGTATAAGATTATTTTATTCTTTATTTGTTCCATGATTAGAATATTCATTAAATTAGTATTAATAACAAATGTTTTTTTTCCTCCTCCTTAATTACATTCTCCATCGCCACTTGCCTTGTATTTCTCACTTATTTAAAACTTCTTTTTAAATTTTTTTCTTTAATTATTTCTCATACTATTATTTGTGATACAACATTCTAGGAGTGTGTAGCGGTCAGTTGGAGTCGGTTTCGGCCAAACCACAACCAAACCAACTATGGTCAGTTTAGTAATGTTAAAATAGACCTCGACTTTCGAGGAGCAGTCGGCGTGAGTCAGTTTTACTTTTTGATTTTTTTAAAAAAATGGATCGAGTCCCTCTTCTTCTTTGATTGACTGCCTCCAATTCGTTCAATTTTGGTCGGTTGGCTCGGTTTTTCAATCTATCATGCTCACCCTACAACATTCATTTTGCTTAACTTGTTGATTGACTGCACCTTTGTAGTTCAAAGTTCGTTTATACCTTTTTTAATATAATATAATCCAAAGAAATTAATAATATAAAATAATATTATTTTAAGATAAGATAAGGAAAGATTTGACCCAATAATTTCAAGAAGGAAGTACCTAATTGTTCATATGTACTATGAAAGAGATATTATGAGTCTATAGGTTATAAGCTCTAATAATTCAAAATTAATTAATTAAGCTCTAATGACCTATATGTTGTACTCTCATGCTCTGTAAGATAATTTGTGTCCATCGATCTAATCATTACAAGAAATTAAGTAGACCCTTCAAGAATTGATCATAATTACAACTGGGTCAAATATTAGTTCTATCTCCGTATCTTTTGCACCTTAAGTATCATTGATTCCTTAATAAAATTTTGTTTATGTTTCAACCATAAATTAAATTTCTCTCAGACAAGTGAGAGGGCGAGCCTTAATTGTTCAGGTCCCAAAATCAACAATTAAGGAAACTATTCATCTACTTACCCAATATGAGAAGAAATGAATTTTATCTTTTGAGATTATGTTTCCAACTTCATATTTAGTCAAGTCCTCAAAATGGGGAACTTTTTTAATCGACTACAACGACCACTTGCACCCATGTAAATCAAATAATGAGCCCTTATGGGCAGGAGTTCATAACTCAATCATGATATATTAAGATCGAGTGAAGCATATGATCCCCCCATGAAATATTAATCTTCTTAATTAACAAATTTATAAACATAGATTAAATATTTTTTATACAAACCTATTGTATAGAATACCCCACATGCATGTCTCCAAAACGATTCATATCAAACCATCCATGACAATTACAAAGCAAGTGGTATCTATAGTGTCACCATGATAAAACATCCACCCTTATCCATATGCTATAGACACTTTAAGTTATTTCTTAAATTTGATTCATTTGTACATCAACTCATGTTGTTCATGATTACACTAATAACTTTAGATTTTTATTGTAATGGATAGTATAATATTCCAAAAAAAATCACTTAATAGTTTGGAAAATTATTATAAATAGAAAAAAATATCAAACTATTTACAAATATAGAAAAATTTCATTGTCTATCAACGAGCAATAAAAGTCTATCGCGATTTATCGCTTAAGCGATAGAAATCTAAGCGATATGCTAATAGATAGTGAATGTTTGGCTCATTTTGCTATATTTGAAAATAGCTTTAAAACTTTATTAAATATAACATTAATTATGAGCCTTTATATATGTCATAAATCTTAACAAAAAGATTATAACCGAAATTATGTCTTAAAAACACAGTTTTTAACTTTTAAAAAATGAAGTTGGATAGTAATTCAATTGTAAATTAAAATCATCTCTGAAAGAAATAATTTCACCTTACACGATTAAGTGAAATTTAATCACGTCTCTTAAAAGATACTTTATGAAACAGCAAAAAGCCATCTTTTTTTTTTTTTTTTTTTCAAATTTAATCACGATTGTAATCACGATTGAGTTAAAATTTCTCATTAATTATTCCCAACTTAGCACATGCATTACTCAACTTCTCATGTGTATCTATCCTCACATTTGCAACCCTATTTTAGGGCAAACTTGTAATCTCCTTTCATTCATAATTTATCCATTCCTATAAATACCCACTAGTAACCTTCTCCCAAAACCCATCAAACACTCTTCATCATCAGCTTCATACTTGATCACAATGGCTAGGTTTCTTTTTTTCATGGCTTCACTTCTCCTCTTTGTGTCGATGTTGTCAATTATAGCGGCAAGGTCACGGTTAGATTTGGTCGGTGGCTACGAACCAATAAAGAACATAGTTGATCCATATATCCAAAGTCTAGGAGAGTTCGCAGTGAATGAACACAATAAACAAGTCAAAACTCAATTGACTTTCCAAAAAGTGATTAATGGAAAATTACAGATTGTTGCTGGTACCAACTACGACCTTCAATTAACGGCTCTTGAGGGGACTATAAGAAAAACCTATGGGACCCTTGTATACACTGATCTGAAGAACAAAAACCACCTTATCAACTTTTATGACCTCTCCAACTAAGCTTCCTTTTGCTTCTCATCAATAATTATGTGTCACTAAAATTTCTTTATCTCTTTTACTTTTTTCTTTTCAATGTTATATGAATGTTTGGAATATTCATGTTTCATTGATCATTGTCCTTTATTACTTGAATAAATAATTTCATTGGTGGCAAGTACTCTTACATATATGGTTTCACTCTCAATTCCATGTAACTAATATATGTCGCTTGAAGCTAAACCTAAAGATAAGTCAAATGGATAAGACATATGCATTCAATCAAGAGGTTAGTGTTTTGGATCCTCCCTTCCCAAAAATTATGGTTTGAAATAATTTTTTTATAGGAAATGGAGCCACAAATTTGCTATTGTGTGATTTTAAAAAAAAAAAAATATATATTTAATGAGGGTGAGGATTTCGATCTTAATAAGTTCAAAACATTAACGATTAAATTAAAATTTCAAAGAAATAGAGGCTAGATTCATTTGTTCTAATCTTACGTTTATTGTGCTGAAAAAAGTCTAATTTTTATTGAATAAAAAAATTAATAGATTAACTTGTTTATTGATGGATAGGGAAGTTGTGTGTGTATAGTTGTGAAACTATTAGGGTTAGTATGAGTATTACACATGTTTTCTTTCATATTTTAAAATATAGTCTAATATAAATGAAAATTTTATTAATTATAGAATATATATATAGTTCTGCCCAAGAAAAAAGATAAAAGTATTATGAGTAACAAAATAAAACAACAAAATAAGTCATATGAAAGGGTATACAAATATAATAAAGTTCAAACAGTAGTGTGAGGTAAACCATGAATAATTCTTCGTAGTTATTAAAATAGAATAAGTTAAATAAAATATACAATTGATTAAAATTTTAAAGAAAAATTATTTTAAATGACAAAACTATTAAAAATATTTACAACTAATAGCAAAATACACAATCTATCTGCAATAGACCATGATAAATCACGATAGACTACTATTTGTGTCTATAGTAATCTATCGTGATCATAGATAATAATAGTCTATAGATAATAATAGTCTATGGTGATCTATCACAATCTATCACAAATAGACATTAAAATTTTGTTATATTTATAAATATTTTGGTTATTTTTACTATATTTAAAAATTACCTAATTTTAAATGATTAAAACATTCAATAGGATAATTAAGATGAAAATTGAATGTGATACTGAAGAAAATTTAAAAAGTTTCATCCTACGGATTGTTGAAAGGAAAAGGTCCTCCTTTTTCTAGGAGTTGTTATGATAATATCACATTTTCTAAAAATATCGAAGCATTTCTCAATTTGTTTATAATCATTAATCATGCGTGCGTTTCAATAGATTATTGAATAAATGTACAAATGTCATTGTTAATATGTACTACCATGCATAATTTCACTCTCCCTCCAACTAATTTATGCGACATAAAAGATAAAAATTAAAATTAATTTAAGTTAATTTATAATTTAAAAAATATGTTATAGGGAATAGAGCGATTGTGAAGAACCTTTTTTTTTTTGTTTAAATTTACACATTTTTATTAATACTTAATGATGATTGGTATTTGTTACTGAAAACAAAGAATCTTGAAGATAACAAAAACAAATTACTTATTTTTACGGTATCTAAAAACATGTGTGTGGTTTGAAAATTGTGTTTTAACACAAAAAAAAAAAAAAAAAAAAAGTTTTCATTACCACATATTTTGATTTCTTTTTCAGTTTTTGAATCCACCATCAAAGAAAACGTATAGATAATATATGAAAAATCTGTCACATTGGTTGTTCCATGATTTTTCAATACAATCAACAATAAACATTTATTGTCATTTATTACAACATTTTTTACGACAATTTTCATTGTCAATAAATGACCAAAAAGTTGATTTTTTCTATCAATTAAACCTTTATATTTGTTATAATGACCCGACTAAATAAACCCACAACCAGGTCATTACTCAATGCATGCACAACTTTAAAACGACACTTTGCATAATAGTTGAAGAGAATCTAAGTTTTGTGGGAAATTAATACTCTGATATAAAACATAAGCTCGATAAAATAAAATAGATAAATAAATAAAAACTTTAGTTCGGGATACCCCTAAAAACAATTATGTTTGAAAGGAAACCTCAAAAATATATCTCAAAGCAAACTCAAGACTTTAGACATAAAAGACCAACTCTACAAGGTGAAAATCGTGCAGAAGCTAATATGGGTCCCATGACGCCCTCAAGGTTCTTCTTGTCATTTGCCGGCGCATTCCTTCCCTTACCTGGAAAACATACATGAGAAAAGGGTGGGTGAGTATAAAAATTACTCAGCAAGTAAACTCACTACCAGAGTCACTCTATGCATTTGTGCTCAATAAATGCAACATGCTAGTGGTCGTGCTTGTTTCTACTTGTCACATCTCACTTAACTGGGTGAATAGTTAGACCTACCCATCGTTGACAGATGGTGTCCACAAGCCTTTAGTGAATCTCGTAGGAAACACTTACCTCTGGTGTTCTCGAAGGAACACAAACCTCTGGTGTTCTCGAAGAAACACAACCTCTAGTGATCCTGAAGGAACACAACCTCTGGTGTTCTCGAAGAAATACAACCTCTGGTGAACACACTACCAACGTAAGAGGGTAACCATCACCAACATGCATAACTGGTAAAACACATAGGGATTCCTCACAACATAGATTCATTATACCTCTTATGCAAACATCATCATGCTCATATACCCTTGCAGTCATAAAATCTTATGCAAACACATTAACTCACAGATAGTGATACACACTTTCCGTGTTAACCGCAAGTGTACGGGTCAAGTTACAATATAAGACGGTAAAGTTCGAATATCGTTCCACTGAGGATCTAATTGTGAAGGTTAAGTTACTTAGCTATTCTAGAATCGAATCAATTTTATTTGAGGATTGGAATTGAAGTTGTGATTTTGTAAATAAACTAAAAAGGAAAGCAAATGGATAAGAATCACAAGAGTCAAAGAGAGTTCTAGGGTAATAAATCCTTGTTTACTCTATTATGCAATATTCTAGGGTTCATGGATTTGATTGCAATTCTTATGCTTAAGTTTAGAAACATAAATCCAAGTTATTTTCTCTCAAAAACAACATTTTCTCATGCAACTCAATTGATTACTAATTTCTTGAAATCAATACAAATCACATGGCAGTAAGATTAATCTTTAGCAACTTTCATTCTTAACCTAACTATTTTCATGATAGATTAACAACAATTCATTGTTATAAATCTAGTTAGACATACAATCTCTCAACCATACATCTAACCTAACATTCAAGATGGCCAATTAGCACAAATTAAACACAATAACAATGAAAAACATAATCATTACAACAAAACCATGAATATTCTACAATATCAACATAACTTCATAAACAATTCATCAAAACCCTAAAACTAAAGGGTTTAGCCACTCATAGCTTTAAGCAACATATTCATAGACAAATTAAGCATAGAAAGAGTGTGAAGAAAGGTAAACTCTACTAGGAAGAAGCCTTTGATTGAGGAGGAACCGCCAAGTTGTCCTTTTGTCTTCACGTTGGGAACTCGAACAACACCAAGACTCTCTCTCGAACTCTTCTCTTTTCCTTGCAGTCAACTCACTCTTTGGGACTCTTTTTGGTGTATCAATTCGTGTGTAAATTCGTGATTAGGGTTGCTGGAAACCCTCCAATTTATAAAGTTGGCCGCCCAAAATTCTTTCCAAAAATACAAAATCTTTAAATTAGGAAAGCTGGCGCCGCGGTGCTAACCGATATGGAAAGTTGGTACTGCCGCGCTACTTAATGGGGTCGCAGCGTTGAGACAGTTGCTGCTCTCGGGAAAAAGTGTCATACCAGCGCCGCGGGCATTGCCCTGTTTTCGGCAGATTTGGAGTTTCCTTCACTTTTTCATTGTATTTTGGCTCGGTTTTGATCTTTTGGTCTTCACTTCTGATTTTCTTTATTTTGACCTGAAAACCACTAGCAAACAAGTGAAATCTAATATAAACTCCCTTAATTTGAGAGAATAGAAAGTACTTTTCAAGCACTTTTCATCCACGTAGATAATATGTCAACAATTGCTCTGGCAAATAATCTAGTGTTTCATGATCGTAGCAAGCACATTGATACAAGATTTCACTTTATTAGAGATTGCATTTCAAGAAAGGAGATTCAATTGATCAAATTGCAGATATTGTCAAAGGCCAATCAAAGTTGATGTATTTAACAAGTTGAGAATTTTGCTTGGAGTTCTCAGAAAACTTGTTTAAGAGGGGATGTTAAAAATTAATCATGTTTTAATTAGATAAGTTATAGGTGAATTAAGGGATGATAATTAATTATGTTAATGTAAGAGTTAATTTAGTAGTGTTTCATGAATTAAATTATGGGGTTAATATGGGTTTCATGCATTTAAGTATGAGAGTTATGGACCCATGGGAATGCTATAAATAGGATCATTTTGTATTGTTTAAGAGAACAAAGTGTAGGGAGGAATGAATTCAAATAAAAGTGTGATTTTTAAATACAAGTGTTTTATTTCTCTCAAATATTCTTTTGTTGAATATTTATTTGTGAGTGTCTATCACACGCTACCAACAAAGTCGCTCCCAAAAATCATTGTTTTGCTTGAAACGTTGCTGAAAAAAGAGGTGGTTGTAGAAGAAGGTGAATTATCAGAGAATAGTAAAAAATTGCTCGCCTCAACCATTTAAATATACTCATCGCCACTGCTTGGAATCGATTGCTATCACCACCGATCGCCATTCACCACTGCCACTCACCGTCACTGCTTATTGCTATATTCAAAGTCGCGGCTCTTTACTTGTTGTCATCATCGTAGCACGTTGTTGTTATTGTTTGAAGTCACCACTTGACGCCTCTGCCGTTCGAATTTGCTTGCTGTCTTAGCTTACGGCTACTCGCTGTTTGAAACCACCACCATCGTCATTCGAATCCATTTGAAGCTCGTCTGTCACCATCGTCGCCATCTGTCGTTCAAAGCCTTTACTCGTCGTTCGATGTCGCTTGCTCGAAGTTGCCCAAAATCGCTCCGGACTAGTTGCCACCGAAAATCGTCATTCGTCACCACTGGAAACATTGCCGGAGAAGATGAAGATTGCTAAAGTTGAGTTGCAAGGAGGCAACAGGAGAGAAAAGGTGAAGGAAAAAGATGAATGTTTACGGTTTTCCTTTTTTGTCCTCTTCCCTATCTTGTCTTTTTTTTTTCTTTTTCTTTTTAACCAAGTTCAAGATATCTCCATAGAATATTTTTCCTTGTGATAACTTAAATTTCTTCTTGGATTAGAGACATGGGATCTAATTCGCATATGGCTTTCTTTGATTTCCCATGGGATCTAATTCACCCACGAAAAACTTTTTCTTCAAGAGAATCATGAAAACTACGTCATCCTAGGCTTGATTTTCTTAATTTTGCAAAGATTCTCAATTTTGCATTGGTTGATCACTCTCGTCCTCACAGACGGCACCAACTAATGTCAAATTTTGGTCAAGGAAAAATGCACCTAACCTCGTGCAAGAGGTCATACCAAAAAAAAAAAAAAAAGCTCTAATGCCTGATTCAGTAAGAGAATTATAAAATATAGAAGAAGTCATAAATTCTAGGTTACCTTTAATGGAACCATAATGAACTAAACCCTTATAAATTGATGACAATGTACTTGTAAAATAACACTTCAATGCAAATGAAAAAATATTCAAATTTAAGTCCATGAATAACAAATTCATGAACTCATGTTTAAATTTGATTTATCAATTAAATAATTTAGTATCTCAATTTTATACGTCAAAAATACACTATATCATATATATACTTTTGATATACCTGTTAATACACAAATGAGGATAAAATTAGCATAATAAAAAAAACAAAAATCAAGTTTGAATTTTTTTTTTTCTATACTTGCAAATTTCAAAAAAAATATTGCTAAATTTACAAATATACAAATGAATTTTTTTTTTCTTACAACTTCTTGCAATTGCTCCTTAATAGTAGTACTTAATCTAAATGTTATGCATTAGTATACTTTGATTATAGCTATACGAAAGTTAAATTATAAGTTTAATCTTTAAACTTTTAAATCTATGTATGATGGTTTTTTTAATTTTAAAAAGTGCTTAATAAGATCAACATGAGCATAGCTAAGCAAGAATTGGCATATAGTTTATTTTATCTTGAGGTTGAAGGCTTAAATCTTCATACCTTATAATTGTTATACTAAAATTTTTAATTTAAAAAAAAAAAAAAAAAAAAAAAAAAAAATAATAATAATAATAATAATAATAATAATAATAATGTAGTAGGCCTTTAAACCTTAAATTTTGTATTGAATTTTCAATTTTAGATGTTCTGTTAGACACATATACTAGTTAAATTAAAATTTATCCCTATACTGTATGGTTTATGTCTATTTAGTCTCTGAATTTTTAAAATTGTCTAAATTATCGCTACTTTAGATTTGTGTCTAATAGATTCCTGATCTTTCAATTCTATGTAAGTCCTTGTCTTATTCAAATTTTTAAAAAAAATAATTGAACTATTAGATATAAATATTAATTTTATGTTTAATAATGGAGAATCCCAAGCATTCAATTGGGTGCCTAATAGATTCATGATTTTAAAAAATATATATACATCAAATAAGTCACGGCCCATACAAAATTGACAATTTAAAGATCTATTAGACACAATTTAAAGATGAACTTATTAAAAAACTTTTTAAAGTTCAATGACTTATTAGACAAAAAAAATGAAAATTCAAGGACCTATGAGATATTTTTGATAGTTGAGAGACCAAATTGATATAAATATCAAAGTTCATGGCATAAACTTGCAATTTAATCCAAATTTGAATTGTATCCTTTAACTTGATGGAGTTAGAAAACATGTAGCGGAAGAAAACAGGATGCGAAGTACTCTAATTACATCAGTTTAAAGGAAAAACATGCTTAGATAAATTGAGATACAAAAGAAGTTACATTTGTTGTAGCTCAAAATCTATCCCTGAGAATCTCCAAAATCTGATCACGAACTATTCACGGGCCACCACTAAAGTTTACTTGTTATTCTCAGGCCTTAGAACGGATGGTGGGATCTGAATTGAGCAGAAAATTGGAGCAAAAGAGTGTGAAACACTGTTTCGATTTTTGGTTAAAGAGCTTTCCCGTAAAGTTCTTTTTGATAAATTGCCTAACCTCATTTCAGTTTTCCTTCTTATTTAAAACGGAAACCATGCATATCAAATACACATGTTGAATGACACCACTATTGGTGAATAGGATGCTTGAAGATAGTGGAAATTGCATGTAAAGGAGTGGTCTCACCTCTCCTTTACCATGCAACTAAAGGTGGTGGGATTTCATCACATTTCAGGAAATCCCACCAACTCAATTCTCAATTGAGAATTGAGAATTCAATTTTGATTTCATAAATTAAAATTTTAATTTAATATAGTTAATTTAAATAATAATTAATTAACCGATTAATTAATTATATAAAATTAATATTAAATTAATACTTTTCACTTTTCCGACAATTTCAAACTCAATGAAGATTCACCGGTATAATATTTAAATCATATTTAAATACTATTAAAATCTCAATTCGTCTAATGCACAATTTAACGAATCAAACCGTAAAATGTTCCTTTTTCTAAATTTGAACACTTAAAATTGTCTCAATATACTGTTCTAAGGTTTAGTTCATAAGCTAACAAAGGGACCTAATGAACCTACAGATCATAAGCTCCAATGATCTGAAATTAACTAGCTAAACTCTTTAAGCTAGTTACTTAACATTCGTTTACTATCGAGTCACTCCACTAAAGCCTAGTAACTGCACTCTCCTCACTGTACATAAATCTCTATCCATTTGATATAACCATAATTAGTAAGTCGATCCTTCATAAGTTGTTCGTAATTACAATTGGGTCAAAATACCGTTTTACCCCTGTAATTACTTCTTGTTCCTTAAGTTTCACTAATCCTCTAATGAACAATTAGTTTATGGTTCAACCAACAAACCGAGTCCCTCTCGAGCCAATGAGAGGGTGGGACCCCTTGTTCAAGACCAAGATTCAGTACTGAAGGGAACAACTTATCTAGTATCCTTTAATAAGGCAGGAGCAAATTCCATCTTGCAGGACTATGTTCCCAGCTATCTGTCTGATCTTATCCCTAAAATGGGGAGCATATTGAGTCGGCAAACTAGCCACTCTCACCCATGCAAATTAAAAGATAATCTCAAACAAATAGAAGTTCATAGTTAGCTCATGATTAAGATCGAGTTACTTAGGTCATTAGGTTGAAATAATTAGTTTTAATAGTAAACGGTGTTATAAAGTAAACGTGATTATTTCTTAGTCCAGTCTTATGCAAACTCAGTGCATAGGACACCCTCACTCACATATCTCTACATGAACAATTGAGGATCACATCGTTTGTATCAAATACCAAGTGGGTCTTATCCATAGTGTCGTCAGGATAAGGTACCCAGCCTTCATCTATATACTATAGACTGTTTTGGCTATAACTTAAACTTGATCCACTTTTATCATATAAAGTCTAAGTATTTCACCATATAGCCATGGGTTCTTAGTTTATTAGATTTAAATGCAATTCACATATTCAATAACAACTTTACTGAATAAACCTCGATAACAACTTTATTGAGAATAAAATCCATAAATTACAAACAACGAGTTTTAAGACATAAAACCCAAGATAACTCCCCTTAGGAATTCTTTTGATGGAAAAAGAAAAATTCACTAGATAAGGTAGGATAAACTATGTATCCCTAAAGAAGTAGGCAGTTTAAACTTCAAAGATATTGAATTGTTCAACCAAGCTCTATTGGCAAAACAGGCTTGGGGGATCCTTAAGAACCCTTTTTTCTCTTGTTAGTAGGGTTTTAAAGGGGCAGTACTTCTCTTTTTGTTCTATTATGGAGGCTACCTGTTCAAAGTCTGACTCTTCTTTTTGGAAAGGTCTTTGTTAGGGGAGGGAGACGTTACGGAAAAGCATTAGAAAAGCAATCGAAAATGGGAAATCGACTCTTGCGTTTTCAGATCCATGGATTCCTAGACCATCTACCTTTTGGGTCATATTCTATAATGGTTTAAATGTAAGGCGTTGGGTGGCAAATTTTATATCACCTACTAGTAGCTGGGATTTGACTTTATTGCAATCTAATTTTATATAGGATGATATTTTAGAGATACTTAAAATTCCCATAAGCATGACTAATAAGGAAGATGAATGGATCTGGCACTATAGTAAGAATGGGGAGTATTCGGTCAAAAGTGATTATAAATGTGTTGTTCTGGAGTGTTGTTGTGGTTGGGAATCAAGTTCAGATCAGACATCAGAGTGGTGGCAAAGATTGTGGAAACTCAAAATCCCTTGTAATGTGGCCATTTTTATCTAAAAAGTGTGCCACAATTGCATTCCAATCCTGGCAAATCTTGTAAAGTGGGGATTGGATGTTGTTCCTAGTTGCCCAATTTGTAAAAAGAAGAAGGAAACAGTATCTCATGCATTGTTTAGATGCAATAGAGTCAGAAAAATTTGGTCGGTTCTATTCCCTGATTGTTGTTTCTCTGAATTGCAGTATAGAGACAGTTTGGATATTTGGATAATGCAGGCTAAGAGATTAAATGACATTGAACTTGCTTGAGATTGTATTATAACTTGGGCTATTTGGGGGGATAGAAATATGGAAGATGTACCTTCTGTGGAGTATCGTTGTGAGTGGATTTATGAGTATTCGGAGGAAGTTGGGATTGTACCGAAGGAAAAATGTACCTCTTATTTAGGCTTCCTAGTATATTGTTAGGTTTTATGCCCTTAAACTCGTAGATTGTAAATGTAATTATTTGACCGTCATTAAATTATTAATAAAGAATTATTGATGTGTTATTTCAATAAGCGTTATTGATTGTTTTTGTTTGCTTTGTCTTAATTACCCTAAATCCAATAAATTAACATCCTAGGCTGTTTTATGAGTCTTGAACTGTATGTGGAGACATACGAAGATCAATATTCATGATACAGTCTAAAGGGTCTATAGTATAGGGATAAGGTTGGGTACCTTATCCTCGTGACAGTATACCCACTTTGTATTTGATACAAAGACAATTATCTAACGCATTCGTGTAGCTAACATGCGAGTAAGGGTATCCTATACAATGAGTTTGCATAAGACCAAACCACGAAATAGTGATCACTAGATGTAACTCCGTTGACTAGTTATGTCACACCCCAACCCGAACTACCCTTCTGTAGCCCGAGACGGAGCGTGAGGACAGCAGTCATCGACTTCCCTGTTGATTCCCACTGTCAGCTTACCTTATTTCCCTCATTTAAACACTCTTCCTAGGACGATGATATCGTTCTCTCTTGACAAACCTCGACTTCGACCAGCAACGGGAACTGTCATGCTACCTGAAAAATGGAAAACATATAAAAAGGATGAGCTAACAGCTCAGTGAGTAACGGTTTTGAAAACATCTTACTTTAACTGTAACATTGGTCATAATATAAACATTTCAAATTCCCATAAAATATAACAATTCGAATCTATTATAATATGCTCAAAAACCGTTGTTAATTCATGCATATCTGTTTTAGAGTAAATTCTCAATAATCTCATTCATTTAAAAATCATTTTTCCCTAGTTGAGGCAGAGCAATGCTCTACGCTTCTCAACGTCGATTTTTCCCTAGCTGTGCGGAGTAATCTCAACACATCAGCGTCGTATATTGCTCTATGTGCACATAGGTATTATAATCTGGGCCGCCCATAATGCCTTCTCCAAGTTCCTGAGCATTGGGGTCCCATTTTCATATCCAGGCTACCCATTTGTCTTCTACGAATCCCTCAGCATTGGGTGCCTTTTTCTATATCCCGGCTACCCTTTGGCCTTCTCCAAGTCCCTGAGCCTCAGGTGTCTTTTCAAAGTTTTATAAAACACAATATGTTTTGGAAACATTATATCTTGAACTCGTAGTTAACTGTTTCCAAATGTAATATCAACCAACATGCTAAACTCAATTTCAAAGTTTTAATAACACACAACATGCCTTTCAAACAAGTTTATTTCCACATCTTTCATGAAATCAAATAACATCAAACACCATGTTTTTTAGTAAAATTATGAAATCACATATTATCAATCACCATGCATTTACAAACTTATCACAAATAACCAGTATATTCAACTGCTTTTCAAATAAAACGCATGCATCATTCATTGAAAACTCATGAAATCATATTCATTAAACCAATGATATTAAGTATAGAGAACTCATTTTTATTTTGAAAAGAACGTAGGTGTTACTCACATTGTACTTGCTCAAGAATAGTTCCTCCTTCTTCCCGTTATTTCCTCTTTCTCAAGCTTCTTGGACGTAGCATTCTAACTCTGGAACGCAAGGCTGATTTTCCTCTGTCAGCTCAGTTGGACGCAACCCTGCCCTTGAACGCAAGGTTGATGACTAACGCAAAGTGCAGCCTTACTCTTCTTACTTCTCTTTTGGATGCGTCAACCTCTCTTGGACGCAAGGTTCAACTTGAACGCATCGCCTATCTTTGGACACGGCGTTCACCTTGAATGTTGAGTTCGTCTTAAACGCAAGGCTGACCCCTTAGACGCAAGACAACTTCTTTATCACCAGATAGCTAAGTTGTTAAGAATATCTTCTTTTGGCTGCAAACTTCTACTACGAACGCAAGGATTCCTCCTTTCTGCCTTATTTCTCCCATTTCTCTCAAGAATTCTCACTTCAGAATCATCAGTCCCTCCTTTTTCCCTCAAGGTTCTATTTATAGAGGGCTTGCCATCCCACTTCTCCTCTCTTTTTTTTTTTTGCCACTTGTTTGCCACATGTCACGCTGCATGCTTAACTAACCATGCATTAATCCAAGCATCACCTTGCTTAAAACACTTAACATGCCTTCTAACATCTCCTACTGATAAGGTGTCAAGTCTATATGAAGCCACCTAGCCTTTATAAGTTTATCTTATGCGTCCAACATATTCCAATATACAAACTATTCAACCAATATAATGTCCCCATGCGTTCATTGAATTTCCTTTTAAGGTTTTAGCTTCATTACTTTCTTTCCTTACTCTCCACCATACTACCTTTGAACTCGTTTCTCCACCGCATACTACTAGGCGTCAATGTCTCAAATGCACACTACTATGCGTTTGTGCCTTACTGCATAATACCATGCGGTCCATGCGTCTGCCTAAACCGCATACTATCATGCGTCCATGATCTTCCTCCTATCCTTGAGGATTCCTTGATTACCCCTCTATGCGTTCTTGTGCTTTTAATCCAAGGTTATTCATTTAACCTTTTCCTTGTACTAAAATATTTCTCTGATGATAAATTAGTATGCGTCCACCTCTTGCTCCAGTCTTTAAGCTTACTTCTTAACCTTCTACTTTATCCAACACTTGAGAACATCCCTTGCTAATAGTCTATTCGTTACTCAGTTTGCTATAGTATTCTTCCTTTCCGAGACTTAGATCTCTTCCAACACTTCACAACATAACTTTATTCCTTTCTTGCTTATGCGTCTTACCATCGCCAATACTTACATCTTCTCCTATGCATTTCACTTCTTTCCCTTCAAGTTCTCGGGTTACTTCCATGCGTCCACCCTTACCATGCGTTACCTTAATCCTGACCATGCGTCCAACATGGTCTTTTACTTCTTTTCTTTATAGGCTCTTCAACGCATCGGTTTTAAAAGTAGGGTGTGACAAGTTAGGTTTCCATTTCAATAAGATGACCTAGGAATCTTAGTTTTAATCCTGAGTATATTATGAACTTCTGTCCACGAGGGATTGTCCTTTTATTTGTATGGATGAGAGTGGTCATTTGCCGACTCAATATGCCTACCATCTTAGAGACAAGACCGAGTGGGGAGTTGGGGACATAATTATACAAGATGGAATTCACTCATTTCCATCTTTAGGGTAAGTAGATAAGTGTTCCCTTAAGTGGTGTCTCCGGGACTTGAATAAAGGGTCCTACCCTCTCATTGGCCTGAGATGGGTTTTTGTTTAATAGTTGGACCATAAACAGGTTGCTCATTAGAGGAGCACGGGTACTTAAGGATAGTAACCTAGGGGTAAAACAGTAATTTGACCCAGTTGGTGTTACAAACACTTTTGAAAGACTAATTTGTTGTTATTAGTCTATATCCATGGATACAAAAGTATATCTGCAGTGAGAATAGTGTTGTTGTGGGTCTTTAATGGAGTATACCCACACTTAACAAATATTGATGAATGTGGTTAATGAGTTTAGCCGATTAATCTCATATCATTAGAGCTTCTGATCTGTAGGTTCATTAGGTCCCCTTCCTAGCTCGTAAAGAGTGATGAGGTATTTATGTCTTGAATGAAATTTGAAATGTTCAAATTTACTTAGGGAAATAATATTATGTATGATGATACATTATAATATAAAGTTTATTTTAAACTTTATAATATCATTTTAATTTTGGATATGATACAAAATTAATTTTTGAAAGAATTAAATATTTGAAGGAGTTTAAATATTAATATGAATTAGATTCATATTAAAACTATAGGTTAAAATTAATGTGTATTAGATGCACATTAAAACCATAAGTTATGAGAGAATAACAATTGAATATGATTCAAATATAGGTTAAATTAAATATTAAATATTTAATTTTACAATTAATTAGTTAAAGAATTAATTTTCTTAATTTTTTTAATTAAATTAAATGCATTAAAAATATAGGTTATATAGGAGGTGTTCATTTATATATGATTTAAATGAAATAATTAATTAAATTAGATTTAATTAATTATTAATATTTATTTATTTAATTAATTGTTAAATAAAATAAATAAATAAATGGTAACTCTCGTACGTGGGAGTTACATTTTACATGGTTTACTCCCACGTCTCCTGATCTCTCTCTCGATATATGCCTACAAAAGAAAAAAAAAGAGCAGAACAATTCTGTGATTTTGGATTTTCTTCTTCTTCCTGTCTAAAAGTTCTCTTTAGTTTTCTTTCTGGTTTTTTCCCAAATCAAGAAAAGGATCCACAATCCTTTATAACATCACCACTTAGAGAATAAGAGAGGTTTGTGGTGGTGGTTGATAACTTGTAGAAATACAAGTTATTATAGTCACTATTTGAATTAATTAGAGTAACTTTAGAGCTAAACGCATGATTTTGGTAGTTTAATTATGTAAAATGTATTACCATGCGTTAACACCATTTACAAAAGAACATACTTGAAAAATTATGAGTTTTTCTGTTCTTAACGCAGGATTAAGGAGAAAAGAAGCACAAATAACCCAAGTACTAGAGACGAAGCTGCTGTGAGAACAAGTGGAAACCCATGCGTCGAGACTATGCGTTTAGACCATGCGTTGAGAAAAAGTAGATACAGACGCTTGGGCAAAAGCTGTCATGTTAATATGCAAAAGGATAACACATTATCAGATCATGGCAGAACAAATGGGCCGACGATGTGAAAAGTCTATGCAGCAGGGCATGGAATTTAATGTAAAGGTGTCAGGTTTTCATGAGTTCAACTTTTCGACGCCTATAAATAGCCCAAAGCTTCTCCATTCAAAGGGGGGAGGGAAAGGAGTTGAAGAGGCGAAAGCTCTGCACAAATTCTCCCTCACCATAACCAGCCTCCATTTCAAGCTCCTGTAAGAAGGATTCTGAGAAATTTCAGAGTCATCTCCCAGTGAGTGAGAACCTTCACCCTACACCATTTATGGATCAGATAGCTATCATCTCAAGCCTCCATGAAGTAAGACGTTGCCAGTGGCGGCTTGACGTCTTCCATTTCTATTTTATTTCCATTTCCCTCCTTCTTACTTATGTTTTGTTAATGACATTCGAGAGAATGGTTTACTTTCTTAATATAAGTTCGATTGACAATTATCTTTCATTTATTTCCATATTAAATACTTTACACCATGTGTTTGCATATTAAATGAGTTAGATGTTAGAAGCTAGTTTTTTTTTTATCTTAAGCAATACTAAGTATGTTACATCTTGATGAATGCATATCATTAGCTTGCATAACATTGTCTGACAAACAAATGTAACAAGCACGACTGTCTAGCTTGAGAGAGTGGATGGTTAATCTTTAGCATTTATCAAGACTAGATGAGGTTTAGAGATGTAGTTCATCTTTTGCTAACGCAAACTTATCATGCATCTTAGAGATAAGATTAATGTGGCGTCGAAACATCGAGAGATGGATTCACAAACTCAGTTTGTAGGTATGTAATTATACTTGGATATGCTTAAGTAACAACTAGCTCCTGCGTTAACTCTATTTTTATCACATGGTTCCATTCATTCTCAACGCATGCTATCTGACACTTAAATAACATTTGACTAACCCTCGCCGCGTCTACCTCATTATTAGTTGTAGGAAATTTTATTCATTCTTTTTGTATAGTTTTAGGTACATACAATCCTGCACATATTATATGTATAGTTCACCGCATAGTCATGCATCTATTCTCAACGCCTAGTTATTACAAATTATTGCGTTCGACCCTGGACTCACCAGGAAACCTATAAGATCTTATACTTGGGCTTTTATAGGAAAACTTGCTTATTCATGATCATACTTGAGTAATTCTCGACGCATCTTTATACAGAAATTATAATATCTATTTCGCAACAAGCCATGAAATCTCAAATCGAAAAGAAAATAAAATTCTTCCAACAGTGGTGTTCAGAGTCAACAACAAATGTAGGATATCTATCTCTAAAAGCATGCTTAACCCTAGAATTAATACAATAGGTTTTATATATATATATATATATATATATATATATATATTTTTTATTTTTTTCTTTACAGTGTATGGGTATTTCAAAATCCCAATTAATTTTGATTTTGGTTATGTATTTCTTCCGTTGCGTTAGGGATTTCAGCCCTTTCATATATGACATCTATGATTGTCAGTTAAGTATATTACATGTTGATGCAGCTTGCAAGATGGGATTCCCACTGGTGGGCTCTAGAGGGGTGATTGGGTCCTCTTCAGGATCTATGATCGCTTCTATGCATGGTTTTCGGAAGTTATCTTTGACCCTAGCAGATGTTGAAGCGTTGGCTATTTATGAGGGTCTACGATTGGCTGTTAGATTGGAGTTATCTCATTTGTTGGTGTTATCTGATTCTTTAGTGATTATTTAGATGCTCAAAGGTGTAAGGAGAGTCCAGGTGGATTTAGCCAATTATGTAGTTGATATTAAAAAGATTACAGCTTCTTTCCAGTCTATGGTGTTCCAATATGTGCCTCGTTTGTCAAATTCAGTGGCTGATGAGTTGGCAAGGATGGGATGTATTTGGTTAAATGCTCTGTGGCGTGATTGCTTTCTTTTAGGGATTGTCTCTATGTACTCATGTGATTTTTCTTTTCTTACCAGTCATAGTATTTTGTAGTTTTGTTGTTACATTTGAATAACAAAAAAAAAAAAAAAAAAAAAAAAAAAAAAAAAAAAAAAACTCCCTTTGGAGTTAAAATTTAACTAAAGTTAAAATAAATCAAATTTAATTTGATAAAATATTAATTAATCTAATTAATTAAATATCATATATTTAATTAATATTACATTTGAACCATATTCAAATGTATTTTCCTCTCATAACCTATAGTTTAAATATGAATCTCATTCATATTATTTAATACTTGAATCTTATTTAAATATATTATTCTCTCATATTATAAATAGTTTAATTTTGAATCTAAGGAAAAATTAACTTTATAATATAATTTATCTATATACATTTAACATATAATTCCCGCATTATATCAATCTTATTCAAATATTAATACTCTCATAATATATAGTTTAATTTTGAATCTAATTCAAAAATAACTTTATATTAGAATGTATCTCTATACATTATATTAATTATATCATTTACAATTAACTTAAAACCCTTATAATTTGAACAATTCAAATTCTTCCAAAACTAAATATTCCTTGTTTTACCTTAGTTAGGTAGCAGAGGGACCTAATGAACCTATATATTAGAAGCTCTAATGATACGAGATTAATTAATTACACTCTTTAATTAAATTAATCAACATTCATTAATTGTGGGTCGCTCCACTAAAGACTCATAGTTGCACTCTTTGCACTATAGACATATTTTTGTGTCCATAGATATAACCAATCAACAGAGAGTGAACCCTTCATGAATTGCTTCTAATTACAGCTGGGTCCAATTACTGTTTTACCCCTCCCTCTCAATGGGTCAAAGTCTTACTGATCCTCTAATGAACAACCTATTTATGGTCCTACCATAAACAAAACTCTCTCGAGCCAGTGAGAGGGAGGGGCCCTATTATTAAAGACACAAAGTCAGCACTTAATGGAGCAATTCATTTACTTACCCTAAAGATAGGAAGGAGTGAACTCCATCTTGTATAGCTATGTTCCCAGCTCCCTACTTGGACAAATCCCCAAAATGGTAGGCATATTGAGTCAGCGAATATGACCACTCTCACCCATACAAATCAAAGAATTGTCCTCATAGACAGAAGTTTATAACTCACTCAGGATTCGGGTCGAGTCACCTATAATCATTCTATGAAATGTTAATCTCTTCAGTTAACAGTGTTATAAAGAGAGAATAATCATTTCGCGGTACGGTCTTACACAAACTCTTTGTATAGGATACCCCCACTCACATGTCTCCACATGAACGATTTGGATCAAATCGTTTGTAGTATTTACAACTCTTGTAACATTTACAAAGTGGGTCGTATTCGTAGTGTCACAAGGATAAAGCACCCAACTTTATCCATATACAACAGAATATTTAGGTTATTACTTAAATATGATCCATTCTCATATGTCAACCACATACATGTTTAAGTTACATAAAATAACCTTGGGTTTTCCTCTAATGGATAATTGCATATCTAAAATAATCAACAATTATTTTAAATTATTTATTAACGAGACTTTAGGGCATATATCCCAACAAATTAGACAACCAATGAAATGACAAGCCAAAAGAGCCTCAACGAGCAAGCCCGTGAACAGTATTATTCCAATCACAACTAATAAAACAAAAAGAGATGAAATGGAAAGACTCAACCTACCTCCGAATAAGCTAAATAAAATCCTGAACCTCAAGATAGGGCTTAAAATGCCTTATTAAGCATATCAATTGGAACTTGGCAGAAAGAAAAAATGGTAAGCCAGATAATATGACAGCACAAATTAGGGAAAGATGACCAATGCAAAATCCATACAAAGCTGCTTTGACTGAAGCATCCTCATTCAACAGTGTTAGACCAGTTGCTAGCATGTCCTAATTTTCTAGGTCATAACCAAGAATCATCACACAAAGTCGAAAGACATTTATCACTAATAGGGCAATCATTCAAATCAATAGTGTATACACACACAGAACTGCCTCCCAGTTAATTAGAACCACCCATGAATAGTGAAAACTCAAGGCAAGCATGACCTGACCAAGGAAACTCCACTCCACCCTATCATAAGCTCTTCGCATATCCACCTTCACACACAGAGAAACCTTGAATCCCTTTCCTCTTTGACTTTAGGAAATGCATACATGACTCATAATTACATTATCCGTAACAACAAGACCCCCCACAAATGCCAACTGGGTTTTTGAGATAAAGTCATTCAATACTAGATTCAATCTATTAGTGATCACCTTCGTTAACCACTTTGTATGAAACATTGCATAAGCTAATGGACCTAAAATCCGACACATCCTATGCTTGGGGAACTTTAGGAATTAAACCAATATATGTATCTTATTCTATTGTTTAATGGAGGCTTGATGGTTCAGAATAAGGAGACAATTCTCAATCATTTTTCTCTACAATCACCTCTGTGACAACCCCAATCTAAGATTGGCTTGGATTTGATGAAGTGAACAACTCTTTAAAATAGGTCTCAATAGTTGCCTGGACCTGATTTTTATTTAATAGAATATTTAAATTTTATTAATATTCTATTTTTATTTAATATTATTTAACAAATCTATTATTTAACAAATTCATTTAACAACTCTTTAACAACTGTTCAGAATATTTATTTAACAAATCTCCCCTACTCCAACCATTTTTTATTTAATAGAATATTTAAATTTTAAACATTTTCAAATAGCTTAAAAACCTATTGGGCACAAAATTACAAATTTATAGACATATTAGACGCAAAATACAATATTTAAGGACCTATTATTCATTTTTTTAAGGCTCAATAACCTATTAAATACAGAATTGAAAGGCGTCTGCCAACGAATAACTCTCCTTAAGAAAACTTGTTTAAGGGGGCCGCCACATTCTAATAATTGTTAAATGTAGATTAAAAAATCTATACGTTCACAGATAACCATTATATACAAATTCAAAATACGGTTATTAAATTTAAATATTCCTCTCAATTCAAGTGATTGATCAATAATCATTATTTCAAAGTGATTTTCCTAAATAATAATTTTTTTAAAAAATATCGCTTTTTGCACTTTGAGTCAAATATCTTATTTTTAAAAAACCTTTGAAGTTTCAAATTTTCAATATTACCCTTTAAACTATCAAAAAAGAAATAATAATTGCTTTTGATTTGAAGTTATTTTAAGTTGAGAAAGAAGCAATTTGGAAAAAATTCATATAAGTATTCTCGTTTTTTTCAAGATATTCTCATTTTTCTCCTCATTTGTCCAATACTTGCATCAATTTTCTTATCAACCACACCGAATTCAAAACTTTAAGCTAAAGCATAAAATCCCTTAAAATGTCACACAGTCCAAAAATTAAAATCTTCACTTAAAACTCAACAAAACAATGATTCACAAAATAGAACAAGAGTCAACAAAGAGAAGAGTTAGGTTATAGATTGAAAAAGAATAGATGAGATCGAAAAAATAAAAGATGAAGGTAAAACATGAAATGTAAATAAACGATTTCTATTTAAATACTAATAATGACACCTTTTAACCCTTTTTTCTAAAAGGTTAAAAGGGTATAAATACAAATTCTAAAAGTTTCAAGAATAATTTTAAATCAGTGTTAAAAAGACATTGATAAACCAAAGATCGTTCATATTTTTTAAATAAATAAATGTTTTTCTAAAAATCTAATGATTACACCATCAAAAGTGTATTTTTGTAATTTTCTTTTTTTTAAGTTCAAGAGGTATACTAATGAAGCTTTTAAAAGTCATCGATATTTTTGTTTAGAAAGTACAAAGTTTAAAAATATTTTATATAATTTAAGCTTTGAAAGTATAAGCCACGCTTGACCATCGTGCCCATCTAAAACAATAAAATTTTATTTATGCACCGTGCACAACCAAGTGTCTTTAATATACATGTTGAAACCATTAGAATACATCGAAAAGGCGAAAAATATATATATAAAGAGCCCATTATTAGTGTTGTAAAGCATTTAATCACTGTCATCATTTGGAGAGCCGACTGAGCTATATAATTGACATCCAAATTGGACAGAAAAGAGGAGAAAACCCAAAAAAAAAAAAAAAATACAACACGTTCATATAAGAACTTCCCTGTTTCTCATGGTCCTTTCGGTTCAAGGGCAGCAATTTCTCTAACAACATGAGCTTTGTCAGCCTCGAATTGTTCATCCTCTGTGATTAAAGCAGAGTAGAGTTGTAGAAGAAAGAACAAACCCAAGATAATTAATGGACATTGTAAACTGATGTAAAGATTATGTTGTACCTTTATCAGTTTTGAAATCAGCAAACAGCCTTAGAAGCTTGCTTCGGTTTGCAACGAGAATGCCAACAATGTCGGCGGGTTTGTTTTGATTTGCAACAAAAAGCTGTTGATTTAAACACGCTTCAATTGAAAACCCCAAATCACCATAAGGTTAATCTGAGAGACCAAGTTGAGATCATTACCTTAAAAACATGAAATGCTTCTAGCTGTATGCTCTTGCTCGACTCCTGCAAAGCAAAGATTTTATAGTGTTCGGTACATGAACTCTTAGAACATAAGTACATTTCCAATGAGCAATTGAAAACTATGGTCCAAATTGCCATCAATTATAATGACGGGAAAAGAAATTAAGAGAGAGAGGCTGAAATTAAGAGAAGTTTAGAACAGTTGATGAAGAAATCTAAAGGAAAAACCTTACCCTGAGGAGATTCATGAGGATTCTCAAATTTTCCCTAGAACTCACATAACGTGTCATCACAGCTGAATTTGACCTATCCAGCAGTATATCCCCCAACAGCTGAACAAATGTATAAATTTAATTGAGAAATAACTGCGGTTATCAGGGGTGCACACAGTTTAACAAAAAGTGGTAAAACACAAGCTTCACATAAGTTGATATATGCTGAAAATTATGAAATGTGCAGAGTTCAAAACCAAAACTGTCGGCCCTACTAATATGTACATGATAACTACGTCTTGCATTATGGTTTTCTAAAGTCTAGACTGAAATAAATCCAAAATGATACACATCATCAATTGGAAAACCATGATGAGATGGGGGAGAGATGATCGAGCACTATAGAGCAGTGCAATATTTTTAACAAGTCAAAAGTATAATATTAAGTGCCATTGGACTCAATTAATTGCTGGCTTACAGATATATCATTTCTTTCATAGATATCAGATATCCTAATTTCAAAGTGCTCCAATTAGAAAGATTTTAGAGTTCTAAGTAACCATACCTTCACTGCTTGCCGTCTAGTAATGTAATTAGTTGACTCAAGCAACTTCGAATTGTACTCCGCAAAAAACTGAACCAGTGAAAAAGACATGCCAGAGGCGAAATATTAAACATCAGTGGCACCTGATGTATAAGATGTGGGGACTGCAGTGCAGTTTATAAAGAAGAAAGCACGAACATCCAGAATATAATAAAGCAAAAGATGACATAACCGAGTACCAAATTCCAGAGAAAAAATGAGCAGCAATAGATACCCATGACCAAAAAATGCAGTGACGGAAAAAGGTGATATAGATTTTAGATCTCAACCCACCAAAAGATCATAACTATGCAATAGAGTAGCATTTTCTAATAAATTACACATTGAAATGAAGATACCATAAATGGTAACAGAACGACTGGAGCAGAAGAGTAAAGTCTGATACACTTCAACAAAGAAAAGACGCATTACCCAGTCATAATTCTTGGAAAGAAATTCAGCTACCGTAGATTTATGCCTCGTCAACAATTCCTGCAGCAAAGTATAATATAGCATCACTATAACATTTCTCGCAGAGATGCAACACACCTAAGAATGTGTTACAAATAAATAATATAAAACAAAGCAAAGCACAACCATGACGTTTTTTCCTTGACAAAAAGAATCAAATCTTTTATTGCCAACCAACATGTATTGAGTACACACCCCACTTTCGTCCTCTTACTCTTATTTTACGGTAAAAAAACAATATCAAAATTTAAAAAGAAAAGAAAAATGAAAAAATAAAATGAGGGCACCAAGAGTGAGATGGAAGGGGAAGCAAGAAAAGAGAAGTGCCTTTCGACCTTAAAAGTTGCAGCAGCATCTGCAGCAATGTCAAAATTTGGAAGTTGAATATAATCAAAAAACTTTTTCATGTGCTGTGATTCCAAAACATACCTACAAAGAATAAGAAAACCTGTCATAACTTAAGGAGAATCCACATTAATAGCTCAGATGAAAACAAAAGAATCTAAAAATTTCTTTCAGAAGTAACTTGACGTTACGTTAACAAAAATATGAGGAAACTTGAAAATGTACTTTTGAAGTCTAGAATGACAGAACTAAATCCTAATATATTATCATTGATAATAGACTGTAGGTTGATCGGTATATAAGTAAATATAATGATCATGATATTGCATACTTCTGATTATCACCGTAATTTCATTCAATATGATTGATACATCCACAAATTTTCAGAAGGCTATAGAAACTACTGCATGTTGGTTCTAAAGAGTAAAGGCTGATTTGAGACTGCAGGGTAATTGATAGCAACCCCATGTTTCATTTTAATTATATACGAACTACCCACATATGCAATTTCTCAGATATGATAAGAAAGATCATTCATCAGTTCATAATCATAACAGACAAATAGTGCCTACTTACAAGTGGAAACAAGTCAATGCTAATAGAATGTCCTGGCACAAGAGTACTCAAATTGATCGATAGTAACAAGTGAACTTACTTAGCAACACTTTGGTGACGTATGCATTCCCGTAGCATGGCACCATAGTGTAAAGCCATCTCTGTGTTTTCATAACTATAAAAAGTAAAAAGAAATAGAGGGAGAGACCATTATGAGATAATATGTAATACAGAAATTATTTCATGAAATCTGTAAAAGTAAAATAGGGAGAGTAAAATAAATTAATATAGGAAAATACACAAAAAGCTTCATAATGAATGATGCAAAAGGGCCTCTATTCATGCTATCACTGAATAAAGAGAGGAAAATATTTTCAAGATTCTGTTCAAAACAGAAGAGAGTAATATTTACAAATCTCAACGTTCCCACAGAATCAAGTAATCATTCAATTGATAGTAGTATTCAAGGGTTCTTAATAATCACGTATTCCTTGGATTACAGTGCAGGTAAGGTAATCAACCAGAAGACAACTAAACATTATCAATGATCAACAACAATAAGAGAATAAAACAAATTGAACAGGGAGAGAAAAAAAAATCAAGGTACCAATGTTTGGTTTCTGAATAATAAATGTATAGCCAAAAAGAAAAGGCAATCCACCAGTCCATTAGGTACCAAAATAATGGAATTCAAGATCTCTTTCAAACTTCAAGTTATAACACATCGACGAGCAAATTTTAGAGCACAACCAGTAAACCAATGAAGACTAATAGCTGTAATATGTAATATTTAATGACTAATGACTAATGAGACCACCCAAAAAAACATACTTCTAGCCAAACCAGCGAGGATTTTTTGCTTTTTTTGTTCCCTTTCATTTTGAAGTCCAAAATACAAAAGCTAAAAGTAAAAATGAATTTAAAAAAGTGCAAGTTAGAAAGATTTTCAGGCAACTTGCTTTCTTAGTTATTAAAAAAAATCAAATTAAATAATTAAATTTTTAAGACAAAATATTGACAACAGCTGCAGTGTGTGCCTGAACTAAGGGGTCCTTCTCAATAGATCAATGCACCATCAAGGCACCATTAAACAAAGGTTGCCATATTCAGATAATTCTAGCCGATCATATCCCTTGCTCACATAATTTTTTGTATAATTTCATGTGAGTGTGTCAGAGAGAGAGCCTTTTCCACATAGTATAGCTATAGCTTAGGACAAAACGAAATCAAAAGAACAGATAGGCGTGAATGGCAGCAGTCATTGTCTAGTTGAAATTTCAGATGCTAAGCAAATACAACCCTTATCCAAGTAAGTCATGATAAAAAAGTGTAGTCAAGGAAAGCAGTTTGAGAGAGGGAAAGAAACATTCACCCCACACTAAAGAATCGTGAAAGAAAAAATATATATTATCAGTTGTTTACCCTGCTACTAAGATATCCATCAGATCAATGTTTGCTTCCAAATAATCAGATGCAATCAATCTGGACTGAACCTGTTGCCTCTGGAGATTTGCAACTACTTGAGTCGCATCTTTTCGTGTCTACAAAATGTTACACATGTCACAACAAGTAACAAGTGCAAACTCAAAATGGTAGAACAATAAACTACAAATGTAAAACATACAAAATGTTCAAATGGCAATTTCATATGGAAACCTAAATAAGTTATTTTCTTTTAGGCTCCCATCCTGATCAGTGCTCACATCCAACTACATCAATGTGGAATCTCAACAGAGTGGCAACAGAAAACCACAAAAGTAAAACAAGAAAAGAATTCAACCGAGGATTTTGCATGGAAAGCCTAAAAAAGCAATAGGCCCCATACCAATTACCTCCAAGTTCAATTTAGGAAGACATTTAATGAGAAGTCGAAGTGTATTCTCTCTGAAAAACTCCTGGGTCAGCTGTGCACATGCTTCTGCAACTGGTTCAGATTCACTGTTTCCATAAAGTATTGATTTCAACTCCCGAACGTTTTTACTTAATTCTAACATCTGCTGAAAAATCCATAAAGGACAGACACAGTTAGAAAATATCAAATTTGAAGAACGAGAATATGACAAAGTGATGTTTTTTTTTTTCAATATATATACATATACACACATACATACAGACATACAAAGTGACTGAATCGTGGAGGAACCACAACCAGAATACATTAAACCTTCCTCTTCCTTACAACAAAGAATACAACATAATGGACCAACTAACAAAGGTAGCTTTCGTGAAAGCCAATCCAAAGTGTTCACTCACTCAAGTAAAACTTGCTAAGAAAAGAACTTCATTTTTTCGGAATCTTTATCCTTCACAAAGCATCAAAGACAGATTCACTAGCGAGAGAGAGATCCAACAGATGCCAAAAGAAATATTTACAAGAGAAACCTCTTAACGGTCAAGACTCCTAGAGTGCAACTTCAGCAATATCTTTTTTTTTTTTTTTTAATATCCGTGAGTGCCCGTGCCAACTTACGCGCACCTAACTAATCTCACGGGACAACCCGCCTGACCCTACAACATTTGGGTGTCAAGGAAACTCATAGAAAATTAATTCTTAGGTAGGTGGCCACCATGGATTGAATCCTTGACCTCTTAGTCATTTATTGAGACTATGTCTCCTTTTTACCACTAGGCCAACCCATGATAGTTCAACTTTAGCAATATCTAATGGCTCAACTTTCTTTTCAACACTACATTGTTGGATATAAAGAATCCATAGACTGAGAAAAGCTTCTGGAAGAGAGCTAGACAATGCCAAACTCTCTATAGTAGCTCAACCAAAGACAAAAGCAACCCCTCGGTAAAGTTAAGAGAAGACAAAAACTTTAACTCTTCTTTTTTGAAAAACAAAAACTCACAACTCTTCTTCATTAATTTCACTGGAAGCTAAAGAAAAGAGAAGAACAAGGGATGAGAATGAAAGAATGAGTGAAGGCTGAAGCAATAAAATAAAATTTCCAGTAAAGCACGCGAACAAAAAAAAAAAAAAAGAAAAAAACAGATCTAATGAGATGAGTCTTGTAAACATACATTCTTCTAAATCAAATACAGACCCCATCATCCAAAGTAAGAGGTAAAGTTGAAATTAAAAAATAGAGTGTAGGTGATGAGAGATGGTTTTCTAGGATAGTCATTAGTCACGAAAACCTTGAGCACAAGAAGTCCTAAACAAAAGAAACACAACCATTTATGAAGACGCACTAAGTTTTAGCTGATCAGATTGACAAAACCCAAGGCATGACTAAGACAGTCCCACCCGCTTCACAAAATGAGAAATTGAAAAACAAACGAAAGCAACAAGAGAAAAGTCACCCTACCCCCTCAGAAAGTCAAGCTACCTTCCACGAGGCATTACTTCCAAAACTTCTTCACCCCATGATCCCAAAATGAGATCCGTCCAGGATAGATGTAATTAGAATGTTTTAACCAACAGAAACATCTTTCTTTATACTGTAAACCCCTATTTAATCTTGAATGATGGGAAGAAATCAGGCTACTAATAGTTCGATAGATTTAATCCAAAGACACCATTATAACAAAATGACCCAATCATTTGTACATCTATAACAAAAATGGCTAAAGACTAAAAGTTAAACAAAATGAAACCATGATTGAGTGTATCTGTCCCTTGGACCATCCAGAAACAAAAAAATTCAAAAATTCACAGATGTTCCTAATCTCTCGTCCGAATAAAAAAGGAACCCAGAAGGCAAAAAGGGCAGAAGAATTCACAAAAGTTCAACACGATCCCAATTCCTCAACAAGGAAACCAAAAGTAGAAATCCCAAGTGAGAAGTAAGCAAAAAGGGAAAAGGGGGATCAGACCTTTTCCTCCCGCTTGGTGTCCTTAGTGTCAGGGTTCCGGTCTGTATAGATAAGAAGATCGCGGGTCTGGCGGACAACATCGACGGGGGTCCGTGGCTTGGGCTTGAAGAGGCTCTTCATCTTGGTGGAATTCTGGGAATCCAATAAGGAGGGGGATTGTGGTGGTGGTTGGGATTGAGATTGTTGTAGGTGATGTTGATTTTGAGAGAGCCTCTGCACCACCGACGAGGCTCCCCGTGAAGGAGCGGGTTTGGAAACACAGCTTCCTATTTTGGCTAATTATGATTGTGGAAAACTACAGTAGAAATGGTGGGGGAAAAATACAAATCCAAGGGTTTTGTGCTGCTCTTTCTCGTCCTTCTATGGACCAGATCTTTTGGGATTTAGATTTACAAAGATGGTGATTGAAGATCAGAGGTTCACAATTTCACCACTTTCTTCTATCTCCCCCTCTTCTTTTTTTTTTTTTTTTTTCTTTTTTTCTTTTTTTCTTTTCCTTTTAATTTTTTTCATCTTTTTTGTCTCATGTTCTTACGAGAATTATGAATTTTTGACCCGCCTTTATTTTGAGAGTCATTTGATCTGTGTTTCAATTTTGATCCATTTTAGTTATGTAATTCATCCACCTACAAGGTAGTTAAATTCGAGATTTAATATATCTATAAAATGTCTTTTTTTTTTTTTTTTTTGACAAATTACTAAATAAACATTTTATAATTTTTAAACAAGTTAACATGTCTATTATTTATATTTAATTTACATTAGTGACATTGTGTTAATTATTTTTTATGTTTCTTTTATTTTTCTACGATATAATGGAAATTTTAATTCACCCCTCATGTCGATGTCGAACCTATGAAAACATGAAAATATCGATGGAAATATCGACATGTGGATGGAAATTTAATACTATGGCTCAATTGACATACTAATGTATTAGGTAATCACGGAGTTTGTGATTTGAATCCATTTTTTTAGTTCTAAAAAAAATTACGTATTTTCATTTTAAATTGAGTATCTACTCTTATTAATAGTCTTTATTTATTTATTTATATATATATATATAAATTTTGAAAACATATTCACATATTATAATTTCTGATGTGAAAATTATTGTTTTTTGTTTTTATTTAACTAACGTTGATGCAAATTAGCTTCAAGGGGCTAAATTCAAGATTTTTTTAAAAGTCAATTTGATTCGTGGAAGTAAATTCAAGATTTTTTTTAAAGTAAATTCAACGAAAGTGTTAACACGAGAATTAGACAAAGGAAATTTGATTCGTGGAAATGAACTTATTTTATTTATTTGTGGTATAAATGTTACTATCTCTAATTTTTATCCTTTGATCTTCCACTTGAATGCATAAAATTTAATTCTTAAGTTTGTTGATCTTCTAGGATGATTGGCTTTCCCTCGAATGCATAAACTCTAATCCTTAATTTTGTTAATTTTCTTGGAAGATCGGCTTTGACTTATTGATCTTGTTGGTTTGTTTGGGTCGGCCTTTAGCTTGTTGATAGACTTGGATCGGTCTTTGGCTTGTTAATCGATTTGGATCAGTCTCTATCTCATTAATCAATTTGGATTAGCCTTTGGCCATTTATTGGCTTGGATCGACCTCTAGCTCGTTGATCAATTTGTTGAATTTTTAACTTGTAGGTTGTGAAGAGACGATCACCTTGTTGAAATCTTCAAGTCTTTTAGGAGTTAGTCTTCAGTTTGTAAATGGCAAAAAGGCAATCAATTTGTTGAAGTCTTCAAGTCTTTGAGAAGATCAATCTTCAATTTGTAAATGGCGAAGAGACAGTCAATTTGTTGGAGAAGAGATTATCAATCTATTAAAGAAGAGACACTCAATTCATAGAAGAAGAGACACTCGATTTATCGAAGAAGTGGCGATCAATTTGTTAAAGAAGAGACATTTAATTTGTTGAAGAAAAATCGATCAATTCTTTGAAGAAGAGACTTTTAATTTGTTGCAGAAAATTCGATCACTTCATTGAATAAGAGACACCCAATTTGTTGAAGAAGAGATAATTAGTTTGTTGAAGTTTCTAGATTCTCTATGAATGCTTCAAATAATGGGAGAGCCTATATGGGCTTAGGCCTGATTTACATTGAGCCCAATTTTTTGGCTTAAACTTAATTTAATACATTTTTAATAGACTTTTATTCAAATTTTACCCAATTTATTTTAATAAATCTTGGGTTGACCTAACTTCGAGCTCAATTGCCACGTGGCATAATTTGATTTGGCTAGCTAACATTGTCGATGGATCAATGCTTATACAAGCAGCAAGATTTGATTTGTTAGCTTTCATGTCTTTAATTTTAATTTGAGAACACATTTAAATTTGTAATTGGTCTCAAATTTATTGATCATTAATTTAAATTAATAACGTGTCAATTTGTGATCAGCCGAAATTTCTTAATTAACAATAAAGACTAAAATTGGACTTTTAAAAGTCTAACGAATAAAATTGAACAAACTTAAATAACCATGTTAAATTACATGTTTACTCTTACACTTTGAATCCTTGAACAAATTTATGTTTTTTAAAAAATAGACATATCTTGTGATTTGCCTATTTAAGGATTAAATGCTAAAAGAGGGTTGCAATAATATTTTAGTTAGTTAGTTGAAAACTATTTGCAAAATTAAAGTTTTCATTTTAATTAGAGTTTTTATTTTTGTTGGAAATGACTAGTAGGTCAAGGCCAAAAATAGAATTGGGAGAAACTTGTCCCACATTGAAAGTTTTGTTAACGGGGAGAGGAGTGTTGTAGAGTTTTCAAATTGCATATGTGGTGGAAGATGAAGTCTTTCCACATCCAACATTTATGTTACACTTTTGTCCTTATTGGATCTATCTCATGAAGAAATGCAACCAAGAAGAATCAAGTCTCTAGTTGTTTGTTGTTGTTGTTGTTTTTTTTTTTTTTTAACTACTTTTGAAAGGTTGAGTCTTTTGCGGAGATTTGGAAGGAGTGAGTGGTTACCCATAATTTTTCTTTTAAATTAATAATTTGTTCCTTATGTTCATTATTTTGAAAAAAAAAAATTGTTTGTTCTTCTATCAGCGAAAGAGACCTATTTGCATTTGCATGGCAAGACACTTTTCAAGAAACTATTGAATGAGAATGAGAGAGATAAAAAGGACAAAATTGAGAAGCATAGTCATTGCCATCAATTGAAACTTAGGAACTTCAATGAATTGCAAGAAGTGGGTGGGTGAGGGAAGGAAGTAATGTTAGGAGAATTTGAGGAATATAAAGAAGTTGAAGAGATGGAGTTGATAAAGTGCACTGTTAGGGGACCTCAAATTAATGTCAATCACGTTCTATTTTTAAAAGTATATTGACATGAGACACAAATAAATAGAAGTCGCAGTACAAAAAAATATTCCTTTAGCAAGGAAGACAACATTGATCAATATTAGGAATGACCTATATTCATTCCTAATGGCTTTTAGACTAGGATCGCAACCAAGAAATAATACAAAGGGTTTCTTCTCATCTCTCCTTTAATTCACATTCAATTCCTGCAAATTTCAACCATTTTGACTGGATAGTTAATGACTTCAAATCCTTTCAAGACCTCAGCTTCATCCATATTCAGGTTCTCTGTAATAGATTGTTTCTATTCATTGCTAGTTTAGAATTTCAGAATTTGTAATGGGCGGCAGTTTAGAAGTAGGAATTTACATATATGAAAAAATGTCTAGTTTTAATTTTTTGTTTTTTTGTTATTCCAAAATTGCCCTTATAACAAATTTATCAATGTTTTTTTTTTTTTTCTTTTTTTTTTTTCTTTTTCACACGTTTTTATACTTTTTGTTCAATTTATTCATCGTCCTTGCAAGAAATTTTGTTTCTAATATTGTCTCCTCCTTTCAATTTTATCTTCAAAGGTTTTTGTCATTTTCTTTTTCGATTTTCATCTGTTCAAAATAAATTCAATGAAAAAAGGAATTTGAGAGAGAAGTGTGAAAGTGGGGAGAGTAGGTTTTGGTGGGAATTCTAGAAAGATCAATAGGTTGTAGTGATTTGAAAGTAAGAGGCATGCATTGACATGGCATTGCATCACCTTCGAATTTTGGTAGCTTCTTTCACTCTCTCTCTAAATCTCTACATTCCTGTTTAATTTTCACTTTCTTTCACTCAGATGTCCGACAAAGCAATGGCGAGTGGTGGCTGGTGGTGGACATCGACGAACGGCGAGTTGAGGCTGTTGGCAGAAGTGAACGCAGAGGAAAAAGAGAGAGTGTCGGCTAAAAGGAAAACATGAAGATGATTTTTTTTTGGCACACTTCTCGAAAACCCACTAAATTATTCCAAAACTACTTATTCATTATTTTATCCTTAATGAGCTGGCAGAGAGACCTAATGTGAAACCCCAAAGCCTAAACTAACTTCTTTATAAAAAGGTGGAAAGAGACTTGAGGACCTTGGGAGGAATAGAAGAAACTGCTATATGAAAAATTGACACAAGCATGTGGAGTTAGAAAAATTTGAGAAGAGAGTAAGATTTCTAGGCCTGTAGAGTTAGAAATTTTTTGAGGTTGTTGGGAGGTTAGGCGTTGAGCTTAAATTTGGGTAAGAAAAGTGTTTATCAAAGTTTGAGTCTTGAAGAGAGAATTGATCATAGAAGTGTTTGGAAAGAAACTACGATGTGAGATTTTTCTTAGAGTTTTGGACCATGCGTTGAGAATGAGAAATAATTATGCTTTGAAAGGAGAAACTATGAGGTGAACTTCAACCTAGTACCATGAGGTGAACTGTAACACCCCCATCCTAGATATTTATATATATATGTCTATATCTTTACCTAAGAATGAGTGTTACCTAGTCTGTATTCTTTTAAACCCTGTTATATATGCATTTCTATATTATAACTAGCTGGCAAAATGCTTAGCCTTTACAACAGTTGTGCAAAAATTTACTGATTAAATAGCATCATAAATAAGATTAAAAAGGCTATGTTTAAGGTTTACAAGTATGTCTGGTGATCCTCACAAATGCCACTCAAAATAAGTACAATTTCTACAAAGGGATGGGGTTTACAAGTTCCCAATTACAAAATTCTAATTTGGCTCAGACGAATCTTGATGGTAGGCTAGGTACCCCGAACACGCTCGCTACCTGGAAAGAAAACGTCAGAGAAACAAGAATCTATGAGCTACAATGCTCAGCGAGTGACTAACTAAAGTATAAACTCAATAAAAACATAACTACAATCATTTGTATGAACTGCTTGATCATGCTTCATAAACTTGTAAATAACTACAACTTGTAAATCACTATCATTACGTAAATGGTTATCTTTTCATTGAACCTTTGTTGAGGCGGAGCGAACTCAACGCACCCAACGTCAATAAGCCTTAGCTGTGTGGAGTAATCTCAACACATCAGCGTCAGATGCCTTTTATTCTGCTTATAAATCTGTCTGATCTCGGGCTGCCCGTGTACCTTCTCATGTCCTTCGGTACTAGGGTCCCAGGGAAATACTCAATCACTGTCTTTATATCCTTTGGTGAGAGCTTCATATAAATACTAGAGCTGCCCATATGCCTTCACATGTCCTTCAGCATTGGGTCCCAATGGAATCTTTCTAGAGCACTAACTTGCACATCACATTTATCATAATTTAACAATAATCATAATATCTCAAACTTCATAAAATACTAGGGTTGCCCATATGCCTTCACCTGTCCTTCAGCATTGGGTCCCATTCGAATCTTTCTAGTGCATAGACATGCCCAATACATTTATCATAAATTAACTATAATCATGATATCTCAGAATTCTCAGAACATTCATCTAGCAACTAGCTTGGTAAAACTTAGAACATTATCTGATACATTATCAAGCTCTATCTCACATATAAGATATGTGCTAGTTTCATACATAGAAGTACACTTCAACTCATGCTTCAAAGATATTATTAAGCATATAGAAAATAGTACTCAAGTTAAGCTTATCTCAAACCATAAAGTTACTCACGACTTATTCCGGGCTCCGAGCGGGTTATACGCTTTCCCTAGCTTCTCTTGACCTGTAAACACACCTTTTTCGTGTTAGATATTTCTAATATTCCACTTTATATTCTCTACATTTGCTTAAATATCTTAAACATAGGTTTTCATCACTAATCCTTCTCTTGTTTACAACTTACAATAATGAGCGAGATTCACAGGTATCAGCGAGATTATTAGATTAAACTACTCATAACCATGCGGCATCAGTGATACCCAGCTTCGCGAGACTAGCAATATTACCTTAACAAGCGATACTCAGCGAGAGTCAACGAGAGTTGTGAGACACAAAGCCCCCTTTGCGTTACCAGCGACACTTGTCTCGTTGATCACCCTCCAACTCTTTAGCGATACTTCTGTCATAGCGACCCCCTGATGGTCAGTGCTTTCTTCTTTCTTTTCTAACCCGTTCTCAAAACTGCTAAACATCGAAATCCAACCAAAATCAGAACTTTCTCTCTTCTACAAACTTGTAAAGAAGTGAGCTTTCTAACTTACCTCGAGATTTCAAACCCTAACTTTTCTTCGTTTGAGAACTATCCTCGAATAACTCCAGCTGCCTCGAATCAACTAGCAGCTCTTGTAGTAGCTCAACTCCGAATGCTTCTTCCTAAAATTTAACATACTCTTGCTCAAATTTGGCTTAAACATCCTTTACAGAAGTTGCTAAGGATTAACTCATTCACCTTTAAAATTTTCGCCCTAGCTTCGACTTCCCCAGCTCACTCTTCTTCAAACACCAAATGATGTCTAGATTATCGTCAACAGTCAAGCTTCTGGTTCCAGTTTCAATTTCACCATGGAAGTGATCTGGTTCCTACTTAACATCGATATAAACAGTTTCTTCGACCTCTCCTCGTTGTTCTTTTGTGAAAGGGGTAAATCTGGGTTCGAAATATGTCTAAAAGTGTTTATTTAGTCGGCGTACTTACTTATATATATACCACCGATTCACCAGTACGACCATCACCTCCTTACTTAGGTTGGCAGACGCAACCTTCCGTGCAAAGCTTCAGCAACGCATAGCTTAAACTTGTTGTTTTACAATTGTTCAATGCCCAATCGCCGGATAGCCAATTAATGCATGATCCTCTCGGCCACTCTTCTAATGTACCAACACATACCAACCTTCAATGCATAGTGGCTTCCAACGCCTCGTGGCCTTCAACGCCTCGTGGCCGTCAACGCCTAGTGGCCTTCAACGCCTAGTGGCCTCCAACGCCTCGTGGCATCCAATCACATGGCCATGCCGAGCTACCTTTTTCAACGCCTCGTGGCTTCCAACATATTCTCAATGCGTAGCTCCACTAACGCATGACCAACACTTAGCCACTTTTGCTCCCATACTACTCAGCCAACTTTTTCTAATCACTGCCCATTTCATAGTTTCTTCTTAACTTGCCAACTCCCAAATGTCAGGTAGGGGCTTACAGCATTTATCTACTGCATACTACCCGACATTAAAGTCTCAAATGCATACTTCTATACGTTTGTTCCTTACCGCATAATACCATGCGTCTGCCTTAATTACGTACCGTCATGCGTTTTAACTTTATCATGCGTTTCCTTCGTCTCTACCATGCGTCCAACATGGTTTTCCACTAAGTATGCGTCCAACTTCACTTACCTCTCAGCTATTCTTTTTAACCCTGCCCATCACTTGATGAGGTTTCTTTTCTTCCATAGGTCTTACTTCTAAGCTTAAAATCATGGTTGCGTTCTCCTGATCTGTTTATCCTACACAGTATAATTCTCAACTTCAAGAATTACTTTGATTCCAAGATTCAGAATTCATTCAACGCAACCTTTCTATCAAATCCTTCTAATTCAAATTTCATCTACGGCCTATGTAAACTAACACTTGAGCACAACCGCTCTTGTCCTACTTCTTTCCTTAATAGGCTCTTCCACGAAATGGTCTTAGAAATAGGGTGTGACATGAACCTAGAGTTGAACTCATATGCTTGAAGAAGTGAGCTTAAACTTGACCAAGTGTTAGAAGAGGAAGTTGGAAGCATAGGACCAAGTATCTACCTATGAGCCAAGGTAGAAATGCATGCCCCGGGAGAATGTTAAGTGTTGAATGCATGGTAAAGGCAAGAGGGACACATGGTCCATGTCTCGGAAAATTTTTGGCTAAGTGTTGGACAACTTATGATAGTTGAAAAGTGACATTTAGGCCAAAGGGTGAAGGTTGGACCGCATAGGTTGTGAGTCAATAAGAATCTGGTGAAGTGTTAAGCAAGTCACCTTAAGTTAAAGCAAAACACTAGGCCAAGGTGTATACTTAGGGAGCTGGACGCATGATGCAAGCAAGCAAGCAAAAGAGGTGTTGGATGCATACTCTCCTTAGAAGTAGAATTTTGGTTAAATGTTGGATAGTTCATATAGGTAAAAATGAGTCATTGAAATCATAGTTGGGAAAGGGGAGATAAATGCATAAAAACTCATGATTGAACGCATGGTTAAGGACATTTGAGCCAAGGTGGACACATGACCCTAGGTCGGACGCATGGTGTGTGATTTGGGCTTGGATGGACGCATAGAAAGGCTGTGGAATGGCTTGAGGATGCATCAAAAAGGATGAAAATTAAGTAGGAGGTGGCTAGCTCTGAGTTGAACACATCAAGAGGTGAAGTGTCAGCGTGCATGAGTAAGTTATGCATGATGAAGCCACATAGAATATTAGGTGTCAAGCTTAGAGGCAAGGTTGGATGATAAGGACAATCTTTCCAAGCCTATAAATAAGACTTGAAACTTTGAGAATTCACACCATTCACTCTCAACGAAAGTTCATCAAAGAGAAAGCTTGAGGGAAGAAAGAACTCTGTTCGGAGGAAGAAAAAGGAGGAACTAGACATCCAAGAAGAGAGTCAGACGTCCAACATGGTGCTGTTAGGCGTCCAAGAGGTGCAACAGGCGTCCAACCCTGATCCAATCGTCCAAAGTAAGTTGTTCTAAGTGTCCAAAGTGCAGTCCAAGTGTCCAAGGTTTGCTCCAAGCACCCAACATCAGTTGCTAGGCGCCCACAGTTTCTTCCAAGCATTCAACAATACTTTCTGAGCATCCAAGGTGTTGTCTATTGCCGTTTTCTGAAAAATTGGAAGCCTAGTTGTGTGCTCGAAAGTGAAGAGCAAGCTGGGTTTTGGAAAAACAAAGCATTCAGAGCAGTAAGAAAGGAACTTGGAAGAACAAAGACTTCTTTTACTGTGTTTCTCTTCTAAGAGTTAATATTATTTCTTTACATTGTAGTAAGGAAAGGGAACGCCATACAGGTCGGTCAGAGGATCTTTGGATCTAATTTCTGAGCCTGTGACGGAATTATGCATGGGATGGTCAGAGGATCTAAGGATCTAGAATCTGAGCATGTGGTGAGATCTAACGAGATGGTCAGAGGGTTACCGGAACCTAGATTTTGAGCCTGTGAGAAGAACCTCACATGGGATGGTCAGAGGACCGACAGGTCTAGCTTGTAAGCCCATAAAAGGTTGGTCTATGTGTACATAGAGGGAATGACGGTCTGTTGAGCTAAGTAGAGCTAGCAGGGAATGAGTATGGTATAGTGAGAACCACCGGTATTGAGGTTTGAGTATTTAACCTGATTATGTTTTGTATATAAGATACTTGAAATGTTAAGGGTCAAAAGGGATCCTATGATTGTTTACCACCCACTGGCATCAAGCTCACTCTTTTCTTTTATGTTTTCCTTCTCAGGTAGTAGGGGATTGCCCGTTGTCGCGCAAAGTCAAGGTCTACCATAGGATAATTATACTTTACTAGACAGTACTGGGTTGTAAAATAAGTTGTAATTCTGTTTAAGGATTGTATAAATGATATCTATTCCATCCTTGCTGCTTAAGCTTGGCATAGGCACTAGACGAGAATGTTAGAGTTTGAACAATAAGCATCACAAAAGGGTGATGTTTGTTGTCGTCACACTCCTTTTCGGTTTAAAGAGGTTAATTCGGGAGGGGGTTTGACACCTAATGGATCTACAAATTAGAAGTTTCAATTATTCGAGATTAATTAATTAAACTCTTTAATTAAATTAATCAACATTCATTAATTGTGGGTCACTCCACTAAAGATCCACAGTTGCACTATTCGCATTGTATAATATTTCTGTGTCCATGGATGTAACCATTTTCAGTAAGTCAATCCTTCACGAATTGCTCATAATTGCAACTGGATCAACTTTTTTATGGTCCTACCATAAAAAATAAAAAAAAATCTCTCTTAGGCCAATGGGAGGGAAGGGCTTTATTGTTCAAGACCTAGTGTCAGTACTTAAGGGAGCAATTCATCTACTAACCCTAAAGGCAAGGAGTGAAATCCATCTTGTTGAGATATGTTTGCAACTCCCTACTTGGATAAATCCCCAAGATGGTAAGCTAATTGAGTCGGCGACACGGGCCACTCTCACCCATACAAATCAAAGGACTGCTCTCATAGATAGGGGTCCATAACTCACTCAGAATTGAGATGGAGTTATATATGGTCATTGATCTCTTTAGTTAACTGTGTTGGCTTTTTGGCCCTTAGTCTCAAATTAATTAATTTTAATTAATTAATTAATTAATGTTTTGATGATAACAAACTTGATTTTATTTACTAATAATTTTAATATTTTGAATAATTCATAGCATAGAGCTCGAAACAACGATTACAATGCTTCTTGAATCACCCAAATCGGAGTTCAAACGAAGAAGTTATAATGGAACTAAGGTTAATGGAAAATTACCCGAGTTGGTGACGTGGCAGCCAAATCATCAAGTTGGACCATTTTGGTGAGTGACATATGGTTGAGTTTTGATTTTTGGATTGATTTTAAAAAGAAAATGATTTTAAAAAAATGATTTAAAAAAGAAAATGAATTTAATATTATTTTATGTTTGTGTCTAATGGTTAGTTGGTTTGAAAAGAAGAATAATTTAATATTATATATGTTTGTGTCTAACGGCTAGTTGTCTTTAAAATAATAATAAAAAAATACTTTTTACTTTTAATCTCCATCTTTAGTTTTACTTTTTCATCAATCCAATGACCCAAATTAAAAGCCACTTTTTACCCCATTTCTCTCTCTTTTTAAACTTCATCTTCTCCAAAAAAAATTTCCAACTTTTACACATTTTACAATCCTCAAAAATTGAAAAAAGTCACCATTGTTGCTTTCTCTCCAAGCTCTCAAATTTCTTTCTTCTCATCTTATTCTAGAGAGATACTTTTACTGTATTGTGAGGATTGAATATTGTGAGTTCAAATTTGTACATCTACTCTTTTTAGAGAGTTTTAGTGTGTGATTTAAAGTTTCAAGAATATTGTAACGGTTAGATCCTAACCCGTGGAAAGGATCGGGTTTGCTCTTGAACCCAAAAAAAGGAGCAAGGTAGCAGTTCGACTATCATGCATGGAAAGAGTTAAAGGAGATTCTCAATCGAAATCCCAAGAGGCACTTGAGAAAGTGGATGTAGGTCGAGTTTGACCGAACCACTATAAAAATTCCGGTGTCTTCTTCTCCAACTCTTTCTCAATTAATTTTGCATTCAATTTTTAGTAGCATGTTATTGATTACTATCCTTCTTGGTTGAGATTGATTGAATCTTGTGTTTCATATATTTTTATCAATCTTGATATTTAGCATCAATTAAGTTTTTTATTAATTTAATTCAAAAATTAATTCAATTAGTTTAATTTGAGCATATTTAGTAATAAGTTTAATTAAACCCTATTCACCCCCCCTAGGGTTTTCATACTAGTCCAACAAACTGTGTTATAAAGAGAAATTAAACATTTTGCGGTTCGGTCTTATACAAACTCTGTATATATGATATCCTCACTTGCATGTCTCCACATGAACGATTTGGATCACATCATTTGTAGCACTTATAACATTTGTAAAACATTTACAAAGTGGGTCGTATTCGTAATATTATCAAGATAAGGCACCCGACCTTATCCATATACTACAAACGATTTAGGTTATTACTTGAACATGATCCACCTACATGTCTACCACATACTATTCAAGCTACACAAAATAACTTTGGATCTTAGTTTATTGGATTGAGTTACACAAGTCTAAATATCGAATAAAATAACTCCTTATTTTATTAAATAAATAATTCATTTATATTATTTACAAACCACGAGATTTAGGGCATAAACCCAACACCGAGCATATCACACTCTGATACGTAAGTTGGTACATGAAGTGTACAATTTAGCTAAGCAGACAAGAAGTAAGGTTAGAGCTCTCCTTTAGAGATTATTTACTCTTAAAAAAGAAGATTATCTAACACACAATAAAACTTCTTACTCACAATGTTACAGCAAAACATAAAACATCAAGATTCAAGGCAAGAAATTAAACTTATAACAGAACACTGAGTTTGGTAACCCAGTTTGGTGCAATATTACCTAAATTTAGGGGGTAGTGTGCTTAGAAAAGATAGTTTCACTAATAGAAAGTTAAGCAATTACAACAATGTACTTATTTATAAATATAAGAAGATTACACTAACACTCATAAAGTTGAACTCAATGCACGACTACTTAGGCTCCCTCTAAGTACATGGCTTGCTCTTAGCGTAACTTAGGCTCCCCCTAAGTATGAGAATACTAGTGACTGATAACTTAGGCTCCTTCTAAGTAGAAGACTCCCTCTCCAATGTATTGTTGAGATTTATGTCCTAAATCTCGCAGTTTGTAAATTTGTAAACAATTATTAATAAATAAAGTATTATTTATTTTCAAATAAGTGTTATTTATTTGCATAACTAAAAATCCAATAAACTAAAATTCAAGGTTATTTAATGTAACTTGAATAGTATGTGGTTGACAAACAAGTGTATTATATTCAAGTAATAACCTAAAAGGTCTATAGTATATGGAATAGGGTTGAATACCTTATCCTGGTAATACTATGGATACAACCCACTTTGTAATTGTTACAAATATTATAAGTGTTACAAATGATTTGATCCAGATTAATTCATGAAATGGCATGTAAGTGGCGATATCATATGTAGTGAGTCTGTATAAGACTGGACCACGAAATATGATCTCTCTTTCTAACATCGTTAATTGAAGTGATTTATATTTCAAACGATAACCATGTAACTCGATCTCAATCCTGAGTGAGTTACAAACTCCTGCTCATGAAGGTCGTTCTTTGATTTGTATGGGTGAGAGTGGTCTTAATTGCCGACTCAATATGCCTACCATGATGGGGATGATACTGAGTGAAGAGTTGGGAACATAACTTCACAAGATGGAATTCACTTCTTCCTAACTTTAGGGAAAGTAAATAGGTTGTTCACTTTATTTATGGTTGAACCATATTTTCATTATAGGATCAGTGGTACTTAAGGTGCAAGAGGTAATTATAGGAGTAAAACAGTAATTTTACCCGGTTGTACTTACGAACAACCTGCAAAGAATTGACTTACATAATATGGTTAAATCAATGCACACATAAATATACTATAGTTCATAAGAGTGCAACTATGAGTCTTTAGTAAAGTGCCCCATAGTTAATGACTGATGATAAATTTAAATTAAAGAGTTTAATTAATGAACTATGTATCATTGGAGCTTATAATTGTAAGTCTATTAGGTCCCTCTACTAACTCACAAATGGATTAAAAGAAGGATTTTAAAGTGGAAGAAATTTAAAGGGTTCAAATTATTTTAATGGAATTAATTATATATGAAACAATTAATATAATGTATATAGATACATTATAATATAAAGATAATTTTGAATAGGATTCAACATTAAACTATATAATATGAGAGAATTAATAGCTGAATAAGATTAAAATATTATCTTAATATGAATTGGATTTATATTTAAATTTTAAACTATAGTTTAAAATTAATATTAATTGGGATTCATATTAATACTATAGGTCATAAGATGTGTATATTAGAATATGATTAAAATATACATAAAATAAGGTATAAATTGTTGGGATTCATGTGTCCTAAATCTCTTGGGTCTTGTAGTTTTGTAAATAGTAAATACATTTTATTTATTGAATAAAATAAGAAGTTATTTATCTATCTTATGCATTAACTCAATCCATAATAAACTAAGATTCCATGGTTATTTTATGTAAAATTAAACATGTATGTGGTTGACATACAAGGTTGGATCTTGTTTGAGTAATAACCAAAAAGGTTTGTAGTATAGGAATAAAGTTGGGTGCCTTATTCTAGTAACACTACGGATACGACTCACTTTGTAATTGTTACAAGGAATTGTAAAGTGTTACAAATGATTTGATCCTAATTGTTTATGTGGAGACATGTGAGTGGGGGTATCCTATGCAAAGAGTTTGTATAAGATCGGACTGCGAAATGTTTAATTTCTCTTTATAACGTCATTAATTGTAGAAATTAACATTTCATAGGAGGACTATCACTACTACAATTTTGGTTTTTGTTGATGGCAAAAAAAAAAAAAAAATCGAGAAATATGGCCAAAAAACATCAAGGAAGCCTATATAAAGAAAGTTGACTATCAAGAAAGATAGTTTTCTTGATGGCCAAAAAACGTCAACACAAACCCTATCTTGATGGTTTTGGCCATGAATATAGGTTAGGTTGATGTTTTTTGCCCATCAAGTATAGGAGAAAACCATCAAGATAGATATTTTTGTTGATACTTTTTGAATGTCAAAGTAGGTTAATATTGATATTTTTTTGTTCATCAAGTATTTGTAAAAACTATCAAGTTGACCATTTTTATTGATGTTTTATGCTCATCAAGAAAAATGTATTATTGTATGTTTTTATTGACGTCTTCCAGTCGTTAATTATCAACCTTTCTTGACATTTTTTAGCTGTCAACTATAACAATTTGAGAAAAATAAAAAAATAAAAAATTTAGGTCATTGAGACCCCCACATGCAACTGTAATCAATCCCAAGCAAGCTTTATATCTGCAATTTGCATTCACTCCAAACAAGCTGGACTCAAATGTATTTTATACACAAACAATAAATATAACAACTCATTTTATACCTGCAATTTGCAAAACAACTTTACACATCTCCTGCAAACCACCAACTACACAACTCCAATTTTTCAATCACACGTTACTCCATCAGAATCAGATAATTACACCAGATCGTTTCTACTAGCACCATCAACTACACGACTACACAACTTCAACAATGACATAATTCCAAATTTTCAATCACAATATCTAAATTGACAGCATCAGACCATCTCATTGAAACATTATATCACAACATAATGAATTAAGTAATTTTCATTAATCAACTAGTAAAATACCTTTTCTACAAAAGGTTAGTAACTTGAAACTGAAACATATAAGACCTAATCCTACCAAACTTGACATCATATCGCCTATCCTTAAACCTAACAAAATTGAAACTTTGTCCTTAAACCTAACAATAAACTGTGAAGTCACAATACTCAAATGTAAAATCCTATAAAGTCCCAATAGCCAACTCTCACAATGTCTAATTCCAATTGACTATAAGGTGTTTGTCTCATCAATTGCAAGTAAACAAACCATATTATATTGATTAAAAACAATTATATTAAGTGTAAAAGCTATAGTTAAAAGAAGATGGTTTAAGCAAACGCATACCATGTTTGTAATTATTGTGCTCCTACGTGTTACTATGTCGTGTATGAATTTCATAGTATAGTACCCACACTCCGTACTACCCGGTTGTTTAGCACACACTATATATGTACACATATATTTCAACCCATGTTAGAAGAAATCAAATCTTTTAATCAAAAGTATAATATTATTACATCAAAATTGAAATGCTTACCTTGATGGGGACCCAAGTAACAGGTCGAGCTCATGTACTTGTTCGAGCATAAAATATTTTTATGCCCTTAAACAAAACAAACATACAAAAGATATTGGATTGTTAACATAATGAATATACATAATGTGAAATAATTTTTAATTACTTACGTATTGACAATAGTTTTGACATCCTCACAAACACTATTGTTGATTTGAAATGCTTAAGTGTCAAAAACTTGTTGTGCATTTATCTTTATTAAGCTTACTATGTGTTCAACATATTATGCGTTTAACATGCTTAATATTATGCGTTACTGATCTGTCAAGTTTTCCTATCCTTCACCCAGGTATAAGCAAAGAATGAGGTTTTCTCGGTGAGTCCGAGGTCGAACACAAGAACTATGCAGATTCTCTAATTAGTTGGATTATTTGAGTCATGCGTTTAAAGAAGGTGACGAGAAGTGATGCGTTTAACTAACTAGAAAGCAGTAAACCTAAGCTAATGTGGGTTGATGGAGAGGTATGCGACACAACAAAAGTAGCTAGTTGAGTTATGTGAATGGTAAAAGAAACAGGGCTGGGGTTGGTTATCATCTAAAGTCAGAAACGCATAGTTGGGTCTATTTGATACAGCGACTCTTCTCCCGGTTGTCAGCCGCTATACGTTATATGTCTATAACGCGTAGGAGAGCGTTAAGTACCAAGGTTATTCCTATCCCTAGGTAACACTTCTTAGCCTTGTCAACTGAGTTCCACAATCACTTACTTTCCCGAGTAGTCTGATTATTACTACTTATATCGATTAGCTAGATATCTACAACAATTTTCACCTTCAATGACTCTTGTATAGTAGCAGAAATAAAGAAGAAAGAGAAAAAACAGTCATTAAACCCAAAATCACGCGTTTTTGGCGGAAAAAAACAGAGTTTTTCGGATTTGTTCGAATTGATGACTGTTTTTTTTGTGTCATTAATTAATGACTGAAAAAAACAGTCATTAAATATAAGAAAATGAAAAATACAGTTTTGGCGAGAAAAGACGTGAATTTTCGGATTTTTTTTTTACTATTTTGACTTTTTTTTTGTGTCACCAAATTATGACTACAATTAACAGTCATTAAAAAGTGACAAATTTTAATAGTCATTAATATTTTTTAATATTTCAAATTTTGAGAAAATGAGGGAAGTTAAAATTCGTGGGTAAAAATTACTTAAATCTCACATTTTAGTTTTTTCCACACTTTCTTAAAATCCTCCCCCCACTTTATTTTTCTCACATTTTTTATTTTACTTCCCCCATCTTTTTAATTTCCCTCTAAAACACTCCCCCTATTTTTTGTTTTTTCTTCTCCTCCCAATCTCACCCTAATTTTTTTCCTCACCATTGCCGCACCAGACGCTACCACCTCTAGGGACGTCCGCTGCCATCGTCGTTGCCGCCGTTGCAGACCTGCTCGTAGCTGCCGTCGTTGCACACCTGCTCGCCGCCGCCGCCACCGCCAATGTCGCACGCTGTCTGCCTCCATCACCTGAACGCCGCTGCTGGTGGGTTGTCACCATCCAAGGTCTTCGCTTGCTCGTCTGCCTCCGTCACTTCAACGTCGTCTCCTTTTGAGGTGAGTTGCTTTGCTTCTTATAGTTTTGAAGTTTATTTGGATGCGATTATTTAGGGATTTCTTTTCTCTTTACATTTGGGCAAATTGTTCCTTTGTTTTTTCATGTATGTAGGAAGAGTCTTTCTTGGAAAGAACGATATATCTTAATGCTACCAAGGTTGTATATATTCAACATTATGCTTTACTTTCATTTCTTACAATGTTATGTTGTATTAGTGGGTTGGAGTGATCAATTTGAACTTTCATTTGTAAAAATCTATTTAGGTTAATTAAAATTCTAGTTTACTATTTTGTACAACAATTGGCTAAATTTTCATTTGTTAGAACAATTCATCAAGTGATGTTTATTCTCTTTTTAGGTAGGTTTGAGAGTTAAAGTGTCATTTAGGCACTTTTTTAAAATTTTATATGTGTTTTTCATGGTCAAAATGACATTTATGCACTTTTTAGATTGTCTCAAGAGTTAAAGTCTTACTTGGGACTTTTTAGGAACTTTATATGTGTTATTCATCATCAAAAGGACATTTAACCACTAAGGTTTTAGGTGGTTTTGAGAGTCTCGAAGCAACACATGAGAATTTTCTTATACTTTTTATGTAGTCTTAAGAGTCAAAGTGATGCTTAGACATTTTTTAGATGGTTTTGAGATTTAAAGTATCACTTAAGCACTTCTTAAGAACTTTATATGTATTTTTCATAGTCAAAAGGACAATAAGCGACCTTTTTTTTTTAAAAAAAAATCGTAGGTGGTTTTAAGAGTTGAAACAACACTTAGGAGCTTTTTTAAACTTTTTTTTTTTTTGTGGTTTTGAGAGTCAAAGTGTCATTTAGACACTTTTTAGGTGGTTTTGAGAGTTAAAGTGTCACTTAGACACTATTTAGAAATTTTTTATGTGCTTTTCATAGTTAAAATGACACTTATGTGCTTTTTAAATGGTTTTGAGAGTTAAATTATCACTTCAGCTCTTTTTAGGAACTTTATATATATTTTTCGTAGTTTAATGGACACTTAATTACTTTTTATTAATTTTTTAGGTGGTTTTGAGAGACGAAGTAACACTTAGGAACTTTTTCGAAACATTTTATGTGGTTTCATGTGGTTTTGAAAATCAATTGTATTATATTCTTGTGAATCTGTTTGAATGATGAATAAAATTTGAGACTTTGATTTTCTTTGAAGTGTACAAAATTGTTTATGGGTTTTGACCATAAATGCTATGAATAGTCTTGTTCTTGTTGATATTATTAATGACTTCTAGATTGTTGGTGTTGGAAATCTGGTAGAGTTTTGCACTTTGATCTTTTGATATATTGCACACTATTTATTTGATGAGATGTTTTTGAAGAAGTAAAGAAGCTAATTTTTGTTGTTTGTTTGTTCAATCAACCATGTTCTTGTCTTCTCTTGTACTATCGTTGGCTATTGTGGTTAGGTGGTTGTTATTGGAATGAATGCATTTTATTGCTTTTTGGGTTGCCATTTATTCCTCAAATCTTTCAAGTTCTATACTTGGTATATTTTAAAATGAACTCAGTTTTCTTTTATTTTAGATTATATAGTCGTTGATTCCTTCTTTTTCTTAGCATTGCAGTTGACAAGTCTAGATGTCATTAACAAAGTATAAGTTTTGCTTTTCTTTTTCTTTTTTAAATTTTCAGTTGAGTTTTTTCTCATTAGAGAACTACCCATATTTCTAACAAAATTGTTTCATACAAACAAGATACTAGGTAACTTTAAAGAAAGATATTCCATTCACGTGTATATGATTTCATCATATTTCATTTGTAGCTAGTTTTATCAAATTGGTCAAATTTTTCTTTGTTTGTAGCTGTTTGAGAAAGTTGTAACTCTTGCTGTTATACTACTCACTTTTGTCATTTTGAGTTTGGAGTATGGTTATTAGATTTATTTGTTCTTTATTTTGGATTTTTTATCAACAAGTTTAGGATCATTTTCATGTAAGCTTGTTAAGTTTTATGGTTATAATTTGATTAGTCCATGATAATTTGGTTGTTATATCCTAAAAAAGTTTGGACAAGTTGCTTATGTGACTATTTTCATGGAGCTTATATTGTGGCTTTGAAGTTTTGAGTAGATTACAGATATTGTTTAGCAAGATTGAGGTCATTTGTTGACGTTTTGAATTGTCACTACTGAGGTGTAGATTTGTAAAAATTTCACTATTTACTATTCAAATTGGTGGGATAGATATAGTTTGTGACACTGGAATAGTTCATATGGAATTTATTGCTTTAGGAGTTAATAGTGTTCTCACCCTCTAAATATAGTTTCAAACTAAGTTTTGACTTTAAGAACATGTTTTTATTGCTCTAGGAGTCTTTCAAATAACTAAGGAGCGGTTTGGAACGTTAGGTAATTATTATTCTAGTCGAAATATTTATCTTCTTGTAGATAACAAGATTCTAGGCCATTCTGTGGTGAAAGATGGATGAGACTATGAGCGAATGGTTTGCTTTATCATTGGAAGCTACTAGTGATGTTTTGTACATTTTTGTGTAGTTGTTATTGATATTTTCTTTATATACTTTGGATATGACGTTGATACTAATTCATGTGGTGAAAGATGGATGAGACTATGGCTTTTTTTGGTTGTCAACAAAGGTCAAAATTGTAGTAGTGTTGAACATTTTAGATTTTGAGGTTTTTTTTTTTTTCTTTCTAATAAGTGTGTGACTAACGAAATTTCACTCCTAGGTGCAGAAGATACAACTTCTGTTATTTGAAGTCGATGATTGTTGGAATGCATTCTCATATCACTAAAAAATTGTTGAGGCAAGAACAGGAAGGGGATAGACCTTCAAATACCTAGGTATTTTTTAAAATTAAAGTTCAAACTCTGTTTATAAATGCATGTATATTATGTGTGGCTATCCTGCAGTTATGGTAGCTAATTCATCAATTTAGTGTCGTTATTATATGCTTGAGTTGATTTTGATAATGTGTCACTTAGACATTTTTTAGGTACTTTTTAATTGGTTTTGATAATCAAAGTGCACATATGAACTATTTTGGTTGTTTGGGGAGTTAAATTGTTTCTTGAAAAACTTTTAGGTACTTTTTATGTTGGTTTGAGAGTATTTAAGTTATATATTTGTTTTGCTCGTATTGGATTAATGTGCTTGAGTTCTAGGGAGATATCTTTTTTCTTTTTGTTATAAATATCTTTTGTATTATGTTTCACTTGTCCTTCCCTAAATGAAGAAGCTTTTCATTTGACCCTTATTCTTTCTAATAGACTAATGTATGAGTATTTCTACTTTTTAGTAGTTATACTCCTAAAAGGTTGGACAAGTTACAATAATTATATATTTGTTTTGCTCCTACTGTATTATGTTTCACTTGTCCTCCCCCCCTCGCCCGGCCCCGCCCCTAAACGAAGAAGTTTTTCAATTAACCCTTATTCTTTCTAGTAGACTAGTGTATAAGTTAAATTTGGAGGTTATCCATGTTATTAAGGTTGAAAAGTGAGATTATAATGTGATTTTGAGCCTATTTATGTGGTTATATTGTGATTCTATGTATAATTTTTGTTCGAAAGTTTTCATTAAAGCTTTACTTGTATGACTAAAGTGGGGTTTTCAATGTAAATGTATATAACAGAATGATATTGTCACAGTACGATCAACATATATATAACCTGCATATTGTTATTATTGTTCACCTTTATATATTGAGTTAAATTCTGAAATGAATGTTTTTTTTTTACAAGGTTCCTGGACAAGGCCATTGAAGTAAGAAAAGCCACCAACCAAGATATTTAAATAGGTGTTGTACATATTTTTTTTGGGATTATGCCAACACTTAGTTCTAAATACTAATTTGTAAATGATGTACCCAAAATTTGGTTACTAGTGTTGTTGTTATTAGTTTCCTTGTATTAATGATAGAAAATATATTATTATATATGAAAGTTACTTTTTATATTTGTGTACATATTTTGTGTTAAACTGAAGGAAACACAGGTGTAATAACATGTATGAAACATAGGTGTAATAACGTGTATCATTGAAATAGTTTCTTTGATATTTGACAAAAATCATGGGATGTAATTTTATGACAGTAGAATATTGTCATCTATCAGACTTATAAATAAGTGACAATGTATGTAATTCAATGACTTTAAAAAATTGTCATAATTAAGGTATTATTGACATTTTAGATGTGTCATTATTTGTTGCTCGATGACAAAATTTTAATGTCAAGATAACTCTTTATTTGACAAAAAAAGTCAACATTTTCATTATTTAATGACGGTAGAAAATTGTCACAAAAAATGGTTTCCATGACTTATAATAAATGTCAATATATGTTCTTTGTTGACTGTGTTTAAAAGTCATGAAACTATCAATGATGACTGCTTTCTCATGTGTCATCTATACACTTTAGATGATGGGCGATTAAATGACTAAAAAAAAGAGTCAAGAAATGTGATAATGACTGTTTTTAGAGTCATAGAAGCCTATTTTTGTTGTAGTGGATGGACATAAGCAGTTGATTAAAAATACAATTGACAAGATGAAATAGTCTTCTACGTTTCTTTATTTAGATGATAACGTAACTCGTTATCCTTGAGAGAGTTAGTTACACATGGTTGATAAACAGCAAATGGAAAGTGATGAGAAATGAATAGCCATGGAAGATGTATATATTGATGAACAAAATAACTGTTTTAGAAAATACAATTCCTTGCTAATAGACTAAAACAAAAGTAAGAAAAGAGATAGAAAGCATGGAATGACTTCTCAATGTCTTGAGCTCGCTGGGATGGTAGCGTGAGTTCTGTTGTGAAGTGGTCAGGTAGAGGGAAGACTCTTCTCTTTCGAGTTATTTGTCTCCGGTTGTCGTCTAGAGAGAACTTTGTTGTCACTTAGGAATTCTTCCAAGAGGTCCAACAACCTTTTCGTCTACAGATCTGCCCTTTTATAGATGTTGCGTTGCAATCGCTGGCAAATCTGCATGATTGGAGACTTAATTTCTGTCTTGCTTCCATCTCGCCTAATCGCGTGATTTCCGGTTTAATTTCGATCCACCACTCTCGCCGCATATCAAGCATATCAATCTCCTAACAATCTCTCAAGATTCTTATTTGATTCTCTGCTGCCTTCTTGATATGCGTTCAAGTTATGTCAACACATTCATGGGTTGCTAACGCATCAACCTGCGTTGAAGGGTTGTCAACGGGTCCACAGGTTGCCAACGCATAGTCCTGCGTTAAGAGGTTGCCAACGCATCTACGGGTTGCTTGCGTTCTGGCGTCAAAGCATGCATTTTAGGCTAAAAAAGCTATAAAATAATTATCTTCATCAATTTACAAGAGTAGAATGCATAGGAAGATTTATCAATAGAATTTAACACCAACTACCGCATGATTCTCTATTTAAACTCTATTTTTCTAGGAAAAAGGCATATAATAACTTGTATTTCTACAAGTTATCAAACACCATGTCCCAATAGAGTAAATCGAATACGTTGTATTAGTCCGTAAGTTGATGACAATTACTATCCAATGATATCTATACAAAAGACATCACTCAATAAAGTTAGATAAATCAATGTTTATCAATAAAGAATTATTAAAATACTCATTTTCTAAACTTACCCGGGATTACACGGACATATCAACAACTTATTCTTCATTGACATCAACCTGTTGCACAAGAAACTACATCGTTGTTCCTCAGTGCCTGAGCCACTTGAAATTTGTGCAGAGTGAATGAATGCATACTCCTCTAAGATACCTGGGTCGGGTACATACAAAAATCTAAGATCATAACAAAATTAATATTAGAAATGTTATAATAAATTATTAATATTAATCACTTTAGTTAATTTTACATATGAGATATAACCCATTATAATTGAGAGTGTTAATTCCTCCGTCTGACAAAATTGTTTGATATTGTCCTTCATCATGTAAAAATTAAAGTGATATCCAAAAATCTGATCATCAATTGGGATATGCAGATATTCTTCTTTCATCTCTTCCTCCACATATTTTAACACAAATCTTATCCCTGTTGGCGATTTTGACACATCAGTCTTTGGTTTTTTTCTTTCAAAGCAGATAACTCACAAGGATTTTTCTTATGTGTCTATCCAAAAAATGTCAAACATTAAAATGAAACATGCAAATGCAATAATTCATATTTTTTAAAAATAAAATTTTCCTTTTCTTCCTTTTCTACAACTACCAAATTTGGCCATGGAACATGCAATCCAATTGCATCGAAAACCCTATGAACACTTTTAACAAGTATGGGTAATGTAGAGTTGGTGTCATCTAAAACTTCAATGAGAACCCGCACATCATTCACTCCAAGCGTTACCCCATAAACTACTTCGTTAGACCATTATTTCTTAAAAACAGTGTCTACTGCCACAATATTATCAACACTTCCATCAACTAGACTACAAGGTCTCCCCTAAAACGTACATTCAAACGGTCAATCTATTATCAATGTCAAATAATTTATCAACACAACAACATATTTGGTTATTCAAACATAAAACAATTTATATCACTGACTTGGAAATCGTCTGATAGAGCTTGTTTAACAAAAATTTCCCAATGAGCTAGATCAAAAGTAGGATACTCATGTGGTGGAAATTTCAAGCATCATGACGTGTCTTTATATGGGTTAATGTGCTTACTCCTCAAACCATTTTTGAAATTTTGGAATGCAATTCCAACTTTTATCAAAATATCCTTTTTAGATTTCGAGTTTATCACAAAAGACTTCTGAAATTTACAAAAATAACATACATATAAACATATGTAAATCTAAATACATCATATCTTATTGAATTAAACATTAAATGCATACAAGTTACTTGAATGCTAACGAAAAGTTTTTCTTTTAGCTCTGATGGCACGTGTTTCCATGAAGCATATGAAATTGGGGCGTGGTTCCTCACACAAGTTCTGATGTAACTTACCATTTTAGTGACATTTTCCCCAAACCATTGGCCTTGATCATTATACTCAACAACCCACCGATCTTCATTTGATTTAATCTGTGTTAGCTAAATCATAGTGGTAGGACCACAAATCGATCATTGACTAGATGGTGTCTTCAAAACATGTTTCATCTCTAACTCATGACCATCACTACCAAGTGAGATGTGGTCATCACTGCTAATGTTCATCTGTAAGTATCCTGCCATGAAAATAAATGTTATCATTAAACTAAAAGTAAAAGTAACTAATAAACAAAACTTACCAATGAAGTTAATTAAAACACTCAAATTGTTGAACTAAATATAAAAAAAGGTAAATAATTATATGTTATCTAGAATTAACATTATAATAAGTCATACCATCTATCTTTCATTATCATTAATTATTCAAGTGTCATCACAGTCAGTTCGAAATCATCTTCGTCCATGTCCTCAAATACATTTGTATCAACAACATTATTAGAACTACTACAATTTAAATTTATGTCACCTAATTCATCTTCGTTAATATGATCTTCGTACTCCCTACTCGGAGGATGCAACACAACATGCCATCGAGAATCACTTGGGTCTTCAATAAAAAAAAAAAAAAATACTTGTTTAGCTTGTGATGCTAATATAAAAAAATCAGACTTATATCTAATACGTTTAAGATCGATTAGTTTAAACCTCAATTCATTTGTTCTGACATCGCTAGCACTATCAATCCAATTACATTTAAACATTAGAATCTTAAGAGTAATATAATTCAACTCCCATATCTCTTGAATCACACCATAAAATGACATGTTTGTCACTATTGGACTTTTATCTTTTGCACTAGCTATTTGCATTATTTTCACTATTAAAAAAACTCGACTATTTTGCACATTACGAGCACCATCACAGTTCTCTGTATTGTAGCAAATTCCATTCATAAAATAACGAACATAAGTTATCACAGTAGGCGAAGGGTCATGTGATATCCATCTCATTGTATCAGATATAGTGTTGTTCGGTAACTCAAGCTCTGTAGCAACCTATGAGTGTATGAATTTAAGTCATAAGCATGAAAATAAAAATTTGTAAAAATACTAAATCAAAACACAATATTCATTATCCTTAAAAGCATACATATCACCAATCCAAGAAATGAAAGTTCGATTATGCTCATCTTGTAGACACTTTTGGTTCCTTAACTTGGATGGATACATTTTTCTCAAATGGTTCATATGTTTCCTAAAATGACATATAATTCATCACAGTTGTTAGAAATATCAAATTATAGGGAATATAATAAAAAATACAAGCTTAAGATTAAGTCGACATGCTCTATGTAAGGTTGTATGTTATCTGTATTTTCTAAAGCATACAAATGAGTCTGCCTTAGTTGTTCCTTGTCAGGATTCATGTGTGAAATCGCAGATGAGGGTTGTCCAACTTCATTGTTATGATCTCGATCTATAGCCTTTTCCAAGTCCAATCAGCATCCCATCGTGTAAAACTTATGTACAAAATTCTACAGCTTCCTCAACAATATACCCTAAAACAATACAACCCTCTGGTCGATTTCAATTTCAAACATATCCCTTAAGAACTTTCATGTAACGTCCGAAAGGATAGATCCATCGAAGATACATACAGCCACACAGATGAACTTCTTTGACTAGATGTACAATTAAATGCATCATTATGGTGAAGAACGATGGAAGAAAATATGTTTCAAACAGACACAATATTACTGCAATCTCATGCTCCAAGATGCTTAAATGTGTAATGTCTATCACCTTACTACATATAGCATTAAAAAAAAAAAAGAATCATGTGATTGCATTTCTCACGTGTTTAGGTAGGACACCGCGAAGTGCAACAGAAAGCAATTGTTGCATGAGCACGTGACAATCATGAGACTTTAACCCCGTAACTTTTAAAGTGTCAATCAATACAAGATTTTTTATATTAGAAGAATACCCTTCAGGAAATTTCATTTTTAACAATGAATGGGAAACAACATGATTCTCATTTTTGGATAGTGTGTAACAAGCCAGAGGTATGTACGTCCTACTCACCACAACCTTTGGCGCCAACTTAGGACGGATGTCTAGTTGTTTTAAGTCACGACGAGTCTGCAATACTTCCTTTGTCTTGCCAGGAATGTCAAACAAGGTACCCATCAAATTCATGCATACATTCTTCTCAATGTGCATAACATCTAAACAATGTCAAACATGAAGCTTTTTCCAATATTCAAGTTCAAAAAATATAGATTTCTTTTTCTAACAGCTGTGTAAAGAACTTATCGATTTCTTATCTTTCGACGAATGAAACTCGTTAGGAGAATCATTATTGATGAACATTTTAAATATACTTTCTCCAGACAACGATTGAGTCATCCCAAGTTCTTTTTCATTATTGAATGCTTTATTTTGATTTTGAAACGGATGATCAGGTGATAAAAATTTTCTATGTCCAAGATATGCCATCTTCTTTCCAAATTTTAAATGCATGACAGATGTATTTTTGTCGCATATTGGACACGCGCAGTACCCTTTAATAGTGCAACCCGTCAAATTACCATATGTAGGAAAATCATTAATAGTCCACAACAATATTGCTTTTAACGTGAAAACTTCATCTCGATATCCATCATAACATGGTACACCATCATTCTAAAGAATTTTCAAATTATCTATTAAAGGGGCCAAATATATGTCTATGTTGTATCCCGATTGTTTTGGTCCATAAATTAACATTGTTAACATCATAAATTTACGTCTCATACATAACTAGAGTGGGAGATTGTATGTTATCAATATCACAGGCCAACAACTATACTTACTATTCATCTCGCTGTAAGGATTTATCCCATCAGTTGATAAAGCAAGGTGAAAGTTCCTTTCTCCATTTCCAAACTCAGGCCATAAATGATCGACCCATTTCCAAGATGGAGATTCAGATGGATGGGGTAGATTTCCATCAACCAATCTTTCATTAGCATGCCAAGTTAGATTCGTTGAATGCATTGGACTATTGAACATTCTTTGAAATCGTGAAATTGGTGGTACCATACAACCTTAGCAAACATTCTTTTTTTCACTTCAAACGAGTTCTTATGCTTCTTCCACCTTGACTTGTTACATTGAGGACAATTAGATGCATCAACAAACTCTTTTTTGTATAAGAAACATTTTTTGGGACATACGTGAATATTTTTATAGGTCATTCCTAAAGTAACTAAAATCTTTTTTGCCTCATATATATGTAGATTTTGGCAACTCGTTTTTTTCAGGTAGTATACTTTTCAACAATGTCAACAATTTTGTAAAGCTAGTATTGCTCCACTCAAATCTTACTTTTAAGTGATACAATTTGACTAATGTACCAAATTTAGTCAATTTTTCACAGCCAGGATATAGAGGTTTCTCAGCATCTACAAGTAACTTCTTAAATTTTTTGGGATCATCTATACTATGTTGTTGTGTCGCTTTAACCATCTCAAATATGTTGTCATCAAAACCATCATCCAACACTTGTGTTGTCAAGGTTGTTGTCTAATTTCCACACTACATTCGATAGAGAATACTTAACAAGATTTTCAACATGTCATATCCAATTATCATATCTTAGGTCAATACCATATATTAATAAGTGGTTTCCCACTTCCTTAATGTTCAATATCTTACTATTTCCACACTTAACACATGGACATCGTATAGAAGTTTTACCACTCAAATGTATTTGAGCAAACTCAAAAAACTATCAACACCTTCTTCATATACGTTAGATAGTCTATCTTTTTTCATCAACGATTTATCCATTATGTTATAACCTAAGCAAATGAAGTGAATGAGACAAACCATATTATACTAATGACTACCATAACTAAGGATAGTCATTTCATATCTAAATTTAGCAACATATATAATTAAAAAAAATCAAATGCTTGAGATTTAAAGATATCAACATAAATTATATAACAAGTATAATTAACGTTTCCAATATTCCTAAAGAAGCAAAGAATCCAAGTGACTACCATAGCTGTAGGATAGTCATCCACCCTAAAGTAATTAACATAATATAGATAATCAGACACAATTGATTCGAAATTTTTTTTTATTTTGAAACTTACTATATATATCCAAAATATTCCCATTGTTCCCTATAAACAAGATATGCTCATATATCACATGTTGCTCTCTATAAAATCATGGCTTCACAAAGAAATTAAATAAGTGCACTTCCATATCTTGGTCTATGGTGTCACATCCCCATCCTCAAAGAAAATGAAGAAAGTTAAGAAAAGGGGAAGTCAAAAACCAACTAGACTTTTTTGGTTGATTATAGAACCAACCATGTTCTTTGCCTATAATAAATTTGGCATAAGAACACTTCATATAAATTTGGCATAAAGAAAAATAAACATAAAAAGAGAACAACCTAGAGGCCTTAATAGAAAAAATTTGGCAATTGTTAATCAAAGATAAATGGTATGTTATCATAAAAAGATTATGTAGTGCACTCCAACAAGAGGCCGGAGTAACATGCATTTACTCACAAAAGCCATAAAAAAAAACAAAAACAAAAAAAAAAGAGTAAAAGACTCCAGAAAAGAGAGAAATTCTTGCTCCCAATGCTTCAGGTAGTTACAATAAACGACATATCACTACACAAACTATGTTTCTTTCATAGTTTCACTCTCTTTGTTTCTTTTAAAGGAAATTTAGGTTGAATTAGCACAACATTGCAAGACTCGTTCTTTTAGTTTCAGAGAGCAGTGAAATGGGAAGTAAATGAAACAAACGATAAAGGGTAAGGGAGAAATTAAGAGAAAGAATAAAGCAGGTTCATTACCAATTTTCTTTGTCGCCACACTTGTCGATGAGGTTTTCAAAAATTAAAAAATGGACGGCAGCAACAATAGTAATCAACGGTAGCAGTAGCACTGAAAATGCTAGTAGGGGGCACGAAATTAACCTACTTGCCTTTTTTGTTGGACAGTAGGGGCATGACGTCGACAGATGGGGCACGGAATCGATAGTAGGGGCACGAAATCGATGACACTAACTATGGCTTGAAGGAGGTGAATGCTAGTAAGGGCACGAAATCGTACTTTTCAATCAAGAAAAACATTTTTCTTGACGTACATGCATGTCAAGTTAGATATAAACCTTTCTTAATGTTCTAAGACCATAAAGAAATGTAACTTAGATTAATAATAATTTTAAAACTCTAAATTAAGATTTTCTTGATGGTTTCTTTCCATGACCATCAATAACACAAAAATCCTGTGCATCAAGAAATGCAAAATTTGTAGTAGTGTATAGGTAAGTCGACCTGAATCCTGAGTGAGTTATGAACTCCTGTCTATGAGGGCAATCATTTGATCTATATGGGTGAGAGTGGCCAAATCGCCGACTCAATAAGCCTACCATTTTGAGGATTTGTTTAATTAGGGAGTTGGGAACATATCTGCACAATATGGAATTCACTCCTTCCCATGTTTAGAGTAAGTAGATAAATTACTCCTTTAAGGGCTGATTCTGGGTCTTGAACAATGAGACCTCACCCTCTCATTGGCCGAGAGGGGTTAGTTTATAATTGGACTATAAACAGTTTGTTCATTAGAGCGATCAATGGTACTTAAGAAGTTAGATATAACTACAACGGTAAAATGGTAATTTGACCCAGCTGTAGTTATGAGTAATTTGTGAAGGGTCAACTTATTATTGATTAATAAATTCTGTGGACACAGAAATATATCTATAGTGCGAAGAGTGCAACTGTAAGTCTTTAGTGGAGTGACCTACCGTAAATTAAAGAGTTTAATTGATTAATCTCATATCATTGGAGCTTCTAACTATGGGTCCATAAAGTCCCCTTGCTAGCTCATAAAGGATTAGTATTAGAATAAAACATTTTGATTTAATTTGAAATGTTAAAACTAATAAGGGAATTAATTGTATACAATACAATTAACATAATATATATAGATACATTATAATATAAAGTTTATTTTGAATGAAATTCAAAATTTATACTTTATATTATAAGAGAGATGAATATTTAAATGAGATTTAAATATTAATTATATGAATGAGATTCATATAAAAACTATAGATTAACATTAATATGAATGAGATTCATATTAAAACTCTAGATTAAAATTAATATGATTGAGAATTCATATTAAAACTATAGGTTATGTGAGAGAAGGCTGATTATGATTCAAATTAAAATAAATATGTGATATTTAATTTATTGATTAATTAATTGTTAATTAATTAATTTATTTAATTATATATTAAATATGATTTAATAATATAATTAAATTAATATTAATATTATAATATTAATATGTGGGGAGTTATTTTTTGTTTTCTCCTCTCTCACAGTTTTTACATAAAGAATGGGGAAGGGAGTTGACACCTTGTAGAAGTGTTCTGTTAATTTCTCAAAAACTCTCCCTTTCCAATCTCTTTTCTTCCCAAAATAATTTTCTTGGTAAAATTCAAAGAGAGTCCACAACTCCTCTTTGATTCTACCTAGAGAATAGCAATGTTTCATTATGGTGGTGATTCAAAAGAGAAGAAGAGTTGCTGTGTTTTTCGTTGGAGATTCTCACTGGTTCATGATTCAAAAAGGAGAAGAGTCTCCAACGAAGATGGTCTTCAAAGGTAGGAAACATTTTTTTTTTATTCTTTTCCTAAACATGCTAATATTTTGTTGTTTGTTCTTATTGCATGTTCTTTGTAATTTTAGTTTTCCAAAAACAAATTTAATGGCACAAGGTGATCATTCGCTTCCGCTAGGAATTCAATTCCTTCAATTGGTATCAGAGCCAAATCATGCTTTAAATTTCGTTTTGGAAACAAAATTTGGAGAAAAGTTGGGTGTTTAATTCTGCATTTTGAATGTGGGTTTGTAAAATAGATGTTTTCAATTTTGGCACCTTAAATTTACTATTTTGATGTGATCAAAATGTGTAAGAGCCCGTTATTTTGGGCATTTTAATTATGCTATTGAGTCTGTAAGTCCATGTTATTTGAAAGGCAAGAGTTGTTGAGGAACCGGACAAAAAACAGAGCAAAAATGGAGCAGAAAAAGCTCTCTGTGCTTCAGTGTAGAGTACAGTGTTGCTACGCTGCGTGACAGAGGCACAAGCTTAGCGGCACTCGTCTTGAGCGTCACTGCGCTACGACTATAAAAGCCAGAGCATAACAACGCTTATCAAAATCGTTGCGACACTCAGTTGGTTGAGGCACGCGTTTAGTTTTCGCAAAAAAGAAAGCGTCTAGTTGGTTGAAATTATCCAATAATAGTGACTAACAGTGGACATAGACCAAGCTTGGTCAAACCACTATAAACATTGGTATTCTCTTTCTCCCACTTTGTTCTATCATTTTTTTTTAATATTGTTTTTTGTACAATAGGTCGAGATAATTTTGAATTGAGATAAGAATGGAAAATTTCACGGGACAAAGCGCTTTTCATTAGGGGGTTCAATTATCCGAGTCTCATTTCGCTTCTCAATCATCTAAAGGAAAGTTCATTAGTTTCTGGAAAGCGGTGGGGGACTCAAACGCTTTGCCAAAGATAAAGATTGTTGGATAGAAGATTATTAATGATATAATTTCGACAGCTTGTAATCTTTCTAAGAAAGGGATTGTTACTAACCTTTTCTTGTTTGTTTTGCAGGGCTCATATGGTAATAACTTGTCACCTGATTTGAGAATGTAAAGTTTCTAAGAAGATTTGGAATATTTTTTTTCTACTCTAATGTTATTATGTTTTTTGTGTACAGGGAATTTTAGACCACTTGTGATTACTAGGAATGCTTAAAGGAGATTAATCATAAAAAGCTAATGGGTCAACCTTTTACTTTACTTTGGTGTATCTGGAATCAAAGGAATGTTATTCATTTCGACCAAAGATCTTTAGATGAAAGAGACATATTCTCGGATGTTGAAGCTTCGTCCAAAGTCTTCTTAAGTAGGTCCTTCACTCTATCCCCTTCGCTCTTTGTCCCTTATATAATGGCCTAACTTCTCTAACCAAAAGGATGTTACTCTATGCATGCATAATCTTGGAACATGGTTTTTGAATCAAAGAAAAAAGGGCATATTTTACTTAAAATGAACAAATTGAATCAATTGAATAAAGCAAGGAGCATAAAACAATTTTCTCGGGGACCCCCTTTAAAACATAAGTTCAAAATTTAAATAAAACATAAGAAAACATATGCGAAAGCATGATTGGTCTCAAGGCACGATCACAGATTCTTTTGGCCATTCGTTTGTCTTTCCCTACCTTTACCTGAAAAATGTAACATATGAAAGAGTAAGTATAAAAAAAGTAAGTGACCCACTACCGGGCCCACTAGGTGAACTTGCTATCTCATTATCATAAGCACAAGTGTACACAACTTAAGCATAAGCATAACCATAAGTAGCGAACCTGAAGACACGCAGTCATAGGTAGTGAACCCGAAGACCACAGTCACAAGCATAGGTAGTGATCCAAAAGAACCCATGTTCATAGTCATAAGTAGTGAACCCGAAGGTTCACAGTCATAGGGTGTAAACGGCCTGATAAGGAAGATAACAGTCACATTCTAACATGCATCCATCAACTAAAAGACTTCAAATCATAATCATATTCCTGAAACCCACCATAGTAATCATACAAAATTCTTAAATAAAGTTGTTAATCATCTTTATGCCCAAAGAGTTCATTGGCACCCAACACCCCCATAACATTTCATAAGTTCATATAGCTTAACATGATAATTCCATCAATCAACGGCATGCTTACAACGTATACATAAATCTTAACATAATTAACGCGGTTAGGGTGCCAATTTGTAGGAGAACCGGTAGTAAACCACTCACCTTAAATTGTAAGCTCAAATATGTTCAAGCAAGTTTATCTCCTATTTTGTCCAATATGATCTCGAATCAAGTTCTATGACATAAACCAAATTTACAATTAATATTAAGGCCAAAATCCAAACACCCAGTTAACCAAAACTCAACCCAAAACACTTACCCAACACGTGATTTAATCCAAAACTCAACCAATGAGTCCAACTTACACAAAGACCTCTGATAAGAATTTAGTCTCAAATTGCTACAACAAAATTCCAACCTCAAGAATCATAAAGCCTTAGTACTTACCCAAAATTCGCCAAAATCGCTCTTTCATACTACTAGACTGATAACTTGTAGAAATACAAGTTATTTTAGTCACTATTTGAATTAATTAAAGTAACTTTAGAGCTAAACGCATGATTTTGGTAGTTGAATTATGTAAAATGTATTACCATGCGTTGGCACTATTTACAAAAGAAAATACCTGAAAAATTATGAGCTTTTCTGTTCTTAACGCAGGATTAAGAAGAAAAGAACCACAAATAACCCAAGTACTAAGAGACGAAGCTGCTACGAGAACAAGTGGAAACCCATGCGTCGAGACTATGCGTTGAGACCATGCGTTGAGAAAAAGTAGATATAGACGCCTGGGCAAAAGCTGTCATGTCAATATGCAAAATGATAACACGTTATCAGATCATGGCAGAACAAATGGGCCGACGATGTGAAAAGTCTACACAGCAGGGCATGGAATTTAATGTAAAGGTGTCAGGTCATCATGAGTTTCAACTTTTCGGCGCCTATAAATAGCCCAAAGCTTCTCCATTCAAGGGGAGAAGAGAGAGAAACGAGTTCAAGAGGCGAAAGCTCTGCACAAATTCTCCCTCACCATAACCAGCCTCCATTTCGAGCTCTTCTGAGAGAAGGATTCTGAGAACTTTTAGAGTCGTCTCCCAGTGAATGAGAACCTTCACCCTATGAAATTTATGTATCAGATAGCAACCATCTCAAGCCTCCATGAAGCAAGACGTTGCCAATGGCGGCTTGACGTCTTCCATTTCTGTTTTATCTCCATTTCCCTCCTTCTTACTTATGTTTTGTTGATGACATTCGAGAAAATGGTTTATTTTCCTAATATAAGTTTGATTGATGATTATCTTCCATTTATTTCCATATTAAATACGTTACACCATGTTGTTTGAATGCTAAATGAGTTAGATGTTAGAAGTTAGTTTTTCTTAAGCAATATTAAGTATGCTACATCTTGATTAATGCATATCATTAGCTTGCATAGCTTTGTCTGACAAACAAATGTAGTAAGCACGACTGTCTAGCTTGAGAGAGTAGACGGTTAATCTTTAGCATTTATCAAGACTAGATGAGGTGCAGAGATGTAGTTCATCTTTTGCCAACGCAAACTTACCATGCGTCTTAGAGATAAGATTAATGTGGCGTCGAAACATCAAGAGATGGATTCACAAACTCAGTTTGTAGGTATGTAATTATACTTAGATATGCTTAAGTAACAACTAGTTCCTGCATTAACTCTACTTTTATCGCATGGTTCCATTCATTCTCAACGCATGCTCTCTGACACTAAATGACATTTGACTAACCATCATCGCGTCCACCTCATTGTTAGTTATAGGAAATTTTATTCATTCTTTATGTATAGTTTTAGATACATAACACTCATGCACATATTACATGTATAGTTCACTGCATAGTCATGCATCTAATCTCAACGCCTAGTTATTACAAATCCCTGCGTTCGACCTTGGACTCACCAGGAAACCTATAAGAGCTTACACTTGGGCTTTTTATAGGAAAACTTGCTTAATCATGATCATACTTAAGTAATTCTCGATGCATCTTTGTACGGAAATTATAATATCTATTTTTATGCAACAAGCTATGAAACTCAAATCAAATCGAAAATAGAAATCCAACAACATGGACAATGACTAAAGACGCTTCCAAGATCCAAACCTATGCTCCAAACATTATGGAAAAAGTGAAACTAACCTAAAAAGTTAGTGGGTAGTCAAGATTAAACCAAGACACCTAAAGAGAACACCACAAATCATCACCTTCCAGCCACACCCAAGATTAATGACGACGTGCATGACAAGGTAGTGGTTGGATGAAGGCGACGACGACGGCTGGTATTGATCGATCGAGCAGAACGAGTGATGACTTCAAAGTCAAGCTAACGCTTGAACAGTGCACGGTGTTGCTTAGTGGTTGATGTTGTATGACAGATCTAAAATTCAAAAACTTGTTGTGTTTGACATGCTAAAGTGCCAAAACTTGATGTTGCGTTTATCTATTATTAAGCTTACTATGCGTTAAATATACTATGCATTCAACATGCTTAATATTATGCGTTAGTGATCTGTCAAGTTTTCCTATCCTTTACCCAAGTATTAGCAAAGAATGAGGTTTTCTCGGTGAGTCTGAGGTCGAACACAGGGACTATGCAGATTCTATAATTAATTGGATTAATTGAGTTGGAATGGTAACCAAAAATATTTATCAAGGGATGCGTCTAACTAAAGAAAGCGACTATGCATTTAATTAAAGAAAGCAATAACATGTACACTAGATTAAAAAGTGGTGGATGGTAAGGTATGCGACACAGCAAAGTCAGCTAAGTGGATTAAATGAATGGGTAAAAACAGGGTTCGGGTTGGTTAATTACTAAAATCAGAAATTCATAGTGATAGTCTATTCATATTTACGACTCTTCTCCCGGTTGTCAGCCGCTATGTGTTATATGTCTATACCGCATAGGAGAGTGTTAAGTGCCAAGGTTATTCCTATAGACAGGCAACACTTCTTAGCCTTGTCAATTGAATTCCACAATCACTTACTCATTCGAGCAATCTGATTATTACTATTTATATCAATTAGCTAGATGGACATAAGCATCAGATTAAGATTACAATTGACAAGATGCAATAGTTACACTATGGTTTTTATTTAGATGCTAATGCAACCCGTGACCCTTGAAAGATTAGTTACTGTTGTACAGACAGATCTCAAGTCCCTGACAACGGCGCCAAAAACTTGTTGTAAAATGTACAGATAGATCTCAAGTCCCTGGCAACGGCACCAAAAACTTGTTGTGATATGATTTTTGTGGAAATGAAAATTTACAAACGCAAGGTGTGAGTAAGCTATGATTATGCGTTTTACATATCATGCGTTGAACATGCTATGCGTCTTACTACTATGCGTTGGTGATCTGTCAAGTTTTCCTATCCTTTACCCAAGTATAAGCAAAGGAGTAGGTTTTCTCGGTGAGTCCGAGGTCGAACACAGGGATTATGTTGATTTAATATTTAAGTGAATTACATGCGTTGCAGTGGTAACCAAGAAATAATGCGTTGAGTTTGTTTCTAATCTAAGGAAAGCGATTGTATGTACACTATACTAAAATGTGGAAGATGGAAAGGCATGTGACACAACAAAGTCAGCTAATGATGTGAATGAATGGATAAAAACAGGGTTCGGGTTGGTTAACATCTAACATCGGAAACGCATGGTGGTAGTCTATTCATACTTGTGACTCTTCTCCCGGTTGTCAGCCGCTATGCGTTATATGTCTATAACGCATAGGAGAGTGTTAAGATTCAAGGTTATTCCTATAGACAGGTAACACTTCTTGGCCCTTGTCAATTGAGTTCCACAATCACTTACCCTCTCGAGCAGTTTGATTATTACTACTTATGTCGATTAGCTAGATGGACATAAGCATCGGATTAAGTTTGCAATTGACAAGATGAAATAGTTACACTATGGTTCTTAGTTAGATGCTAACGCAACCCTAGACCCTTGAGAGATTAGTTACTCATGGTTTCAAAGTAATAAGTTGAAAGTATAGAGAAATGAGTAGACATGGAAGATATATATTTTGATGAAACGGAATACTGTTGTGGTTATTTTGTATGTATAAACTGTCATAACGCAAGGTGCTAAATGATGTGTTTATGCGTTCAACATGTCATGCTTTGAACATGCTATGCGTTCTATTACTATGCGTTGGTGGTCTTGTCAAGTTTTCCTATCTTTTACCCAAATATAAGCAAAGGAATAGGTGTTCTCGGTGAGTCCGAGGTTGAACACAGGGATTATATTGATTCGATTTTTAGTTGGATTTCATGCGTTACAGTGGTAACTAATAAATGTTTGAGAATTGTTTTTAATCTAAAGAAAGCGATTGTTTGTACACTAGACTAAAAGTTGTGAAAGATGGAAAGCATGCGACACAGCAAGTTCAGCTAACGATGTGTGTGAATGGATAAATAAAAGGGTTTGGGTTGATTAACATCTAACGTCGGAAACGCACAGTAGTATTCTATTCATACTTGCGACTCTTCTCCTAGTTGTCAGCCGCTATGCGTTATATGTCTATAACGCATAGGAGAGTGTTAAGAACCAAGGTTATCCCCGTAGACAGGTAACACTACTTGGTCCTTGTCAATTGAGTTCCACAAATCACTTACCCTCTCGAGCAGTCTGATTATTACTACTTATATCGATTTGTCAGATGGACATAAGTATCAGATTAAGCTCGCAATTGACAAGATAAAATAGTTATACTATGGTTCCTAGTTAGATGCTAACGCAACTTTAGACCCTTGAGTGATTAGTTACTCATGGCTTGAAAGTAAAAAGCGGAAAGTTTAGAGAAGTGAGTAGACATGGAAGATAATTATATTGATGAAATGAGATACAATTTTTGATAAGTTCAATTGCTTGATACAGATCTAAAATTAAGATAGAACAGTAAGAAAGAAAGCAGGGAAGGCGTCAATGTCTTGAATTGCCCGGATGGAAGCGTGAGGCTCTGTTGTGAAGTGGTGCGACGGAGGGAAGACTTTTCTCTCTCGAGCTATTCGTCTCCGGCTGAAGTCTGAGAGAACTCTGCTGTCACTTATGGAGTTCTTCCGAGAATCAACAACCCTTCTCATCTCGCAGAGCTGCCCTTTTATAGATGATGAAATCACAATTAATGGCAAATCTGCTTGATTGGTGGCGAGATTGATACTGCGTCCATCTCGCCTGATTGCGTGATTCTCGGGCCAATTAAGATCCACCACTTTAGCCACAAATCATGTTCGTCAATCATCCGTCAATCTCTCAAGATTCCGATCTGATTCTCACCGCCTTGCCTTAACGGTTGTCTACGCGTCCATGCATAGTTTGGCCAATGTCAACGTGTCGTAGGTTGCTAACGCGTAGTTATGCGCTGAGTTGTTGTTAACGCGTCGTCAGGTTGTTTGCGTTCCATTCAGATCATGCGTCCATGAAGAATAGATTGCTAACGTGTCGTCTTGCATTAAGAAGTCATCAACGCATCGTCTGCATTCCTGCGTCAAAACATGCGTTTTAGGCTAAAAAAAGTGGTAAAATCATTATCTTCATAAAAATACAAGAGTATAACGCAAAGGAAGATTTATTAATAGAATTTAGCATAAACTACCGCATGCTTCTCTATTTAAGCTCTATTTATCTATGAAAAAGGTTATAATAACTTGTATTTCTACAAGTTATCACACCCCCAAACTTAGATAAATGCTTGTCCTCAAGCATAACTTCTATCTAAGAAACTTCAATTATCCTAAACATTTTCTCAACGCATTGACTAGTCTCTCAGAATGCTATACTCAATCAACTACCCGTTAGTTATATTATTTCTCTACCTCTATATTCTTTTCTTTAGGACGGGTCTAATTTGTATGCGGCAAACTTTCTTTTCAAAACTCTTTAACTCATTATTCACAAAATTTTTGTTTCTTCTTTTAACACTGAGTCTGAAAAGATGAAGATATAAAGTTCTTTTTTCTTTCATTGGTTTTATTATATGGTTATTAAGCATGCGTCGAGTAGGGTTACCCACCTTCATTCTGACATACCAACGATGGGGTGCATGGAGGCAGCTAACTATGAGCAGGTGCCCTTCTCGACTAAACTCTTATCTAAGCTCGGTTTCCTCACTAGACATTGGAGTTTGTTATTTATCTATGCGTTGCTGATTACGATTACCCACCTTCGTTTTGACACACCAACTATGGGGTGCATGGAGGTGGCCAACTACGAGCAGGTGTCATTTTCAGCTAAACTCTTAACAAGATAAATATATTAGTCTTGCCAGCGGAGTTTTGCGTTTAAAAAAATAATTTTTTTTTTAAATGTGATTGAAATAAGTTCCTCATATTTTTATCTTTGACAGTTCAAACCTCTTCCACCCCCAAACTTGAGAGTAGCAAGGTCCTCATTGCTTAAATTGTAAACAAAGATTAAGTTGCAAATTTTTGTAAAAGAGGTTTGAATTGGTTGCTTGCATACATTCAAAGTAGGTCTGCGTTTCTAAGAAATAGTATGCAGACGCATTGAAAGTAATCTAACTTAAAGAGTGTACAAAAAGTATAAGCATGATTATCATCACAGTGACCAACTTTTCAACGCAAAGATAAAAGTTAAGACTAATTAAATGTACTTAGAATAAATTTACAACAAGGGACAACGCAAAGAGGAAGTTAGAGATCCATGCGATGAAGAAATGTTCATTCTATTAATTTTATTTTCACCAACGCATACAATTGAATATGAAGATACAAAATTTCAAGAAAAATTACAACTCTTAACTACACCCCTAAATTTTTTTTTTAACCATCAGTCTTGTCTTCATCAGGTCTGCATTGCTGCTTAGGTGCAGGGCGCTGCGGTACAGGGAAGACAAGGGGCTGTTGGAGGCGTTCTGGAATGTTAGGGGGTGGGATTTTCGGTCGGATCGACAGCAGTTGATGAACGTAATTCAATGTGAATTGGAACTGCTCCGTCTGCCGGCGTGCTAGCATATTCAATGAGTGCATCACTGGACGCAAGATTGATTGCTGCAGATATGTTTGCACTGTCTCCCACTCGAGGTCAAGTTGGGCTTCTTGCGGTTGTGGTTGCGTTGGTGGTTGAGGTGGGTTTGGCTGAGGCAGGGGAGTTGATGGAGTTTCGTCAAACGCAGGGAATGATGGACGCATAAAAGTCGCGCCAAAATCCCCAAAGTGTGAGTCATCAACTCTTATTGGGGAGGAGGGTTTTGTGGAAGGTTAAGGTTTTGGATGTTTGAGGCGATGCGTTTTAGGAGGTGGGGAGGTGGTTTAGGTCGATGCGTCTCAGGAGGAGGTGGAGGTGGAGTTGGTTCCCTTCTGGTTTTTGGAAGTGGTGGTGAAGGGCTTGAGGTTGGGGAAGGTCTAATGGTGGCATCAGGACTTGCCACAGCCTTGCGTTTCATGGATGGCTTCCCCTTCTTCTGCGGTTGCGGCTTCGGAGGCGGACTGGGTTGATGAGGTTTTTTGGTGGCCTTGGCAGGCTCTGCAGATATTGTGATCCTCTCATCAACCGACGCAGAGTCTTGTGGGCGATTACGCCACTAACTTCGATCATCTTCTCTGCGTCTAACACTTCCGTTGGTCCTCCGATGGAAGCATTGGCGTATAAGTTCATGATAAGAGTGGGGAAAAAGAGTTGGCCCCTTGGCTTGTTGAACACCCCTCTTATCTGCGCCGCAATTATGCGTCCAACATCAAGGGTGATGCGACGCATAATGCAATATGCTGCCATCACCCGATCCCTTGACACTATATTGTCATGCATTGTAGGGATCAGCTGCTTCTTCACCAAGTATACCCACAGGTTTGCCTCTGGTCTTAGGCTGCTAGCTGATAGCGTTTTGATACCTGTGGGTGAAACATCCCACTTAGCCCCTGGCTTCGCCAATACCCGGATTGAGTCCTCCATTAACTCCGTTGGAGTTGATTCTAAAATCTTGTTTCCTTCCGCATCCAGGTTGTCCCTCAACTGATATATTGCATTGATTCCCTTGCGTTGAATGGGACTTCAGTTTCATCCACCACCACCACGTCTTCCTCTTCGTCTATGCGTCCATTGTAAAAACTTCGGACTACGTCAGGTTGGACCCAAGAGGTGCTGGAACAGAGGTTTCTCCAGCCGTGGTGGTCAATAATTTCGGTGATGTATGGCGGCACTGGGGCTTCTTCAGGGAAAAATCCCACCTCAATCATCAAGTCAGGGAACGCCCTGCGTCTCCCTTTTCCTTCCTTCTTTTGTGGCGACGCATCAGCCACCTTTGCTTTTCCTTTGGCCTTAGCTGGAATCTCATCCACAGTTCTCTTCTTGCTCTCGGCCACTTTACTTGGTGCTTCAGTCACCTTCTCCTTCCCTTTGCGTTTCTCTTTATGCGTGCTTGGGAGTTTGGTGACTGACACCTCCTTTTCTTTCTTCTTCTTCTTCTCCAAGGTGCTAACACCTTGTTCTTCCCTCGCATCCTCCCCGATGTGTTCCTTCCTACTTTTCTTCTTCCTTTTCTTCTTGCCCTCCCCTTCTTCTTGGGCTTTTATTCTAGTAGCCAGCTCTTCATCTGCTTCAATTTGTAGCTCTCGCTCAAGCTTCTTGATGTGAGCTTTTTGCGTTAACCGCAAGTGTACGGGTCAAGTTATAATATAAAACGGTTAAGTTCGAGTATCGTTTCCACTAGAGATCCAATTGGGAAGGTTTAAGTTATTTAGCTATTCTAGAATTGAATCAATTTTATTTGAGAATTGGAATTCAACTTTTGTTTTTGGGAAAAAAAATCAAGGAAGAAAATATCAAAGGGAGAATTGCAAGAGTTCAAAGAGAGTTCTAGGGTTTCAAATCCTTGTTTGTTTCATCATGCAAAATTATAGATTTCATGGATTTAATTCTTATGCCTAAGTCTAGAAACTTTACTCCAAGTTATCTTCTCTCAAGGACAACTCTTTCTCATGCAACTTGATTGATAGTTAATCTCTTAAAACCAATACAAAATTACATGGCATTAAAACTAGTCTTTAGCAACTTTCATTGTAAACCTAACTACTCTCGTGATAGATTAACAATGATTCATCGTTATAGATCAAATTAAATATATAATCTCTCGATCATACATCTAACCTAACATGTGAAGGTGGCCAATCTTCAAGAATTAAACACAATAACAATGAAAAGCATATTTATTTGAACAAAACCATGAGTTACAAAATTAACATGAGTTTACAAACAATTCATTAAAAACCCTAAAACTAAAGAGTTTAACCACTCATAGCGTAAAGCAACATATTGATCAAAAAGAATCAAAGAAAGAGTGTAAAGAATAGGGAAACTCTACTGAAAAGAGGTTCTTGATTGAGGCAGCACCGTCACGAACTCCTTGGCTCTCGCGTCGGACTTCGAAGGGCACCAAAACTATCTCGAACTCTTTTCCTCTTCCTTGTGGCTAACTCACTCTTGGAACTCTAGCTTAATTCTCACCTTTTCGGATCGTTCTCTTGTTCTGCAACTTTTTTGATCTTCTTGATCTTTTCTTCCCCCTTTTGGCTGCTGAAAACCCCTAAATTTATAGAGTTTGGCCGCCCAAAATTTAACCTAAAATACAAAACTTGCGTTTAAATTAACGCTGGAGCCGCGGCGCTAGGGTTGCGATCAAAAATAAGTTGCTCTCGGGTTTTAGCGCCGCGGCAGCGTCGTCCCAGCGCCGCGACGCTGTCTTGCGTTCACCAAGGATGCGTCGAGACAGCGCCATCTCGGCGCCGCGATGCTACTCTGCGGCCATGCTGATGCGTCTATGCTTCAGCACCGCGGCAGCGCTGTTTTAGCGCCACGGCGCTGCCTGCGTTCAACAAGGATGCGTTTTTCAGCTCTTTTTCGCCGTATTCTTGCTCGGTTTTGATCTTTCAGCCGTTTCTTCTAATTTTCCTCTTTTTAACCTGTAAATCACTAGCAAACAAGTGAAATCTAATATAAAACTCCCTTAATTTGAGAGAATATAAAGCACTTTTCAAGTACTTATCACTCCTCGGCTGCTTTTTCTATTCTTTCTTCTTCCCTCATTTCCTCTTCAAATGCTAATGCGGCTTCTTCGATTTGAGGATCAGGAAGGCCATGCGTCTCCCTTTTTTCTTGAGGCCGCACTTCCTTGCGCGCCTTCTTGCTGGACAATGCGTCCTTGGCAATTTTCTCAGCTCCTTTTCTTAGGGCCCTAAGCTCTTTCCTCAACTTAGCCCTTTTCTTTTTCATCTTCTCTGCCAGCCTATCAAAGGATGTGGCCGCAATTGGGGACTCAGGTCTGTCTTCTTGCTCCGTGCTTTTGGACTCTTCATCCTTGGCAGTTTCTTGTGATACCCTTCGTTTCTTCCTCAACAGGGGTACCACTTCCTCTTCCTCTTCTCTTTTTCTCCTGGCCTCTGCGGCCATCACAACTTTTCTGATCGATCCTTCATTGGAGTCCAGTGTCATCTCCTCAGGACTGATAAACGCAGGGACAGACCCTTGCGTTTCACGTGGCTCGCCTACGTCCTCCTTGCTGTAGGCGGCCTCTCCTTCCTTATCTCCCCCACTCTGTTCACCCTCCTGAGTCTCTTTCAACTGACTCTGGACCTCTTTTATCGGCGAGGGTGATTCCCTTCTTGCGTCTGAGACGGTTGCGTCCATTGGGTCACGCAGTCCGCTCAGAATTTCGGCTATCCACTCGTTTGGGGATTTTGCGGAGTTCACTTCCCCCACTATGACAGCCACCTCTTCTTCTTCTCCTCTTCCCATCTCTTCCGTCCCTCTCATGCTGGGTGGACGTGATAGGGGCAAGGGCTGGTTGACCTCCCCGTCATCCTCCAAAATGTCGCCGAATACATCTCTTTCTTCTCTTCGGCGTACTTCACTGCTTCCGTGCAGTGTGCTTGCTTCATTGTGAACCGTTCCAGGAACCGGTTGCTCTGCCTCGAAGTTTTCCGTGCTTAACCGTTGGCTTCCGACATTGAAGTTCGCGGCGGAAAACTCCCTCATATTTTTCATTCTGGGACTAGAAATGCAAGATTTGACCCGGCTTTTGGGTTTCGGGGTAGGTATTGGGTCGGTTTGGTTAAAGGGGCGGATATTTAAAACTTCCACACAGTCGTCGGAGTCGTCGACTACTGGTGGACGGGTTGGGGTTTTGGCGAATGGCCGGAAGAATGGGTATATGGGTGGTCTTTGGGCAGTAGCCCTGATTCTAGGATTTGGAAGTCTTGGCCGGACCGGAGAAGCGAAAGGCCTCACAGGTCTGGTATGCTGAAATGTTGGTGGAGAAAAAAATGGAGATCGAGGGTTAAGAAATACCTCGGGGACTGGTGTAGATGATGATGAAGGTCTTGGGGAAACGTTGCCGGCGAGATGTTCTTGATTTTGTGGGTTTGAATGGCTAGACATATGAGGTTCTGCTAGAACACAAATCGACAGAGGTTAAAGAGAGATGAAAGGTTTCGAAAATGGAAAATGGGAAATCGGATCGCGTTTATAAAGGGCTAATTTAGCCGTCGGTAATAAATGCGGATACGCGATATCCAGAATCCCACTGATCAAGGCAACTTTTATTGAGCCGCACACCCATCAAGTGTGATGGGCGGCTAATTAACGCACGTAGACTGAGAAGACATCTACATTTCACCTATTGCTCTATCTAAACGCAGTGAACTAATGATAAACGCATAACTGATGAACGTATGGTTCTCAAGTTAGATTATGCGTTGTAAGTTAAGTATTATGTGTTTGACAAAATATGTACGACTCTAACCTTACCTCTAACCTTAACTCGATAAACACAGAAATCGTTTATCGATGAACGCATAGTTTACTTATGCGTTGGACGCATGCATGAACAATAGATTATGCGGTGAAATCAAATTGTTTAAAAACTCAACGCCTACTTTCATGCTTATCTCATTTACATTATTAAACTGAAATTAAAGAAATAAATAAATGCTAAAAACAAAATACAAACAGAAGAAAGAAAGCAAAATACAATAAAATAAAAATAAATACTAGACGAAGTTCAAATGAAAATAAAGCAAGGGTAAAAGAAAGCGTCCCTGGAAAAATAGGCATTCGGCAACGCAGGGACCTTTCGACGCAAGCTTAGTTATTACACTTGCGAGCCTTTATCGTGGTTAGGGTTCAACGTAGAGGCAACAATGAAGTACATTATGACCTCCCTTAAGCGTGCATAGTTGGAATGCGTTGGTCTGGTTTGTAGCTCATGCGTTGAAGGCTCTTTTAATAGCGGCTCGATCTTTGCCATGAATCTTTTGCTCCGGTCTGATTGCTCAATTATACCATCGGACAGTAATTTGATTTCATCATCCTCACCATCTTCACCGTCCTTGAGGATTTCATTTCTCAACGCCACGTTCACGGGTTTTGCCTTTTCATTGATATCTGCGTTCATTGGACAAAATTGAAAATGATCAGGATCCTTTAACGCGTTAACTACATTAAATTTTACCTGATCACCCGCGCAGGGTGTTGAGATTTCTTCTTGGACGTCAATTAGGACGCGTCTAGAAGTAGTATCTTCATATATAGATGCAGGTTCTGCCTACGTTGCTTTTCCTCTTCGCTTTATGTACTCCTCTTCCTCTGATTCGGTGGATGATGATGAATGATGGACATTATGCACGGTATTCCCCATTGGTTGACTTGTTGGAACGTCTAGGGGTTGCAAGTTTCCTTGTGTCCCTTCATTATGCACTGTGGGATTGATTTTCCCACTTAACAATGTCTCACCTTGACATTGTTCTTCTAAGTTCCCTCGTGGAACTTCGGTTATACTTAGCAATGCTCCTTGCTTTTCATTTTCGAGCTCCTCTGCAATTTGAATCGTTTGAATTTCTAAATTGCGAATCGTAGCGGCTTAGTTCTGGAGCATCGCTTCGTACAACTGGCGCGTTGCTTCAATTTTACTGTTTTCTTCTCGTAAAAGAGATACCAGGGAAGACAATGAGGATGATTCATCCGCTTGCGGATCCCACGAAAATTGATGATACTGGCCTTGATTCCATTGGTTGAAACCAGGAGGGTTGCCTCTCTGCGGCTGCTGCTCAGCCCTCTGCGTTTGTTGCTGATTCCCACCCCATCCGAAGTTGAGGTGGTTCCTCTAACCCAATTTGTACGTCTCATCGTAGGGGTTGTTTTGAACACTGCAAATAGACTGGAGGTTGTAGGGACACATGTCATACAAATGCCCCCCACCACACTGCGGGCAGTCTACAGATGTTGTCGAGTTCATCACGTGCGGTGCGTTCATTGCAGCAACTGATCTACCTTGATTTCTCAAGACTAGTGTTTGCAGCATGGATGTCATATTGTCGAGCTGCACTGCCATGCTAGTGGTCTCATCAGTTTCAAGCATTCCAGCTTGCGTTTGCCTTCTATTGGTGGGACGAAATTCATATCCGTCGTCCACCCACTCATTGGTGTTCCATGAAGTTCTGTCGAAAAGATCTTCGGCATATGTGTAAGCCATCTTCAATACTTCTCCTGCTGACGCAGGCAATTTTCCTCACTAGCCGTTTGAATTAGGTCCAAGCAATTGGCCCTTCTTCAATTCTACCTTGTCCTTCGGGTGAAGCTCCTCTCAATCTCTGGGTCAATATTGAGCTATGGATTGCTCCCGTCACTCAGATACTGTTAGAAGCTTCTGGCAGAGGAGAAACTTACTATACTCCTTCGACTGAGGAATCCTGCAACACAATAATCCAAATAAAATAATTAAATCAATGAAATAATCCCCGGCAACAGCGCCAAAAACTTGTTGTGGTTATTTTGTATGTATAAACTGTCCTAACGTAAGGTGCTAAATGATGTGTTTATGGGTTCAACATGTCATGCTTTGAACATGCTATGCGTTCTATTACTATACGTTGGTGGTCTTGTCAAGTTTTCCTATCTTTTACCCAAGTATAAGCAAAGGAATAGGTGTTCTCGGTGAGTCCGAGGTCGAACACAGGAATTATATTGATTCGATTTTTAGTTGGATTTCATGTGTTACAGTGGTAACTAATAAATGTTTGAGAATTGTTTTTAATCTAAAGAAAGCAATTATTTGTACACTAGACTAAAAGTTGTGAAAGATGGAAAGCATGCGACACAGCAAGTTCAGCTAACGATGTGTGTGAATGGATAAAGAAAAGGGTTCGGGTTGATTAACATCTAACGTCGGAAACGCACAGTAGTATTCTATTCATACTTGCGACTCTTCTCCCGGTTGTCAGCCGCTATGCGTTATATGTCTATAACACATAGGAGAGTGTTAAGAACCAAGGTTATCCCCGTAGACAGGTAACACTACTTGGTCCTTGTCAATTGAGTTCCACAATCACTTACCCTATCGAGCAGTCTGATTATTACTACTTATATCGATTTGTCAGATGGACATAAGCATCGGATTAAGCTCGCAATTGACAAGATAAAATAGTTACACTATGGTTCCTAGTTAGATGCTAACGCAACCCTAGACCCTTGAGTGATTAGTTACTCATGGCTTAAAAGTAAAAAGCGGAAAGTTTAGAGAAGTGAGTAGACATGGAAGATAATTATATTGATGAAATGAGATACAATTTTTGATAAGTTCAATTCCTTGATACAGATCTAAAATTAAGATAGAATAGTAAGAAAGAAAGCAGGGAAGGCGTCAATGTCTTGAATTGCTCGGATGGAAGCGTGAGGCTCTGCTGTGAAGTGGTGCAGCGGAGGGAAGACTCTTCTCTCTCGAGCTATTCGTCTCCGGCTGAAGTCTGAGAGAACTCTGCTGTCACTTATGGAGTTCTTCCGAGAATCAACAACCCTTCTCATCTCGCAGAGCTGCCCTTTTATAGATGATGAAATCGCAGTTAATGGCAAATCTGCTTGATTGGCGGCGAGATTGATACTGCATCCATCTCGCCTGATTGTGTGATTCTCGGGCCAATTAAGATCCACCACTTTAGCCACAAATCATGTTCGTCAATCATCCGTCAATCTCTCAAAATTCAGATCTGATTCTCACCGCCTTGCCTTAACGGTTGTCTACGCGTCCATGCATAGTTTGGCCGATGTCAACGCGTCGTAGGTTGCTAACGCGTAGTTATGCGTTGAGTTGTTGTTAACGCGTCGTCAGGTTGTTTGCGTTCCATTCAGATCATGCGTCCATGAAGAACAGATTGCTAACGTGTCGTCTTGCGTTAAGAAGCCATCAACGCATCGTCTGCATTCCTGCGTCAAAACATGCGTTTTAGGCTAAAAAAAGTGGTAAAATCATTATCTTCATAAAAATACAAGAGTATAACGCAAAGGAAGATTTATTAATAGAATTTAGCATAAACTACCGCATGCTTCTCTATTTAAGCTCTATTTATCTATGAAAAATGTTATAATAACTTGTATTTCTACAAGTTATCAAATACAAATTTAGATAAGCTCAATGTCTTGACACAAATCTAAAATCAAGATAGAAAAAGTAAGAAGGAAAGCAGGAAAGGCGTCAATGTCTTGAGTCCCCCGGATGGAAGCGTGAGGTTCTGCTGTGAAGTGGTCCGGCGGAGGGAAGACTCTTCTCTCTCGAGCTATTCGTCTCCGGTTGAAGTCTGAGAGAACTCTGCTGTCACTTATGGAATTCTTCCGAGAATCAACAACCCTTTCTCATCTCGCAGAGCTGCCCTTTTATAGATGATGCGTTCGCAATCAATGGCAAATCTGTGTGTGTCACACCCCCTCCCAGATTACCCTCCTAACCTAAGGGGAAGTGTGAAGACAATAAACATCACCCCTCTTGTGACGCATATTGTCCTAACTTTACATTCCTTTCCTGTACATACATTTTCTCATATACAAACATAGAACACAGTCATACATCACATGCTTATAACTTGATACAATTCCCTATATAGGGTACACCTTTAATACATAGCATAAATTCATATCCATATCCATCATACAATGTACACAACTCCACCAACAATCCCCACTCAAAACTACATGTTCTACATGCCATTTACATAAACATATGCAACGTACAACTCTCAGATTTGACTGTATCTTGATAACTCGAGACTTAGGCAGGGTGAGCTGAATAGGCTAATCACCGGGAACGTCCTTGCTACCTGGGGAGAGAAAAGGAAAACATTGGAAAAACATAAGCTAACAGCCTAGTGAATGACAAATCTTTGTAAAACGGCATTCATTTTAAACAAGCATGTTAAGTATAACGAATTAATAAGAGTTTAACATTTGTTCAACTGAACATGCTTTTCATGAAATCCATCATTCTCACAAATCAATACTTAAATCATGCAAAAGTGTATTTCCAAGAGATTTATCAATATCAACTAGTTTTTCAAACTTTTCCCTTAGTTGAGGCGGAACAATGCTTCTACGCACTCAACGTCGAAAACAACCCTGGCTTAATGCGGAGCATACTCGACACATCAGCCAACTCAACCTCTATGTGCACATAGGAATATGACGGGTTGCCCAAGTACCTTTTCATGTCCTTCAGTACTGGGTCCCGGGGAAACTCACGTGCCTTCTCAAGTCCTTGAGCACTGAGTCTCCTCTAAAACATTTTATCAATCAGTTTACATAAGTAGTTCATAGGGAACCTTTTCATGAAAAGTCAAGTATAACATAATAAACCACATTTCACAACATGTCATTCAGCAACTTATAGGAAACGGATAAAACATGCCTTTTAAGAAATGCAATCAACATTGTTCATATTAAACAATTCATTGAAAATCATGTTTCATAAGAACATTTTCAATAAAATAGGATTGAAGAATAAAATAGTCACTCACAACTCTTTCTAGGCTTTACGTGGGTTATATACTTTTCCTATTTCTTCTTGGCCTGCAAAAAGGAATATACCTTGCGTTAATCAACATTAATTCCCTTTCCTTTTCTCTACTGTCTTATAACGAGAACCTCAGCGATACCCGCCGAGTAGTACTGTTACTAGCGATACCCGATAGAACAGCACCAGCGTTACATACCTTAGCAGCGATACTCAGCGTTACTTAGCAAAGAGTTGTGAGGCGGAAAGCTCCTTTGCGTTTCAGCGATACTCGTCTCGCTACCAGTTCCCAGACAGTGTGCCGATACTTGATTTTCCAACAGCACTCTGCACTGTAATTCCTTCCTTTCTTCTCGTTCTTACTTCAACCTATTAAAAATCACATTTCCATACGGATTCAGAACTTCTTCTCTTCTACAAACTTATAGGAAATCAAGTTCTATAGCTTACCTTAAAATTTCAGGGTGTAGCTCCTTCTCGTTCTCAAGATATTCCGGAATTACCTCCTGCTGTTCCGAATTGCGAGATGGTCTTATAAACTCTGGTTTCCTAAGGATTCACATAGTAAATCTTCAATTTCGACATCACCATCCTTTACAAAAGTTGTTAGGAATTACGTCAACTTACTAACCTTAAATTTTCAGCTCTGAACTCGGCTTCTTCCTCACGTTCTACTCCGAATATCATTCGCTGCTCAATCAAACCAAGTGACCTCAGTCATTCCCCTGTTCCAGCTTCGTTTTCCTCATCAATATGAGTCGAACTTCGTCCAAAATCCTCAAGAACACCTTCCTCAATCTTCTTCTGAAGTTTATCTGAAGAATAGAACCGACTTAAGCTCTCGAAATGTCCTTAAAATGATTAAACATTTAATTAATCCAACTATTTATACTACCGACTTAACCTTCTCATACACCAGAACTTATGTTGCTGACTTACCTTTCATCTGCAGGCTAGCGCAGGATTCTCCTCTCAACGCACGGCACCCAAGTCAACTTCTCTTCCAACGCATGGTGGGCGTCCCCATGACCTCCTACTTTGAACGCATATCTTCCCATCTTGCAATACTACTTTCGTCGCGTCCAGACCATTCTGTCTTCAGCACAGGGTGACTCCAACACATATCTGTCTTCGACGCATCAACTTCAACGCACAACCGTCCTCAACGCAAAGTGACTTGAACGCATGGTTCAAGTGTATTTCTTCCCCCATCAGGATTACTTATCCATTAACGCGGGTAGCTACTTCAGCTCACTAACCTCCGTGTATCAGCCACAAACGCATGGCTACACCTCAATGCTTGGCAACGCAAATCAGTGCTTACAGTTTGATTGGCGGCGAGATTGATATCATGCGTCCATCTCGCCTGATTGCGTAATTCTCGGGTCAATTAAGATCCACCACTTTAGCCACAGATCATGTTCGTTAATCATCCGACAATCTCTCAAGATTCTGATTTGATTCTCGGTGCCTTGCGTTGATGGTCGTCTATGCGTCCATGGATAGTTTGGCCGATGTCATCGCGTCGTAGGTTGCTAACGCATAGTCTTGCGTTGAGTAGTTGTTAACGCATCGTCAGGTTGTTCGCGTTTCGTTCAGATCATGCGTCCATGAAGAACAGATTGCTAATGCGTCGTCCTGCGTTAAGAAGTCATCAACGCATCGTTTGCATTCCTGCGTTAAAACATGCGTTTTAGGCTCAAAAAGTGGTAAAATCATTTATCTTCATAAAAGTACAAGAGTATAACGCAAAGGAAGATTTATTAGTAAAAATCAACATAAACTGCCACATGCTTCTCTATTTAATCTCTATTTATCTAAGAAAAAGGCTATCATAACTTGTATTTCTACAAGTTATCAGTTACTCATGGATTCAAAGTAATAAGCGGAAAGTGTAGAGAAATGGATGGACATGGAAGAATTGTAGATTAATGAACGAAATACAATTTTAGATAGTACAATGTCTTGATAACAAATCTAAAATCAAAGCTAGAAAAAGATAGAAAGCAGGAAGGCGTTTCAATGTCTTGAGTCGCCATAATGGAAGCGTGAAGTTTTGCTATGAAGTGGTCAGGCGGAGGGAAGACTCTTCTCTCTCGAGCTATTCATCTCCGGTTGTCTTCTGGAGATAACTCTGTTGTCACTTAGGAATTCTTCCGAGAATCAACAACACTTTTTTAGCTTGCAGGTTTACCCTTTTATAGAGGTTGCGTTTGTAATTAGTGGCAAATCTGCATGATTGGAGGCACCATTGATGTTGTGCATCTATCTCGCCTAATTGCGTAATTCTCGGTTCAATTTAGATCCACCACTTTAGCCACAAATCATGCATGTCAATCTTTCCGACAATCTCTCAAGATTCTGATCTGATTTTCCTCTGCCTTACGTTTCTAGTCGTTATGCGTCCATGGAGAACTTGGGTTCATGCGTTCACTTATGTCGACGCATCTATATGTTACTAACGCATCATCCTGCGTTGAGCGGATGTCAACGCGTCCACAGGTTGCCAACGCGGATGTCAAAGACTGTAATAACTTGTATTTACAAGTTATCAGTTGACGACGGTCGCGAATGGAGGCGGCAGGGAAGAGTTGGACTCGGTGGTGGTCGGCGACTGGCGTGATGGTTCAAACAACAATAGAACGAAAGAAGGAGATAAAGAGGGGTGCAACACGAATTGATTTAGTTTTGAACCCAAATCAAAGAGGGTGTATATATATATATAACTTATTTCCTTTTCCTTTTTTATAAAATCTTAATCCCATACATAATTATATATATATACATCTTTCCCCTATTTCCTTTTCCTCCTTCCTAATATAAACTTATTTAATCCCTCCATCACATCAAAAATCAAATCTTTCACCAACCCTAAAATAATTTAATTAACTCCTGAAAAAAAATAAATCAAACAACTTTAAATTCCAAATTATCTTCAATTAACCAAATTTTTAAATCTCACCCAATTCCAAATCTTCAAATTAAATTCAACTTCTAAATCTCCCAAAATAAATTCAATTTTCCACTAATTGAATTAAACTCAAATCTTTTATCACGTTTACTTTAAATTGAATTATCTTTTCAACATAATTCAATTAAGCCTTAAAATTCAAATAATTATCCAAATAATTCAAGATAATTAATTTAAAATTACCCTAAAAATTTGTGATGTCGCATTCTTCCCTCCTTAAGAAACTTGCATCCTCGACAGTTCTAATCTTGGAAAAGCTCAGGGTACCTCGATCTCATCTCATCCTCTCACTTCCATGTTGCTACCTTGAATCGGTGATGTTGCCATAAAACCTTCAATAGCGCTATCTCTCGATTGTGCAAGGTCTTCACTTCCCTTCCCAGAATTCGAATAGGCTCCTCCTCATAGCTTAGGTTCTCATTTAATTGCAAGGATTCATAGTCTACTATGTGAGATGGATCTGTTACGTACTTCCTCAACATCGAGACATGAAAAACATTGTGAACTATAGAAAGAGACAGGGGTAATGCTAACCTATAAGCCACAGGGTCGATCTGCTCTAGCATCTTAAATGGCTCAAAATGAGGACTTAACTTTCCCTTCCTCCCAAACCTTATAACACCTTTCATAGGTGCCACCTTTAACAACACTTTATCACCCACCTCAAACTCCAGGTTTTTAGGCCTAACATCGATGTAACTTTTTTGGCTACTTTGAGTTATCTGCATCCGAGCTTTAATCTTCTGAATAGCCCCATTCATAGTTTGCACTAACTCAGGTCCTAACAACTTTCGCTCTCCAACTGTATCATAGTAAACAGAAGATCTGCAAAACTTCTCATACAAAACTTCAAATGGCACCATGCCAATAGTAGCCTGATAGTTGTTATTATAAGCAAACTCCATGAGGTGCAAGTGGAAGTCCTAACTCCCTGGAAAATCCAATGCGCAAGTGTAACATGTCTTCCAATGTTTGGTTCAAACGCTTCGTCTGACCATCAATCTGTGGGTGAAAAGTTGTACTAAAATCCTGTTGGGTTGTATGTCCTAAAAACTCGTAGTTTTTTGTAAATAAATTTTAGTACATATGAAGTTATTCAAGTGAATTAATTATTTATTAACTCTAAATTCAATTAAACTATGAACCCTTGGCTATTATCATGAGTACTTGGACTTTATGTGGAGACATAAATAGGATCAAGTTCGAATAAGTAGCCTAAATAGTCTATAGTACATGGATCAAGTTGGGTACCTCTTCCTGGAGACACTATTGAATACAACCCGCTTCATGATTGTTACAAATGTTGTAAGGTGTCATAAATGAAGTGATACCGATTTGTTCATGTAGAGACATGTGAGCAAGGGTATTCTACATAATGAGATTGTGTAAGACTGACCCTGAAATAATCACTGTTTCGTATTAACACCGTTTACGATTAACACTGATTAATTTCACTTATCGATGACCTAGATAACTTTATCTGAAGCTTGAGCTATCTATGAACTCCTGTTTATTTAGAATTATCCCTTGATCTGCATAGGTGAGAGTAAGCTCAATAGCGTTGCTCATCATTCCTCGTATTACAGGGATAAGACCGGGTAGATAGCTGGGGACATAAAATTTGCAAGACGGAATTCACTCCTACCTAACTTAGGGATAGTAGAGAGCTTGTTCTCTTAAGTGTTGTTCCCAAGACTTGAACAAGGGACCCCATCCTCTCATTGGCCCGAGAGGGAATGGATTTAGTGATTAGATCCTAAATCAATTGTTCATTAGAGGGACAATGGTACTTAAAGAGAAAAGATGTAACTCAAAGGTAAATCGGTATTTGACTTAGCTGAAGTTATGAACGATCTGTGAAGGATTGACTTATTGATGACGGTTATATCAAATAGACACAAATATATCTACAGTGAGGAGAGTGCAGCTATGGGCTTTAGTGGAGTGTCCCATTAGTTAACGAATGTTGGTTAACTAAGTTAAAGAGTTCGGCCGGTTAATCTCGGATCTTTGCAGCTCATGATCTGTAGGTCCATTATGTAAACCCTACTTTCATTTGTAAGTGTTAAATGTGAGAACATAGTACCGAAGGGACTAAATTGTTTTTCTCTTGTAGATCGAAGGAAGAAGTGGAAGAAGCCAGAAGAAATTCTTGGTAAGTTGAATGTTTAAGTCATTAAGGGTGGAACCCGAGTTAAAATTTATCTTGATTATTAAATGTGGCGTAAAAATGGATTAAATATTTATTTAGTTATTTATTTATTTAAATTAAAAGAAAAGAAAGAAAGAAAAAGAAAGGAAAGAAAGGGAAAAAAGAAAGAAAAGGAAATTATAAAAAAAAAAAAGAAAGAAAAGAAAAGAAAAAGAAAAGTGGAAGTTAGTGGTTAAATTTGAAGTGGGTGAGATTGCCGATGAGTTTCTCTCATTCTCCAAGTCTCAAAATCAGGTGAACTTTCAAATGCATGTCGAGGAGAGGTAGAAGAAGAGATCTAGGGCAATTTTGTGTGGGGTCTTGGCCGGTTCCATGGTAGAATTGAAGCTGAAACAGTAGCTTCGGTTGCTGTCGCATAGTCTGAACAAGGTTTGGTGTTTGGTGAATATCAAGCGGAAGAGGCAGAGTTTGAAGCTGAAATTTTGAGGTTAGTAATTTAACTCAATTTCTAACAACTCTTATGAAGGATAGTTGAGCTGAATATGAAGAGAAACATGTTAAAATTTAGGTGGAATTGACTAATATGAATTTCTCAACTAATCTGGTGCAAGGCAAAGTTAATTGAAAATATCTGTCAAACGAAGAGAAGTTAAGCTCTGAAATTTTGAGGTAAGCTATAAACATATTCCTCTACAAGTTTGTAGAAGGAAAAAAGTTCTAATTTAGGCTGGAAATGTGACTTTTAACAGCTAGAACTTCGGGAAGTAGCAAGAATAGCAACCGGAGGAAGAAAGTCGCGCTGGAAAAGATAGACAGTGCTGGAAGCGTGAACGAGCGAGAGCGAGACTAGTCTCACTAGTCTCGCTAGTCAAAACTGTCTTACAAATCTCACTGGTTTGCGGCTCTCCCTGGTCTCTCTCGTCCTTAGTATCGCTGGTATTACTGGTTTTGGCTTATTTTGCTAATTTAGTCTCGCTAATGGTTTAAATCTTGATTATTAATGAACTCTTAAATGAAGTATAGCCTCGGTTGAGCATTTCTCATGGAATATAGTCTCGGTGATGGTTTTCTTTATGTAGTTTGGTCTTGAGGATAAATATTATGCATATCTAAGGCTTATTTCTTATGTAAAAAGGAATTTCAAGGAAATCTAACAAAGGGAATGTATGATCTCAGGTTGAGAGGAGCTAGGAAGGGCATATAACCCACTAAGAGCCCAGAACAAGTAGTGAGTGACAATTTTATTTTAAAATGAGCTTACTTTAAACCAAGTTTTCATGAAATATGATTATGTTTGGAAACATCTATATATGTTTATGCTTTTCATGGGTTTTACTGTGCCGTGAGAATGTTTTGCTTGAAAAGAAAAGTATGTAATTTCATGTACGTGCCTATTTTATGTTTTACATTGGAAATCATTTGAAGGATGCTAGTTGTTAAATGAGCATTATAAAAGGCATGCTATTTATTAGCTTATGATTTCATGAAATAATATTGATGATTATTAATGAGTTTGAGAAGATTTGGAAATGTTATGAACTCGTGAACTTTTATTATTCTATTTTCAAAGCATATTGTTTTTTAATAATGTTTTGAGACGGCTCCCAATGTTGAAGGACACGGAGAAGACATGTGGGTAGTCGGGATATAGAAGGGTAGTCGGGATATAGAAATGGTTCCCAATGTTGAAGGACTTGGAGAAGGTATGTGGGTAACCTGAGTATTGAGATAGCCCCCAATGCTGAAGGACTCGGAGAAGGCATGTGGGTTGCCTAAATCTCATGTATGGGACCAGGTATTGAAGGACTTGAAGAAGGTATTCGGGTAACCCAGGATATGATATCTATGTGCACATAGAGATATATAAACGTTGTTGTGTTGAATTACTCCACACAGCTAGGGATTTTCAGCGTTGGGTGTGTCGAGAATACTCTACCCCAACTAAGGATGTTTTCGACGTTGAGTAGCGTTGAGCACCGCTTCGCTTCAACTAGGGAAAATGTTTTTGAAATAAACAGAATTTTTGTGAATCTTTTTCTGTGATGATTATATCTGATTTGACTCTGAATTGTTGTTATTCACGTATTATCATAGAGTAACTCCGGTTTGATTAACTTCCTAGTTTTGAGGAAGGTTTTTACTAGATATGTCACTCACTGGGTATCCTAGCTTATACTTTCTTTGTTTTTCTGTTTTCTAGGTAGCGAGCGAGTCTAGGGTGCTTAGCTCTACACTGCAACTCGTCTGGGCCTACCACCGTCAGCGTTTGAGAATTTTGAGCATTGTAAATAGTTGAACTTACTTTTATGTTGTACATATAGAGGGTTAAGGGCGATTTTGATGAAACTATGTAAATCTTTGGTTTTGAGTGTGAATTGATGTCTGTATGAAAGCTTAACTCTAGTAAGAGTATGTTGTTTAATCTTTGTATGGAACTGTTTATTAGGTGATGCGCACTTTTAGTGTTAATCGCAAGTGTACGGGTCAAGTTATAATATAAGACGATTAAGTCCGAATATCGTTCCACTGGAGATCCAATTGTGAAGGTTTAAGTTACTTAGCTATTCTAGAGTTGAATCAATTTTATTTGAGGCTTGAAATTGAATATTATGAGTTATGGAAAATACAAATCAAATAAAGAAAGTATTAAAGTGAGAAACACAAGAGTCAAAGAGAGTTCTAGGGTAATGAATCCTTGTTTATTTCATCATGCAATATTATAGATTTCATGGATTTTATTGTCACTCATATGCCTAAGTCTAGAAACTTAATTCCAAGTTATTTTCTCTAAAAAATAACCCTTTCTCATGCAACTCGATTGATTATTAATCTCTTAAAACTAATACAAAATTACATGGCATTAAAAATAGTCTTTAGCAACTTTTATTGTCAACCTAACTACTCTCGTGATAGATTAACAACAATTCATTGTTATAGATCAAGTTAAACATACAATCTCTCAATCATACATCTAACCTAACATGTGAAGATGGCCAATCCACAAGAATTAAACACAATAACAATAAAAAGCATAATCATTCCAACAAAACCATGAAAGTCTACAAGATCAACATAAATTCATAAACAAATCATCAAAACCCTAAAACTAAAGAGTTTAGCCACTCATAGCTTGAAACAACATGTTTAAGCAAAATAAACAAAGAAAGAGTGTAAAGAAAGGGAAACTCTACTGAAAAGAGGCTCTTGATTGAGGTAGCATCCTCACGATCTCCTTGGCTCTCACGTCGGAATTCGAAGGGCACCACGACTATCTCGAACTCTTTTCCTTTTCCTTGCAACTAACTCACTCTTTGAACTCTCACTCAATTCTCTCCTTTTTGTGCCTCTTTAGGTCTCAAAATTGAAGGTTGATTTCTCCTTGATTTGATTTTGATTTTCTTTTATGATTTGGGCTGCTGGAAACCCCCAAATTTATAGAGTTTGGCCGCCTAAAAACTTACCAAAAATAACACATTTTCATTTAAGGAAAACTGGCGCCGCGGGCGCTAAGGCTACATCCAAAATTATTGCTCTCGGGTTTTAGCGCCGCGACGCTGTGATGCGTTCAGAAATATTGTTCTCGGGCATTAGCACCGCGGCAGCGCCGTCCAAGCGTTGCGACGCTGTCATGCGTTCAATAAGTTGCGTCGAATTTTGGCACTGCTACAGCGCCACGATGCTACTATGCGTCCATAACGATGCGTTTAGGTTTTAGCTCCGCAGCACTATCCCAAAATTTGCCCTTTTGAGTTTTTCAGCTCTTTTTCGCCGTATTCTTGCTCGGTTTTGATCTTTTAGTCTTTTCTTCTAATTTTCCTCATTTTAACCTGAAAATCACTAGCAAACAAGTGAAATCTAATATAAACTCCCTTAATTTGAGAGAATAGAAAGCACTTTTCAAGTGCTTATCATTAGGTATTGGTCAAAGTATAAGGTTGATAGTGGATGTCGTAAGAGGGTCGGTGTTCGCTGTCCTCACACTTCCTCTTAGGTTAGGGTACCTGGGAGGGGGTGTGACACATTAGGTCCCTCTACTAGCTCATAAATGGACTAAAATCTTAGATAGTGTGGTGAATAAGTTTGAACCGTTCAAATCTTGGCTTAAGGAATGAAAGTCAGATATATACAATATATCGAATTTTAATTACAAATTAAACGTACAAATAGAGTTAATTATAATATTTAAATATGATTTAAATATTAATCATATGAATAGGGATTCATATCGGTTTTTAGAAAAATCGAGACAAGTGGGAAAAATAATATTATTTTATTTATTTAATATTAAAATAATATTTAATTAATTAATTATTATATTATTTTTTATTTATTTAATTATTTAATTATTTTTTTAAATTAAAAATCAATTTTAATTCAATTTTTGGAAATTCATTGAAAATTGATTTTAAAATTGATTTTTGAAGATTGGATTTTCTCACTAACTAAGCTAGGAGCTTGGTTGTCTTCTTCACAATTAACCAACAAATTAACCATTTTGTGTTGTCAAATTTTAATGCAATTGGACTGCATGTTATTCTTTAATAAATAAAGATGATTTATGCATAAAAATGGTTAAGAATTTTGTGAAATTAAGGGTTAATTTTGCAAAATTCCATCCATTATTCATCTTCTTCCCAACCTTCATTCCTTCTCAAATTCACCACAAATTTTAAATCCCACCATCTAATCTAAGCCTAGAGAATAGTAGAGAAGACTTTTATGGTGGTCTACAACCAAGTGGTGCTGAAATTCATCAAGAATTGAAGGAGAATTTGGAGCTTCAAGGGTAAGTGTTCTTGAAACTTTCGTTTTTCTTTTTAATTGCATATTTAATCCTCTAAATTGAGCATCTTAGAGTGAAAATTGATCAAATTAACTTCTGTTGCATGCTTATTTATCCATCATTAAGGTCTTGGAAACTTTCCTCACAAGCTTTACTCCAAAGAAAAAGAGTACTCTTTCTAGTCAACTGAGTCAAGGGAATGGCTACGCAAGAGAAGTCTTTAACAAATCGACAGTAATAACCTATTAAGGCTAAGAAACTGCGCACTTCACTGATAGTTGTAGGACGAGGTCAAGTCATAACTGACTTATTTTTGCAGGGTCAAGAGAAACCTCATCCTTTGACACTACATATCTAAAAAAGGACACCTACTTCTGCCAAAACTTACACTTGAAAATTTTGGTATACAACTTGTTTGACATTAGAGTCTCCAAAACATTCCGTAAATGCTCCTCATGCTCTACTTCTATCTTGGAGTAAACCAAGATATCATTGATAAAACTATCACGAAGATGTCAAGGAATTCTTTGAACACTCTATTCATCAGGTCCATAAATACTGTAGGAGCATTAGTCAAGTCAAATGACATTACGATGAACTCATAATGTCCATATCTAGAACGAAAAGTTGTCTTAGGAATATCATTGTCCTTAATCCTCAACTTGTGATAAGATCAAAGGCCAATCTTGGAGAAAATTGTAGCTCCCTGCAACTGACCGAACAAGTCATCAATCCTAGGAAGAGGGTACTTGTTCTTAATGGTTACCTTGTTCAACTCTCTATAGTCAATGCATAAGCTGAAGGAATCGAAACCCTAGCAGAAGCGAGTAATCGCCTTGTGTCATTAAATTTATTTTTAAAAACCAAAATACAGAGAACAAAACAATGGATAAACAACTATATATTAGCATGCTTTGACAAGAAATAGAGGTTAGAAGTTTTCCAACCTTTTGAAGACGGTCTTCGATGTAGGAATTCTTCTTTTCCAAATCATGATCCGACGAAAAAATCCAACGAACAAAATAAGAACTTTTGTTCTTTGGGAACACCATCACGGTGGAACCTTGCTATTCTCGAGGTAGAATCAAAGAGAGGAGTTTCGTGGGCTCTCTGTTCTTTTAGCAAGGGAGAATATTTGAGAGGATGAAGAGAGTTGGAGAAGGAGAGTATGTTATGACCCATAACTTTTCTGCGTTATCCTTCCTGTTAACTTCCTCCCTTTCCCTTTTACGTAAAATGTGAGAGATAGCAAAATAACTCCTATGTAGTGGGGAGTTATTTTTAATTAATAATATAATATTAATTAAAATTAAAATTAATTTAATTATATTATATTATATCATATTTAATTAAATTAATTAAATAAAAATAATTAATTAACAATTAATTAATTAATTAAATATCTCATATTTAATTTAATTTTGAATCATATTCAAATAATCTTCTCTCACATAACCTATAGTTTTAATATGAATTTCATTCATATTAATTTTAACCTATAGTTATTATATGAATCTCATTCATATAATTAATATTTAAATCTTATTTAAATATTCATCTCTCTTATAATATAAAGTATAAATTTTGAATCATATTCAAAATAAAAGTTTATATTATAATGTATCTATATACATTATATTAATTGTATCACATACAATTAATTCCTTTATTAATTTGAACATTTCAAATTAAACCAAATATATTTGATTCTTATACTAAGTCTTTATGAGTTAGCAAGGAGACCTTACTTAATGATATGAGATTAATCAATTAAACTCTTTAATTAGATTAATCAATATTTATTAACTATAGGTCCCTCCACTAAAGACTTATAGTTGCACTCTTTGTACTATAGATATATTTCTTTGTCCATGAAATTTACTAATCAGTAGTAAATCGACCCTTCACAAATTACTCATAACTATAGTTAGGTCAAATTATCGTTTTACCCCTGTTGTTATATCTAACTCCTAAAGTACCATTGATTCCTTTAATGAACAAACTGTTTATAGTCCAACTATAAACTAACCCCTCTTAAGCCAGTGAGAGGGTGAGGTCTGTTCAAGACCCGGAATCAACCATTAAGGGATTAATTTATCTATTTACTCTAAGCATGGGAAAGAGTGAATTCCATCTTATGAAGATATGTTCTCAGCTCCCTAATTAGACAAATTCCTAAAATGGAAGGCTTATTGAGTCAGCGATATGGCCACTCTCACCCATACAGATCAAAGGATTGCACTCATAAACAGAAGTTCATAACTTACTCAAGATTCAGGTTAAGTTACCTATAGCCATCCTTAAAATGTTAATTTCTACAATTAACGGCATTACAAAGAGAAATTAAACATTTCGTGGTCCGATCTTAGAAAAACTCTTTGCATAGGATACCCCCACGCATATGTCTCCACATAAAGTGGATCGTATCCGTAGTGTTACCAGAATAAGACACCCAACCTTATTCCTATACTACAGACCTTTTTGGTTATTACTTAAACATGATCCAACCTTGTATGTCAACCACATACATGTTTAAGTTTACATAAAACAACTATGGAATCTTAGTTTATTGGATTGAGTTAATGCATAAAAGGGATAAAATAACTTCTTATTTTATTCAATAATGTATATACAATTTAAAAAACTACAAGACCCAAGAGACTTAGGACACGCTAGTCCCAACATAAGCATAATGACCCGTCCTTCTTCTTCACAAACTACATCAGTGCGCCCTGCGGTGATACACTCGGGTGTATAAAACCTTTGTCTAGCAACTCTTGCAACTAAATCTTAAGCTCCTTCAATTCTGCTAGGGTCATTCTATAAGGAGTCTTTGAAATGGAAGTTGTACCTAGCACCAACTCGATAACGAAGTCTATCTCCCGATACGATGGCAAACCCAAGATGTCACACCCCATCCTGAACTACCCTCCCGTAGCCCGAGACGGAGTGTGAGGACAGTAGTCACCGACTACTCTGTCACGTAACCCACTGTCAACCTCACCATCCACATGCTCTTGACAAACCTCGATTTCGATCGGCAACGGGAACTGTCATGCTACCTGAAAATGGAAAACATTTAAAAGAATGAGCTAATGGCTCAGTGAGTAACGATTTTCTAAAAACAAAATATTTTAACTGTAAAACTAGTCAAACTCGCATAAAGTATATCACTTCAAATCATATTAAATTATACTCAAACACCGTTGTGGAAACATGCTTGACTGTTTCAGAATAAATACTCCAAAATCTCATTCTTATAAAATATTTTTTCCTTAGTTGAGGCGGAGCAATGCTCAACGCTCCTCAACGTCGATTTTCCTTAGCTGTGTGGAGTAATCTCAACACATCAGCGTCGTATATACCTCTATGTGCACATAGGTACTAGAACTCGGGCTGCTTTCAATGCCTTCTACGAGTCCCTGAGCATTGGGGTCCCATTTCTATATCCAGGTTACCCATATGCCTTCTATGAGTCCCTGAGCATTGGGTACCTTTATAATCCGAACCGCCCACAATGTCTTCTACGAGTCCCTGAGCATTGGGGTCCCTTTTCAAAGTTTTATAAAATACCATACATATTTTGGAAACATTATATTAATAACACATAAATTAACCGTTTCCAAATCTTTCATGAAAACATCATCAGCATGCTAAATTCATTTTCCAGCTTTAATATCAACCAGTGTGCTTTTCATACAAGTTTATTTTCAAATCTTTCTAGAGATCATATAACACCATGCTTTTTAGAAAAACATGAATACAAGTATCAATCAATCACCATGCGTTACCCAGCATTCTCAAAGTTACCGGCATTCTCAAAGTTACCATGCGTTACCTAGCATTCTCAAGTTTTCAAGTAAAACGCATGCTTCTCAGCTGGCTCATATTCTTTTATGTATATATAAACGCATGCTCTAAGTTTTATAAACAACATGTTCATATGCTTCATATATGAAAACGCATGCATTGTTTCATTAAGAACCCATAAAATTATATTCATAAAGAACTCATTTATATTTTGTAAAACGCAGGTGTTACTCACCTGTACTTGCCAAAGAATACTTCTTCTTCCTTTCCTCTATTTCCTCTTCCCAAGCTTCTTGGACGCAGCGTTCTAATCTCAGAAACGCAAAGCTCCATTTCTCTCTGTCAGCTCGGTTGAACGCAACCCTGCCCTTCAACGCAAGGTTGATAACTACCGCAAACCCTGCCCTTCGACGCAAGGTTGATTACTTCAGCAAAGTGCATCCCACCTCTTTTTACTTCTCTTTCGGATGCGTCACCCTCACTTGGATGCAAGGTCCAACTTGAACGCATCACCCAACTTTGGACGCCGCATTCACCTTGGAATTTATGTTCGTCCTCAACACAAGGTCAGCCCCTTTTATCGCAAGACAACTTCTTTACATAAAATAGCTAAGTTTTCAAATACCTTCTTTCTCGGACGTCCTTGCTGCCTTCTTCTTCTCTTTTTCTCTATATATTTCTTCTTTGAGAGTCATCAGTCGCTCCTTTTCCCTCAAGTTCTATTTATAGGGAGCTTGCCATACAACTTTTCCTCTTCTTTTGCCACTTGTTTGCCACATGTCACGCTGCATGCTTAATTAACCATGCATTAGTCCAAGTGTCATCTTGCATGAAACACTTAACATACCTTTAACACCTCCTACTGATAAGGTGTCAAATCTACACAAAGCCACCTGGCCTTTATAAACTTATCTTATACGTCCAACATTTTCCATTAGATAACCATTCACTCAACACAACGCCCTCATGCATTCGTTGAGTTTCCTTTAAAGTTTAAGCTTCACTACTCACTTTTCTAACTCTCAGCCAACTATACTACTCTTTGACGCATAGAGATAACTCTGTCTTCAACGCATAGGGATCTCAACGCATGACAACCTTACCAACGCATGGTAAGCCAAGTACGTATCTTCTCCGCCAACGCGACGACTACTTTAGCTCACAACAACCATTCAAGATCACCTTCAATGCATAGCCGCACTGTTATAAACCAGTGCTTACTCAATGCCACTAGGCGTCAATAACAACAAATCCTTCTCAAGCTCTTCCTCTATGCGTTGATCCTGTTGCGTTCACCTTCATCCTGCATTCATGACCATCTTCCTACCCTTGGACATTCCTTGATTATTCCCAAGGTTATTCTTTTAACCTTTTCCTTGCACTTGAACTATTTCTCTTAAAAATAGATTAGCATGCGTTCACCACATGCACTAGTTTTTATGTTTACTTCCCAACCTTCTCCAACACTTGTGAACATCCCTTGCTATAAGTCTATGCGTTACTCAATTTGCTCTATTCTTTCCCTTCTCGGTTTACTTCCATGCGTCCACCCTTACCATGTGTTACCTAGTCCTGACCATGCGTCCAACATGGTCTTTTACCTCATTTCTTCATAGACTCTTCAACGCATCGTTTTCTTAAAAAGTAGGGTGTGACACAAGAGATCCTTTGGAAAAACATCTGGGCATTGCTCAACAGTATGACCCTTCTACTTGCACCTATAGAAAGCTCCTGTGTTGACCAAACAACGCCCCCAATAACGCTTTCCACAGTTTTTACATACAGATCTGTCTCTCCAGACCTCTCCTAACTCAGAAGCTTGTTGCTTAAAGTGTCGGAACAACCTATCAGAAGGTTTACCCTTCTTTTGAGGCTTTGGCACCTTCTGCTTTGCCTTCTTTTTCTGTCCCGCATAGGCCCCTATTACCAAAGACTTCCTATCCTCGTCCCTCTCCTGGGCATTTGCATCAATCTTTATTGCTGCTCGAAGCGCTACGGCTTAGGTTTTGAGCTCATGAGCGTGCATTAAGCACCGTAATCTATTCCTCAGGCCCGAAACGAATGTTTCCGTCCTTGCTACCTCAGTGGCCACTACCTCTGGGCAAAGTGGGAAACCTTGTCAATCTCCTACTTGTACTCCTCCACCGACATCACCCCTTATTTCAGATTCAGAAGTTCTGATTGCTTGTTGTACTATGTATTGGACGAGAAGTAGTTTTCATAAAAATTCTCTTTAAATTGGTCCCACGTTGCTAGGCCTCATCGATATCTATTATCTTCTCCGCTAAGTGCCATCATATTTATGCATTGTCTGTCAACATGAATACTGCACACTGAAGTTTCTGGTCCTTTAGGCACTTTATATAACAAAAAATTATCCTAATAAAGGACAATTACATCTCTGCCTTCATAAGGTCCTTCAGCGACCCGTCGAAGGTACGAGGGTTATATTTTCTAAAATCCCTCAAGTGTTTAGCTTCAAAGGGTAGGTCCTACACACGCTTATTTTGGGGTTGCGATTGTGGCACTTGTACTGGCGAGACTAGTACCTACTGGGACTGGGCGAACTGGGGCAAGCACTTGTCCATCATGTTCTTCATCTTACCCAGTACAACTGTCGTGACTGTCTCCCTATTGCTGCTGCCATAACAGTAAACTCAGTTAGAACAATTGGGGGAATTGGTATGTGATAACTTGTAGAAATACAAGTTATTATAGCCTTTTTCATAAATAAATAGAGCTTAAATAGAGAAGCATGCGGTAGTTTATGCTAAATTCTATTAATAAATCTTCCTTTGCATTATACTCTAGTATTTTTATGAAGATAATGATTTTACCACCTTTTGAGCCTAAAACGCATGTTTTAACGCAGGAATGTAGATGATGCGTTGATGACTTCTTAACGCAGGACGACGCGTTAGCAATCTGTTCTTCGTGGACACATGATCTGAACGGAACGCAAACAACCTGACGATGCGTTAACAACAACTCAACGTATAACTACGCATTAGCAACCTACGACGCGTTGACATCAGCCAAACTATTCATGGACGCATAGACAACCATTAATGCAAGGCGCTGAGAATCAAATCAGAATCTTGAGAGATTGACGGATGATTGACGAACATGATTTGTGGCTAAAGTGGTGGATCTTAATTGACCCGAGAATCACGCAATCAGGCGAGATGGACGCATGGTATCAATCTCGCCGCCAATCAAGCAGATTTGCAATTAATTGCGAATGCATCATCTATAAAAGGGCAGCTCTGCGAGATGAGAAAAGGTTGTTGATTCTCGGAAGAACTCCATAAGTGACAGCAGAGTTCTCTCAGACTTCAGCCGGAGACGAATAGCTCGAGAGAGAAGAGTCTTCCCTCCGTCGGACCACTTCACAGCAGAACATCACGCTTCCATCCGGGCGATTCAAGACATTGACACCTTCCCTGCTTTCTTTCTTATTGTTTTATCTTAATTTTAGATTTGTATCAAGACATTGAACTTATCGAAAATTGTATCCCATTTCATCAATATAATTATCTTCCATGTCTACTCATTTCTCTAAACTTTCCGCTTTTTACTTTCAAACCATGAGTAACTAATCACTCAAAGGTCTAGGGTTGCGTGAGCATCTAACTAGAAACCATAGTGTAACTATTTTATCTTGTCAATTGCGAGCTTAATCCGATGCTTATGTCCATCTGACAAATAGATATAAGTAGTAATAATCAAACTGCTCGAGAGGGTAAGTGATTGTGGAACTCAATTGACAAGGGCCAAGTCATGTTACCTGTCTATGGGGATAACCTTGGTTCTTAACACTCTCCTATGCGTTATAGACATATAACGCATAGTGGCTGACAATCGGGAGAAGAGTCGCAAGTATGAATAGAATACTACTGTGCGTTTCCGATGTTAGATGTTAATCAACCTGAACCCTTTCTTTATCCATTCACACACATCTTTAGCTGAACTTGTTGTGTTGCATGCTTTCCATCTTTCACAATTTTAGTCTAGTGTACAAACAATCGCTTTTCGTAGATTAAAAACAACTCTCTGAACTATTTATTGGTTACCACTGCAATGCATGAAATCCAACTAAAAACTGAATCAATATAATCCCTGTGTTCGACCTCGGACTCACCGAGAAAACCTACTCCTTTGTTTATACTTGGGTAAAGGATAGGAAAACTTGACAAGATCACCAACGCATAGTAATAGGACGCATAGCATGTTCAAAGCATGATATGTTGAATGCATAATAACATCATTTAGCACCTTGCGTTAGGAAAATTTACACATACAAATATCAATACAACAAGTTTTTGGCGCCGTTGCCGGGGATTATTGCATTGATTTAATTATTTTATTTGGATTATTGTGTTGTAGGATTCCTCAGTCGAAGGAGTATAGTAAGTTTCTCCTCTGCTAGAAGCTTCTAACAGTATTTGAGTGACGGGAGCAATCCATAACTCAATATTGACCTAGAGATTGAGAGGACCTTCACCTGAAGGACAAGGTAGAATTGAATTAGTACCTCTAATTCACATGGCTAGTGAGGAAAATTGCCTGCGTCAGCAGGAGGATTATTGGATATGACTTACTCCTATGCCGAAAATATTTTCGACAGAAATTCATGGAACACTAATGAGTGGGTGGACAACGAATATGAATTTCGCTCCACCAATAGAAGGCAAACGCAAGCTGGAATGCTTGAAACTGTTGCGACCACTAGCAGGGCTGAGCAGCAACCCCAGAGAGGCAACCCTCCTGGTTTTGACCAATGGAATCAAGACCAGTATCATCAGTATTCGAGAGACCCGCAAGCAGACGCATCACCCTCATTTTATTCCGTGGAATCTCTTTTACGAGAATGTTTATCTACACGTGATGCGATGTTCCAAAGCCAAATCGCTGCAAATCCCAATTTAGAAGTTTATATGATTCAAATGGTAGAGGCGCTCGAAAATGAAAGGCAAGGAGCATTGCTAAGTACGACCGAGGTTCCAAGAGGGAACTTAGAAGAACAATGTCAAGGTGAGACATTGTTAAGTTGGAAAATCAATCCCACAATGCATAATGAGTGGACGCGAGGAAACTTGCAACTCCTAAATGCTCCAACAAGTCAACCGATGGAGAGTACCACGCAAAATGTCCATCATCCATCATCATCCACCGAATCAGAGGAAGAGGAGTATATAGAGTGAAGAGAAAAAGCAACGCAGGTAGAACCTGCTTCTGTATATAAAGATACTACTTCTGGACGCGTCCTGATTGACGTCCAAAAAGAAATCTCAACTCCCCGCACGGGTGATCAGGTAAAATTTAATGTAGTTAATGCGTTAAACGATCTTGATCATTTTCAATTTTGTCCAATGAACGCAGATATCAATGAAAAGGCAAGACCCGTGAACGCGACGTTGAGAAATGAAATCCTCAAGGACGGTGAAGATGGTGAAGATGATGAAATCAAATTACTCTCCGATGGTATAATTTAGCAATCAGACCGGAGCAAAAGATTCGCAGCAAAGATCGAGCTGCTATTAAAAGAGCCTTCAACGCATGAGCTACAAACCAGACCAACGCATCCCAACTATGCACGTTTAAGGGAGGTCATAATGTACTTCATTGTTGCCTCTGCGTTGAACCCTGACCGCGATAAAGGCTCGCAAGTGTAATAACTGAGCTTGCGTCGAAAGGTCTCTACGGTTATGAACACCTACTTTTCCAGGGACACTTTCTTTTACCCTTGCTTTATTTTCATTTGAACTTGTTCTAGTATTTATTTTTATTTTATTGTATTTTGCTTTCTGTCTTTTGTTTGTATTTTGTTTTTAGCATTTATTTATTTCTTCAATTTCAGTTTAGTAGTATAAATGGGATAAGCATGAAATTAGGCATTCAGTGTTTAATATAAACAATTTGATTTCACCGCATACTCTATTATTCATGCATGCGTCCAACGCATAATTAAACTATGCGTTCATCGATAAACGATTTCTGTATTTATCGAGTTAAGGTTAGAGGTAAGGACAGAGCCGTACATATTTTGTCAAACGCATAATACTTAACTTACAACGCATACTTGAACCTGAGAACCATGCGTTCATCAGTTATGCGTTTATCAATAATTCACTGCGTTTTAGATGGAGCAATAGGTGAAACGCAGATGTCTTCTCAGTCTACGCGTTTTCCCCAAAAAAACAATCAAGTGCTAAAACACTCAAGTGCTCTATGTGCATTAATTAGCCGCCCATCACACTTGATGGGTGTACGGCTCAATAAAATTTGCCTTGATCAGTGGGATTTCGGATATCGCGTATCCGCATTTATTATCGACGGCTAAATTAGCCCTTTATTAACGCGATCCGATTTCCCATTTTCCATTTTCGAAACCTTTCACCTCTATAACCTCCGGCGATTTGTGTTCTACGCAAAACCTTCTATGTCTAGCCATTCAAATCCACAAAATCAAGAACACCTCGCCAGCAACGTTTTCCCAAGATCTTCTCATAACACCCAGCACTCAACTCCACCTTCGTCATCATCTACACCAGCCCCCGAGGTATTTCTCAACCCTCGATCTCCATTTTTCTCTCCACCAACATTTCATCACACCAAACCTATGAGGCCTTTCGCTTCTCCGGTCAGACCTCCAAATCCCAGGCCACCATTTATCCCAACCTTTTCGGCATCTCGAATCAGGGCTACTGCCCAAAGACCACCCATAAACCCATTTTTCCGACCATTCGTCAGACCCTCAACCCGTCCACTAGTAGTCGACGTTGACTCCGACGACTCTGTGGAAGTCCTAAATATCCAACCCTTGAGCCGAATCGACCCCGTACCAACTCCGAAACCCAAAAGCCGAGTTAAATCTTGCATCTCTAGGCTCAGAATGAAGAACATGAGGGAGTTTTCCGCCGCAAACTTCAATGTCGGAAGCCAATTGTTAAGCACGAAAAACTCCGAGGCAGAGCAACCGGGTCCTGGAACGGTTCGCGATGAAGCCAGCACACTGCACGGAAGCAGTGAAGTGCACCGAAGAGAAGAACGAGAAGTATTCGGCGATATTCTGGAGCGAATAGCTCAGGAAGAAAGGGAAGCAAAGGGTAGGGAGGATGACGGGGAGGTCAACCAGCCCTTGCCCCTATCTCGTCCACCTAGCACAAGAGGGACAGAAGAGATGGGACGAGAAGTAGAAGAAGAGGTGGCTGTCACAATAGGGGAAGTGAACTCTACACGATCCCCAGACGCATGGATAGCCGAAATCCTGAGCGGATTGCGTGTCCCAATGGACGCAACCGTCTCAGACGCAAGAAGGGAATCACCCTCGCTGATAAAAGAAGTCCAGAGTCAGTTAAGAGAGACTCAGGAGGGTGAAAAGAGTGAGGGAGATAAGGAAGGAGAAGCCGCCTACAGCAAGGAGGTCGTAGGCGAGCCACATGAAACGCAAGGGTCTGTCCCTGCGTCTATCAGTCCTGAGGAGATGACCCTGTACTCCAATGAAGGACCGATCAGAAAGGTTGTGATGGCCACAGAGGCCAAGAGAGGAAGAGAAGAGGAAGAGGAAGTGGTACCCTTGTTGAGGAAGAAACGAAGGGAATCGCAAGAAACTGCCGAGGATGAAGAGCCTAAAAGCACAGAGCAAGGAGACGGTCCTGAGTCCCCAATCGCGGAAACATCCTTTGATAGGCTGGCAGAGAAGATGAAGAAGAAGAGGGCCAAGTTGAGAAAAGAGCTCAGGGCCCTCAGAAAAGGAGCTGAGAAAATTGCCAAGGACGCATTGTCCAGGAAGAAGGCGTGCAAGGAAGTGCGACCTCAAGAAGAAGGGGAGACGCAAGGCCTTCCTGGTCCTCAAATAGAAGAAGCTATAATAGCATTTGAAGAGGAAATGAGGGAAGAAGAAAGAATAGAAAAAGCAGCTGAGGAGCTCCAGAGAGAGCTACAAATAGAAGAGGATGGGGAGCTGGCTGCTAGAATAAAAGCCCAAGAAGAGGGAGAGGGCAAGAAGAAAAAGAAGAAGAGAAGTAGGCATCACTCGCCTACAAGGAAGGAACGCATCGGGGAGGATGCGAGAAAGGAGCAAGGTGTTAGCACCTTGAAGAAGAAAAAGAAAGAAAAAGAGGTGTCAGTCACCAAACTCCCAAGCACGCATAAGGAGAAACGCAAAGGGGAGGAGAAGGTGACTGAGGCACCAGTTGAAGTGGCCAAGAGCAAGAAGAGAATAGTGGATGAAATTCCCACTAAGGCCAAAGGAAAAGCGAAGGTGGCTGATGCGTCGCCACAAAAGAAGGAAGGAAAAGGGAGACTCAGAGCGTTCCCTAATTTGTTGATTGAGGTGGGATTTTTCCCAGAAGAAGCCCCATTGCCGCCATACATCACAGAAATCATCGACCACCACGGCTGGAGAAACTTCTGTTCCAGCACCTCTTGGGTTCAACCTGACGTAGTCCGAAGTTTTTATAATGGACGCATAGATGAAGAGGAAGACGTGGTGGTGGTGGATGAAACTGAAGTCCCGTTCAACGCAAGGGAAATAAGTGCAATATATCAGTTGAGGGACAACTCGGATGCGGAATGAAACAAGATTATAGAATCAACTCCACCGGAGTTAATGGAGGACGCAATCCGAGTATTGGCGAAGCCTGGGGCTAAGTGGGACGTTTCACCCACAGGTATCAAAACACTATCTGCTAGCAGCCTAACACCAGAGGCGAACCTGTGGGTGTACCTAGTGAAGAAGCGGCTGATCCCTACAACGCATGACAAAACAGTGTCAAGGGATCAGGTGATGGCAGCTTACTGCATTATGCGTCGCATTCCCCTTGATGTCGGACGCATAATCGCAGCGCAGATAAGAGGGGTGTTCAACAAGCCAAGAGGCCAACTCTTTTTCCCCACTCTTATCATGAATCTGTATGCCAATGCTTCCATCGGAGGGCCAACGGAAGTCTTAGACGCAGAGAAGATGATTGATGTCAGTGGCGTAATCGCCCATAAGACCCTGCGTCGGTTGATGAGGGGATCACAACATTTGCCAGAGCCTGCCAAGGCCACCAAAAGACCTCATCAACCCATTCCGCCTCCGAAGCTGCAAACGCAGAAGAAGGGGAAGCCATCCAAGCGAAAACGCAAAGCTGTGGCAAGTCCTGATGCCACCATTAGATCTTCCCCAACCTCAAGCTTTTCACCCCCACTTCCAACAACTAGAAGAGAACCAACTCCACCTCCACCTCCTCTTGAGACGCATCGCCCTAAGCCACCTCCACCTCCTCCTAAAACGCATGGCCCAAAACCTTCTAAACCTCAACCTTCCGCAAAACCCTCCTCCTCAATCTCATCAATAAGAGTTGATGACTCACATTATGGGGATTTTGGCGCGACTTCTATGCGTCCATCATCCCCTGCGTTTGACGAAACTCCATCAACTCCTCGCCCTCAGCCAAACCGGCCTCAACCACCAACGCAACCACAATAGCAAGAAGCCCAACTTGATCTCGAGTGGGAGATAGTGCAAACATATCTGCAACAATCGATCTTGTGTCCAGTGATGCATTCCTTGAATATGTTAGCACGCCGGCAGACGGAGCAGTTTCAATTTACGCTGAATTACGTTCATCAACTGCTATCGATCCGACCGGAAATCCCGCCCCCTAACATTCCGGAATGCCTCCAACAGCCGCTTGTCTTCCCAGTACCGCAGCGCCCTGCACCTGAGCAGCAACGCAGACCTGATGAAGACAAGTCTGATGGTTAAAATTTAGGGGTGTCGTCAAGAGTTGTAGCTTTTCTTGCAATTATTTTCATATTCAATTGTATGCGTTGGTGATAATGAAATTAATAGAATGAACATTTCTTCACCACATGGAATTTCTAACTTCCTCTTTGCGTTATCCCTTACTGTAAATTCATTTTAAGTACATTCCATTATTCCTAACTTTTATCTTTGCGTTGAAGTTGGTCACTGTGATGATAGTCATGCTTACACTTTTTGTACACTCTTTAAGTTAGATTACTTTCAATGCGTCTGCATACTATTCCTTAGAAACGCAAACCTACTTTGAATGTATGCAAGCAGCCAATTCAAACCTCTTTTACAAAATTTTGCAACTTAATCTTTGTTTACAATTTAAGCAATGAGGACCTTGCTACTCTCAAGTTTGGGGGTGGAAGAGGTTTGAACTGTCAAAAATAAAAATATGAGAAACTTATTTCAATAAAAAAATATATATATATATATATATTCCTTTTAAACGCAAAACTCCGCTGGCAAGACTAATATATTTATCTTGTTAAGAGTTTAGCTGAAAACAACACCTGCTCGTAGTTGGCCACCTCCATGCACCCCATAGTTGGTGTGTCAAAACGAAGATGGGTAATCGTAATCACCGACGCATAGATAAATAACAAACTCCAATGTCTAGTGAGGAAACCGAGCTTAGATAAGAGTTTAGTCGAGAAGGGCACTTGCTCGTAGTTGGCTGCCTCCATGCACCCTATCGTTGGTATGTCAGAACGAAGGTGGGTAACCCTACTCGACGCATGCTTAATAACCAAATAATAAAACCAATGAAAGAAAAAGGAACTTTATATCTTCATCTTTTCAGACTCAGTGTTAAAAGAAGAAACAAAAATTTTGTGAATAATGAGTTAAAGAGTTTTGAAAAGAAAGCTTGCCGCATACAAATTAGACCCGTCCTAAAGAAAAGAATATAGAGGTAGAGAAATAATATAACTAACGGGTAGCTGATTGAGTATAGCATTCTGAGAGACTAGCCAATGTGTTGAGAAAATGTTTAGGATAATTGAAGTTTCTTAGATAGAAGTTATGCTTGAGGACAAGCATTTATCTAAGTTTGGGGGTGTGATAACTTGTAGAAATACAAGTTATTATAACCTTTTTCATAGATAAATAGAGCTTAAATAGAGAAGCATGCGGTAGTTTATGCTAAATTCTATTAATAAATCTTCCTTTGCGTTATACTCTAGTATTTTTATGAAGATAATGATTTTACCACCTTTTGAGCCTAAAACGCATATTTTAACGCAGGAATGCAGACGATGCGTTGATGACTTCTTAATGCAGGACGACGCATTAGCAATCTGTTCTTCGTGGACGCATGATCTGAATGGAACGCAAACAACCTGACGATGCGTTAACAACAACTCAACGCATAACTACGCGTTAGCAACCTACGACGCGTTGACATCGGCCAAACTATTCATGGACGCATAGACGACCATTAATGCAAGGCGCTGAGAATCAAATCAGAATCTTGAGAGATTGACGGATGATTGACGAACATGATTTGTGGCTAAAGTGGTGGATCTTAATTGACCCGAGAATCACGCAATCAGGCGAGATGGATGCATGGTATCAATCTCGCCGCCAATCAAGCAGATTTGCCATTAATTGCGAATGCATCATCTATAAAAGGGCAACTCTGCGAGATGAGAAAAGGTTGTTGATTCTCGAAAGAACTCCATAAGTGACAGCAGAGTTCTCTCAGACTTCAGTCGAAGACGAATAGCTCGAGAGAGAAGAGTCTTTCCTCCGCCGGACCACTTCACATCAGAACATCACGCTTCCATCCGGGCGATTCAATACATTGACGCCTTCCTGCTTTCTTTCTTATTGTTCTATCTTAATTTTAGATTTGTATCAAGACATTGAACTTATCGAAAATTGTATCCCATTTCATCAATATAATTATCTTCCATGTCTACTCATTTCTCTAAACTTCCGCTTTTTACTTTCAAACCATGAGTAACTAATCACTCAAGGATCTAGGGTTGCGTTAGCATCTAACTAGAAACCATAGTGTAACTATTTTATCTTGTCAATTGCGAGCTTAATCCGATGCTTATGTCCATCTGACAAATAGATATAAGTAGTAATAATCAAACTGCTCGAGAGGGTAAGTGATTGTGGAACTCAATTGACAAGGGCCAAGTAGTGTTACTTGTCTATGGGGATAACCTTGGTTCTTAACACTCTCCTATGCGTTATAGACATATAACGCATAGCGGCTGACAACCGGGAGAAGAGTCGCAAGTATGAATAGAATACTACTGTGCGTTTCCGATGTTAGATGTTAATCAACCCGAACCCTTTCTTTATCCATTCACACACATCTTTAGCTGAACTTGCTGTGTCGCATGCTTTCCATCTTTCACAATTTTAGTCTAGTGTACAAACAATCGCTTTCCGTAGATTAAAAACAACTCTCTGAACTATTTATTGGTTACCACTGCAACGCATGAAATTCAACTAAAAACTGAATCAATATAATCCCTGTGTTCGACCTCGGACTCACCGAGAAAACCTACTCCTTTGCTTATACTTGGGTAAAGGATAGGAAAACTTGACAAGATCACCAACGCATAGTAATAAGACGCATAGCATGTTCAAAGCATGATATGTTGAACGCATAATAACATCATTTAGCACCTTGCGTTAGGACAATTTACACATACAAATACACACAACAGTATGTGCGAGGGTACAATCGTGTTATGGGTTCGACTCCTTGTTTGAGTCCTTGCCACCATGACCCAGAAGGATCCCTAGGTAGTGGAAGATCCTCTGCCACAAAAAGGTCTTGGACCAATGAGTCTTGCACCACCGGCAGAACTTGAGGATCCTGAATCCGCCCTCTAACCTTCTTTCCTTTGTCTTTTGGTGCCACAACCTATCATACGTACATGACCACTCACATCAAGGTCCTTTACTATGAGAAACATGTCAATCATGCCTATAAATCAAATAAAATCTCGTGCATAAAATTCTAAAGTCTTTCCTTAAGGGACATAACTGGCAATGACGATAAATCCGTTAACGACTAATGGAACACTCTGAACTTACATAATAAGCCAGTCTACAGAACCTAAAAACTTAAGGTGTGATACCAACTGTAATGATCCGACTTCTCTAATCAAAAGGACATTACTCTATGCATGCATAATTTTGGAACATGGTTTTTGAATCAAAGCAAAAAGGGCATATTTTACTTAAAATGAACAAATTGAATCAAATGAATAAATCAAGGAGCATAAAACAATTTTCTCGGGGTCCCCCTTTAAAACATAAGTTCCAAATTTAAATAAAACATAATAATTTTGGCTATCAACTTTTAACAATTAAAGCCTAGAACATGGAAAAACATGAGAAAACATATGTAGAAGCGATGACTGGCACAGATTCTTTTTGTCATTCGCTTGTCTGTCTTTTCCTTTACCTGAAAAATGTAACATAGGAAAGAGTGAGTATAAAAGATACTCAGTAAGTGACCCACTACCGGGCCCACTAGGTAATTCAATCAATCAAAGACAAGCTTACAAAGTATACATAAATCTTAACATAATTAGTGTAGTTAGGGTGTCGGTTCGTAGGCGAACCAGTAGTAAACCATTTACCTTAAATTGTAAGCTCAAATATGTTCAAGCAAGCTTATCTCTTATTTGTCCAATATGATCTTAGATCAAGTTATATGAAAAACTAAATTTACAATTAATATTGAGACCTAAATCCAAACACCTAGTTAGCCAAAACTCAACCTAAAACACTTACCCAATATGTGGTTTAAAACTTCCAGCTCAAGAATCATAAGCCTTGGTACTTACCCAAAGTCCGCATCGCTCTTTAGTGTTGCTGGATAGCGACTAAAAACGCTTCCAAGATCCAAACCTATGCTTCAAACCTTATGGAAAAAGGGAAATTAACCCAAAAACTTAGTGGGTAGTCAAGATTAAACCAAGACACCTAAAGAAAACACCACAAATCACAACCTTCCAGCCACAACCAAGACACACAACAACGACGTTCACGACAAGGCAGCGGTTGGATGAAGGCGACGACGCGACGCCTGGTGTTGATTGGGCGAACGGAATGAGTGACGGCTTCACAAGTCAAGCAAATGCCTGAACAGCGCACTTGCTTAGCGGTTGACGGTGGTTGCAAACAGAGGCGGGGAGTTGGACTAGACGGTGGTCGGTGGCTGGCATAACGGCTAAGGCAACAACAAAACGAGAGAAGGAGATAGAGAGGGATGTAGCATGCGTGAAGAAGAATTGATTTTCTTTCTTTTCTTGTAGTTTTGCACACAAATCGAGGAAAGTGTATATATAACTCATTTCCCTAAACCCATACACATACACATACATATGCATATACATACATATATATATACTTCTTTCCCCTTTTTCCTTTTCCTCGTTCCCAATATAAACTTATTTAATCCCTTTCCCATCACATCACTAATCAAATCTTCCACCACCAACCAAAATAATTTAATTAACTCCAAAAAAAAAAAAAAATCTAACAACTTAAAATTCTAACTTTATCTTAAATTAACCAAATTTCTAAATCTCACTATATTCCAAATCTTCAAATTAAATTCAACTTCTAAATCTCCCAAAATAAATTCAATTTTCCACTAATTCAATTAAACACATATCTTTCATCAAGTTTATTTTAAATTGAATTATTCTTTCAACATAACTTAATTAAGGCTTTAAATTCAAATAATGATCCAAATAATTCAAGATAATTATTTTAAAATTACCTGAAAATTTGAGACGTGAGGTTGCTCAGGAGTGGGGTGGTTGGAAAGCTCCCAAGGAGGACCCACTAGATGCTTAATGTTGTTGTGCGGGTCTTGGCTAGATTTTTGCGCGATCATCTTGGACTACCAATTTTAGGAGGATATAAACATATCAGTCAGAATCGGGGTGTCAAGGTGAGAGGCAAAGCTATGGTGTGTGGCTTGATCGAGGTTAAAGGCATTGACATTAGCAAAATCCTCTAATAGTGGTCGAATCGGATTATTTTTGTGAGAAGCTCTTAGTTTTGTTGTGTTTGTAAATATTTGTAATATTTGTAAGATTCTTCCTTTCTCTCTCCTCTTTTGTATTTTTGTTGAGAGAAATCCCACCAATCACACATCCACACTCTACCATTTTCTCAAAAAAGTGCACTTGCAAAATTATTATTTATAAACAAAACCTTCTCCAGCGGTGGTGGTGGTAGGACATGAACATGTTGGAAGCAATTTTAAATAGTTATCATTTTCTTTCTGGTATATAAAATAAATTCGAGAGTACAAAATTAAATATTAAATTGATTTGAAATGTTTTCAAGTGATTTAAATATGATAAGAGTAATTTTATCTATTTTAAAATAGTAGTAAATCACCATAATTCTATATTTTTATAATATATGTTTGGAATTGATCTTTTAACTCTAAAGACCTAGTTGACCTCTCCGTATAGGTACAGTTGATTAGCGCTGAGATTAGTTGAGGTGTAAGGTTTAGAGAATGTTTGGTGCACTCTTATTTACCATGTTTAGAACAAGCATAATATAGGCTTATCTATACTCTATAGTGCTACATGCATCAATTTCAGATGTTTTTGTAATGTTTTGTTTGAATTGATTTGTGAGGTTCTCCTTCTATTTAAGCTATTACCTTTAAAAGTAAAAATGAGAAATTTTAATCTCCATCCCCCCCATATCTATAACTTTAAATAGTTGTGGGTCTGATTGAATGATCCATATCCCTATAGCCTTTTGTCTTTTCCAACCCAATTTGCAAGGGAAATAATATTTAACTCAGTAATGCCTATTCAAAACTCAAAAGTATCTCCATATACAAAGTATCTATTATAATTTATTCATTCCCTTTTATGCAGATAAGAAATCCCAATAGCATTCGAGACATTTAAAACAACATATCTTTATAATATAAAATTACAAAGGGCTCTCCACACTAACACAGATAATTAAGATTACGAAGAAAACAGAGATCTCATAACTTAACCGAAAAGAAAATCGACAAACGATTTCTCCAGAAATTACTACCAAATTTCTAATTTATTTTTCGTAATTACCAAATACCAGCACAACAACAAACAGCACCATAGAAGGAAGAAGAACACAAAACAAAAGGCAAATTAGGGCTTTTAGTGCTGATCAGACAAATTAGGCAGCGGGCTTAAAGGATGTAAGTTTCTTGAAATTCTCCCATGGCTTCTCCCAGACCAACGCCTGATATTTGCCAATCGACTCGCCTCTCTTCGCATCGATAACGAGTCGGTAGTTCATACCGGAAACGACCTGTTTTTCGCCGCTGACGACGTCCTTGAATTCGATTGTGACGCCTTTGGATTGCTTGTTGTACTCAGCCACCGCGAACTCTCCGATCTCTTGAATATGTGGATCCTTCACGTTGGCGATCTTCTCCCAGTCGCCGAGCAGACTGCCCTTCCGAGCGGCGGCGAGGAGCGGGAGGAGAAGGATGAGGAAGAGAGAAGCGGAGCGGAAATTCATTGTAACGGTTTGGGGAAGTGAAGGGAAATTGATTTGGGGCAATTGCTTAGGGGAGTTGTTTTAGGGTGGAATTTATAGGAGTGTTCTTAAAGGACGCGGAAACCGGACCACTTGAAAAGAATTTGGAAACCCTTTCTTCCTTTCCTACCCTCCATTTCTTCCAACCCTTCTCCACAACTCTCATTTTAGTTTCCTCCCATAAAACAAATATGTAATATTTCTTCTCTCAAAATTTTATATATATTTATAATTGAAATTTAAGTTTTCAATTTTAATCTCTATTTTTTACTTAGTATCCACTTACAATTGTTAATTGTTAAGGTTAAATGTTCATTAATTAATTTAAGAATATAAATAGTAATTTTTTTTTTTTTTTGTCTTTTTTTTCATCACTATTCAAATTGGTTTTAAAATTTCATTTTGTAATTGTTTTAAATTAATTAATAGACATTGAAGTGAATATTTGATGAAAAATTAAGATTAAATGTGTAATTTTGAAATTTAGGAACCAAATTGAAACAAAATTCAAATCTCAAGAAATTTTGACACTTATGAACTAAATAGAAAACAAATTCAAAATTTAAGAGCTTAATGTGCAACCATTTGAAACCTAAAGACCAAATCGAAACTATACCTAAAACCTAAGGACAAAATAATATCTTTCCCACCCAAATAAATATCATTTTAATTTTATTCTAACAATGGTCTTTCCATGTTTAACACATTTTAAAGTTGGTCTTAACTTTATTAATTTATTAATTTTGCTCAAAATATTAGCCCCATAAGTTTTCTGCACTTTTTGAAAAAAGAAATATATATATAGAGAGAGAGGGTTGTTCCGAAAAAATTAGGTAAAAGGGTTTTTTTTTTTTTTTTTTTGTCGTTACTAAAATGTTGACCGGTTCAACTATTTTGGGCTCATTTGATAACGTTTTTATTTTCTGTTTCTTGTTTCTATTTTTCATTTTTTAAGAAATGAACTTATTTGATAACTGTTTATGTTTCTTGTTTCTAAATTTTAAGAAACATTTCTAAAAAATGGGCCAAAATTGAGAAATAACAAAAAGTAGTTTCTCATATCTCTGTTTCTATTTTTATTTTACTGTTCCACCAAGTAACCATTCTTAGCTTTTGGTGGATTGGTATAACTATAGTGACTAACTTTCTTCTGCCATTCATGAGTTTACTTTTGTTGAACATTTTCTATTTTCTATTTTTTTTTTAAATACATGTGTTTATATATTATTTTAATTCTAATATTTTTAGTATATCTGAAACTAAGTAGAATTTTACAATATATAAATTTTGTTGACTAGGACATTCATTTAGGTTAACTTTAATATTTTACCACCACGACATTTACATAATTATATAATTAAATTGGATTTGACTCAACATCATTTTAGACAAATGGCTCAAGTTAGAGATGACAGTGTCGATCAAATTTGGGCAACATATGAAAGATATGATATAACTTTGTTATTATATTTAGTTGTTATCGAGACTTCCTTCTATTAGATGATATAAACATCGGTAATATCTTTTTCAATTTTTAATGTATGACATTTCCTTTTTTTTATATTATATTGTTAAAAAAAAAACACACAAGGAAAAAAATGAAAAAAGAAATAGTTATCAAACAAATTTCTGTTGCTGTTTCTATTTCATTTTTTCAAGAAACAGAAAACAAAAATAGTTATCAAACGTAGTCTTGTTTTTTATTCTAAAAAAAATAAATAACAAACAAGAAACAAATAATTAGAAATAGAAAATAGGAAATGGGAATATGATCGAACGAGTACTTCGTTTATAATATATTCTCACCCACCTTTTTCACTTTAGATCAAACAAATTTCAACTTCAATTATTTATTTATTTATTTATTTTATTTTTTATTTTATACCACTCCAACCATTTCCTCTTCTCCTCCCTCATTCAAAACTCAAACGTTTTCTGCTTAAATCCATCACACTTCCTCAACAAATTTGGTACAAAAATTTTCTTTTATGTAAGTTATAATTTTATTTTTCTTTTATGTAAGTTGTAATATTTTTTATTTCATTATCAGTTAACATTATTTTATACTGTTTTTTGTTACTCATGTTTACAGTGATGATTATTGGAGATAAAAGTTCACAATCTGTCGAAGGTTATGTGTTTAAATTATTTATTTTTGTTTGAAAAGAGATTTTTATTGTTTGCATTGTGATAATATTTTTATACATATACTAAAGTACGGAAAAATCGAATGTTCTAAATTTTGAGTGGGAAAAAACTACGGATTCAAAAAATTATATTAAAATAACTAGTTCAAAACATTAAAAAAGAATGATCAATTGTAAATGTAATTTTAAATGTTAGATATAAATAAAATTGGATGGAAAAGAAAATGGCAAAATGCACTTTTGGCGCTAGAGGTTTGAAGTTGATGTTTATTTAGTCCTTAAAATTTTAAAATGAACATTTTAGTACCCAAGGTTTGAGAAATGATTCTAAATAGTTCCTAAAGCTACTTGAACGACTAGTTAAGTAACAATAAAGTGATGTGGATGTTAAATGATGAGTCAGCTAGTTGATTTGGAAAATTTTATTAATTTAATAATATTTTATTTGATGACTTGGGGGTTCTTCTTCTTTACCTCACCTCCATTTTCTTCAACCTTCTCTCCAGTGAACATCCGACAGTTGGCTTTGATTTATATTGAGAAACAGAACTAGAAGAAAAGCTATGATTTATTATGAGAAAAAAAACCAAAATAAACATAAAATTTATGTGGAATTTGGTAAAAGAAAAGGCTCATGGATCCTTCCACTTCTGTCTTCGTATTCGTATTGAACATAATGATACCCTTCCCCACATCCGCTAGCAAGTACAAGACAGTCACCTTAAGGCCACTGAAATAGAAAGTGAGATTCACATAAGAAGAGCCTTGAGCAAAAACTCGACTGCCCTCTCAGAGCTCACGAATCCAAGTCATCTTCCTCGGCAGTCGACCAAAACGCCAAGGTAATTGTAATTTAAGAGAGAAGAAGTTGTTATTACGAATCCACCGTCCTGCTTTTGCATTCATGTTTAGATTTAAACAAAAAGTTGGCTGGAGAAGAGAGAACCCATCGCACACTATGAAAATTAGTACTTAACAACAACTCACGGGCGCCCATGACTATGAACAATGAAGAACAGAGTCTGGAGAAGAGGAGAAGACAGTGCATAACGAACCTGAGATCCAAGGCTAGCTCCTTCTTCTTCGTTATTTTTCACTGGGCAGTGAGATATGCAACACGCAAATTACCGGAGGTTCACTGGAGAAGCTCGAAGAAGATTGGAGATGAAGGAAAGAATTATAGGGAGCTCAGGTAATTAAAAGAAAATAATATTAGATTAATAAAATTTTCCAAATCACTAGCTGATTTATCATTCAACACGCACCTCATTTTATAATTATTATTTAATTTTGCGTCCAATTCAACTATACTTCAAAATTTATTTAGTGTAAGTAGATTGAAATTTAATATTTGATAATATCGAGACTAGAAAAATGAAGAACACTTTTTGGTTATTAAATTTTTTTAAAAATAAACTTTTAAAATGACCTATTTAGTTTTTAAATTTTTAGAGAAATTATTATAAATAAAAAAATATCAAACTATTTACGAATATAGAAAAATTTCATTGTCTATTAGCAATAGAGGATATATATTTTTTTTTTTTTACATTTATAAATTGTTTAGCTCATTTTCTTATATTTAAAAATAGTTCAAATTTTTAATTAATTATTTGGATTTCTATTTTTTTCGTTTTGAAATATTTGGTTTAAGCAAAAGACTTTTAAAATATAACTATCCCTTGAATACTTGTTTTAATATTCAAATATATATCTACATTGGCACTACCGAAATAAAATGAGGATGAAAAATTTAAACAAACAACTTTTTAAAACTGGTCTAAAATACATATTTTAAAAGTTGGAGAGGCCAATATAAATAAGTATGAAAAAGTTAACGTACTCAAATAGGCACATATTTTAAAAACTAAAATGAAATAAAAAGTTAAGAAATTAGATTTAAATCTCAAAAATTAATCTATGATGGAGAAGAATATAGTATCAAATTGAACATAACTCTACTAGCATAAATTGTGTGTCAAGTAGATGTTCAAATTAGCCCCATTTCCAATTATTGTTGCATTTTAAGAAATGAGAAGAATAGTAAAGAAGGGATATACCGCGCGGTATAGTACTCACATACTATACCCATTCAAATAATTCGTAGTAAGGCCACCCTAGAGAAAACTTAATAAATCAATGGTAATCTAAAAAGTGGACCCCATTTAATTACCATTACTATTGGGGTTACCATTATTGTTATTGTTACAACATGAGAACCGTACAATTTATCACATTTACTGTTACCATTATCGTTTGACCTTAAATGATAATGGTATCAGTAACGGTAACAGTAAAATGTGGCAGATTCATAATTCTAAGTAAACACAATCAAAAGCAATCCAATTATATTTGTGATTGTGGCTTATTACGATTGATCTATCAATAGAATCCTATTATGATTGCACTAATTTTCATTTAAGATTGGTACTATTTATATTAAATAAATAAATAAATAAAATAAGACACATCATGAAATGGTGTGTCATGGACTATTTCAAATAATAATGTTATTTAAAAAAAAAATTTCGAAAAATAGGGTGGTTTACAAACTAATGACAAAAATAGGGTGGTTTGGAAAATAATTTGGAAATTGGGGTAGTGAAATTGTGTACCCGGTACACGATTTCAGTCAAAGTCTGACGTGGTGGTAGTAAGTCGTGGCACTCATCTTCCTATAATCGCGGGGAACGAGCAGTTACTTCGGATAGTATTTATGGTTCGAGTTTTGATCAAAAAGACTTCTTACCCCCGTTCTTTTCGCATGATACGTCCAAAATCGTCCGGTTTTTTTCACATGATAAATAAGTTAATTAGTTAATTACCCACTTAAATGAAAATTTGCTTTGTACTTGTGTTCATCAATTATTGTATTAGTTTCATTGATTCTTAATTATTGAACATGTAATGGAAAATCATTAATTCATTTAGTTAAAGATAAAAAGTTAATACAAATCAAGAAATCTAATATACAAATCAAGTGCCACATGGTGGTCTTCTTTGCGCACGTTGTCCACGACGAGGCACAGGCACTTCAATTTGTTGTTGCTGGTGTATTACATCGTCGATATCCTGTTGGGTGACGCTAGATGGAAATTCATCATGTGCATAATATTCCTGTTGATGGCCAGAACCGGATGCAATGTCTGGTTGTAATATGTGAGGTTCCGGGTCATCAGGTTGCTCTGGAACACCTTCGTCACGTTGTCTCTGTCGTCTACGACGAATACGTTTTCGATCAGTGTCAGCAACATTGAGCCTCCTTGTATGTTGAATGATTTCTTCAACATTTACCATGTTTTGCTCACACATTGAACTCAACTCTGGTAAATTGTGTTCTAAGGAGTAACTGTGCACATCGTGGACAAAATTATTCTGCACGATAAAAAAAAAATATATATATAAGTATAAAATAATATTCTTAGCATGTAATTGAAAAACACTACATAATAAGATGCTTACCATGCAGTAATAGTAGGCACCGTCAGGTGTGATAAATCTTCTTGTGATAGAGTCGTACCAGGACAAATAATCATTAGACACATCCGACTCGTTTATTATTTCTCCTTGTGCACAGCGGCCATGACGTGCACGCCAAAATGATATATACTCTGCATGAATTTGACGCCAGTTTTGGTCGTGTTTACCTCTTAAATCGATTTGATGTAGTTGAGGGAGTGTATTACACAATGTCGATACTGTTTGCTGCATACCAAATTGTCTCAACACTCGATCTGGTTGATGCCACTCTACGATATGAAAGCATATAAGTGGGCTGACCGTCAACCAAATGTCCTCTCTATCATGACAGTAATCAGGCAACAACGACATTACATGTGGTGTATATGGCGTCCAATTGATCTGAAACCATGTACAAGAATAATTAGAACCTAAAAACATATGTAATATTCAGTTATATGCAACATATTTATTATTACCTGATTTTGCATCAAACGGTCAAATATTGAGCGATATACCAACAACATGTTGCTGATTGTTCAGATGCAGCTAATACACCGCTCCATCTATGACATAGATATAAAACAATTAAATACTTTCCTAATTGTATTGACAAAGAAATTAATATATACAAAAAATAATACTTGGCACTGAGTGGACGTCCTATAAAATTTTCTGGAGGTTGTAATTGGACTTGTGGTGCAACAATGCTAAATCGATCATAGGCCCATACTTGAAATAGTATCAATGGGCCTGCTATATCCAAAGCTTGTGCATGACTGGCTCGACATAATTCTCTGTACAGCCATGCAAGACAAGCACCACCCCATGAATAATTACCAGCTTGCTCAAAACTGGCCAGTAGTGGGAGGAACATTAAATGCACCAGCGTGTTCGACTTGTCTGCAAACAGAAAGCCTCCAATCAGCTGCATGATATATGCTCGTGCATATCTCTGTATACTGACGTCATTGGCATCAGGAGACAACTCTATGAACTGTGAGGCTAACCACGGGAGACTCAACCTTGAGCCTTTTAAGTCATGTGGTCGAACACCTAAGAAATCTTCACAAATTTGTTTCCAATCATGTTGCAAAGAACCAGTAACAGGTTCTCTCCGTCCACTAGTAAACCAAATTGTATTGCAACGTCCTACAGCGTAATGGTGCATTCCCCACCAGGCATATGGAATGTGTGGGTCTTCGGTCTCCAGCGCTCCACTAAAGCAGTAATGAGGTGCCAGTCCAACTATATGAATCCAATTTGTGCAACCCCAATAAACCCAGCCTGTTGTAGATAAGGCACTATACGTTCATCGAACGGTATTGTATGCTGAGAAACTGTCTCTCTTCTTCGACAACATAGCACCACGGTGGATGCATTATCCCATATTGTCTGTGATCGGTGCGTGTTTTGAAGATAAAATTAGGGTTATCCCACATTATCCGATAAAATGTTAACCTAACAATCGATGTGATCGGTAACATTCTAGCTCCTTTAAATACCCCATTCAAACATTCAGCTGCATTGGTTGTCATCCACCCAAAGCGATACCCATTATCATGTGATTGCGTCCATTTATTCAAATCGATATCAGAAAAATATTCAAGACATTCAGGGTTCAATTTCTTTAACTCTTTCATGTTTCGAATGAACTTACGTCTTTGGTGTTGATTTCCAGCCCTAAACACCAAATCTTTAAGTTGCTTTGATTTGTATTTGGAATTAAAATTACTCGCAACATGACGTAAACAATAACGATGATATGCTTTAGGTTCAGCCCAACCAATTTCCTCATTGTTAATTGTTGCAATGATCCCTCTGTGTCTATCCGAAATTAAGCAAATCCCTTCTCGGTCAGTAACATACTCGCGCAATGCCCACAAAAACCATGACCAACTAGATTTATTTTCCCCTTCAACAATAGCAAATGCAAGAGGAAATATATGCCCATTCGAGTCAATCGACAAAGCAGTGAGCAATTTCCCTTTATACTTGCTGTAAAGATGGGTTCCATCTATTTGAATTAAAGGCCTACAGTACTTAAATCCTTCAATTGCAGGACCGAATGCCCAAAAAACACGACCAAATATAGTTTTACCAGGCACATCAGAAGGGAGAAAATGCCAATCTACTCGTGCACCAGGATTGTAGTGCACAGCAGCACTCAACCAGTACGGAAGTTCTGAATACGATTTCTCCCAATCGCCGAAGACTGCAACCAAAGCTTTTTTCTTAGCTTCCCACACACGTCTGTATTTGACATTATATCCGTACTGTTTTTTAAGTGCTTCTTGTAGTACCGCCACAGGCACACTAGGATCAACTCTAACTAAATTTTGAATTTCATTGCTCATGAAATTAGAATCAAGTTGTGAATTATCTTGTGCCACTTCTGTGTATAAACAAGTATGGTTCTCTCCAAGTTTAGTAATTTCAAACATCCCATGGATTTTGCGTCGACAAGCACGCAACCTCCACCTACAATCTTCATCCCATTGCTTGCATCGCACATACTAAATATCCTGGTTCGATTCTACCACAGATATTTGGTAGTGTTCAGTCACACAATATTTTTTTACTGCCATTTGTAGGTCTTCTTTCGTATCAAATACCATTCCTTTTTGTATTATACTAGAGTTATCTAGACTTTTTCCCCTTTCCTCCAAGGTTGATCCTTGTTCACAGACTGAATCAGTAATTTCCCATTCTATCTGTGTAAATATCTCCGACTGAACCAACTCATTTTCATTTTCTATATTTCCTTCTTCTCCAAACAATTCATCAATTTCTACATCAATGTCACTATCCGCACAATTTCCAGCTTCAATAATAACTAAATCTTCTGGACGAAACGACATATTTAAATTCGTTTACAACTGTAAAGGTTAAAAAGAAAAATTAGTTCAAATCTACCCAAAATTATAAACTCGTGGACCCGGTCCACGAGTTTACTACCCAATATAACTAATTTCCCACCACATTATTTACCAATAATTTTTCCTACAACAATAAACGCCGAATAACATTCAACACTCAAACCTAAATTTTTTAAATTTATTCATGCATGCAAAACGTCTACATATACAAATTTATTCATTAATGCAAAACAAAACGTACATAACTATTGCATATTTATAAGATAATTAGAAAGGAAAATGTATATGCATACGTATATGGCGGTGGCAGTAGGGCGGCGGCGGCAGCAGCGGTAGCACTAGCAGCGGCGGCGGCTAAACAACGGCAGTGGCGGCGGCGGCGGCTAAACGAAAAGGGAATGATTTGAGAAGAAGAAGAGAAATGACAGCGACAATGACAAACGAGAAGTGAAATAAGAGAAAGGAGAGAAATGAGTAAGGAAATGAAGAGTGAACGGAGAGATATGAGGAGAAATGAAGACTGAAAATAGAGAAGTGAAGAAGAAGAAGTGAAGAAGAAGAAGTGAAGAACCAGCCGAAGAAGTGAGGAAGAAGAGGCTGGCATCGGGTTTAAAGGGGGGAAACTCGTGGACGGGGTCCACGATTACCGAAATCGTGGACCTCGTCCACGAGTTCGGTCAACATGCAGGCATGCAGGCTGACGGTTTCCATTGTCGTGTGTCAGCCTGCATGTAGTGGACGCAGGGAAATCGTGGACTGGGTCCACGATTTCACCACCCTACTTTTGGTATTTATTTCCCCCCCACCCTATTTTTGGAATTATTTTTTAAAAAAACATTATTTTAAAAAAAAATTCGTGTGTCATATTATTTCATGGATTTGAAGTACAACAAATGAGTATAGTTTTGGTATTATTTCACAGATTTGAAGTACAACAATATGAGTATAGTTTTGGTATACTCATTTTCTTAAGGTTGAATGTCTATCACTTATTTTTTTTTTTTTTTTTTTTTTTTTTTTTTTTTTTTTTTTTTTAATTTTTACTATAATGAGAATAGGAGATTTAGACACAAGTCACTTGGTTGTTAACACACTACAAACCAGTTGAGTTGTGCTTGCTTTGATGTCTAAATATCATACTATTATATATAAAAACTGATTGTGCAATATAATATACATATAGGGGTTGTTCAGGCCCCCCAACTTCAAGTGGGTGGATTGAGTTATGTTTTAGGCTCCAATTATAATAGTTGATATTTTCAACTATTATAACCTACAATTAACTATAGTATTACTATTTCAAATCCTTCTTTGTTATCATGTTTACTATTTCTCACTCATCCTTATGTTCTTTTTTTGTTATAATGTTTACTATTTTCTACCTATATTAAAATAGTCTACATCCCAAAACACAAATTATTATAATCTAAACTAAAATAGTCCGCACTCCAAACACCAACTATTATAACTTACAAACTATAACAACTAAGTTATCACATGAAAACACACCCTTAATGTTTTAACCAATCTCAAATTGACACTCAATATACATATATGTTTTTTGAATTAGTTAAAAAAAATTACGATTTGGAGGTGAAAGTATAATGTTGATATGATTGAGAAGAAATGAACGTAGTACAAAATATATTGTATATTAATATTTTTGAGTGGCAATGGATCACAATGGAGGGAAGCGTAGTGGAGTAAAGTTGGTGAGTGGTAGGGCCAAACATAAGGCAAAATAAGTCGAAATTGGTGGATCCACCACAAACGGGCTGAGTGAGGCCCACAGTTTTAGGTAAATTGGTTCGTGCATGTGCATATGCATATGCTGGCAGAATCTTCATCTTCTTTTACTTCATTCATCATTCAAACCCAAACTAAAATAATTGACACATATTTCATTTATTGTAATCGGTTTCCTTTTGTAATGATAGAGTTTTCAACTTTCTTTTTTAGTACAAGAACTATGGAGATGGAAAATCGAACTTTCAACTTCGAGAGAGGAAGATCATGTTAATTACCATTAAGTTAAGTTCACTTAAACATTAAGTTAAAAAAAAAAAAAAAAAAACTCACATTCACATGAATTTTCAACCTTAAGAAGTGATTATTGTTATAAATAAATTTGAACTCAGGAAAAAATATGTTAAATTTTTTTTCACTTTGACTCAAGTTGAATAAAAACAAGATTTAGGATTGAAAGAGCAAGCCCAAAGCTCAAAGTAACCTTGACTAATGAGGCATGGTCAAAAGTGCCAAGGATGAAGTCAAGAAGAACCTTCTTGGCCCAAAAATACGTTAATGTTAGTAGAGCGATCGGATCAAGATGAAAAGCGTTGTGTCGTGGAGAACATTGCCTTGAAAGCAAATTCGACACGATCGTAGTACGAATCGTTCTTGCTGGTTGCTCCCTAAGGTTAACATAATACGATGGTCAGAATGAAAAATCGAAAGAGCAAGATTTGGTTACAACCTTTGGTTTTTAAGAAGAAGAAGAAAAACCAACGGAAAACGGCTACAAACGGCTACATATTTTCAATACCAAAACTATAACCCTAAACATTTTATTTTCAAATAATTAAAGCACCCATAATTACTCGAGCCCCGCCTGCTTGCTCGGACGGACAGCGACGATAGCACGTGTGTGGGGAAAGACCCTTTACTCCCACACTCTCCACTTTTACAAGTCCCTAGAAGTGCTCTTATATATATACCCTTTCACCACTCCTTAGTTCTCCAATGTAGGACAAATGGAAGAGTGAAACTCCCAATGTGTTCTTTTGGACCCTGGGCCTAATGTGATGTGGGTCATTCCCAACAATTAATACACTCAGGAGTCTAAATTTAAAGAGAAAGAAGATAAACCATAGGCCATCTTTTATATATATATATAAAAGTATAATTTCACAATGGGCAAGTGTTCGTAAAATTTTTGTTCGTTTGAATTTCTATTCTAATTAAATTGAGTTTCTTAGCTCGTTGCACAAAAATAGATTTATCATTTCCATACAAGGATGCGTTGAGAATTACTCAGGTGTGATCATTATTAAGCAAGTTTTCCTATAAAAACCCAAGTATAAGCATTTATAGGTTTTCTGGTGAGTTTAGGGTCGAACGCAGGGATTTGTAATAACTAGGCGTTGAGAATAATTGCATGACTATGCGGTGACTGTACAAGTAAATATGTGCATTTATTGATTGTGTGTAACTATACATAAAGAATGAAAAGAATTTCCTACTACTAATAATGAGGTGGACGCGGCGTTGGGTAGTCATATGTAAAACAATGCGTCAGATAGCATGCGTTGAGAATGAATGGAACCATGCGATAGAAGTAGAGTTGAACGCAAGAGCTAGTTGTTACCTAAACTTTCTAAGTACAATTACATACCTACAAACTGCGTGTGTGAATCCATCTCTCGATGTTTTGACGCCACATTTATCTTATCTCTAAGACGCATGTTAAGTTTGTGTTGGATCTGCAACTCATCTAGTCTTAATTAATGCTAAAGATTAACTATCCACTCTCTCAAGCTCGACAATCATGCTGACTACATTTGTTTGTCAGACAAAGTTATGCAAGCTAAAAATATGCATTAATCAAGATGTAACATACTCAGAATTGCTCAAGAAAAACTAGCTTTTAACATTTAACTCATTTAGCATTTAAACAACATGGTGTAAAGTATTTAATACAGAAATGGATGGAAGATGATAGTCAATCAAACTTATATTAAGAAAATAAATTGTTCTCTCGAATGTCATTAACAAAATATAAGTAAGAAGGAGAGAAATGGAAATAAAACAGAAATAAAGGACGTCAAGCCGCCACTGGCAACGTCTTGCTTCATGGAGCCCTGAGATGGTTGCTATCTGATACATATATTCCATAGGGTGGAGATTCTCACTCACTGGGAGACGACTCTGAAGGTGCTCAGAATCCTTCTCTCGGAAGAGCTCGAAATGGAGGCTGGTTATGGTGAAGGAGAAATAGTGCAGAGCTTTCGCCTCTTGAACTGGTCTCCCTTCTTTCAATGGAGAAGCTTTGGGCTATTTATAGGCGTCGAAAAGTTGAAACTCATGATGACCTGACACCTTTATATTAAATTCCATGCCCTGCTGCGCAGACTTTTCACATCGTCAGCTCATTTGTTCTGCCATATTCTGATAGCGTGTTATCATTTTGCATATTGACATGACAGCTTTTGGCCATGCGTCTGTATCTACTTTTTCTCGACGCATGGTCTCGACGCATGGGTTTCCACTTGTTCTCGCAGCAGCTTCGTCTCTTCGTACTTCACGCTTCTTTTCTTCTTAACCCTGCGTTAGGAACAGAAAAGCTCATCGTTTTTCAGGTATTTTCTTTTGTAAGTAGTGCCGACGCATGGTGATACATTTTTCATCATTCAACTACCAAAATCATGCGTTTAGCTCCAAAGTTACTCTAATTAAATCAAATAGTGACTATAATAACTTGTATTTCTACAAATTTTCAGCAAGTGAACTATATTCCTGAAAACTTTGTTAACATCGACTTAAAGCTTCTAACTAATTTAGGTTGCCCAGCTCGACAAGCATCAACATCTACCTATCTCTCACGATGAGAGTGTTATTAAAATATGTTTGCAAGTAATTTCATCAAAATTGATTTTTTCATAATCATTTAGGCCTCATTTGGTAATGATTTTATTTCTAGTTTATAGAAAATTTATCTTTTATTCTACATTGATTAATTGATTTTTTTTAGTACAATAGAGGGTATAGGTTTGAACAACATACCTGGTGGTCGCTAACATGCTCGTGTGTCAGTTGAGATATGCGCACTTTGGCATTTGTTGATTATGCTGCTACATTTTTTTATTGATTATTTTGAAAGTTCGGAGATATTGGGAAAGTTGTTGAGACCTTTGAGAAATGAAAGGTAGAGGAATTGTTCCAAACATTGTAGCTTGCAATGCATCCTTTGTGCCCCTCCTACCATGAAATTTTGGATCCGCCATCATTTGGTTACTTTAGTGACTAACAAATTATTCATAACATATATATCATAATAACATGATAACAAGTACTTTACATCACACAATTTGCAAAACATTAATATTGCAAATAATTTTATTAAGAAAATAGGAAAACTTTATACATTCCAAATTGTGTAAGCCAAATTACAAAGATAAAAGCATACTTTAAATAATTCTTATGATATACAATAATACATTAGATTAAACAAATACATAATTTAATTTGTTAAACTTGATGAAATTTAAACCATAATACAAATGAACACAATTCAAGCATGCATAAGGATTAAAATATCAAACTTAGTATGATAAATATGAATTCAAAAATAAATAATAATATAAATTAGAAACTCATGATAACTCAAAATTGCATACGTAATTCATTTTTGTGAACCGAAAGGCATCGATTATCCTTTTTAAAGAAAAGATAATAATAGTTAGATGTCAGATTTCAATGGCCAAGAATCAACATGTTGCGAAATCGACAATTAAGGAATATAGAAAACGTAAAAGAATAGAGAATTGACACACAAATTTACATGGTTCACTAACAGTGTGTTAACTACGTCAACAAGGCAGAGGAGAACAATTTTATTAGAGATGTTACAAATTACAAAACCAAATGGCGCCTTAGGTTTAGAGAGTTTATATAGCGTACTTTTCTAAACCCTAAAGTCATAATCGTAAATAACATAAATAATTAAATAATGCCAAATACGAATTTAACTTAGGTTTCGGTCAATAAGACCTCGTATTAGGTTGTTCGAAAAGCCAAATAATAGATTCAAGGCATTCCAACACAACAATCACTAATATGAATATAGGTTAGTTATTTCTTTTGGTTTTCCTATAATGTATTGATTCTAGAAAATTGATATTTCTAACCCAAAAATGTTTTGGGGTGGACAAATCTAACCTATTTTTAAAAAACTTCTTTTTCTAACATTTTTTTTCTTTTTTTTAGATTTTTAGTGGAGAGCCCCACAATGTGAAAAACCTCTTTTGTCCCTCATTAAGTTCTCAATGATATGACTTCCCATTATGAGTCCCAACGTTTGCTTCATCTTCCACTTCGCGTAGAAATTACCAGGAAAGGGGGAAACTGAAAATAGCTCCCAACGGTTCGATTTCTTCCTGAAATCCTCCTCCTCCTTCCTCTTAAAAATCACTTTCCTTCCTCTTTCACTAAATCATCCTTTCTCCTCCATTCGTCTCTGAAAAATCCTTCATTGGTTAGATTATACGCAAGTACCTTGAATTTTGACAAAGGCACTTTGTTTATATTCCATTTGTAGGTTTTTTTGAATGTTTTATTAGCATTGAAATATTATATTGGAGGGGGGTTTTTGTGTGGTTTCTATTAGGAGTATAAAAAACCACAAACGACTTTAACTATTTTGAATCTGGGGTTCTGTCGAATTCACCCTGAAATACAACAATTTCTGTTAAGTAATGGACTTCAATTGAACAAATTTGTGTTTTGAAAAACTTGGGTTAACTTAGGGGTTCAAAATTAAAAGAAGAAATGGGGTTTAACTTATTAGGAAGATGTGGGGATTCTGTCATTTTTCTCGTAAAGTTGGTCACTAGAACTTTACGGAAAAAGAGACAAAACACTCAAAGTTGGTCATCAAAACTTGGTGAAAGGAAGCTTGTCGGACCAGAGATTGTTTGGGTTACGACAGGAAAGGTAGACGGTCAGAGATCGACATAAAAGCTACACTGATAACAGAAAAAGAGATCTCGAGTTTGAGGTTGGTGACAAGTATTCTTAAAGTTGTCGCCATGGAAAGGAGTTCTAAGGTTTGGTACGAAAGGGAAGAGAGGATATTTGTTATATGTGTGAACGGTTTGGACATCATTGCAAGGATTGTCCACGGAACAACGGAGGTCCATATGACTAAGCAGAAGAAAAGAAAAAGAAAAGAGCGAAGAAGGTGGCTGTAAATATTTGTATGTTGTTGTACATGCAATGTTTATAAATAAAGAAGCATTTTCCACTTTCAAAACATTGATGTTAAGTTATACTATCTAAATTTCGAGGATGGAATTTTTCTAAGGTGAGTGGAATTGTAACACCCTATTTTTGGAGCTAAGTGCTTAAGGGCTTATAAGAAAAAGAAGTAAGATAAGAAAGGTGAAATTTGGATTACAAAGGCTGTAAAGTTGGAAAATTTGAGAAAAGAAATTTGAGTCTGTGGAGTTAGCCAGTTTTGGATTAAGTAATTCTGAAATTATTCTAAAGTAAAACAACTAGACTGTTAAGTTTGGAAGCATGATCTGAGGAAAAGAAATCTCACCAGAGGGCTGGAGAGAGTGGAGTTGGACACACACTTGATAAGGAAGAGACCATGTTGGACACATGGTCAAGCTAAGGAAACGCATAATAACCCTTGTGGGGAAGAAAATGGTTGAGTGATGAAGTATTGAAACGAAAATCGAGAACTCGAGGGAAGAGGTGAACGCATAGGCCCACACTTAGCTTTGGAAGTTAACAAGTTATAAAGATTAGTTTTGGAAGATGACAAGCTAAAGAAGGTAAGTAAAGAGGGGTCGAGAGCCTTAAGGCATGAGTAGCATGCGTTGAAAAGATTTACTATGCGTTGGAGAAGCCTGTGCAAATACTTGATCGAAAAGAGCAAGTGTTAAGATCAAAAACTATACCACTTGTTAAAGTTGTAAGAAGAAATCACCAAGTGGAAGAGGCAACATGGGAAAGTGAAGACCAAGTGAAGATCAAATATCCTCATCTTTTCTAGGAATGATCTTACTTGAATTTCGAGGACGAAATTCTCAAAAAGGGGGTAATGAATTGTAAGCCCTAACTTGTAAGACATGCTTAGCCTTGGGAGAAGGCAAGCTAGGAAGAAGTCATGTGTTATGCGTTGTAAAGAGGAATGGTGGTCGAGATTGAAGGAGCAAAAACTGTTAAGTGTTGGCCATGGCTATGCGTTGGTAAGGTTGAAGAGTTGTTATATTTTGATAGGGCTACTATGCATTAAAGGTTGTTGTCATGCGTTGGAGGCAGTTGTGTGTGGATTGCTGCTGTAGGCGTGGAGGTAGCATGTGTTGAGGGTTGTTATACGTTGATGAGCTGAAGCCATGCGTTGGTGAGGCTGTGTGAAGAATTATGCATTGGACGATGCTAGCATAGCTAGCGTTGGAAGTAGCATTGTGTGGGTATGCGTCCAAGGTTGTGATGCATTTGAGCTTATTAAGCACTTGAGCCAGCAACCGAGTATGTTAAAGGAGGTTGCGTTATTTTGATAAATGGAAACTAAATTAATTAAAGAAAGGGAGAAAGTGGAGGTTAAGTCGGCGACCTATATAAAGGAGTGAGCTGAGTGTCTAATCATTTTAAATACATTCCAGAGCTCGAGTCGATTCCATTTTGCAAACTAGCAACGTGGGAAGGTAGAAGAAGGTGTTCATATCGAATTCAAGTAGAGTTCTGTTGGTTTTGGTGGTGTAACTGAAGCTGGAACAGAAAGTTTGACTACAGTCGTGAAATCCGAGCATGGTCTAGTGTTTGGAGAAGAGCGAGCTGAGGAAGTCGAAGATAGGGTTGAAATTTTAAGGTTAGTTAACTCAATTTCTAACCATTTCTATGAAAAATGTTTGAGCTAAATTTGAAGGGAAATATGTAAAATTGTAGGTGGAAGTAACTGTTACTAATTTGCTAGGCGATTGGGAGCAGCTTGATGTTATTTGAAAATATCTCTCAAACGGTGAAAATTTATGCTTTGAAATTTTGAGATAAGTTAGAGAACCTATTTCTTTACAAGTTTGTAGAAGGAAAAAAGTTCTGAATTTGGCTGGAAATACGATTTTTATCAGGTAGAAGTGGGAATAAGAGGAAAAGAAGAAATTGTGGCTGTTGAGTGTTGCTGGAACATAGTGTCGCTGAGAAGTTGGAGAGTGAGTAGCGAGACGAGTGTTGCTGGTAACATAGAGAGCTATGCGTCTCGCAAATCTCGCTGAGTGTCGCTAGGAATCGCTACTCAAGGTGAATCTCGCTAGTCTCGCTCACTATGGTCTCGCTAGTACTGCATATTTGTAGCCCAATCTCGCTAGTAGTCTCGCTAGTTATCTATAATCTCGCTCATTATGAGTTGTTTTGGGAGAAGTGAGTCTCGATGATGAAGCATGTTTGGAGTCTGATTATGCAAACTTAATGATTATGGAAAGGAATTCTAGGGAAGTCTAACATGAGAAATATGGATTTACAGGCCAAGAAGAGCTAGGAAAGGTGTACAATCCGCTCAAGGCCTAGGACAAGTCGTGAGTGACTCTCTATCTAAAAGTGTTTAGTTCTAACATAGTTTCTTGATAATATTTGTTGATAAATGCTTACATGATCGAATTCTATGAACCTTAAGTGTGTTCCATGTGTGGTATAATGAGTTGTTTCGATATATATTTATATATACAGACTGAGCAAAAGTATGTGAATAATAAGGATAAGATGGATGGAAGCATGTGAACTTATGATTATTATTGCGATGTGGGAGTGGACTCAAGTATATGAATATGTACGTGTTATATGGTGGTAAGGCTTAACAAAAGTATGAAATTTATAATTATGCGAATAAATGGAAGCATATGAGCTTATATTTAGTGTTGTGATGTATGAAAGGTCACAAGAGTATGATTAAGTATGTGATATATGATGGTAAGACTAAAGGAAGCGTATGAGCATATGAAATGTGATTTATGACGATGAGACTAAAGGTAGCATATGGGTTTATGAAAAGTATTGTGATGTATGAGACGTTACTAGAGTATGAATGAGAATATGAATTATGATGTAAGAATAATGAAAGCGTGTGAGCATATGAAAAGTGTTGTGATGTATGAGATATTACAAACTTATGATTTTACGTTATATTGTATTCTTATTTGAATGGCTCCCAATGCCGAGGTATGAAGAGAAGGCATGTGGGATATTTGTGTATGTAATTAGCTTCATGCTAATATTGTTCTGTTTATCATGAAATAATTTATAAAGAACTATTTATGCAAAGCATATTTGCTTTATAATGTTTTCTAGGAGACCCAATGCTGAGGGACGATGTGAAAGCTCACGTTTTCCTTGTTTTTATGTTTTTCGAGGTAGCGAGCGAGTTCGGGATGCTTAGCCTACAAAAGATACTTGTCTGTGCTTGTTTCAGAATCTAGAATTTGGATAATTGTAAATTCTAAACCTATTCAAATGTTGTACATGTTGTAAGGGTTGAGAGAGTCATGTATAGTTATTGTTGAAAATATTAAACCTTTTGGGTGTTAGGATAGTTATGACAACTTAACCCTGGTGTGGTTTTGTTAATAGATTGTTGAATATTTGTTTATCAGGTTAAATTCTAAGATATTAAGGTTTGTTTGATGAATGCTTTAGAGGTATTGGTGTTGGTTAATTCACACTCACTTCCGGGTTAGGAGGGTATTTGGGAGGGGGTGTGACAAGTTGGTATCGGGAAAAAAACATAGTACTTCATTCTTCTTGATAAGTTCAAACTTACGAGGAATAAGGCTTCTATCTTTTTTCCCATAAAGTTGGTCATCAAAACTTTACAAGAAAAAAGATAGAACACATACTTCATGTAACACCCCCATCCTAGATATTTATATATATACCTATATCTTTACCTAGGAGTGAGTGGTACCTATTATGTATTATGTTAACACTGTTATATACACATTTCTATATCATAACCAGCTGGCAAAATGCTTAGCCTTTACAATAGTTATACAAAGATTTTCTGATAAGATAGCATCATAAATAAGATTTAAAAGGCTATGTTTAAAGTTGACAGGTATGCCTGGTGATCCTCCCAAATGCCACTCAAAATAAGTACAATTTCTACATGGGGATAGGGTTTACAAGTTCCCAATTACAAAATTCTAATTTGGCTCAGACGAATCTTGATGGTAGGCTAGGCACCCCGAGCACGCTCGCTACCTGAAAAGAAAACATCAGAGAAACAAGAATCTATGAGCTACAATACTCAGTGAGTGACTATCTAAAGTATAAACTCAATAAAAACATAACTACAATCATTTGTATAAACTGCTTGGTCATGCTTCATAAACTGGTAAATAACTATAACTTGTAAATAACTATCATCACGTATAATGAATATCTTTTCATTGAACCTTTGTTGAGGTGGAGCGAACTCAACGCACCCAACGTCAATAAGCCTTAGCTGTGTGGAGTAATCTCAACACATCAGCGTCAGATGCCTTTTTATTCTGCTTATAGGTCTGTCTGATCTCGGGCTGCCCGTGTACCTTCTCATGTCCTTCGGTACTAGGGTCCCAGGGAAATACTCACTCACCGTCTCTATATCCTTTGGTAAGAGCTTCATAGAAATACTAGGGCTGCCCATATGCCTTCACATGTCCTTCAGCATTGGGTCCCAATAGAATCTTTCTAGTGCCCTAACATGCACATCACATTTATCATAATTTAACAATAATCATAACACCTTAGACTTCATAAAATACTAGGGCTGCCCATATGCCTTCACGTGTCCTTCAGCATTGGGTCCCAATAGAATCTTTCTAGTGCCCTAACATGCACATCACATTTATCATAATTTAACAATAATCATAACATCTTAGACTTCATAAAATACTAGGGCTGCCCATATGCCTTCACGTGTCCTTCAGCATTGGGTCCCAATAGAATCTTTCTAGTGCACTAACATGCACATCACATTTATCATAATTTAACAATAATCATAACATCTTAGACTTCATAAAATACTAGGGCTGCCCATATGCCTTCACGTGTCCTTCAGCATTGGGTCCCAATAGAATCTTTCTAGTGCACTAACATGCACATCACATTTATCATAATTTAACAATAATCATAATATCTTAGACTTCATAAAATACTAGGGCTGCCCATATGCCTTCACGTGTCCTTCAGCATTGGGTCCCATTTGAACCTTCCTAGTGCACAGACATGCACAATACATTTGTCATAAATTAACTATAATCATGATATCTCAGAATTCTCAAAACATTCATCTAACAACTAGCTTGGTAAAACTTAGAACATTATCTGATACATTATCAAGCTTTATCTCACATATAAGATATGTGCTAGATTCATACATAGAAGTACACTTCAACTCATGCTTCAAAGATATTATTAAGCATATAGAAAATAATATTCAAGTTAGCTTATCTCAAACCATAAAGTCACTCACGACTTATTCCGGGCTTCGAGCGGGTTATACGCTTTCCCTAGCTCCTCTTGACCTGTAAACACACCTTTTTCGTGTTAGACATTTCTAATATTCCTCTTTAGTCCCTCTCTTGTTTACAACTTACAATAATGAGCGAGATTCATAGGTATCAATGAGATTATTAGATTAAACTACTCATAACCATGCGGCATCAGCGATACCCAGCTTCGCGAGACTAGCGATATTACCTTAACAAGCGATACTCAGCGAGATTCAGCGAGAGTTGTGAGATGCAAGGCCCTTTGCGTTACCAGCGGCACTTGTCTCGCTGCTCACCCTCCAACTCTTTAGCGATACTTCTGTCCTAGCGAACCCCCGATGGTCAGTGCTTTCTTCTTTCTTTTCTAACCCGTTCTTAAAACTGCTAAACATCGAAATCCAGCCAAAATCAGAACTTTCTCTCTTCTACAAACTTGTAAAGAAGTGAGCTTTCTAACTTACCTGGAGATTTCAAACCCTAACTTTTCTTCATTTGAGAACTATTCTCGAATAACTCCAGCTGCCTCGAATCAACTAGCAGCTCATGTAGTAGCTTAACTCCGAATACTTCTTCCTAAAATTTAATATACTCTTGCTCAAATTTGGCTTAAAAATCCTTTATAGAAGTTGCTAAGAATTAACTCACTCACCTTTAAGATTTTCTCCCTAGCTTCGACTTCCCCAGCTCACTCTTCTTCAAACACCGACTGATGTCTAGATTATCGTCAACAGTCAAGCTTCTGGTTCCAGCTTCAATTTCACCATGGAAATGATTTGGTTCCTACTTAACTTTGACATAAACAGCTTCATCCACCTCTCCTCGTTGTTCTTTTGCGAAAAGGGGTAAATCTGAGTTCGAAATATGTCTAAAGTGTTTATTTAGTCGGCGTACTTACTTATATATATACCACCGACTCACCAGTACGACCATCACCTTCTTACTTAGGTTGGCCGACGCAACCTTCCGTGCAAAGCTTCAGCAACGCATAGCTTCAACTTGCTGTTTTACAATTGTTCAACGCCCAGTCGCCGGATAGTCGATTAACGCATGATCCTCTCGGCCACTCTTCTAATGTACTAACACATACCAACCTTCAAGGCATAGTAGTTTCCAACGCATAGTGGCCTTCAACGCATAGTGGCTTCCAACGCATAGTGGCTTCCAACGCCTCGTGGTCTTCAACGCCTCGTGGTCATCAACGCCTAGTGGCCTTCAACGCCTCGTGGCTTCCAATCACGTGTCCATGCCGAGCTACCTTCTTCAACGCATAGTACCAGTAGTCACTTAGCCACTTTTGCTCCCATACTACTCAGTCAACTTTCTCTAATCACTGCCCATTTCATAGTTTCTTCTTAACTTGCCAATTCCCAAATGTCAGGTAGGGGCTTACAGCATTTCTCTACCGCATACTACCTGACATTAAAGTCTCAAACGCATACTACTATGCGTTTGTTCCTTACCGCATAATACCATGCGTCTGCCTTAATTACATACCATCATGCCTTCTTTTATGCGTTCGCACTCTTTGCGTTTACCTTTATGTCGTTCTGTGTCCAAGACCTTCCTTCTATCCTTGAGGCTTCCTTGATTATTCCTTTATGCACTCTTGTGCTGTATTCCAAGGTCATGTTTCCAAATCTCTTCCTTATGTGAGCTATTTTCTCAACGACAAATCCTATCGTATAACCATCTTCAGCCTCCTTCCTTTAGGCTTACTTCTCAATCTTCCCTAATAGGAGTTGTGCGTTTACCATAGATTGTCATTGCCTGTCACACCCCCTCCCGGATTACCTACCTATCCTGAAAGGGAATGTGAAGACAATAAACATCACCCTTCTTGTGACGCATATTGTCCCATTTTACATAACTTCCTGTGCATTCATTTACTCATATACAGACATAGAACTCAGTCATACTACACATGCTTATAATTTGATACAATTCCCCGTATAGGGTACGCTTTTTATTACATAGCATAATTTCACTTCCATATCCATCTACGACGCAACTCCACTAACAATCATCACTCAAAACTACATGATCTACATGTCATTTACATAAAACATATGCAACATACAACTCTCAGGCTTGCTGTATCTTGAAAACTCGAAACTTAGGCAGGGTGAGCTGAAGTAGGCTAAGCACCGGGAACGTCCTTGCTACCTGGGGAGAGAAAAGGAAAACATTGGAAAACATAAGCTAACAGCCTAATGAGTGACAAATCTTTGTAAAACGAGCATTTATTGAAAATAGGCATGTTGCGAATAACGTATAAACAAGAGTTTAACATTTATTCAAACTAGACATGCTTTCCATAAAATCCGTTAATCTCATAAATCAATACTTAAATCATACAAAAGTGTTTCCCAAAGAATTTATCAATATCAATTTAGTATTTCAACTTTTCCCTTAGTTGAGGCGGAGCAATGCTTCTACGCACTCAACATCGAAAACATTCCTGGCTCAATGCGGAGCATACTCGACGCACCAGCCAAATTAACCTCTATGTGCACATAGGAATATGACAGGTTGCCCAAGTACCTTCTCATGTCCTTCAGTACTGGGTCCCGGGGAAACTCACGTGCCTTCTTGTGTCCTTGAGCACTGAGCCTCCTCTAAAACATTTTAGAATTTTGTTCACATAATAGTTCATATGAAAATCCTTTCATAGAAATCATACAAAACTTTATTCAATAACATTTCACATGAATGCTTTCTATTAACTTTAGAAATATGTACATGCCTTTCAAGAATTGCAATCAACATTTTCATATTAAACAGTTCATTGAAAATCATGCTTCATAAGAACATTTTCAATAAAATAGGATTGAAGAATAAAATAGTCACTCACAACTTTTCTAGGCTTTACGTGGGTTATATACTTTCCCTATTTCTTCTCGACCTGCAAGAGACATATACCTTGCATTAATCAACATTAATTCCTCTTCCATTTCTCTACTGACTTATAAACGAGAATCCTAGCGATACCAATCAGTAAGGACTGTTATTAGCGATACTTGGTGGAGCAACACAAGCGTTATCTAGCGAGATCTGTGAGACGGAAGGCTTCTTTGCGTCTCAACGATATCCGTCTCGCTACCAGTTCCCAAACAGTGTGCCGATACTTAATTTTCCAACGGCACTCTGCACTGTAATTCCTTCCTTTCTTCTCGTTCTTATTTCGATCTATTAAAAGTCACATTTCCATACGGATTCAGGACTTCTTTTCTTTTACAAACTTATAGGAAATCAAGTTCTATAGCTTACCTTAAAATTTCAGGGTGTAGCTCCTCCTCGTTCTCACGATATTCCAGAATTACCTTCTGCTGTTCCGGATTGAGAGAATATCTTGTAAACTCTGTTTTCCTAAGGATTCACATAGTATATCTTCAATTTCGGCATCACCATCCTTTACAATAGTTGTTAGGAATTATGTCAACTTACTAACCTTAAATTTTCAACTCTGAACTCGGCTTCCTCTTCACGTTCTACTCCGATTATCAGTCACTGCTCAAACGATGTGACTTCAGTTATTCCTTTGTTCCAGCTTCGTCTCCAACATCCATATGAGTCGATCTTCGTCCAAAATCCTCAAGAACACCTTCCTCAATCTTCTTTTGAAGTTTGTTTGAAGAATAGAACCGACTTAAGCTCTCGAAATGTCTTAAAAATGATTAAACATTTAATTAATCCAGCTATATATACTACCGACTTATCCTTCTCAAACACCAGAACTTATGCTGCTGACTTACCTTTCATCCGCAGACTAGCGCAGGATTCTCCTCTCAACGCACGGCACTCAAGTTAACTTCTCTTCCAACGCACGGTGTCGTCCCCAAACGCCTCCTATTTTAACGCATATCTTTCCATCTTGCAATACTACTTTCGTCGCGTCCCGACCATTCTATCTTCAGCACAGGGTGACTCTAACACATATCCGTCTTCGACGCATCGACTTCAATGCACAACTGTCCTCAACGCAGAGTGACTTGAACGCATGGTTCAAGCGTATTTCTTCCCCCGTCAGGATTACTTATCCATCAACGTGGGTGGCTACTTCAACTCACTAACCTCCGTGAATCAACCGCATCTCATGAGCTTGGCCAACACTTAGCCACCATTTTACTTTCCAGAATTTCTAGCTATCACTCACGACCGCTTCTCCCTTTTGAAATGCATAGCTACAAATGCATGGTCGCACCTCAACACTTGGCAATGCAAATCAGTGCTTACATTGCCTCTTTCCAAGATTCTACCTTATGCGTTTTACCTTTATCATGTGTTTCCTTCGTCTCTACCATGCGTCCAACATGGTCTTCCACTAAGTATGCGTCCAACTTCACTTATCTCTCGGCTATTCTTTTTAACCCTGCCCATCACTTGATGAGGTTTCCTTTCTTTCCATAGGTCTTCCTTCTAAGCTTAAAATCATGATTGCATTCTTCTGATCTGTTTATCCTACACAGTAGAATTCTCAACTTCAAGAATTACTTTGATTCCAAGATCCAGAATTCACTCAACGCAACCTTTCTACCAAATCCTTCTAATTCAAACTTCATCTACGACCTATGTAAACTAACACTTGAGCATAACCGCTCTTGTCCTACTTCTTCCCTTTATAGGCTCTTCCACGAAATGGTCTTAGAAAAAGGGTGTGACACTTCATTCCTTCCTGATAAGTTAACTTACCAGGAAGTCATCAGAACTTTACAGGAAAAAAGACAAAGTACTTCATTCCTTCCTGATAAGTTCAAACTTACCAGGAAGTATGCGTTCTGTCTTTTCTCTCGTAAAGTTAGTCACCATAACTTTACAAGAAAAAAAATAGAATGCTATTTTAGGGTTGTTTTGGAGATATCATGCCATCTAGCCAAAACCTGTAGGTCGTGCTTAGGAAGTCAAGTAGGGCCCAGGTAGATATGTTTAGGCAAACTATTTTTGGACCCATTTTGGACTATAACCTCACCCTTAATGGACAGCTCATCCACCATTTTATTCTTAGGGAGGTGGCGGATGATAGACCTAATGTGATTACTTTTAACCTCTTTGGGAACATAGTATCGTTCGATAAGGAAGAGTTTGACCTCATCACTGGGTTAAACTAAGAACTAGGTATATACGTAGGGTTGGGAACCCTAGTAGGCTTAGGAGTTTGTACTTCAATGACTATTATCGGAAGAAACAGATTGAAGCGGAGGCACATTACCTAGGCCTAGGGTTTAGGAGTGATGAGGATGCAGTGAAAGTATCACTTGCATACTTCATTGAGCTGGTGATGATGGGGAGAGAGAAGAAACAATAGTTTAATTGTGATCTCTTGGGGGTTGTGGATGATTGAGAGATCTTTTGCAACTATGATTGGAGAGGAGTTCTTTTGATAAGACGATTAGTAGCCTGAAGAGGGCTTTGACGAATACAAAGAATGTCAACCATCGTGAGAAAACTGCGAGATACTCCTTGTACGGATTCCCGTTTGCCTTCCAGGTTGCTGATATAAATTTATTGTTTTTTTGTTTTCATTCTAGATAAGCTTATTAATGTCTTACTGATTGTTGTTATCTTCTATTTGTAGGTGTGAGCGTATGAGACGTTTTTGTTGCTTACGAATAGGGTCACCACTCGAGTATCTAAGACGGCGATTCCTCGATTGTGTCATTGGGTTTGCACCACTACTCAGACGTATGAGACGCTTAAGAGGGATGTTTTTTAGTCATGACACGTAATGAACTGTTCATTTTACTTGGAGGTTAAATATCTTTTGCTTTTATTTATTGACAAGTTATACTTTTTTGGTGTAGGCACAAAATATAGTTACCATTAGATTGGTAGCTATCGATGAGGAGAGGGCTTATCGGGATCGTTTCATGTCTCCCCCTGAGGCACGTGATCTAATCAATGTCATTCTCCCAGTAGTAGAGTATCATGACGAGGAGGCCCATGACGAGGATACCGTGATGAGGAGGTCCAGGATGGAGAGGACCATCACGATATGGCTTGTGACTAGGATCTCCAGGGGACCTATCAAGAGACTCGAGAAGAGTTGGGTGTCCAGACCAAGGACTCTAGACTTGATGCCGGTGTTAGGGAGCAGGTTCAGGTTGGTGTTACATCAGAGTTGGCCAACATGAAGTTTGAACTGGCTAGCATGAAGACCGAGTTGGTTGGCAAGAAGTTCGAGTTTGCAGGGTTGACGTCTAAGTTTTCTGGTGTGAAGCTGGACATCGTTGTGATGTTGGGATACCTAAAGCAACTCGTGAAGGTATTAGTTGTTCAAAATTTAAGTTATCTCATATATTTTCATGTATCCTAATGTTAAACATGTAGGTTTATGGAACAGGTTATTCATCCAATTGTAGGGCAAACATGTTGACGATCAAGCCCTAAATGGTAGTGGAGATGAGAATGGTGATGACAGCAAACCTAGGTCGTCGACTGGTTTTGGTGGCCCATTGGGATCTATAGGGCGGGACAGTGAGAACTGGCAGGATCGAGAAGCAGTTGCTTTTGATGCACTTATTCACGAGGAGGATGCAGACCCTTCGAAGCATTCACCGAGCATTGAAGAAGATGACTTGGCAAGTATAAATTTGATAATATTCAGATTAACTACATATAGTCCTGTTCTAACTTGCAGGTTGATGTTTATGTTATTGACAACGATGAGTAGGATGTAGACACAACAACGAATCAAGAAGAATAGTCTCCGATTTGATTAAGCAAAGCCACATCCAAGTTGGATGAGGAGGATGTAGGACACACCAGATTGAGACCTCCATGGTAACATTTACTGCGATTTTGTTTGCCATTGCACAAATTGTTTATATTTTGATTTATTTGTCCTTGTAAACTTCTTAATGCAATGTAGGTAAAAAAGACGATCACTCCTGCTATGGCCAAAATATAGAAGCAAGCCAGTTCAGAGATATGGAGGTTAGAGGCAACCTGGGAAGCCAACCGTATTGCTGTGAAGCAGGAGATCAAGAACTTGACACTCGATCCATTCCCTACGGTGCTATAAGGTATTTTAGTCCTAGACGAATTCGAACTAGTGAATTGTCGAAAACGGTGAGTACCCTGGACACTTCGTAGTCCGTACACTAACCTAGACCAACGACCAAAGCATTCGAAGCGGAGGAAGCGATATGATTCGATGGGTTCACATTCTAGTTAAGTTCGAAAGGAGGATGAAGGATTGGTTAAAAGTGCCAATGGGTTCGAATAATGTTGCATGGCACAGGTGTGTCCTTGCATTGAAAGGCAAGGACTGGTGGGTACGACTGCTTTAGTCGAACGAGTTTATGGACGACAAGGTAACTAATCAATATACCTTATCCTTCATACAATATTTACTATTATTGAAATGTAGTCTAATACCATCACTGTCTTGCATTACCGAAGTATAATGTTTGGTACTCAACTTTTTTTTTTTTTTTTTTTTTTTTTTTTTTTGCAACAGAACTCTTCTATAGTCCCTTCAAATTATACAATGAATGGAAGCAACCGGTTCGACAGACATACGATTGGAGTCAAGCCATCACTATTATGAAATATGTGAATGGGGAGCAGACGGCCATCGTCGACGCTGTGTACGTACCCTACAACATACTAGACATGCACTAGATACTCGTGAAGATCAATCTCGTGGCCGGGAAGTTAGTCGTCTAGGACTTGTACAGGTTATTAAGGACAAGGTTGGAGCTGGAGGGTTATCTAAAGGTCATGCACATAGTCGTACCTATCCTACTGGATGAGTGTGGTGTCACAATGGTGCGGCCAAATCTCCCGCTGGTGCCGTGGCCTGTGGAGCAAGTCCAAAATGTTCTGCAACAGATGAGGAGTGGGAATTGTGAGGTATTTGTATGTAAGTTTTTGAGTATGTTGTCATTGGGTCGGATATGTCCACCCTCACTCAGGCGAATATGGTTTTTTTTTTAGATGACTGTTGGCTGTAGCATTTTACTAGTGATATACCTTATTGATTAACATCTATTTATTGTTAACAAAATTTGGAAGTGTTAAGTAAAAAAAGTGGAAAAATATTGATTGGTCAATCTAACATATATTAGAAATTAAAAAATAAATTGAGGAAATTAAATGTTCATTTCATACAACCTTTTAGTTATATAAGATTAAGTTACAAGAGTTCTATACAAATAAATTTTCAAAGCTTTTTCATGCCATGGGCTTAAGTCGTCCTTAACGGTTGTGTTAAGTTTTCTGATTGAACCACGTTGCCCACATCTCTTACATCTATGGATTTGACGAACCTCACTTGTATATGGTATTCAGATCTCTTGCTATCAACCAACTTGAGGAACCCGCATTGGTAGGAGGTACTTAATGTCTACAAAAGCATCCAACCTCTTCCACTTCAACATAGGTTCTAATGGGAAGATGGGTTCTGCATATCTCCTCATAAACATCTTGTATTATGTGTTATGCTAGAGAATAGAGGGTGTATGAATCGATGTTTTGGTAACGTGTAGCAGCAATCACATGGGAGCAAGGAATCTCATAATAATCAAACTCGTTGCAGCTGCACGTTTTTGCATACAAGTCCACAATTACCCCCAAATGATTGTCTGTAACTTCATATACTTATGATCGATCGGCCAAATACCGTGCCTTCTTTATTTAACATCTCCCTTTGTCATAATTTTTCTCTACATAATTTGAAAGCATAGTCTAATGGCTGGATGCATGCGTTCACCGCTCGTAAAACCAATCTTGCAACAAACCCTGTATATGATCAAGGAATTTGGTAATGGGTAACATCCCAACATCCTTCAAAAGGGCATTTAGGATTTTAGCTGCATTAGTTGTCATCTAATCAAACCTTCAGCCACATTGAAATGCCCTCGCCCATCGGTCAAAGCCCACCTCCTCTAAATACTAGGCGACTTGTCCAAATAGAAGAATTTTAGCTCAGTGTACTCAAAAAGTCATCTCACGAATTGCCTTGGCTACTAGAAGGAAGGCAGGGATGTCAACCTGTTTCTTAAAATGCTTGGTCAAGTTCATAAGAATGTGGTGGATGCAGTAATAATGAAAGGCTTACAATAAAACCTACGAATTGCCTTCCCAATGTTAGGCTTCCTATTTGATATGATGACAAGTTTTGATACCGCCCCGAAAACTTGTTTCACCCTCTCAAAGAACCACGTCCATATCTATCTCCCATCCACCACAACAAATGCAACTGGGTATATCTGACCATTCCCGTCCACTGAGTTCGCACTTAGCATGACACCTTTAAATTTCCCTCGTAGATGTGGTCTATTGCATGATAAAATTCCAAATAATATGTGCTAAATAGATTAAATAATGAAGAATAGGGCCATAATGAAGAATAGGGTCTTTTGCATGCTTAAAGTGTATTTTTGACGTATTAAACATATTTTAGAGGCTTTTACGTCAATTTTTGGCCATTTTTCAGAAATTGCTGTCAATGCGCCTGTATCGCTAAAATGGGATGCGCCTGCATCAAAACCCTAAGTTCCAAAAACATTGAACCAGTCGGCCACAGTTGCGATTTACTCAGTTCTTAGCCATTCTTCAGTGCCGATTTGATTGGAAAGCCTCTAGGATGTGGATTTTGGCTCTATCTAACCTCTCTTGAAGTCTATAAAAAGGATTGAAGCTCTCCTTTCAAGCATCTGGCTTCCTTCACCCGAAATCAGTCCACTCCAAGAAGAATTTCCACTTAACTTGCCAACCTTACTCCAAGAACAAGAGTTTCTTTGGAGTTCGTAGGTTTTAGGGCTTCCCTACCCCGTGAGAGCATGTGTAGTGCAAAAGGATGGGTCTTTGAGAGAGAAGAGTCCTTTTCTAGATTTCTTTAGATAGAGAGGAAGTCATTTGAGGAGTGTTACTGTATTTTCCAGCACCCATTTCCATTTCTATTTTTCCTTTGCTACTTTTGCACACTCAATCTGTACTTATGATTTTGAAATTAATGAAAATGATTCATTTATTCTTTATTATGAGCTAAATCCATTAAGGGGTTCAATTATTTGGATGACCTAGGGATTCATGGCTTGAGCATTGCCAAAGTGTTATGTTTTGTATTAATTACACCTTTCTCTCTTCGATTGTATGGAAAACATTGTTAATTTGAACTGGCCATTTAAGTTAGCAATATAGCCAAGTTCTAATATTGAGAAGGTTAGGGTGTAAGCAGATTTCACAAGGGAATATGGGGTTAAAGCCTAGAGATAGGATCACCATGCAACCTTAGAGATAAGAGGCACCATAGGGTAAAGAATATGTATGAACTTAATCTAAGGTCTAGCTAACCATAGAGATATAGGATCAGCTCCTTAGACTCCTAAAAGATCTTGAAACAAAACTGAATAGGTGAAGATTCTGCCCATGTGTAAGGCAATGCGAAGGAAGAAATTTCGCAATTCTTAAAGCTTGTCATACCGCCCCTTAGGAAGGTCATTTCACAGTCACCAAAACACCTGCAAAAGTACTACAAAGTGGATACTTTTGGTCACCATTATTTAAGGATGCTCAAAAATTTGTTCAAGAATGTGAAATGCCAATGAATTTACATCCTCGAAGTTGAAATTTTTGATGTATGAGAATTGATTTCATGGGACCCTTACCTCCTTTGTTTGGAAATTCTTACATCCTCTTGGCAGTGAACTATGTATCTAAGTGGATAGAGGCAATAGCAACTGCTTCTAATGATGCTAAGGTAGTAAAGAAATTTCTTCTTAAAAGTATCTTTTACAGGTACGGAACACCCAGAGCTTTGATAAATGATGAAGGGACACATTTCATCAATAGAAATGATAACTTGTAGAAATACAAGTTATTATAGTCACTATTTGATTTAATTAGAGTAACTTTAGAGCTAAACGCATGATTTTGGTAGTTGAATGATGTAAAATGTATCACCATGCGTTGGCACTATTCACAAAAGAAAATACCTGAAATTATGAGCTTTTCTGTTCTTAACGCAAGGTTAAGAAGAAAAGAAGCACAAATAACCCAAGTACTAAGAGACGAAGCTGCTGCGAGAACAAGTGGAAACCCATGCGTCGAGACTATGCGTTGAGACCATGCGTTGAGAAAAAGTAGATATAGATGCATGGGCAAAAAGCTGTCATGTCATTATGAAAAAGGACAACACGTTATCAGATCATGGCAGAACCAATGGGCCGACAATGTAAAAAGTCTACGCAGCAAGGCAGGGAATTTAATGCAAAGGTGTCAGGTCATCATGAGTTTTCAACTTTTCGACGCCTATAAATAGCCCAAAGCTTCTCCATTCAAAAACAAGGGAAGAAAAGAGAAAAACGAGTTCAAGAGGCGAAAGCTCTGCACAATTTCTCCCTCACCATAACCAGCCTCCATTTCGAGCTCTTCTGAGAGAAGGATTCTGAGAATTTTCAGAGTCATCTCCCAGTGAGTGAGAACCTTCGCCCTATGAAATTTATGTATCAGATAACAACCATCTCAAGCCTCCATGAAGCAAGACGTTACCAGTGGCGGCTTGACGCCTTCCATTTTTGTTTTATCTCCATTTCCCTCCTTCTTACTTATGTTTTGTTAATGACATTCGAGAGAATGGTTTATTTTCTTAATATGAGTTTGATTGATGATTATCTTCCATTTATTTCCATATTAAATACCTTACACCATGTTGTTTGAATGCTAAATGAGTTAGATGTTAGAAGTTAGTTTTTCTTAAGCAATATTAAGTATGTTACATCTTGATTAATGCATATCATTAGCTTGCATAACTTTGTCTGACAAACAAAAGTAGTAAGCACGACTGTCTAGCTTGAGAGAGTGGATGGTTAATCTTTAGCATTTATCGAGACTAGATGAGGTGCAGAGATGTAGTTCATCTTTTGCCAACGCAAAATTACCATGCGTCTTAGAGATAAGATTAATGTGGCGTCGAAACATCGAGAGATGGATTCACAAACGCAGTTTGTAGGTATGTAATTATACTTAGAAAGCTTAGGTAACAACTAGCTCTTGCATTAACTCTACTTTTATCGCATGGTTCCATTCATTCTCAACGCATGTTATCTGACACTAAATGACATTTGACTAACCATCGCCGCATCCACCTCATTGTTAGTTGTAGAAAATTTTATTCATTCATTATGTATAGTTTTAGACACATAAAACCAACACATGCACATATTACATGTATAGTTCACCGCATAGTCATGCATCTATTCTCAACGCCTAGTTATTACAAATCCCTACGTTCAACCATGGACTCACCAGGAAACCTATAAGAGCTTATACTTGGGCTTTTTATAGGAAAACTTGCTTAATCATGATTATATTTGAGTAATTCTCGATGCATCTTTGTACAGAATTGATAATATCTATTTTTGTGCAACAAGCTATGAAACTCAATTTAAATTGAATAGAAATCTAACAACAAGAACCATGGCAAATTTGCTGTAGAAATACAATGTGAAGCATCAGATCGCCACTACATACTGCCCACAGTCTAATGGTTGTATTCGGTAAAGCTTGTCATCGATCACAAGAGTTGGAGAACAAGACATATTGGCAATTAAGAAACTGAACATGAGCACGGAGGCGACAAAAGAGAAAAGACTGCTCCAGTTGAATGAGTTGGAAGGACTTTGTTTCCATGCGTATGAAAATGCCAAGCACAATAAAGAACGAATGAAAAGATACCATGATCATAAAACTAAGCCATTGCAGTTCCAAGAAGGTCAACAAGTGCTGTTATTTAACTCTAGACTATAGCTATTCTTTGGAAAATTGAAATCTAGATGGACGAGGCCATTCGAGATAAGTAAGGTACATACATGGAGCTGTGGAATTGATCAAAAAAATGAAGATATACTCAAAGTTTATGGACAATGTTTGAAGTCTTATTAAGGCAAGATGGTAGACAAGAAAAAAGTTTCAATCTCCCTTGTTGAACTGAGCTAGAAAGGTTTAGTTTAATGTATAGGTACGTTGTTTTTATTTCTGTTATTTTAGATTCACTTAGGGGGAAAAAAAGAAGTCTTGTACTTTAGTTATCAACCTTGACCAAAACAAAGGGAACTCTGTTTAGGCTAGTTTTATCTACGAAAGAGGTACATAAGATGACCATAGGAAACACCTCGACCTGGAAACCTACCTGGGAGTTGAAGCATTTCAAAATTATTGATACCTAAAGTGATGTTTAAGTTTGTAAAATTTTTAACTCCTTTCTCTAAGTGTTTTAGGAAGCAAAGAATCAAGTGGGAGAATACTAACACCATAATCGAAAATTTTGAAGCATTGTGCTCGCATCGCTTATACTCGATACGGCCGCATCGTCTCCAAAACCCAGATTCTAATGACGTCATCAGGATCTATGGGCTATTTGAAAAACCTATAAATAGGTTGACCTAAGTTATTTTCTCCATGCTTTGACCTAGAAAAGGAAAAGTCTCCCCACCCTTCTGTTGTATGCCCGATTTTCTTCTTCTTCAAGCAACTTGTAGCCGACGACTACCTTCCAAGCCTCTAATCGATTGCCATGGAAAAAAAAAAAGGAAGCTTGAGTTCACATCGCGCCATCCATTCTGGCGATTCTATGTATCGGAGGAGGAAAAGTAAGCACTACTCATGCTTGACACCCACACCGACGGAAGCTCCAGGACATTCTGATTGAGTTCGAGCTCGTCACTATTCGTTTCTCATGGCCGATCGAAGTAGTCTGAGAGGAGCACGAAACCCCAGCCATGAGAGGGTGCACGACAATCACCCCATGTTGTCGGACCAGGCTGAACGTCCTGTTTAAGTCCCATCGTTGCCACTTTCTTCATCCATTGACACTCAATGAGTGTCGACAGCCCCATCTCCAAGCCAATCTGGTCGATTGGCAGTTGTTGATAAGAAGACAATTGACGAGTCATCTTTTTAAGCCACCACAACGGGCTCCGAACCCAAGAAACGATCAAAAAGGTGGCGAGATGAGGTTCAGAGGATGGGAGCCGAAAAAAGGCAAGCTCTTAAGGAAGAGACTCAACGCCCATCCCAACAGGAGGCTTTTGCTTCAGTTGAAGAAGGTTAGGCCCCATCCTCTTCTCCAGCTAAAGAGGTTTTCAATAGGAAGTTGTGGGTCGAGGTGATGAAGGAGGTCGTTCAGACAACCAAGTACTTTGCCAATGAGTACCAACGAAAAAGACGGTACAAGGAAGCTGAGCATGCTCTGAGGCAAGCATTAACCGAAGATAAGCAAGCTAGGATAATGGTCGAGGACTTGGTGGCCCAAGAAAGAGATAGTGAAGAGGAAGAGAGATAGAAGCTTGAGGAACAAGAAGTCGACAGAGAAAGATAAAGAAAAACAAAACATGGTGCAAGAGACATCAAAACGACTGACAATGCAGTCGCATCAAGCCAGCAGCATCAAAAAGCAGAGACTACAGAAAAAGAGGGCGATGCGGGCACATCACCTCTCCAACACCGTAAGGGGAAAGCCCCTATGATTGAAGAGGAGGAGAACCTTGCTTCTCTTTTCGTAATATGAGATAAGAGGACGAACACCTGAAGACAGTTCGTTGAAATCCACATCAGCTAGACATGTGGAAGAGATTGAGAGGCCTTCGAAGGCCAACGTGGTAGCTCCAAGAAGAGTCACTAAATTCGCCTCTACAGGTAAAAGGAAGGCGGATTCGAGCTCAACCGCCCTCACTCAGAAAAGAGCAAGAGTACAGGGTGTATAGCAGGTTGTGCTCTCCTCGTCTAGTAACTCTAAAGACGAGGGAGAGTTGGAGCAACGTAGGAAAGCCCTCGGTTGGAGGAATTTTTTTTATGAATGTGGATTTTCGGGGAGAAGTGGTGGCATCTTGCCTGAGTATGTGAGGTTCAGCATTGAACACTATGAGTGGGAAGTGCTTGCCAGCCTGCCAGCCCACTTACATTTGCTAGCAGCTCTTTAGTTAAAGACTTCTACTTGGGGTTGTGGCCTAAGAGGGACATCTCCTTGGTCTGAGGAGTCCAAGTGGATTTCTCTGCTAGGGGCATCAATGAGGTGTATATGGTCCTCAATAAGGAAGGGGACGAGTGCAGAAGGAAAATGTACGCTCCCATTGAGGAGCAGGTGGTCGAGGCACTCAAATTGGTAGCACTTAAAGGACACGGGATGCAGGACACTACGACCAAGTGACATCAGAGACAACCTAGCCACCTAGCTATATTTCGTCAAGCACCGCATCATGTCCACCACACATGACTCCACCATATCACTGGAACGAGTCATGTTCCTTTACAACTTACAAAAGGTCCTCCCTATCAACTTGGGAGTAATTATGAGGAGGAAGTTGGTGAAGTGTGGGCTCTAAGCTCGAGGGAGGCTATTCTTTCTGTCATTGATAACCAAGCTATGTGCTTGAGCCGAGTGATGGTGGTAGAGGAGAAGAGATGCAACATCAAGCCTGTAATTGACCTTTCCTTGATTAAAAGGCTCAAGGATAACATGGCACATAAGAAGAACTGTACCTCTGCAACAAAGAGTGGCATGTCATCATCCTAGGCCACCCTTGCATTCCACAGAGCCACATGCTAAGGGCTAAAGATATCTTCCCACTAGAGGATAATGAGCGAGATGAGATAAGGGGAATTCCTCCTGCCTCTGAAAAGCCCCTTGTGCCAAACGAGCTGCAGTCTCCCACTCCTGAAGAGCAGCAACAGCCTGATGCACCAGGCAATGCGGTCACATCCCCTGCCCCACAAGAGTCTAGAGCTACTGTCCCCTCTATACATGCCACTGCAGTGGTTGGCTACCTAGCTAACCAAGTGGAGCGCTTCATGGTCTAGTCCCGGGGCTATTGGGGTTATGCCAAAGCCAAGGATGATGCATTCAAGAGGTTCCTGAGCTTCGTAAGGCCTGGCTATTACCCTGCTGTTCCCCCCTTCCCGGACCATATCCTCCGTGATCCACTTGAGCTCGAGGATGAAGAAGAAGAGAAAGAAGATGATGATGATGCTTTCGCTTTGACCTAGGGGAGTTTTTTGTTCCTTTATTTGCTTTTGTAGATAGGTTTTAATTTTGCTTTTTGGTTTGGTTTTTAGTTTTAGTTATTTTTTGTGTTTTTGAATGAAAAACAATCTCTCAACAGTATATATAGTTCTATGCTAGTCTTTGTAGTGCAAAGTAGCTCTTCATGATGATACTTATTTGAATTCTCAAAACCCCAAAAAGAATCACAATACCAAGAGCCTTAGCTGTCTTTATGATTAAAACATCATTAGGCTAGTCTATTGCATGTTCACTCCATTTAGTTCACCAGGAGAACTGAAAAGCACTTGAAAAGTGCTTTCTATTCTCTCAAATTAAGGAAGTTTATATTAGATTTCACTTGTTTGGTAGTGGTTTTCAGGTCAAAATAAAGAAAATCAGAAGTGAAGACCAAAAGATGAAAACCGAGCCAAAATACAGTGAAAAAGTGAAGGAAACACCAAATCTGACGAAAACAGGCACTGCTGCGACGCTTTTTCCCAAGAATTGATTCCACTTCAGCACAGAGTCAGTGCCGGGGCGCCATCCAGCAGCGCAGTGGCACCGACTTTCCATATCAGTCAGCGCTGCGGCACCATTGACCAGCGTCGCGGCGCCAGCTTTCCAAATTTGAAGATTTTGTATTTTTGGAAAGAATTTTGGGTGGCCAACTCTATAAATAAGATGGTTTCCAGCAGCCCTAATCACGAACTAACACACCAAAAGAGCCTCAAAGAGTGAGTTTGCTGCAAGGAAAAGAGAAGTGTTCGAGAGAGAGAGAGTTTTGTGTCGTTCGAGTTCTCGACGTGAAGACCGAAGGACATCTTGGCAGTTCTTCCTCAATCAAAGGCTTCTTCCTAGTAGAGTTTTCCTTTCTTTACACTCTTTCTATGCTTAATTTGTTTATAAACATGTTGCTTAAAGCTATGAGGGGCTAAACTCTTTAGTTTTAGGGTCTTGATGAATTGTTTATGAAGTTATGTTGATATTGTAGAATATTCATGGTTTTTTTGTAATGAGTATGTTTTTCATTGTTATTGTGCTTAATTCTCTGTGATTAGCCATCCTTGAATGTTAGGTCAGATATATGGTTGAGAGATTGTATGTCTAACTAGATCTATAACGATGAATTGTTGTTAATCTATCATGAAAATAGTTAGGTTAACAATGAAAGTTGCTAAAGACAATGCTTAATGCCATGTAATTTGTATTGATTTCAAGAGATTAGTAATCAATTGAGTTGCATGAGAAAAGGTTGTTTTTGAGAGAAAATAACTTGGAAATAAGTTTCTAGACTTAAGCATATGAATTATAATAAAATCCATGAATCCTAGAATATTGCATGATGAAATAAACAAAGATTTGTTACCCTAGAACTCTCTTTGGCTCTTGTGTTTCTTATCTATTTGCTTTCCTTTTAAGTTTTATATTCTTAAAACACAACTTGAATTCCAATTCTCAAATAAAATTTATTTGATTCTAAAATATCTAAGTAAATTAAACCTTCACAATTGAATCCTCAGTGGAACGATATTCGGACTTCACCGTCTTATATTTAACTTGACCCGTACACTGCGGTTAACACTTAAAGTGCGCATCAAGAATCCAGCCTTGTGTTTTGCTACCTAACTATAGTTACATCCTTGTTTGTCCCTCTTTTTATTTCTTAAGTCAATGAGGACATTGTCTCCTTTATGTTTGGGGGGAGGGGGGTACATTTTGCAATTTTATCTTGACTCACAATTCCATGGGCAAAAATTTGTAATACGTGTGATGTATGTGTGCTAGGCCTTTAGGAAAGGAAAAAGGAAAAAAAAAAAAAAAGAGGCAAAGAAATAATAAGAAGCTAGGATGACATTTCTCCTTTCCAAGTTAGTTCAAGTAGCTAGAAGTAGGGCATGATACCATGCCTTCTTTACGTGAAAAGGCTAACAAGGGAAGTGAGTGTTTGCCTCGAATTTGGCCCTTGCTCATAGTCAGATGCTCTTAGGTAACTCGTGGGAGTAAGCTGGAACAAAGGTGAGGGTAGCACAATACAATCCTAGGAAAAAGCACAAAAGAATAATGAAGGCTGAAAATGGAGCCTTAAGGCTTAGCCACAACATAAATTTGGGGGGAAGGGTATGCTTTTGCGGTACGTTGGAAGCTTTAGCAAAGTTGAAAGACATATAGGATCTCACTAGACTTGATGATGGACGGCTAGGGTGAGTCGCATGTCGAGTGGATAACTAAGTGATGTTGAGCCAAATTTCTATGAAAACTCTTGTGTGAGCATTTTAGGAGTATTGAGAATTTGAATCATTAAAGCTTGAAACCTCTTCTGAAAGTTGTTTACTTTGCACTTAACTTTGACTTGGTATGCCAATTGTTTGCATGATTTTTTTGATTATTTCTGTTTGCTTGAGGACAAACAAAGGCTTAAGTTTGGGGTGTAATTCATGTAAAAAATACATGTTTTTAGGCCTTATTTTAGTAGTGTTTCTTGAAAAATATGGTCTCTTGCATGATAAAATTCCCCATAATATGTGATAAATAGATTAAATAATGAAGACTAGGGCCTTTTGGATACTTGAAGTGTATTTTCGACGTTTTGAACATGTTTTAGAGGCTTTTACATTGATTTATGGCCATTTTCCAGAAATTGTCGTCGATACGCTCACATCAAAACCTTAAGTTCCAAAACGTTGAACCAATCGACCACAGGTGCAATTTACTCAGTTCTTAGCCGTTCTTTAGTGTTGATTTGATTGGAGAGCCTCTAGGAAGTCTATAAAAAGGATTGAAGCCCTCCTTTCAAGCATCCAACGTCCTCCACCCAAAATCAGTCCACTCTAAGAAGAATTTCCACTCAACTTGTCAATCTTACTCCAAGAACAAGAGTTGCTCTGGATTTCGTAGGTTTTAGAGCTTCCTTCCCCATGAGAGCGTATGTAGAGCAAAATGATTGGTCCTTGAGAGATGGAGAGTTCTTTTCTAGAGTTCTTTATACAGACAGGAAGACATTTGAGGAGTGTTATTGTATTTTCTAGCACCCATTCCATTTCTCTTTTTCCCTTGCTACTTTTGCACATTCCATCTGTACTTATGATTTTGAAATTAATGAAATGATTCATTTATTCTTTATCATGAGCTAAATCCATTAAGGGGTTCAATTATTTGGATGACCTAAGGATTCATGGCTTAAGCATTCGCCAAAGTGTTATATTTTGCATTAATTATACCTTTCTCTCATCGATTGCATGGAAAACATTGTTAATTTGAATTGGCCATTTAAGTTAGCAATATAGTCAAGTTCTAATACTGAGAAGGTTAGGGTGTAAGCGGATTTGACAAAGGAATATGGGGTTAAAGCCTAAAGATAGGATCACCATGCAATCTTAGAGATAAGAGGCACCATAGGGTAAAGAATATGCATGAACTTAATCTAAGGTCTAGCTAACTATAGAGATATACGATTAACTCCTTAGGCTCCTAAAAGATCTTGAAACAAGACTGAATAGGTGAAGATTCTGCCCATGTGTAAGGCAATGCGTCGACATGATGCGGCCGCAAAACTCAAGTTTTAATACACTTAGGTAAAAACATAGTTGAAACCCTACTTCCATCAGTGTTTGTCTTTATCTTTTTAAGTTTTATTCACGCTAACTCATAGCAATTTCACCTTGGTTACATTAGGTCATTTGATTGCATTGCTTTAAATCAAACCCAATTAGATAGCTAATCTCGTGGGATTCGACTCTTGGAATACTCCAAGCTTTATCACTTCATCGATAGTGTATGTTTGCACTTAGACCATATTTATTCTGATTTTATCACTCATACACATTTGGTTGATCACAACATATGCCTAATATAATAAAAAAAAAAAAAACCCCTAATACATGGACCAAGTGCCATGAAGACGTACCTAAAGTATTTCTCGTCATCAAGCTTTAAGCCATACAGAGTTCTCGGGTTTGCAATCCTCAAGGCTTCACCATAGACATGTAAGTGGCTATAGGACTCCTCAAGTCTGCTTCGAACGATTATTAAGGCCTCTTCTCTAGATCGCCATGCTTTCTTATGATTGATGCTCACACCATACTATCCGCGCATGTCTTGCATTATGTCTTTCAGCCTATACGTCCTATTGACATTGGAACTTGGACTTAATTAAATTTCCTATTACCTTACTCCGTGCCTGTCGGTGTTCATGGTCCATTAGTTGGTAATAGCATGTATGAACATTCATATACCTACTTATCTTAAAAAAAATGTGGAATTCTTAAGCTTTCCAGCTCTGATCCTCCATTCACAGGTATCATGCTTACATTGCACTGTTAGTAGGGAGTTCGTGGATTTGTCAACAATAATTTCAAAATTCTAAAGAATGGCAAAGATTGACAATGCATACGCAACCTCTAGCTTTGAAAGATATATTTTTCCAAGCTCAATATCAATATCATCCTTACTGAACACCTGATCGGACGCAATAATTGACATCTCAATGCAAGACATTTTAGGTTGTGTAGAACCAGTGCCAACAATCGGTGCTACACCAACACAACCCCTATCATCCTCCTCCTCAATCTCATTTTCACCCTCTTCAACACCATCCTCATCACCATCCTTAATCGATTCATCAGACTCATCTTCTATTTCATCAACTTCATCACATTCGTAGTATTAAGCTTGGTTGGTATTGGGAATTAGGGTTACTGGTGTCACTTCCCATTCCATGATTGTAGATAGATTTCGGGCTCGCTGATAAATATATAGGGGATCTACATGCATCCTCCCCATTAAAAAAAAAAAAAAAAGTTCCTAATCATTCCTTATCAAATAAGTAGGAATTGAGGATAAGGTCATGATGGTTCGGGTCAATTCCTATCATGGCACTTGGTCATACCCAATATCACATCTTATTTCTAGACCCCCCCTAGATTACCTCCTAAGTAATCTTGTTTATCCTCATTCTAAATACCACCATACCAAATAAATATGTGAGGCATTCTGCAATTATATAATAGAATAGTCATATATAGTAGTAGAAAGGAAAGGAAAGAAGAATGAAGGAAAAAAAACTGTGAAATTTCCCGTAAAGTTGACTACCAAGGAGTTCTTGTAAAATTGAATTCATATATATATATATATATAGTTGATAAAACACCTATTTCCCTTAAACTTTTGGGGTACTTTCCCAAGGATTGGCAATAAATCTAAACATTTTCTGTAAAGAACTTCTCCCCCCACACACATAAAAAATTGGCTTTCAACTTTCAACATAACACAAGTGAATGAAAAAGAAAAAACTCAAACAACATTCATACCTTTTTGGTGAAAGCAAAATGGAAAGAAGTCTCTGAAAATGGGACCATCAGATTCTCTCTGAACAAGGTGAAAATGGGACCCTCAAGCATTTTTTGTGAAAGCAAAATGGAAACATGAAATATAATTGAAGGCAAACGAAAGTTAAGGATCTTAAAAAAATTTTGTTAGGTAAGTTCGGTAGAGTCAAAATTGAAGGGAGTTAAGTGAGAATTTAATGAGGGACAAAAGATTTTTCATGGTGTGGGACCCTCCACTAAAAGTCTGAAACAAGTGAAATAGATGTTAGAACAAAGAAGGTTCTTTTAAAAATGGGTTAAATTTGTCCACCCAAAGCTTTTTTGGGTTAAAAATAACAATTTCTCATTGATTCTCACGATTGCACATTCAATTTGATTTAAACTATTTTTGAACCATTTTAATGGTGCTGGAAAAGCGATTATACGTATATATTTCTTTAAAGCAATATTGATTGAAAAAATAATGTGGTTTGTTGTCCATAACAAGACTTAAAAAGAATCGATATTTTTTTTCATGAATCATAATAAGACATAATTTGCAGTGGAAACATAACTTTATATATTAAAATATTAATGAAAAATCACAAATTCTCAATCAAGTTTCTGGTACTTTATGTAAGTTTTAACTTCATGATTATACAATAAAATTTTAATTTTGTATAAACAATAAAACCAAGATCTCTTTGAACTAGATGATTGTCACAATAACATGAGTAAAAGTAACATGCCTTGATCCATGATTGATAATCTTATGAGGGATTGTGTTTCTCTCTTTTGGCCTTCCTTTAGAACTTGATTAGATTTCTTAATGAAGAGAAAATAACTACTTAACGAGGAGAGGAGACCAATCCTTACATTTATTTTTATATAGACACCTCTAATCAGGATGTTTAGTTGGAGAATTATCTTTTACTTAATTGACTCAATAAAATAATAGACTTAAAAGATAAAATAGCAAATAATGAACAGACCACACTAACAATAATATTAAATTTAAATTAAATCTAGCCAAGTGATAGAACGTTGAAGTAAAGAAAAGATTGCAACTACATTTCTATCATAGGGAAACCAATAATATTATTATGATGGCCCCAAAACATAAGTACTCAAAAAAAAAAGAAAAAACAGAGAATAGAGAGAATAGACAAACATAAGAAGGAAGAGCAAGCAAGGAGGAAGTTTTATTTGGTGAAAAGCTGAGAAAAGTAGTAGTAGATTGATTAGGGGCATTTAGGTAACTTGGTGCTTGATAATATTCAATGATTGTAGAGTTTGAAAGAGTCAAGTTGTCTAAGGTGTTCCAAGCTGAGAAGAGTAGTGGTAGATTGATTAGGGGCATTTAGGTAACTTGGTGCTTGATAATATTCAATGATTGTAGAGTTTGAAAGAGTCAAGTTGTCTAAGGTGTTCCAAGCTGAGAAGAGTAGTAGTAGATTGATTAGGGGCATTTAGGTAACTTGGTGCTTGATAATATTCAATGATTGTAGAGTTTGAAAGAGTCAAGTTGTCTAAGGTGTTCCAAGCTGAGAAGAGTACTGGTAGATTGATTAGGGGCATTTAGGTAACTTGGTGCTTGATAATATTCAATGATTGTAGAGTTTGAAAGAGTCAAGTTGTCTAAGGTGTTCCAAGCTGAGAAGAGTAGTAGTAGATTGATTAGGGGCATTTAGGTAACTTGGTGCTTGATAATATTCAATGATTGTAGAGTTTGAAAGAGTCAAGTTGTCTAAGGTGTTCCAAGCTGAGAAGAGCAGTGGTAGATTGATTAGGGGCATTTAGGTAACTTGGTGCTTGATAATATTCAATGATTGTAGAGTTTGAAAGAGTCAAGTTGTCTAAGGTGTTCCAAGCTGAGAAGAGTAGTGGTAGATTGATTAGGGGCATTTAGGTAACTTGGTGCTTGATAATATTCAATGATTGTAGAGTTTGAAAGAGTCAAGTTGTCTAAGGTGTTCCAAGCTGAGAAGAGTAGTAGTAGATTGATTAGGGGCATTTAGGTAACTTGGTGCTTGATAATATTCAATGATTGTAGAGTTTGAAAGAGTCAAGTTGTCTAAGGTGTTCCAAGCTGAGAAGAGTACTGGTAGATTGATTAGGGGCATTTAGGTAACTTGGTGCTTGATAATATTCAATGATTGTAGAGTTTGAAAGAGTCAAGTTGTCTAAGGTGTTCCAAGCTGAGAAGAGTAGTAGTAGATTGATTAGGGGCATTTAGGTAACTTGGTGCTTGATAATATTCAATGATTGTAGAGTTTGAAAGAGTCAAGTTGTCTAAGGTGTTCCAAGCTGAGAAGAGCAGTGGTAGATTGATTAGGGGCATTTAGGTAACTTGGTGCTTGATAATATTCAATGATTGTAGAGTTTGAAAGAGTCAAGTTGTCTAAGGTGTTCCAAGCTGAGAAGAGTAGTAGTAGATTGATTAGGGGCATTTAGGTAACTTGGTGCTTGATAATATTCAATGATTGTAGAGTTTGAAAGAGTCAAGTTGTCTAAAGTGTTCCCATGCCTTCTCCCACACAATGGTTTGGTATTTTAGAATAAGTCCGCCGCTCCTCACAATAACAATGAGCCTATACTTAATAATTCCAGTAACCACTGCGCTTTCTCCACTTACCACATCCTTGAATTCGAATATGGATTTTATATGGTGTTGTTTCTTGTACTCCTCCATTGCCCACTTTCCAATATCTTCAATGTGTGGATCCTTCACGTCTTTGAACTTGGGGTCGGAGCGAAGGTCGGGACAGAGGTGGTGGCACTGCCAATGGTGGCTGCCATTGCCGAAAGGAGAAGAACCATGAAGAAAGGATGTGAAAGAGATTTCATTATAAACCAATATGTATTAGCCAATGGATGTGTGCAAGATTTGGTGAAGGAAGTGGAAAGAATGGGGGGGCATTTATAGAAGATACACATGTTATTTGAATATCTCATGTTTAAATGTCTCAAATAATTAATGTTTTTATTTTTTTTTAAGTAATTAATGTTTGTGTTTTAGATAGACATAATTGAATACATGTGTTTAATTTAGAAAATAAAATTAAATAATTATTTAATTAAAGGTAAGAAAATGAGCAATGTAATCCTAAATTAAATTTAACGTAATTTAATATATTATTTAATCACTTAAAAATAGAAATAAATAAATATTTTTAGGATTATTTTTAAATATAGAAAAATGAACTAGAATATTACTAAATATAACAAAATTTCATTGTTTATCTTATATGTCTATTTGTGTCATGATAGACACAAGTAGTAGTCTATCACAAATAGAATGTGATATTTTGCTATTATGTGTAAGTATTTTCAGTAGTTTTGTCATTTAAAATAATTTCCCATGTTTGTTATATTAAAATTTATTTATGATTTAATTTAATTAAATAAATATAAATTAGAATATTAATAATTAATTATCAATTTTTATATTAAAATAGTTAAGATAACATAAAATATTCATTAAATAATATAATTATATTTAATAATTAACTAATATTAGTTTATTAATAATTAGACTATATTTTTATTATTCATCTTCCAAGTATAAAAATTCCATGTCAAGTGGGTTTCAAAGTTTTTTTTCAATAATAATATCTTTGGGTTTTAAAAAGTAAATCATGTGAAACAAACAAGATATTAAATGTCCATTTGAGATAATATTCTAAACCTATAAAACAAACAAGGCATTAGGGGTGTTAATACCATTAAAGAATATTTATCTAGAAACTTCATCTTTCCCTCCTTCTCTCTATGACTCTTTTATGTTTCTTAACTACATATCAAACAACTTTGCACCTCAAACACACAATTCGTAATTTCTTAACTCCAAACTTTATAACTCAACTCAACGTTAACTCAAACACACTCTCAGTTTTCCTAGATATTTCACAAAAAACCATACCAACAAAAAGGAGATGATTTGCATGTGCTCTAATTAAAGGTGGGAGTGAAGGGGTTCTTTTTTACATATGCTCATTTTTTAATGTTAGATATTTTCATATTTTGGATTTAAATTTGAATTTGAATTTTATGTCTAATGGAACCTTAAACTTTTAAAATTGTGTTTAGTAGATCCGTGAATTTGAAAAAAAATCAAAAGCTCGAAGACTAAATTTATTATTTTAAGAATTTACAAAACGCATAAACAAAAAATTTAAAGTTTAGAGACTAAATTTATAATTTAAAACCTAAACACATTTTTGTAATGATACTTTTTTTCCTTTTTAGTTTTATTATATTTTAATTATTTATTGTTAATTGTCACACATATGTAATATCCCTATATATCTTTTCTGATTTTATGATTATTGTAATAAAGTTGAAAAACTACCTTTATCCAACTAATTAGGTAAAACCACATGGCAGTAGTAATAATATTTAAAAGTTGTGGTAGGTGGTTTCTCTAAATTATAAGAGCACATGTCTTTTCATCCATGAAGACATTGAACAAAATCAAAATATAAATTTGTGATTGAGAATTGTTGAGATAAGTTTGAAGGTACATTAAAAATATCATTTTAAAATGATTGTCCCACTTCTCTTTTTTCACACATGTTGTTCATTTTTTAAAAATCGATTTGACAGTAGAAGGGTAGATCCATGAATAGTATTGTTACTCATATGTAATTCTTCTTCCTTGTGTCATCAAGAAATAAGTGAATCACCTCTCGTGGATGTAGGCCAAGATTGCCGAACCACGTAAATCTCTTTTGTTCTTCTTCATCTTCTTCTCCGTGCATGTGTGTTTTGCCTCTCATTTCTCTTCGATTCAGTCAGCATCAGCACACAGCTTCGCCTCTGGTTTTTCCTTCCTTCTTTTCTTTCTTTTAGCATTTTACTTCATCTCCTCTCACCTGATTGCATCAGTGGCAAATCATCGTGGCAGTAGAAGGCATTCTGCTCCACACACCTGGCAGGCAAATTGCACTCTGTCAATTTGGCCTTAGAATAGAATAAAAGGCCCATCCGCCCAACAGTATGCCATATAAATATAATAAAAAAAAATGTAATCACCATCTAAGTTATTTTATGTATTTGCATGTATTGAAGGGTCCTCTAAACTTTAAGTGTTGGGGCTGATTTTAAAGTACATGGATGATAGGTTGCGTCGTTTTACAGTGATGTTTCGTTTAGTATAAATATTATATATTGTGCTTTGGTCCAAGTTGAAGTAGACTTCTAATGAATTTTTAATAGAGTTTGAATCTCTTTCAAGTTTTATGATTTCTTTGTATTTTTGTGTTTTAGAATGCATGTTTTAAAACTTCCAATCGAATTTGATCAATTAGATTGTAGAGAGTTTGAAATTATGAATATATGAACAAGTATTTTCTTCTTGATCATTGATTAATCTTTCCAAGTCAAATTTATTTAACTTTCGTGAGGTTTGTTATGGACAAAATTAAGCTATGAGCCTAGGAGAGAGCTTGAGAGGACCCACGGGAGAGCCCAAGATAGCTTAGAAACAACTCGTGGGACCTCTAAGGTAAGCTTAGTTGAGCTTGGAGGAACCTAAGCCAAGAAGAAGGCTTAGGAGAGTCAAGCTCAAGCCTAGAAGAGTTCAACTTAAGAGAGCTCAAAGGAGCCTGAGCCTAAAAGAAAGCTTAGGAGAGAGTATGAGTTGAGCTTAAAAGAGCCTAAGCTTAGAAAAAAGCTTAGGAGAGTCGAGCTCGGTTGAACGATTGTGGCTGAAATTGTCCATATTCATAACTGATAGACCTTTAATAAGACGTTAAGAATTTAAGTGATTCATTAATTGCAACAATAATGGTGTAACCACTTAAATAATTAACTTAGCGGTTTCAAGGATTAAATAGGGCCATTATGATCCTTAACATTGGTTACATTTTACTACCCTATAAAAAAGACCGAGACCATCGATCGAAGGTACGCCCTAAATACGCTGAAAATACCCTACTTTTTCTATTGTCTAGTTACTCAAAAACACAAGACCAACTTGAGTATTAGAGTGTGTATGGCTAGACACCACACCGGTGTTCTTGTCCAAGATTAGAATGTCACACCGATGGAAACCCGTTAGCTGACAAAAAAACTTATTAATCATTATGCCACTTTAGCAAATAAGGTGAAAGGACTAGACCAGGGTTTAAGCAAAATCCTGGAGCTACTCAAGCATCCCAACCCCATCATGGAAACCTTGGCAAAGGTGGCTGAAGAGTACCCCGAGGGTAGCCGGCGTTGAAAGAAGCAGAAGCAAAATTATTGTTGTTGATAAATTAACATACTACTCCTATGATCCGAAACCAACCCAAGGGAAAGCCTCCAACGAATGAAGAGGTTGGAGAATCTCATACTAGAGGACCACGGTTAGTTATGACTCTAGGTGGGAACGATAAAAGGACAATGCATTTGGACTTAAGGAAGAAACTGATTGCTGACCGTCAGTCAAGGACGAAAACTTTACGAGCCGATAGACGGACAAAGAGCGTACTACGACAATCGCGAGACACCACGAGCAATCAGCAACCCGAAAGTTCGGTCAATTAGGATGATCTGACTTAGGCATAGACTTGCGAGAGCTCATCAATCAGAAGTAGAAAGTTCAACTAATGGACGATGAAGAAGTTGATAACCGGCGATAGGCGATTGAGTTGCAAAGGATCCAAAATCAATTGGGGGACATGAAGTGAGCATAAGATCCCAAAGGGCTAAACTTGGAGAGTCTATTGGATTTTGTATATCCACCCTTCACTAACGAAATCATGCGTGAGGAGGTTCCCCAAAATTCAAGCTACCAATAATCCCTACTAGAAATTTGGTTTTTGTTGATGGCCAAAAAAAATCAAGAAAGACATATTTTGATGGCCAAAAACTATCAAGAAAACCCATATCAAGAAAGCTCGTCCATCAAGATAAGTCGTTTTCTTGATGGCCAAAAAACATCAACACAATCCCTTTCTTGATGGTCATGTCCATCAAGATAGGTTATCTTGATGGTTTTTGGCCATCAAGTATTGGAGCTTGACCATCAAGAATGATCGTTTTCTTGATGGCCAAAAAACATCAAGACAATCCCTACCTGGATGATTTTGGTCATCAAGGTAGGGTTTGTTGATGTTTTTTGGCCATCAAGTATTGGAGATTGACCATCAAGAAAGCGTTGTTTTCTTGATGGTCAAAAGACGTCAATACAAACCCTATCTTGATGGTCATGTCCATCAAGGTAGGTTATGTTGATGTTTTTTGGCCATCAAGTATTGAAGCTTGACCATCAAGAAAGATTGTTTTCTTGATGGCCAAAAAACATCAAAACAATCAATATCTGGATGATTTTGGCCATCAAAGTAGGGTTTGTTGATGTTTTTGGCCATCAAGTATTGGAGATTGACCATCAAGAAAGATCGTTTTTATTGACGTTTTTTGGCCATCAACTATAACAATTTGATAAAAAAAAAAAAAAAAAGGAAGAATCGGGTCATTGTGACCCCCCACAATCGACCTATAATCGACCCAAAAACTGTTTTATACCTGCAGTCTGCATATACTTCAAACAACTTAGATACTTCAAACATCATACCACAACATAATGAATCAAATAATTTTTATTAATCAACTGATAAAATACTTTTTTGTACAAAAAGTTAGTATCTTGAACAGAAACATGTAAAGCATACTCTACCAAACTTGAACCTATCGAACAAAAAATTTCGTCCCTAAATCTAATAACAAACTGTGGAGTCACAATACTCAAATATAACGTCCTATAAAGTCACAATAGTCAACTCTAATTGTGTCTAATTCCAATTGACTATATTGTGTTTGTCTCGTCAACTGCAAGTAAACAAACCATATTAGATTGATTAAAAACAATGATATTAAGTGTAATAACTATAGTTAAACAATATGGTTTAAGCAAATGCATACCACGTTTGTAACTGTTGTGCTCCTCTGAGTTACTATGTCGTGTATAAACTTCATAGTATAATACCCACATTCCGTGCTGCCCGGTTGTTTAGCACACTATATATGTACAGATATATTTTAGCCCATGATAGAATAAACCAAATCTTGTAATCTAAAATATAATATTATTACATCGAAATTGAAATGCTTACCTTAACGGGTACCCACACAACAGGGTACCCACACAACAGGTCGGGATCGTGTACTTGTTTGAGCATAAAACATTCTCATGGCCCTAAACAAAACAAACGCACAAATATATTAGATTGTTAACATAATGAATATACATAATGTGAAATACTTTTAATTACTTACGTATTGACAATAGTTTTCACATCTTCACGAACACCAAGTCCTATGGAGTCAACTGAATACACTGTATTACTCCGTAGATTGATGACAACTACCATCCAATGATATCTACATAAAAGAAGTAACTCAAAAAATTTAGATAAATCAATGTTTATCAATAAAAAATTATTAAAATGATTATTTTTCTAAACTTACCCGGGATTATACGGACATATCAACAACTTATTCTTTGTTGAGGTCAACCTATTGCATAAGAATGTAAAACGTTGTTCATCGGTGCCTGAGTCACTTGAAATCTGCGCAGGATGAATAAATGCATAATCCTCTAATATACTTGGGTCGGCTGCTACCAAACATCTAAGATCATAAAAAAAAAATGTTAGTATTAGAAATGTTACAATAAATCATTAATACTAATCAGATTAGTTAATTGTACATACGCGATATAACCCGTTATAATTGAGAGTGCCAATTCCTCCATCTGACATCATTGTTTGATGCTATCCTTCATCATACTGAAGTTGAAGTGGTACCCAAAAATCTGATCATCAATTGGGATATGCAAAAATTCATCAACCATCTCCTCTTCTACGAATTTTAGCACAAATTGGATCGCTGTTGGCAACTTTGACACATCGACCTTTTGTTTCTTTCCTTTTAAAGTAGCTAACTCTCGAGAATACTTCTTACGTGACGTTCCAAAAAATGTCAAACATTAAAACGGAACTTGCAAATGAAATAACTCATATTCAAATGAAATAACTCATGTTTCCATAAATAAAATTTACCTTTTCTGCTTTTTCTACAACCACCAAATGATTTGGCCATGGAACATACGATCCAATTGCATCAGAAACCCTATAAATACTTCCAACAACAGGTATGGGTAATGTGGAGTTGGTGTCCTCCACAACTTCAATGAGAACCCGCACATCCTTCACCCCAAGTGTTACCCCATAAACTACTTCGTTAGACCATTGTCTCTTGAAAACAGTACCTGCTGCCACAATTTTATCAACACTTCTAACAGCAAGACTACAAGGTCTCCCCTAAAATGTACATTCAAACGGTCAATCTATTATCAATGTCAAATAATCCATCAACACAATAACTTATTAATCATGTAAATATAATTTTTACCTGATCTATTTTTTCCTCATGTGTTGGCGATGATATGATTTGTTGATCATGTGCAACTGAACGTGTTTACTCGACCTTCATTCGAGAATTTAACTCGTGCATATGTTTAACCATTAAATTATATTGATCCAAAATCAGTACTTTCTCCTTTTTCCAACTTGTCTCTGGATTGTCATTCTTTGAAGTTTGTGTGGGTTCTGTTGGAATGTGTTTGTGAAAGTATAATGATGGTGTAACCAAGCCCCCTACACCTCTTACCCGTCCTCGGTGTTCAGGTGTTCCCAATGATTGGGTCAATATATCATCTGAATAACCTTTATAGTTAACACAATCTTTGGCCAGTTCATCTTGTAATTTTAATAGACAAACATTTTATTTTCAAACAAGTTATAATGTATTACATACACTTATAGAGAAGCAATCATTAGATTATTACTTACAATTTTCACTGCAACCTCTTCGATGTCTTTATTTAAAAATTCTCCATTTTTTCCTAGTCAAGCATGTTTCCAAACAGTAGCTCGATCTGCTGTTGTAGACAACTTTCCTTGTTTTTTCTACAAGTATATATGAGTAAAATAAAGTTGGAAGAACGCCACATAATAAATTATTGGTAAATAATAAATTTTTATCACATAAAACTTACCAACTCCTCACTTAAATTTGCATAACCTTTGCGTGATGTTCTATGATTGTATTTGTATTGTTTGCGCCGCTCTTTCTGCAAATTTCTACGTGCCTACAATACACTCCACATAATACAAGTTAAATTAAGCAACATATTTGATGATTCAAACATAAAATAATTAATAACACTAACCTGGAAGTCGTCTGATAGAGCTTGATTAACAAAAATTTCCCAATTAGCTAGATCGATAGAAGGATACTCAGATGGAGGAAATTTCAAGCATTCTGACATGTTTGTATATGGGTCAACGTGCTTACTCTTTAGACAATTTTTGAAGTTTCGAAATACAATACCAGCTTTTATCAAAATATCCTTCTTAGATTTCGGGTTTATCACAAAAGACTTCTGAAAATTACAAAATAACATACATGTAAACATATCTAAATCCAAATACATCATATTTTATTGAATTAAACATTAAATGCATATAAGTTACTTGGATGCTCACGAAAATTTTTTCTTTCAGTTCTGATGGCACGTCTTTCCACGAAGCATATGAAATTGGTATGTGGTTCCTCACACAAGTCCCAATGTAACTTACCATTTTAGTGGCATTTTTCCCAATCCATTGGCCTTGATCATTATACTCAATAACCCATCGATCTGCATCCGATCTAATCTGTGTTAGTTGAATCATAGTGGTAGGACCACGAATCGATCGGTGGGTAGACAGTGTCTCCAAATCATGTGCCGTCTCTAACGAATGACCATCACTACCAGGTGAGACGTGGTCATCACTGCTAGTGTCCATCTGTAAGTATCCTTTAATGAAAGTAAATGTTATTAGTGGACTAAAAATAAGTGTAACTAATAAGCAAAACTAATCAATGAAGGTAATTGAAACACTCAAACTGTTAAGGAATGCAACACAACATGCCAACACATTATAATAAGTCATACCATCTATAATTCATTATCATTGACTATCCAAGTACCATTACAGTCACTTCGAATATAGACCGAATCATCTTCATCCATGTCCTCAAATGCATTTGAAGCAACGACATTTTTAGAACTACTGTAATTTAAAGTTATGTCACCTAACTCATCTTCGTTTATATGATTTTTGTAATCCCTATTTAGAGGGTGCAACACAACATGCCATCGAGTATCACTTCGGTCTTCGATAAAAAATACTTGTTTTGCTTGTGATGCTAGTATAAAAGAATCAGACTTATATCCAATGCGTTTAAGATCAACTAGTTTAAATCCCAAATCATCTGTTCTGACACCACTGGCACTATCAACCAAATTACATTTAAACATTAGAATCTTAAGAGTAATATAATTCAACTCCCACATCTCTTGAATCACACCATAAAATGACATGTTCGTCACTATTGGATTTTTATCTTTTGCACTGGCTATCTGCATTGCCTTTGCTACTAAACAAACGCCACTATTTTGCACATTACGAGCACTATCACGGTTCTCTGTATTGTAACGAATTCCATTTACAAAATAACTAACATAAGTTATCACAGTAGGCGAAGGGCCATGTGATATCCACCTCACTGTATCAAATACTATGTTGTTCGGTAACTCAAGCTCTGTAGCAACCTATGAGTGTACAAGCATAAGTTATAAGCATGAAACTAAAAATTTGTAAAAATATGTAATCAAAACACAATAGTTATTGTCCTTCGAAGCATACATGATCACAAATCCAAGAAATGAAAGTTCGATTATGCTCATCTTGTAGCCACTTTTGGTTCCTCGACTTTGATGGATACAATTTTCTCAAATGGTTCATATGTTTCCTAAAATGACATATAATTCATCACGAATGTTATAAACAAGAAGGTTTAGGCTTTTTCTTGATGGCCTATTAATGTCCAACTTACCCCTTTTCTTGATGGCCAATTAGTGACCATCAATAAAGATTTTTCATAGAATTTATTTTTTGAGTTTTTTCTTGATGGCCAATTAATGACCATCAAGAAAGGCTTTTCCTAATATTTATTTTTTGAGTTTTTTCTTGATGGCCAATTAGTGATCATCAAGAAAGAGTTTTCTAATTTATTACACTCATTGTCAATATTTCGATCCTCACCTATTATACTCATCATTGAAAAAAATGATAAATTAATTTTGTCTAGTCTTTAAATTTATTAACAAATATATATATAGTTTTGAATGTTTTACTTCATTCATAACTATTCAATCATTGTATTTTTAGGATTTTAGAATCAGGTTTATGAACATTAAATCTACAATTCATTTGTCTTTCTAATCTTGTTGCTAACCATATTTTAGAAGAAAATTTTTTAATTTCTAAAACATAACGTCCTATAAAATGTGTTTTTTTCGACTTTTTCTTGATGGCCAATGAATCAAAAAACATATCCCTTTTCGTGATGGGCAGTGACCATCAAGAAAGACTTTTCATAGAATTTATTTTTTGGGTTTTTTCTTGATGGCCAATTGGTGACCATCAATAAAGATTTGATTTTTCCTGATGGTTTTTGACCATCAACGAATCCAAAAATTGATCCCTTTTCGTGATGGGCAGTGACCATCAAGAAAGACTTTTCATAGAATTTACTTTTTTGGGTTTTTTCTTGATGGCTAATTCGTGACCATCAACAAATCCAAAAACATATCCTTTTTTTTTATGGGTAGTGACCATCAATAAAGAGTTTACCTATAATTTATTTTTTGAGTTTTTTCTTGATGGCCAATTGGTGACCATCAATAAAGATTTGAGTTTTCCTGATGGTTTTTTACCATCAACGAATCCAAAAACTTATCCCTTTTCGTGATGGGCAGTGACCATCAAGAAAGACTTTTCCTAGAATTTATTTTTTTGGTTTTTTCTTGATGGCCAATTTGATCCTCACCTATTATACTCATCATTGAATTAAAAAAAAAAAACGCACACAAATGGTCCTCACCTATTATACTCATCATTGTATTTTTAGGATTTTAGAATTAGGTTTATGAACATTAAATCTACAATTCATTTGTCTTTCTAATAATCTTGTTGCTAATCGTATTTTAGAAGAAAAGTTTTTTAATTTCTAAAACACGACGTCCTATAAATGTGTTTTTTCGACTTTTTCTTGATGGCCGATGAATGACCATCAAGAAAGAGTTGAGTTTTTCTTATGGTTTTTGACCATGAACGAATCTAAAAACTTATCCCTTTGTTTGATGGGCAATGACCATCAAGAAAGACGTTTCTTGATGGTTTTTGCCCATCAACGAATCCAAAAATCGAGCATTCATTATTTGGTATTTTTCGTACATACTTTGCAATCAAGAAAAATATTTTTTTTGATGTACATGCACATCAAGAAAAATATAAAGCTTTCTTGATGTTCTAATACCATCAAGAAATGTAATTTTAAATAGATAATAATTTTAAAACATCCACATTATGGTTTTCTTGATGGTTTCTTTTCATGACCATCAAGAAAACAAAAATACCGTCCTTCAGGTTGGGTTGGGTTGGGTTGTCGGGTTGGAGTTTTTTTTTTTTCTTCTCTTTTCTTTTCTCCCTATTTTTTAGTTAATTTAGAAATATTATATTTATAACAATTATAAAACACATCGATCCAATATAATGTATAAAGTAATTCTCAAACACTAATTGACAATTTGGCATAAAAATGAAAATCCATAAATAATTTAATACACAGTTCAACTTCAACATACAAACAGAATAGTACAACATTAATAATTTAAATACACTATATCATCATTAATACAGTACATAACAAAATAGTTCTTAATCTTATAGGATTACAATTACATAAGAATCGACGACCAAACTATGATCCGAACTTTTTAAAACCGCAAAATTGGCATCCCGAGCATTCAGCTTAGTCCTAAAAATTTAAAACATTTCAAGTAAGTTAGTTTAAATGAAATAATTCAATAATTAGAAAAAATCAAAACATTCAACTTACCAATGACAACCAGTTATCACTCTCACATGGAGTTTCATTTTTGTGTTATGATGGAGGACTTGACATTATCTAGAAAAACAATAATAAATTGTTTATAAATAATAGTATATAATGTCATATAAAAGTACATAGTAAACTGTAAGAAATAAATAACAATTAAATTACCACTTACCACTCTCAATTTTTTCACAAATCTCCATTTCTTTAATCTATGGAGGAAGATCTAATAAGGATGTTTTTCCACAGATCCAATTTTGTGTACAAATTAAAGCTTCCACTCTTTTAGGCGACAAAGAACTTCTAAAAGAATCAAGAATCCCCCCTCCTGTACTAAATGTTGATTTAGAAGCCACAGTAGACACTGGAACAGAAAATACATCTTGAGCAATTTTTTATAAAACTCGGTATTTAAAGCCATTTACTTTCCACCAAGTCAAAACATCAAAATGATCAGTTAGCTCTTCACAAGGGTCAAATAAATAGCGATCCACATCATTCATCAATTCTAGAGTATTTCTTTCTTCTCTTCTTCTCTTGTATCGTGATAATACTCTACCACTTGGGTCAGTTTCAACAATAATTCCCGAACTCAATATTCCTGAACTATCACTTGATTCAACTTGTTCATAAACACAACTTTGGGCACACGAATCACCACCATCAAAGCCATCAACTTGTGATTTGTAAAAATTATATAAACGCATCAAATAAGCCTCAATCCCATCAACAAGAGCTTTAGCCATAACATCATCATAAACCCTTTCAAAACAAAAGCCCACATAATCCAATTTGTATCGAGGGTCATGCACCACAGCTAGGAAGACAATCTTATTAATTTTTTCAAATGAACCCCAATACTTGTCATACTTTGTCTTCATATTTACAGTCATACTACGTAATATAGAGTTATGTTCATTGCTCCAACTAATTAAAAGTTCATTAATACCCCACATCTCATGAAAGTAAGAATTAGCAGTCATATATAAAGAACCACTTATCTTCGTAGTGACATCATAGAACACCTTCAAAAACATGACAAACACTTCAACATTTTTCCAATCAGAATTATATGGTGGCCCTATCCTCTTTTTTCCATGATCATCTTCAGTAAAATAGTCTTGATAGTCCAACTCCTCTTCCTCTAATATTTGAAAAGCTTTATCAAATTTAAGTGCATGCTCAAGCATAAGATAAGTAGAATTCCATCTGGTCGCCACATCCAAACAAACAAGAGCTTTGGATTCTATTTTCTCTTGCTCCACACAAGCTTTAAACTTTGCCAATCTCTTAGGGGATGACCTAACATACCTTACAGCATTACGAACACTAGCAATGGAATCAGGCATTTCTTTCAATCCTTCACTCACAATTAAGTTAATTATGTGAGCACAACACCTAATGTGTAACGATTCACCTTCCAAGATTAAGGTTTTCCAACTTCTAAGTCTTTTCTTAATATACGAAATAGCCCCATCATTCGAACTTGCATTATCAACCGTTATGGAAAATACTTTATCAATCCCCCATTCCAATAAACAACACTCAATGACTTTGCCAATCGTTTCTCCCTTATGGTTAGCTACTTGACAAAAGTTTCAAATTTTTTTATGCAAAACCCATTCTAAATCAATGAAGTGTGCAGTGAGTACCATGTAGTTGACATTTTGCAACGAAGTCCATGTGTCAGTTGTAAGACAAATCCTTTGAGAATTGCTAACAAAAAATGATTTCAACTTCTTTTTTTCCCCAAGATAAAGTTGATAAATGTCTCTAGCAATTGTTACTTTTGAAGGAGGGTCAAACTTAGGACAAGACACACTACAAAAATGTCTAAAACCTTCATTCTCTATAAATTTGAATGGCAACTCATCAATGATTAACATCTTAGCACATGCTTCTCTACATGTTTGTTGACTAAAAAATGTAGTCACAAAATTACTACCACATTTTCCACCATGAGAAAGTTGAAGAGTCAAAATAGTTTGTCCTTTTTCCTCCTCCTTATGGATACTTCTTACACTGATTTTTTAAGTGTCTCCATAATGTGCTAGTCCCACAAGAAGTAGTATCACATGCATACTCTTTACCACAATTATTGCATGTGCATCTATTACTGTTATTTTCCAACTTTGTGAAGTGATCCCATATAGTGGAGGTTGTCTTAGTAGATCTAGGTCTCTTCTTCGAATGTAATGGTGGTTTACTTGAACTACCAATTCCAACTGTATTAGCAACGACAGGATCAAGGGAAGCAGTACCAGGACTAGGACTAGGACTAGTTTGACTAAGATTTCCACTGCTCTCCATAATCTATAAAAATAGAAAAACTAGAGTCAAAACAGAACAACCATCAACCTAACATAAAATCTATTTTATAGAACATCCAAAACAAAAAACAAATACTAAAAAATAAATATTTACATTAACAAACAACCACAACCCAGAAATGAATTTGGCTACTAGGAGAACAAAATTACAAACCTCGAAATCGACCACTGCTGGAAGAACCTACTGTTCCAAGAGGCAAGAGATCTGTAATTTTAAAAAAAAAAAAAAAAAAAAAACAAAACAAATTTGAATGAAGAACAGTAGAAGAAAAAAAAATTACGAAACCGAAATGAAATGAAACTAAATAAATAAATAAATAAATATATATATATATATATATATATATATATATATATATATATATATAAACGAACGACCAAACTATGAATGAACCAGCGGAATGGTCACGATGGCAGACGAATGGCTTGATTTAAGGCTGACTGGCGACTGCTGTCGGATCGGAGACCGAGAGGAGAGCGAGACCGAGAGGAAAGGGAGATCGAGAGGAGAGCGAGACCGAGAGGAAAGGGAGATTGAGAGGAGAGTGAGAGGCTGACTGATGACAGCTATTGGATCGGAGACCGAGAGGAGAGGGAGATTGAGAGGAGAGCGAGACTACGAGGAGAGCGAGAGGAAAAGCCATATCAGAAACTGAGAAGGAGAACGGGAGACAGTGGGCATTGGGCAGTGAGTCACTGTTCTGATTTCTGAACTTTTGAGGGATGAGGATGAGGGTGAGGGAGGGAGGCGGGCAACGGGACTACGGGAGACAGTTTTTTACTCTTTTTGACAAAATGAATTTAAAAAAACCCTAATAGAATTTCTTTTATCTTTTTCACCTTTATAATTTATATATATATATATATATATTTTTTTTTTTTATAATTAGTAATTCGGGTTGGGTTGGGTTGACGGGTCAACCCGAATTTTGAAATTTTCAACCCGAGACCCAACCCAACCCGAAAAAACGCAGAAAACATAATCCAACCCAACCTAAGTATTAAATTAACCCTACCCAACCCTCGGTTGGGTAGGTCCGAGTTGTTCAGGTTGTCGGGTTATTTGAATACCCATAGAGTTGGCCGCCCAAAATTCTTTCCAAAAATACCAAATCTTAAAATTAGGAAAGTTGGCGCCGTAGCGCTGATCGTCATGGAAAGTTGGCACTGCCGCGGCGCTGACCGTCATGGAAAGCTACCCTCGGTCACCGTGCCGCAGAGTCACAGCAGTGGCACTGCGTTGAAATGTCTTCTACTCTTGGGAAAAAGCACCACGGCGCTGTCCTGTTTTCGGCAGTTTTGGCATAATTTTTTAAAAAATGTATTATTTAAAAACACTTTTTTCATAGACAATCCAAACGCACCCTAAGCTTACATAAAATAATCACGGTTCTTAGTTTATTGGATTGAGTTAATGCAAAGAAAAAGTCAAATAAAATAACTCATTATTTTATTGAATAAATAATTTAGATTTACAACTTTACAAACGATGAGAACCTAAGAGATTTAGGACACAAGTCGAACACTACCTATATCCTTAAAGCTCATATTGTGGGTGAGACTTAGACCTTTTCTAACTTTCATATATATACTCATATATGTCAATAAGTAGTTTTTGCCGATTGAAGTTGAACTTATAGCCATTTATTTCGTTCGACAATAAGTAATTTGAGAGGATTTAATAAGAGTTCTTGTGGGTTTTGAGGTATTTTGTTTTGTTGATTCCAAGATACTGGGTTGTGGTACTGGAAATCAAATAGTTCATGTTGGGTTATTTAAGAGAGATCTGTAGTGGGAGTTTGAAGGACTTTCGTTATCTCCATCATAATAGAACATGCAGTTGCGTAAGACTAGATGTAGTGTTGAGTTTAATGTTGTTCTATTTTTTTAACTTCTCTTTATTATTTGTTATTTTATAATCGATTATGTGTTTGGCTCTAAGGTGTGAAGTGAGGAGTTAGAGATATAATTTAGTTTATTTTGCAATTATTTATACATTGTATTAATTCCCAACAGTTAGAACATTGGTTAAATTTCCAAGTTTAGTCCCTGAACTTTGAGGTTTGTTTTTAGTCTCTTAACTTTCAAAAGTGTCAAATAAGTCTCAAAACTTTTAATTATATGTCTAATTGATCTTTGAAAAATTTAAAAATTTGAAAGGGGTGAGAGTTAGTTTGAATTGGTAATAACTCAACAAAGGAGATTAATGTGAGATGATACATAATGCTAATGTGCTATCAGGTATACCAAGTGATAGTTCGTAAGTTTATTCAAATGAATGATAGTAATAACCTCAACCCTATTCATTATCAAACACAACTCCATTTTCTGCCTCTTCTTTTTAAATTGTCACTAATCTATAATGATAGTTTAATCAAACCGCTTCAAAGTTTTATAGTTTCTCTTTATTTTGATATTTTATAAGAAACTAAGTCAAAAGTGATCATTGCCTTTCTTGTTTAAATTCTAGAATCCTTGTATTCGACCTTGGTTGTTACCAACCATGTAAGCTTCTTTAAGAGGTTATGCTTGTGCTTCTGAAGAAAAATTATTACATATTTTTTCATTAATGATATACTACAAGTAACAATCATCGACAGTGGTTGGTGGGTGGAGTCATTGCAAACATTGGAAGGAGTGAGAGTTAGTTTGAGTTGGTAATAACTCAACAAATAAATTGGTGGCTCAAACATTGAGTTGGTAATTGATGTGTTTTTTTAAGGGTTTAAATTTTTTTAAGAACACTATCTAAGCAAATTTGATTTCTTTATCCTTCACTATTTATTTATTTATTTATTTATTTATTTATTATTATTATTATTATTTTGTTTATTTATTTTTTTTTGGTTAAGAAGCTCTTAATGATAATACCTAGACTTTTCTCAAGTTAGAGGGACCATCACACAACTTGAGGTTTTCAAAATCAACTAGCTTGTACAATTTTCTTCATAAAACATTCAAAATTGAGTGTCCCTTGTGTTATCGTCATCTATTTGTACACCTACCTATATGCTTTAATTTATTTATGTTTTCTAGTACAATAACGACATAAATGAGGATCAAATCTTTAATATTTAAGGAAGAAAACCATGCAAAATATCATTGAGCTAAACTTACTATGGTACTTATATATGCTTTATTGTTCTTCATCAGTGAGGACATGAAAAGATTTAATTTGGAGGGGGTGAGAGGAGATTATGATCAATGTTGTATTTTTTGTATCATGTACGATATTGCTACTTGGACTCATTAAAGAGAGAGAGAAAGAGAGAGTGATATTCTCCTTCCGACTGATTGAGTAACTAAGGCCATTCATGACACTAGTATTTTCCTTTGCATGAAAAGTAACATAGCGAGTGCGTTGCAAAAACAACCTTGATAGTGATTTGTGCTCGTAATCAAATATTTTCACTAAAAAACATTAGCAAGTTGGGATGAAAGTATAATTGTAACACCCTACTTCTTGAACCTAAGTACTTAAAGGGCTTATAAGAAAAAGAAGTGAGACAAGAGAAGTGGTATTGGATCACAAGTTTGTGAAATTGACTGAGAAATGTTGCCAAAATAGGAATAAGCATGCGTTGAACTTAAAGGAAAGAGAGGTTTGTGCTTAAGTATTGGGTTAAGTATAAGCCGTAGATAGACTTGGAAGTTTTCATTGAGTGATTTCCGGATCTTGGAATTGAAGTAATTCTTGGAGTTAAGAAGTCTTCTAAGTGGAAAAACCAGACTAGGAGAATGCAACTATGCTTTAAAAGCTTGGAAGTATGATCTAAGGAAAAGAAAGAAAATCTCACCAAGTGATGGAAAGAGTTAAAAGCATAGCTAGGAGTTAGTTGAGTTGGATGCATATTTGGTAAGCAAGAGACCATGTTGGACGCATGGTCAAGACTAAGAAAATGCATGATAAGGGAAACCATTGTGGAAAAGAAAATGGTTAAGTGTTGGAAGTATTGTAAGCAAACCCGAGAGCTCGGGGGAAAGAGGTAAACGCATAGGAGGTAATTAAGGAAGGAGGTGCAAGTTTGGCTTAAGTAGGATGTATGAGCAAGAGGACTAAAGTGGAGTAATGGTGCGTTGGAAGGAAATCTAAGTCTTGGAAAGAAGGATAAAACGCATCAGGTGAAATCAAGGAAAGATGCTATTGTAATTTAAGGTAAACGCATGACTTCCATCAAGGGAGATTTTGTTGAGTCTTGGATAATTTAGAGGGTTGAGAAGTAAGTCTAAAGGAAGGAAGCCGGAGATGGACGTATGCTAGATTTATCATTAAGGAAATGGCTAAGTATAAGGAAGAGGTTGGAAGCATAACCTTGGAATACAACTCAAGAACGCATAGAGGGACAATCAAGGGATCCTTAAGGATGGAAGGAAGGTCATGGACGCATAGCAAAGTAGACATAAACGCATAGAATACAAACGCATGAAGGAAGGTCTTGAGGTAATTTTGGTTGAGAAACAGAGTAACAAGCATAGTCGGATGTTTATCACTCAAGAGAAGGGCTTGTAGCTAAGATATGAACATAAGGAAAGAAGTGACAAACGCATGGTAGTACGCGGTTAAGGCACAGACGCATGGTAGTATGCGAGGGAGAAACCTGGTCAAAAGTAGGAAGGTCGGGAGGAAAAGAGAGAATAAAGAAGCTAAACCTTAAAAAGAGAATTAAATGGACGCATAGGGGCATTAAGTTGATGCATGATTCGTATCTCGGAACGAGTCAAACGCATAAGATGAGTTTATAAAGGTTACGTGGTTTCCTTTGAACTTAATACTTTATAAGGAGGAGGTGTTGGGTTGCATGTCGGATGTGCTATGCAGCGTGACAGGTGGCAAACAAATGGCAAAAAGAGAGGAGAAAATGGATAACAAGCCCTCTATCCCAAAGCTATAAATAGAACCTTGAGGGAAAAGGAGCGGGGGATGATCATTAAGTCTGAGTTCTTGAGAGAAAGGAGAGAAAGAAGGCTGAAAAGAGTAATCCTTGCGTCCGTAGTGAAGTCTGCGGCCAAGAAATGAGGTGTTCCTAACAACCTAGCTACCTTGCGTTCAACAAGTTGTTTAGTGTTTAAGATATCAGTTTTGCGTTCAAGATAAACTCTGCGTTCAATGTGAACCTTGCATTCAAAATTGACTCTGCGTTTAAGATAGAACCCTGCGTCCAAGGGGTGAAGCCAGAAGAGCTTGTTGGAAGGCTGCACCTTGCGTTTAAAGGATCAGCTTTGCGTTCAAGGTGCAGGGTTGCGTTCAACTGAGCTATCTGAAGGGAAAATAGGTTCCTTTGTGTTTCAGACTTAAAAACCCTGCGTCTAAGAAGCTCGGGAAAGGCAGGAGGAAAGGGAACTTCCCTTAAGCATTTATTAAGCTTGTGAGTAACACTAATGTTTTCAAAATATGAATGCGTTCTCTGTGATTAATATCAACGGTTTTGGAATATGATTATGCATTCATGAGTTTTTAAAACGTGTATATCATGTGTTTATGTTAAAAAGCAATTGAGCATGCTGGTTGTTTGAAATGAGTTTATTGAAAAGCATGTTGTTTGATATTATATGATTTTATGGAAGATTTGAAAATGCTTAACTCATGAATTTATGATACGATGTTTTTAAAACATGTGTATTTTTATAAAATCTGTGAAATGGTACCCAAAGCTCAAGGACTCGGAGAAGGCCAATGGGTAGCCGGAATATAGTAAAGGTACCCTACGCTGAAGGACTCGAAGAAGGCAAATGGGTAACCTGGATATAGAAATGGGATCCTAATGCTCAAGGACTCGAAGAAGGCATATAGGCAACCTAGAATATAGAAAAGGTTCCAAATGCTGAAGGACTCGAAGAAGGCGAATTAACCTGGATATAGAAACGGGACCCCAATGCTCAAGGACTCGGAAAAGGCATGTGGGCAGCCCGGATTATGATACCTAAGTGCACATAGAGGAACATACGACGCTGATGTGTTGAGATTACTCCACACAGCTAAGGATAATCGACGTTGAGTAGCGTAGAGCTCGGCTCCGCCTCAACTAAGGAAAATATTCGTTTTCAACGTTGGGAGTGTTGAGTTTTGCTCCGCCTCAACTAAGGAAAAAAATATTCGTTTTTCACGTTGGGTGCGTTGAGTTTTGCTCCACCTCAACTAAGGAAAATATTCGTTTTCGACATTGGGTGCGTTGAGTTTTGCTCAGCCCTGACTAAGGAAAGTTTTAAAACAAAAGAAGATTTGATGCGTTGTAGACTGTTTTATTGAATATGTTTTGAATCGATATTTTATACGCATTGTTGACAATGTTTATATTATGACCAGTTTTATAGTTAAAGTTAAATATTTCCAACCCGTTACTCACTGGGGTATTTAGCTCATCCCTTCCTATGTTTTCCACTTTTCAGGTAGTATGACAGTTCCCGTTGCCGGTCGAAGTCGAGGTTTGTCAAGAATTAATGGTATCATCATCCTAAGAAGTGTCGTTAAATGGGAAATAAAGTAAGTTCGACAGTAGGAGTCGATCGAGAAGTCGATGACTGCTGTTCTCACGCTCCGTCTTGGGCTACGGGAGGGTAGTTCGGGATGGGGTGTGACATAAGTGATAACAAGAGGAATATAAACTATCCTCAAACTTTCTAACTCCGACTAAACAATTTTTCATTCGAAGACCATATTGGTAGTCTTAAAAAGTGCGTCTCATTTGATGACGTTTGTTGTTGTTTACGTGTATTTTGTAATCGTAATGAAATATGTGACCCACAACTAAATTCGTAATAAATAAATGCAATCCGATTGTGGAGCTGAAGGTGATAATCTAATTGTGTTTGAAAATTACATGAGACCCACTAGGAGATACTAGCGTTACCATTACAGATACCGTTATTGTTACAATAGGAGAATTATAAATCTTCCACCGTTACAAATACCGTTATCGATTGACCCTAAACAATAATAATAACGATAAGAAAACAATGATATCAGACATTGCAAAGTAAACTCTAATCAAATTACATTTGTAAAATGTAGATGTCATCAAAAGCAATTAATTATGTTTGTGATTGATTCATTGAATTTTATCACGAGAACACCAATTTTGATTACGAATGAATAAACACATCTAAATACAAAATTTCTTATTGCAAACTTTAAAACTCAATTGCCTTACCCAAACCGTCCAAAATGAAGCATAACGTAGAAAACAGAAGCCGGAAGATTCCAAAGAGGAAGAGCGGAAGATTCCCCTATCGGTATTTCGTGGCAATTAGAATCAGATGTTTAAGAACTACCATTCTCAAAACCTTTGCCAGAAAGCCTAGAAGTGGATTCTCTCTCCTTCGACACTTGAAAAAATGGCCATCTCCATTGCCTTCTCGACGAACACCCACTTCCCATTTTCTACAATTTGCAGATCAATTTCCTCTCTCAGTCCATCCGTCGATGTTCTTTTTAACGCCAGGAGAGATTGCAATCGTGGGTTTCCTCTAATTAGAACATTGGACACCAAATTGGCAAAAACCAGGGCTGCATTGTCTGAAAATTCTTACCGCAAGCAGTACCCAAAAGTGGGTGCCAAATCTATTGGACCCATTCCACCTGCCCAGCTAATTCAAGTCGTTGAGAATGCTGCCAAGACAGGAGCCGAGGTTTGTGATGTGATCATGATATTTTATCCTGATAAATTCTTTCAGTTCATTAGTCTGCTCTTCTTCATTTTTCACCTTTCTATAGTCTTTTTGAATTTCTTGTTTGTAGCATTTGAGAGCCTCTGATGTAAAGAATATAAACAGTGAGAACCAGACTTGTGAAGGGATATCTTATTTTGGTAGTCAATACTGAAGTGGGGTTGGTTTATTTAGTTTGCTTTGAATACTTGTGGTCTGCGATATTTTGAGAAGTCATGATTATAAGATCACTCTGAAGTTTTACGATTCAAAACTGTGTTTATCTTGGTATAAAAATGTGGCGTGGAATATGATAATTAATATGACTTGTGGACCAAGAGGGTGTTTGCTGCTGGGAAATTAAAATGGGTTGTTTAGGGTCATTTGAAAGTTATTCCATATTAGTGTCTGAATTCTAGTTTCTGAAGTTTGCTTGACTATGGACAACTTATTAATAAGGTTGCTGCCTTTTGAGAAAAAGGTGATTAAAGTATTTGCTTCTTGGCATCTTTTTGTGAGTTTGAGACCTTTACCTTGATGTTCCCAGGTGGTGATGGATGCTGTTAATAAGCCTCGGAATATTGAATATAAAGGATTGGCGGACTTAGTAACGGAGTAAGGATTCCCTAGGAAATTTCAACTACAGTGCCATAATTGCAATATGGATTTAGTTTTGTCGTGCGAAACCAAATTGTTTGTCGGTACATGAATGTACATGAAGATGGAGTTTCCTTGCTCGCAATTTTCTTAGATAAAAAAAGAAATAGAGTGAAACATATAGAATGAGTGGAACGAAATCTATGCATGTTCGTAAAGCTATTGATGTTCTTAACTGCTGCATGTCATTCTAAAAATAGTTCTATATTTGGTGTTCTAGAGAATCTCTCAAATATATATTGTGTTTTAGCTAAATTACCTCTAACCAAAAATGCTCAAGACTTGACTAGATATTGTTGTGGCCTAAGGGTTGTTTAGGTCTAGACTTTATCCAATTGCTCCATTTGTTCCTTCACTTTTTGGAAATGTCAAACTAAACCCTCATCATGAGTCCTTTCCCTAATAATTGTAACACATGATATGGCTCTTCAATCTCTGTATAGACCCCAATGTTATTCAGGGGGAAATCCCCTCAGTTTGTGCAAAAGGAAAGATTGAATATTTTTGGCTTACGCATAAGCCTCACACTATCTTTTTGACAACCTTGTGTCCCATGTTGGCATTCTGTTTTCAGCATGTTTCCTGATTCACCTGCAGAACAGATAAAATGAGTGAGGCTGCTATTCTGGAAGTCGTTAGAAAGAACTTTAGAGATCACCTCATCCTTGGAGAAGAGGGAGGAGTTATAGGGGATTCATCATCTGATTATCTTTGGTGCATTGATCCTTTAGGTTTGTATTTGCAACTTTGTCTTTGGTGTGAAAATGTAAAGTAGTCGATAACTTTTTATCAGTATTAGGAGATGAACCAACGTCTTCATAATAGATTAGCTATTGCTCCCAAGATTAATATGTACATCTTAATAAAATGCAAAGTTATTTCCTGAAGCTCGGTTCCAGTTATGCATTTATCTACATGTAAATGTGAGCTTTTTGATTAGCGATGCTCTTTAAATAACCTCTCTTTCTTTGACATCTTAATTCTTAACTGCGAAGGCTTTAGGTTTTAGATAGTAATGTTTAATTTGCTAGCACAAATGCACAATTATGTTGATTGCAATTGTATGAGCATTTTGAGGAGCCTGCTGTTTAAAGAACATTTTTCTTGACATCTTGACTGCAGGGTTATAGGTTTGAGATGGTAATGTTGATTTTCTTGACAAAATCATATGTAGATTTGGTGACAATTTTATATCATCTTTAATTGATCCCACTTAATGTCTAATATGAATGTCTAATATGTCTATATTGTCCCAATGGTAATTTTATGTCAGTGTACTTATTATTTGATGAACCATGGGAAGTACAGGGTTCGTCTTCTATCTGCTCACTAGTTTTGGTATGATCAGGAAGCTCATCTTGAAACTCCCTACAATCACTATCTAAAAATATTTTGGTGTATTTTATCATTATTTAATTGCAGAGACGAGTCCTGTGATTGAATATTTTAGCTTATTCCTCTGTTTTTTCTGTACCACGTGCATGCATATATAATCTTATAAGTACAAGTTGTCTAAACCTCTATATAAATACAGATGGAACAACAAATTTTGCACATGGCTATCCTTCCTTTGCAGTATCTGTCGGAGTTTTATTTCGGGGAAATCCTGCTGCTGCAGCTGTGGTATCCACACTGTAATCTTTATTTGCATGTCTCAAGCTGTGCTCTAATCATGGAAAAGTAAACAAAAAAACCTCTACAATTGGATTGCATTATTGATTATTCAAACAGATAATGAGTTTTCTTTTCTTCCCACAGGATAAGCTGGTCTAAAATATCAAAATTTGAAACCCATCTTGAATGCTATCTGAAATCCTACTTTTGAAAAGTTAAAACTAACAAAAGGGATACAAAATGGTTCTTGAAAATATTTAACCTCTGAAAACACATTTGATTGGGGGTATATCATTTCTAGTATACATTATATGTTTGACTGAGGACGAAATGGGAAATAACAAAGTGGTTGGTAATCAAAGAGGTTTGATTTGGACGTGACAACAGAAAGATGAAGTGATGTACAAACAAACACATGTCATTTTCTTAAGGTTAGGACATAGTTAGTAAGCCTGCTCTTGCCTTCAGCTAAAAAAATGTGTCCTATGCAACTCTAACAATGAGCTGGTGCAGAGAGTGGGTCGAAACTCCCACGGAACAAGCAAGAATAAAGCAAGCACGTTGACATGCATCAAGCAAGTATGTCGACTCATCAAGCAAGCACGAATGACGCGTAAAGGTGTCATCCGAAAGGCCAAGTAAAGGGCCAAAAAGAGAAGTGTCGTGATGCGATTGAGGAGGATGATGCATTGTCTAATACTAAGGAAAATGCTTCAGAAATTCTGGCTAAGGTAAAAGCAAGTTTAAAAGCGACAATTGCATTGGTAGCGTGATAAACCTAGTAGGGGCCAGGTGGGGCTTATGGTATTCCCTAAAATTCAATTTTTTGTTGTGAGTTCGGATGAGTAGCTTTGGAGTTAGGTGCATGTAAGTGAAACATGGACCAAATTTCGTGCTAGTTAGAGTTCAAGTATGCTCCACGTTGGCGAGCGACTCCTTGCCACTTTTGAAGTGCAAGGGTGACACCTTGGAAATGCCTTAAAGTTCACTTTTAGGGGGAGGCATGCTGTTGGCTCCCCACTGCCCCTAGGCCGATGGCATGGTGCATGGTCCAAGTGAGGTAACATGGCACATGCAATGTCACGATCTAGGCAAGCGTCGTGGTATGAGTGTCTTAGACAACTTCCTGTGAGGAGGGGTAACTCAAAGAGAGTGTTAGGGACTCATTTGTCATGGGTGTGTCGATTATGTGCCTTCTCTCGAGGGTTGAAGTTTGATGTATGGGCCTTGGCTTTGACATCATTTGCTCATTTGGCCTGACACAATATGGTCGTAAATGTCTCATGCCTCAACAATGTTTGGATGGATGGATGGCTGTTTGGAAGGCCACAACATGTAAAAAGAACATGGGTGTTAGTTTTCAATACACGTGCCCAACTGCATAATAAAGCTCGATGACATCCTAACATTGGAGATGGCATCTTAAGGTACTAGTGGGCACCCGTTACGTGTCAGAAAGCTAATTTTGGGCTAGTAGGCAGCAAGACTCATCAAAATCGCTCGAAGTACGATTGGAATCATCCCAGAAGTACTTGGTGGACTTGTTAAGCTAGTTGTAACCTCGTTATGCTGCAGGAATGGTCTTGGAAGCGTCTGATGACCCTAATAAGCTAGTTATGATATGGTTAAGCAATAGATATTGTTCAATTGTACCTGGTAGCTCAGACCCTCTTCAATATCAAAACTCATCCCAACTTGGTGTAGAAGTGAGACAGCTGTGTGATTGAGAACCAAGATGATGACAAATGATGTGACAATGCATTTAAAAGGACCTTGGCCTAGTGTAAAAGCACAATCGAGCTGTGGGACTTGATCTAGAGTACATGCAAGTTGATAAAGTCACAAAAGAGTTAAAATGATAAGTCTACTGAATTGATTGGATAAGAAAGCTGATTTGGTTTTCTTTGACATGCTTCTCGTTGTTGTTGTTCTCTCTCTCTCTCTCTCTCTATTTTATAATTTTAAAGATTAATTATATTTTGTTAGGTCTTGCTTTGATAACGAATGTCCTTTTTCAGGTACAGTTTGTTGAGGGTCCTCTCTCTCTCTCTCTCTCTCTCTCTCTCAGATTTCTGATATTTTTGTGAGGTTTTGCTTCGATAATGCATGTCTTTTTTCAGGTAGAGTTTGTTGGGGGTCCTATGTGCTGGAACACTCGCATATTTACTGCAACTGCTGGTACTGCTTTTATATAGTTTTTTTTTTTGTTTAAAATATAGTTTTGATTCCTAAAGTTTATCCCTATTTCTAATTTGGTCCCTAAAGTTTCAATGGCACTATATTAGTCCTTGAGGTTATAAATTATAATAAGATCCAAATTCAATCCTTATCCTTAAAAAATGATTAAGGAACTAATGAAAAAAAGTAACATGTTTCATGATTTGCAGTGTTCTGTAACAAATAAAAGATCACGATCTTGTTAGAGACAAGCATGTCAGGGTCGATGTTGGGATTAGATTAGTAGACTATGGATGGGTCTACATTGAGTGAAGTCTCTGCCATCCCTAAAAGCAGGGTGGTTAGGTTCAAGTTTGATTGAATCTAATAGGTAAAATATATTGAAGGGTGAAGGATGAAAGAATAAAATAACTCACAAGAAAATTTGAGTTACTTGGACCCTGTGTGTACGTGTGAATGCATGTGACCTAGAGATGAGAATATGATCATGTATTGCATTATTTGCAAACTTGAGGGACAAAAATAGAACTTCTAGATCTTTTAGGACCAAATTAAAAATGGAGTAAATTTTAGGGTCTCCAACTATATTTTACGTGTTTCTTTTTGGAGTTTCCGTACAATTAGTAAGTTTATTGACATTTGTTTTGTTAGGTGGGGGAGCATTCTGTAATGGCCAAAAGATTAATGTGAGTCAAACTAGCCAGGTGAGTTCGTTATATAATTTGGAAACGACTGCATCTGGTGGTTTTCATTGTCCTCCAAGTTCCAGTACATTGGAGATATTTGTTTAAACTTGTTAGTGAACATTTTTTTTTTCTTTTGGAAATCTTATCAGAACTTTCATGTACCAACAACCACCGTTTCCTCTTTAATCATCTTTCTTACAATATATTGGTTTCTTATTGAAAAAATTGTTAGGATTTGTGGAGAAAAATTCCTCAATAATGCTTATCATCTCTCAACAAACCATAACAGCACACACATTATCAGTTTCTAACAACTCATTTTCCTTGAAAGATCACACTAAAGTAGTCAATTATTTCTGCTGAAGGAAATCATAGCACTCTCCTATTGTGTTAACGATTTTGTTTTTTTCCAAGCACTTGATTTACTACTTGACATCCATGTTTATGAAATTTGTCTGAACTTGCACGTTTGCAGAAACTAAAGAAAGCTTGGTATTCATGTTATCATCTTTTGTTATTGACTTCATCAGTGAAGTGGATAGCTTTGTTTGATGACTTAACATTATTTTCAATTGATTTAGGTGGAACGATCTCTTCTAGTTACAGGATTTGGATACGAACATGATGATCCATGGGCTACAAATATGGATTTATTTAAAGAATTCACAGATGTCAGCAGGGTATTCTTTTTATCTTCTACTGGTTAGCTATATTGATGAACAGTGGTCCTCCCTACAGTCTTCTCAGAGACATACAGGCTTAAAAGTTTACCTAGGAAATATACTCTATCTACCTATTTATTGATTTCTTTTCTCTATTGACTGTTCAATGTGCAGGGAGTAAGAAGGCTCGGTGCAGCAGCAGTCGACATGAGCCATGTAGCTCTAGGAATTGTAGAAGCATATTGGGAGTATCGCCTGAAGCCATGGGATATGGCTGCAGGTGTTTTGGTACTGTACTAGCCTTTTTCATGTACAATACTTTCAGTCCTTGAATTGAACATATGAATAGGTAATCGAAGGTTATTTTGGTAGGCACAGCCGAGGAGCACTGTGGGAAAATGGAAATAGAGGAATACCATACTTTTCTTATGATAGATATAGATGTAGGTTAAAAAAAATGTTCATGATCGAAGATACTTTCGCCAACCTAAGCATCACTTAATTGATTTAAAGCATATATCCTTGACCTTATAAGTTTAAATCCCCCTCCCATTTATTGTTAGAGACTTTGGAGGAACAAGTTAGAATAAGTATTACTAGTAATTATTATTGTTAATATTATTTCGATTGGAAATCATTGTTTTGAAATTTCAGGTTGCTGGTTTGGGATATATCTATCCTTCATAGGTTTCTTTTTTGTTATCTTCTTTGATTTATGCAATCTTTTGTCCATAGTAAACCGTCACTTCTTGCTTTGTTTTGAACTATAATTGTTATCACTTTGTTTCTATGTTTGAACTTGATTTTGGTTTCTCAATCTCTTTCTAAATTAAGTCCGATTAGCCTACGATTTTTATTGTATTCTTGAGCAGGTTGTTTCTATTTTCAGATAGTTGAAGAAGCAGGTGGAGCAGTGACTCGCATGGATGGTGGAAAGTTCAGTGTCTTTGATAGATCTGTTTTGGTTTCTAATGGTGTTGTACATGACAAGGTAATGTTTACAATCTACACCCGAACTCATCTTTTGTTTCAAGGTCCGATATTGGGTATCACAATCCTTGAAGCTTTCCAAATTACAGCTAGAAATATCCTCCTTTAATACCGACATTAGTCTTTAATCATCATTAGACCAAAAAATTTAAGTTGATAGATTACTGTATTTTTGATCTATTATTCATATTCTTAACACGTCATTTTACTTATGAGCATAAAATTAGCACAAAAACTCAACAAGTGAACTAATGAAATGGGAAGAAAATGACACAAACACTTAATTTCTTGTTTGATACCATGTTAAGAGGTTACTTGCAGTATATTTAATTTTTCAAGAAGATATTATATATGATAAACTTTTTTGGACGAGGACATGATCTGATAAGCTTATAGAAAGAAATAATGAAATCTTCAACTACACAAACAAATAGAGGCAATAATGAAATTTGGATAGTCATTTGGAAGCTTCTATTCAATATTCGTCTTCTATCCTCTTCTATAAACATGTTAAGAAAAATTTAAGGGGCAATATAATATTATCTAGTTCTTCTTCATGTCTAGCTATGTGTTGGAGTAATTGGTGTGCAGTTGCTTACATGGTATAAAGATAATTTAGTTTCAAGTTCTTCTGAATTGCAGCTTTTGGAGAAAATTGGTTGTGCAACCGAAAAACTAAAAAGCAAAGGAATTGATTTCTCATTGTGGTATAAACCAGAAAACTACCAGACAGATCTTTGAGTTGTGCCTCTCAGTTATCTCTTCTCACGTCTCCAAGCAATTTTTGCAAGTTACGTTAGATCCAGTCATCATTTTCTCTTTTCAAATAATAGTTTCAATGTTAACCTTGCATAAGGTATTTTTTCTTGTGTTTTTTCAGGCTTTGAGAGTTCGAATTTTTGGGAAAAAATGCACACATTGGTCTTCTTTGTTTATACTTGTTGATTTAGAAAAGCTGAATAAAAAAATCTTACATTCAAGGAAGCACGTGATTGAGAGTTAAAGACTCATGTGTAGTGGAAAATATAGTCAATTCTCAATTCTCATATCTTAGTTTAAGAGATTCCTCTCATTCATTGCATTTGACATATATATCTTCATTACCAAGGACTTACTCCTTTTGCTGCAATGATTTCCATAGGCTACAACAATTTCAAATTGAGTTTAAGTTTATTGTCCTTTTGCAAATTGATAGACCTATTTTATTACAATATAGTAGGAGGGGTAAAACAGGTATTGCTTATGTAGTGGGAAGTGTAGCTTCTTCTTCTAATTGTAACCGTGTGGAGCCCACAGTTAGTTAGGGAGGAAGTGTTGTTTATATGTGCATATGGGAGGGAGAGTTAGTTTTGATATTAGGGAGCTCTAGGGTGAGGAAATTCTCTCGAGGGTGGGAGAGTGAAGTGAGTTCCTCTGTGGAATTCTTATCATGTAATTGCCAAAGGTTGTTATCAATTGAATTAGACTTTCCATTTGCGTCTTATCAAATTGGTATTAGAGCAGAACAAACTAGGAAAATTGGGTAAAATAATGCAGAAGAGGATTGAACAACATTTGGAAGCAATGGATTAGGAGATTTTGGTATGGCGATTAGATAATTAGAAGCTACCGACAATTGAGTAATTGATCAGTTCGTTGACGAAAAGTGTTGAGTGCCTGAGTAATCAGGTCGAAGGGCAGCAGCAATCAACAGAGGATAGTTGGAAGCTCTTGGTTACAGTGTTGGCGGAGGGTAAGAAACAACAATGGTATCAAAGTCGGTTATTGACATTCCGAAGTGGAATTGGCGGAGGGTTTTGACCAGGTGTTGGCCGAGTGAAGCACCGTCAAAGTAGTCGTCGGGACGTCGACTTTCCGAAGATGGGGTATTGTTAGGAACCAAGGTAGTATGGGTTACCTTTGTCCCACATTGGTTAGAATGGGATGACCAATGTGTTTCTTAAGTGGCTTGGCTCTCCCACCTTAATAGTTAGCTTTTTGGGGTGTGGTTCTCCAAGGTGCTCAAGTACCTAACAATGGTATCAAAGATTTTGTGTTGAAGGAAGTAGTCATAGAGAAATAGAGCAATCAAGTGAGACTTCTACTACGTGAGAATGTCGATAGCAACCAGGATCGGAGTAAGTTCAAGAAGGTGAATATGTCGGTGTTTAATGGCAGCGATCAAGATGCGTGGTTATTTTGCGCAGATCGATATTTCAATATTCATAAATTGACGGAATCGCAGAAGATGATATGGCTATAATTAGTTTTGAAGGTGTGGCACTGGATTGGTTTCGTGCGAAGGAGGAACGATCGCCATTTAAAGACTGGAAGGATCTGAAGGATAAGTTGCCAGTGAGATTTCGTTCGTCTTGAAAAGGATCGGTGTGTGGCCAATGTTTAGTAATTAAACAAGAGACTACGATGGAAGAGTATCAGAATCTCTTCGACAAGCTGGTGGCTCTATTGCCACAACTGTCTGATCAAGTGTTGGAGGAGTCGTTCATGAATGGACTTTTTCCACGGATTAAAGCTGAAGGAGAGTGCTGGGAACCGGTTGGGCTTACAAGCATGATGAAGATAGCTCAATTAGTTGAGAACAGGGAGTTGACGCGGAATGAAGCGGGCCTCAGTGTTAATACGGTATGTAAAGCCCAATCTCAAACGACAATTATTAACAAGATTATTTCTACAGTTACGAAAGAGAATTCGAATACAAACGAAACCCTATCAATGCGAAAGATTACGTTGCGTGGGGTGTCTACGACGACAAACAAGCGTGAGGGACCGTCGAAACGATTGTCTAATGATGAATTTCAAGCGAGAAGAGACAAGGATCTGTGTTTTCGCTGTGATGAGCGTTATTCTGTCGAACATAAGTGAAAAGCACGAGAGCAAAAAGAACTTTGAATTTTGTTAATCAAGGGAAACGACGAAGAATGGGAGGTATTCAAAGGTGAAGAGGAGATGATGGAAGCAGTGGAATTGAAGCAACTCGATGTTGAACCGGTAGCAGAGTTGTCACTGAACTCTGTGGTAGCAGAGTTGTCACAGAGTTGTCCGGGAACTATGAAGTTACGGGGTTCAATTAATCAACGAAGTGTGATAGTGATGGTGGATTGTGGTGCGATACATAATTTCATTTCGCAGAAATTGGTGGAGAAATTGGTGGAGGAATTGCAAATTGTGGTGGCTGAAACCAGAAACTATAGTGTTATCATGGGCTTAGGAGCGATAGTGAAAGGAAAAGGAGTTTGTGACAGTGTTAATTCGAAAGTAGGGGAGTTGATGATTGTGGATAGCTTTCTGCCTTTGGAGTTAGGGGGAGTTGATGTAATTTTAGGGATGTAGTGGTTGTATACGTTGGGAGTTATTGAAATGAATTGGAAGAACTTGTCAATGGTTATAAACCAAGGGAGCAAGAAGATTGTGTTGAAGGGAGATCCTAGCTTGACTAAGGCTAGAGTGAGTTTGAAGAGGATGGCTAAGATGTGGGAAACAGAAGATCAAGGATATTAGATAGAGTGTAGAGCGTTGGAAGGTGGAGTATCTATAGCAGAATGGTATGGGATTGATAAAATGTTGGCAAGTGTAGTATTTAATAGAGTGTAGAGCGTTGGAAGGTGTAGTATGTCAGCGTAATAAAATGTTGGCACTGGCTCCAGCTGGATTGTTGCTTCCTTTGGGAATTCTTGATGCGGTGTGGGAGGAGATCTCAATGGATTTCATTGAGGGATTACCAAAAGCAAAATGATTTGATACTATTTTGGTTGTAGTAGACCATTTGAGTAAGTCAGCTCATTTAATCAGTCTTAAATATCCTTTTACGGCGAAGGTGGTAGCTGAGGTGTTTATTAGGGAGGTCGTGTGATTGCATGAGTTTCCAAAATTCTATTGTCTTAGATAGAGACAAGATTTTCTTGAGCAATTTTTGGAGTTATTTAGAGTTGTTGGAACCAAGCTTTGTAGGAGTTCTACGTATCACCTGCAATTCGATGGCCAAACGGAAGTTGTTAACCGTTTTTTGGAAGCATATTTGAGGTGTTTCTGTAGACTGGAAGAATGGGAGGCGTGGTTATCGTATGCAGAGTATTGGTATAATGCCACATGCCATAGCCCTATTGGTATGTCTCCGTTTCAAGCTGTGCATGGTAGGGTACGGTGTCCTTTAATGTTTTATGGTGATGATCCTACGGTCAAATTCTTCCCTTGATCAACAGCTAAGGGAGCAGGACACAATGATTGGCATTTTGAAAGAACATTTGCGATTGGCATAGGAGAAAATGAAGAAGAATGCAGTTAAGAAAAGAAGAGATGTGGAGTTCCAATTGGGTGATTGGGTTTTCCTTAAGTTACGACCGTATCGATAGAGTACTTTGCGGAAGAGAAGAAATGGAAAATTATCTCCCAAATTTTTTGGGCCATATAAGGTGGTAAATGGAAAACTATCTCCCAAATTTTTTGGGCCATGCAAGGTGGTAGAACGCACGGGTGTGTTAGCTTATAAGTCTATACACCTTTGTCGTTCATGTTTCTCAGTTGAAGAAAGCCTTGGGGCCTTTTAATAAACCTTCAGCTCCAGTGTTGTCGGATATGTTTGAATGGGTTACTGAGCTTGCTGATGTTCCGGGGTATAGAAAAAATCCTTCGACAAAATACTGGGAAGTTGTTTTGGCATGGAAGGAAAGGGTTGTCAGAGTATGAAACTACATGGGAGACTGTCGACTACTTTAAGAAGCAGTTTCCTACATTTCACCTTCAGGACAAGGTGGATTTAGAAGTTTATTTTATTACAATATAGTAGGAGGGGTAAAAATGGTATTGTTATGTAGTGGGAAATGTAGCTTTTTCTTACTAATTCTAACCGTGTGCGGCCCATAGTTGGTTAGGGAGGAAGTGTGGTTTATATTTGTATATGGGAGGGAAAGTCAGTTAGTTTTGATATTAGGGAGTCTCTAGAGTGAGGGCATTCTCTCAAGGGTGGGAGTGTGAGGTGAGTTCCTTTGGAGAATTTTTATCTTGTAATTGCCAAAGGTTGTTATCAATTGAATAACACTTTCCATTAGTGTCTTATCACAAACATGTTAAAAAAGTTGTATTTCTATGCAATTAAAGAGGTAATAGTAGTCATCAAAGCGAGCATAACTCGAATCTCCTAAAAGTAGAAAGGGAGGAAAAAGGGGTGGACTATTGTTTGATTTTTCTTTACAACTTAACTTTGTTGACAACGTACAATCAAATCAAACCATAGTGAGGACAGGTAAAACTAATCCATGACAACTTGAAATTACTCTTCCCAAATTGTGAAGAATTCCAATTGTGAAGAATATTGTGAAGAATTCCATCACCAATATGTGAATGTTTTGGTGATGGAAACTAATCAAACCATATTGTGAAGAATTCCATCACCAATATGGACTTGAATATTAGTTGATCAATCACTACAATATTACTCGTCTTAGTTCATGTCTCTAAACTTTTTCAATATTTTTATTAAAGTTTTAGAATTAGCAATTTTGCTGGAAAATTACTATTTCTAATTCAAAAAGTTTTTGATGGGACAAAAGTAACTTCTTTTAAAAAAAATACAAATTAGAAAAGAAAAAAAAAAACTTATTTTTCTAACCTTTGTGGACTTCACATTATTAATAAAATGTAAATATTCTATCAATGATATTTAACTTTTCCTTTAGTTTTAAACATGTTGTCATTCATTTGAGGGACAAGCTTTACTTAAAAAAAATAATAAAATATAAATGGTTTGTTTTTTGGACAAATATAAAAATTGTGTTACATTTTTATTAGTTTACCCATTCTTATTTGAAAAAAAAATTTAAAGGGAAATTAATCATCAATTCCCTTAAATTTCAAATTTAGGTCGTGTAGGCTAGATTATGAATAAATTGAATAATTACTAGTGCCATATTTATGGTATAATAGAAATGAAAATAAGAATGGTATGGTTCACAAAAGGAAAAAAATGTATTTATAAAAAAGAAAATATTTGTTATTGGAAAAAAATCAAATCAAATATATTAAATAGAATTGAACATGAATATAATGATAGAATTCACAAAAAGTTGTTAGAATGGTGGACATTTGTAAAGAAAAAAAAGGAATTGGGAAAAAAAACTTATGGAGAACATGAGACTTTTTCCGTAAGTTTGTTTTTTCAAAAAATTTAATTTTAATTAAAAAAATATCTTACGGAAAATCCTATAAGAATTTCTTATGGAGATGGTGGAGATTTATATTCTTAAAAAAAAAAAAAAAAAAAAAAAAAAAAAAAAAAAAAAAAAAAAAAAATAGGAATTCCCCTGAGAGTCCTTAGGATGATAGAAAAAAAGAAAAAAACAAAATAAAGCAATAAAAACAAAAACAAAAAAAAAAAACTTATGGGAAATTCCGTAAAAATCCCTACAGGAACTTATGAGATTTCTCGAAGAATCCTTAAGATGGTAGAGAGCTAAACAAAATTTAAAAAAAAAAAAAAAAAAAAAAAACTTCGCGTGAATTTCCAGTAAGTATCCTTACGGAAAATTCCCATAATTTTTTTTTATTAAAAAAAATTCTACTATCATAACAATCTTTGTGAATCATATTCTTATATACTTTAGTAAGTTTAAGTTAATTTAATTTTTTTACCTAATTTCATTTTTTTTAAAAAAAAACTTACACAAGTTCTAATTTTTTTAAACTTAAATTTAAGTTAATTAGTTTAAGTTAACCAATTTCAATTTTCATGCTTTAGTTTAGTTTTGTTTGAAACTTACAGAAAATTTTTCATTTTCCAATTCTTACGAAAAATTTCATGTAGGAATGTTTTTCTACTATAAACTTTTCAATGAAGGAAGATTCCAATGAAACTTTCTTCCCAATTTTTTTTCTTTAAAAATAATAACAAAATTTGTCATTTGAAACTTAGCAAAAACATGGAAGCAAACAAATTAGAATACTAAAGTTCAAATTTTAAAACTAAAGTTGAATATGAAAAGTTGTATTGGATAAAGGTGAAATTGTAGGCATTTGATTGAGTGACAAAATAGTATTTTTATTACATGTGGTCCTCCTAAGAAAGAAGTTAGAAAAAAAATTTTAAAAAGATGTTAGTTTTGTCAAGTCAAAACACTTTTCGGTTAGAAATAACAATTTTCCAATTTTGCTCTCATTTTGATCATTGTCTCTTTTAAATGTTTCTTCGACGATTTTGAATTGAAATTTTATTTTGGTTTGAATAAATGGTTTCAATGGTGTTATATTATTTACTAAAATTTTCTATAAACCAAACTGTTTCATATTATTTACTCAAAGTTAATTGGATTCGTGGCAGTAACTCTGAAGGTTGGTGACCACAGCATCGTTGCTAAGCTAGACGGCAAGGTTCGACTTCGACAGGCTCCTAATCAAAGCCAGAATCTCTTTGCTCAACTGATTGTTCAAAAATGAAACTTATATTTTCTGTGATAAATCAATTACCTCATATCACATGGCCATCAACCAACATAGATAGAAAACAATTTCAAATATCACTACTATATTATTTATAATCATATTCATATGATATATTAGTGATAAACTTAATTACAAATCAACATGCAAATAATCAAAATAGAAAAAACAAAAGTTAAATATCATTGATATAATATTTATATTTTATTAATAATGTATATCCGAAAATGAACATGCAAAAGATCATCTATAATACATGAAACAAAATAATATAATTTTTATATACTATATTTATATTATATTAATATGATATACTAATAACAAACATAATAGAAAACAAACATGCAAACAATCAATGATAGGACCTATCACTAATAGAACTTAGCCCATTTTAAGTCCATCTGTGATAAATCTCTATAATTGATAGGTCCTCGTGCGGATTGAAATTAAAATTTTGTAATATTTGCAAATAACTATGGATTGAGTTGACTTTTCTATTATTGTGTTAGATTGCAATATGCAATTGTCCAAATGATAATTTACATACTACCTTAGCTTGAATTAGAAAGGAAATGATATGTAAAAGAGAAAAGACTTGGCACCAATTTCATCATTCTTACCAACCATGACCAAAATAAAAATTATACAAGATGAGTAAAATGTGCAAAACACAACACATTCCTCAGGGTCCTCAACTAGAGGCATCTTGACCTTTGCTCTGATAGAGAGTTTCTAATCGTTCCTTGGCTCTGTGAACTTTTGACTGAAGATAAAAGCTTCCAGTTTGAGCATTCCTTTCAAACAAAGTGTCATATTTCTGCATAGGTTATGAAGCATCGTCAAAAACCTATTCATCATACTGTATAGATGGCAGGAAAGGAACTATTTTAGTGAAAATCAATACATATTTGACCTTCACAACTTCTTCCCAAGGCATTTCCTCGGTAACGCCGAGAATCTGCCTCGCTTCTTGCTCTGTCATCACTTTGCTTGCTCTACGAACAGTGTTTTGTATTGTTTCTTGAGCAACACCCGACTTTGAAGCATCTGCAACACACAAAGGAGACTTCATACTAAGTTTTTTTTTTTTTTTTCTAAATATCCGTGTGTCAAGAACAATTTATGTGCACCTCAACTAATCTCACAGGACGACCTGCTTACCCCTACAACATTTGGACGTCAAGGAAACTTGTACAATATTAAATCCTAGCTAAGTGGCCACAAAGATTGAACTCATTACCTCTTAGCCCTTTGTTTACCACTAGGCCAACCCAAGTTTGTTAAGAGACTTGATACTAAGCAAAACCATCTACAACTACACATGTCAAACTCTCCCACATTGAGAAGTACAAACTTTGTATAAACAACCACATTTGTTCTGCAACATCCCAACTTTTTGCATAATTTTAAATTAGTTATACTAAATTATTTGGTTAATTGTTTGAATTTTGAGGTTTAATTGGACTATGTTTCGGAAATAATTCAATTTAAGGTAACATGATAAAAGATTGAGTTTCAATTCAAGTGGTGGAGAATTAAATTTAGTTCGGAGATCTACAAGTTGGGTTTAATTTGAAAATTTGGAATTTGGGTGATTTAAGGATAATCGATAAGTTATTATGAAATTGAAATTTATGTGGGTGGAATTGTTTGGTAGATGATAATTTAATTAAAATTATTTTGGTGGTTCTGGGAAGGATTTGTTCTAATAGGAAATAATAGGAAAAAAAATGTCAAGTAAGTTTCATATTTTGTTTTGGGGAGAGAAAAAGGAAAAAAATATATATATATTATATAAAGGAAGTAGGGTTTTTATAAAAGAAAAAGGAAATAAGTTTTATATACATATATATATTTTGGGCTCTTCGTAAAGTCAACTAAAAAAAATAAAGAAATCAAAAGTAGTTTTTCCTCTTCTTCTTCCTTGCGACCGACTCTCTCTCTCCCTCCTGTCCCTCTCTTCATTCACATCGTCGCCCTTGTGTTTCCTAAGACAGCCAACCGCTAGCCCATCTTGCCACCTGCACGCCGTGCCACCAAGATGTCACCGCTGCATTGTCATTCAGTAGCCGTTTGCCCGCACTGTCGCCCAGCCCGTGCGCCATCGCCTCCACCATCCGCCAACTACGTCGACGTTTTCAACTCCAGCTGCCGCCGTTCAACCGTCATCTGACCGCCGTGAGTCATTCTACCTTCCAACTACCAACTTCCATCCGGATTAAATTATTTTGGTAAGTTTTTTATGGGTTTTCTTGCAGACCTTGATTACCCAATTAATTTCACCTCGGGTTTTAAGTTCTAATGGTTTTGGTAGGTGGCTTGGTGTTGCGTTGTTTTGGGGAGGTGGTTTTGGAACAAACCACAATTTTCTTTGGGTAAAATTATTTGGATTAAATTTGGAATAATTGTGATTATAATTAAGCTTAGAGATTTACGATAAGTTTGGGTTATGTTTTAGGTCTTACTACTAGAACTTGGAACCACCTTTGAGCCAGGTGATTGTAGTAGACAATTTTGAATGATTTGCTTAATTTCGGTGAAATTGAACTGCCTATATCTAGAATCATTTTATAAGTATGATGATATTAGCACATGTTTGATATGATTTATGATGTGAACTTAATATAAGCATCTTCATAGAAAAGTGACATTTTACCCACCTAAGGCTACAAGTTTCCTACTATGTTACCAGAGACCTACAAGTTTCCTACTATGTTACAGGGTGCTGACGGGTGCCTTACTACGTTTGTAAGCCTTCGGGCCACTAGATATGTGTTAGGATAGGTTAAATCACTCACTAGATGATCAAGGATTAATTTACTTATGTATGTTCCACTAGTATGTTGTACTTTTTGGAAATGGGTATTTAGCCTGACTCCAGTAGTGGGGTTATTGAGTATTTTGTACTCATCTTTCTTATTTTTCCTTTAACAGTTAAGACGTTTTATGCAAGTTTCTTGTTTTATTAAATTGTACAAGGGGATTTTCAGTTATTTGGATTTTGTAAAAGATATTTATTTTAGTAAAAAGTTTTTTTTTTTTTTTTTTTTTAGTAAAATTAAGAAAAAGAATCGTTTGAGATGTATGCATGCCTATCGTGGCGACCTAATTCGATCCAGGAAGGGTGACCAAAGGATGGAACTGTGGGATGTTATTATCCAGGCCATGAACACTCAAAAAGTTTTTATATCTATTTCAACAGAAAGACTAATAATTATAAAATATGTGCAACATAAAACATAGTTTTCATTTGCAAATCGCCTGTCCAAATGTCACAGGCTACAAAAATAACAAATTCTTTTGACCATTTGCTGAAGATCTAAGAAGACATTATTCAGGCTTTCGAAGATGAGGAAGGATGTAAGAGATGGAAATTCAGGATGTTAAAATACCCAAGTACATTATAAAAATGAAATAAAATAATAAAATAAAATAAAATAAAAACAAAACAAGAGCTTGGATATCTATTTCAATCACCTGAGAATTAAACTATGTGCACACAGAACTTTGTTCTTGTTGGCAAAATGCATGTACATCCCAAGCTCACATATACATTATAGCTTCTAATAGTTCAAAGACAAGGTGGAATTTTCTTTTGTTCTATATGGCAAGTTTCCATCAAGCCAGCCAAAAAATCTTACACGAATAACCATGATATCGAGAACAAATTGGCCAACGTCCTAAGGGAGGGAGGGAGGGAGGGAGAGAGACAGTGGTGGAATAGGAGTATACTTACTTGTAAGGGCTTGACGATAGGCTTGAACAAAGGCCCTCGCAAGTATCCCAGAGCCCATAACAATTAAATTGGCAAGAATTTTTGCAGCCTGTCCAAATACATATAAGCAGTAATTCGATAGGTAAAAAAACAATGTACACTGAAGAAAATGATAACATGACACAAGTGATGTACAAACAAGTTTCGAATATGGTTAACTTCAAATGCTTTAAAAAGCAGAGAGGACAAGAAAGTCAGCATCATTTCACAAAGAACCCAACATATCCAGATAAATACAAAGAGGAGGGGAAAAAAGAAAAAAGAAAAAAGAAAAAAGGAAAATAAGATGTAATGTGGGGAAAAATTCCACAAGACATAACTCTCTAGTCTTATCCCCTAACCGAACCTCAGCCAGAGAAAACTTGGGAACGAAATAAAACTATCAAGTAAAATCATAATCTATAATCAATATGGAAACAAATTACCCAACGGAGGAGATAGAAACATAATAATTCAGATAAAGTTGACAACATAAATTAAGTTTATACATGCACTCATGATTCCAAATTTATTTCTCATTATCTTAGAAACTGATCCTCATCAAGTCAGAGGAGGAGAAAAAGAAAGAAGAGAGATACCATGATTAACTGGCTGGCCTTGATAACAGGTCTGGAATCGTTAAAGCGGCTAGAGCTGCAAAATCATCCAGAGAAGCTATTAAGCCAACAATGCAAGAAATCCTAGGAACCAGTTCGTTTTATTTAGGATGTGAAGGCTCAAATAAAATATTTGGATTAGAAATCAAAATATCATTAAGACTTTCCTTGTCAATATGGAGGACGATAAAAAGGTATTTCAATAGAAGAATGCCTAAATTGGGAGCCAAACCAATGTTCATCCTACCGGCGTTGGAGTATGAGCAGCGGAAAGATTACCTAATATGGTTGATACGGCAGTAAATCGTTAAACAAGAGGGAGAGAAGAGAGGAGAAAGAGAAATCGAGAAAACAGGGAGGGGACTGCCCTATGCTGCTGCAACCTAGGGTAATCTTACAGCAATTTCATCTAACTAAAGATGAAGGCTAGATTCATCAATCATTTTATCTAGGGTCTTTAAACCCGAAGGTCACAGAATCACAAGCCACTTAGATTTTATGGGTGTGCAAAAGTCAGCCAACCCAAACAAACACATCATTATTCATCATAACAAAAAGTAAATATAGATAGCAAAGATTGGGCGAAGATTTTCTTCTATAGTTAAAAGGGAAAAAAAAAAAAAAAAGATTACAAAGGATTATAAAATTGATAAAGGGCGTCACATAACACTTCAAGTACAAGAAGAATGTGTTAGGAAGTTTGACGAACAGAACAGTAAGCAATTGTTTGTAAGAAACCAGATAACAATACATATGAAACTAATCTAACTGGTAGGAGTCTAGGACTACCTTGTCAGGATTGGAAGTCCAATCTTTAAATTAAGCCAACAATTGTGGATACTTAACAATTGCCCAATGTTGGAGGACATTACCAGGCTTGATTGTATAAAAATAGGTCGAATTTGGCAACATTTCAAAATAAAATTGACCGAAATTGTTGAAATCATACAGGGAAAACAGAGAAAAGAGAAAGAACATAGCGAAGAGGGAAAGTGGTAGGATTAATGTGTGGGAAGTAAGGAAGAAAGATGGGTGATAGAGAAGAGATGGGGAAACAGGATTGTGAAGAGTAAAAGATTAATAAATTGTATAAAAACTGTAAGAAAGTGAAGAGAAAAAAGGGAAAAGAAAACATGGACAGACCTTGAGATGGAGGTTTGCAGCGATGGAGATGGAGAGAAAGAAATGAAATATGGTTGTGGGGTTGGTGACGGAGCTTGGCTATGTCTGCCGCCAGGAGCCGGTGAGAAGAACCAATACTTGTCGAGCAGCTCTGGTATAGATGATACAGAGAAACAGAGAAAAATAACAATGGTGGGAAAGAGCCAAAATCTTGGGCCTAGGGTTTGAAGAAGAAGAAAAAAAAAAAAAAAAAAAAAAAAGGGTTATTTTTAGAGGTATATTTTTGGGAAATTACCAAAAATAAAATTATTTTTAGAGGTATAAAGACTTTTTAGGACAAATTTGATTATCCTTAAATAAAAAAAAAAAAGAAAAAACTTATTTCATCCCCTTTCACCAAATAACTTTTACTTTACTCTTTTTCTCACACCTTTCTCTCATTTTCCTGCTAACTTCTCTCTAACTTCAAGCTCCCTAGGACTTTTAGCCAACTCTTAAACATCCTCTCAACTTCAGTAAATTTGTGGATAAGTTTTTATAAAAGCTCTTTTCAAACCCACAAAAAAGAACCAAGATATTTATAAAAAAAAATAACAAAATTTTTAGATCACGATAGACTACTGTCGCAAATAGATGGTGTATTTTCCTATTAATTGTAAATATTTTTAACAATTTTGTCGTTTAAGATAATTTCACTTTTTATAAATCTTTTTATTGCAATAGATCTTTTAGTCCTCTACTCCTATTCTTATGTTAGATGTTGGGTTGAGTTAGGTTAAATTTTTTTCTCCCTCTTAATGCAACTTCCAAACTTGAAATGTATAGCTCCAAATTAATTTTATTATTGTTTTAAGTGAGTCAAGGTAGTTTTACACATGTTTTAACAACTTTTTTAGTCCCTTTTTTTAATCTCGCAAACATCTTGCAATCATTTTGCAATTTCCTATCTTCAAATGTCCTACTCCAAATCAATTATGTACTTGTTTTAGGTGATCTAGGGGGTTTTCCACATGTTTAATGGAGTTTTTTAGCTGTTGTTTTTTTATCTCACAACTTTCTATTTTCAAATGTCCAACCCCAAATCAATTATATACTTGTTTTATTTTAGGTGATTTAAGGAGGTTTTACACATGCTTTATGGAGTTTTTTAGCTAGTCTTTTATCTTGCAAATATCTCACAACTTCTTATCCAAATGTCCACTCCAAATCAATTTTATACTTGTTTTAGGTGATTTAGGGTGGTTTTTCAGGTATTGTTTTTTATCTCGCAGCCATTTTGTAAATGTGTAACAAATAACATAGGGGGCAAATGAGGTTGAGAAACATGTGTATTACCTAATTTTTCTCCCCTAAGTTGGGCATTTTCCCGAGATTCCGTGAATGAAAAAAATTAAAAATTTAAAAAGCCAAACTCCCTTTTCCACAAGTTGAGCATTTTGATGATTTCATGAGTGACGACCTTGTGCGTGTTGATAATAACTACAATTTGGGTGCTCCAAATCCAATTCCGTTTGAGGTTGATAATAAATCAATTAAAGAAAAAAAAAAAAAAAGAAAGTTGTCCACACTTCACAACCCTGGTTTCTTTCTTATACGACCAGTGGTGGGTGGAGAGATGAGAATGGGAGAAGGAAAAAAAAAAAGTCTTTAAATTGAAAACTCATCCTCAACATCTTTAATACCCCTCATATGGTCCTATGTTTCATAATTTCCCAAGAACCTTCCATATGAAAGAGTTAGTTTTTAAATTAAGTTCAGCCATCGTCCCAACAAAACGTATGATATATGTTAGCAATTAAGAGGTTTATGTTTGAATTTACCAAAAAAAAAAATTATAGCAAAATTAGAGTATATTATCTTCTTTTAGTGTCCATGACCATTCCCTTTAAATGGTTGGCATTCGTATTATGCGATTTTTTTTTTTTTTGTTTAGGGTTGCATTTATTCAATTCTTTGAGTTGTGTTCTTCCAACAATGTTTATCTTTTTTTAGATTTTAACCAACTCGAAGAAGAGACATGACAATTTGAATGGATTTTTAAATTTGATTTTAACCAAACTATTAGTCCGTTAATGTGTACCTTCTTCAAATTGGACTTTCAACTTTTTTATAAATATTTTCTCTCATCTAACAATTTAAGTTATTCTACAAAGTAGAGTTCGCCGGATCTTATGAGCGAAGTGGTACTTTCATAAGAAAGGTAATATGTTCTATATAATTACTCTTGAAACTTATGCAATAAAATTGTTTTAAAATTGTTATAAGAAGAATATCATTTAAAATCAGAAAATATAAAACTTTATACCGAAGAGAATTTGAGCTCAACGTGAATCTGTTTGGTAACAATTATTTATGCCTTAACAATTTTAAAGAAATAACTTCAACTTGTTTTGTAACAATTTTGTTTTTAATTCTTTTTTTTTTTTTTATTGTATGCTGGTTTTCTTTTAAATTTCATCCAATGATTTTTACTCTGTTATGTTAATTTTATGTATTTATAAATTTCATTTTTTAAATGCCAAGTTGACCCATATTATTATTTTAATTTTATTTATAAATGTTCCAACATATATATTCATATATCATTTTAATTTTCAATTTTCTAATTTTGTAATATATATATATTTATATGTTGTAAAATTGAGGAACAAAATGACACACAATGGGAACACATATACCAATAAAATATAATATTAAAATAAATATAATATAATAATTAAATAACAAAATAACAATAAATTAGAAAATATGAAAATTATGAAATTTCTCCAAATTCTCCAACATTTTTTGAATTCTCACCAATGTGTGTCTCTACAAAATCCACCAAATGCCATTATTTGTAGGCAATCTGGCAAGTAGAAGGTGGAATGACTTGGATACTAATGTTGTGTATTTAAAGATACGTGACCTTTGCACACTAAGCATGGACATCTAAATCACACATATTTTAGAAGATTTATAATACTCCCCCTTAAATGCTCATTATATATATGAAATATGTCTTGTTAAAACCTTACTAGGAAAAACCCAATGGAAAAAAAACCTAGTGAAGGAAAAAAAGTACGTATTTCATATAATCTAATATTCTCAAAAGAATACAATAATATATTTTCTCCCTCTCATGAAAACATCACTTGAGATCTCTGAATAATCTCATTTCAATGTTGTGCACCAATTTTTCAAAAAGTTACAATTGGTAATATTTTATAAATAAGTCTGACAGATTATCCTTTGAACAAATTTGTTGTACAGTGATGTTGTCATTTTCTTGAAGATTATAAGTGTAGAAAAGTTTTTGTGAAATATGTTTTATTTTATCTCCTTTAATATATCCTCCTTTGATTTTGGTTATACATGTTGTCTTCATATAATGTTGTTGGAAGACTTTTACTAGAAGATAACCCACATGTTCCACGAATGTGCTAGGTCATTGATCTTAGTCATACACATACTCGACTAGCCTCATGAATTGCAAGAATTTCAACATGATTTGAGGAAGTAGCAGTTATAGTTTGTTTCACTAACTGCCATGATATAGCAGTTCCTTCACATGTGAATAGATAACCTGTTTGAGATCTAATTTTGTGTAGATCAGATAAATATCTAGAATTTGCATAACCAACTAAATCAAAATTTGTTTTGTTTGAATAAAACAAACTCATATTGATCATTCCTCAGAGATAACAAAGTATATGCTTAATTTCATTCAAATGTCTTTTCGTTGGAAAAAAACTATATCTAGCTAATAAATTTACTAAAAATGCAATATTTGGTTTTGTATTATTAGCAAGATACATTAGTGCATCAATTGCACTAAGATATGGTACGTTAGGACCAAGAAGTTCTTCATTATCATCTCGAGGTTGAAATATATCTTTCTTCACATCTAGTGAACAAACTTCCATTTGAATGTTTAATGAATGTCCTTTGTCCATATAGAATGTGTTTTCAAAAATTTTCCTGTATAAGTTAACTGATGAACAAATATCCATTTGTTAAATGCTCAATTTGCAAGCCAAGAAAAAAAAAATTTCCAGATCTTTTGTCTCAAAATTTTTATTAAGATATTCTATTTTGGTAAATGCTCAAAGTTTTTTATTAAAAATTTTTCCCATCTGCTAAATGCTTAAATTTTTTATTAAGAATTTCAAAAATTTGAGACGAAAGATCTGGGAATTTTTTTTTATTAAGATATTCTATTGCATTTGAAAGCTCTTCAAGAGTTCCAATTATATTTAAGTCACCAATATATACAGTCATAATAGTAAATCCTAACTATGATTTCTTTATAAAAACACATGAACATATTGGATTATTTTGATATCCTTCTTTCACCAAATATCCACTTAGGCGATTGTACCATATCTGTCCTGATTGTTTCAATCCATATAATGATCTCTATAACTTTATTGAATATAATTCCCGAGAACTCGATTTATATGTTTCAGGTATCTTAAATTCTTCTGGAATTCTCATATAAATATCATTATCAAGAGATCCATTTAAATACATAGTCAGAGATCCATAAGATGCAAGTGTAGATTTTTCATACACAATCAGACTAATTAAATATTTTAGTGTAATTGCATCAATCATTGGAGAATATGTCTCCTCATAATCAATACTAGGTCTTTGTGAAAAACCTTGTGCAACTAGTCTTGCTTTATATCTTGTGACCTCATTATTTTCATTTCTTTTTCTCACAAATACCGATTTGTATCCCAGAAGTTTGACACCTTCTGGTGTTTGGACTACTAGTTCAAAAACCCGATGTTTTGAAAGTGAGTTTAATTCTGCCTCGATTGCTTCTTTTCCAGTGAAGCCAATCTTTTCTATATCGACATTTTTCAACTAATTTTGGTTCAGAATCCTCATTTTTAGATATAATATCAAGAGCATCATTATACGTAAAAATGTTGTCAATAACTACATTAGTTCGGTTCCATTTTTTTCCTATCATGACATAATTTATTGAAATCTCATTATTATCTTTACATATTTCACCTTCTTCACTAATTCGACTATCAGTCATGTCTAGGGTTTTTTTCATGAATATTTACATCCTCAACCAAGTTTTTTTTTTACTTTTTTCTATTTTTCTTTTCCGAGGATTTTTATCTTTGGAACCCACTGGTTTACCACGCTTCTAGCGTATCCTAAACTCATTAATGACAACTTATTGTGCTGGGATATCAATTTTCGATGAATCATTTGCAGGTGGTATATGTGACTTAATTACTTTCTTTGCATCTATAAATGCACCTTGTAATTGATTTGCTATATTTTGCAAATTAATTATTTTCTGAACGTCAAGTTCACATTGATCTGTACGAGGGTCTAAATGAGACAATAACGATACGTTCCATGTAATGTTCTTTTTCAACTTATTAATTCCTCTCCCTAAAGTTGGAAAATTTGTCTCATTAAAATGACAGTCAGCAAATCGTGCAGTAAATACATCACTCGTTAGGGGTTCAAGATATTTAATAATTGATGGAGAATGAAATCCAACATATATTCCTAACCTTCTTTGATGACCCATCTTAGTGTGTTGTGGTGAAGTAATTGGAACATATATTGCACATCCAAAAATTCTCAAATGGGAGATATTTGGCTCATAGCCATAAGCTAGTTGTAATGGCAAGTACTTATAGTAAGCTACTGGCCTAATGTGTACAAGTGACGCTGCATGCAAAATAACATGACCCCACACACAAATGTAAGAATTAACTTAGCTCTCATAAGCAATGGTCTATCAATTAATTGCAAAAGTTTTATAAATGATTATGTTAAACCATTTTGTGTATGAACATGAGGTGCAAAATGTTTAACATTTATCTTAATTGACATACAATAATTATCAAAAACTTGGGATGCAAATTCACCAGCATTATTAGACGAATAGTTTTAATTGTATAATCAAGAAATTGTGCTCTTAATTAATTATTTGAGCAAGTAATCTTGTAAATGCAATGTTTCAACTTGATAATAAGCACATGTGTGACTATCTACTAGATGTGTCTATTAATACCATAAAATATCTAAATGGTCTACTTGGCGGGTTAATAGATCCACATATATCACCATAAATTCAATCTACAAATGTAGGTGATTCAATTTCCACTTTAGCTGGTGATGGTCTAATTATTAATTTTCCTTGAGAGCAAGTATCACATGATAATTCACTAGATTGAAGAATCTCCTATCTCTTCAATAGGTGTCTATTTGAATTTTCAATAATTCTCCTCGTCATTATAGACCCTTGATGATCCAATTGGTCATGCCAAATTGTAAATATATTTGGACTCATGAACTTCAGGTTCATTGTTGCACATGTTTCAATTACTCATATATGAGTATAATATAATCTAGAAGATAGAGTAGATAGCTTTTCTAGTAAACATTTTTCATGTGAGATAATAGATATAATATAAAGATACCTCATATTATTTTTACTATCAATCTCAATATGATAACCATTGTAACGTATATATTTAAAACTTTGTAGATTTTTCTTTGATTGACTAGAGAACAATGCATTGTCAATTGTAAATTTTTTTCCTCTAGGCAAAATAATATGTGTTTTTCCAAATTCTTCAATCAGATTTCTAGAAGCTGATATTATATTGACTTTTGCTTCCAACTTTGTCAATTTGGAAAAATATTTTTTACTTGCAAGTATTGTGTGTCTAGTTGCACTGTCTGCCAGATATGTATCTTCTTTGTTCATTTTTTAGTCACTCAACATATGAGATTTGTCCATGCTTCTTTATTAAAAAAAAAATAATAATTACAATAAGAGAAAGAAAACTTGAAAAATAAAAGTTTAACCTTAGCTAAAAGGAAACATAAAAGATAGGTTCTAAAAAAACAAACAACATAAATTCTAGATATCCTCAAAATCAAAAGAAACACTTGATATTCCATCAATTGTGCTAATTTTCTCTCCAGGAGATTCAAAGAAGTCTGTCATATCCAAGTTTATCATACTGGATGGGTCAAATATATCATTATTCTAATATACAAAATTTGCTTTCACATTTTTCATTTTTCTTGAATTCTTATCTTGTGGAGCTTTTCCTTTATAATAACTATTTTGTGTGGTTTTTCTTTTAAATTTTGATGATTACCACAAAAATATATATATATATATATATATTTATATTTATATATTTCTTCCTCTACTATGGTCATGACCTCGACCACAACCATGATTATTAAAATTCACAGCATTCACTTTAGGGAATGATGTTGTTTCAATTGGTCGAGATTCACGTTTTTTCATCTACAATTATTAAAATTCACAATATTCACTTCATGAAATGTTGTTGCAGTAGTTGGCTAAGATTCATGATGATTTGTTTTAATCAATAACTCGTTATTTCGTTATGATGATTTTTTTAATCAATAACTTGTTATTTCGTTCAGCCAAGAGAAGACATTAGATGAGTTTATAATGCTTTTTAAAATATTTCTCTGAACATCACTAGTGCAGGAGCATATTCGAGACACAAAATGTAGAAAATGTCTTCTCTAACTAATGGACAAATTTCGTCGCCCAATTCCATGCCAAATAAATTTTTCGAACTTTACCCACATTAGTAGTGGCAAGCCGGGTCAAACACAAGGAGCACTATGAATCCCACGATTGGACAGTTTTCAATTCAAGTAACCGGAGGGGGTTTTGTGAAATAGTTGATTGCAAGAAAAATTAAATTTCATAAAAATAAAATACGGAGTTAAAAGTAGTAAAATGAAAAAGCTCTAGCTTGGGTTGGACGAGATTTTCTTTGTTCAATGCTCTTGTTCATTGGTTTGTCATTACTAAATTTTTTATACTTGGCACATAATCAATTTAGTTGGAAAGGTCAAAATTAAATTGTCCTAATCAACGAATTATAATTAAAACAAACCGATGAAAGACATGCAAAATTTGTATTAAATCTAATCGCATTAAGTTTAAAGGAAAATTAGGCGGAACATTCAACTGGAAAGGCTTAAATTAAATGTCCTATTGATTTAATCTTAGGTTGGTTAGAACAATACATGCCAATTAATTGGGTTTGCAAGCTAACCTAACTTATTGCTTATATGATCTACATACAACCAAGTGTCACGAGTCGTAATTCAATCAAAATGAACACCAGCATCACAATTTGATCATAACAAAATGAATTTTAGAATTAAATCATACATACAAAGAATCTAGTTCAAAAATTCCTAAGAACCGATTGCAAAGAAGAATCCCTAATACTCAAGCTAGAAAATAGTTACCTTAGCCTTGATACATCGAGACGAGCATTTAAGGATTGGGTTTGTACATGAAACAATGAAAAGAGAGAAGAAAAGTAGAGAGAAAGAGGGGAAAATTCGGTTGGTGGCTGATGAATTAACCTAACAATTGAGGTTACTATTTAAAAAAGTGTCGGGGCGCTGTGGTGCCTGACGCTAATTTCTTCCGCACTTCAACTTCGGGGCGCCGCGACGTTGTTACTCCACGCTAGTTGAATTGTTCTCAGAAAAAAGTGTCGCAGCTGTGCCTAGGAAGCGCCGCCGCGCCATGACTTCAGGGGCATTTGGGTCATTTTGGAGTTCTCTCTCCCGGTTGATGCCATGGAACTCCGTTTTTGTCCGTTTTATCTCCAATTCATTACTAATGTCCCGTTCTACCTGTTAAGTGCTCGAAACCTACAAAATAACATAATTGACAAATTAAATAGCACAACGATCCCTAGTTAAGCTGAGGAAGATAGCACATTTAGGTGCTATCAAACACCCCAACTTAATTCTTGATCATCCTCGAGCAAGGTAGAATAATGCACACAGTCAAACAAATTTATGCTCACTCAATCATGCAAGGTTCGTTACTCAAGTCTCAACAGTCAACTAAGATCCAACTTGCATTCACAGTTTAAAACTAACTCTAGACCAGTTACTAATGAAGATCTCAACGAGTATACAAAGTTACTAATCATGTCAACGACAACAATAACAGTAAGATAAAGTGTAAGAGAGATAGTGACACACTGAGTTGGTAACCAAGTTCGGTGTAACCACACCTACGTTTGGGAGGCAATGCACCTGAATTGAAAAAGATTCACTAGATAAAGTTTACAATTACAACTACACTGAAATTACTCATACACGAGTAATACTTCAACAACGTTATCTAGTGAGGAGAATCAGGCTCCCCTTGAATTCAAACCTCTTTCTAGAAGAGTTTTTAAACTAGGCTCCCCCTAAATCTGATGTAGTCTCAACTTAGCTCTTCTACCTTTTCATTCGTTGATTGAACCACGTTCAATAACCACCATTCACATTACAAGACAGTAGTAGCAGCAGCATCACATAGAACAGTCACCTATGTTGTTCAAGATAACGTTAGCGATACAACTGTGACACACATTCACTCAAAGGAATGATCCACCTACTAACCAAGGAGCACCCTTAAAGGTTGATGGCTTAACCTAAAAATCAGAGAGCCGACAAACAAATATCTTCCATACAAGGAAAAACTCCCGCGCAATTAATAAAGGAGATCACCTCCAAAACTAGATGACAAAAAGTAAGCATAAGATCAAATAAGGATATTATCTTCTAAAAATAAGCCACGCCTTAAGATGTCAACATTAATAGCAATAAGATAAAAGAAAATATCATTAGCCAACTCACCATTAACAAGCTCCTCCTTTGGCGGGAGATTTTCTTTTATCGTCAAAAGAAGCAGATAGCACAGCCAAACAGATGAAGTCCTCAAGACAAAAGAATTTAACCAACCAGGAAACAACCAACAAACAAAACAGAACAAACCAATAAATTACCAACCCAACCAAACCAACAAACAACAGCAAACAAACAAACCAGAACAGCACAACCCAAACAAGAAACCAAGAATCAGCCCCCCCCCCCCCCCCAAAAAAAAAAAAAAAAGACCAACACCCAACCCAACAGCCAGCCAAACCAACCAATAGCCCAAACACCCAATCTCCCCCTTTTTGCTAAGGAAAGAGAAAATCAGGAGCGAGATGGAGGTTGAGATGTTGAAGCACCCTCAGAGTTAGGCAACACGATATTGAGTAAATGAACTAGAGAATCAATCTTAACATGATGGTTTGATAATTCCCAAATCACCGATCATAGAGCATGAGATTTTGTCGTCAAAATGCAGAGAATTTGAGTGCCAGGCTGAGTAGGAAAATGGATGCCCCCGTTGGGAACATGGAGATCATCTGGCAAAGGCATATCAAGAATGCTGGAGGCGAAGGTTGTGGATAATGTCAGGAACATGTGACCCTTGAAACAACTTAAAATTGAGGTGCAGGACAATAGGGTCAGGACTAAGAGCATCAGCAGGGGTAAGGATGGTGGGACATTGGGTCAGTAAAATACCACTAAATAACTGGGGAAAATTGATAGGAAGCTTGATAGCATACGAAGCAACATGACGAATCAACTGATTAAAAACAAGCACACCAAAGTCAAAAGTAGACCGAGTGCCAATCTGATATAGCAAACTAACCAAGGTGGGAGACAATTCGGAGCTATGAGTGGAGGGACACCAGTTGGCAATGCCAATTTTATGAAGAATGGTATACTTCACACTAAGAGTGGCAACAGACAACTGGCCAAAAGAGGGCTAAATTTTTTAGGTGCCACCAGTAAGCTCCATAATAAGCTCCTGAATAAAATTGTCATCACCAAGAGAAGGAGAGGCAACACGATCCAAAAAGGCATTAATAGTAGCAGGAGAGATAGAAAAGCACACACCCCGCACATGAACTGTCACACCCCCTCCCAGATTCCCTTCCTAACCTAGAAGTGAGTGCAAACTTGTATACACCCGTTCCCGCATAACTTATAACATTAATCAGCACCAGATCAATTATACTTAACTATATGCCAGCAGAACATCATAAGTTAAACATAACTGCTCAAGCTAGATACTTAAATCATAACTCATCATAACAAGTATTCATTATATCGCCACAAAAACCAACTCTCACTATACCCCAAGGAACATGCATGACAAAAATATGTACATAAACTGTGTATTTACAACTATTCTAGAGAACTGATCCGAAGCAGGCCCAGACTAGAATCTTTTGTAGGCTAGGCGTCCCGGACACGCTTGCTACCTGAAACAAGCAAACAAACCAGCAAGAAAGCGTGAGCCTAATGCCCAGTGAGTGACTGAATTTAACTAATTGCTAATAAACTTCCTTGAGTTAACATGCATCATCATAAAACTACCACATGTGTATATATATAATAATTCCTAAGTCAGCAATACCATAAGAACATAAGTGATACAATTATCCTTTTCTAGCTGAGGTGGAGCAAAGCTCAACGCACTCAACCTCGTGTATCAATACTCATCATTCACATATTTTAAATGCCTTCACACAGGTCCCTCGACACAAATGCCTTCACATATCATCCCTCGGCATTTCAAACCCTTAAGTGCCTTCACATATTATCCCTCAGCACTGAGTTTCACTATATCAGAGTTCTCATATGCCTTCTCACGTGGTCCCTCGGCACTGGGTTCCATATCAATCCACTGCTCAAGTGCCTTCACTTGTGATCCCTCAGCACTGAGCTATCATGTATTGGATTTCCATATGCCTTTTCACAGAGTCCCTCGGCATTGGAATCCATTTCAATCAACTACTCAAGTACCTTCACACATGGTCCTTCAGCAGTGAGTATCATATATCGTATTCCCTATATGCCTTCACACGTGGTCCCTCAGCCATGGGTTGCATTTAGATAATACGTATAACATTCTTTAAACTTCACAGCACAACACAAGATATTCAATGAATACGCCATATGTATGTTGCACAGCTTAATATTCAAAAGGAGATATACGTATATAAGATTTCTCATGCAGTTAGCCATTTTATAGCTCATAACCCCTATCATGCGTAAATATTAGGATTCCATAGGATATGATAGTTTCCATTCACACATTGCTAATAAAACATGCTAAGAGTAATCATTATATAAAATAGAGAGTCACTCACTACTTGTCCTGGGCCTTGAGCGGATTATATGTCTTTCCGAGCTCTTCTTGGCCTGTAAATACACATTTCTCATGTTAAGCTTTCCTTAAACTTTCTTTCCATGATCATTAAGTGTGCATAATTAAACTCTAATCATGTTTCATCACCGAGACTCTCCTTTTTCCCAAAGTAATCATAATAAGTGAGATTCTGTGTCATTGGTGAGATTACTAGCGAAAACACTCAACCGAACACGGCACTATCGACACCAGGTTGAGTGAGACTAGCGAGATTTACCTGAGGAACGAGACCTAGCGAGACCTAGCGAGACCCAGCGAGATTTGTGAGACGGAAAACCTCCCTGCGTCCCAGTGACACTTGTCTCGCTACTTACACTTCAATTACTCAGCGACACCCGCTTCCTAGCGACACCTGACAACAGAGTTTCCTTCTTTCCTTTTTGTTCTCACTTCTATCTGTTAAAAGTCATATTTCCAACCAAATTTAGAACTTTTTTCCTTCTACAAACTTGTATAGAAATATGTTTTCTAGCTTACTTTAAACTTTCGTGGCTTAACTCTTCCTCGTTCGTCAGATATTCCAAAATTTCTCTACGCTACTCCAGATTGCACAACAATTCTGTATCAGTCACTTCCACCTAAAAGTTTACATGTTTCTCCTCATTATCAACTCAACCATCCTTCATAAGAGTTGTTAGAAATTGAGTTAAATCACTAACCTCAAAATTTCAGCTCGAAACTCAATCTCCTCAGCTCACTTTTCTCCAAATCCCAGACCATGCTCGGATTGCGTGACAGCAGCCAAACTCTCTATTCCAGCTTCGGTTTCACCATGGAAACGACCCGAACTCTCCACAACTTTACCCTAGACACGTTCTCCTACCTCTTCTCATCTCTCAGCCATAAAATAGAACCAATTTGAGCTTTTGGTCGTGTTTAGAATGATTAAACTCTCAGCTTACTCACTTATATAGCCGCCGACTTAACCGCTACTCATTTTTCCCTTTATAAACGAGTTGACCAACGCATAGCACCTCTTCTCAACCTCACCAACGCATAGCCTTAGCCCACCAACGCATAATATAGCTTATGAACGTATAGCCTTTGCTCATGAATGCATGGTATTGCCCATAAATGCATAGCATTGCTCTTGAACGCATGGTATTGCCCATAAACGCATAGCGTTGCTCTTGAACGCATGGTATTGCCCATAAACGCATAGCATTGCTCTTGAACACATAATATAGCTTCCAACACATGCTAGCTCTCACACTCTTGTTCTCCGCCCACCTTTCTCTTCACCAACACATAATACATCACCACCTTAAGCTTGCCAACTTCCAAAGCTAAGTGTGGGGCTTACATATACTACTATATATAATATTGATACACTTAAAAGTTGATTAGTATGTGATATAATGTTGACATGCTATTGATATTCTTGAATGTTATTTGTTATGTAATAATATACAACTGATATACTATTGATATACTTGTAAATTGTTTGATATGTGTTATACTATTGACATGTGTTATACTATTTACATACTAATAATGTTATTTGTAAGTTGTTTGATATGTGTTATACTATTGACATACTATTTACACGAAACTTGTTTATATTTGGTATACTCTTGATAAACTTGAATAGGATATCTCTTGGAACTTTAGGCTAACGATTCATTATTACACAAAATTAGATGTTATTAAAACTCTAATTAAAACCATCACATTGCTATAAAAGTGTGTCAATTAAATGAGATATAGAATATTAAGTATTTCATTCAATTGAGATATTGTCCAAAATTTAACCAAACAAAAGAAAACTAATCTAAGAGACTTTAGACTAAATCAAAATAAATCTAAAAGAAATTAATAAGTGAAATAATGTTTGTGGAGGGATGGGGCCGCGGGTTGAAGAAGAAAGGAAGGGAAGAAGATGGAGTGGTTCCAGTATGGGCAATTTGGGTATAATAAATAAATCAAAATTAGGATTTAAAGAAAAGTCATATGTGCAAAAATAAAAAGTGGGTAACAAGTTTGCAATATTATATTCCTAAATTGCTACCCATGGCAAATTTCCTAAAATTTAAATATATGATATTTAATTTAATGATTAATTAATTATTTAATTAAATTAAATTTGATTTAATTAAATTAATTGAATTAAAATTATAGAGTATGTGAGGGATATTTATTTAATTATGATTTAAATATATTAATCAATTAAATTGAATTTGATTAATTAAATAATAATTGATACTTCAGTTATTATACATGGTATGAGTCCACGATGGTTTTTTCTAATGCCTAATGAAAGGGAAGTAGGTAATTTTGAATTTCTCCTCCCTTTTACGTGATAGAGAGGAAATAGGTTTCCAAGAGAGGTTCTCTCATCTCCCCTAACCACTCTCCGTAGAATTTTCCATAACAAATTAGGATCCCACCATCCTGCCTCATCTTTCCCAAAGGAGATTACTAGCAAATCCAAGTGGTGGTGTTCTTGCTTAGATGGTAGAGATCGTGCAGAGAAGAAATATTTTTCTGAAGGAGTTAATGAAAATTCACCTGAGTCACAACGAAAATATGGTCTTTTCTTCTCTGTAATTTTATTATAGATTTAGAATCTTTAATTTTTCATAGAATACTTAGCCTATGTTTGCAGTAGAATGTCTCTGTAACATAATTATTATTTGTCAAATGTACTGGTTTTTTTTATTTAAATAAAAATACAGTGTTTAGTTCTTTGAAAATATTCTACTCCATGGGGATTTCAACCCTACATGGAGAGAAGGTCTTGGATAATGATTCTTTATATCCACGTTGCAGGTTCTGATGGGAAGAATTTTTGAAGAAGGTTCTTCCACCTTTCTTTTCATGTTGATATTCTTAGAAGCTTCTACCTTTCTTAAAGACTCAGCTTCTGGCCTATCAAATTTTAAGGCAGCAAATTTCTTATTGATCTTCGTCAATAAGTTTCTAGATCATTCTTGATTACTCTAATGGGAAGAGTATTTGGTTAAATGATCGGTTTGTAGGGATCAATCTTTGGTAGACCTGGATAGTTTGTTTTTAGAATAGTCTTTTGCTTATCCATCCTTTCAACTGATTTGGAGAGAGTTGTAAGGACTTTGTTTGAATAATTCAATTTTTGTTGGATATTCTTGATTTCACGAACTCCAACCTTTTGAACTTTCTCCTCATTTATTGTCTTGTAAGGAGAAGATACCATTTTAATGACTAGAACAACTGGATGAGGAAAATAAGATTCCTCTTCTGGTTGATATTCGGAAATTATCTCTTTTCCACTCATTGTTGTCCAGACAAGGGGTTCTTCAAGCATTGTAACTTTGTTTCTTCAAGCTGCAAAACTTCGATAAAGTCCTTTTTGAAATGAATTTGCCTCTTTTTTCTTTTGGCTGGGCAATATATATGTCTATGTATTGACTGTACTTTTGTTCGTATCTTGCTCGTTGGTTTCGAAAGTAAGTACATTGATTTGCAGATAGGACCTGATCTTCTTTCCATGTCGGATTGAGTTGGAGATATTGATCATTTATTTCTTTTGTAGTGAATGTCGGGGATAGTTTGGTCAAAATCCACCGATGTCCTCAAAAATTTGGATCTAGCCACAGATCTAATGATAGGAGTAGCAGTTATGGTATCTGATGAGGTATTAGGACGACTGCTAATAATTTCTTTAATTCTAGGATATCTTGGCTCAGAATGAAATTAAACTTCAACTTATCCGTAATGATGTTCGGTAATTGAGTTGCGGTACTTTGTCGTCTAACTGGAGTTGTTGCTTTCTCTATGCTCCAAACAGAATTTTGTGTGAGTTCATCCCACTACAAAATTATGGGGACAGTCATCAAGGATTTCTCAAGATTGACTTCTATGAGCATAGTATAACCTTTAGGAGAGATCCCAAGGACTTTTGGAGAAAGATTTGTATTCATCAATTTGTAATAAACTCGATAAAGAACTACAAAAGGAAGTGATTCATCTTTTAATTTGAGTCCTTAAGAATGAATATCAAGGCTTAGAGTGTCAAGGATGTTTGCATCTTTTAGAGAGACGGTAAAATCTGGTCTACAAGAGAAGTACTTGACCATTTTCTAAATTTGATTGAACAACACCTAAAAGAGATTGCGAAATCTCAGATGTCTCTTGTCTTTGAGAGCAAGGTAGACTGGAAAGTCTAATCCTTCTCTAAAAAGTGGCATGAGAGCAACTTGAACACATCTAATATGGAGGTATTTGAATTTGGTGATGACTTGAGCAATTGATTCTTTGATAGAAGGTTGATTTCTATGAATTCATCCTTCATTGTGATATCTTTCTCAGTAATTACTATGACATTAGTCTGAGACAAATAGAAGTTGTCAACTTTGTAAATTTGACGTGGGTCTATTGTTGGGATGTATGCCTTAAAGCCTCGTAGTTAATAAATAATTTGAAATAATGGTTGATTATTTCATATATGCAATTATCCATTAGAGAAAATCCAAGGTTATTTTATGTAACTTAAACATGTATGTGGTTGACATATAAATGGATCTTGTTTAAGTAATAACCTAAATGGTTTGTAGTATAAGAATAAGGTTGGGTGCCTTATCCTTGTGACACTATGAATATGGTTCACTTTGTAAATGTTACAAGAGTTGAAAATATTATAAAATGATTTGATCCAAATCGTTCATGTGGAGACATATGAGTGGGGGTTTCCTATACAGAGAGTTTGTATAAGACCGGACCGCGAAATGATTAATCTCTCTTTATAACATCATTGACTGAAGAGATTAACATTTCATAGGATGACTATAGGTGAGTTGACCTTAATCTTGAGTGAGTTATGAACTCTTGTCTATGAAGGCAGTCCTTTGATCTATATGGGTGAGAGTGGCTAGATTCGCCGACTCAATATGCCTACCATTTTGGGGATTTGTCCAAGTAGGGAGGTGGGAACATAGCTACACAAGATAAAGTTCATTCCTTTTCATCTTTAGGGTAAGTAGATGAATTGCTCCTTTAAGTGTTGACACCGAGTCTTGAACAATGGAGCCCCTCCCTCTCACTGGCCCGAGAGGGTTTTGTTTATGGTATGACCATAAACAGGTTGTTCATTAGAGAATCAATGGAACTTAAGGAGTTAGATGTAATTATAGGGGTAAAACGGTAATTTGACCCAACTATAAATCATGAGTAATTCGTGAAGGGTCCACTCCCTATTGTTTGGTCACATCCATGGACACAGAAATACATCTACAGTGCGAAGAGTGCAACTGTGAGTCTTTAGTGGAGTGACCCACAATTATTGAATGTTGATTAATTTAATTAAAGAGTTTAATTAATTAATCTTGTATCATTAGAGCTTCTAATCTGTAGGTCTATTAGGTTCACTTGCTAGCTCACTAAGGGTAAAACAAGGAATATTTAGTTTTGGAAGAATTTGAATTGTTCAAATTATAAGGGAATGTGCATTAATTGTATGAGATACAATTAATATAATGTATAGAGATATATTACAATATAAAGTTATTTTTGAATCAGATTAAAAACTAAACTTTAGAATATGAGAGAATAATATATTTGAATAAAATTTAAATATTAAATAATATGAATGAGAATGTATTAAAACTATAGGTTAGCACATAATATAAATAAGATTCATATTTAAACTATAGGTTATGAGAGGGAAATACAATTGCATATGATTCAAATAATACTAATTAAATATATGAGATTTAATTAATTTTTATTAATTAATTAGACTAATTTAATTTAATTTAACTTAACTTAAGTTTAGTTAAATTTTAACTCCTAAGAGGAGTTGGAGTTAAAAGATGGTTAAAGGGAAGTTAATCATAGTTTCTTTTGAAGATTGTGATGGACAATGAATTCAAATTAGTTTCTTGACAAATTACAACTCTTGTTCGATCAAGATTTAGTACTAAATAGTTAATGAAATTAAATCGTCTCATAATATCTTGTTTTCGGACATGAATGTGCTCATTTCCATATAATACAATCTATTAAAAGATGTGAATAAGTTTAGGACAAAGGGAAAAACCAGATTATAAATTATGATGAAATTAATTTGAGATTCATAAATAAGTAAGAAAAATTTTAAAGAGCGGAAACCCTTCCATCGCCGGCTCTAGGATGTGGGATTGCCACATTTGATAAGCCAAACCAAAAGCCCCACGAATCCAGCCCTTCCGTTTCCAAGTTCTTCGAGGTTTTACAAATTGCTTTTATTATTTTTATATTTATTATTAGGTATGGGTTTTTTCATTTTTCCAGTATATATATTACTTTTTTGAAATATTATTATATTTTTCCAGTATATCCATCCCTTCCTAAACTTTCCAATTCTAAGGTACAAAATTGAACTTTTAGGATTTGATTAAATATAAAATTAAAAAATCTATTTATTAGAACAATTATTCTTTTTTTTTTAATTTTAATTATTTGAGTCACTTTTAGACACAAAATTGAAAGTTCATGGACATATTATACTCAAAATTAAAAATTAAGAAACCTATTATACACATAATTGAAAGTTAGAAACCTATTAAATATTTTTTGGAAGATCAGATACTAAATAGACACAAATCCAAAAGTGAATGTGCTAATTTGGTAATTTAACATTTTCTTGTTAATAATTAGGCAAACATAAAAGTTTAAACACAAATCTCATAAGATGTTATTCTAGTTACAACTAGTAGACGTTGGGTTAATTGGTCGACATATACACAAGAGTCAGCTTGGAGAGGAGGGGCGTCCCTTGGGAAAAATACTGTGGAGGCTCGCCCACTTAGTTTAAATTCTCTCATTGGGTGGCAGTCACCCACCGTGTCTTTTTGGAAGCTGAACACTAATGCTATTTGGAGTCATATCTCCGAAAGGCATTGGTTGGGTGCTTTAGGATCATTTGGATCATGTTCACTTGTTGGATCAAGGTTCATTCTTAGATGGTATGAAGTTAAGATTGTTGAAATGATAACAATTTATCGGTGATTCGATTTTGAATTCTCTAATAACAAGTGAGTAATGCTTCTTGATTTTAAATCTATCCAAACTCGCTACTAATTAAGAAAGTGATGGAGTATAATAGTTACATATATCTTAATGTCAAAAAGATGTTGATATTAATTTTGTTTTTTAAATATTAAATAAAATTGTAGTTAATCAGGTTATAATAATGAGTTGGTTGCACAAATAACAATCAAGCTCAAAATAATAAAAAATATAGAATAAGGAAAAACATATTTGGGATATAGCACAAAACTAGCACCAAATATCACTGATAGTAGCTATCAGTGATAATCATATTGGTAAATGACTAAAAAAATCCATGTTCAGCCGCCATTTCACGCTTATTCTTTTGATTTTCTCAACTTGAAAGCTATCGCTAATAGCAACTATCAATGATAGCTATCAGTGGCTATCAATGATAGCTTTAAATTTGAGAAATATTAATACAACCTTAAAATAGTAACACTTGAAATATTAGCTTTCAATTTGCTATCATTTAGTAGTGGCTATTATTGATACCCATCAATTGGAATCAAGCTTGAATTATGAACACTTAAGGCCATCAGTGGTTATCAATAATGGTAGACTTTTATAAGTAGTTATCAACTTTGAAAGGAAGCTATCAACTTTCAAAGATTAACATTTAAAGCTATAAGTGATAGAAGTTTATTAATGAGAGGTTTATAAGTGACTATCACTGATATCTACTTAAGTCATATCACTAATGGCTCCTGGCTATCACTGATAGCTTTTAGTAGTGGCTATCAATGATAGGCTTTCATCAAATGTAATCAACTTTTATATCATTGATATCATTGATATAAGGATATCACCTAATTTCTATCATTGATATTGTCACATCCCTTCCCAAATACCCTCTTAACATACGAGAAAGTGTGAGGACAGCAGACATCGACCCTCTTACGGCATCCACTGTCAACCTTATACCTTGACCAAGACCTAATAAGCAGATATACACAATAATTGAACATCCAACTATAACCAGGGTTAAGCTATCATACAAACATTGATTTACATTCAACCTTTAATTTACACAAGTTCACAAACTTTCGCCTTTAACCCTCTATATGTACAACACAGGTTTAAGATCAAATATTTACAATTCTCAAAATTCCAATCACTGATGGTGGGCCCAGACAAGTTGCTGTGTAAACTAAACACCCCGGACTCGCTCGCTATCTGAAAACCAGAAAAATAGGGAAAACCTGAGCTAGGTTGCCCAGTGAGTGACATGTTTAGTAAAACCCTTCTTTAACTCATACATAAATCAAATCTGTATTCAAAGTATGATAATAAGTAGGTAGCAATAATTCGCTATTCCATATTCAGGCAAATCATGCTCAGATAATGTTATCAAACCATATATGTTTCATTTCCGAAAAACCATAAAAGTGCAATACATTTCAAAAACATTTTCCTTAGTTGAGGAGGAGTAAAGCTCAACGCTGCTTAACATCATAATCATCCTTAGTTGGGGTGGAGTAATCCTGACACACCCAACGTAGAATATCCTAAGCTGTGTGGAGTAATCTCAACACAATAGCGTCAATCATACCTCTACGTGCACATAGACTTTATATCCTGGGTTGCCCGTATACCTTCTCGAGTCCTTTAGTATCGAGTCCCCTATACAAGATTTAGGCCACCCACATGCCTTCTCCGCGTCCTTTAGCATTGGAGGCTATCTCTATACTCAAGTTACCCACATGCCTTCTCTGAGTCCTTCAATATTAGGAACCATTTCTATATCCCGGCTACTCACATGCCTTCTCCGAGTCCTTTAGCATTGGGAACCATTTCTATATCCCGGCTACCCATATGCCTTCTCCGAGTCCTTCAGCATTGGGAGCCTTTTCAAAAACTTAATTCAAAAGTGACATGCTTTAAAAATAACATAATAAATATTCACAAGTTCAAGCATCTCAAACTTTCACAATTTCTTTTAACATTCATCATGCTTCCATAAAATCATAGATAAATGAATAGTATGCTTTTCGTAAAACTTGGTTAACAACTAGCATGCTTCAAATAATTCCAATGCAAAACTATAATATGCACGCACCTGGAAACACACACTTCCTTTCAAGCAAATAATCCTCATAGCACGTTAAAACCCGTGGAAAGCATAAACATTTAAACATGTTTCCAAACATAATCTTACAACATAAAAACTTTGTTTAAAGTAGACTCATTTTAAATAAAATTGTCACTCACAACTTGTCCCGACCCTTAAAGGGTTATACGCCTTTCCTAGCTCCTCTCGACTTGATCAACGAGATTAGCGAGAGTAGTGACACCAGCGAGACTAGCGAGACTCAGTGAGAGTTATGAGACAAAAAGTCACCAGCGACACTGTTTCGCTGCTCACCCTTACGCCTTCAATGTCGCTGCTTTTTCCAGTGAAACTTGTCTCATTCTGTTTCTGTCTTCACTTTTATCTCAAAATTTCAGAGCTTAACTCCTCTTCGTTCAACAGATATTCCCAATTTACATTGTCTCACTCCATATCACTCGAGGAATCCGTATCAGTCGCTTCCACCTATAATTAAACCTCAAAATTTCAGCACTAAACTCGATCTCTACAGCTCGCTATCCTCCAAATACCAGACCTTGCTCAGATTGCACGACAGCAACCAAACCTTCTGTTTCAGCTTCAATTACACCACGAAACCGACCAGAATTCTACACGAATTTGCCCTAGACTCCTTCTTCTAGCTCCCCTCGTCGCTCAACTGAAAGATGGAGTTGGTTTGAAGTTTGAGAAATGGGATAAGATTGACAACTTCGGCCATATGCACCGAAACTTCCCTGCCGACTTAACTCTCCACTATCTCTTTCCTTTTTTTTTTCTCTCTCTCCATTTATCATTTTTTCCTTTTCCTTTTTCTTTCATTTTCTTTCTTTCTTTTTAATTTAAAAATCCGCTTTTGTGCCCCAATTAATATTCAAAATCAATTCTAACTTGGTTTCCTCTTAATGACTTAAATATTCAACTTACCAAAAATTACTTCCGACTTCCTCCACTTCCTCCTTCGATCTACAAGAGGGAGAACAAGTAAATAAGTTCACAACGATACTACGTACTTATGTTTAACAATTACAAATGAAAGTAGGGTTTATAGATATCACGTATATCATGGTTATCGATGATAGTTTCTATCACTGATAACATGCTATTAGAGATAAAATTTGTCATTCATTTTTACCATCAAATAACATGCTATCGTTGATAGCTTCTATCATTGAACATGCTATTAGTGATAACTTCTAGGCATGTCACTTACACTTTAGTTTGAGATTCAACTTTATTAATTAATTCCACTAAGTTGGCTACCAATGATAGACTTCTATAAGTGGCTATTAACTGTGGAAGAAAATTATCAAAGATTAAGGTATCAATGATAGAAAATATTAGTGGTTATTTCTGATAGACTTTTATTAGTAACAATCAATTTTGAAATATTAACACGCAAAACTATCAATGGCTATTATTGAGAAACTTTTATCATGATTATCAATAATAAACTTCTATCACTAATATCTAACTAAATTTGATATCATCGATACATAAATATGACATATATCTATCTAAGTTCTATCACTAATATGTTCTATCACTAATATCACTACTACCAATACACAAATTTTTAGTGAATTTTATTCTAACATTTAAAAACATGAGTGATAGCTAGTGAATTCTTCAATCAAGGATATAATTCTTTGAGTGACTAAGTTATATGTATATTAGTGGCTATGACTGATAGATTTATATTATTACGAGGAAATTAGGGAGATGGAAGAAAAATTGGAAAAAGAACAGTATATTAGTGGCTATCATTGATAGATTTATATTATTACGAGGAGATTGGGGAGATGGAAGAAAAATAGGAAAAAGAAAAGAAAAAAAGAAAAAAAAGAAAGGACAGAAGAAAATATGAGAAGATTGAGCAGATGGAAGAAAAATTGGGAAAAAAAAGGAAAAAAAAAAAGAAAGGGAAGAAGAAAATATGAGAAGATTGGGGAGATGAAAGAAAAATTTGAAAAAAAAAAAAAGGAAAAAAAAAGAAAGGGATGAAGAAAATAGGAGGAGATTGGGGGATGGAAAAAAACTAAAAAAAGAAAAGGAAAAATAAAAGAAAAGAAAATATGAGGAAACTAGAGAGATGAGAGCAAAACCTAAAAAAATAAAATGAAAAAAAAAATAAGAAAATAAGTTGTGCAAGACGAGGGAGGACAAAATTGGAAATAAAAAATATTCAAAAGGTGACTAGTCAATATTTACCATATTTGTAAATATTTAAAAAATATACTTTATTTTTAGAATCTTCACCTTATTTTACTATCTATTACAAATATCCTATAATATATTATTGTCATCATCATGACCTTTTCAATTTCATAATATTACATTAAACTTATAATTAATACTCCTCCGCACACCATCGTCATCGGTCCTTTCTCAGCTTTTTTTTTTCCCTTCAATTCCATCGAATCTAGTTTTAAAGATTTCTTTATAATTATAATTCAAACTTTTAAATTCATTTCTACAATTAGAAGGAACTAATTGTTTGCCAAGAGCGAACTAGTTAATTTATATATATTATATTTTAGCGATGGAGAGATTTATAGTTTGAATCTTCATATTAAAAAAGAGTATTGATAGAAATAATATATTAAGTATGGTATATGTTAATTAAATCAACAAACTACTATGAAAAATACATTTTTTATCATTGAGATTTAAGTTAGATTGCATATAGGTATTAAAATTTTTAAACTCAACAATTTTACCTTTGGGCTTTGATACAATTTTGCCTCACATATTCTATTAATTCCTTATGAAATACTAACATGATACCATTTATTTTAAAAAACATAAATTTTTTCTTGATTTTTAATATAAAAAAATCAACTTTTTTTTATTCTCTTTTCCTCTATTCCCATTCCCATCCATCTCTTTCCCTTCCTCATGGTCGGCATCTATCATCTTTCTCAAACACCACTCTCCACCTATTGATTTCTATAGTTTGTTATTTATATTTTAGGATTTTCCTATTGATTTCTATAGTTTGTTATTTATATTTTAAGATTTTTTAAAAATCAAAGTTAAAATTTAAAAAGAAAAAGTAGTTTAAAAAAAAAATTGGTTTAAAATTCAAATGCTTACACAAAAAAATATAAAAGCCAATAAATTGCGAGAAAAAAAAGTATAATTTTAAAAATCAAAATAGGTAAAGGAGGTATTTAAAAACCTTTTTTTTTCTTCTTCTTATAATTGGTTTTTGAAGAATAAACAAGTGATAAAATAAAACATAGAAGAACTTATTACTTTGAATATAGTTTGTAAAATAATTTTTGAAAAAATGTAGCATACCATAACATTTTAATTGAAAATATTTATTTCCAAAAAATGTTTAGATTAGAAGGTACTGTAATATTATTCATCTAAATAGGCTAACCCTTGATGTAAAAAAAGGTCTATCTAGCTAACTCGTTCTAAGATTGTTTATTTGCATTATTTGTGCTATAGAATTAGTTTTCTCATAGCCTTTGCTTAATTTTTTTCTAATTTTCATTGAAATTCCATGAAGGAATACTGATTACTACAAATAAACTAAAACAAACACAGCTACAATGCAACATCATGGGTGAAATTTAAATTATTTATAGAACAAGGGAGAAACATTAAAATAAAATTTAAAAAAAAAAAAAAAAAGCCCTTTGACCTTTTAGTTCAAACCCTAAAAAAACATTGAGGAATTTAGTTTGAGAAATTAAAGACAAACCCCAAAGAGAAATCCTTTCAAGGGAAAAAGGCATTATTTGACCAAAAAGCACCACGGTTATCATTCTCCCCAAAACTTGGAAGTTGAATCACGTCATCCCCAATGTTGAATCTCATTTGATCATCATCATCAACTTCTTGACTCACCATCTCCATGAACCACGACGGCTCCACCGCCTCTACACGCGGTGGTTGCTTCGCGGTAAGCAACCCCATCCTTTTATTAATATCAACTATTGTTTGATCAACAAGCCACCCAAGATCGTTCAAATCAATGACATTGAGATCGGGCGGTGGCGTAGCTCCTACTACGAGGCTCTGAAACATGAGTCGAGCAATCTCCTTCTCGCGATTCTCCCTCTGCAACTTCTTGAGTTGGTCGGCAGCCTTGGCGATCCGGTCGCGGAGGAACGTCTCTTGGTTGACCATCTTCTTGCCTTGCTCCATCTCTGGTAGGCTTTTGAACTTAGAGAGAACCCTCTGGAACCCCAAGGTAGAAGGCCAGAGGTCAAGTTGGGAATCAAAGGGGCTAAAGATTATGGCACATGCCTCAATCCCGCACAGAGTGGTAAGCTCGGTGAGCTTCTTGAGTAATCCTTTCTTCCTTTTCTTGAATGTAGCTTTCCTTGCTGCGTCATTTGTGATGTATGCAAGTTTCACCTTCTTTCTCGTCATGCCAACAAAAATGGAGAAACACAGAAATGGGTTTAGATGTTTTGTTTTGTGTTTTGTTTTTTTTGTCTCTCATGGGTATTGCTATTTATACTAAACTAAGACTGCCATAAGTTTAGATAATGTGTAGAAAGTCTAATATGATAGAGTTTGAAATGTCTTATTTTACCAAAAAAAAAAAAAAAAATTTTCAAGGATCTTTACAATCTTTAGACCGTTAGGTTCCCGTCTCTAAACTTTTTGTTGAGGATATAATGTCTTGGTTAGTTGTGTTAGTTTTAAGTTACCGAAAAAAATGCATTTGAGAACTCTTTTAAGTTCTTACGATTTTAATAAGATTCTAGATATCATCTTATAAAGAGAGAGAAATTAATAAGTATATGCTTGCCAACCTTGACAAAGTGTAACGGATTAAAAATAAACTAAATTATATTGAAAGAAAAGACCTTTTAACTTTATCATTTATTTAAAAATTATCTTTAATCTTTTAAGAGTTACAATATTACTCTTGAGTTTTTCCAAACATTTCAAACTAATTTAGAAATAGAAATCAGTTAGAATGTTGAATGAAAATTAAGACCTAGAATGATGTGACATAATGACCTGAAACGAGAATGCACTGTCGCACCATTCAAATATTCTCCCTTCATATGACTTTATTAAAAAATGTGCTTAAGTTTAAAACTCAAACTAATTTTTTTTTATAGGCATGCATTTAGTTTCAATTTTTGAAATCTTGTACAATGTTGGATTACGTCAAATTACGACCCTAAAACTTTGTCATTTATGAAATACTTCTTTCCACATTCATCAACCAGAAGTACTTTTTAATAATCTCAAAAAAAGAAAAAAAAATATTTTTAAATACAATAAAATAAGGGTCAAACTATTTATAAATATAGTTTGATATTTTTTTTATTTATAATAATTTTTTTTTAAAAAAAAAACTTATTAGCCTATCAGAATTATGAAGAAATTCTACTCATTAATATATTTTTAATAATTATTTATGCCTACTATTGATTATACAAAAGTAAAATTAATAACCGGCCAAATTTATACGATTAACTTCGACTTGTTTTTTAAAGTTATGCTGCCTTTCTTTTAAATTTCATATTGTAGTTTCCATTTTTTTTTTTTTTTAAATGAAACGCAGTTGAATTATTAATCAAATTTTAAGGACAAAGTTTATGAAAAATAATTTATTTATGAAAATAATTTTTTTTTAGTTTTCAAATTATGAATTGATTTTTTTCAAGCATTAGCAAAAAGCGGATAATAAAATAAAGAAATTTATAGATGAAGGTATCTTTATAAAATGATTACTAAACAAGGCCTTCAGTTTAGGTCTTTAATTTTAGAGATTTATAGTGTAAATTAAAAGAAGGGTTGTATTTACGAGTTATCATTTGTATTTTTCTTTCTCTTTATGACTTACAAAATCATAAGTGAGAGATAAATCTTTTTTTAGTACAACGAGTCTTTCAAATTTATGAAAGTATGATACACCTTTTTTTTTTTTTTTTTTGTAAGATTAATATATATGGACTTCAACTATATTTAAATTGATATTTATAATTTAATTTTTATTTTACTAAAATATTTGATATCATTTTTATTCCTTGAAGTTCAATATTTGTTTTAATATCAAAGCGGGCACAATTCAACTGGACAAATAAATGTGTTACTGACTAAGAAGTTTGTGATTCGAATTTTCTACTTCCTATTGTATTAGAAAGAAGTATTTGATTCCATTATTAAGGATATACACAAATGATATCTCGGGGAAATGGTAATTTATAGTAATATTATTAAAAGGGTTTATTAGGAAAATCTTGGTTTTCATTTTGACAACTTACCATCACTTAATTATTATTAATTGCTAGATATTCATATCAAATATGAAATCTCAACACCCTTGGCTGTATTTTACTCCCCATATTAAATATGGCTAATTAATTTTTGGCAATGACACAAGACATATAATTGAAGTTTGATACATGTTTATTTATATTTAATTAATTACTCTGCAAAGTTTTATATTTAAAATATAATTATGTTTTTTTTAGCGAACTTATGTTATATTATTGTAAGACAATATCAGAAGATGTGATGTTATAGATATCAACAAATTTAACATTAGTGAGATTCCTAAATGTGACTGATTTCCATACTTTTAATAATTACCATTTATCATCCACAAATAAAAAAAGACTAGATTTTATGTAACTCTCTTGAGGAAATAAAATATGTTAAAAAAAGAAAGAGATATTTTAACTATTGATTATGTTTGACAATAGATTTATTATATTGAAGCAGAGTCACTATTGAATTGTACTTACTTTTGTGGTATTAGTAATGTTATTTTTCGTTGTTTGTCATTTTTTATTATTATTTTTAATTGAAATAAAAACATAAGTAATTGAGTTATGTTCCTGGAGACATGTCAATTGAAAGAGTAAAAAAAAAAATTTAAATCTCTTGCCTTGATAATGTAGATTTTATAAATTAAATTTGGTCTATTTTAATTCATTTGTTTTCCTAATAAATATTATTGGTAACGATCCGACTAACAACTATCTAATCGGACCATTACCCAATGCATGCAAAAATTCAAAAAAACGACACTATGCAAAATGGCAAAGAAGAACCCATGTTTTTCATGAAATTACCACTTGTTTTCATTCAAGAAATCAATGAAATATCAAATAAAATCTTGGTTCGGGGTACCCCTATGGAAACAATAAAAAGAAGATTCATGAATGAAAATTAGCATAAATAAATAAGAAAAATGAGTATCAAAATATGACTAGATAGTTTGGACAAAAAGAATCTGATACAAAACATGAAAAACTATGCGAAAGCTGCTACGGGTCCCATGATGCCACCAAGGATTCTTTTTGTCATTCGCCAGCACATTCCTTCTTTTACCTGAAAAATATATAAGCAGAAAGGATGAGTAATTATATTACTCAGTAAGTAACCTCACTACCGGGGTTGGGCTAGGCACCTATGTCCATTAAGTGCTTCAAACATGTGAGACATGCATATCTATCATATATCATACTTCTATAAGAGAATAGTTAGACCCGCCCCACCGTTGGTCATGGATGCCCACCAACCTCTAGTGAGTCCCGAAGGAGACACTTACCTCTGGTGATCTAGAAGGAACACAAACCTCTGGTGTACCCGAAGGACACAACCTCTGGTGAACCCGAAGGAACACATCCCCGGTGATCCCGAAGGAACACATCCTCCGGTGATCCCGAAGGAACACAACCTCCGGTGGACACCTAACCAACGTAGGGGAGTAACCACTACTACGCGATCAACAAAGTTCATAATCATTCCATAACATGGATTCATACGCTATCAGTAAAGTTCATAATCGTTTTACAACATAGGTTTATACACTAACGGGTACATATAACTTTAAGTCATGGAAATCGCATACAGGCAAGGTATCTCAAAAGTGGCTCTAGGAGCCTACTACATCATGGCAACTAAACATATGGCCCGAAGGCAGTTCAGGTAGTAAGATTACTTACCTGAGTGTTGATCCATTATGCTAACCACACCGCAAACTCTCGCACAATTCCTGAATAAATTGGGAGTACAATTCCCCTAACTTAAGTTACTCATCAAGCCTAATCCGTCATAAGTAAATTCAAAGTTCATTCGAGAGAGTCCTTACCCAAACGTGGCTAAACTCGCACTTCCTCCAATCCTATGAACCAAAGTAATCACCGACCACCTATCAAGATTTACCAATTAATTCATATTCCCAAAGATTTACCGAACTACGCCACTATCCTACTCGGGTTCGAGATACTCACCTAGGAAATATTGATCCGGCGACTAACAGTCAGGCGAGCAGTTAGCCGTAGCCAAGAGCGAGATTCTGAGCGAGAGAGCGAGAGAGTGAGAGTCTGAGCGAGAGAGCAAGAGTTTGAGCGAGAGCGACTTTGGGAAAAATAGAATCTATCAAGGCGAGCGGTGACTGAGAGAGAGACAGCGAGAAACAGAGGTAAAGAGAGAGTGTGTGCGGCGACTGAGAGGCAAATCGGAAAAAGGGCGAGAAAGAGAGAGCGGCGGTGGAAAGGCAAAACGGGAAAAGGGCGAGAAGAGAGCAGCGGCTGTAACGACCCAACTAATACATCCTAATCAGGCCATTACTCAATGTATGCAAATTTCAAGAAAAGACACGATGCTGGGTAGTAAGAAAGAAACAATGCTACTTATGGAAATTTTTTTTTTGTTTATTTAACCAAAGAAAACAATGAATAACCATATAAAAGAATTTTGGTTCGGGGTACCCCTAATAAAATCAATAATATTTCACGGACAAATACAAAATAAAAGGGCAAGCCTCAAAACAAAATTTGACAACTGGACAAAACTTATAAAAAAAAAACATGCAGTGCTATGCGGAAGCTACACCGGGTCCCGTAACGTCATCAAGGAATCCTCTTGTCATTCGCCAGCACGTTCTTTCCCTTACATAAAAAAAAAGATGAAAGAATGAGTAATTTTGTTACTCAGTAAGTGACCCCACTACCAGAGCCGAACTAAGCACTCAAGTTCTTTAAGTGCATCAACAATAAGACATGCACATCTAACATACTTTTATAGGGAACTGGTTATACTCACCCTACAGTTGGTTTTGGATGCTCACTAACCTCTGGAGCCCCGAAGGAACTCTTACCTCTGGTAATCCCGAAGGAACACAAACCTCTGGTGATCCCGAAAGACCACAAACCTCTGGTGAACCCGAAGGGACACAACCTCTGGTGACCCCGAAGGACCACAATATCTGGTGAACCCGAAGGAACACAACATCTGGTGACCCCGAAGGACCACAATATCTGGTGAACCCGAAGGAACACAACATCTGGTGACCCCGAAGGAACACAATATCTGGTGACCCCGAAGGACCACAATATCTGGTGAACCCGAAGGAACACAACATCTGGTGACCCCGAAGGACCACAATATCTGGTGACCCCGAAGGACCACAATATCTGGTGAACCCGAAGGAACACAACCTCTGGTGAACATCCAACCGACGTAGGGGAGTTACCACTACCCATCCCCACCCTATAGGTCAATTAAAATCTCACTTCTCTCATTCCATAAATTCATATCTAAACAGTACTGTCTATAAACATCTCGTGTTATAAGCATATGCATCATCATTCACATACATCCTTTAAACATGAGAATTTCATACACGCATACTATGTTACATGGGGCTCAGAAATTTTACTCATGCAAAGATACTATACACATAGGGCTTAGAAATTCTACTCATCATGGCAACTAAACATATGGTGGGAAGGCGGTTCAGGTAGTAAGACCACTTACCTGAGGATTAATCCAACAAATTAACCACGCGGCAGTTCTTGTAAAATTCCTGGACAATTGCGAATAGAATTTCCCAACTTAAGTCAGTCCATAAGTCTAGTCCCACCACCATTTAATTCCAAATAAATTTTTAAACCTGTCCTTACCCAAGCGTGGCTTAACTCGCAGTTGCCTCCAATCCTTTCTACCCAACGCAACTTCCGGTCACCTAAGGGAATTTTAACCACATAAGTCCATATCACAAATGGTTTACCAAATTATGCCACAAATTAACCTTGGGTCCGAGTTACTCACCCAAACGTTACCGGTTCGGTGACGAGCAGTCAGGCGAGCGTTTGACTGAAGCGGCAGCGGAGGAAGACAAACTGGCGGCGGCTGACACTGGGAGGCGGCGGCGGCGCTGCAATCGCAAGGCAGAAGGAGAAAACCCGACGGTGGCGGCGCTGCAGCCGCAAGGAAGAGAGAGAAACAACGGCGCGAAAGAGAGAGAAAGAGGAAACGGCGGCGCGACAGTGACGAGGGGCGGCGCGACGGTTCAGGAAGGAGAAGAAGAAGGAGAAGAAGAAGAAGAAGAAGAAGAAGAAGAAGAAGAAGATCGGCGGCGCTGGAGGAAGAAGAAGAAGAAAAAAAAAAGAAAAAATCGAGGGGGGGGGGGGGGGCGGCGGCGCGAGGGAGAGAGAGAGAAAAAGGGAATTCTTTTTCCTTTTCTTTTTTTTTTCTCTTTTTTTTTCTCTTTTTTTTTTTTTAAATTGGCACACCTAACGAGGGTTTAAATAAAACACAACCCTAACTCCTTATTCCTTCCACTTTTCCCTTTTTCTTTTCCAACCAAATAAAATCAAATAAAATCCAATAAAATCTTCTACAACTAAGATTTATTTCAATTATCCAATCTTACTAAAAATTAATCACCTTATTTTACTTGCCCCAAGATAAAATCATCCTTTTCTAATTCCAAAAATTTCCTTAACTCAAATTTTGAAATTTCCATCTTAGCTTAAATAAATGCATGAATAAACAATCATATTTTCCCTTTTCATACATGATAACTTAAATTTATTTAATAGATTTGGGATTGTTACATTTTTCCCCCCTTAAGAAACTTTCGTCCCCGAAAGTTTTTACTCTTGGAACAACTCTGGATGTTTTGACCTCATTTCATCCTCTCGTTCCCATGTTGCCTCCTCACGCAGGTGGTTTTGCCAAAGGACTTTCACCAATGCCATCTCCCGGTTGCGCAGAACCTTCACTTCCCTTGCAAGAATTTGCACTGGCCTTTCCTCATAACTTAAATCCTCGCTCAACTGTAAGGGCTCAAAGTCGATCACGTGGGATGGATCCGCCATATACTTTCGAAGCATAGAGACATGGAACACGTTATGAACTACGGAGAGCGACGGTGGCAAGGCTAAACGATAGGCCACGGGGCCAACTCACTCCAATATCTCAAATGGTCCAATGAATCGAGGGCTTAACTTCCCCTTTTTCCCGAACCTCAAGACACCTTTCATAGGTGCCACTTTCAAGAATACCTTCTCTCCTACCTCAAATTCCAGGTCTCGCCGCCTTACATCGGCGTAACTTTTCTGTCTACTCTGAGCTGTCTGCATCCTTGCCCTAATCCTCCGTATAGCCTCGTTAGTGAGTTGTACTAACTCTGGTCCTAACAGTCTTCGCTCCCCAACTTCATCCCAGCAAACTGGAGATCTGCAGCTCTTACCATATAAGGCATCGAATGGCGCCATGCCAATGGTAGCTTGATAACTGTTATTGTAGGCAAACTCCATCAGGTGTAAGTGGGAGTCCCAACTACCAGGAAAGTCTAGGGCGCAGGCACGTAACATGTCCTCTAGTACCTGGTTTAAGCGCTCCGTTTGTCCATCTGTCTGGGGGTGAAAAGCCGTACTAAAATCCAATCGAGTGCCCAAAGCAGTCTGGAGACTCTTCCAGAAGTTAGATGTGAAACGAGGGTCTCTGTCAGACACTATAGAAACTGGCACTCCGTGCAGCCTTACTATTTCCCTTACATAAATCTGTGCCCACTTACTTACTGAAAAGGTGGACTTTCCCGGAATAAAATGTGCTGACTTGGTGAGCCTATCTACAATGACCCATATCACCGTGTGTCCTTTCGCTGTTTTGGGCAAACCTACAATGAAGTCCATAGATACATTCTCCCACTTCCACTCGGGTACCGACAGGGGCTGCAGTAGCCCTGCCTGCTTCTGCCTCGGAGCTTTCACCTGCTGGCAAACAAAACACTTACTAACAAATTCAGCCACTTCCCTCTTCATATTGGGCCACCAGTAATGACGTTTCAAGTCCTGATACATCTTGGTACTGCCCGGATGTATCGCAAATGGGGAGTTATGAGCCTCCGACAACAGCTCGTCTTTAACACTGCCGGCCGGAACACACAAGCGTCCGTGGTAGGTAAGGCCACTATCAGAGGATACTGACAACTCACTGATCTGCCCCGACTCCATTTGGCGAAGTTTTTCCTCAAGGTACGGATCCTTCTGCTGGGCATCTATGATCCTTTGCCTCAGAGTGGGACGCACTGATAGTTGAGCTAACTGGGAAGTGACTTCTCCTATCGCCACTGCAATACCTGCTCGCTCAAGATCCTTGCACAATGGAACCTGGTCTGTAATCAGAGCTGCTGAATGAACTGCCTTCCTGCTTAAAGCATCTGCCACCACATTTGCCTTTCCGGGATGGTACAGGATTTCCACATCATAATCCTTTACTAACTCCAACCATCTGCGCTGTCTCATGTTCAACTCCTTCTGGGTGAAGAAGTACTTCAAGCTCTTATGGTCTATGAAGATTTGGATTCTTTCCCCATACAGGTAGTGCCTCCATATCTTCAGAGCGAAAACAACTGCTGTCAACTCCAAATCGTGAGTCGGTTAATTCTGCTCGTGGCTTTTTAACTGCCGAGATGCATAAGCGACCACCTTGCCGTGCTGCATCAACACACAACCCAGTCCCTTTTTGGAAGCATCACTGTACACGACAAAACTCCCTGATCCATCCGGAACGGTAAGTACTGGTGCAGACACTAACCTCTGCTTGAGGTCTTGGAAGCTCTCTTCACAGGCCTTACTCCAAACAAAGGAATTACCTTTCCTGGTCAACTGAGTCAACGGCACGGCTACACGAGAGAAATCTTTCACAAATCGACAGTAGTAGCCAGCTAAACCCAGAAAACTGCGTACTTCACTAGCTGTCGTAGGGCGAGGCCAGCTCGTAACCGCCTCTATCTTGGCAGGATCCACCGAGACACCATACTTGGACACCACATGTCCTAAAAAGGATACCTGCTTCAACCAGAATTCGCACTTAGAAAACTTGGCATACAACTTATGTGCCCTTAAGGTTTCGAGAACCTTTCGCAGATGCTCCTCGTGCTCTTCCTTCGTCTTCGAATATATCAGAATATCATCGATGAATACGATGACGAAAGTGTCAAGAAAGTCCTTGAACACCCGGTTCATTAGATCCATGAATACTGCAGGGGCATTCGTCAGACCAAAGGACATAACGATGAATTCGTAGTGTCCATAACGGGAACGAAAAGCGGTCTTAGGAACGTCGCTGCCCTTTATTCTCAACTGATGGTATCCTGACCGAAGGTCAATCTTTGAGAAAACTGTGGCTCCCTGCAACTGGTCAAATAGATCGTCAATTCTGGGGAGAGGGTATTTATTTTTGATAGTCACCTTGTTCAGTTCTCTATAGTCAATGCAAAGGCGTAGCGAACCATCCTTCTTCTTCACGAATAACACTGGTGCCCCCCAAGGCGACACACTCGGCCGAATAAAGCCCTTGTCAAGCAACTCTTGCAGCTGTACCTTCAGGTCTCTCAGCTCTGCTGGAGCCATACGATAAGGAGCCTTGGATATGGGAACGTACCGGGCTCCACCTCTATGGCGAAGTCAATCTCCCGAACTGGTGGTAAGCCTGGAAGGTCCTCTGGAAAAACGTCCGGATAGTCTCGTACCACAGGTTCTGAAGTCAGGGTAGCCTCATCTTCGCTTACGTCTACCACACTGGCCAGAATACCCCAGGTACCCTGGTTAAATAGTCTGCGGACCTTTAGAGCCGAAATGACCTTGGGTAGGACCACCGTCCCTGCTCCCTTAAATTTGAAGTTAGGCCCTAACGGAGGAGTGAAAATCACTTCCTTTCTCGCACAGTCTATACTGGCATGGTTAGCAGCCAACCAGTCCATGCCTAAAATGACGTCGAAGTCCCGCATGGCCAAGACAATTAAGGTAACCTCTAACTCTCGATTTGCTATTTCTACCCGACAGGCTTTTATCTTTTCTTTTGCCAACAAGATCTCCCCCGATGGGGTAGAGACCGATAATACAAAAGGTAAGGGTTCTAACTCTAGCACTGCGTGCTCAACGAACACGGCAGAAATAAACGAGTGTGACGAGCCTGAGTCAAACAACACTAGGGCATGATACCCCAAAATAGGAAGCATACCTGTTACCACCGTGCCTGCCTTGTCAGCCTCCTGTCGAGTTGTGGCATAGGCCCGACCATGCTGTTGCTGCATCCTGCCCGAGTCCCCCCGAGAGGTACTTGCATACTGCCCCTTACCATCTGCTGCTCCCTTTCTTGGACACCTGCTAGACATGTGCCCCTCCTGGCCACATCGAAAACAAACTCCTGATCCTGCTAAACATTTCCCCCAGTGACTTTTTCCACAGGAACCACACACTGGCTTTTCTCTCTCCACTAAGCCTGAGGCTGAAGGCTGCTGTCTAAAGTGCTGTATGGGCCTGTCTGCCCGGTTCTTTAGAGGAAATTCTGGGATTTTCTGTTCGAACTTCCTTTTCTGGCCTGAGGAGGGTCCTGAGGACACGGCTCTGATGTATTCTTCTCCGGCACGGGAGTCAATTCTCACTGCTGCCCGAAACGCTACTGCATAACTGCTGGGTTCCAGGGCTTGCACGAGACCCCTTAACCCATCCTTCAAACCTTGGACAAAGCATTTTGTCTTGTCTTCCTCAGTAGCCACCATCTTGGGGGCGAAACGGGACAGCTTGGTAAACTCCTGCTCATACTCCTCGACGGACATGACTCCTTGCTTCAGCCTCATAAACTCTAGCTGCTTATTGTACCTCGTATTGGTGGAGAAGTATTTCTCATAGAATCTCTCCTTGAACTGAGCCCAGGTAATCGATCCTCCTGTGGTAACCACGGACCTTTCTGCCGACTGCCACCAGATCTCGGCGTCATCTGTCAAAACAAATACCGCACACTGAAGTTTCTGGTCCTCTGGGCACTTCATATATCGAAAGATGGTCTCAATGGACGATAGCCACATCTCCGCCTTGGTAGGGTCCTTCAATGACCCGTCAAAAGTGCGCGGATTGTACTTCCTGAAGTCCCGCAAATGTTTTGCTTCTGGAGATAAATCCTGGTAAGACTGATGCTGGGCCGGCACCTGAGGGGGCGGAATTGGCTGTTCCGGTGCCTGAGGTACGGGGGGTTGTTGAGCTAACTGCTCTGCCACAGCGGCGCGAGTTAACTCCTGAATCTTGCTTAGCAAAGTGGCGGTAACAGTCTCCCCTATCTGAGCTACTACTGCAGCGAAATCGGTCTGGGCCACTGGCAGAACTTGTGCCTGGGGCGGCTCAGGCACGTTACGAGGTCGTCCCCTAGCCCTGGTCCCCTGCTCCTCCTGCCCAACGGGATCCTGCGGCGGTGGAGGTCCTTGTGGTGCAGGGACATCTTGCTCCATAGGGTCCTGGACTTGGGGGTTTGGTACACCCCTTGCCCTACCCCTCCTGCCTCTACCTCTCCTGCCTCTACCTCCACGAGCCATTCCTGACTTTCGGACAGTAAGCACCATTAATTTCCTTGCTAAAGGTATCACTTTAAGGTATCCATACAAGGGTAAACTAGCACGTCATAGGCATAACATTCTAAAGACATGTATTAGAAAAACACGTACCTGGCGATGACGAAGGACCTCCTGATGGTCATGGGAACCCCTCGACTTACTTAGTAAGTCAGTCTACAGAACCCAAAACTTGGCTCTGATACCAACTGTAACGACCCGACTAATACATCCTAATCAGGCCATTACTCAATGTATGCAAATTTCAAGAAAAGACACGATGCTGGGTAGTAAGAAAGAAACAATGCTACTTATGGAAATTTTTTTTTTGTTTATTTAACCAAAGAAAACAATGAATAACCATATAAAAGAATTTTGGTTCGGGGTACCCCTAATAAAATCAATAATATTTCACGGACAAATACAAAATAAAAGGGCAAGCCTCAAAACAAAATTTGACAACTGGACAAAACTTATAAAAAAAAAACATGCAGTGCTATGCGGAAGCTACACCGGGTCCCGTAACGTCATCAAGGAATCCTCTTGTCATTCGCCAGCACGTTCTTTCCCTTACCTAAAAAAAAAAGATGAAAGAATGAGTAATTTTGTTACTCAGTAAGTGACCCCACTACCGGAGCCGAACTAAGCACTCAAGTCCTTTAAGTGCATCAACAATAAGACATGCACATCTAACATACTTTTATAGGGAATTGGTTATACTCACCCTACAGTTGGTTTTGGATGCTCACTAACCTCTGGAGCCCCGAAGGAACTCTTACCTCTGGTGATCCCGAAGGAACACAAACCTCTGGTGATCCCGAAAGACCACAAACCTCTGGTGAACCCGAAGGGACACAACCTCTGGTGACCCCGAAGGACCACAATATCTGGTGAACCCGAAGGAACACAACATCTGGTGACCCCGAAGGACCACAATATCTGGTGAACCCGAAGGAACACAACATCTGGTGACCCCGAAAGACCACAATATCTGGTGACCCCGAAGGACCACAATATCTGGTGAACCCGAAGGAACACAACATCTGGTGACCCCGAAGGACCATAATATCTGGTGACCCCGAAGGACCACAATATCTAGTGAACCCGAAGGAACACAACCTCTGGTGAACATCCAACCGACGTAGGGGAGTTACCACTACCCATCCCCACCCTATAGGTCAATTAAAATCTCACTTCTCTCATTCCATAAATTCATATCTAAACAGTACTGTCTATAAACATCTCGTGTTATAAGCATATGCATCATCATTCACATACATCCTTTAAACATGGGAATTTCATACACGCATACTATGTTACATGGGGCTCAGAAATTTTACTCATGCAAAGATACTATACACATAGGGCTTAGAAATTCTACTCATCATGGCAACTAAACATATGGTGGGAAGGCGGTTCAGGTAGTAAGACCACTTACCTGAGGATTAATCCAACAAATTAACCACGCGGCAGTTCTTGTAAAATTCCTGGACAATTGCGAATAGAATTTCCCAACTTAAGTCAGTCCATAAGTCTAGTCCCACCACCATTTAATTCCAAATAAATTTTTAAACCTGTCCTTACCCAAGCGTGGCTTAACTCGCAGTTGCCTCCAATCCTTTCTACCCAACGCAACTTCCGGTCACCTAAGGGAATTTTAACCACATAAGTCCATATCACAAATGGTTTACCAAATTATGCCACAAATTAACCTTGGGTCCGAGTTACTCACCCAAACGTTACCGGTTCGGTGACGAGCAGTCAGGCGAGCGTTTGACTGAAGCGGCAGCGGAGGAAGACAAACTGGCGGCGGCTGACACTGGGAGGCGGCGGCGGCGCTGCAATCGCAAGGCAGAAGGAGAAAACCCGACGGTGGCGGCGCTGCAGCCGCAAGGAAGAGAGAGAAACAACGGCGCGAAAGAGAGAGAAAGAGGAAACGGCGGCGCGACAGTGACGAGGGGCGGCGCGACGGTTCAGGAAGGAGAAGAAGAAGGAGAAGAAGAAGAAGAAGAAGAAGAAGAAGAAGAAGATCGGCGGCGCTGGAGGAAGAAGAAGAAGAAAAAAAAAAGAAAAAATCGAGGGGGGGGGGGGGCGGCGGCGCGAGGGAGAGAGAGAGAAAAAGGGAATTCTTTTTCCTTTTCTTTTTTTTTTTCTCTTTTTTTTTCTCTTTTTTTTTTTTAAATTGGCACACCTAACGAGGGTTTAAATAAAACACAACCCTAACTCCTTATTCCTTCCACTTTTCCCTTTTTCTTTTCCAACCAAATAAAATCAAATAAAATCCAATAAAATCTTCTACAACTAAGATTTATTTCAATTATCCAATCTTACTAAAAATTAATCACCTTATTTTACTTGCCCCAAGATAAAATCATCCTTTTCTAATTCCAAAAATTTCCTTAACTCAAATTTTGAAATTTCCATCTTAGCTTAAATAAATGCATGAATAAACAATCATATTTTCCCTTTTCATACATGATAACTTAAATTTATTTAATAGATTTGGGATTGTTACAGCGGCGGAGAGGCAAAACGGAAAAAGGAAGAGAGAAAGAGCGGCAGCGGAGAGGGAGAGGGAGGGTTTTACCTTTGCCCTTTTTTTTTCTTTTTTTTTTCTCCTTATAATAACCCTAATCCTTTCCCCTATTAAACCTCATTAATTCCCCAATTTCCTTTTTCCCAATAAAATAAAATCTTTCCTACTTAATTTCTCCCACCAAAATAACATCTACATAAATATTCTTTCCCTATATGTTTTATACTTAATTCATTTCTTGAAACTTTCAAACTTTTCCTTAAATACAATTAACATCTCACCAACCACTACAAATACAAAATTTAAAACTTAATTCCTTAATTCCAAATGATGTAAGGTGACTTAAATTAAGAGAATTTACCTCAATGATTTGGGTTGTCACATAATACTTTGAAAAGTAACCATTTTGATCGATTCATTTTCTTTTCTCATTCTTTCCATCATAAAATAAGCATAAAACTACACTCAATAGATTCTTTTTTAAATGTAGTCATAACTGTAATTTGTATTTGAAAAAAACTATATATATATTAACTTTTTTAAATATAGCAAAATAAGCTAAAATATTTACAAATATAACAAAATTTTACCCGTGATTGACCCAGATAGAAAGTAAATTGTCTATCACCGTCTATCACTAATAGAAATTAAAATTTTGCAATATTTGTAAATATCTTCAATAGTTTTACCATTTAAAACAATTTCTCTATATTTTTTGGTCCCTAGATTTTGGGTTTAAATTCCATTTGACCTCAAGATTTAAAATTGTTTTGAGTTTTGAATTTTATTTCAATTTAGTTTCTAAGTTTTAAAATGTTACAATTTTAGCATTGAGATTTGAGTTTTGTTTTAATTTACATTTTTAATCTCGATTTTTAACTAAATACTCATTTTCACTCTTTAGTATTAATGTATATTAATTACTTTAAAGTAATTATAATTAATGAAGTTTCATTATTCCCAAATTTGAGTTTTGTGGAGAAAGCCTAAAATGCCCAGCTGGTGTGCCAATTAAAGGATTAAGCGTTAAAATAGGGTGGTTGGAAAAAAAAAAAAGGCAAAAAACAGGTTGTATAAAAACTATTTGCAAATGTAGGGTTGTATTTTGTCTTTATTTAATTTCACATTTTGAAGATGCGGAATTGAAGAAATTTTGATTCACTGAATTATTCAAATTATATGTATATATTTTTTTCATTTTTGAGATTTTTTTTTGAAAAAAATGTATGGGTTTACTTAAACCACGTTTAACTATGTGATCCTGGTTAAATTTAGTGTGTAAAAAAAAAATAAATGTATGTGATAAAAATGGGAGGCACACATAAACACAAAGGGTAGGATCAAAATGGCAACCCGGGTGGATAAATAGAGTTTCTTAAAACTAATTAAATTTTTTTCTTAAAGTGGGCCCAAGTAAACAAATTAACAAACGTTTGCTAACAAGTAATTTAAACAAAAATTTCATGCACCAAAGTAACCAAGTAATTAGAACTAACACTTTTAAGCAACTTATTTAATTCTAATAATAAGATTGGCAAATGAATATGAAATTTTAAGAACTACCAATAAAAATAAACAAATATGAGCAATTAATTTTAAGAATTAAAAATTACAATTAATTTCATGCAATAAATATAATATCAAATTAATTGCAAAAATAAATTAGGAGAGATAGAGAAAATGACACCATGAATTTTATAGTGGTTCGGTACAACCAACCTACATTCACTTCCCAAGCTCTTCTTGGGTACTCCACTAACTACTTCCACGGATTAGAGCCCAACCGCTACAACACATCTTTTTGCGAGTTCAAAAGCATACTCAATTGTTTCCACGAATAACGATCAAATCGTTACAACCTCTATTTTTTGGGATCAAGAGCAACACTCACAAAAGTTTGGAAATGAAGAACATGATGAGGAAACTCTCTTAAAGAGTAGATTTATAAGTTTTGAGCTCACAACAAATCAATCCTCATCATACATAAATCTCTCTCAAGAATTAGATGAAAAAAAAAAAATTGAAACTTGGAAAAAGAGCAACAATGGTGGCTTGGTGAATTATGGAGGGTTGAAAATAATGAGTTTAAAAAGAGGGGAAAGTGGGTGAAAGCCACAACTAATTTGGACCATAGATGTTGGTAAAAGAAAATTGAATGGTGGAGATTTAACATCATCTAACCGTTACACAGAAACATAAAATAATATTAATTTATTTTTAAAAAAAACAACTAGCTCTTAGACACAAGCATACATAATAATAAAATCATTTTCTTGTCAAATTCATTTTCTTTTTAAAATAAAATCCAACAACTCAAAAATCCACCAAGTATCACTCTTCCATTGCTCCAAGTGGCACCTTTCAATTTGTCACATCATCCGCTCAAGATTTTTTTGTTAAGCTTGTATGGGCTATATCTTCTTTATTTGAGCTCCGATTTGAGTGATTCAAAATGCATTGGATTCGTTATTTTGAGCTCTATGCAATGGACACTTCAAAATATTCAAATTTTGAGTAAATTAATTCAGGTTTACTATCATCAAAACGTTGATTGATTAATTAATTAAAATTAATTAATTTGAAATTAACGCCAAAAAGCCAACAATCTCTCCCTTTTTGATGATGACAAACTACTCAAGAAAAATGAACTTCCAAAGTGTTGCACGATATAAAATATGAACTTAAATCACAATCAACACACTACATCATTTTAACTCAGTTGATATTAGATATAAACTTGAAGACTAGGAAACCTCTAAAACCCTAAAATAGCCCCTTGGATGCTTGAAATTCTTCCCTTGGACGCAGGGCAAATTCCTCCGATGCCTGGGGCACCTTATGGATGCAAATAGCTCTTAGTCAGGAAGGAAAACAACACTTGGACGCATACTTGGCCTCCCTTGGACGCAAGGCTCGACACTTCAACCTTCTTTCTCTCTTTTTTCTAGTGAAAAATTGGGTGCTCTGGTGGTGTGAGAGCTCCTCCACCTTTTGGTGCTATTTATAGATGTTGGATGGCAAACCTTGTCATCCAACCTTTGCCTTAAGCTTGACACTTAGCTCCCACATGTCACCATGCATGATGAACACTCCATGCATCCAAACAAGTGACTCCTTGCATGGTGTTCTTGTCATGCATCCTGACACCTCCTCCTTATGAATTGTTATGTCCAAATGAAGCCACTTAGCACCAAAAGTAGCGTCCAACCTAGCCCCAGGGATAGGGACCATGTGTCCAACTCTTTCCACCATTTGTCCATGATGATGCTTCTAGGGTTTGGCTTCTTTTTGCTCTCTTTTCTTCTTCCAATCTTCCTATACTTAGCCAAATTTCCTTGCCAAGACCCTTCTATGCGTCCAACCTTCTTCTAAGAGTCCAACACTTAGCCAAAATCTTCTCCTTTAGGAGGTATGCATCCAACAAATCCTGAGGTTCCCACATTTAGTGAAATTTCTACTCACAAAGCTTACTATGCGTGTGGTTTCCTCTAAATTCCTTAGGTATACGTCCACCACCTTCTCTTCTTTGATCCATGCATCCAAGACTTCTAACATGGCCCCATGAACTCCTTGTTAGCTCACCTATGCGTCCATGGTGTGTCTTCCAAGTCTATGCTTCCAACTTTCCTTTCCTATGCCTTCCATACTTAGTCATTTTCCAAACAACTTCCCAAGTATGCATCCAACCCATCTCTTTTCTTCCTTAAAGTTACTTCTCAACTCTCCAAATTATCCAACACTTAGCCAATTCTTCCTAGATGATTGGCTTATGCGTCCAACCTTAGAGAAGATGAGGTTTCTTCTTCAATTTGCACTATGTGCTCATCCTTCTTTCTCAAGACCTAGGTTTCCTTCCAATACCTAAACACCTAACCAAATTCCCTCCAAAGTCACTCACCATGTGTTCAAGCTTGCCAACCATGCGTCCAACATGGTGGTCTTCCCCCAAGGATGTGTCCAACTCATAATTAGCTCCCAACTATGCTTCCAACTCTTCCTTCTTTAACACTTAGTAGAATTTCCTTTCTTTTCCCTAACCTATGCATCCAAGCCTTGTCTCCTCATAGCGTAGTTGAGTTCTCCAAGCATAGTCATGACACTTAGAAGGATTCTTAGCCCGCTTGCCACCTTGTGGTTCAAGACATGGAAATCACTTAACGTGGTTTTCTCCAAAACTCACCTAGGACTTATTCTCAACCCAAAACTCAAGTTGGTACAAACACTTTTCTTCCTCCTTACATCTCAACGCTTAGTACCCCCTAAACTGGCCAAAATTTAGCTAACTCCACAAGCCTAAATTTTCTGCGTCAAAATTTTTCTAACTCTACAGGCTTGTGGTCCAAGTTTTCACCATTTACCCTAGTTTCCTTTCTTTATGTCTCCTAAGCAACTAGGTCAAAGGTTAGGGTGTCACAAAGGGAATGACAGTTTGCTGTGCAAGGTAGGGCCAACAGAAAAAGTATTTGCAGTACAGAAAGAACTAGTATTGAGGTTTGAGTAGGTAACCTTATTATGATACGTTTATGTTTAAATTAGTTGATGTGCTTAAGGGTTGAGAGGAACCCATTGCTTAAACTATTTGTTCACCACTCATTAGGCTTCTAGCTCACTCTTTTCTTTTATGTTTTCCTTCTTAGGTAGTAGAGGAGTTCCTGTTGCCATGCGCAGTCGAGGTCTGCCACAGGATAATTATACTCTACTAGATATTACTGAGTTGTAAAATAAGTTGTAAAACTGTTTAAGAATTGTATAAACATTAATTGTTCCATTCTTGTTTCTTAAGCTTGGTCTGAACAATAGGTGAAAATGTTAGAGGACAGATAGTAAGCGTCACAAAAAGGGTGATGTTTGTTGTCTTTGCACCTTTTTCCGGGTTAAAGAGGTTAATTTAGGAGGGGGTATGTGAAAGAATCGAATTCCCAGCGGAAGTGAATGATCATCATGTGCCATTACATTTGTTATAGAAACACAAAATACAGAGAACAGGCAAAAGGATAAACAACTAAATATTAGCATGTTTTTAGAAAAATTAAGGGATTAATAAGTTTTCCTACCTTTGAATACCGTCTTCTATCTGGAAAATACTTCTTCAAATTAAGAACTTGTGAAACCTTCTCCAACAAAATACATGACACCTCTTGGGAACACCACCACAATGATTACCTTGCTATTCTCTTAGGAAAAATCAATGGAGGAGGTGTGGACTCTCTTTAGATTTTGGCAAGGAAATTCTTTTTGGGACGAAAGAGTGAATTCACAGAACTTTTTTGTGGTGTGTATGCTTCTGTAACTCCCTCTCCCTCCTTTTTCTTTTTTAACGTGAAGTGTAAGAGAGAATGAAAATAACTTCCGAAAAATGTGGAAAGTTATTTCTTTAATAATAATATAATATTAATTTAATTATATTATATTAAATCATATTTAATACATATAATTAAATAAAAATAATTATTTAACAATTAATTAATTAATTAAATATCTCATATTTAATTTAAATTTGAATCATATTCAAATAACCTTATCTCACATAACTTATAGTTTTAATATGAATCTCATTCATATTAATTTTAATCTATAGTATTTATATGAATCTCATTCATATAATTAATATTTAACTCTTATTTAAATATTCATCTCTCTTATAACATTAAAGTATAAATTTTGAATTTCATTCAAAATAAACTTTATATTATAATGTATCTATATACATTATGCTAATTGTATCACATACAATTAATTCCCTTATTAATGAACATTTCAAATTAAACCAAAATATTTGATTCTTATACAAAGCCTTTATGAGAAAGCAAGGGGACCTTATGAACCTATACTTAGAAGCTCCAATGATATGAGATTAATCAATTAAACTCTTTAATTAGATTAATCAATATTCATTAACTGTAGGTCACTCCACTACAAACTTACAATTGCGCTCTTTGCACTATAGATATATTTCTGTGTCATGCAATTAACTAATCAACAGTAAGTCGACCATTCACAAATTACTCATAACTACAGTTGGGTCAAATTACCATTTTACCCTTGTAGTTATATTTAACTCCTTAAGTACCATTAATCCCTCTAATGAACAAACTATTTATAGTCCAACTATAAACTAACCCCTCTTGGGTCAGTGAGAGGATGATGCCTCATTGTTCAAGACTTGAAATCAGCCCTTAAGGGAGTAATTTATCTACCATTCACAATATTCATTAATTGTAGGTCACTCCACTAAAGACTTATAATTGCACTTTTCGTACTATAGATATATATTTCTGTGTCCATAGAATTAACTAATCAATAGTAAGTCAACCCTTCACAAATTACTCAAAATTACAATTGGGTCAAATTACCGTTTTACCCCTATAGTTATATTTAACTCCTGAAGTACCACTGATCCCTATAATGAACAACTTGTTTATAGTCCAACTATAAACTAACCCCTCTCGAGCCAGTGAGAGGGTGAGGCCTCATTGTTCAAGACCCGGAATCAGCCTTTAAGGGAGTAATTTATCTACTTACCCTAAAGACGGGAGGGAGTGAATTCCATCTTGTGAATATATGTTCCCACCTCCCTAATAAGACAAATCACCAAAGTGGTAGGCATATTGAGACACCGATCTGGCCACTCTCACCCATATAGATCAAAGAATTATCCTCATATATAGGAGTTCGTAACTCACTCAAGATTCAGGTCGAGTTACCTATAGTCATCTTATGAAATGTTAATTTCTACAATTAACGACGTTACAAAGAGAAATTAAACATTTCACAGTCTAGTCTTATACAAACTCTTTATATATGATACCCCTACTCACATGTCTCCACATAAACGATTAGGATCAAATCGTTTGTAACACTTTACAACTCTTTGTAATAATTACAAAGTGGGTCGTATCCGTAGTGTTACCAAAATAATGCACCCAACCTTATTCCTATACTACAGACCTTTTGCTTATTACTTAAACATGATCCAACCTTGTATGTTAACCACATACATGTTTAAGTTTACATAAAATAACCATGGAATCTTAGTGTATTAGATTGAGTTAATGCATAAGATAAATAAGACAACTTCTTATTTTAATCAATAAATAAAATATATTTACAATTTTTAAAACTATAAGACCCAGGAGATTTAGGACACACCAATTCCAACAATCTTCTACTTGTCTTAAAGCTAGTGGGGTGTACAATACATATAAACTAGGACATAACTCTATACCCATCTCCCACTTGCCATAGACTAAATATGGCATGTCCCATAGACCCAGACTCTCTAGGTAACCCACAAACACTTTAGCCATGAAGCCTTTGTAAATGGATCAACAATATTGTGCTCCGAAGTAATCTGCATGACGATCACGTCTCTTCGTTGCACAATCTTCTGTATCAAATGATACTTGCACTTTATATGCTTTCCATGTTTGTGGCTTCTAGGTTCCTTAGAATTTGCCAGAGCACTACTATTATCATAATAAAGGGTGATGGCATTGACATGTTTAGAAAAACTTCCAGGTTTGTCAAGAAGTTCCTAAGCCAAACAACCTCCTTAGCAGCTTCACAAGCAGCTACATACTCTGGCTCGATTGTAGAGTTAGCAATGCAACTTTGGTTTGTGCTTCGCCAAACTACGCCCCCTCCATTAAGAGTAAACACTGGCCCGATGTGGATTTCCTTAGAATCCTTATCACTCTATAAATCAGAGTCTATGTATCCATAACGATCAAATCCTCTATGTATCTTGTAAAGATCAAATCCTTAGTCTCATACACAAGCATGTAGTTTCTCGTTCTCTGAAGATACTTAAGGATGATTTAACAGCAGTCCAGTGATTAAATCCTGGATTGGATTGATATCTACTGACATCTCAACTGCATAACAAATGTCAGGCCTTGTACATAACATGGCATACATTAGGCTACCAACAATAGATGCACACAGAATCCGTCTCATTTCCTCAACCTCTTAAGGAGTCTTAAGACACTGTTTCTTACACAATACAATTTCATGTCGAAAAGGCAACAAGCCCCTCTTGAAATTGTGCATCGAATACCTAACAAGCATCTTGTTCAATATACAATGCTTGAGACAAGGCTAATGTTTTGTTCTTCTCATCCCTTATGATCTGGATCCCTAGAACAAATTGCACCTCACCCAAATCTTTCATTTGGAATTGGGCAGCTAGCCATTTTTTTACATCTATCAGAAAACCTACATCATTCTCAATTAGTAGGATATCATCCATGTATAACACTAAGCTACTGAACTGTTGATGATTTTCTTGTAGACACAAGGTTCATCAAGATTTTGGTCAAAGCCATAAGATTTGATCACAGTATCACATTTTATATTCCAAGATCTAGATGCTTGCTTCAGCTCATAAATGGATCAATTAAGTTTGCAAACCATTTGCTTTTAACCTTATTGAATGAATACTTCTAGTTGTTTCATGTATATGGTCTCTTTAAGATTACCATTCAAAAAGGCAGTCTTGACGTCCATTAGCCATATTTCATAGTCATAATATGCAACAATGGACAAGAGAATCTAGATAGACTTAAGCATGGCAACAGGTGAGAAAGTTTCTTCATAGTATACTCCCTCAACTTGGGTATAACCTTTTGTCGCTGGTCTAGCCTTAAAGGTTTGCACCTTTCCATCTACACCTCTTTTCTTCTTGTAGATCCTTTTGCAACCTATAGGTTTTACCCCATCAGGTTGATTTACAAGCTCCCAGACTGAATTGAAGTATATAAACTCAATTTCAAGATCCATAGCTTTAACCCATTCATCCTTGTCTACATCATTCATTGTCGGGCTATAGGTCAATGGATCCTCAACTTTATCATCTGGTATGATGTCTTAAGTTTCAGTAAAATCCAAATAATGAGTAGGTGGGTTTACAACCCTCCCACTATGATGAGACTCTCTCAACTTTTGAGGAGGATGTGTATGACTTGATGAAGCCCCATCAACAACTCTTGTTGATGTACCAACTTCTTCAACAACTCTTGTTAAAGTTTCAGTAGTTTCATTGCAAAGTTCATTTAACACTACTTTACTGCGCGATATATGCTCTCTCGTATGGTCTTTTTAAAAAATGTAGCATTTTTCAATACAAATACTTTATTATGTTTTGGATCAAAGAAAAGACCACCTTTCGTTTCCTTGGGATAACCTACAAATAGGCATATTCTTTAACGAGGTTCCAATTTCTTAGGATTTGTCTTAACCACATGTGCTGGACAACCCCATATTCTGAAGTGTCGTAAACTACCTTTATGACCTCTCCATAATGCCAAAGAAGTTTTGCAAACACTTTTGGATGGAACATTATTCAAAATGTATTATGTAGTCATTACTACATAACCCCAAAACAAGTCTGGCAATTAAGCATAAATCATCATAGACCGAACCATGTCTAACAAAATTCTAGTTTCCTTTTCGATACACCATTTTGCTGAGGTGTACCAGGTACCGAGAGTTGGAATGCAATTCCATATTCTATCATATAGTTTTGGAAATTTAAATCCATATATTCTCCACCTTGATCTGATCGAAATATTTTAATGGTCTTACCTAACAAGTTTTCAACTTCAGCTTTATACTTTTTGAACTTTTCAAGAGCTTCAGACTTGTGTTTCATTAGGTAAAGATATCCATATCTTAAATAATCATGTATGTAAGAGATGAAATATTCATATCCTTTTTGTGCCTTAACATTTGTAGGACCACAAAGGTCTGAATGTACACGTTCTAAGGGTTCTTTGGCTCTATAACCTTTTTCAATAAAAGGTATCTTCATCATTTTGTCTTCAAGACAAGGTTCACATACAAGTAAATAGTTTTCTTCTAACTTACTTAGAAGTCCACTCTTAACCAATTTCTCAATCCTATTGAGATTTATGTGACATAACCTTAGATGCCAAAGATAAGCATTTTCTTTAGGAGAAACCTTTTGTCTTTTATGTTAAGTTTTTGCAGTTTTGAACATTTCATTATTTAGAAGTGATTTAGATGCTAACGATCTTTGCACATAAATTACTCTCTAAGTTTGCAAAACATATAAGAACACCATCTTTATAAATAAACACTTTATTTGCATTAAAATGGATAAAATAACATTGTTCTAGCAAACACTGTACAGAAATCAAGTTCCATTTTAAATCAGGAAGTACATATACATTCGGTATAGAAAGAAAAGATTTATGGAAGAGTAATTTGACGCCTCCCACTGCAACTGTTGAGACGACCTACCTTGTTTCAACCCGTAAGGTCATCTCGTCAATTCCAGGCTACTGTTAGGAACTAATCCCCTGAAGAAAAAAACACACATGATTAGTGGCCCCTCAATCAATTATCCAGGCAAAATCATCATTCTCCACTAAACAAGTTTCCAAAACTAGGAAATTATATTTACCTTGTTTGGCCTTATTTTTCTCTACCAAATACTTGGGGCAACTCCACTTCCAATGCCCATCCTGATTGCAATGGAAACAATTTCCTTTTACAACCTTGGCCTTTTGCTTGCCTTTTTGGGTTGCAGCTTGGTTAGTTTTATTACCACACTTATTACCCTTTGATGTGCACTTTCTGTATTTACTGCAAGTATACGGGTTAAGTTATAATATAAGACAGTTAAGTTCCGAATATAGGATCAAATTCTGAAGGTTTAAGTTACTTAGCTATTCTAGAATTGAATCAATTTTATTTGAGGATTCGATCTTGAATTGGGATTTAAAGAAAATCTAAAAAGGAAAGCAAGTAACTAAGAAACGCAAGAATCAAAGAACGTTCTAGGGTAATGAATCCTTGTTTACTTTATAATGCAATATTCTAGGGTTCATGGATTTTATTGCAATTCATATGCTTAAGTCTAGAAATATAAATTCAAGTTATTTTCTCTCAAAAACAACATTTTCTCATGCAACTTAATAGATTACTAATTTCTTGAAATCAATACAAATTACATGGCATTAAGAGTAGTCTTTAGCAACTTTCATTGTTAACCTAACTATTTTCATGATAGATTAACAACAATTCATTGTTATAGATCCAATTAGACATACAAGTTTCTCAACCATACATCTAATCTAACATTCAAGGATGGCCAATCAACAAGAATTAAGTACAATAACAATGAAAAGCATACTCATTACAACAAATCCATGAATAGTCTACAATATCAACGTAACTTCATAAACAATTCATCAATACACTAAAATTAAAGAGTTTAGCCACTCATAGCTTTAAGCAACATGTTCACAAACAATATGAGCATATAAAGAGTGTAAAGAAAGGAAAAATCTACTAGGAAGAAGCCCTTGATTGAGGAGGAACCACCAAGATGTCCTTTAGTCTTCACGTCGGGAACTTGAACGACACCACAACTCTCTCTCGAACTCTCGAACTCTCTTCCTTGCAACTAACTCACTCTTTGAGACCCTCTTGGTGTGTTAATTCATCATTAGGGCTGCTAGAAACCCTCCAAGTTATAGAGTTGGCCGCCCAAAATTCTTTCCAAAAATATAGATTCTTCAAATTAGGAAAGATTGTGCTGCAGCGCTGACCGACATTAAAAGGTAGCGCCACCGAGTTGCTGGATGACGCCGCGCCGCTGTGCATTATAAAGAACTACCCTCGGCGATGTGCCGCACCGCCACGTCGAAGCTGCTGCACTAAAGTCAGATGCTACTCTTGGGAAAAAGCTCTGCGGCGCTGCCCTATTTTTTTGGTAGTTTTGTGTTTTTCTTCTTTTTTTGCTGGATTTTGGCTCGATTTTGATCTTTTGGCTTTCAATTCTAGTTATTTATTTATTTTTTTTATTTTGACCTGAAAACCACTAGCAAACAAGTGAAATCTATATAAACTCCCTTAATTTAAGAAAATAAAAAGCACTTCTCAAGCGCTTTTCACCACCCCAAACTTAGAGATTTGCTAGTCCCAAGCAAAGAGTAGAATCAAATAAAGGGTATTTAGATGAGGAAGTGTGCAATCAACTCATATCTCAAAGAATAGCATTTAAGAGCTCAAGTAGAAACATGCAAGCATGTCTATATTGGTATAATCATTCAAGGCCAAATCTTGCGTGTGCAAGCCTCATTTAATTCAAAATACTAAAACTCAAATTGGGACTTAAGAGAGCTTCCTTAGTTTTTCCTATACTCTAGCTCATACACCAATTTTCAAGCATACACACGTCTCAAGCAAGTAATATGTCCACTAAGGTGCCATTCAATCACATTTTTCATGGGCTCTAAACTTGCATTCTTTTACCTAGGGGCACTAGCTTTCACTCATTCACTGTAGGGACTCGTACCTAGTCAATTCCCAGGCGTCCTTACTGATCATAACAAAGGCAGCTCTTTTTACCCTCATCCATGCATACTCATTACAAGTTTAACATTTAAAATATAGGCATGTAAAGCTCATATATATTTTTTGTGCACTTTTTTTCCAAAGGCATGTATACTCTTTTCTTTTTCCTTAGTCTAAGATTAAAAACCATCATGTATTTCTACTCTCTAACCGGTGGGGTATTTCGAAGTGACAACCAAATAAATCCAACTTAATCCTTTTTTTTAGTTAAATATTCTAAATTAAAGTGGCTACGTGCTCAAGAATATGGGAGATTTTAAGAGGGACTTAAATGAATTGAACTCAAGATAATGCTATTCTATTTCCACAATAAGTTATCTATCATGCAAATTGGAATCCCAAGGTGATTTCTTCCTTCCATGCTTTGAATCACCTAGAACTTTTAGTTTTCACCCACATTGACACTCACAAACATATTCATTAGCAATTAATGGGTTGGTTAGCAATTCATTGTCAAGTTGAACATCATCTTTTCTAATGTGATCAAGTATCATTAAGGAGTCATCATTAAGAGATTTTACCAGACTCACCATTTCATTTTTAACATGCTTCTCCGTGATTTGTTCATAATTCATTTTAGGTTTTGGAGGCATGCATGAAGAGCTAGGAAAATTATCACAACTAGAAACATGCTTCATACGATTTTCTAATTTAACATCAAGCATACCATTAGTCTTACCCCTCAAAGGAGGATCATCATGCATAGGATTCTTACTAGAAGAGAGGGGCGATGTTACCTTTGTGTTTGCCTCATGATGCTCATACCTTTTTACATTTGGATGCTTAAGGGCTTTATAGATGTCGAATGTTACCTTCTCATCGTTAAGGCAAAATGTGAGCTTTCCATCTTACACATCGATGAGAGCCCTTTCAGTGGCCAAGAAAGGTCTCCCTAGAATTATGGGGACTTCGACGTTTTCTTCCATGTCTAGTATCACAAAATCCGTCAGAAAGATGAACTTGCCCACCTTGACCAATACGTCCTCTACAATGTCGTAAGGACGAACAAATGACCGATCGACCAAAAGTAAGGACATGGTAGTTGGTTGCACCTCTCAACCATTGAGCTTCCAAAACATGGATAAAGGCATTAAGTTAATGGAAGCTCCAAGATCACAAAGTGCTTTAGTAACTGAATTATTGCCTAAATGACGAGGGATAGAGAAACTCCTTGGATCTTTTAATTTTGGAGACAATTTTCAATTCCTCGGTTAGTGCATCCATTTTGTAATCTCCATACCTCTTCTTCTTAGACAACACATCCTTCATGAACTTGGCATACTTAGGCATTTGTCCTAATGTCTTTGCAAAAGGAAGGTTAATTTCCAACTTTTGAATATGTCTAAGAATTTAGAAAATTGAGCATCAATCTTTTTCTTTTGAAATCTTTGAGGAAAAGGTAAAGTGTTAGGGATAAGGAGGAGAGTTAAAAGTACCCCCTATATTGGTCTGTGATTCCTCCTTTTTCCTTAAGTGCACTCTCTTTTTGTATTGGAGCATCCTCTATGATGGTTTGATCCTCTTCTTGTGGAGGCTTATCATCATCTATCATGATGTGCTTGTTCAACTCTTTGCCACTCCTTAGGGTTATGGCATTGCATTCCTCCTTGGGGTTCTTCTCTGGACAACTTAGAAATTTACCTTTTTGCATTGTATGGAGAGATGTGGCCATTTGACTAAGTTGAACCTCCAAGCTTTGAATTGTCTTACCTTGGCTTTGAATGGTGCTTGCTATACCTTGGACCGAATTCTCCAATGTGGTCGTTCTTGATCTTGACTCTTTGAAAAAGTCAAGCATTATGTTCTCCAATGATGATGTCTTTGACGGGAATTGAATCCTGGTGGAAGCGTGTGATCGCGTTCTTTGATTTATTGAAAGAATTAAAAATATAAAAAGTAAAGAAAAGGTTAAGTATCATACCTTTGCCAATCTATAATTCTCAAACCGATAGTCTTCTCCTTGTAGTCTTCCTTTTCCAAGAAATCTTCCTCACTATGACTCTGGCAAGGATCCCGTTTGTGGGAGCCGCTTCTTTGAAAGAATGGGAAGAAAAATTTTCATAGAATTTTTCTAAGAAAATCGGAGAGTTATTAGAGGAAGATTTTTAGAGTAATCGTAGAGATTATTCTCTTGTAGAGAATGTGTTTTATGAAGGCTCCCGAGGGCCCTATTTATAGAATTCTATGGGTTACTCTTAATCCTATTAGGATAAACCTTCTGCAAAGATTTTAAATCAAATATTAATAAATATTTATCTAAATAATATCTCATATTAAATGGTTTAAAATATTTAAATCTTATTTAAATATTCATTTTATGTAGAATCTTTAATTTGAATTTAATCCAAATTAAATAATTAATTATTTGAATCCAATTCAAATTAATTGATTAATTCTCCCTCTATTTATTTATATGGATTTCATCCAAATAACTAATTAATTATTTGAATCATATTAAAATAATTAATTCTCCATATTATAAAGTTATAGTTTGAATTTTATTCAAATAAACTTTATAATAAATCATCTAATTAATTGTATCCAATACAATTAATATTTTCCCGCATAAATTTGAACATTTCAAATTTTTCTTTCAACATAGTTGATCCTTGTTGGTTCGTGGTGAGCTAGCAAGGGGACCTTATGGACCTACAGATTATAAGCTCCAATGATCAAAGATTAATTAATTGAACACTTTGATTAAATTAATCTTCATTCATTAACTACAGAACAAACCACTAAACACCCAGAGTTAAACTCTTATGCACTGTAGGAGACATTGTGTCCATGGCTATAATCAGTATAAGCAAGTCGATCCTTCACGAGTTCTTCATAATTACAGCTAGGTCAAACGTTCATTCTACTCCTGTAATTGCCTTTTATCCTTAAATACTACTGATTTCTCTAATGAATAATTTGTTTATAATCCAACCATAAACTAAGTCCCTCAAGGGCCAGTGAGAAGGTGGGCCCTTGTTCAAGACTCGAAATCAACACTTAAGGGAACTACTCATCTACTTACCTTATTTGGGAAGAAGTGAATTCCATCTTGTGAAGTTATGTTCCCAGCTCCTCATTTAGTCAAATCCCCAAAATGGTAGGCTTATTGAGTTGGAAACTCAGGTCACTCTCACCCATGTAAATCAAATAACCGACCTCACAGGCAGGAGTTCATAAGTCACTCAGGATTAAGATCGAGTCACACATGATCATCCTATGAAATATTAATCTCATCAATTAACGGATTTACAAAGAGATTAAATATTTCGCAGTCCGGTCTTATACAAACTCTTTGTATAGGATACCCCCACTCACATGTCTCTACATGAACGATTTGGATCAAAATATTTGTAACTATTACAAAGTGGGTCGTATCCATAGTGTGACCAAGATAAGGCACCCAACCTTATTCATATACTATAGACCTTCAGGTTATTTTTTTGAACATGATCCACCCCGATTGCCAACTACATACATGTTCAAGACTTCATGCAATAGCCTTGGATTTTTTCGTTAATGGATAAATTAATATTGCATAATTAATAATAAATAATTAAATTAATTAACTAATCAATTAAGAGGCTTTAGTGCACAAATCCCAACAGGGAGTAGTTCAATTTGTTCATAACAACGTTGGTCGTGAACTGAAGGAAACTCTCAGGTAAAGATTCCATAATAAAACTAACTTGACTGGCCTCATCGATGATGACCCCATTCATTTCAGCCATGTTGAAGTGGACTATCATATTGAGAACATGTTCTTACACTGAGGCCTGCTCATTCATACGTGCATTATAAATGAATTTCAGAGCATCATGTTTGATCTATGAGGACGGTTGTCCAAACATCTCTTGCAATGAATCCATGATCTCACAAGCAGTGACCACATTTTCATGCTTCTTTGCCAAAACTTCAGACAAGCTGGCAAGAATGTATGCTTTGGCCTTTTCGTTTGCCTTCATCCATTTCTTATATGCATCACGAACATTTCCTGACGCATTTTGAGTAGAAACTTGAGGACACTCTTCAGTGATGGCAAACTTTAGGTCCTCCGTGAAATGTTAATCGTGTTTTTCCATGAAATGTAATTATCACCATCCATTTTATCGACACTAAGCAAAGTAATAAAAGCGTTTGACACTTTGAAGATGCTGAAACATATAAATTATTTCTTATTAGTAAAATGCATAACTCATATAACCCAATCAATATTTAGCAAAATTTTAATGTACCCAAATTTTAACATCTAATTTTGCAATTATGCTTCAGTGATCTAGGACAAAAGCCATTGAAGGGTAGACAGTGACCCCTTCACTAAATTGAGACACTCTCAATAAATTATTACACCAGAATAACTTTTATTCTTATATTACTTAGTCACAATCATTCGGTCAAGAAATCATTAACTTAATAATTTCTTGTAAATGCAACCCTTCAGATCTTAAAGTTCCACCTCAATGAGTTAACTGAAGGGAAAAATCGATTGGGGTGAAAACTAAAGCTCTATCCTTAACAGGAGTTTGAGATAAATTTCATGCAAACACTATTCGAAGGGGGACACAAATTGAGGTGCCACGAGGTGAAGCATAGATCTCACGGCGTGACCTTTTAGGGAGAAACATCAGAAGAAAATAACATATCATATATATTTTTTTCCTCCCACTTAGTGTTTTAAACCTAGGGTTTATTACTTAGGTAATTCTGACTAATTAATTTATCTAATTCCTTTGTTAATTTGCACAATATAACTCGTATATTGCATAATTTAACAACATTTGATCATCAATTATTAAAAATTTTAATAAAATCAAATTAATCATTGCATGCTTATAAAATATTTGACTAATTCACCTTCCAGGTCAATTTCTAGGTAGGGGTGTTTTGTTTCCGCCAACTTAAATACCCCAGCCTTAAACAAAACCTTCCTTGGCAAATATTTTATAAATTTAATCTCTTATTACATTCATTTTAATTTTATCAAAATAAATATAAAAGATTAACCTATTTGTAATCGTATTAGAAATATTAAACATAAGTCTAGGCGAACCAATTTTAAACCATTTAAAACTAATTCATAACTTATGTTTGTATGCAACTCTTTATTATAGATTTTAATCTATTTCATTAATGATATAACCCTTATAGTTTAATGAATAATTAAAACCTTTGACATGCATTCTAATGACATTAGCCAAATATAACAATTATATTTACTAAGGTAAGGTCATGCTCAATGCATCTTCATTTTCATTAAACAATATAACACTTATATTAAATAATGAAAACTAAGCATATCATGTCATACAATATAACAATTATATTATGGTATAATGCATAGACATGCTTATTGAAATATACAACTATATAATATAACACTTATATTAAATAGAATGCATGCTCATACTAATAATGCCATACATCCAAATAATATAACACTTATATTAAATATGATGCATGATAATGTTTATCTTAAGGTGGGATTTTAAACTATATGGCATACATTATGCAACATATCTCAACTTTAATTTAATCATACATCTCATGCAAAAATTAAATTAAATAGCAAAAATAGACCAATTTTAGGCAACTCTAAAATTAATTAAATCAATATAATCAAATTATATCACTTTAATTAATTAAAATAAAATAAAATTACAAAAACAGTTAAACAACAACTTGCCTAGCTTAAACCCACGATCATTGGAAAACTAGATGCACGCGCTACCATCGGAGCGTCGCGACGCTATTGGGCAGCGTCGCTACACTCTGGCCTTTGAAGGTGTAGCACAGCAACGCACAGTGTCGCGACAGTGTGCCCTACGCTGAAGCAGAGATTCCATTTTCTAATTCATCTTTGCTCCATTTTTGGTCCGTTTTCAATCCTCTTCCTCATCAATGCTTGCCTTTCAAATGACATGGAGTTATAGACTCGATAATATAATTAAAATGCCAAAATAACAAGCCCTTACATATTTTGATCTCATCAAAACAGTAACTCTAAGGTGCCAAAATTAAAACATTTATTTTGCAAACCCATATTCATAATGCAAAATTAAACACCCACCTTTTCTCCAAATTTTATTTTCAAAATGAAATTTAAAGCACGATTTGGCGCTGATACCAATTGAAGGAATCACATTTCCAGTGGAAGCGAATGATTGCCATGTGCCATTAAATTTATTTTAGAAACACAAAATACAGAGAACATGCAAAAGGATAAACAACTAAAAATCAACATGCTTTTTAGAAGAATTAATGGATTAAGAAGTTTTCCTACTTTTGAAGACCATCTTCTATGTGGGAAATACTTCTTCTTCAAATCACGAACTTGTGAAACCTTCTCCAACAAAATTTAAGACTCCTCTTGTGAACACCACCACAATGATTACCTTGCTATTCTCTTAGGAAGAATCAATGGAAGAGGTGTGAGCTCTTTTTAGATTTTGGCAAAGGATTTCTTTTGGCCGGAAGAGAGAATTGGAGAGGGAGAATTCTCACAAAATTTTTCTGTGTTGTGTATGCTTCTGTAATTCCCTCTCCCTCCTTTTTCTTTTTTTACATGAAATGTGAGAGAAGGAAAATAACTTCCTAAAAAACATTTGAAGTTATTGGTTTAATAAAAATATAGTATTAATTAAAATGAATATTAGTTTAATTATATTATATTATATCATATTTAATAAATATAATAAAATAAAATTAATTAATTAAAAATTAATTAATTAATTAATTATCTCGTATTTCATTTAAATTTGAATCATATTCAAATACCTTTTCTCCCATAACCTATAGTTTTAATATGAATCTCATTCATATTAATTTTAACTATAGTATTTAAATGAATCCTCATATAATTAATATTTAAATCTTAAATATTCATCTCTTATAACATAAAGTATAAATTTTGAAACTCTTTCAAAATAAACTTTATATTATAATGTATCTATAAACATTATGCTAATTGTATCACATATAATTAATTCTCTTATTAATTGAACATTTCAAATTAAACCAAAATGTTTAATTTTTATACACAACCTTTATGAGCTAGCAAGAGGACCTTATGGACCTATATTTAAAAGCTCAAATGATATGAGATTAATCAATTAAACTCTATAATTAGATTAATCAATATTTATTAACTATAGGTCACTCTACTAAAAACTTACCATTGCACTTTTCGCACTATAGATATATTTTTGTGTCCATGCAATTAACTAATCAACAGTAAGTCGACCCTTCACAAATTACTCATACCTATAGCGGGGTCAAATTACCGTTTTACCATTGTAGTTATATTTAACTCCTTAAGTACCACTAATCTCTCTAATGAATAAACAATTTATAGTCCAACTATAAACTAACCCATTCGGGTCAGTGAGAGGGTGAGGCCTCATTGTTCAAGACTTAGAATTAGCCCTTAAGGTAGTAATTTATCTACTTACCCTAAACACGGGAAGGAATTAATTTCATCTTGTGAATATATATTTCCAGCTCCCTAATCAGACAAATACCCAAAATTGTAGGCATATTCAGTCGGCGATCTAGCCACTCTCACCCATACAGATCAAAGGATTATCCTCATAGACAGGAGTTCATAACTTACTTAGGATTCAAGTCAAGTTACCTATAGTCATCTTATGAGATGTTAATTTCTACAATTAACGACTTTATAAAGAGAAATTAAACATTTCGCGGTCCAGTCTTATACAAACTCTTTGTATAGGATACCTCCACTTACATGCCTACACATGAATGATTAGGATCAAATCGTTTGTAACACTTTACTACTCTTTGTAACAATTACAAAGTAGGTCGTATTCGTAGGTTACCAGAATAAGGCACCCAACCTTATTCCTATACTACAGACCTTTTACTTATTACTTAAACATGATCCAACATTGTTTGTCAACCACATACATGTTTAAGTTTACATAAAATAACCATGGAATCTTAATATTGAGTTAATGCATAAGATAAATAAAATAACTTATTATTATATTTAATAAATTAAATGTATTTACAATTTACAAAACTATAAGACCCAAGGGATTTAGGACACACCAGTCCCAATAATGTGACATTGCGGATATGACCCACTTTGTAGATGTTACAAAAGTTGTAATTGTTACAAACGAAGTGATATAAATCGTTCATGTGGAGACATATGAGTAAGTGTATCCTATACAAAGAGTTTGTATAAGACCGAAATGTGAAATGATTAATCTCTTTTTATAACACCGTACTGTTGACTGAAGAAATTAACATTTCATAAGATAATCATGTAACTCGATCTCAATCTTGGGTGAGTTATGATCTCCTGTCTATAAGGACAATTCTTTGATTTATATGGGTAAGAGTGGCACATGTCGCCGACTCAATAAGTTTACCATCTTAGAGACTTATTCAAGTAGGGAGTTGGGAATATAATTACACAAGATGAAATCCACTCCTTCCAGTCTTTAGGGTAAGTAGATGAATTGCTCCTTTAAGGGCTGATTCCAGGTCTTGAACAATGAGGCCCCACTCTCTCACTAGCCCGAGAGGGATTTAGTTTGTAGTTGGACTATAAGTTGATTGTTCATTAGAAAGATCAGTGGTACTTAAGGAGTAAGAGGTAATTAAGATCAATTTGTGAATAGTCGACTTACTAGTAACAATTTTATCCATGAACACAAAAATATATCTATAGTGCGGAGAGTGTAGTTGTGAGTATGTAGTGGCGAGACCCACAGTTAATGAATATGGATTAATTTAATTAAAGAGTTTAATTAATTAATCTCGTATTATTGGAGCTTCTAATCTTAGGTCCATTAGGTCCCCCTGCTAATTCACTAAGGGTAAAACAAGAATTAATTTGTTTTGGATAAATTTGAATTGTTCAAATTAAATAAGGAAATGTGCACTAATTGTATCAATTAGTATAATGTATAGAGATACATTATATTATAATGTTTATTTTGAATTAGATTCAAAATTAAAATATATATTAAGAGAGCATTAATGTTTGAATAAGATTCAAGTATTAAATTAATATGAATAAGATTCATATGATGAAGGAATTAAATGTTAATTGTATATGATACAATAAATATAATGTATATAGATACATTATATAATAAAGTTAATTTTGAATTAGATTCAAAATCGAATTATATAATTTGAAAGAATAATATAATTGAATAAGATTCAAATATTAATAATATGAACGAGATTCATATTTAAACTATAATTTATGAGAAGGAAATACAACCTTTAATTATTTGTTTATTAAAATAAAATAAATTAAATAACATTTAAATTTAACTTTAGTTAAAATTTAACTCCGAATAGTTAAGGGAGTTAATAATGAGTTAAAGAGAAGTTAATTTAACTTCCCCCATTCTCTCTCATTAATAATATAGAAGAATGTGTGTTTGTTTTTTTGAAAACTGAAGAAAAGGTTTTAGAAAGAAAAAGTGATTCTCTCTCAATTCTAAAAGACACACAATTTAGAGAAAAAGTTTCTGTACCTTTCATTTTTCCTTTATTGTTCCAAAAAGGGGCTTCTCACAAACCCAATTCTTGTTGGAGAATAGCGGGAAAAATCTTGGTGATGGTGTGTTTTGTTCAAAATTGAAAAGAAAGTTGCTGAAATCATGATCACAGTAAGGATTTGGAAAGGATTGAAGATCTTTCTTCAAAGGTAACTATTTTCTCATTGATTTTTCCTCTAAAAAGCATGTTGTAATTTGCTTATTCTTCATCCTTTTTTTTCTATTTCTTTTCCAAATTGAAGTTCAATGGCACAAGGCGTTCGTGCACTTCTGCATTGAGATGTGATCCCTTCAAGATGAACTTATATACATTAATCTCAATCCTAAGTGAATTATGAACTCTTACCTATGAGGGCTCGTCCTTTAATTTGTATGGGTGAGAGTAGTCCGAGTCGACGACTTAATAAGCCTACTATTTTGGGGACTTGACCGAGTGGGGAGCTGGAAACATAACTACACAATATGAAATTCCTTCTTTCCACCTTAGGGTAAGTAGATGAGTAGTTCCCTTAAGTGCTGTTTTCACGTCTTGAACAAATGGGGCCCACTCTCTCACTGGCCTGAGAGGAACTTGGTTTATGGCTGAACCATAAACAAATTGTTCATTAGAGGGTTAGTGGTACTTAAGGGCACAAAGAAGTAATTATAGGGGTAAAACGTAGTTTGACCCAGTTGTAAATATGAACAACTCGTGAAGGATTGACCTAATTGTAATGGTTATTTCCATGGACGCAATATGTTCTATAGTGCATAAGAGTGCAACTATGTGTCTATAGTAGTTTACCCCATAGTTATTGAATGTCAATTAATTTAATTAAAAATTTTAATTAATTAATCTCAAATCATTGAAGCTTATAATTTTTAGGTTCATGAGGTCCCCCTACTAGCTCACAACTAGTAAAACAAGTATCAAGAGTTTTAAAAGAATTTGAAATGTTCAAATTGATTAAGAGAATTTATATTAACTATATATGATACAATTAATATAATGTATATGGATACATTATAAAATAAAGTTAATTTTGAATGAGATTCAACATTAAACTATATAATATGAGAGCATTAATGTGTTTGAATAAGATTCACATAATAATTAATATGCATTGTATTCATATTAAAATTATAAGCTAAAAGTTAATATAAATGAAATTCATATTAAAACTATAAGTTATGAGAGAGATGTGCATGGAATATGATTCAAATATAGGTTTAATTATTTAAAAAAATTATAAGTATAATTAAATATGAGATATTTAATTTTATTTATTTATTTATTTAATTAATTAAAGTTACCTTAATTTTATTAAATTAGATTTAATTGACTTATATTAAGTTAAAGAAAAATAACTCCCCTACGTTGCTGAGTAGTAAGGAGGGTGTGGAGAGTGGAAGTTACACTTCTCTCCTTAAATTATAGAGTGTCTACAATATTGAGTTGGTTGAAAAAGATATATGGAAAAAAAAAAATACTTCTCTCTCTCAAGTTCTCTTAAATTATAGAGAAAACACTTTACACAAAAATTTCCTTTTCCCTTTCAACAAGGTTCCCACAAACTAATCATTGTCAGAGAATAGCAAGGAAGATTTGTTAGAGGTGTCTCTAAATGTGTTGTAAAATCTGTTCATTTAGAAAGAAGAAAGAGTTGCTGAGGAAAGAAGAAAAGTCTTTAAAGATTTTTTTTTCTTTCCTCTTAATTCATGCTTAACTTACTGCATTTTTTTTTCTTCTGTAAAGTGAATTTTAAACTAAAATTAAAGCAAAAGTGATAACTCACTTCTCCTGCGGGATTCGATCCCTTCAGGTTGTGCATGGAAAATGCTATCAAAATTTTATGAACAAAAATTATGTTTGTATTTAATTTATCAAATTAAGTATGACAATATTATATAAATTTAATATATTAATTAATTAAACAATAAATATTATTTAGTATATTGATAAGAATGAACTAATTAAGAATCAATAATAATTTTAATTATAAATATTTAAAAATTGATCCTATTTTCAGATCTGATTGTAGCATTATTCAGCAACTGTCTCGTTGTCGGAGTTACTTGTTCCTCATTGGAAAGTTTGGTTTTGGGTAAGTTAATGGGTATCTTGTAATATCTTGAATCATTAAATTTTGGCTCACATTTAGTGATATCCAATATTATTGTTGCCTAAATTGATTAACCCATGATGTTTTGGTTTTAGATTCAAGATTTGGAGGACGTTAGCATGTTGTTCATCAAGTGTTTAGACCCGCTTTCGGGTGATTTTTGGACTATCAGCATTTGGATCCCTTTTAGACTAATTAATGATGCTATAATTTTGGGTTTCTAATCCTCAAATTTTGATGTTTGATTTAGAGTTGTTTTTTTTTTTTGGAAAGATTGGGAGTGGTTTCAAATCAAACTAACATTTTAGGTAAGGTTAATTAAAACCATTTGAATAAATTGGAGAATGAAATTAGGTCCTAGAGTTTTGGGTTCAAAATTTGACTTATGTTCTAGGTTCTAATTCGGGATTTTTTTAGAGATTGCTTTGCATGAATATATTTGGGCTTGATCTCGAGATAAGTAATCTTACTACTAGAACGCCTCTTTGTGAAGCGGTATAATTAGAATCTTATTAATAGCTTGTCTAAGACTGCCTAAAATTGTATGCGTGACCATGATTATACTGCTTTATGTACTATGATTTATGTTGTGGGATTGAAAGCATGTTATACGTTAAGATAAGTAATGATAGTTTACCCTCCTAACACTACCATGTTGTTGGGTACCAACTGTTGAGATTTATGTCTTAAATCTCGTGGTTTGTATTGTATAAATAAAATTTATTTATTTAATAAAATAAGGAGTTATTTTATTTGACATTTAGTGTTGTGTAACTGACAAGCACTCGAAAAGTTCTTTATTTTGCTTCTAATTTAGGGATTTTTATGGATAAAAATAAGTATTTAACAAATTAATTTAAAATTATTGTAGGAATACTGAGATTCAAAGAAAATTGTGTAGAACGTGATCAATCCTTAGTAAAAATTCAATTATGAGGACTTATGGGTGATGCGCACTTTCTGTGTTACCGCAAGTGTACGGGTCGAATTATAATATAAGACGATTAAGTCCGAATATCGTTCCACTGAGGATCCAATTGTGAAGGTTTAAACTACTTAGCTATTCTAGAATTGAATCAATTTTATTTGAGGATTCAATTTCAAGTTGTGATTTAAGGAAAACTAATAAGGAAAGCAAGTAAATATGGAATACAAGAGTCAAAGAGAGTTATAGGGTATTGAATCCTTGTTTAATTTATTATGCAACATTCTAGGATTCATGGATTTTATTGCAATTCATATGCTTAAGTCTAGAAACATAAATCCGGGTTACTTTCTATCAAAAGCAACCTTTTCTTATGCAACCTAATTGATTACTAATATCTTGAAATCAATATAAGTTACATGGCATTAGGAGTAGTCTTTGGCAACTTTCATTGTTAACCTAACTATTCGCATGATAGATTAACAACAATTCATTGTTATAGATTCAATTAGACATACAATTCTTTCAATCATACATCTAATCTAACATGCATGGATAGCCAATCAACAAGAGTCAAGCACAATAACAATGAAAATCTTATTCATTACAACCTTTCTTCGCAGCTTGAGGGATGGAGGATTGTTAACTATTGGATATTCATACCCTTTCTTTTTCCTGTCTTAGAGTCTACAATATTAACATAACTTCATAAACAATACATCAATACCCTAAAACTAAAGAGTCTAGCCACTCATAGCTTTAGTCAACATGTTCAAAACCAATTTCAGCATAGAAAGAGTGTAAAGAAAGAAAAACTCTACTGTAAAGAAGCTATTGATTGAGGAGGAACCACCAGATGTCCTTAGTCTTCACGTCGGGGGGACTCAAATGACACCAAACTCTCTCTCAAACTCTCTTATCTCTTCCTTGCAACCAACTCACTCTTTGAGGCTCTATATTGTGTTTTTCTCTCTATCTAGGGTTGCTTGAAACCCTTCAATTTATAAACTTGGTCACCCAAATTTTATTCCAAAATTGTTTAATTTTCAAATAAGGAAAGTTGGCGTCGAGACTTTGTGAGATGACGTCACTGCGCTGATCGACATAAAAGGGTGGCGTCGCCGCGCTATAAGATGGCACCGTCACACTGTGTGTCATTGATTCCTACCCTCAGTGTCGAGTCACAACGTCGTGCCAGTGCTACTGTGCTTGCATGACTGATGCTCTCGGAAAAATGCATTGTGGCAGCGCACAACTCGGCGCTGCCCTATTTTTAGGAATTTTGTGATTCTTTTCTCTTTTTCACTTGATTTTGGTTCGTTTTGGTTCCTTTGATTTTCAATTCTTATTTTCTTTATATTGACCGGAAAACTACTAACAAATAAGTGAAATCTAATATAAACTTTCTTAATTTAAGATAATAAAAAGCACTTTTCAAGCGCTTTTCACCACCAAAAACTTAGATATTTGCTAGTCCCGAGCAAAGAGTAAAATGAAATAAAGGGAGTTTAAATGAAAAGTGTGCTAATGACTCATGTCTCAGAGAATAGCATTTAAGAGCTCAAGTAGAAGCATGCAAGCATATCTATATTGGTATAATCATTCAAGGCCAAATCTTGCTATCTCCAATGTATGTGTGCAAACCTCATTCAATTTAAAATGCTAAAACTCAAATTGGGACTTAAGAGAGCTTTCTTAGTTTTCCCCCTACTCTAGCTCATGCACCAATTTCAAGCATTTACACATTTCAAGCGAGTAATATGTCCACTAAGGTGCCATTAAATTCACATTTTTCATGGCCTTAAACTTGCATTCTTTTACCTAGGGCACTAGCTTTCACACATTCACTGTAGGGACTTGTACCTAGTCAATTCCCAGGCGTCCTTACTGATCACAACAAAGACAGCTCTTTTTCTCCCATCCATGCATACTCATTACAAGTTTAACATTTAAAAAGATAGGCATGTAAAGCTCATATATTTTGTGTACACTTTTTCTCAAAGGTATGTATACTCTTTTCTTTTTTCTTAGTCTAAGATTACAAACCGTCATGCATTTCAACTCTCTAACTGGTGGGCCCTTTCCGAGTGACAATCAAATACACCCAACTTAATCCTTTTTTTCAGTTATAGATTCTAAATTAGAGTGGCTACGTGCTCAAGAATATGGGAGATTTTAAGAGGAAATTAAATGAATTTAACTCAAGATAATGCTATTCTATTTCCACAATAAGTCATCTATAATGCAAATTCGAATCTCATCATGGGCAATCAACATCAAAAGCACACAACCATAAAAATATTCCCATTATCTTTAAAAGCTCCAAACTTTTCAAAAAAAAAAAATTTGAAATTTCATTAACATGCATATGATCATTGAAACCTCACAAACATGCATAGCAGGATAAGAAAACACACAAAAGTACGAGTGACACCTCCCACCCCAAACATAGAATCATGCATTGTCCTTAATGCATAAGAGCATCGAACAAAGAAAGAACAAGCTTGGGAGCAAGTGGGAAGCCACCAAACAGGCTTGGCAAAAAGAGTACTTTTTGTGATGAACCATGATCCTGAAAAATAAGAAAGTATAAGAGTGACTCTATGATTTTTGAAAATAAAATAAAGAAGAAAAATAAAGAACTGTTTTGGGTTGCCTCCCAATAAGCGCTTGTTTTAAAGTCTCTTAGGTAGACCGAACCAATTGATCATTCAATGAAAGCAAGATCCTCAATTCAACATTCTTCATCACCAATGTAGTGCTTAAATCGTTGACCATTCACTTTAAAGGTTGTTCCATCATTGCTTTGCAACTCCATGGCTCCATGTGAGGACAACTTCACAATGACAAAGGATCCCGACCAATGTGTCCTAAGCTTACCTGGAAACAAACGTAAATGTGAATTGAAAAATAAAACTCTTTGTCCAGGAAGAAAGGTCAATGGGGTGATCTTTTTGTCATGCCATCTAGCAGTGCGCTCCTTGTAGAGTTTGGCATTCTCATAAGCTTGAGCATGAAACTCCTCCATCTCATTGAGTTCCAAGAGGCACTTCTCACAGGCTTTCTCAAAGTCTATGTTCAGCTTCTTGATGGCCCAATACTACTAGTAAGTGACAAGCTTTCCCCAACACCAACCTGTACGGTGAAGTACCTATTGGGGTTTTGAAAGCTGTACGGTAGGCCCGCAGTGCATCATCGAGCTTTAGAGCCCAATCCTTCTTGTTGATCTTGACGGTCTTTTTCAAAACCTACTTGATTTCCCTATTAGATAACTCAGCAAGACCATTAGTTTGAGGATGATAAGCTTGAAGGGAATTGAATCCCGGCGGAAGCGTGTGATCGCGTTCTTTCATTTCTTTAAAGAATTAAAAATATAAATAATTAAGAAAAGGTCAAGCATCATACCTTTGTCGATCTATAATTTCAATCTTTTCCTCGAACCGAACCGATAGTCTTCTTGTAGTCTTCTTTTTCTAAGAGATCTTTTTTGCTATGGCTCTGGCAAGGATCAGATTTGTGGGAACCGTTTCTTGAAAGAATAGAGGGAATGGGAAGAACAATTTTCTTAGAACTTTTCTAAGAAAATTGAGAGAATTTCTAGAGGGAGACTTTTAGAATAATCGTAGAGATTATTCTTGTAGAGAGTGTGTTTTCTATAAGGGTTCCCAAGGGCCCTATTTATAGAACTCTATGGGTTACTCCTAACCTTATTAGGATAACCTCTCCGTAGAAATTTTAAATTAAATATTTAATAATATCTAATATTAATAAATATCTATCCAAATAATATCTCATATTAAATGGTTTAAAATATTTAAATCTTATTTAAATATTTATTTTTTTGCATAATCTTTAATTTAGATTCCATCCAAATTAAATAATTAATTATTTGAATCCAATTTAAATTAATTAATTAATTCTCCATCTACTTATTTATATGGATTTCATCCAAAAAAATAAATAATTATTTGAATCATATTCAAATAAATTAATTCTCCATATTATAAAGTTATAATTTGAATCTTATTCAAATAAACTTTATAATAAATCATGTAATTAACTATATCCAATACAATTAATATTTTTCCTCATAAATTTGAACATTTAAAATTTTTCTTTCAACATGGTTGATCCTTGTTGGTCCGTGGTGAGCTAGCAAGGGGACCTTATGGACCTACAGATTATAAGCTACAATGATCAAAGATTAATTAATTAAACTCTTTAATTAAATTAATCTTCATTCATTAACTACAGGGCAAACCACTATAGACCCATAGTTGAACTCTTATGCACTGCAGAACTAGTTGTGTCCATGGATATAATTGATAACTTGTAGAAATACAAGTTATTATAGTCACTATTTGATTTAATTAGAGTAACTTTAGAGCTAAACGAATGATTTTGGTAGTTGAATTATGTAAAATGTATCACTATGCGTTGGCACTATTTATAAAAGAAAATACCTGAAAAACTATGAGCTTTTCTGTTCCTAACGCAGGGTTAAGAAGAAAAGAAGCACAAACAACCAAGTACTAAGAGACGAAGCTGCTGCGAGAACAAGTGGAAACCCATGCGTCAAGCCTATGCGTTGAGACCATGCGTCGAGAAAAAGTAGATACAGACACATGGGCAAAAAGCTATCATGTCATTATGAAAAAGGACAACACTTTATCAGATCATGGCAGAACCTATGGGCCCACAATGTAAAAAGCCTACGCAGCAGGGCAGGGAATTTAATGCAAAGGTGTCAGGTCATCATGAGTATCAACTTTTCAACGCCTATAAATAGGCCAAAGCTTTTCCATGAGAAAGGGGGGAAAACAGGGAGAAGAGAGAAGAGAGAAGAGAGACGAGTTCAAGAGGCGAAGAGGCGAAAGCTCTACACAATTTCTCCCTCACCATAACCAGCCTCCATTTCCAGCTCTTCTGAGAGAAGGATTCTGAGCACTTTCAGAGTCGTCTCCCAGTGAGTGAGAACCTTCACCCTATGAAATCTATGTATCAGATAGCAACCATCTCAAGCCTCCATGAAGCAAGACGTTGCCAGTGGCGGCTTGACGCCTTCCATTTCTGTTTTATCTCCATTTTCCTCCTTCTTACTTATGTTTTGTTAATGACATTCGAGAGAATGGTTTATTTTCTTAATATGAGTTTGATTGATGCTTATCTTCCATCTATTTCCATATTAAATACCTTACACCATGTTGTTTGAAAGCTAAATGAGTTAGATGTTAGAAGTTAGTTTTTCTTGAGCAATATTAAGTATGTTACATCTTGATTAATGCATATCATTAGCTTGCATAACTTTGTCTGACAAACAAAAGTAGTAAGCATGACTGTTTAACTCGAGAGAGTGGATGGTTAATCTTTAGCATTTATCGAGACTAGATGAGGTGCAGAGATGTAGTTCATCTTTTGCGAATGCAAACTTACCATGCATCTTAGAGATAAGACTAATGTGGCGTTGAAACATCGAGAGATGGATTCACAAATGCAGTTTGTAGGTATGTAATTGTACTTAGAAAGCTTAGGTAACAACTATCTCATGCGTTAACTCTACTTTTATTGCATGGTTCCATTCATTCTCAACGCATGCTATTTGACACTAAATGACATTTGACTAACCATCGCCGCATCCACCTCATTGTTAGTTGTACGAAATTTTATTCATTCTTTATGTATAGTCTTAGACACATACAACCAACACATGCACATATTACATGTATAGTTCACCGCATAGTCAAGCATCTAATCTCAACGCCTAGTTATTACAAATCTCTGCGTTCGACTCTGGACTCACCAGGAAACCTATAAATGCTTATACTTGGGCTTTTTATAGGAAAACTTGCTTAAACATGATCACACTTGAGTAATTCTCAACGTATCCTTGTACGGAAATGATAAATCTATTTTTGTGCAACAAGCTAAAATACTCAAATTTAATTCAAATAGAAATTTAACGAACAATAATCAATATAAGCAAGTCGATCCTTCATGAGTTGTTCATAATTATAGCTAGATCAAATGTTCATTCTACCCCTGTAATTACTTATTATCCTTAAGTACCACTGATTTCTCTAATCATCAATTTGTTTATGGTCTAATCATAATCTAAGTCCCTCTTGGGCTAGTGAGAGGGTGAGGTCCCTTGTTCAAGACTCGAAATCAGCACTTAAGGGTACTAATCATCTACTTATCCTATCTGAGAAGGAGTGAATTCCATCTTGTGAAGTTATGTTCCCAGCTCCCCATTTAGTCAATCCCAAAATGGTAAGCTTATTGAGTCGGCAACTTGGGTCACTCTCACCCATGCAAATCAAAGAACCGACCTCACAGATAGAAGTTCATAAGTCACTCAGGATTAAGATCGAGTCGCACATGATCAACCTATGAAATATTAATCTCATCAATTAACAGATTTACAAAGAGATTAAATATTTCGCGGTCTGGTCTTATACAAACTCTTTGTATAGGATACCCCCACTCACATGTCTCTATATGAACGGTTTGGATCAAACCATTTGTAATTATGACAAAGTGGGTTGTATCCATAGTGTTTCTAGGATAAGCCACCCAACCTTATCCATATGCTATAGACTTTTAAGTTATTTCTTGAACACGATCCACCTGTATGTCAACTACATACATGTTCAAGACTTCATGCAATAACCTTGGATTTTTCCGTTAATGGATAAATTAATATTGCATAATTAATAATTAATAATTAAATTAATTAACTAATCAATTATGAGGTTTTAGGCACAAATCCCTACAAATCTCCCACTTGCACTAAAGCCAGTGAGACATGTATCCTAAGGCATACTCTATAGCCAACATGATCTCCCACTTGCCCTTGTGAAGAAGAGACATGTCTCGTAATCCTAGACATTCTAGGTGATTCTCATACACTTTAGCCTAGAGAGTCATTTTTATATAAATCAAACCACATGTCAATTCAATATCATCTAGGTCAACCATGATACTTTCTCTCAATATGCCTTATCGTAGAAGTTGGTGTCTACTAATATCCTTAGTCTTAGCCTTTGCACCACCATTATCTCATAAAAGGTGATAAACTAACTTAGAATTAAAATACTTTCAGAACTATAAGGATATTTTTATGGCTACACAAAGTTTTGCTTCACAAGCAAAAACAAATGTATTGTGTACCAATCTCCACCACATATGATAAAATTTTTATGTTATATTACATCGCTCATAATGAGTAATACACCATTAACATAAAACATGAGAAATATCCACTTGTCAATGAATGACTCTCTTGTATATACAAGATCATTAATGTTTGTTCAAAGTCATAGGTTATGACAACTCTTATCAAACCTTATATTCAAAGATCTAAGTGTCTGATTCATATCTTTGATGAACTTATACAATTCTGCAAACTCTTTGCATTTGATCTTGAAAGTTGAACTCCTCAGTTTGTTTGTGTAGATGCATTCTTTAAATTTTTTTCATAAAAGAATCTAAACGTTCATTTTACATATCTCATATGCAACAATGAACAATGCTCAAAAGACTCAATTATGGCAACGAGTGAGAAAATTGACCCATAGTCTAATTTCTTTCAATAGGTTTTACCCTTTTGCCATAAGTCTTACTTTGAAGATCTATATCTTCTTATCTACACATGTAAGTCTTTTTTGTAGATCTATTCACATATTCTATGAGTTTTATCCCATCAAGAAAATCTACAAATCCAGACTGCGATGAAGTACGAAAACTTTATGTTGAGTTCATGACTTTGACCGAATAATCCTTGTCAACATCCCTCAACACGACTTTGAGGATGATACGCCTTAAATTTGTCAACTAATATAACAATTTTGACTTCAACTAAGTCATAGTAAAGGTTGAGTTATCCAATAACTCTCCCACTACGATGAAGGCTCATCATGTTTAACTAGGATAATTTGACATTCAAATGTAATTAAATGGTTAATACACTTATTAATTCTTAGTGAATTTACTTAAAATCAAAGTATCAACACTATCTAACCTTAGTAAAGGTTTATAGTCTTTTATTCGACATTCCTTATAAAATTAGTATTTGTCATACAAATACCTTTTTTTATTTAGGATTGCATAAAAGATCATTCTCTTCCTCCATGAGGGCAGCCTACTCTTAGGCATATTAGTGAACATATATAATCCTTTAGGTTTGTTTCAGCATGTGCATCTTAACATACCCATATCTGAAATGTTGTAAACTAGTTTACTACACTTCAATAATCCAAAATTGTCTCCCATATAGTTTTGGAGGGAATAATGTTCATAGTGCAATCTCTATTGCATGACCTAACCAGAGCATGGTAGTGATGTGTAATTTATTAATGATATGACCATGTTTAACAAAGTACTCATCATTAACATGACCAAGTCCAACAAGGTAACTTTCTCCTTTTGAGCATATTTCATTCAAATTGTATCTAATGCTTAAAGTTGAGATATAATCCCACTTTCTATCAATTAGGTATAGTATTGAAGTTTTTGTACTTTTATGATCTGATCATAATATGTCTTGATAGACTTGCCTAATTGATTTAAACTTTAGTCTAACTTCTTTGAACTTCTTCAAATAAAAGACTTAAGTTGCATTAGATAAAGATACTAATACACTAAATATTCATCAATTCAATTGATGAAATATTTACAATGTTTGTTTGACTTTTACATTCACTAGATCTCTCGGGTCAAAATGTGTAAGTCAAACATGTTCTTTGGTCTTTTGCCTTATGCAATAAGGTTCAATGGCTATCTTGCATAAAAGGCAAGATCTTCAGACAGGTAAAGTAATTTAACTCTAACTCTTAGAGAATTACCTGTATTAGTCATTTTATAAAATTGATGATAATCAACTTTAATTGCCAAAGCCAAGTATCTTTTAGGAGAAAATAATTTGCCTTTCGATTCTGGATTAAATAATCACGAATTTCTCGGTGTAGTATTGTATATGTTAAATATTTTAACACATACTAATTGTACTTATTTAGTGCTGAACAACTTTTGCAAATATGCTTTATTACATAAAACATTCATACCTTATGAATTAATTAGTAATAAAGTTTTGAGAAATTGAATTTCTCTTATGGTGATGAAACCACCACATTCAGCATAAGTATCAAATATAACATCTCATGTCTCCCACTACACTTACTAAGATGGACTTCCTAGTGCCAAACATGTAGAAACCATTCTACTTCATTAAGTATTTTCCAAAAATTACACTCTAATTGTAATGAAGAAAAATATGATAGTGAATTTTTATTCAACTATCTAGGAGCGAATCTTCATTTTCCACAAAGAATCCAGTAAATCAAATTTACTTTCATTCTTATTTTTCTTCCCATTGAGGTATTTCCATAATCCCTCATTGTGTGACTTCCCAAGCTAATTTGGAAATAATTTCCTTATAGCTCTAGTCACATAATTTATTCTCTTGGAACATAACACTTAATCTTGACATTATTTAGATAATTATCTAAATTAATCTTATATTAAGTACAAAATCTCATATGTTGTTGTCTTGGGGCTTTATCTTCCACACTTGACATCAAGTATGTCAATTAGAAGATAAATATAAGCTATCTCTCTAATTGTGATTCATCAATCACATGGTTTATGAACAATTCATCAAGTGGCAATAGGACTTTGAAAACATTTCTCAATTAAAGACAAATCCTGAAAATTACACTACCATTAAAATAGTGTCAATTGAACTTTTCCAAATAATATTTTTTCTCAAATTTTGACTTATATCGGTAATTCAAAATTAAAACCATGAGAGAAAATGACACAACATTAAAATATATAACATATATTAGTTAATAACATGCAATCAAATATCCATTCAAATTTAGTATTAAATTTTAAGAACCTTATAAATCATGTCTAATGCAATGATACTCCAATGATTTAGAACAAGTGTCGCCGAAAGGTAGGTCAAATGCTCCTTCACTGAATTGAGACATTCTCAACCAAACATTACACCAGAATAACTCTTATTCCTATAATGTTTAATTACCATTATTTGGTCAGACACCATTAACAACTTTAATGTGCTCTTGTAATGGTAACTCATCATTTTAGATCTTGTAGTTCTACCCCAACAAGCCTACCGAAGGGAATGTCAATATTGGAAACAAAAAATTATAGTCTTATCCATTGCTGAAGTTTACCTTGATATTAACCCATGCAAACACCTTTCGAAGGGGGATGGAAGCAGTGATGAAGTAAAGTTGCCATGAGGTCAAGCATGAGTCTCACGGTGTAAATCTTAACAGAGGACGTAAGAGAGGCGACATATCATGTACATCTATTCTCCCACTAAGTATTTTGAAATAGGGGTTTCATTACTTAGACAAACTTAGGCTAAATATGTAAGCACTAATTTGCGTTGCCAACCGTTGAGATGCGGCCATGCGTTTGTGGCTATGCGTCTCAGAGGAAGAAGCGGTCGTGAGCGAGAGCAAGAATTTTTTGGAAAGTAAAATTTTGGCTAAGTGTTGGCGAAGTCCATGCGTTTGTGGTTGATTCACAAAGGTTAGTGAGCTGAAGTAGCTACCCGCGTTGAAGGATAAGTAACTCTGGCGGGGGAAGAAATGTGCTTGAACCATGCGTTTAAGTCGTTCGGCGTTAAGGACAGTTATGCGCTGAAGCCGATGCGTCGAAGACAGACATGTGTTGCAGTCACCTCGCGTTGAAGACAGAATGGTCTTGACGCGATGAAAGTGGTATTGAATGACGGAAGGGTATGCGTCAAAAATAGGAGACGTTGAGGATGACACTATGCGTTGGAGTGGAAGTTAACATGAATACCTTGCGTTGAGATAAGAACCTTGTGCTAGTTTGCGGGTGAAGGGTAAGCCAGCAACATAAATCCTAGTATTTGCAAAGGCTAAGTCGGTAGTATATATAGTTGAATTAATTAAATGTTTAATCATTTTTAAGACATTTCGAGAGTTTAAGTCGGTTCCATATTTCAGACAAGTTTCAGAAGAAGATTGAGGAAGGTGTTCTTGAGGGTTTTAGACGAAATTCGACTCATATTGATGCTGAAAACAAAGCTGGAACAGAGGAATGACTGAAGTCACTTGGTTTGGTTGAGCAGTGCTTAATAATCGGAGTAAAACATGAAGAGGAAGCCGAGTTTATAGCTGAAAATTTGAGGTTAGTAAGTTGACATAATTACTAACAACTTTTGTAAAGGATGGTGATGCCAAAATTGAAGATTTACTATGTGAATCCTTAGGAAAAATAGAGTTTACAAGATTATCTCGCAATTCGGAACAGCAGGAGGTAATTCCGGGATACCGTGAGAGCGAGGAGGAGTTAAGCCTTGAAACTTTGAGGTAAACTATAGAACTTAATTTCCTATAAGTTTGTAGAAGAAAAGAAGTCCTGAATTCGTATGGAAATGTGACTTTTAATAGATTGAAGTAAGAACGAGAAGAAAGGAAGGAATAACGGTGCAGACTGCCGCTGAGACTCAAATATCGGCACACTGTCTGAGTATTGATAGCGAGACGGGTGTCGCTAAGACGCAAAGGAGCCTTCCGTCTCACAAATCTCGCTAGATAACGCTGGGTATCGCTGCTAAGGTAATGTAACGCTAGTGTTGCTCCATCAAGTATCGCTAGTATCAGTCCTTATCGGCTGGTATCGTGGGATTCTCACTTATAAGTCAGTAGAGAAAAGGAAGAAGATCAATGTTAATTAACGCAAAGTACATTTCTTTTGCAGGCCAAGAAGAAATAGGAAAAGTGTATAACCCACGTAAAGCCAAGAAAGAGTTGTGAGTGACTATTTTATTCTTCAATCCTATTTTATTGAAAATGTTCATATGAAGCATGATTTTCAATGAACTGTTTAATATGAAAATGTTGATTGCACTTCTTAAAAGGCATGTTACATATTTCTAAAGTTGATAGAAAGCATTTATGTGAAATGTTATTGAATAAAGTTTTGTATGATTTCTATGAAAGGATTTTCATATGAACTATTATGTGAATGAAATTCTAAAACATTTTAGAGGAGAAGGCACGTGAGTTTCCCCAGGACCCAGTACTCAAGGACATGAGAAGGTACATGGGCAACCCGTCATATCCTATGTGCACATAGAGGTTGATTTGGCTGGTGCGTCCAGTTTGCTCCGCATTGAGCCAAGGATGTTTTCGACGATGGGAGTGTTGAGCTTTGCTCCACCCCAACTAAGGTGATTTTCGACGTTGAGTGCGTAGAAGCGTTGCTCCGCCTCAACTAAGGGAAAAATTTGAAAAACTAAATTGATATTGATAAATTCCTTGGAAAACACTCTTGTATGATTTAGAAATTGATTTATGAGATTAATGGATTTTATGGAAAGCATGTTTAGTTGAACAAATGTTAAACTCTTGCTTATACGTTATACGCAACATGCCTGTTTTCAATGAATGCTCGTTTTACAAAGATTTGTCACTCACTAGGCTGTTAGCTTATGTTTTCCATTGTTTTCTTTTTCTCTCCCCAGGTAGCAAGGACGTTCCCGGTGCTTAGCCTACTTCAGCTCACCCTGCCTAAGTCTCGAGTTCTCAAGATACAGTCAAGTCTGAGAGTTGTACGTTGCATATGTTTTATGTAAATGGCATGTAGATCATATAGTTTTGAGTGGGGATTGTTGGTGGAGTTGTGTACATTGTAATATGGATATGGAAGTGAAATTATGCTATGTAATAAAAGCGTACCCTATACAGGGAATTATATCAAATTATAGCATGTGTAGTATGACTGAGTTCTATGTATGTATATGAGTAAATGTATGCACAGGAAGGAAAGGTAAGAAGGGACAATATGCGTCACAAGAGGAGTGATGTTTATTGTCTTCACATTCCCTTTCAGGATAGGTAGGTAATTCGGGAGGGGGTGTGACAAAATAATTTATCCAAGTTTTAATTGTTTGCCCAAACATAACTCTTATGTTTGGATAGTTTCTAATAATGTGAAATATCCCAAGTTTATTAAACTCTTTAATAAACTAGTCACATTATGTTTTAATAAAAGTTTGATTAATTCAACTCCCAAGTCAGTTCTCAGGTAGGGGTGTTATGTTATCATCAGCTTAAATACCCAACCTTAGACAAAACCTCCCTTAGATAGAGTTCCCTTACAAACAACCTTTTATTATAAAATCTTTTAATTTGACCATTTTAAACCATTTAAAATTAAATTAAAACATTTATTATAATCTAATCTCATTAGATAAGCATGCAATATTTCAAATCTCATTAGAAAAATAAAAAGATAAACTAAAATTAATTAATAGTATCTTTATTTAAGCAAGATCCTACTCCTATCATGCAAGCATGCAATATTTCTAATCACATTAGAAACATATAAAGATAAACTAGAATTTTAAACAATTTAAAATTAAACTAAATTTATCTTTATCTAAGCATGCTGATAAGTGCTTAAAAAGTGCTTTCTATCCTCTCAAATTAAGGGAGTTTATATTATATTTCACTTGGTTGCTAGTGGTTTTCAGGTTAAAATGAGGAAAATTAGAAAAAAAGACCAAAAGATCAAAACCGAGCAAGAATACGGCGAAAAAGAGAAGAAAAACTCAATATGGCAAAAATTGGGGCAGCACTGCGGCGCTAAAACCCGAGAGCATGGTCCGCGGGAGATAGTCGCAGCGCCGCGACACTCTCCAACAGCGCCGCGGCGTCGTTTTCAAAATTTCAATAGCGCCACGGCACCAGCTTACCATAAATGAAAAAAAAAAATTGTTTTTAGAAAGTTTTTTTGGTCGGAATACTCTATAAATTTGGGGTTTCAAGCAGCCCAAAACACCATTCGAAGCACAAAATGCCAGACCTAAAGAGCCACAAGAAGGAGAGAATTAAGTGAGAGTTCATAGAAGAGTTCAAAGAGTGAGTTAGTTGCAAGGAAGAGGAAAAGAGTTCGAGATAGCCGTGGTGCTCTTCGAATTCCGATGTGAGAGCCAAGGAGATTGTGACGGTGCTACCTCAATCAAGAGCCTCTTTTCAGTAGAGTTTCTCTTTCTTTACACTTTTTCTTTGTTTATTTTGTTTAAACATGTTGCTTCAAGCTATGAGTGGCTAAACTCTTTAGTTTTAGGGTTTTGATGAATTGTTTATGAATTCATGTTGATATTGTAGACTTTCATGGTTTTGTTGGAATGATTATGCTTTTCATTGTTATTGTGTTTAATTCTTGTGGATTGGCTATCTTCACATGTTAGGTTAGATGTATGATTGAGAGATTGTATGTTTAACTAGATCGATAACAATGAATTGTTGTTAATCTATCACGAGAGTAGTTAGGTTGACAATAAAAGTTGCTAAAGACTATTCTTAATGCCATGTAATTTGTATTGGTTTGAAGAGATTAGTAATCAATCGAGTTGCATGAGAAAGGGTTGTTTTTGAGAGAAAATAACTTAGAATTAAGTTTCTAGACTTAGGCATATGAATTACAATAAAATCCATAAAATCTATAATATTGCATGATGAAATAGACAAGGATTCATTACCCTATAACTCGGCTTGACTCTTCTGTTTCTCACTTTATTACTTTCCTTATTTGGTTTATATTTTCCATAATCGTCTCTTGGAACTCAATGAGATGGAAGAGTTTCGCGCTCAAGCTTATAAGAATACCAAACTCTATAAGGAGCACACTGCTAGATGGCATGACCAGAAAATCACCTCACGGACCTTTCTTCCTGGACAAAGAGTATTACTTTTCAATTCACGTTTACGCTTGTTTCTAAGAAAGCTTAGGACACAATGGTCGGGACCCTTTATTATTGTCAAGGTATTCCCACACGGAGCTGTGGAATTGCAAAGCAATAACGGAACAACCTTCAAAGTGAATGGTCAATGATTGAAGCACTACATCGGTGATGAAGAACGCTGATTTGAGAACCTTGATTTCATTGCATGATTCGTTGATTCGGTCTAGCTAGAAAACGTTAAACCAAGCGCTTATTGGAAGGCAACCTAATTTTATTGCTTTCTTTACTTTTCTTTTTATTTTATTTTCAAATAAATCTTTGAGTCACTCATATGCTTTATCTCTCAGGATCATGGTTTGTCACACAAAGTACTCCCTACACCAAGCCTGTTTGGTGACTTCTCGCTTGCTCCCAGGCTTGTTCTTTCTTTGTTAGATGCTCTTATGCATTGGGGACAATGCATGATTCTAAGTTTGGGGTAGGTGGGAGGTGTCTCTCGTACTTTTGTGTGTTTTTTTATCCTTTTATGCATGTTAGTGAAAGTTTTAATGATCATATGTATGTTACTTTTGAAAAATTTTGAAAATTTTGGAGCTTTAAAAGTTAATGGGAATGTTGTTTATGGTTGTGTGCCTTGATGTTGATTTTCTATGATGAGATTTGAAGTTGCATGATAGATGACTTATTGTGGAAATAGAATAGCACTATCTTGAGTTAAATTCATTTAAGTCCCTCTTAAAATCTCTCATATTCTTGAGCACGTGGCCACTTTAATTCAGAATCTTTAACTGAAAAAAGGATTAAGTTGGGTGTATTTAGTTGTCACTCCGAAAGGCCCCACCAGTTAGAGAGTGAAAATGCATGATAGTTGTAATCTTAGACTAAGGAAAAAAGAAAAGGGTATACATGCTTTAAGAAAAGAAAAATTGTACACAAAATGTATGAGCTTTATTTGTCTATCTTTTTAAATGTTAAACTTTGTAATGAGTATGCATGGATGGGGGTAAAAAGAGCTACCTTTGCTGTGATCAGTAAGGACGCCTGTGAATTGACTAAGTATGAGTCCCTACAGTGAATGTGTGAAAGCTAATGCCCCTAGGTAAAGAATGCAAGTTTAGGGCCCATGAAAAAAACATATATGATAAAAATGAAAGGCACCTTAGTGGACATATTACTCACTTGAAATGTATGAAAGCTTGAAGATTGGTGCATGAGCTAGAGTAGGGGGAAAACTAAAGAAACTCTTTAAGTCCTAATTTGAGTTCTAGCATTTTAAATTAAATGAGGCTTGCACAAACACACACATGGGAGATAGCAAGATTTGGCCTTGAATGATTATAACAATATAGATATGCTTGCATGTTTCTACTTAAGCTCTAAATGCTATTCTCTGAGACATGAGTCAATTGCACACTGCTTCATCTAAACTCCCTATTATTTGATTTTATTCTTTGCTCGGGACTAACAAATCTCTAAGTTTGGGGTGTTGATAAGCGCTCGAAAAGAGCTTTTTATCCTATCAAATTAAGGGAGTTTATATTAGATTTTACTTGTTTGCTAGTGGTTTTCAGGTTAAAATGAGGAAAATTAGAAGAAACGACCAAAAGATCAAAACCGAGCAAGAATACGGCAAAAAAAAGAAGAAAAACTCAATATGGCAAAAATTGGGGCAGCACCGCAGCGCTAAAACCCGAGAGCATGGTCTGCGGGGATAGTCACAGCACCGCGGTGCCGTTTTCAAAATTTCAATAGCGTCGCGGCGTCAGCTTACCATAAATGCAAAAAACTTATTTTTGGAAAGTTTTTTGGGCGGAATACTCTATAAATTTGGGGGTTTCCAACAACCCAAAACACCATTCAGAGCATAAAATACCACATCTAAAGAGCCACAAGAAGGAGAGAATTAAGTGAGAGTTCATAGAAGAATTCAAAGAGTGAGTTAGTTGCAAGGAAGAGGAAAAAAAGTTCGAGATAGTCGTGGTGCTCTTCGAATTCCGACGTGAGAGCCAAGGAGATCGTGACGGTGCTACCTCAATCAAGAGCCTCTTTTCATTAGAGTTTCTCTTTCTTTACACTCTTTCTTTGTTTATTTTGTTTAAACATGTTGCTTCAAGCTATGAGTGGCTAAACTCTTTAGTTTTAGGGTTTTGATGAATTGTTTATGAATTCATGTTGATATTGTAGACTTTCATGGTTTTGTTGGAATGATTATGCTTTTCATTGTTATTGTGTTTAATTCATGTGGATTGACCATCTTCACATGTTAGGTTAGATGTATGATTGAGAGATTGTATGTTTAACTTGATCTATAACGATGAATTGTTGTTAATCTATCACGAGAGTAGTTAGGTTGACAATAAAAGTTGCTAAAGACTATTCTTAATGCCATGTAATTTGTATTGGTTTGAAGAGATTAGTAATCAATCGAGTTGCATGAGAAATGGTTATTTTTAAGAGAAAATAACTTGGAATTAAGTTTCTAGATTTAGGCATATGAATTACAATAAAATCCATAAAATCTATAATATTGCATGATGAAATAAACAAGGATTCATTACCCTAGAACTCTGTTTGACTCTTGTGTTTCTCACTTTATTACTTTTCTTATTTTGTTTATATTTTCCATAATTAACAATATTAATTCCAATCCTCAAATAAAATTGATTCAACTCTAGATTAGCTAAGTAACTTAAACCTTCACAATTGGATCTCCAGTGGAACGATATTCGGACTTCACCGTCTTATATTATAACTTGACTCGTATACTTGTGGTTAACACTCAAAGTGCGCATCACATGCAATCTTACTTAATTCTTCATTTAATTATCTATATTTTAATTAAAGAAGAATCTCTACATGAATATCTACAAGAATTGAATTATAGCAATTATATTTAAAATTAAATAGAATCTCTACATGCATATAAATAGGAATTATCCTATAACATTTATATTTAAATAAAAGAAAATCTCTACATGCATGTAATTAAGAATTACCCTAATAATTTAAATATAACAATTATATTTAAAATATGCATGATATGCTTAACCTATGGTGGGATTTTAATCTAAATGGCATACTGTATGCAACTTTCATTTTAATTTAAAACATACATCACATGCATAATTAAATTAATTAAAGCAAAATTGATCGGCATATTTGGCATATTCTAGAAATTAAAGAAAAAAAATCAAAATTACAATAATTTGAATTTCCAAGACATATCTTGGTTTTCAATTTCTTCTTATGGGCTTCAAAATTTAGGGTTTGAAACACCTAGATTTAATCCTTTGAAATTTCAGCCGCACATACTACAATCAAATCTGTCAGATGCTTTGATGACGAACAATAGATGACGTACAGTAGAATTTCCAAATTTGAAAATTTCTAGATTTTTCAGATTTCAATATTTCGGGAAAACCAACTTTTTTTAAATAATTTATAACACTTTTACATAAAAAAGATTACAAGAAAACCCTAACCCTTGAGGGTTTTACAATTGATCTAATTAATACTTTAAAATCTATTGTCCAAATATGCCTAAACAATCAATTTTGCAAACCTTCACATATCTCATGCATGAATAATTAAAACACGCACCATACAAGATTTTAAATTCGAATCAAGAATCAAAGATTGGCTCTGATACCAATTGAAGGGAATTGAATCCTTGCGGAAGCATGTGATAGCATTCATTGATTTCTTGAAAGAATTAAAAATATAAATAATTAAGAAAAGGTTAAGCATCATACCTTTGCCGATCTACAATTTCAATCTTCTCCTCAAACCGAACCGATAGTCTTCTTGTAGTCTTCTTTTTCCAAGAGATCTTCCTTGCTATGACTTTGGCAAGGATCCGGTTTGTGGGAACCGCTTCTTGAAAGAATAGAGGGAATGGGAAGAAGAATTTTTCTTGTAGTCTTATTTTTCCAAGAGATCTTCCTTGCTATGACTTTAGCAAGGATCTGGTTTGTGGAAGAATGGGAGAATTTCTAGAGGGAGAGTTTTAGAGTAATCGTAGAGATTATTCTCGTAAAGAGTGTGTTCCATGAGGGTTCCAAGCGCCCTATTTATAGAACTCTATGAGTTACTCCTAATCTTATTAGAATAATCTCTCTGCACAGATTTTAAATTAAATATTTAATAATATCTAATATTAATAAATATCTATCCAAATAATATCTCATATTAAATGGTTTAAAATATTTAAATCTCATTTAAATATTTATTTTCTGCAGAATCTTTAATTTGGATTCATCCAAATTAAATAATTAATTATTTGAATCCAATTCAAATTAATTAATTAATTCTCCATCTATTTATTTATATGGATTTCATCCAAAAAAATAAATAATTATTTGAATCAAATTCAAATAAATTAATTCTTCATATTATAAAGTTATAATTTGAATCTTATTCAAATAAACTTCATAAGAAATCATGTAATTAACTGTATCCAATACAATTAATATTTTTTCTCATAAATTTGAACATTTAAAATTTTTCTTTCAACATGGTTGATCCTTGTTGGTCCGTGGTGAGTTAGCAAGGGGACCTTATGGACCTACAAATTATAAGCTCTAATGATCCAAGATTAATTAATTAAACTCTTTAATTAAATTATCTTAATTCATTAACTACAGGGCAAACCACTATAGACCCATAGTTGAACTCTTATGCACTGTAGAACTAGTTGTGTCCATGGATATAATCAATATAAGCAAGTCAATCCTTCCCAAGTTGTTCATAATTACAGCTAGGTCAAATATCCATTCTACCCCTGTAATTACCTATTATCCATAAGTACCACTGATTCCTCTATTGAACAATTTGTTTATGATCCAACCATAAACTAAGTTTCTCTCGGGCCAGTGAGAGGGTGGGGCCCCTGTTCGAGATCGAAATCAACATTTAAGGGAACTACTCATCTACTTATCCTATCTGGGAAGGAGTGAATTTCATCTTGTGAAGTTATGTTCCCAACTCCCCATTTAGTAAAATCCCCAAAATTGTAGGCTTATTGAGTCGGCAACTTGAGCCACTCTCACCCATGTAAATCAAATGATTGACCTCACAGATAGGAGTTCATAAGTCACACAGGATTAAGCTCGAGTCACACATGATCATCCTATGAAATATTAATCTCATCAAATGGATTTACAAAGAGAGATTAAATATTTCGCAGTCCGGTCTTATACAAACTTTTTGTATAGGATACCCCCGCTCACATGTCTCTACATGAACGGTTTAGATCAAACCATTTGTAACTATTACAAATTGGGTCGTATCCATAATGTCACCAGGATAAGGCACCAACCTTTTCCATATGCTATGGACCTTTAGGTTATTTCTTAAATATGATCCACCAGTATGTCAACTACATACATGTTCAAGACTTCATGCAATAACCTTGGATTTTTTCGTTAATGGATAAATTAATAACTAATAATTAAATTAATTAACTAATCAATTACGAGGCTTTAAGGCACAAATTCCAACAAAGCTGTGGCAATTTTAACATTATATTTTTGCATCATGGATTCAAACAACTTATTGCAAAAGTTAAAGCCCTCATCACTAATAATAGCTCTAGGTTTACCAAAACGTGTAAATATGTTCTTATGCAAGAATTTTAAAATAGTGCGAGCATCATTGGTCTTAGTAACTATGACTTCTACCCACTTAGATACATAATCAACTGCAACTAAAATATATAGGTAGCCATCAGAATATATAGGAAAGGGTCTCATAAAGTCAATACCCCAGACATCAAAGAACTCCACTTCCAAGATAGGTTTCATGGGAAGCTCATGATGTCTAGAAATATTGCCAGTACGTTGGCACATATCACATGATTTTACAAAAGTATAACAGTCCTTAAAAAGAGAAGGCCAATAAAAACCTAACTAAAGTACTTTAGATGTAGTTCTAGTGGGTCCAAAGTGACCTCCATAGGGGGAGGCATGATATGAGTTTAGGATACTTACCACCTCTTCTTGAGGTATACACTTCCTTATCATACTATCAGCACAAACCTTATATAGAAGTGGGTCCTCCCAATGGTAAGACTTAACATTATGCAGAAATCTCTTCCTTTACTGAGTGTTCATGTTAGGCGGCAATGTCCTCCTGCAAGATAGTTAACTATGTCAGCAAATCAAGGTAAACTATCTTTCACCTGATACAGTTGTTCATCAGGGAACATCTCAACAATGGGGGTGGGGGGGGGGCATGAGTTAGCATCCCTATTCTTAATTCTAAAAAGATGGTCTACAACCAAATTTTCGCATCCTTTTCTGTCTTGATTTCCAAATCAAATTCCTGCAACAACAGAATCCATCTCATCAATCTAAGTTTGGAATATTTCTTAACAAACAAATACTTCAAAGTAGCATGGACAGTATGCACTACGATTTTAGAGCCAAGCAAGTATGATCTAAATGTATCAAGGGCAAACACAACAGCTAGGAGTTCTTTTTCAATAGTAGTGTATTTCTATTGAGTACTATCAAGAGTCCTACTAACATAGTAAATTTCCCTAAACATGTTATCTTTACGTTGGCCTAAAACAGCTCCTAAAGCATAGTCATTAGCATCACACATGATCTCAAAAGACTGATTCCATTCAAGAACAACAATAATAGGTGCAGAAATCAATCTTTCTTTCAAAGTATTAAAATCTAGTAGACATACATCATCAAATACAAATTTAGCTTCCTTTTCTAACAAGTTACTTAAGGGCTTTGCAATTTTAGAAAAATCCTTAATAAATCTCTTGTAAAACCCTGCATGCCCTAGGAAGCTTCTGACTCCCTTCACATTAGTGGGAGGTGGCAATTGCTCAATGGTCGCGATTTTAGTTCTATCCACCTCCAATCCCCTCTTTGAGACTTTGTGTCAAAGAACGATGCCCTCCTTGACCATGAAGTGGCACTTCTCCAATTCAACACAAGGTTAGTGTAAGCACTGATTGCGTTACCAAGCGTTGGGGTGCGGCCATGCGATTGTGGCTATGCGTTTCAAAGGGAGAAGTGCTCGCGAGCGAGAGCAAGAATTTTTGGAAAGTAAAATTTCGGCTAAGTGTTGGCCAAGTCCATGCGTTGTTGGTTGATTCACGGAGAGTAGTGAGCTGAAGTAGCTACCCGCGTTGAAGGATAAATGATTCTGGCGGGGAAGAAATGTGCTTGAACCATGCGTTTAAGTCACTCTGCTTTGAGGACAGTTATGCGCTGAAGTCGATGCGTCGAAGACAGACATGTGTTGAAGTCACTCCGCGTCGAAAATAGAATGGTCTTGACGCGACGAAAATAGTACTGTATGATGGAAATGTATGCGTCAAAAATAGGAGGCGTTGAGGACGACACCATGCATTGGGTGTGGTCAGTTGCTGGAGGCGTTGGAGGAGAAGTTAACATGAGTACCTCGCGTTGAGATAAGAACCCTGTGCTAGTCTGCGGGTGAAAAGTAAGTTGGCAACATAAGTCCTAGTGTTTGTAAAGGCTAAGTCGGTAGTATATATAACTGGATTAATTAAATGTTTAATCATTTTTAAGACATTTCGAGAGCTTAAGTCGGTTCCATATTTCAGACAAACTTCAAAAGAAGATTGAGGAAGGTGTTCTTCCTGATTTTGGACGAAATTCGACTCATATTGATGTTGAAAACGAAGCTAAAACAGAGGAATGACTGAAGTCACACAGTTTGAGCAATGATTGATATTCAGAGTAGAACATGTAGAGGAAGCCGAGTTTAGAGCTGAAATTTGGAGGTTAGTAAGTTAACATAATTTTTAACAACTTTTGTGAAGGATGGTAATGCTGAAATTGAAGATTAACTTTGTGAATCCTTAGGAAAAGCAAAGCTTACAAGATTGATAAGCAATCCGGAACAGCATGAGGTGATTTCGGAATACCGAGAGAACGAGGAGAAGTTAAGCCTTGAAACTTTGAGGTAAGCTATAGAACTTAATTTTCTATAAGTTTGTAGAAGAGAAGAAGTCCTGAATCCGTATGAAATTGTGACTTTTAATAGATTGAAGTAAGAACAAGAAGAAATGAAGGAATTAAAGTGCAGAGTGCCGCTAAAAATCAAGTATCAGCATACTGTCTGGGTACTGATAGCGAGACGGGTGTCGCTGAGACGCAAAGGAGTCTTCCATCTCACAGATCTCGCTAGATAACGCTGAGTGTCGCTGCTAAGGTAAGGTAACGCTAGTGTCGCTCCATCAAGTATCGTTAGTAACAGCTCCTGTTGGTTGGTACCGCTAGGATTCTCACTTATAATGTTAGTTTAGAAAAGGAGGAAGTTATAATGTTAAGTAACGCAAGGTAAATGTCTCTTGCAGGCCAAGAAGAAATAGGGAAAGCGTATAACCCACGTAAAGCCTAGAAAAAGTTGTGAGTGACTATTTTATTCTTCAATTCTATTTTATTAAAAATGTTCTTATGAAGTATGATTTACAATGAACTGCTTAATATGCATAATGTTGATTGTATTACTCATAAGGCCTGTTATATGTTTCTAAAGTTGATAAAAAGCATTTTTATGAAATGTTATTGAATAAAGATTTGTATGATTTCTATGAAAGGATTTTCATATGAACTATTATGTGAACGAAATTCTAAAACTTTTTAGAGGAGGCTCAGTGCTCAAGGACACGAGAAGGCACGTGAGTTTCCCCGGGACCCAGTACTAAAGGACATGAGAAGGTACTTGGGCAACCCGTCATATTCCTATGTGCACATAGAGGTTGATTTGGCTGGTGCGTCGAGTTTGCTCCACATTGAGCCAGGGACGATTTCGACGTTGGGAGTGTTGAGCCTTGCTCCACCCCAACTAAGGTGGTTTTCGATGTTGAGTGCGTAGAAGCGTTGCTCCGCCTCAACTAAGGGAAAAGTTTGAAAAACTAAATTGATATTGATAAACTCCTTGGAAAACACTCATGTATGATTTGAGATTTGATTTATGAGATTAATGGATTTTATGGAAAGTATGTTTAAATTGAACAAAATGTTAAACTCTTACTTATTCGTTATACGTAACATGCCTGTTTTCAATGAATGCTCGTTTTACAAAGATTTGTCACTCACTGGGCTGTTAGCTTATGTTTCCAATGTTTTCCTTTTCTCCCCCCGGGTAGCAAGGACGTTCCTGGTGCTTAGCCTACTTCAGCTCACCCTGCCTAAGTCTCGAGTTCTCAAAATTCAGTCAAGTCTGAGAGTTGTACGTTGTATATGATTTTATGTAGATGGCATGTAGACAATGTAGTTTTGAGTGGGGATTGCGGTGGAGTTTTGTACATTGTATGATGGATATGGAAGTGAAATTATGATATGTAATAAAAGTGTACTCTATATAGAGAATAATATTATATTATAAGCATGTGTAGTATGACTGAGTTCTATGTATGTATATGAGTAGAATGTATACAGAGATAGGAATGTAAAATGGGACAATATGCGTCACAAGAGGGGTGATGTTTATTGTCTTCACATTCCCTTTCAGGTTAGGTGGGTAATCTGGGAGGGGGTGTGATAGTTAGTGTCACACCCCCCTCCCGGATTACCTACCTATCCTGAAAGGGAATGTGAAGACAATAAACATCACCCTCTTGTGACGCCTATTGTCTCACCTTGCTCATCTTCCTATGCACACATTTATTCATATACATTCATAGAACTCAATCAAACTATACATGCTTATAACATAACATTACTCCCTGTACAGAGTACACTTTTATCATATAATATAATTTAAACTTTCACATCCATCATACATTGTACAAGACCTCACTACAATCCCCACTCAAAACTACTAGGTCTACATGCCATCTATATAAAGTTATATACAACGAACAACTCTCAGACTTGACTGAATTTCAAGAACTCGAGACTTAGGCAGGGTGAGCTAAAGTAGGCTAAGCACCGGGAACGTCCTTGCTACCTGGGGGGGAGAAAAGAAAACATTGAAAACATAAGCTAACAGCCCAGTGAGTGACCAATCTTTGTAAAACGGACATTTATTGGAAACAGGCATGTTACATATAAACAGATAACGAGGATTTCACATATTATTCAACTATAGCATACTTTCCACAAGTCCATCAATCACATAAATCCAATTTCAAATCATACATGATTGTTTTCCAAAAAAAGTGATACAGTAAACAGTTGGGTTTTTCAAACTTTTCCCTTAGTTGAGGCGGAGCAACGCTCAACGCACTCAACGTCGAAATCTCCCTGGCTCAATGCGGAGCAAACTGGACGCACCAGCCAAATCAACCTCTATGTGCACATAGGAATATGACGGGTTGCCCAAGTACCTTGTCCATGTCCTTCAGTACTAGGTCCTGGGGAAACTCACGTGCCTTCTCATGTCCTTGAGCACTGAGCCTCCTCTAAAACATTTTAGAACCCGTTCACATAAATAGTTTGTATAGAAATCCTTTCATAGAAAGTCATACAGATCGTTATTCAATAACATTTCATAAAGAAAACGCTTTCTATCAACTTTAGAAAACGTATAACATGCCTCGTAAATAATGCAACCAAACATTATGCATTTTAAACAATTCATCGCAAAATCATATTCCATAAGAACATTTTTATTAAAAGTCGAATTGAAGAATAAAGGAGTCACTCACTACTCTTCTTAGGCCTTGCGTGGGTTATACGCTTTCCCTATTTCTTCCTGGCCTGCAAGAAACATTTACCTTACGTTACTTAACATTAAATCTCCCCCTTCTTCCCAAATAACATCATAAGCGAGAATCCTAGCAATACTACCCAACAGAAGCTGTTACTAGCGATATTTGATTGGGCGACACTAGCGTTACCTTACCTTAGCAGCGACACCTAGCGATATCTAGCGAGTTTTGTGAGACGGAAGACTCCTTTGCGTCTCAACGACACTCGTCTCGCTTCTAGTACTTAGACAGCGCGCCGATACTTGGTTCTTAGCGGCACCCCGCACTGTGGTTTCTTCCTTTCCTCTTGTTCTTACTTCAATCTATTAAAAGTCATAATTTCAGACGGATTTAGAACTTCTTCCCTTCTACAAACTTATAGAGAATTGAGTTTTATAGCTTACCTCAAAATTTCAAGGCTTAACTCCTCTTTGTTCTCTCGTTATTCCAAAATCACTTCATGCTACTCCAGATTGCTTAACAATCTTATAAGTGCTGCTTTTCCCTAAGGATTCACATCATTAACTTCAATTTTAGCTTTACCATCCTTCACAAGATTTGTTAGGAATCATGTTAACTTACTGACCTCCAAATTTCAACTCTAAACTCGGCTTCCTCTATTCGTTCTACTCCAAATATTAGCCACTGCTCAGTCTGTGCGACTTCAATCAATCCTCTGTTCCTGCTCCGTTTTCAACACCAATATGAGTAGAATTTCGCCCAAAATCCACAAAAACACCTTCCTCAATCTTCTCCTAAAGTTTGTCTGAAATATGCAACCGACTTAAGCTCTCGAAAATATCTTAAAAATGATTAAACATTTAATTAATCCAACTATATATATACTACCGACTTAGCCTTCACAAACACCAAGACTTGTGTTGCCGACTTACCCCTCACCCGCAGGCTGGCGCAGGGTTCTCACCTCAACGCGAGGCACTCATGTTAGACTTCTCCTCCAATACCTTCCGCAACTAACCACACCCAATGCATGGTGTCTTCCTCAACGCCTCCTATTTTTAACGCATACATCCCCGTCATACACCACTATTTTCGTCGCGTCAAGACCACTCTGTCTTCGACGCGGAGTGACTTCATCGCACGTCTGTCTTCAACGCATCGGCTTTAGCGCATAACTGCCCTCAACGCAGAGTGAGTTAAACGCATGGTTCAAGCACATTTCTTCCCCCGCCAAAATTACTTATCCTTCGACGCGGCAGTTACTCCAACTCACAACCCTCCGTGAGTCAATCAACATCGCAGGGGCCTGGCCAACACTTAGCCAAAATTTACTTTCCAAAAGTCCTTTGCTCTCACTCACTGCTACTCCTCCCCTTGCAACGCATAGCCACAAACGCATTGCTGCACCCCAACGCTTACAGTTAGCATCTTGACACCTTTGCAAAACACGAGTGAGATTAGCAAAACAAGAATCAAATGAAGACCCAAAAATAGAAAAATCACCCATGAAAACCTCCATTATGTCTTCAATGAACCCTTGAAAAATAGACATCATACAACGTTGGAAAGTAACAGGGGCATTGCGCAAATCAAAAGGCATTCTCCTAAAAGCAAATGTCCCATAGGGACAAGTAAAAATGGTCTTTTCTTGATCCTTAGAAGCAATGACAATTTGATTGTTCCCAGAGTATCCATTTAGGAAGCAATAGTGAGAATAACCTACAAGTCTATCAAGCATTTGATCTACAAAAGGAAGAGGAAAATGATCCTTTCCAGTAGCCTTATTCAACTTCCTATAGTCAATGCGCACACACCATTCTGTCACTATTCTAGTGGCAATCATCTCATCTTTTTCATTTTTCACAACAGTCATACCACCTTTCTTAGGTACTACTTGAACATGACTTACCCATGAACTGTCAGAGATGAGATAAATGATACCTGCATCTGAAAGCTTGAGTACTTCTTTCTTGACTACCTCCTTCATTGCGAGATTAAGTCTCCTTTGGTGTTCTACAGAAGGATTAAAGGTATCTTCCATCAAAATTTTGTGCATATAGACTGACAGACTAATACCTTTAAGATCCGCAATAGACCAACCAATGGCAGACTTATAATCCCTTAACACTCTCAACAGTTTTTCTTCTTCCACAAAATTTAAATCAGAAGATATAATAACAGGAGAGGAAAATAAATCATCTAAGAATGCATATTTCAAATGAGGAGGTAGCACTTTTAATTCCAAAGCAAGCTTCTTAACATTACTTATGCAAAGAAGCTAGAAGCATTGGTTTATATATTTTAATGCATATCGGCATGTTATCTAATCACTTAGCATACAAAGCAATTTCATCAAATATAGTATTATCAAAATCAACATCGATTATGCTTTGTTCTAAATGATCAGTAGCCAACATAACCTCAACATGCTAAAAAATAATGTGATCAATTATATCTATTGCATGGCAAGTACTACCCTCATCATGATGACTCAAGGACTTATAAATATTAAAGACAACATTCTCATCATTCACCCTTAGAGTCAACTTCCCTTGTTGAAAATCAATGATGACCTTCCCAGTTACTAGGAATGGGCACCCAAGGATGATAGGAATCTCAGAGTCCTCCTCAATGTCCAAGACTAAAAAATTTGCAGGGAAGATAAATTTGTCAACTTTAACTAACACATCCTCAACAATACTTCTAGGATAAGCCAATGATCTATCAGCTAGCTGTAAAGCGATAGTGGTAGGTTGCACTTCTCCAATGTCAAGCTTCCTGTAGAAAGATAAAGGCATTAAGTTAATAGAAGCACCAAGATCACAAAGAACTCTAGTAACATTCAAAGACCTAATAGTGCAAAGTATAGTAAAACTCCCTAGATCTTTAAGTTTTTGTGGTAGCTTCTTTTGCAGCACAACACTGCACTCTTCTGCCATGTTAATCATCTCATATTGCCCAAACTTCTTCTTTTTAGACAAGACATCTTTCATAAATTTAGCATAGTTGGGCATTTTCTCTAAAGCCTCAGCAAATGGGGTATTAATATGAAGCTTCTTGAATAATTCTAAGAATTTGAAAAATTAGGAGTCTATTTCTTTCTTTCTAAAATGTTGAGGATAAGGCAAAGTGTTAGGTACAAAAGGTAGAGGGTTAGATGACTTACTTGAAGATGCCGACTCCTTTACCTTTTCCTCTTTTTCTAAGACCTCCTTGGGTTCATCTTCTATGATAGGCTCATAGATGGTCTCGTTTACCTCTTGCTCCTTATCCTCATCATCCATCATAGGAGTAGATAGCTTTTTCCCACTCCTCAAAGTCAAGGCCTTGCACTCCTCCTTTGGATTCCTTTTGGGAAAACTAGGGAACTTGCCCTTTTGCATTGTTTGAAGAGAAGTGGCTATTTGCCTAATTTGTACCTCAATATTGTGGATAGTCTTGCCATGACTTTACAACGTGTTCTCCAATGCGGTGGTCCTTCCTCTAGACTCTTTTATGAACTCCACCATCAAGTCTTTTAGGTTGGACTTCTTCTCGGTGTGGATGGACCTACATTAGAAAAACCGGGAGGACCTTGCAAAACATTCCTATTGTTAGCATAAGAAAAGTTTTCATGGTTCTTCAAGTTAGGATGGTAATGAGTTGGAAGTTGTTGTTGGTGGTGACCTCTATAATGTTCTCTATCAACATAATTGGCATCTCATTATCTTCTTGTTCCAACTCCTTTTGCGTAGAAATCTCCGATGCCATGGCGGCAAGGGATGCTATGGATGGTGGATTTGCTTGAGCTTGGCCCCCTGCAGCCAATTTAGAAAGAGCATTAGTAAGGGAAGTCATTTGTGCTTTAAGAGAATTTACCTCATTCACCTTATACAATCCGACGGCCTTTGGGATAATTGTAGAAGATCGTTCACATGGCCAATTGTAAGACGTAGTGGCCAAGTCTTCTAGTAGGTATAGGCCTCTTGAGCATTCTTAGAGAAAATTGAGCCTCCCGCGGTAGGATCTAGACTGGATTTTGTTGAATTTGACAACCCATTGTATAATAGTTGAATTTGCAACCAATGGCGGTAGCCATATTGAGGACACCGTCTCAAGAGATCTTTATACCTCTCCCAAGCCTCATATAATTGCTCATCCTCAAGTTGGCGGAATGCACCAATCTCCGTTTTTAGCCTTTGGGACTTAGCCGGTGGAAAATATTTGTTCAAGAAAACTTAAACCAAGATCTCCCATGTATTGATACTATTTGAAGGTATGGTTTCCAACAACCAATCCTTTGCTCGGTCCTCTAAAGAGAAAGGGAAGAGTCTTAGTTTAATAGCATCGTTAGAAACATCATTCATCTTTACCGTTCGACATATCTCTAAGAAAAATCGTAAATGCTTATGAGGATCTTCATTCGTTCTTCCTCTAAAGGCAAACTTTCTAGCCATTTGAATCAACCCCAGTTTTAACTTAAAATTGTTGACATTGATGGGTACGTTCATAATGCCGAGTTGATTTGCCGGTAGTGTCGATTGAAAGTAATCTCAAATTGCCTTTGGTATCTCCAACGCTATCTACTTAGTAGGATTGTGTTGAACCTTTAGATTTCTACTAAACGTGTTATCAATCTCGGGATCAAGAGGGAGAAGGTTAGTATTTTCGCGAGGCATAAACTGACAAAATTAGCAACCAAAATAATATATACCTCAAAGTAAGATCTATCAACTCTTATGAATATTAAGCAATAAAAACCATTCTTTGGATCCCCGCAATGGTGCCAAAAATTTGATGCGCACTTTCCATGTTACTGCAAGTGTACGACTCAAATTATAATATAAGACAGTTAAGTTCGAATATCGTTCCACTGAGGATCCAATTGTGAAGGTTTAAACTACTTAGCTATTCTAGAATTGAATCAATTTTATTTGAGGGTTCAATTTCAAGTTGTGATTTAAGGAAAACTAATAAGGAAAGCAAGTAAATATGGAATACAAGAGTCAAAGAGAGTTATAGGGTATTGAATCCTTGTTTAATTCATTATGCAACATTCTAGGGTTCATGGATTTTATTGCAATTCATATGCTTAAGTCTAAAAACATAAATCCGGGTTACTTTCTATCAAAGCAACATTTTCTTATGCAACCTAATTGATTACTAATATCTTGAAATCAATATAAGTTACATGGCATTAGGAGTAGTCTTTGGCAACTTTCATTGTTAACCTAACTATTTGCATGATAGATTAACAACAATTCATTGTTATAGATCCAATTAGACATACAAGAGTCAAACACAATAACAATAAAAAACATATTCATTACAACAAAACCATGAAGAGTCTATAATATTAACATAACTTCATAAACAATTCATTAATACCTTAAAACTAAAGAGTCTAACCACTCATAGTTTTAGGCAACATGTTCAAAACCAATTTCAGCATAGAAAGAGTGTAAAGAAAGAAAAACTCTACTGTAAAGAAGCTCTTGATTAAGGAGGAACCGCCAAGATGTCCTTAGTATTCACGTCAGGGACTCGAACGGCACCAAACTCTCTCTCAAACTCTCTTCTCTCTTCCTTGCAGCCAACTCACTCTTTAAGGCTTTATATTGTGTTGTTCTCTCTGTCTAGGGTTGCTGGAAACCCTTCAAATTATAGACTTGGTCCCCCAATTTTTATTTCAAAATTGTTTATTTTTCAAATAAGGAAAGTTGGCGTAGCGACGCTGTGAGATGGCGCCGTGGCACTTACTGACATAAAAGGATGGCACCGCCGCGCTATAAGATGGCACCGCAGCTCTATGTGTCATTGATTCCTACCCTCTGCGCCAACCCGCAATGCCGCGCCAGCACTGCTGCACTTGTTTGACTGATGCTCTCGGAAAAATGCGTCGTGGCAGCACCGAGTTGGCGATACGGCGCTACCTTGTTTTTGGGAATTTTGTGATTCTTTTCTCTTTTTCACTTAAATTTGGCTCGTTTTGGTTCATTTGGCTTTCGATTCTTATTTTCTTTATATTGACCTAAAAACGACTAAGCATGTGAAATCTAATATAAACTTCCTTAATTTAAGAGAATAAAAAGCGCTTTTCAAGCACTTTTCAGTGGGCCATTTGTGCAATTAAAGGGAAGAAAAGAGACCAAAAATTGAGGAAATGTGGCGCTGTTGGGCCCTAAGGCGTGTACCACGACACAAAAACCCGAGAGGGTCGATTTCAATAGCTCCACAATGCTGCCTTTGAGCATCGTGGCACTTCAAAAGTGTGGTGGACGAAAAATCGCGTAGCATCGCGACACTACCCTCAGCATTGTCGTGCTCCAAACATTAGAAGCAGTCAACATGGGAGAGAGCGTCACGACGCTGCAGCAATTCTAATGGCTTTTAAATTTTGAATTATCTGCACATTGTGGGATCATCAAAGGCTGAGGAAGGTGCTGAACAATCAAAATTGGAGATAATTGAAGGGAGACAAAGCTAGTGAGGACGATTGAGAGCTCGAGGTTGAAGGACGGAAGCGAATCACTCAACCTACATGGTGTTAGTGTCATTGGTGAATGTTTCTTCCTTTTCCTTTCAATTTTTATGTAAAAAATGGTTGTTGTAATATTCATCTTTATCAATTCAATCATGTTTAGCTAAGTTTTCTCCTTAGGATGTTGAGGAAATTTTGAATGCTTATCAACAAAGTAATGATTTTCGTATTAAATTCTCATTAATGCATTTCAATATCCCTATGGTTTACGCAATTAGTTGATTGGCCCTTAATTAATTTTCCTTAGGAAAATTCTCTGCTCGAGAGAGAGAGAATTATTACTGGAATTGAGATTTTGAAATTTTAGCTAATTTATGTGTGTGAGTGATAAATTGATTGAGAGAACTGAAATTAGATGTTCACAATGTTGTGTTTAATTACTTAATTGCATGTGAATGAGTTAGGAGTTAGACATTAGGATGGATTGAGCTTAAGAGAGGACATACTAAATTTAGAATTCTAGGTTCATGCAAACATGACTTGTTGTATCTTAATTAATACTAGGCAAATATTTCAAGATAGAATCAACATCATAGGTTGTGTGTCTTTGATATTTATTTAGTTTAATTGATTTCTAGCTTAGAAGATTAGAAACCTTGAAAACGCTTGTGATTTGCCTATATAAAATCAGCTAGTAATTAGCAATAGTTAGAAAGCATTCTATTCCAATCTCTATGGACGATACCGATTGTAAATGGGATAATTATTACTTTGACACATGTGCTTGCATTAGTGTCAGTAACTCAATCCAATAAACTAAGATCCGATGTTATTTTATGTAGTTTGAATAGTATGTGTGGCATACAAGTGGATCATGTGCAAGCAATAACCTAAATTCTTTGGATTTATATTTTTTAAGAAAATACTCACTTCCCTCTCTGTAATGTGTGTGTGTGTGTCTCAAGAAAATCTCAAGCTCTCTCAATTCTCTCACAGTACAAAGGAAGAGTTTCACTATAGAAGTTTTTCCTTCCCTTAGTCTTCCAAAAAAATGGTTTCCACAAATCAAATCCTTTGTCGGAGAATAGCGGGGAAAACTTAGCGACGGTGTTCTGTTCGACATCCAAGAAGAGCTGAAGAGTTTGTGTTGATTTGAAGAGTTGGAGAAGGTTTTAAGAAGTAGTCTTCAAAAGTAATCCCTTTTGCTTGTAGTTCTCCTTTGTAGAAAGCATGTTTACTGTTTTATGTTTATTTTTCCTCTATTTCTTCTGTATCTTTCAAATCAAAATTAATGGCGCTAGGCGTTCACATACTTCCGCACGGGATTCAATCCCCTAACCAATGAGTTCCTACTATGTTATCGGGTGTCAACTAGTTCCCTACTACGTTACCAACTACCGATGAGTGCCCTACTATGTTTGTGAGCCTTCGGGCCACCGAATGCGTGTTAGGATGTGTTAAATCGTTTACTGGATGGTCTCCATGGTTAGTTGATATTTGCATGTCCCACTAGTATGTTGCATTTATTAGATATAGATGCATAGCTTGACCCTGGTAGTGGGGTTACTCAATATTTTATACTCATCCTTTGTTTCATGATTTTAAGGGGTACCAAACTAAGGTCTTATGTTATTTGAACATTGATTTTGTTAAAGTTATTTACTTTAAAAATAGTTTGATTCTTTTTGCATGGGTTGTACTGGGTTTACTTTCAAATTTCAAATTTATGCATGCATAAGATACTAACTCTGTTAGTAGTCTTAGAGAGTCGGGTCATTACATTCTAGCTCTTAAGAAACAAGAAATAGGAAATGGGAAATGAGTACGTTATCAAACGGGTCCTTAGAGACTTATTATACACATAATTAATTTGTAGATTATAATAGTCTATGTTAGCAGTGAAGAGTATTTTAATTTAGGTTAGAATAGTTTGTGTTTAAGGTTCAGGATCATAAAAAATAAATTATTATTTATTAATGTTGAAGAGCTATTTTTTTACCCAATTGAAAGTTCATTGTTGCAAACTAATGTAATTTTGATCAAATTATTACTTTCAAGAAAGTTACCGCGTAAAGAGTGTTTTTTTAACCCTTTTTTCCCTTGTATGTAAAGATTTGCTCGTATTGACCATATACACATATATATAGCAAAAAAGAACACAGATACATGCATACATAGCCAAAAAGAACACATTTTTTTATAATTATACACACATATTTCAAAAGGAAAATTCCAATTTTTAATGACAATGACAATGAGATAAAAAGATTGACAAAAGAACTAAAGGTGCTACCAAAAGAAAACCTATCAAGGGGTCGTTTGTTTTGTGAGAATCCAAGATTTCCATGAAGTGAGCATCTAGATTACTGTATTTGTTTTGCGGTAATGTATGATATCTTGGTATCTCGAGATTCTGGGACTTCCTAGGATGCCTACGGAGGATATCTCAAGAGTTTAGGATGCCCTCTTTGAATATGGATTTTTCTAGATTCTCATGTTGAGAGCATCTTCTTTTTACTTTTTTAGATAGTGAAATTTTACTATATTTGTAAATATTTTGGTTCAGTTTCCTATATTTGAAAACAAACCCTAATATATTATTTTGTTGAAAAAAATTGCAAATAAAATAATACAACTATATTAATTAAAAAATAAATTCAAATTAATAAAAAAAAAAAAAAGAATTTTCCAAAATAGAAAAATTGTTGAAATAATTACAAGTAGATCAAAATTTTAATTTCTATCTATAATAAATCGCGATAAACCCAGATAAACATCTATCACTTTACGAGATGTCTATTTGGATCTATCGTGATTTATCACAGAAAATTTTCTTATATTTGTAAATAATTTGATATTTTTTCTATTTATAATAATTTTCTAAAAAATAATATGTTATATATGCCAAATTCTATTAAATTAATTATAAATTAATGAATAGTCGTGAAGGCATTCTTCAAACATTATGTAAATTTAAGACATTCCCAAGTAGAAATCTTACAAAACAAACATAGTTATCCAAGTAATCTTTAAAAACATTCCTACAAAATAAACATGGTTATCTAAGGAGGTTAGATATTTATAATTCTAGTCATCTATAATTTCTGGCATCTAAAGATTCTGATTATCTACATTCCAAAAGACAAAGGGCCCCTTAATAGTTTTTTGTGGTCACTCTGAGCATAAACTTAATTAAAATATATATTTTCAACCAAAAATGTGAATCTCCATTCCCACGTATTGTTGAAGCAAAAATAAATTATTCTTTTTTTTTTTTTAATGAGATACTTAATAGTTTCCATCTAGTCAGGGACACGTTCGATGCACGTGGTTTAAAAAATCTTTAGAACATAAATTTTTAAATAAATATTTTTTTGTTAAATTTAAATAGTAAATATCTAACATGAAATTTAAAAGTAGTGAAAGAGATGATAACCGAAATAATATATATGTTTTATTGAGTTAATTTATAATGAATATGAAATGTGTTCGATGCAGCTGAAAATGTTTGGAGCATAATTATTTCATAAAGTGAAATACAAAAGATTGAACGAATATAATTTTTGTAAGTATTAGACATGATGTCTAAAAATAATTAAATATATAAATTGAAGTAAGATATTTTCATGGGTCGTTTTCAAATATAGGAAAATGAACAAAAATATTTACAAATATAACAAAATTTCACTGTCTATCCATGATAGACCACAATAGACTATTATATGTGTCATGATAGACACAGATAGTAGTCTATCACGATCTATCACAGATAAACTGTAATATTTTACTATTGTTTGTAAATATTTTCAACAGTTTTGTAATTTAAAATAATTCCCCTATTTTTATTTATAATTTAGTAACAGTATATACTTAAAAGGTAATATGAACCATGTCCTATCTACTAAAACATTGTAGAAATGTGTAGTTATTGTGAGTAGGAATTTGTATTTGTTAAAAGATGTACATAAATGGTTTTAAATTTCAATTTACTAATTAATTAATAATAATAATTATAAATTGAAAAAAACAAAGGTATTAGGACAAAATAGAATTGTTGAAAGATTTAGTGGTAAAAGGAGAATATAAAATTAAATGGAAAAAAACCAATAAAATATACAAATAAAAGTATGAGGATAAAATAGGATTGGTTGAAAACTCTAATGGCCAAATGGATGTAAAATTAAATGAAAAAAGGAAGAAAAAAAAAAAAAAAACGGATCAAGGGTACGTGAGATCACATGAAGAGGTGTGAGTAAGGGTAAAACGGTATTTATTGAAAAAGTAAGGGGCAAAGAAGGAAGTTAAAAATTCTCCCCTATTAGCCTCTTTTAATACCGTATAGATAGAAGAATTTACTTATATATCTATTGTGAATCTAAATTTTCTTACTAATATGTATCTTCGTGGGAAAGAGATATCATAATTAATGTTGTAAAAAGAACTTATATATAACAGTTTGAATATATAACATGGACAGAATACTTCAAAAATGTAGATTGTAGTGTGACTCAATGCAACTACTCAAGTGAACATTTACAACAGTAAACACACACTTGTATCCTCAAATTATGTATTCTTACAATATGTTTTAACAATATATACATATATATAACAAAGCCCACCACATTTCCTTTCCTTAGAGGTCCTCTCTCTATACATATTTTGGAAGAAGAAACTGATACTCCTAGATAAAGGAAGAGGTGTTTACTTTATATATGAACTTGAAAAAATAAATAATAAAATTGAATAACAAAAAGGATATATTTATATAATCTGGTTTCTGATTCTTTGGGAGGTGTGTTTCTGGTAAATATCTTAAAAATCAACAGCAAGTACCTTCAAATTTGGCAGTCACTGCATTGGCTCATTTGTCCCAAAAACTAAGCTTCCTGCAAATTCCAATGGCCAACTTTGTATTAGAACTCACAGAATTGTACTAAACTTTATCACTAAAATATATACCCCACAAAGAAAAGTAGGCTAGACTACATTTAAAAAAAATGCTCAGTGTCTTCCTTTAGTAATTTTGTTGAAAATTTTGAAATGGTTGGGTGGGGAGAAATCGAAACCAAGTACTTAAAAGGCCCATTTGATAACTATTTCGTTTTTTTTTTGTTCTTTTTTTCTTTTTCTTTTTTTTTTTCTTAATTTTAATTTATACTTGTTTTCTCACCACTCCTTTATTCACATTCTTCATCTTTCCAAGGTAAATATGTGAATTCTTATAGAATTCCAAGTTTTAAAAACTCTGTTTTTTAGTTTCAAAACTTAGCTTGGTTTTTGAAAACACCTCTAAAAACTAGACAACATATCAAAGAAAGTGGGAGTAGTATACAAAATGTTACAAATCGAGGCCTAAAGTGATGGGAAAAATCAGAAACCAAATAAAAGTATACAAAATGGCATGATCACAAATAGTTCGTTTCAATAAGTTTCAATTTAACCCCAAATCTTTAACTTTCAACTTAAGCTTTTAGTTTAAATTTAAATATATATCTTAGTATTTGTTAATTCTTCGTCTAAATTCATATCAATTCACTAAGTAAGACTACCATAGCAGCTAGAGCAACATCCACAAACAAAAATCATAAGCTAAAAAAAGGTTAAAACGCAAGAGACTAAATTGATTCACGAAATAGTAAAAAAGAAGATGAAAAGTACCAAGTGAGGGCATGAGAAGAGAGACAGCAGCAATGCCAACGATTTTTAAAGGAAAGCCAATCTTGATCATGTCCGGAATGTCAATATAGCCAGTGCTGAACCCAACCACGTTGGAAGGGGTTGAAGTGGGCAGCAAGAAGGCGAACTGTGCGCCAATGGCACCCGGGATCATAAGGAAGAGCGGGTGGAGGTGCATTGTGCTGGCTATTTGGATGAGGATTGGGATCACCAGCGTCGTGGTGGCGTTGTTCGATGTCACAAGCTCTGTGATGAGGCTGCTTATAAGGCATACTGCAGGGGCCACTGCTAAGTATGGAGCTTTCTCTAGAAAGTTCAATCCGTTGGCTAATATGTCTGCTAGCCCACTCTTGTTCACCCCATCTGCTATGGCAAACCCTGCTCCTAGTAGCAATATGATCCCCCATGGCAGCTTCTTGCATTTGTTCCAGTCCATTAGTTTCTCTCCCTCTTGCTTCTTGTTTGGAATTATGAATAGTAATGTTGCCATCATCACCTGTGGAGTTCAAAACCTGTCATCGACTTGTAGAGTTGAATATAATCTCAAAACGTAAGCTGATAAGTCTAATCAGGCGTTCTTCTTTGGCTTGGAAAATACATTTTTCTCATCTGTAAGTTTGAAAATTAGTCTTATACCATGAAAGGAAATGAAGTCACAAGTGTTTGAACCCACCAAACTTCCTCTTAGATGCTATATTAAATCACTGCTTTTCTTTGTGTTATTAACACTTCTCCCTTCACTTGTAGGCTGATATTATTAGAAAGACTCAACAAGTGATTGATAATCAATACTACTTACAATAGTTCGAAATTAGAATTAACCCCAAAATCTTAATCTTAAAGTGGAGAGGTTACAGCGAATTTATGTACTAAACAAGAAAATTGTTTGAAAATTAACCTTACACTACGAAAGGAAATGACGTTACAAGTGTTTGAACCAACCAAACTTCCTCTTCGATACTATATTAAAGCACTGCTAAACTAAAAGACTTAAGCAGATAGGATACGGTAAATCTATACTTTTCTTTGTGTTATAAACACTTCTCCATCACTTGCAGGCTTGGGTAATACCAAGAAGACCCAACGAGTGAGTGATTATCAATATTACAGACAATAATTCGAATAGAGAACTTGTCACATACTACATTAAATCAGCATTAAACCCCAAGATCTTAATGTTGAAGTGGAGAGGTTACAGCAAATGTATGTTGTAACAAGAAAATTGTTTGAATGTGCAACAAGGAATGAGAAAGAGTAGTACTCACACTGACAGTTCCATCACCAGCACGGCCATCGAACAGAGCTCCCCAACCAGGGATGTCATCAGTAATGTTCTTCGTCATCCACAAGAATATCAAAATCTGTAAAAAACACAAACTCGTTCAAGTTTCATTTCTCCACAATTAGAACACTCAAACTCAGAGAAAAAGGAAATCAACAAGATCAATCTAGTGGCCACACCGAAAAAATTGCCAACACCATCTTCTCAGCAAAAGCCATTGGCCCTGGTAACAATCCAACTTCATTAATCAACAAAAATCCCAAAAGAAAAACAAATCAACCACAAAGAATTTCAGTTTCAGAACATACCCAATGCATCAAGTTCTCTCCTAAGCTGAGTCTTATCAAGATGAGTGGAAAGCGCAGGCCCAGATCCTCTGGGGCAATACATCAAACACAAGATGACCCAAAATACAAAGAAGATTAACAAAGCCAAAGGCAGAGCAAAAAAGCTCCAAGTATTAAAGCTTATAGCATCGGCATGGGGAAAATAGCTCTTCCACATTCCGACGAGTATGAGATTGACGCCGGTGCCTGTGAGAGTGCTCATACCTCCGATGGGGGTAGCGTAAGTGACCCCCAAAATGACGGCCTTGCAGAACTTGGTCTCGGCGGCGGAACGGGAGGAAGGGACCGGAAAACGGTGTAGAATTCCGGTGGCGACGGGCATCATCATGACGGCGGTGGCGACGTTGTGCATCCACATGCTGACGAAGAAAGTGGTGGCGCAGATTCCGAGAAGAAGCAGTGGTGGGTTCAGTGGGTCCCCACAGAAAAGAAGAGTTACCTGAAGTTATTGAATGGTCCACATTGATTGAGACAAAGAACATGGGATCAATTTCTCTATTAATTTTGTGCTTTCAAAAATCAAATATTTTCGTTTCTTACCAAATTTGTCATTCAATGTTGTGATTTTCGATCAAAGTTCAGGTCTTTTTTTAAATTAAGTTTATCAACTTTATTTTCCTTAAAAAATCAAGTTGAATTTTTAAAGCTAAAAAATAGTTTTCAAAACTCTTGTTTTTATTTTTAGATTAAGAATTATTTAAGACAAATAAAAATTACTTTTAAAAAATTAGGAAAAAAACAATGAAAAAAAAAAACTCTGTTTGGATGACAATTTAATTTTTACTTTTGGAAATTGTAATGGTTTTCTTTTCTTTTTCAATTAAGATATTTGAATTCTTTATCAAATTTCAACTCACAACAAATAAAATTTTGAATTTTATATTTTTAAGTCTTCACAACTTCTAAAAAAAATCCTCAAAAGTTAGGCTAGGATTTTGAAGAGACGAACAACAAAACAAGAAATCAATACGTGAAATTCATATTCATAAGCATAATTTTCAAAACAAAAAACTAAGGTCATATTTGACAATAATCATTTGATTTTAGAAATTCTACTTTCACACCTATTGATTTCTTTTCTTTTTTTTTTTTTTTTTTTTGTCATACTATTTACTTTTTAATAATGTTTCAGAATTCAGATAAAATTTTGAAAACTAAAGCAGAAATAAAAATCTAAAAACTTGTTTTTTTAAATAAAAAAAAAACAAAATACTAAAGAATTCAATTGTGTACTCTAAAAACAAAAACCGTGTTAAGAAATTGTGAAAAATTTCAAAAAAATAAAATAAAATAAAAACAGAATAATTATATAAATCATAGCATAAACTTATTTTTTTCTGTCTAATAAAACCTTTTATCGTCACTTTTATTTAAATCAATCGATACAAAACTATCAAAATGCTAAAGACTTAAATTAATAATTTATTAAATTTATCATGATGAACATAACTCAACTAAACTTTCGCGTCTAAAGTTAAATCAAACGTCCATGTATTATAAAATATATATATCAATTTTGTTTTTATATATATAAAAGAATTAGTGATTAAAAAACAAAACTTATCCAAAAGTAAGATAGAGAGATAAACAAAGGGTGAACGCGGAAAACAGATTCTCCCATCATCATCACATCCATTTCTTAATCACTAAATTTTGTATTTTCACAAACCGAAAAAAGAAAAAGAAAATTTCAAATCTTCCAATTAATTCATCAAATCATAAATTTCAGAAATGAAAACTCACATTGAGAGCCAATCTTTTATGAATATTGTAATGCTCAACGGCGAGAGCAAGAATGAAGCTACCAAGAACCAACGCAATCACATCATCCATATAAGCATGCGCCACGTCATCCGCCGCCGCGATTCCAAACATCGGAAACAGAAACAGGGGCGACATCGACGTTACCGGCATCGGCACCGCTTCCGTCAGCCACCAGGTGAATACCCACACAAGCACCCCCAGCATGTTCCGGCTCCCGGCGCCGGACGGCCCCTCCAGTTTCACGAAGCAGCACACGGCGGCGCATAGAACTGGCCCGAGAAGGACGTAAAAGTTTTTAAGGGTGAAGAAGGAGTTCACCGTCGATCGGAAGCTGCCGGAGCGGTGGACTGGAGAGTCGGCTGCGGAAAGAAGCGGCGCCTTGGGGTCGTCGGAGATTGGAATGGATGTGTGGGCTCCGTTCATTTTAGAGAGAGAGAAGGGAAAATTTGAGAAATTTGTGTTGTGATAATAAAATTAAGAAATTTGTAGTTGCCATTTCGCTTTTTTTTTTTCTTTTTTTTTTTTTTTTTGTGACTTCTATTTTGTTTTATTAATTCTATTTTTCTTTTGGTTAATAAAAGAGACGTGGTTATGATTGTTAACTACTATTCAAATAACAAAAAAATCCGTTAAAAATATTCATATTAGGTCACTCAAAGGATAATACTTATCCACTATATCTACTAAATAGGTTACCAAAAACTATCAAAACCAATGTTTTGATCTATCTCTTTGTATGGATGTCCTAAAAAATCGAAAGCAAGATTTTATCCAATTTTTTTAAAAATCAAGTTTTTTAATCCTTTTGCTCAAAGTCAAAAAATAGTTTTTCAATAATTAGAAAAAAAATGAATTTATCATGTGACAAATTGTAAGTTAGTTACTGAATCCAGTTGCAAAAAGAGAAATGTAGAATCCAAGAATGCAATCAAAGAATTTTTCAGCTTTCAATTAGAGATAATCATTAAATTAACATCGCTGTAATTTGAACTGTTCCCTAAGAATAGTTAGTTGTTGAAATTTAGATTTGAGATCTATAAATCTACTTGTGTCTTACCGAATAACATAATTTGAAATACTTTTAAAACTTCTTTGTATATCTAATTAATGATATAAAACTATGCTTCTCTTAATTTGACCAAATTTTTACTCATTAGAGAGGGAAAAATGGAGAGAAAAAAAATATATTTTTACTTTTCTTTAGAAAAAAAACTACTTGTCTTATTTTACTAGTGATTAATAGAAAGATTTTTGGTCAGAAAATTGTTTGTAACAATGTATAATTTATTCTCCAAAACTTGTAATGTAAATATATGAATTTCATTTTCTGTGTATTAATTCTATTTAACAATTAGATAGTTAGTGTCACTAAATAATAAAAAAAACAAAGGATGTGTGAATTTAAAATGATGTTTAATATGATCTAAAGATTTACTTTCGACATATAATAAGGGTCTCAAGCTCTCCAAGACTCTTTCAAGATTCTTCGATTTCTAAGGAGTGCTGATCACCATTTTGTTGCTGAAAAGTAGTGAAAGCCTAAAGTAGTCACTAGCATCAGAGACGACTTTTGCGTAAAAGGGATTGAAGAGAACGCTAAGTGCTCAACAAGGGGGTGGGGTGTGATTTGATCATTTTTTGTTAGAAGTGGTTTATTGGGCTTCGTCTAAGAAGATTCAAGGTGTGTCCGATATCATGGAAAATGATGATCTAATTGATGATTGGAGGAAGTTGCATTTATCGTAGGAAGAAAGAGCGACAAGAGTCGGATAGGATCCTCAAATTGACTCTTTAATCCACTGTCTGGTTGGAAAACTGTTGTCAATCACGTATCATCATTCCAAGAATCATCAAGAATGCCTTCTCTAATGCGTGGAGAACGAAGTTTAGATTTAGTGTGGATAGCCTGGGGAGAATCTCTTCCTCTTCAAGTTTGATTCTCGAAGAGACAAGGAAATGGTGTGGAACTTGGGACCGTGGTTATTCAAAAACTCACTGATGGTGCCCTAGGCCTAATGTTAAACTCTCACATTCTCAAAGGTGGCATTCTAGGTAAGGCTTATTGATATTCGAAAGGTTTTGAATCCTCTTGGCGGAAGCGTTTAATCGCTTTGCTTCAATATTGTTTTATGAATTTGTACAAAACAAGAATAAATACATATGCTTTGACACACACCAAAAGATTTAAGGGAAAAAAAAGTTAAATACCTTTGTAGATCGAACCTTCAGAAGGTAGTAATCTCTTGTTCTCCAAGAACACTACCAATTGTTCTTCTCTAGTATACTTTTGGGACAAAGGGATTTGTGGGAACATTTGTGAAAGAGAAGAGGGAAAGAGTAGAGAAATATTTTCTGAGAGTAAAAGGTGAAGATGATAAAAATCTCAAAGAATTTCACATGTACCTCTTAATAGAGATCTTATCTCTTAGGGAAGAACTTCCCTCCCCACTTACCACTCCCCTGTATTCCAGGAGAGTTATTTGTTAATTAATAATAATATATTTAATTAATATAAATTAATAAATCAAATAATTATTAATTTATATAATAATTAAATATTAATTAAATAACCATTTAATTAATTAAATGAAATAAAATATCATATATTTGATTCAATGTGTCATGATACACATATACTCTCATAACTTATGGTTTTAATATGAATTTAATTCATACTAACTTAATATTTAAATCCTATTCAAATATTAATATTCTCATATTATAAAGTTTATTTGCTCACATTATAAACTCTATGATGTATCTCATACATAATGTTAATTGTATCATATACAATTAATTCCCTTGATGAATTTGAATACTCAAATTCTTTTATCACTTTATTTCTTTGTTTTAACCCATTGTGAGCTACCAGAGGGACCTAATGGACCAACAATTTATAAGCTCCAATGACTCGAGATTAATAAATTAAATTAATTGTTTTAATCAACATTCATTAACTATGAGGCATACCACTAAAGACCCATAGTGGTACTCTTATGAATTGTGATGTACATTCTGTTCCATTGAATAACCATATTTTGTAAGTCAATCCTTCATAGGGTGTTCGTAATTACAGCTTGGTCAAATTACCGTTTTACCCCTGTAACTACCTCGTGCACCTTAAGTGTCACTGATCCTCTAATGAACAATATTATTTATGGTCCAACTATAAACAAAAGTCTCTCTTAAATTAGTGAGAGAGTGATGTCTCATTGTTCATGTTCTAGAATTAGCACTTAAGGGAACAACCTATCTACTTGCTCTAGAGTCAGGAAGGAGTGAATTGCATCTTGTGAAGTTATGTTCTTAGCTCCTCACTCGACATCATTCCCAAAATGGTAGGCATATTGAGTCGACAACTAAGGTCACTCTTACCCATACAAATTAAAGAACAATCCTTATGAACAGGAGTTCATAACTTACTCAGGATTGAGATCAAGTTGCATGGTTCTCATTTGAAATATAAAACTCTTTAATTAACGGAGTTATAAAGAGAGATTTAATTTTGTGGTCCAGTCTTATTGTTGTTTGATTTCTATTTTCGATTTAAATTGAGTTTCATAGCTTGTTGCACAAAAATAGATATTATCATTTCCGTACAAAGATGCGTCGAGAATTACTCAAGTGTGATCATGATTAAGCAAGTTTTCCTATAAAAAGCCCAAGCATAAGCTCTTATAGGTTTCCTGGTGAGTCCAGGGTCGAACGCAGGGATTTGTAATAACTAGGCGTTGAGAATAGATGCATGACTATGTGGTGAACTATACATGTAATATGTGCATGTGTTGGTTGTATGTATCTAAAAACTATACATGAAGAATGAATAAAATTTCCTACAACTAACAATGAGATGGACGCGGCGATGGTTAGTCAAATGTCATTTAGTGTCAGATAGCATGCGTTGAGAATGAATGAAACCATGCGATAAAAGTAGAGTTAACGCAGGAGCTAGTTGTTACCTAAGCATATCTAAGTATAATTACATACCTACAAACTGCGTTTGTGAATCCATCTCTCGATGTTTCGATGCCACATTAATCTTATCTCTAAGACGCATGGTAAGTTTGCGTTGGCAAAAGATGAACTACATCTCTGCACTTTATCTAGTCCTGATAAATGCTAAAGATTAACCATCCACTCTCTCAAGCTAAACAGTCGTGCTTACTACTTTTGTTTGTTAGACAAAGTTATGCAAGCTAATGATATGCATTAATCAAGATGTGACATACTTAATATTGCTTAAGAAAAAATAACTCTAACATCTAACTCATTTAGCATTCAAACAACATGGTGTAAGGTATTTAATATAGAAATAGATGAAAGATAATCGTCAATCAAACTTATATTAAGAAAATAAACCATTCTTTCGAATGTCATTAACAAAACATAATTAAGAAGGAGGGAAATGGAGATAAAACAGAAATGGAAGGCGTCAAGCCGCCACTAGCAACGTCTTGCTTCATGGAGGCTTGAGATGGTTGCTATCTGATACATAAATTTCATAGGGTGAAGGTTCTCACTCACTAGGAGACGACTCTAAAAATTCTCAGAATCCTTCTCTTAGAAGAGCTCGAAATGGAGGCTGGTTATGGTGAGGGAGAAATTGTGCAGAGCTTTCGCCTCTTGAACTCTTTTCTCCTTCGCTCCCTCTCTCGAATGGAGAAGCTTTGGGCTATTTATAGGCGTCGAAAAGTTGAAACTCATGATGACCTGACACCTTTACATTAAATTCCATGCCCTGCTTCGCAGACTTTTCACATCGTCGGCCCATTTGTTCTGCCATGATCTGATAACGTGTTGTCCTTCTTCATAATGATATGACAGCTTTTTGCCCATGCGTCTGTATCTACTTTTTGTTAACGCATAGTCTCATCGCATAGTCTCGACGCATGGGTTTCCACTTGTTCTCGCAGCAGCTTCGTCTCTTAGTACTTGGTTCTTTTCTTCTTAATCCTGCGTTAAGAACAGAAAAGCTCATAATTTTTCAGGTATTTTCTTTTGTAAATAGTGCCAACGCATGGTGATACATTTTACATAATTCAACTACCAAAATCATGCGTTTAGTTCTAAAGTTACTCTAATTAAATCAAATAGTGACTATAATAACTTGTATTTCTACAAGTTATCACTTATACAAACTCACTATATAGGATACCCCCACTTACATGTCATTACAAGAATGATTTGGATCAAACTATTTGTAACACTTACAACATTTGTAACACTTACAAAATGGGTCGTATTCATAATGTTACCAGGATGAGGCACCCAACCTCACCCATAAACTATAGACCTTTTAGGTTATTTCTTGAACACAATCCAATTGTATGTCAAACACATATTGTTCAAGATATATTAAATAACCTAGGATCTTAGTTTATTGGTTTTTGATTTATGCAAACAAATAACAATTATTATATAAGTAAATAATACTTTATTCATTAATTTATTTACAAATTTACAAACTACAAGATTTCGGACATAAACCCCAACAATATTCCATGAGATTCCAGAACAAAGAGATGGCAAGACGCCTGGGAATGCTCTGGGAGATTTCTTGGAAGTTGATTGTGATCAAGACAACTTCTGTTGGGGGGAAAGTTTGCGGCTAAAGATCAGGATTGATATTACCAAACCACCTAGGAGAGGAATTTGGATAGACTTAGGTGGAGACCAAAAAAGTATATGGATTCAAGCAAGATATGAACGGCTACTAGACTTTTGTTATAGTTGTGGTCAAATTGGCCATATGACAAAAGAATGGAAGATGGATCTGGGGAATGTTGATATGGATACGAAGTCTCCCTAATATGAAAGTTGGCCAAAATTTCAAGGGAGCAATCCAAGACGCAAGAGGAAGGATTCAACACCCAAATTCACAAAAGAGGACTCCCCTTTTGGAGTCGCCATTCTCCCAACTAGAATGCTCGGCCTTGAGGCAGGATCGTGAGAAATCCTTGGATCCATATCAAGTTGAGAATTCGAGTCCCCCACAACAAGCCAGTAGGTGGGAGGGGACTACTAGCATATCGAATGTGCCCTTTGATCTTAACTCAGGGTCGTTGGAGGTGGTGGCTGGACTGACAAAATTGCAGAGCCGTCAAGAAGCTACCAATGGATCACCAAAGCCATTGGAAGTGGATAGTGTTAACAGACTTAACAGAGCCAAAATCTCACAAAGTGATCAATCGAGGGAAGAACCTAAAATGATCAAGAAAGCAAGGATATGGAAAAGAAGAGCTACGTCGGTCAGCCTAACAGATAACAACAATAAGGACAACCAAGGGGGCCTGAAAAGGAAAAGGGAGCTTTTATCTAGTCAGTCTGAATCCAAAAAGAAAAGAAAATCATCGGTTCCAACTAACTTGAGTGACGTTTTTGGTATATCGGCAGAGTTTGCTTTGTAACTCTGTTGGGAGCTATGAAAATTCTAAGTTGGAATGCTTGAGGTCTGAGGAATTTGAGAGCATTATGAGCACTGTCTAACCTAATCCGAGTTAGACATCCCCTAGTCCTCTTCTTATTTGAAACTAAATATGGTGAGATTGAAACAAATAGGATTAAAAGGATGGGAAACTTCCATGGATGCCTAACGGTTAAGAGTGATGGTTTGAAAGGGAGACTTTGTCTCATGTGGGTTGAGAAGGTTGATTTGAGAGTAAACTCTTACTCTTCTAATCACATTGATTCAAAAATCTATCGGGAAGATAAAAAATGGAGGTTCACAAGGATCTCTGGTCACCTCGAGGGTCACAAAAAGGTTCTAACAAAGACTCCTGTGACAACTACACAGTGACGATAGTGAGCCATGGCTGGTCGGGGTGACATTAACGAAATTCTAAAAAACAAAGAGAAACTTAGGGCCCTCCCGAAAGATAACTCATTTATTGATAACTTCAAGGATGCTTTAGATGACTGCAATTTGAAAGACTTAGACTTCAAAGGACCAAGTTTCCCTTGGACTAGCAGGAGGAATGAGAACTGTATATGGGAAAGGTTGGACTGCTTCTTGTGTAATTCTTCTTTCGAAAACCTCTTTGAGAGGCTAACAATACTTCATCTAAATTCGAGTAGCTCTAATCACTGGCCGATCGAACTCTCCCTTAACACTAGGAAGATCACTAGAAGGTTTAAAAGAAGGATATTCAGGTTCGAGGAGAGTTGGTCTATACATCCAGAGTGTAAGAAGGTTAGCAGGGAGAATGGTAGGTGCAATGTAGGGAGGGAGCAGTTTCTAAGCTTACATCAGAATCTGAACACTTGCACTGTGGCTCTTGATAAATGAGGTAAAGGAGTCACTTTGGGGATAAAAGACAAAATTGCAAAATGTAAAAATGCTCTCCAAGATGCCTACAATTGCATTCCGAATGTAGATTTTAAGAAGATTCATGAGATCGAGTTTGAACTTGACGCCCTCCTAGAAAAAGATGAAATATATTAGAAATAGAGGTCAAGGGAGAATTGGCTCCGTTGGGGTGATCAGAACTCTAGGTGGTTCCATAAGAAAGCCACCATCAGGAAGACAAAAAAACGAGATCAAAGGGATCTATGACTCTTTGGGCTAATGGATCAAGGATCCAAGTTTAGTTGATGAAACCTTTATCTCTTACTTTGAGCAGTTGTTCACCTCTTCGTCTCCGGATAAAAGAGACTATAAATGAAGTGTTGAAGATGGTAAAACCAAGAATAAATAGTAGAATGAATGCTAATCTAACAGCTTCTTAAACGAGGCAGGATATTGAAAAAGCATTGGAATAGATGTTTCTTACAAAGGCCCTGGGTCTTTACGGGTTCCCTACTCTCTTCTTCCAACAGTTCTGGGACGTGGTTGGTCCTAACATAATAAATGACTACCTGGATATCCTGAACAACAGAGCAAGCATTAAACATTAGAACAAGACAAACATTGTTCTAATTCCCAAAGTAAAAGATCCATTGTTGGGGGGATTTTAGACCAATAAGTCTATGCAATTTGCAATACAAAATTGTTACAAAAACAATTGCAAATACGCTCAAAGTGATTTTATACGAAATTATTCCCATAGCTCAATCAGCTTTTGTCCCAGGAAGGGCAATCACGAATAATATTATGGTGGGTCATGATTGTTTGCACCTCATCAAAAATAGGAAAATGGGAAAGAAAGGTTTGACAACTATCAAACTGGATATTAATAAAGCTTATAACGGAGTAGAGTGGCAATTCTTAGGAAAAATGATGAGACACTTTATGGATCGACCTGATTATGAATTACATTACAACTGTTAATTTCTCTATTTTTATTAATGGAGAGTCAAAAGCTCTTAGATAAGTGAGTTCTTTGGGCAAGGCTTTCTCCAACCTATGAGAGGAGGAAAACGGATCCCATACCTACCTACTGTTAGCTTTGCTAAAGTAAGACTCTCAGGTAAAGACAAGTGTCATATTCTAATCCTAAAGTTAGACCTCAAAGCTTGGTAGGCCGATCACATTTCCTCGACTAGGAATTAATCGGTCAATAATGTCTTACAAGTCTTTGTTCCACCCACCCTAACCTATCTAAATCAAGAGGGCACTTCAAATTCCAGACTAAGATGTAACTTCCTTAATTTGAATTAGACTTTGATTTTAGGGAAAAAATTGGATAGAAAACTTCCTTGAAAGGGCGGGTCCTTAAAGGTTCCATTATCCCAAGCAAAGGCTTGAGACAAGGGGCCCTCTATCTCCATACTTTTTTTTTACTAATAACTAAAGAGCTCTCTTCTCTGGTGTAGGATGCAAATAACAAAGGAAATCTTGACAACATCGAATTTTCTCAAGGAATGAATAGCAAAGGAGAGCGGGCTGGTGATGGAAGTCCCATGGATAACCCTCGGGTATCTCACTTACTCTTTGTGGATGACAACCTTATCTTCTGTAAGGTCAATGAGAAGAGCTGTCTTAACCTAAGGAAGCTCCTAAATCTCTACGAAGCTGCCTCTAGTGAAAGCATCAGCTTCTCTAAATCAGCTATGATTTTCTCTCGAAATGTGGGAGAAGAGAGGGGTATCTTCCTAAGCAACATCTTGGAGTTAGGAGAAGGACTGATCTTAACCTTTATTTGGGCATTCCCTCCTCCTTCTTGAAGTATAAATCTAGAGATTTTCAGCTTATCCTAGACAAAGTGTGGAAGGTGGTCTAAGGTTGGAAGAATGCATTCTTTTCAATTGCTAGGAAAGAAGTCCTCATCAAAAGTGTAGGACAAGCTCTTCCTACTTACTCAATGAGCCTATTCCAAATACCAAAGAAGGTGTTTGAAGAAATTGCAAGAAAATTTGCAAAGTTTTGGTGGGGTTCTACTGAGGAAAAGAGGCGAATGCATTGGATGAGCTGGGAGGCAATGTATCTTCAAAAGGCTTTAGGTGGGCTCAATTTTTAGGATCTGGTGGGTTTCAATCAGGCTCATGTGGCCAAACAGATTTAGAGACTATTAACTAACCCAAACACACTGGCGGCGAGAGTTATGAAACGTATTTATTTCCTAGATTGCTCCATCTTAGAAGCTACCTAGCAACAATTCATCCTTTCCGTGGAAGAGTCTTCTCTGGGGCAGGAAAATTATCCTGTTGGGCCTACAATTTTGGGTGAAAAATGGAAAATCCATTAGAATGTTTCATGATCCTTAGCTACTGAGGCTAACTACCTTTAAGCCAATTTGTGTAAATCCATCATCCAATGAAGCCTGGGTTGCTAACTTTATGGACCAAGAGGGTTGTTGGATGGTAGACAAACTAAAGCAACTTCTTCCTGAGGTGGATGTAAATATCATATGCAGGATCCCAACGAATAAGAACCTACATGATAAGTGGGCTTGGCATTGGGAAAAGAATGGCATCTATTTCGTTCGCAATGGTTATAGGGCCTTCCTGAATAATAAGTTTGCTAAGACCTCTTCTAGTAATGGGAGTTAGAAGACCTTGTGGAAAAAGTTGTGGAATCTTACAGTCCCCAAGAAGATTAAATTTTTTTTTTTTTTTTTTGCTGGAGAGCCGTAAATGACATTATTCCAACACACCTAAATCTATAGAGAAGAGGGGTGTGTATTGATTTGGTCTGCCCTGTTTGCAAAGCCAGAGTGAAATCTATAGACCACACTTTAATCAGCTATCAGAGAATCAAAGAGTTGTGGGGGAATATCCACCCTTCTCCATTACTTACTGATAATTTCAATAACAATTTCAAAGGCAGACGGATGACGCTTAGCCTATCATGTGACTCGGAGAAGCTTAGCCTCATAGTGATAACTTACTGGGCTATTTGGAACGACAAGAATAGCTTATGGCTTAGAAACTAATTCCTGACCTAAACATTAGAGGTGCTTGGATTCGTAGATATTACGAGGAATTCCTGAAATCATCAATTGCAAACAAAAAGACCAATAGCTTAAATGTACCAAACAAACCTCATCAGACCCATCGGTGTATTCCTCCCCTCGCCCCCCCCCCCCCTGGCTTCACCAAGTTAAATGATGCTGCTTGGAACTCAGGATTGCCAGCCATAGGTCTAAGTGCAGTCATCAAGAACTCCAATGCGAACATCATTGGTGTAGCTACTAAATCCATGGAAATCAATTTCGAGCCTCCTTTGTCGAAAATCTTTGCAATAAGAGAGGGATTGTGTTTTGCCACTTCTATCCCCTACTCAAACTTCATTATAGAATTGGATTGTTTACAAGCTATTAAGTTGATTCGGTGTGAAGAGGCCAGAGCGAGTAGTACAAACTGCTGGATTGAGGAGATTAAGAGACTTACTAAAATCTTTAGCTATATCAGCTTTAATTTCTATCAAATAGATTGTAATGGTCTTGCCAACCGCGTAGCCAAGAATGCTAATTTATGTAGTCTCTATTCTAAGTGGTGCTTTGACTATCCTTTATGGATTATTAATCAATTGGGCAAATACTTGTTTTCAAATATCGCCTTTATGGTGCCATAAATAACATTGAGCAGTTTGATTTCAAAAATGATGTTTTTATATGAGGATATTAAATTATTATTATTATTATTATTATTTATATTCAAAGACGAGGATATTAGTACTAAAGTAAGCATAGCTCAACTGTCATATGAGGGTGTTAGTGATCACGTGGTTTGTCATTTAAATCTCTGTACTCCCAATTAGACTAAAAAATGCGCTATTGAAAATTTGTTTGTTATGATATTAGTTATTAGTATTGTTACCAAGTTTAAGTAGGTCATTGAGTCATATAATTATATATATTGATTTTTATTTTATTTGGACATTATCAAGTCAAAATATGCAAAGAATTTTCTACCCAATTAATAAACGCGTTTTAATATTACTCAAATGAATTTTAATATTTTTATTACAATGCATTTCTTTTTAATTTTAGAAATCTGCTTTTCTTTTCACCACATGCTTATTATTTTATAATTTATAATTAATTAAAAAATAAATAAATAAGGAGTTTGCAATTTCACATCATGGCTTTTTTGGCACATTTTTTTTGCTTCAAGGTCTTTGAAATAACTCACGTGCCCAAATTTTCATAATATATCAAACATTGAAATTTTCCACATATTGAACATGACATATGTGTAAAATGAGAAAATATTTTTTTCTTTTGAAGAAAAAATGAGAAAATAAATTAACAATCAAAATTTAGAACAAAAAAAAGAAGACACAAATTTCTCATTACAAAGTCAAATGGTATTATTTCCATATATAAAATTAAGAGGTTACGTGTTGAATTTCCTAATTTCAAATGGTTAAATTTAACCTAGTTTCTTCAATTATATTTAAATAAATATATTATAAAGAACATTAAACTATATAGATCACGAATATTTACTACTCAAAAATTTAGAAAAATAATCTCTTTTGGCTCATAAAATATGACAAAAATTTTAACATGTTAAACAATAGTGTAATAACTTTTTTTCTTTTGAGAAATAGTGAAACAAACAATTACAATGCCAAATCAACTTCAACTAAATGTCCAATCCAAATAGGGAAATCATCCCTCCAACAATGCATATGAACTACATCTACTTCCAAGCGAACAATAGGACTACCATATTCTAAGATCGTAGAGTGTAGCGAAACTGAATCTCCCTCATGCCCCATGGATAAAATCTCTTCCACCACAGATTTCACAAGAGTTAACACCTCATCATCTCCTTCAATATGCACACAATAATCAAATTATCTAATTCCACAATTAGAGGCACCTACACTAAAAAACCCACACCATGTAACCTCATTACTACCGCACAAACCTTTACAAAAAGCACATAAAAGAAACCTCAGATACCCTTCCCGCCTACAGCTATAAGCGCACCCCTATGATCTTGAGGCACCCAACCAACACCACTCGTACCTTTTGTTGCATCTCAAGCGGCATCACAAGACAATGCTAACCACTAATCTAAGGGTCATACCCATACAACACGCTTCGTGGCACCCGACAGACCATCATATGTACCAATCGACACAAAAGCTCTCATGCTCGCCTAACTCCAAAACTCTGATAGGAACCCTCAAATCGAATCGAGCTATAGTCCCACAACTATCCCCACGAAATACCACGCAATTGTGAACCTCCCAAATGCGCTACAACACCAAAATGAATATCACAAGCTCCTCCTACTTGCCCTGTCCCGAACCCACCCAAAGTGGTATAACGTAGTCCACATGTTCTTGGCACACAAAGATAACACCACATTAATTGATAAAAAGTGAAACCAAATATCCTTAGTCACACGACACTTCTAGGAAAAATGAGTTATTGTTTCCGATTCATTACGACAAAACAGACATCTTGTGTCCATTTCGTCATTTGGATGCCAGTTCGTCCTAGTTGAAATTATATCATTAAGGATCTTCCAACTGAAAATCTTCACTTTCAGAGATAAACAACACTCCCACAAACTTTTCCACAAAGCCATTATAGATTCAACAATAGAAGAGGAACCCTGACCACTGAGATCCAACTTATTCCCTAGACACTAGCCTATATATACTTTTAACCATGAAAATCACCTTCTTCTCAGGAGCCTAATATATCTCATCATCCTTCTACAGACTACTAATTGAAATGCCCAAATACAACATCCCCTGACAGAGAACCCTCCTGACCTTATCTTCATCCCAACCCCTTAGATAACATCAAGGAGACCACCGACTCCTCCCTTAGAATCTCATGCACTCATATAGGTTACCCTATCCCCCACCTAATACCCAAGGATCATCGTGGATATTTATAGAATGACCATTACCCACCTTCCACCAACACCCCTATCTAAATAACACCTTACCCTAAAAAATACTCCACCACATATACGATGGGTTTGAACCTAAGGACTCCCGAAGAAAGGAACCAGTTCGAAAATATCTCCCCCTCATTATCAACTTGAGGAGGCTATCTTCCTCACCAGCCTCTAGTACTGTTTCAATAACAATGCCTTGTTAAAAACCTCAAGGTCTCGAAATCCCTTCTCACCCATTTCCTTTACCTAGATACGGCTGCTTCCGACTCCTCCAATATATCTCTCTTATCCCCAACTAAACCCCACCAGAATTTGGCACACATCCTGTTATGATCCCTATAGAGGTCTAAAGGAATTCGATAACAACTCATAGTATAGGTTGAGACTGCCTGAGCTTCCTCCCCCCTCCCTCAAGCAAATAACATCTTCTTCCAACCTTGGAAAGCCCTCCACACTCTATCTCAAAGACCCTGAAATAAAACCTTCTTGCTTCATTTGCCTTGTGAGCGGAGCCCCAGATAATATCCTAATGACGCTATAGGATTCACTCCCAATTCTAACCGAATGCGAATTTATAACTTGACTAGAAGCTCATACATAAATCTCAAGAACACATTTAATTGTTAAGCAATCTGACCTCATGGCTCTAAAAAATAGTAAACAATCATCAACGTAAAACAGATGTGAAATGACAAGGTAAAACTTAGTAATTTTAAGTCTCTAAAAGTACCACAACACAAATCCTTATGAAAAAGAGTGGATAACCTTGAGCGCAAATAATAAAAAGATAAGGAGAAAGAGAATCACCCTATTGTACCACCCTCTCTAGCTCAAATCCTCTCATCAAGGAACCACTAAAAAAATTATAAAAGTGCAACGTCTCCACACAACGCATCACTAGGTCCACACAACGAACATAAAAAGCCATTTGAAGTATTATTCAACTCAAATATATCAATTCCACATGATTGTAAGCCTTGCTCATATCCATCTTCATAGCCACATTTCCAACCTTCTCCCGAGTGTTGTTGGAAGTAGAATGAATACATTCAAAACCAATAATAACATTAATCGAGATGAGTCTCCCTGGTACAAAAGTAAACTGCTAGTTGGAAATCACCGCATCAAGCACTTTCTTCAATGTGTTTGCAATTACTTTGGCAGTTATTTTGTAAATAACATTGCAAAGACTAATTGGCCGAAATCGGACATATGTTTCAGATCTCTACACTTGGGAACCATCACAATTTAGGTTTGGTAAAGATCCTGGATCAAGGTTCTACCATTTATGACCTGTAGACAGACGTGCGAGGTCTTATCCACAACTATTGACCAATGTTTTTGGTAAAATATCGCATTAACTCCATCAAGACCTGAGGCTTTAGTTGGAGTTATTCCTCTAAGAGTCACCTCTACCTCTGCAGAGTGAACTCTCGTACCAATTCCTGATTTTGCTCCTACGAGATGGTTGGGGGAACATACTCCACCACTTGGTCAATCGCAGTCATAAATTAAAATTTTTACTAATTTAAATAACTTTACTCCACTTTTTATCTTCTTTTTCTTTTACAATACGAGATGGGATAAAATGGTTGACAATACATTTTTATGCTAATTGAATCACATCTCTTTTGAGATCATGTTTTTAACTTTAAATTCAAATAAAAAACCACAAAATTAATATCTCATGGCATCAAGAAAACTAATATTCCAAATCTCTTTAACATAAAAAAAAAATTGCTTGATGATAAAAAGTAATTATCCTAAAACTCCAATTTAAGAAAACTTGTTCTCATATTCTTTTTCAGTATTTCTTCCTTTTTGTATTTCTTCCTACTTTTTATTCATTTTTTAGTTTAACAAAACATGGGACAGGATTTCAAATCTCTAACTAATTGAATTTATGCTCACAATTTTTTTTTTAAAAAAAAGTTCATGCTCAATTAGTTGACAATAAATTGTTCTTGGCATAATACAACTAGCTAACACTTCAATAAGCCGACACATTCATATTAGAAGAATCTTTCATATATTAAAAATAGTAGTTTCTAATGTGACAAGGGAATGTATAATTCTAAGTTCAGAAATGTAATTGAAACTTTGTAGGATTTAGGAATGGGAAATAACTAAATTTATCATACAAGTAAGTAAATTAATCAATTAAATATTCTTATATTAATAAATTTATTATTGCCACATAGTTCTCTCGGTATTGTAATATTCATGATCTTGAACTTTAGCACTTATATGCAAAAACTTTTACTTGACTGTTACATAGTGAAATACTTGAAGAGATATTTATATGTATCAATGAAAAGATTTTGTAGTTTCAAGAAAGGAAGATTATGATTGTTTGTTAAAGATATCTCTTTATGGCTTGAAACAATCATCAAGACAATATGGTACAAGAAATTTGACTCTTTTATGATCACTCGTTATTTCAAGATTAGAACCAATTATGATAGTTGTGTATAATTCAAAAAGAATCATGACAGGTCATTTGTGTTTGATCTTCTCTTATATGTTGACAACATGTTGAAAGCTGCTAAAGCATTATATACGAGAAATTAGATAAGTTAAATTATAGCTCAGGGAGGAGAAATGAAAGATTTGAAGGGTTTGAATCCCTAACGCAGCAGAAACAGTACAGAAGCAGACTCAAAATTAATTGGGATTTTGAAATACCCATACACTAAAAAAAAAAACATACAGAAACCTACTATATTAAAGGGTTAAGTATGCTTTTAGAATTAGAATCTTACATTCGTTGTCGACTCTGAATCTACGAATCTCCTTTTGGCTTCTAGATCACGAACACCACCACCACAAACCTCTCCTATTATCTAAGTGATGAGATAAAGGATTGTCGATCCTTTTCTTGGTATATGGGAAGAACTAGAGAGAAAACAAGAGAGAATTTTATCCAAGAAAACTTCTCTTAGTTTCTTTTGCACGCCTATATAGAGAGAGATCAGAAGACATGTGAGTAAACCACGTAAAGAGTAACTCCCACGTATGGGAGTTACCTTTTTTTAATTAATTAATTAATTATTTATTTAATTTAACAATTAAATGAATAATAACAATAATAATTAAATCTAATTTAATTAATTATTTCATTTTTTTAAAAATTAATTAATTATTTTATTTAAATCATATTTAAATGAACATCTCCCATATAACCTATAGTTTTAATTCATTTAATTTAATTAAAATAAGTTAAGAAAATTAATTCTTTAATTAATTAATTGTTAAATTAAATATCTAATATTTAATTTAACCTACATTTGAATCATATTCAATTGTTATTCTCTCATAACTTATAGCTTTAATGTGCATCTAATACATATTAATTTTAACCTATAGTTTTAATATGAATCTAATTCATATTAATATTTGAACTCCTTCAAATATTTAATTATCTCAAAAATTAATTTTGTATCATATCTAGAATTAAATTTATATTATAAAGTTCAAAATAAACTTTGTATTATAATGTATCATCATACATTATATTATTTCTCTAAGTAAATTTGAACATTTCAAATTTCATTCAAGACATAAATACCTTATCACTCTTTACGAGCTAGGAAGGGGACCTAATGGACCTACAAATTCGAAGCTCCAACGATATGAGATTAATCAGCTAAACTCATTAATTACATTAATTAATATTCGTTAATTGTGGGTACACTCCACTAAAAACCCACAACTGCACCCTTTTCACTATAGATATATTTCTTTGTCCATGGATATAGAGCAATAACAGCAAATTAGTTCTTCACAAGTATTTTTGTAACACCAGTTGGGTCAAATTACTGTCTTACCCCTGGGTTATTTCTAAATCCTTAAGTACTAGTGCTCCTCTAATGAACAACTTGTTTATGGTACAATCATTAAACAGAAACCCTTCTCGGGCCAGTGAGAGGGTAGGGCTCTTTGTTCAAGTCTTGAAGACACCACTTAAGGGAATCCTTATCTACTTACCCTAAAAATGGGAATGAGTGAATTTCATCTTGTATAATTATGTCCCCAACTCCCTACTCGGTCTTATCTCCAAGATGGTAGGTATATTGAGTCGGCAAACGGCCACTCTCACCCATACAAATCAAAGGACAATTCCTCGTGAACAAGAGTTTACAATATACTCATAATTAAAACTAAGTTGTATGGGTCATCCGATTGAAATAGAAACCTAACTAGTCAACGAAGTTACATCTAGTGATCAATATTTCGTAGTTTGATCTTATACAAACTCATTGCATAGGATACCCCCACTCACATGTCACCTACATGAACGTGTTAGATCATTGCGTTTGTATCAAATACAAAGTGGGTCGTATCCATAGTGTCAACAGGATAAGGTACCCAGCCTTATCCCTATACTATAAACCTTTTACATATTGATCTCCTTATGTCCCCACATACAGTTCAAGATTCATAAAACAATCTAGGATTTTAGTTTATTAAATTTACGGTTATTAAGACAAAACAAACAAAAACAATCAATAACGCTTATTGAAATAACATATCAATAACTCTTTATTAATGATTTAATGACGGTCAAATAATTACATTTACAATCTAGGAGTTTTATGGCATAAAACCCACCAAAGTCTAGAAGTAGTAGGGAAAATATTGGGTATCGAAATTATGAGAGATAGAAAAGTGAGAAAACTTTACTTTAATAAAAAAGGGCACATTGAAAAAATATTGTCCAGGTTTAATATACACAATGTGAAGCCTGTTTGTACTCCTTTTGTGAACCCTACTTTCATTCTCAACATTCTTGGAAGAGATGGTTAGCAAGAAGCTTGGCGGGTGGTAAGATGGAGAGGGCCGAGAGCCTTGACATGGTGTGGTCAGATAGGTGGGTGGCCAGCAAGAGGGATGGGCTAGGTTGTAGCCGAGCCCCAAGAGGGTGTGTGATGCGGGCTTCATGTGTTGGAAGGATGGGTTGAGGGGTGCGTCCTTGATGGTGAGCTTGGTTGATGGTTTAATGCGTTAGGCAAGTGGGCTATACATTTATGAGCTTGGTTATGTTGGTTGAGGTTAGTAAGAGGGCGCCCAAGTTGGCCAAGAGGATTGCGTGCAAGGTAGCCAACTAACCTCAAAAGGATGCATGGAGGAAGCCTTGTCCGAGGATGCGTCCACCATTCCTTCTTGATTAAGCAAAGCCTAGATTTAAGTGATAAACAAGCCAAATTAGGTGCCAAATTGAGGTTAAGTGTGGCATGGGCATGCATGCAAGCATGAGGTGGCGAACTAGGAGTTTGCATGCAGATTTCTGTAAAGTCTATAAATAGAAGGGTCATCAAATGAGGTTAGTGTGTGCAAACCACTCATGCTATTTACAATTTTCTTCAACCAAATTATCCTAAATTGAGTCAGTTTCACTGAGAGGGCTACTACAAAGAAACTCTGTGAGGAAGAACTCGAAATTCATCAAAAACTCAAGCTTGCTTCGGCTATCGAGTAAATTGGAGCAAAGTGGAAAAATTTAGTGATATCTGGCGGAAGAAGAAAAGTTAGAGGCTGAACTTTTGAGGTAAGATGGCTAAGAGAATTATCTACAAGTTTGTAAGAGAAAGCAAAGTCTAATTTTGGCTAGAAACCTTACTTTTGGCAGCTGAAAGTGAAGACAGTGTTTTAAGGCTGCCAGGTGCATTTTAAAGAGTTTGTGTGTGCAAGCAAGCTAGGGAAATGGCTGGAAGAAATAATCCTTTGAGATTATTTTGACAAGTTTTGGATGCCTAGAAGGCTGGTCGACACGCCACTGGTAACGTGAGAGTGAGCAAGAGGCGCTGCTGTTGGTGTGTGATGCACACTTTTAGTGTTAACCGCAAGTGTACGGGTCAAGTTATAATATAAGACGGTGCAGTCCGAATATCGTTCCACTAGATATCCAATTGTGAAGGTTTAAGTTACTTAGCTATTCTAGAGTTGAATAAATTTTATTTGAGGATTGGAATTGAAGTTGTTAATTATGGAAAATATAAACCAAATAAGGAAAGTATTAAAGTGAGAAACACAAGAGTCAAAGAGAGTTCTAGGGTAATGAATCCTTATTTATTTCATCATGCAATATTATAGATTTCATGGATTTTATTGTAATTCATATGCCTAAGTCTAGAAACTTAATTCCAAGTTATTTTCTCTCAAAAACAACCATTTCTCATGCAACTCGATTGATTACTAATCTCTTGAAACTAATACAAATTACATAGCATTAAAAATAGTCTTGAGCAACTTTTATTGTCAACCTAACTACTCTCGTGATAGATTAACAACAATTCATTGTTATAGATCAAGTTAAACATACAATCTCTCAATCATACATCTAACCTAACATGTGAAGATGATCAATCCACAAGAATTAAACACAATAACAATGAAAAGCATAATCATTCCAAAAAAAACCATGAAAGTCTACAATATCAACATAAATTCATAAATAATTCATCAAAACCCTAAAACTAAAGAGTTTAGCCACTCATAGCTCAAAGCAACATGTTTAAACAAAAATAGACAAAGAAAGAGTGTAAAGAAAAGGGAAACTCTACTGAAAAGAGGCTCTTGATTGAGGTAGCACCGTCACGATCTCCTTGGCTCTCACGTCAGAATTCGAATGGCACCACGAATATCTCGAAATCTTTTCCTCTTCCTTGCAACTAACTCACTCCGTTTACTCTTTTACGAACTCTCACTCAATTTTCTCCTTCTTGTGCCTCTTTTGGTCTGTAAATTGATGGTTGATTGATTCTTGATTTTATTTTTATCATTAGGGCTGCTGGAAACCCCCAAATTTATAGAGTTGGCCACCCAAAAATTTACCAAAAATAACAATTTTTCATTTAAGGAAAACTGGCGCCGCGGCGCTAAGGTTGTGTTCAAAATTGTTGCTCTCGGTTTTAGTGCAGCGGCAGCGCCGTCCAAGCGCCGCGACGCTGTGATGCGTTCAAAATGTTGCGTCGGATTTTGGAGCCGCAACAGCGCCATCTCGACGCCGCGATGCTATGATGCGTCCAGAATGTTGCGCTGGGGTTTTAGCGCTGCGGCGCTATCCCAAATTTTACTCTTTTGAGTTTTTCATCTCTTTTTCGCCATATTTTTGCTCGGTTTTGATCTTTTAGTCTTTTCTTCTAATTTTCCTCATTTTAACCTGAAAATCACTAGCAAACAAGTGAAATCTAATATAAACTCCCTTAATTTGAGAGGATAGAAAGCACTTTTCAAGTGCTTATCAGTGTGTAGACTGTGGGGGAGAGACAGGCCTCGCTGGTGGCGTTGCGTGCAAGTCTCGCTAGTCTCACTGAGGCACACGACGCAGACTATCGACACAGACACGCACGCACCTTGCTTCTTTTGAGGTTATTTCAGCAGTTGGTGTGCGGGAACTACCGCCCACGAGGGACAGTGTGTGTGAGGCAGTGGCGGGGCGTGCAAGGCAGTATGTTGTGCGAGATTTATCGCTCATTTGAGATTAGGTCGGCTGGGTGAGCGTGCTGCAGGGCTGTTGGACACACCTAGGGGTAATTTTTCACTTTTGGACATTTTGGCTAGTTTTTGCTTGTCGGTGAGCCTTTTTGAGCTAAAATGACTTAAAATATGCCATGAAGTGAATTTTAAGGATATTGACAAAAGAATTAATTTATTCTAGGCTGGGAACAGCTAGGGGAAGCATATAACTCATTAAGAGCCCGGGATAGGTTGTGAGTGGCCTAATTTTGTTTAAAATAATTTATTCTCTGGATATTTCTAAAATGCTTGGTTTATTCGCAGAATAGAGATTTCTGGCATAAGTAAAATTTGATAAAGCATGTGTTTTTTTATATGAATTTGAACATGCTTTTACATGATTTTGAGCATGATGTTATATGATACCAAGCTTTGTGAAAAGCATGTTGTTTGAGAAATACTCTGAAAATTTTGAGAAATTGTTTAACTCATGTTTATAAATGATTTAACATGCTTTATTTTCAAAAGATGGTCCCCAATGTCGAAGGACATGGAGAAGGCATATGAGTAGCCTGAATACAATAGATGGTTCCCAATGTCGAAGGACACAAAGAAGGAATATGGGCAACCTTAATATTGGGACCTCGATACTGAAGGACTAGAGAAGGTACACGGGCAACCGGGGTTATAATTCCTATGTGCACATAGAGGAAAATTCGACGGTGTTGTGTTGAGATTAATCCACATAGCTAAGATTATTCGAAGTTGGGTATGATAAGATTATTCCATCCCAACTAAGGTTGTTTTCAACATTGGGCGTGTTGAGATTACTCCACCCTAAGTAAGGTTGTTTTCGACGTTGAGCAACGTGGAGTTTACTCCGCCTCCTCTAAGGGAAAATCTTTCAAATACGCATATGTTTATAAGCTTCCAAAAGCTTTATTTTTTTATTATCAAGCATGATTTCGTTGAGCTTATTTTTATAAACTTGTCACTCACTGGGCAACCTAGCTCATATTTTCAAATGTTTTCTACTTTCCAGGTAGCAAGCAGAACCAGGGTGCTTAGCCTACTCGCCGAACTCGTCTAGATCTACTTCTTAGTTTTGAACATTGTAAATATTTGTACTTAGACCTAGTATTGTACATATTAGGGTCTAAGGAGTGAAAGTTGTGTAAAAAATTTGTTGTTATTATTATAAAGTTAAATTTTGAGATTATTACGTATGGCATGGATGTGAATATGAATTGTTATTAGGAACTTGGTAAGGATTTGAGGAGAGTTAAGTAGTTGTAGTTACCTACTAATAAGTTAACAATAAACTATTATTAATTTGTTTATGAATACGATTTATGTTTTAAAAAAAATTATATAGTTATTATTTTGTAGTACTATATAATTTATAATATATTACATAATACATATTAGAATTGAGTTTATAACATGACATATTGTACTTGTAAATATTTTATCTTTATTTAATATAATTCTGAATTTTAAATTTTAAAATACAAAATCTATATACAATGAAAACATAAAAATGTTGTTTTCAGAATTTGCACTATTTGGATCACAGAATCCGAAAACAATATCCAAAAGAAAAATCTGAATTGTTTGCTTAACACATATAATTTAGATATAGTTTATTTCTGCAACATATTAATTAGATTTATAACACTGTTATATTAAAAAAAGGGCAAATATCTATTTATACCCTTAAACTTTGGGATTGTATCAATTTAAACCCCAAGCTAATAATTGTATCAACTTAAACTCTAAACTTTCATAAGTGTATCAGTTCACACTCTCCACCAAGTTAATATTGTGTGAAACTTATACTTTGAGTCAATTAAACTCTTAAACTTTTATAAGTCAATCAATTTATACCGTTTATTACGATTACATTTGAAAATCATCCATGGATTAATTTTCAAACATGTGTAGACTTATTCATATGTTGATTCTCAAAATGGGCGATTAGAGTAAAGACATGGTCGATTCTCAAAGAAAATTATGAATAAGAGTCTAAATTGATTTATTTATGAAAGTTTATAGGTTTAATTGATACAATTATAAGTTTGATCCATGAGATTTTTGTAAATAAAATGTAATAGAGGATGTACATTGACACCCTTACCAAAAAAAAAGAAAAAGAGTTTAACTAGATAAAATTATTAGTTCAAAATTTAAATCGATAAAACCGGACGGTTGAAGTGATATTTTCACATTTTGAAAGCTTTATTTTTCTTTTTCTAGATTTGTTTATTTTATGATCCCAATCAACTTTTATGGGGGCCACCAAAGAACACCTCAAATATTGGTAAGGTTCAAAATTATTTAACTAAAAGAAAAATCTTTTTCATCTATTTATTGGATATGAGTATTCTTGCCCAAATGGGACACTCCAATCCCAAACGTCGTTGTAATCCTACGTGTCAAAACTAGTGGTCATCCTCTTTAATTATTTAACATGAAAAAATCTAATTTCAATCCATGAATGGCTTGCAATAATTCAAAATACTTTATTAAATTTGGATTGGTACCAATAATGGTTAAAGAATTTATATATTTACCTTTAAACTTATAAATTCAAATCATCATGTCATTGGTCTGACTGTTGAAAATTAATAATAATTTTTTTTTCGACCTTTCCACATCCACAATGGTTTTGCGCCGAGATCAACTTGAATTATGCGATAAATTCAGAAAAAAATATCATAAATAAAAAAAAATAACAAACTATCGATAAATATAGAAAAATTTTGCTTGACTTTTAAAAGTCTATATAGATAAAGTCTATTGATCAAACAATATAAATCTATCATTGATGAGATTTTTTTATGTTTGTAAATAATTTGATTTATTTTACTATATTTGAATACAACTCATCAATTCAGTTCATGATTTTTTTCTTAAAAGCAGGATTGTGCTTTAAAATTGTGCATCTTTTATTTAATTATTTTTACTTTTTATGATTCCCAAACTTTTTCACTCATATCAAATACATCTTAAATCTGGAATAACTTTTTTATTTTTTATAATTAACATTTCTACCATAATTTTTCATGATTTATCTATTTTGTATTTTGTTTTTAGAAACTCAAAGAAATTTTTAATAAAATAATTTTTAAAAACTTATTTTTATTTTGAGAATTTGACTATAAATTTTTAAGTGTTTCTTGAGGAGGGATGAAAATCATAATAGAAAAATTAAGGAAAAACAAACATAAATTTTAAAAATAATAAACTAAAAAGAGAATGTTATACATAAATTAAATTGGGTCAATTATTTTTAAAGTAAAATGATTGAGTTTCTAATTTCACATGTTATATATGGTTGAATTTATAAAATAATTATAACCAAATTCCTAAGCTTGAAATGTGTACAAGAAAAGTCATTATATAAAGACCAATTTTCTTTTTTGCAGATAAGTAATGTATATTCAACTAGATATTATCCTTTTAGGATTACTAAAAATCAAGAAATTGGTAACCATTTGATGGCTTATATGTATAAGGAAATCATGTCTCAGGAGGATTGACCATCAAGATTGTGGGCTATTGTTTCTCTGAACAAATTGTAAGATTTATAGTATAAAAAGTTAATTATAAAACATGAAATTGGCGTTTAATTTTAAATTTTTTGCATGTGAGATACGAATATCATTAAACCTTGAAATTTTTTTTAGTACAATTGAAGGTAGGAAATTTGAACTACAAACTTTGTGATTTCTAACATATTCGTATACCAATTGAATTATGCTTGATTTGCCATTAACCTCAAAAAATTAAATAAGACTCGTCACTCAAGCAACCAATGTTAAGTTGGATGTTTAGACTCATTCTTGTAATAACAAGCAAATACGAAACAGATAATATAAAGCCAACACACAAAAGTTGGCAACTGGTGCAAAACCACCTACATATGGTGGACAATATGCCCAGAAAAGATAATCCACTAATATTAAAAAGTTAAGCAATTACAACGTATTACTTATCTGTAAAGTAACGATGTTTACATTGACCAATGTAGAGCCTAACTCGTAGATCACCTAGACTCCCCCTAGAAGGTGAGACTCCCTCTCAACAACACTTAGGCTCCCCCTAAGTAAGCTAATATTACTGTTGAACAATTCGTCTTCCGACAGTGTAAGTGACTTCCTCTCTATCGATATTATCTTCCCTTCTCATACTGAACTCCCTTTATTGAAGTAACTTAGACTTGCCCTAAGTCAGAGAACTCCTTCTCAAGAAATGACGTCTTAGGCTCCCCATAAGACCGAGAATGCTTTGACAAGTGTAATGTCTTAAACTCCCCCTATCACTAGAGTTATCTTCACGAACTTGTCTTCTTCAATAATTGATTTAGCATAGCGAATTACAATGGGAAAATACACAGTAATACACAAATACAAAAGCACTTTCATAGTACAATTGAAGCGGCAATCACAATTTCCCTTTTTATAATAACAATGGAGAAAAAGGACTTCGAACAAGGAAAAAAACAAAAAGAATAATATGCAGAAATTTTCTAAATAAACAAAGAAAATAGTTTATAATATAATATCTTTTGTAACATCTTTTGTGACAACAATTGTAACAACTACCAAACAATCACTGTCACCTTAAATAAATTTAAAGTCAATCGTCAAATCTGAGACAAACCTTGAATTTGATAGTACAAAATTATTTGAACTATTTCTACCACTGGAATTCAGGGTCAAATACCTATTTTCTATTAATAGAATTTGAAAACATCTTTTTTCTTTTCCCAATGTGTCCATTGCCCTTCCACAAAAATAAAAACCCACTCGCCACTTCACATTTTTGGCTCTCATAATAGCTTGACCCAATTAAAGAAAATAGGGTTTTGTCTCCATCTCTCTAATCCTCTATTAGATCTCGATTGCAATAGGAGGTTGATATTATTGAAAATGATAGCATTTAACAAAAATATATATTATGTTAATAATTAACAGCCCAATACAAAAATAACATAATTCATATGCACATATATTTACTTTGTTTTTTTTCTACATCAATTTATTAATCTGGATATTATTCAACCGTTATTGATATATTCATTTTTTAAAAACTGAAAGTTCAAATTTTCATACTTCTTATTTAACGATACCATATACAACTCCAACAAGTATTTATAATTAAAATATTACACATCCATAACTATAAGGCCAAATTTCAAATCCTTACCCTATATAAGAATTGAATTAGTGCTTTTATTTTGTTCAACTACACATATGAAATTGTAAATTTAATCCTCTAGTTTCTTAGTTGAAGATATTATGCATTAATTAATACCTTAGTTGAGCTAATCTCAAACTTGGTACAAAATTTTCATGGAAAAGAAAAAAAAAAGGACTTGGTACAAAATTACATTGAATTCATTGCTTATGACCTTCATTAATTTATTTGAGTTTTGACAATATTGGGATCAATTAGATAGATGTTTGTATCCTCATTTCTCTCTGGTTGATATTAGATTCATGAACTAGTTGTACAAATTAAAAGTGAATTCTAAGTACAAAACATCAATTTTGAGAAAGTTAGGCCTTGTTTACAATCATTTGATTTTTTTTTTTTAAAATAAATATTAATAAGCATATGCAAACATCAATTTTATCTCTTGATTTCTATAATTTATACTTTCATGGAATAACTCCCTAAATTTAGATAATTGTTACAATTTTAATCTCAAACTTAAGTTTGTTGCAATTCTTACCTTCCAACCATTATAACACATGAAACTAGTCAATTTTAAATATGTAGAAAATTTGATGTTATTAAAAGTAATGAGTTTATCCAGATTCTTAGCTTGTTAACAAAACATGATAGAATCTATAGCATTTTACTAAATTTAGAGTTTCATTTAAAGGCTAAAGAAAGCATAGACCAGTTAATATATAACGTTTTAGTGATTCAAAAACAACCTATGGTTTGAATCCCCCATTATTTTTATTTTTTTTTTATAGTAAAGTAGATTCAATACTTTCCTGAAATGTAATTTAGCAAAGAACATCAAAATATTTGGTAAATTGCTCAAATGACTACGACATAAAATCTCACCAGAGGAGACAGCCTAACCACGACAAGTTCGGTAAATCCATAATGAACCTGTCAGTGTCAGGTCATGGGATTCCCCAAATAATATTCCCCAAATAATTGAGAGGTTCTGCGTGGACACGACCACTGCCACATGTCAAGTATTTATAGGATTGCTATTTCTTGGGTCCCACCAAGTATAAGAATCTGGCTACAAACCACGTGGCCCCTCTTGATGATGTGTACTCTTAGCATTTTCTTGGTCTTACACGTGGGCAGCTTCTATTTCTCGTGGGTGAGCTGGAATAAATTTCTGGGTAGTAGAACCGCCTTGACTCACATGATGCATCTCCCCGGTGTTTAAATAATTAATTTATTTTTTTAATAATTAAAATAATTAAAATTTTGTAGATTACTTATGTCTATAAACTTTTTCCCCCATTGAAATGTGGTTTCCATCAATCACTTTACTCGTCTCCCACCCACTGTCGACCGCTACTTCTCTTTTTAGTTTTCATGTTGTTGGACAATAAATTTGGGACCATAAATATAAATTTCTGAAATAAATCATATATATATTTATTAGTAATTATAATAACAACGAAAATTAGAGATTAAAAAGCTTATATTTTGTGGATTGAGCACATTAATAAGCACTTTTAATGGAAAGGATATACTCATATTGTATTCAGTTATTTGGCATTCCATCTTGAAGATATAATAATCCTTCAACAAAACTTGGGTTGCAATTAAACTGTGTTAGAAAAAAAAAAATTGTAAAGGACAATCAAAAAGATCTGCCTTTTATGGGATACTAGTGCTGTCATTTTATCTAAAAGATGTGTTTAACAAGTCTGCAAATACTCTCTTCTTTATAATAGGAAAATAATAAATAAAATAAAATATGATCTCATAAAATATCCAACAATAATTCCAAATCACATTTTAAAAAAGAATACAACAGAGTTCCTGTATTTGGTCACATTTCCAAATAAATATGCCAATTATTTGGTGAAAGTCTTTTTTAAACGAATAGATGTGAGGGATGAATTGGATGAATGAACAAGAGAAATGATACCTCAATACCCCAAGAGCTGGCCAAATCCTCTCATGCCCCTTCCAAATCCAACTTTCTCAATGCAACTATTTTAAGTTCTCCACTTTAGTCAAATTTTAAGTATAACTCAATTAATTAAGATATATGTTTAAAGTTGAATAGTCCACCTTTCATTCGAAACAAATTATAAAAATGGTTCAACAATTACTTTAAATCTAGGTCAAAATGATCGTAGTTTTCTTTGTCAAAATACTCTAACATCTTTCTAGTTTGTCAAGTATGACAAATTTTAAAATTAGATTATTATTATTATTATTATTATTATTATTGAATTTTAGTGATTTATACCTAAGATGCAAAGTATACTTCATATTAGGTGTATTAATAATATAATTGGTATGTTTCGAATAGAGTATGTCATCAATAATAATATTAATATTAAGCATATGACTGATGTATCTAATATGAAATTTATCAATGATATAACATAACCGTCTATTTAAATATATAATAGACTTTTCCACGTTTTTGTTTCAAGTTGAATTTCTTTCTTTGGGGTGTTTGGCACACCAACATGAGTTGAGTTAATAAAATATACTAACTTAATGTGGTCCACCAACTTTAAATGGTTGGTGGAATTGAGTTGATATATTTTACCTACTTACCTCAACTCTTTCTTCTTCCAATGTTTTCAGTGGCTTCACCCATTGGCCACTGTCCGCGACTATCGATACCACACTCTAGGAACCAACTTCTGGCTTCAGCAACAACTACCTCCAATGACAACTCTAGTGACCAACTTCAACGACCAATTTCAGGCTCTAATAACTACCTTTGATAACAAACTTCAATGGCCAATTCTAACAACTAACTTTGTGAGACCAATCCTGGGCTCCGAAAACTATCAGAAAACTACCTTCGACTACAAAGTCCAAAGAAAATCACCTTCGATGACTACTTTCGCACGACCAACTATAATGATCAACTTCTGGCTCTAACAACCATCTCTAGGGACCAACTCCAATACCACCTTCATGCAACCCACTTTGGGCTCTAACAACCACCTTCGACTACAACCTCCAGCGAAAATCAACTTCGACAACCATCTTTGACTATTATAAAAACGGTGATTATTAAAGTATGTTGTAGGGTGGTTGATTATATAAAAAATAGTATTTTGTCGAAATTAAGTGCAATATTTTTATGTAGAAAATTGTAAAATGTATTTTTATTTAATTGAATTCACATATTGAATGAGTGTTAAGAATATTTGGAAATGTAGGTAACAAGTAACAAAATATATATATCATAAAATGAAGATTTTATTTCCTAGAACATTTTTTGGCGAGATTTACTGAAAAAATGGAGATTTGTTTTCTAATGATCCTCCAAACGTGGTGACATTCTATTGGCTACTAAAATGATTGAGGATATTCCATTAAACATAATTCAGGGCAAAGGAAAATACAGAGCAACAACAGGAAGAAGAAGAAAGGAAGAAGATGATGGTGATGAAAATCATGAAGAAAAATTAGGAATAAGAAGTTTTGATTTCTCTTTGATTTCCTATTTTATTTAACCATATTCTTGCCAGAAATGTAGTGGGTTAGTTGTTGTTCTTTACCAAAAAAATAAAAAAGAAAGAAAGAACGAACCAACTTTAAAATTAAAAGAAAAAAATTGCAACTCATATTTTATTCAAACAAAGATAGGTAGAATTGTGGAATAAAAAAGTTTTAAAACAAAAATAATAATCATAAAAGCAAATGATTTAGAGTTCAAAAGACTAAACTAGATACTTGCGAAAATATAAATTTAGTTCTGCACCATAAACACAAACATATAAACTCAACAACATAATTTTACATCTCAAATATGAACATATGAACTCTAGACATCATAATTTTACATCCCAAATATAAACATATGAACTCCAGACATCATATCTCATATTAACACCCTAAAGAACTCCTTGCTTTTTATTATTATTTTGTTGTTATATTTGCAAACAAGAAAATTGGTTGCTATATGTGCAGTTAAATATTAATTTTAACTCTATATTTGCAATCCGACGCTGTTCTTAATGGCTAACAAACACTCTTTACATTCTAACCAAACACTGCCATTTCTTCCTAAAAATACCTTTAGCCTTCCATAAGAAATTTTTCATCTATATTTCTAAAAAAGAAAAACTAAATTAAATATTATTGAATGAGAAATTTTAGCCAACTATATTATTATTTTTAATTAATCACAACATCATTTATTTAATTAGAGATCAATTAGCACGTCTCCAAATTTAATTAAGCTATATTAAATTAAAAGTTCAATATTAAATTAAAAGTGTCACGTGTCTACTTACAACTTAATCCAAATAGCTTATGTCATGTCACACAGTAGTCAAATCAAAATTTGTTATGTCTCAATTATAATATAGGACATAAATTAATCTAATATCTTCGGTCATGTGTATTTCATAACAAAAAAATAGTCCAATTAAATTACACCATGATTATGTGCTAATATGAGTCAAGCCAGTCAAAATGGCATAAATAAAATTGTTTAATAAAATTGCACCATGTGATAGTGGTCTTAGAGATTAGATAGGCTTAATCTGTTTTTGAAAATATCAAGGTTTGATCCAAGAAGATCAACACATTTATAGACTGATCCAAACATATCCATTAGCCCAAAAATTAAAGTTTAAGTGTTCAAAAGAGAGAAATCATAAGATAAATACTAGAGTATAAAACTTTACCATTTAATAAAAGATCAAAATATATTTGAATCTTTTACGATTTGAGATTAATCTTCCAGTTGGTCTCTAAAGTTCAAAATGAATCATTTACTTTTAGAAATAATTTTAAAATAATTCTGAAGGGTCAACAAAATTAGTTTTGATTATTCGTGGAACCAGCACCCCCTACACTCTCTCTTAGGTCTTCCTTTTATGTGAATTCGTAGAGTAGGCAGAGACCCAACTATACGATCGGAGTTGAAACACGTAAACCATGGGCCCCCCGAATATCCATCATCAGCCAACCCCCTTTCCTGGCTTTTGTTCTACTAGCAGTAAGCTCTGCTCCCTCCAGTTCGATTAATTCCGGATTTTGATAGTTTATGTGGCCGATGGTTCTCTACGTGGCATTCTCTAAGGGGTTTGGGCCTGAGTTGAGGCTATTGGATCTTGATCTCTCAACTGACTTTATGAGCTGATTGTATTTTGCTAATTTTATAAACATACTAACTATTTTGTTAGTTTTATTCCATACCAACTTTTCTCATTTTTCTTCATTTTTCACTCTCTTTTTCAATATTAGAATTATAAACTAGCATGAGTAGCTTTCTCATTTTTGAACAAGTCCAAATATTTAGGTAAGAAGCCTCAACACTCAAATAATTAACTAATTTGAAGTTATCTTAAATGGAGAAATAACCAATTTAAAACAATTCTTATAAGCACTCTTATTCTTTTCCTCACACAAGTCTAATTTTTACATCAATTTTCAAAGCCCAAAATAAAATCTCAAAGGATTGAATCCCAATGTAGAATCATATGCTCGCTTTTGTTTTTAAATTGGAAAGGAAAAAACTTAATTGATTTTCAGAAAATAAGGTTAAGTATCCTGTAAAACAAAATTTAGAAAATACCTTTTAAATTTCTTGGAATTTTCTAAAACAAAACCTCCAAGATTGGTGGAATCCTCTCTTGTTTTAGGGAATTTAAGAATTTTGAGAGAATGGTTAAGAGACTTTTTTTCAGATAAGAGGGCTTATGATGTTTTGTTTTGTTGTGAGTTTCCTGTAAGTCTATATCATTATATAGAGATAAGAACTAACCTTAATTCCTAATTATTATTTATTAAATATAATTATATCAAATCAAATTTATTATGATATATTATTAAATAAATAATAATTAATCAATTAATTAATTAACAAATAAACATCACATATTTATTCATAATGCATTTAAATCATATAAAAAATGCATATTTTTCTCTTAAGCTATAGTTTTAATATGAATCTCATTCTTATTAATTATGAATCTCATTCATATTAATTTTACGCCATGGTTTTAATATGAATCTAATTTATGTTTAAATCTCATAACAATCTCTCATATTATTTAGTTTCAATTATAAATCACATTTAAAACTAGTTATATACTATAATGTACCATTATACTTTATATTTAATCATTGTTAATATAAAATTCCCTTAAATAATGTGAAAATTTCAAATTATTCTAAAATTGACTGATCCTTGTTTTACCCTTAGTGAGCTAGCACCTTAGTGAGCTAGCAGGAGACTTAATGGACCTAGATATTAGAAGCTCTAATGATTCGAAATTAAATTAATTAACCTTTTTAATTTACTTAATTAACATTCATTAACTGCGGGTCACCCCACTAAAGACCCACAACTGCACTCTTCCCAATGTAGATATATTTTTGTGTCTATAGATATGACCAGTCATCAATAAGTCGACCCTCTACAAATTGCTTGTAATTACAGTTGGGTCAAAATTCTTTTTTATCTATGTACTCACTTTTTTCTTTTAAGTTCCACTGATCCTTTAATGAACAACCTATTTATGGTCCCACTATAAACAAATACCTCTTGGACCATTGAGAGGAAGGAGCCCATTATTCAAGACTTGGATCCAACACTTAAGGGAGCAATTTATCTACTTTCCCCGAGGACAGAAATGAGTGAATTCCATCTTGTGAAGTTATTTTCCCAACGCTCTACTTGGACAAATCCCCAAAATGGTAGACTTATTGAGTCGTCGACACGGGCCACTCTCACCCATACATCAAAGGATTTTCCTTATAGATAGGAGTGTTGGAGTTAGAATACATACAGTGGAAGAAAAAATGGATGCAAAGCACTCTAATTACATCAATTTAAAGGAAAAACATGCTTAGAAGAATTGAAATACAAAGGAAGTAACACTTACTTGTTGTAGCTCAAAATTGTCCCCCAGAACCTCCAAAAACTGATCACGAACTATTCACGGATCACCATTAGAGTTTCCTCGTTATTCTCGGGCCTTAGAACGGATGGTGGGATCCCAATTTTGATGAATTTTGGAGCAAATTTGAGAGAAAAAACTCAGAGAGTTGTTGGTTTTCTTCAATTTTGTTGAAAATTGAAACAAAACCTTCCTATCTCTCTTTTCTCCTATTTTCTCAATCAATTCTTCTCCTATTTATAGAAGATGCTTAGGTAAATTTCTTAGCTAAGAAAGTAGGTAAACTTCTTAGCTAAGAAATTGACTCATAAATCTTAGTCATCAAGAAAAAGAAGAAGGAAGAGGTGGAGGAAGAAGAAGTAGAATGAAACACCTGTCCTTTTTCTTCAAAATTGGAAGTTCCAATTTTCCTATTTTAATTAATTTCATAAATTAATTAAATATTAATTGAATATATATAATTAATTTAAATAATAATTAATTAAACAATTTAATTAATTATATTAAATTAATTTTACATTCGTCTCATCAATTTTCGATCCGGTGAATCTCTATTCATCCGATCAATATTTTAATCATTATTTAAATATCTCAGACACTCTAATTTCGTCTAATTCATAATTAAACAAATAAACCATAAAATGCTCCATTTTCTAAATTTGAACACTTCAAATTGTCTCATTGTTTAGTTCTAAGTTTTAGTTTACAAGCTAATAAGGGGACCTAATGAACCTACAAATCATAAGCTCCAACAACCCAAAATTAACCGGTTTAAACTCTTTAGCCTAGTTAATTAACATTCATTAACTATCGGGTCACTCCACTAAAGCCTAGTAGCTACACTCTTCTCATTGTATATATATTTCTGTCCATTTGATATACCCATAATTAGTAAGTCAATCCTTCGCAAGTTCTTCGTAATTACAGCTGGGTCAAAATACCATTTTACCCTCGCAATTACTTCTTGTTCCTGAAGTCCCATTGATCCTCTAATGAATAATCGGTTTGTGGTCCAACCAACAAACCGAGTCCCTCTCTGGCCAATGAGAGGGTGGGACCCCTTGTTCAAGACCTGGATTCAGTACTTAAGGGAAAAACTTATCTACTATCCTTTAATAAGGTAGGAGTTAATTCCATCTTGTAGGGCTATGTCCTCAACTATTTGCCTGATCTTATCCCTAAAATGGGAGGCATATTGAGTCGGCAAACTGGCCACTTTCACCCATACAGATTAAAGGATAATCTTAAATAAATAGGAGTTCATTGTTAGCTCAGGATTTAGATTGAGTTACGTAGGTCATCAGGTTGAAATAATCAGTTTTAACAGTAAATGGTGTTATAAAGTAAACGAGATTACTTCTCAGTCCAGTGTTATGCAAACTCATTGCATAGGATACCCCCACTCACATGTCTCTACATGAACGATTTAGGATCGTATCGTTTGTATCAGATACTAAATGGATCGTATCCATAGTGTTCCCAGAATAAAGTACCCAACCTTTATCCATATACTATAGACCATTTTGGTTATTACTTAAACTTGATCCACTTTTATCATATAAAGTCTAAGCATTCACCATATAGTCATGGGTTCTTAGTTTATTGGATTTAAATGCAATTCACATATTTAATAACGACTTTATTGAATAAACCTCAATAACAACTTTATTGATAATAAAATCTATAAATTATAAACAACGAGTTTTAGGACCTAAAACCCAACAAGGAGTCCATAACTCACTCAGGATTGAGATTGAGTTACCTATGATCATCCTAATGAAAGGTTCATCTCTTCAATCAACGGTGTTATAATAAGAGATCAATCATTTCGTGGTCCAGTCTTATATAAACTCTTTATACAGGATATCCCTACTCATATGTCTCCACATGAACAATTTGGATCAAATCGTTTGTAACACTTACAACTCTTGCAACAATTACGAAGTGAGTCGTATCCACAGTATCACTAGCATAAGGTACCTAACCTTATCCATATATTGCAGATCTTTTAGGTTATTACTTGAACCAGATCCACTTGTACGTCTACTGCATATAAACTACATATAATAACCTTGGATCTTAGTTTATTGGATCAAGTAAAATGCACTCTAAATGTCAAATGAAATACCTCTTAATTTATTAAATAAATAAATTTTCTTTACAAAAATTACAAACTACGAGACTATAAATGGAAATATAGAAGAGGTATAAAAGAAACATGAAATTATAGTTTAAATATTATTTTGGTCCCTAAATTTTGAAACTCTATTTCATTTTGGTCCTTGATCTTTCAAAATATCTATTTTAGTTTTCAAACTCTTAAAGATGGTTCATTTGGGTCCAACTTTCCGTTATTAACTTGACAAAATAGTGAGGTAGATATCCGCATATACTTTGATGAGTTTAATTGTAGAAATCCAATAGAAAATGCTATTTCTAACCTAAAATAGTTTTGAATGGACAAAATTAGAACTTTGTTTTTTAAAAAAAAAAAAAATTAAAAAAACTTATTTTTCTAACCTCTTTCTTACTTTTTGATCAAATTTTAAAATGAGGGTCCCACACAATGAAATTACCATTTTGTCCGTCAATCAAGTGCTTTCAATTTCACCTTTACCTAATACAATTTTTCATACTCTACTATCGTTTCAAATTTTAACTTCACTACTATTCTAATTTGTTTGTCTCCATGTTTTTGTAAAGATTCAAATGATAGATTTTTTTTGTTATTTTTAAAGGAAAATTTTGGAAAAAAAAGTTTTGTTGGAATTCATAATTCAACATTTTCTTGTAAAAAAAAATCTTAGAATTGGAAAATAGAGAAATTTCCATAAGTTTAATTGGAATTGGTTAAAAAAACAAAAAAAAAAGAAAAAAATTAAACAAGACTTTACGCAAATTGGAACAGGCAGCTTACCAGAAAATTCTTGATACAAATTAGATTTAGAGAAAAAAAAGAAAAAAATCCGAAATCCTATTCCGTGGCAAGATGTAACTAACTTAAAATCTAATCTGTAAATTTTTATTTCGTGGCAAGAAATTTTCCACTAACTTTTTTTTCTTTTTTTTCTTTTTTTTTTTCTTTATTTATAAATTTAAACTTAAGTTAGTTTAATTTTTTTTTTAACTTGATTCCAATTCCAATTCTAGTTTAATTTTTTCCATGTAAATTTAAAGTTCAAGATCTAGAGAATCTAGGTCTACAAGACATGTACATTATACAATATAGGGCAAGTGGGAGATGTGTGATGGTTATGAAGATGCCCTAATTTATTGCTTTTTACATTACCATCCCCATTGTTTTGGATTATTAATGATGTATATATCCCATTAACTAGAGTTTTAGTTCAAGTGAGAGTATGTTGGGTTTTATGCCCTAAAACTTGTAAATAGTTAAGGTAAACAATTGATTGTTATTAATAAAGCGTTATTGATATTATTTTAATAAGTGTTACTAATTATGTTATATTTATTTTGTCTTAATAACCCTGAAATCCAATAAACTAACATCCTAGGCTATCTTACGAGTCTTGAACAGAATGTAGAGACATACGAGGATCAATGATCAAGATACAACCTAAAGGGTCTAAGTATAGGGATAAGGCTAGGTACCTTATCTTGATAACACTATGGATAGACCCACTTTGTATTTGATACAAACGTAGTAATCCAATGCGTTCATGTAGGTGACATGTGAGTGGGGATATCCTATGTAATGAGTTTGCATAAGACCATACCTCGAAATCGTAATCACTAGATGTAGCTCTGTTGACTAGTTAGCTAGATTTCCATTTCAATAGGATGACCTATGCAACTTAGTCTTAATCTTGGGTATATTATGAACTCTTCATGAGAGATTGTCCTTTGATTTGTATGGGTGAGAGTTGCTTGTTTGCCGACTCAATATGTCTACCATTTTGGGGACAAAACTGAGTGGGAAGCTGGGAGCATAACTATACAAGATGGATTTCACTCTTTCCCAACTTTAGGGTAAGTAGATGAGTGTTCCCTTGAGTGGTGTCTTCGGGACTTGAACAAAGGACCCTAACCTCTCACTGGCCTGAGAGGGGTTTCTGTTTAATGGTTGGATCATAAACAGGTTGTTCATTATAGGAGCATTGGTACTTAAGGGTTTAGAGGTAACCTCAGGGTTAAAACGGTAATTTGACCTAGCCGGCGTTATGAACACTTGTGAATGACTAATTTGTTGTTATTGGTTTATATCCATAGACACAAAAATATATCTACAGTGAGAAGAGTGCAGCTGTTGGGTCTTTAGTGGTGTGTACCCATAGGTAACGAATATTGATTAATAAGGTTAATGAGTTTAGCCAATTAATCTCATATCGTTGGAGCTTCTAGTCTGTAGGTTCATTAGGTCCCCTTCCTAGCTCGTAAAGGGTATTGAGGTAATTAAGTCTTGAATGGAATTTGAAATATTCAAATTCACTTAAGAAAATAGTATAACATATAATGATACATTATGTTATATTTTAATTAAACTTTATAGTATAAATTTAATTTTTGAGAGATAAAAACATTTATAGTAGTTCAAATATTAATTTAATATGAATTAGATTCATATTAAAAATATAGGTTAAAATTAATGCATATAAGATGCACATTAAAATTATATGTTATGGGAAAAATATAGTTGAATTTGATTCAAATGAAATTTAAATTAAATATTAGATATTTAATTTGGTAATTGATTAATTGGAGAATTAATTGATTATTTGATTTAATTCAATTTAATTAAATTCGATTTAATTAAATTAATTGAATTAAAATTATAGGTTATGTGAGAGATTTAAAAGAATTTATTAATTAAATTAGATTTAATTAATTAAATTGGTTTTTATTTAATTAAATAAAAATTGATTTTTATTTAATTGATAAATAAAAACAGATAACTCCCACGTATGTGAGTTATTTGAGACGTGGAGTGATCCCACGTCTGCTATTTTCTCTCCCACATACCATCGATAAAAACCTCTCAATTCTCAGAGGTTTGTGGAGGTTGATTGAACTAAAAAAAAAAAAAAAAAGTTGGAACGGTTCTGCCATTTTCCCCAAAAAAATTTCTCTCAAAATAATTTTTTCAAATTTTCAAGGTTGGTTCCCACAAACCACAACCTCTCAAATCTTAAAGGATAGGAAAAGTTCTTCGTGGTTGTGTCAATTTACAAACCCAAAAGGATTTTTTAGAGATTCGTCAGAAAAAGTATGTGATTTTCTTTTCTATTTTTGTTGCCTAACCTAAAATTTATACAGTAATTTTTTTTTTGTATATTTGCCAGTGCACGATATTTCTAAATTCTATATTTAATTTCGAAAATGGTTCTATGTTCTTCCACTGCAATAGGGTTTTTACCTCTACACCAACAAGTGGAATCAATCCCATGCCCAAATTTGGGAATAACAAAAGTGAGCCCAATATGTCCTTTCTATCAATAGTTGCAACTTCACATAATTATCTATACAACCATGCAAGACAAATAGACCCTTAGCTATACGACCCTGCAGTTTAAAAATTTGTTTGCAGAGTGAGATACATCAGATGCACTCTACTGTTGGTCTTATTGGAAAATACCATTCCTCTGATAAGTGTAAGGATATATGCTCAAACACATTGCTAAAGCTCTTTTTCATCAACATCTTCTTCTAGATGAGCAAAATTATTAAATTCTTCACTTAGCCATGGAAGATCAACCCAACTATAGTTTAGTGATCCTGTCAGTGCGTTACCATTAATTGGTAGACCAAGCTGAATAGCTACATCTTGTAATGTAATATACATTATCCATGAGGCAAGTGAAACATGTGTGTCTCTTGACACCATCTTTAAAAAAAAGCAATTATTAAATGCCAGCGTAATTGTATTAATTTTATGTTGAATGCCCCATAAAATCTAGATGCTCGTAAGTAACCCTCTATACCAGGGTCTGGTTGCACCCACCTCCTAACAACTTCACATCATCTACAATGTATGACTACCCTCGAGGCATAATATTGATGTATCATATGGCCCCGCCGTATTACGATCACCCATCTATTGTAGTTTGATTAAATTAAAACAAATGTTAGCAGTTGATATAGTTAAAGCTAAATGAGATAAATACCTTACTTAATTAACTAAATTTTTGTACTTGAAAAACACTCAAAAAAGTGCTTTTATGGCTCTTAATTTAGGGATATTTTAATTAATTTGATGTGTTTGCTAGTGGTTTTCAGGTAATTATAAGGAAAATAAGATTTGGAAGCCAAAAGAACCAAATTGAGCAAAAAACGGATGAAAAAGAAAAGAAGTAGAAGAAAATGTGAAAAACAAGATATCGCTGCCTCAACACCAAAACCCGAGACATGGTTTTTGAGACAAGTTGAGAGCGCTAGGGTGCTATAAAGAGCACCACAATGCTGACGAGGTGCTATGGCACGACGCTTGAGGGTAGGGATGTGAAACCTTGAATCTTGACTTAGATGCAATAAAAAGAAGAAACTAGGATAATAAGGGAAAAGTTGAATACAAACCTATGGAGTTAGAAAATTTTTGTCACACCCCATCCCGAACTACCCTCTTGTAGCCCAAGACAGAGCGTGAAGATAGCAGTCATCGACTTCCCGGTTGACTCCCACTGTCGAACTTTCTTCATATCCCATTTAACCACACTTCCTAGGACGGTGATACCATTACTTCTTGACAAACCTCGACTTCGACCGACAACGGGAACTGTCATGCTACCTGAAAAATGGAAAACATATGAAAGGATGAGCTAATAGCCCAGTGAGTAACGGTTTTGGAAATATTTTACTTTAACTATAAAACTGATCATAATATAAACATTGTCAACAATGCATATAAAATGTCGATTCAAATCATATTCTTGCAAAACATGCTCAAATGCTATTGTTAAATCATGCATGCTTATTTCATAGAAAAATACTCAAAAATTCCGTTTGTTCCAAATCATTCTCCTTAGTTGAGGCGGGGTGGTGCTATACGCTACTCAATGTCGAAACATTTCATATTATTTTCCTTAGTTGAGGTGGAATCGAGCTCTATGCTACTCAATGTCGAAAACATTTCATATCATTTTCCTTAGTTGAGGCGGACCTGAGCTCTAAGCTACTCAACATCGATTATTCTTAGTTGTTTGGAGTAATCTCAACACATCAGCATCGTATATTCCTCTATATGCACAGGTATTATAATCCAGGTTGCCCATATGCCTTCTTCAAGTCCTTGAGCACTGGGGTCCCATTTCCATATCCAGGTTACTCATTTGCCTTCTTTGAGTCCCTCGGTGTTGGGTACCTTTTCTATATTCTGGCTACCCATTGGCCTTCTCCAAGTTCTTGGTGCCATTTCAAGGTTTTATAAAATACAGAACATGTTTTGGAAACATCGTATCATAAATTCATAAGTTAAACATTTCCAAATCTTCCATAAAATCATATTATATCAAACAACATACCTTTCAATAAACTCATTTCCAAATCTTCCATAAAATCATATAATATCAAACAACATGTTTTTCAATAAACTCATTTCCAAATCTTCCATAAAATCATATAATATCAAACAACATGCTTTTCAATAAACTCATTTCAAACGACCAACATGCTCAAATGCTTTTTAAATATAAACGCATGCTATATACATTGAAGACTCATGAATGCTTAATCATATTCCAAAACCATTGATATTAATCACAGAGAACGCATTCATATTTTGAAAACATTAATGTTACTCACATAATACTTACTCAAGGGAAGTTCCCTTTTCTTCCTTCTAATTCTCTTTCCCGAGCTTCTTGGATGCAGAGTTTTGAAGTCTGAAACGCAAGGCAACTTATTTTCCCTTCTGTCAGCTCGGTTGGACACAACCCTACACCTTGAACGCAAGGTGCAGCCTTCCAACCAACTCTTCTGGCTTCACCCCTTGGAAGCACAGATCTCCTTGAACGCGAGGTCTACCTTGAACTCAGAGTCTATCTTTGAACGCAAGGTTCACCGTGAACGTAGAGTCTATCTTTGAATGCAAGCTGATATCCTAAACGCTAAACAACTTGTTGAACGTAAGATAGTTAGGTTGTTAAGAACACCTCATCTCTTGGCCGCAGATTTCCACTACGGACGCAAGGATTACCCTTTTCTGACTTCTCTCTACTTTCTCTCAATAACTCAAACTTAATGATCATCCTTGCTCCTTTTCCCTCAAGGTCCTATTTATAGTTTTGGGATGAAGGTTTTTGTCATCCAACTTCTCCTCTCTTTTGCCACTTGTTTGCCACTTGTCATGTTGCATGACACATCCGACATGCAACCCGACACCTACTCCTTATAAAGTGTCAAGTTTAAATGAAACCACGTAACCTTCATGAACTTATCTTATGCGTTTGACTTGTTCCGAGATATGAACTATGCATACAATTTAGTGCCCCTATGCGTCCATCTACGTCTCCTTTAAGGTTTAGCTTCTTTATTCTCTTTCTTCCTCCTGGCCTTCCTACCTTTGACAAAGTTTCTCCCTCGCACATTACCATGCGTCTGTGCCTTAACCGCATACTACCATGCATTTGTCACTTATTTCCTTATGTCCATATCCTTCTCTTGAGTGATAAACATCCGACTATGCTTGTTATTCTGCTAACCAAAATCATCTCAAGATTTTCCTTCATGCGTTTGTACTTTATGCGTTTATCTCTACATTGTTATGCGTCCATGATCTTCCTTCCATCCTTAAGGATCCCTTGATTGGCCCTTTATGCGTTCTTAAGTTGTAATCCAAGGTTATGTTCTTCCTTATGCTTAGCCATTTTCTCAACGATAAATCTAGCATACGTCCATCTTCAGCTTCCTTCCTTTAGACCTACTTCTCAGCCCTCTAAATTATAATCTCTCTTGACGGAAGTCATGTGTTTACCTTAAATTACAATAGCATCTTTCCTTGATTTCACCTTGTGCGTTTTATCCTTCTTTCTGAGACTTAGATTTCCTTCCAATGCACCACTACTCAACTTCAGTCCTCTTACTCATACGTCCTACTTAAGCCAAGCTTACATTTCCTTCCTTAATTACCTCCTATGTGTTTACCTCTTTCCCCCGAGCTCTCGGGTTTCTTTCCCACAATGGTTACCTTTATCATGTGTTTTCTTAATCTTGACCATGCGTCCAACATGGTCTCTGATAAGCACTTGAAAAGTGCTTTCTATTCTCTCAAATTAAGGGAGTTTATATTAGATTTCACGTGTTTGCTAGTGATTTTCAGGTTAAAATGAGGAAAATTAGAAGAAACGACTAAAAGATCAAAACCGAGCAAGAATACGGCGAAAAAAAGCTGAAAAACTCAAAAGGACAAATTTTGGGATAGCGCCGCGGCGCCGAGACGGCGCTGCCGCAACGCTGAAACATAAACGCATAGTTCTGACTCATCAGTGTTGAACGCATGACAACGTCGCGGCGCTTGGACGGCGCTAAAACCCGAGAGCAATATTTCTGAAACGCATGACAGCGTTGCGGCGCTTGAACGGCGTTGCCGCGACGCTAAAACTCGAGAGCAACAATTTTGGATGCAGCCCTAGCGCCGCGGCGCTATGGAACAGCGTCGCGGCGCCAGCTTTCCTTAAATGAAAAATTTGTATTTTTGGTAAATTTTTGGGGGTTTCCCGCAGCCCAAATCATCCAGAAAAATCAAAGCAAAGCAAGGAAGTTACAGACCTAAAGAGGCACAAAAAGGAGAGAATTAAGTGAGGGTTCAAAGAGTGAGTTAGTTGCAAGGAAGAGGAAAAGAGTTCGAGATAGTCATGGTGCCCTTCGAATTCCGATGTGAGAGCCAAGGAGATCGTGACGGTGCTACCTCAATCAAGAGTCTCTTTTCAGTAGAGTTTCCCTTTCTTTACACTATTTCTTTGTTTATTTTGCTTAAACATGTTGCTTCAATCTATGAGTGGCTAAACTCTTTAGTTTTAGGGTTTTGATGATTTGTTTATGAATTTATGTTGATTTTGTAGACTTTCATGGTTTTGTTGGAATGATTATGCTTTTCATTGTTATTGTGTTTAACTCTTGTGGATTGGCCATCTTCACATGTTAGGTTAGATGTATGATTGAGAGATTGTATGTTTAACTTGATCTATAATAATGAATTGTTGTTAATCTATCACGAGAGTAGTTAGGTTGACAATAAAAGTTGCTAAAGACTATTTTTAATGCCATGTAATTTTGTATTGGTTTTAAGAGATTAATAATCAATCGAGTTGCATGAGAAAGGGTTGTTTTTGAGAGAAAATAACTTGGAATTAAGTTTCTAGACTTAGGCATATGAATTACAATAAAATCCATGAAATCTATAATATTGCATGATGAAATAAACAAGAATTCATTACCCTAAAACTCTCTTTGACTCGTGTTTCTCCCTTTGATACTTTTCTTATTTGATTTATATTTTCCATAACTCATAATATTCAATTTCAATCCTCAAATAAAATTGATTCAACTCTAGAATAGCTAAGTAATTTAAACCTTCACAATTGGATCTCCAGTGGAACGATATTCGGACTTAACCGTCTTATATTATAACTTGACCCGTACACTTGCGGTTAACACTCAAAGTGCGCATCAGTCTCTTACTTACCAAATATGCGTCCAACTCAATCTAACTCTCAGCTATGCTTTTAACTCTTTCCATTACTTGGTGGGATTTCCTTTCTTTTCCTTAGATCATACTTCCTAGCTTAAAAAAACTTAGTTGCATTCTCCTGGTCTGGTTATTCTACTTAGAAGACTTCTTAACTCCAAGAATTACTTTAATTCCAAGATCCAGAAATCACTCAACGCAACCTTCCAATCCAATCCTTCTAATCCAAACTTATCTACGACTTATACTTACCCAATACTTAAGCACAAACCTCTCTTTTCCTTTAAGTTCAACGCATACTTATTCTATTTTGGCAAAATTTCTCAGCCAACTCCACAAATTTGTGATATAATTCCACCTATCTTGTCTTACTTCTTTTCCTTATAAGTTCTTAAGCGATAGGTTTAAAAAGTAGAGTGTGGCAATTCCATTCACCTTAGAAAAATTTCATTCTCGAAATTTAGACAGTATAATAAGGTTATGAAAGTGGAAAATACTTCTTTAATTATATACATTGCCCACACAATCTTACTTAAACAACATACTCAAATACAAGAACTAAAAACACTTCTTCCCATTCTTTTCTTCTTCTTTCCTTCTGCTTAGTTACTTGAGCCTCCCTTGTTCTGTGGACAATCTTTGCAATAGTGTCCAGGCTGCTCACACATATAACAAACATCATTTCTTCCTTCTTGATCTCCTCTATGTCTCTGTCCACAGTTCTTACAGGGATTTTCTTTTTCCAACTCCTTAGGTCGATTGTAAAAATCCATGAACGCTATGCATTGGTTTCGTTGGTGTCCTTTCATCCCGCATGCAAAACACCTGTTGTTGGATTTCTATTTTCAATTTGATTTGAGTTTCATAGCTTGTTGCACAAAAATAGATATTATAATTTTCGTATAAAGATGCGTCGAGAATTACTCAAGTATGATCATGATTAAGCAAGTTTTCCTATAAAAAGCCCAAGTATAAGCTCTTATAGGTTTCCTGGTGAGTCCAGGGTCGAACGCAGGAATTTGTAATAACTAGGCGTTGAGAATAGATGTAAGCCCCGTACTTGACATTGTGAGAAGGCAAGTTAAGAAGAGAATATGAGACGGGCATTAAGTAGAGAAAGTTGGCCGAGTTGTGTGGGAGCAAAAATGGCTATGTTTTGGCCATGCGTTGGTGGGGCTATGCGTTGAGAGTATCTGAGGCTTGATGAGATCACTGGTAGCTATGCGTTGAAGAAGGTAGTTCGGCGTGGACTCAGATGTGAAGGAAGGCCACTATGCGTTGAAAGCCACTATGTGTTGAACGCCACCATGCGTTGAAGGTTTGTGCATAGAAGAGTGGCCAAGAAGGGCTATGTGTTGAAGGGTGATTTGCGTTGGTGCATAGAAGAGTGGCCGAGAGGACCATGCGTTCGTCGGCTATCCAGCGATGGGGCGTTAGGCAATTGTAACACAGTAAGTTGAAGCTATGCGTTGCTGAAGCCATGCGCAGAAGGTATGTGTCGATTAGTCAAATATATAGAGATGAAGTGGAGATTAAGTCGGTGGTATATATATATGAGTGGACTGAGTATTCAATTATTTTAATCACATTTCAGAGCTCGAGTTGATCTCATTTCGAGGCTAAACAACGAAGAGAGGTAGAAGAAGGTGTTTATGTTGGTTTGGAGTGGAATTCTCATCGTTTTCGTGGAAAAACTAAAGCTGGAAAGGAGAGTTCGGCTGGTATTACTTAATCTGAGTATCGTTCAGTGTTTGGAGATGAACGAACTGTAGAAGCTGTGGCTAGGGTCGGAATTTTGAGGTTAGTAAGTTAACTCGATTTCTAGCAATTTTCATGAAGGATACTTGAGCCAAATTTGAGTAAATGTGTGATAAACTTCAGGTAGAAGTAATCGAAGCTGAATTGCTAAACGATTAGGAGCAATTCGGGGTTATTTGAGAATATCTCTCAAACGAAGAGGACTTTCATTACGAGACTTTGAGGTAAGATAAAGGAGTTATTTCTTTACAAGTTTGTAGAAGAAAGGAAGTTCTGAATTTGGCTGGAATGCGATGTTTAACAAGTTAAAGAAAGAGTTAGAAGGGAAAGAAGAAAACAGTGGCCGTTAGGTGTCGCTTAGACAGTGGTATCGCTGAAGAGCTGGAGACTGACCAGCGAAGCGAGTGTCGCTGGTAACGCAAAGAACTTTGCGTCTCACAACTTTCACTGAATTCTCGCTGGGTGTCGCTCCTCAGGTAATCTCGCTAGTCTCGTTCATGCCGGTTTCGCCAGTGTAGTGCCCTGTTGTGTGGTTTCGTTGCTAATCTCGCTATTGACATAAAGTATCGCTAATTGTGAATATTTTGGGGGAAAAAGAGAGTTCGGTGATGGAACGAGTATAAAGTCTAATTATGTATACTTATTAATCATAGAAAGAAATTCCAAAGAAAACTTATGTGAGAAATGTGTATTTTTAGGCCAAGAAGAGCTTGGGAAGGCATATAATCCGCTCAGAGCTAGGACAAGTAGTGAGTGACTTCCTATTTTATATAATGGTTACTCTTAGCATGGTTACTTAGTAATGAGTGAGTAGAAACTATCGTATGGTGTAGCTATTGAACATTTGTGTTGTGTTGATAAGTTTTAAGGATGTTATACGTACTATCTAAATGCAACCCATGGCTGAGGGACCTTGTGTGAAGGCCTATGGGGAATATGTTATATGATACTCAGTGCTGAGGGACTCCGTGTGAAAGCACTTGAGTAGTTGGATGAAACGGATTCCAGTGCTGAGGGACCTTGTGTGAAGGCATATGGAAATCCAATACATGATAGCCAAGTGCTGAGGGACCACGAGTGAAGGCACTTAAGTAGTGGATTGGTAGGAAACCAGTGCTGAGGGACCACGAGTGAAGGCACATGGAAATTTCGACATAGTGAAACTCAGTGCTGAGGGACAATATGTGAAGGCACTTGAGGGTTTGAAAATGCCGAGGGACGAAGTGTGAAGGCATTTGAGTATGTGAATAATGAGAGTTTTGTACAGGAGGTTGAGTGCGTTGAGCTTCGCTCCGCCACAGCTAGGGAAGGATAATTGTATTGCTATTGTTCGAATAATGGTACTGTTAGTGTTCTATAGCATGGGTGACTTAGGATTCCTATTTATATAAATATGTGGTAGCTACTATGACTCATATTAACTCAAGAAGTTTAATAGTAACTGGATAAATTCGGTCACTCACTGAGCATTAGGCTCACACTTTCTTGTTTGTATGTTTGTTGTTTCAGGTAGCGAGCGTGTCCGTGACGCCTAGCCTACAGAAGATTCTTGTCTGGGCCTACCTTGGAGCAGTCCTCTAGGATAGTTGTAAATTCACAGTTTATGTTCATGTTTTATTGTCATACATGTTTCTTGGGGGTGTAGAGAGATTTGATTTTGTAGTGCATATAAAAAACACTTGTTTGATGAGTTGTTATGTTTATGCATTATGTTTGAGCAGTTATGTTTATTAGATGAGGTTAAGCTGGCATATAGCTAAGTCTTAATGATCTGGAGTTGATTAATGTTACAGTATAGAGGAAACGGGTGTATGCAGGTTCACACTCACTCCTAGAGGAGAAGGGTATCTGGGAGGGGGTGTGACAATAGATGCATGACTATGTGGTGAACTATACATGTAATATGTGCATAAGTTGTATGTATCTAAAACTATACATAAAGAATGAATAAAATTTCTTACAACTAATAATGAGGTGGACGCGGCGATGGTTAGTCAAATGTCATTTAGTGTCAGATAGCATGCGTTGAGAATGAATGGAACCATGCGATAAAGGTAGAGTTAACACCAGAGCTAGTTGTTACTTAAGCATATCTAAGTATAATTACATACCTGCAAACTGAGTTTGTGAATCCATCTCTTGATGTTTCGACGCCACATTAATCTTATCTCTAAGACGCATGGTAAGTTTGCGTTGGCAAAAGATGAACTACATCTCTGCACCTCATCTAGTCCTGATAAATGCTAAAGATTGACCATCTACTCTCTCAAACTAGACAGTCGTGCTTGCTACTTTTGTTTGTCAGACAAAGTTATGCAAGCTAATGATATGCATTAATCAAGATGTAACATACTTAATATTGCTTAAGAAAAACTAACTTCTAACATCTAATTCATTTAGCATTCAAACAACATGGTGTAAGATATTTAATATGGAAATAGATGGAAGGTAATCATCAATCAAACTCATATTTAGAAAATAAACCATCCTCTGGAATGTCATTAACAAAACATAAGTAAGAAGGAAGGAAATGGAGATAAAATAGAGATGGAAGACGTCAAGCCGCCACTGGCAACGTCTTGCTTCATGGAGGCTTGAGATGGTTGCTATCTGATACATAAATTTCATAGGGTGAAGGTTCTCACTCACTGGGAGACGACTTTGAAAGTTCTCAGAATCCTTCTCTCAGAAGAGCTCGAAATGGAGGCTGGTTATGGTGAGGGAAAATTTGTGCAGAGCTTTCGCCTCTTGAACTCCTTTCTCTCCCTTCTCTGAATGGAGAAACTTTGGGCTATTTATAGGCGTCGAAAAGTTGAAACTCATGATGACCTGATACCTTTACTGTAACACCCCCATCCTAGATATTTATATATATATATGTATATCTTTACCTAGGAGTGTGTGTTACCTAGTCTGTATTCTGTTAACACTGTTATATACACATTTCTATATCATAACCAGCTGGCGAAATGCTTAGCCTTTACAATAGTTATGCAAAAATTTCCTGATAAGATAGCATCATAAGTAAGATTTAAAAGGCTATGTTTAAAGTTTACAGGTATGCCTGGTGATCCTCACAAATGCCACTCAAAATAAGTACAATTTCTACATGGGGATGGGGTTTACAAGTTCCCAATTACAAAATTCTAATTTGGCTCATATGAATCTTGATGGTAGGCTAGGCACCCCGAACACGCTCGCTACCTGGAAAGAAAACATCAGAGAAACAAGAATCTATGAGCTACAATGCTCAGTAAGTGACTAACTAAAGTATAAACTCAATAAAAACATAACTACAATCATTTGTATAAACTGCTTGGTCATGCTTCATAAACTGGTAAATAACTATAACTTGTAAATAACTATCATCACGTATAATGAATATCTTTTCTTTGAACCTTTGTTGAGGCGGAGCGAACTCAACGCACCCAACGTCAATAAGCCTTAGCTGTGTGGAGTAATCTCAACACATTAGTGTCAGATGCCTTTTATTTTACTTATAGGTCTGTCTGATCTCGGGCTGCCCATGTACCTTCTCATGTCCTTCGGTACTAGGGTCCCAGGGAAATACTCAATCACCGTCTCTATATCCTTTGGTGAAAGCTTCATAGAAATACTAGGGATGCCCATATGAATTCACATGTCCTTCAACATTGGGTCCCAATAGAATCTTTCTAGTGCGCTAACATGCACATCACATTTATCATAATTTAACAATAATCATAATATCTCAGACTTCATAAAATACTAGGGCTGCCCATATGCCTTCACGTGTCCTTCAGCATTGGGTCCCATTCGAACCTTCCTAGTGCACAGACATGCACAATACATTTATCACAAATTAACTATAATCATGATATCTCATAATTCTCAAAACGTTCCTCTAGCAACTAGCTTGGTAAAACTTAGAACATTATCTGATACATTATCAAGCTCTATCTCACATATACGATATGTGCTAGATTCATATATAGCAGTACACTTCAACTCATGCTTCAAAGATATTATTAAGCATATAGAAAATAATATTCAAGTTAGCTTATCTCAAACCATAAAGTCACTCACGACTTATTCCGGGCTCTAAGCGGGTTATACACTTTCCCTAGCTCTTCTTGACCTGTAAAAACACCTTTTTCGTGTTAGACATTTCTAATATTCCTCTTTAGTCCCTCTCTTGTTTACAACTTACAATAATGAGCGAGATCCACAGGTATCAGCGAGATTATTAGATTAAACTACTCATAATCATGCGGCATCAGCGATACCCAGCTTCGCGAGACTAGCGATATTACCTTAACAAGCAATACTCAGCGAGATTCAACGAGAGTTGTGAGACGCAAGGCCCTTTGTGTTACCAGTGGCACTTGTTTCGCTGATCACCCTCCAACTCTTTAGCGATACTTCTGTCCTAGCGACCCTCCGATGGTCAGTGCTTTCTTCTTTCTTTTCTAACCCGTTCTTAAAACTGCTAAACATCGAACCAAAATCAGAACTTTCTCTCTTCTACAAACTTGTAAAGAAGTGAGCTTTCTAACTTACCTCTAGATTTCAAACCCTAACTTTTCTTCGTTTGAGAACTATTCTCGAATAACTCCAGCTGCCTCGAATCAACTAGCAGCTCATGTAGTAGCTCAACTCCGAATACTTCTTCCTAAAATTTAACATACTCTTGCTCAAATTTGGCTTAAACATCCTTTATAGAAGTTGCTAAGAATTAGCTCATTCACCTATAAAATTTTCGCCCTAGCTTCGACTTCCTCAGCTCACTCTTCTTCAAACACCGAATGATGTCTAGATTATCGTCAACAGTCAAGCTTCTGGTTCCAGCTTCAATTTCACCATGGAAGTGATTTGGTTTCTACTTAACTTCGACATAAACAGCTTCTTCCACCTCTCCTCGTTGTTCGTCTGCGAAATGGGGTAAATCTGGTTTTAAAATATGTCTTAAGTGTTTATTTAGTCGGCGTACTTACTTGTATATATATACCACCAACTCACCAGTACGGCCATCACTTTCTTACTTAGGTTGGCTGACGCAACCTTCCGTGCAAAGCTTCAACAACGCATAGCTTCAACTTTCTGTTTTACAATTGTTTAACGCCCAGTCACCGAATAGCCGATTAACGCATGATCCTCTCGACCACTCTTCTAATATACCAACACATACCAACCTTCAACGCATAGTAGTCTCCAACGCATAGTGGCTTCCAACACATAGTGGCTTCCAACGCCTCGTGGCCTTCAACGCCTCGTGGCCATCAACGCCTAGTGGCCTTCAACGCCTCGTGGCTTCCAATCACGTGTCCATGCCGAGCTACCTTCTTCAATGCCTCGTGGCTTCCAATCACATGTGTCCATGCTGAGCTACCTTCTTCAACGCATAGTACCAGTAGTCTCGTCAAGCCTCCGACATATTCTCAACGCGTAGCCCCACTAACGCATGGCCAACACTTAGCCACTTTTGCTCCCATACTACTCAGCCAACTTTCTCTAATCACTGCCCGTTTCATAGTTTCTTCTTAACTTGTCAACTCCCAAATGTCAGGTAGGGGGCTTACAGCGTTTCTCTACAGCATACTACCTGGCATTAAAGTCTCAAACACATACTACTATGTGTTTGTTCCTTACCGCATAATACCATGCGTCTGCCTTAATTACATACCATCATGCCTTCTTTTATGCGTTCGCACTCTTTGCGTTTACCTTTGTGTCGTTCTGTGTCCAAGACCTTTCTCCTATCCTTGAGGTTTCCTTGATTATTCCTTTATGCACTCTTGTGCTGTATTCCAAGGTCATGTTTCCAAATCTCTTCCTTATGTGAGCTATTTCCTCAACGACAAATCCTATCGTATATCCATCTCTAGCCTCCTTCCTTTAGGCTTACTTCTCAATCTTCCCTAATAGGAGTTGTGCGTTTACCATAGATTGTCATTGCCTCTTTCCAAGATTCTACCTTATGCGTTTTACCTTTATCATGCGTTTCCTTCGTCTCTACCATGCGTCCAACATGGTCTTCCACTAAGTATGCGTCCAACTTCACTTATCTCTCGGCTATTCTTTTTAACCCTGCCCATCACTTGATGAGGTTTCCTTTCTTTCCATAGGACTTCCTTCTAAGCTTAAAATCATGGTTGCGTTCTCTTGATCTGTTTATCCTACACAGTAGAATTATCAACTTCAAGAATTACTTTGATTCCAAGATCCAGAATTCACTCAACGCAACCTTTCTATCAAATCCTTCTAATTCAAACTTCATTTACGGCCTATGTAAACTAAAACTTGAGCACAACCGCCCTTGTCCTACTTCTTCCCTTTATAGGCTCTTCCACGAAATGGTCTTAGAAAAAGGGAGTGACATTTACATTAAATTCCATGCCCTGCTGCGCAGACTTTTCACATCGTCGGCCCATTTGTTCTGCCATGATTTGATAACGTGTTATCATTTTGCATATTGACATGACAGCTTTTGCCCAGGCGTCTGTATCTACTTTTTCTCAATGCATGGTCTCAACGCATAGTCTCGACGCATGGGTTTCCACTTGTTTTCGCAGCAGCTTCGTCTCTTAGTACTTGGGTTATTTGTGCTTCTTTTCTTCTTAATCCTGTGTTAAGAACAGAAAAGCTCATAATTTTTCAGGTATTTTCTTTTGTAAATAGTGCCAACGCATGGTAATACATTTTACATAATTCAACTACCAAAATCATGCGTTTTGCTCTAAAGTTACTCTAATTAATTCAAATAGTGACTGTAATAACTTGTATTTCTACAAGTTATCAACACCTAACTATTCCTTTTAAGCATTCTCCCGTATGACTTTTCCTACATTTCGGGCACCTAATCCATGAACGCTTTCATTTCCCCTTGCTTTCCTTACCTAACATAATGAACTAAAATAAATTAATTTTGTGGCATCCAGAGCTAAAGTCAATTCACTTCTATAGGTAATTCTATCTATCTTTGATACTTTCTTAACATTACTTAGATTCCTGTTTGAATACGTTATTTTCCTTTGATGGGATCCAATACATGAACAAAGTAATACTTCCTTTTCATAGAATTTTTATAAGTTTCAACTAATTATGGTCTAGCATCATGCGTTTGTCCCATAGGCTTTCTTGAACGCATGTTACGCCAATGCGTACTTAGTTACTAACCTGAGCGCATAGTTTAATTGCTAGCTTGGACGCATCACACCATGTGTCTAAACTATGACACCCTTGACCGCAAACTTCGCCAATTCGACCAACACAACCTCCTACGATCTCAACCAACGGATGGTTGCTGGTCTAACAACCTCATCCATGCATAGCCCGAACATTTACTCTTCGCTCAACTTTTTGGACGCATGCCTCAACAAGCCAACACTTCAACCTTTATGGTTAGACTCGGCTGCGCAAATTCTTCCCTATTTCAACCATTACCCATGCTCACTCTCATGGACACTTCAAGCTCAAGGGCTCTCGGCCATCACTTTCAATTACCCGACTACTTGCTTGCCATTTTCCAAGTTAAGAGTAGAGCTTTACAATTTACCACTTCCTTACAAGAATTTCGTCCTAAAAATTCTGTAGGTTGTTAGTCTCGAAAACAATTGTGGATACTACTTTATCATTTGCTCCTTAGGCTTGGCTTCCCAAGTAGCTTTTTCTACACCAACCGAAATCAACTTAGTTCTTAGTACTTACTCCTTCTCATGTAACATTTGAATCGATTCCTCCTCATAACTCAAATCTTCTCTTAGATCAATCGGTTGCACCTTAAGTATATGAGTAGGATCAGGGACATATTTCTAAAATCTGAAACATAAAACATATTATGATCCTTAGACACAATACTGAACTGCAACTTCGTTTCTAAAGCCTGTTGCGAACTTTTCCAGAACTTAGAAGTAAATCTAGGATCTCTGTCTGATGTCAATGTCACTGATTACTCCGTACTGATTTACAATCTTATCCACATACATCCATGTCAATCTATCCAGTGTATGTATTTCTTTGATTGGCAAGAAACGCACTATCATGGTTTCTTTCAAACTTACCTATGACTTATTCTTAATCCAAAACTCAAGCTGACATAAACACCTTTCCTCCTTCCTTCATCTCAACGCATAGAACTCCTTAATCTGGCCAAAATTTTAGCAAACTCCCCAAGCTTAAATTTCTTGTCTTAAAAATTTCCCAACTCTACAGGTTTTAAATTCTCTTAATCCCTACTCTCTTTCCGGGATCTTTCTCATACTATCTTAACATCATTAATTAATCACCGAATTATTCAATAAACATTTAATTTAAGCTCATACCTTATGGATTTCCTTTTAAACTTCCCTAAGCCTTATGATAGCTTGCGGGGTTCTGGCATATGCTTCCTTATCTTGTCTGATTGCTCATAACAATTTCCCGTAATCTTACTATATTGCAACTCTCATACTTTGAACTTATCACATTTAATCTTTCTTTCAAGAACTACAAGTAGCATTCCAAGTTTCACTTACATGTTTTCGTCGAGGTTTGTCATCTAAACGTCCTAGTACTTTAACCTTTACTCATCTTACTTCTTTTCCAATTAGTAACTCTCGATTTTTCTTTCAACTTTTTGCTAAAATTCACCAGAATTTTCCCAAGTTTTTTGTAAATCATGCTCTGATACCAACTAATACTTAAAAGATTTCCTAAATTCTTAGGTCACCTTGTCATCTAAGATTCAAAATTGCCTAACATGGTCTCTTACTTACCAAATATGCGTCCAACTCAATCTAACTCCCGGCTATGCTTTTAAGTCTTTCCATCACTTGGTGAGATTTCCTTTCTTTTCCTTAGGTCATACTTCCAAGCTTAAAAAAACTTAGTTGCGTTCTCCTAGTCTGGTTATTCTACTTAGAAGACTTCTTAACTCCAAGAATTACTTTACTTCCAAGATCCAGAAATCACTCAACGCAACCTTCCAATCCAATCATTCTAATCCAAACTTATCTACGGCTTATACTTACCCAATACTTAAGCAAAAACCTCTCTTTTCCTTTAAGTTCAACGCATATTTATTCTATTTTGGCAACATTTCTCAGCCAACTCCACAAATTTGTGATCTAATTTCACCTCTCTTGTCTTACTTCTTTTCCTTATAAGTTCTTAAGCGCATAGGTTTAAAAAGTAGAGTGACAATTTTAGAGGCAGAAAACTTAGGCTTGTGGAGTTAACCAAATTTTGGTTCCATGAGGGGGGTTATGCATTGAAAGCATAGTAGGGAAGAAAGTGTTTGAACAAACTTGAGTTTTGAGAAGAGAATAAGTCATAGATGAGTTTGGGAAAAACCCACAGTAGGTGATTTTCCGAGTGTGGGACCACAAGAAGGCAAGTAGGTTGTGAAATTTTCTAGGTGTCACAATTATGCTTGAAAAACCAAGGCATGGACGCATGGAGCTTGTTAAGGAAGGAGAATTTCATTAAGTATTGTAGAAGGATGAGTTGATAACATAGTTAGGAGTTAGTTTTGGGGATTAAACACATCTCTTTGGAAAAAACACCATGGTGGCGCATGATAGAAGGTGTTCAACACCTAGTAAGGGTTTTGGGGAGGATTTTGACTAAGTGTTGAAATGTTGAAAGGAATCCTAAGTCATAGAGAGAAGAGTTGAATACATGGTTCAAGTAGGAAAGGAAAGTCTCACTAATTATAAGTATTGAACGCATAGTACATACTTCGCGGGGAGACTTAGCTAAGCTTTGTATGATTTTAATGGTTGAGAAGCAAACCCTAAGGAAGAGAGGGAGATGGATGCATGGAGTAAGGTTTGGCTAGAGATGGATCAACGTGTCTTGAGAAAAGAGGAAAACTAGTAGGTCAAGCTTCTTAGCAAAGAGGGGAAACACATGGAAGACTATCAAGGTGAGAATTTTGGCCAAGTATAAGATGGATGGAGTGTGTAGTGTTGGATGGTTGAGGTTGGAAGCAAGGTAAGTGTGTGTAAGAAATAAGGTGTGAAACGCATAGGAGAGAAAAGTTGGAAACATAGGCTTGGAGAAGGCTTCGTGGACACATGGGAAGAGTTAACAAGGAGTCCATGGAATAAGTGTAGGGGACTTGTGTAAACCCTACTTTTATTTGTAAGTGTTAAACATAAGTACGTAGTACCGAAGTGGACTAAGTTTTTTTTCTCTTGTAGATCGAAGGAAGAAGGGGAGAAAGCCGGAAGTAATTTGTGGTAAGTTGCATATTTAAGTCATTAAGAGGGAATCGAGCAAAATTTATCTTGATTATTAAATGGGGCGTAAAAGCGGATTACTTATTTATTTATTTAGTTATTTATTTATTTAAATTAAAGAGAAAGAAAGAAAGAAAATGAAACGAAAGGAAAGGAAAAAAAAAAAAGAAAAGAAAATTATAAAAAAAAAAAAGAAAAAGAAAAAAAAAGAAAAGTGGTAATGGAAGGGAGTCGGTGGTTTAATGTGAAGTGGGTGAGTTTGCCGACAGGTTTTTCTTCCATTTCCAAGCTCAAACCAATTCTACTCTTCAGCTGGGCGTCAAGGGGTGGTAGAAGTAGAGATCTAGGGCAAATTCATGTAGGGTTTTGGCCGGTTTCAGGGTAAAATTGAAGCTGAAACAAAAGCTTCGTTTGCTATCGTGCAGTCTGAACAAGGTTCGGTGTTTGGTGAATATCGAGCGGAAGAGTCAGAGTTTGAAGCTGAAATTTTGAGGTTAGTAAATTAACTCAATTTCTAACAACTCTTGTAAGGATGATTTGCTTGAAAATAAAAGTATGTATTTTCATATACGTGCGTATTAAATGTTTTACATTGGAAATCATTTAAAGCATGCTAGTTGTTAAACGAGTATTATTCAAAGCATGCTATTTATTAACCTATGATTTCATGGAAAAGCGGTGATGATTATTAATGAATTTGAGAAGATTTGGAAATGTTATAAACTCGTGAACTATTATTATGCTATTTTCAAAGCATATTGTTTTGAAATAATATTTTGAAACGGCTCCCAATGCTGAAGGACACGAAGAAGGCATGTGGGTAGTCAGGATATAGAAATGGTTCCCAATGCTGAAGGACTCGGAAAAGGCATGTGGGTAACCTGAGTATTGAGATAGCCCCCAATGCTGAAGGACTCAGAGAAGGCATGTGGGTGGCCTAAATCTCATATATGGGACTCGGTACTGAAGGACTCGGAGAAGGTATTCGGGTAACCCAGGATATGATATCTATGTGCACATAGAGGTATGATAGATGTAAGCCTCACACTTAGCTTTGGAAGTTGGCAAGCTTAAGGTGGTGATGCATTATATGTTGGGGAAGAGAAAGGTGGGCCAAGAACAAGAGTGTGAGAGCTAGCATGTGTTGGAAGCTATATTATGTGTTCAAGAGCAATGTTATGCGTTTATGGGCAATACCATGCGTTCAAGAGCAATGCTATGCATTTATGGGCAATTCCATGCATTCATAAGCTATATTATGTGTTGGTGGGCTAAGGCTATGCGTTGGTGAGGTTGAGAAGAGGTGTTATGCGTTGGTCAACTCGTTTATAAAGGGAAAAATGAGTAGCGGTTAAGTCGGTGGCCTATATAAGTGAGTAAGCTGAGAGTTTAATCATTCTAAACACGACCAAAAGCTCAAATCGGTTCTATTTTATGGTTGAGAGACGAGGAGAGGTAGGAGAACGTGTTTAGGGTAAAGTTGTGGAGAGTTCGAGTCGTTTTCATGGTGAAAACGAAGCTGGAATAGAGAGCTTGGCTACTGTGGCGAAATTCGAGCATGATTTGGTATTTGGAAAAAAGTGAGCTGAGGAGAACGAGTTTCAAGCTGAAATTTTGAGGTTAGTAAGTTAACTCAATTTCTAACAACTCTTATGAAGGATAGTTGAGTTGATAATGAGAAGAAACATGTAAACTTTTACACGGAAGTGACTGATACAGAATTGCTGTGCAATCTGGACTAACACAGAGATATTTGACGAACGAGGAGTTAAGCCACGAAACTTTAAGGTAAGCTAGAAAACATATTCCTCTAAACGTTTGTAGAAGGAAAGAAGTTCTAAATTTTGCTAGAAATATGACTTTTAACAGATAGAAATGAGAACAAAAAGGAAAGGAGGAAACTCTGCTGTCGGGTGTCGCTAGGAAGCGAGTGTCGCTGAGTAATTGAAGTGTAAGTAGCGAGACGAGTTTCGCTAGGACGCAGGAGGGTTTTCTGTCTCACAAATCTTGTTGGGTCTTGCTAGGTCTCATTCCTCAGGTAAATCTCGCTAGTCTCGCTCATCCTTGTGTCGCTAGTGTCGTGTTCTGTTGAGTGTTTTTGCTAGTAATCTCGCTAGAAATGTGGAATCTTGTTAGTAATCTCGCTAATGACACAGAATCTTGCTTATTATGATTACTTTGGGAAAAAGGAGAGTCTCGACGATGAAAAATGATTAGAGTTTAATTATGCACACTTAATAATCATGGAAAGGAAGTTTAAGGGAAGCTTAACGTGAGAAATGTGTATTTACAGGCCAAGAAGAGCTCGGAAAGGCATATAATCCGCTCAGGACAAGTAGTGAGTGACTCTCTATTTTATATAATCATTACTCTTGGCATGTTTTATTAGCAACGTGTGAGTGGAAACTATCATATCCTATGGAATCCTAATATTTACACATGATAGGGGTTATGAGCTATAAAATGGCTAAGTGGATGAGTTGAATATTAAGTTGTGCAACATATATATAGTGTATTCATTGAATATCTTGTGTTGTGCTGTGAAGTTTAAAGAATGTTGTACGTATTATCTAAATGCAACCCATGGTCGAGGGAATATGATATATGATACTCAGTGCTAAAGGACCACATGTGAAGGCACTTGAGTAGTTGATTGAAATGATTCCAATGCCGAGGAACCCTGTGAGAAGGCATATGGAAATCCAATACATGATAGCTCAGTGTTGAGGGACCACGAGTGAAGGCACTTGGTAGTGGATTGATATGGCACCCAGTGCCGAGGGACCATGTGAGAAGGCATATGGGAACTTTGATATAGTGAAACTCAGTGCCGAGGGACAATATGTGAAGGCACTTGAGGATTTGAAATGCCAAGGGACGATATGTGAAGGCATTTGTGCCGAGGGACCTGTGTAAAGGCATTTGAATATGTGAATGATGAGTATTGATACATGAGGTTGAGTGCGTTGAGCTTCGCTTCGCCTCAGCTAGAAAAGGATAATTGTATCACTTATGTTCTTATGGTATTGTTGACTTAGGAATTATTTTATATATATACATGTGGTAGTTTTATGATGATCCATGTTAACTCAAGGAAGTTTATTAGCAATTAGTTAAATTCAGTCACTCACTGAGCATTAGACTCACGCTTTCTTGCTTGTTTGTTTGCTTGTTTCGGGTAGCGAGCATGTCGGGGACGCCTAGCCTACAATAGATTCTCGTCTAGGCCTGCTTCGGATCAATTCTCTGGGATAGTTGTAATACAAAGTTTATGTACATGTTTTTGTCATGCATGTTCCTTGGGGTATAGTGAGAGTTAGTTTTTGTGGTGTATATAATGAATACTTGTTATGATAAGTTATGATTTAAGCATCTGGCTTGGCGGTTATGTTTAACTTATGATGTTCTGCTGGTATATAGTTAAGTATAATTGATCTGGTGTTGATTAATGTTATAAGTTATGCAGGAACGGGTGTATACAGGTTCACACTCATTTCTAGGTTAGGAAGGGAATCTTGGAGAGGGTGTGACAAATAGACGTTGTTGTGTTGAGATTACTCCACACAGCTAAGGATTTTCAATGTTGGGTGTGTCGAGACTACTCTGCCCTAACTAAGGATGTTTTCGACGTTGAATAGCGTTGAGCTTTGCTCCGCCTCAACTAAGGAAAGTGTTTTTGAAATAAACTAAATTTCTGTGAATCTTTTTCTGTGATGAACTTATATGATATAACTTTGAATTGTTGTTATTCACGTATTATCATAGAATAACTCCGGTTTGATTAACTTCCAAGTTTTGAGGAAGGTTTTTACTAGATATGTCACTCACTGGGCATCCTAGCTCATACTTTCTTTTTTTTTTTCTGTTTTCCAGGTAGCGAGCGAGTCCGGGGTGCTTAGCCTACGCTGCAACTCATCTGGGCCTACCACTACCAGCGTTTGTGAATTTTGAGCATTGTACATAGTTGAACCTAAACTTATGTTGTACATATAGAGGGTTAAGAGCGATGTGATGAACCTATGTAAATCTTTGGTTTTGAGTGTAAATCGATGTCTGTATGTTAGCATAACCCTAGTTAAAGTATGTTGTTCAATCCTTGCTTAAAACTGTTTATTAGGTAAAGGTCAAAGTATAAGGTTGACAGGGGATGCCGTAAGAGGGTCGGTGTCCGCTGTCCTCACACTTTCTCTTAGGTTAGGTTAGCTGGGAGGGGGTGTGACAACTTGGACGCATGACCCTAAGAATAGGTTATGTTGGACGCATGCTTGATGATTGGAAAGGAAAATTGACTAAGTGTGAGGAAGTTGGATGAAGCAAGGAGAGCAAAAGGGATCATATCCTAAAAATCCTCAAGATGGACGCACAGGGGAGAGAAAGTTGGACGCAAGGACCTACTCTCGAGCATGAGATGGACACATAGTAGGGAAGAAAAAAAATGTGCTAAGTGGCTCATCTTGAGTCTAACACATCATAAGTAGGAGGTGTCGTGATGCATGGCTAGGATAACATGCAAGAGGCCTTGTGGAGCAAGTATGTCTTGGTGCATGGTGGAGTTTTCATGCATGATGCCAAGTAGTAGGTTATTTGTCAGCCTAAGGAGCAAGATTGGATGACAAAGCTTGTCATAACTCCTATAAATAGGCCCGAGAAGTCACTTGTTCTTTTGCTAAAAAATCATCATCTAAGCTTTACCTGAGAGTTTGAGAGTGTTTTTGGAAAGGTCTAGGCATCTAACTATATGAACTAGGTGTCTAAAGGGATTTGCTAAGTGTCCAACTTAGTATAAAAGCAACAAAGAAGCTGCTTTACATCCAACAAGAGTTGTTCTGTGTCCAAAAGGAGCTACCCTGCGTCCAAGGAAGGTTCACTGCGCTCATGAAGGTGTTTTCAGGCGTTTCGAAAGAATTTTCAAGGTTTCGAAGGTTTTCCCGTTGTTGTTTTCTTAGTTCCAGAAGCTAGGGAAGAACCGAGAAGCCTAAACTAAGCTAACTTGAATCCAGAATAGGGAAAGGAGGCTTTAAAGATCAACAACTACTCTTCCTATGAGTGGTTATTAGTAGTTCTCTTACGTTGTATGTTGTTACTATTAAACTACTATGCGTGCTATTATGAGATTATGATTATTAATTGTTGCAATGAGTTATAATGGAGTTCTAAGTTATGAAAGTGTGTTAAGGATTCTAGAACTGCACAGGATGGTTAGCAGATTTGAGAATCCAGTTCTAAACATGTGCTAGATTTTAACCTCACGGGATGGTTAGAGGGTGCCGGAAACCTAGTTTTTGATCCTGTGGGATGGTCAAAGGACCGACGGGTCTAGCTTCTGATCCTTCGAAGGTAAGGCTATGTGCACATAGAGCTTGGATGAAATCGTTGTGCCAGAGTGTGCTAGCAGATTAGTTGGGTACTGAGTTTAAAGGGAAATGGGAGGTTTTAGTGTACTTCCGCTATAGTTGTACCTATTGATGATTTCTTATAACATTGTTATGTTATCTTATAAAGGGTCATGTGAACCCTAGTGATAACTTGTAGAAATACAAGTTATGATAGCCTTTTTCTTAGATAAATAGAGATTAAATAGAGAAGCATGCGGCAAGTTATGTGACTTTTTATTAAGAAATCTTCCTTTACGTTATACTCTTGTATTTTTAGGAAGATAAATGATTTTACCACTTTTTGAGCCTAAAACGCAATGTTTGACGCAGGAATGCAAACGATGCGTTGATGACTTCTTAACGCAGGACGACGCGTTAGCAATCTGTTCTTCGTGGACGCATGATTTGAACGGAACGAAAACAACCTGACGATGCATTAATAACTATTCAACGCATAACTATGCATTAGCAACCTACGACGCGTTGACATCGGCCAAACTATTCATGGACGCATAGACGACCATTAATGCAAGGCGCTGAGAATCAAATCAGAATCTTGAGAGATTGACGGATGATTGACGAACATGATTTGTGGCTAAAGTGGTGGATCTTAATTGACCCGAGAATCACGCAATCAGGACGAGATGGATGCATGGTATCAATCTCTCCGCCAATGAAGCAAATTTGCCATTAATTGCGGACGCATCATCTATAAAAGGGTAGCTCTGCGAGATGAGAAAGGGTTGTTGATTCTCGGAAGAACTCCATAAGTGACAGCAGAGTTCTCTCAGACTTCGACCGGAGACGAATAGCTCGAGAGAGAAGAGTCTTCCCTCCGCCGGACCACTTCACAGCAGAACCTCACGCTTCCATCCGGGCGACTCAAGACATTGACGCCTTTCCTGCTTTCCTCCTTACTATTTCTTTCTTGATTTTAGATTTGTGTCAAGACATTGAGCTTATCTAAAGTTGTATTCCGTTTCATCAATATAATTATCTTCCATGTCTATTCATTTCTCTGTACTTTCCGCTTTTTACTTTCAAACCATGAGTAACTAATCACTCAAGGGTCCAGGGTTGCGTTAGCATCTAACTAAGAACCATAGTGTAACTATTTCATCTTGTCAATTGCGATCTTAATCTGATGCTTATGTCCATCTGACAAATCGATATAAGTAGTAATAATCAAACTACTCGAGAGGGTAAATGATTGTGGAACTCAATTGAAAAGGGCCAAGAAGTGTTACCTGTCTATGAGGATAACCTTGGTTCTTAACACTCTCCTATGCGTTATAGACATATAACGCATAGCGGCTGACAACCGGGAGAAGAGTCGCAAGTATGAATAGAATACTACTATGCGTTTCCGATGTTAGATGTTAATCAACCCGAACCCTTTCTTTATCCATTCATTCACATCTTTAGCTGAATTTGCTGTGTCGCATGCCTTTCCATCTTCCACAATTTTAGCCTAGTGTACATACTATCGCTTTCCTTAGATTAGAAACAAAACATTCCCAACTATTTCTTGGTTACCACTGCAGCGCATGAAATCCACATAAATACTAAATCAATATAATCCCTGTGTTCGACCTCGGACTCATCGAGAAAACCTACTCCTTTGCTTATACTTGGGTAAAGGATAGGAAAACTTGACAAGATCACCAACGCATTGTAGTAAGACGCATAGCATGTTCAACGCATGATATGTAAAACGCATAATCATATTTTAATCACACCTTGCGTTTGTACAATTTCATTTCCGCAATATATAATTCACACAACAAGTCAATCACAAAGAAACCAGTCAACCGCAGACGCAGGGAACTGGGCATCAACCGCAGAGAAGCAACAATCCTGTTTACAACCACGGTGTTCAAGAGCATCAATCACAAAGAAACCAGTCAGCAAACGCATCATCACCATCCTTAGAAGACCTAATACGACAAACTATCAGTCAAAATGAAGAAACGCGTAAGTCGTTGACAGCAATGATTCAGAACCAAGCCGTTGCGATTCGCAACCTAGAAGTCCAAGTGGGACAGATGGCAAGTGAGCGCACAAGCAGACCTCAAGGAGCATTGCCCAGTAATACCGAAGCCCCACGAGGTAACGGTAAAGAACAATGTCAAGCAGTGACATTGAGGACCTTCCCACTGAAACGCAAAACATGAGGACGCAAGGAAATCTACAACCTCACATTACTTCACAACCAATCCCAAGTACACCAATTAATGATCCGCAACCATCATCAACCACTACAGCCTCTCAAGAACAAGAAAATGGAAGGGGGAGAGAAAAAGCAACGCAGGCAGAACCTGCGTCGGTATCTCAAAACACCACTCTCCCTATGCGTCCACCTTTCCCTCAACGCCTAAAGAAGAAAAATGATGAGGGCCAATTTAGAAAATTTCTGGACGTTCTCAAACAACTTCACATCAACATTCCGTTGGTGGAAGCCCTGGAACAAAATGCCAAGCTATGTCAAATTTCTGAAAGACATACTATCCAAGAAAGCTTGGAGAATTTGAGATAGTCGCATTAACGCGGGAATGCAGCGCATTATTCAAAAGTAATATACTCGCCAAAATGAAAGATCCAGGGAGTTTTACATTGCCATGCTCCATAGGGGGAATGGACGTAGATCAGACATTATGCGACTTAGGGGCCAGCATAAACTTAATGCCACTGTCTATATTCAAGAAGTTGGGTATAGGGGAAGCACGACCCACCACAGTCACACTTCAGCTTGCTGACCACTCCATTAAGCATCCCGAAGGAAAAATTGAGGATGTTCTTGTGAAGGTAGACAAATTCATCTTCCCAGCTGACTTCATAATTCTGGATTATGAAGCTGACAGAGAGGTACCCATCATCCTGGGAAGACCTTTCTTAGCTACTGGACGCGCCCTGATTGACGTCCAGGAAGGGGAGTTAACCATTCGGGTGGACGACCAGCAGGTAAAGTTTAATGTTTTTAATGCGTTGAAATATCCTGATGATTTTCATTCTTGCCAGATAATCGAAGATATAACTGAAGAAAAGGCAAGCATTATAGACGCATGGTCAGAAGACGAAGAAATGCTGGATGAAATGGATGAGGAAAGAGAGGCAGAGATCGGTGTAATCTCCAACGCAAGCTTTGAACGCATAGACCTAAGCAACTAGTCCACGGAGAAAACAAAGCCGTCCCTAGAAGAGCCGCCAACCCTTGAGCTAAAAACACTGCCGACGCATTTAAAGTATGCATATTTGGGGGAAGAGAGCACGCTACCGGTCATCATATCCTCTGCGTTGACTACAGATTGTGAAAAGGCTTTGCTGGAGATATTGAAAAAATCATATCAAAGCCATTGGATGGACCCTAGCGGACATTAGAGGAATAAGCCCTTCATACTGTATGCACAAAATTCGATTGGAAGAAGGTAAGGATGGCTCAGTAGAGAGGCAACGCAGGCTTAACCCAGCGATGAAGGAGGTGATAAAGAAAGAAATCATCAAATGGCTCGACGCAGGGGTCATTTATCCAATCTCCGATAGCAGCTGGGTAAGCCCAGTTCAGTGTGTACCTAAGAAAGGGGGAATGACAGTGATCATGAACAGTAAGAATGAGTTGATACCAACAAGAACGGTCACTGGTTGGTGCATCTATATGGACTACCGCAAGTTGAATGAAGCAACAAAGAAGGATCACTTCCCATTGCCATTCATCGACTAGATGCTAGACAGGCTAGCAGGAAACGAATTCTTCTGCTTCTTTGACGGATATTCCGGCTATAATCAGATCATGATAGCTCTGGAAGATCAAGCGAAGACAATGTTCACATGTCCATATGGCACCTTTGCGTTCAGACGCATGCCTTTCGGGCTATGTAACGCACCAGAAACGTTCCAAAGATGCATGATGGCAATATTTTCCGACTATCTGGAACATTCAGTAGAGGTGTTTATGGACGACTTCTCAGTATTTGGGAAATCATACGATAAATGCTTGACCAACCTGGAACGAGTATTAAAGCGATGGGAAGACACAAACCTAGTCCTCAGCTGGGAAAAATGCCATTTCATGGTCACTGAAGGTATTGTGTTGGGACATAAGATTTCGAAGGTTGCATTGGAAGTTGATCAAGCAAAAATAGATGCGATCGCAAAACTCTCAGCCCCCACAAACGTAAAGACTTTGCGAAGTTTCCTAGGCCATGCAGGCTTTTACAGAAGATTCATAAAAGGATTTTCGCAAGTCGCAAAACCACTGAGCGAGCTATTGGAAGCCAACAGGGAATTCAATTTTAACGATAAATGCCTAAATGCGTTCGAGTCTTTAAGGCAAGCTCTAATTTCAGCACCAATTTTAGTTGCACCTGACTAGTCTCTCCCATTTGAATTAATGTGCGACGCAAGCAACCATGCAGTGGGAGCAGTATTGGGGTAAAGAAAAGAGAAAATAATGCACCCCATCTATTATGCGAGTAAAACACTGAATGCGTCTCAGGAGAACTACACTACTAATGAGAAGGAAATGTTAGCCATAGTCTTTTCGGTTGACAAATTCAGAGCATATTTGATAGGGTCAAAGGTGACCATTTATAGCGATCATTCTGCGATCAAATATTTGATGGCGAAAAAGGACGCAAAGCCTAGACTCATCCGCTGGGTCCTGCTATTACAAGAATTTGACTTGGAGATTAAGACAAAAAGGGAACTGAGAATCAGGTTGCGGACCACCTATCTCGGTTGGAAAATAAAGAGGTCCAGGAAAGTTGGAGTGATATAGAGGAACGATTCCCAGATGAGCACATCATGAACGCAGAGAGTCAGGAACTATGGTATGCAGACATAGTAAATTACTTGGTCTGCAACCAATGGCCTAAAGAATTCAATGCTCAACAAAAGAAAAAGCTCCAATATGAAAATAAGTTCTACTGTTGGGATGAGCCATATCTATACAGACTTGGCCCGGACCACATACTGTGTCGATGCGTTCCAGAATATGAAACGCATAGCATTTTGAGAAACTGTCATGAAGCACCTTATGGAGGACACTTTGGGGGGCAGAGAACAGCTGCAAAGGTGCTGCAAAGTGGGTATTTCTGGCCCACATTATTCAAAGACGCAAGGGCATATGTAGTGGCTTGCGATCGTTGTCAAAAGACAGGCAACATTTCCAACCGAAATGAGATGCCTTTAAACTCAATGCTGGAAGTTGAGTTGTTTGACGTATGAGGAATCGATTTCATGGGACCATTTTCTCCTTCTTGCGGTAATCAATATATCCTAGTAGCGGTCGACTACGTATCAAAATGGGTAGAAGCAGCAGCCTGTGCGAAGAACGACGCAAACACAGTGTCCAAGTTCTTAAAGAAACAAATCTTCTCTCAATTTGGGACACCAAGGGTGACAATTAGTGATGAAGGTACACATTTTATAAATCGCATAATCATTAATTTACTGACAAAATTTAATGTCTCGCACAGGGTAGCAACTGCTTATCACCCACAGACAAACGGCCAAGCTGAAATAACAAACTGGGAGATTAAGTCCATACTTGAAAAAGTCGTAAGCATATCAAGGAAAGATTGGACGGAGAGATTAGATGAAGCTCTATGGGCATACAGAACGGCATTCAAAACACCTATAGGCATGTCACCCTATGCGCTGGTGTTTGGGAAAGCATGCAATCTCCCGCTTGAGCTAGAACACAAGGCCATTTGGGCTATGAAGAAGCTCAATCTAGACCAGGACGCAAGTGGCGAAGCAAGAAAGCTTCAATTAAACGAACTCCTGGAATGGAGACATTCAACGTACGAAAACGCAAAGCTGTATAAGGAAATGACCAAAAAATGGCACGACAAAAATATTAGTAAGAAAACTCTATACGTCGGCCAGAAGGTCCTATTATTTAACTCAAAGTTGCGTTTATTTCCAGGTAAGTTGAAATCTCCCTGGTCTGGACCATTTATAATCAAGGAAGTGTCCCCGCATGGTGTTGTCATGCTAACAAACGAAGACGGAACCACTTCCTTCAAGGTCAATGGACAAAGGGTAAAACCCTACCACATTGGAGAGCTCGAAATTGACAAAACCTCCATTGACCTACGCGAGCGTAATGACTGAGCTTGCGTTGAAAGGTCCCTGCGTTGCTGAATACCTTTTCTTTTCAGGGACGCTTTCTTTCACCCTTGTCTTTCTTACCTTGTTTTCAGTATTTATTTGTAATTTTTTTGAATTCAGTATTAGGAGTAGTATAAATTAAAGAAGCATGAAATTAGGCGTCGAGCTTTAATATAAACTATTTGATTTCAACGCATCATGGAACTATTTAATTTCTGTGTTTATCAATTGAAATTAGGAGCTGTAAATTTCCAAACGCATAATACTTAAAACGTCCAAACGCATACTTCGAACTACAAACCATGCGTTCATCTGTATATTCAGTATGCGATAATTGTATGCGTTCACTATTGCTTCGCGGCATGGAATTTCTAATTACCTCTTTGCATGGTTCCTTGCGGTAAATTCATTCTAAGTTCATGTATGATTATTCCCAACTTTTATCTTTGCGTTGAAAAATTAGTCACTATGAGGATAATCATGCTTACACTTTTTGTACACTCTAATTAGATTACTTTCAACGCGTTTGCATATTATTCCTTAGAAATGCAAACCTACTTTGAATGTATGCAAGCAGCCAATTCAAACCTCTTTTACAAAATTTTGCAACTTAATCTTTGTTTACAATTTAAGCAATGAGGACATTGCTACTCTCAAGTTTGGGGGTGGAAGAGGTTTGAACTGTCAAAGATAAAAATATGAGGAACTTATTTCAATCATATTAAAAAAAAAAAAAAAATTCCTTTTAAACGTAAAACTCCGCTGGCAAGACTAATATATTTATCTTGTTAAGAGTTTAGCTGAAAACAACACCTGCTCGTAGTTGGTCGCCTCCATGCACCCCATAGTTGGTGTGTCAAAACGAAGGTGGGTAATCGTAATCAGCGACGCATAGATAAATAACAAACTCCAATGTCTAGTGAGGAAACCGAACTTAGATAAGAGTTTAGTCGAGAAGGGCACTTGCTCGTAGTTGGTTGCCTCCATGCACCCCATCGTATGTCAAAACGAAGGTAGGTAACCCTACTCCACGCATGCTTAATAACCAAATAATAAAACCAATGAAAGAAAAAGGAACTTTATATCTTCATCTTTTCAGACTTAGTGTTAAAAGAAGAAACAAACATTTTGGGAATAATGAGTTACAGAATTTTGAAAAGAAAGCTTGCCGCATACAAATTAGACCCGTCCTAAAGAAAAGAATATAGAGGTAGAGAAATAATATAACTAACGGGTAGCTGATTGAGTATAGCATTCTGAGAAACTAGTCAATGCGTTGAGAAAATGTTTAGGATGATTGAAGTTTCTTAGATAGAAGTTATGCTTGAGGACAAGCATTTATCTAAGTTTGGGGGTGTGATAACTTGTAGAAATACAAGTTATGATTGCCTTTTTCTTAGATAAATAGAGATTAAATAGAGAAGCATGCGGCAAGTTATGTGAATTTTTATTAAGAAATCTTCCTTTGCGTTATACTCTTGTATTTTTAGGAAGATAAATGATTTTACCACTTTTTGAGCCTAAAACGCATGTTTTGACGCAGGAATGTAGACGATGCGTTGATGACTTCTTAACTCAGGACGACGCATTAACAATCTGTCCTTCATGTACGCATGATCTGAACGAAACACAAACAACCTAACGATGCGTTAACAACAACTCAACACATAACTATGCGTTAGCAACCTACGACGCGTTGACATCGGCCAAACTATTCATGGACGCATAGACGACCATTAATGCAAGGCGCTGAGAATCAAATCAAAATCTTGAGAGATTGACGGATGATTGACGAACATGATTTGTGGCTAAAGTGGTGGATCTTAATTGACTCGAGAATCACGCAATCAGGCGAGATGGACGCATGACATCGATCTCGCCGCCAATAAAGCAGATTTGCCATTAATTGCGGACGCATCATCTATAAAAGGGCAACTCTGCGAGATGAGAAAGGGTTGTTGATTCTCGGAAGAACTCCATAAGTGACAGCAGAATTCTCTCAGACAAATAGCTCGAGAGAGAAGAGTTTTTCCTCCGCCGGACTACTTCACAGTAGAACCTCACGCTTCCATCAGGGCGACTCAAGACATTGACGCCTTTCCTGCTTTCTTTCTTATTGTTTCTATCTTGATTTTAGATTTGTGTCAAGACATTGAGCTTATCTAAAATTGTATTCCATTTCATCAATATATATATCTTCCATGTCTACTCAATTCTCTATACTTTCCGCTTTTTACTTTCAAACCATGAGTAACTAATCACTCAAGGGTCTAGGGTTGTGTTAGCATCTAACTAAGAACCATAGTGTAACTATTTCAGCTTGTCAATTGCGATCTTAATCCGATGCTTATGTCCATCTGACAAATCGATATAAGTAGTAATAATCAAACTGCTCGAGAGGGTAAGTGATTGTGGAACTCAATTGACAAGGGCCAAGAAATGTTACCTGTCTATGGGGATAACCTTGGTTCTTAACACTCTCCTATGCGTTATAGACATATAATGCATAGCGGCTGACAACTGGGAGAAGAGTCGCAAGTATGAATAGAATACTACTATGCGTTTCCGATGTTAGATGTTAACCAACCCGAACCCTTTCTTTATCCATTCATTCACATCTTTAGCTGAATTTGCTGTGTCGCATGCTTTCCATCTTCCACATTTTAGTATATACTAAATCAATATAATCCCTGGTTACCACTGCAATGCATGAAATCCACGTAAATACTAAATCAATATAATCCCTGTGTTCGACCTCGGACTCACCGAGAAAACCTACTCCTTTGCTTATACTTGGGTAAAGGATAGGAAAACTTGACAAGATCACCAACGCATTGTAGTAAGACGCATAGCATGTTCAACGCATGATATGTAAAACGCATAATCATATTTTAAGCTACACCTTGCGTTTGTACAATTTCAATTCCACACACATATAATTCACACAACACCTAGTTATACGTTGACCATTCATTGGGCTTCGTGAAGCTCATCCTTTCTTTATGTTTTCTTTTCAGGTAGTCCGTTGTTGTGCAAAGTCGAGGTCTGCCAAGATATAATGTTATAATATTTTATAGACAGGAGTTTGTATAAGTTATGGTTATATCGTCTGTAAACAAACTCTATAATCAGTTGCTTAAATAAATAGCATGCTTAACAAGGAAATACAATGGAATTAGTGATAGATGTTGTAAAACGATTCATGTTTACACATCTCTTCCTAGGTTAAAAAGGTAACTCGGGTTGGGGTGTGACAAGGAAAAGATGACGGTCATCATCGCGGTGCTATCTTAGATCGTTGCAGTGCCAACTTTCCAAAATTGAAATTAATTTAGCATTTTGGGAAAGTTCTTGGGCTGCAAGTTTGGGAAATTCTATAAATATGGAGGTGATCAGCAACTCTAAGGACAAAATTAGAGAACCTAAGAGTATGAGTTTGTTATCAAAAAGAGAGGAAAGTGTTGGAGAAGAGTTGGAGGTCGTTCATGATTTTGAGGTGCCGACCAAGTGGAGATTGAAGGAATTTAACACCGAGAAGCAATTTGAGAGTTTTTCTTCCTATGTTTCTCTTTCGCTTTTACTCTTATGCTTGAAAACTCATATGAAAGTATGTATTTGATGGCTATGTGTGGCTAAACTCATAGTTTTAGGGTGTTGGATGATTTAATTATGAATTTAAGTTAATGTCTTAGTGTTTTTCATTGATTTTGTTGAATGATATGTTTTTCAGTGCTATTGTGCATTATTCTTTATTGATTGATCATCAATGAATGTTAGGTTAGATGTATGCTTGAGAGATTGTTTGTGTAATTGGATCTATGACATTGAATCTTTATTAATCTTTCATGAAAATAGCTAGGTTAATAAGGGAAGTTGATTATTACTATGCTTAATGCTATTCTTCTTAAATTAGTTTCAAAAAATTAGTAATCAATTGAGTTGCATAAGAAATGGTTGTTTTTAAGAGAAAATAAGTCGGATAATAGTTTCTAGACTTAAACATATTGTTTGCACATAATTCCATGAAAACATAAAGCATGACTTAATGAAGTAATTAATGAAATCAACACCCTACAACGCTTTTATCTCTTGAACTTTCACTTTCTTTTACTTTTTTTTTTCAACATACAAAATCCAAACTCGATTTTGATTCCTTAGTTAAAATTGATTCAAGTCCTGAATAGATAGGTGATTATATTGTAATTCAGTTCCAGTGGAAATGATACTCGATCTTAACCATTTTATATTATAACTTGACCCATGCACTTGCAGTTATCTCCATCAAGTTTTGGAGCCATTGCTGGGGATTGAAGTAACGATATTTTTGTTTATTATTTAAAGAATTGATAGATCTTAATCTAATGTATATTTTACTTTGTTTTAATTTTTCTAAAATTGGTTGGGTGTGCCTTGGTGTATGCCCCGAGATAATTCTAATCTTCTTCTATTTGACCTCGAGATTGATAGATCTTTCAGGAGGAATCTAAGAGCTCAAGCAAATCCAAACGGTGAGATGGCGGAGGAAGTACCACCAAAGGCAATTAGGGATTACTTTCAACAAATCCTCCTGACGAATCAACTCGAAGTTGCGAACATGCCAATAAATGTCAGCAATTTTGAACTCAAATCGAGGTTGATACAAATGGCTCGTGACATAGCATTTAGGGGACGTCCCACCAATGACCCTCACAAGTGCCTACAATCTTTCATAGAGATATGCAGGATAGTAAAGATGAATGAAGTTTCGGATGATGCTATTAAACTTAGACTTTTTCCTTTCTCTTTACTAGACCAAGCAAAGGATTGGCATAAGACCATACTGTCGACGATCATCACTACATGGGATGAGTTGGCCTAGGCCTTCTTGAACAAGTATTTTCTACTAGCCTATGTTTAAGAATAGGGGCGTTGATAACTTGTAGAAATACAAGTTATTATAGTCACTATTTGATTTAATTAGAGTAACTTTGGAGCTAAACGCATGATTTTGGTAGTTGAATGATGAAAAATGTATCACCATGCGTTGGCACTACTTACAAAAGAAAATACCTGAAAAACGATGAGCTTTTCTGTTCCTAACGCAAGGTTAAGAAGAAAAGAAGCGCAAGTACGAAGAGACGAAGCTGCTGCGAGAACAAGTAGAAACCCATGCGTCGAGCCTAGGCGTTGAGACCATGCGTTGAGACCATGCGTCGAGAAAAAGTAGATACAGACGTATAGCCAAAAGCTGTCATGTCAATATGCAAAAGGATAACACGCTATCAGAATATGGAAGAACAAATGGGCCGACGATGTGAAAAGTCTGTGCAGCAGGGCATGGAATTTAATGTAAAGGTGTCAGGTCATCATGAGTTTCAACTTTTTGACATCTATAAATAGCCCAAAACTTCTCCATTGAGAGGGAGAGAAAGACCAGTTCAAGAGGCGAAAGCTCTACACTATTTCTCCTTCACCATAACCAGCCTCAATTTCGAGTTCTTCTGAGAGAAGGATTTTGAGCACCTTCAGAGTCGTCTCCTAGTGAGTGAGAATCTCCACCCTACGGAATATATGTATCAGATAGCAATCATGTCACACCCCCTCCTGGATTATCCTTCATAACCCGAGAGGAGATGTGAAGACAGCAACCTTGACTCCTCTGTAAGGTTCACTGTCCAACCATTTAAACCAAAGACGGCCCAGACGAGGTTCAACGTAGGCAAAGCATCCCGAACTCGCTCGCTGATAAGCACTTGAAAAGTGCTTTATATTCTCTCAAATTAAGGGAGTTTTATATTAGATTTCACTTGTTTGCTAGTGATTTTCAAGTTAAAACAAGGAAAATTAGAAGAAACAACTAAAAGATCAAAACCGAGCAAGAATACGGCGAAAAAGAGCTGAAAAACTCAAAAGAACAAATTTTGGGGTAGTGATGCGGCGCTGAAGCATAAACGCATCCTTGTTGAACGCATCGCGGCGTTAAGGCAGCGCTGAAGTATAAACGCATCAGCATGGACGCAGAGTAGCATCGCGGCGCCGAGATGGCGCTGCCTCGACGCATCCTTGGTGAACGCATGACAGGTCGCGACGCTAAGATGGCACTGCCGCGGCGCTAAAACCCGAGACCAACTTATTTTTGGTCGCAACCCTAGCGCCGTGGCGCTATGGGACAGCGCCGCGGCGCCAGCGTTACTTAAACGAAAATTTTGTATTTTAGGTTAAATTTTTGGCGGCCAAACTCTATAAATTTGGGGGGTTTTCAGCAGCCAAGGGAAGAGAAATATCAAGAAAAGCAAGAAAGTTGCAGACTGAAAGAAAGATCCAAAAAGGTGAGAATTAAGCGCGATTTCAAAGAGTGAGTTAGCCGCAAGGAAGAGGAAAAGAGTTCGAGATAGTCTTGGTGCCTTTCGAAGTCCGACGTGAGAGCCAAGGAGTTCGTGACGGTGCTGCCTCAATCAAGAACCTCCTTTCAGTAGAGTTTCCCTATTCTTTACACTCTTCCTTTGATTATTTTTGCTCAAACATGTTGCTTCAAGCTATGAGTGGCTAAACTCTTTAGTTTTAGGGTTTTGATGAATTGTTTGTGAATTCATGTTAATTTTGTAGACTCATGGTTTTGTTTAAATAAATTATGCTTTTCATTGTTATTGTGTTTAATTCTTGAGGATTGGCCATCTTCACATGCTAGGTTAGATGTATGATTGAGAGATTATATGTTTAATTTGACCCATAACAATGAATCGTTGTTAATCTATCACGTGAGTAGTTAGGTTGCCAATGAAAGTTGCTAAAGACTAGTTTTAATGCCATGTAATTGTGTATTGGTTTTAAGAGATTAACAATCAATCAAGTTGCATGAGAAAGAGTTGTCTTTGAGAGAAGATAACTTGGAATTAAGTTTCTAGACTTAGGCATAAGAATTACAATAAAATCCATGAAATCTATAATTTTGCATGATGAAATAAACAAGGATTCGAAGCCCTAGAACTCTCTTTGACTCTTGCAATTCTCCCTTTGATATTTTCTTTGCTTGATTTTTATTTTTCCCTAACTCATAAAATTGAATTTCGATCCTCAAATAAAATTGATTCAATTCTAGAATAGCTAAGTAACTTGAACCTTCCCAATTGGATCTCTAGTGGAATGATACTCGGACTTAACCGTTTTATATTATAACTTGACCCGTACACTTGCAGTAAACACTAAAAGTGCGCATCAGAAGCACATATAATACATTTAACATAAATTAACTGTAATCGTGATATCTCAGAGTTCTTGAACATTCATCTGATAACTATCTTGATTAAACTCAGAATGTTATCTGTTATGTCTCAAGTTTAATCTCACATCTAACAAGATATATGTTGGTTCATATGCAAAAATACATTTCAACTCCTACTTTAAAGATAGCATTAAACATATAGGAAATGATACTGAATTTAAGCTTATCTCAAGTCATAAAGTCACTCACGACTTATTTAGGGCTCCGAGCGGGTTATACGCTTCCCTTAGCTCCTCTTGACCTGTAAACATACCTTTTTCATGTTAGACATTTCTAACATCCCTCCTTATATTCTTTATGTTTACTTAGATATCTTAGATATGGGTTTCTATCACAAATTTTCTTTCATTTACAACTTCCTATTATGAGCGAGATTTTAGACTATCTGCGTCTAACCATGCGGCATCAGCGATACTCAGCCTCATTAAATTAGCGATATTACCTTAATAAGCGATACTAAGCGAGAGTCAGCGAGAATTGTGAGATGCAAGGCCCCTTGTGTTACCAGCGACACTTGTCTCGCTGATCACCCTCCAATCCTTTAACGATACTCCTTTCCTAGCGACCCCCGATGGTTATTGTTCTTCTTCCTCCTTCTCTAACCTGTTCTCAAACTGCTAAACATTGAATTCCAGCCAAAGAATCAGATCTATCTTTCCTCCACAAACTTATAAAGAAGTGAGTTTCCTAACTTACCACGAGATTTCCAACTCTACCTCTTCTTTGCTAAGGAAACCATCTTTGAATATCTTCAATTGCTTCGTATCAGTTAGCAGCTTTCACAATAGCAAAATTCTGACTGTTGCTTCCTTTAAAACTTCGCGGCAGCTTCAACTTCCCAGCTTGCTCTTCTTCAGAACATCATATGATGTCTAAACTTTCGTCAACCGTCAAGTCTCTGGTTTCAGTTCCAATTCCACCATGGAAATGGTCTGGTTCCTACTTAACTCCGACTTAAACAGTTTCTTCGACCTCTCCTCGTCGTTCTTCTGTGAAAAAGGGGTAAATCTGGGTTTGAACTATGTCTAAAAGTGTTGATTGAGTCGGCGTACTTACATATATATATATACCTACCACCGACTCACAAATACGGCCATCACCTCCTTACTTAGGTTGGCCGACTCAACCTTCCGTGCAAAACTTCAGCAACACATAGCTTACACTTGTTTTACAATTGTTCAGCGCCCAGTCGTCACATAGTTACTTAACGCATGATTCTCTCGACCCTTCTTCTAAGGTACCAATACATACCAACCTTCAACGCATAGCGACTTCCAACACTTCGTGGCCGTCAACGCCTAGTGACCTTCAGCAAATTCTCAACGCATAGCTCCACTAACGCATGGCCAACACTTAGCCACTTCGGCTTCATACTATTTAGGCCATTACTTTTAACTACTGCCCATTTCATAGTTCCTTTTCAACTTGCCAACTTTCAATGTCCGATAGACTTGCCATTTTTCCCTACCGCATTATACCATACGTTGCCTCAATTGCATGCCGTCAAGTGATTCTGCCATACGTCCAACATGGTTTTTCACTAAGCATGCGTCCAACTCCACTTACTTCTCAACTATTCTTATCCTACTTCTTTCCTTAATAAGCTCTTCCACGAAATAATCTTAGAAAGAGGGTGTGACATCTTTAGCTTGCATAACTTTGTCTAACAAACAAATGTAGTAAGCATGACTGTCGAGCTTCAGAGAGTGGATAGTTAATCTTTCGCATTAATTAAGACTAGATGAGTTGTAGAGATGTAGTTCATCTTTTGCCAACACAAACTTACCATGCGTCTTAGAGATAAGATAAATGTGGCGTCAAAACATTGAGAGATGGATTCACACACGCAGTTTGTAGGTATGTAATTGTACTTAGAAAGTTTAGGTAACAACTAGCTCTTGCGTTCAACTCTACTTCTATCGCATGGTTCCATTCATTCTCAAGGCATGCTATCTGACGCATTGTTTTACATATGACTACCCAACGCCGCGTCCACCTCATTATTAGTAGTAGGAAATTCTTTTCATTCTTTATGTATAGTTTCACACAATCAACAAATGCACATATTTACATGTACAGTCACTGCATAGTCATGCAATTATTTTCAATGCCTAGTTATTACAAATCCCTGCGTTCGACCCTAGACTCACCAGGAAACCTATAAATGCTTATACTTGGGTTTTTATAGGAAAACTTGCTTAATCATGATCACACCTGAGTAATTCTCGACGCATCCTTGTACGGAAATAATAAATCTATTTTTGTGCAACGAGCTAAGAAACTCAATTTAATTAGAATAGAAATTCAAACAAACAGACGTCTATCCATCCAAGAAACATACATCAAGAAATTAAAACAACAAATTCAAAGAGGCAATAATCACATTATGAAATTTTTACAAAAATAAGTCTCAAGTAATTACATAGGTTTGCTCTCAAGAACAAAAAAATGCTTACCTCGACATCTCCATAGACAAAGAAAGTAGAGGGGAGAGTTTCCAATCCATAATTACAACAAAAAATAACAACAAAAACCTAAGTTAAGATGTAAAAATAAAAAATAAAAAATAAAAAATAAAAAAACGTGATGGGGCAGTGTTCCTCCTCTTTTCCTCCATCCTCCTCTTAAAAGCCCTAAAATTACAATTAAGAAGCTGTAAAATGTGATAGCGCCTCGATACTTGCTCTGCTTTGGCAAGTTATCTTCCTTAAGCTTCTTTTTGCTTGCTAATTGCTCTGTTTATGCTCGAATATAATTGTATCCAAACCGTCTTGAGGGCTCCTTATGCTTGAAAACCTATCTAAACACGAGAATAAACGTTAAATAACCTAGAACTAGCATGATTTAGACTAAGAAAGATAGCATATTTTGGGTGCTATCACTTTTGCAGAGCCATTAGAACAAATGCCAAAATTTAATATGTCAAATTCATGAAGGATGTTTTATCTAGAAAGAAGAGGTTTGGTGATTATGAAATAGTGGCATTGATTGATGTATGCCATGGTATGTACTAGATCTAATATTGGTCACGTTGTTGGTGTTGTAAGCCATTTTATGTCTAATCCAGGAAAACAACATTGCTCACATTATGGATGGGAGGCAATCAAGGGATATCATGAGATATTTGCGAAGTACTTCTAGTTTGAAGCTCACATTTGGAAGTGGAAATCCAGTACTTACCGATTACACTGGTTTAGATATGACAAGAGATCTAAATAAACAAAAGTCTAATTCTTGTTAATTGATGATATTTGTAGGTGGTGTAGTGTCTTGACAGTGAAGATTGTAGAAGTGTGTGGCACTTTCTACAGCTGAAGTAGCATATATTGCAGTAGTAAAGGTCTACAAAAAGATGTTGTGGATGAAGTGCTTTATACAAGAGTTTGGCTTCAAGCAACAACGATATGTGATTGATGTAGCCTTTTGGTGTCGCTCCCAAAAGACCAATTAAAAATAATTTGTAATACCAAACTCTACTACTACTACTCAAAGACGTAGAAATAGAGACAAGTATTAAGTTTGCTTGCAACGTTGCAATAAACACAAAAAAGAAGTTTGATAATAAAGTTACATAACCAAAACAATACTAATTTAGTCCCAAAACAAAGACATTAAGAAGAAGTGAAGACCAGCTTCTAGCTTGCTTGCTATGAAAAGTGATCTTCATTGAAAGTTGGTCCTGAAAAACAAATAATAAAAACAAAAGTTAAATTTAGCCTATAGTTATAACCAAAAAGTATCAAACACAAATTTAATAAACTTATATGGCACAAAAACAACATTACATATATATACAAGAACTTGGCATATTATAAACATCTAATAACTTGACATTTATCACCCCAAACTTAAGAAAAACATCTCAACTATCTTTAAGCCAAGTAACACATCTTTAAGTCAAGTAACACATCCCAACTCACATTTAAGACAAAATAACAACATATAGATAACTTATAAAATAAACCATAAAACATCTCATCCCAACTTTCACCTCATATTTAAGACATAACTATCAATGAACATTTAAGACAAAATTTCAACATAGATCTAAACTTACAATATAAACTATCAATGAACATCTCTCCCCATCTTTAAGTCAAGTAATACATCTCAACCATTAAGAATTCGAGTAGCATATCAAATGACATGTTACTCCAACCATTAAGAACTTTAATATGCATCAATCTTACCAAAAACTTCAATGAAAAGTATTTTGTACAACCAGGGTACAATTGATTACGTGCTTCATCCAATAAATCCTCAAATAGCCTTGAATTATCACTCTCGTGGACATTACTGGGTATCTCAATCTCAATTTCTTCTTTATCTAAATCTTCATCGATAATTCGACCTTGTAAATCATTTAGAATATTTAACATCTCATTTTCTTCAATTGGCACATCATTAAACTTTGCATTACTGAATCCTTCATCATGTACTAAGTGAGTTGTAATTTAATTCTTTTGACAAATTAACTCCTTCCCCATGATATACCCATTGCCTACATGAGAGAGACATTCTATATGTAAACAAATGTCGTCGAACCCCGTCTAATGATTCCCACACTATATTCATATAGTTTTTGCATGGACATCTTGTTTTTCCAAAGTTGATAACATGAGACTTCGCTTTCTCAAAAAATCGGGTTACTCCTTCCATACAAGGTATTGAGAACTTATCTCAAAGTTGAATCCAATCTCTATTCATTTTTAATGATATTCTTTCCAACTAAACTCTTGATTCCTATGGTCTTAAAGTCTTAAACCTATAGAAATTACGCAAAAGATAAAAGTTAGTATTAACTAACATATATGGATCTATTGCTTTTCGTGAGAATTAAAAGGAAGAAATTATCAAAAAAAAAATTCCTAATTGAACAATTCCTTAATGTTAAAATTCTTGTGCTTCAATATTATTTAACCAAAGATTTAAGCCCAACATATACACAACAATAATATATATAAACAACAATATTCACCCATCTAAAAAGATCTAAAATTTCAACTACAAATTCACCACAAAAAGATAACAATAGTCGTCAATAATATTTAACTACAAACCCTAATAAAATACATGCAAAATAACATCATAATCGACAATAATCAACCACAAATGTAATTACACAAAACAATTTCAATAAACATCCCCAAATCTTGAACATTGAACATCCAAAACAAAAAATAACTAAGCCATAAATATCAACAACTACACCACAAATGTAAATCACAGCAATAATGCAAATCTCAACAATATTTCTAAAAATATTGCAACAACCAAAAATCTATATCACACCAAAAGTTTCTAAAAAAACAAACTACACCCAACAACTAAATCACACAAAAATTTAGAAATAGAATACAAATCTCAACAAGTATTTTGTGATAGGCCACTCAAAGATAAAAAAAAGATCAAACAGAAAGTAAGATTGCAAACATTTCAAGGGAGATGTACAAAGAAAAAAGGGTGGCGGAAACGGTTCTGGAGGAGGGAGCGAAAGTCGACAGACTTCAACGACGGAGGGAGTGGCAGTTGGAAGATTTAAGGGAGAGAAGGGATGGGCAATGGTGGTGGGTGAGGGAGATAGAGGATGGGCGACAGTGGTGGGTGAGGGAGAGAGGGGACGGGCGGCCGATGGGTGACGGTGGGCTATTTGTGAGGGAGAGGCATCGACGAGCTATTTGCGAGGGAGAAGCATCGGCGAGCTATTTGCGAGGGAGAGGGAAAGCTGGAACAACTCACACAAATCCCACCCTATGCCGACAGCACGTATTACGCTGTCAGCAAAGGCCCATTTTTGTTGACGGCAATAGTCACTGTCGACAAAGGCCCTCGTATGTCGACAAGAAATTATAATGTCATCAGCATAGGCCCCTCTCTACTGACGCCTACATTTCTACCGTTAGTAAAAACATTTATTGCTAACGAGGTTTCGAACTGTCAGAAGAGCCACTTTTTTCCAACGACGTTTTATGGGTCAAAATGTTTTTCGTCAACATAGTGAATTTTTTTGTAGTGTGTTGATAAAGGTTGCATAAATGTAATTGCAAGAAAATAAAAGATCGTGGACAAATGTAACCTAGGATTGGAAAATTCTAGTTCTAAGAACAAGAAGGGGTTCCAATGCAATTTTGATCACGAACGTCTCTTAATTGAACATATATTCGATTTACCCATGCACAACAACTTACTTGGCCTAACCAGCTCGCCGGCGTTACGAACAACCAAACTTGTTGAGTAACCAAGCAAGCACCCTAATATCGATTAAAGCAAAAACCCTAATTAATCTAAATGCTTTAGTCCTATTGGGGTTCGATAACGACCATTTAGAACTATTATATTTGTATTATAATTAAGGGTTCCAATGTGTGGTTAAGCAATTAGAGTAACCCATTTAACTAACCAATTTGCCTTTGAAACTAGGTTTACCATGTCTTTGAAACTAGATTCCTAATTAAATAAGAACCAACATGGGATTGAATAATTCCAATTATTGATAAAATCAATAACTTTTTTTTTTTAATTCTTTAACCATTGTTACTGAACCAAAAATTGAACTACAATACCAATCAACAATCCAACATGAAATTAAGGCTCTGATATCACTTGTTAGCATAATTACTTTAAATCTATATTGAATAGATTGACCCTAGGATAATTCATGATCATTCATGCCAAATTGTCAAGAATAAATAACATACCGGACTCCATTGAGAAATTGATGATAGCTTCAAGATGACTATTGTTTTCCTCAACCAAAACTCTGAATGCCTTATTGGGATCTCTCTTAAGATGAGATTCAAGAAAGACTTAGTGCTTATTGTTTTGGTGTATTGGGAACCATAGCCTAAGGTCTCTTTATATACTAGTTTAATTAGTGTTCCCATTAAACCCTAATCAATCTAGGAATAGGCTTCTCCCCATTAAGTCCATACTCAATTGAGAATCTAGGGCCTTTAATTAAATAGATCACATAATAGATCCCAATCTAATAAAATAACCCAATGTGATAAAATACTAATCTACATACATAGCCCATATTTTAATTATATGTATTTTAATTTAAAATACGTCTAACACTATTGGGGTTCGATAACGACCATTTAGAACTATTATATTTGTATTATAATTAAGGGTTCCAATGTGTGGTTAAGCAATTAGAGTAACCCATTTAATTAACCAATTTGCCTTTGAAACTAGGTTTACCATGCATTCAAGGTCTATGGGTGGCCTATATTTCTTAGCATACATGATTCAACCCTTGCTACTTGTGATTTTAGCTAGATGAACAAGAAAGAACATGCAAGCTACAAATCATATCTACGACATGCATTTATGGGTAGACGTCAATCTATACATAAACATGCATTTAAATCAAATAAGATTCAAATAAAGGTAAACCAAAATGCATTTAATCAATAAAGAGAAGTCTCACAAAATTACATTGGGTTCCTTACTCCCAAAAACTAGAGAACACCCAATCCATGATTATAGAGGAAAAATAAAACTAAAACCTAAAAACTAATGTTGTAGATGGATAGAAGACGAAAAAAATGATGAAAACGAGTGATTATTTGTCCAAAACAGCCACCCAAATCAAAAGCTACTAGCAAAATATGGTAGAGCATAATTTATATCACGACATGGATTTAGGTCACATTTGAAGTTTCACATGTTGAATCACCTAAGTGAATCATTTAATTCCTACATATTAGAGGCTAGGAGTAAGTTGATTCTTACGATGTTGAACATTTTAAGTACCATTTTTAAATACCAATTATGTGAAATTAAAGTTAGAATCAATTATGTATGAATATTTTATATTAATTATTGTATCTTCCAAAGAAGAACTTCAATATATGCTTAATGATAATTAATGTTATATGGATCTACATTATATATTTAAGTTTATTTCTCAAAGCAATTATGCATAAGCATATTTATTCCAATTTGTATTTATTTTCGTTTCTAATCTTCATTTGCAAGTTATGTTTATAATCAAGTTTAATGGACTCAATTTCTCTTTCTTTGATTAATGCGAACAGATCCAATTTCATTTTGGTGTTTTGGATCTTCATTTGATACTTTTAAGTGAGAAACTTACTACACTTACTAATGCTAGTAGTGTCGAGGAAAGATCTTTCTATGAAGTTTGGGAAAGATCAATGATAACTTATAGAAATACAAGTTATTATAGTCACTATTTGATTTAATTAGAGTAACTTTGGAGCTAAACGCATGATTTTGGTAGTTAAATGATGAAAAATGTATCACCATGCGTTGGCACTACTTACCAAGGAAAATACCTGAAAAACGATGAGCTTTTATGTTCCTAACGCAGGGTTAAGAAGAAAAGAAGCGCAAACAATAGAAGTACGAAGAGACGAAGCTGCTGCGAGGACAAAGTTGAAACCCATGCGTCGAGCCTATGCGTTGAGCCCACGCATTGAGTCCATGCGTCGAGACTATGCGTTGACAATCTGAAAAGTAGAAACAGGCGCATGCTCAAACAGCTGTCATGTCATTATGAAAAAGAACAACACCCAATCAGATCAGGTCATCATAATATCAACTTTTTGACGCCTATAAATAGTCCACAAGCTTCTTTTCATTCTTTACATGTACAGTCACCACGTCCACTTCATTAATAATAGTAGAAAATTCTTTTCATTCTTTTTGTATAGTTTAGATACACAATCAACAAATGCATATATATTTACATGTACAGTCACCGCATAGTCATACATTTAGTCTCAACGCCTAGTTATTACAAATCCCTGCGTTCGACCCTGGACTCACCAGGAAAACCTATAAATACTTATACTTGGGTCTTTATAGGAAAACTTGCTTTGTCATGATCACATCTAGAGTAATTCTCAACGCATGCTTGTATGGAAATGATAAATCTATTTTTGTGCAACGAGCTAAGAAACTCAATACAATTTAATTAGAAATTAAATGAACAAAATTCTACGAACAAGTTTTTGGCGCCGTTGTCGGGGATTTGAATTAATAATTTAGGTTTTGATATTATTTGTTGATTTATGCAAAAATCTTTATCTTGGGCCGTACTAAGCGTTTTGCCGAAGACGTTTCCGACAGAATATGAGCAAGGAAGAACAGCCTTCGTCATTTCTGACCCTGAGATCGAGAGAACCTTTCGGAAAAGAAACAACTCATCAAAGGCGGCGACAACTTTGGAAAGAGAAGTAATTAAAAAATCAAGCCAACCTGCCTTTGAGAGCCAACAAGTGGGCTAACACCAGGCGACAAAGTAATGAATGACGCGTTAGCCCAAAATTGTCACAAATTGGACGCAGCGTTAGCAATCTCAAATTTTCGGAGAATTTTTTTTACGAGATTTGGAACGCCAAGTGCCCTGATCAGCGCCACAGGTAAACTATGAACAAGATGTTCTAGTGATTTATTTTGACAGAGAATTTTTTTTCCTCATGGTGCCGCAGAGCTGATGAATGAAGACGGCACAAACACATTCGAAGTTAACGGTCAACGCGTGAAACCATATTTTGGAGACTGCCTTGAACGCGACAAAGTAACCGTTGACCTAGCAAAGATCGAATGAGGAAAACATGGACGCGCCCTGCGTTGACAACAAGCATTTATATCCCAAGGACGCATCCTAACTCTTTTTTTCTTCTCACCGCATTGTTTTATTTCTTATCGCATCATTTTACTTCTTATCGCATTGTTTCATTTCTCCCTTTCTTTTTGTCATTATTTTATTTGATTTTCTCTTTAATTTATTTTGATTTATTTTATTTTATTTTATTTTATATATCTGCTTTGAAAAATTTTGTTTGGGTGCTATCTATCATCTTGCGTTGAGTGAAAACTGAACTGCAAGGCGTCGACATCTAAAACGATGCGATAGAATTATCTCGACGCCTCGAGGGGGATCTGAAGCGATTCTGTCAGATCGCTCAGATCAAGAATTCGAAAAGGCGTCGGTGCTAAAGTCGGCAGATATCGACGGATGTCAGACCATTTAATGCGACTATGATGTCACGCATCGAGCCAATAACCCAGGGCCCACCCAAAAACCCTTTATAAACCCCTCTTCATCCCTTTTCTAGGCTACGTTTCCATATCTCCGAATTCTCAGATTTCCGGCATAATTTTCGGTCTGTTGAAAAATTTTTCGATTCTCGCCCATTTTTCTCCCTTTTCACCGATACCATTTCAATGGCTTCCCAGAAACCCACTTCCTCCAAAAGCCCTAAATCCATGGCCTCATCCTCGAGGCAGGGTAGTCGGAATCTGTCCACAACCTCCACCATACCTGAACCTCTCGCTGTTGTTCGCCCCAACAGTCCTGAGTTGGAGGCGACATCCCCATCTTCACCACGCTCCAAGGACCTGTCTGAAGCCCAAAACGTGGGGAGGAATGACGAAACCACCGTCTTCGGAGATATTCTAGACACGATCGATGAAGAAGACGATGACTGGTTGGACGGGTTGGTTGACCAGAGGACGAAGAGCGAATCGCGTGGGTCAGTCCCTGCGATGAGGGGTCTTGAGGAGTCTGACTCCGATGAAAGACCCATTGGCAAGGTAATAGCGGCGGTGGAGAAGAAGAAGTCCACCAAGGAAAAGAAAATCAGGCCAGTCAGGGCCAGGGAAGAAGAAGCTGAGGAAGATGTCCTTCCGCTAAGAAGGAAAAATGGAAAAGGAAAGGACGCGGGGACATCTGAGGCTATCGCGTCATCGGTCGCCGCATCACCTGTTGAGCGGCTAGCAGCGAGAGCAGCAGAGAAGTCTAAGAAGTTAATAGACGACATCAAAAAGATGAAGGAAAAGACAGAGTCGTTTCTCGCCGCCAAGAAGAAAAGAAAAGAGGAAATCACGGCTGCTGAACAATCTATTGATAAGGCCGTGAGAAAAGCCGAGTTTCTCCGTCGCATAGCAGAGATTGCAACGAAGTTAGAAGTATAGTTGGAAGTAAGTGATGAGGAGAAGCCACCGAAAGCTGAACGCATCAAGAAAAATATAAAAAAGATAAGGGAGGAAAAGAAGAAATAAAAAGAGGTAGCCTTCACCAAGGAGAAGCTACCGGAGAAAAAGAAGAAAAATGAGGTGGCTAAGGCACATGGAGTTGTTATCAGGGACGTGGACGCAGGCAGAGCAAGGAGAACACCTGCTAGTCCCGTGAAGAGGAATGAGAAAGGAAAAGAGAAATTGGTTGAGGAACCAACAAAGGAGGCGGCGAAGAGCAGAAAGAAACAATATAGTGGGCTCTACACTAAAGTGGGATTCTTCCCAAAGCCTATTGAGCTGCCCGCCTTCATCCAAGGAGTCGACGCATTGGGTTGGAGACAATTTTGTGAAAGTGGCCAAGTCATCCAACCCACCGCCGTAGAGGCATTTTACGAAGGAACAATTCACCGTAAGGCACATTTGGTCAAAGTCGAAGATGAGGTGATTTCCTTCGAGCCTCAAGTGATCAACGCATTGTTTGATCTTCCCAACAATGCGGCGGCGAAAGGCAACAGAATAATGTCGATGCCTACAGACGCCGAATTAAATGATGCCCTCTCAATCATCGCCAAAGCGGGGTCAGAGTGGAACACTTCCCCAAAGGGCATTCAATCATTGGCGCCTAACTGCTTGATCGTCGAGGCCAACCTATGGCTTTATTTCATCAAGCGGTTGTTGCTCCCCACAATGCATGACGCCACGATTTCAAGGGACCGGGCCATGGTCATCTACTGCATCATGCGGGGAATTCAGCTGGATGTGGGACGCATCATTGCCCCACAAATACGGAGGTTGTTCTTCAAGCCAAGGGGTTAGTTATTCTTCCCTTTTCTTGTGACTAGACTGTGCGCCAACGCACAATTCATGGATGATGCGCCAGTCAGAGCAGTGAATGGAGTCCTTTCAGCGCAGAGTTTGAGACGAATATTGAAGGACTCACCGCATCTGCTTGACGCGGCCAACTAAAAGAAGAGGCCAAAGTCACAAGAACCATCACCCCCCCAACCTCCTCAACCAAAGAAGAGGAAACTGGTCAAGAAAAATTTTGAGATCCAGGCGTCGAGTTCACAACCTGGTGAAGCCGAAGTTCAGCTCGACGCCTACACCCAAGCCTTGACCATTTATACTCCTCCCATCGCCTCAATCACTGGGGAGCCCTCTTCACCACCAACTTCCCCTTCTTCTTCCCCTAAAATCCAAAATGAACCACTCCATCTCCCTACCACCCAACGCGGCCTTTCAACGCCTCTTCACCTTTCTATTGCTGACTTAAATGAAGAGATGAAGGAAGTGTCGCCGCCTTCTTCACCCCACTTGGAGTTGACCCTCTCCCCGCCTCAAGTATCCACCTTTCGAGAGGCAACTCCACCAACTCCACCACCACCACCACCACTCGTTGAGCCGACCCTGACTCTGGATCCTGAGGAGTCAGCGCCCTTTCACTTCTCACCGCCTCGCCATGAACCTCAATTTTCCAATCTTCCAACCCCACCAACTACCAAACCTCCTACTTGCCCAACTCAACCGTAGACAGAAGCAACCACCAATAGTCATCATCAAGAAGAACCTTATCACTTGCGGCACGCCTCTGCTCCGCTGCCATTTGTTGATCTAAATTTGGATGATTTGCTGAGGTATTTGGATGATGGGATCCTTCACCCCATCATGGGAGATTTGGATGAAATAAGGCGCAAGGAGATGGAAAGTCTTCAGCGGCAACAAGAGTTAGCTCAACAAGTCTCACAATTGGGTCAGCAAGTGACTCAAATGGCGCAGCAACAAATGGAGCTTCGGAGTTTTGTTCAATGCCAAGCTCGACGTTAGGACGAACAGTTCAGCACTTTGATGAACTATATTTATGAAGTGTTCGTCCAACGCATCCCAGCGCCAGTTATCCCTCCTTCCCTCCAACAACCCCTACCGTTCAACGAGCCAAATTCTCCCCCCACGGACAACAATGACAACGCCCCGGGGAGAACTTAAATTTGGGGGTGTTCTTTTGGTTTATTTTTCCCTTCTTTTCTTTTGTATATTACATTGAATTCTTTTTGTAATTAGTACAACGCATTACATTTCTATCAATACAATATTCAATTCATGAATTACTCTTTGTTCTCTTTAGTTTGAACTTTTCAATTATTTCTTGCTTTATTATTCTCTCCGCCTTGTTTTTGTTTATGCGTCCAACCTCCATGATAAAATTTATGTGCTTCACCTATAGACTTATTGAAATAAGAGGATTGACCTGCAAGCCTTAGGATATTACACTTGGTAAATTACTTCTAAGAGTTAGTATGCATTGCAAGCTTTGCCTCAAACCTCTTCTACAATTTTTTTCTAAGGCAATCTCATTACTCGTTTCAGCAATGAGGACCTTGCTGCCTTCAAATTTGGGGGTACAAAAGGTTTGAGCCATGCGTTCAGAATTCAAAAAAAAAAATATATATTTCTTTGGACAAACGACTCCGCTGACAACGCATAAAATTAGCCTGTTAAGAGTTGAGTTTAGATTGGCTCTTTAACACCCCACAATCAAAGGTGAGAGTCTAAGATTAGCTCATAGTAAATAAACGGTATCACTGTCGACGCAACCAAAAAGGAACGCGATAAGTGTCGAGTTGTGAAATGGTATTTGCTCGATGTTGGCTGCCTCCATGCACCCTATCGTTGGTATGTCAAAACGAAGGTAGATAGCCCAGATCAACGCAAGTCTACTATTAAAAAAAAAAAAAAAAAATTTTTTTTTTTTGAAACTTTATGAATGAATGAACTCCAAGGCACATTTCTAAAATGAGGACATCAGATTGGCTAGAAATGAGTAAGAGTATTTTTGAGGAATAAGCTTGCCGCATCTAAAAATTAGAAGTACTTTCAAAGCGTCGATTGAATAAGTGCTTGGTATAGTTATCTGATTGTTGATATAGTCAAGGATTAAAAGGCATGTTGAGAGGGTGCGCTTTTACTTAAACTTAGGCTGTAGAATTTAATAAATCTTCAAATAAATGTTGGAGGAAAAACATTAACTCAAATTTGGGGGTGTGATAACTTGTAGAAATACAAGTTATTGTAGTCACTATTTGATTTAATTAGAGTAACTTTGGAGCTAAACGCATGATTTTGGTAGTTAAATGATGAAAAATGTATCACCATGCGTTGGCACGACTTACAAAGGAAAATACCTGAAAAACGATGAGCTTTTATGTTTCTAACGCAGGGTTAAGAAGAAAAGAAACGCAAACAATAGAAGTAAGAAGAGACGAAGCTGTTGCGAGGACAAAGTTGAAACCCATGCGTCGAGCCTATGCGCTGAGCCCATGGGTTGAGTTCATGCGTCGATACTATGCGTTGACAATCTGAAAAGTAGAAATAGGCGCATGCTCAAACAGCTGTCATGTCATTATGAAAAAGGACAACACCCAATCAGATCATGGCAGAACAAATAGGCTGACAATCTGAAAAGTCTATGCAGTGTGGCTGAAATTTAATACACAAGGTGTTAGGTCATCATGATATCAACTTTTTGATGCCTATAAATAGTCCACAAGCTTCTCCAAGAAGAGGAGGACGAGAGACCAGTTCAAGAGGCGAAAGCTCTGCACTATTTCTCCCTCACCATAACCAGCGTCCAATTCAAGCTCTTCTGAGAGAAAGATTCTGAGCATCTTTAGAGTCGTCTCCCAGTGAGTGAGAATCTTCACCTTATGAAATATATGTATCAGATAGCAACCATCTCAAGTCTCCATGAAGCAAGACGTTGCCAGTGGCAGCTTGACGCCCTTCATCTCTATTTTATTTCCATTACTCTCCTTCTTGCTTATATTTTGTTAATGACATTCGAGAGAATGATTTATTTCTTTAATATAAGTTCAATTGACTATCATCTTCCATCCATTTCTGTATTAAATACTTTACACCATGCTGTCTAGATGCTAAATGAGTTGAATGTTAAAAGTTAGTTTTCTTGAGCAATTCTGAGTACGTTACATCTTGATTAATTCATATCTTTAGCTTGCATAACTTTGTCTGACAAACAAACGTAGTAAGCATGACTGTCGAGCTTGAGAGAGTGGATAGTTAATCTTTAGCATTACTTAAGACTAGATGAGTGCAGAGATGTAGTTCATCTTTTGCCAAAACAAACTTACCATGCATCTTAGAGATAAGATGAATGTGGCGTTGAAACATCGAGATATGGATTCACACACGCAGTTTGTAGGTATGTAATTGTACTTAGAAAGTTTAGGTAACAACTAGCTCTTGCGTTCAACTCTACCTCTATCGCATGGTCCCATTCCTTCTCAACACATGCTATCTGACACATTGTTTCATATGACTACCCAACGCCGCGTCCACTTCATTAATAATAGTAGGAAATTCTTTTCATTCTTTTTGTATAGTGATAACTTTAGAAATATAAGTTATTGTAACCTTTTTCATAGATAAATAGAGATTAAATAGAGAAGCATGCGGTAAATTATGTTAATTTTTATTAAGAAATCTTCCTTTACGTTATACTAATGTATTTTTATGAAGATAAATGATTTTACCATTTTTTGAGCCTAAAACGCATATTTTGACACAGGAATGCAAGCGATGCGTTGATGACTTCTTAACGCAAGAACCAGACGATGCGTTAACAACAACTCAACACATAACTACGCGTTAGCAACATACGCCGCGTTGACATCAGCCAAACTATTCATGGACGCATAGACGACATTAATGCAAGGCGCTGAGAATCAAATTAGAATCTTGAGAGATTGATGGATGATTGACGAACATGATTTGTGGCCAAAGTGGTGGATCTTAATTGACCCGAGAATCACGCAATCAGGCGAGATGGACGCATAGTATCAATCTCGCCGCCAATCAAGCAGATTTGCCATTAACTGCGATTGCATCATCTATAAAAGGGCAACTCTGCGAGATGAGAAAGGGTTGTTGATTCTCGGAAGAACTCCATAAGTGACAGTAGAGTTCTCTCAGACTTCAACCGGAGACGAATAGCTCAAGAGAGAAGAGTCTTCCCCCCGCCGACCACTTCACAGCAGAACCTCACGCTTCCATCTGGGCGACTCAAGACATTGACGCCTTCCTTTCTTTCTTGCTTAGTTTTTCTTCTTGATTTTAGATTTGTGTCAAGACATTGAGCTTATCTAAAGTTGTATTCTGTTTCATCAATATAATCATCTTCCATGTCTACTCAATTCTCTCTACTTTACGCTTTTTATTTTCAAACCATGAGTAACTAATTACTCGAGGGTCTAAGGTTGCATTAGCATCTAACTAAGAACCATAGTGTAACTATTTCATCTTGTCAATTGCGATCTTAATCCGATGCTTATATCCATCTGACAAATCGATATAAGTAGTAATAATCAAACTGCTCGAGAGGGTAAGTGATTGTGGAACTCAATTGACAAGGGCCAAGAAGTGTTACCTGTTTATGGGGACAACCTTGGTTCTTAACACTCTCCTATGCGTTATAGACATATAACGCATAGCGGCTGACAATCAGGAGAAGAGTCGCAAGTATGAATAGAATACTACTATGCGTTTCCGATGTTAGATGTTAATCAACCCGAACCCTTTCTTTATCCATTCACTCACATCTTTAGCTAAATTTGTTGTGTCGCATGCCTTTCCATCTTCCACAATTTTAATATAGTGTACATGTTATCGCTTTTTAGATTAGAAACACACACTCCTCAACTTATTTCTTGGTTACCATTGCAACGCATGAAATCCAACTAAATACTGAATCAATATAATCCCTGTGTTTGACCTCGGACTCACCGAAGACCTATTCCTTTGTTTATACTTGGGTAAAGGATAGGAAAACTTGACAAGACCACCAACGCATAGTAATAGGATGCATAGCATGTTCACAACATGATATGTTGAACGCATAATTACATCATTTAGCCCCTTGCGTTAGTACATTTTACACATACAAAAATACCGCAACATATAGTTTAGATACACAATCAACAAACGCATATATATTTACATGTACAGTCACCGCATAGTCATACATTTATTACAAATCCCTGCATTCGACCCTGGACTCACCAGGAAAACCTACAAATACTTATACTTGGGTCTTTATAGGAAAACTTGCTTTGTCATGATCACATCTAGAGTAATTCTCAACGCATGCTTGTATGGAAATGATAAATCTATTTTTGTGCAACAAGCTAAGAAACTCAATACAATTTAATTAGAAATTAAACGAACAAAATTCTACGAACAATCAAATAGATTAAGCCTAATGTTTATACGAATTACTATAGAAAACAATATCAAGTCCACAATTACGAAAGTTGAAAATGTTGAGGAATTTATGAAATTGTGGAAAATTGTTCTCAGTCTAAGTTGGCATATAGTTGAAACATTAACAAGTACCTTAACCAACCAATAAGTTTGATGGTTTTTGTACAAAGCATGAGCATATACAAAGAAATAATTAAATATTGGTGAAGAATTAAATCTTTCTAGATTTGGATTATCTTGAAACGTGTGTGGATTGTATTATGGGAAAACGAACAAAACATACAGGTAATAAAGCAGCCACACAAAGCTTACGCTCCTTGAAATAACACACATTGATATTTGTGGAGCTTTTGATGTTCCATTTTTTTGGTGGAGAAAAGTATTTCATTACCTACATGAACGATTTTTTTTACATTATGGATATCTGAAAGGTATTTATCAATTAAGTTGAAAGACAATTAGATAAAAAGGTGGAAATTGTAAGGTCTGATAGATGTGGTGAATATTATGGAAAATATGATGAGAATGCACAATGCCCTAGTTCATTTGCTAAATTCATAAAACGTCATGGCATATATGCTGAATACACAATGCCAAGAACACCACAACAAAATGGTGTTGCAAAAAGGTGTAATCATACATTAATAAACATAGTTAGAGTATGTTAATTAATTCATATCTTTACCTATAACATTGTGGATGTATGCTTTAAGAATCGCTCAATACTTATTAAATAGGGTTCTCAATAAGTCAGTTCCAAAGACACCTTTTGAACTATGGACAGGAAGAAAACCCAAGTTTATGGTACCTGCACGTTTGGGGTTGCCAAGCGGAAGTAAGAATTTATAGTCTACACGAAAAGAAACTAGATTCAAGAACAACAAGTGGTCTTTTCATTAGTTATCCAGAAAAAAAAGGGTTTAGATCTTATTATTCTAGCCATAGTACGATAATAGTTGAATTTTGGAAATGCAAGATTTATTGAGAATGGCGAAATTAGTGGGACTTTGAAACCATGTAAAGTGGACATTCAGGAAGTTAGGGTACAACTTCTTTCATCTATAACTTCTTCTCATGTTGTTGTTCCTATAGTTTTTTACTTTGTTAACAATCCACAAGAAGAACAAATTAATGATCAAACACTACATAATAATATTATGATAAATGAACTTATAATTGAAGAACCACAAGAAATATAATTAAGACGATTTGTAAGACAAAGAAGCTTACCCATTTCTGATGATTTTCTAAATGAGAATTTAGATGAATAATTAGTCATTGGATCAACTAGAGGTTTTGTGGTTGAAAGAAATGAACATATGTTGTGTAAGCTAAAAGAGATCAATATACGAACTAAAACAAGCTTCTCGACAATGGTATCTTAAGTTTAATTATACTATCACGTCTTTTGGATTTAAGGAAAATGTCGTTGATCAATGTATATATCTAAAGAACAGTAAAAGTAAGTTTATAATTCTTGTTTTGTATGTTGATGACATCTTTTTGGTTACTAATGACTTTGATTTATTATGTCAAACCAAATAATTTCTCTCTAAAAACTTTGAAATGAAAGATATGGAAACATCATCATATGTGATTGGAATTGAAATATTTTGTGATTGAGCACATGAATTGTTAAGATTGTCTCAAAAAACATATATTAATAATGTTTTAGAGAGATTTAAGATAGATAAATGCTCTCCAAGTGTAGTTTTCAGAAGGGAGATAAGTTTAGTCTCCTGCAATGTCCAAAGAATGAATTGGAACAAAATCAAATGAAAACATTTCTTATGCTTCTATTATTGAAATCTTTAATGTAGGTACAAACTTGTTTCAAATCAAACATTAGTTTTGTGTGTTGGTATGTTGGACATGTATCAAAGTAACTAGGAATGGATCATTGGAAAGCTGCAAAGAAAGTGGCGATAAGGTATACATCTACAAGTAATTAAAAATTATAAGCTTACCTACAATAGATCTGATCAACGTGAGGTGATTGAATATCCATATTCAGATTTTGTCGATATGTGGATACATGAAAACCCGCATTTGGTTATCTGTTTCTATCATGTGGAGGAGCAATTTCATGTATAGAAGTGTGAAGCAGTTTATCATTGTTGTGTCCACTATGAAAGTTGAATTTGTAGCCTGCTTTGTGGCTACAATTAATGTATGAGGTTTATAGCTATGGAACTTTATTTCAAGAATTGGAATTGTCGACAGTATTGCCAAATTGCTGAAAATTTATTGTGATAACTCTTTGGCAGCCTTCTTCTCTAAAAACGATAAGTATAAAATACTTTAACGTTAAAGAATAAGTAGTTTAGAAAAATAAAGAGTGTCAATCAAACACATTAGCACTAACCTTATGATTGAGAATTCAGTGACTAAAGAATTGTCATTAAAGACATTTAGTGAACATGTCGAACGTGTGGGCAATAGTAGATACCATTATTAAATATTATGATTATGTTATTTGACACTCTGAGCTCATTTATTAAATGTTTTCGATTTTATCTTATGATCCTATTTCTTATGATTTGTATATACATAAATGAATTATGTAAACTAAACAGGACATTGTCTATGATAAAGACACTTATTGCTAAACCATTATGACTATCTTAATTATAGATCATGTTAGATGAAGAACTAATTTTGCGATACATGGAAGGGAGTATATTATTGCAATGATGTACAACCACCATGATCTTTTAGTGGTTTCTTTAACTTGACATTGATATCATGATATGAAGATAACAATTTTATCTTTAATGTGCATTATGTTTATGAACGTATATGGTAAATAATGTCAAATGGGCCAAGTGGGAGAATGTTATATTTATTTTAAATTTAAGATTATCATTAATGTGGCCCATCTGCATTATCTACTATTTTATCTTTTAGACCAATTATTTTATTGGGCCAATTAAGTAAAAGTTAATTTCTAAATTAAGTAAAAGATAATTCCCTAATTAAACACCCTATTGGGAAGTGTCTATATATAAAGACCCTAGGGATTGGTCCTCTCTCTACCTCATTAAGTAGTTCTTTTCTCCTCATCAAGAAACCAAATTAAGTTCTAAAAAAGGCCAAGAGAGAGAAACATAATCTTATACTAGATCATTATCATAGATCAAGGTATGTTATTATAACTAATGTTATTGTGAAAATCTAGTTCAAAGATCTTGGCATTTATTTTTTGATACAATATTGAGATTTTATTATATAATCATGAAGTTAAAACTTACAACACACTCTCGCTTTGAATTAATTCACTTAGACTTATGGGGTAGAGCTCCTATAATGTAATAAAAGTTATAAATATAATATGCATTTCCTTGATGATTTTAGTCGCTTTGTGTGGATTTGTGCACTAAAATTGAAAAGTGATGTTGTGGATGCCTTCAGTCATTTCATTACCAAAGCAATTTGGGAAGATGGTTAGAACTCTACAAACCGATAATGGAGGAGAGTATGTTAAAATCCATAAGGTGTCTAATGAGCCTGGAATACAATCTTGGTATTCATGTCCCTATACCTCGGCACAAAATAGAAGGGTTGGACGTAAGCATAGACATATTACAGAAATGGGGTTGACACTTCTTGCACAAGCCGCTATGCCACTAAAGATTTTGTAGGATGGTCTACATTAATCATCAATGAATTACCATCCACAGTACTTAAAGGGAACTCACCTATGGAAGTATTAATAAAAAGAAAATTTAATATTGCAGATATCATAATTTTTTGGTATGCCTACTACCTATACACTAGGCCCTACAATAACACAAATTTGCTTTTAGGTCTTAAAAGTGTGTTTACTTAAGGCCCAACCCAATACATAAAGGACACAAGTGATTGAGCTCCATTGCATTATTATTTATATTATGATATAAATTTGATGAACTCCAATTTCCTTTTGCCACGGATTTTAAAGCCCCTTCTGTTGAGTTAACTTGCCAAACCCATCCATTTCTCAGTGGCTAACCAACTAATCGACCAAATGTATGAGTGATAAGAATATAGATAGATAAGGTCTAAGTGTAAGCATACATTGTCAATGAAGTAATAATCTTGGAGTATTCCAAGTATCGAATCCCATAGGATTAAATTGACTTTTAAGATATTATGACTTAGGACCAATGAAACCAAGGTAACCAATGAAAGAAGTTTGTATTGAGAATACAGAAAAGTAAAGTGAAAGCAGTAAAAAATGATGGATAAACAAGGGTAAACAATAATTCAACCTTCGGGTGTTGTGCCTTAAGTGATGCGGTCGCATCATACTAGAGCAGTGAGTTACGCATGAATAGAAATCAAATCCTATTTGGTCCTGTGTCAAGTTCCTTTAGGGGGTATAACCAGCTAATGTCTAATGTTTCCATGGTTAGCTAGATCTTAGATTAATTCAAGGTCAGTTTCATTATCCTATGGTGCCTCTTATTTCTAAGGTAACCTGACAGTCCTACTTCTAGGTTCATAGTCCCATATCTCTTTGTGACATCCATTTACACCCTAACCTTCTCAGTATTAGAATTCCACTAGATTGATAAATTAAGTGTCATTTTAACTTACCAAATTTTATCTTAAAATCAACAAAGTGAATGCATAAAATAAAGTGGTATGAAGTGGGATAGCACCTAAAATGTGCTATCTTCCTCAGCTTAACTCGGGATTGTTGTGCTGTTTAATGTGTTTATTGTGTTATTTTATAGGTTTCGAGCACTTAACAGGTAGAACGGGGTATTAGCACCAAAACCGAGCCAAAACGGAGTTCCACGGCATCAACCGGGAGATAGAACTCCAAAAGGACAAAATTGCCTTGTGCCGTGACGCTTTTTCCCGAGACGCTTTGCTGAAGAAATGCATCAAGTGTTGCGGCGCCATTTTAATTTTGGCTTAAATTAGCCCTAGTCGCCAGCCATTTGGGAAGAGAGAGCAGCCCGAGTCCCAAGTCTGTTTTTAGAGTTTTTCACTACATTTTTCTTTCTTTTCATCTTGAGGAGAGTTTCTTTGAACAATTTTTGGGTGAACAGGCATGTATCGAGACTAAGATAACGTTTTCTAGCTTGGGTATTAGGGATTTTCCATTGTAATTGATGTTTCTTTTGAGGTTTTGAACTTAATTCAATGTATGCATGATTTAATTTCGATTTTTCAAGAATTATGATCAATTTGTAACGTTGGTGTTTATTTTGATTATTGCTTTTGGTTGTATTACAATTCGTGACAATTTGTTGTATTAGGAAGCAATAGGTTAGGTTAGCTTGCAAATCAAGATGGTGATGCGCATTGTTCTAATCAACCTAGAATTAAATCGATAGGACATTCAATCTAGGCCTATCCACTTGCATGTCTCGCCTAATTTTCCCTTGAATTTAATGCAGTTAGGTCTAGTCAAATTTTGCATGTTTTTCATCGATTTGTTTAAATCTAACTTATCGACTAGGGCAATTCAATTCTAACGTTTCCAGTTGAATTGATTAGGTGCTAGCTACAATGAATTTAGTAATGACAAACCAATGATAAGAACTTGAACAAAGGAAATCCCGCGTAACCCAAGCTAGAGCTTATTCCATTAAATTTTTACTCTGTTTTACTTTCTGCATTTTATATTCATGAAATTTACTTTTTCTTGCAATCCACCTTTTTCAAACCCCCCTTTTCGTTACCATGAATTGAAATCTTTTCAACTGTGAAATTCGAGGGCTCCCTGTATTTGAACCGACTTGCCACTACTACTGTGGGTAAGTTAGGAAAATTTATTTGCCACGGAATTGGGCGACAAATTATGTCTATCAAAGTGTAACATTACTTAAGCCATAACAAACCTAGGTCATCCACATTGTTGAACCCTTAGGATGATTTAGCTCATTACTAATGATAAATATAATGAACTTTATTGAATCATAAATCATAGCTACAAGATAGCATTTGACGGGTAAAAAAAAGAAAGAAAATACAAGAAATAAATGAGAGAATAATGCTAGAAAATATTGTTAGGTATATGGTATACCCTAGGATACATGTCTCACCGACTATGTCTCACCAACTTTAGTGCAAGTAGGAGTTTGTTGGGATTTATGCCCTAAAGTCTCTAATTTATTAGTTGATTAGTGTAATTATTAATTGTCATACTTTACTTTTTAAACCTATGCGCTTAAAAACTTATAAGGAAAAGAAGTAAGACAAGAGAGGTGGAACTAGATCACAAGTTTGTGGAGTTGGCTGAGAAATGTTGCCAAAATAGAAATAAGTATGCGTTGAACTTAGAGGAAAAGAGAGGTTTGTGCTTAAGTATTAGGTAAGTACAAGCCATAGATAGGTTTGGAAGGTTGCACTGAGTGATCTTCGAATCTTGGATTTGAAGTAATTCTTAGAGTTAAGAATTCTTCAAAGTAGAATAACTAGACTAGGAGAACGCAACTATGCTTCAAAGCTTGGAAGTATGAAATCTCACCAAGTAACGAAAGAGTTAAAAGCATAGCCAGGAGTTAGTTGAGTTGGACGCATATTTGGTAAGGACCTTGTTGGACACATGGTCAAGACTAAGAAAACGTATGGTAATGGTAACCATTGTGGAAAAGAAAATGGGAAGTGTTGAAGTATTGTAAGGAAACTCTAGAGCTCGGGGGAAAGAGGCAAACGCATAGAAGGTAACCCGAGAGCTTGAGGGAAAGAAGTGAACACATAGAAGGTAATTAAAGAAGGAGATGTAAGCTTGGCTTAAGTAGGACGTATGAGCAAGAGGACTAAAGTTGAGTAGTGGTGCGTTGGACAAAAATCTAGGTCTCGGGAAGAAGGATAAAATGCATAAGGTGAAATCGAGGAAGGATTCTATTATAATTTAAGGTAAACGCATGACTTCCATCAAGGAAGATTTTGTTGAAGTCTTGGATAATTTAGAAGGTTGAGAAGTAAGCCTAAAGGAAGAAAGTTGGAGATGGACGTATGCTAGATTTATCATTAAGGAAATGGCTAAGCATAAGGAAGAGGTTGGAAGCATAACCTTGGATTACGACTCAAGAACACATAGAGGGACAATCAAGGGATTCTTAAGGATTGAAGGAAGGTCATGGACGCATAACAAAGTAAAGATAAACGCATGAAGTACAAACGCATGAAGGAAGATCTTAATATGATTTTGGTTAACATAATAAAAAGCATAGTCGGATGTTTATCTGTCACACCCCCTCCCGGATTATCCTCCATAACCCGAAAAGAGATGTGAAGACAACAGTTACTGACTACCCTGTCACGTAACCCACTGTCAACCTCACCATCCACATGCTCTTGACAAACCTCGACTTCGGTCGGCAACGGGAACTGTCATACTACCTGAAAATGGAAAACATTTAAAAGAATGAGCTAACGGCTCAGTGAGTAACGGTTTTCTAAAATCAATATAATTTAACGATAAAACTGGTCAAGCTCGCAAAAAACATAACACTTCAAGTCATAATAAACTATACTCTAATACCATTATGAAATCATGCTTGCCCGTTTCAGGTTACATACTAAAAAATCTTGTTCTTATAATATACTTTTTCCCTAGTTGAGGCGAAGTAATGCTCAACGCTCCTCAACGTCGATTTTTCCTTAGCTGTGTGGAGTAATCTCAACACATCAACATCGTACATACCTCTATGTGCACATAGGTACCAAAATCTGGGCCGCCCTCAATGCCTTCTAGGAATCCCTGAGCATTGGGTCTCATTTCTATATCCAGGTTACCCATATGCCTTCTACAAGTCCCTGAGCGTTGGGTACCTTTATAATATAACGGCTACCCTTTGGCCTTCTCCAAGTCCCTGAACCTCGGGTGCCTTTTCTAGTTTAATATAACACAATACATATTTTAGAACATTGTATCAATAACCCATGAATTAACTGTTTCCAAATCTCACCTCTTCAGCATGCTAAGTTCAATTTCCACTTTTAATATAAACCGCACGTTTTTCATAAAGTTCATTTTCAAAGCTTTCTTGACATCATATAATATCATGTTTTCAGAAAAGTCTTGAGAACCAACAACAAAAATCCCATGCGTTTTATAACTCATAGTTTACAAGTAAAATGCATACACATGTCTCTAAACGCATGCTCATGTTTCCTAACACATGCTCATGTCTCTAAATCTCATATTCGAATGCCTTACATATATGAAAACGTATGCATTATTTTATTCAAAGCCCGTAGAATTACATTCACAAAGAACTCATTTATTTTTATAAAACGCAGGTGTTACTCACCTGTACTTGCCAAAGAATACTTCTTTTTTCTTTCCTCTATTTCCTCTTCCCGAGCTTTCTGGACGCAGCGTTCTAACTCTGGAACGCAAGGCTCCACTTTCCTCTGTCAGCTCGGTTGAACGCAACCCTGCCCTTCAACGCAAGATTGGTAACGCAAGGCTGATTATCTCCGCAAAGTGCATCCCGACTCTTCTTACTTCCCCTTCGGATGCGTCGCCCTCTCTTGGACGCAAGGTCCATCATGAACGCATCATCTAACTTTGGACGTCGCATTCACTTTGGACATTATGTTTGTCCTCAACGCATAGCCGACCCTTTTTAACACCAGACAACTTCTTTACATAAAATAACTAAGTTGTCAAATACCTTCTTTCTTGGCCGCATACTCCTACCACAGACATCCTTGTTGCCTTCTTCTTCTCTTTTCTCTCCAGAATTCTTCTTTTAGAGTCATCAGTCGCTCCTTTTCCCTCAAAGTTCTATTTATATGAAGCTTGCCATCCAACTTCTCCTCTCCTTGTGCCACTTGTTTGCCACATGTCACGCTGCATGCTTAATTAACCATGCATTAGTCCAAATGTCACCTTGCATGAAACACTTAACATGCCTTTAACACCTCATACTGATAAGGTGTCAAATCTATACATAGCCACCTGACCTTATAAACTTATTTTATGCGTCCAACATTTTCCAACAGATAACCATTTATTCAACACAACGCCCTCATGCGTTCATTAAGTTTCCTTTAAAGTTTGAGCTTCACTACTCATTTTTCTAACTCTCAGCCAACTATACTACTCTTTGACGCATAGAGATCTCAACGCATGACAACCTTACCGACGCATGGTAAGCTAAGTACGTATCTTCCCCTGACAACGCGGCGACCACTTCAGCTCACAACAACCATTCGAGATCACCTTCAGCGCATAGCCGCACGATTATAACCCAATGCTTACACAATGCCACTAGGCGTTAATGAAAAACGCACAATACTATGCGTTTGTACCTCATCGCATCGTACCATGCGTCCAACTCCTTCCTTATGTCCATAACAACTCCTTCTCAAGTTTTCCCCTATGCGTTGATCCTGATGCATTCACCTTCATCCTGCGTTCAATGACCATCTTCCTATCCTTAAACATTCCTTGATTACTCTCAAGATTATTCTTTTAACCTTTTCCTTGCAGTTAAACTACTTCTCTTAAGGATAGATTAGCATGCGTCCACCACATGCACCAGTTTTTATGTTTACTTCACAACCTTCTTCAACACTTCTCAACTTAACTTTATTCTTTTCTTGCTTATTCGCTTCACTTCTTTCCATTCTCGGTTTGCTTCCATGCATCCACCCTTACCATGCGCTACTTCGCCCTGACCATGCATCCAACATGGTCTTTTACCTCTTTTCTTCATAGACTCTTCAACGCATAAGTTTCTTTAAAAAAAAATAAGGTGTGACATTATCACTCAAGAGAAGGGCTTGAAGCTAAGATATGGACATAAGGAAAGGCGCATGGTAGTATGCGAGGGAGAAACCTGGTCAAAAGTAGGAAGGCCAGGAGGAAGAAAAAGAATAAAGAAGCTAAAGCTAAACCTTAAAAAGGAGAAGTAGATGGATGCATAATGGCACTAAGTTGTATGCATAGTTCATATTTCGGAATAAGTCAAACGCATAAGATAAGTTTATAAAGGTTACGTGGTTTCAATTAGACTTAACACTTTATAAGGAGTAGGTGTCTGGTTGCATGTCGGATGTGTCATGCAGGGTGACAGGTGGCAAACAAGTGGCAAAAAGAGAGGAGAAGTTGGATGACAAAAACCTTCATCCCAAAACTATAAATAGGATCTTGAGGGAAAAGGAGCGGGAATGATGATTAAGTCTGAGTTCTTGAGAGAAAAGAGAGAGAAGGCAGAAAAGAGGAATCCTTGCGTCCGTAGTGAAGTCTGCGACCAAGAGATGAGGTGTTCCTAACAACCTAGCTACTTTGGGTCCAACAAGTTGTTGGTATTTAGGGAAACTGAAGCAGCTTTGCGTCCAACAGTGTTATCAAAAAGGGGAAATTACTAGTTTTGCGTTCAAGATAAACTCTGCGTTCAAGGTGAATGTTGCGTTCAAGATAAACTGCGTTCAAGGAGATTTGTAAGTTCAAGGGGGTGAAGCCGAAAGAGTTTGTTGGAAGGCTGCACCTTGCATTTAAGGGATCAGCTTTACGTTCAAGGTGCAGGGTTGCGTCCAACCGAGCTGACAGAAGGAAAATAGGTTGCCTTGCATTTTAGACTTACAAACCTTGCGTCCAAGCAGCTCGAGAAAGAGAATTAGAAGGAAGGAAAGGGAACTTCTGTTAAGCGGTTATTAAGCTCTGTGAGTAACACTAATGTTTTCAAAATATGTTTGCGTTCTTTGTGATTAATATTAATGGTTTTGGAATTTGATTATGCATTCATGGGTTTTCAACGTGTATATCATGCGTTTATATTTAAAAAAATCATTTAAGCATGTTGTTTGATATTATATGATTCTTATGGAAGATTTGGAAAGAAGTTTATTGAAAAGCATGCTGTTCGATATTATATGATTTTGATGAAAGATCTAGAATTGAGTTTATTGAAAAGCATGTTGTTTGATATTATATGATTCTTATGGAAAATTTGGAAAGAAGTTTATTCAAAAGCATGTTGTTTGATATTATATGATTTTTATGAAAGATCTGGAATTTAGTTTGTTGAAAAGCATGTTGTTTGATATTATATGATTTTAATGAAAGATTTGGAAATGAGTTTGTTGAAAAGCATGCTGTTTGATATAATATGATTTTATGGAAGATTTGGAAATGTTTAACTTATGAATTTATGATACAATGTTTTCGAAACATGTTGTGTATTTTATAAAATCTTGAAATAGCACCCAAAGCTCAAGGACTTGGAGAAGGACAATGGGTAGCCGGAATATAGAAAATGTACCCAATGCTGAGGGACTTGAAGAAGGTAAATGGGTAATCTGGATATGGAAATGGGACCCCAATGCTCAAGGACTTGAAGAAGGCATAAGGGCAGCCCGAATTCTAATACCTATGTGCACATAGAGGAATATACGACGTTGATGTGTTAAGATTATTCCACATAGCTAAGGATAATCGACGTTGGGTAGCGTAGAGCTCAGCTCTACCTCAACTAAGGAAATGATACGAAATGTTTTCGACGTTGAGTAACGTAGAGCATCGCTCCACCTCAACTAAGGAGAACGATTTGAAACAAACGGAATTTCTGAGTATTTTTCTCTGAAATAGGCATGTATGATTTAACAATGGCATTTGAGCATGTTTTGCAAGAGTATGATTTGAATCAATATTTTATATGCATTGTTGACAATGTTTATATTATGATCAGTTTGATAGTTAAAGTAAAATATTTCCAAAACCATTACTCACTGGGCAATTAGCTCATCCTTTCATATGTTTTCCATTTTTCAGGTAGCATGACAGTTCCCGTTGCCAGTCAAAGTCGAGGTTTGTCAAGAATTAAAGGTATCATCGTCCTAAGAAGTGTGGTCAGACAGAAAAGCTAAAGTAAGTTCGACAGTGGGAGTCGACTGGAAGTCGATGACTGCTGTCCTCACGCTCCGTCTTGGGCTACAGGAGGGTAGTTCGGGATGGGGTGTGACATTAATTATGCAATATAAATTTATCCATTAACTAGAAAAATCCAAGGTTATTGCATGAAGTCTTAAACATGTATATAGTTGACATACGGGTGGATCCTATTCAAGAAATAACCTAAAGGTCTATATTATATGGATAAGGTTGGGTGTCACTTTGTAATTGTTACAAGAATTGTAAGTGTTACGAACGATTTCATCCAAATCATTCATGTGGAGACATGTGAGTGGGTGTATCATGTATAAAGAGTTTATATAAGACCAAACTACAAAATGATTAATCTCTCTTTATAACACCGTTGATTGAAGAGATTAACTTTTCATTAAGGATGACTATAGGTAACTCAATCTCAATACTGAGTGAGTTATGGACTCCTGTCTATAAGGACATTTCTTTGATTTGTATGGGTGAGAGTGGCTCGTGTTGCTGACTCAATAAGCCTACCATTTTGGGGATTTGTCCGAGTAGGGAGCTGGGAACATAACTACACAAGATGGAGTTCACTCCTTCCCCTCCTTAAAGAAAGTAGATAAATTGCTCTCTTAAGTGTTAAATCCAAATCTTAAACAAGGGGTCCGTCCCTCTCATTGGCCCGAGAGGGATTTCTTTATGGTGGGACCATAAACATGTTGTTCATTAGAAGATTAGTGAGACTTAATGAGAAAGAAGTAATTACAAGGGTAAGACAATAATTTTGACCCATCTGTAATTACGAGCCATTTGTAAATTGTTGACTTATTGATGATTGGATATATCCATGGACAAGGAAAAATATCTACAGTGCAAAGACTGCAGTTGTGGGTTTTTAGTGGAGTGACCCACAATTAATGAATGTTAATTAAGTTAATTAAAGAGTTTAATTAATTTAGATTCATTGGAGTTCTAATCTGTAGCTCCATAAGGTCCCTTGCTATGTTGAAAGAAACAATTTTAAATGTTCAAATTTATGAGGGAAAATATTAATTGAATTGAATACAATTAATTACATGATTTATTATAAAGTTTATTTAAATAAGATTCAAATTATTTATAATATGGAGAATTAATTTATTTGAATATGATCCAAATAACTATTTATTTGGATGAGATCCATATAAGTAAATAGGGGGAGAATTAATTCATCAAATAATTTAATTATTTAATTTGCATGTAGTTGGAATTAAAGATTCTGTAGAAGTCAAATATTTAAATATGATTTAAATATTTTAAACCATTTAATATGAGATATTATTTAGGTAGATATTTATTAATATTGGATATTATTAAATACTTAATTTAAAATCACTTTATATAGGTTATCGCAATAGAATTAGGAGTATCTTTTAGAGTTCTATAAATAGGGCCCTTGGGAGCCATCATAGGACACACACTCATACAACATAATCTCTACAATCGTTCTTGGGAGCTCTCAATTTTTAAAGAAGGGTTCTCTAAAAAAATCTTCTTCCCCATTCCCTCTTTTCTTTCAAGAACGGTTCCCACAAGTTGGATCCTTGCTAAAGTGATAGTGAGGAAGATCTCGTGGAAAAATGAAGACTTCAAGAAGAAGACTACTGATTCAAGGAGAAGATTTTGCTGCATTTGTGGATAGGCAAATGTATGATGTTAACCTTTTATTCTAGTTTTTTGTGTTTTTAACTTTTTCAAGAAATCAAAGAACGTTATCACACACTTCCGCCGGACTACAGTTTCCTTCAAATACAACTCTAAGATGTCTTGGGACAATTCCTCAAAATCCTAATCTTTCCCTAGGTTGGTTTTCCTTTCTCAAGGATGAACCTTCTCTCATAGCATCTTTTAATGGGATGAGATGACCTAGAGTCGCTATATAAAATTAATTTAATATAAATAACTATATTAAATAATATTAAGTATTAAATTAATAATTTTTCCACTTTTCTCGGAAATTTTCAAATTGATGAATCTTTATTCGTCCGAATAATATTTAAATCATATTTAAATATTACCAACTCTCCAATTTCGTCTAATTCACAATTAAACAAACAAACTGTAAAATTTGTTCCCCAATTGAATTTGAATGTTTCAAATTCATTCAACATATTGTTCTAAGGTTTAGTTCATTAGCTAACAATGGGACCTAATGGACCTACAGATCATGAGCTCTAATGATCCAAAATTAACTAGTTAAACTCTTTAACGTAGTTAATTAACATTCATTAATTATCAAGATACTCCACTATAGCCCAATAGCTACACTCTTCTCATTGTAGTTATATTTCTATCCACTTGATATAACCAGGATCGAAAAGTTGTTCGTAATTGCAACTGGGTCAAAATTACCATTTTACCCCTGTAATTACATCTTGTTCCTTAAGTCCCATTGATCCTCAAATGAACAATTGGTTTGTGGTCAAACCATCAAACTGAGTCCCTCTTAGGCCAATGAAAGGGCGGGGCTGTCAGACTCCTTCCTAGGTACCCTCCTAACTCAGGAAGAAGCGTGATGGCAGCGGACACCAACCCTCTTACGACATCCATTGTCAACCATAAACTCTGCCTTTACCTAATAAACAGTTATAAACCATAAACTACTTCACACATACACCAGAGTTAACTTGCCATACGCACATCCTTTTCATTCAGTCATATAATAGCATAAATACACAACTTCCTTAACCCTCTCTATATGTACAACACATGATCCAGTTCAACTATTTATAATTTTCAGAATACTAAACACCATTGGTAGACCCAGACGAGATCTTACGTAGGCTAAGCATCTCGAACTTGCTCGCTACCTGGAAAAAAACAGAAAAACAAGGAAAACGTGAGCTTAAACACCCAATGAGTGACTAATTAAAGTTTTTCTCGACAGTGTATGAAAGTATAAAATCTAGCCATATCCATCACTAGCATACATCAGATCATAGTTTAACTACATCTGATTTTCCATGGAAACATTATTCACAAACCGTTTCCTTTAAATCTCCTTCCCTAGTTGAGGTGGAGCGAAGCTCAACGCACCCAACGTCGATATTCCTTAGCTTAGTGGAGTACTTTCAACACCTCAGCATCACTAAATCACAATTTGCTCATGGGCTTCCCAAGTACCTTCTCCCAGAGCCTCAATACTGGATCACCAGGATACTCAAGTGTCTTCTCTACATCTCTCAGCACTGAGTTTTCAAATACAAGATTGCCCATATGCCTTCACATCGTCCCTCAGCATTGGGTTTCTTCCAACACTGGATTTCCCATAAGCCTTCACATCTTCTCTCAGCATTGGGTTTCTTACAACACTGGATTTCCCATATGCTTTCACATCTTCCCTCAACATTGGGTTTCTTACAACACTGGATTTTTCACATGCCTTCACATCTTCCCTCAGCATTGGGTTCCTTAGAAAACATTATAAAGCAAATATGCTTTGCATAAATAGTTCTTTATTAATCATTTCATGATAAACAGAACAATATTAGCATGAAGCTAATTACATACACAAATATCCCACATGCCTTCTCTTCGTACCTCGGCATTGGAAGCCATTCAAATAAGTATACAATATAACATAAAATCATGAGTTTGTAATATCTCCTACATCACAACACTTTTCATATGCTCACACGCTTTCATTATTCTTACTTCATAATTCATATTCTCATTCATACTCTAGTAACGTCTCATACATCACAATTCTTTTCATAAACTCATATGCTACCTTTAGTCTCATCGTCATAAATCCACATTTCTCGTGTTAGACTTCCCTAGAATCTCCTTCCATAATCATTTAGTTTGCATAATCAGACTCCAAATATACTTCATCACTGAGACTCACTTCTCCCAAAAGAACTCATAATGAGCGAGAATATATATAACCAGCGAGACTACTAACGAGACTGGGTTACACATATATAACACTAGCGAGATCATAGTGAGCGAGACTAGCGAGATTCACCTTGAGTAGCGATACCTAGCGACACTCAACGACATTTGTGAGATGCATAGCTCTTTGCGCTACCAACGGCACTCGTCTCGCTACTCACTCTCTAACTTCTCGGTGACACTGCAGTTCCAACGACACTTGACAGCTGCAGTTTCTTCCTTTCCTTTTGTTCTCACTTCTATCTGATAAAAATCATATTTCCAGCCAAATTCAGAACTTATTTTCTTCTACAAACTTGTAAAGAAATAGGTTTTATAACTTACCTTAAAATTTCAGAATATAATTCCTCTCCGTTTGGGAGATATTTTTAAATAACACCGAGTTGCTTTCAATCGCCTAGCAAACCAGTAGCAATCACTTCTACCTACAATTTTACATATTTCCCCTCAAATTCAGCTCAAACATCCTTCATAGAAATGGTTAGAAATTGAGTTAACTTACTAATCTTAAAATTTCAACCCTAACTTTGACTTCCTCAGCTTGCTCTTCTCCAAACACCAGACCATACTCGGATTCTATGACTGCAATCAAAATTCCTATTCCAGGTTCAGTTACACCACCAAAACCAACAGAATTCTACTTGAATTCGATATGAACACCTTCTTCTATCTTCCCTCATTGCTCGTCTGCAAAATGGAACCGACTCGAGCTCTGGAATGTGTTTAAAAATGATTAAACACTCAGCTCACTCCTTTATATAGGTTGCCGACTTAACTTCCACTTTCTCCCTTTCTTTAATCAATTTAATTTTTGTTTATCAAAATAACGCAACCTTCTTTAGCATACTCGGTTGTTGGCTCAAGTGCTTAACAAGCTTAGATGCATCACAACCTTGAACGCATACCCATACAATGCTACTTCCAACGCTGCTAGGCTAGCATCATCCAACGCATGCTTCTTCACACAACCTCACCAACACATGGGCTTCATCTCATCAACGCATAGCAACCTTCAACGCATGCTACCTCCACGCCTACAACAGCAATCCACACACAACTGCCTCCAACGCATGACAACAACCTTCAACGCATAGCTGCAGTCCATCACATACAGCAGCTCTCCAACACAAAGTAGCCTTACCAATGCATAGTAACAACCTTCAACGCATAGTAGCCCTATCAAAATATAACAACTCTTCAACCTTACCAACGCATAGTAGCCCTATCAAAATATAACAACTCTTCAACCTTACCAACGCATAGCCGTGGCCAACACCTAATAGTTTTTGCTCCTTCATTCTCGGCCACCATTCCTCTTACAACGCATAACACATGACTTCTTCCTAGCTTGCCTTCTCCCAAGGCTAAGCATGTCTTACAAGTTAGGGCTTACAGGGGCCCCTTGTTGAAGACCCGAAGCCAGCACTTAAAGGAACAACTTCTCTACTAAGATAAGAGTGAATTTCATCTGGCAAGAATATGTCCTCAACTATCTGTCTGATCTTATCCCTAAAATGGGGGCTTATTGAGTCGGAAAACTTGGGTCATTCCCACCCATGCAGATTAAAAGATAATATCAAACAAATATGAGTTCATAATTAGCTTAGGATTAAGATCGAGTTACCTAGGTCATCAGGTTTGAAATAATCAATTTTAACAGTAAACGGTGTTATAAAGTAAAAGTGATTATTTCATAGTACGGTCTCATATAAACTCATTGCATAGGATCCCCCACTCATATATATCTACATGAACGATATAGGATCACATCGTCTGTATCAAATACAAAATAAACTGCATCCATAATGTCCCCAGGATAAGGTATCCAACCTTATCCCTATTTTTCTTAGTTTATTGGATTTAATAAATGCAATCCATATATTCAATAACAACTTTACTGAATAAATCTCGATAACAATTTTATTGAGAATAAATTCCAAAAATTACAAACTATGAGTTTTAGGACATAAAACCCAACAGGTAGAAAATCATCCAAATCAAAATAAAAAATATTTTTAATTAAGAGAGGATTCTCACATAATTAAAAAATAAAAATAAAAATAATTTAGTTTAAATTAAACTTCAAAATTAAGAAGACAATCAAATCATCTAAATCAAAATTACAAAAACATTCTTTTTTGTCCAAGTGCGCATGCATTTTTTTTAAAAGAATAATATTTTGATTTAAATTAAAGTTAAATCAAATCATCCCAATCAAAATAAAATAGATTTAATTTACTATGATGATTGACAAAGTTTTTTCTTAAAAGAATAGTACAAAATATTTAATTTAAATATTATTTTAAAATATATTTTAAACTTAATCAGTAATAAATATAAAATTATTATATATATAATAAAATAGATGATCAAAGCTTAGTCATAAAAAAAAGTATCTTGTTCTCCTTACTCCATGTGTCTTAAATGCACATTGTCAAACATTTTTGGAGTCCAAATAGTTCCACCTCTTAGTTGATAAATTGCCTATAAATAGTGACAATTTATGATATTGTGGTAATGCATATTTGTGAAAATTTTGTGAGAAAATCAAAGAGATATTTCCATATTTTCCTATTTTAATATTATAATTTTTTTAGTATTCGTGTTCGAGGTCATTTCTGTTCTCAATTTTTCAACAAAAATAACTATTATTTTTCGTCCACTAACTTCCAAAATTTTTATAAATATTTTTTCCATGATTTATTTAAAAAAACAAAACTCTCTAGTCATTTTTTTTAAATGGAGTACAATCTCACAATAAGCTCTATAACTTGACCACTAAAATATTAGATACCACATACAAATTGTTCGACAGGATTATTTTTTTCTTACTAAATTCCTTCCTCTGCTTTCTAATCTTATAATACAAGATTTTATAAACCTACCAAAAATAAGATAATAATACTTAACACAACACGTGTCCAAATCTTATCAGACACGTTCAAAATAACCATACGCAACACCACAGCAGATCAGGACCCACTTAGAAACCTCTGGAAACAACGGAACCCTAAGTACTGAGCACAGAACCTCTCCATTTCATCGCCGCCTCTCTCCCGGCAAACCTCCGCCTCCATCTCCGCCACTGTCTCGTCCCAATTCCTCATAAAACCGTCGCAATCCCATCCGTTGAAGTCCACTTTCGCCTCCGACACGGCGTCCAAAATCTCCTGCAGGCCGACGATCCGACGGCTGACTTTCCTCCTTGCCTCCCTCACCGCCGGATCAATCCCCGGCACTGAGTCCAGCCTCAGAAGCAGACTCATCAAGGCCTCGTTCATCCTCACCTTCTCGAGATCGTTGCTCCTGACGGCGTCGACCGTCTCCTGGAGCTGGATTAGAGCCTGGATCTGATCGGCTTCTCTGTCGACGGCTGCGATCGTTTTGAAAAGATTGCGGATCCGGTGAGATCGGTAGGCGGCCTGGATCTTGGCGGCGGCGGAGGATTGGAGGAGGATTACGGTGGAATTGGGAGGGGTAGAATGATCATTGTGAAAAGAGTGGGAGACGGAGGTGGCGGTGCCGTGGTCGAAGGGTGTGGTATTCATGGAGGAAGACGATCAACGGTGGAGAAGAAGGGAGGGAGATTATTAATTAAAAAAGAAATTGTAAAGTTGAAAGTGAAATATGTTGAGAGTTGGAGGAGCAGAGTGCCGACCGTTTTACGAGCATCCGATGATCTCTTTTTTCCACCAGTGGACCACAATCATTCTACTATACTTTTTTTTTTTTTTTTTTTTTTTTTCTCTCTCTCTCTCTCTCTTTCCCTTTCCATTTTATTTTTGAGTTAAATTTTATCTTATTTTATAATCCATAAATCCTTTTTCTTTTTAAAAAACTACTTGGTTTTTTATTTTTTAATTATTTTAAATAACAAAACTACTAAAAATATTTTCAAATATAACAAAATGTCATTACCTATTAATGATAGATGTTGATAGACTACTATCATCTATCAAATAGTAGTCTATCAATATCTATCACAGATAGACATTAACATTTTGTTATGTTTATAAATATTTTAACTTATTTTATTATTTTTTAAAACAATTCTTTTTATTTTATTTACTGAAATTTGAGTTTCCAAACACCTATTTTACTTTTAAATTTCCATCAATATTTTAAAAACCAAACAAAGTTTTAGAAACTAAAGAAAAATAGTTTTTAATAATAATTTTTTTCTTAGAATTAGGCTAATAATTCAACTTTATTAGTCAAGAAAGAAGAATACCATTGTAAGAAATTGATAGAATACTTATTTTCAAAAATAAAAATTAAAAATCGAATGGTCACAAACTATAATTATTTGAGAATATAGGGGTTAAATTTTTACAATTCAAAGTGTTCAAGACTAAATCATTACTAATATAAAATTTTGGAGGTAAAAGTAATTCTAAAAGAACAAATTTTGGGACTTCAGAGGTTAAACTAACTTATTTCTCAAAACTCAATGACCAAAAATGTATTTTTATTCAATAACTTATAAAGTGAGTTTTTTTTTATTATTATTAGAAATAAAATTATGACAAAATTTAGAAGTAAAGATAGGCTAGTTAAGTTCACAAAGTAAAATACAAAAAAGTCAAAAGTCTCAAAACTAAAATTATTTATTTGAAAATTTACTCAGTCGGAATGGAGTAACCTTAAAATCTTGAGAGTAAAGATATTTTTCTTTTTGTTGTAAAATTGAGGAGCAAAATGACGCATAATAGAGAATACGAATACCAAGGAAATATAATATAATATAATATAATATAATATAATAATATAAATGAAATAAAATAAGAAAATGACAAGAAATTAGAAAAATTATAAAAATTATGAAATTTCTCACCAATGTGTGTGTCTACAAAATTCACAAATGACCACTTAACCTGAATTTTCACAACCAGCTAGATCACAATAAAATAGATCCATGTAAACTAATTCTCAAATAAAACATACCATGTGTTTAACTCTATTCCAATATTCTTCTTTTTGGAGGAATATTATATATATGTAACTAGGGGTGTTCAAATGACCCGCTTGTTGGGACTGGTGTGTCGTAAATCTCTTGGGTCTTGTAGTTTTGTAAATTGTATATACATTTTATTTATTGAATAAAATAAGAAGTTATTTTATCTATACTATTCATTAACTCAAATCCAATAAACTAAGATTCTATAGTTATTTTATGTAAACCTAAACATGTATGTGGTTGAAATACAAGAATGAATCATGTTTAAGTAATAACCAAAAGGTCTGCAGTATAGAAATAAAGTTGGGTGCCTTATTCTGGTAAAACTACGAATACAACCCACTTTGTAATTGTTACATGACGTTGTAAAGTGTTACAAACGATTTGATCCTTGTCGTTCATGTGGAGATGTGTGAGTGAGGTATCCCATGCAAAGAGTTTGTATAAGATCGGACCGCGAAATGTTTAATTTCTCTTTGTAACGTCGTTAATTGTAGAAATTAACATTCCATAGGATGACTATAGATAACTCGACCTGAATCTTAGGTGAGTTATGAAATCCTATCTATGAGGGCAATCCTTTGATCTGTATGGGTGAGAGTGGCCAATTCATCGACTTAATAAGACTACCATTTTGGGGATTTTTCTGATTAGAGAGTTGGGAACATATCTTCACAAGATGAAATCCCCTCATTCCCGTATTTAGGGTAAGTAGATAAATTACTCCCTTACGAACTAATTCCAGGTCTTGAACAATGAGGTCTCACCCTCTCATTTGCCTGAGACAGGTTAGTTTATTGTTGAACTATAAATAGTTTGTTCATTAGAGGGATCTGTGGTACTTAAGGAGTTAAATATAACTACAGGGATACAACGGTAATTTAACCTAGCTATAATTATGGGTAATTTGTGAAGGGTTGACTACCATATTAGTAAATTCCGTGGACACAAAAATATATCTATAGTTCGAAGAGTGCAACTGTAAGTCTTTAGTGGAGTGACCTACAGTTAATGAATATTGATTAATCTAATTAAAGAGTTTAATTGATTAATCTCATATCATTGGAGCTTCTAACTATAGGTCCATAAAGTTCCCTTGCTAGCTCATAAAGGATTAGTATAAGAATCAAATATGTTTTGTTTAATTTGAAATGTTCAAATTAATAAGAGAATTAATTGTATGTGATACGATTAATATAATGTATATAGATACATTATAATTTAAAGTTTATTTTGAACGAGAATCAAAATTTATACTTTATATTATAAGAGAGATAAATATTTAAATGAGATTTAAATATTAATTATATGAATGAGATTCATATAAAAACTATAGGTTAAAATTAATATGAATGAGATTCATATTGAAACTATAGGTTATGTGATAGAAGATTATTTGAATATGATTCAAATTTAAATTAAATATGAGATATTTAATTTATTAATTAATTAATTGTTAATTAATTAATTTTATTTAATTATATATATATTAAATATGATTTAATATATATTTAATTAAATTAGTATTATATCAATATTATATTATTGAATAACTCCCACATAGTGAGGAGTTATCCTAGTTCTCTCTTCTCTCTCATTTTTTCACGTAAAAAGAAAAGGGGAAGGGAAGAGGGAGTTATAGAAGTGTCTTGTATTTTCCTAAGAACTCTGCCTGTCGAATTCTCTCTTCTTCCCAAAAAAACTCCCTTGCCAAAAGAACAGAGAGCCCATGAAACTCCTCTGTTTGATTCTACCTAGAGAATAGCAAGGTTCCTATTGTGGTGGTGTTCCCAAGACAAGAAGAGTTCTTGTATTTCCATTGGAGTTTTCTCACCGGACCGTGACTTGGAAAAAGGAGATTTTCACATCGAAGAAGGTCTTCAAAGGTCGAAAAAACTCCTAATCCTTAACTCTTCTCTAAAGCATGCTAATTGGTTGTTTATCTTGTATTCTTGTTCTCTGTAATTTTGGTTTTCTAAAACAAATTTAATGGTATAAGGCGATTACTCACTTCCGCTGGAAATTCGATTCCTTCAATTGGTATCAGAGCCAAATCGTGCTTTAAATTTCGTTTCGGAAACAAAATTTGAAGAAAATATGGGTGTTTGTTTCTGCATTTTGAATGTGAGTTTGCAAAATAAATGTTTTCAATTTTGGCACTTTAGATTTACTGTCTTGATGAGATCAAAATGTGTAAGAGCCCGTTGTTTCGGGCATTTTAACTTGAACAACCCATACTACCCAAATAAGGGTTGGATTAGGTTGGGTTAATTTTCTTTTGTATTTTTTCAGGTTGGGTTGGGTTGGGTCTCGGGTTGCAATTTTAAAAAATTTGGGTTGACCCAACCCAACTCAAATTTCTAATATTAATATTAAATATATATATGTGTGTGTGTGTGTGTGTGTGTATTATAAGTTTAAGTTAGGGTTAAGAACTATTTTATACTTTTATTTTGGATCAATATATTTTATACTTTATTTTGGATGAATGGATATGCCAATTAGTGTTTCATGGATATACCAATATGTTTTACCAAAAATAAAGGGAAAATAAAAGAAAAAAAAAAATACAGAACCCGACAACATAACCCAACCCAACCAAAATTTTAAGGGTTGGGTTGGGTTGGGCTATTTAGGTTATTCGTGTAGCCAACTCAACCAACCCGAATTTTTAAGTTGGTCCAAAAAATGTCCCCAACCCAACCTGTGTACACCCTATATGTAACAAAGTTACTGGAAAATACTATAAAGTGCAATGTATAAACTAATAAAGCTATATAAGTGCACTTATTTCTCAAAATTTATTGTTCTTGAGGACCTAATATTCTTCATCATTTTTTTAGATGAGATGATATATTTTCACATTGAGTGAATGTACTACTATAGGAGTATTCAATGATGTACATAATCTATAAAAGATCTTTTATGTACAAATTGATGCAGTTCATTTTGCTTTATGCTTTATTTGCAAGCTAAGGCAAAACTTATCATCTCATTTCTTAAGAAACTCTATTGCCTTTGAAATGTCTTAAGGAGTTTTTGCTCAAATCATCAACATATATATATATATAGTAAATCTTAGGTTGTGATTTCTTTATTAAAGAATATGGACAAATAGGGCTATTTTTGTATCCTCATATCAACAAATATTAAATAAGATGATTATATTACATTCATCAGAAATATTTTATAAGAATCTCTATGATACATATGATTCTCTAATATTTGAATTATATGATTATGATACCTTTAATCCTTCGGGGATTCTCATAAATAAATATCATTATTAAGAGATTCATATAAAAGTGGTATAACTGCATCCATAAAATTTATATTAAACTTTCATACATAGTCTGAAAAATTGGATATCTCATGATATTGTATATCAATCATTAGAGAATATGTTTTCTCATAATCAATACCAGTCTATTACGAGAATATTGTGGGACCTGTCTTGCTTTATATCTTGTGACTTCACTCTATTTGGTTTTCTTACAAATACTCCAATTGTATCCCACATGTTCGACTTTCTCTGATGTCTGGACTACTTGTAAGCCCCGCTTCTATTTTATTGGGAACGCAAAGAAGAAGGGGGCGAGAGATGGGTGAATGTGCAAAAGTAGTTGGTTGGCTTGCATTTGGAGTGGGAAAATAGCTAAGTGTAAGCTATGCGTTGATGGCAACCTGTGGTGGAGGAAATAATTTTGGGGTAAACGCAAAGGTGAGGGAAGCTGATCATGCGCTGAAGTTGAAACGCGTTGAGGACATAAGGCGTGGAGGATCACTTGGTATCGAGGATCATTATGTGTCAAACGCATTGAAGGCAATGTGCCGATTAGAAGTAGAGGCCACGGGGAGTTTGGGAGCTGATCTGCGTTTAAGCTGTTATGCGGTGAACGCTACCATGCGTCGAAGGCGAGCATGCGTTGGACAAGGAGTGTTGGCTGAGAGAAAGTAATGCGTATGTTAACTATTTGGCGGGAGAGTTTGAAATGAAATATCATCAGAGGCCGTGTGCGTTGATGAAGCTGAGCCTAGGAGGTATGCGTCGAACGGATTATAGTGTAAAATTGAAATGGAGTACAAGTCGGTGGTATATATATAAGTAGACTGAGAATTCAATGGTTTTGCTTGCATTTCAGAGCTCGAGTTGGGTCCATATTAAGGCGAAACATCGAAGGGAGGTAGAAGAAGATGTTCATGCTGATCTGAGGCAGAAATCTCATTGAATTTGTGGAAGAAACTCGGGTTTGACAGAAGTTTCGGCTGCTGTGATCTCTTCAGAGTGATGCTCGGTTTTGGAGGAAGAACAAATTGAAGAGACGAAGGTTAGGGCTGAAACTTTGAGGTTAGTAAGTTAACTCGATTTTTAGCAGAATTCATGAAGGATGTTTGAGCTGAAATTGTCTAATTGTGTGTCAAACTCAGGAAGAAGAGACGGGAGTTGAATTGTCGGGTGATTAGAGGTAACTTGGAGTTGTCGAAGGTTATGTCCTAAACGGAGAGGAGGTTCTTCATGAAATTTTGAGGTAAGATGAAGGACCTGTATTCTAACAAGTTTGTAGAAGGAAGAACGTACTGAAATTGATTGAAACGAAATATTTAGCAGGTTGAAGAAGGAAGAAGAAAGGAAGAAGGAAACGGTTCTGTCACAGTGAAAGTATCGCTGAGTAAGCGAGAGACTGAGCAGCAGAAAAAGTAACGCTGCAACGCAAAGATAGGCTTGCGTCTCACAACTCTCACTAGAGTATCGCTGGGTATCGCTCCTCAAGGTAGTTTCGTTGGTTCTAATCAACGCAGTGTCGCTAGTACAGTTTGAGTATCTTTTTGAGTAACACTGGTAGCTTACTAATTTCTATAGAGTAACGATGCTACTGTATGTTAAAGGAAAAGGGAGATTATAGAAACTAAACTTGAGGATTGTGTATTTTCAGGCCAAAAAGAGCTCGGGGAGGCTTATAACCCACTTAGAGCTGGGACCGATTGTGAGTGACTGTTTGTTATATCTTGTGTTAAACTTAGTACGCATAGTGATGAGGAAACGTGATGCATGGTAGTTTACTTTATGTATGAGATGTGTTAGTGATTTAAAAGAATACTATTACAAATGTTTAAGCGAAATAGTGGCTGAGGGACCTTATGGTGAAAGCTACTTGTGAGTAAGCGTGATATTAAGTGCCGAGGGATTTGAGAAGGCACTTGAAGAACAGTAGAGAATGAATGGACTACAATGCTCAGGGACTGTAAGTGAAGGCATGTAGTAACCTATCACATTTAGCTTGTGCCGAGGGATTCTGTGAGAAGGCACTTGAGCGTAGATAGAGTTTGTTACCTGTGCTGAGGGATCTCATGTGAAGGCACATGGTATTGTAGTTATACATGAATAAGTGCTGAGGGACGAAAAGTGAAGGCACTAAATAGATAGGAAATTTGTGAAACATGAGAATTGATAGATATACATGCATAGTGGAAAGTGAATCTTGATAATTCGTTGGGATGGGTTATGTGTTGGTTACTATCTTACAAACTGGATTTAAGTTAATATGATTAGTTTTAGTAGATTTAGTCACTCACTGAGCCGTTTGCTCATTCAGTTTGTTGTTGGTTGCTGTTTCAGGTAGCAAGTGTGTCCGGGACGCCTAGCCTACTGAAGAATCTCGTCTGGACCTATCTGGAAGCCAACCTCTGGGATAGTTGTAAATATTTAGAATGCTCTTATGTCATGTGATAAACATCTTTACTAAGGGCATAGTGAAAGAGGGACGTGTTGTACCTACTATGAGTATATTCAGTCATGTTAGTTAAAAGTTTACATGTTCTTCTGATGTGATAATGGGATTGTTATATGATTTGTTATTCTATTATGGTATTTATATTATAGAGTCTTATGTTGGGAATAGGATCATGCTCCTTCCTAGGTATGGAGTAAATCTGGGTTGGGGTGTGACACTACTAGTCCTTATGATTTGAAATTTGAGTTTATTTCTATTGAACTGTTTCTTTTCACATAAGTTAATCATTTCTACGTTGACATTTTTCATACTCATTTTCATAAATAATATTGTGAGCAACATTGCATGCAAAAATTTTGTCAACTTATATGGTTCCATCTTTTTCATGTCATGACATAACTTATTGAGATCTCATTATTATCCTCATTTACTTCAATATCCTTATGAGTACTCATACTTAGGATTTCTTTTGGAATATCCATATTCTTAAGTGAGTCATTTTGATTATTGACTATTTCTGTTTCAAAATTTTTTATCTTTGGAACCAAATGGTCTATCACGCTTTTGGCGTGTCCTAGACTCATTAGTGACAAATTACTGCATTTAATGGAGCATTTGCAGCTGGTATATAGGACTTAATTACTTTCTTAGCATCTATAAATGCATCTGGTAATTAATTTGTTATATTTTGTAAATGAATTATCTTTTGAACTTCAGGTTCACATTAATATGTACGGGGATCTAAATGAGACAATAACGATGCATTTCATGTAATTTATTTTTTCAACTTCCTAATTTCTCCGCCTAATGTTGGAAAATTTGTCTCATTAAAATAACAATCAACAAATTATGCAGTAGAAATATCATCCTTTAGGGGTTCAAGATATTTAATCATTGATGGGGAATCAAATTCAACATATATATCTAACCTCTTTTGAGGACCCATTTTGGTATGTTGTGGTGGAGCAATTAAAACATATACTTCACATCCAAAAATTCTCAGATGGGAAATATTTGGCTAATAGCCATAAGCTAGTTGTTCAACAGATGTTCATGTGAATTTTCAATAATTGTTCTCATCATTATTGACCCAAGATGATCTAAGCGATCATGTCACTCATAAAATATATGGGGATTAATGAAGTTCAGGTTCATGGTTGCATGACTTTCAATACCAATAATATAATCTAGAAAGCGGACAACTTTTCCAGTATGCGTTTTTCACGTGAAATAGTAAATATAATATAAAGATATTCTATCTCATTCTTTCCATCAGTCTCAATATAATAACCATTGCAATGTATATATATTTTTTTAAACTTATTATTTTTAAACTTAGTAAATTTCTCTTTGGTTGACTAGAGAACAATGCATTGTCAATTGTAAATTTTGTTCCTCTAGGCAAACATATATTTGTTTTTCCAACGTCTTCAATGAAGCATGCAGGATCTGAGATTGCATTGACTTTTTTCTTTCATCACTATCAATTTTGAGAAACATTTTCTGCTTTTAAGTATAGTGTACATTGTTGCATTATCTGCCAAAGATACATATTTGTTATTCATCCTAGAGTTATCAAATAATTGAGAAATATTCATGTTTCTTCATAAAAATAACGACAACAATAAGTAATGAGCCATAATGATAAACAAACTAGGAAATGTAAAATTAGACTTTAACAAGTAAATACGAGAGAAAACATAACAAAATATTAAATATTTTCATAACATTTGTTGTTTCTATAATGATGTTCATTTTCTCTTTAGGAGATTCAAATGAATTTGCAACATCTACATATTTCATATTTTCAAGATTAATTCATGTCTTCAGGAGATTTGCAAAGGTTGCTTTTCACACATATTGTTCAATTTTTATTTATTGAGATATTGTAATTTCTAGAAGAAATTAAATGCAAAACAGGTACAAACATATGTCTCTTTTTGTATCACATCTAAAATGTGAAATTTTCCTTTGATCATCATATTATGTGTGGTTTTCTTGAAAATTTGGATGATTATAATGACCACCATGAAAAGAATACTTATTTCTTCCTCTACTTTGGTCATGACCTCCACTACGACCACGATTATTTAAAATTTACAATATTCACTTCAGGGAATTATGTTATTCCAGTTGGTTGAGATTCATGATTTTTCATCTACGATAATTAAAATTCAAAACATTCACTTTGGGGAATGTTGTTGCTCTAGTTGGGTGAGATTCATGATTTTTTTTAATCAATAACTCGTGATTTCGTTCAACCTCGAGAAAACATGAAATGAGTTTAAAATACTTTTAAAATATTTCTCTTGATATTTCTACTTCGGGAGCATATTCAAGACATGAATCGTAGAAAATGTCTTCTTTAACATATTTGCATCAGTAACTTTCTCTCCACATTAATCACAATTTTGAACTAATTTTAAATAATGTGGAGTTGTAACCACTTGCTAATTTGAAATCTTGGAGCTCTAGGTGTATCCATTCATAACGAGCTTTAGGAAGAATAATTGTTTTCTAATGATCATATCTTACTACTACAAATTTTGCATTTATTGATGCACAGGTTTTTTGTTTTCTTGATGGTCATGGAAAAAAACCATAAAGAAAATCTTAATTTAGAGGTTTAAATTATTATTAATTTAAACATTTCTTGATGGTCTTAGAACATCAAGAAAGGTTTATATCTAACTTGACGTGCATGTAAATCAAGAAAAATGTTTTTTTTTTTTACTGAAAAGTACGTAAGTTACATCAAAATAGTGAATTCCTGGTTTTTGGATTTGTTGATGGTAAAAAATCGATGGTCATTGCCCATCAGAGAAAATATATTGCTCGATGGGCAATGTCAAACAACGAAGTGAAGCGCGCAATTGAAAATGTAATTTTGTGCGTAAATGGCCTTTACTTGATGGACACTGCCCATCAAGAAAGGTGGGTAACTTAGCTTTCCTTGACCATCAAGAAAGGGTCCAAAACGACATCGTTTTGGGCCTCAGCACAAAACGATGTCATTTTGCTTTAAATTAAAACGACGTTGTTTTGTATTGAGGCCCAAAACGACGTCGTTTTGGGCCCCAAACTCTATTGTCGTTTTGGGCCCCAAACTCTATTCTTGCTAGAGATCGAAACACCACTCTTCTTCACACGAGAGAAAGCACGTTCAACTATTGTTATCCCTCAAACGTACACCTACTGCCGATCGTGACCCTCCCGTTGACGACGCATGTGACCTTGCCACCCTCAAGTGTTCACCCTTCTTCAAGCTACAGTCGGCGCCGTCGATTTCGTGCCTTTATTGTTGATTTTGTGCCCCATCTGTCGACGTCGTAGGTGTCGATTTTGTGCCCCTACTGTCCAACAAGAAAGTAGGTAGGTCAATTTTGTGCTCCTACTAGCGTTCACCTCCTTCAAGCTACAGTCAACGCCGTCGATTTTGTGCCCCTACTGTCGATTTCGTGCCCCATCTGTTGACGTCGTGCCCTACAATCCAACAAGAAAGGCAGGTAGGTCGATTTCGTGCCCTTACTAGTGTTTTCAGTGTTGCTGCTATTGTAGATTAGTGTTGCTGCTGCCGTCCATTTTTGAATTTTTGAAAACCCCATGGGCGAGTGTGGCGACAAAGAAAATTGGTAATGAACCTGCTTTATTCTTTCTTTTAATTTCCCCCTTACCCTTTATCGTTTGTTTCATTTATTTTCCATTTAACTGCTCTCTAAAACTAAAAGAACGAGTCTTGCAATGTTGTGCTAATTCAACCTAAATTTCCTTTAAAAGAAACAAAGAGAGTGAAACTATGAAAGAAACGTAGTTTGTATAGATATGTCATGTATTGTAACTGCTAGAAGCATTGGGAGCATGAATTTCTCTCTTTTGTGGAGTCTTTTACTCTTTATTATTATTATTATTATTATTATTATTATTATGGTTTTTATGAGTAAATGCATGTTACTGCCTTTTGTTGGAGTGCATTACATAATCTTTTTATGATAACTTACCATTTATCTTGATTAACCTAGATTGGGTGTATAACCGTTACCAAATTTTTCTATCAAAGCCTCTAGGTTGTTCTCTTTTTATGTTTAATTTTCCTTATGCCAAATTTATATGAAGTGTTCTTATGCCAAATTTATTATAGGCAAAGAACATAGTTGGTTCTATAATCAACCAAAAAAGTCTAGTTGGCTTTTGGCTTCCCCTTTTCTTAACTTTCTTCATTTTCTTTGAGGATGAGGATGTGACACCATAGACCAAGATATGGAAGTGCAATTATTTAATTTCTTTATGAAGCCATGATTTTATAGAGAGCAACATATGATATATGAACATATCTTTTTTTCGAATCAATTGTGTCTGATTATATATATTATGTTAATTACTTTAGGGTGGATGACTATCTTACAGTTATGGTAGTCACTTGGATTCTTTGCTTTTTTAAGAATATTGGAAACGTTAATTGTACTTGTTATGTAATTTATGTTGATATCTTTAAATCTCAAGAATTGTATTTTAATTATATATGTTGCTAAATTTAAATATGGAATGACTATCCTGTAGTTATGGTAGTCATTAGTATAATATGGTTTGTCTCATTCACTTCATTTGCTTAGGTTATAACATAATGGATAAATCGTGGATGGAAAAAGATAGACTATCTAACGAATATGAAGAAGGTGTTGATAGTTTTATTGAGTTTGCTCAAATACATTTGAGTGGTAAAACTTCTATGCGATGTCCATGTGTTAAGTGTGGAAATTGTAAGGTGTTGAACACTAAGGAAGTGAGAAATCACTTATTAATATATGTTATTGACCTAAGATATAATAATTGAATATGTGGTATGGAGAAAATCTTGTTAAGTATTCTCCATCGAATGTAGTGCCGAAATTAGACAACCACCTTGACAAACATGTGTTGGACGATGATTTAAATGACAATATTGTTGAGATAGTTGAAGCGGCACAACAACATATTTAGGGAGTACTTCTAACTCTACTTCTTTTGTCCTTAACACTTTACCTTTTCCTCAGATATTTCAAAAGAAAAAGATTGATGCTCAATTTTCTAAATTCTTAGACATATTCAAAAAGTTAGAAATTAAGCTTCATTTTGCAGAGACATTAGAAACAATGCCTAAGTATGCCAAGTTCATGAAGGATGTGTTGTCTAAGAAGAAAAGGTATGGAGATTACGAAACGGTTGCACTAACCGAAGAATGTAGTGTGACACTACAAAGGAAATTGCCTCCAAAATTAAAAAGATCTAGGGAGTTTCTCTATCCCTTGTCATTTAGGCAATAATTCGGTTACTAAAACGCTTTGTGATCTTGGAGCTTCTATTAACTTAATGCCTTTATCCATGTTTAGGAAGCTCAATGGTGGAGAGGTGCAACCAACTACCATATCCTTGCTTTTGGCCGATCGATCATTTGTTCGTCCCTATGGCATTGTGGAGGACGTCTTGGTCAAGGTAGGCAAGTTTATCTTCCCGGCAGACTTTGAAATACTAGACATGGAGGAAGATGCTGAAGTCCCCATAATCCTTGGGGGGCCTTTCTTGGCCATCGGAAGGGCCCTCATTGATATGTAAGATGAAAAGCTCACATTCCGCCTTAACAATGAGGAGGTAACATTCAACATCTATAAAGCCCTTAAGCATCCAGATGTAAAAAGGTCGAGCATCATGGGCCAAGCATAAAGGTAACATCGCCCCCCTTTTCTAGTAAGAACTCTATGCATGATGATCCTCCTTCGAATGGAAAGACTAATGGCATGCCTGATGTTAAATTAGAAAATCCTATGAAGCATGTTTCTACTTGTGATAATGCTCCTAGTTCTCCTTGTATGTCTCCAAAACCTAAAATGAATTATGAACAAATCATGGAGAAGCATGTTAAAAATGAAGTGGTGAGTCCGGTAAAATCTCATAATGATGACTTTTTAATGATACTTGACTACATTAGAAAAGATGATGTCCAACTTGATAATGAATTGTTGACCAACCCACTAAATGTTAATGAATATGTTTGTGAGTGTCAACGTGGGCGAAAACTAAAAGTTATAGGTGATCCAAAGCATGGAATGAAGAAACCACATTGGGATCCGTCGTGACTCATGAGCCCCGTCTAGCTAGAAGACGTTAAACAAAGCGCTTATTGGGAGGTAACCCAATTGTATTACTTTCTTTATTTTTTTCTTTTATTTTAAATAATCTTTGAGTCACTCATATGCTTTATTTTTAGGATCTTGGTTCATCACAAAGTATTCCTTACACCAAGCTTGTTTGGTGACTTCCCGCTTGCTCCCAGACCTATTCTTTTTTGTTAGATGCTCTTATGCATTGGGGACAATGCATGATTTTAAGTTTGGGGTGGGAAGTGTCACTCGTACTTTTGTGTGTTTTCTTATCCTGCTATGCATGTTGTGAGGTTTTAATGATCATATGCATGTTAATGAAATTTTGAAAAATTTTAAAAATTTTGGAGTTTTTAAAGATAATGGGAGTGCTTTTATGGTTGTGTGCTTTTATGTTGATTGCCCATGATGAGATCCGAATTTGCATGATAGATGACTTATTGTGGAAATAGAATAGCACTATCTTAAGTTAAATTTATTTAAATCCCTCTTAAAATCTCCCATATTCTAGAGCACATAGCCACTTTAATTTAGAATCTTTAACTGAAAAAAAAAAAAAAAGGATTAAGTTGGGTGTATTTGGTTGTCACTCCGAAAGGCCCCACCGATTAGAGAGTAGAAATGCATGATAGTTTGTAATCTCAGACTAAGGAAAAAAGAAAAGAGTATACATGCCTTAGAGAAAAGAAAAAGTGTAGACAAAAATATATGAGCTTAATATGTCTATCTTTTTAAATGTTAAACTTGTAATGAGTATGCATGGATGGGGGTAAAAAGAGCTGCCTTTGTTATAATTAGTAAGGACACCTGGGAATTGACTAGGTACGAGTTCCTATAGTAAATGTGTGAAAGTTAGTGTCCCTAGGTAAAAGAATGCAAGTTTAGGGCACGTGAAAAAAAATATATTTGAATGGCACCTTAGTGGACATATTACTCACTTGAAATGTGTGAATGCTTGAAGATTGATGCATGAGCTAGAGTAGGGGGAAAACTAAAGAAGCTCTCTAAAGTCCTAATTTGAGTTTGAGTATTTTAAATTGAATAAGGCTTGAACACACACACATGGGAGATAGCAAGATTTGGCATTGAATGATTATACCAATATAGATATGCTTGCATGTTTCTACTAAAGCTCTAAATGCTATTCTTTGAGACATGAGTCGATTGCATACTTCCTCATCTAAACTTCCTCTATTTGATTCTATTCTTTGCTCGGGACTAGCAAATCTCTAAGTTTGAGGTGGTGAAAAGCGCTTGAAAAGTGCTTTCTATTCTCTCAAATTAAGGGAGTTTATATTAGATTTAACTTGTTTGCTAGTGGTTTTCAGGTCAAAATAAAGAAAATTAGAAATGAAAGCCAAAAGATCAAAACCAAGCCAGAATTCAGTGAAAAAATGAAGGAAACTTCAAATCTACCAAAAACAAGGGCGTTGCCGTGACGGTTTTTCTCGAGAGTAGAAGACATTTCAGTGCAGTGCCACCGCTGCGACGCTGCAACACGGCGACTGAGGGTAGCTTTCCATGACGGTCAGCGCCACGACACCATCCAACAGTGCAACAATGCCAACTTTCTATATCGGTCAACGTCGCGGCTCCAGCTTTCCTAATTTGAAGATTTGGTATTTTTGGAAAGAATTTTGGGGTGGCCAGCCCTAAAAATTGGAGGGTTTCCAACAACCCTAGACATCAAGAAATCAGAGAAAAACAAACCAAAAGAGTCCTAAAGAGTAAGTTGGCTGCAAGGAAGAGAGAAGAGTTCGAAAGAGAGAGTTTGACACCATTCGAGTTCCCAACCTGACGGGATAAATTCTCATAGCGAGATGAATAGTAAGTCTAGTTGTTGGCCCGTGATATTGACGACATACAATCTCCCACCTTGGTTATGTATGAGACGTAAATTTATGATGTTAACAATGTTAATTTCAGGGCCAAAACAACTGAGGTACAACATAGACGTATATTTGGCCTCTTTAATAGATGATTTGAAAATTCTTTGAAATGATAGTGTACCATATTCTGATGGATATCGAGATAAAGTTTTCATGTTAAAAGTAGTATTATTGTGGACTATTAATCATTTTCCTGCATATGGTAATTTGGTGGGTTGCATTGTTAAAGGGTATTGCACATGTCCAATATGCGGCGAAAACACACGATAAAGACGGCGAATGGGTGTTGCAAACCACTGCCGCTATCAAATAAAATTTATAACTCCGGACGTACTATTATTACCACAATTTGTAGCAATAATGGCAAGCACTGATCGATCTGCAGAGAGCTTTTTGCTTGAAGTAATCAATAAGCAAATGCTTTCGATTTTGGGGGGGAGGGAGGGGAGATTTGATGATCAAGCGAAATTTAGAAGCGAGAAAATAAAAGTGAGCAAAGCAATTAATTCAAGAAATCTTAAAGAAAATTAAATGGGAAGTAAAGAAATCAATTGAAATAAATACTCAGGGATAGGAACGAATTTGGCTTAATCTCTATCATAGATTACTTAAGCATAAAGTTAAATTGCCAATGAACCATAATTAAGTGACAACAAATGCCGCTAAATGCTCCGAAATATCAAATCAAGCAAGTATAATTTGATCTAAACCCGATTCGATTATTTAGGACGATAGCGCTTTCAATAATGAATCTAGTTTGCATTAAGTACATAGAGTTTAATTATGATGAAAGAAAGATCGGAAAGCCTAGACTAACATTCGATTGTAAATTTGATTCAATTAATTCATAAAGATTTAATTAAAGGAAAAGTCCTCAATCAAATTCTTCACTAAATCAATCATGCAACGGAATTTGTATTATGCATAGTGTCAACAAATTTTGCAATTAAAGAAGAAATTTATAAAGAAATGTCAATTCCATAAAAGTAACTTCAATAAAGAGTAAATCATAACCAAATTCATTCAATGGAAATAAAACTAATACAATATAAACAAAATCTCAAGAATTAAGCCTAAAATCCTACCTCCAAGTACATTAACCTTAGCCGATGATCCTCATAGAGCAAGATCAATGATAACTTGTAGAAATACAAGTTATTATTATCTCTCTTAGAAAAATAGAGTTTAAATAGAGAATCATGCGGTAGTTGGTGTTAAATTCTATTGATAAATCTTTTTATGCGTTCTACTCTTGTAAATTGATGGAGAGAATTGTTTTGAAGCTTTTTGAATCTAAAACGCATGCTTTAACGCAGGAACGCAAGCAACCCATGGATGCGTTGGCATACTTGAACGCAGGAACCCAAGTTATCCACGGACGCATATCAACCAGAAACGCAAGGCAGCGGAGAATCAGATAAGAATCTTGAGAGATTGTCGGGAGATTGATATGCTTGATATGCGGCAAGAGTGATGGATCTAAATTAAACCGGAAATCACGCGATTAGGCGAGATGGACGCAATGCAGAAATTCAGCCTCCAATCATGCAGATTTGCCAGCGATTGCAATGCAACATCTATAAAAGGGCAGACCTGAAGACGAAAATGTTGTTGAACTTCTCGGAAGAATTCCTAAGTGACAACAGAGTTTTCTCCAGACGACAACCAGAGACAAATAGCTCGGAAGAGAAGAGTCTTCCCTCCACCTGACCACTTCACATTAGAACTCACGCTACCATCCTGGTGAGCTCAAGACATTGAGAAGCCATTCCATGCTTTCTATCTCTTTTCTTACTTATGTTTTAGTCTATTAGCAAGACATTGTATTCTCTAAAACATTTATTCTGTTCATCAATCTATACATCTTCCATGGCTATTCATTTCTTATCACTTTCCATTTGTTGTTTATCATCCATGAGTAACTAACTCTCTTAAGGGTCACAGGTTGCATTATCATCTAAATAAGAATCTAGAAGACTATTTCATCTTGTTAATTGTACTTTTAATCAAATGCTTATGTCCATCTAGCTAATCGATGTAAGTAGTAATAATCAGACTGCTCGGGAGAGTAAGTGATTGTGGAGCTCAATTGACAAGGCTAAGAAGTGTTACCTAGACATTGGAATAACCTTGGCACTTAACACTCTCCTATGCATTATCGGCTGACAATTGAGAGAAAAGTCATTGGTATGAAATAGATCTCACTATGCGTTTCCGAATTTAGATGATGACCAACCCCAGCCCTGCGTTTACCATTCACATAATTCAATTAGCTGACTTTGTTGTGTCGCATACCTCTCCATCAAACCACTTTAGCTTAGGTTTACTGCTTTGTAGTTAGTTAAACGCATCACTTCTCACCACCTTCTTTAGACACATGACTCAAATAATCCAACTAATTATAGAATCTACATAGTCCCTTTGTTCGACCTCGGACTCACTGAGAAAACCTCATTCTTTGCTTATACTTGGGTGAAGAATAGGAAAACTTGACAGATTAGTAACGCATAGTATTAAGCACGTTGAACGCATAACAAGTTTAATAAAGATTCATAATAAGATCCACAACAAGTTTTTGGCGCCGTTTCTGGGGACTTTTGTATTGGTTCTTCTTCTTCTTCTTTTTTTTTTTTTTTTGATTATTTTTGTTGTAGGAATTCCTCAGTCAAAGAAGTATTGTGAATTTCTCCTCTGCCAGAAACTCCAAACAGTATATGAGTGACGGGAGCAGCCCAACACTTGATATTGACCCTAAGATTGAGAACCTTCAGAAGAAGAACAAGGCAAAATCGAAGAAGGACCAATCACAGAACAGAAAGGAATATGGCTGAACAACAAAACCATCTTCAAGAAGGAGTTTGAGAAAACACCAACGCAGAACAGCATACAAACCCAATTCTGTTGGCGCATGACAGAAATAGACCTATGCGAGAGTATGCGTCGTCGAATTTGTATGATTTCTCGCCAGGAATCTTACAACCGACCTATGAAGGTAATGGACGATTTGAAATGAAGCCTGTGATGCTGCAAATGCTACAAGCCGCAGGACAATTTAGGGGTGCAATGGGACAAGACCCGCATGCACACTTGAAGAGCTTCTTGGAGATATGCAATACATTCTCCATGGCAGGAGTACCGCAGGATGGCATCAGGCTATCATTATTCCCATTTTCTCTCAGAGATGAGGCAAGACAATGGACATACTTGTTCGAACCAGGTGAGATTACTACTTGGAAGCAGATGGTAGAAAAGTTCATGCAGAAATATTTCCCTCCGACAGTAAACGCAAGGAGGAGGCGAGACATCGTCACCTTTGAGTAGAAGAACTCGGAGACTCTGAGCGAAGCTTGGACCCGATTCAAGCGGCTAATGAAGAATTGTCCGCATAATGGCATTCCTGATTGTGTGCAGATGGAAATCTTCTATGGAGGATTAAACAGACCATCGCAGTCAGTAGCTGACGCCTCCGCAGCAGGAGGATTAATGGATAAGACCTACACGCAGGCCAAAGATATTCTTGACAGAATTTCGAGGAATACTGATGAGTGGATGGACGACGGGTATGGATCCCGCTCCACCGATAGAAGGCGAACGTAAGCTGGAATGCTTAAAACTGATGCTACCACCAATCTCTCAGCTCAAATGGCAACCATGACATCTCTGCTGAAGACTATAGCCTTGAATAATCCAGGTGGATCAGTTGCTGCGATGAACGCAGTGAATCCGACAGCGTCTGTAAGTTGCGTGCAGTGTGGTGAGGGGCACTTGTATGACATGCGTCCTTACAACCCCCAATCAATCTACTATGTTCAAAACAACCCCTACGGTAAAACGTACAATCCAAGTTGGAGGAACCACCCTAACTTTGGATAGGATGGAAATCAACAACAAACGCAGGGGGCTGAGCAGAAACCGTAGAGAGGCAACCCTCCTAGTTTCAACCAAGGAAATCAAGGCCAATATCATCAGTCACAGAAGAATCAGCAAGCGCCTGCATCATCCTCATCATCTTCCATGGAATCTCTGTTACAAGAATATATAAATAAAAATGATGTAATGCTCCAGAATCAAGCCACTGCAATTAGGAACTTAGAAGTTCAAATGGATCAAATTGCGAGTGAGCTCAAGAATCAACTGCAAAGAGCATTGCCAAGTACAACTGAAGTTCCAAGAGGAAACATAAAGGAACAATGTCAAGCTGTGACATTGAAAAGTGGGAAGACTATTCCCACTGTAACGCAAGATCAGGGGACGCAAGGAAACTTGCAGCCTCTAAATGCTCCAACAATAGATCAACCAACGCAGAGTATAGACTCCAATCACTGCGTTTCCAAATTTAGATGATGACCAACCCCAGCCCTGTGTTTACCATTCATATAATTCAATTAGCTGACTTTGCTGTGTCGCATATCTCTCCATCAAACCACTTTAGCTTTGGTTTACATCTTTGTAGTTAGTTAAACGCATCACTTCTCACCACCTTCTTTAGACGCATGACTCATATAATCCAACTAATTATAGAATCTGCATAGTCTCTGTGTTCGACCTTGGACTCACAAAAAAAACTCATTCTTTGCTTATACTTGGGTGAAGAATAGGAAAACTTGATAGATTAGTAACGCATAGTATTAAGCATGTTGAACGCATAACAAGTTTAATAAAGATTCACAATAAAATCCACAACAATTAACAAGACTTAAAGAAAATTGAAATAGAAAAGCAGGCAGTAGAATTTCAGCCAAGATGAAAGATGGAGTCGAATGTGTTGCCCCTTGTATCTTCAATGGATGTATTGTTTCGAACGTTACAAGAAAGTTCTTAAGGGATGTGTTCAAAATTGAAATCGACCGGAGGGTTGTATTGCTGAAGGATATATTGTTGAGGAAGTTATAGAATTTTGTACATAATTTTTACACGATGAGATGCCGATTGGACTTGAAAAGGCTATAGACCGAGATCAGAATAATGAAGCTAGATGACCCTCATCTGCAGCTTCACACATGAATCCTGACAAGGAACAACTAATGCAAACTCATTTGTATGTTTTAGAAAATACAGATGACATACAACCTTACATAAAATATGTTGACTTAATCTTAAACTTGTGTTATTTATTATATTCCCTATAATTTGATATTTCTAACAATCGTGATGAATTATATGTCATTTTAGAAAACATATGAACAATTTGAGAAAAATGTATACATCAAAGTGAAGGAACCAAAAGTGGCTACAAGATGAGTATAATCGAACTTTCATTGCTTGGATTTGTGATCATGTATGCTTTTGAGGATAATGAATATTGTGTGTTGATTTAGTATTTTAAAAATTTTTTTTTTCATAATTATGACTTAAATTCATACACTCATAGGTTTCTACAAAACTTGAGTTACCGAACAACACAATATCTGATACAGTGAGATGCATATCACATGGCCTTTCACCTACTGTGATAACTTATGTTAGTTATTTTATGAATGAAATTCGCTACAATAGAGAGAACCGTGATGGTGCTCGTAATGTGCAAAATAATGGAGTTTGTTTAATAGCGAAAACAATGAAAATAGCTAGTGCAAAAGATAAAAATCCAATAGTGACAAACATGTCATTTTATGGTGTGATTTAAGAGATACGAGAGTTAAACTATATTACTCTTAAGATTCTAATGTTTAAATGTAATTGGATTGATAGTGCTAGTGGTGTCAGAACAGATGAATTGGGTTTAAACTAGTTGATCTTAAACGTATTGGATATAAATCTGATTCTTTTATACTCGCATCACAAGCGAAACATTTATTTTTTATCAAAGACCCAAGTGATTCTCGATGGCATGTTGTGTTGCATCTTTCGAGTAGGGAGTACGAAGATCATATCAACGAAGATGAGTTGGGTGACTGATAAGCACTTGAAAAGTGCTTTCTATCCTCTCAAATTAAGGGAATTTATAGTAGATTTCACTTGTTTGCTAGTGATTTTCAGGTTAAAATGAGGAAAATTAGAAGAAAAGACCAAAAGATCAAAACCAAGCAAGAATACGGCGAAAAAGAGCTGAAAAACTTAAAAGGGCGAATTTTAGGATAGCGTCGCGGCGCTAAAACCCTAACGCAACGTTTTGGACGCATCATAGCACCGCAGCGCCAAAATCCAATGCAACATTCTGAACGCATTACAGCATCGCGGCGCTTGGACAGCGCTGTCGTGGCCCTAATGCCCAAGAGCAATAATTCTGAACGCATCACAGCGTCGCGGCGCTAAAATCCGAGAGCAACAATTTTGGACACAACGCATCACAACGTCGCTGTCGTGGCCCTATGGATCAGCGTCACGACACCAGTTTTCCTTAAATGAAAATTTGTTATTTTTGGTAAATTTTTGGGTGGCCAACTCTATAAATTTGGGGGTTTCCAACAGCTCTAATCATTAAATCAAATCAAGAATCAATCAACCATCAATTTATAGACCTAAAGAGGCACAAGAAGGAGAGAATTGAGTGAGAGTTCATAAAAGAGTTCAAAGAGTGAGTTAGTTGCAAGGAAGAGGAAAAGAGTTCTAGATAGTCATGGTGCCCTTTGAATTCCGACGTGAGAGCCAAGGAGATCGTGACGGTACTACCTTAATCAAAAGCCTCATTTCAGTAGAGTTTCCCTTTCTTTACACTCTTTCTTTGTTTATTTTGCTTAAACATGTTGCTTCAAGCTATGAGTGACTAAGCTCTTTAGTTTTAGGGTTTTGATGATTTGTTTATGAATTTATGTTGATCTTGTAGACTTTCATAGTTTTGTTGGAATGATTATGCTTTTCATTGTTATTGTGTTTAATTTTTGTAAGTTGGCCATCTTCACATGTTAGGTTAGATGTATGATTGAGGGATTCTATGTTTAACTTGATCTATAACAATGAATTGTTGTTAATCTATCACGAGAGTAGTTAGGTTGACAATAAAAGTTGCTAAAGACTATTCTTAATGCCATGTAATTTGAATTGGTTTCAAGAGATTAGTAATTAATCGAGTTGCATGAGAAAGGGTTATTTTTTAGAGAAAATAACTTGGAATTAAGTTTCTAGACTTAGGCATATGAATTACCATAAATTCCATGAATTCTATAATATTGCATGATGAAATAAACAAGAATTCATTACCCTAGAACTCTCTTTGACTCTTGTGGTTCTCACTTTAATACTTTCCTTATTTGATTTATATTTTCCATAACTCATAATATTCAATTTCAATCTTCAAATAAAATTGATTCAACTCTAGAATAGCTAAGTAACTTAAACCTTCACAATTGGATCTCCAGTAGAATGATATTCGGACTTAACCGTCTTATATTATAACTTGACCCGTACACTTGCGATTAACACTAAAAGTGCGCATTAAGTTTTTGGCACCGTTGCCGGGGATCCAAAGAACGGTTTTTGTTATTTAATATTGATTAGAATTGATAGATCTTAATTTGAGGTGTATATTATTTGGTTGTTTCTTTATTTTTATTTTTATTTTATTTTATATTTTTTTCCTTATTTTATTTTATTTTATTTTATTTTTTCTTTTTTATTTTATTCTATTCTATTTTATTTTATTTTTTTATTATTTTTATTTTTTGATTATTTTATCGGTTTATGCCTTGTGATAATACTAATATTCTCCCTCTTGATCCCGAGATTGAAAGGACGTGTAGAAGAAACCTAAGGGTTCAACACAATCACATCGAGGAGATGGCGGAGGAGATACCAAAGGTAAGTCGGGACTACTTCCAACTGACATTACCGGCAAATCAACCCGACATTATGAATGTACCCATCAATGTCAACAACTTTGAGTTGAAACCGGGGTTGATCCACATGGCTAGAGAGCTAGCCTTTAGAGGAAGAACCAATGAAGATCCTCACAAGCACTTACGATCTTTCTTAGAAATATGCGGAACGGTAAAGATAAATGGTGTTTCTAACGATGCAATTAAACTAAGACTTTTTCCTTTCTCTTTATAGGACCGTGCTAAAGATTGGTTGGAAACCATACCTCCGGATAGCATCACCAGGTGGGAGATCTTAGCTCAAGCTTTCTTGAACAAATATTTTCCACCGGCTAAATCTCAAAGACTAAGGACGGAGATTGGAACATTCCGCCAACTTGAGGATGAACAACTATATGAGACTTGGGAGAGGTATAAGGATCTCTTGAGAAGACGCCCTCAACATAGTTACCCGGATTGGTTGCAAATTCAACTATTCTACAATGGATTGTCAAGCTCAACCAAATCCATACTAGATGCAACCGCCGGAGGCTCAATTTTTTCAAAGAATGCTCAAGAGACCTATACCATACTAGAAGATTTGGCCACTACATCGTACAATTGGCCTGTGAACAGTCTTCTCCAATCATCCCAAAAGCCACCGGACGATATGAGATGGACGAGGTAAGTTCTCTAAAAGCTGAATTGGCTTCTCTCACTAATGCTTTATCTAAATTTTCTCAAGGAAGCCAAGTCCAAGCAAGTCCATCATCCATAGCTTCCCTTGCGGCCATGGCAAATCAACAAGAGCCAAGTGAGTTGGAGGTAGCCAATTATGTAGATAGAGGACAATACCGAGGTCAACAACAACTTCCAACTCACTATCATCCCAACTTGAGAAATCATGAGAATTTTTCATATGCTAACAACAAAAATGTATTACAAGCACCTCAAGGATTCAATGGAGTGGGGAATGCAAAGACATCATCACTAGAGGACATAATGCTTGACTTTGTCAAAGAGTCAAGATCAAACACAACCACATTGGAGAATTCGGTCCAAGCAATTGCAAGCACCATTCAAAGCCAAGGTAAGGCACTTCAAACTTGGAGGTTCAACTTAGTCAAATGGCAACTTCCCTCCAAACAATGCAAAAGGGTAAGTTCCCTAGTTGTCCCGAGACCGAACCGAACCGAACTGAACCACAAATACGTAGTTCGGTTCGGTTTTGTTTCATATAATTCCTAAACCGATTTATGCGGTTTGGTTCGGTTTTAGCCCCAAATCGAACCGAACCGAACCGCGACACCCCTACTAAGAAGGATATTTTAATAAAAGCTAAAATTGCATTCCGAAATTTCAAAAATAGCTTGAGGAGTAGGTACATTAACCCATATAAAGACACACTAAAATTCTTGAAATTTCCACCACCTGAGTATCATTCTATTGATCAAGCTCATTGGGAAATTTTTGTTAAGTAAGCTTTATCAGATTATTTCCAAGTTAGTGTTATAAATTTTTTTATGTTTAAATAACCAAATATGTTGCTTAATTTAACTTGTGTTATTTTTGTGTATTGTAGGCATGTAGCAATTTGCAGAAAGAGCGACGAAAACAATACAAATAAAATCATAGAACATCTCGTAAAAGTTATGCAAATTTGAGTGAGGAATTGGTAAGTTTGATGTGATAACAATTTATTATTTACAAAATAAGTTATGCTATGTTTATTAAACTTCATATTATTGATATATACTTGTAGAAAAAACAAGGAAAGTTATCTCCAACAACAGATCAGGTTACTATTTGGAAACATGCTCGACTAGGTAAAAATGGAGAATTCTTAAATAAAGATATCGAAGAGGTTGCAGTAAAAACTATAAGTAATAATCTAATTATTGCTTGTTTATGGGTGTATGTGATAAATTATTATTTGTTTGAAAATAAAATGTTTATCTATTAAAATTACAGGATGAACTATTCAAAGATAGTGTAAACAAAAAAGGTTATTTAGATGATATCTTGACTCAAGCATTGCGAACACCTGAGCACTGAGGATGGGTAAGAGGTGTAGGGGGTTGATTACACTTTAATTCTACTTTCACAAACACATTCTAATAGTACCCACAAAAACTCAAACGAATGATGATCCACAGACAAATTGAAAAAAGAATAAAACACAGATTTTGGAGCAATATAATTTAATGGCGCATGCACGAGTTAAATACTCAAATGAAGGTCAAGGAAATACGTTGATAGCACTCAAAATGTGCTATCTCACTTTGCTTAGTTCGGGATCGTTCTTACCTTTTTACCAGTTTATTTCTTGATTTAGACAGGTTACGAGCATTTAATTTTAGGCATAAAATGCCCTAGCCGCCAGTCAAAAGGGAGAAATCAATTGGCACGAATCCCAAACGCGAATTTGGAGATCTTCCTGCATTTTTTTTTTCTTTTCCATCTTTAGGAGAATTTCTTGAACCATTTTTTTGGATTGAGTACAAGCATGTACCAAGGCTAAGGTAACTATTTTCTAGCTTGGGTATTAGGGATTCCTTTTGTAATCGATGTGCTTAGGAGGTTTCGAACTAAATTCTTTGTACGTATGATTTAATTATGAAATTCATTTTTTTACGATCAAATTGTGGCGCTGGTGTTCGTTTTGATTGTTGCTTTGATTGAATTATGACTCGTGACACTTGGTTGTATGTGGATCATAGAAGCAATTGGTTAGGTAGCTTGCAAACCAAACTAATTGGCAAATATTGTTCTAACCAACCTAGGATTAAATCGATAAGAAATTTAATCTAGGTATTTCCAGTTGAATGTTCCGCCTAATTTTCCTTTGAATTTAATGGGATTAGATTTAATACAAATTTTGCATGTCTTTCATCGGTTTATTTTAATTCCAATTCGTCGATTATGACAATAAAATTTTGGTCTTTCCAATTAAATTGATTAGGTACCAAGTATAACAAATTCAGTAATGACGAACCAATGAACAAGAACATCGAATAAAGAAAATGTTGTCCAACCCAAGCTAGAGCTTTCTCCAATTGAATATTACTCCTTTTACCTCTACATTTTATTTTTATGAAATTTGATTTTTCTTGCAATCAACTGTTTCACAAAACCCCCACTATTACAAATTTGGCCTTTCTTGACGCACAGGTTTTTTGTTTTCTTAATGGTCATGAAAAGAAACCATAAAAAAAAAACCATAATTTGGAGTTTTAAAATTATTATTATTTTAAATTTACATTTCTTCATGGTCTTAATACATCAAGAAAGATTTATATTTGACTTGATGTGCATGTACATCAAGTAAAATATTTTTCTTGATTAAAAGTACGTAAGTTACATCAAAATAATGAATTCCCGATTTTTTGGATTTGTTGATGGTAAAAAACCATCAAGAAAACTCTTTCTTGATTGTCATTGCCCATCAAGAAAAGGGAGAAGATAGACATTAATTGGCCATCAAGAAAAAGCCCAAATCGTTTTGGGCCAGCTTTCCTTGATGGTCTAAAACTTTTGTATTAAAACCTTATTTTCTTTAGGTTTTGAAACCCTCATATTGTTCACCCTATTTTCCTTAGATATGTCGTCGTTCTCTCTCATTGCCTCTATTCGTTCACCATTCGCCGTCTGTCTGTGGTTCTACCATCGTGGTAGCAAGATATAGCTCTTTGTGCTACCGCTAGTTCGTGTAGCATCTTCGTTCGTCGCCGCCTGTTCGTGGTAGCAGGTTCTTCACGCTGCCAGTTTGTGGTAGCAGTTTCATGTTGCCGTCGTCTGTTCTTGGTAGTAGCTTCGTCCGCTGTCGCCTGTTCATGGTAGTTGCTTCGTTTGCCACCGGTTCTGTAGTAGTTTCGTCCGCCTCCACTTGTTCGTGGTTGCAGGTTCGTCCCGCTGCCACCAGTCCATGTAGCAGCTTTGTCTGCCGCCACCGGCCCATGTAGCAGGTTCGTCCTCCGCCACCGATCCATGTAGCAGCTTCATCCGCCGCTGCCGGTTTTTGGTAGCAGCTTCATGTTGTCGCCAGTTCATGGTAGCAGCCGATGTTCGTCGATTCTTGGTAACAACTAGTGTTCGTGCCGTCGTTCGTCTGTCGCTCGTCAGCTAGTGTTTGTGAGTATTGAAATTTTGTTATTATTACTTTAAGATTTGAGTTTTTGTAGTTTATTTGATTTTAATTTTGGTATTTGGTTGCTTTAAGATTTGGGTTTAATTTTCTTGTAGGCTAATAAACCAAACAACTATTCCAACATAATTAGGACACTTTTGTTGTAAGATTTGAGATCTAAAATTTGAGTTCTTGTAGTTGGGTAGGACCCTTTTGTTGTTTAGTGGCGATGTTTATGTTTTTTTAGAGCATAGTGACAACAAACCAAAAATGGTTTTCTAGATTATTAGTGGGCATATAAATAATTCACTAAACTCAACTATCTACCAAAGTATTAAAAGGGATGTGTGTGTTTGGAAAACATGTTGAAAGGGGAGGTTAATTAGATTGGAAAGAACCCCCAAATTTGAGTAAGTTTTGAAAAAAAAAAATTGAATCAATTGAGTCTGATTATCTATATTTTAGGGGTTGGTTAATTTTGATTTTATAAATTTGAGCGATGGGTTGACTGTATTATGTTAATTACTTTAGGATGGATGACTATCCTACATCTACAGTAGTCACTTGGATTCTTTGCTTTTTTAGGAATATTGAAAAGGTTAATTGTACTTGTTATGTAGTTTATTTTGATATCTTTAAATCTCGACCATTAGATTTTAATTATATATATTGCTAAATTTGGATATGGAATGACTATCCTGCAGTTATGGTAGTCACTTAGATGATTTGTTATAATTTGTCACTTAGATGATTTGTTATAATTTTAGTTAAGTTAAAAGTGTCCTCCATTTTATTTCACTTTCTTATATGTCCTTATTGTCTCATTAGTATAATATTGTATGACTTATTCACTTCATTTGCTTAGGTTATAACATAATGGGTAAATCATGGATGGAAAAAGATAGACTATCTAACGAATATGAAGAAGGTGTTGATAGACTATCTAATTTTGGTTAAGTTAAAAGTGTCCTCCAGCTTGTTACACGTTACCCAAAATGAGAAGTATGTTGTTTGTGATTCATTGTCAAAAATGAAAATTCCTGAAGGGTATTCTTCTAACATAAAAAGTCTTGTATCGATTGACACTTTAAAAGTGATAGGGCTAAAGTCTCATGATTGTCACGTGCTCATGCAACAAGTGCTTTCTGTTGCACTTCGCAGTGTACTACCTAAACACGTGTGAAATGTTATCACATGATTCTGTTTTTTTTTTAACGTTATATGTAGTAAGGTGGTAGACATTACACATTTAAGCGTCTTGGACCATGAGATTGCAGTAATATTGTGTCTGTTTGAAAAATATTTACCTCCATTGTTCTTCACCATAATGATGCATTTAACTGTACATCTAGTCAGAGAAGTTTGTTTTTGTGGCCTTGTGTATCTTTGATAGATGTATCCTTTCGAACGTTACATGAAAATTCTTAAGGGATGTGTTCGAAATTGAAATCAACCGGAGGGTTGTATTGCTGAAGGGTATATTGTTGAAGAAGTTGTAGAATTTTGTACATAATTTTTACATGATGGGATGTCTATTAGACTTGGAAAGGCAATAGCCCGAGATTAGAACAATAAAGTAGGATGACCCTTACCTGCAACTTCACACATGAATCCTGACAAGGAATAACTAAGGCAGGCTTATTTATATGTTTTAGAAAATACAGATGACGTACAACTTTACATAGAGTATGTTGACTTAATTTTAAGCTTGTGTTTTTTATCCTATTGCCTATAATTTGATATTTATAACAACCGTGATGAATTATATGTCATTTTAGGGAACATATGAACCATTTGAGAAAAATGTATCCATCAAAATCAAGAAACTAAAAGTAGCTACAAAATGAGCATAATCAAACTTTCATTTCTTGGATTTGTCATCGTGTATGCTTCAAAGGATAATGAATATTGTGTTTTGATTTCGTATTTTTACAAATTTTTATTTTCATGCTTATAACTTAAGCTCATACATTGATAAGTACTTGAAAAGTGCTTTCTATTCTCTCAAATTAAGGGTGTTTGTATTAGATTTCACTTGTTTGCTACTGGTTTTTAGGTTAAAATGAGGAAAATTAGAAGAAAAGATCAAAAGATCAAAACCGAGCAAGAATACGATGAAAATAAGAAGAAAAACTCAATATGACAAAAATTGGGGCAGCACTAAAACCCGAGAGCATGGTCTGTGGGAGATAGTCGCAGCGCCGCATCGCTCTCCAATAGTGGGGCGGCGCCGTCTTCAAAAATTCAATAACGCCGCAGCGCTATAGACCAACGTCGCGGCGTCAGCTTACCATAAATGAAAAAATGTATTTTTGGAAAGATTTTTTGGGCGGAATACTCTATAAATTTAGGGGTTTCCGGCAGTCCTAAGAACCATTCAGAGCACAAAATTACAGACCTAAAGAGGCATAAGAAGGCGAGAATTGAGTGAGCATTCCTAAAAGAGTTCAAAGAGTAAGTTAGTTGCAAGGAAGAGGAAAAGAGTTCTAGATAGTCGTGATGCCATTCAAATTCCGACGTGAGAGCCAAGGAGATCATAACGGTGCTACCTCAATCAAGAACCTCTTTTCAGTAGAGTTTCCCTTTCTTTACACTCTTTCTTTGTTTATTTTGTTTAAACATGTTGCTTCAAGCTATGAGTGGCTAAACTCTTTAGTTTTAGGGTTTTGATGAATTGTTTATGAATTCATGTTGATCTTGTAGACTTTCATGGTTTTGTTGGAATGTGCTTTTCATTGTTATTGTGTTTAATTCTTGTGGATTGACCGTCTTCACATGTTAGGTTAGATGTATGATTGAGAGATTGTATGTTTAACTTGATCTATAACAATGAATTGTTGTTAATCTATCACGAGAGTAGTTAGGTTGATAATAAAAGTTGCTAAAGACTATTCTTAATGCCATGTAATTTGTATTGGTTTCAAGAGATTAGTAATCAATCGAATTGCATGAGAAATGGTTGTTTTTTAGAGAAAATAACTTGGAATTAAGTTTCTAGACTTAGGTATATGAATGACAATAAAATTCATGAAATATATAATATTTCATGATAAAATAAACAAGGATTCATTACCCTAGAACTCTCTTTGACTCTTGTGTTTCTCACTTTATTACTTTCCTTATTTGGTTTATATTTTCCTTAACTCACAATATTAATTCCAATTCTCAAATAAAATTGATTCAACTCTAGAATAGTTAAGTAACTTAAACCTTCACAATTGGATCTCCAGTGGAACGATATTCGAACTTCACCGTCTTATATTATAACTTGGCCCATACACTTGCGGTTAACACTCAAAGTGCACATCATAGACTCATGGGTTGCTACAGAGCTTGAGTTACCAAACAACACAATATCCGATATAGTCAGATGGATATCACATAGTCTTTCGTCTACTGTGATAACTTATGTTAGTTATTTTGTGAATGAAATTCGTTACAATATAGAGAACCGTGATGGTGCTCGTAATGTGCAAAATAGTGGCGTTTGATTAATAGCAAAAACAATGCAAATAGCTAGTGCAAAAGATAAAAATCCAATAGTGACAAACATATCATTTTATGGTGTGATTCAAGAGGTATGGGAGTTGAATTATATTACTCTTAAGATTCTAATGTTTAAATGTAATTGAATTGATAGTGCTAGCGGTGTCATAACAGATGAATTGGGATGTAAACTAGTTGATCTTAAACGTATTGGATATAAGTCTGATTCTTTTATACTAGCATCACAAGCGAAACAAATATTTTTTATCGAAGACCCAAGTGATTCTCGATGGCATGTTATGTTGCATCCTCCAAGTATGGAGTACAAAAATCAAATCAACGAAGATGAGTTAGGTGACATAACTTTAACTTGTAGTAGTTCTAACAATGTTGTTGCTTCAAATATATTTCAGAACATAGCCGAAGATGATTCAATCTATATTCGAACTGACTGTGATGACACTTGGATAGTCAATGATAATGAAGGATAGATGATATGATTTATTATAATGTTAATTCTATATAACATATAATTATTAACTTTTTTATTATATTTAGTTCACAATTTGAGTGTTTTAACTAACTTCATTGGTAAGTTTTGCTTATTAGTTACCTTTACTTTTAGTTCACTAATAACATTTATTTTCATGACAGGATACTAACAGATGGACACTAGCAGCAATGACCACGTCTCACTTGGTAGTGATGGTCACAAGTTAGAAATGGAACATGTTTTGGAAACACCATCTACCCACCGATCGATTCGTGGTCCTACCACTATGATTCAACTAACACATATTAGATCGGATGAAGATTGGTGGGTTGTTGAGTATAATGATCAAGGCCAATGGATTGGAAAAAATGCCACTAAAATAGTAAGTTACATTGGGACTTGTGAGATGAACCACGTACCAATTTCATATGCTTCATGGAAACACGTGCCATCAGAGTTAAAAGAAAATTTTTTGTGAGCATTCAGGTAACTTGTATGGATTTAATGTTTAATTCAATAAATATGATGTATTTGGATTTACATATGTTTATATGTATGTTATTTTGTAATTTTCAGAAGTCTTTTGTGATAAACCCGAAATCTAAGAAGGATATTTTGATAAAAGTTGGAATTGCATTTCGAAATTTCAAAAATGGTTTGAGGAGTAGGCATATTGACCCATATAAAGACATTTTAGAATGTTTGAAATTTCCACCACCTGAGTATCCTTCTATTGATCTATTTGATTGGGAAATTTTTGTTAAACAAGCTCTATCAGACCACTTCCAGGTTAGTGTTATTAATTGTTTTATGTTTGAATCACCAAATATGTTGCTTAATTTAACTTGTGTTATGTTTATGTATTGTAGGCAGGTAGCAATTTGCAGAAAGAGAGGCACAAACAATACAAATACAATCATAGAACATCACGCAAAGGTTATGCAAATTTGAGTGAGGAGTTGGTAAGTTTTATGTGATAACAATTTATTATTTACAAAAATATATTATGTTGTGTTCATTAAACTTTATATTACTCATATATACTTGTAGAAAAAACAAGGAAAATTGTCTCCAATAGTAGATCGAGCTACTGTTTGAAAACATGCTTGACTAGGAAAAAATAGAGAATTCTTAAATAAAGATGTCGAAGAGGTTGCAGTGAAAATTGTAAGTAATAATCTAATAATTGCTTCTTTATGGGTGTATGTAATACATTATAATTTGTTTGAAAATAAAATGTTTATCTATTAAAATTACAGTATAAACTGTCCAAAGATGGTGTCAACAAAAAAGGTTATTCAGATGATATCTTGACCCAAGCATTGGGAACACCTGAACACTGAGAATGGGTAAGAGGTGTAGGAGGGTTGATTACACTCTCATTCTACTTTCACAAACACATTCCAACAGAACCCACACAAACTCAAATGAATGTTGATCTAGAGACAAATTGGAAAAAGGAGAAAGTATTGATGTTGGATCAATATAATTTAATGGTTAAACACATGCACGAGTTAAATTCTCAAATGAAGGTCGATGAAACATGTCCAGATGCACATGATCAACAAATCTTATCATCGCCCACCCATGAGGAAAAGATAGACCAGGTAAAAACTGTATTTACATGCTTTATAAATTGTTGTACTGATGAATTATTTGACATTAATAATAGATTGATCATTTGAATGTAAGTTTTAGGAGCGATCTTGTAGTTTTGCTGTTGGAAGTGTTGATAATATTGTGGCAGCAAGCACTATTTTTAAAAGAAAATGGTCTAACGAAGTAGTTTATAGGGTAACACTTGGAGTGAATGAGGTGCGGGTTCCCATTGAAGTTGTAGATGACACCAACTCTACATTACTCATACCTATTGTTGGAAGTGTTTATAGGATTTTTGATGCAATTGGATCGCATGTTCCATGACCAAAGCATTTGGTAGTTGTAGAAAAAGCAGAGAAGGTAAATTTTATTTATGAAAATATGAGTTATTGCATTTGCATGTTTCATTTTAATGTTTGACATTTTTTGGATAGGTACATAAGAAACATTCTTGGGAGTTATCTGCTTTGAAAGAAAAGAAACCAAAGATTGATGTGTCAAAATTGCCAACAATGATAAGATTTGTGTTAAAATATGTGAAGGAGGAGATGGTTGATGAATATCTGCATATCTCAATTGATGATCAGATTTTTGGGTATCGCTTTAATTTCTACATGATGAAGGACAATATCAAACAGTTATGTCATATGGAGGAATTGACACTCAATTATAATGAGTTATATCGCGTATGTACAATTAACTAAATTGATTAATATTAATAATTTATTGTAACATTTCTACTATTAAAAGTTTTCTTTTATGATTTTAGATGTTTTGATAGTAGCCGACCTAAGTATATTAGAGGAGTATGCATTCATTCACCCTGCACAAATTTCAAGTGGCTCAGGCAATGAGAAACAACACTCTACATTCTTGTGCAACAGGTTGATCTCGACAAAGAATAACTTGTTGATATGTCTGTATAATCCCGAGTAAGTTTAGAAAATGAGTATTTTAATAATTTTTTATTGATAAACAACATTGATTTATCTAACTTTATTGAGTTATATCTTTTATGTAGATATCATTAGATGGTAGTTGTCATCAACTTACGGGCTAATACAGTGTATTCAATTGACTCTATGAGACTTGGTGTTTATGAAGATGTGAAAACTATTATCAATACGTAAATAATTAAAAGTTATTTCACATTATATATATTCATTATGTTAACAATCCAATATCTTTGTGCGTTTGTTTTGTTTAGGGGCATAAATATGTTTTATGCTCGAACAAGTACACGAACTTGACCTATTATTTAGGTCCCTGTTAAGGTAAGCATTTCAATTTCGATGTAGTTATATTATAATTTTGATAAAAAATTTGGTTTATTCTAACATGGGTTGAAATATATGAGTACATATATAGTGTGCTAAACATCCAAGTAGTACGGAGTGTGGGTATTATACTAAGAAACTCATACACGACATAGTAACTTGTAGGAGCACAATAATTACAGACATGGTATGCATTTACTTAAACCATATTGTTTAACTATAGTTCTTACACTTAATATAATTGTTTTTAATCAATATAATATGGTTTGTTTACTTGCAGTTGACGAGACAAACACCTTACATTCAATTGGAATTAGACATGATGAGAGTTGGCTATTGTGACTTTATAGAACGTTACATTTGAGTACTGTGACTTCACAGTTTATTGTTAGGTTTAAGGACAAAGTTTTAGTTTCGATAGGTTTAAGGACAAGCGATATGATGTCAAGTTTGGTAGGATTATGTCTTACATGTTTTGGTTTCAAGATACTAACTTTTTGTACAAAAAGGTATTTTACTAGTTGATTAATGAAAATTACTTGATTCATTATGTTGTGCTATGATGTTTCAATGAGATGGTCTGATGCTATTAAATTTAGATATTGTGATTGAAAATTTGGAGTTATGTCGTTGTTGAAGTTGTGTAGTCGCATAGTAGTAGAAATGATCTGGTGTAATTATCTGATTCTGATAGAGTAATGTGATTGAAAAATTGGAGTTGTGCAGTTGGTGGTTTGCAGGAGTTTTTTTTTTTTTTTGCAAGTTATTTGGAGTGAATCCAAATTGCAAGTATAAAGCTTGTTTGGGATCGACTAAAGGTTGTATGTGGGGGGTCCCAATGACCGGGATTTTTTTTTTCCTCTCAAATTGTTATAATTGATAGCTAAAAACATTAAGAAAGGTTGATAATTGGCGGCCAAAAAACGTCAATAAACACATACAGTAATACATTTTTCTTGATGGGCAAAAAACGTTAATAAAAAGGGTCAACTTGATGGTTTTTACAAATATTTGAACTTGATGGTTTTTACAAATATTTGATGGAAAAAATATCAAAGTTAACTTACTTTGACGTTGAAAAAATATCAATAAAAGTATCTATCTTGATGGTTTTCTCCTATACTTAATGGGCAAAAAACATCGACCTAACATATCTTGATGGCCAAAACCATCAAGATAGGGTTTGTATTGACGTTTTTTGGCCATCAAGAAAACTATCTTTTTTTTATGGCCAGACTTTCTTGATATGGACTTCCATGATGTTTTTTGGCCATCAAATTAGGTTTTTCTTGATTTTTTTTTTTTTTTTTTTTTTTTGCCATCAACAAAAACGAAAATTGTAGTAGTAGCTTTGTGGCATCCAGGTGTATTTCGACATAAATCACTCATGACAAATAATTATTACCATTAAAATCAAATACTAAAAGTTCTAACTTTGTAAAATTTATTATGGTAATACTGTCACAAAATATTGTATTTATAGTAAAAATTTAATATATGTAAGATAACATTTAATTTATTAATTATAATGAAGAAAGGAAAGAATGACATTGGTCCTTGTAGGAGTACAGTAAGAAATTTAGACATATATTTTCTAATATTTATAGTACTTTTTATATTTTAGAAAATGATGTGTTGTTTCTCCATCGATACCTATTATATATACATATCATATCTTCTATAAGAATTAGACAAACTCGTCATATTTCATGAGACATGCATGTCACAATAAGCTTTAATTAACACTGTCATAAGATTTTAGAAAACTAAAAAGTCACATGAATAAAACATACATATGGTCCACAAGACAACACTAGTTTTGAATAAGAAGAAAAGAAAAAAAAAAAAAAAAAAAAAAAGGAAAAAAAGGGTTTATCTGATCCAATAAGTAAAGGCAAGACCAAAGACCAAAAGGGTGAGAGTGAGATAAGAAATGGGAGTGAAGGGTGGAGAAGAGGTGGAAGGAGTGGGCGGAGCTGCCGCTACATCAGCGTCCGACATGTCGTTCGTTGTTTCAACTCCTGTCGTTTCGGCGTTCTGTTGGGCTTCGGCCTGGGCTTGCACTTGTACGTGAAGCTTGAGGCCCTTTTTGCAGCTCTCTGCTTTGCTACTCGCGAAGTACCGGATTCCTTCTCCGTTCAAGTCCACGATATCTATGCCGTCGCTGTACATTCTAGTGAAATTGCTTACATCGCACGCTTCGTATTCCTCCTTGCGTTGCAGCTCCACTATGTTACCGTGTGCCACCGAGTATGCAAACCCTGCCTCCCCACATTCCACCATCCAACTTTATTACACATTAGTTGCCAAATTATGAAAATTATTATTTTTTTTAAAACTTTTTTAACTTCTTGGTTTAAATACTAATTTGGTCTTTATACTTTTAACTTTGGTCTCTATGCTTTTAATTTTAGTTCATTTTGGTTTTTATAGTTACAAAAAGTTCGACAAAAAATTTAGTTTGGTCCTTGTATTTTTAATTTTGGTTCAATTTAGTTTTTTTACTTTTAAAATGTGACAATTTTGGTCATTTCATTTTTATTTTTATTTCATTCTTAAGTAATCAAAGTGACCTTTTTTTTTTTAAGTTCAAAAACTATAATGAACTAAAGTTGAAAGTACAATCACCAAAATGAATCAAAATTGAAAATATATGAACCAAAATGAACATTAAGAAAATATAGGGACCAAAATGAACCAAATCCAAAAGTATAAAGACTAAATTTTTTTACAATACATGGGTGCACGATCCAACTTCATACTTTAAAATTGATAGTTTAAGTTAATGTCAGTTGAATTATACTCATATTACCATTATGAAAATTAATCCTAAACTTTGCAATTTATTAAAAAAAGAAAACTAATGTTAGAAATGTTATAAAATTTCAAACATAAATTGAGATACAAAATGATATGATGATGGTATAACAGGTGACGGTCTAATTTTTCTTTTCTAAATCACTACCACACAATTCTAAATTTCAATTTCTTTGTTCAAACATCTAAAAAGCTCTCATGGTAGTATTAAAATTTGTACGAAAGCTAAGGGTGATATTAAAATTTCAAAATGCTAACCAATTCAACATCAAAGTTTCTTTTCTTTTTTTTTTTTTCTTTTTCCTTTTTTTAAACTAACATCAGAGTTTCTTTTGAAAGGAAAATTTAAATTTAAATTCTAACTTGTTCTTAACTTTCTAATTTTTCTTTAGAAAAGAACAAATCTTTCGAATTTTAAAATGGTATATTTTTTTCTTACAAAATTTAATAACTAAAAAAAAGTTTATAAAATTTTTCTATTTATTCAAAACAGTTCAAATATTTCAGTACATTTATATTTTCAAAGAAATAAGATTTTTTTTTTTTGGTGAACATAATACTATAAAAAGAAAAAAAAAGAGAGAGAGAGAGAGAGTTCAATAATTCAATCATTCAAAATAAAGCGAGGCAATAATTCCATTTGTCGCTTTCCCCTTGTTTCCGATTTCCATTTTCCCGGAATCCAAACAGAAATTTCTCAGGAAAAAATGAAAAAAAAACGCAATAACAAGCAAATGGATCTTACAAATTTTGTCTCCGACTCTGAATGTTCTACCGGCCGACCAAGAACCGATGTCCGAATCGACGTCCCATCCCCTATCGCCGCCAACGACATGGTGCGTTTCCGCTCCGGCAACCGGCGCCACCGTGCTCACAACAAATGCCACCGTAAGAACCACTACCAGCTTCTTCATCGCAGCTGCCATGGCTACCGGCTGAAGTTTTTAATCTAATAATGACAATTCCTCTCTTCAATGGGGCTTTCTCGATTTCCTCGGAGTTTAAACAAAAAAAAATGGAGAAAGAGAGAAAAAGAGATGAGAATTGAAAAAGTATTTTTCTTTTCTTGAGAGAATCGCTTGCTTTGCTTTAGAAAAGGGGAAATTCCAAGTTTTCTCTTTTTTATCACATCAGAATCAAATTGAGAGTGTATGAACTTACTATTAAGCTTTTGTGAATTAGTTAAAGTTATGTTTCAAAGAGTTTGTTGATCGTTTATTTTTAGTTTCTTTGTAATTTTTATTTTTGTTTTGACACCTGTAACTTTTATGGCCATGTTTAGGAGGACACACTTTTTATTTTATTATTTTTTATAACATGTGGGACAAAAGAATTATAATAGGATAATTGAACTATGCTCATTTTGACAACCACTTTAATTAAGTATTGTCAATTAATTTTTTTTAAAAAATAACATTGATAAAAATATGGTCAAATTTTGAAACTATTTGCAAAAACCAGGTCTTTATTTTTATTATTTAGGTAAATTACAAAAACCATCTCTAATTATGGTAATGGTTGAACTTTCACCTTTAAATTTTCAATTTTAAAAATCTACTCCTGAACTTTTATGTTAGTTAAAATTGGGTCATGTACCATTCAACATGGACTAATAGATATATAAAGATTGGCTTTGTTAGCTGATGTAATGTTGGGTTAAATTGTTTAAATAACATTAATAGGGCTGAAAAGACAAATAACAAATTTAAAGTTTCATTTTTTTCAAAATCATAAGAATAGCAGAACAATTTTTTTTTCTTTTTTCTTTTTTTTTTTTAAAAAAGGAAAAAAAAAACTAATTAGCAAATATTCAAGCTACCAAAAAAACTACTGTCACAAACTAAAACAAATACAAAAAGAACTAAACCAACGCAAATACAGAGTATTTATTAAGCCATCAAATCTATTCATCGTGAATTCGTGATCAAAGCCGAACTCACCAAATAGGGAAACCATCACTATAGATAGAAATCCAAGCAGATCAAGCATTGCACTCCAATAAGCAATGGATGAAGGCAAAGTTTAAATCCCCAGGTAAAAACAAAGCACAAAAGGGAAAAGAAGAAATTAGACGCAAGCAGTCTAAGCTCTAGCTTCTTTCTTCACTTGCTTAAGTTTAAGTTAAAAATAATGAGTAAAGGTGGGGTTGAGATAAGTTAAGTAAAATCAAATTCAAAATGGGAATTGTAGGGATTGTTTAAGCAACTTTAATTTTCATTTAGCTTTAAAAAGAAAGCCATAAGTGTGTTGGGAGTTTGGTCAAGAGGAAAAATTTGCTAAGAGTTGGAAAAGTCTCGAGTGTTAGGGGATTTTATTAAGTGTTGGTTAAATAAATTAATAAAATAGAGATTAAATAAATAAATAAATAAAATGAAATTAAAAGGGATAATTTTGTTTAGGGTGATCAGGATAAGGAGAAGTGAGGAGGTGTCACGTTGAGGGTAAGCAAGTAGCTGAAAGAAAAGGTTGGCTCTCCTGATTCCCTCGTGCCAATTTCGTGATTTTTGGACCAAATGAAAGATGATTGAGTTAGAAATCCACCCTAGGGTTACCGATGTGAGTCGGGAAGGTTGAGAAAACTTGAAGAAACCAGAGGTTATTGCTAAAATTGGGTAAATCAGAGGACTCAAATTTGAAAAATTTTTCAAGGGTGTTTGGGAAGAATTTAAGTGCCCAATTTTGTTGGTAAGTAAGTTAAGAGGTCCCTCTTGAATTCCATGAAATTTTTTTGGAGTTTATTTGCTTGGAAAATGTGTTTTGTAGCTTTGAAAAATTGGGTTGAAAACAGTGGAAAGTTGCCCGAAGGTTGTAGGAAATTGCCCAGGGTTGTCGCCCACCCCCACACGTCAGCCGCACACAGGCATGCGCAGACTGCCGCCCAGTGACGCCTGCCTGTGTGTCTTTGGCCGCATACTCACATGCAGCAACTGCAGCCCACACTCGCCAACGTTTGCCCATGCACACCCACGCCCCTTATCGCCCACCTACACGTGCGCCCTACACCCATCTACCACCCATGTTGCATGCTTACGACCATTTTGGGTGTTGGTGAGCATTTTTGAAGCCTAATTGATATTTCCTTAAATTTTTAGCCTTGGAATGGATAATTTCATATTTTAAATTGTTTTTTTTTTTTTTTTTGGTATTTTAGGAAATTTTAGAAATTTTTGCATAAAAATCCCTAAATGACAATGGTGAAGGAATTGAAATTTAAGTTGATTTTGGCCCATGTGGATAAAGTTTAAGTATTATGAGAAGTGTGGAAACCTCAAGGAGATGATCTAATGCCTCTTAATTGATATTTCAAGTCAAGCTGAAGTTGGAGAAGCCTATAACCCTAAGAGTGCATGCCCAATCTGAGAGTGACATATGTTTGTTTTTAAAGGAATTCATTTATGATTTCTAGCCATGATTTCTTATGAAAATGTGTTTTCTTGCTGATTTTGCTAAGCATTGAGCATGATTCATTAATTTTATTTTTAATGCCTAGTATGAGAATGTTAAGCTTAAAAAGGAAGTTATATGTTTTCTTATACTCAATGTTGACAAACATACATGGTTTGAATGCTGATAACTTATGTTATGCTAAAAATGTTTTATGATTGCTAATGATGAAATCTAAGGGATGATACAAACCAATATGCCTTGTACCCTAGTTGTGATTGCCCAGCTACGTGAATATGTTTTTGTAGTATTACAGGTTGTCAAGGGATTCCCAGTACTGAAGGATGAAAGAAGGTACTCGAGAAGTCCAAGGGATTCTCAATACTTAAGGATTAAAAGAAAGTAATCGGGAAGTCCAAGGATTCCCAATACTGAAGGATTAAAAGAAAGTACTCGGGGAGTCCAAGGATTTCCGATATTGAAGGATTAAAGAAGGTATTTGGAAAGTTCAATATTAGTCCTTTGGGGGTCTACTGTGTGCACATAGGTAATGTATCAATGTTGATGTATTGAGACTACCCTACGTCAACTAAGCTATGATGTCCACTGTATTGAGTTTGCTCTACCTCAACTAAGGAATTGGAGGTACATGTTTGATGTAAAGTTTACACAATTTAAGAGATGGAAGTTTGCATGTTTTTATGATGTTTTATCTTCTTGTTTTACTTATGATTATGGGCTTGATATTTCATGATGCCATGAGCTTACAAAATGTTTCCTTAATTTAAAATGTTTTTAGCAGATGTTGATGTAATTACATTTAAAATTGTCACTCATTGGGCTTCCCAACTCACGCTTTTCTATATTTTCTTTCCCACCCAAGTAGCGAAAGATTTCCTGGAGCTTAATCTACTCAAGCCTCGTCTTCCTCGGTTTCAGGATGTAAAAAAAAATCATTTCTCCCTAGACTTTGGATGTGTAGATGGTTTGGTCCTGTGTGGCATGTAGATATTCTTTGTTGGGTTTGATGTCGGGGTGTGAGAATGTGCATAATGTATGTTTTGTAAATACCTAATTTGAACGATCTTTTATTTTAAGATTGTTGTTGAACTTGTATGCCACATACTTAGAGGAAAAGATAATGTGGGTGGCTATGTTATAATGTTGTTTTTAGTAGGTTAATTAGGTAAATGTGGATAGTGAAAATTAAAATAATATATAAATCTAGATAATGGAGAATTTAAAAATTCAAAATTAAAATAAAATATAAATATAGAATAATTATTTTTGTAAATAGCAAAATTAATAAAGAAAATAAATAAAATATAAAATAAAAATAAAAATGCCCATATTGGGAATTGAAATTTCAAATATAAAAAAATTAATATACATATTGAAAATTAAAATAATATATAAATCTAAATATCGGAAAATTTTAAAATTCAAAATTAAAATAAAATATAAATATAGGAGAGTTATTTTTGTAAATGAAAAAATTAATAAAGAATTGTAATGGAAAAAACAAATTTTTGAAAAAGAAGAAAAAAAAAACCTAGTTCGGGAGGGATTCAAACTCTTGATAGTAGTGTTTATCCACTATTTTTATAAAACAAAATAAGATTAAAAGAACATTAGTCTATGGTTTTGTGTATCTTCCTCATCCATGCATAGTCAGTGTTTCGCATATTCATGCACTCCTTAATATTCTTTTTTTAAAAAATGAAAAACCGTTTGAATCCCCCATTTTTTTTCTTTTTTTTCTCCAAAATTTCTCTCCAATATCTTCTTCAAATTACCTGTTCCTAATCCAAAACACTCCAAAAATTTCTCCCTTCTTTTCCATATATGCATCCTCATTTTCATGAATCTTCTTCTTCAAATTCTGATTGACAATGATGGTCATCGTTGCTATGTTGGCATCACCGACAACTTCGTTACAAAATATTCGATCGTTGACATCAACTCCAGTTAGATTTGGTGAGGAGTTTCACATGTGAGGCCAAAAGTGGAAACTCATCCCTTGAATCTTCATGGTATCTTTCTTCATCTTTTTCTTCTTGTCCTTCAAATCTCAAATTTGATTCTTCAATAGTTTCTCTTTCAAAAATCTCATAAAATATTCCTTAACCATAGTCTATTCCGTCATTGAAAGAGCAACAAAAACCACCAGTGGTGGGTGCAATACTGTTTACCACATTTGTTTAAATATAGTTGAACATTGAAGGAATTGAATCCCATACATAACATGTTGTATGAATTTCGAGGATAGCATAAAATAAGATTGAGAAGAATTATTTTTGAAGACTGTCTTCAATTCTTCTCCTCTCAATGAACGAATCTTACAGCAAAATCTTCTTCCATGTGCATAGTGACGCCTCTAAAAGATCTTCTCAACTATTCTCTTGGCAAGAACTAGCTAGTGGGAGCCTTCTTCTTGAAAGATAGAGAAGGGAAACTTCGCAAAGATTTTCTTTTGTCTGTGTAAAATGGAGAGTTATCTTATGTGTGAGAGAGAGACATTGCTGTCAACACTGTCAAAGGGAAGGTTACAAAGATCCAACTAGAGCAAATGAAACCTTTTTCTCCGAAACACAACTACTGCCTGCATGATATATGGAGCTTGTCTTGATTGCCATTCCACGTCAAACCGAAAAGAATATGGGAGAGGAAAGGTTGAGAAGAACATTAGAAGAAGCTGTGGATATATATTTTGGTTTGTGGATAGATTAACGCTCTCAAACAAGAGCCGTCCCGTGGCATCCATATTTTGAAGAAGATCAACAGTGTGACGAGGAATTCAATGCCTTCCCAGACGAAGGAGAGCAACTCTTTTATGTTCTCCAAAGAATTTTACTTACTCCAAAAACAAACCCACTTTTTCTGGATTATTGATAAAGAAGACAATGAAGTTTGGGTCATAGTGGTAAAAAACACGAAAGGTGAAGAACCTTACATACCTATTGAGCATGCTGAAATCCAGCATTTATTTGAGGAATTCCCAAATTCTAGAGTCTCCAACATGCATACCTCCCACCATTGACAGACATCCAACACAATATTGGTCTAATTCTGGGATAAATATTGCTCAATTTACCTCTCTACCAGATGAGTCCAAAGGAATATGGAATATTGCAGGAACAGGTCCTGGAATTATTGGAAAAGGGACGTATTCAACCAAGTTTGAGTCCCTGTTCTTTTGGCACCTAACAAAGATGAAACATGGAGAATGTGTGTAGACACCATGACAATAAACAAAATTACAATCAAATATACGTCCTCATTCCTCAAATTCTAAATTTAATGGATCAATTAGGAGAAGCTAAGTTTTTTCAAAAACTGATTTGAATCGTCCGGCCAGGTGATGAATGGAAGACCACATTCAAAACTAACGAGGGATTGTACGAATAGTTGGTGATGTCATTTGGCCTTTCAAACGCACCTAGCACCTTCATGAGGTTAATGACTCAGGTTCTTCATCCTTTTTTGAATAAGTTTTTTGATCGTATATTTTGATGACATCCTCGTATGTAGTACAACCCATGAACAACATTTATCACACCTACATACCTTATTTCAAACTCTTACCAATAACCATTTATATATAGATATTAAGAAATGTTCATTTCTAGTGTCAAAAATTAATTTTCTAGGATTTCTTATCAATGAGTTCGGAATTCTAGTGGACCGAAAAAAGATACAAGTCATTCAAGATTGGCGTTTATCAAAAAAATGTTTGTGACATCCAAATTTTTTTAGGCCCTTGCTTCTTTCTATCGACAATTCATTAAACATTTTAGTACTTTAGCAGCCCCTCTAATTGAATGTCTTAAAAAAGGAAAATTCTTGTGGACTAATTGTCAAACGAATAGTTATTCTATGCTGAAAGACAGATTTTCACATGCCCCAGTACTTACATTTCCTGATTTTTCTCAACCATTTAAAGCGGTTGTGGATGCTTCAAGATATATCATTGGTGTTGTCTTATCCTAAGGAAACCATCCAATGGAGTGTTTCAGTGAGAAACTTAGTGATTCAAGGAAAAAATGGAGCACATACGAAGAAGAGCTATGTTCGTTAGTAAGAGCTCTCAAGGTATGGGAACACTATCTATTAGGTCACAAACTCATCCTATTTTCAAATCATTTTTCACTAAAATTCTTGCAAACACAGAAAACAATAAGTAGAATGCATGCTAGGTGGCTATCTTTTATCCAACGTTTCAATTTTGTCATCAAACATAAGGCTGGTAACACTAATGTAGTGGCGTCCATTGAGTAGGAAGGCAAGCCTTTTAACTATCCTTAGAAGCAACATAATAGTTTTTTATTCTCTTCCTACCTTGTATGAAAAAGACCCTAACTTTACTGAAATTTGGTCAATGTGCAACTCCCATGTTAATGTCAAAGATTTCTATTTAGTGGATGGATTCCTCTTTAAGAACAATATTTTATGCATACCTAGAACATTCTTCAAGGAAGCTTTAATTAAAGAACTCCATAGTAACGGCCTAGCTAGTCATTTTGGAATGGACAAGACATGGCAACTCATAAATGATAGGTATTTTTGGCCACAACTACAGAAGGATGTGACCAAATATATAAAGCATTATTTCGTTTGCCAAACGGAAAAAGGCCAACAACAAAATACAGGGTTGAACACCCCTCTTCACATTCCAAAAATCATTTGGTATCAATGAATTTCATCATCGAATTTCCTAAAACTCAAAGTGGGTATGATTTTGTTCTTGTAGTAGTTGATCAATTTAGTAAATTGTCTCATTTTCTACCTTGTCGTAAAACTTCAAATGTCATATTATTGATAACCATTTTTTTTAAGAAATTGTTTGCTTACATGGTGTGCTAAAATCTATAGTTTCAAATTGAGATGTTAAATTCTTAAGTAACTTTTGGAAAACTTTGTGGAAGAAATTCAATACAAGCTTGAAGTTTAGCTCAACAAGTCACCCACAACAATGGGACCTTGTCTTAACTCAAGCGAAGTCTGCATATAATCACATGAAAAATTGGTGAATAAGGAAGTCTTCATTTGAAATTGTGTGTACACTAAACTTCCTAGATTAACAGTTTCTTGCTAAATTACCTTACTCTATTGATCTTAGTTTAGAAGTCAAATCTATGGTTGAAAAAGTAGCTGAATTACACAAAAAAGTTACTGAACACCTTAAGAAAATGAATACTAAATACAAGACAGAGGCTGGCCAACATAGGAAGTTTAAAGAATTCAAGGAAGGAGATTTAGTAATGGTCCACCTTTACAAAACTCGATTTCCAGCAACATCATACAACAAACTTCATCCATGAAAACTTGGACCATTTAGAGTTTTAAATAATTATGATAATAATGCCTACAAAATTGAGGTACTAAGTGACGTACACATCACATAGCTGATATGATAGAATATTTTTCTCTAGACCAGTTTTCTTTATCAACTTAAACTTGAGGATGAGTTATCTTTCATTAGCATATAAGGGAATTTGATGTATTAAACATTTAATGTCTTTTATCTTTTAGTTTTACTTAAGATTTTAGCTAGTTCTTTAAGTTTGAACAATAAACCAACTGGTTCTTTAAAATCTTGCCTTTGTATTCTTTAGTTCTTTAGTTGGCGTTGGTCGTCAAATTCTCCAGCTTGTACATAAGTTTAGTATCTAAACTAAACTTCAGCACCATTTTCTAATGCAATTTCAGAAGCATTTTTAGAGTTTAGTTTTTCGCTCAACTTGTCTCCTCATAATGTATTGACATACGTTATATTAATATATTTCATATACAATTAACATATATTTCTTTAAATTAATTTCAACATTTCAAATCAATCTTTAAAAAATTATGGTTCTGGTTTATCCGTTGTGAGCCAGCAGGAAACCTAATAGATCTACAGATTATAAACTTCAATTGCTCTAATACCAAATGAAGAGATTGAATCCCAATGCAGAAGTATTTTATCGCTTTTTGTCTTTAAATTGAGATGAAAAAAATATAATTGATAAACACATAATTAAATTAGGCTAAGCATGCTTAAAAAAAGATGAAGAAAAATTACCTTCTGGAAGAACAATTCTTTGCAAAACTTCAAGAGCACAAAATGCAAGACACCACCAATTGGCTACTCTGCTATGACTGAACGAAGGATTGCAGGATCCTTCTTGTCTTGGAAAATTGAAGGAAGAAAAAAAAAATTCTTGAGAGAATTTGAGAGAGTAGAGAGAATTGGCCAGTGCGTGAGTTGCCTCTAAGATTTCCTAATTCTGTGTATTAATACAGAATAACGTGAGGGGAGCCAGTCAACACTCCAGTGCAAAGCACTCCCCTACAACGGCAGGGGAGCAATCCCTATTCTATTTTCTTTTCTTTTATTTATTTAATTAAAAAAATATATTAAATCAAATTTAATATAAAATATAAACATCATATATTTATTCAAACATGTATTTAAATCATCTAAAAATGCATATCTCTCTCTTAACCTATAGTTTTAATATGAATCTCATTCACATTACTTTTACTTTATAGTTTTAATATGAATCTAATTCATATTAATTTAACATTCAAATTTTATTCAAATATTATTCTCTCATATTATATAGTTTTAATTATAAATCATATTTACAATTAACTATATACTACAATGTATCAGATATGAATAATATATGTATTTCCCTTAAATAATTTGAAGCAATTCAAGTTATTCCAAAACCATTTATTCATTGTTTTACCCTTTATGAGCTAGCAGGAGAACCTAATAGACCTACAGATTAGAATCTCCAATGATTCGAAATTAAATTAATTGAACTCTTTAATTAAGTTGATCAACATTTATTAACTGTGGGTCACTCCACTAAAACCCCACAGCTACACTCTTCACATTATAGATATATTTATGTGTCCATGGATATAACCAGTCATCAGCAAGTCAACCTTTCACAAATTACTCGTAATTACAATTAGTTTAAATTACTATTTTACCCCTGTAATTACTTCTTTCTCCTTAAGTCCCACTGATCCTCTAATTAACAACCTGTTTATGATCCTACCATAAATAAATCCCTCTCGGGCCAATGAGATGGAGGGACCTCTTGTTCAAGACTTTGAGTCAGCACTTAAGAGAGCAATTTATCTACTTTACCCGAGGATGGAAAGGAGTGAACTCCATCTTGTGTAGTTATGTTCCTAGCTCTCTGTTCAAACAAATCTCTCACCCATATAAATCAAAAGATTACCCTCATAAACAGGAGTCCATAACTCACTCAGGATTGAGATCAAGTTACCTATGGTCATCCATGTTAGCCTCTTCAATTAACAGTGTTATATAGAGAAATTAAACATTTCGTGGTTCGATCTTATACAGACTCTTTGTACAGGGTACCCTTACTCACATGTCTACACATGAACGATTTGGATCAAATCTTTTGTAATACTTACAACTCCTGTAACAATTACATAGTAGGTCATATCCATAGAGTCACCAAGATAAGGCACCCAACCTTATCCATATACTACAGGCCTTTTAGGTTATTACTTGAACATGATATCCAGTTGTATGTCTACTACATACTATTCAAGCTACATAAAATAACCTCAAATCTTAGTTTATTGGGTTGAGTAAAATTCAATCTAAATATCAAATAAAATACCTCTTATTTTATTAAATAAATAATTTGTGTTTACAGAAATTACAAACTACGAGACCCACGATATTTAAGACACCAATCTCAATAGGGGCAAACCATTATAGATCCATAGTTGCACTTTTATGCACTGTAAACCATGTTGCATCCATGAATAAAACCATTTCATATAAGTCGATCCTTCATGAGTTGTTCGAAATTACAGTTGGGTAAAATGTCTGTTTTACCCTTGTAAATAGCTTTATATCCTTAAGTATCATTGATTCTCTAATTAACAATTTGTCTATAGTCCAATCATAAACTAAGTCTCTCTTGGGCCAGTGAGAGAGTGAGTCTCATTGTTCAAGTCCTAGAGTCAACACTTAAAGGAACTACTCATCTCTACTTCCCTTAATCGGGAAGGAGTGAATTCCATCTTGTGACATTATGTTCCCAACTCCCCACTCAATCAAGTTCCTAAGATGATAGGCTTATTGAGTCGGCGACTTGAGTCACTTCCACGTGTACAAATCAAAGGACAAGTCCTCATAAGCAAGAGTACATAACTCACTTAGGATTGAGATCAAGTTACATATGATCATCTTGTGAAATATTAATCTCTTCAGTCAACAACATTACAAAGAGAGATTAATTATTTCGTGGTCCAACCTTATACAAACTTTTGTATATGATACCCCCACTCACATATCTCTAAAGAAACGATTTGGATTGCATCGTTTGTAACCTTTACAAAGTGGGTCGTGTCCAGTGTCACTAGGATAAGGCACCCAACCTTATATACTATAGACCCTTTAGGTTATTGCTTGAATGGAATCTATTGTGTGTCAACTACATATGGGTTTAAGTTTCATGTAAATAACCTTGAGTTTAGTTTATTGGATTGAGTTAGGTAAAAGTAAGACATAATATAAAATAACAAATTATTTTATTAATTATCAACAATTGGTTTATATAATTTACACCAATGAGTTTAGGGTATAAAATCCAACGAATAAGTTCTAGTTGTTTTGATTATATCAAATGTATATTTCAAATGATTTGAGGTATAATATAGATAAGTGTAGTATCATGTATACATATTGTAATATCATTTCGAGTATCTATTTTATTAGAAAACAATATTCGATATACCCACGTTGATGATGTTATATATAAACGTGTTAAATGATTGACTGTTATCGGTTGAGTTATGAATATACTAATTAGTCTACGATATTCGATTATATGTTGTATATTCAAACAGTTTTCCTCTACAATATATATCAAATATACAATCAAATATTTATATATCTATTGTAGGGAAAAAAGATTACTAACACATTTTAGAGCACTAGTTTAAGATTTCGAACTCTACGAATTTGGTTTGTTTTTAAAAATAATTTGATGATGCTATCAATCTTAGTTTATAATCTATTTTGTAGCATATAATATGATGTATATATTTGCAATAAATATACATGTGCATAAATGACAAAGTATGTGGAATATATAACTTAATAGAAATTAAACTAAAATTAAAATATGGAGTATATATTCTATAATAACCTTAAATCTATACTTCTTCTAAATACGTTTCAAATAATCTCATATATACTTGAAATAATATTGTATATATTTGAAATAAGTCTCGTATATATACATAAAAAACGAAAAAAATAAATATTTGAAATCATAATTCTGCAATTGGATGAAGTTGAGGAATCAACACCCCTGCAATTAAGGCCAACTAAATCTCGTTAATCAAGGGATGAAGAAGATGAAACAACACTCCCTATAATTAAGGAAAATACAATATCATTAATCACGTATAAAATGCGGTAAATATAAATAGATATTTATAAACAACAAAAAGTAAAAAAAAAAAAAAAAATTAATGACCAAAAGAAAAGTAGCTCATTAATCATAAGAAAAAAAATGGAAAGGAGGGTAAAATTGTTTAAAATTATCACTAAAAGCTTTCAATGAAGGACATTTATAAAATATGTGGCCGTAAGAGAATTTTTTGTGAAATTCCTTGTTAGATTTTTATTGGAATAATCAATTTTGATGTTGGGAGGGAATATTATCAGTTTTACACATAAATAAATGATATTTTTGTTTAGTTTATGTGATCTCTTTCAACAATGTTTTACAATTTTAAAGCATAAAATTAATCAACTTTAACTTCCATTTGTTAGCTGCATCAGTTGATTTTAAATAATAATTATTTTTTGCTAATTTACTTAGTTATTTTTAAATCAATTAGATTACATTATTTAATTTTAAATATTAATGAGTGATTATTTTTCCTTATAGTTTCATTCCGTTCATAGTGCACCATATTAATACAAGATATAGTGAAATACTCATACAAAATAAAGACATTTAATGAATTGATAGGACCATAAAAAATACGAATGCTCATCCATAACATGTGAACTCAAACATCATAAAGGATATGAATGTGAATCCATAGCATGTTAATAACATGCTAACTCAAAATAAGGATAATACATCATCTAATGAGGGCACAAGAAATATAAATGGTCATATAGTCTCTTATTACATAGAAGAGCCAATAGAATTCACAAAGACTAACATCAATGTCTTCTTGCATGCATGACCCTTAGAAATCCATTTTATTTCATCATGCGGATGGTTAAAGAAGTAATCAATAGATTAATATTTAGTGATAATCATACTACTTGGAACTCTTTCGTCAAATACTCAATCCATCCACCTTTTTAATATCACTAATTAATGAGTTTCTTTTAGCTATTTGTTGACAAAACGAAGCAATCTCTTGAATATTTAAATTAGGGAAAGATAATGGCCTAGACCTATTTGATGTATGTGTGGTAGATTGTGTATTTATTGGCGTGCTCACTCATTGAGGTGGTCCATCCACTACTTTCTCCTCCACTATTGGTGGATCAAGCACATAAAAACTATCTCCCGGTGTTGCCCATTTCTCCTTCCACTTCTTCAAACATATCTGTTGGACCTTCTGCACCAAGTTCATTACCCCTATCTTTTCCAAAAACAATGGCTAATTGTTCGAAAAATGGAAAAATAAATTTCTAAGTCCTTTTGTAGTTACATTACTGTGAAAAAAAATTATATGTAAATTCATTTTAATAAAGTTTGACAATAATGCCATAATATAACATTACAATAAAAAGTTCTGCATTTGCCTCTACGTACGCGTGCATCAAATATATCTTTTTCTATATCATTCCATTCCATTCGAAGTCATTACAATTAGGGGTGTGCACGATTCAGTTCAATCTGGTTTTGCTCAAAACCAAGAACTGAACCGAATTGGTCAGCTTATAATAGGTATGAACCGCTGAAAACCGGCTGGGCTCGGTTTCGATTTTTGACCGAACCATTCAGATTCGGTTCAAGCGGATTCGGTCTTTTAAGACTGTTTTTTTTTTTTTTTTTTTTTGCTTCTTCTTCCTCCGGTTCTGTCTCCCTGCTGTCTCAGCTTCTGATGTGCTGCAGAATGGACTATCCCTCCTCAACATAAATCAATTGGACCCACGGCACTCAGCATCTTCTCAAACCAATAACGACCTTTAAAAAAAATATACCTTTATCGTTTTTTCAAAAAAGAAAAAAAAAAACCTTGGTCGTGACTCGTGACAACTCATGGTGGACTGTTGAACACGAAGTGGCGGTGTGAAGAGCCGTGGAGGTCCCGGTCAAAAGAGTTGTGAAGGATGGTGGTATGCGTGTGTGAACGCAAAGGGAGTCGTGGAGGTTGAAAATGAAGACGGAGGCGGCCGGCGTGCTTGCGACGTGCAAGAGGAGAAGGTGAAGATCGAAGAGGAAGAAGAATATTTTGGGAGGGTGGCGGCTGAGAGGGTTCAAACTTTTCTTTTAGGATTTTTTTTTCTTCTTTTTTTTTAATTTTCTAATTTTTTTACCTTTTGTATTTTGATGATTGAGTTTGGCCTATTAAATTAAAAGAAAATTAAGCCATGGGCTGGGTTTCATAAAAACATATAAACATGTATAATAAGAAGGTCCGGTTCGGTTCGAACCGCAAACCGAACTAAATCATTCGATTCTCTCTATCAGTAAATTGAGGGTACCAGATTTTTGGAAGAAACTAGACAAAACCAACCGGTTTGGTTCGCCAGTTTTGTCCAATTTTTGCACACCCCTAGCTACAATTTGGGTTTAACATTTCAGCTATTGCATCCTACTACTTCAATAGTTTTAACTCTATATTTAATGTGTGGTTGAGCCTTTAGATTACATTTAGGAATTTTTTTTTTCAGCCATCCATTTCTCTATTTGAATGAGAAATTCTAGTTTAAAAGTAGAATTATTAGTTTTCCAGGTGCCAATATTGGATAACTCCAATAAACGGTCTACAAGCTTCTCATCTACTGTCTTACTCCATGTACATTTAAACCTACTTAAACCAACTTTAGATTGTTCACCATCATGTCATCCATACCTATGATTCAGGTCATACATATTGAACTATTGAAACTCAAACTTCATATATAATATGGTTTGAACATATGAACATTCATGATACAGAGCAAAAATATGAAAACAAAAAGTTGGAAACTAATAGTTCATAACATTTTAAATGTAATAATTTAAGTAACAAATTTAAACCTAATCTAGAGAAGAAGATCGAATTGTTAGTTAACCTAATTGGAAGGTGATATTTGATCGGTTAAATTGTGATTAGACTATTTTAGTTTTAAAGGCATGGAAGAATTTAATAATTTAATATTTTAAATTACTTGTTTTTTGCTCTCTCAATTTAAGTTTTTTCGAGGATGAACATTTTTGACCCTAAACTTATCATATTTATCCATTTGGAACTTTAAATTTTCAATTGTTTCAAATTTAAACTCTATAATTACTTAAACGTTGCAATTTTAACAATCGAATAACTTTGCTAAAATTCATAAATTTCAATAAATAAGGTTTAGTAGTCTTTTTGTACAGCACGTAAGATACTGTATTTTTATACTTATGCATGTAGAAGTAGGTGCAATAATATTATAGGAGCAAAAAATTAATTTGTTTTCTTCTTCTTGTATAAGCGAAAGAAAATTTGGAGGTTGGAGGAAATTTGGAAGAGAGACTACTAATGTTATTGAGCCCTTATAATTTTTGGTTTGATACAAATGTTAAGACATACCTCCTATTTATACTAGTTGGCACCCCTAAATCTATGACTAGGATTTTACCAAACACTTTGTGATCTAACAGTTACAAGTAACTATGTAGAATATTCTTTACCATTACACTTTTTTTCTCATATATTCTAAGATAAATCTTCAATCTACTTTAAATTTCTCCTACAAGTAATTTCTTTAGAATAAACTAATACTTGATATTTCTAGAAATTGGGCTTTAATTTTGGATTAGACCCAAATACTTCTAACCTAAAATCAAGTTTATATTTCAAACACACATGGAACGTAAATAGAAAGATGTAGATATCAAGCGAATAAAGTGAAAGTAAATCTAGTTATCTAGAAGGAGCTAAAAGTGAAAACTTTGCATCAAAGGTATTTTCGTAGCATTATAATTTAAAGATTCTTGTAAAACATAATCTCCCAAATTAGGTTCTAATAGGCAATATAGCGTCACCCAGTTTGTGACAACATAAGTTTTATAACCTTTTATTTCGTCATTACGCTTTAGCTCTCACCTCGTCATGGTCAAGTCCACATTCCTTAATTTACTCACTTTCTTGTGTCATTACAATTTCTACATTCTTCAGATCCACGATTTCTTTTAATTTACTGTTTTCATGCAAAGTTTTTATTTTCCATCAATTTCTTTCTCTGTCCTTTCCCATATTTTTATTGTAGGAGTCATTTGGTTCAAAGCTTTATAGGTGTGAGAGTAAGATTGCTAGAATTAAGAGATTGATGTGTTTAGTTGTGCATGAAAATATTACTAAGATTTAAAAAAAAAAAAAATTATATTGGTGTTTATTATATAAAATTAATCATTATAATATCATATAGTTTTAATGGATTAATTAATAACATAAGATAACTAGTTAATAACAATACAGTATTGATAATTGGATAGTTTTTTTTTTTAAATAAATTGATAGTACAATTAAAAGATAATATTCATATGAACTAAAACTAAAATTAATTGTTGTTATTAAAACTAATAATAAATCAATTAATTAATATTTTAATAGACATAATTAGACAATTGCTATATTTGTAAATATTTTAGCTCATTTTACCATATTTGAAAACAACTATTTATAAAAATAATAAATAAGTATATAATTATTTATTTATTTAAAATAAACTATTATTTTAGTTAACAAGATTCAATATTATTAATAATAAATTTAATTTTAATTCAATAATGTACAAAGTATATTTTGATAATCAATATACAAAAATGAAGTCAAGAAAAAGATCAAAAATAGGTTCGTAAGAAATATTAGGAAAATGTGGTGAAGCTATGATACGTTAATGATGAATGATCTAACTAAAAATGATCTTAAGAAAGAATTATTTAATTTTTGAAGACTAATAACTTTGAGAAACCTGTCTTCACTTGAAAGCTTACACGACCAAAGTTCTTTTACACTCTCGAAGAAGAACTGCAGTTGCACTTGCATCTGGACATGCACTGCCTACAGGTTGCCAAGCTCGCCGGCGCACCGCTCCAATCACACCGTTTAACGCACCTCGACCTTGAACCGCCGCCCCACAGGCACTGTGCCATGCAACGAAGGGGCGGAGCACACGCCGGGCAGTCCAGCTGCATCCTGTCCCTGATGCAATCGGTACACACCTTGCCATCCGCCAAGCAAGCCCTCGTCAGCCAGACGGCGGTCATCAGAATCACCGCGGTGGCAACTACAGAGTGAGATTGTAATGATCTGCCCATGTCTTGAACTAAATTTTGTTGTGTGTTTGGTTTGGTGGATTGATTCAGAGGAAATAAATAGAGATGAGAATTTGGGAGGAAGGTAGGGGTTGAGAGGTGTATTAAAGACTGCTATTCAATGTCGTCAGCTATGCATTTCTTGGTTTACTCAATTCTTTGTAATGCGTAACACCCATTTAAGTTATGCTTAACTCGATGGTAAGAAATCAATTCTCTATTTGAGGATAGAATTCACGAGCTATTAGCCCAAACAAAAATTAGAATTCACAATTATGCCTTTTCAAACTCCTTCGACCAAACAATAGAATTAAAAATTTTCAGAGAAGCAAAATTAATATTTTAACTTTAATATATTTAACATCTCAAATATAATTAAATAATTAAATAAAATACAAAAGTATGTAGAACCTTTTCATTCTGGAGCGTATGAAGCAAATAAAAACTAGTTCTAGCATGTTGAAGAATTCTTTTTTTTAAAAAAAAAAAAAAAAAAAAAAGAAAAAATATATAGTAAACTCGAGGACTATGTACTACAAGAGTAAAAACTCAGTGTTTAAACAATAAAAACTCAATGAAACTTTTAAAATGATAAGAATCAAATTGAAAATAAGTTCAAAATCTTACCATTACCAATATTGTAATTGAATCTTAAATAGTACTAAAAAGATATTATAAAAATATTACACTTTTTTGTACAACAATTGTGAAGATGGAGAATCGAACCTCTCACCTCTAAAATGGAAAGTCGTGTCAATTATCATTGAGCTAAACTCCCATTTACACATTTATATTTCTATGATAATGAAGTCGTAAACTGGCAGATGTTGAGTTTCGAATTGCCCATTAGTAAAGTCAACAACATTCAGAATGGTATCAAACAATAAAAAATTCAGTAGATATTTTAAAATTACTAAGGCGAGGATACGCCTTCACATCACATCTCTGCAAATACAAATCCTCTAAAACACACAGAAGTTATGCCGTTGCATAGGAAGATTTAGAATGATGAAAATTACAGCCCTAACATATCATGATCAATGTTATGTTACAAAAAAACTGAAGCAATTTAGGCAACAAAATTTCACCTGCTTTACTAAAAGGAGTGTGTAGCAGCTTAGTCCAGACCTTTTCAGTCCAAGTTTCCAAAGTATGTTCAATTTGACAATTGATTCTACAATTAAACAAAGAGATCAGTAGCAGGAACCTTCCTTTATATCTCGGATTTCAAAGACTTGCCTACTCTCATCTCCTGTTTAAGTACAGGAACATATCTTCTAGAGAGGAAATAACCAAAACTAATTTACGCAGTTAGACGATTTGAACTTCCTATCTCTATTGCTGCCGTTCATATATCTGCATATAAGCCTCAGAGAGAGCAACCATTTGAGGAAGTGTTTCTGAGACATGAAGATCCTGCATCTCATACCTGTAATATCGACAATGAATCGCCGTGGATCATCAGACAAATTATAGATCATAAGGTACCATTTACAAAAAAAGGGAAAGAAAATTACCATAATTCTTCAGACTTCCTCTGCACGAATACCCTGTAGTACCCTTCATTGGGTTTGCCATCATGAACAATATTTGCAATCAGATCGTATTTTGAACGCAATTTTTCGTTCTCTTTAGGTGTTGGCAAGGGGATGTAATCCTTCAATTCAAGATTCTTCACAGGAAAGTTCACTGAGACCAAAATGTCAAAATTATTAAATTACCTGAAGCTGGCACATTAAGAAGGCTTTCATTATGCAGTACTATTGCTACGAATATTAGTGCATGTAACTACCTAATGTCGGATTCTTTTCCACAAAAAAGTTGTTCTTTGTAAATCGCCGCATATGAAGAATTAAGTACTGAGGCAATCGAGTAACCCGGTAGCGCATCCTTGCAATATGTGGCCGTACGACTTCTGTGATAGTTTCACCATCAAATTTTTTCAAAATGTTGAAGAGTGGAACCTAGAAAAGAAATAAATAAACAGACATTCAGACAATTAGGTCATAGATATACTCTGATTGACCACAATTCATAATTAAGAGGAACCTTTCTATTAACAGAGTTAAAACGTGAGACAAGTTGGGGCCCAACCCATACACTGAAGGACCAGGGAAATTAGAAAAAGCTGCCTAATTTTCATAACTTTTTTAGAAAAGTTTACAAAACTAAAAGGTATGAAGATCAGAAGCAGCTTCAAAATCAATAATATCCCACATTTATGAGGAAAAAGAAGAAAACAACTTCTATTTTAAAAAGTTTCCAAGCCTTTCCTCTTCCATTCTCCCAACTAACAGCAACTATCGAAACAACCAACAATTTTAGATTCCTCCGACTCCTAAAAGAAGGCACTGAAAGGCCTTTGATTCTCCAACCCATGCCAGCCTCAAATTCTCAACCATTTGTACCAAATAGCAGAAAGTCGAGCACAAGAAACAAACAAATTCTGCTTGAAACAGGGGAGGTCATTGTCGTTTACGACCTCTTTGGAACAAAAGTGGTAGAAAGTAATGAGGTGCACAAAATCATTCCAGCCTTTTCTTTGATCTTCTATTGGAATGAGTACCCGGTTTTCCCTCCATTATAGTCATTCTTAACCAACTCTACAGAGTAACCCTTTTATCTGGAAAGTATCTCTAACCATATAATTTATCTAACTCTTGTTTCTTGAAGAACTTCTGGTTCAGAGGTACACTCAACAGCAACTTCAGGCTGAACCATCCTAGAGAACTTGAGTGAATGGATGTGGAGAAGGACCTATCTCTAGCAGCTTCGGTTATGCAGACACCATAGCTCTAGATCTAGAGTCAACTTGGATAGAGAAGGTTTTCCCCTCAGTGATGATCAAAAGGATCGGAAGAAGAAAACGCATGGTGAATGGAACTGGACAGTCAATGGGGATAATGGTTGGAATGGTTGGAATGGTTTGGAAGTTTAGTGAAGAGGGGGAAAAGAGCGAGAGAAAGTTGTGGCATACATTGTCTTGAGTAATCTCAAAATCAAATAACTATCCAATATTGAATTAAGCACAAAATGAAAACTTTCAAAAGACAATGGGAACTAGTGGTTAAATGAGTATCTTCCTGCGCAGAAGACACTAGCAACAAAATTACACCTACCTGCGGTATTATATTTTTCTCCATGACATCTTTGAAAAGGGGTGGCGGCGGTAAATCCAATCCAAGCATTAAGAATGGCATTCTTGAAGTTTCCATTATCACACTGCTACCTTCAGCTCCAGCTTCCTGATCATCACCATTTTCTTTCTTCTCGGCGAGAGCTTTTGAGTGAATCTCTTTGACAACCTCCAATTCCCCCTATCCAAAATAAAAATATATAACATAAGTTCCAGTTTACTAGTACAAACAGAACACAATTCACAATTACTCTAGGAAATTGAAGAAAACCTGGAAACACTCGTAGATTATACTGCTACTTTTCTTTGTAATTCGCAGTTCTGAATGAAGTGTGTTAAGAAACCATGACATAAATTCAACAGGATCTGACTGTGCACCTATTCGAAAACGCTTTTTACTAGCCTTCATAACTGCTTGCAGGAATTCATGCGGGCTTACCTATACATTCTTTGAGGTTAAAAATCTTTGAATTAGAAAACAAAAACTTAACCACAGCCGAGAAGAATGTCAATGAACAATAAAGCAAACCTGTCCTTTGAAGTTTCTTGCATGCCAAATCTTACGTGTGAGTTCACCAAACCGGTGAACAAGTGGAGATCTGCAGTGCTGATAGTTCTCAGGTATTAGGAAGAAGTTCCTGAGTGGTGTAACCCTCATTAAGGACTGAATTGTCACATTTACAAAATCAGTTTCTTTAATGTTGTTAAGCCCCACCTGGTTCCAGGAAATCCAAATTTAGGCCTTGCTGCAAATCTAACAGATAAGGCAATCCAACTACAATGAAAAATACAATTACCATTCCAGGAAGGTAATCAGAACCATCAAGTGCCCTAGACCATTGCTTGTTCTTGTCAAGCTGCTCTACCTGGTCTTTGGCAAACCTGCAAGCAATGTGAAAACGATCATTAAAGCACATTTCATTAAAAGACGGCATGATATCTATTCATAGTCAAGCACAATAATTTTAGGAGAAAATATCCTTTTGGTCTCTGAGTTTTCAAGAATGTGTGCATTCGGTCCTTATGGTTTCAAATTGGCCATTTCAGTCCATCAATTTTCAAGAATAGGTTTAAAAGGTCTCTCGGCTAATAGAACCATTAAATTTAAATATATAAATAGCTAGATGGATGATGTAGCAAGATGAGTTGGAAAAAAAGCCATTTTTAATTTTTATTATCTTCTCCCTCCTCTCCTCTCCTCTTTCTTGTTCTCTCTCTCCTCCCTCGTCATCCTCCCTCTCTTTTTCTGTCATTGTGTTATGGAAAGATTTCCTGCAAAAAAGCCCACAAGAAGGATGGTGGAAACAGGGTACAGTCCGGTGGGAGTTCGAAGTAGCTAATGGAACATCAAAGTAAGAAAGAAATTCAAGGATACAAAAGATTGAGATTCCTCCCAAAAAAAAAAAAAAAGAAAAAAAAACTGATCATTCTCAACTTCCCTTGTTAGACCCCAATCATCCACACATATCATAGGAGGGTAAAACAGGAATTGACCAAGAGGTGGTGGCTGCAAATTCGGTTTTGGGGGGGGGGGGGGGGGGGGGGACAAAGGAGAATCGTCCCAAGCGAAAGGGGGAAGAGAAAAAAGCAAATATAAGAGACTAAAGATGCCGATATTCAAGGGAGATCATCCGGATTCCTGGATTTATCGTGCAGAACATTATTTTGAAATCCATGAGCTGACGGAAGAGGAGAAAATTAAGGTGGCTATCATCAGCTTCGACCACGACATTGTAGACTAGTATCGCTAGAGTCATAATCAGAGCCCGATCAAATCATGGGATGAATTGAAGAAGCAAATGTTTGTTCGATTTCAAAGCTCTCGGAAAGGAAGTTTGACGAGATGTTTCTTGGCAATTAAGCAGGAAGGAAGCTACACCGAGTACCGAAAGCAATTTGAGCATTATTCGGCGCCTATACCAGAAATATCCGAATTGTTGTTAGAAGGGGCATTTATCCACAGTCTAGACCCGAAACTAAAAGTGAAGGTGGAGAGCCAGGAATCCGGTGGGGCTGGAGGCGGCGATGAAAGAAGCTCAGGCCATTGATGACGAGATGCAGGCGTTAATGGAGATTGAGGGTGCCGCTGGACAGAAGCAGTCGAAAGGAGAAGGGAAGGCCTATGGATCGGACAAGGTGGGCCAAGGAAATTACTACCGGCCCAATACTACAAAAATCCAATTACCCGAGAAAGCCGGAGCTCCAACGTGAGAAGGTTTGACCTGACGACTTTCGAATGCAAAAATTCGAGAGAAGCGTGAAAAAGGGTTATGTTTCAAATGTTATGAGAAGTATTTGCCCAACCACCGTTGTAAGTCTCGTGAGAAGAGAGAACTTTGGCTCTTTATCGCCAGTGAGGGTCAAGTGATCGAAGAGATTACAGAATCTGACGGAGAAGAAATCGAATATAAGAGCTGATTCGAGAGCGCCTCCCTCTCCTAAGCTTCCTTTAGCTTTTCCACAAATTCCCTGCCTCCAAAATGCTCCCCCAAAACCCTTCATAAACCTCTCAATGTTGGTCCCATTGGTCCCCCCCCTCTCTAACCGAATTTGCAGCCACCACCTCCTGGTTATTTCCTCTTTTACCCCTCCTATGATATGTGTGGATGATCGGGGGTCTGACATCCCTCCCCCCTGGTGTTCTAATAATGTCACAAATCCTAACATCATTCCTTCATATGAAAGCAGCAGGGCAAGCATGCTAAACCTTCTGCAGCAACATTTCGAACCATTACCCTTCGGCATAAACGATGGATATGGCAGCCTTTATTACCGAAACCTCCTTTGCTGCACAAATTCCGACAAATTGGAGCTTCTGAACTCCCACCAGAACATACCCTGTTTCTGCCATTAGCTACTCCGAAGTCCCACCAGAACATACCCGGTTTCCACCAACCTTCTTTTGTTTGTGTGGACCATTTTTGCAGCAAGGGAATCTTTCCATTACACAAAATGACAGAAAAAGAGAGGGAGGATGGCAAGGGAGCACAAAGAGAACAAGAAAGAGGAGAGGAGGGAAGAGATCATAAGAATTAAAAATATTTTTTTTACCAACTCATCTTGCCACTTCATCCATCTAGCAAATTTTATATTTAAATTTAACTATTAGCAGAAAGATCTTTTAAACCTATTCTTGAAAACTCTGGGACTAAAATGGCCAATTTGAAGCCTTAGGGACCAACCGCACACATTCTTGAAAACACAAGAATCAAAAGGGTATTTTTCCCATAATTTGATTATATTCTCTCATTTATAGCGTTTGATGTTTCATCTTCTGCTCAAGTTTGAAGATATGTTTTAATAATTAGGCTCATTTAAACAAGCGTTTAGTTTTCTGAAATCCCGATTCTAATTTTCAAGCCTAGTAAGTATCTTAGAGGAGTAGGGATTATACTTTTTATATATGCTTAATTCTTTTCTAAAACTGGAAAATAAATATATGATAAGTTTCTAAAGAAATATCTCCAAGGTGGAATACAGACTACTATGGTCCTGCAGGTAATTTTACAACATTCCTTTTGTTAGGAATCTCTTCCTAACAATAAACTGCAGCAAAGCCAAACACAAAAGCACCAGAAAACAGAGAATGAACAGGGGGGCACTGTACAATAGATACTTCTGGAAATTACCAACGATGGCAAACAATGGATATAACCAAACAGACCTCACCAGCCAATTTAAGGGAGCAGGAAAACCCTCCTACCCAAAATCCTCGGCTACACAATTCACAAAAAGAGGCTAGCATACCCGGCACCCAAAATAACAATCCCCCAACCATAAAACAACAAACGCACCCTCACTCCCCCAACTGCAAAACGGCATGGCCTGACAATGATAGGTAGATGATCTTCAATCGGCTTAATACAATGACCCACTTCCCTCTTTGGTGGTACCCCTAGTGGCAAACCAAAAACATGCTCAAATTCCTTTAGCTACTCTTGTATGTCTAGATAGAGATATTTCCGAGTTCCTCTCTTCTACTACCCTAGTAGGACATTCCTGCAATTCCACTAAAAAACATTGATCGTCTTCTGTCCAGCTTCGAGTCATTATTTTCAGGGACACTTTCTTGTTGGTCAAGGTAACCCGCCCTTAAGCACCACATGATTGTCATAAAACGACAACATCATCACTAAGTGTCCAATTGACCTCTGTGTGACCGATCTTGTGCAGCCACTGCATCCCTAAGCTCACATCAAGCCCTCCTAATCAAACAAGAGTAAATCCTCTTATACTGTCATCCCAAGTAAACATAGCACTGCCCTCTGACATACTCCAAGTCCCCTTTTTGCTACCACATTACCCATGATGACCTCATAATTTGTTGTCTCTCATAGTGAAAGGTTCAACATTTCAATCAATGGAATGGACATGAAATTATGGGTTGCCCTGCAATTATGGGTTGCCCTGAACATCGTGGTCTCCCATTTTTACTTTGAGCTTGATCATGCCCAGACACAAAAATCCCAATGCCAATCATATAACCCCTCCTAAATCAAGCAGGAGGAGATCCTCTACCATCATCTTTGTGATCATACTCCATGCCCCGTTGTTGTTGCCCCATTTCTCCATGATGACCCTAGAATTTGTTGTTTCTAATAGCATAAGGTTCAAGTTCAACTATTCAACCAACATGATGTATATAAAATTAAGGGTCGTCTCATAGTCAATCAGTACTAAAACCTTGTGGTCTCCCACTTTTCCTCTGAGCTTGATCATGCTCAGACTTGAAAATCCCAACACCGATTCCTCTATATCCATCTCGACTTCTCCCTCTTCACGTGCAAACACGATTCTTATCTCTTATAGCTTACAACAATGGCCAATTGAATACTTCTTGTTGCAATTTGCAACGCAAAAAAGCCCCTTCCCTTTTCGCACATGAAATTCTTTCTTAGATATTTGTTTCAAATTAGGCTCCCACTTCGCTCCACCCCTTTTTTTCTGGCAAAGTCACAATGTGAATAGGATTGAGTTAGCCACTCAACATGAGGATTTCCATACTGTTGACTGGGTCATTTTATTCAACCCATTTCCGCTCCCACCTCCTTTTGTTAAGTTTGTGGCGTAACTTGGATCTTCTGATTCTTGGGCCAATTGGAACACTGGCTCCCTATCCTCTATGAGTTGGACTTGCCTCAAAATATTTTTTAAGCCCACGACTAAGGAAGTCTTCCCTAATTTGACGGGTTAGCCCAATTAAAAAAGTGTTCTAAAAGGCATCACCACAGCCCTTTAGAAAGTTCATGACAATCTGCAATCCTTCCCTCCAACTTCATGACAAATAACCATGCACACAAATTCCCCTCCTGCAACAGTTGAAATCTCTCAAAAATTTGAGCCTTTACCTTCATCCACCCTGAAAGGGTTCTTCATTCACAGCCCATCCATACCACTTATCGCTTTTCCCTCAAAGCTTATGACAACCACCCTTAACTTTTCCACATCAAATAACTTATGAATGTCAAAGTACCATTCAGTGCAGAACAACCACTAGTCTGAATCTACTCCTAAAAACACTAGCATCTCAATATTAAACCTACATTGTTTCGTTATCGAATCTTCCCTCCTTGAGGACTCACCATCATTGCAGTCATGGTAGTTGCTTCCTCCGACATGGATCGTTTTCATTTTAGACTCACTCTAAATGGCAGAAGTTTTTTTTTCATTAATCTTTCATTGAGAAAAAAAGATGAAAGATAAGGGCATACAAAAATCCTATTAATCTTCCATTGAGAAAAAAAGATGAAAGATAAGGGCATACAAAAATCCTCGCCCACAAAAGGGGACCTCATTAAAGAAAGGGGGTCAGCTTTACAAAATAGTGTCTAAGACATAATTACAAAAGATCTTGAAAATTGAAGGCCAAAAGAAATATGAAACTTAATGGTCCCTCACTAAGGTCCCTCTCCAACGCTCTAAACATTTTGTTATTCTGCTCAGCCCAAAAATCCCACAAAATAGCACACACCCCAGAAGCCACAAGAACTAGCCCTACATGAAAAGACAGGTGTAGGAGGAACTCCCCCATCATATCTCTAGTATCCTTGGGTCGAGCCAAAGTCATACGTATGGAAGAAAAGATTTCAAATAGATCTCCCAAACATACATTTTCCAAGAATGTGATACAAGTCTTCCTTTGCCTTTGGACAGAGAATAGAACAAACCGCGTCAACTAGCAAAGCCAATTCTTGCAAGTCGATCCACAATGTTAGCACTCTATATGAAGGGCTCTTTTAACCTATTGCTCGTAATCTCCAGCATTGGAGAGACACTACTACTCTTTGCGTTTCTTCTACCCCTTGTTCAAGACAACAATTATCTAAGACATCCGTTGTTAGTCTGGCCATACTTCATACTAATTCTTTGAACATTTCCTTCATCTCCTTGATATCACTATTTTTCCACCCAAGCTTTCCTCTATCTTCCGTTGAGCCATTTTTTCCCTAATCTTCCTAGGATGTAATATTCAGATATCAATTTGTTAGGAATTCTCCCTAACAATAACCAGCAACAAAACCAAACACAAAAGCACTAGAAAATAGAGAATGAATTGGTTCCGAATAATACCCACTTAAGTAACACATTGGTCATCTCATTCTAACCAATGTGAAACAAAGGTAGCCCATACTACCTTGGTTCCTAATAATACCCCATCCACAGCTACTTCGACAATACTTCACTCGGTCACACCCAGTCAGAACCTTCCGCTGGTTCCACTCCGGAACATCAACAACTGGTTCTAATACCATTGTTAGGTACTTAAGCACCTTGGAGAACCACACCCCAAAAGCCAGCTATTGAGATGAGAGAACCAAGCCACTTAAGTACCACATTGGTCATCCCATTCTAACCAATGTGAGACAAGGGTAGCCCATACTACCTTGGTTCCTAACACCCTCCTACTATAAGTTTTGGGTGCTTGTAGGCCTTCCACCCTTCTATTTTGATTTTAACTTTAATGTTGCACATTTTAACTAAAATAAAAATACATTGGATATGGTTTCAACAACTAGGAACATCCCTAAATCTCTCACATACGTCCCAAATTTGGGATTGGGGATTTCATGATTTGATGACTCGTGATGATGTTTCACATCCTTATTTCCCAAAGATGATGAGTGAAAACAAAATCTAGGGTTGCTTAATTTGAAATATCAATTGTATGTAAGGTAAATGCTCTCTCCTCTCTCCTACTCCCCTGCCCCGACCATAGATCCGACAACCCTTTCTCCCTGCCCCGACCATAGCTCTGACGACCCTTTCTCCCCTGTACCGACCATAGCTTTGGGAACTCTTCCTCACCTTTGTTAAGCAAGCACCCAATCAGCCTTCTCCATCACCTCTACACTTGAACCTATCCATACTTACCAAACTCGCATTGACGACTATGGAAATCAAAAGCTGCAATATCAATAACAAATACTACTGCATTTGGCTTGATGATGTTGGATTTTCGGTAGAAGATGTGGAAAGAGGTCAGACGATTACGCTTTCTCCTCAAATGATGGAGTGGTTTGTAGAAAGCCTTAACAACATGATAAAGGATCAAGCTCAAGCCTTCTTTTCAGCAAAACCAGAAATGGTTGTGGTATGTCTTGGCTGGCCAAGTTTCGCTCTAAAGAAGATTGGTTTGTAGAATATGCCTTTTGGCCTACCGAGGGTGGTAGAAAAAATATCCACATTCCAACTGGGAGAAATAAGCAAGGTTGGCTCTCTTTCTACTCAATACTCAAGGAATTCAAGTCCTACACAGTCAGCAAAGAAATTCTTACTGGGGTACAAAGAAACAGAGCTTTTTTAGGAATGACTATAGCTGAAGTGAGATCAGAATTTGAAAAAATCAGTCAAGATAGTTTTGAAAGCTTGAAAGATAATCAGATACAGTTCAATTCCTCTTCAATTTGGGTGAAAAAGGAGAAAGAAATGCCAAATATGGATTTTCATTCCCTCCTCGTGGTGACGAAACCAATGGAATATTACTGTTGGAAAGATGTGAAAACCACCCTCAAAGAATTCTTCCAAGCCTCTATTTCAATTACCCTTATTTAGCCGATAAGGCCTTGATCAAGTTCAACAAGCAGATTGAGTTAGGTTTTTTGCAAATGGAAAATGGTTTGAATTTGGACATTTCCACCTCAAGATGGAGCATTGGTCCAAAATGAACCACAGTCTGCCAAAAGTGATTAATTGTTATGGGGGTTGGAATTCCATCAAGAATTTACCTTTGCCCTTTTGGAAAAAGTCGGTGTTTGAGGTTAATTGGGTATTATTTGGGTGGTTTGATAGAGATTTCTTCATAAACACTAAATTTCTTAGATTGTTCTACAGCAATTATTAAAGTTCAAAGTAATTTATGTGGTTTTACCCCAGCATCCCTACTGATTAAAGATTCAAATTTGGGGAATTTTTTATCCATTCCAAAGGCAAGGACTCTTTGGATGATCAGAATAAAGGCCTATCCAAAAAAAGCAGCTTTTTGGCATTTAACTTTTCCAATTCTTCAGATATTATTAGAATTAAAGTTGCCATTACCGATGAGGGCTTCTCAATAGAGATGTTTGAACAAGAAGATGACATTGAAAAGGAAGTTGAAACGTTGCAACCAACCAGAGTTGAGACAAACTCAAGAGACATTACATTGGAAAATGGTTTCAGTAGTCTAAACATTGAAGAATCAGCACAATCCTCGAGGAATGAAAAGGCAGATCCGAATATAGCTGGTGCATTTAATCAGATCCTTCCACTCTCCTCTGAATTAATGAGGAACGAAACATAAGACACATTGGCAAAAGGAAAGCAGACATTTCATCCATCCTCTTCCTTTATTCGAAATTACAACATTCAAGAAGGAAATTCAAAAGAAATGACAACTCGACATGAAGGAGAAGATGTTTTAGAATGTGAACGGCCACATTCTCACTCTCAGCCAACTCAGAATCTCTCTCCAAATTCATTTTCCCCAAGCATCCAACTAGAAGTGAAGGAGTCAGACTTGGACTTTCAAAAAGACTTTAATGAGATAGCAGGTCCTCAAAGCAACATTGATACACCCACATTTTCTAGACAGCAGAAATTCAAATCCTCAGTTGATTCATTACTAAATCATTTAACAAATCTTGAGTCCTTGGAGGATATTTGTGTTCGTGCTCTGTTCCACAAAGTAAAAGTCCATCAAAGAAAAGACATTCTACAGTTGTATTTGTTCATCCCGATTTCAGCATCCCTGGTTCACAAATTTCTTTTGTCCAAGGCACCTTCTCTCAAGACTACAAGAAACAAACAACCCATGATTCAGAGGATGAGTCCTTTGATGAGCCAGATGTCAGTGTAAATAGTGAAAGAACTTGATCAAGACATTGTAGAAGCCACAACTGAGGGAGAAATTATGCTTGATCTTATAGTAGACGACTATAATACTCTCTTCCTACAGCACTCCCTGATAAGAGCTTCCCCTTTATCTCTTTCTCAAGTTCCTTCTCAGTTTTCTTCTTTGGTGGCTGTGTGTGGCTTTCAAATGCAGGAAATTGCATCTCCAAGGGCAGTGCTTCAAGCATAAAGATCAGATCTCTAGAATTCCTCAAGGTGTTGCAATTCGAAGGAGCAACTTATGGAGGGCATCCTTTGGAGTAATCCGGTCTTTACTTGGAAAAGCTTCTTTGGCATTGTTCTCCTCTTTTAAATGTCGGTTGCAAGAGCATTTTCATCTTTGGGAGGGTTTGCCTAACCTGGGATTCTATTTTTTTGGCATCAAAGTTGTTTTCTGACTCCTCAGCAACAGTTTCTTGTTCTATCAGGCTCAAAATTTGGGGTTCTTCCCTTATCAACATTTGGATATTGCGGTGGAAGCTTTCTTCCTTTTGTTCCGAGCTTGATCGTGTTTAAGTCCTCTGGAATATGGGTTTCTTGAGTTATGTGTTCAATTGGATTGTTTCTCTTTTTCCCAAAGTTTCAAACTTTATGATGTAATTTCGTTATAGCCTTGTATTGACCTGTTTGAATTTTATCTTCGTATCCTCTCATGTCCTTTGAGCATTAGACTCTTTCATTATATCAATGAATAGTCTTGTTTTTGTTTTAAAAAAAAAAAAAAGAAAAACAAAAACAAAATCTATATAATGAAGCTGTCAATGTTTGTGGCAGATCCATCAATTCAAATCACCTTCAAAATAACAGATTATAAAATAAAACATCAACTTAGTCAATAATAAAATGCATTACTGTTCTGCAGGGGCAAAAAACAAGGGGGAAAGGATTTTCATCCCAAGAGTTGGAACTTAGAAGAACAAAAGGAAGCACAAGATGAACTTTTTGGTACATCTTCCAATCAGCAATGGATACTACATTTGGTCAACTATAAGTGAGGAGGCAATACAATCCTGTTTGACTGCTTCTTCGTAACTAGAGAATGGATATATATGCTCCAAGGTTCCAAAGCTACAAAGAAGATGAATGATATCACAGACCACGCTCCATTTTTGTTGGATTCATCAGTATACTACAGGGTCAAACACCTTTCAAATCCCAAAACTATTGGCTCCAGGATCACTAAAATTAGTAAGGTCTGGGAGGGGGATAGCTTAGAAGTTTTAAGCTCGTGGAAAAATTTAAAAACTTGAAAGAGAAAATCAAGATGTGAAGCAAGACTTCTTGGTGCTCTCTTTCCAAACTATTTGCATATTACTCAATTGAAGCCATTTGTTTAAATTAGAATGCATTTATATCCTCTTCTTCTATTAGTTAAATTTTGGATTAGTCTTGTATTACTCGTTTTATACTAACAAGTTTTAGTTTCTTGTTACTTTTATGTTTTGTTTCCTTTTTGTATTTTGAGCATTAGATTCATTTTATTATTTTAATGAAAAGTCTTGTTTTCTTTTGAAAAAAAAAAAACGATATGGAGCAAGGTGGATACATTTTTTCCAAACGAAATTTTATAAAGATACTGAGATGTACAAAAGATGGCGAGGAAAGCCCCCACCTAGACAAATAGAAATTACACTTACAACTATGCCCTCTAATCAACACAAAAATCAGAAAAAGGATAATAACAAAATAAATTGACGGTCCTACACAGGGAGGCAATAACAAAGATGATAAAATCAATGAAGTATGAATTTAATTTACATTCCTTTCTCCGCTAACAAAAATATAATTTTCTATCCAAGTGCACCAAAGAATACTTTTTATAAGATTTTTTCAAAGAGACTCCACTTTCTTCTTGAAGGGAAGATTAATTGGAGTAGGGAAAAGATGTTTTGTACTTGAATCCCTTCTATAATTTGCAATCTTCTTAGGAGTTGATACTATTATGTACTTGTGTCAATGCAACGGTTTTTCTGTTTGAAATACAAAAATAAAAATAAATAAATAAAATGTACAAAGTCACAGCAAGAAAAATTGAGTATATTCAGATGGTTTCTAACTCTTAGTCTCTTACAATGGCAATAACAGTTACAAAAGGGAGACCATACTTTTCTTCGGCAATCGGTGGTGAAATCTATTCTCCAAAGGATTTTTTGTAATCCATTGGATAGGATTTCCCTTTTGCAATCCATTGGATAGGGACCTAGGGTTAAGGGGTAGAGCTAGAATTTTTTGGCAGTCGGCAGTGAAAGCCATCTTTGGTTAATTTGGAAAGAAAGAAACAACAATGTCTGTGTATAGCATACAGAATTTGGCTCCTTGGTGGAGGTGGAGCATAAACCGCTGCTTTTTGTTATTATATCATAACTCTCCATGATTATATGAAATTGGAAGGCGCGCTTTGAATGTGTTAATAATGTTCTTGGGAGGGGTTTCCTCTACCCCTGCCCTCCTCAAGCAGTTCTTTTATATAGATATATGAAACAAAAATTTCATGGATCAAATGAAGTTACAAAAGGGAAATCCTACCTAATGGATTACAAAAAATCCTTCCAATGAGCCATAGCGAGCTTAAGCCATAATTACAAAAAGGAAAGACAATTTACACAAAGAGAGAGCCAATATCCTCGAGCTGTGAGTCCCTTTGAAGCCAAAAGGGCCAAAAAAAGCCTGGATGAAACTAAGTCAAAGGGTTTCCTTTTATTTCTTGAATGGATGCATGAGGAGAATGATGTTCATGAGAGACCAAATAACAGTAGGTAAGACCATCGACCGATTGAAACATTGTTGGATGAAAATCCAAACTCATGAGCAAGTAATAAAAAGGTGACCATTTCTGGGCCTTTTTACAAGAAAGGCAGCAGCTAGGAGATAAGGAAAAACCCAGTGATCTTTGTTGAAGCTTGTCTTGTGTCATTAGGCAAGAGTGGCTGAATTCCAATAAGAAAATAGTTCACATTTTTGGGATATCTCCCATTCCTAATCAGCTTAGAGAAATCAGCTTCTCCTTGAATGCCCAAAGACGAGGCTTTTGGATAAGAATTTTGAAGTAAATCCATTTTTGTCTAGATTCCATACCCATATGTAGCTTTCAAAAACCCCTGAAGCTGTTCCTTATGGAGCTTTCTAATGAAGTTTCATGTGTTTGTCATCCAGAAAAAAAGAGGGAAAAAAAGTCTCCTTGAATTCAGATTTCCAAGTGTAAGTAGATTAAGTGCAACTCTACTTTGAAACTAAGTTATGTTGCAATGAACTAAAAATAGATTTTCAAAGGACCAATGATGCAAGCCTGATCACATACAGTAGTAATCTTTTCCCTAGACTAGTTGCAATTCCAAGCAGAACTCTACATTAGCATGCAAGATAAGTCTTAACTTTTTGGAACCCGGTGGTGGACAAAGTTAGGAGAAGGATGGCTTATTGGAAAAAAGGCTCTTTCTCTAAAGCTGGGAGACTCACTTTGATTCATTCGCTGTTGAGTGGTATCCCCATTTATTAATTCTCCCCCTTTTTAGCCAAATAGCTTTATTGAGTTTAACTTCCTTTGCCATAGGATAATTGCTAGCAAGTTTGGTGCTCATCCTTTTGATTGGTTGTTGCAAGGGGTTATAAACACTTATTAGAATCTTTGGAATGATGTTTCTAAGGAGATCCCTTCTTTTTCTCCTTTGGTTCGTTGTACGATGGGAGAGGGGAAGGATACTTACTTTTGGGAAGATCGGTGGGTGGGGGATAGACCCCTCTACTTGATGTTTCCGCATCCCCTCTCTTCTTTTAGAAAATGTGTTGTGTCAAATTTTTAGTTTGGTTTGGAAGTTCTGACTCTTTTTCGTTTGGGTTCCGTTGCCTGTTGTCTGATATGAAAGTGATGGATGCAGCCTCGCTCTTCTCCTTGCTTGAGGCAGTTGCGTTTAGACCGAGGAGGAAGGACTTTAGGGTGTATCTTTTGGAGGGATTCTCGCATAACTCTTTCTTTCATAGGCTTAAAGATCCTTCTCCCATGGGTGAGTCCGTCTTCTCTGAGTTTGGGAGGATTAAGATCCATAGGAAAGTCAAGTTCTTTTCTTGGTAGGTTTTACATGGAAGAGTTAAACATTTTGGCTCACATTGTAAGGAAGATGCCCTTGTTAGTTGGCCCATTTTGTTGCATTCTCTTTTGGAAGATGGAAGAAAACCTGGATCACATTCTAACAAGATGCGAGTTCTTTAAAAAACTAGACTTTTTTGTCATAACCAGAATTTTCCAACAAAATGGACCCATTTAAAAAAAATGATCATGAGAAATGCATAAATATACTCCCGAAAGATAGTGGGTATAGGAAGTCACGTTGCCGAGATTTCTCAAGTTTTAAATATCCTTGAAATTCTTCAATTTTAAACTTGATTTGAACTAGGGATACTATAATGGATTTATTAGGTCTTTTGGCTTTTTGTTAGCATGGAACAGGGAGTTTGGTGATATGATCAGGGAATTCCTCCTCCATCCGCCCTTTCGTGAGAAGGTTTGGTTTTTATGGCTCGTTGGGGTTTGCGCTATATTGTGGGATCTTTGAGGGGAGTGGAATAATCACGTGTTTAGGAGGTTGGAAAGGGATCCTAGTGAGGTGTGGTATCTTGTTAGATTTGTTGTTTTCCCCTAGACTTCAATTTCATAGACCTTTTGTAACTATCCTATAAGTTCTATTTTGTATAGTTGGAATTCCATCGTGTGGTTGGGGTCCTTTTTTGTGGGTTAGTTTTTTGTATGCTGATGTATTCTTTCGTTTTCTATCTCAATGAAAGTTGTTGCTTTTATATTTTTCTTAATTTAAATTATAAAAAATAAAAAACCAACAACAACAACATTACAGGTCTTAAAGGTGAAAATTTTCCACATACCCTAGCTTAAAGACCATTAAAAATGTTGAACTTAGAACTCGAATAATTTTCCCTTCAACATCGTGCAGATGTAACAGTATTGTGCCATGCTGTAATAATGTGCAAACCAAATAATGATAAAGTATAAGCAAACCTTGGATTCAGGACATATCGAATATCATCTAACGAGGGGTCATTAATCTCATATCCATCGGGAAGGCAGTAAACTTTCTCTGTCCGGAGGTTGATATACACATGGTGTCCGGCTTCAAGACTGTGAGTGTAAGCATGAGACTTCTTCCCCCTCCCTTGATAGTATTTACCACATACCAGGCAGGCATAAACATTTAGATTTGACAGAGAGACAGAGCAAAACTTCTCAAAATCAAAATCTAAAACCTACAAGGTATGAACAGATATAAATTAACAATCAGTAAAGAAAACTTACTAAATAGTTAGCGGAAGGTAACAAACTCATTGCAATAACAAATGGGCATAACCTTTAAGATGCAGAAATGCAGAATGAAAATACAAATAAGAAACAAGCCATGCACCTGACGGTTTACAGTATCAAGATAAGGACAATCTTTTCGAACTTCAACATCACGACTTCGCTTAACATGATTTGCATCATCGTCATGGTCTTCATCATCTTCTTCGTCATCATTGCCATCCCCTTCATCTCCATCATATCTACTTCCATTTTGTTTAAATTTGTAATCTTCTTCTTCATCATCATCGCCATAGTTAAAACCAGGAAGCCGAGGGTTCTCTGAGGCAGGTGGAGAAGAAGAAGGTGACACCTCCCCAAGTAATTTATGCCTCTTTAAGTCTGGACCCAACTCTTTCTCATCTAGAAGACTATTGTTCCGCCTCTTCGATCCCATTCTATCAACTTTTTTTTTATAAATGAGGTGAATATATATGACTTCAGCCCAATATCCTTGTTGGGCAGCGACCCCAAACACTTCCGACCCTCGAATTTAGACCCAAAACCTTAGCAATTAACCAAAATCAATTTAAAAAAACCCACAAATACCAGGAATTCATACCAACTGATTGCTGGACTACGATTCCGGCAACCGTACATCCGTGGCAGTGGTGTATTGATGACTAGCAAGCGGAGGCGCTACCTGATCGACGGCGACGACAATGAGCGGAGGGCGGTGAACACTTAAGAGAGGGATCTTTTAGAGAGAGAGAGTTGACGGGAAACTCACCGGCGACTTGCGGTGACGAGCGGCGGCGCGGCGTGGCTGGTGACGCCGACGGAGGCGTGCAGCGGCTGTGCGATGAACGTGCGAGAGAGAAATGGAGGGACGGAGCGGGCGGGTTTTTTCACGCGAAGAAGAAAGAAGAAGATGAGGAGGAAATTTGTAGCGATGGCCCTTTTTTTCATTTGGGCCAAAGTTAAAAAATAATGAAAAATAGTCTTTTGTTTTGTTGACGTCAGCTAGATGTACATTTGACCCAAAATGTCGATGCTTTCACAAAAAACAACAAAGAGACCGGGGCCTCACCAACCACTACAAAACATCCTTAGAAATAAGTGGAGAAGACCAATTTGAAAAAGGACGTTCTACAATTAAGGACACTCGATCCACCAATGTCTTTTAGATAACACCGTGTGCAAGAGTATTCTAACTCCTACGGATATGAGAATAAGCAATAACCCCCAACTGATGATTGTCGCGTTCCTTGAAAAATATCAAAAATAAAATATAATAAAAATAATTTTAAATAGTTTTTCTTGCCTCAACATCTTTTTCTCTCAAAATCTACGTGACAAAGATGGGAAAAACAGATCCATCTCTCATTTTTCAAAATCTTCTCTCTCAAATCTAAGTGGAAAAAAGATGAATTTAAAAATAAAAAAGAAAAAAAAGAAAAAAAAAAGCTTAGATTGAATTGTTGGACCTAGCTTGAAAAGTTGAAAAAATAAACAAAAAGAAACAAGAATTGTATTGAAGAATGGAAAAGGAAGATGAACATAATGGAAAAAATGGGGAAAAAACTCTATTGTTGTCGGGTAGAAGATGAACCCGTGAAAACAAACATGAAAAAAGGCTGCCCCATCACGAAGCAAGTGCAATAATAACGATCCGAGAGCGAGTCACAATCCAAAAAAATTATAAAGAAAAAAGAAGTTTGATCGAAGAATGGAAAAGGAAGACTAATAGACGAATGAAAAAAAAAAAAACAAAAACTCCATTGCTGCTTGTTACAAGATGAACCGGTGAATACAAAGACGAAAAAGTCCATTACAATGGGAAAGAAAGAAAAAAATTGCACTTGCTTATGATGAGGAAGAAGAGGAAGAAGTAAGAGGAAGGAATCTGAAGCCAGAGAAATGAATGAGAATTCTTGACATAAGCATAAGGTCAATTTTTTTTTAGCATTTTTTAATCTTGAGACATTTTTTTATTTGAACCTCTGAAAATGGGTTTCGATGTAAATTTCCCAAGATGAGGCCAATGTACACTTTTTTCGTTTTCAATTTTTTTTTTTTTTTTTAATTTAGGGGAGGGATGATTGGAGCATTTAAAAGATAATTAAAAAAACTAAGTTATCTTATTAATAAAATATAGATTCAAACCCTAATTGACTTTTGACAAGCCAAATCTCAATTTTAGCCCTTTTTTAGGCCCAATTTCTCTACAATAACTTTTTTAAAAAAAACCAATTAATTTATCGATAAAGTCCAAATTGGTTCTAAAATTCGACAAATTAAAGGGACTCAACCCAATTAAGTCCAATAGTTAATTTCCATTCAACAAATTTCATCTAACTCACTTAATTCAAAATACTTAACTAAAGTGAAATCCAAAATAAAGTTGAATTGTCGAAATTACCACACATGAAAAATGTGGGGCATTAGAGTTACAAGGTATCTTATCTACATCTATGTTTGGTATAGGACCACAAGCTAATCCTATCACTAGTGCAAACTCATGTAGACCGAATTGCAAAACTTTTCCTCCAATTAGAAAATTAAGCTCATTTAGGTGGTCTGAGCTTTACATTGTTTTTTGATCAACTGTAATAACAACTAGGAAGACTAATAAGTAATTGAGAAATCTAGGAAATGACAAAAACAAACTCTCTCTAAATCCAGATTGCACTCCCTCTGGGAGGTTGGTTTTTATGATACCCAAAACCCTAAACTAACTCCATTGTAAGAGTTTAAATGAGTCTTCTAGAGTTAGGGAAAATTTAGAAAAATTTCTATGTGAAAAGTTGATGCAAGCTTGTGGAGTTAGAAAATTTTGAGGAGGGTTAGTAGGATGAACTTCTAGGCTTGTGGAGTTGTAAATTTTTTTAGGTTTTAAGTGGCACCATGTGTTGAACACATCATTGGAAGAAAAGTGTTTGTCCAAGTTTGAGTTATAAGGAGAAAATTGATCGTAGAAGTGGTTGAGAGAAAACTATGCTATGAGATTTTCAAAGTAGTGAACTTTGAGGCTTAAGGATTGAGAAATTTGACTAAGTGTTGGAAGTGAAGTTGGAAGCATGAATCAAAGTATGAAGGGTTCAACTCATCTACTTTGGAACCAAGGTTAAACGCATGACACGAGTGAGAGGCTAGGGTTTGGACGCATGGTGAGGGAATTTTTTTATGCATAGAGTGTGTTCGGGAAAGATTTTAGCTAAGTGTTGAACAACTCATGTGGTTAGAAGGAAACACACTTAGCCCAAGATGGAAACATAATATTTGGACGCATGATTTTGTTGGATAAATGAGCATGTAGCGGAAGTTAATTTGATCAATCTTCACTCTAAGATGCTCAATTTAGAGGATTAAACATGCAATTAAAAAGAAAAATCAAAGTTTCAAGAACACTTACCCTTGAAGCTCCAAATTCTCCTTTAATTCTTGATGAATTTTAGCACCACTTGTTTGTAGGCCACCACAATAGTCTTCTCTACTATTCTCTAGGCTTAGATTGGATGGTGGGATCCAAAATTTGTGGTGAATTTGAGAATGAATGAAGGTTGGGAAGAAGATGAACAATAGATGGAATTTTGCAAAATTAACCCTTGAATTTCAAAATTCTTGATCATTTTTATGTCAAAATCATATTTATTTATAAAAGAATAACATGCAATCTAATTGCATCAAAATTTGACAACACAAAATAGTTAATTCGTTGGTTAATTGTGAAGAAGACAACCAAGCTCCTAGCTTAGTTAGTGGAAAAATCAAATCTTCAAAAATCAATTTTAAAATCAATTTTTCAATGAATTTCCAAAAATTGAATTAAAATTGATTTTTAATTTCAAAAAAATAATTAAATAAATAAAAATAATTTAATATTTAATTAATTAAAAATAATATTATTTTATTATTTAATACTAAAATAATATTATTTTTCCCACTTGTCCCAATTTTTCTAAAAAAACCGATATGAATCCCTATTCATATGACTAATATTTAAATCATATTTAAATATTATAATTAACCCTATTTGTCTGTTTAATTTGTAATTAAACGTCGATATATTGTATATATCTGACTTTCATTCCTTAAGTCAAGATTTGAACGGTCAAACTCATTCACCATACTATCTAAGATTTTAGTCCATTTATGAGCTAGTAGAGGGATCTAATGGACCTATAGATCATGAGCTCCAACGATCCGAGATTAACCAGCCAAACTCTTTAACCTAGTAACCAACATTCGTTAACTAACGGGACACTCCACTAAAGCCCGTAGCTACACTCTTCTCACTGTAGATATATTTGTGTCCATTTGATATAACTGTCATCGATAAGTCAATCCTTCACAGGTCGTTCATAACTTCAGCTAGGTCAAATACCGATTTACCTCTAGGTTACATCTTTTCTCCTTAAGTACCACTGTTCCTCTAATGAACAATTGATTTAGGATCTAATCACTAAATCCATTCCCTCTGGAGCCAGTGAGAGGATGGGGCCCCTTGTTCAAGATCTAAGAACAACACTTAAGAGAACAACCTCTCTATTATCCCTAAGTTGGGTAGGAGTGAATTCCGTCTTGCAAATTCTATGTTCCCAGCTATCTACCCGATCTTATCCATAAAATGGGAGGAATGTTGAGCAGCGCTATTGAACTTACTCTCACCTATGCAGATCAAGGGATAATTCTGAATAAACAGGAGTTTATAGATAGCTCAAGATTCAGATCAAGTTATCCAGGTCATCAGTAAGTGAAATTAATCAGTGTTAATCATAAACGGTGTTAATACGTAACAGTGATTATTTCACGCTCAGTCTTACACAATCTTATTATGTAGAATATCCCTACTCACATGTAGACATGAACAAATCAAGACCACTTCATTTATGACACCTTACAACATTTGTAACAATCATGAAGCAGGTCGTATTCAATAGTGTCTCCAAGAATAGGTACCCAACCTAATCCATGCACTATAGACTATTTAGGCTACTTACTCGAACTTGATCCTGTTTATGTCTTCACATAAAGTCCAAGTACTCATGATAATAGTCAAGGGTTCGTAGTTTAATTGGATTAGAGTTAATAAACAATTAATTCACTTGAATAACTTCATATGTACTAAAATTCACTTATTTACAAAAACTACGAGTTTTAAGACATACAACCTAACAGATTTGTGTTTGGATGAAAAATTTGGCTAAGTGTTTGGCAACTTATCTTAATTCAAGGTAAAACACTTAGGGAAAGACACAAGCATAGGAGTTACGTTGGACGCATGGTTTGGCTATCAAGGTAAAAATTTGGCTAAGTACAAGAAGAGTTGGGCGCATACCCTAACTAAGGTGCAATTTGGTTAAGTGTTGGATAGTTCATGTGAGACAAAAGGTGACATTGGAAGCATATATCTTCAAAAAAACAAGTTGGACACATAACAACCTTAGATGGACGCATAGTTGGTTGAAACCGCCTAGATGGTCACATACAAGGTCTTAGGAAGGCTTAAGTATGCATCCAAAATGTTGAAATACAAGGTGGAGGTGACTAACTTCAAGGTGAACACCTTAAGAGGTGAAGTGTCAGCATAACATGAATTTGACTAAGTGTCAAAATAGGAAGTGTTGTGCTGTGAGGTGAGTTTCACAATAATTGGACACTTAGACAAATCTGAAGAAGGAGTTGGCAGCATGAATGTGTGGGTCATGCATGGTGAAGACACCTAAGAGTTGAAGTGTCAAATTTAGGGGAAGTGTTGAATGACAAGGATAAGTTTTCAAGCTTATAAATAGGACTCGAGGCCATAGAAGTGTTAGGACTAGTGTGTCCTAAATCTCTTGGGTCTTGTAGTTTTGTAGTTTTGTAAATACATTTTATTTATCAAATAAAATAAGAAGTTATTTTATCTATCTTATGCATTAACTCAATCCAATAAACTTAGATTCTACAGTTATTTTATGTAAACTTAAACATGTATGTGGTCGTCATACAAGGTTGGATCATGTTTAAGTAATAACCAAAAGGTATGTAGTACAGGAATAAGGTTGGGTGTCTTATTCTGGTAACACTATGAATACGACCCACTTTGTAATTGTTATAAGGAGTTGTAAAGTGTTACAAACAATTTGATCCTAATCATTCATATGGAGACATGTGAGTAAGGGTATCCTATGCAAATAGTTTGTATAAGACCGAACCGCGAAATGTTTAATTTCTCTTTGTAACGTCATTAATTGTAGAAATTATATTTCATAGGATGATTATGGGTAACTTGACCTGAATTCATAATGAGTTATGAACTCTTGTCTAGAAGAGCAATCATTTGATCTATATGGGTGAGAGTGGCAAAATTGCTAACTCAATAAGCCTACTATTTTTGGGGATGTGTCTGATTAGGGAGCTGGGAACATATCTTCACAAGATTGAATTCACTCATTCTTGTATTTAGGGGTAAGTAGATAAATTACTCCCTTAAAGGTTGATTCCGAGTCTTGAACAATGAGGCCTCACCCTTTCACTGGCCCGAGAGGGGTTAGTTTATAGTTAGACCATAAACAGTTGTTCATTAGAGGGATTAGTGGTATTTAAGGAGTTAGATATAACTACAGGGTTAAAACGGTAATTTGACCCAGCTATAGTTATGAGTAATTTGTGAAAGGTCGACTTACTGTTGATTAGTAATTTTGTAGACACAAAAATATATCTACAGTGCGAAGAGTGCAACTGTAAGTCTTTAGTGGAGTGACCTACAATTAATGAATATTGATTAATCTAATTAAAGAGTTTAATTGATTAATCTCATATCATTGAAGCTTCTAACTATAGGTCCATGAGGTTCCCTTGCTAGCTCATAAAGGATTAGTATAAGAATCGAATTTTTTGATTAATTTGAAATGTTCAAATTAATAAAGGACTTAATTGTATGTGATACAATTAGTATAACGTATATAGATACATTATAATATAAAGTTTTTTTTTTAATGAGATTCAAAATTTTTACTTTATACTTTATATTATAAGATAGATGAATATTTAAATGAGATTTAAATATTAATTATATGAATGAGATTCATATAAAAACTATAGATTAAAATTTATATGAATGAGATTCATATTAAAACTATAGGTTATGTGAGAGAAGATTATTTGAATATGATTCAAATTTAAATTAAATATGAGATATTTAATTTATTAATTAATTAATTATTAATTAATTAATTTTATTTAATTATATATATTAAATATGATTTAATATATACATATATATATATATATATATATATATATTATATTAATTTTAGTTAAATTAATAACTCCCCACGTTTAAGGGGAGTTATTCCCTCTCTCTCACACAAACGGCTTACATAAAAAACAAAGAGGGAAAGAGAGAAGTGACAAATGTGTGTTTTTGCAGAAGTATTCTGTGTAAAAAGTTCTTCTTCCCTCTCAAATTCTCTCATCCTCACAAAGAAATCTCCTCTCTTGCCAAAAACCTAAGAGAGCCCACAAAACTCCTCTTTTAATTCTTCCTAGAGGATAGTAAGGTTTCCATTGGGGAGGTGTGTTCCAAATAACAAAAAGAGTTCTTGTGTTCTTGTTGGAGTTTGTCATTGGATCGTATTCTTAGAAGGAGATTTCCCACAGCGAAGACAGTATTCAAAGGTAGGAAACATTGTTTCTCTTAACTCTTCTTGAAAAGGCATGCTAGACTTTGTTTATCATTGTGCATGTTCTCTGTAATTTTGGTTTTTCAAACATAAATTTAATGGCACAAGGTGATTATTCGCTTCCGTTGGGAATTCGATTCCTTCAGGAAGTTCACACACAATTCATTTTGAATGAAAGTTTATCTAGAGAGCTTAGAGGAGGAAAGGAACTTTGCTTAGGTAGAAGCAAAGGATTACTTGGCGTCCAAAAGAAGTGAACCAAACGTCCAAGTCAAGTTGTCTAGGCATCCAAAGAGGCTTTCAAGCATCTAGAAAAGATTGTCCAAGCGTCCAACACTGTTCTAGGCTTCCAACAAGGTTGTTCCAAGCGTCCAGCAGTGCATTTAAGGAATCCAGCTTGCTATTTAAGGGCCTTTTACTGTCTCTTTTGTACCAGAAGCTTAGCCATGTGGTCAAGAATGAAAAGCAAGCTAAGTTTTGGAAGGGCAATGAATTCGAAACAAGGTTGAAAGGATTTGGAGGCCAAAATTCTTACTTATTGTGAGTGGTTTTCTTTTAAAAGTTAATGTTGTTTCCTTACATAATAGTGTTGTTTGAATGGTAAGGAAAGGGAACACCTCACAGTCTGAGGATCTTCGGATCTAGTTTATGAGCTTGTGACAGAACTATGCATGGGACGGTTGGAGGATCTAAGGATCTAGAATTTGAGTCTGTGGCGGAATCTCACGGGATGGTCACAGGGTCACAGGGACCTAAATTATAAGCCTGTGAGAAGAACCTCACCTGGAATGGTTAGAGGATCGACAGATCTAGTTTCTGAGCCCATAAGAGGTAGGTGTATGTGCATGATAACTTGTAGAAATACAAGTTATGATAGCCTTTTTCTTAAATAAATAGAGATTAAATAGAGAAGCATGCGGCAGTTTATGTTGATTTTTACTAAGGAATCTTCCTTTGCATTATACTCTTGTATTTTTATGAAGATAAATGATTTTACCACTTTTTGAGCCTAAAACGCATGTTTTAACGCAGGAATGCAAACGATGCGTTGATGACTTCTTAACAGAGGACTACGCGTTAGCAATCTATTCTTCATGGACGCATGATCTGAACGGAACGCGAACAACCTGAAGATGCGTTAACAACTACTCAACGCAAGACTATTCGTTAACAACTCATGGTGCCTTGACAACGGCCAAACTATCCATGGACGCATAAACAACCATCAACGCAAGGCAGGGAACAATTAGATCAGAATCTTGAGAGATTGTCGGATGATTGACGAACATGATCTGTGGCTAAAGTGGTGGATCTTAATTGACCTGAGAATTACGCAATCAGGCGAGATGGACGCATGATATCAATCTCGTCGCCAATCAAGCAGATTTGCCATTGATTGCGAACGCATCATCTATAAAAGGGCAGTTCTGCAAGATTAGCTCGAGAGAGAAGAGTCTTCCCTCCGCCTGACCACTTCACAGCAGAACCTCACGCTTCCATCCAAGCGACTCAAGACATTGACGCCTTTCCTGCTTTCTATCTTACTTTTCTATCTTGACTTTAGATTTGTGTCAAGACATTGAGCTTATCTAAAGTTGTATTCCGTTTCATCAATATATATTTCTTCCATGTCTACTCATTTCTTTATACTTTCCGCTTTTTACTTTCAATCCATGAGTAACTAATCTCTCAAGGGTCTAGGGTTGCGTTAGCATCTAACTAAGAACCATAGTATAACTATTTCATCTTGTCAATTGCAAACTTAATCCGATGCTTATGTCCATCTAGCTAATCGATATAAGTAGTAATAATCAAACTGCTCAACAGAGTAAGTGATTGTGGAACTCGATTGACAAGGGCTAAGAAGTGTTACCTGTCTATAGGAATAACCTTGGTTCTTAACACGCATAGCGGCTGACAACCGGGAGAAGAGTCGCAAGTATGAATAGACTTCACCGTGCGTTTCCGATATTAGATGTTAACCAACCCGAACCCTGTCTTTATCCATTCATTAAATTCACCTAGCTGATTTTGCTGTGTCGCATGCTTTCCATCTTCCACAATTTAGTATAGTGTACATGTTATCGCTTTCTTTAGATTAGAAACAAACACACTTTCAACTATTTCTTGGTTACCAGTGCAACGCATGTAATTCACTTAAATATTGAATCAACATAATCTCTGTGTTCGACATCGGACTCACCGAGAAAACCTACTCCTTTGCTTATACTTAGGTAAAGGATAGGAAAACTTGACAGATCACCAACGCATAGTAGTAAGACGCATAGCATGTTCAACGCATGATATGTAAAACGCATAATCATAGCTTACTTGTACCTTGCGTTTGTAAATTTTCATTTCCACAATTTATTGCACAACAGTGCACATAGTGGAAAGGCGGTTTGCTGAGCCAAGTGGAGCAAGCAGGGAGTGAGTACGATTTAGAGATAACAGTTGGTGCTAAGGTTTGAGTAGTTAACCTCATTATGTTATGTTATAAGCTTGCTTAACAATTAAAGGTCAAAAGGAACCCTTTGTTATATGTTGTTAACCACTCATTGGGCTTCTAACTCACTCTTTTCCTTTTCTGTTTTTTTTCTTCTCAGGTAGCAAGGATTTCTCATTTTCGCGTGAAGTCAAGGTCTGTCACATGATAATTTATCTTTTCAGTAGATAGAGTTGGAGTTTGGGTTGTGTTGTAATCTTTCTTAAGGATTTGTATAAACTCTATATATAGTTTGAATTTCAACACATTTATACTTGTTAAATATGAATACGGATGGCTATATGAGAGTATTAGAGGTTGGATAGTAAGCATCACAAAAGGGTGATGTTTGTTGTCTTCACGCCACTTTCCAAATTGAAGAGGTTAATCTAGGAGGGGGTGTGACAGTTTTGATTTTGTCAATTATATTCGTTTTAGTTTGGAGGTTAATTTTAAAGGTTAGGTTCTTTTAGACTTCTTAATCAAGTACAAGTCATCCTTCTAGAAAACACATACAAATAGCATGTAAATGACATTACAAATATTTTGTGTGCGACAAACTCCATGCATTACAAAACACACCTCACTAGTTTCAAGGGAAACATATGTTTGTTCTACTTTTTCCTTGTATTTCTTCTTTCTCTTTTCTCTTATCTTTTATGAGTGCAAAAGCGTAAACATATAGGTACATTGCATTCAGAAAACATAAGCATAAACATACAAGTACATATAACATAAAAAACGTAAGCATAAGCATACATGTACAAAGCATACGTAAAACATAAGCATAAGCATATAGTTAGATAACATGGAGTATTTCCAACATATACAGCATAAGCATAAGCATACAAGTTCATAGCATCCAAAAAGATACATGGTATCTAAGAAAGGTGCATGTAGGTGCATAACATGAGGTATTTGCAACATATACAACATAAACATAAGCTTAAAGGTACATAGTATCCACGAAGCATATATGTGTCATGGAGTATTTTCATTTCTTCCCGTCTTTAGAGTAAGTAGATGAATTGCTCCCTTAAGTGCTGTCTTCGGGTTTTGAACAATGGGGACCTTCCATCTCATTCGCTCGAGAGGGTTTTGTTCATGGTAGGACCATAAACATGTTGTTTACTAGAGGATCAGTGGGACTTAAGGAGTTAGATGTAATTACAAGGGTAAAATGTGTTGGGTTTTATGCCGTAAAACTTGTAGATTGTAAATGTAATAATTTGACCGTGATTAAATCATTAATAAAGAGTTAATGATGTGTTACTTCAATAAGTGTTATTTGATTGTTTTTTCTTTGTTTTGTCTTAATAACCCCAAATCCAATAAACTAACATCCTAGGCTATTTTATCAGTCTTGAACTGTATGTGAAGACATATCGAGATCAATATTCAAGAAACAGTCTAAAGGGTCTATGGTATAGGGATAAGGTTGGGTACTTTATCCTGGTGACACTATGGATATGACCTACTTTGTATTTGATACAAACGTAATGATCTAATGCATTCGTGTAGGTGACATGCGAGTGGGGGTATCTTATGCAATGAGTTTGCATAAGACCGAACCACACAATAGTAATCACTAGGTGTAACTCCATTGACTAGTTAGGTTTCTATTTCAGTAAGATGATCTAAGCAACTTAGTCTTAATCTTGAGTATATTATGAACTCCTGTTCACAAGGAATTGTCCTTTGATTTGTATGGGTGAGAGTGGCCGTTTGCTGACTCAATATGCCTACCATCTTGGAGACAAGACTGAGTGGGGAGCTGGGGACATAATTATACAAGATGAAATTCACTCATTCTTATTTTTAGGGTAAGTAGATAAGTGTTCTCTTAGGTGGTGTCTCCGGGACTTGAACAAAGGGCCCTACTCTCCCACTAGCCCGGGAGGGGTTTCTATTTAATGGTTGGATCATAAACAGGTTGTTCATTAGAGGAGCACTGGTACTTAAGGATTTAGAAGTAACTCAGGGGTAAAATAATAATTTGACCCAACTGGTGTTATGAACACTTGTGAAGGACTAATTTGCTATTATTGGTCTATATCCATGGACACAGAAATAATCTGCCGTGAGAAGAGTGCAACTATTAGTCTTTAGTGGAGTGTACCCATAATTAACGAATATTGATTAATATGGTTAATGAGTTTAGCCGATTAATCTCATATCGTTGGAGCTTCTGATCTATAAGTCCATAAGGTCCCCTTACTAGCTCACTACAAACCAACAAGGATCAACTATGTTGAAAGAAAAATTTGAAATGTTCAAATTTATAAGGGAAAATATTAATTGTATTGGATACAATTAATTGCATGATTTATTATAAATTTTATTTGAATGTGATTCAAATTATAACTTTATAATATGAAAGAATTAATTTATTTGAATATGATTCAAATAATTAATTATTTATTTGGATAAAATCCATATAAATAAATAGAGGAAAAATTAATTAATTAATTAGAATTGGATTCAAATAATTAATTATTTAATTTGGATGAAATCCAAACTAAAGATTCTGTAACAAATAAATAGAGGGAGAATTAATTAATTGATTTGAATTGGATTTAAATAATTAATTACTTAATTTGGATGAGATCCAAATCAAAGATTTTACCGAAAATAAATATTTAAATAAGATTTAAAAATTTTAAACCATTTAATATGAGATATTATTTGGGTAGATAGCCACAAATAAAGAAGAGGAGAATGATGCAAGTCTAAAGCATATATGGGTCGGCTACGGGCGGCACCTGTAGTTATATTATTAATATTGGATATTATTAAATATTTGATTTAAAATCTCTGCAGATGATTTTTCCTAATAAGATTAGGAGTAATCCATAGAGTTCTATAAATAGGGTCATTGAGAGCCTTCACAAAACACACTCCCTAAGAGAATAATCTCTGCCATTACTCTAAAAATCTTCCTCTACTAATTCTCCCAATTTTCTTAGAAAAATTCTAAGAAAATTCTTCTTCCTATTCTTTATAAGATTTTAAAGTTAATTGTATATGATCCAATTAATATAATAGATAGAGATACATTATAATATAAAGTTATTTTTTAATTAGATTCAAAATTAAACTATATATTATGAGAGTATTAATGTTTGAATAAAATTCAAATATTAAATTAATATGAATAAGATTAATATAATGAGGGAATTATATGTTAGTTGTATATGATATGATTAATATAATGTATATAGATACATTATATTATAAAGTTAAATTTGACTTAGATTCAAAATTAAACTATTTATAATATGAGAGAATAATATATTTAAATAAGATTTAAATATTAAATAATATGAAGGATATTCATATTAAAACTATAGGTTAAAACATAATATGAATAAGATTCATATTTAAACTATAGGTTATGAGAGGGAAATACATTTGAATATGATTCAAATGTAATATTAATTAAATATATGATATTTAATTAATTTTTATTAATTAAGTAGATTTATTAATATTTTATTAATTAAATTAAATTAAATTTGATTTAATCTAACTTTATGTAAATTTTAACTCCTAAAGGGAGTTAAAGGATGGTTAAAGGAAAGTTAATCATAATTAACTTTCCCCCTCTCCATCATTTGGGTATTCTTTCATAAATTTTTTTTTTTTATGATGGAATTGTTGGGTTTTATGCCCTGAAACTCGTAGATTGTAAATGTAATTATTTGACCATCATTAAATTGTTCATAAAGAGCTATTGATGTGTTATTTCAATAAGCGTTATTGATTGTTTTTGTTTGCTTTGTCTTAAAAACCCTAAATCCAATAAACTAACATCCTAGGTTGTTTTATGAGTCTTGAACTGTATGTTGGGACATACAAAGATCAATGTTCAAGATACAGTCTAAAGTGTCTATAGTATAGGGATAAGGTTGGGTACCTTGGTGACACTATGGATATGACTCACTTTGTATTTGATACAAACACAATGATCTAACGCGTTTGTGTAGGTGACATGCAAGTGGAGGCATCCTATGCAATGAGTTTGCATAAGACTAGACCATGAAATAATAATCAATAGATGTATTTCCATTGACTAGTTAGGTTTCTATTTCAATAGGATGATCTAGGTAACTTAGTCTTAATCTTGATTATATTATGAACTCTTGTCCACGAAGGATTGTCTTTTGATTTGTATGGGCGAAAGTGGCCGTTTTCCGACTCAATATGCCTACCATCTTGGTGACAAGACCAAGTGGAGAGCTGGGGACATAATTATACAAGATGGAAGTCACTCATTCTCATCTTTAGGGTAAGTAGATAAGTGTTCCCTTAAGTGGTGTCTTCAGGACTTGAACAAAGGGTCCTACTCTCTCACTGACCCGAGAGGGGTTCTTGTTTAATGGTTAAATCATAAACAGGTTGTTCATTCGAGGAGCACTGGTACTTAAAGATTTAGAAATAACCTAGGGGTAAAACGGTAATTTGACCTAGTTGGTGCTACAAACACTTGTGAATGACTAATTTGCTATTATTGGTCTATATCCATGGACACATAAATATATCTACAGCGAGAAGAGTGCAACTGTGAATTTTTTGTGGAGTGTACCCACAGTTAACGAATATTGATTAATGTAGTTAATGAGTTTAGCTAATTAATCTCATATCATTGGAGCTTCTGATGTATAGGTTTATTAGGTCCCCTTCCTAGCTCATAAAGATGATGAGGTATTTATGTCTTGAATGAAATTTGAAATGTTCAAATTTACTTAGGGAAATAATATAATGTATGTTGATACATTATAATATAAAGTTTAATTTGAACTTTATAATATAAATTTAATTTTGGATATGATACAAAATTAATTTTTGAGAGAATTAAATATTTGAAGGAGTTCAAATAATAATATGAATTAGATTCATATTACAACTATAGGTTAAAATTAATGTGTATTAGATTCACATTAAAACTATAAGTTATGAGAGAATAACAATTGAATATGATTCAAATGTAGGTTACATTAAATATTAGATATTTAATTTGAAAATTAATTAATTAAAAAATTAATTTTCTTAATTTATTTTAATGAAATTTGATTTAATTAGATTAAATAAATTAAAACTATAGGTTATATGGGAGATGTTCATTTACATATGATTTACATGAAATAATTAATTAAATTAGATTTAATTAATTATTAATTATTATTTATTTATTTGTTAAATTAAATAATTTTATAAATAAATAAATTAATTAAAAAAGGTAACTTTCATACGTGGGAGTTACACTTTATGTGGTTTTCTCACGTCTCCTGCTCCCTCTCCCTAAATATACCTGCAAAAGAAACAGAAGAAAAAAGGTTTTTTTTTTTTTTTTTTTTTTTTTTTTTTTTTTTTTTTTTTTTATCTCAATCGATAAAACTTTTCTTTCTGGTGCTTTCTTTGGTGCTCTCTCTTTTTCCCAAAAAGATTAAGATCAAGGATCCACAATCCTTACCTCATCCCTTAGAGAATAGGAGAGGTTCGTGGTGGTCGTGTTCAGAGTCGACAACGAAAGTAAGATTCTATCTCTAATCCATGCTTAGCCTAGAATTAATATAAGTTTTCTGTATTTTTTTCCCAATGTATTGGTATTTCAAAATCCTAATTATTTTGAATTTGGTTCTGTACTACTTCCGTTGTGTTAGGGATTTCAACCCTTTCAGGAATCTCAACAATACTCTCTCAATCTCTCAACACTCCTAAGTTAGAGAGAAAAAGTTTCTCTACAAAAATTCTTCCCAATTTTCCAAAAGAAATTCCCACAAACCTTTTTTTTTTGCTGGAGAATAGCGGGGAAGATCTTGGTGGTGGTGTCTTTTTCGTGATTGAAAAGATCGTGGAAACACTAAAGAATTAGAGAAGATTGAAGAAGTCTTCAAATGTATTTTCTTTCTCCTTTAATTTCTTCCTAGTAAAACATGCTTAATTAAAATTTGTTTAGATTTTTCTGTATCTTCTGTAAATTCAAAACGTAAATTAAAAGTACATGCATCCACATATTTTCGCTCAAAATTTGATTTTTTCGGTACATGCGTGATGTATATTATATAGTATGGATGAATATAATATAAATGTTGACTGCTTTGAAACTTTTAGCTTTGTTGTTAAGAAACCGACTGTTTAATTGCCCTTTCTTTGGCTGCTACTCTTCGTTGGTCGCTTATGCAAGTATATGTTAAAAACGCTTTCTTACATGGAGAGTTGCAAGAAGAAGTGTACAACAGCCTCAGGGGTTCATAGTAAGGATTTTCCATCTCATGTGTGCAAGGTCGCAAGTGGCTATATGGGTTCAAGCAAGCACCATGTGCCTACTGATTTGAGTACGTACACATATTTTCACTCTTGGTTTTTTGTTGCTTTCTCATATTTATCTATCTACTACGAAATCGAGAATTAAGAAATGCAGAAAATGTAAAAGAGATGAGAATCAACTCACATATTTATGTGGTTAATAGTGTATTATTAGCTATATCCACATGGTAAAAGAAGAAGTATTTTATTAGAGAGAATGTTATAAACTTTTAGAACCAAAATGACGTTTCTAGGTTAAAAGAGTTTATATAGTGCATTTCTCTAAACCCTGAGGTCATAATCATAAATAACTATAAATAATTAAATAATGCCAATTTAACTTAGGTAGAACCATGTATTAGGTCGTTTGAAATGTCAGATTATCCAAGACATTTCAACACCCTCTTTGTTTGTTAGGAATGTTAATGGCTCTATTATTACTTACTTGATGACATCATCTTAACAAATAATGATTTTTCTGTTACTCAATTGTGACATTCCTTAAGTTTTGATACGACTGCTTTGGGGCTTCGAAGTACTTTCTTAGACTAGAAGTACAAACAAAAGAGATTGAAATTTTTGTTAGTTAATCTAAATATGCATATCTAACATCTTAGCTAAGTTTGGTTTGTCTGTTGATAAGTCAAGTGTTTAATTCGCCTTGTTCAACTACATCTTTAATTGAATCTTCATTTTCAAGTACACCTAAAGATGCTAAGTTTTATAGAAGTATGGTAGGAGCATTACACTACCTTACTTTTACACAATCGAATATTTCTTTTGCTATTCGTTGTGTATCTCATTATACACATTTTCCAACTTTGGTTCAATGAAGTGTATTTTTAGACAAATTAAAGGCTCTTTAAATGTGGGTTTGTATTTCAAACCTAAATCTTTGGCTCTTTTCGGGTATTTTGACTTAGATTGGGCAAGGGGTGATCTTGATAGATGGACTCCTACTGGATTTATTGTTTATCTTTGGTTGTAATCCAGTTTTATGGGTAATAAAGAAGCAAGCTACTGTTTCTCGCAGCTTTATTGAAGCAGAGTATTAAGCCATTTCTACTGTTGTGGTTAGCTTATTTAATCTCTGATTAAACTTCCTCTCTATTTATATGGATGTCCTTTGGCTTTTCAAGAATGGGGTGAAGTTATATTATGTTAGAATTGATTATAAACCACCACATAAATAAGCAAGGACCAACAATCATTCAACATCATAACTAATATTTGATATATGCACATTAAAAAATGGTTGTCATTTTAATCATTGTCCACGATCACTTGCATAAATGATGGGGGAAAACAATCATTTCATCCAATTAGTTGGATTTTGAACAAACACCATTAAAAAGTGGTGCATGTTCGTGTGTCGGAATAAATTAATAATCTAATTTCTAATTAGCAATTTTTTTTTTTTTTTATTCCTCATAATCTCATGTTTGGCTAATGATACTAAAAATCTTAGCATATGATCATTTTCTCCATTTACATACTTTGATCATTGATTATGTTGTTTACACAAAGATATCATAATCCTCATTACCTAGCTCTCTCTCTCTCTCTTTACTCTTTTTTTTTTTTTTTTTTTTTAAATTTATTTAATATCCTCATTTAAGCATATTATCAATGTCTATTTTTGAGTTTGAGATTTTGAATTTCTGTGACCTAAAAAAACTTGAAATCATTTTTATTTTTAATTTATAAAATTTAATTTTATTGATTGGTAATCTTTGGAAGCAAAATAAAAGAAATAATTTTGACTCTAAACTTGTCTAGTGGTATGAATTTGTACTCTTAAAACTTTCAAATTCATCCATTTAAACCCTAAATTTAAATAAGTGTTATAATTTTAACCTTAAACTATAAATAATTTTGCAATTTTTTTTTTGCTAAAATGAGCATAGCTTAATTGGCATAATCAATGGCGAATCCAGGATTTTATGCAAGGGGCACAAGTTCATATAAATATAGTTTTAGATGCATCATATAATATCACCAAAACAATCATAACCAACTGACATACGAACAATGACTGATCCAAAATTTCATGTTACGAGACATAACTCTATATAATGTCAAAATTTTAACCCATGAATGTCAACATTTCTATCATATATAGTTCTTGAACTTTGAAAAATATATACTAAATCATCATGGGTTGGATATATCCTATATTATATATTTGTCTAATACAATGATTATATTTTTAAATATTTCTAATATTTTATGAGATTTTTAGATACTAAATTGAAAGTTTATATATATTTTTTAGACATTTTTAAGGAACTTATTAAAATTAAAATTATTAGATGTTTATTGGTCATAATTTTCAAAAACTAAAAATCTATAACCAAATAGTTATCAAACGAGCATAAAATTTGAAAAAAAAAAATTCGTAAATAAACATGAAAACATATGTAACAAAAAATGGAATGACGTTTATATATATATATGAAATTTTAAGCAACAAAAATTGGTTAAAATAAAAAATAGAAAAAATGTCACCTTGAAGATTCAAACTTTTGTAACCATCTCCACTGAAGCAATGTCTCATTTTTGTGTCTTGAGGGCATACGCGGTTATATATTCAATACAATTTTTTTATATTTAATAATAAAATAATACATATGCTCTTGACCCCTTCATAGATTCACCTCTAGAAATAATGTTTGTATTATTAACTATTTACTCTACTACTTTTGCAAAAAAGTTTCGTAATTTTAATCAATTTCTCATTTCAAGTGCCATTAAAAAAGGTTTTCTCTTATATATTTAATACATTTAATGAATTATATTATATATATATGAAATTAATAATTTATTTTAGAGAAAAACAACATTAGTTTTTTTTTTTTTTTTTTTTTTTTAACTTATAAATTTGAGAATTTTAGTTTGTGTGTTTTGAGAATGTTATTTAGTGGATAGTTTGTGTGAGTCAAATATATTTTGTGCAAGACTTTATTTTATTGAAATTAATGAGTATATGAACAATTTTTTTTTTTTTTTTGTTAAACATAGGAGATGAATTGGCTAAAAATAAGATTAAAACCAGCATTAAAATTACAACAATTATTGTAAGGTTACGATCAAAATTGATGTTTTTTTTTAAAAAAAAAATAAAAAAGAAAAAAAGAAAAACAAAGAAAGAAAAAGTGCCATAGCTCTACTTAATGTCAGGGTTTCAAATAATTTCCATATCCGATTTTTGTTATAAAAAAAGTTAAAATATCATTTTTAGTCCCTATATTTTAGAGTTTATAAAAATTTAGTCCTTATACTTTCAAATATTAAATTTAAGTTCATTCAATAAATCTTAAATTTAGTCACATAAGACAAAATAATATTATTATTATGTGGAGTCCACTACTCAAAAAAATATGCAAATAACAAATTTTAAATTTCTAATTTTCGGCTCATTTAGATAACTATTTTGTTTTTTATTTTAAAAAGTTAAGTTTATTTCCTAATATTTTATGAAAATGGTTTGTATCTTTCTTAAGTACAAGATTTGAAACAAAAACAAATTTTTAAACATTACGGCCCGTTTGGTGGACCATTTCGTTTTTTGTTTTTGGTTTTTGAAATTAAGTCTATTGACACCATTTCCATCTTCAAATTTCTTCCTCTATTGTCTAGTATTTCCCAATGATTTAAACTACAGAAATTCTAAAAACTAAAAAAAGTAATTTTTAAAAATTTGTTTTTGTTTTTGAATTTAGCTAAGAATTCTATGAAAATTATATAAGAAATATAGAGGAAATAAACTTAATTTTTAAAAATCAAAAATTAAAAACAAAATAATTATCAAACGGAGCCTACTTTTTTTAGTTTTTAAAATTTGATAGTTTTTGAAAACATAAGTAAAAAGTAGATCATAAAGTAAAAAATTTAGAGGTCCGTATGTATTACTTTTAAAAATTAAAAGCCAAATAATTACTAAAGAAGAAATTAATTTTTGAAAATCAAGTTTAAAATAGACTAATAAATTTCCATCTATGTAAACAAAACTTAATTCCGACGGATGGGAATTTTTTTTTCCAAGAACTAGAAAACAGAATAATACCAAACAACGAGAAGAAGAAATTGATGATGCAATCACAATAATAAGAAGGGAAAAAAGATTGCCTTTAAACATTTAACAAAAAACCAAAGCTGAGCTTTTTTATTGACAATACAGATCTAACCCATCTCTGTTTTTCTTTTTCTATTGTTAGTTCAAAAACATCCTTCATCCTCATTGTCAAAAAAAGAAAAAGAAAAAAAGAAAAAAAAAAAACAATCAATTTTGAATAAATAAGAACAGCAGCAAAATTAAACAACTTAAAAGACCCCAGCAGCAGCGGATTCGGGCCAAATCGGGCACCGAATGATCCGAATATTCGAGGGGTTATGATTAAGCAGGCTGCTCCTCCTTCCAGTCTTTCCTTATATCAAATGTATAATTGATCTCCAAGTAGCATTTGTTATCATCATCAACAAACTGAGCCAAAAAAAAAAGAAACCCAACAAACAAGCAGACAAGATTACAGACATAGATTCATATGTGAAGAAGAAGCAAAAGAAAACATGTCTTTTAAAACAAGACTGAAGAGAAAAGGAAATTTCATGTTACTTATTACATAAGCATATTCATAGATAGCCAATAATAATAATAATAATAATAATAATAATAATAAGCTTCTTTCTCTTAAAGGTGAAAGCTCAGATAAAAGCCAGTCAAGCCATGTGATGCAAGCCATAAATGGACAGGTGCAGTTGAAATAGAGACCCTTTTAATTGGTTTCCATAAAGGAAAATAATAGAGGACAGAAATTCATAAAAGCACTCAAATTCAAATTTTAATATCGCTGTCTGTTCTGAAATGGTCAGATAAGGTATATAGGGAAAATCTATTTTCTAGATATACTCCCTTTTTATCATATTAAAATTTTTTAATTAGATATTTTAGATAATAATAATTTAGTTTTTGAATTTTAATAAGTAACATGGTAATAAACAAATTAACTGTAAAAAAATTTAAAAAAACTAAATTGACACAATATTTCTATTCCTCAAAGGGTTCAACAAATGAATCAACAAATGGTTCAACAAATGGATTTGACAATGATAGAAAGGATAATGATTATAAGTTCTTAAATTCCATGCCCTTTATTCAACAACAATTTTTTTCTTTTAGAAAAACATGGCTTACCTGCGTAAAGAGAACTTATAAGATATTAAATCTAATATAGTAGGTAGCAATCATAAACTCATTCTTTCCTTCTTTCATACTCATTTTACCAAATCAATCCATAATGGTTAATATTAGTTGGAACTTTATATTGAATATAACGGGATGAACATTTTTGTAGAGATTGACATATAAAATCCTACAACTGACCTTGCTTCTGGCTGTATATGATCCCCTGGCAAAGATGCCAGAAGGGGTTGTTTCTTCCTGCATCTCATGATCATATGGTTCAGGTTGGGGGCTAAAAGTTCCAATCATCTCTTTTGTACTGTCGACTGTGGACAGTAAAAAGTAAAGAAAAACAAAAACAACAGTTCTCCATTAATGGCAATGAGAGAAACAGAGTGTACATATATAGAGAGAGAGTTATGTTCAGTTGTTTTTACCTTTGACACCAGTTTTCCAGACTGTATTGGTATATTTGAGACCAGAAACAATGTTGTTGCTGACCTGAAAAGTAAACTTGAGGCTGTATCGACTACCTTCCTTCAAAGTAAACCAGAGGCCTTTAGGATTTCCACTCTCAGGAACTGGAAGAACAATGTCAGGCCGGCCTGATGATTTGATTGCAAGGCTCAAAATCTTTACATCCGGCTCAAGAGTTTCTAATACATACACCAACAATAATGGAAAAAGTCATGCGATAAAAAGTAGTGGGGATTTGAATTTGAAGAAAAAATTGAAAGGGTGAATGTGTTTGGGTTTGGGTTTGGATAATACCACCAACAGATTCAAAATCCACACCACCCAGAAGCTGTTCCTTCCACCTCCTCAGACTTTCATCATCCTGAAAGGTGAGAGCTCAAAATCAAATGGGCGATCACTTGAAAAGGAAAATTGAAGAAACAAAGTTATAGTTAGAAGGCAAATTAAAGAAAGAAGACCTTGTCCTTCTCGTTGAGTTCTTTCAAGGTGTACTGAGGACCCAATTCGATTTTCCTTCCATCTTCATCGTCTTCCTCTTCAGTTGCACAGATGGAGCTTTCACTCATTTTCCTACTCAACCCAGAAGGAGCATCAACCTCCTCTTCATCCTCAGCTTTCTTGGGCTCTGAAACTTGGGGAGAAGAATCCCCTTCTTTCCCATCTTTGTCTTTCTCATCGAACCCCATTATCCCTTTTGAACTCGAACCGATTTCAACGGCCACAGACATCAACAGGCCATGAACAGAGGCGAAATCGTACCACACAAAATGGCACACCCACCAGGGACCCAATTGAGGAAAAAATGTAAAAAAGAAGCAGAAACCCCCAAAAACCCAAATAAAGATAAAAAAGAAGGGAGAAAAGAAAAAAAAGAAGAATCTGACTGACAGAGACGGGGAAAACGAGAGAAATCAGAGAAAAAGAGAAAAAAAGGAGTGAAGGGGGGGGGGGGGGGGATGGGTTTATAATGTATGGGTCAAAGGAACAAAAACCCAGAAAGGGAGAGAAGAGAAGAAAGAAGAAGAAGAAGCCCACGAGAGAATTAACCCTCGTGAGAAGAAAAAGAAGAAGGGGAAAGGAATTAGCGAAGGCAGTTAGAAAAAGTTTGAAAAGGGAAGAAAGGGAAGGAGTCATGTGGTGATCCGAAATTTTATCTTAAAAGAGAAATGGAAAGAGAAAGGAGATCGTGGAGGCCACTCAGTCAGTGCCGTTAGGCCACGAATGCCAAGATTCCAGGGGCTCAAGGGCTAAGGGCCAAGGGCCAAGGGCTAAGGGCTAAGGGCTAATCATCAAATAAATCACTTGGAAATTGGAATATCAGCTGCCACACAAACAAACACCACATATCAAACAGACTGCCCTCAGGGTTAGGTCCACCTCTCGCACCACTTTGACTTTTTTTATTTTTTATTTTTTTTTATTTTTTTATTTTTATAAATTAACTTGGATGAAAATAATAGGTCAAATTATTGTTCAACTTTGCATTTTATGTAAAAGAATCCTTTTCAACTTTCAAAAATTTGGAAAATACTTTTAATTTAAAAGTTAAAAAATACTCGTAAATATCCTTGAGATTTTAAAAGTTTCAACAATACCCTTAAACTTAAAGAAATGCTAAAAAATATCTTTATCGTTAATATATTGATAGAAATCGTTAATATCTCATTGCATGAAGTTGCATTAGTATCCTTACCCCGTTAATATCTTCTTGTTAGCTGTTTAATATTTTGTTTATCTCATTAAAAAAATTGCCCCTTTCAATTAAGGTATATAAATTATAACAAAATGAAAGAGAATAATGGAAGTAACAAGGGGACTTTAAGACTTGCATGTTTTGACAAGATTATACATTAGTAGCTTAGTGTGTTAATAGCCAAGTAAGTTCTTTTTGTACTTGGCTATTTATAGTTTTGGGTTTATATTTTGTTGTGAAAAAATTGGTGTAAGAATTGGATAAATAAGAGTATTTAAATGAAAAAATAGGATATCTATCTAATTTGTTTTAAACTTGGTTATTTTGAAGTCAAGAAAACTATAAACAAATTGATTACTATACTAATAGTAGGAGCATTTTTTTTTCTTTTTTCAAGGCTAAGAGTATTAATGCAACTTTTTAAAAGTTCAAAGATATTTGAAACCAATATTAACTATTTGTGTCATATATTGACAATAAGGGTATTTTTGAAACTTTTAGAAAGTTTTTGAAACAAAACACTAACAATTTCCATCCAAACTAATGGCAAGAGTATTTTTTTAGTTGTTTTTGAAAGTTTAAGGGTATTTTAAAAATTTTTAAAGTTCAAGGGTATTTTTGACACAAAGTACAAATTTTTGGGGTATTTTGTATAATTTAGCCAAAATAATAATTAGAAGACGTTTGACCCGTTGAATTGAGTTAATAAGTTCAAGGTTAATATGCTAGAGTTAGTAAGTGAAGTTTGTGTTTGGGGTATAAAGTTGTAAGATTGAGTTCTTCGATAATGGTGAATAGTAGATTAAGAAATTAAGAGGAAGTTAGTTGGTAAATGTGAAAAGTAGAGATAGAATGGAAGGAAGTTCATCCAATAATGTGAAAGTATATATTAAAAAAAATGAAACACAGAGTTACTTTGACACATATTTTGATTTTGCATTATAGTGATTGAGATTTCAATTTTGTATTTAGTAGAATTCTTGATCTATTTGAAAGTTTAATGTCTTATTAGATACAAAACTTACTTTTATGTATAATATAGTCTTTAATTTTAAAAAATGTTGAATATGTTAAAGACCTACTACATATGCCAAAATAAAAAGTTTTTGAATTATTAGATATTTTTTAAAGGTTATCCGCACAAACATGAAGGTTGAGAGATTAAATCTCTAATTCTAACTTTTTATTTTTTTTATTTTTTAATCATGTGATGTATCTTTCTCTTCTCCCCAAATTTAACTAAAACTTATTGTCTTACATGATAACGTAACAATTGATTGGTGAATGGGATTTGTTTTAATATGTTTATATGATTTGGTTGGTGATGGACTAGACATTGTTTAATCAAGTAGTTGTTGGATTTTATATATATATATTATATATATAGAGAGAGAGAGAGAGAGAGGGTTAAAGAGAAAGTAGACACCGAGACTCGAGTAACAATACATTTTTATTTCCTAGATGAAAGCAAATTTTAGAAGTTAGTGATTGGAAAAGTATTGGTAGCTTTGTCATATAGTTGATATTCTTCCCCTCCATCGGTTCATTTCAATCCTTGGTTCTTGAAATGTACTTTTTTTTTTTTTTTTTTTTTTTTTTTTTTTTTTTTAGATTTTGAAAAATAGATTTGAATAGTCTTATTTTTTGTTTGTTTCAATTAGTTGATAATATTTTATAGTAGTTCTTTAAAATAATTTGACATTAATAGAAACATTTTTAACATACAACAAACTAAACAAACTTTTATATAAAAACACTTTTGGGAAAAAGTTTTCAAACACGAATGTTTTTTATTTTAAACAATTATTTTAACAACTATGTTTAAATAAAAATAACTTTTTGAAAAATATTTTTTTCCAAGTTAATTTAAATAGAAGCTTGTATCATGGCAAAAGGATTATAAACTAGAATTTGGCAGGAGGAAGGAAGTTGTTGAACATATCTCTTAGATAGAGGACTTGGATGCTCATTTATGAAAGGTTTTTATGAAAGTGGACTTGGGCATTTGTTGGCATGTAACATATATATATACACACACACACACACATATAACTTAGCCGAAGAATGTGACATTTGTTACATATTTTTTTGCGCCGAACCATGTCACATGACTATGAAGACAGTCATTATAATACAATTACATTTTGAGGATACTTCAATTACAATATAAATCTAAATTTATTTTGTTCGAGCGAATCTGTGACATCCCAAATTTTCAGGTAATTTGTTTTTCTTAAAAAAATTAATTATCTTAAATTATTTGGTTAGTTGTTTGAATTTGAGGCTTTAATTGGATTATGTTGAGAAAATAATTCAATTTAAAGTAATCGTGATAAAAGATTTGGATTTAATTCAATTAGTAGAAAATTGAATTTATTTGGGAAAGATTTAAAAGTTGGATTTAACATAAACATTTGAAATTGGGTGAGACTTGGTTAGGCCAAGATGATTTTAGGATGATTTTGGTAAGTATTGTTGATTTTCTTGTAATTTTGTGAATAGCATTGGTGTTGATTTTAATTGTTGTTACCCACTGAGTTTGAGTTTTAGATTCAAGCTTTGAAGGATTTTGAAACAAGTTGTCCAAGTGGGTTAAATGGTCCATTTTGGTTGGACCCATTGTTTGAAGTATGGAAGATGACTGTGACAGTTGCACTTTGGTAAGAGATTTGGTCCACTTTTTTTCTCTTGCGTACCTATTTTGTTGTAGTTTGTGAGATGACTGTGACAATTGCACTTTGGTAGGAGATTTGGTCCACTTGTTTTCTCTTGCGTACCTGTTTTGTTGTAGTCTGTGATACCCTTGTGTTGGGTTTTGGAGAAAGTCGAGATTGGAGGAGCTAGTGGTTGGAAATCCGGAATTGGGTGTTTTGGTTGGCTTGGTCGCTTTTAGGCGTAGGACTTCCTGTATGAACTGTTACTGCATTGGCTGGTTATGATTATTGTGTCCATTGGTACGATGATTGAAATGGAAACTCTGTTTGATTATGTTAGTGATGACTGCTATGGAAACTTTGCTTGATTATGTTAGTAATGACTGCTATGTCGCGGTGATTGTTATCCTGTTTATCATGCCTTGTACTCCTATTGACGTGAACTTTTGGGTACACTAATTATGATTATGATTATGATTACGACAGGTGTCCCCGGGATCACCACCTATGTTTATGTTTATGACTGTGCGTGCCTTCGGGTTCGCTACTTACGCCTATGCCTATGCCTATGCTGGGTACACAGGTGCACATGATAAAAGAATAACAACCTCACCTAGTAGGCCCAATAGTGGGTCACTTACTGAGTATTTTGTACTCATTCTTTTCATGTTACCTTTTTCAGGTAAAGGAAATGACACCTCGACGAATGATGAAAGAAAACTTTGATCGTGCCATTGGGACTAGTCAGATGCTTGCGCATAAGATATCTCATGTTTTCATCTTTAAGAATTTTGGTTATGTCATTTGAATTCAGAACTTTTTTTTTCTTTCAAAATTCTCACGATCATTTTAAGTTATTTGAATTTTGCAAGAGATATTTATTTTAATAAAAAAGTTATTTTTATTTTTTGTAAAATTATGAAAATGAGTCGTTTTCATAATTTAATGACAACCTTGTAAACTCGTTGATTTGAAATTGCAATGGCACAACCAAAGGAAACAAAACCTATGACAATGATAAAATCATGAATCATTAGAGCGTGTAAGGTTAGTAGTACCTTATAAGGCTTACCACAATGTCAGGAATAACCTCGGGCTCCAGACCAGAGTACTCAACCGATGTATTCTACCCTAATCAAAACAAACCATATCAAATCCCTAGCATTTATTGGTGTTATTGCCTATAATATTGGTGATTGCAACCTCACCTAGATGAAAACTGGAATCAAAGCTGGGGGAGACAAATTTGCCCAAACCTTTGATGACGCACCCAAGGAAATCTAAACCAAGTCCTAAATTAGTGCGATACTTTCCGAAGGAAAAAAATAGTACGGTTAACCGAGAACAAGATATTGAGATGAAAAATAATAAACACAACCTTGGATGCAAGTGAAAAAGAGAAAAGACTAAGATTGAAAGATTAAGAAAACTTAAAAACTAAATAAAATACCCAATAAAAACACCAAATCTTACCAAAACCAAGATTGATCCGAAAAACAGTGATAGCCAGCAACAACAGCAGCAACCGACTCAAAGTACCGCCGACGACGAGAGTTGAAGATTGAAGACTGCTGGCGACGAGATTTGGAGGCAGCAGTGAGACAGCTCACAAGCGAAGACCGTTGATGACAAGACAAGTGAGACAACAGTGAAATAGGTTGGTTCAACACACGACTGGAGACGACTATGCATGATTTGGGTGGACGAGCATCGTTGGGCGAAAATTTGGCGAACAAGCAAAAGTTGGGCAGTGGATATGCACTATTTCGTGGGGTTGGGGATGACCCTTTTTTATATATTATATTATTTTATATTATTTTAAAGAATTAGTTTTTTAATGACATTTAAAAAGTGTCATAAATTGATGACATTTAAAAACTGTCATAAATCATGCGAAATCCGAAAATAGCTTTTTTTCTACCAAAATTGCGTGTTTTTGGCCATTTATGACACTTTTTTCTCCTTCCCACTCAATTTTCATCCTAATTTGTTGCCCTCTTATGTCATAGAAACTCATTTTTCTTGTAGTGACCTAATACACTTGATACACTACTAATGTACACTTGATATCCTTGATACACTTGAAATGTACTTTAAAAGAGTTAGGAACATAAATGAGGAAGCAATTAGGATCAAAATCACTCTAACTACATCAATTTCAAGGATTAAACATGCTTGTTCTTAAAACTGAAAAACAGAGTCATTGATACTTACTTGTTATAGCTCAAAATTGAATCAAATTCCTCCAAGATTTTGATCACGAACACTTCGTGGACCACCACAAGAGTCTTTCTCGTTATTTTCTGGTCTTAGAATGGATTGTGAGATCCAATTTGTGATGAATTTGAAGTAAATTTGAGGGAAGAAGAGAGTTTTCAAGTGTTTTGAGTAGGTGGAGTTTTTCAGCAAAAAAACACTAAGAAGATCAATCCATCTTTTAAATTTCGTTTTTCTATTTAAAGAAACCATGCAAATCTCATTTACAAAGCATCAAACCACCAAATATGATGATTAACCTACTCAATTAGGAGGTGGAAGAAATAAAGATTATGGGTGTTCAAGAAAAACACACCTCCTATTTCACCATGCAAGAGTGGAAAAATCCAACAAAGTTCATTTTTGAATTTCCTAGATTTAAAAAATGAATTTCCAATTTCTTTTTTTAATTAATTATAAATAATTAAATATAAATTTAATTTAAATAATAATTAATTATACTAAATTAATATTAAATATTAAATTAATAATTTTTCCACTTATTCTCATAATTTCCAATCCGATAAATCTCTATTCATCCAATTAATATTTAAATCATATTTAAATATTTCCAACTCTCAAATTTTGTTTAATTCATAATTGAAATGAATAGACCATATATCTTACTCCTTAAACAAATTTGAACGTTTTCAAATTCTTTCATCATAGTGTTATAAGGTTTAGTACATGAGCTAACAAGGGAACCTAATGTACCTAAAGATCATGAGCTTTGACGATTCAAAATTAACCGGCCAAACTCTTTAACCAACTTAATTAACATTCATTAACTACCGGGACACTGCACTATAGCCTAGTAGCTGAACTCTTCTCACTGTAGATATATTTCTGTCCACTTGATATAACCATGATTAGTAAGCCGATCCTTCACAAATTTTCGTAATTATAGCTGGGTCAAAATTACTATTTTACCCCTATAATTACATTTTGTTCCTTAAGTCTCACCGATCCTCTAATAAACAATTGGTTTGTAGTCCAACCATCAAACCGAGTCCTTCTAGGGCCAATGAGAGGGTGGGGCCTCTTGTTCAAGACCTTAAGTCAGCACTTAAGGGAACAACTTCTCTATTAACCTAGAATTAGGTAGGAATGAGTTCCATCTTGCAAGACTATATCCCTAACTATCTACCTAGTCTTATCCCTAAAATGGAGGCTTATTGAGTCAGCGAACTCAGGCCACTCTTACCCATGCAGATTAAAGGACAATCCCAATTAAACAGGAGTTTATAGTTAGCTCAAAATTAAGATTGAGTTACCTAGGTCATCATGTTGAAATAATCAGTTTTAACAGTAAACAACGTTATAAAGTAAAAGTGCTTATTTCATTGTTCGATCTTATGCAAACTCATTGCATAGGATACCCCTACTCTCATGTCTTTACATGAACGATAAAGGATCACATTGTTTGCATCAAATACAAAGTGAGTTGCATATATAGTGTCTCCAGGATAAGGTACTTAGCCTTATCCTTATATTATAGATCGTTTTGGCTATTACTTAAACTTGATCCACTTTATAAAGTCTAAGTATTCATATTATAGCTAGGGGTTCTTAGTTTATTGGATTTAATAAATGCAATTCACATATTCAATAACATCTTTACTAATTAAACCTCGATAAAAACTTTATTGATAATATGTAAAAGTTTACAAATCATGAGTTTTAGGACATAAAACCCAAAAAAACTCCCACTTGGACTAAAACTCTAGTAGATATATATACACACACACACACACACATACACACACATAATGTTGAGTTTAAAGTGAAAAGCATATAAACACAATAAACTAGGGCATCACATACCCAATAGCTTTCTCCCAGTTGTCCTAGTTTACATAACTTGAAGTCCTAGACTCACTAGATGACCCTCAAACACTTTAGTCGTGAGGGCCTTAGTAAACGGATCAACAATGTTGTGCTCTGACGCAATCTGCTTGACCATACATCTCTTCTTAGGACACTGATCCTTTGATAAATGAATTCAATGCTTGAAAGGTAACAGACCTTTCTTGGAATTTTACATCTTATATCTAGACAACATTTTGTCAATATATGATGCCTGAGACATAGCTAACATCTTGTTTTTGCGATTTCGAACTATTTGGATTCCACAAGCATACTGAACCTATCTCAAATCTTTCATTTGGAATTGAGTTGCTAGCCATTGTTTAACATCAGCCAGGAATCCTACCTCATTCCCAATGAGAAGGATATCATCAACATATAATATTAGAAAAGCTACAGTCTTATTGATAATTTTCTTGTAGACAAAGGTCATCAACATTTTGTTCAAAGCCATAGGATTTGATCGCAGTATCAAACCTTATATTTCAGGACCGAGAAGCTTGTTTTAACCCATAAATGGATTGTTTAAGCTTGCAAACCTTTTGCTCTTGATCCTGTTCAATGAATCCCTCTATTACATTCATAACAAAAGTTTCTTTCTTCCTTCCAAGAGATTGTCTCTCTTTTATGCCAATTTCTTCAACACAAATATGTAAAATGATAGCTTAAATTAACAAAAAAAAAAAAAAAATGAAATGCATGATCCAAAAGTAAACTCTAAACCCCATTCCCCAAAACTCCCAACAATACATTTGTACTTAAGAAAAAAGATAAAAACAATAAAACAAAGTCCAATCCATGGTTTATTAAAAAGAATATGCAGAATTGTTGAATAAAAAAGTTTTCAAACAAAAATAACTATAACACCCTACATCCCCTGTGACCTAGCTAGGTCGCTAAAAGTGAAGACTATCCCCACAAATTGAAAATTTCCAAGAAGTCACCCAACAAAGAATTGCTCTAAGCTAAACACGTTTAACTTTGGAATTTCTATAATTAAGCCATCGAAAAGGAAGGTGCACATTATTGATATAGGTGGTAACTTTCAATTCTTTTAAGCCTTTTTCAACAATACTTTCCATATCCCCATCATTTAGATATGATCTTGATTCATTCATGTCCCTCTCCTAAACTCGGGCCATTACATCTTCAACTTTTGCTTCTTTTCAACCTTTGTTTATTCTTTGGCTTCTGCTCCTTCTACTTTCACTCCTTCTCCGACTGTTTCTTCTTCTGCCTCTTCCAGTTGTGTTGATAATTTTGTTGTAGACACAAGGTTTATCAACATTTTGTTCAAAGCCATAAGATTTGATCGCAGTATCAAACTTTATATTCTAGGATCGAGAAGCTTTTTTTAAGCTATAAATGGATTGTTTAAGCTTGCAAACCTTTTGTCTTGACCCTATTCAATGAACCTCTCTGGTTGAGTCATATAAATACTCTTTTCAAGATAGCCATTCAGAAAAACTGTCAAATGTTATACTTATAAAACATGGCAATGGACAAGAGTATTCTAATCGATTGTAACGTGGCAATAGAGGATAAGGTTTCTTCATAGTCCACCCCCTATCTTTAGGTAAAACCCTTTGCCACTAATCGAGTCTTAAAGGTTTGTACCTTACTAGTTTGGTCTCGTTTTCTCTTGTAGATCCATTTACAACCAATAGGTTTTATCCCATTTGGTTGATCTACAAGTTTCTAGACAAAATTAAACTACATAGACTCCATTTCGAGGTCTATGGACTTGACCCACTAGTCTCGATCTACATCATTTATTGCATGTTTAGAGGTCAAATGAATCCTCTATGCCATCATTAGGTTTGATGACTTGGGTTTCTGTCAAACCCATGTAATGGTCGGGTTCACAGATAACTCTTCCATTATGTGGAGGCACTCTCAACTCTTGAGAAGGATGTGTTCTATTAATAACTCTTGTAGAGGGACCAACTTGATCAACAACTCTTGTTGATTTATCTGTAATTTCTTTGAAAATTTCACTTAATACTAATTTACTATGAGGTTGATGATCTCTTATGTGGTCTTCCTCTAAACATGTAGCGTTTGTTGATACATGCATTCTATTTTCTTGAGGATCATAAAATAGACCACCTTTCTTTTCTTTAAGATATCCTACAAATAGGCATAATTTTGAACGTTATTCTAACTTCTTCAGATCTTGTACCAACACATTTGCTGAACATCCCCAAATTCTAAAGTGATGTAAACTACCGTTATGCCATCTCCATAATTCATATGGTGTTTTTGAAATACTTTTATAAGGAACCATGTTAAAATATACAATAGTCTCTACTGCATATCCCAAAACGAATTAGGCAATTGAGCATAGCTCATAATAAAACGAACCATGTTTAACAAGGTTCTATTTCTCCTCTTCTGATACACCATTCTGCTGAGGTGTACCAGGTGTAGAGAGTTGAGATTGAATTCTATGTTCTATCATGTAGTCTTGAAATCTCAAGTTCATATACTCTCCATCTTGATCTGATCGAAACGTTTTAATAGTTTTACCTAACAGGTTCCCAACCTCAGCCTTATATGTTTGAGCTTTTCAAGAGCTTCGAACTTATGATGCATTAGGTAAACATAGTCATACTTAGAATAATCATCCAGGAAACTAATGAAATATTCATAACCTTCTCATGCTTTGACATTCATAGGACTGCAGAGGTTTGAATGCACAAGTTTTGAGAATTCTTTGGCTCTAAGACCCTTTCCAGTAAAAGATCTTTTGGTCATTTTACCTTCAAGACAAGACTCCCATGGAGGTAAAGAGTTGTCTTCTAACTAGTTTAGGAGTCCACTTTTCACCAACTTTCTAATCCTATTTAGATTAATGTGGCCAAGTCTTAAATGCCAAAGATAGGTATTAGGAGTAATTTTTTGCCTTTTATTTTGCGTTTCGACTGTTTTAAACATCTTAATATTTAAAATAGCTTTTGCTTTTGTTGGTTTTAACTTATATAAGTTGTTTTCTAAATTTTCAAAGCAAATATGAATACCTCTTTTGCTAATGAACACTTCATTTACATCAAAAGATACTTTATACAAATGTTCTAACAAACAAGAGATAGATATTAAATTCCTACTAATACTAGGAACATAAAGTACATTTTCCAAAAAAATGTATCTATCTCCAAAAAACAACTTCAAATCTCCCACTGCTTTGGCTGAAATGATCTCCCCTGATCCAACCTTGAGAGTTATCTCGCCTTCTTGAAGCTGTCTCTAGGAACTAGTTTCTTGAAAATAAGAACAAACGTGATTAGTGGCTCTTGAATCTAATATTCAGGTGGAGTTATCATTCTCCACTAAACATATTTCAACACTTAATAAATCATATTTACCTTGGTTTTCTTTTTCAGCTTTTTTCTCAGCAAGATATTTTGGGCATTTTCTTTTTCAATGCCCATCCTCGTTGCAGTTGAAACATTTTCCTTTATCTGCAACTTTTTTCTTACCTTTGAGATTTGCAGGAGCTTTCCATTTACCCTTTTTCTTCATATTCTTCATCTTTGAGGAAGAGGGTCCAGACTTAGTCCCTAAGGACGATCCTCTCTAGGACTTTTAAGAAAAAACATTTACTTCCCCTTCACATCCTTTTGATTTCATCATGAACTGAAATGTTTAGAGCTCATTGAAAAGAGAAGTCAGATTATACTCTATTTTATTCATTACCTCATTGGTGCGGAATAATAGAAGACTCTTTCGAAGAGATTCTAGTATAAAGCTGACTTGGCTCTTCTCATCTATGACAGTCCTATTTACTTCTGCAACGTTGAAATAGACCATCATATCTAGAACATGTTATCTAACAGAGGTTCCTTCTTTCATGCGGGAGTTGTAAACGTATTTGATAGCATCATACTTGACCGATGAGAACAGTTATCCAAACATTGCCTGTAGTGAGTCCATGATTTCCTTAGCGGTCACCATGTTCTCATGCTTCTTAGACAACACATCAAATATGCTTGCCAAGATGTAGACTCAGACTTTATCATTAGCCCTAATTCATCTGTCATATGCATCCCAAAACATTTCAGTTTGCTGTTGAGTCGGGAGCTGGAGGAGATTCCTCTGTTAAAACAAACCGCAGATCATCCATAACTAGTATAGTGTTCATGTTTGATTTCCAAGTACTGTAGTTATCTCCATTAAGTTTTTCAGAAGTGAGTAGTTGTATGAACAAACTAGACATTGCTAGAAAAATAAATCTAAATTTAGTGAAATGCTAATTAACTTTATAATCTAATAAGGTTTAGCAAGTAATATTGTACCTAAATTTTATTATTCTCTTGCAATGATACTTTAGTGAGTTAGAATAACTACTACTGAGGGGTAGTCAATTACTCCACTAAATCAAGACATTCTTGATTAAATACTAATGCCATAATAACTCTTATTCCTATAGTATTTAATTATCATTTATTCGGTCAAAATACTTACTAACATTTAGTAATATTTTGTAAGTGTAACCCTCCATTTTCAGATTTTAGAGATCGAAATCAACAACCTTTTGAGGGCAAGAGAATGCTAAAAACGGACCTAAAAATCCTATCCATTTATGGAGTTTATAGTGTTCTGATTCCCATGTTACAAACCCTTCGAATGGATAGTCGCCTATAAATGACAAGCAGGTACAACATAGGAATCTCACGGTGTAATCTTATGGAAGAGATCGTAGGACGTGTTGACACACTCCCCTCACCCATTTACTATGAACTACTTCTCCTATTCACCTTGTTATTGACTCATGCAAACACTTTCTGAATGCAAGCTGCGCCTAGGGTGACTCGAAGCCAAGCATGAATCTCACGGTGTGAACTATTCAAGACGTGAGAGCTAATATATCATATATATAATTCTCCCACTGAAGTATTCTAATTGGTATATTAGGCATCTTTACTCAATTATATCTTGGCTAAATAAATATAACCTGAGTCTAGGCTTTTGTCCAAATATAACTCTTATATTGAATTTTAACCTACGATATCTAAGTGATAAAACCCTTTTTATACTTGCATCATAAAAACAAGCTTATAAAACTAGGTTAACATAAATTCAAAAATCAGTTTGATCCCCACGTAGCAAGTGTTCCATAAACCGTTAACTTAAATACCTCCAACTTTAGACAGGATCTTGCCGGGTGAATTTCTGTAACGTTTGTTTTATAAGTTAACTACCTACTTTAGGTTTGTTGATCCTAAGTGAGCATGCATTTATTTTTGTTATAGATTTTAAATGTCTAATTTATTTTATAACTCTTTATAAAAGAATAACAATCTTTAACAAACACCTCATAAAACCATATAACAACTTATATCAATTTTATGAAAACTAGACCTGTATATCATATATTATAGCACTTTATAACATACGCATGAAACATGTTAATCCTATGGTGGGATTTTAAATCTATATGGCATACTTTATGCACAACTAAATTTAATTTAATTAAAACATACATTCAAAATGCATAATTAATTAAACACACTTAAAGTGAACCGATTTTGGCATCTAATGGCTTAAAACAGCTAAATTATTACAATAATAATTGGAAAACTCGGTCAAACCAACCCTGAACACTTCGAATTGGCTCAAACCATGAGAAAACCACTTAAATCGGACCTCCAAAGTTGAAAATGTGTTGAATCGACTGAAAAACAAGTGAACCAAACAGAAAAAAAACCATGAACCAGCTGAATCTTCAACCCGTGTGTGCACTTTTGGAAAATGAAGAACAACGTTGCGACACTGTTAACAGAGTGTCTCGACGCTCCATTACAGAATCTTCTTCCTACTGCTTGAACTAGCCGAACACCTCTTCAATTTCTTCAAATTATAGCCTAAATTCAACTCTATTGACTCTAACAAATTTATAGACCCTTCTTCACACATTAAAGGTCATAAACAAGCGGTCAATTACAACAATCACAACAAAACGAAGTTGAATTAGATGCCAAACCAAAAAATTATCAACTTTAGCAACCATAGTATTCATCTCATGAAATTACACCCATCAAGCTCAAATTAATGTAAGTTGAGTGCTCTAACCATACTTTGATACCAATTGAAGGAGTTAGAAACATAAATACGAAAGCAATTATGATCTATAGCACTCTAACTACACCAATTTTAAAGATTAACGTGCTTGTTCTTAAAATTGAAAAATATAGGCATTGATACTTACTTGTAGCTCAAAATTGAATCATATTCCTCCAAGATTTTGATCACGAACACTCCTAGACCACCACAAGAGTTTTTCTCGTTATTCTTCGACCTTAAAACGGATTTGGGAATCAAAATTGTGATGAATTTTGAGTAAATTTGAGGGAAGAAGAGAGTTTTTAAGTGTTTTGAGTAGGTGGAGTTTTTCAGCAAAAAAAACACTAAGAAGATCAACCCATCTTCTAAATTTCTTTCTTCTATTCAAAGAAGAAACCATGCAAATCTTATTTAGATGCATCAAGCCACCAAATATGGTGATTAACCTACTCAATTAGGAGGTGGAAGAAGTAGAGATTCATGGGTGTTTAAGAAAAATACACCTCCTACTTAACCATGCAAGAGGGGAAAAATCCAACAAAATTCATTTTTGAATTTCTTAAATTCAAAAAATGATTTTCCAATTTTTTTTAAAAATTAATTCTAATAATTAATTTAAATAACAATTAATTAAATAATTAATTATATTAAATTAATAATTTTTCCACTTATCCTGACAATTTTTAGTTCGATGAAGCTCTATTCATCCAATTAATATTTAAATCATATTTAAGTATTTCCAACTCTCCAATTTCATTTAATTCATAACTAAAAAATGAATAGACCATATATCTTACTCCTTAAACAAATTTGAACGTTTTCAAATTCTTTCATCACACTGTTCTAAAGTTTAGTCCATGAGCTAACAAAGGGACCTAATAGACCTACAGATCATAAGCTCTAACGAATCGAAATTAATTGGCTAAACTCTTTAAGTAAGTTAATTAACATTCATTAACTATCAGGACACTCCACTATAGCCTAGTAGCTACACTATTCTCACTAAAGATATATTTGATATAACCATGATTAGTAAGTTGATTCTTCACAAGTTGTTCGTAATTATAACCGGTCAAAATTACTATTTTACCCCTGTAATTACATATTGTTCCTTAAGTCTCATCGATCCTCTAATGAACAAGTGGTTTGTGAACCAATCATCAAACCAAGTTCCTTTCGAGCCAATGAGAGGTTGGGGCCTCTTGTTCAAGATCTGAAGTTAGCACTTAAGGGAACAACTTCTCTACTAACCTAGAATTAGGTAGGAGTGAATTTCATCTCACAAGACTATGTCCCTAGCTATGTACTTGGTCTTATCCCTAAAATGAAAGGCTTATTGAGTCAGCGAACTTGGGCCACTCTCACCCATGCAGATTAACGGATAATCCCAATTAAACAAGAATTTATAGTTAGCTCAGAATTAAGATCGAGTTACCTAGGTTATCATGTTGAAATAATCAGTTTTAACAGTACATGACGTTATAAAGTAAAAGTGATTATTTCATTGTCCGATCTTATGCAAACTCATTGCATAGGATACCTCCATTCTCATGTCTCTACATGAACGATAGGATACCCCCACTCTCATGTCTCAAACGATATAGGATCACATCGTTTGCATCAAATACAAAGTGATGCCGCATCCATAGTGTCCCCAGGATAAGGTACCCAACCTTATCCCTATACTATAGGCCACTTAAATTTGATCGACTTTTATGTCTACGCATAAAGTCTAAGTATTCATACTATAGTTAGGGGTTCTTAGTTTATTGGATTTAATAAATGTCATTCACATATTTAATAACATCTTTACTGAATAAACCTTGATAATGACTTTATCAAGAATATGTTCTAATGTTTACAAACCATTAGTTTTAGGACATAAAACCCAACATACTTATACTCTAGAATAAGTTACTACTGTTGATGCACTTTGTTGATTGTTGTTAGATATATCTATTGATTGATGTGTTACTTCAAATATCTATTGATTTATGTTTGATACACTCATGTCTTAGCTCTAATATGCTGCTGATACACTTGAAATATCATACTTATAAACTGAAATACACATATTTTACCTTCAAAACAAGCTACTAATTGAATGTTAATTAACGTTAGATGTACTGTTGATACACTGAATGTTGATTGTTGTTAGATATACTATTGATACACTTGTTTGTTATATCAAGCACTTATTGATATATGTTTGATACACTCATGTCTTAGGTTTGATATACTTTTGATGCACTTGGAATATCATACTTATAACATAAAACACATTTACTTTTTACTTTACTTCAAAAGAAATTCTAGATTATATGTTGAATATTGTTGTTAGATAAAACTTCAAAATATATAGTACATTTAACGAAAGTTCTAAACAAACAAAATAAGAAAAAACTAAATAAGAAAAATAGACAAAAAGATGAAATTGCTTAATGATCAATTAGATATATAGGTGTATCAATTGACTAATATACAAATAGAAATAAAATGAAATAGAAATTTGATTAGTACAAATCGATTTCTAATATTAAGAGGAGTAAATGAAAATTGAATTTAGAAATCTATAGTAGTGTAGTGCAGCTAAGATGAACAATTCACATGTAGAAGAGTTACACAACTCCAAATTGGAATCACTTCCTTAGTATTCACTCTAACAATAATGCACAATCATATATTCCCAAACCCCAATTTGTTTTACAAGAAATTGCTTCACAGTAATTTCTTGGTACTCCATTTGCTGTACAAGAACCCCAAATTACAAGCCCAAAAATAAGAGTTAATGAACTCCATTGTAAATAATCACATACTTTCAAATGAATAAAAGGAAAACCAAGAACATTGCATAAACTGATGGATTAATGAGCATGCAGCAGAAGTTAATTTGATCAATTTTCACTCTAAGATGCTCAATTTAGAGGATTAAACATGCAATTAAGAAGAAAAACCAAAGTTTCAAGAACACTTACCCTTGAAGCTCCAAATTCTCCTTCAATTCTTGATGAATTTCAGCACCACTTGGTTGTAGACCACCACAAGAGTCTTCTCTACTATTCTCTAGGCTTAGATTGGATGGTGGGATCCAAATTTGTGGTGAATTTGAGAAAGAATGAAGGTTGGGAAGAAGATGAATAATGGATAGAATTTTGCAAAATTAACCCTTAATTTCACAAAATTTTTAACCATTTTTATGTCAAAATCATCTCTATTTATTAAAGAATAACATGCAATCCAATTGCATCAAAATTTGACAACACAAAATGGTTAATTTGTTGGTTAATTGTGAAGAAGACAACCAAGCTCCTAGCTTAGTTAGTGGGAAAATCCAATCTTCAAAAATCAATTTTAAAATCAATTTTCAATGAATTTCCAAAATTGAATTAAAATTGATTTTTAATTTCAAAAAGATAATTAAATAATTAAATAAAAAATAATTTAATATTTAATTAATTAAATATTATTATTTTAATAGTAAATAATAAAATAATATTATTTTTCCCACTTGTCCCGATTTTTCTAAAAAAACCGATATGAATCCCTATTCATATGATTAATATTTAAATATTATAATTAACTCTATTTGTACGTTTAATTCGTAATTAAACGCCGATATTCGTATATATCTAACTTTCATTCCTTAAGCCAAGATTTGAACGATTCAAACTTATTCACCACATTATCTAAGATTTTAGTCCATTTATGAGCTAGTAGAGGGACCTAATGGACCTACAGATCATGAGCTCCAACGATCCGAGATTAACCGGCCAAACTCTTTAACCTAGTTAACCAACATTCGTTAACTAACGGGACACTCCACTAAAGCCCGTAGTTGCACTCTCCTCACTGTAGATATATTTGTGTCTATTTGATATAACCGTCATCGATAAGTCAATCCTTCACAGGTTGTTCATAACTTCAGCTAGGTCAAATACCGATTTACCTTTGAGTTACATCTTTTCTCCTTAAGTACCATTGTCCCTCTAATGAATAATTAATTTAGGATCTAATCACTAAATCCATTCCCTCTCAGGCCAGTGAGAGGATGGGGCCCCTTGTTCAAGTTCTGGGAACAACACTTAAGAGAACAACCTCTCTTCTATCCCTAAGTTGGGTAGGAGTGAATTCCGTCTTGCAAATTCTATGTTCCCAACTATCTACCCGGTCTTATCCCTGAAATAGGAGGAATGTTGAGCAGCGCTATTGAGCTTACTCTTACCTATGTAGATCAAGGGATAATTCTGAATAAATAGGAGTTCATAGATAGCTCAAGATTCAGATCAAGTTATCTAGGTCATCGATAAGTGAAATTAATCAGTGGTAATCGTAAACGGTGTTAATACGTAACAGTAATTATTTCAGGGTCAGTCTTACACAATCTCATTATGTAGAATACCCCCGCTCACATGTCTCTACATGATCAAATCAAAATCACTTCATTTATGACACTTTACAATATTTGTAACAATCATGAAACGGACCGTATTCATTAGTGTCTCCAGGAAGAGGTACCCAACCTGATCCATGTACTATAGACTATTGAGGCTACTTACTCGAACTTGATCCTGTTTATGTCTCCACATAAAGTCCAAGTACTCATGATAGTAGCCAAGGTTTCGTAGTTTAATTGGATTTAGAGTTGATAAATAATTAATTCACTTGAATAACTTCATATGTACTAAAAATCACCTATTTACAAAAACTACGAGTTTTAAGACATACAACCCAACATAAACAACATAAACCGTGATTCAAACAATATTAATCTGTGCTTTTAGGGTTGAATCGAACTACAAAGAATTTTCCGGTGAGGAGTAAATTCAAGGAACAAATCGAACACTAACCATTGAAAATAGAGAATTTGGCTTCAAAAAATCTCTAGCTAACAAAATCAAAACCAGTAAAAATTTGATTTCAGAAACTAATTTTTTGACATGAGCACAATTGTAAACAAGAGAAGACGAGGATGAACTTTAAGCAGAAAATTGAACAACGGTTGAAAATAGCATAATCGACTTTAAGAAATCGCTAGTTGACGAGATCGAAACCACTAAAAGATTGATTTCGAGAACAAAAAATTGTTAATGTTAGCGCAATCGTGAATGAAAATAAATCACCATCAAACAAAATCATGAACATGATTTTAGGGCTAGTTGTTGTTTAAATAAGGTTGAAGATTGTAACATGCAAAAAGTAATATAAGAGTAGTTTCGGAATAAAAAAATATCATAAATGTAATCTAAATCAATAAGGTGATTTTAGTTATCTAAATAATTTTAAAGATATTGGCATGTCTACAGTATTTAAAGGTTGAGGACATGATGCTAAAATATAATTTCAATTTGTTACCCAATACAATTTTTCTAGAATTTAAAAATTTTATGATAATATAAATTTGGGGTTTTTATTTCTTTTTATGTCGAGATTTGGGCCGAGACAGTTTGAGAATGAGTTTTTTTTTTTTTTTTTTTTTTTTTTTTTTTTTTTTTCACTTGATTGCTTTTGATTTTGGATATTTGGGTAGGTTGAGAACGAATTTTAAATGGGATTTGAATTTTAATAAAAGAACACGGATTTTATATACTTCAAAAATCCTTCCCCATTTCACCAAAATCCTCCTTTTCATTTTTGTCACGACATCAATTAAGGGTGTATTTGAAATACTTTTTAAAGTATTTGACAATCACTCAAAATGAATTTTGGAAGCTATTAGTGTTTCTACTTTTAAAAATTCTTATTAAAAGTGTTTAGATGAAAATGAATTTTTGAAAAGCATTTAACTTTTAAATTAATCCAAACAGATCCTAAATCAGAGCATGGAGGGTGTAAATATTTTTGCCAAGGAAAAATGGTAAATTAGCAAAATGGAGGTTTGATTTATCATGGAGAAGGGAAGTCGACAAACTTGAACAAAGAGAGGCAAGCCAACTTGGGTTCTTCCACATCTTCAATCTTAGACTCTAGAATGGAATTGATGTTAACAAGATAGCTGAGAGAGACATGTGGAAAGGTAAATTGATGAGGGGGTTGTGAAGTTATAAGCAAAAGGATAAATCCTTCATGGTTGATTGGGAAGCTGAGTTGGTTATTATAGTTTGTAGGATTACCATTCTTAACTATTTTAATCTAGGTTATAATAGTTTGTAATTGGGTTGCATGTTATTTTAGTCCGTATTTAGGTTTTTTCTATTGTTTTTTTATTACACAAGTAATAGTGTGCCTTAAATATTATATTTTCTAAATATATAAATAAAAACATTCCACTTCTTTGAAAGCACGGTTCTTGCCTCCCTCCTTGGAGCTCGTCCATTCCTTGGGTGATCCCTTGCTCTCACGTTCGAGTATTTGCTCGTCGTTTAGGCCAGTAAGTGAGATTTCTGCTCATTGCAGTCACTCCCGGGGTTCTTCGCACCTGGATAGTACCAGGACCTTTGTGCCTCGATCCGCTTACAGAGGAATAGAAAGGGAAGAACTGGAGCCAGAGCTAGTTGGGTTGGGGTAAAGAGCTGTAAGCCCAATGGGGGGTGACAGAGGACGTGCTCGTACGGTTCAAAGAAGGGTATGATCAACTCGTTGATTGTTAGGAACTTTCACTCTTCTATATTCGAAATATGCCTTTCTAGGAGCATTACAATCTACAGCTCAAATGGTCCCTTATGAAGTCTCTATTGGTCTTATTCTTATTGTGCACCTTGTGAGCGCATTTGGATTCGCGAAGGCAATCGCTTGGATGTTCTCCTAACCCAACCCGGGAATGGATTGGAGGGATTCGCAGCATGGGGAATGTCCACATCTCGTCACAAGGCTCATTTTGAGTTGTGGGTCATAGGGGGGTTTATCTGATCACCACCAATATTTTAAATTACGTTATTATCCATCCATGTTGTTAGTTTGGGATGTACCAATATTGTTGAACATTTAAATATATATATACAATTCTTATCACTTACTAAGAAAGCTTCATATTTTGGAGCTAAAAATAAAAGCAACTAATTCTCTAACTCCAAAATGTTATACAAGTATAGGCCACCACCATGATGGCACACAAACAATATTATAAACATAAATACTCTTCCAACAAAAATAATTATGGTCTGTTATCATTGATAAACATTTGAGGAAAATGTACTGTCTTAAATATCATATTTTGTAAATAGAAATTAAAAGATTTGTTTCACCAATTTTTAAAAATGTGTTGGTTTTTAAGTTATATTATTCTCCATCCATTTGGCATTTTGGGATGTACCAAGTCTCACACTCCCCTCCCAGATTTACCTTTTTCATTTGGAAGGAGATGTGAGGACAACAAACATCACTCTTTTGTGATACTTACTGCCCGTCTTATACTATTCTCATATAAACTACCCATAACGAGCTTAAGAAGCAAGTATGGAAAACAAAAAATTCATTTTAATGCTTATACAAATTCTTTTAACTAAATTATGACTCTTTTCTAAATCCAACTTTATTCAATGAAAAGTATAACTATCTTGTGGCAACCATGACTCCTTTGCTACCTAAGAAAGAAACCATAAAAGAAAAGAATGAGCTAGAAGCCTAGTGAGTGATGAATAACATATAAATATAGGGTTCTTGTGGATCGTTGTTAATAAAACAAACTCAACATCAATGTATCATAATGAGGTTATCTACTTGAACCTTAGCACCGATTAACTTTGTACCGCATTCACCTCCTGCTAGCCCTTCCCTTGCGCAACAAACCGTTATTTTTTCTATGTGCACATAAGCCTACCTTTTATGGACTTAGAAGCTAGACTCGTAGTTCCTCTAACCATCACACATGAGGTTATTTCCACATGCTCAGAATCTAGGTCCTAAGGCCCTCTTGTTAGATGTATTTTAAATAAAATACATATAATTAAAATATGGGCTATGTATGTGGATTAGTATTTTATCACATTGGGTTATTTTATTAGATTGGGCTCTATTATGTGGTCTATTTAATTAAAGGCCCTAGATTCCCAATTGAGTATGGACTTAATAGGTAGAAGCCTCTTCCTAGATTGATTAGGGTTTATTGGGAACCCTAATTAAACTAGTATATAAAGAGACCTTAGGCTATGGTTCCCAACACACCAAAACAAAAAGCACTCAGTCTTTCTTGAATCCCATCTTGAGAGAGATCCCAATAAGGCATTCTGTCACACCCCCTCCTGGATTATCCTCCATAACCCGAGAGGAGATGTGAAGACAACAATCTTGACTCCTCTGTAAGGTTCACTGTCCGACTATTATCACCAAAGACGGCCTAGACGAGGTTCTTGCGTAGGCAAAACATCCCGAACTCGCTCGCTACCTGGAAAATTAGAAAAATGGAAAACGTGAGCTAAAGCCTCGTGAGTGACAAGTTTTGTAAAACGAGCTTTTATTTGAGAACAGGCATGTTACAATTGCACATATAAAACAAGGATATAACATAATACTTCAACAGAAACATATTTTCCACATAACTTTATCAATCGCATAAATTCATTCCAAATAGTATAGAAACGTTTTGTGATAATTGTTCAGAAAACCCGTTTGTTTTCTCAATCTTTTTCCCTTAGTTGAGGCGGAGCAAGACTCAACGCTCTCAACGTCGAAAACAACCTTAGTTGGGGTGGAGCAAGACTCAACACACCCAACGTCGAAATCAACTCTGGCTCGATGTGGAGCAAAACTCAACGCACCAGCAATATCAACCTTTATGTGCTCATAGGAATATGGTGGGTTGCCCAAGTACCTTCTCCATGTCCCTCAGTACTGGGTCCCGGGGAAACTCACGTGCCTTCTCATGTCCCTCAGCACTGAGCCTCCTCTAAAACATTTTAGAAACCCGTTTACATAAATAGTTCATATGAAACCTTTCATAGAAAACAGAATATTTATATATAACATCTCGCAACGTGCCTTTCAACATCGTATATAAATTTGATAAAACATGCCTTGTATATCATATAATCAAACACTATGCTTTCCAAGGAAATAGTCATTTCAAAGCCATATTTCATAAAAACACCGAACTAAACATTTTGAATAAATTTTTGTTTTCAAAGAAAGAAAGAGTCACTCACAACTTATCCTTAGGCCCTGAGCTGATTATATGCCTTTCCGAGCTCTTCTTGGCCTGTAAACACACATTCCTCACGTTACGCTTTCCTTAAACTTCCTTTACATGATCGTAAGCATAAATAGACTCTAATCAAGAATCATCACCGAGCCTCCCCTTTTTCCAAAATAACATAATGAGTAAGATTTGTGTCACTAGCGAGATAACTACTGACATTTCACATTCCCAGCGATATTACTAGCGAAACTACCCAACAGAGCATAATACTAGCGACACTCAGATAAGCGAGACTAGCGTGATTTATCTGACGAGCGATACCCAATGATACCCAGCGATTTTTGTGAGATGGAAAGCTCCCTTGCGTCCCAGCGACACTCGTCTCGCTACCTTACTTTATCTACTCAGCGATACCCGCTTCTTAGCGGCACCCGACAACCGAGATCTCTTCCTTTCCTTTTGTTCTTACTTCTATCTGTTAAAAGTCATACATCCAGATAGATTTAGGACTTCTTCCCTTCTACAAACTTGTAGAGAATTGAGTTTCATAGGTTACCTCAAAATTTCAAGACTTAACTCTCCTTTGTTCTCCAGCTATTCCAAAATTACTCTAGGTTGCTCTAGCTTGCACAACAATTCTGTAACCGTTGCTTTTACCTAAAATTTCACACGTTTAACTTCAATTCCTGCTTTACCATCCTTCACAAGAATTGTTAAGAATTATGTTAACTTACTGACCTTAAAGTTTCAGCCCTAGACTCGATCTCCTCGATTTGTTCTACTCCAAATACCAGACACTGCCTAGTCTGTGTGTCCACCAACAACTTTCTGTTCCAACTTAGATTTCCACACCAAGGTGAGCAGACTTCCGTCCAAAATCCACCAGAACACCCTCTTCTACCTCCCCTTGTTGTTCGTCGGAAAAGTGGAACCGACTTAAGTTCTCGAAGTGTCTAAAATGATTAAATATTTAATTCATTTACCTTTATATAGACCTCCGACTTAAGTTCTCGAAGTGTCTAGAATGATTAAATATTTAATTCATTTACCTTTATATATACCACCAACTTAACCCTCAAAGGCAGGCTGGCGCGCTGGGTTCTCATTCTTACTTCAACGCAAGGCACCCATAACGCCACCTACCCTAACGCCTTCAGCAATCAACCACACTCAACGCATGGCGCCCTCAACGCCTCCTATCTTCAAAGCATACCACGACCAACTACACTACTGTCTTCGACGCATAGAGACCACTCTGTCTTCAATGCATAGGGACCACAACGCATGACAACCTTACCAACGCATGGTAAGCCAAGTACGTTTCTTCCCCCGCCAACGCGGTGACTACTTCAGCTCACAACAACCATTCGTGATCACCTTCAACGCGTAGCCGCACCATTATAAACCAGTGCTTACACAATGCCACTAGGCGTCAATGACAAACGCGCTATACTATGCGTTTGTACCTCATCGCATTATACCATGCGTCCAACTCCTTTCTTATGTCCATAACAAATCCTTCTCAAGTTCTTCCTCTATGCGTTGGTCCTATGGCGTTTACTTTCATCTTGCATCCATGACCATCTTCCTATCCTTGCACATTCTTTGATTATTTCTGATAACTTGTATTAATATAAGTTATTATAGTCACTATTTGATTTAATTAGAGTAACTTTGGAGCTAAACGCATGATTTTGGTAGTTGAATGATGAAAAATGTATCACCATGCGTTGGCACTACTTACAAAAGAAAATACCTGAAAAACGATGAGCTTTTTTGTTCCTAATGCAGGGTTAAGAAGAAAAGAAGCGCAAACAACCAAGTACGAAGAGACGAAGCTGCTGCGAGAACAAGTGGAAACCCATGCGTCGAGCCTATGCGTTGAAACCATGCGTTGAGACCATGTGTCGAGAAAGAAACAGACGCATGCTCAAACAGCTGTCATGTCATTATGAAAAAGGACAACACCCTATCAGATCATGGCAGAACAAATAGGCTGACAATCTGAAAAGTCTATGCAGCGTGGCTGAAATTTAATGCAAAGGTGTCAGGTCATCATGATATCAAATTTTTGACGCCTATAAATAGCCCAAAAGCTTCTCCAAGAAAAGGAAGAAGAGAGACCAGTTCAAGAGGCGAAAGCTCTGCACAGTTTCTCCCTCACCATAACCAGCCCCCATTTCGAGCTCTACTGAGAGAAGGATTCTGAGCACCTTCAGAGTCGTCTCCCAGTGAGTGAGAACCTTCACCCTATGGAATCTATGTATCAGATAGCAACCATCTCAAGCCTCCATGAAGCAAGACGTTGCCAGTGGCGGCTTGACGCCCTTCATTTCTGTTTTATTTCTATTTCTCTCCTTCTTGCTTATATTTTGTTAATGACATTCGAGAGAATGATTTATTTTCTTAATATGAGTTTGATTGACTATTATCTTCCATCTATTTCCGTATTAAACACTTTACACCATGTTGTTTGAATGCTAATGAGCTGATGTTAAAAGTTAGTTTTTCTTGAGCAATTCTGAGTATGTTACATCTTGATTAATGCATATCTTTAGCTTGCATAACTTTGTCTGACAAACAAACGTAGTAAGCATGACTGTCAAGCTTGAGAGAATGGATAGTTAATCTTTAGCATTTATTAAGACTAGATGAGTTGCAGAGATGTAGTTCATCTTTTGCCAACGCAAACTTACTATGCGTTTTAGAGATAAGATTAATGTGGCGTCGAAACATCGAGAGATGGATTCACAAACGCAGTTTGTAGGTATGTAATTATACTTAGAAAGTTTAGGTAACAACTAGCTCTTGCGTTAACTCTACTTCTATCGCATGGTTCCATTCATTCTCAACGCATGCTATCTGACACTAAATGACATATAACTACCCATCGCCGCGTCCACCTCATTATAGGAAATTTTATTCATTCTTTATGTATAGTTTTAGACACATACAACCAACAAATGCACATATTACATGTATAGTTCACCGCATAGTCAAGCATCTAATCTCAACGCCTAGTTATTACAAATCTCTGCGTTCGACCCTGGACTCACCAGGAAACTTATAAATGCTTATACTTGGGTCTTTATAGGAAAACTTGCTTAATCATGATCACATCTAGAGTAATTCTCGACGCATCCTTGTACGGAAATGATAAATCTATTTTTGTGCAACAAGCTAAGAAACTCAATTTAATTTGAATAGAAAATTACACGAACAATTCCCAAGGTTATTCTTTTAACCTTTTCCTTGCACTTAAACTATCTCTTAAGATAGTTAAGCATGCGTCCACCACATGCTCCAATTTTTATTTTTACTTCACAACCTTCTACTTTCCAACACTTGAAAATATCCTACGATAGAAGTCTATGCGTCTTACCATCGCCAATGCTTTCAATCTCTTCAGAATTACCTTCCATGCGTTTCACTTTTACCATGTGTTGCCTTAGTCCTGACCATGCGTCCAACATGGTCTTTTATTTCTTTTCTTCAGACTCTTCAATGCATCGGTTTAAAGTTGGATGTGACACATTCAGAGTTTTGGTTGAGGAAAACAATAGTCATCTTGAAGCTGTCATCAATTTCTCAATGGAGTTTGGTATGTTATTTATTCTTTACAATTTGGCATGAATGATCATGAATGATCCTAGGGTCAATCTATTCAATATAGATTTAAAGTAATTATGCTAATAAGTGGTATCAGAGCCTTAATTTCATGTTGGATTGTTGGATTATATTTGGTTTTCCATTGGTATTATAGTTCAATTTTTGGTTCGGTAACAATGGTTAAAGAATTAAAAAAAAAGTTATTGATTTTATCAATAATTGGAATTATTCAATCCCGTGTAGGTTCTTATTTAATTAGGAATTGTTTAATATTCTAGTTCTTAACTAATGATTTTGTGATTTTAAAATCTAGAGTTTTTAATAGGTAGTTTTGTGAATCCATTTTAATTTGATTGATCATTATTATAGATTTAAATTTAATTTTGATCAATCACGTTGTGGTTTTAAATTTGATTAATCATTTGTGGATTTAAGTTTAATTTTTTATTAATCATGTTCTAGATTCAAGTTTGATCCATCAAGTTGTGGATTTTAGTTAGAATTTGATTGATTATTTTGTGGACATGAATTTGAATTTAATTGTTAATTTTGGTGATTTAAATTTAAATCTTATTGATAATTTGGTGATTTAAATTTAAATCTTATTGATAATTTGGTGATTTTAATTTTAAATCTTATTGATAATCTGGTGATTTAAATTTTAAATTTTATTGATAATTTGGTGATTTAAATTTTAAATCTTATTGATAATTTGGAGATTTAGAATTAAATCATATCTTTAAATTTTGGTGATCTTTTCCCATTGTGTACAATGATATTATTATATCATTATGTCTTATATTTTGGATTGAATTGATCGAAATAATATGTTACCAAAGTAGTCTCTGTTATCTAGATTAGTTTAATTCTAAAATATAAGATGTGCATATTCATAGATTTATGCAAATATTTATCGGCCCAAAGGAAGATAATTATTTGGCCAAATTGTGGGTATGCATGTGGTAATGAGTATGTGACAATTATAAGAATTGCTCACGTGAAAAATAGTCGGTCCAAAGAAAGGCTATTTTTTGACAGAGTTTATGGTCAATACTTTGATTACTACGTTGAGAGTACCATTTACAGTTGGTGTTTTTTGCTCAAAGGCTAGACATCAATGTTGTGTTAGGTATCTTGTTAAATGGGCACACCATATATAAAAACTTTCTTTTTGTCATATTTAATTTATGACATTGAATTAATTGAGTATATGTTTTATTTACTTGTTCCTTGTTTTAGTTGGTCTTACTCAAATATCTGGAAATCTGAGTTCAATCCCTAAGTTGAATGGATCAAACTTCAAAATTTGGAAGGAAAGCTTAGAGAAACTTCTCGGGTGTATGGATTTGGACCTTGCATTAAGGACCGATAAACCTACTTCTACTGAGGAACAGCCGAATACGACTAATATTGAGAAATGGAACCGGTCAAATCGCATGTGTCTGATGATCATTAGGCACTCCATTCTAGAGTCGTTTCGGGGTTCTATCGCAGAGAGTGAAAGTGCCAAACAGTTCCTTACTCAAATTGAGAAATATTTTGCTAAAAATGAAAAAGACAAATTGAGAAATATTTTGCTAAAAATGAAAAAGGGGAAGCAAGTAGTCTTTTGACTTCTTTAACTTCCATGAGTACAAGGGCAATGGTAACATAAGGGAGTATATTATGGAAATGTCTAATTGCCAGTAAATTAAAGGCACTAAATGTCGAAATAAAAGAAAATTTTCTCGTACATTTGGTACTTATCTCCCTTCCTGCACAATTCACTTAGTTTAAGATAAGCTATAATACTCAGAAGGATAAGTGGAGTATTAATGAGCTTGTCTCACAACGTGTGCAAGAAGAAGATAGAATTAAGAGAGAAAGGACAGAAAGTGCTCACTTGGCAACTAACTCTCGTGATAAGAAGAAAAGGAAATCTATGGGTGCTGCAGAAGAGACATCTCAGCAGAATAAAAACAAGAAGCAGGCTACTGAACATCCTTGTTTTTTCTGCAAAAATGAAGGTCACTTCAAGAAAGATTGTCCCAAATACGCCAAGTGGCATGTAAAGAAGGGTAAACTTCTTACTTTAGTTTGTTCTGAAGTTAATTTAGCTTCTGTACCTACAGATACTTGGTGGGTAGATTCTGGTGCTACTACTCATGTAAGTATATCTATGCAGGATTGCTTGTGGAGCCGGCCGCCAAGTGATGCTGAAAGATTCATCTATGTGGGCGATGACAAAGCAGTTCAAGTCGAGCTATTGAGAATTTTAGATTGCTTTTAAAAAATGGATGTTATTTTGTCACACCCTACTTTTCAATAAACGATGCGTTGAAGAATTTATGAATAAAAGGGAAAAAAGACCATGTTGGACGCATGGTCAGGGCTAAGTAACGCATGGAAAGGGTGGACGCATGGAAGTAAACCGAGAAGGGAAAGAAATGGGACATATAAGAGAAATATGCATTTACGATGGTAAGATGCTTAAACAAGGAAGGAATGAAGTTATGTTGTGAAGTGTTGAAAGAGATTTAAGTCTCGGAAAGATAGAATACTACAGCAAATTGAGTAACGCATAGACTTATATCAAGGAATGTCCAAGAATAGAAAGATGGTAATGGACCCAGGATGAGGGTAAACGCAATAGGACAACGCATAGAGGAAGAACTGGAGAAGGAATTATTCGTTACTAATATGAGAGTTGGACGCATGGTATGATGCGATGAGGTATAAATGCATAGTACTGCACGTTTGTTATTAACGCCTAACGGCATATGTAAACACTGGTTTATAATAATACGGTTATGCGTTAAGGGTGAAATCACGAATGGTGGTGTAAGCTGAAGAAGTTGCCGCGTTGGCGGGGGAAGGAACGTACTTGGCTTATTAATACCATGCGTTGGTAAGGTTGTCATGCATTGAGGTCCCTATGCGTTGAAGACAGAAGTTATCTTTATGCGTCAAAGAATAGTATAGTTGGCAGAGAGCTAGAAGAGTGAGTAGTGAAGCTCAAACTTTAAAGGGGAATTAACAAACGCATGAGGGCATTGTGTTGAACGAAAGGAAATCTATTGGAAAATGTAGGACGCATAAGATAAGCTTATAAAGGCCAGGTGGCTTTGTGTAGATTTGACACCTTATTAGTAGGAGGTGTTAAAGGTATGTTAAGTGTTCATGCAAGGTGACACCTAGGCTAATGCATGGTTAACTAAGCATGCAGCGTGACATGTGGCAAACAAGTGGCAAAAGGAGAGGAAAAGGTGGAAGGCAAGCTCCCTATAAATAGAACTTTGAGAGAAAAGGAGCGACTGATGACTCTCAAAGGAGAAATCTGGAGAGAAAAGAGAAGAAGAAGGCAGCAAGGGTGTCCATAGTAGAAGTATGCGGCCAAGAAAGAAGGTATTTGGCAACTTAGTTAATTTAGGAAAAGAAGTTGTCTTGCGTTAAAAGAGGTCGGCCATGCGTTGAGGACAAACATGATGTCCAAGGTGAACGCGACATCCAAGTTAGATGATGCGTCCATGATGGACCTTGCGTGCAAGAGAGGGCAACGCATTCGAAAGGGAAATAAGAAGAGTCGGGATGCATTTGAGAGAAATAATCAGCCTTGCGTTGAAAGGGCAGGGTTGCGTTCAACCGAGCTGACAGAGGAAATGGAGCCTTGCGTTCCAGAGATAAAACAATGCATCTAGAAAGCTCAGGAAGAGGAAATAGAGGAAAGGATAGAAGAAGAATTCTTTGGCAAGTACAGGTGAGTAACACCTGCGTTTTACAAAACATAAATGAGTTCTCTATGAATATGATTTTATGGTTTCTAAAGAAATAATGCATGCGTTTTATATATATATATATATAAAGTATATGATTATGTGATTTGTAAAGACATGAGTATGTATTTTAGTAGAGAATTTTGAGAATATTGGGTACTTGCTATGAGTCATAAACGCATGGTGGATGATTGATATTTGATTTCATGACTTCTTTGAAAAGCATGGTATTATATGATTTTAGGAAAGATTTGGAAGTATACTTAAATGTAAAGTATGCGTTGTTAAATTAGAAGACAGAATCGAACTTAGTATGCTGATGAAATAAGATTTTGAAACGGTAAACCCATGAGTTACTGGTATAATGTTTACAAATAAGGGCACCTGAGGCTCAGGGACATGGAGAAGGCCAAAGGGTAGCCGTTCTATTAAATGGGACCCCAATGCCCAGGGACTCGTAGAAGGCATTGTGGGCGGCCCGGAATATAAAGGTACCCAATGCTCAGGGACTCGTAGAAGGCATATGGGTAACCTATGTGCACATAGGGGTACATTTACATGATGCTGATGTGTTGAGATTACTCCACACAACTAGAGAAATCGACGTTGAGTCGCGTTGAGCATTGCTCCGCCTCAACTAAGGAAAAAGTATTTTATAAGCATGTTTTCACAGTGATGTATGAAAATATGAACTATTATGTTTGGAAGTGATACGTTATGCGAGTGTGAACGATTTAAAGTTAAAATTATATTATTCCCAAAAACTGTTACTCACGAGCTGTTAGCTCATTCTTTTAAATGTTTTCCATTTTCAGGTAGCATGACAGTTCCCGTTGCCGATCGAAGTCGAGGTTTGTCAAGAGTATATTGGACGGTGAGGTTGACAGTGGGTTACGTGACAGGGTAGTCAGTAACTGCTGTCTTCACATCTCTTTCTGGGTTATGGAGGATAATCCGGGAGGGGGTGTGACATATTTGGACTTGAATGAGGCTTTTGTTGTGCCGTCATTTAGACGGAATTTAGTTTCTATTTCCAGTTTGGACAAGTTTGGTATTTCTTGCTCTTTTGGAAATAATAAAGTTAGTCTTTTTCAAAATTCCAAGCTTATGGGTACCAATTCTTTAATTGATAATCTATATATGCTTGATTCCTTTACTTCGTTTAACAAGATCCTGTTATCTGATTCATGTGGTACAAAACGTAAATTAAATGAGAATTCTGCTACCTTATGGCACAAGCGTTTAGGTCACATCTCTAAACAAAGAATTTAGAGGCTTGTGTTGGATTGAATTCTTGATTCCCTTGATTTAAATAACTTTAATGTTTGGGTGGAATGTATTAAGGAAAAACAGACAAACATAAGAAAATCAGGTGCCAACAGATGCTCAAACGTCTTAGAATACATACAGACATTTGTGGTCCATTCCCTACGGCTTCTTGGAATGGACAACAATATTTTATTACTTTCATAGACGACTATTCAAGATATGGGTACCTATATTTAATTCATGAGAAGTCTCAATCTTTGGACGTTTTCAAATCTTTCAAAGATGAAGTTGAACTTCAACTTGGAAAGAAAATAAAGGCTGTCAAGTCTGATCGTGATGGTGGATACTACGGTAGATATGATGGATCAGGTGAACAACGCCCAGGGCCCTTTGCCAAATACCTAAAGGAATGTGGAATCGTCCTGCAATATACTATGCCTGGGAAACCTAGCATGAATGGTGTGGCAGAAAGGCGAAACAAAACACTTCAGGATATGGTAAGAAGTATGATTAGTCATTCTTCTTTACTAGAATCTCTCTGGGGTGAGGCATTAAAGACTGCAGCATATATCTTCAATAGGGTACCTAGTAAAGTGGTAGTTAAAACCCCTTATGAGTTGTGGACAGGAAAGAAGCCTAGTATTAGGCATCTTCACATCTGGGGTTGTCCAGCCGAGGCTAGGCCATACAGGCCTAACGAAAGAAAATTGGACTCAAGAATTATTAGCTGCTATTTTGTTGGGTATTCCGAGCGCTCTCTGGGTTTTAAGTTTTATGATCCCACTTCTAGATCATTGTTTGAGACAGGAAATGCCAGATTCCTTGAGGATGTTAAGTTTGCGGGGGAAGATAACATAAGGAAAGTTGTCTTTGAAGAGAAATTAGTTTCTTTTCCTAGTATGGTTATAGATGGTGATCAGGCTCCTACTCCTGACTTCACTATTAAACCAATTATTGAACAAGACAACACTGTAGTCCCCGTTGGTGAACCTGAAGTTCAAACTCAACAACCTCAAGAATTGCCACTAAGGAGATCTACTAGAGAGAGAAGAAGTGCAATTCCAGACGATTATATTGTGTTTCTTCAAGAACATCAGGATGATATGAGTGTAATGGAAGATGATCCAATCAACTTTCAACAACCAGTACAAAGTTCTAATTCTCATAAGTGGATAAATGCTATGGAAGAGGAAATAAAATCCATGAAAGACAATGACGTTTGGGAGCTTGTCGTATTGCCATCAGGAGTGAAATCTATAGGTTGTAAATGGATATTTAAAACCAAAAGGGATTCACAAGGCAAAATCAAAAGATGTAAGGCTCGTCTTGTTGCAAAGAGTTTTACTCAAAAGGAAGGCATTGATTACAAAGAGACTTTCTCTCCAGTTTCATTGAAAGACTCTTTCAGGGTAATCATGACACTTGTAGCTCACTTTGATTTAGAGCTACATCAGATAAAAATTGCGTTTCTCAATGGAAACATTGATGAGACAATTTATATGGTGCAACCAGAAAACTTTGTGTTTGGTAATTTAAAGTCTATGGTGTGCAAATTGAAGAAATCCATCGATGGTCTCAAGCAAGCTTCTCATCAATGATATCACAAATTCCATGAAATAATTATCTCATTTGGGTTTGAGGTGAATGTAGTGGAAGATTGTGTATATCACAAGTTCAGTGGGAGTAAATCTATATTTTTGGTATTATATGTCGATGATATACTCATAGCAAGTAATGATGTAGGTATGACATTAAGAAATTTCTCAAAAGTAATTTTGAGATGAAAGATCTCGGTGATGCTTCTTTTGTATTAGGAATTGAAATACTGCGAGATCGTTCTCAAGGTATTTTGAGATTATCACAAAAGAACTACATTGAAAAGATTTTGAGTAGATTTGGCATGAAAAATTATGCACCAGGAGATATCCTTGTTGCTAAAGGTGATAAATTTCATTTAGGTCAATGCCCCAAAACCATACTCAAGATTAAGGAGATGCAGAAGGTTCCTTATGCATCGACTGTTAGAAGTCTAATGTACGCTCAAGTATGTACGTGACCAGATATTGCATTCATAGTTGGAATGTTAGGCAGATATTTGAGCAACCCAGGGATGGATCATTGCAAAGCAAGCAAACGGGTTATGAGGTATTTGCAAAGAACAAAAGATTATATGCTCACTTATCGGAGATCAGATGTTTTAGAGATCATTGGGTATTCTGATTCCGATTATGTTGGTTGTCAAGACACTTTGCAATCCACTTCAGGCTATATCTTCATGTTGGCTGGAGGAGTTGTATCTTGGAAAAGTGTTAAACAAACACTTATGGCTTCTTCTACTATGGCTGCGGAGTTTATAGCATGTTATGAGGCATCCAATCATGGAATATGGCTGCGAAATTTTGTCACTGGGCTGCGGATAGTGGTAGGTGTAGAAAGACCACTAAAATTATTTTGTGACAATAAGTCAGCAGTGATGTATTCCAACAACAACAGAAGTAATACAAAGTCAAAACATGTAGACATAAAGTTTCTAGTTGTGAAAGAAAGAGTTCAGAATGGTCAAATTTCGATAGAACACATAGGAACAAACTCTATGGTGGCAGATCCATTGACTAAAGGTTTACCACCTAAAGTTTTTCATGAGCACATTGCTCACATGGGTGTCAGTCATTTTTATGATCCCATAGTTTAGTGGGAGTTTGTTATTACGGATGTTCTTTGACCTTACTTTGTTTGTTTTTTATATAGAATAAAGTTGATGGTTTAAGTTTTATTATCTAAACTTGTTTATCATGCATACAGTTAAGCATAAAGTTTTTTTTTTTTTTGGGAATGATCTCACTAAGGGATTTGGACTAGTTGGAAACAGGCATGATCTAGATCACTTTGCATGTAGTTTTCATGCTATCCATCCATACTTGATCTATGTCATTGAATGTATTGAAACTGGTGATTAAGGAAAGTTTAGTTACAATGGTAGTAACAAAAGTTGCCTTGATTCCGTGTTGATACAGGAGATTGACCAGATTGAACTAAAGGGGAATTCTTTTATTGAAATGACCTGTTTATGTGCACTTAAGGTTCATGTGATTTAATTACATCAAGTACACAAACATAGCCCAAGTGGGAGATTGTTAGACGTATTTTAAATTAAAATACATATAATTAAAATATGGGCTATGTATGTGGATTAGTATTTTATCACATTGGGTTATTTTATTAGATTGAGCCCTATTATGTGATCTATTTAATTACAGGCCCTAGATTCCCAATTGAGTATGGACTTAATGGGTAGAAGCCTATTGCTTGATTGATTAGGGTTTAATGGGAACCCTAATTAAACTAGTATATAAAGAGATCTTAGGCTATGGTTCCCAACACACCAAAACAAAAAGCACTCAGTCTTTCTTTAATCCCATCTTAAGAGAGATCCCAATAAGGCATTCAGAGTTTTGGTTGAGGAAAACAATAGTCATCTTGAAGCTATCATCAATTTCTCAATGGAGTCTGGTATGTTATTTATTCTTGACAATTTGGCATGAATGATCATGAATGATCCTACGGTTAATCTATTCAATATAGATTTAAAGTAATTATGCTAACACCTCTAACCAGCTGTGAAATTCTGCCACAGGCTTAGACACTAGATCCGAAGATCCTTCGACCATCCTGGGGGTAGTACAGTCACATGCTCAAAAACTAGATCCGGAGATCTTTTGACTATCCTGTGAGGCATTCCTTTTCTTACCATACAAACATCATTACTATGTATGGAAATAATATTAACTCTTTAAAGAAAATCACTCTCAATCAAGAACTTTTGGCTTCTAAGTCCCTTTATCCTTGCTCTAGATCCTTTGTTCTTCCAAGACCTAGCTTGCCCCTCACTCTAGAGTAGACGAATAGACTTTTGGCTCTCAGAAAACAGGAACAGACAACTAATTGGACGCCTAGAATACATTGCTGGATGCCTAGAACAGTTGCTGGATGATTGACTCACCTTGTTGGATGCCTAGATTGAGTTGCGGATGCCTGAACTACCCTAGTTGGACGCCTAATAGCTCTTATTGGAGGCCTTGAGACCCTTTGCTTCTTCCCCGAGCTAAAACTTTCTTTTCCTTTAAGCTCTTTTGGTGAAGATTTGCTTGGAATGAATTGTGTGTGTGAACTTCTCTTGGCCTTAACACCTATTTATAGGCCTAAGAAGCCCTTATCACCCAACTTTTTTTTCCAAGCATGACATTTAACACTTAAATGGCCTCATCGTGCATGGCCAACACATGCATGCTGCTAACTCCTTCCTTCAAATGACTAAGTGTCCAACTAAGGTGAAACTTCAAAACTCACACCTCCTACTTTGACACCTAGTCAAATTCACACCATGCTGCTACTTCACCCGTTAAGGTGTTCACCTCAGAGTTAGCCATATCCATCTTTGGAATCCAACATTATGAAGGCATGGTTTTAACCTTCCTCAAGTCCCTCCATGCGTCCATCTATGCTTGGTTTTACCTACCATGCGTCCAACATAGTCATGCTATGTGTCTAACTTGTCTTTCAATAAGGTATGCATCAAATGTCACCTTTTAACCAACATGAACTATCCAACACTTAGCCAAAATTCACTTCGATACATGGTACCATGTGTCCAACTTCTTATGTAAACATCTTTGTCTAAGTGTGTTACCTTCAACCAATTTGTGTTGTCCAACACTTAGCCAAAATCTTCCCTCAAACACAAGCCATGCGTCCAAATTTCCACTTCTATGCGTCCAACCCTAGCTTTTCTCCCCTAGGTTATGCGTCCAACCCTATCATATACTTGATATGTTAAAAATATCAAGTATATGAAATATGTTGACTCATTTAAAGTGTCAAATATCTAAATTCTTGACATTTATTATGGATCAAGGTTTCCATTAACTTGACATGTTTTACTTGTCAAATGTAACTTCTTTTTGACACCCAGAAAATGGCAACTTAATTAATACTTGATATATTTTGCTTGTCCAGTTCGTATATGTGTTTTTTCCTTTTAAATTTGCATTATTAGAAATTATCTATAATTATTGCTCCAATTTTGAGGTCGGACGATGATAACAAACGACACATATATATGAACAATTTAAGCATCAGTCAACCCAAATTTTCCATCAAAATATAACAAAGTTCATATATCTTGAACATATATTGTCATATACTTACAACCTCATGTTGACCAAATTCATATGAACAATTTGTAAGTTAGACTATCAACCCCATATGAACAATTTCAAAAAGAATGCTTAACCCCAATATAAACTAAAATCCCAAAAAAATGATCAAACCCATATCTAAACATACTAAAAAATTACACAACTATCTATCTATATATATATATCAAGTACTCCCTAATCAACACACACATTTTCCAAAATTATAATCTACATACCACATATATTAACAAATATGTTAATCCCATATGAAAAAGTTAATGTCAACAAATATGCCTAACCCATATCTTCAAAAATTGACCCATGTCTCCATGACACATCTTCAAAAAATGATCGAACTTTTTGTCAAAACCAAAAAATTCAGGTCTTCGCCATCACATGTAAGAACCCAAAAATTCCGCTAGCTCAACTTGCACCTCATCCAACTCAAACTGTGAGTACGAGTCTCTTGTTTCAATCTATATAAAGCCAAAATATTGAAGTTAATACTTGTTTTGTCCTATGCTATATATTTAAACTCTTATAATAAAGCAAATAGTTATTAACAACATATCGAATCTGTGTTTATTATCCTTCCTTTAGTGATAGTATCCACATTCAATGGTTCCAACTTGTAAAGAATACATAAAACAAATAATGTATGTTGCATACATACTAGAAATAATCTACATATATATAATTTAATTAATGAATAAATATGTTTATACTTGCCTTTACTGTTTTCCATAATGCTTGTTTTCGACCTTTTTGAATATTTTTCTAAGATTGAAAGATCGCAATAGCCCTATCGCCAAGAAACAACCAGAAAACATTAAAATAAGGTAAACTTTAAAATGAAAAGCATCATAGGAAAGAAGTTAACTTACGTGTCTGTTACGTATCTGATATCTACTCGGGATGTTGTTCGTAATGAATCAAGATAATAGAAGATATCATCATACACATTATTAGCCAGTAGTGCCCGATGACCACTAAATAGAATACACAATTAGTATATGTTTACTGTTAATGTAAATACTTTTAATGAATTGATTGGTAAAACTTTACTTACCCTGAATTAAAAGGAGCAAAAACTATTTGGTTTTGTTCTAAAGCCATTAGTATTCTGCATAGGTTTTGAGCTCTAATTTCTTGTGTTGTTTCCAACATATATAAGAGGTACATCAACAAATATGTACTATGAAACTTCCTTTGAAACAACATAGTATGAGTGCGAGTACCTATAAAAGATTAAAAGTCAATAAACAAATACCTATAAAAAATTAGAGTACCTAAACAAATGATATTATATCACTTACGCCTTATAAGCTACCAATGTCAAAGTCTTACTTCTTGCATGCTATAGAAGTCGATCATATCTTCTTGCAAGACACACTCTTTCTATTGGAACCAAATAGCTCAATAGGTGGTTGGAAAGAAATGGCAGACTCTTTGGCTATTATTACCTTTTTGGCAAACCTAAGTATTGACTTTAAAGGTAGTGGCAAATTGTTGACTCACTAACAACCTCTTTTCCTTTATCAATTCTCATTGATGCTTACTCCTAATGCAACAAAGTGATCATAATGTAACAATATGAAATTCATTAATGCAACAATATCAAATTCATAATGCAACAAAGTCAACAAATGCAACCAATTAAGCAAACTTAACTACTTACCTTTAAAGTTTGTTCTTTTTTGCTCACATTCTTGATATTCTCATCTTGATCATCCAAACAAATCACATCCGTCTTCACCTTGTCTTTTCGTTTAACCTTCTTCGTCTTCACCTTGTTTTTTAGTTTTTTTTGGAATTTAATCCCTTTTACCTTATTGTCGCCTACTGGTTTCTTTTCGAATTCAATCTCATATGCCAATCTTGGTTTGGAGCAACTTCCATGTCTAGATGTCAGTGTAGACTATGACATTTGAATGTGAGCTTCCAATTTTTTAACGCGCATAAGAAGTGCTTAATTCTCTTGACTAGTTTTCTTGTTTTGATTCTTCTCTTATTTTGAATGTTTCACTGTGTGAGAGTAAGAGGTAGGGGTAAAAAAAACCGCTATCTCCACGTACACTGATCAACCAAAAGTGTATGAGTGTTAGATTTATAGATAAAGGTGTCTTAGTGCAAGCATACACTATCGATGAAGTAATAACCTTGGAGTATTCCAAGGGTCAAACCCGCAAGACTAGCTAAAAATTGAGGGTTGTCTTAAACAATGTAATCAAATGACCATAGGTAATGAAAGTGCAATAAGGCAAGTTGGGTTGAGTGATGTTTAAGAAGATTAAAGATAAATAATGGTGAAGTAGGGATACAACTATATTTAAGCCAAAGTTCATCGAAACGTGAGTGATGCGGTCGCATTGTGCTGGCTCATTGCCTTACACATGGGCGGAATCTTCTCCTATTTAGTCTTGTTTTAAGATCTTTTAGGAGCCTAAGGAGCTAAACCTATATCTCTATGGTTAGCTAGACCTTAAATTGATTTCATGCGTATTCTTTACCCTATGGTGCACCTTATCTCTAAGGTTGCACGGGAATTCTATTTCAAGGCTTTAACCCGATATTTCCTTGTTAAATCTGCTTACACCCTAACCTTCTTAGTACTAGGACTCTACTATATTGCTAACTTAAGTAGCCAATTTAAATTAATAATCGTTTCTATAAAATCAACGAGGGAATAGTGCAAGTAATGAAAGAAATGATACTTTAACAATTGCTCAAGCCATGACTCTTTAGGGCATCCACATCGTTGAACCCCTTCATGGATTTAGCTCATGCAGATTAAATGAATCATTTTCATTACTTCCAAAATCATAAGGACAAGATGAACATGCAAAGAGTAATAAACAAGAAGGTGGAAATGGAAATAAATGCTGAAAAATACAGTAACACTCCTCAAAATGGATTCATCACTCTCTTAACAACTCTAGGGATGAATTTTCCTCTCTCAAGGATCAATCCACACTCTCTACACACGCTCTCACATGATAGGAAGGTCATAAGCCTAACAACTTTAGAGGAACTCTCGTTCTTGGAGGAATGCTAGAAAGCTGAGTGGAGAATCTCCTAGGATTAGACTGATTTTCGGGTGGATGGGCTCAATGCTTGAAAGGAAGGCTCCATTTCCTTTTATAAGCTTCAAAATGGGTTAGGTAGGTGATAACTTGTAGAAATACAAGTTATTGTATCTTTTTCTTAGAATAATGGAGAAGAATTGGAGAATTATGGGGTAGTCTTGGGTTAAATTCATTAATAAAACCTTCTTTGCGTTTTACATTTTTGATTTGATGAAGATAAATGTTTTGAAGTAAATTATCTCTAAAATGCATGATTTAGTGCAGGAACGCATGATTCAACATTGGCATTGTCTGAGCGATAGACGCAAAAAAGCAATGTATCTGACGTAAGCTTTGGGATCTCAGACAGCTGGAGATTGAGTTGGTTAATTTGGGGCACAATGAGTGGTTACCAATTTAGTCGAGAATCACGCAATCAAGTGAGAATAACACAAGACATCAAATCAACTGATAATGAATCTGTCAGCGTTACAACGCAGCCTCTATAAAATGGCAAATACGTAGGCTGAGAAGGTTGTTGAATTTTCTAGGAGAATTTCTTTCATGACAGTAGAACTCTCTCCATAAGGCAATCAGAGATAGAATACTAGAGAGAGTAGTCTTCTTCTCGATCACCTACATCACAACAGCAACATCACGCAACTACCGTTGGCAGAATCAAGAGATTGATCAACCACCAACCTTTTCCCTGCTTTTTATCTCTATTTTCATTTTCTTGTGTTTTCATCTTGTATCAAGAGATTGTACTCTTTGTAACACTTGATCCATTTCAGCAATCTAAATATCTTTCATGTCTCCGATTTCTACATTTGTTTCCACTTTCTTGTTAATGATCATGAGAAGCTAAATCTCTTAAGGGTTGAGGCAAATTTATTGTCTGTTTAAGAAACAATGATTATACTATACCATCTTGCTTAATGTACTCAAATCTATTGTTTATTTCCATATAGCTAATTGAGATAAGTAGTAATAATCAACTGCTTGAAAAAGTAAGTGATTGTGGAAATTATTAAGCAGGTTAAGTAGTGTTTCTAGACATAGAAGCAACCTTAGGGTTTAATAATGTTTTACCCATGTGTCATAGACATATGGGCATGTAATCTGTCCACTGAAAGGTGCAGGTTATAAGTTGAGAACATGGAATAGTTAACCCTGCATTTCTAAAGATAGACAATAACAACCCTCTAACCCTTTTTTTCTCATCCATATATATACCTTTGCTGATTTCTGGTGTAATGCATCATCTCCCATTTCAACCACTTGTTAGTTTAGAAATTTATTGCTTTATTTCTTAAACGCAACACAATCCTGAGTAATTTTGTGCAAGGATAACCAATACAATTAGAGAGAGTTTGAAATCTGCACAAGTCCTTGCGTTTGACCTCGTGTCACACCCCATCCCAGATACACCTTATACCTAGGAGTGAAAACTGCACTCTCTATATAACATATTGAAACTAGATGCCAGTTAAATCTCAAATAAAAACACCATTGCTATTAAAATGTTTGAAAACATACAATCTTTCGTCAAGTATTCTTTGCATATATATATACGTGATACAGAACAATTCTTCCAACACTCATAAGGAACATGTACATTACAAAACATGGACACAAACTGAATATTTACAACTATCCCAGAGGTCTGCTTCAAGATAGGCCCAGACGAGATACTTCTGTAGGCTAGGCGTCCCGGACACGCTCGCTACCTGAAACGACAAACAAACAAACAAATTGAGTGAGCTTAAAGCCCAGTGAGTGACTAAATTCATTCAACTATCACTAACAAACATGAGCTAGCATAGCCATTAGTAACCACTACATATCGGATTTCAGATAGTTTCTAAACTTCTTATGCTATTGATCACACCCATATCAACATCCTTATTATCTCATGGAAAATAACTAACTCTTGTTGTGACAAAGCACAACTTAGCTCTTTCATATTCCAGTACAAATTCTCATTTCTAATCACAGATAAATGTCTAGTCATCATGTTTCACGAATTTGCAAACTATCGAGTGCCTTCACATTCTGTCCCTCAGCACCGAATTCGATTATGTCAATATTACCATGTGCCTTCACACGAAGTCCCTCAGCACTGGTATCCAATCAAATATCCGCTCAAGTGCCTTCACTCAAGGTCCTTCAGCACGAGCTAGTATGTGATGGATTTCTACATGCTTTCACTCAAAGTCCCTCAGCATTGAAATCCATTCCACTTAACTATTCAAGTGCTTTCACGCGGGGTCCCTCAGCACTGAATTTCATGTTCACATTCACTTAGGCTTTCACCATAAGGTCCCTCAGCCATATTTACATTTAGACAATAAAGTCAGTTTCCTTTAAACTTACTGGCATAACATACTCACTATGAATGCTACAGAGTACCATAATTTCTTACCAAGTAATTATACTAAAAGTAACCACAAGATATAGTAGAAAGTCACTCACAACTTGTCTCGGCTCTAAGTGGATTATAAGCCTCCCCGAGTTCTTCCTGGCCTGAAAATACACATTTCTCACGTTCAGTTTTCCTTAATCTTCCTTTTTCCTTAACACTCATTAATAACAATACTCCACAGACAAACTAAAGACTACCAGCGAAACCTCATTACATAATACTGCACCAGCGATACTAGGTTAAACGTAACTAGCGAGACTACCTGAGGAGCGACACCCAGCGAGACTTCAGCGAGAATTGTGAGATCCAAAGCCCCTCTTGCGTTACAGCGACACTTGTTTCGCTGCCCTGTCTCTCGCCCTCTCAACGATACTACCGCTGCAGCAGAACAGTTTCCTTCTTCCTTTCTTCTTCCTTCTTCAACCTGCTAAACATCACATTCTGGCCAATTCCAGAACTTACGTCCTTCTACAAACTTATTAAGGTATAAGTCCTTCATCTTACCTCAAAATTTCATAGAGAATATCCTCTCCGTTTAGGACATATCCTTCAACAACTCCAAATTGCTCCTAATCATTCGGCAATTCAGCTCCAATCTCTTCTATCTGAAGTTTGACACACATTTATACAAGTTCAGCTCAAGCACCCTTTATGAAACTTGCTAAAAATCGAGTTAACCTTACTAACCTCAGAATTCCGGCCCTAACCACCGTTTCTTCGGTTCGTTCTTCCTCCAAAATTGAACGTTACTCTGATTGAGTAACACCAGCTGAGTCCTTTGCTCCAGCTCAAGTTTCCTCCGCGGTAACGACGAGATTTCCACTCCAAATTGACATGAACATCTTCTTCTACCTCCCTCCGATGTTTAGCTTCGAAATGGACTCAACTCAAGCTCTGGAATGTAATCAAAACAATTGAATTCTCGGTCCACTTATATATATACCACCGACTTAACCTCCATTTCGTTTCTATACAATAATCTATTCAACGCATACCTTCTACGTTTGGCTTCAACAACGCACAACCTCTGTTTGTGTTGCTTTTTCAAGACTCCCTTGCCAGACAGTTAACAAACGCATTATTCTCTCAGCCAACCTTCTTTGCCCAACGCATACCCACTTTCGACGCATGGTAGCGTTCACCGCATAGTGGTCTCATCGCAAATTGGCTCTCAACACCTAGTGGCCTTCAACTTTCAACGCCTTGCAGCCTTCAATGCGTTTATCGCAAGATAATTTTCGATGCAGGGTGGCTCTCCACGCCTCGTGACCTCCACGCATCGTGGCCTCAACGCCTAACAGTCTTCCCTCACCTCTGCGTCCACGCCAAAACTACTTCCATCAAGGCGTGTTGCCACCAACGCATAGCTGATACTTAACCATTTTTCTGCCCTCAATCACATTCCAGCCAACTATTCCTACCAAAACGCCCATCTCCTGGTCTCTTCTTATCTTGCTTTCTCACAAGATTAAATACGGGGCTTACACCTCAGACTCACTAAGAGACCTAATTTGTACTTATACTTGGGTTGAATTAGGAAAACTTGATTGATTTAATAACGCATGCATTGTATCTTTAGAAGAGCAACAATAGGGTCGAAATCCACATTCCTGAGGTTTCTTCCCAGTCAAATTGGTGCTGAAGAACGACTAAAGATCGAGTAATTTGCAATTATGGCTGATTAGTTCATCGTTTTTGGAACTAGGGTTTTGATGCGACCGCATCATGTTGGCAATTTGCGCACATCGATAGAGTTTTCTACAAAATCATTAAAAATCAATGTAAAAGCTTCTAAAACAGGTTCAAATAGGTAAAAATACACTTTAAGCATTCAAAAACCCTATTCTTTAGTATTTTATCCTTTTAGAATAATTTAACATGCAAAGACCATTTTTTCTAAGAAAAGTTACTAAATTAAGGCCTTAAAACATGCATTTCATGAAATCAATTGTAACACCCTACTTTTTAGACCTAAGTGCTTAAGGGTTTATAAGGAAAGAAGTAAGACAAGAGAGAAGAAATTTGGATCACAAGCGATAACTTGTAGAAATACAAGTTATTATTGTCTTTCTTTTAGAAAAATAGAATTTAAATAGAGAATCATGCGGTAGTTTGGGTTAAATTTTGTTGATAAATCTCCCTATGTGTTTTACTCTTGTGAATGGATGAAGATAATTTTTTTGAAGCTTTTAAGCCTAAAATGCATGCTTTAATGCAGTAACACAAGCAACCTATGGATGCGGTATCAATCTGAAGCGCAAAGCATTGGGAAATCAATCTGAAACGCAAGGCAGCGTAAAATCAGACAAGAATCTTGAGAGATTGTCGGGAGATTGATGTGCTTGATTTGCGGCTAAAGTGGTGGATCTAAATTAAACCGAAAATCACGCGATTAGGCGAGATAAACCCAAGGTAGCAATTCAGCCTCCAATCATGCAGATTTACCAGCAATTCAGCCTCCAATCACGCAGATTTACCAGCGATTGCAACGCAATCTCTATAAAAGGGCAAACCTAAAGACTGAAAAGGTTGTTGAATCTCTCGGAAGAATTCCTAAGTGACAGCAGAGTTCTCTCCAGACGACAACCGGAGACAAATAGCTCGAGAGAGAAGAGTCTTCCCTCCGCCTGACCACTTCACAGCTGACTTCACGCTACCATCCCGGCGAGCTCAAGAGATTGAGAAGCCATTTCATGCTTTCCATCTTTTTCTTACTTGTGTTTTAGTTTATAGACAAGAAATTGTATTCTCTGAAACACTTATTTCGTTCATTAATCTATACATCTTTCATGGCTATTCATTTCTTATTACTTTCCATTTGTTGTTTATCATCCATGAGTAACTAACTTTCTTAAGGGTCACGAGTTGTGTTATCATCTAAACAAGAACATTAGTTTTTATCTATTTCATCTTCTCCATTGTACTTTTAATCTAATGCTTATGTCCATCTAGCTAATAGATATAAGTAGTAATAATCAGATTGCTCGAGAGAGTAAGTGATTGTGGAACTCAATTGACAAGGCTAAGAAGTGTTATCTAGACATAGAAATAATCTTGGCACTTAACACTCTTCTATGCGTTATAGATATATGAGCATAGCGACTGAAAATCGAGAGAAGATTCGCTGGTATGAAATAGATCTTACTATGTGTTTCTGAATTTTGATGATGACCAACCCCAGCCTTGTTTTTACCACTCATATACTTAAATTAGTTGAATTTTGCTGTGTCGCATACCTCTCCATCCACTCATGTTAGCGTAGTTTTACTGCTTTGTAGTCATTTAAACGCATCACTTCTCATCACCTTTCTCTAACGCATGACTTAAAAATAATCCAATGAATTCTAGAATCTGCATAGTCCTTGTGTTCGACCTCGGACTCACCAAAAAAACCTCATTCTTTGCTTATACTTGGGTGAAGAGTAGGAAAACTTGACAGATTAGTATCGCATAATATTAAGCAGTTTAGCACACAACAAGTTTTTGGCACCGTTGCCGGGGACTTTTGTATTGATTTGTTTTATTGGTTTATTTTTGTTATAGGAATTCCTTAGTCAATGGAGTATTGTGAGTTTCTCATCTACTAGAAGCTCCAAACAGTATATGAGTGACGGGAGTAGCCTACCACTTGATATTTGACCCTGAGATTAAGACTTTCAGAAAAAGGACAAGGTAGAACCGAAGAAGAAGGCCCAACCGTAGCTTAGAAAGGAATATGGCTAAACAACAGAACCCTTCTCAAGGCGGAGTTCGGGAAAACGTAAATGCAGAATAGTAGACAAACCCAATTTTGTTGGCACACGACAGAAATAGGCCTATGTGGGAGTATGCGTCGGCGAATTTGTATGATTTCTCACCAATAGTCTTAGGCCCGACCTTCGAATATAATGGCAGGTTCGAAATGAAGCCTGTGATGCTGCAAATGCTGCTAGCCGCAGAGCAATTTGGGGGTGCATTGGGTGAAGACCTGCATGCACACTTGAAGAGCTTCTTGGAGATATGTAACACATTCTCCATAGCAGAGGTACCGCAGGATGGCATCCGACTAGCATTATTCCCATTTTCTCTTAGAGATGAGGCAAGACAATGGGCATACTCGTTCAAACCAGGTGAGATTACAACTTGGGAGCATATGGTTGAAAAGTTCATGCAAAAATATTTCCCTCCGACGGTAAACACAAGGAGGAGGCGAGATATCGTCACCTTTGAGCAAAAGGACTCGGAGACTCTGAGTGAAGCTTGGACCTGATTCAAGAGGCTAGTGAGGAATTTTCCACATAATGACATTTCTGATTGTGTGCAAATGGAAATCTAACATGGAGGATTAAACAAACCGTCACACTCAGTAGCTGATGCTTCTACAGTAGGAGGATAAATGGATAAGACCTACACATAGGCCAAAGATATTCTCGACAGAATTTTGAGGAATACCGATGAGTGGGTGGACAATGGGTATGGATCCCGTTCCATCGATAGAAGGAGAACGCAAGCTGGAATGCTTGAAACTGATGTTGCCACCAATCTCTCAGCTCAGATGTCAACCATGACATCTCTGCTGAAGACTACTGTCTCAAATAATCAAGGTGGATCACTTACTGTGGTTAACGCGACGAAGGCAGTGAGCCTAATAGCATCTATGAATTGCGTGCAGTGTGGAGAAGGGCACTTGTATGAAATGTGTCCTTACAACCCCTGATAAGCGCTTGAAAAGTGCTTTCTATCCTCTCAAATTAAGGGAGTTTATATTAGATTTCACTTGTTTGCTAGTGGTTTTCAGGTTAAAATGGGGAAAATTAGAAGAAAAGACCAAAATATCAAAACTGAGCAAGAGTACAGCGAAAACAAGAAGAAAAACTTAATATGGCAAAAATTGGGGCAGCGCTGGGACGGTGCTTCGCGGCGTCAAAACCCGAGAGCATGGTCTGCGGGACAAAGTCGCAGCGCTGCGGCGCCGTCTATAGAAATTCAATAGCGCCGTGGCGCTATAGACCAGCATATCGGCGCCAGTTTTCCATAAATGAAAAAATGGTACTTTTGGTAAGTTTTTGGGCGGCCAACTCTATGAATTTGGGGTTTTCAACAGCCCTAATCATCAATCTACAAACCAAAAGAGGCACAAGAAGGAGAGAATTGAGTGAGAGTTCATAAAGGAGTTCAAGGAGTGAGTTAGTTGCATGGAAGAGGAAAAGAGTTCAAGATAGTCGTGGTGCCATTTGAATTCCGATGAAAGAGCAAAGGAGATCGTGACGGTGTTACCTCAATCAAGAGCCCCTTTTCAATAGAGTTTCCCTTTCTTTACAATCTTTCTTTGTTTATTTTGTTTAAACATGTTGCTTCAAGCTATGAGTGGCTAAACTCTTTAGTTTTAGGGTCTTGATGAATTGTTTATGAATTTCATGTTGATTTTGTAGACTTTCATGGTTTTGTTGGAATGATTATGCTTTCATTATTATTGTGTTTAATTCTTGTGACTTGGCCATCTTCACATGTTAGGTTAGATGTATGATTGAGAGATTGTATGTTTAACTTGATCTATAACAATGAATTGTTGTTAATCTATCACGAGAGTAGTTAGGTTGACAATAAAAGTTGTTAAAGACGATTCTTAATGCCATGTAATTTGTATTGGTTTCAAGAGATTAGTAATCAATCGAGTTGCATAAGAAATTATTGTTTTTGAGAGAAAATAAGTTGGAATTAAGTTTCTAGACTTAGGCATATGAATGACAATGAAATCCATGAAATCTATAATATTGCATGATAAAATAAACAAGGATTCATTACCCTAGAACTCTCTTTGACTCTTGTGTTTCTCACTTTATTACTTTAAGTCCCATCCTCAAATAAAATTGATTCGATTCTAGAATAGCTAAGTAACATAAACCTTCACAATTGGATCTCCAGTGGAACGATATTCGAACTTCACCGTCTTATATTATAACTTGACCCATACACTTGTGGTTAACACTAAAAGTGCGCATCAAGTTTTTGGCGCCGTTGCCGGGGATCCAAAGAACGGTTTTTGTTATTTAATATTCATTAGAATTGATAGATCTTAATTTGAGGTGTATATTATTTGGGTAAATATTATTTTATTTTTTTTTATTTTTTTTATTTTGTCGATTTATGTCTCGTGATAATACTAACCTCTTCCCTCTTGATCCCGAGATTGATAGGACTTATAGACGGAATCTAAGAGCTCTACTCAATCAAACCGAGGAGATGGCGGAGAAGATACCAAAGGCAATTCGGGACTACTTCCAACCCACGTTATTGGCAAATCAACCCGGAATAAAGAATGTGCCCATCAATGTCAACAATTTTGAGTTGAAACTGGGATTGATCCAAATGGCTAGAGAGCTAGCCTTTAGAGGGAGAACCAATGAAGATCCTCACAACCACTTGCGATCCTTCTTGGAGATATGCGGAACAGTAAAGATGAATGACGTTTCTAATGATGCTATTAAACTAAGACTTTTTTCTTTCTCTTTACGGGACGGTAGAAAAGATTGGTTGGAAACCATTCCTCCGGATAATATCACCACATAGGAGATTTTGGCTCAAGCTTTCTTGAACAAGTATTTTCCACCGGCTAAATCTCAAAGACTAAGGACGAAGATAGGGACATTCCGCCAACTTGAGGATGAACAATAATATGAGGCGGGAGAGGTACAAGGATCTCTTGAGGAAGTGCCCTCAACATGGCTACCCGGATTGGTTACAAATTCAACTCTTTTACAATGGATTAGCAAGCTCAACCAAGTTCATTTTAGATGCTACCGCTGGAGGGTCAATCTTCTCCAAGAATGCTCAAGAGGCCTACACCATACTAGAAGATTTGGCCACTACATCTTACAATTGGCCATGTGAACGGTCTTCTCCAATCATCCCAAAAGCCGTTGGATTGTATGAGGTGGATGAGATAAACTCTCTTAAAGCTCAAATGGCTTCCCTCACTAATGCTCTTTCTAAATTAACTACAGGAGGTCAAGCTCAAATAAATCCACCATTATAGCTTCTCTTGCATCTTTGGCATCGGAGATGGCCACACAAAAGGAGTTGGAACAAGGAGATAATGAGATGGCCAACTATGTTGATAGAGGACATTATAGAGGCCACCAACAACAACAACTTCCAACTCATTACCATCCTAACTTGAAGAACCATGAAAACCTTTCTTATGCTAACAATAGGAATGTTTTCCATTACACACCGAAAAGAAGTCCAACTTAGAAAACTTGATGGTAGAGTTCATAAAAGAATTAAGAGGAATGACTACCGCATTGGAAAGCACCATACAAAGTTATGGTAAGGCTATTCACAACATTGAGGTACAAATAAGCCAAATCGCCACTTCACTCCAAACAATGCAAAAGGGCAAATTTCCTAGTTGCCCCGAGAGAAATCCAAAGGAGGAGTGCAAGGCCATGACTTTGAGGAGTGGGAAAAAGCTGTTCACTCCCTTGATCAATGATGAGGATGATGAGTAAGAGCTAGATGAGACTATCCAAGAGCCTATCTTAGAAGATGAACCAAAAGAGGTCTTAGAAAAAGAGGTAAAGGTAAAAGAGTCAACATCTTCAAGTAAGTCATCTAACCCTCTACCTTTTGTGCCTAATAGTTTGCCATATCCTCAGCGTTTTAAAAAGAAAGAAATAGACTCCCAATTTGCTAAATTTCTAGAGTTGTTTAAAAAGCTTCACATTAACATCCTATTTGCTGAGGCTTTAGAGCAAATGCCCAACTACGCTAAATTCATGAAAGATGTCTTGTCTAAAAAGAAAAAATTTGGGCAATATGAGATGATTAGCATGACTGAGGAATGTAGTGTTGTGCTGCAAAAGAAGCTACCACAAAAGTTGAAAGATCCAGGGAGTTTTACTATACCTTGCACTATTGGTTCTTTAAATGTTACTAGAGCTCTTTGTGATCTTGGTGCTTCTATTAATTTGATGCCTTTATCTATCTATAGGAAGCTTAACATCGGAGAGGTGCAACCTACCACCATCACTTTGCAACTTGTTGATAGATCTTTAGCCTATCCTAGAGGTATTGTCGAAGATGTTTTAGTTAAAGTTGACAAATTTTTCTTCCCTGCAGATTTTGTAGTATTGGACATGGAGGAGGACTCTGAGATCCGATATACTTGGGAGGCTATTCCTAGCAACTGGGAAAGCTATCATAGATGCCCAACAAGAGAAGTTGACTCTAAGGGTAAATGATGAGAATGTTGTATTTAATATTTATAAGTCCTTGAGTCATCATGATGAGAGTAGTACTTGCTATGCTATAGACATCATTGATCACACTATTTCTAAGCATGTAGAGGTTAAGTTGGCTAGTGATCATCTAGAACAAAGCATAATGGATGAGAATGAAGATACTATTTTTGATGAAATAGGCTTTTATGCTAGGTGGTTAGATAGCATGCCAATATGCACTAAAATGTATAAAATGCCTCTAGCTCCTTTGCATGTTGTAAATGATATTGAGAAACCTATACTTGAATTAAAGGTGTTACCTTCTCACTTGAAATATGCATACTTAGATGGTTTATCTTCTTTCCCTGTTATAATATCTTCTGATCTTAATTTTGTGGAAGAAGAAAAATTGCTGAGAGTATTAAGGGATCATAAGTTCGCCATTGGTTGGTCTATTGAGGACCTTAAAGGTATTAGTCCATCGGTCTGTATGCACAGAATCTTGATGGAAGATACCTTTAACCCATCAGTAGAGCACCAAAGGAGACTTAATCCTGCCATGAAGGAGGTAGTTAAGAAAGAAGTGCTCAAGCTTTTGAATGCAGGAATTATATATGCCATATCTGACAGTTCATGGGTAAGCCCTGTTTAAGTGGTACCTAAGAAAGGTGGTATGACTGTGGTTAATAATGAAAAAAATGAGATGATAGCCACTAGAACTGTGACATGATGGTGTGTATGCATTGATTATAGGAAGTTGAATAAGGCCACTAGGAAAGATCATTTTCCTCTTCCTTTTGTAGATCAAATGCTTGAGAGACTTGCAGGGTATTCTCACTATTGCTTCCTAGATGGATATTCAGGTTATAATCAAATTGTCATTGCTCCTGAGGATTAAGAAAAGACAACATTTTAGGAGAATGCCATTTGGTTTGTGTAATGCCCCTGCTACTTTTCAACGTTGTATGATGTCTATTTTTCAGGGGCTCATTGAAGACATAATGGAGGTTTTTATGGATGATTTTTCTGTATTTGGGTCTTTATTTGATTCTTGTCTTGCTAATCTCACTCGTGTTTTGCAGAGGTGCCAAGATGCTGACCTTGTTTTAAATTGGGAGAAGTGTCACTTCATGTTGAAGGAAGGCATCGTCCTGGGGCACAAAGTCTCTCAAAAGGGATTGTAGGTGGATAGGGCTAAAATAGCCGCCATTGAACAATTACCACCCCCCAACAATGTGAAGGGAGTTAGAAGCTTCCTAGGGCATGCAGGGCTTTACAGGAGATTTGTTAAAGATTTTTCTAAAATTGCTAAACTCTTGAGTAATTTGCTAGAAAAGGAAGCCAAGTTTATTTTTGATGATGCTTGTCTACTAGCTTTTAATACTTTGAAGGAAAGATTGATTTCTGCACCCATTATTGTTGCACCAGAATGGAGTCAATCTTTTGAAATCATGTGTGACGGTAGTGATTATGCTTTAAGAGCTGTTTTAGGCCAACGTAGGGATAACATGTTTAGGGCAATTTACTATGTTAGTAGGACTCTTGATAGTACTCAGCAGAAATATACTACTAGTGAAAAAGAACTGCTGGCTGTTGGTGTTTATCCTTGATAAATTTAGATCTTATTTGCTTGGCTCTAAAATAGTGGTGCATACTGACCATGCTGCTTTGAAGTATTTATTTGATAAGAAAGATTCCAAACCTAGGCTAATGCGGTGGATCTTATTATTGCAGGAATTTGACTTAGAAATCAAAGACAAGAAAGGATGTGAAAATGTGGTTGCAGACCACTTGTTTAGGATTGAGAATGGGGGTGCTAATTCATGCCCCTCAATTGTTGAGATGTTCCCTAATGAACAACTATATCAGGTAAAAAATAGTTTGCCTTAGTTTGCTGACATAGTTAACTATCTTGCAAGAGGACATCTGCCACCTGACATGAACTCTAAACAAAATAAGAGATTCTTGCACAATGTTAAGTCTTACCATTGGGAGGACCCACTTCTTTACAAGGTTTGTGCTGACAATATGATAAGGAAGTGTGTACCTCAAGAGGAAGTGGTAAGTATTCTAAACTCATGTCATGCCTCCCCCTATGAAGGTTATTTTGGACCCACTAGAACTGCATCCCAGGTACTTCAGTCAGGATTTTATTGGCCCTCCCTTTTTAAAGACTATTATACTTTTGTTAAATCATGTGATAGGTGTCAACATACTGGCAATATCTCTAGACAACATGAGCTCCCACTGAAACCTATCTTGGAAGTGGAGCTCTTTGATGTTTGGGGTATTGACTTTATGGGACCTTTTCCTATTTCTTTTGATGACTACCTATATATTCTAGTTGTAGTAGACTATGTATCTAAGTGGGTAGAAGCCATAGCTACTAAGACCAATGATGCTCGCACTGTTCTAAAATTCTTGCATAAAAACATCTTCACACGTTTTGGTACACCTAGAGCTATTATTTGTGATGAGGGCTCTCACTTTTGCAATAAATTGTTACAATCTATGATGCAAAAATATAATGTTAATCATAAAATTGCTACAGCTTTTCACCCTCAAACTAATGGTCTTGCTGAGTTATCTAATAGAGAAATCAAGTAGGTGTTGGAAAAGATAGTCAAGACCAATAGGAAGGATTGGGCTCTTAAGCTTGATGATGCACTATGGGCCTATCGCACAGCTTTCAAAACCCCAATTGGTACTTCATCGTACAAGTTGGTGTTTGGAAAGGCTTATCACCTACCGGTAGAGCTCGAGCATAGAGCTTATTGGGCCATCAAGAAGCTGAACATGGACTTCGAGAAGGTCGGTGAGAAACGCCTCTTAGAACTCAATGAGATGGAAGACTTTCACACTCAAGCTTATGAGAATACCAAACTCTACAAGGAGCGCACCGCTAGATGGCATAACAAGAAGATCACCCCACGGACCTTTCTTCCTGGACAAAGAGTATTACTTTTCAATTCACATTTACGCTTGTTTCCAGGAAAGCTTAGGACACGATGGTCGGGACACTTTATCATTGTCAAGATATCCCCACATGGAGCCGTGGAATTGCAAAGCAATGACGGAACAACCTTCAAAGTGAATGGTCAATGATTGAAGCACTACATCGGTGATGAAGAACGACGATTTGAGAACTTTGCTTTCATTGCATGGCCCATTGGTTCGGTCTAGCTAGAAGACGTTAAACCAAGCGCTTATTGGGAGGCAACCCAATTTTGTTACTTTCTTTACTTTTCTTTTTATTTTATTTTCAAATAAATCTTTAAGTCACTCATATGCTTTATCTCTCAGGATCATGGTTTGTCACACAAAATACTCCCTACACCAAGCCTGTTTGGTGGCTTCCCGCTTGCTCTTAGGCTTGTTCTTTCTTTGTTAGATGCTCTTATGCATTGGGGACAATGCATGACTCTAAGTTTGAGGTGGGAGGTGTCTCTCGAACTTTTGTGTGTTTTCTTATCCTGCTATGCATGTTAGTGAAAGTTTTAATGATCATATGCATGTTACTTATGAAAAATTTTGAAAATTTTGGAGCTTTCGTAGTTAATGAGAATGTTGTTTATGGTTGTGTGCCTTGATGTTGATTGCCCATGATGATATTCGAATTTGCATGATAGATGACTTATTGTGGAAATATAATAGCACTATCTTGAGTTAAATTCATTTAAATCCCTCTTAAAATCTCTCATATTCTTGAGCGTGTAACCACATTAATTTAGAATCTTTAACTGAAAAAAGATTAAGTTGGGTGTATTTGGTTGTCACTCTGAAAGGCCCCATTAGTTAGAGAGTTGAAATGCATGATAGTTTGTAATCTTAGACTAAGAAAAAAGAAAAGAGTATACATGCCTTTGAAAAAAAAGAAAAAGTGTACACAAAAATGTATGAGCTTTATTTGTCTATCTTTTTAAATGTTAAACTTGTAATGAGTATGCATGGATGGGGGTTGATAACTTGTAGAAATACAAGTTATTACAACCTTTCTCTTAGAAAAATAGAGATTAAATTGAGAATCATGCGGTAGTTTGTGTTAAATTCTATTGATAAATCTTCCTATGCATTCTACTCTTATAAATTGATGAAGATAATTATTTTATAGCTTTTTGAGCCTAAAACGCATGTTTTAACGCAGAAATGCAAGCAGCCTATGGATGCGCTGACCACTGCTCAACACAGGATGATGCATTAGTAACATATGGATGCGTCGACATAAGTGAACGCATGAACCCAAGTTCTCCATGGACGCATAACGACCAGAAATGCAAGGCAGCGAAAAATCAGATCAGAATCTTGAGAGATTGTCAGAGAGATTGACATGCATGATCTGTGGCTAAAGTGGTGGATCTAAATTAAACCGAGAATTACGCAATTAAGCGAGATAGACGCACGACATCAATTGCACCTCCAATCATGTAGATTTGCCACTGATTACAAACGCAGCCTCTATAAAAGGGCAGACCTACAAGCTGAAAAAGGGTTGTTGATTCTCGGAAGAATTCCTAAGTGACAGCAGAGTTCTCTCCAGAAGACAACTAGAGACGAATAGAGAAGAGTCTTCCCTCCGCCTGACCACTTCACAGCAAAACTTCACGCTTCCATTCTGGCGACTCAAGACATTGAAACGCCTTCCTGCTTTCTATCTTTTTCTAGCTTTGATTTTAGATTTGTTATCAAGACATTGAACTGTCTACGATTGTATTTCGTTCATTAATCTACAATTCTCCCATGTCTATCAATTTCTCTAGACTTTCTGCCTATTACTTTGAATCCATGAGTAACTAATCTTTCAAGGGTCACGGGTTGCGTTAGCATCTAAATAAGAACTATAGTGTAACTATTGCATCTTGACAATTGTAATCTTAATCTGATGCTTATGTCCATCTAGCTAATTGATATAAGTAGTAATAATCAGACTGCTCGAGAGGGTAAGTGATTGTGGAACTCAATTGACAAGGCTAAGAAGTGTTACCTGTCTATAGGAATAACCTTGGTACTTAACACTCTTCTATGCGGTATAGACATATAACGCATAGCGGCTGACAACCGGGAGAAGAGTCGCAAGTATGAATAGACTATCACCATGCGTTTTTGATTTTAGATGTTAACCAACCCGAACCCTGTTTTTATCCATTCAATTAATCCACTTAGCTGACTTTGCTGTGTCGCATACCTTACCATCCACCACCTTTTAATCTAGTGTACATGTTATCGCTTTCTTTAGTTAGACGCATCCTTTGTTAAATATTTTTGGTTACCACTCCAACTCAATTAATCCAATTAATTAGAGAATCTGCATAGTCCCTGTGTTCGACCTCGGACTCACCGAGAAAACCTCATTCTTTGCTTATATTTGGGTAAAGGATAGGAAAACTTGTCAGATTAGAAACGCATAATATTAAGCATGTTGAACACATAATATGTTGAACGTATGATAGTAAGCTTAATAATAGATAAACGCAACAACAAGTTTTGGCACTTTAGCATGATAAACGCAACAAGTTTTTGGCGCCGTTACCGGGGACTTTAGATATGTCATACAACAGGGGTAAAAAGATTACCTTTGCTGTGATCAGTAAGGACGCCTGGGAATTGACTAGGTATGAGTCCTACAGTGAATGTGTGAAAGCTAAGGCCCCTAGATAAAAGAATGCAAGTTTAGAGCCCATGAAAAAAAATATGATTGAAAGGCACCTTAGTGGACATATTACTCACTTGAAATGTATGAGAGCTTGAAGACTGGTGCATGAGCTAGAGTAGGGTGAAAACTAAAGAAACTCTCTTAAGTCCTAATTTGAGTTCTAGTATTTCAAATTGAAGGAGGTTTGCACACACACACATGGGAGATATTGAATGATTATAACAATATAGATATGTTTGCATGTTTCTACTTAAGCTCTAAATGCTATTCTCTGAGACATGAGTCAATTGCACACTTCTTCATCTAAACTCCCTATTATTTGATTTTATTTATTGCTCGTGACTAGCAAATCTCTAAGTTTGGGATGTTGATAAGGGCTTGAAAAATGCTTTCTATCCTCTCAAATTAAGGGAGTTTATATTATATTTCACTTGTTTGCTAGTGGTTTTCAGGTTAAAATGGGGAAAATTAAAAGAAAAAACCAAAAGATCAAAACCGAGCAAGAATACGGCAAAAACAAGAAGAAAAACTGAATATGGCAAAAATTGGGGCAGCGCTGGGAAGGCGTTGCCGCGACGCTAAAACCTGAGAGCATGGTCTGTGGGACAAAGTCGCAGCGCCGCGACGCCGTCTTCAGAAATTCAATAGCGCTGCGGCGCTATAGACTAGTGTAGCGATGCCAGTTTTCCATAAATGAAAAAAATGGTATTTTTGGTAAGTTTTTGGGCGGCCAACTCTATAAATTTGGGGGTTTCCAATAGCCCTAATCATCAATCATCAAACCAAAAGAGGCACAAGAAGGAGAGAATTGAGTGAGAATTCATAAAAGAGTTCAAGGAATGAGTTAGTTGTACAGAAGAGGAAAATAGTTTGAGATAGTTGTGGTGCCATTCGAATTCCGACGCCAGAGCCAAGGAGATTGTGACGGTGTTACCTCAATCAAGAGCCCCTTTTCAGTAGAGTTTCCCTTTCTTTATACTCTTTCTTTGTTTATTTTGTTTAAACATGTTGCTTCAAGCTATGAGTGGCTAAACTCTTTAGTTAAAGGGTCTTGATGAATTGTTTATGAATTCATGTTGATATTGTAGACTTTCATGGTTTTGTTGGAATGATTATGCTTTTTATTGTTATTGTGTTTAATTCTTGTGGATTGGCCATCTTCACATGTTAGATGTATGATTGAGAGATTGTACATTTAACTTGATATATAATAATGAATTGTTGTTAATCTATCACGAGAGTAGTTAGGTTGACAATAAAAGTTGCTAAAGACTATTCTTAATGCCATGTAATTTGTATTTGTTTCAAGAGATTAGCAATCAATCGAGTTGTATGAGAAATGGTTGTTTTTGAGAGAAAATAAGTTGGAATTAAGTTTCTAGAGTTAGGCATATGAATGACAATAAAATCCATGAAATCTATAATATAGCATGATGAAATAAACAAGGATTCATTACCCTAGAACTCTCTTTGACTCTTGTGTTTCTCACTTTATTACTTTCCTTATTTGGCTTATATTTTCCTTAACTCACAATATTAAGTCCCATCCTCAAATAAAATTGATTCAATTCTAGAATAGTTAAGTAACATAAACTTTCACAATTGGATCTCCAGTGGAACGATATTCGGACTTCACCATCTTATATTATAATTTGACCCGTACACTTGCGGTTAACACTAAAAGTGCGCATCAAGCCCCATTCAGTCTATGTTCAAAACCACCCATACGGTAAGACGTACAATCCGGGTTGGAGGAACCACCCTAACTTCGGATGGGGTGGAAATCAGCAACAAATGCCGGGGGCTGAGCAGCAGCTGCAAAGAGGAAACCCTCCTGGTTTCAACCAAGGTAATTAAGGCCAGCATCATCAGTCACAGAGGAATCAGGAAGCACCCGCATCATCATCATCTTCCATAGAATCTATTTTAGGAGAATACATAAATAAAAGTGATGCAATGCTTCAGAGCCAAGCCATTGCAATTAGGAACTTAGAAGTTCAGATGGGTCAAATTGCAGGTGAGCTTAAGAATTGATCACAAGAAGCATTGCCAAGTACAACTGAAGTTCCAAGGGGCAACGAAAAAGAACAATGTCAAGCTGTGACATTGAGAAGTGGGTGGACTATTCCCACAATAACGCAAGACCAGGGGATGCAAGGAATCTTGCAGCCTCTAAACTCTCTAATAGATCAACCAATGCAGAGTAATGACTCCAACCAACCGCCAACTACCGCAGAAACTCAAGAGCAGAAGAATAGAGAGAGGAGAGAAAAAGCAACACAGGCAGAACCTGCTTCTTTATATGAAGATACCGCTCCTCCAATGCGTCCACCCTTTTCTCAACGCTTAAAGAAGAAAAATGATAAGGGGCAATTTACAAAATTCCCGGACGTTCTCAAACAACTTCACATCAACATTCTGTTGGTGGAAGCCCTGAAGCAAATGCCAAGCCATGTAAAATTTCTTATTAAGGATATACTATCCAAGAAAAAGAGGCTCGGGGAGTTTGACAGTAGCATTAACGCAAGAGTGCAGTGCGTTATTCAAGAAGAATATTCCTGCAAAAATGAAGGACCCATGAAGTTTTACCTTGCCATGCTCAATAAGGGAAATGAACGTAGGTCAGGCACTATGCGACTTAAGTGCCAGCATCAAGTTGATGCCGCTCTCCATATTCAAGAAGTTGGGTATAGGGGAAGCAAGGCCTACTACAGTCACATTACAACTTGCTGACTGCTTTATTAAGCATCCTGCGGGAAAGATTGAGGATGTCCTGGTCAAAGTGGATAAATTCATCTTTTAGCTGACTTCATAATCCTAGACTATGAAGCCGATAGAGAGGTGCCCATTATCTTGGGAAGGCCTTTCTTAGCTACTAGACGTGCCTTGATCGACGTTCAAGAAGGAGAACTAACGATCCGAATGGATAACCAATAGGTAAAATTTAATGTGTTTAACGCATTGAAATATCCTAATGACTTTCAATCTTGTCAGATGATCGAAGATATCACTTATGAGAAGGCAAGACCCACGGATGCATCGTTGGAAGATGAAGCAATCCTCAATGAGTCTGAAGATGGTGAAGAGGAAGAGGTCAGTTTAATCTCTGATAAAAAATATGAACGATTAGACATGAGTAACCGATCCACGGCAAAGACTAAGCTGTCGTTAGAAAAGCCACTGATACTTGAGCTAAAAACCCTGCTGACGCATCTCAAGTACACGTAATTGGGGGAGGAGAGCACGCTGTCAGTCATTATCTCCTCTGCATTGAGCCCAGACCATGAAAAAGCTTTGCTGCAGATATTGAAAAATTATGTAAAGGCTATTGGATGGACCTTGGCTACATCCGAGAAATTAGCCCTTCTTATTGCATGCATAAGATCCGATTAGAGGAAGGCAAAGAAGACTCAGTGGAGAGGCAACGCAAACTTAATCCACCATGAAAGAGGCTATGAAAAAAGAGATCATCAAATGGCTCGACACATGGGTCATTTATCCAATTCCAACAGCAGTTGGGTAAGCCTAGTTCAGTGTGTACCAAAGAAGGGGGGCATGGTAGTGATCACGAACAGTAAGAATGAACTGATACCGACACGAACGGTCACTGGGTGACGTATCTGTATGGACTACTGCAAGCTGAATGCGGCGACCAAAAAGGACCACTTCCCACTCCCATTCATCGACCAGATGCTAGATAGGCTAGCAGGAAATGAATTTTTCTGTTTCCTTGATGGATATTCCGGCTATAACCAGATCATGATAGCACTAGAAGACCATGAGAAGACAACGTTCACTTGCCCATATGGCACCTTTGCGTTCAGATGCATGCCATTCGTGCTATTTAACGCACTAGGGATGTTCCAGAGATGTATGATGAAAATATTCTCTGAATATTTGGAACAGTCAGTAGGTGTTCATGGACAACTTCTCGGTATTTGGGGAATCCTATGATGAATGTCTGGCCAACCTAGAAAAAGTTCTTAAGAGATGTGAAGACGTAAACCTGGTCCTCAACTGGGAAAAGTTCCATTTTATGGTTACTGAGGGCATTGTGTTGGGACATAAAACCTTGAAGGTTGGACTGGAAGTGCATCAAGCTAAGATAGATGCGATAGCCAAATTACTAGCCCTTACGAATGTTAAAACTTTGCAAAGCTTATTGAGCCATGTGGGTTTCTATAGAAGATTCATCCGAGGCTTTTCACAGATTGCAAAACCACTAAGTGCGTTGTTGGAAGCTAACAAGGATTATAATTTTGATGACGCATGTCAGCATGCGTTTGAGTCACTAAGCCAGGGCTTGATCTCAGCCCCAATTTTAGTTGCACCCTATTGGTCTCTCCCATTCGAGTTGATGTGCAACGCAAGCAACTATGTGGTGGGAGTAGTATTAGGGCAGAAAAAGGATATAGTAATGCTGTCACACCCTACTTTTAAGAAACCGATGCGTTGAAGAGCCTATAAAGAAAAGAAGTAAAAGACCATATTGGACGCATGGTCAGGACTAAGGTAACGCATGGTATGGGTGGACGCATGGAAGTAAACCGAGAAGGGAAAAAAGTGAAATGCATAGGAGAAGATGTAAGCATTTGCGATGGTAAGACGCATAAGCAAGAAATGAATAAAGTTATGTCATGAAGTGTTGAAAGAGATCTAAGTCTCGGAAAGGTAGAATACTATAGCAAACTGAGTAACACATAGACTATTAGCAAGGAATGTTCTCGAATGTTGGATAAAGTGGAAGGTGAGAAGTAAGCATAAAGATTGGAACAAGAGGTGGATGCATACTACTTTATTATCAGAGAAATATTTTAGTACAAGGAAAAGGTTAAATGAAAAACCTTGGATTATAAGCACAAGAACGCATAGAGGGATAATCAAGGAATTCTCAAGGATAGGAGGAAGATCATGGACGCATGATAGTGTGCGGTTCAGGTTAACACATAGTATTATGCAGTCAGGCACAAACGCATAGTAGTGTGCGTTTGAGACAGTGACGCCTAGTAGTATGCGGTAGAGAAATGAGTTCAAAGGTAGTATGGCGGAGAGTAAGGAAAGAAAGTAATGAAGTAAAACCTTAAAAGGAAATTCAATGAATGCATGGGGACATTATAGTGGTTGAATAGTTTGTGTGTTGGACGCATAAGATAAGCTTATAAAGGCTAGGTGGCTTCATATAGACTTGACACCTTACCAGTGGGAGGTGTTAGAAGGCAAGATAAGTGTTTCATGCAAGGTGACGCATGGATTAATGCATGGTTAGTTAAGCATGCAGCATGACATGTGGCAAACAAATGGCAAAAAGAGAGGAGAAGTGGGTTGGCAAGCCCTCTATAAATAGGACTTTGAGGGAAATGGAGCGACTGATGATTTTAAAGTGAGAATTCTTGAGAGAAAGGGGAGAAAGAAGGCAAAAAGGAGAAATCCTTGCGTCCGTAGTAAGAGTTTGCGGCCAAGAGAAGAAATTCTTGACAACTTAGCTAAAGAAGTTGTCTTGTGTCTAAGGGGTCAGTGTTGTGATATTAAATTATGAAATTGAAAATTTACAAACGCAAGATACAGATTAAGATATGATGATGCGTTTTACATATCATGCGTTGAACATGCTATGCGTCTTACTACCATGCGTTGGTGATCTGTCAAGTTTTCCTCTCCTTTACCCAAGTATAAGCAAGGAGAAGGTTTTCTCGGTGAGTCCGAGGTCAAACACACGGATTATGTTGATTTATTATTTATGTGGATTTCATGTGTTGAAGTGGTAACTAAGAAATAGTTGAAAGTGTTTGTTTTTAATCTAAGGAAAGCGATAATATGTACACTAGACTAAATGTGGAAGATGGAAAGCATGCGACACAGCAAATTCAGCTAGATGAATTTAATGAATGGATAAAAACAGGGTTCGGGTTGGTTAACATCTAACATCGGAAACGCAGGGTGAAGTCTATTCATACTTGCGGCTCTTCTCCCGGTTGTCAGCCGCTATGCGTTATATGTCTATAACACATAGAAGAGTGTTAAGAACCACGGTTATTCCTATAGATAGGTAACACTTCTTGGCCCTTGTCAATTGAGTTGCACAATCACTTACCCTCTCGAGCAGTTTCATTATTACTACTTATATCGATTAGCTAGATGGACATAAGCATCGGATTAAGTTTGCAATTGACAAAATGAAATAGTTACACTATGGTTCTTAGTTAGATGCTAACGCAACCCTAGACCCTTGAGTTATTAGTTACTAATGGTTTCAAAGTAAAAAGCGGAAAGTATAGAGAAATAAGTAGACATGGAAGATATATATATTGATGAAACGGAATACAACTTTAGATAAGCTCAATGTCTTGACACAAATCTAAAATCAAGATAGCAAAACTAAGAAAGAAAGCAGCAAAGGCGTCAATGTCTTGAGTCGCCCAGATGAAAGCGTGAGGTTCTGCTGTGCAGTTGTCCGGCGGAGGGAAGACTCTTCTCTCTCGAGCTATTCGTCTCCGGTTGAAGTCTGCAAGAACTCTGCTGTCACTTATGGAGTTCTTCCGAGAATCAACAACCATTTCTCATCTCGCAGAGCTGCCCTTTTATAGATGATGCGTTCGCAATCAATGACAAATCTGCTTGATTGGCGGCGAGATTGATATCATGCGTCCATCTCGCCTGATTGCGTGATTCTCGGGACAATGAAGATCCACCACTTTAGCCACAAATCATGTTCGTCAATCATCCGACAATCTCTCAAGATTCTGATTTGATTCTCAGCGCCTTGCGTTGATGGTCGTCTATGCATCCGTGGGTAGTTTGGCCGATGTCAACGCGTCATAGGTTGCTAGCGCATAGTCTTGCATTGAGTAGTTGTTAACGCATCGTCAGGTTGTTTGCGTTCCGTTCAGCTCATGCGTCCATGAATAACAGATTGCTAACGCGTTGTCCTGCATTAAGAAGTCATCAACGCATCGTTTGCAATCCTGCGTTAAAACATGCGTTTTAGGCATCATTATCTTCATAAAAGTATAAGAGTATAACGCAAAGGAAGATTTATTAATACAAATCAACGTAAACTGCCGCATGCTTCTCTATTTAATCTCTATTTATCTAAGAAAAAGGCTATCATAACTTGTATTTCTACAAGTTATCACACCCCCAAACTTAGATAAATGCTTGTCCTCAAGCATAACTTCTATCTAAGAAACTTCAATCATCCTAAACATTTTCTCAACGCATTGACTAGTCTCTCAGAATGCTATACTCAATCAGCTACCCATTAGTTATATTATTTCTCTACCTCTATATTCTTTTCTTTAGGACGGGTCTAATTTGTATGCGGCAAGCTTTCGTTTCAAAATTCTTAAACTCATTATTCACATAATTTTTGTTTCTTCTTTTAACACTGAGTCTAAAAAGATGAAGATATAAAGTTCCTTTTTCTTTCATTGGTTTTATTATTTATGTGACCATCCGTCGAGTAGGGTTACCCACCTTCGTTCTGACATACCAACGATGGGGTGCATGGAGGCAGCCAACTACGAGCAAGTGCCCTTCTCGACTAAACTCTTATCTCAGTTCGATTTCCTCACTAGACATTGGAGTTTTTTATTTTATCTATGCATCGCTGGTTACGATTACCCACCTTCGTTTTGACACACCAACGATGGGGTGCATGGAGGCGGCCAACTACGAGCAGGTGTCGTTTTCAGCTAAAATCTTAACAAGATAATTATATTAGTCTTGCCAGCGGAGTTTTGCGTTTAAAAGAATAATTTTTTTTATTTACTTATTTTTTTATTATTTATTTATTTATTTATTTTTGACAAGTTTGAAATAAGTTCCTCATATTTTTATCTTTGACAGTTCAAACCTCTTCCACCCCCAAACTTGAGAGTAGCAAGGTCCTCATTGCTTAAATTGTAAACAAAGATTAAGTTGCAAAATTTTGTAAAAGAGGTTTGAATTGGCCGCTTGCATACATGCAAAGTAGGTTTGCGTTTCTAAGGAATAGTATGCAGACGCATTGAAAGTAATCTAACTTAAAGAGTGTACAAAAAGTGTAAGCATGATTATCCTCACAGTGACTAATTTTTCAACGCAAAGATAAAAGTTGGGAATAATTATATCTACTCAGAATGAATTTACAACAAGGGACACGCAAAGAAGTAATTAGAAATTCCATGCGGCGAAGAAATGATGAACGCATGGTTTTTAGTTCAAAGTATGCGTTGGACGTTATAAGTATTATGTGTTTGAAAAATTAGAGCTCTAACCATACTAAACTTATCTTGATAAACACAGAGGTCGTTTATCAATGAACGCATAGTTCAATGATGCGTTGGGCGCATGCATGAATGGCAGAGTATGCGGTGAAATTAAATATTTTACCCTAAAGCTCGATGCGTACTTTCATGCTTATCTAATTTACTCTACTCCTAAAACTGAATTTAATGAATGAAAAATAAATACTAAAAACAAAGTGCGAACAGAAGAAAGAAAATAAAATAAAATAAAATAAAATAAATTAAATACTAAAACTAGTGCGAATAGAAAGAAAGAAGGCAAGAGTAAAAGAAAGCGTCCCTAGAAAAGTAGGCGTTCAGAATCGTAAGGACCTTTCGACGCAAGCTCAGTTATTACGCTTGCGTGGGTCATTAGAGCCTTTGTCGCGTTCAGGGTTCAACGCAGAGGAGACAATGAAGTACATTATGACCTCTCTCAAGTGCGCATACTTGGGATGCGTTGGTCTGGTTTCTAGCTCATGCGTTGAAGGCTCTTTTAATAGCGGCTCGATCTTTGCCGCGGATCTGTTGCTCCAGTCTGATTTCTCTAATTGTCGATCGGAGAGTAATTTGATTTCATCTTTTTCATCTTCACCGTCCTTGAGGATTTCATCTCTCAACGCCGCGTTCACATGTTTTGTCTTTTCATTGATATCTGCGTTCATTAGACAAAATTGGAAATGATCAGGATCGTTCAATGCGTTAACAACATTAAATTTTACCTGATCACCCACGCGGGGCGTTGAGATTTCTTCTTGGACGTCAATTAGGACGCGTCCATAAGTGGTATCTTCGTATACAGACGCAGGTTCTGCCTGCGTTGCTTTTTCTCTCCGCTCTATATATTCCTCTTCTTGCGATTCGGTGAAAGATGATGGATGATGGACATTATGCACGGTGCTCTCCATCGGTTGACTTGTTGAAGCATTTAGGAGTTGCAAGTTTCCTTGCGTCCCCTCATTATGTGCTGTTGATAAGCACTTGAAAAGTGCTTATTATTCTCTCAAATTAAGGGAGTTTTATATTAGATTTCACTTGTTTTCTAGTGATTTTCAGGTTAAAACGAGGAAAATTAGAAGAAACGACTAAAAGATCAAAACCGAGCAAGAATACGGTGAAAAAGAGCTGAAAAACGCATCCTTGTTGAACGCAGGGCAGCGCCGAGGCGCTAAGACAGCGTTGCCGCGGCGCTGAAAGCATGAACGCATCAGCATGGACGCAAAGTAGCATCGCAGCGCCGAGATGGCGCTGCCTCGACGCATCCTTGATGAACGCAAGACAGCGTCGCAGCGCTAAAACCCGAGAGCAACTTATTTTTGGTCGCAACCGTAGCGCCGCGGCGCCAGCGTTAATTAAACGAAAGTTTTGTATTTTAGGTTAAATTTTTGGCAGCCAAACTCTATAAAAAGGGGGGTTTTCAGCAGTCCAAAGGAGGAGAAATATCAAGAAAAGCAAGAAAGTTGCAGACTGAAAGAAAGATAAAAAAAAGGTGAGAATTAAGCGAGAGTTCAAAGAGTGAGTTAGCTGCAAGGAAGAGGAAAAGAGTTCGAGATAGTCTTGGTGCCCTTCGAAGTCTGACGTAAGAGCCAAGGAGTTCGTGACGGTGCTGCTTCAATCAAGAACCTCTTTTCAGTAGAGTTTCCTTATTCTTTACACTCTTCCTTTGATTATTTTTGCTCAAACATGTTGCTTCAAGCTATGAGTGGCTAAACTGTTTAGTTTTAGGGTTTTGATGAATTGTTTGTGAATTTATGTTAATTTTGTAGACTCATGATTTTGTTTAAATAAATTATGCTTTTCATTGTTATTGTGTTTAATTCTTGAAGATTGGCCACCTTCACTTGTTAGGTTAGATGTATGATCGAGAGATTATATGTTTTATTTGATCTATAACAATGAATCGTTGTTAATCTATCACGAGAGTAGTTAGGTTGACAATGAAAGTTGCTAAAGACTAGCTTTAATGCCATGTAATTGTGTATTGGTTTTAAGAGATTAACAATCAATCAAGTTGCATGAGAAAGAGTTGTCTTTGAGAGAAGATAACTTGGAATTAAGTTTCTAGACTTAGGCATAAGAATTACAATAAAATCCATGAAATCTATAATTTTGCATGATGAAATAAACAAGGATTCGAATCCCTAGAACTCTCTTTGACTCTTGCAATTCTCCCTTTGATATTTTCTTTGCTTGATTTTTCTTTTTCCCAAAATTGAAATATTGAATTTCAATCCTCAAATAAAATTGATTCAATTCTAGAATAGCTAAGTAACTTGACCTTCCCAATTGGATCTCTAGTGGAAACGATACTCGGACTTAACCGTTTTATATTATAACTTGACCCATACACTTGCGGTAAACACTAAAAGTGCGCATCAAGTTTTTGGCGCCGTTGCCGGGGATCCAAAGAACGGTTTTTGTTATTTAATATTCATTAGAATTGATATCTCTTAATTTGAGGTGTATATTATTTGATTGTTTATTTATTTAATTTATTTTATATAATTGTTTTTTTTTTATTATTATTTATTTTGTTAGTCTATGCCTCGAGATAATACTAACTTCCTCCCTCTTGATCCCGAGATTGAAAGGACGTGTAGAAGAAATCTAAGGGCTCAACTTAATCAAACCACGGAGATGGCGAAGGAGATACCCAAGGCAATTAGAGACTACTTTCAACCCACGCTACCGGCAAGTCAACCCGGAATAATGAATGTGCCTATCAATGTCAACAATTTTGAGTTGAAACCGGGATTGATCCAAATGGCTAGAGAGCTAGCCTTTAGAGGAAGAACTAATGAAGATCCTGACAAGCACTTACGATCCTTCTTGGAGATATGCGGGACGGTAAAGATGAATGGTGTTTCTAATGATGCTATTAAACTAAGACTTTTTCCTTTCTCTTTACAGGACCGTGCTAAGGATTGGTTGGAAACCATACCTCCGGACAACATCACAACATGGGAGATCTTAGCTCAAGCTTTCTTGAACAAATATTTTCCACCGGCTAAATCTCAAAGACTAAGGACGGAGATTGGAACATTCCGCCAACTTGAGGATGAACAATTATATGAGGCTTGGGAGAGGTATAAGGATCTCTTGAGAAGGTGCCCTCAACATGGGTACCCGGATTGGTTACAAATTCAACTCTTTTACAATGGATTGGCAAGCTCAACCAAATCCATCTTAGATGCAACCGCCGGAGGGTCAATTTTTTCAAAGAATGCTCAAGAAGCCTACACCATATTAGAAGACTTGGCCAATACATCGTACAATTGGCCATGTGAACGGTCTTCTCCAATCATCCCAAAAGCCGCCGGATTGTATGAGGTGGATGAGGTAAATTCTATCAAAGCTCAAATGGCTTCCCTTACTAATGCTCTTTCTAAATTAACTGCAGGAGGCCAAACTCAAACAAATCCACCATCTATAGCTTCTCTTGCCGCTTTGGCATCGGAAATGGGCGTTCAAGGAGATAATGAGACGGCCAACTATGTTGATAGAGGACACTATAGAAGTCACCAACACCAACAACTTCCAACTCACTACCATCCTAGCTTGAGGAACCACGAAAATTTTTCTTATGCTAACAAAAGGAATGTTTTGCAAGGTCCTCCTGATTTATCCAATGTAGGTCCATCCCACACCGAAAAGAAGTCCAACTTAGAAGACTTGATGATAGAGTTCATAAAAGAATCAAGAGGAAGGACAACCGCATTGGAAAGCACCGTACAAAGTCATGGTAAGGCCATTCAAAACATCGAGGTACAAATAAGCCAAATCGCCACTTCCCTCCAAACAATGCAAAAGGGAAAATTTCCTAGTTGTCTCGAGATAAATCCAAAAGAGGAGTGCAAGGCCATGACTTTGAGGAGTGGGAAAAAGTTGTCCACTCCTTTGATCATTGATGAGGATGAAGAGCAAGAGGTAGATGACACTATCCAAGAGCCAATTTTAGAAGATGAACCAAAGATCCTAGAAAAGGAGGTAAAGGTAAATTAGTCAACATCTTCAAGTAAGTCATCTAACCCTCTACCTTTTGTACCTAATACTATGCCATATCCTCAACGTTTTAAAAAGAAAGAAATAGACTCGCAATTTGCTAAATTTCTTGAGTTATTTAAAAAGCTTCACATTAACATTCCATTTGCTGAGGCTTTAGAGCAAATGCCCAACTATGCTAAATTCATGAAAGATGTCTTATCTAAAAAGAAAAAGTTTGGGTAATATGAGATGATTAGCATGACTGAGGAATGCAGTGCTGTGCTACAAAAGAAGCTACCACAAAATTTGAAAGATCCAGGGAGTTTTACTATACCTTGCACTATTGGTTCTTTAAATGTTACTAGAGCTCTTTGTGATCTTGGTGCTTCTATTAATTTGATGCCTTTATCTGTTTATAGGAAACTCAACATTGGAGAGGTGCAACCTACCACCATCACTCTGCAACTTGCTGACAGATCATTAGCTTATCCTAAAGGTATTGTTGAAGATGTATTAGTTAAAGTTGACAAATTTATCTTCCCTGCAGATTTTGTAGTATTGGACATGGAGGAGGACTCTGAGATTCCTATCATACTTGGGAGGCCATTCCTAGCAATTGGAAAGGCTATCATAGATGTCCAACAAGGGAAGTTGACTCTAAGGGTAAATGATGAGAATGTTGTATTTGATATTTACAAGTCCTTGAGTCATCATGATGAGAATAGTCCTTGCCATGCTATAGACATGATTGATCATACTATTTTTAAGCATGTAGAGGTTATATTGGCTAATGATCATCTAGAACAAAGCATAATAGATGTTGAAAATGCAGATACAATCTTTGATGAAATAGCATTTTATGCTAGGTGGTTAGATAGGTTGCCAATATGTTCTAAAATAGATAAACCTATACCTTTAGCTCCCTTGCATGTTGTGAATGATATTGAGAAGCCTAAGTTTGAATTAAAAGTGTTACCTCTTCATTTAAAATATGCATTCTTAGATGATTTATCTTCTTTACCTGTTATAATATCTGCTGATCTTGATTATTAAATTATGGAATTGAAAATTTACAAACGCAAGGTACAGATTAAGATATGATGATGCGTTTTACATATCATGCGTTGAACATGCTATGCGTCTTACTACGATGCGTTGGTGATCTGTCAAGTTTTCCTCTCCTTTACCCAAGTATAAGCAAGGAGTAGGTTTTCTCGGTGAGTCCAAGGTCAAACACAGGGATTATGTTGATTTATTATTTATGTGGATTTCATGCGTTGCAGTGGTAACCAAGAAATAGTTGAAAGTGTTTGTTTTTAATCTAAGGAAAGCAATAATATGTACACTAGACTAAATGTGGAAGATGGAAAGCATGCGACACAGCAAATTCAGCTAGATGAATTTAATGAATGGATAAAAACAGGGTTCGGGTTGGTTAACATCTAACATCGGAAACGCAGGGTGAAGTCTATTCATACTTGCGACTCTTCTCCCGGTTGTCAGCCGCTATGCGTTATATGTCTATAACGCATAGAAGAGTGTTAAGAACCACGGTTATTCCTATAGACAGGTAACACTTCTTGGCCCTTGTCAATTGAGTTGCACAATCACTTACCCTCTCGAGCAGTTTCATTATTACTACTTATATCGATTAGCTAGATGGACATAAACATCGGATTAAGGTTGCAATTGACAAAATGAAATAGTTACACTATGGTTCTTAGTTAGATGCTAACGCAACCCTAGACCCTTGAGTGATTAGTTACTAATGGTTTCAAAGTAAAAAGCAGAAAGTATAGAGAAATGAGTAGACATGGAAGATATATATATTGATGAAACGGAATACAACTTTAGATAAGCTCAATGTCTTGACACAAATCTAAAATCAAGATAGCAAAACTAAGAAAGAAAGCAGGAAAGGCATCAATGTCTTGAGTCGCACGAAGCCACCTAGCCTTTATAAACTTATCTTATGCGTCCAACATTTCCAATGAACAACTTTTTATTCAACACAACGCCCTCATGCGTTCGTTGAGTTCTTTTAAGGTTTGAGCTTCACTACTCAATTTTCTAATTCTCAGCCAACTATACTACTGTCTTTAACGCATAGAGATAACTCTGTCTTCAACGCATAGGGACCTCAACGCATGACAACCTTACCAACGCATGGTAAGCCAAGTACGTTTCTTCTCCCGCCAATGCGGCGACTACTTCAGCTCACAACAACCATTCGTGATCCCCTTCAACGTATAGCCACACTATTATAAACCAGTGCTTACACAATGCCACTAGGCGTCAGTGACAACGAATCCTTCTCAAGCTTTTCCTCTATGCGTTGGTCCTGTTGCGTTCACCTTGATCCTGCGTCCATGACCATCTTCCTATCCTTGGACATTCTTTGATTATTCCCAAGGTTATTCTTTTAACCTTTTCTGTCACACCTCCTCTCGGATTATCCTCCATAACTCGAAAAGAGATGTGAAGACAGCAGTTACCGACTACCCTGTCACGTAACCCACTGTCAACCTCACTATTCGCATGCTCTTGACAAACCTCGACTTCAATCGGCAACGGGAATTGTCATGCTACCTGAAAATGGAAAACATTTAAAAGAATGAGCTAACGGCTCAGTGAGTAACGCTTTTCTAAAAATAATATAATTTAACTATAAAACTGGTCAAACTCGCATAAAACATAACACTTCAAGTCATAATAAACTATACTCCAATACCATTGTGAAATCATGCTTGCCTGTTTCAGGTTACATACTCAAAAATCTTGTACTTATAATATACTTTTTCCCTAGTTGAGGTGGAGCAATGCTCAACGCTTCTCAATGTCAATTTTTCCTTAGCTATGTGGAGTAATCTCAACACATTAGTGTCGTACATACCTTTATGTGCACATAGATACCAAAATCCCGGCCGCCCTCAATGCCTTCTACGAATCCCTAAGCATTGGGGTCCCATTTCTATATCCAGGTTACCCATATGCCTTCTACACGTCCCTGAGCATTAGGTACCTTTATAATATAACGGCTACCCTTTGGCCTTCTCCAAGTCCCTGAGCCTCGGGTGCCTTTTCTAGTTTATTATAACACAATACATATTTTGAACATTGTATCAATAACCCATGAATTAACCGTTCCCAAATCTCACCTCTTCAACATGCTAAGTTCAATTTCCAGTTTTAATATAAACTGCATGTTTTTCATAAAGTTCATTTCCAAACCTTTCTTACATCATATAATATCATGTTTTTCAGAAGAGTCATGAGAACTAATAACATAAATCCCATGCGTTTTATAACTCATTGCAAGTATCCAGCATTCTCATAATTTATAAGTAATACGCATACACATGTCTCTAAACGCATGCTCATGTTTCTAAACGCATGCTCATGTCTATAAATCTCATATTCGTATGCCTTACATATATGAAAACGTGTGCATTATTTTATTCAAAACCAGTAGAATTACATTCATAAAGACCTCATTTATTTTTATAAAACCCAGGTGTTACTCACCTGTACTTGCCAAAGAATACTTCTTCTTCCTTTCCTCTATTTCCTCTTCCCGAGCTTTCTAGACGCAGTGTTCTAACTCCTGAATGCAAGGCTCCATTTTCCTCTGTCAGCTCGGTTGAACGCAACCCTGCCCTTCAACGCAAGGTTGGTAATGCAAGGCTGATTATTTCCGCAAAGTGCATCCCAACTCTTTTTACATCTCTTCCGGATGCGTCACCCTCACTTGGACACAAGGTCCAACTTGAACGCATCAAACTTGAACGCATCACCTAACTTTTGGACGCCGCGTTCACCTTGGACATTGTGTTTGTCCTCAACGCATAGTCGACCCTTTTTAACACTAGACAACTTGTCACACCCCCTCTCGGATTATCCTCCATAACCCGAAAGAAGATGTGAAGTCAACAACCTTGACTCCTCTGTAAGGTTCACGGACCGACCATTCCTTTCACCAAAGACGGCCCAGACGAGGTTCTTGCATAGGCAAAGCATCCCGAACTCGCTTGCTACCTGGAAAATTAGAAAAACATGGGAAGACGTGAGCTAAAGCCCCGTGAGTGACAAGTTTTGTAAAACTATCTTTTATTCGATAATAGACATGTTACAGTAATACGCATTAAAATAAGAATTTAACACGTTAATTCAACAAAACAGATTTCCTTTCAAATCTTTGTCAATCACGTAAATCTGTTAAATCCATAGAATCGTTTTCCAGATAATTAAATAGAAAACCGTTTGGTTTTTCAATCTTTTCCCTTAGTTGAGGCGGAGCAAAGCTCAACGCTCTCAACGTTGAAAACATCCTTAGTTGGGGTGGAGCAAGGCTCAACACACCCAACGTCGAAATCACCCCTGGCTTCAAGCAGAGCAAGCTCGATGCACTAGCCAGTTTAACCTCTATGTGCACATAGGAATATGACGGGTTGCCCATGTACCTTCTCATGTCCTTGAGTACTGGGTCCCGTTCACGAGCCTTCTCAAGAAGATGAGCACTGAGCCTCCTCTTAAACATTTTATCAATCAGTTTGAATGAATCATTCACATGAAACCTTTCATAGAAAACAGAAAGTTTCTTGATAAACTGTTTCTTACAACATGCCTTTCCATATAATAAACAATCCGATAAAACATGCTTTTTAAACATTAAGATCAAACATCATGCTTTTCATGAGATCAGTTATCACAAAACCATATCACATAAAAATATTTTCAACAAAGTTCAGTTTTGAAAGAAGAAAAGTCACTCACTATTTCTTAAGATATTTCCTCTTTTCCTTCCAATCCTTGTCTTCCCGAGTTCCTTGATCGCAAGGGTTTGGACTTTTACCCAGCAAACTGTCTCTGGTAACCGGTTGGACGCAACCCTGCCCTTAAACGCAAGGTGCAGATTAACTCTTCTTATTCTTTTGGATGCGTCGTCCTTCCTTACGACGCAAGGTCTAACTCGAACGCATCGTGGTGTTCACCTTAAATGTTGAATTCGTATAAAACGCCAGGCTCACCCTTCTCGACGCAAGCCAACTTCTTAACACCAAATGACTTAGGTGTCAAGGTTGTCTTCCTCTTTGGCCGCAGGCTTCCTCTTACAGACGTAAGGTTTTCTTCTTTCACTTCTCTTTCTTTCTTTCTCTCAAGAATTATTATCATCGAATCATCAGTCATTACTTTTCCCTCAAAGTCCTATTTATAGAGTACTTGTCATTCTACCTCTCCTCTTTTGCTGCCACTTGTTTGCCACATGTCTTGTTGCATGCTTAATTAATCATGCATTAGTCCAAGTGTCACTTTGCATGAAATGTTTATCATGCTTTCTAACACCTCCTACTTAATGAGGTGTCCCAATCATGTGTAACCACCTAGCATATAGGCTTACCTTATGCGTCCGTTATGTTCCAATATACAACTACCCAATCTTTCCTGTGTTCCTATGCATTTATGGACCCTTCTTCCAGATTTAACTTCTTTACTCCCTTTTACTACTCTCAGCTTTACTACCTTTATTTCCATTTCTCTACCACATTCAATTAGGTATACAAATCTTAAACGCATGCTACTATGTGTTTCAGCTTACCATAAAATATCATACATCTTCCTTAATCGCATACTATACGCGTTCGTCCCCCCTTTTTACATTCGTTCACAGCTACAATTCCTTCTTTGTACAATTACACCCTTCTGACCATGTGGTTTACCTTTAACCACTACATCTAACTTAATTTCTTTCTTCCTGCGTTTACCCTCTTGCACTCACCTTGCTTCATTCTGCGTCCACAACCATCTTTCTCGAAGTTCCTTGATTTTTCCCTCTATGCATTTACTCAATATCGTGGTAGCATTTTCCATTATGAGATTAAGCTCTGCAGCGTATAATTAAATAACCAATGGTAACCATCATCGACTCCTCAACCCCTTGTCGCATAGTTAATAGCTGTCCTTAACACAGAATTCCTCAACGCGTAGCTAATATTTCTCACCACATAGCTTTCTCAGTGTATAGTAAGACCCGACAATCTGCTCAAATCCTACTAGCATACAATAACCCTTTAACGTTTTATCATCTCATAGCACTTATAACGCATAGCGACTCCTTGTGCACTTTGCACTAAAGGACTTCTCGATCAGCACAATGATCCTTATAGTAATCCTTCAGCGCATAGTTATTGTCCATCTCGTGGCTTACCAACGCATAGTCGTAATCCATGCTCAATTCTTGTTCCCTCACCCCTATTCACCATCATTCTATACAACACTCAACGCATTACTTTTCTTAGCTTCACTTCCCAACGCGTTGTCAGCCTTTCCAGCGCAAGGCACTTTTCCTATGTGATGGTTCTATTTCACTTTACATTATCGACACATGGTACTTCACCCCATTCAATTTGCCACCATTAGAACCTGATTCCACAGCTCGGTAACTCCTCAATATTTATACCATGCGTTTGAGCTTAACCATCTACGCGTCAACCTAATCTCCAGAATATTTCTACTCTTTTCTTAATATCATTCTTCTCAACACACAGAATTTATTAGCCATAATTCAGTAATTACACCATCTTATCTTTTCGTTTAAAAGTTCCGCTAATTCACATACTTTTATCCTTACTAATTATATGAATACTTAGGTTTTCAGGGACAGGGTGTTACACAACTTCTTTACATAAATAACTAAGTTGTCAAATACCTTCTTTCTTGGCCGCATACTCCTACCACAAACGTCCTTGTTGCCGCCTTCTTCTCTTTTCTCTCCAGAATTCTTCTTTGAGAGTCATCAGTCGCTCCTTTTCCCTCAAGGTTCTATTTATAGGAAGCTTTCCATCCAACTTCTCCTCTCCTTGTGCCACTTGTTTGCCACATGTCACACTGCATGCTTAATTAACCATGCATTAGTTCAAGTGTCACCTTACATGAAACACTTATCATGCCTTTAACACCTCCCACTGATAAGGTGTCAAATCTATACATAGTCACCTGGCCTTATAAACTTATCTTATGCGTCCAACATTTTCCAACAGATAACCATTTATTCAACACAACGCCCTCATGCGTTCATTAACTTTCCTTTAAAATTTGAGCTTCACTACTCCTTTTTCTAACTCTCAGCCAACTATACTACTCTTTTACACATAGAGATCTCAACGCATGACAACCTTACCGACGCATGGTAAGCCATGTACGTTTCTTCCTTCACCAACGCGGCGACCACTTCAGCTCACAACAACCATTCGAGATCACCTTCAGCGCATAGCCGCACTGTTATAACCCAATGCTTACACAATGCCACTACGCATTAATGACAAACGCACAATACTATGCATTTGTACCTCATCGCATCATACCATGCGTCCAACTCCTTCCTTATGTCCATAACAACTCCTTCTCAAGTTTTTCCCCTATGCGTTGATCTTGATGCATTCACCTTCATCCTGCGTTCAATGACCATCTTCCTATCCTTGAACATTTGCTTCACTTCTTTCCATTCTTGGTTTACTTCCATGCGTCCACCCTTACCATGCGCTACCTAGCCCTGACCATGCGTCCAACATGGTCTTTTACCTCTTTTCTTCATAGACTCTTCAACGCATAAGTTTCTTAAAAAGTAGGGTGTGACATTTTCCTTGCACTTAAACTATTTCTCTTAAAGATAGATTAGCATGTGTCCACCACATGCACCAGTTTTTATGTTTACTTCACAACCTTCTCCAACACTTGTGAACATTCCTTGCTATAAGTCTATGCGTTACTCAATTTGCTATAGTATTCTATCTCTCCGAGACTTAAATCTCTTTCAACACTTCACAATATAACTTTATTCCTTTCTTGCTTATGCGTTTCACTTCTTTCCCTTCTCGGTTTACTTCCATGCGTCCACCTTTACCATGCGTTACCTAGTCCTGACCATGCGTCCAACATGGTCTTTTACCTCTTTTCTTCATAGACTCTTCAACGCATCGGTTTCTTAAAAAGTAGGGTGTGACAGGAAGACTCTTCTCTCTCGAGCTATTCGTCTCCGGTTGAAGTCTGCAAGAACTCTGCTGTCACTTATGGAGTTCTTCCGAGAATCAACAACCCTTTCTCATCTCGCAGAGCTGCCCTTTTATAGATGATGCGTTCGCAATCAATGGCAAATCTGCTTGATTGGCGGCAAGATTGATATCATGCGTCCACCTCGCCTGATTGCGTGATTCTCGGGACAATTAAGATCCACCACTTTAGCCACAAATCATGTTCGTCAATCATCCGAAAATCTCTCAAGATTCTGATTTGATTCTCGGCGCCTTTCTTTGATGGTCGTCTATGCTTCCATGGATAGTTTGGCCGATGTCAACGCGTCATAGGTTGCTAACGCATAGTCTTGCGTTGAGTAGTTGTTAACGCATCGTCAGGTTGTTTGCGTTCAGTTCAGCTCTTGCGTCCATGAATAACACATTGCTAACGCGTTGTCCTGCGTTAAGAAGTCATCAACGCATCGTTTGCATTTCTGCGTTAAAACATGCGTTTTAGGCTCAAAAAGTGGTAAAATCATTATCTTCATAAAGGTATAAGAGTATAACGCAAAGAAAGATTTATTAATACAAATCAACATAAACTACCGCATACTTCTTTATTTAATCTCTATTTATCTAAGAAAAGGGCTATCATAACTTGTATTTCTACAAGTTATCAGTCAGTCTCGCGTTTAAGACGAACGACGCGTTCAAGGTGAATGATGCGTTCAAGTTGAACCTTGCGTCCAAGAAAGGTCGACGCATCTAGAGAGAAGTAAGAAGAGTTAGGCTACACCTTGCGTTAGTCATCAGCTCTGCGTTCAAGGGCAGGGTTGCGTCTAACCGAGCATCGTGAGATTCCATACCTAGCCTCGTGGTGCCTTGGGCACATCCTTCCTTCAAAATGTGTTTGTATGGGTCAATATCAAGGTAAATAGAGAAAGTATTTATAGTAAGTGGGAGAAGGATATATATCAACATTCCTATGGTCTCCTTTATTGGTTTGTAAAGTGAGACTTCATACTCGATCTCGTGGTGGCTTGGGTGCACCCTCCCTTTGGAAGGTGTTTGTATGAAGTCAATATCAGGGCAAACTCCAGAAACGGATAGGGTCGACCTTAGTTTTTGCACCAATATTATCCTTCCCATCGACAAGCTTATTGGGACGGAACTCTGAGATCTAAAATGGAGGGTCAAATTTACAAGAATTTGTTAAATAAGTTAATACTTTCTTGACCAAAATAATGGTAACTAAACACTATAGGAATAAAAGTTGTTCTGATGTATTGTTTGGTTGAGAGTGTCTCAATTTAGTGAAGGAATAATTGACTACCCTCCAGTGGCTTTTAGTTCTAAATCACTAAAGTATCATAATTAGCTAAGTGTTTGGTTGAGAGTGTCTCAATTCAGTGAAGGAATAATTGACTACCCTCTAGTGGCTTTTAGTTATAATTAATGATTCAAGGATTTGTAAATATTAAAAAAAACATTCTTATCGTTTACCCTTAGAGTTAACTTCCCTTCTTGGACACCAATGATGACCTTCCCAGTTGCTAAAAATGGGCGCCCAAGGATGATAGGAATCTCAAGGTCCTCCTCCATGTCCAATACTACAAAATTTGCAGGGAAGATAAACTTGCAACTTTAACTAACACATCCTCAACAATACCTCTTGGATAGACCAAGGATATATCAGCTAACTACAAGGTGATAGTGGTAGGTTACACTTCTCCAATGTCAAGCTTCCTGTAGACAAATAAAGGCGTTAAATTAATAGAAGCACCAAGATCACAAAGAGCTCTAGTAACATTTAAAGACCCAATAGTGCAACGTATAGTAAAACTCCCTGGATCTTTAAGTTTTTGTGGTAGCTTCTTTTGCAGCACAACATTGCACTCTTCTGTCATGCTAATCATCTCATATTGCCCAAACCTCTTTTTCTTAGAGAAGACATCTTCATGAATTTAGCATAGTTAGACATTTGCTCTAAAGCCTCAACAAGTGGTTGAATAATTCTAAGAATTTGGAAAATTGGGAGTCTATTTCTTTCTTTCTAAAACGTTGAGGATAAGGTAAAGTGTTAGGTACAAATGGTAGAGGGTTAGATGACTTACTTGAAGATGCCAACTCCATTACCTTCTCCTCCTTTTCTATGACCTCCTTAGATCATCTTCTATGATATGCTCATGGATGGTCTCATTTACCTCTTGCTCCTTATCCTCGTCATCAATCAAAGGGTCTTTTTGGGGCCCTCCTCAAAGTCAAGACCTTACACTTCTCCTTTGGAATCTTTTCGGGACAACTAGGATTGCCCTTTTGCATTGTTTGAAGAGAAGTGGTTAATTTGACTATTTTGTACCTCAATATTGTGAATAGCTTTTCCATGACTTTGCATCGTGTTCTCTAATGCAGTATGTCACACCCCTTCCCAGGTATCCTCTTAACTCAGGAGAAAGTGTGAGGACAGCAGACACCGACCCTCTTACAGCATCCATTGCCAGTCTTATACCTTGACCAAGACCTAATAAGCAAATATACACAATAATTGAACATCCAACTATAACCAGGGTTAAGCTATCATGATTGTCACACTCTACTTTTAAAACCTGTACGTTTAAGTGTCACACCTTACCTTTAGGAAACTGATGCATTGAAGAGTCTATGAAGAAAAGAAGTAAAAGACCATGTTGGACGCATGGTCAGGACCAAGGTAACGCAAGGTATGGGTGGACGCATGGAAGTAAACCGAGAAGGGAAAGAAGTGAAACGCATAAGAGAGGATGTACGCATTGGCAATGGTAAGACGCTTAAGCAAGAAAGGAATAAAGCTATGTTGTGAAGTGTTGAAAGAGATCTAAGTCTCAGAAAGATAAAATACTATAGCAAATTGAGTAACGCATAGACTATTAGCAAGGAATGTTAACGAGTGTTGGATAAAGTGGAAGGTGAGAAGTATGTTTAAAGATTGGAACAAGAGGTGGACGCATACTACTTTATTATCAGAAAATTTTTTAGTGCAAGGAAAAAGGTTAAATGAATAACCTTGGAATACAAGCACAAGAACCATAGAGGGATACTCAAGGAATCCTCAAGGAAAGGAGGAAGATCATGGACGCATGATAGTATGCGGTTCAGGCTGACGCATGGTATTATGCAGTAAGACAAACGCATAGTAGTGTGTGATGAGACGTTGACACCTAGCAGTATGCAGTGGAAGAACGAGTTCAAAGGAAGTATGGCCGAGAGTTAGAAAAGTGAGTAGTGAAGCTCAAACCTTAAAGGAAACTCAACGAACGCATGAGGGCGTTGTGTTGAATGAATGGTTGTCTATTGAAAAATGTTGGACGCATAAGATAAGTTTATAAAGGCCAGGTGGCTTCATATAGATTTGACACCTTATCAGTAGGAGGTGTTGAAGGCATGTTAAGTGTTTCATGCAAGGTGACACTTGGACTAATGCATGGTTAATTAAGCATGCAGCGTGACATGTGGCAAACAAGTGGCAAAAGGAGAGGAGAAGTTGGATGGCAAGCTCCCTATAAATAGAACCCAAAGGGAAAAGTAACGACTGATGATTCTGAAGTAAGAATTCTTGAGAGAAAGGGAAGAAAGAAAGTATTCCTGACAACTTAGACATCTGATGTTAAAGAAGTTGTCTTGCGTCGAAGAGAGGTCAACCTTGCGTTTAAGACGAACTCAACGTCCAAGGTGAATGTCGCGATTGAAGACAAGCGATGTGTTCAAGTTAGACCTTGCGTCCAAGAGAGGTCGACGCATCCAAAAGAAGTAAGAGGAGTTAGGCTGCACCTTGCGTTAGTCATCAACCTTGCGTTTAAGGGCAGGGTTGCGTCCAACCAAACTGATAGAGGAACATCCGTCTTGCGTTCCATAGTTAGAACGCTGCGTCCAACGGAGCTACCAGAAAGTGGAAATAGTTACCTTGCGAGCTAGAAGCTCAAGCCTTGCGTTCAAGGAGCTCGGGAAAGCAGGGATTTAAAGGGAAAGAGGAAAATTTCTTAAGTGATTTGTGAGTGACTCTTTTCTTTCTTTGAAAATGAACTTTATTGAAAATGTTGTTACGTGATATGGCTTTGAGATGACTGTTTCCTTGAAAAGCATGATGTTTGACTATATTGTTCAAAAGACATGTTTTACCTGATTGCTTTATGATATTGAAAGGTATGTTGCAAGATGTTGTTTAACAAGGAACAATCTGTTTTCTATGAAAGGTTTTAGATGAACTATTTATGTAAACTGATTGATAAAATGTTTTAGAGAAGGCTCAGTGCTGATGGACTTGAGAAGGCACGTGAGTTTCCCCGGGACCTAGTACTCAGGGACATGAGAAGATACTTGGGCAACCCGCCATATTCCTATGTGCACATAGAGGTTGATTGGCTGGTGCGTTGAGTTTGGCTCCGCATCGAGCCAGGGATAATTACGACGTTGGGTGTGTTGAGTCTTGCTTCACCCCAACTAATGTTGATTTCGACGTTGAGAGCGTTGAGCCTTACTCCGCCTCAACTAAGGGAAAAGATTGAAAAACCAAACGATTTTTTATTTAATTATTCTGGAAAACGATTCTATATGTTTTGGAACGGATTTACGAGATTGATAAAGTTTTGTGGAAAATATGTTTCTGTTGAATTCTCGTGCTAAATCCTTGTTTTATGCGTATTGATTTAACATGCCTGTTTTCAAACAAAAGATAGTTTTACAAAACCAGTCACTCACGGGGCTTTAGCTCACGCTTTCCCATGTTTTTCTAATTTTCAAGGTAGCAAGTGAGTTCGGGATGCTTTGCCTACACAAGACCTCGTCTGGGCTGTCTTTAGTGATAGTGGTTGGACAGTGAACCTTACAAAGGAGTCGAGGTTACTGTCTTCACATCTCCTCTCGGGTTTTGGAGGATAATCCGAGAGGGGGTGTGACATTAAGAGCTTATAAAGAAAAGAAGTAAGACAAGAGAGGTTTGCGCTTAAGTATTGGGTAAGTATAAACCGTAGATAAGTTGGATTAGAAGGATTGGATTGGAAGGTTGAGTTGAGTGATTTTTGGATCTTGGAATTAAAAAGTAATTCTTGGAGTTAAGAATTCTTCTAAGTAGAATAACCAGACTAGGAGAACGCAACTATGTCTTAAAGCTCGGAAGTATGATCGAAGGAAAAGAAAGGAAATCTCACCAAGTGATGGAAAGAGTTAAAAAGCATAGCTGGGAGCTAAATTGAGTTGGACACATATCTAGTAAGAGACCATGTTGGACGCATGGTTAAGACTAACGAAACGCATGATAAAGGTAACCATTGTGGAAAAGAAAATGGGCAAGTGTTGAAGTATGGTAATGTCACACTCTATTTTAAAAACCGATGCGTTGAAGAGCCTATAAAGGAAAGAAGTAAAAGACCATGTTGGACGCATGGTCAAGGTAACGCATGGTAAAGGTGGACGCATAGGAAGTAACCCGAGAACTTGAAGGGAAAGAAGTGAAACGCATAGGAGAAGATGTAAGCATTGGTGATGGTAAGACCCATAAGCAAGAAAGGAATAAAGTTATGTCGAGAAGTGTTGGAAAGAGATCTAAATCTCAGAAAGGAAGAATACTGTAGCAAACTGAGTAACGCATAGACTATTACCAAGGGATGTTCTCGAGTGTTGATAAAGTGGAAGGTTGAGAAGTAAGCTTAAAGATTGGGGCAAGAGGTGGACGCATACTAATTTATCATTAGAGAAATATTTTAGTACAAGGAAAAGGTTAAATGAAAAACCTTGGATTACAAGCACAAGAACGCATAGAGGGATAATCAAGGAATTCTCAAGGATAGGAGGAAGATCATGGACGCACGATAGTGTGCAGTTCAGGCTAACGCATAATATTATGCAGTAAAGCACAAACGCATAGTAGTGTGCGTTTGAGACAGTGACGCCTAGTAGTATGCGGTGGAGAAACGAGTTCAAAGGTAGTATGGTGGAGAGTAAGGAAAGAAAGTAATGACGCTAAAACCTTAAAAGGAAATTCAATGAACGCATGGGGACATTATGGTGGTTGAATAATTTGTAGGTTGGACGCATAAGATAAGCTTATAATGGCTAGGTGGCTTCATATAGACTTGACACCTTACCAGTGAGAGGTGTTAGAAGGCATGTTAAGTGTTTCATGCAAGATGACGCATGGATTAATGCATGGTTAGTTAAGCATGCAACGTGACATGTGGCAAACAAGTTCCAAAAAGAGTGGAGAAGTGGGTTGGCAAGCCCTCTATAAATAGGACTTTGAGGGAAAATGAGCGACTGATGATTTTGAAGTGAGAATTCTTGAGAGAAAGAAGGCAGAAAGGAGGAATCCTTTGCGTCCGTAGTAGGAGTCTGCAGCCAAGAGAGAAGGTATTCTTGACAACTTAGTTATCTTGTGTTAAAAAAGTTGTCTTGCGTCTAAGGGGTCAGCCTTGCGTTTAAGACGAACTCAACGTTCAAGGTGAACACCGCGTCTAAAGATAGGCGATGCGTTAGAGTTGGACCTTGTGTCCAAGAGAGTCGACGCATCCAAAAGAGAAGTAAGAAGAGTTCGGCTGCACCTTGCGTTAGTCATCAGCCCTTCGTTCAAGGGCAGGGTTGCGTCCAACAAAGCTGACAGAGGAAAATCAGCCTTGCATTCCAGAGTTAGAACGCTGCGACCAAGAAGCTGGAGAAAGAGGAAATAGCGGGAAGAAGGAGGAGCTATTCTTGAGCAAGTATATTGTGAGTAACACCTACGTTTTTTTAAAATATAAATGAGTTCTCTAAAGTTAATATCGATGGTTTTGTGAATATGATTTCATGAGTTTTTAATGAATAGTACATGCGTTTTATTTGAAAAGCATTTAAATATGTTGGCTATTTGTTATAAATTTATAGAACGCATGGTGAATGATAATATATGTGTTTTCATGATTTTACTAGAAGCATGGTGTATGATGTTATAAGATTTCATGAAAGATTTGGAAATAAACTTGTTTGAAAGGCATGTTGTTTGATATTAAAGCTTTGAGATTGAGTTTAGCATGCTGGTTGATATTATATTAGGAAATGGTTAACTACAAGTTTATGATATAATGATGTGCCACTTTTGTGTGTTAACCGCAAGTGTACGGGTCAAGTTATAATATAAAACGGTTAAGTCCGAGTATCGTTTCCACTAGAGATCCAATTGGGAAGGTTTAAGTTACTTAGCTATTCTAGAATTGAATCAATTATTTGAGGATTGGAATTCAAATTTTGTTTTTGGGAAAAAGAAAGATCAAGCCAAGAAAGTATCAAAGGGAGAATTGCAAGAGTCAAAGAGAGTTCTAGGGTTTCAAATCCTTGTTTGTTTCATCATGCAAAATTATAGATTTCATGGATTTAATTCTTATGCCTAAGTCTAGAAACTTAATTCCAAGTTACAACTCTTTCTCATGCAACTTGATTGATAGTTAATCTCTTAAAACCAATACAAAATTACATGGCATTAAAACTAGTCTTTAGCAACTTTCATTGTAAACCTAACTACTCTCGTGATAGATTAACAACGATTCATTGTTATAGATCAAATTAAACATATAATCTCTCGATTCATACATCTAATCTAATATGTGAAGGTGGCCAATCTTCAAGAATTAAACACAATAACAATGAAAAGCATATTTATTTGAACAAAACCATGAGTTTACAAAATTATCATGAGTTTACAAATTATTCATCAAAAACCCTAAAACCAAAGAGTTTAGCCACTCATAGCGTAAAGCAACATATTGATAAAAAAGAATCAAAGAAAGAGTGTAAAGAATAGGGAAACTCTACTGAAAAGAGGTTCTTGATTGAGGCAGCACTGTCACGAACTCCTTGGCTCTCGCGTCGGACTTCGAAGGGCACCAAAACTATCTTGAACTCTTTTCCTCTTCCTTGCGGCTAACTCACTCTTGGAACTCTAGCTTAATTCTCACCTTTTTGGATCGTTCTCTTGTTCTGCAACTTTCTTGATCTTCTTGATATTTTTTTCCTCTCCTTTGGCTGCTGAAACCCCTAAATTTATAGAGTTTGGCCGCCCAAAATTTAACCTAAAATACAAAACTTGCGTTTAAATTAACGCTGGCGCCGCGGCACTAGCGTTGCGACCAAAATTAAGTTGCTCTCGGGTTTTAGCGCCGCGGCAGCGCCGTCCCAGCGCCGTGACGCTGTCTTGCGTTCACCAAGTACGCGTCGAAGCAGCGCCTTCCCAGCGCCGCATTGCTGCTCTGCGTCCATGCTGATGCGTTTCAGCCTCAGCGCCGCGGCAGCGTTGCCTTAGTGTCGCGGCGCATCATGCGTTTCAAGCAAGGATGCGTTTTTCAGCACTTTTTCTCCATATTCTTGCTCGGTTTTGATCTTTCAGTCGTTTCTTCTGATTTTCCTCGTTTTAACCTGAAAATCACTAGCAAACAAGTGAAATCTAATATAAAACTCCCTTAATTTGAGAGAATAATAAGCACTTTTAGAGTGCTTATCATATAACGTTTTCAAAACATATTGTGTTTAATAAAACCTTGAAAAGGCACCCGAGACTCAGGAACTTGGAGAAGGCCAAAGGGTAGCCAGATATAGAAATGGTACCCAATGTTGAGGGACTCGTAGAAGGCAAATGGGTAACCTGGATATAGAAATAGGACCCCAATGCTCAGGGACATGGAGAAGGCATTGTGGGCGGCTCGGATTACAATACTTTTGTGCACATAGAGGGATATACGACGCTGATGTGTTGAGATTACTCCACACAGCTAGGGAAAATCGATGTTGAGAAGCATGGAGCATTGCTCCGCCTCAACTAGGGAAAAATGATTTTGAAATGAATGAGATTATTGAGGATTTACTCTAAAACAGATATGCATGAGTTAACAATGATTTTTGAGCATATTATAATAGATTTGAATCGTTATATTTTATGGAATTTGAAATGTTTATATTATGACCAGTGTGAAGTTAAAGTAAGATGTTTTCAAAATCGTTACTCACTGAGCTGTTAGCTCACCTTTTTTATATATTTTCCACTTTCAAGTAGCATGACAGTTCCCGTTGCCGATCGAAGTCGAGGTTTGTCAATAGTGTGTTAATGGTATTACCATCCTAGGAAGGGTTAATATGAGAAGTGAGGTAAATGTGACAGTGGGCTTTGAGACAGGGTAGTCAATGACTGCTGTCCTCACACTCTGTCTCGGGCTATGGGAGGATAGTTCGGGGTGGGGTGTGACAGGTAAGGTAACCCGAGAGCTTGGGGGGAAAAAGGTGAACGCATAGGAAGTAACTCAAGAGCTCAGGGGAAAAAGGTGAACGCATAGAAAGTAACCCGAGAGCTCGAAGGGAAATAAGTGAAACGCATAGGAGGTAATTAAGGAAGGAGGTGCAAGCTTGGCTTAAGTAGGACGTATGAGTAAGGACTAAAGTTGAGTAGTGATGCGTTGGAATGAGATCTAAGTCTCGGAAAGGATGATAAAACGCATAAGGTGGAATCGAGGAAAGATGCTATTATAATTTAAGGCAAACACATGACTTCCATCAAGGAAGATTTTGTTGAAGAATTGGATAAGTTAGAAGGTTGAGAAGTAAGCCTAAAGGAAGGAGGCTCAAGATGGACATATACTAGATTTATCAATTGAGAAAATGGCTAAGCATAAGGAAGAGGTTGGAAGCATAATCTTGGATTACAACTCAAGAACGCATAGAGGGACAATCAAGGGATCCTTAAGGGTGGAAGGAAGGTCATGGACACATAATAAAGGAGAGATAAATGCATGTAATATAAACCCATGAAGGAAGATCTTGAGATGATTTTTAGTTAACAGTAACAGACATAGTCGGATGTTTATTACTCAAGAGAAGAGCTTGTAGCTAAGATATGGACATAAGGAAAGAAGTGATGAACACATGATAGTATGAGGTTAAGGCACAGACGCATGGTAATGTACGGGGGAGAAACCTGGTCAAAGGTAGGAAGGCCGGGAGAAAGAAAGAGAATAAAGAAGCTAAACCTTACAAGGAGAAGTAGATGGACGCATAGGGGCATTAAGTTGTATGTATAGTTTGTATCTTAGAACAAGTTAAACGCATAAGGTAAGTTTATAAAGGTTACATGGTTTTGTTTATACTTGAACACTTTATAAGGAGTAGGTGTCAGGTTGCATGTCGGATGTGTCATGTAGGGTGATAGGTGGAAAACAAGTGGCAAAAAGAGAAGAGAAGTTGGATTCATCCCAAAACTATAAATAGGACCTTGAGGAAAAAGGAGCGGGGGATGATGATAAAGTCTGAGTTCTGGAGATAAAGTAAAGAGAAGGCAGAAAAGGGTAAATCCTTGCGTTCGTAGTGAAGTCTGCGGCCAAGAGATAAGGTGTTCTTAACAACCTAGCTACCTTGCGTTCAACAAGTAGCTTTGCGTTCAAGGTGAACACTGCGTTCAAAGATAGACTCTGCGTTCAAGGTAGACTTTGCGTTTCAAGGAGATCTGTGCTTCCAAGGGGTGAAGCCAGAAGAATTGGTTGGAAGGCTGCACCTTGCGTTCAAGTAACCAACCTTGTGTTCAAGGTGCAGGGTTGCGTCCAACCGAGCTGACAGAAAGGAATATAAGTTGCCTTGCGTTTCAGACTTCAGAACGCTGCGTCCAAGTAGCTCAGAAAAGAGAATTAGAAGGAAGAAAAGGGAACTTCCCTTGAGCAAGTATTATGTGAGTAACACTAACGTTTTTCAAAATATGAATGCGTTCTCTGTGATTAATATCATTGGTTTTGGAATATGAATAAGCATTCAAGAGTTTCAACGTATAAAGCATGTGTTTATATTTAAAAAGCATTTGAGCATGCTGGTTATTTGAAATGAGTTTATTAAAAAGCATGTTGTTTGATATTATATGATTTTTATGGTTTTATTGAAAAGCATGTTGTTTAATGTTATATGATTTTATGAAAGATTTTGAAATGAGCTTACTGAAAAGCATGCGGTTTGATATTGAAGATTTGGAATTTAATTTATTGAAAAGCATGTTGGTTGATATAATATGATTTATTGGAAGATTTGGAAATGTTTAATTATATGAATTTATGGTATGATGTTTCCAAAACATGTTGTATATTTTATAAAGTTTTGAAATGGCACCCAAAGCTCAAGGACTTGGAGAAGACTAAAGGGTAGCCGGAATATAGAAAAGGTACCCAACGCTGAGGGACTCAAAGAAGGCAAAAGGGTAACCTGAATATGGAAATGGGACCCCAATGCTCAAGGACTTGGAGAAGGCATATAAGCAGCCCGGATTATAATACCTATGTGCACATAGAGGAATATACGACGCTGATGTGTTGAGATTACTCCACACAGCTAAGAATAATCGACGTTGAGTAGCGTAGAGCTCGGCTCCGCCTCAACTAAGGTGAATGATTTGAAATGAACGGAATTTTTTAGTATTTTCCTCTGAAATAAGCTTGCATGATTTAACAATGGCACTTGAGCATGTTTTAATATGATTTGAATCGATATTTTATATGCGTTGTTGACAATGTTTATATTATGACCAGTTTTGTAGTTAAAGTAAAATATTTCCAAAAATTGTTACTCACTGGGCTATTAGCTCATCCTTTTATATGTTTTCCATTTTTCAAGTAGCATGACAGTTCCCGTTGCTAGTCGAAGTCGAGATTTGTCAAGAGTTAATGGTATCATCGTCCTAGAAAGTGTAGTTAAATGGGAAAGTAAGGAAGTTGGACAGTGGGAGTCGACCGAAAAGTCGATGACTGCTGTCTTCACGCTCTGTCTCGGGCTACAGAAGCGTAGTTCGGGATAGGGGTGTGACAATGATAATACAGATTTACATTAAACCTTTAATCTACACAAATTCACTAACTTCCGCCCTTAATCCTCTATATGTACAACACAAGTTTAAGATCAAATATTTACAATTCTCAAAATTCTAGACACTGATAGTGGGCCCAGACGAGTTGCTATGTAGGCTAAGCACCCCGAACTCGCTTGCTACCTGAAAAACAGAAAACAAGGAAGAGCTAGGTTGCCCAATGAGTGACTTGTTTTGTAAAAACCTTCCTTGATTCATAATTAAATCAAAACTATAATCAAGGTATGAAAATAAATAAGCACTAATAAATCGTTTCCGTATCCAAAAAAATCATGCTCAGGTAACATTATCAAATCACATACGTATCATTTCTAAAGGAAAACCATGTAAGTACAACACATTTCAATCACATTTTCCTTAGTTGAGGCGGAGCAGAGCTGAACGCTACTCAACTTCAAAAATATCCTTAGTTGGGGCGGAGTAATCTCGACATACCCAACGTCAAATATCCTTAGTTGTGTGGAGTAGTCTCAACACAACAACGTTTATCATACCTCTATGTGCACATAGATATCATATCTTGGGTTACCTGAATACCTTCTCAAGTTCTTTAGTACCAGGTCCCATAAACGAGATTTATGCCACCCACATGCCTTCTCCGAGTCCTTCAGCATTGGGGGCCTATCTCTATACTTAGGTTACCCACATGCCTTCTCCGAGTCCTTCAGCATTGGGAACCATTTCTATATCCCGGCTACCCACATGCCTTCTCCATGTCCTTCATCCTTGGGAGCCTTTTTCCAAAACATTATTAAAAAACAACATGCTTTGAAAATAGCATAATAAAAATTCACGAGTTTATAACATTTCAAATCTTCACAAACTCATTAACAATCATCAATGCTTTCCATAAAATCATAGGTTAATAAATAGCATGCCTTTTGTAAAACTTGTTTAACAACTAGCATGCTTCAAATGATTTTCAATGTAAAACACATAGTACGCACGTACAAGGAAACACTACTATCTTCAACAAATAATCCTCACAACACATTAAAACCCATGAAAAACATAAACATATAAACATGTTTCCAAACATAATCATATATCATAAAAACTTTGTTTAAAATAAACTCATTTTAAAATAAACTTGTCACTCACTACTTGTCCTGGGCTCTTAGTGGTTTATACGCCTTTCCTAGCTCCTCTCGGCCTGAAAATAATACGTTTCCCTTTGTTAGATTTCCTTAAAATTTCTTTTTACATAGGCAACAAGCCTCAGACATTCCTATTATTCACCACCAAGACCCTACCACATAAAAAAAACCATCACCAAGACTATACTCCATGAAGAAATGCTCAATCGAGGCTATATTTCATTTAAAAGTTCATTAATGAACGAAATTCAACCATTAGCGAGAATAAACCAGCAAAATCAAGCAAAAACTAACTATATCAGCCAGACTGTGGATGAGCGAGACCAGCGAGATTTGTGAGACAAAGTTGACCAACGAAACCAGCGAGACTTCTCTCACTCTCGGTCCTTCACGTTCCCAGCATCGTCCAACTTTCCGGCGAGATTCGCCTCCTTCTAGTACTGTCTTCGCTACTGCCTGAACTTCTAACTTTTAAAAGCCATATTTCCAGCCAAATTAGAATTTATTCCCTTCTACAAAATTGTAGAGAAATATGTTTTCTAACTTACCTCAAAATTTCAGAGCTTAACTTTTCTTCGTTCGACATATATTTTCAATTTACTTCACCCTGCTCCAGATCACTCAGGAAATTCGTATCAGTCACTTCCACCTAAATTTAAACATGTTTCTCTTCATATTCAGCTCAACCATCCTTCACAAGAGTTGTTAAGAATTGAGTTAACTTACTAACCTCAAATTTTCAGCTTCAAACTTGATCTCTTCAACTCACTGTTTTCCAAATACCAAACCTTGCGCAGGTTGCTTGGGTTCTAGACTAGTCTCGGATTTGCTTCACTTTCCACCAAGGTTTCTTCCAAAATTCTACTCCAATTTACCTTGGGCATCTTCTTCTTCCTCCTTCTGATACCAAGCTGAGGAATTGCATCGGTTTGAGTTTGGAGAAGTTTGATTGTCGGCAAAGAAAAATGGAGGAAAAATAAAAGTTAAACTCCCTTTATCCATCTCCACCACCGACCCAATTCCCACTTTCTTTCTTTTTTTTTTTTTAATTACTAAATTCAGTATGTTTCCTCATTAATTTGTTTTCCCCTATTTAATTAAATGTACCAAAAATAATAATAATAATAAAATTCATAATAATATCCTTCCACCTCGGTTCAAACGGTGATACTCTTCTTAAGTCTTATATATACCAAGTTTTATTTATCCCATAATGATTTAGAATTTAACTTACCAGAAATATACTCGACTTCCTTCACTTCTTCCTTCAATCTATAAGAGGAAAAACAATTTATTCCATATCGGTACTACGTACTTACATTTAACTCTTACAAATGAAAGTAGGGTTTACACAGTGGTCCTTCCTCTAAATTCTTTGATGAACTCTACCATCAAATCTTCTAGGTTGGACTTCTTCTCGGTGTGGGATGCACAAGCATTAGAAAAATGGAGAGAACCTTGCAAAACATTCCTATTGTTAACATAAGAAAAGTTGGAAGTTGTTGGTGGTGGCCTCTATAGTGTCCTCTATCAACATAATTGGTTGTCTCACTATCTCCTTATTCCAACTTTTTTTGTATGGACATCTCCGAAGCCATGGCGACAAGAGATGCTATAGATGGTGGACTTATGTAGACGATAGATTTAAAGTTCAAAAACTTGTTGTTGCGTCTATCTATTATTATTAAGCTTACAATGCGTTTAACATACTATGCGTTGAACATGCTTAATGTTATGCGTTTATGATCTATCAAGTTATCCTATCCTTTACCCAAGTATAAACAAAGAAATAGGTTTTCTCGGTGAGTCCGAGGTCGAACACAGGGACTATGCTGATTCTGTAATTAATTGGATTATTAGAGTTGGAGTGGTAACCAAAAATAGTTGATGAGGGATGCGTTTAATGATAAGCACTTGAAAAGTGCTTATTATTCTCTTAAATTAAGGGAGTTTTATATTAGATTTCACTTGTTTGCTAGTGATTTTCAGGTTAAAACGAGGAAAATTAGAAGAAACGACTAAAAGATCAAAACCGAGCAAGAATATGGTAAAAAAGAGCTGAAAAACGCATCCTTGTTGAAACGCATGATGCGCCGCAGCGCTAAGGCAGCGCTGCCGCGGCGCTGAAGCTAAAACGCATCAGCATGGACGCAGAGTAGCAACGCGGCGCTGGAAAGGCGCTGCCTCGACGCATCCTTGATGAACGCAAGACAGCGTCGCGGCGCTGGGACAGCGCTGCCGCGGCACTAAAACCCGAGAGCAACTTATTTTTGGTCGCAACGCTAGCGCCGCGGCACCAGCGTTAATTAAACGAAAAATTTTGTATTTTAGGTTAAATTTTAGGCGGCCAAACTCTATAAATTTAGGGGTTTTCAGCAGCCAAAGGGGGGAGGAGAAAAGATCAAGAAAATCAAGAAAGTTGCAGAACTAAAGAAAGATCCAAAAGGGTGAGAATAAAGCGAGAGTGGAAAAGTGAGTTAGCCGCAAGGAAGAGGAAAAGAGTTCGAGATAGTCTTGGTGCCTTTCTAAGTTCGACGCGAGAGCCAAGGAGTTCGTGACGGTGCTGCCTCAATCAAGAACCTCTTTTCAGTAGAGTTTCCCTATTCTTTACACTCTTCCTTTGATTATTTTTGCTCAAACATGTTGCTTCAAGCTATGAGTGGCTAAATTCTTTAGTTTTAGGGTTTTTGATGAATTGTTTGTAAATTCATGATAATTTTGTAGACTCATAGTTTTGTTCAAATAAATATGATTTTCATTGTTATTGTGTTTAATTCTTGAAGATTGGCCACCTTCACATGTTAGGTTAGATGTATGATCGAGAGATTATATGTTTAATTTGATCTATAACAATGAATCGTTGTTAATCTATCACGAGAGTAGTTAGGTTGACAATGAAAATTGCTAAAGACTAGTTTTAATGCCATGTAATCTTTGTATTGGTTTTAAGAGATTAACTATCAATCAAGTTGCATGAGAAAGAGTTGTCTTTGAGAGAAGATAACTTAGAATTAAGTTTCTAACTTGGAATTATTAGAGTTGGAGTGGTAACCAAAAATAGTTGATGAGGGATGCGTTTAACTAAAGAAAGCGATATCATGTACACTAGATTAAAATGTGGAAGATGGTAAGGTATACGACACAGCAAAGTCAACTAAGTGGATTAAATGAATGGGCAAAAATAGGGTTGGGGTTGGTTAACATCTAAAATCAGAAACGCATGGTGATAGTCTATTCATACTTGCGACTCTTCTCCCAGTTGTCAGCCGCTATGCGTTATATGTCTATATCGCATAGGATAGTGTTAAGTACCAAGGTTATTCCTATGCCTAGGTAACACTTCTTGGCCTTGTCAATTGAGTTCCACAATCACTTATTGATGCGCACTTTTAGTGTTAACTGCAAGTGTACGGGTCAAGTTATAATATAAAACGGTTAAGTCCGAATATCGTTCCACTGGAGATCCAATTGGGAAGGTTTAAGTTACTTAGTTATTCTAGAATTGAATCAATTTTATTTGAGGATTGAAATTGAATATTATAAGTTATGGAAAAAAACAAATCAAGTAAGGAAAGTATCAAAGGGAGAAACACAAGAGTCAAAGAGAGTTCTAGGGTAATGAATCCTTGTTTATTTCATCATGCAATATTATAGATTTCATGGATTTTATTGCAATTCATATGCCTAAATCTAGAAACTTAATTCCAAGTTATTTTCTCTCAAAAACAACCTTTTCTCATGCAACTTGATTGATGATTAATCTCTTAAAACCAACACAAAATTACATGGCATTAAAAATAGTCTTTAGCAACTTTTATTGTCAACCTAACTACTCTCGTGATAGATTAACAATAATTCATTGTTATAGATCAAGTTAAACATACAATCTCTCAATCATACATCTAACCTAACATGTGAAGATGGCCAATCCACAAGAATTAAACACAATAACAATGAAAAGCATAATCATTCCAACAAAACCATGAGTCTACAAAATTAACATGAATTCATAAACAATTCATCAAAACCCTAAAACTAAAGAGTTTAGCCACTCATAGCTTGAAGCAACATGTTTAAGCAAAATAAACAAAGAAAGAGTGTAAAGAAAGGGAAACTCTACTGAAAAGAGGCTCTTGATTGAGGTAGCACCGTCACGATCTCATTGGCTCTCACGTCGGACTTCGAAGGGCACCAAGACTATCTTGAACTCTTTTTCTCTTCCTTGCAACTAACTCACTCTTTGAACCCTCACTTAATTCTCTCCTTTTTGTATCTCTTTAGGTCTGCAACATCCTTGCTTTGCCTTGATTTTTCTGGATGATTTGGGCTGTTGGAAACCCCCAAATTTATAGAGTTTGGCCGCCCAAAAATTTTCCAAAAATACAAATTTTTCATTTAAGGAAAGCTGGCGCCGCGGCGCTAGGGCTGTATCCGAAAAAGTTTGCTCTCGGGTTTTAGCGCCGCGGCAGCGCCGTCCAAGCACCGCAACGCTGTCATACGTTCAACAAAGATGCGTCAAGGCAGCTCCATCCCGGCGCCACGATGCTACTCTGCGTCCAGAACTATGCGTTGATGTTTCAGCGCCGCGGCAGCGCCGTCTCGGCGCCATGGCGCTATCCCCAAAATTCACCCTTTTTAGTTTTTCAACTCTTTTTCACCGTATTCTTGCTCGGTTTTGATCTTTTAGTCGTTTCTTCTAATTTTCCTCGTTTTAACCTGAAAATCACTAGCAAACAAGTGAAATCTAATATAAACTCCCTTAATTTGAGAGAATAGAAAGCACTTTTCAAGTGCTTATCATTTACTCTCTCAAGCAATCTAATTATTACTACTTATATCGATTAGCTAGATGGACATAAGCATCGGATTAAAATTACAATTGACAAGATGCAATAGTTACACTATGATTCTTATTTAGATGCTAACACAACCCGTGACCCTTGAAAGATTAGCTACTCATGGATTCAAAGTAAAAAGCGGAAAGTGTAAAGAAATGGATAGACATGGAAGAATTGTAGATTAATGAACAAAATACAATTTTAGACAGCTCAATGTCTTGACACAAATCTAAAATCAAAGCTAGAAAAAGAGATAGAAAGCATGAAGGCATTCAATGTCTTGAGCCGCCAGAATGGAAGTGTGAAATTCTGCTATGAAGTGGTCAGGCGAAAGGAAGACTCTTCTCTCTCGAGCTATTCATCTCCGGTTGTCTTCTAGAGAGAACTCTGCTGTCACTTAGGAATCCTTCCGAGAATCAACAACTCTTTTTCAGTTTGCAGGTCTGCCCTTTTATAGAGGCTGAGTTCGTAATCAGTGGCAAATCTGCGTGATTGATAAGCACTTGAAAAGTGCTTATTATTCTCTCAAATTAAGGGAGTTTTATATTAGATTTCAGTTGTTTGCTAGTGATTTTCAGGTTAAAACAAGGAAAATTAGAAGAAACGACTGAAAGATCAAAACCGAGCAAGAATATGGAGAAAAAGTGCTGAAAAACGCATCCTTGCTTGAAACGCATGATGCGCCGCGACGCTAAGGCAGCTGCCGCGGCGCTGAGGCTGAAACGCATCAGCATGGACGCAGAGCAGCAACGCGGCGTTGGGAAGGCGCTGCTTCGATGCATACTTGGTGAACGCAAGACAGCGTCGAGGCGCTGGGACGCGCTGCCGCTGCGCTAAAACCCAAGAGCAACTTAATTTTGGTCGCAACGCTAGCGCCGCGGCGCCAGTGTTAATTTAAACGCAATTTTTTATTTTAGGTTAAATTTTGGGCGGCCAAACTCTATAAATTTAGGGGTTTTCAGCAGCCAAAGGGGGAAGAAAGATCAAGAAGATCAAGAAAGTTGCATAACAAAAGAAAGATCCAAAAAGGTGAGAATTAAGCTAGAGTTCCAAGAGTGAGTTAGCCGCAAGGAAGAGGAAAAGACTTCGAGATAGTTTTGGTGCCCTTCGAAGTCCGACGCAAGAGCTAAGGAGTTCGTGACGATGCTGCCTCAATCAAGAACCTCTTTTCAGTAGAATTTCCCTATTTTTTACACTCTTTCTTTGATTCTTTTTGCTCAATATGTTGCTTCACGCTATGAGTGGCTAAACTCTTTAGTTTTAGGGTTTTTGATGAATTGTTTGTAAATTCATGATAACTTTGTAGACTCATGGTTTTGTTCAAATAAATATGCTTTTCATTGTTATTGTGTTTAATTCTTGAAGATTGGCCACCTTTACATGTTAGGTTAGATGTATGATCGAGAGATTATATGTTTAATTTGATCTATAACAATGAATCGTTGTTAATCTATCACGAGAGTAGTTAGGTTGACAATGAAAGTTGTTAAAGACTAGTTTTAATGCCATGTAATTTTGTATTGGTTTTAAGAGATTAACTATCAATCAAGTTGCATGAGAAAGAGTTGTCTTTGAGAGAAGATAACTTGGAATTAAGTTTCTAGACTTAGGCATAAGAATTAAATCCATGAAATCTATAATTTTGCATGATGAAACAAACAAGGATTTGAAACCCTAGAACTCTCTTTGACTCTTGCAATTCTCCCTTTGATACTTTCTTGGCTTGATTTTTTCTTTTTCCCAAAAACAAAATTTGAATTCCAATCCTCAAATAAAATTGATTCAATTCTAAAATAGCTAAGTAACTTAAACCTTCCCAATTGGATCTCTAGTGGAAACGATACTCGGACTTAACCGTTTTATATTATAACTTGACCCGTACACTTGAGGTAAACACACAAAGTGGCACATCAGTGATTGGAGGCGCAATTTATGTCGTGCCTCTATCTCGCCTAATTGGGTAATTCTCGGTTCAATTTAGATCCACCACTTTAGCCACAGATCATGCATGTCAATCTTTCTACAATCTCTCAAGATTCTGATTTGATTTTCCGCTGCCTTGCATTTCTGGTCGTTATGTGTCCATGGAGAATTTGGGTTCATGCGTTCACTCATGTCGACGCATCCATATGTTCTAACGCATCATCCTGCGTTGAGCGTATGTCAACGCGTCACAGGTTGCCAACGCATAGTTCTGCGTTAAGAAGTTTCCAATGCATCTACAGGTTGCTCGCGTTCCTGCGTTAAAACATGCGTTTTAGATTCAAAAAGTTATAAAATAATTATCTTCATCAATTTACAAGAGTAGAATGCATATGAAGATTTATCAATTGAATTTAACTAATACTGTCGCATAATTCTCTATTTAATCTCTATTTTTCTAAGAGAAAGGCTGTAATAACTTGTATTTCTACAAGTTATCAACTTACTTAAGCTTGACCCCCTGCAGTCAATTTAGATAGAGCATTAGTAAGGGAAGCCATTTGTGCTTTAAGAGAATTTACCTCATCCACCTCATACAATGTGGCGGCTTTTGGAATAGTTGTAGAAGATCTTTCACATGCACAATTGTAAGATGTAGTGGGCAAGTCTTCTAGTATGGTATATGTCACACCCCACCCCGAACTACCCTCCCGTAGCCCGAGACGGAGTGTGAGGACAGTAGTTACCGACTACCCTGTCATGTAACCCACTGTCAATGTTCATTAAATTTGTTCGTTTAAATTTCTATTCTAATTAAATTGAGTTTCTTAGCTCGTTGTACAAAAATAGATTTATCATTTCCGCACAAGGATGCGTTGAGAATTACTCTAGATATGATCATGACTAAGCAAGTTTTCCTATAAAGACCCAAGTATAGCATTTATAGGTTTCCTGGTGAGTCTAGGGTCGAACGCAGGGATTTGTAATAACTAGGCGTTGAGAATAAATGTATGACTATGCGGTGACTGTACATGTAAATATATATGCGTTTGTTGATTATGTGTGTAAAACTATACATAAAGAATGAAAAGAATTTCCTACTACTAATAATGAAGTGGACGCGGCGTTGGGTAGTCATATGTAAAACAATGCGTCAGATAGCATGCGTTGAGAATGAATGGAACCATGCGATAGAGGTAGAGTTGAACGCAAGAGCTAGTTGTTACCTAAACTTTCTAAGTACAATTACATACCTACAAACTGCGTGTGTGAATCCATCTCTCGATGTTTCGATGCCACATTTATCTTATCTCTAAGATGCATGGTAAGTTTGCGTTGGCAAAAGATGAACTACATCTCTGCACTCATCTAGTTTTAATTAATGCTAAAGATTAACTATCCACTCTCTCAAGCTCGACAGTCATGCTTACTACGTTTGTTTGTCAGACAAAGTTATGCAAGCTAAAGATATGCATTAATCAAGATGTAACATACTCAGAATTGCTCAAGAAAAACTAACTTTTAACATTTAACTCATTTAGCATTTAGACAGCATGGTGTAAAGTATTTAATACGGAAATAGACGGAAGATGATAGTCAATCAAACTCATATTAAGACAATAAATCATTCTCTCGAATGTCATTAACAAAATATAAGCAAGAAGGAGAGAAATGGAAATAAAATAGAGATGAAGGGCGTCAAGCTGCCACTAGCAATGTCTTGCTTCATGGAGGCTTGAGATGGTTGCTATCTGATACAAAGATTCCATAAGGTGAAAGGTTCTCACTCACTGGGAGACGACTCTAAAGATGCTCAGAATCCTTCTCTCAGAAGAGCTCGAAATGGAGGCTGGTTATGGTGAGGGAGAAATAGTGCAGAGCTTTCGCCTCTTGAACTCGTCTCTCTTCCTTCTTTTCTTGGAGAAGCTTGTGGACTATTTATAGGCGTCAAAAAGTTGATATCATGATGACCTAACACCTTTCCATTAAATTTCAGCCACGCTGCATAGACTTTTCAGATTGTCAGCCTATTTGTTCTGCCATGATCTAATTGGGTGTTGTCCTTTTTCATAATCACATGACAGCTGTTTGAGCATGCGTCATTTTTTACTTTTCAGATTGTCAACGCATAGTCTCGACGCATGGTCTCAACGCATGGGCTCAGCGTATAGGCTTCCACTTGTTCTCGCAGCAGCTTCGTCTCTTCGTACTTCGATTGTTTGCGCTTCTTTTCTTGTTAACCCTGCATTAGGAACATAAAAGCTCATCGTTTTTCAGGTATTTTCTTTTGTAAGTAGTGCCAACGCATGGTGATACATTTTTCATCATTCAACTACCAAAATCATGCGTTTAGCTCCAAAGTTACTCTAATTAAATCAAATAGTAACTATAATAACTTGTATTTCTACAAGTTATCAGTCAACTTCATCTTATTTCCTTTATAATCCTTCTTATAACGGTAATATCATTAACTCACTCTTGACAAACCTCGACTTCGATCGGCAACGAGAACTGTCATGCTACCTGAAAATGGAAAACATATAAAAAGGGTGAGCTAATAGCTCAGTGAGTAACGGTTTTCTGAAAACAATATATTTTAACTTAAAACTGGTCAAACTCACATAAAATACAACATTTCAAATCATATTAAATTATACTCAAATATCATTGTGAAAACATGCTTGTCCGTTTCAGAGTAAATACTCAAAAATCTCAATTTTTTTAAAATACTTTTTCCTTAGTTGAGGCGGAGCAATGCTCAACGCTTCTCAACGTCGATTTTCCTTAGCTGTGTGGAGTAATCTCAACACATCAGCGTCATATATACCTCTATGTGCACAATGCCTTCTACGAGTTACTGAGCATTGGGGTCCCATTTCTATATTCAGGTTACCCATTTGTCTTCTACGAGTCCCTGAGCATTGGGTACCTTTATAATTCGGGCCGCCCACAATGCCTTCTAAAAATCCCTAAGCATTGGGGTCCCTTTATTATTCGGGCCGCCCACAATGCCTTCTACAAGTCCCTGAGCATTAGGGTCCCTTTTCAAAGTTTTATAAAACATCATACATATTTTGGAAACATTTTATTAACAACTCATAAATTAACCGTTTCTAAATCTCACATCATCAGCATGCTAAATTCAATTTCCAACTTTAATATCAAACCGCATGCTTTTCATACAAGTTTATTTTCAAATATTTCTTGAAATCATATAATACCATGCTTTTCAGAAAAGTCATGAAAACAAGTATCAATCAATCACCATGCGTTTTATAACTCATAGCAAGTAACCAGCATACTCAAAGTTTTCAAGTAAAACGCATGCATTTATTCATTCAAAACCCATGAAATCAGATTCATAAGGAACTCATTTTTATTTTGTAAAATGCAGGTGTTACTCACCTGTACTTGCCAAAGAATAATTCCTCTTCCTTTCCTTTATTTCCTCTTCCCGAGCTTCTTGGACGCAACGTTCTAACTCTGGAACGCAAGGCTTCATTTTCCTCTGTCAGCTCGGTTGAACGCAACCCTGCCCTTCAACGCAAGGTTGGTAACTACCGCAAACCCTGCCCTTCAACGCAAGGTTGATTACTTCTGCAAAGTGCATCCCAACTCTTCTTACTTCTCTTTCGGATGTGTCGCCCTCTCTTGGACGCAAGGTCCAACTTGAATGCATCACCTAACTTTGGACGCCGCGTTCACCTTGGACATTATGTTTGTCCTCAACACAAGGTCGACCCCCTTTTCGACACAAGACAACATCTTTCACATAAAATAGCTAAGTTATCAAAATACCTTCTCTCTTGGCCACAGACTTCTACTACGGATGCAAAGATTCTTCCTTTCTGCCTTCTTTCTTCCCTTTCTCTCCATAATTCATCTTTTAGAGTCATCAGTCGCTCCTTTTCCCTCAAAGTTCTATTTATAGGGAGCTTGTTATCCAACTTCTCCTCTCCTTTTGCCACTTGTTTGCCACATGTCACGCTGCATGCTTAATTAACCATGCATTTATCCAAGTGTCACCTTGCATGAAGTACTCAACATGCATTCTAACACCTCCTACTTTTAAGGTGTCAAGTCTATATGAAGCCACCTAACCTTTGTAAGCTTATCTTATGCGTCCAACATTTTCCAATTGACAACCATTCATTCAACACAATGCCCCCATGCGTTCGTTGAGTTTCCTTTAAGGTTTGAGCTTCACTACTCACTTTTTCTAACTCTCGGTTATACTTCCTTTGAACTCGTTTTTCCACCGCATACTATTAGGCGTCAACGTCTCAACGCACACTACTATGCGTTTGTCTTACTGCATAATACCATGCGTCAGCCTGAACCGCATACTATCATGCGTCCACGACCTTCCTCCTATCCTTGAAGATCCTTGAGTATTCCTCTATGCGTTCTTGGGCTTATAATCCAAGGTTCTTCAATTAACCTTTTCCTTGTACTAAAATATCTCTGATGATAATTAGTATGCGTCCACCTCTTGCTCCAATCTTTAAACTTACTTCTCACCTTCCACTTTCCAACACTCGTGAACATTCCTTGCTAATAGTCTATGCGTTATTCAATTGGCTATAGTATTCTATCTTTCTGAGACTTAGATCTCTTTCAATACTTCACAACATAACTTTATTCCTTTCTTGCTTATGCGTCTTACCAACACCAATGCTTACATCCTCTCCTATGCGTTTTACTTCTTTCCCTTCTCGGTTTACTTCCATGCGTCCACCCTTACCATGTGTTACCGTGGTCCTAACCATGCGTCCAACATGGTCTTTTACCTTTTTTCTTCATAGACTCTTCAACGCATCAGTTTCTTAAAAAGTAAGGTGTGACAGTATAGGCCTCTTGAGCATTCTTAAAAAAAATTGAGCCTCCGGCGGTAGAATCTAGAATGGATTTTGTAGAACTTGACAACCCATTGTAGAATAGTTGAATTTGCAACCAATCCGGATAGTCATATTGAGGACACTATCTCAAGAGATCCTTATACTTTTCCTAAGCCTCATACAATTGCTCATCCTCAAGTTGGCGGAATGTACCGATCTCTGTTCTTAACCTTTGGGACTTAGCTGGTGGAAAATATTTGTTCAAGAAAGCTTGAGCCAAGATCTCCCATGTAGTGATACTATCCAGAGGTATGGTTTCCAACCAATCCAAGAGAAAGGGAAGAGTCTTAGTTTGATAGAATCATTAGAAACATCATTCATTTTTACCGTCCCGCATATCTCTAAGAAAGACCATATGATAACTTGTAGAAATACAAGTTATTATAGCCGTTTTCTTAGAGAAATAGAGATTAAATAGAGAATCATGCGGTAGTTTATGTTGAATTTCATTAATAAATCTTCCTATGCATTCTACTCTTGTATTTTTATGAAGATAATTATTTTATTACTTTTTTAGCCTAAAACGCATGTTTTAACGTAGGAATGCAAACGATGCGTTGACTACTTCTTAACGCAGAACTATGCGTTGGCAATCTGTTCTTCATGGACGCATGATCTGAACGGAACGCAAACAACCTGTAGATGTATTAACGACCTCTCAACGCAAGACTATGAGTTAGCAACCCATGACGCGTTGACATCCGCCAAAATTCTCCATGAACGCATAACGACCAAAAACGCAAGGCGCGGAAAATCAGATCAGAATCTTGAGAGATTGTCGAAAGATTGACATACATGATCTGTGGCTAAAGTGGTGGATCTAAATTGAACCGAGAATTACGCAATTAGGCGAGATAGACGCATGATATCAATTTCGCCGCCAATCAAGCAGATTTGCCATTGATTGCGAATGCAACCTCTATAAAAGGGCAAACCTGCAAGATGAGAAAGGGTTGTTGATTCTCGGAAGAATTCCTAAGTGACAGCAGAGTTCTCTCTAAACGACAATCGGAGACGAATAGCTCGAGACAAAAGAGTCTTCCCTCCACTTGACCACTTCACAGCAGAACCTCACGCTTTCATTCCGGCGACTCAAGACATTGACGCCTTTTCCTACTTTCTATCTTGTTTTTCTATCTTGATTTTAGATTTGTGTCAAGACATTGAGCTATCTAAAGTTGTATTCCGTTCATCAATCTATATTTCTTCCATGTCTACTCATTTCTCTACACTTTCCGCTTTTTACTTTGAATCTATGAGTAACTAATCTATCAAGGGTTAAGGGTCGTGTTAGCATCTAAATAAGAACCATAGTGTAACTATTGCATCTTGTCAATTGCAATCTTAATCCGATGCTTATGTCCATCTAGCTAATCGATATAAGTAGTAATAATCAGACTTCTCGAGAGGATAAGTGATTGTGGAACTCAATTGATAAGGCCAAGAAGTGTTACCTGTCTATGGGAATAACCTTGGTACTTAACACTCTCCTATGCGTTATAGACATATAACACATAGCGGCTAACAACCGGGAGAAGAGTCACAAGTATGAATAGACTATCACCATGCGTTTTTGATGTTAGATGTTAACCAACCCTAACCCTGTTTTTACCCATTCATTTAATTCACCTAGGTGACTTTGTTGTGTTGTATGCCTTTCCATCTTCCACATTTTAGTCTAGTGTACATATTATCGCTTTCTTTGGATTAGAAACAAACACATTTCTCAACTATTCTTGGTTACCACTGCAACGCATATAATCCACTTAAATATAGAATCAGCATAATCCCTGTGTTTGACCTCGAACTCACCGAGAAAACCTACTCCTTTGCTTATACTTGGGTAAGGGATAGGAAAACTTGATAGATCACCAACGAATAGAATTAAGCATAAGTAAGACGCATAATATGCTCAACGCATGGTATGTGAAACGCATAATAGTAGCTTAACTTGCACATTGCGTTAGCACATTTCAATTCACAATCTATCGCACAACACCGTAGGTGCTTATGAGGATCTTCATTCATTCTTGCTCTAAAGGCAAGCTCTCTAGCCATTTGAATCAACCTCGGTTTTAGCTCAAAGTTGTTGACATTGATGGGCATGTTCATAATGTCGGGTTGATTTGTCGGTAGTGTCGATTGAAAGTAATCTCGAGTTGCCTTAGGTATCTCCGCCATCTCCTCAGTGGGATTATGTTGAACCCTTAGATTTCTTCTAAACATCCTATCAATCTTGGGATCAAGAGGGAGAAGATTAGTATTGTCACGAGGCATAATATACACCTCACAGTAAGATCTATCAATTCTTATGAATATTAAGTAATAAAAACTGTTCTTTGGATCCCCGGCAATGGCCCCAAAAACTTGATGTGTAAATTTCGTGTAACCACAAGTGTACGGGTCAAGTTATAATATAAGACGATCAAGTTCCAAATATCTTTCCACTGAGGATCCAATTGTGAAGGTTTCAAACACTTAGCTATTCTAGAATTGAGTCAATTTTATTTGAGGATTCAACTTCAAGTTGTGATTTAAGAAAACAAACAAGGAAAGCAAGTAAATTTGGAATACAAGAATCAAGTAAATTTGGAATACAAGAGTCAAAGAGAGTTCCAGGGTATTGAATCTTTGTTTAATTCATTATGCAACATTCTAAAGTTCATGGAATTTATTGCAATTCATGCTTAAGTCTAGAAAGCCAGGTCATTTTCTATCAAAAACAACCTTTTCTCATGCAACCTAATTGATTACTAACATCTTGAAACCAATATAAGTCACATGGCATTAGGAGTAGTCTTTAACAACTTTCTTTGTTAACCTAACTATTTGCATGAAAGATTAACAAAGATTCATTATTAGAGATTCAATTAGATATACAATTCCTTAAATCATACATCTAATCTAACATACATGGATGGCCAATCAACAAGAATTAAGCACAATAACAATGAAAAACATATTCATTACAACAATCCATGAAAAGTCTACAACATTAGCATAACTTCATTAATAATTCATCAACACCCAAAAACTAAAGAGTCTAGCCACTCATAGCTTTAGATAGCATATTCAAGACAAATTTCAGCAAATAAAGAGTGTAAAGAAAGGACAACTCTATTGTAAGAAGCTCTTGATTGAGGAGGAACCGTCACAACCTCCTTGATCTTCACGTCGAGAACTCGAACAGCATCAAACCCTCTCTCAAACTCTTTTCTCTTTTCCTTGCAGCCAACTCACTCTTTGAGGCTTTGTATTGTGTTGTTCTCTCTGCCTGGGTTCAATTTATAGACTTGGCCGCCTAGATTTCTTTCCAAAATTGCAGATTTTTCAAATTAGGAAAGCTGACGCGGCGTCGCCATTAAGCAGCACCATGGTGTTGACCAATATCAAAAGGTGGCTGTTGTACAGACAGATCTCAAGTCCCTGACAACGGCGCCAAAAACTTGTTGTGGACGAAATTGTGGAATTGAAATTTACTAACGCAATGTGCAAGTTAAGCTACGATGATGCGTTTCACATACCATGCGTACCATGCGTCTTACTTACGCTTAAATGCTATGCATTGGTGATCTGTCAAGTTTTCCTATCCTTTACCCAAGTATAAGCAAAAGAGTAGGTTTTTTTGGTGAATCCGAGGTCGAACACAGGGATTATGTTGATTCTAGATTTAAGTGGATTATATGCATTGTAGTGGTAACCAAGAAATAGATGAGAGAGTTGTTTGTTTCTAACCTAAAGAAAACGATAATATGTACACTATACTACAATGTGGAAGATAGAAAGGCATGCAACACAGCAAAGTCAGCTAATGATTTGAATGAATGGATAAAAACAGGGTTCAGGTTGGTTAACATCTAACATTTGAAACGCATGGTGATAGTCTATTCATACTTGCGACTCTTCTCCTGGTTGTCAGCCGCTATGCGTTATATGTCTATAACGCATAGGAGAGTGTTAAGAACCAAGGTTATTTCTATAGACAGGTAACACTTTTTGGCCTTGTCAATTGAGTTCCACAATCTTTTACCCTCTTGAGTAGTTTGATTATTACTACTTATATCGATTAGCTAGATAGACATAAGCATCGGATTAAGTTTGCAATTAACAAGATGCAGTAGTTACACTATGGTCCTTATTTAGATGCTAATGCAACCCTAGACCCTTGATAGATTAGTTACTCATGGATTCAAAGTAAAAAGCGGAAAGTACAGAGAAATGAGTAGACATGGAAGAAATATATATTGATGAATGGAATACAACTTTAGATAGCTCAATGTCTTGACATAAATCTAAAATCAAGATAGAAAAATAAGATGGAAAGCAGGAAAAGGCGTCAATGTCTTGAGTCGCCTGGATGGAAGCGTGAGGTTCTACTGTGAAGTGGTCAGGCGGAGGGAAGACTCTTCTCTCTCGAGCTATTCGTCTCTGGTTGAGGTCTAGAGAGAACTCTGCTGTCACTTAGGAATTCTTCCGAGAATCAACAACCCTTTCTCATCTTGCAGGTCTGCCCTTTTATAGATGCTGCGTTCGCAATCAATGGCAAATCGGCTTGATTGGCAGCGAAATTGATATCATGCGTCCATCTCGCCTGATTGCGTAATTCTCAGGTCAATTTAGATCCACCACTTTAGCCACAGATTATGTATGTCAATCTTCCGACAATTTCTCAAGATTCTGATCTGATTCTCCGCGCCTAGCATCTTTGGTCATTATGCGTTCAAGGAGAGTTGGGCTGATGTCAATGCGTCATAAGTTGCTAATGCATAGTCTTGTGTTGAGAAGTCGTTAACGCATCTTCAGGTTGTTCGCGTTCCGTTCAGATCATGCGTCCATGAAGAACAGATTGCTAACACATTGTAAGGGCTATGGCGTTGACCATGGCTATACATTGTCCCACATCGGTTAGGAAGTAGAACGAAGCCTTTCTTATAAAGGGGGTGGATACCTTTCTATGTACGAGGCCTTTTGGTAGGCGCAACCCGACCAAGAACAAAACCGTGAGGGGTAACCCAAAGCGGACAATATCGTATAGCGGGTAGTCTGGGCTGTTACAAATGGTATCAGAGCCGGTGCCCGAATCGATGTTAAAACCTCACTTGTTAGGGGGGAGATTGTAAAGGTTATGGCGTTGACCCTGGCTATACATTGTCCCACATCAGTTAGGAAGGAGAACGAAGCCTTCCTTATAAAGGGGGTGGATACCTTTCTATGTACGAGGCCTTTTGGTAGGCGCAACCCTACCAAGAACAAAACCGTGAGGGGTAACCCAAAGCGGACGATATCGTATAGCGGGTTGTCTGGGCTGTTACAAATTGTATCAGAGCCGGTGCCCGAATCGATGTTAAAACCTCAATTAGGTCAAACGGGGACGCTTGACTCGTTAGGGGGGGAGATTGTAAGGGCTATGGCATTGACCTTGGCTATACATTGTCCCACATCAGTTAGGAAGGAGAACGAAGCCTTCCTTATAAAGGGGGTGGATACCTTTCTATGTACGAGGCCTTTTGGTAGGCGCAACCCTACCAAGAACAAAACCGTGAGGGGTAACCCAAAGCGGACAATATCGTATAGCGGGTAGTCTGGGCTGTTACACGCATAGTCCTGCGTTAAGAAGTCGTCAATGCATCGTTTGCATTCCTGCGTTAAAACATGCGTTTTAGGCTCAAAAAGTGGTAAAATCATTATCTTCATAAAAATACAAGAGTAGATCGCAAAGGAAGATTTATTAGTAGAATATCAGCATAAACTACTGCATGATTCTCTATTTAATCTCTATTTCTCTAAGAAAAAGGCTATCATAACTTGTATTTCTACAAGTTATCAGTGGCGTTGCGTCACTATGAGATGGCGCCGCTGCACTGGCGCTGTTGTGCTTCTCGTATAGCAGCTCTTAGGAAAAACCGTCATGATAGTGCCGAGCTGGCGACGCGGCGCTGCCCAGTTTTTATGGATTTTGTGATCTTCTTCTCTTTTTCACTTGATTTTGGCTCGGTTTGGTTCTTTTGGCTTTCAATTCTTATTTCTTTTATATTGACCTGAAAACCACTAGTAAACAAGTGAAATTTGATAGAAACTCCCCTAAGTTAAGAGAATAAAAAGAACTTTTCAAGCGCTTTTCAAGGTTCTGTTGGGATTTATTCACTAAAGCCTCATAATTTATTAGTTGATCAATTTAATCATTAATTATGCAATATTAATTTATCCATTAACTGGAAAAATCCTAGGTTATTATTGAAGGAATTGAATCCTTAGCAAAAGCGAGTGATCATCATATGCCAATAATTTTCTTTTTGAAAACTTCAAATTACACAGAAGAGAAACATAAGGATAAACAATTAAAACTAGAAGCATGCATTCAGAGGGAGTAGCATGCATTCAGAGGGAGTTAAGTAGGTTACCTTTGAAGATTGTCTTCAGGGTAGGCTTTTCCTTCTTCTCACGAAATCACGAACAACAAATTCTTCTTTCAACAAGATATGCAGAAAACTTCTTAGGACACCACCAAGCAAGTCTTCCTTGCTATTCTAAGGAAGAATCAAGAGGAGTTGTGGCCTCTCTTGATTTTGATGAGGGAGGAAGAGATTTACTTAAGAGGAATTTTTCAGAGGAAAATAGAAAATTATGTAGCCTTTTCTTCAGCACATCAAAACCTCTCTTGTACTTCTCTCTTTTAACGTGAGATATATGAGAGAGTGGGAATAACTCCCTAAACATGGAAAGTTATTTCCTAATTTAATATTTAATTTACTTTAACAATATTAAATTAATATTAGTTTGAAAATAATATATTAAATCATATTTAATATATATAATTAAATAATATTGATCAAGCAATTAATAAATTAAATATCACATCCTTAATTTAATTTGTATCACATTCAAATAACCTTCTCTCACATCACCTTTAGTTTTAATATGAATCTCATTCATATTAATTTTAATATATAGTTTTTATATGAATCTCATTCATATAATTAATATTTAAAACTTAATTAAATATTTATCTCTCTTATAACATAAAGTATAAATTTTGAATCTCATTAAAAAATAAGTTTAAATTATAATGTAACTATAAACATTATACTAATTGTATCATATATAATTAACTCCCTTATTAATTTGAACATTTCAAATTAATCTAAAATAATAGATTCTTTTTCAAAGCCTTAATGAGCTAGCAAGGAGACCTTATGGACCTATAGATTAGAAGCTCCAATGATATGAGTTAATTAAACTCTTTAATTAGATTAATTAATATTCATTAACTGTAGGTCACTCCACTAAAGACCTATAGCTGCACTTTTCGCACTATAGATATATTTCTATATCTAAGGAAATAACCAATCAACAGAAAGTCGATTCTTAATAAATTACTCGTAACTACAGCTGGATCAAATTACCTTTTTATCCCTGTAGTTACATTTAACTCCTTAAGTATCACCGATCCCTCTAATGAATAAATAGTTTATAGTCCAACTATAAACTAATCCCTCTTAGGCTAGTGAGAGGGTGAAGCCGCTTTGTATAAGACTCGAAATCAACTCTTAAGGGAGCAAGTTATCTACTTACCTTAAAGATGGGAAGGAATGAATTCCATCTTGTGAAGATATGTTCCCAACTCCCTATTCAGACAAATCCCCCAAAATGGTAGGTATATTGAGTCGACGATCTGGTCACTCTCATCCATACAGATCAAAGAAGTAATAGCCTCTTATTTTTTTGAATAAATAAAAGGTATTTACAACTTTACAAATTACGAGACCTCAAGAGATTTTAGACACTAGTCCCAACAATCTTCCACTTGTCCTAAAGCTATTAGGGTGTACAATACATATAAACTAGAGCACCTTTTAGCACGTGGTACACCTCAACAAAATAGTGTATTATAAAGGAGAAATAGAACCTTGTTGGACATGGTTCGATCTAAGATGAGTTATGCTCATCTACCTAATTCTTTTTGGGGTTATGCAGTAGAGACTATAGTTTACATCTTGAACAATGTTCCATCAAAAGTGTTTCTAAAACACCTTTTGAGTTATGGAAAGGTCGTAAAGGTAGTTTACTACATTTCAGGATTTGGGGATGTCCAACACATGCGCTGACAACAAACCCAAAGAAACTGGAACCTCGTTTAAGGGTATGTCTGTTCATAGGTTGTCACAAAGAAACCAAGTCTCTTTTATGATCCTAAGGATAAAAAGGTGTTTGTATCGGAAAATGTTACATTCTTAGAGGAAAATCATATAAGAGATCACAAACCATGCAATAAATTAATTTTAAGTGAAATTTCCATTGAAAATGACAGCACTTCAATAAAAGTTGTTGACAATGCTGGTACATCAACAAGAGTTGTTGATGGTGCTAGATCATCCAATCAAAATCCTTCTCAAGAGTTGAGAGAGCCTCGTTGTAGTGAGAGGGTTATATCTCGCCCTACGCGATATATGAGTTTGATAAAAGTTCATGTCATCATATTTGATGATGGTGTTGAGGATCCATTATCTTTAATACAAGCAATGGAAGATGTTGATAAAGATGAATGGGTCAAAGCCATGGATCTTAAAATGGAATCTATGTATTCCAATTCAATTTAGGATCTTGTAGATCAACCTGATGGGGTAAAATCTATAAGTTGCATATGGATCTACAAGAGAAAAAAAGATGTAGATGGAAAGGTACAGACCTTTAAGGCTAGACTTGTGGTAAAGGGTTATACCTAAGTATAAGAGGTTGATTATGAAGAAACCTGTCATGTTGAAGTCTACTTGCATTCTCTTATCCATTGTCACTTTTTATGACTATGAAATATGGCAAATGGATGTGAAGACTTCTCTTTTGAATGGCAATCTTATTGAGAGCATCTACATGAATCAACCAAAGAGATTCATAAAATAAGGTTAAAAGCAAAAAGTTTGCAAGCTGAAATGGTCCATATATGGATTGAAATATAAGGTTTGACAATGCACTCAAATCTTATGGCTTTGATCAAAACGTTGATGAGGCTTGTGTCTACAAGAAAATCAGCAAAGGTACTATTGCTTTTCTTGTGTTATACGTAAATGACATCTTACTCATTGAAAATGATGTAGGATTTCTTAGTGACATTAAAAACTGGCTATCTACACAATTCCAAATGAAAGATATGGGAGAAGCGCAGTTTGTTCTTGAAATTCAAATTATTCGAAATCGCAAGAACAAAACATTAGCCTTGTCTCAGGCATCTTATATTGATAGAATGTTTGTCAGACATGAATTATATTGTCTAATGATAGTGCTCTAAGACACCTCAAGAGGTTGAGGAGATGAAACGTTATACCCTATGCATCTACTGTGGCAACCTCACGTATGCCATATTGTGTACAAGGCCTAACATATGTTATGCAGTTGGGATTGTCAGTAGGTATCAATCTTATATAGGATTTGATCACTAGATGGTTAAAGACAATCCTCAAGTATCTTAGGAGAACGAGGAACTATACACTTATGTATGATGCTAAGGGTTTGATTCTTACAGGACACACTAACTCTAATTTTCAAACTAATAAGGATTCTAAGAAATCCATATCAAGATCAGTGTTCACTCTTAATGAAGGAACTGTAGTTTGGCGTAGCATAAAACAAGGTTGTGTTGCTGACTTTACCATGGAGGCAGAGTATGTAGTTGCTTGTGAAGCTGCTAAGAAAGTTCTTGATTAATTTGGAAGTTATTCCAAATATGCCTTTTCCAATCACCCTTTATTATGACAACAGTGATGTTGTGGCAAATTCAAAGGAACTTCGAAGTCATAAGCAAGGAAAGCACATAAAACAGAAGTATCATCTAATACAGAAGATTGTACAGTGAGGGGAGCTGATCGTCATGCAAATAGCATCAGAGCACGACATTGTTGATCCATTTAAAAACTCACATGACTAAAGTATTCTAGGGTCATCTAGAGGGTCTAGGTCTACGAGATATGTATCACTTCAACTAGCGCAAATGGGAGATATAAATGGGTATATTATATGCCCTAGTTTATTGTATTTTCTTTTACATGTATTGTACATCTCACTAGCTTTAGGACAACTGGGAGATTTTTGGGATTTATGTCCTAAATCTCGTAGTTTGTAAATTTGTAAACAATTATTAATAAATAAATTATTATTTATTTTCAAATAAGTGTTATTTATTTGCATAATTCAAAATCCAATAAACTAAGATCCAAAGTTATTTAATGTAACTTGAACAATATGTGGTTGATATACAAGTAGATTATGTTCAAGTAACAACCTAAAAGGTCTATAGTATATGGATAAGGTTGGGTACCTTATCCTGGTAACACTACTTTGTAAATATTTCAAATATTGTAAGTGTTACAAACAGTCTAATCCAAATCGTTCATGTAATGACATATAAGTGAGGGTATCCTATACAGTAAGCCTGTTCAATGACATGTAATTGCTTGAGAATTCATTCTTTTAAAAAATTTACCTCTTCCAGAGGACCTCTTTTCACTGCTCTACCTCGTTCCTGTCTTCAGATTCACTAGACGAGGAGAGCACAATGCACTGAGCATTCTCCACTCTTACCCCTCTTTTGTTTTGGGGCAATGGTGCTCGAATCCACCTTCCTCTTAGCAACTGAGGTGGATCTAGTGACCCCTTCTAGGGGTTCCTAGGGAGATAAAGAGAGTGAGGGACCCTTCAAGGGGTGTTTACTATATATCCAACATTTACTTTCATTTCATACTTTTTCTTTGCACATTCATATTATAACCATGATTATGGAAGCAATAAAATCAATTTGCTATTTCTTAATTATGAGCTAAATTCACCAAGATGTTCAACCATGTGGATGCATTAGGGATTTATGGCTTGATCACGTGCCAAAGTATCATATTACTCTTTCTTGCTCATTTCCTTTGTTGATTGTATGGCTTAATATTGTTAAGTTAAACTAGTCACTTAATTTAGCAATCTAGTGGAGTCATAATGTTGAGAAGGTTAGGATATAAAAGAAGTTCACAAAGAAATGTGAGGTTAAAGCCTAGAGAGAGGATCACCAAGCAACCTTAAAGATAAAGAGCACCATATAGGATAAAGAATATGTATAAAAATTTATATAAGTGACAGTTAACCATAGAGATATAGGATTTCCTTAGGCTCCATAAGGAACTTGGAGACAAGACCGTATAGAAGAAGATTATGTCCATGAGTAAGTCAATGCATTGGTATGATGCGGTCGCATCACTTGAGTATAATTAACTTAGGCTAAAACATAGTTGCATCCATGCTCTTATCATTCATTTTCTTTACCTTTTCAACATTATTTAAAACAACTCACAATTATTTCACCTTGGTTACGTAGGTCACTTAATTGCATTGTCTTAAAAATTAAAAAAAATTAAAAAATTAAAAAAAAAACTAATTAGATAACTAGTCTTGTGGGGTTCAACTCTTGGAACACTCTAAGATTTATTACTTCATTGATAGTATATGTGTCACACCCCCTCCCAGATTACCCACCTAATCTAAGGGGGAGTGTGAAGACAATAAACATCACCCCTCTTGTGACGCATATTGTCCTAACTTTACATTCCTTTTCCTGTACATATATTTACTCATATACAAACATAAAACACAGTCATACATCACGTGCTTATAACTTGATACAATTCCCTGTATAGGGTACACCTTTAATGCATAGCTTAAGTTCATATTCATATCCATAATACAATATACACGACTCTACCAACAGTCTCCACTCAAAACTACATGTTCTACATGCCATTTATATAAACAAATGCACGTACAACTCTCAGACTTGACTGTATCTTGATAACTCGAGACTTAGGCAGGGTGAGTTGAAATAGGCTAAGCACCGGGAACGTCCTTGCTACCTGGGGAGAGAAAAGGAAAACATTGGAAAACATAAGCTAACAGCCTAGTGAGTGACAATCTTTGTAAAACGGCATTCATATAAAATAGGCATGTTTCGTATAACAAATAAATAAGAGTTTAACATTTGTTCAAATGTAACATACTTTTCATGAAATCCATCACTCTCATAAATCAATACTAAAATCATACAAAAGTGTTTTCCAAGGAATTTATCAATATCAACTAGTTTTCAAACTTTTCCCTTAGTTGAGGCGGAGCAATGCTTCTACGCACTCAACGTCGAAAATCACCTTAGTTGGGGTGGAGCAAGGCTCAACACACCCAACGTCGAAATCATCCCTGGCTTCAAGCAAAGCAAGCTCGATGCATTAGCCAGCTTAATCTCTATGTGCACATAGGAATATGATGGGTTGCCCATGTACCTTCTCATGTCCTTGAGTACTGGGTCCCGAGGAAACTCACGTGCCTTCTCATGTCCTTGAGCACTGAGCCTCCTCTAAAACGTTTCAGAATTTAATTCACATAGTAGTTCATATGAAAATCTTTCATGAAAATCATTATATCACGATAAACAATATTTTAAAACATGCCATTGAACATCTTATAGAAACGTATAGAACATGCCTTGTGAACAACATCATCAAACATCATGCTTTTAAGAAAACAGTTCATCTTGAAGCCATAACTCATAAGAAAATCAAGCTAAACATTTTCAATAAATTTTGTTTCAAAGCAAGAAAAATGTCACTCACAACTCTTTCTAGGCTTTACGTGGGTTATATACTTTTCCTTCTTCTTGGCCTGCAAAAGAAATACACCTTGCGTTAATCAACTAATTCCCTTTCCTTTTTCTCTACTGTCTTATAACGTGGACCTCAACGATACCCACCGAACAATACTGTTACTAGCGATACCCGATAGAACAGCACCAGCGTTACATACCTTAGCAGCGATACTCAGCGTTATCTAGCGAGATCTGTGAGACGGAAGGTTCCTTTGCGTCTCAGCGATACCCGTCTCGCTACCAATTCCCAGACAATGTGCCGATACTTGCTTTTCCAACGGCACTCTGCACTGTAATTCCTTCCTTTCTTCTCGTTCTTACTTCAGCCTATTAAAAGTCACATTTCCATACGGATTCAGGACTTCTTCTCTTCTGCACTTCTCTTTTGCAAACTTATAGGAAATCACGTTTTATAGCTTACCTTAAAATTTCAGGGTGTAGCTCCTCCTCGTTCTCACGATATTCCGGAGTTACCTCCTGCTGTTCTGGATTGCGAGTTGATCTTGCAAACTCTGGTTTCCTAAGGATTCACATAGTGAATCTCCAATTTCAGCATCACCATCCTTTACAAAAGTTGTTAGGAATTACGTCAACTTACTAACCTTAAATTTTCAGCTTTGAACTCAGCTTCTTCCTCACGTTCTATTCCAAATATCAGTCACTGCTCAACCACACCAAGCAACTTCAGTCATTCCCCTGTTCCAGCTTCGATTTCAGTATCAATATGAGTCAAACTTCGTCCAAAATCCTCTAGAACACCTTCCTCAATCTTCCTCTGAAGTTTATCTGAAGAATAGAACCGACTTAAGTTCTCGAAATGTCCTTAAAAATGATTAAACATTTAATTAATCCAGCTATTTATATCACCGACTTAACCTTCTCACACCCAGAGCTTATGCTGCTGACTTACCTTTCATCTGCAGACTAACGCAGGATTCACACTTCGACGCGAGGCGCTCATGTTAAAATTCTCTTCCAGCGCCTTCAGCAGCTAACCTCACCCGACGCATGGCATCGACCTCAACGCCTCCTACTTTTAACGCGTACAACTCAGTTATACACCACTATCTTCGTCGAATCAAGACCACTCTGTCTTCGACGCGGAGCGACTTCAACTCATGTCTGTCTTTAACGCATTGGCCTCAACGCATGGCTGTCCTCAACGCAGAGTGAATTCAGCGCATAGCTCAAGCATGTTTCTTCCCCCACTAGAATTCCTTATTCTTCAACGCGGGTAGCTACCTCAGCTCACTAATCTCCGTGAATCAACCACAAACGCATGGACTTAGTCAATACTTAGCCAAAATTTTACTTTCCAAAAATTCTTACTCTCGCTCTCGGCCACTTCTTCCTTTGAGACGCATAGCCACAAACGCATGGCCGCATCTCAACGCTTGGCAACGCAATTCAGTGCTTACAATATGCTTGCACTTACACCATCTTTAACTCTATTCTTAATACTCGTACACTTTTGGTTGATCAATAATCCTTTTGATTTAAAATTTTGTTAGTTGTATTTGTAAAATTGTATTTGTATTTGTATTTTTTTTAGGTTAGGTATGTGTGTTGTAGGGCTATTGATGCACCTAGGGACAGTTTTCCACTTTTGGACATTTTGGCTAAATTTTGCTTGTTGGTAAGCCTTTTTTAGTTAAAATGACTTAAAATATGCCATTAAGAGAATTTTAAGGATATTAACAAAAGGAATTAATTTATTCCAGGTCGAGAAGAGCTAGAAGAAGCATATAACCCATTAAGAGCCTAGGATAAGGTGTGAGTGACTTAAATTCGATTAAAATGATTTAATCTCTTGATATTTTTCGAATGCTTGGTTTATTCGCAGAATATGGGATTTCTGGCATAAGTTGACTTTCGTAAAGCATGTATTTCTTTATATGACTTTGAACATGCTTTTACATGATTTTGAGCGTAATGTTTTCTGATGTCGAGCCTTGTGATGTTGTTTGAGAAATACTTTGCAATTCTAAGAAATGATTTAACTCATGTTTACAACTGATTTAGCATGCTTTATTTTCAAAAGATGGTCCTCAATGCTGAAGGACATGGAGAAGGCATATGGGCAACCTGAATACAATAGATGGTCCCCAATGCCGAAGGACATAGAGAAGGTATATGGGCAGCCTTAATATTGGGACCCCGGAACTAAAGGACTAGAAAAGGTACACGAGCAGCCTGGGTATAATTCATATGTGCACATAGAGGGAAATTCAACATTGTTGTGTTGACATCACTCCACACAGCTAAGGTTATCCAATGTTGGGTATGATGAGATTATTCCATCCCAACTAAGATTGTTTTCGACATTGGGCGTGTTGATATTATTCCACCCTAACTAAGATTGTTTTCGATGTTAAGCAGCAATGAGTTTACTCCGCCTTAACTAAGGGAAAATCTTTCAAAATATGCAAATGTTTATAAGCTTCCGAAAGCTTTATTATTTAATTATCAAGCATGATTTCGTTGAGCTTTTAAGCCAAGCATAGTTTTATAAACTTGTCACTCACTAGGTAACCTAGCTCATGTTTTCAACTTTCCAAGTAGCGAGTGGAACCGAGGTGCTTAGCCTATTCGTCAAACTCGTCTCGATCTAGTTCTTAGTTTTGAGAATTGTAAATATTTGTACTTAGACCTAGCATTGTACATATTGGGGTCTAAGGGGTGGAAGTTGTGTAAAAACTCTGATGTTATTATTATAAAGTTTCATTTGATATTATTTATGGTTTGAATGTAAATTATAATTATGTTACCAAGTGCTTGGTAAAGATTTGAGGAGAATTAAGTTGATAGTGGATGTGGTAAAGGATCGATGTCTGCTGTCGTCACGCCTCTTTTCATGTTAAAAGGATAGCTCAGGTGTCACACCCCCTCCCGGATTATCCTCCATAACCCGAGAGAAGATGTGAAGACAGCAACCTTGACTCCTCTGTAAGGTTCACTGTCCAACCATTTTCACCAAAGACGGCTCAGACGAGGTTCGATGTAGGCAAAGCATCCCGAACTTGCTCGCTACCTGGAAAATTAGAAAAGAATGGAAAACGTGAGCTAAAGCCCCGTGAGTGACAAGTTTTGTAAAACTATCTTTTATTCGAAAACAGGCATGTTAAATCAATACGCATAAAACATGGATTTAACACGATTATTCAACAGAAACATATTTTCCACAAAACTTTATCAATCTCATAAATCCTTTCCAAATCACTAGAATCGTTTTCCAGAATGATTAAACAGAAAACCGTTTGGTTTTTCAACCTTTTCCCTTAGTTGAGGGGGAGCAAGACTCAACGCTCTCAACGTCGAAAACAACCTTAGTTGGGGTGGAGCAAGACTCAACACACCCAATGTCGAAATTATCCCTGGCTTGATGCGGAGCAAGACTCGACGCACCAGCCAAATCAACCTCTATGTGCACATAGGAATATGGCGGTTACCCAAGTACCTTCTCATGTCCTTCAGTACTGGGTCCCGGGGAAACTCACGTGTCTTCTCATGTCCTTAAGCACTGAGCCTCCTCTAAAACATTTTATCAATCAATTTACATAAATAGTTCATATGAAACTTTTCCATGAAAAATCAGATATAACACGATAAACAACATTTCACAACATGCCATTCAGCATTTTATAGAAAATGGATAAAACATGCCTTGTGAACAATGTCATCAAACATCATGCTTTTCAAGAAAACAGTTCATCTCAAATCCATATCTCATAAGAAAATCCAAACTAAACATTTTTAATAAATTTTGTTTCAAAGAGAGAAAGGTATCACTCACAACTTGTCCTTAGGCCCTGAGCAGATTATATGCCTTTCCGAGCTTTTCTTGGCCTGTAAATACACATTTCTCACGTTACGCTTCCCTTAAACTTCCTTTACATGATCATTAAATGTGCATACTTAAACTCTAATCATGATTCACCACCGAGACTCCCTTTCTTTTCTAAAATAAACATAATAAGCGAGATTCTATGTCACTAGCGAGATTACTAGCGAAAATACACAACAGATACACGACACTAGCGACACCAGAATAAGCGAGACTAGCGAGATTACCCGAGGAGCGACACTGAGCGAGAGTCAGCAAGATTTGTGAGACAAAAACCTCCTCTGTACTACCAGCGAGATTCGTATCGCTACTCATGCTCCAATTCCTCAGCAATACCAGCTTCCTGACGACACCTGACAGTAGAGTTTCCTCCTTTTCTCTTTGTTCTCACTTCTGTCAGTTCAAAGTCACATTTCCAGCCAGATTTAGAACTTCTTTCCTTCTGCAACCTTGTAAAGAAACATGTTTTCTAGCTTACCTCAAATTTTTGTGGCTTAACTCGTCCTGGTTCGTCAGATATTGCATGTCACACCCCATCCCAGATGCACTCTATACCTAGGATTGAGCGTGATACTGTTCTCCTTCAATACATATTTGAAAATAGATACCAGATGAATCTCAATTCAAAACAACATTTCTTTTAAAATATTAGAAAAACATGCAACCTCTCAACAAGTATTTTCTGCATATATACATATAAGATACAACACATCCCCCCTTCACTTCTAAGAAACATGCACATTACAAGACATATGTACAGACTAAATATTTACAACTATCCCAGAGGTTTGCTTCCAGATAGGCCTAGACGAGATTCTTCTGTAGGCTAGGCGTCCCGGACACGCTCGCTACCTGAAACAACAAACAACAACAAACTGAATGAGCAAAAAGCCCAGTGAGTGACTAAATCTATTCAACTATCACTAACAAATATGAGCTAGCTTATCTATTAGTAACCATTACGTATCACATTCCAGAGAGTTACTAAGGTTCTCTTTCCAAATTACACATATAAATATCAAATCCTCATGTCACACAGATTTGCAACTATCTAGTGCCTTCACATTCTATCTCTCAGCACTTACTCGATTATATTTACATTACCATGTGCCTTCACATGAAATCCCTCAGCACTAGTAACCAATTCTATCTTCGCTCAAGTGCCTTCACTCATGGTCCCTCAGCACGAGCTAATATGTGATGGGTTACTACATGCTTTCACTCATAGTCTCTCAGCATTGTAATCCATTTCTCATAGCTATTCAAGTGCTTTCACAAAGTCCCTCAGCACTTAACTTCATGCTCACTTACATATAAGCTTTCACCATAAGGTCCCTCAGCCATTATTATATTTAGACATTAGCATTAGTACCCTTTTAACTTGCTAACACATCACATTCACAATGGATACTGCAAAGGATCACATTTCCTAATCAAATAAGTATACTAAGTTAATCACAAGATATAATAAAAGGTCACTCACGATTTGTCTCGGCTCTAAGTGGATTATAAGCCTCCCCGAGCTCTTCCTGGCCTGAAAATACATTTTCCTCATGTTTAGTTTTCATAATCTTCCTTTTCCTTAAACACACATTAATAGCATTATTCTTTAGACAATTAAAAGCTGCCAGCGAGATTCATCACATACTACTGTACTAGCGACACTGAGTTGGATGTAACTAGCGAGACTACCTGAGGAGCGACACCCAGCGATACTCTAGCGAGAATCGTAAGACGCAAAGCCCCTCTTGCGTTACAGCGATACTTGCTTCGCTGCCCTGTCTCTCGCTCTCTCAGCGATACTACCGCTATAACAGAACCACTCCCTTCTTCCTTTCTTCTTCCTTCTTCAACCTGCTAAACATCACATTTTGATCAATTCCAGAACTTACCTCCTTCTACAAACTTATTAAGGTGTAAGTTCTTCATCTTATCTCCAAGTTTCATGAAGAGCATCCTCTTCGTTTAGGGTATATTCTTCAACAACCTCGAGTTACCCCTAATTGTCTGGCAAATTCAGCATTAATCTCTTCTATCTGAGTTTGACACACATTAATACAATTTCAGCTCAAGCATCCTTCATGAAACTTGCTAAAAATCGAGTTAACTCACTAACCTCAAAAGTTCCGGATCACCGTTCCTTCAGTTTGTTCTTCCTTCAAAACCGAGCGTCACTCTGAGGAAGTAACACTAGCTGAGTCCTCTGCCCAACTCAAGTTTTTTCCACGGTTTCGATGAGATTTCCATTCCAAATCAGCGTGAACATCTTCTTCTACCTCCTTCCAATGTTTAGCTTTAGAATAAACCCAGCTCGAGCTCTGAAATGCAATCAGAACAGTTGAATTCTCGATCCACTTATATATATACCACCGACTTAATCTCCATTTCAACACTACACTACACTACAATCTGTTCAACGCATACCTTCTATATTCAGCTTTGGCAACACACAGCCTCTGATGGTGTTACTTTTCAACATTCTCCCGCCAGATGGTTAACAAACGCATTACTCTCTCTCGGCCAACCTTCTTTGTCCAACGCATACTCACTTTCGACCCATGGTAGCGTTCACCGCATAATGACCTCATCGCAAATCAGCTCACAACTCCTCGTGGCTATTAACTTCCAACGCCCCGCTGCCTTCAATGCGTTTGTCGCAAGATAATCTTCGGTACATGGTGGTTCTCCACGCCTTATGTCCTCAATGCATCGTGGCTTCAACGCATAACAGTCTTCCCTCACCTTTGCGTTTACGCCAAAACTATTTCCATCAAAGCATGTTGCCACCAACGCATAGCTGATACTTAGTCATTTTTTCGCCCCAATCACAGTCCAACCAACTACTCTTACCCAATCGTCCATCTATCGGCCCCTTCTTACCTTGCGTTCTCACAAAATTAAGTACGGGGCTTACATTGCAAGTTTCCTCTACGCTACTCCAGATTGCACAGAAATTTTGTATCAGTAACTTCCAGCTAAAAGTTTACATGTTTCTATTCCATTTCAACTTAGACACCCTTCATAAAAGTTGTTCAAAATTGAGTTAACTTACTAACCTCAAAATTTCAGCCTTAGACTCGGCTTCCTCGATTCGTTCTACTCCAAACATCAACCACTGTTCAGTCTGTGCAACTAAAATCAATCTTCAGTTCCAACTCTGTTCTCAGCACCAAGATGAGTAGACTTTCGCCCAAAATCTACCAGGACACCCACTTCTACTTCCCTTTGTAGTTCGTCTGAAAAGTGAAACCGACTCAAGTTCTCGAAGTGTCTAAAATGATTAAATATTTAATTCATTTTTCCTTTATATATATATATCATTGACTTAAGCTCTCGAAGTGTCCAGAATGATTGAATATTAATTTATTTACTTTTATATATATCACCGACTTAACCCTGCAAGGCAGCCTGGCGCACTGGGTTCTCCTTTCTTACTTCAACGCAAGGTACCCATAACGCCACCTACCCTAACGCCTTCATCAATCAACCACGCTCAACGCATGGCGCCCTCAACGCCTCCTATCTTCATCCCATGCAACACAGTCATTCACACCACTATCTTTGTCGCGTCAAGACCACTCTGTCTTCGACACAGTGACTTCAGCGCATGGCTGTCTTCGACGCAGAGTGACTTCAGTGCATGGCTGTCTTCGACGTGGAGTGACTTCAACGCGCGGCTGTCTTCGACGCAGAGTGACTTCAACACATGGTTCAAGCACATTTCTTCCCCCGCCAATGATCACTTATCCTTCAATGCGGGCAGCTACTTCAGCTCACAACCCTTCGTGATTCCATCAACAACGCATGGTTTCTCAAATAGATCAACTTTCCTCTTCATTCACCAACGCATAGTCTTGGCCAACACTTAGCCAAAATTTTGCTCTCCAAAAATTTTTGCTCTCATTCTCGGCTACTTCCTATGCGTCCACCTTTACTATGCATTACCTGAGTCTTGACCATGCGTCCAACATGGTCTTTTATTTCTTTCTTTCAGACTTTTCAACGCATCGGTTTTCAAAAGTTGGATGTCACATCAGGAGGGGGTGTGACACGAATGATCATAGGGGGGTTTGAGTGTTGTTTTGTTTGCAATTGAATGTAAAAGAGTAATTGAAATTAGAACTAATTCAATTTAAAAGCCTAGCCTAGGGATTCAGAATTCATTCATTTGACTTGGTCGTTCATCGAACTCAAAGGATTAATTGTATGCTCCATTCTATTCTTGGCTCATTAGCTTGACTTAAGATCAAAACCATCGCCCTATTGAACTAACTAATTACTTAATTAGTCTAAATGTCTAATTAACCAGTTCCACTAGAGGTCTAATCAATTAAACACCACATTAAGCTAAATTAATCTAGCCAAGTTCATTAGCAATTGGATATTCGGAATTATTAATTACTCCAATTCTTGAATGATTAATCATGCAATGTAGCAAAAGAATTGTCCTAAACAATTTAAAATTCACACAAGCATGATTTAATCTATGCTCTATTGGAGCTAACACATATAGATGCATTACTCCCTAGCAAGCAAGAAAACACAATGGGTGATCAAGCCATACATGAATTCAATGCATAGAAGTTGAAATATATCAAGAACAATAGAAAATCAGTAGCAAATCAGAATTTACAAGTCTCTTAACCAAGCCAAAATGAATTTCAACCTAACCCTATGCTAGAGGAATTTACCTTAGCCACTCATAATGTGGCAAGAAAATCCCAAATGTTTTGGTAAATACAAAGGAAGAATAATGAGATTAAGAGAGGGGAAGATGAGATTCAGAGCCTTGGAAGATCAACTATGGAGACTGGAAATCGGGATTGTCCCCCTTTTACCTAAAAACTTACGAATTTATATAAAAATTGCCAGAGCGTCGATGTGCTCATAAGTAGCGTTGCTACACTCGTTAAATGAAGAGGTGCGCGCACAATTTCCCTTAAAATTTGGAGCGTTGCTGCACTCTCCTGGAGCGTTACAACGATGCAAGAAAAGTTACTCTCAGGTTGAAAGCGTAAAGCAGAGCGGAAGGCATAGGACAGTTGTGCTCCCAGGGTATTTTGGTCATTTTGACCTTCAACCTTTTTATACTTCCAGAGCTCTGTTTGAACGCATTTTTGCACCAAATTAATCCTAATGGTCCATCTCACTACCTTAATGCTCAAAACCTATAAAATTTAGAGAATAACATGGGAAAATTATGGAATGAGCCTGAAAAATGTTGGGAAAGATATCTATTTTTAGGAGTTATCACCCATACATTAAAAAAAAAAATCTATATAAAAAAAATGTCATTTATTTAGTCCAACATGAATAGAAATACTATTAACATTATTTAGAAATTCTACTAAACTTAGAAGGAATATGTACTCTTCGTATATCCGTAAAATTGAAATATAGATATGGCCTTAATATTTAAATCTTGGTAATACCCTTTGCGTTCGGCAAGAGTTTCAACTCTCCTCACCCGCAACGGACTGAGCATTAAACATCCGATCCCTCTCGGCCTTCGTAGTTCAACTTTGTGGAGCTCGCCTATCGGATCCAGTCATGGCGGAAGATCTAGTTCTGGACACGGCCATCAGAGATTGGGTGCTGATTCCGCTCTCCGTGGTCATGGTCCTCATCGGAGTTCTCCGCTACTTCGTCTCGAAGCTTATGCGCTCGTCTCCAGTCCCCGATGCCAAAGTTGTACGAGAAGGGTAAATTTCGATTCCTAATATTCAGCATTCGTACACCCTTCATCTTGTTAGTTCCTCACGCAGTTTTTAATTCTGGGTTTCAGGCAAATCGTACTTAGGGCTCGGAATTTACGTTCTGCTGCTAATTTTATTCCTCACAAGTCGTTTCGTTCCCGCAGAGTTTATTACGGCAACGAGGTTCTTTCCCCCTTTTTCCAATGTAGTATGCGATGTATTTATGAAAAAGAATTGTAGTATGCGATGTGTGTCTGTTATATCATGTCAAATTTGCTTCATTAAACATTTTTAGAGGAATCATTTCAGATATATCTGTTGTACTTCATGAATGGCGTAAGGTGTAGAAGGTTTAGTTTCTGTGTCGGGATTCAGCTTGAGTTATCAAATGCAGTCAGAACTCTCATGGGAGCTCTTTATTATTTCTGTTTGTTAAAATCAGTTTAGTCTAGTTGTTAATCTGTTAGTCTTAATGGGACACAAGTACCTAAAGTTATTAGAGAAGAGTTTTGGGTTCATCATGTAGAGTATTTATGCACTGTCCTTAAGGTTTTATAGGTTGTAACTTGTATGATTTATTTCATCCTTGATTATGGTGGGATGTGGATGTCGTGTATTGTGCAGCCGATTTTTAGGAATCTATGTCTGAGAATGGTTGCAGTAAGACTGTATATCTTGTATTGTAGTATGATTTTGATGTAACTATGAGTCCATGACGTTCTAAGTAGCACAGGAGGATGAAGAGACAATCTGATAACCTAGATATTTATATTCCACATATGCAATTGGCAGGAGAATGGGCTGCTCTATGTTCCCAAAGGCCAGGCACAAAATGCACAAGCACAGATGTTTTCAGATCCAAATATGGCAATGGATATGATGAAGAAGAATCTCTCCATGATTATACCTCAGGTGACTATAGTTGCATGTTCGATGTCTATTTTTCTTTTCATTGATATCACATTGAGTTCAATTATTTACATTTTTATTAATCCTTTTGTTCTTTACTAGACTCTTACTTTTGCGTGGGTCAACTTTTTCTTCTCTGGATTTGTGGCAGGTGTGTTCTTCTTACTATTAATACTTTTGAATGCCCAAGGATAACCTTTTTGGTTGGGTGAATCTCCAAGTTATCTAGATTTATAATTTCTATACTTTTGGGGTGTTAAATGGTATGACTATGTGCTTGCAGCCTAACACTCATTATGATTTTTTAATACATGGGAACTTTGTACAATTATTTACTATGACTTTGCTGTTTCTCTGCCATTTTCTCTCTCCTTTTCTGATAATCCTGTTGGTTATAACTGGTAGAAAACATTAACCTCAGGTTTATTATCCTTGTGCAGTTAAAGTTGTTTTTTTACCTGTTTAAGTATCACTTTTCTTTTCAGCCTCCATTTTGTTCGCATCTAATGGTGTCTTCTCTCCTTATCATAGCAAAAATACCCTTTCCTCTGACTCAGAGGTTCCGGTCGATGTTACAGAATGGAATCGATTTGAGTACTGTGGATGTCAGCTATGTCAGTAGCCGTTCATGGTATTTTCCAAGATCATTATTTAAATATTCTGGGGCATGTGTTAATGTCCTCTTAAATTTATTTATTTATTATTATTTCTTTTTTGGGGAAGGGGTGGCGGGGGGGCCAGGGGTAAAGTTTTTCCCTAAGCATTTGGTTGGATGATTATCACTAATAGTTTTAGATTCCTTATATCAGGTACTTTCTAAATTTGTTTGGATTAAGAGGTTTATTCAGTCTCATTCTGGGAGAAGAAAATGGTTGGTGCTTCTGTATAACGATTGCATTTATTTTACAACTGTTTATGTATATATGGAATCTTTTCACAGTAAGTAGCATTTTGAAAGCTCTTATACTGTGACTTATGAGAAAACAATTCTTGGTGCAGCAATGGATGATACACAGAGAATGATGCAAATGTCTGGTTTTGGCATGGACCCGACAAAGGTAAATATTGTTAGTCTTTACTACCTGGTATTTCAAACTTCTTTCTTAATTTGCAGGCTGTCGAATATGAATGTCTAAAGTTTTATATTCATTATTTTTCTCCATCTCTCTTCAAATGTAAATCAGTAGTATGCAAATCAGTTTTCATTGTTGAACAGTTTTGATCTTCTCCATATACATATATATATGGATTGGATTTGACACATCATTTTTTATTTAATATCTTTTAAGAAACATGGCTGGCTGCATTGCATTTGGTTCCTTATTCTTTTAAGTAAACTAAGCTTGTGAAGGAAGTCACACATATTTGAGTGGTTAAGTTTCAAATTTTGGCTCATAGTACCTATTGTAAAAGGATACACTTTGTTGAGTCTGTATATCAGTTTTGATGGTTGTCTGCTATATCATTTAAAATGAGTATTGACTGTTTGTTTACGTATGATGCCTTCCACTGGTTGTGCAGTTTATGTTCCTGATTGTCTACATTGATTGTGTGAGGATCCCTTTTGGTTGAACTTGCAAGTTCAGTGCAATAAGTGAACTGAGGTTGAATAACACTTTTTGAGTGTGCTCAATCTTGCACTAGCTCACTAGGAGTAGATTGTTGTCATACATGAGGTTCCCTGGTGTTGTTTATAGGTCTCACTCCTTGGGATGTGCATGAGCTTCAGTTTGAAGATCAGAAATGAAGCTTTTAGTTATTTCACTGATAACAATTTTTTCTACCTATGGTTGTGAACAACAACCCCAGAAGCTCTTTGTGAGAGTACTAATAGGGGTGTTTTGGGAGTAGTAGTAGAGTACGGGTATATTAGTACATAGTAATTACTATTAGATAGACGTAGTTTGGTTATAAATAGAACGAGTGAGTATTTGGCTATTTGTAGGGGAGGTCATAATTTGGTAAGTCAGACCTTAGTGGATTGGTTGTGGTAGAGACAGCCCTCTCAAAAGGCTATTAAAATTGTAATTTCTTATTGATATTGCAATATCGGTATCTTTGGTGTTTACTTATGCGTTTTGGTACGCTAACACTTTTTTTGTCTTGGCATCATATTACTCATGCAGCCTGTAGCATTCTTATCTTCAAATTGTTAATAAGGAGTACAAATCTTGGTTGTATAGACAACAGGGCCCTTGCCTTTAAAATTTCATTATGAAATCTTGAACTCCTTGTGACATGAATCTCTTGGCAAGAAGTTGTCCTATCAGCTTTTAAAAACATTTCCTGCTGCCCTCCTGTTGACCCTCGTGGTGGTTGGTTTTGTGGCAATCATCAATCAAACGTTTCCTAGTTTGACGTGGATTTGATCTGTTTGGAAAAGTAGTATGTTCTGAAGAAGCCTGACTATCTTACATTGAGGGTTAGAATACTACGAAAAAATATACTGGAATATGAGATCACCAATTTCTTTTTTGGTCAATTGTTTTCTAGTTTGATGTGAACTTAATCTTTTAGGCAAAGTAGTATGTTTTGGCAAAGCCTGGTTTTCTTCAAGTTAAAATTTTGAATATTTTCAAATTTCAGCAGTGGCGCCATTACTAGACTACAATTAGAATGCTAGAACGTGGGACCACCAATTGTATATTCTCAGTCATATGCTTATTAGCAATTTCAGGTAGGTAGAGTATTTCTTTATGGAGCAATCTGGCAAAGAAAGAATGGTAGGAGATATTAAGTGGAGGATCAAGATAAGTTTGGGGCAGGAAGGGGATGTAATAAGGTCAAAATGGTAAATTGCTCCTCTTGAAATGGGGGTAAATAAACTTTATAAAGAACAAAGCTGGAGATGTAGGTTGTCCTTGGCTTGCCTGCCTATTGGATCCTTTATTTGTGATTGACCCTACATCTGTCTGGCTGTAGGCAGGACAAGCTTTTAGTTACCCTGACTTAGTGACTTCCCTATTGCTCATTGACCTAGAATTGATATCAGTGGAAAGCACTGGAGTTGAAAACTTTGACAAAATGCTTCTTTTCCCTCTATATATTATTATTACTTGTTTGATGATTTATTTGCAAGCATCTTGCTGGTGCAGTGTTTTCAAAATGCATATTGTAGATCCCGTTAATTCTCCCTACTTTAACTTTTATATGTAAGGCTCGTTTGTCGATACATTACCTGCTGCTTGTAGGGGGTGTAAGCAGTTGGGTTTGAGTGTCGAACGGACTTCAGACTGCCAAAAATTAGAGGAAATATTGAAACTAGAGCCGAACAGCCTAGGCTGCAGTTACGAAGAGCTCAAACTGATTATCCGATGGTTTAATCGGCTCGGTCTTGCAGTTCACCATTTGGTCGGGCTGGTGGGCTGAAACGATGAAATTTAATGGGTATGGGCCTGTGTTGTTAAAATAAATTTGATGGTGTCATAAACAAGAGGAAATCCGCATGCCTCCTAGGGCTTGAACCCAAGTCAGTGAACATACCAAGCTGCGAATAATGCCAATGGACTGCATATACTGATTGATAAGCATTCAATTTTTATTATACCTATCCTTTTCAGTCGACTTGGGTTATAACTGGTACAACTTTGTCAAACCCGAATACAACCAAACTAGTTTTTATAATATGAAACCAAACAATCTGAACCTAAACCAACAGTGGTTTCATTCGGTTTAAGCGGGCTTTTCGGGTGTTTTGGTTTTTTTTTTTTTGAAATGGAAACAAGATTTTCAGGTGTTTTGATTTCTTGCACTCCTAGCTACCTCTGCTCATTTGAGCTAGTTTCATGTGAAACTTTGTTATACAACCTATCATCCTCGCATCCTTGGTGATAGCGAAGCTCCATCTGAAACCTCGTTATACTTCTTGTTACATCAACTGATCAGCTACCTCAACCAAATATGATTATATCATTGGGATGTGCGAATTGTCGACAATGTTCTAATTGATTTTTAACTTTAATCAATTCACTTTTGAGGTTTTATATGCATCTGCTAATTCTCTACGTTCCAGGAAACGCTTTATTTCTTGAAATCTACCTCTCTGATTTCCTTTGCCAACTTCTTTAATGGGTCAATCATTTGTACGGTTTTGGTTAGTGGTCATTTAGACCCTTTTTTCAAAGTAAACCCCTAGACCAACACAACCCAATGTTCTTTGTTTTCCATCTATAGCAAATATCTTTGCTAAGAATTAATATAATTTGATTAGTTGTTAAGAAACATAATTGAACGATATCACCTTTATGAACACTTGAATTGATCATCATGCAAAATCTCTATTCACTACTGCTGAGGACTGATCTTAATGATATTGCATTTTTCTTCCCAGGGATTGAGTGCCGAGAAGGACAACTTAGATATAGTGCAACATGAATGGATCTTGCCCAAGTTTGAGCATCGTGCTGAAGCTGTGTTGAGAAAGATTGTCAGCTGATCGGTTTCTGGCTCACAGGTCCTCTATATTTCATATGGTTATTACGACTTAGGTACTTTTTTTTTTTGGGATTGTTGTGAAAAATAGAAATCTGTTTTTATCAATCATGGATGTTGTAACATTAAATTATTTTTAGTCAACTAATAGCAATTTGGATCTTTCCAAGTCATGTACAATCAATTCTTATAAAAGGATACCCTTGAAAATGGGATACAATGATGATGTTGAACATCTCTTGGAAGGCATGCAAGTCTCTCTCTCTCTCACACACACACCCTCTCTCAGAATATGAATCAAAATAGAAGCAAGTATGACTTTTTTTGTTGTATTTTTTTTTTCCCCTTCTTCTCTCAATGCAGATGAAAATACCTCAGGACTAAGGAGTCGTGGTCTTATACGAATATCTAGTTCAGTTTATACCCTTGATTAGATTTAGACTGAAATTGGAGATCTCAACTCAATGCATCTTGGAACCTACCAAATCTTTTTCACCATTTCCCCCCTCAAAATGTTAGTGTCTGTGAAATGACTTCCACAAGACATTGTTGGGAGCTTTGTTCATCGTGAAATAAAGCGAAAAAGAAGATTCGTTCTGTGAAACTTCCCATGGATAGCGGTAGCTAAAACCTTTTAGTAAATGCTTGATTGATCCTTCATTCAAGTATTCCTCCATGACTTTCTGAGGAAAGCAGGCTCTTTCCAGTGGACCAACCAATGTTTCTTCGTTTATTGCCTTTCATTTGTCAGATTCAAAAGGAGAAGAGGAGAGGGGAGGGGTCATCATACAATGTTTTAGTGTCCCCCAAGATTATAAGCTTCCAATTGCTTTTACTTTTCTTCTAAAGTGATTAAAGGCAACATGATTGATGATCCCAAAGTTTGATACTCCTAAAGTAGTTATTTTTTATTGGAAATCAACCACAACTTGGACAAGGCATCATGAAAGCAACTTGCTTGCATCCTGTTTGAGTTTTGATTTTCATGGTGCCAGCCAGTCTGTCATGTGGATATATATTATATAGTTTATATAGGTACATGGTGTGGCCATCATTATGCATCACTTATTCTTGTGCTTTAAATTTCAGTTGTCTATTATACCAAACATGTTTGGATCCTAATCTGTCAACATATCCATTTTATGTCACAATGCATTGATGTAATCACTAAAGTTGAGATTGATTTTTAAAGAATGTGGTTGGAGATTTGTCTGTTGATTCATTCATTCAGCCATTCAGAATATACCTTTAGTGAAAACCATGCTTTCTTTTCTTTGTTAAATAATTTAAATCCAGCCCCTGTTTTTAAGAAGTGACTTGATTGAGTTGTTTGTGGAGCTTTCTTAGGAAGAATATATGACTTCAAACGCACATATTTTGATGTATTATTGAACTCAATAATTTGATTATAAAATCCAGGTCCCTTTGATAACTTTTCAATTTTTAGTTTTTAAAAATTAGGTAAAAACTCCTACGTTAACTTTTTTTTTTCTTTTTTTAATCTATTTTTTACCAATAGTTTAAAAAACAGTGTTTTTAAAAATTTGTTTTTGTTTTGAAATTTGGCTAAAAATTCAACTCTTATATGTATGGTTAAAGGGACTTAAATAATTCATCAATTGACATGTTTGCAAATTATTTCAATAATTCAAGGGTCCATTTTCAACCGAGTAGCAACAACAATTTTATAAGTTGGAATAATTGCTCAAATTGAAATTTTAAGCGCTTTATTGTTATGTTTTAAGGTTTTAACCAAAAATTTGGAAAATGTGCCAATACGATAAGGACAGGAACAATGAAAATTGATTACACTATAGGGTCAATTGAAACTTCTAAACCATACAAACAATAAATAATTTCCAAATTTTATTTTGCAAGAATTATAGGGACCAAAATTTACAATTTGATCAAGCTTTAAGCTGTGCATTTTTTAAAATTAAAAAAGGAACCAGTTTTCAAATATAATTGTCCAAATTATATTCCAAACCATTTATAGACAAGACTTAACTAAAAAACCGGCTTTAAGATAGATTTGTTAAAATCACATCCTAAAATCTCAAGTATGGTTTATCAAAATGTCCCTTTCCGAATCATTTTCATAGCTTTCTTGAGAATTGTTATTTTGTATAAACATCATTACTTTCCAATATAAAAATTTTAAGATGATCAAAACAAATATAAAAATTTTAATCAACTGAATTTTTTTCAATTTTGTAATTTTTAATATATTTTCATGTTGATGGTATCAACTTATTGTTATTTAAATTTTGTTCTGATCTTTACACTTTTTAAGATGTCTATTTTATTTATTTTCTTTTTCTTTTGAGTACATGTCTATTTTAATTTTGAGATTTAAAAAACAGCTACTCATTTATAAACTTGTATAATATGTGTTTTTGTTCTCAAACAATAAAAAAGAAAAAGACCCAGAAAAATAAAGAACTGTATGATCATTGCTATTATTTTTCTCCTTCACTCATTACCTATTTTAACTAACTTATAGGTTTAAAAAAGCTTCAATATATATTTATGTTTATGTTTTGTGCGTATGCCTTAGACCATGTAGAGTTGGAGAAAATTTATAGTACTAAAGAGTATCATATTCCATTTGTTCATACTATAGATTTGTGTTCATAAATATTAGTAAACTCCACATTAATGTTAGTAGGTTCTACTCATTTTTAAAAATCACATTGATATGACACATAATAAATGGTGTGAGTGAAGATTAATACCGAAATTTTTTCATAAAGTTGGAAGATTCAAACATCTAAATATATGTATTGAATAATTGGGCTAGTTGAGCAATATTGAAACTGATGCATACTTAAAGTTAGTATGTTAATGCTCATTAAAAATCAAATAGTCTATTGATTTCAATCATTCAATGTAAACTAACAAGGAGGCCAAAAATAATTATTTGTTTAATTTCTGAGACTTACATAGATATTTATTCATATAAAAATAAAAAATATAGATAAAACTAAACATTTTGAAATGAGTTAATTTATAATTTGGAGGTTGTTAATTAAAATTTCAAACTAATAATAATATACTTTAATTAGTGAATCAAGTTGGATCGTCCTTTAATGATTTATAGTGATTTATTTAAAATCAACTCAAAGCACCTCAATAAAATTATTCTCTCTTAAACTTCCACCCAATTAGGAAAAAAAAAATTATCAAAGATGAAAACCATCGATATTAAAAATGCAACATGCTACTATTTATTTGTTTTTAACATCTTGTTGAAATAAATCTTATATATGTGTGAAAAGTTAATTTCTAATTTCTTTTTAAATAAAATATTATTTTAGTCTTTATACTTTAAAGTTTGTTTAAATCTTTGTATTTTAAATTGTTCAATTTTAATCTTTATATTTTCAATGAATCTTAAATTTAACCCTCATGGCCTATTTATTGTTAATTTTTAAGAAATCCTTTAGTTTTGTTTTAGCATTTTTACTATATATTTTGTCTACATTTTTACATATTTTATCTTTTTTATGCAAATTATTATTATTATTTAATTAATTTCAGTAAAAAAAGTATCTTATAAGATTAAATTTGAGATGTATTTAAAGTAGGGGACTAACATTAAACAATTAGTTTAATTAAAAATATAGAAACTATAATGGAATAAAGTTGATGGTATTTCAAGATTTTTTTTTTTTTTTTTTACTTTTTTAAAGAAGTTTATAGAATTAGAAAATTGAAAAAGAGACAAAGTATAAAATATAAATTTGCGTACCCAAAAGTATGCTGTCACGAACTTCGATGACGTAGCATCGAATCAGGCCTGTGGGATCCGTCCACCATGATGCACTGTCTGGCCCCACTTTTTCTAAAGGACTACCGATACATGGCACTTCACTATTGGCCTAAGGTCTTGAAGGGCCCAGTTTGTGGGCCCTACCCTCACCGTCCTAACTTTCCATCCACCTCTCTTACGGATTTTTCCATAAAAAATCATGTTCACCTCTATATTCTATAAATGTCTTTAAATTGGAAAAATTTTCAATGAAGTCTTTCAAAAATAATTCTACATACATTGACCAGCATAGCATTTATTGCTATTTATTAGTCAAAATTGTTTCATATTTTCCCCCACATACTTAATGATGGAGAAAAAAATTTAAGAGATGGTATATTAATTAATGCGTTTGAAATAAAATATGCATTTATTATAAAATATTAATTAGTTGAATTTTTTTCTCATTTTTAATTATATGATTTTAGATCTATTTTTACGTAAGAAACATAGTTTTCTTTTTCATTTTTATGTATATGTACAAGGCTTAGTTCAAATATATATGAGGTTATTCCAAATATATTTAGAAGTATAGATTTAATGTTGCTATATAATATATACTCCAATTTTAATTATAGTATCGTTTCTATTGAGTTATATATTCCACATTTTTTGTCATATATATACATGTATATTTAGTTATTTTCTAAATATATACCTCATATTATATGCTACAAATTAGACCATAAACTAAGATAGATGGATTATCACATTATTTTAAAAAGACAAACCAAATTTGTAGAGTTCAAATTCTTAAGCTAGTGATCTGAAATGTGTTAGTAACTTCTTTTCCCTTACAATACAAATATTTGATGGTATATTTGATATAGATTGTAGGAAAAAACTGTATGAATATAAAATAAACAGCTAAATATCACATATACTAACTATATTTAAATAACAATATATATTTAAACAACAGTGCTAGATTGTATGCAATAAATCTATATATATTTGAAATTGGAATTGAAATTGAAAAAAAATGTATAAATACACCCAGACCCATGGTCCATCCATTGCAACCTTGACTCCGTTGCCCCAATCAACTACATATATGGATTATTTGAAGTAAACCTGGACATATATATGAATTATTTGAAATAAACCTATATATTTCTAGGGACTTGATCGAAATTTTGGGTTTAAAACTATAAGTTTGGAAAATTTGAAGGATTTTGAAGGAAAAAGTGGAAAATGTCACACCTATGTTGAATATATATATATATATATATATATATATATATATATATATATATATATATATATATATATATATATATATCGAGTATCACAAAACAACCTTATTTAAACATCAGTTTAGGCGATACCGCATCCGCAATAAACCCATATATATATATATTTGAAATTGAAAAAAATATACAAATACACATAGATCTGTCGCCCATCCATTTGGAACCTTAGATTCGTTGACCAAATTGACCATATATATTAATTATTTGAAATAAACTTTGATACATATGAATTATTTGAAATAAATTGTGAGATTTTGGATTATATACCATGAGCGAAAATGTTGACAAAGGTCCGCGGAGCTCAACGATCAAGAGAGTTGGAACAAAGATCCATGATGAAGTTTAACACTTTAACGAAGATGGATGTTTGAGCGAACGCTCAACGGTCAATCACTTCACACGGTGGTGGCGAACGGAGCTTAGATCTAGAACCGGATACCAACACTTGATGTAACTATTGACGAAGGCCGACGAAGTTTTACAGTCGACGAAGCTGAAACGGAGATCCACGACGGAGCTAGAATGCTTGAATGGAGATCCACGATAAACTCTAGTCAAAAGTTGTGCATGGTGGAAAAGGATCTCTGACAGTTGGAGACATGAGTGGCGACAAGCTTTGCTTGCATTGGCGAGAAGAAGAAAAAAGAGAGTGAGGAGGAAGAAATGATTTTAGGGTTTAGAAGAAAGGAGAAAGATAGGGATTCCAACAATTTTTTTCTTTTTTATTTTTTTAAAAAAGGAACATTAATGAACAATAGGCTATTGCATGGGGGAGAGATACAAAAAATCCTAGGTGATTTATTTATTTATTTTTATTTTATAAAAATCATGGATGAGAACTTAATGGTAAATAGATGCCAACATTAGTGAAAATTTGTAGTCCATTGGACTATTTTTGAAATAAATGGAATCTAGAAGACAATAGTGTAATATGAACCTACAATTAAGACCCTTTATGTAGAAATCCCCCCTTTTATGCTTGATTACACCTCTCTTTCTCAAAAGTGGGCCCATGATGAATATTGTAACGGACTTTGTACACATATAACCTAATTATATAGGTTCAATTATAAAATTATCTTAAACTTTCTATTTTTTTTTTATTATTATTATGAATAGCCTAATGGAATTAAATATTACGCAAAAATCTAGCCCAAATGTCTTTATCACCCTCCACGAATTTCAAACATTTTGAAAAATAATAATAAGCAAAAATAGAAATAAGAAAACACATCAGTGGAAAAAAAATACTATATTCACATACCTTAAATAATTTTTTTCATATTCATATGGAAAAAGAAATAAAATTTCGAACATTTTGAAAAATAATAATAAGAAAAAAAAAATAGAAATAAGAAAAGATACAAAGAAAAAAAAATACCATATTCACACGCCTGACAATCATTAATAACTCAAACATAAAAGTCACATACGTTATAGTACATAGTATATATGAGATTTATTTGTACATTTTGTTTTCAATTTCAAATTTATATGAATATTTTTCAAATAATCAGAGGACGTCATCTATCTTTGTACAATATACATATGTATATATAACAAAGTATGTGAAATATATATCTTAATAAAAACGAGACTAATATTAAAATATGAGGTATATATTATATCAAATCTTAAATTTGTATTTGATTTAAATACATCTGGAATATACCTCATACATATTTGAAATAATATTGTATATATTTGAAATAAGCATGTATATATTCATAAATACCATATAAGTGAAAGAATAAAATAATATTCATTAAATAATAATCCAAGACGAAAAGAAAAAAAAACTTAACCAAAAAATTATTCATAAATTGAAGGGATAAATACCATATAAGTGAAAGAATAAAATAATATCCATTAAATAATACACCTACATTAGTTACAAGATTTATCGTAGTAATTGATAATACAATTTTTTAATATTTAATTGAATTTCTGATTGACATTTTAATTAATATTAAATTGTAATAATTTTAAAACTTTAAAAAGAGAGAGGATGAGTGTTGAGGTTATTGTTGAATGAGAAATTTCGGCCAACCAAATTTCGCCACGTCATCATAACAAAGTCCAAATGCATTGTGAAATGTATAAATCAGATTGGGCCGAGTAATTAAAGTCGCTCGAGTCAAAAGCCCAACCCAATTCAAGTCCATTGTGAATCTTTTTGGGCCAAAGAAGATATTGGGCCCAAGCCCAATCCCAATTTTTGGGCCCAAAAGCAATTGGACCCAAGCCCATGAAGGCCCATAGAAACTCTATAAATAGAGGCTTTATCTCTTCATTTAAGGAGGAGGGGGAAGCATCGACAATGGAGGTTAATGCTCTGAAGACAAAATCCTGAAAATCCCAAGACCTCTTGAAGTTCTAATCAAACTCTGAAGATTGAAGCTTAAAGGATTTGAAGATCCAAAAATTGAAGCTCTAAATATCTGAAGAACACAACCTCCTCAACTCAAAAGATTTGAAGAATACAAGCGTTGAAGAATGCAAAACTCTTGAAGTTTTAAAGATCAAAAGACTAAAGCTATTAATAGTATAACTCTCTTGAAGATTTAAAGACAAAAGCTTAAAGGACATTAAGAAGATCAGAAGACTTTCTCTGAAGCTCTTGAAGTCAGAAACTCCAAAAGTCAATCAACAAGCCCAAAGGCCGATCATCCAAGAAGATCAACAAGCCTAAAGGCCGATCACCAAGGAAGATCATCAAGCCCAAAGGCCGATTACCTAAGAAGATCAACAAGCCTACAAACCGATCACCCAAGAAGATCATCAAGCCCAAAGGTCGATCGTCCAAGAAAACTAACAAACCTAAGTATTATAGTTTATTTTGTCTAGAGAAAGAATCAAAGGATCAAATATTAGAGATTGTACTCACAACACTGAAATTAATACAAATACGAAATTCAAGTTCCACAAATTAAATTTCTTCGGAAATCTTGTCGAACAGTTATATTTGTCAAAAATTAGGGCAAAATCTAGATATGAAATATATTACAACTTTATGATATTGTAGAATTTCATTTGTGAACTAGGCTAAATTTCTAGAACTTTTTATTCTTATTTCTAAACCTATATCCAAAATTTTTAAGCTCAAGCGCGTAGACAATTTGAATTATGTTTTATGTTTTTAGATCCATCGACTTCAATAGAATATATATTTTATAGATAATTTAATTCTATTTTTGGATTTTTTTTTATCTACATAGTGCAATTTTGAAAAAAAATTATATTTTTAGTGTATTCATATTTTGGATTTGAAATAATGCAGATTTATATTAAAAAAGATAAATAATAATTATATGATATTTTAAACATAAAATATGTTCATAAATTAATTAATATTATGTTATAAAAACTAATTACTAATTGTTGATATCCAATGTATTATTTATTGTGTTTCTCGAGATCGACAGCACAATCAATTACTAATTTTTATTTCAACCAATCATGAAACACGATATTAAGTAAAGTCACTATCAATTCCAAGTATTCTACGTATTGTCATGATAGTTAATTAATTAGGAAAAATTATGAAAATATTGTGGTTTTATAAAATATTTATGAAAATATTGTGGTTTTGGAAATATTTATGAAAATATTGTGGTTTTTATTGGGAATGGGGAGGCAAAACCATTTCTCTTTTTTTTTTTTTTCTTCTTTCTTGGTCGAGGATTGAACCCTCGACCTTCTCTTTTTTTTTTTTTATATATATATATATATATATATTTAAATTGTTTTTTCCCACTTCCACTTCCCACTTCGGAAAATTTTAAAAACCGTTATAATAACAAACATATATTTTATCACTAACCAATCAATATAAAAATAAAGTGTCAATATTAATACAACAATTTATTTTTTTTCCACTAAAATTAGTAATAATAAAAAAATTCAATGTGTCCCACAAGGCGGACGTCGCCGATTTTGAGCTGGTTGGCGTCGTCGACTTTGCACTCTAGGTTACTCTAGTGGATCTAGTTGCTCTGGTACCTCTGCAGGCTCTTCATGGACGTCGTGTCCATGTGTATGCATGTATAAAGATGATGGTCCGGCCTCTGAATCGAAATATCCTGAACCAAAGGCTGGTTGCATCATCATTGGACTGGCATAACCAGTCTGGCTCTGCGTTTGCGTCTGCATCATAGGAGGCAATTCTTCCACATTATGGTCAACCGCATCAAACTCATCTTCTTCTGCTCGAGCACGTCCCCTGTGCCTAGGAACTAGTGGAGGTGCAATAGGTATATCGTACATGTAGTGTAATTCCTCCATGGAAAATGCGTTATTATTGCATATAGTTAATACTTGATCTGGATCATTTGCAACATCACGAAGACTACTATTGCTCGATCTCTGTGAATTACAAAACAATTAGATAATATTTCAAATAAATTTAAATAAAAAATAATTAGACAATATTTGATTATATACCAAATGACCCAAAGCCGCTTCCGGACGAGTAATGTAGCGTCTCGTAATATTATTATACCAAAGGATGTAATCTTGAATTGCATCCCTATCAAATTGCCCAACTGAAACGCCGACTGCAATAAACCTTCTACGATAGTGCCATCGCACTACCAAATGTGCAATTTTTTCAGACCAATCTGCAGTTCTCAGGTCAATGTCATGTAGTAGGAGTTTAGTATTGCACTCTGATGGGATATCTTGTTTGAAACCAAACTGTTGGATTACCCTGTCAGGAAGATGTCATTCACCAATGTGAAAACATATGAGTGGGCTCATCGTCCGCCATATGTCTTGACCGCTCGTACAAAAATTGGGCAAAGTGTCCATAACAGCTTTGTAAGGCTCCCAAATAATCTGAAACATAATATATTATATTAAGAATATTAAATACAAGTATATAAAAAAATATGTATAAAAAATTCATGGGTTTAGTATTCACATACCTGGTCAGGTTGAAGGAGATCAAGCATATATCTACACTGATTCACTACATGTGTAGCTGACCGAGTTACACAAAATTGGTCTCTCCACCTACATTAGTAAATTAATATTTTAGGTTTAAAATTAACTATAAGTCACAAAAAATATTAGCTAAATTAAATTAAAATGACATACCGAGAATCGTAGTCTTGTTCTGCTAATTGATGATCGTTGACATGTCGGAGTTGTGGAGCCATTGTTGGAAATCGTTCCCAAGCCCATATTTGTAGCAATATCAAAGGCCCAGCGATTTCGCGAACATCCGGTTTTGTTGCTCTACATAGCTGTCTATACAGCCATGCCAAACACGCTCCACCCCAAGAATACCGTCCCTCCTCATGGAGATTGTCTAACAGTGGAAGGAACATTAGGTGCACGAAGTGACTTGATTTATCAGAAAATAGACTCCCGCCCATCATCTGCAGTATGTATGCTCTTGCGTATCTCGTGACAGATTCCTCGTCTGCATCATCCTCAAGTCTTGAAAATTGTGTCCCTAGCCATGTTAGATTCAACCTTGATCCCCTAATTTTATTTGCAGGTGGGGCCACACCGAGTAGCATCTGACAAATATGCAGCCAATCGTCATGCATTACCCCAGTAACAGGCTCGCCATCGACAGGTAAGCCAAATAATATTTCTATGTCCTGGAGCGTGATAGTGACTTCTCCAGTAGGCACATGAAATGTATGGGTCTCTGGTCTCCATCTTTCAATAGGTGCAGTGATAAGGTGCTAGTCTAACTGAATGAATCCTAGTCTGGCAACCCCGTAAAAGCCTGATGCATGCAGAAGTGGTAGTATGCGACGATGAAGTGAGATGGTACGATAAACAACCGCCTCACGCTGTCTACAGTACATCTCGCCTGTAGTCCGATTGTAAGCACTGACTTGTGATACCAAGTGTTGGGGAGAAGCAATGAGATTGTGGCTATGCGTTGCTAGAGGAAAAGTAGCCGAGAATGAGAGCAAAAATTTTTGGAGAGCAAAATTTTGGCTAAGTGTTGGCCAAGACTATGTGTTGGTGAATGAAGAGGAAAGTAAAATTTTGGCTAAGTGTTGGCCAAGACTATGTGTTGGTGAATGAAGAGGAAAGTAAAATTTTGGCTAAGTGTTGGCCAAGACTATGCGTTGGTGAATGAAGAGGAAAGTTGGAACTATTTGAGAAACCATGCGTTGTTGATTGAATCACGAAGGGTTGTGAGCTGAAGTAGTTGCCCGCGTCGAAGGATAAATGATCAGTGGCGGGGGAAGAAATGTGCTTGAACCATGCGCTGAAGTCACTCTGTGTTGAGGACAGCCATGTGCTGATGTCACTCTGCGTTGAGGACAGACATGCGCTGAAGTCACTCTGCGTCGAAGACAGCCATGCGCTGAAGTCACTCCGCGTCGAAGACAGAGTGGTCTTGACGCGACGAAGATAGTGGTGAATGACTGAGTTGCACGCGTCGAAAGTAGGAGGCGTCGAGAACACCATGCGTTGAGAATGGCTGATTGTGGAAGGTGTTGAGTATGTGGCGTTATGGGTGCCTTGCGTTGAAGGGAGAGGAGAACCCCTACGCGCCAGCCTGCCTTTGGGAACTTAAGTCGGTGATATAAATAAAGGAAAGTGAATTAAATATTTATTCATTTAGACACTTCGAGAACTTAAAGTCAGTTTCACTTTCCTATGAACTACAAGGGGAGATAGATGAGTGTGTCCTGGTGGATTTTGAATGGAAGTATTTTCATCTTGGAGTTGAAACCTAAGCTGGAAGGGAAGATTCTTGGTGGACGCACAAGCTGGACAGTGTCTGATGTTCGGAGAAGAACAAATCGAGGAAAACGAGTCTAGGGCTGCAACTTTAAGGTAAGTAAGTTAATATAATCCTTAACAAATCTCGTGAAGGATGGTAAAGCTAGAACTGAAGTTAAATGTGCGAAATGTTAGGTGAAAGCAATGGTTACGGAGTTGATGTGCAAGCTGGGGCAATGCAGGGTAAACTTGGAATAGTTAGAGAACGAAAAAGAGTTGAGTCTTGGAATTTTGAGATAACTTGTAAAACTCGATTCTCTACAAATTTTTAGAAGGGAAGGAGTTCTAAATCTGTCTGTATGTATAACTTTAACAAAATAGGAGTAAGAACAGAAGGAGAGGAAGATAGCTCGGTTATCGGGTGCTGCTAAGAACCGGGTCTCGCTGAGATTGATAAAGTATAGATAGCGAGTCGAGTGTCGCTAAGACGCAAGGGAGTTTTTTGTCTCACAAAACTCGTTGGGTATCGCTAGGTATCGCTCCTCAAGTAATCTCGCTAGTCTCGCTTATTCTGGTGTCGCTAGTACTGTGTATCTGATTGCGTAATTTCGCTAGTAATCTCGCTAGTAAGGTGGAACTCGTTGGTAATCTCGCTAGTGACATATAATCTCGCTTATTATGTTTATTTTAGAAAAGAAAGGGGGTCTCGATGGTGAATCATGATTAGAGTTTAAGTATGCACATTTATTGATCATGTAAAGGAAATTTAAGGAAAGTGTAACGTGAGGAATGTGTATTTACAGGCCAAGAAGAGCTCGGAAAGGCATATAATCCGCTCAGGGCCTAAGGACAAGTTGTGAGTGACACATTTCTCCTTCAAATTGATTTTTATTGAAAATATTCTTATAAGATATGGTTTGCGATGAATTGTTTTAGAAAGCATAATGTTTGATTTATTGTTCACAAGGCATGTTAAATGTTTTCTAATTTGTTAGAACGCATCTTTATGAAATGTTACTGATTAAAGATCTATATGATTTTCTACGAAAGGATTCTCAAAAGAACTATTTATGTGAATGGGTTTCTAAAATGTTTTAGAGGAGGCTCAGTGCTCAAGGACATGAGAAGGCACGTGAGTTTCCCCGAGACCCAGTACTGAAGGACATGGAGAAGGTACTTGGGCAACCCGTCATATTCCTATGTGCACATAGAGGTCAATTTGGCTGGTGCGTCGAGTTTGCTCTGCATTGAGCCAGGGATGATTTCGACGTTGGGTGTGTTGAGCCTTGCTCCACCCTCAACTAAGGTTGTTTTCGACGTTGAGAGCGTTGAGCCTTGCTCCGCCTCAACTAAGGGAAAAGATTAAGAAACCAAACGGTTTACTGTTTAAATTCTTCTGGAAAACGTTTATATACGATTTGAAATCGAATTTATGAAATTGATAGATTTGCGTGAAGTATACCTTGGCTGAATAATATGTTAAATCCTCGTTTATGTTTACATATGTAGCATGCCTGTTTTTAATAAAAGTCGTTTTACAAAAAAAAAAAAAAAAAAAAAAAAAAACTAGTCACTCACAGGGCTTCTAGCTCATGTTTTCCATGTTTCTTTCTTTTTCCCCCCCTCCAGGTAGCGAGGACGTTCCCGGTGCTCAGCCTACTCCAGCTCGCCCTGCCTAAGCTTCAAGTCCTCGCAACTCAGTCACGTTTTGAGAGTTGTACGTGTATAATCTTGTGTAGGTGGCATGTAGATCTAGTTGTGTGAATATTGAGATTTGTAATGTGGGTTGTACAAGTATACTATGGACGAGTAGCAAACTTAATTATATATATACATATATATATATATATATATTCTGTGGCTTCTATGAGTAAAGTATAATATGCATGGTATGATCTGTTAGGATTATCAGGCACAGATGGACAATTTATGTCACAAAAGGGGTGATGTTTACTGTCCTCATATCTCCTCTTGGGTTAAGCGCGATATTCTGGGAGGGGGTGTGACACCGATCTTGCCATACATTTGTTGATCGATGAACAGACTGATCGTATAAAATATCGGGATCAATCGGTCCTGGGTTTAAAGCCATGATCTAGAAGAAAACAAATTATATATTTATTGAGTAAAACATACAAATAAATTAGGACTTAAAAGCGAGAGAGAGTGAGATAGTGAGAGCACATGATAAAAATATTAATTTTATTATTGAAACATTGGTTACATGATAGAAATGTTAACGAAAAAAATCTCTAACTGTTTGGTGCCTGTCTTTGTAACGAAGGACATTTCCTTCGATTATGACCTAACTGATTACAAAATCCACAACGTACTTGAGAACTTGGTTCTGTCCAGTCCATCTCATTATGATATCGTGAACTCTTTGGTCTACCAGGTTTTCTCAATAACGTCAGGTCGGCATGTAAAACAGGCATATTAGGAGGTGTGATCTAGTAATTACAGGTTGAAATTGAGGAGAGTAGCATGCAGCGTATGTCGACATTTTATAGTAGTCCTCAATGAAATCTTCATAGTTCATGTTAAATCGTGAGCAAACTGCAATAAAATGCGAACATGGAATACCAAATGCTTGCCACTTGTTACATGAACAGTACCGTTCGGAATCACTTAGCTTTAGTATTTGAATATTTTCTCCTTTAGAATTAAGGCTGTGACGTCCGGTTTTCACATGAAATACACCTTCATATCGATCATATGATTGGACTTCATGTTTACTGGATCTTGCAGCCCATTTCGAGATTTTTTCGTGTGCGTACCTGAATATTTACTCACTTAGTATTATAAAAATATTTGGAACAAATTGTTGATTACTAAAAAGAAAATTATTACCGGGTGTATTTATCTCGACGCTCCAGGCTGCTCTTATTTCTTCTCTTCTCTTCTCAAAATAATTTACACATTTGTAGAATGCTATTTGAGCAAGAGCATTTATCGGCAACATTCGAGCTCCTTTGAGGACTCCATTGATGCACTCTGATAGCTTCGTCGTCATCCACCCGTACCTAAACCCTCAATTGTGCGCTTGAGCCCATTTCTCAATACCAATGTTGTCAAAAAAATTCATAGAACTTCTATTTATTCGCTTGATGTCTTCCACTGCTTTATTAAACTTGCAAACTTGGAACTGACATCCAGCATGATATACAAAATTTTTTAATGTATTGTACTTGTATTTTTTATTAAAATTACTTACAATATGGTGCAAGTAGAATCTAGGGTGACATTTTGGCCCTGTCCAACCATTTTCTGGATTGTTCACTGTCGAGATGATGCCACCATGCCGATCCGAAATCAAGCACACCTCTTCATGTATAACAATTTCTCTGAGGTGTTTTAAAAACCATCCCCACGTTTCAGCAGACTCCTCATCTACAACGGCAAATGCAAGAGGAAGAAGATGCCCATTCGAATCAATTGATGTAGCAATTAGCAACTTTCCTCGATATTTTCCATACAAGTGAGTATCGTCTATTTGAATAATTGGCCGACATCTATTAAATGCTTCTATACAAGGACCAAATGCCCAAAATACAGAAGTAAGGATGATATGTCCTTCAGTAGGTGTGCTCTTTATTCTCCATTCCACTCGTGTGCCGGGATTTGTATGCTTAATCATATACAACCATTTGGGCAATAGTTTGTACGAGTCATCCCAATCACCAAACACTCTGGCCAATGCCTTTCGTTTACCCTCTTACACCCTGTGGTAAGGAACATGGTATCCCCATTTTGTTTTGATGTCGGATTGTAGTTGTGCACACTGATGGACGGTTTTTCCCTCACAGCTTCACAAAACTCTAGTGCAATCATTGAAGAATCTAATTGCACATGAGTTTGGCTAAGCTCTGAGTAAAAACATGTATGTTGATCAACATACTTAGTAATCTCGAACAAATTGTGAGATTTTTTCTTCGCTGCACGGAGTCGCCACTTGCAACCATCCTCCCATTTCTTATACCGAATTGCCCAAATATTCGGTGTTGATTCCACGACCTCGTATGGTGCGTGACACTGGATAGCAAAACACTTGACCAAATGTTGTAACATTTCTTTGTCTTGAAAAATCATACCCTTATACAATTGGGTATTGTCAACGACTACCGGGGCTACAACTGGGTCATGTTCTCTAATGCTATCTATTACATTCATGTCAAGATTAGCGAATGTACTTGATGGTATTTCATGTTCACGACCATCGAAATCCAACTCCTCGAATTCATCGTCTGTTTCTGTTCTAAACTCCCTATATTGATTACCAGCCACCATATTTTCATCGTCATAGGCTGGTGCAACTGATTCAGGATCAGCATCAATACATTGATTCGGGTCTTCGAACTGACTCAACGATTGTGCATTCAAGTTTACATCCAATCCTACCTTACTGACATTAACGTATAAATGCACTAGGTTCGGGAGCGGCATTGCAATCGAAAACATCAGATTCATTGCTTGTTCATTATGAATGGGGAATGACATATACTTTACAGATCCTAATGGTGTTAGATTAGGATGTCTGTATATTATTTCTAAGTGGTTTGATCTCATATCTACACCAAGTGACAACCCAATCATTTCAACAAATTGTTAAAAAACAAGTCCACTATTCACATTTATGCTAAAACCCCCACATGCTGGTTGGTCATATTCAACTCCATCAACACCATCAATCATATGACCATTTGTAAACAACATAAATCCCAAACACTTGTCTGCCATTTTCTAAAAAAAGAAAACAACAATATACATCACTAATTATTTAACTAAAAACTATAATATTAAAAAAATCTAGTAATATCTACTATGCAACGAAAATATAAATTTGTACTAAAAATTAAAATATTATAAATATAAAATGCAAAACAAAGACAAATTATAAAAATATTATATTAAAATTATCAACATGGTAGATCTACTATAACATTAACATGGTAGATCTAATATAATATTAATATGATAAATCTAATATAATATAAACAAGAACATTAAATTATAGAAAAAACTCATAACATTAATATATAAATATTATTCAATTAAAAGATTGTTAACAAAATAAATACGAACATTAAAATGACATATTTAGCTTAAAATGATATGTCTAGCATAATATAAATACCAGAAAATGAAATGGTAACTCACAATTTAAGCAATGGTTTACTTTTCTTTCTTCCTCAAAGTGACAACAATCAATCTTTGCTTTCCAAATAGCAACAAATACTGTAAAAAAAATAGAATGAGAATAGAGAAAAAAACTTTATATTATCTTAAAAAAATATATATTTCATAAATCAAATTTGATTATAAACCTCGTAAATTTGGAAAAAAAAAAAGATAATATTTCGATAGATCAAATTATTTAGGAAAAAAAGAGGGAGAAAATTTGGAGAAAGTGGATAATTTGTGAGAATTTGTGAGAATTTGTGCAAAAGAGAGAAAGTGCTCGGATGCATTTGGAAGAGGAGATAGTGGGAGGAAGAGGAGATAGTGGGGTAAATTGGAAGAAGAAATTTGAGAGTGCTCGGATGAAAGAGGAAACGCAAGGGTCCAAACGCAAGTAATTGGAAGAAGAAATGTGGGAGTGCTCGGAGCCTCGGATGAAAGAGTAAACGCAAGGAATTGGAAGAAGAAATAGTGGGAGGAAGAAGGGACTCGGCGGAATTTAAAGAGACATGGTCGAGGGTTCAACCCTCGACCATAGGTTAGGCGACGGCAGCCACAACGGCGGCAGGGAATCTCTACGACGACGCGACGGGACCTGCGACGAATTCTCTGCAACGATGCGACGGGACCTTTGGAGGACGGAATCTCTGTAAAAGTTTCCACCCGTGGGTCTGTAGTGGTCAAAGGTTGAGGCCTCGACCTTGCGTTGGTCGAAGGTAGCCTTGCGTTGGTCGAAGGTGGCCTTGCGTTGGTCGAAGGTAGCCTTGCGTTGGTCAAACTTTGAGGCCTCCTTGCATTGGTCGAAACAGGCCTTGCATTGGTCGAAGGTAGACCTTGCGTTGGTCGAAGGTTGAGGCCTCCATGCGTTGGCCAAAGCAAGCCATGCGTTGGTCGAAGGACTGCTTTGGTCGAGGGTTGAGGTTTCGACCTTTGCCTTGGTCGAAGGTTGAGGTCTCGACCTTTTCCTCTCTCCACTATCCAATCTTCTCTCTCCTCCAAACTACCATATTTTCCTAAATAGTTTCCAAACTACAATATTTTCCTAATTATTTTTACTAACTACAATATTTCAATAAAAGGTCCGTCAAATTACGGTTCAAATTACGAATTTAATTGAATCACAACTTTTTTTAATAAATAATTCAATCTCACCTGGTCAATGGCCAGTCGACAACAATTCATTTAGTAAAATTGAAATACAATTTTGTTGGCTTTTTTTAACCTTTAATCTCAAATTAATTAATTTTTAATTAATCAATCAATTAATATTTGATTATAACAAATCTAAATTAATTTACTAATAATTTGAGTGTTTTGAAGTGTCCATTTCATAGAGCTCGTAATAACTAATCCAATGCATTTTGAATCACTCAAATTGAAATTCAAACGAAGAAGATATGATCGAATCAAGCTTAATGAAAAATCTGGAGTGGATGACATGACAAATTTTTCATCAAAGTAGACCAATTGAAATATACCACTTGAAGCATGTGAGAAATGACAAATGGTGGGTTTTTGTCTTTTGGACTTGTTTTAAAAAGAAAATGAATTTAATATTATTTTATGTTTATGTTTTCTAATGGCTAGTTGATTTTAAAAGAAAAAGAATTTAATTTTATATATTTTTGTATCTAACATATATTACTTTTTACTTTTAATCTTAACCATTCCATTTTCTTTTACAAAGATCTAAGGACCCAAATTGAATTTGGTTTTCACCTACTCCTATCTCTTTTTATCATCCTCTCTAAAAATACAAAGCCTCCATTGTTGCTCTCTCCAAGCTTCAACTTTCTTCTTTTCATCTTTTTTTAGAGAGATATTTTATGTTTTGAGGATTGATTCATTGAATAAAAAAAAATTGTAAATCTACTTTTTGAGAGAATTTGTCAATTGTGTTTTAAATTCTTTCAAACCATTGTAAGAGTTGCTCTAGATCCCGAAAAAGAGCGGTTGTAACGGTTTGATCATTATCCGTGGAAACAATTGAGTTTGTTCTTGAACTCGCAAAAAGAGCGGCGTAGTGGTTGAGCTCTAATCCGTGGAAAGAGTCAAGATTTCTAGTGGAGTACCCAAGAGGAGCTTGGGAAGTGGATGTTGGCCGGTTATGCCGAATCACTATTAAATTCATAGTGTCATTTTCTCTATCCCTCTCCTAATTTTTTTGCAATTAATTTGATATTATATTTTATTGCATGAAATCAATTGTAATTTTTAATTCTTGAAATCAATTGCCCGTATTTGTTTATTTTGATTGGTAGTTCTTAAAATTTCTTATTCATATACCAATCTTATTATTAGATTTAAATAAGGTGCTTAAAAGTTTTGGTTTTAATTGCTTGATTATTTTCAATTGAATTTATTTTCATAAGATTCTTGTTTAAATTAGTTGTCAGCAAAAGTTTGTTAATTTGCTTAATTGGGTCCACGTTTAGAAAAAGTTTTAGTTAGTTTTAATAGACCTTATTCACCCTGTCTAGGGTTATCATACCGATCCTACAATTGGTATCAAAGCGAGGTTGCTCTTATTTTTAATCAACATTTTTATCAAAAGCTTTTTTATTTGATATCTATTGGTTGAGTTATTTACTCCAACAATTGGTATTAAAGAGCTTGCTCTTTTAATAAAATTATTTTTTAAATATTATTTTAGTACTTGAATTATCTTCTAAATATTTTGAAAAAAATGTTTGAAAAGCTTAATTGCCATAGCTATGAAAATTTTAGAAGATCATTGTGTTGATACACATCCTTTCTTTAATGGTAAAAATTTTGATGTTTGGAAAAAGATAATGGAAACATTTTTCTTTACTATTAATTTTAATATCTTGTCTGTTTGTGAGCATAATTTGTCAAAGTTAAAATTAAATGATAAATGATCAATTGCTCTCTTTTAATGCCCAAGTCAAAAATATTATATCTAGTAAAGTATGTGATAAAATTGCACAATTTGATTATGCATGTATTTGGAATTTTCTTGACAATACGTATAGGATAGAAAAATTCCCTTGTACTATTAACGATTTATTTGATGTGAAAGAGATCAATAACTCTCAAAATCAAGGAAAAATCTATGAAGTGAAAAAAGAAAAATGTGATGGATCCTCTTCATGTTTGATGGCTCATTCCCATGGTGAAAGCGACGAAGATGAGGTAATTCGAAAATCTCCAAGTTATGATGAGCTATATGATGCCTTTAAAAGTATGCAATGTGATCTTGAAAATGTTAGCTCTAAATATTTAAAATTATCGAAGAAATATAAAGGCTTGATTATTGAAAATAAATCTTCGATTGATGAAAATGCTTGTTTGAAAAATAGAGCAACTAATGATGTTTTGAATGTTGATAAATTTTGTGATGTTGAGAAAAATGCATTGAATGATAGGATTGTTTTAATTTCTTGAAAAAGAGAATGATGAGCTCAAATCTTGATCTTGTGAATTGAAACTTGACATGAATGATTTAAGAAATAAAAATGAAAAAATCGAATCTTCCTCTTTGAAATTAAGTGATGAAATTACTAGTTTAGAAAATAGGATTGTTGAGTATGGAACTAGTAACACTTCTTTAGAAAAAGAGAAAATTTCTTTTGTTGATAGATTAAATTTATTCAATGTGATAGTTATGAGAAAAATAATTTTTTGCATGTGCTTAAAAGACAAAATTATTTGCTAGTAAGGAGCTTGAGATTGCAAAAGAATCTATTAAGAAATTGACTATTGGAACACAGAAATTGGATAAAGTTATTGTGATTTTTTTAAAAAAAAATGTTTTTTATTAATATCTATTGACAAAAATGGGGTGGGTAGGATAATGTTGTCAAATTTAGGATTGTAAAATCATGGATGGAGTCTACAAGTAGGACATAATCGTGATTGGGTCCATGATTATGCTGCCACGCTTGTCGACGCCAAACTGCCACGCTGACGGTTGACCCGAAATCATAGATCGGGTCCACAATTTTCATCCTATTTCTTCCCTCTTTCCCTATTTTCTTTCTTCCTTTCACTCTCCCAGCCAACCGTCAACCGTCGTCCACCGTCCGTCGCAATCTGCCCCCTATCATCCACTGTCCACTGCCATAGGTATGTATACACATTGTTTTCCCAATTATATGATAAATATATACCAATTATATGATGAATATCCATAGATCTTATGTTTTGTTTTGTATGGATGAATGAGTTGGTAGATCTAGAGTTTGTTTCTACCAAATAGTTTATTTTGTTTAAAATTTGGAGGATCTAACTTGACCGTTAGTTTTGATTGTTATTTGGAGTTTATAGTTTATTGTTGTAGGAATGTTTTTTAAAAAAATAATGTTATTTTAATATTTATTGACAAAAATAGGGTGTGGGGAAACTATTGACAATTTTGGGGTAGTGAACTCGTGAACTGGGTCGATGAGTATTATTCTCGAACTTTACCCTTGTTATAGTTGAACTAATGTTGGATTAGACGGTAGAGTTTTTCTTTTTTCTTTTTTCTTTTTTTTTGAAAAATTTGGACTAATCTTTAAAAAGTAGTAACTTAGACTAATGTTTTTAGATTGATATTGAGCTATTAGTCTGGACTCATATTGGATTTTCTTAACCTTTACAGTTGTAAACAAATTTAAATATGTCTTTTTGTCCCGAAGATTTAGTTATTTTTTAATCTGAAAATTGTGGGGATAGTGACATTGATGTAGAAATTGATGAATTGTTTGGAGAAAAAGGAAATGTAGAAAATGAAAATGAGTTGGTTCCATCACAGATATTTACACAAATAGAATGAAAAATTACTAATTCAGTCTTAAACAAGTATCAACAAAATGGAGGAAAGGGGAAGGTGGGAAGGTATGTAGATAACTCTAGTATAATACAAAAGGAAATATTATTTGATGCGAAAGAAGATATACAAATGGCAATTAAAAAAATTTGTGTGACTGAACACTACTTGATTTTTGTAGTAGAATCAAACCAAGATATTTGTTCTTGAAAGAGGAGACTTGTTCTTGTAGCAAGTGGTAGTCGTTCAAGATTTCGTGCTCTCATATAATTGCAGTTTGTAATTACATGCATTTAAATGTTATAAATTATCCCATTTCAAACTATGCTATGAAGGTCGGTTCCATCTAATCCAGCACCCTACCTATTGGTCAGAGTTAATATTTATGGAAGTTCATCCTAATGCGAACTTACTAAGAGAGCATGGTAGAGCCAAAACTTCGTGAATTCATAATGAGATGGATTGGTTTGAGGCAAATACAAAAGTTCGAGGTACAATATTCAAGGGAGAAGGACATAACAAGCGTATTTGTCCATGATGTAATTTAGGTGTTTCGTCTTCAAGGCATTGATGAATTAGTACAATTTTGTAATGTAATTGATTTTGTACTTTGTTTTTTGTAATATACTTTGTTCTTTAATTTTAGCTTTTTTGTAATATAGTTTGGTATTAATTTTGTAATGTAATGAACTTTGTTATTGATTTGGTTATTTATAGCATACTTGTTATTAATTTTGTAATGTCCCTAACTTTATATTTATTTGGTTTATTCTACCAGTGTTCATTATAGATCCTAATCCATCTAATCTTGTACAATTATATGTACAAAATAATACTCACCGTTCACAGATGATATGAGATAATAGGTTTACTATAGTGTTGGGATGCTGGAGAAGAGAGACAATTTCTCAACATACTATACCATTTGATCTATGTATAATGCTTTACCTACAACAAGCTGAGCTAGTTTTATTGAAGTTGCACAAATTAGATTTATACAATGAGATTGACACCTCATTATTGCTCTATTAGAGCGATGGACTACTAGTTGATGAAGAGCCTATGACTGGATCGTTGCAACATGATTGAAAACAGACTTGTGAGGATTATTTGGGCATTCGACCAACTGATTTGAAAGGCTCCAGATTGAGTATATTGTGGTTAGCATCACAATTTACATAATTGTCCCCTGATGTTGATGAGATCAGCATACAAAGATATGCACGAGCATATATTATGCATCTTATTGGAGGATTTTTGTTCTGACAAGTCCAACACGTTGGTACACTTGATGTTTCTTCCACTATTAACCAATTTTGAGCGAACTGGTACTTCCTTGTGGAGTGGTGCCTGTCTTGCATGGCTTTACAGAGAATTATGTGGGGCTAGTCATGCACAAGTTTTGGAAATAACAGGTTCACTAATACTACTTCAAGTATGGGCCTATGATAGATTCAACATTGTAGCACCACAAGTCCAATTACAACCTCTAAATCACTTTATGGGACATCCACTCAGTACGAGGTATTATTTTGATGGATAAATGAGCATGCAGCGGAAGTTAATTTGATCAATTTTCACTCTAAGATGCTCAATTTAGAGGATTAAACATGCAATTCAGAAGAAAAACCAAAGTTTCAAGACACTTATCCTTGAAGCTCCAAATTCTCCTTCAATTCTTGATGAATTTCAGCACCACTTGGTTATAGACCACCACAAGAGTCTTCTCTACTATTCTCTAGGTTTAGATTGGATGGTGGGATCCAAATTTGTGGTGAATTTGAGAAAGAATGAAGGTTGGGAAGAAGATGAACAATGGATGGAATTTTGCAAAATTAACCCTTAATTTTACAAAATTCTTAACCATTTTTATGTCAAAAACATCTCTATTTATTAAAAAATAACATACAATCCAATTGCATCAAAATTTGACAACACAAAATGGTTAATTTGTTGATTAATTGTGAAGAAGACCACCAAGCTCCTAACTTAGTTGGTGGGAAAATCCAATCTTCAAAAATTAATTTTAAAATCAATTTTCAATGAATTTCCAACATTGAATTAAAATTGATTTTTAATTTCAAAAAATAATTAAATAATTAAATAAAAAATAAGTTAATATTTAATTAATTAAATATTAATTTAATATTAAATAATAAAATAATATTATCTTTCCCACTTGTCCTGATTTTTAAAAAACTGATATAAGTCCCTATTCATATGATTAATATTTAAATCATATTTAAATATTATAATTAACTCTATTTGTACGTTTAATTCGTAATTAAACGTCGATATATCGTATATATTTGACTTTCATTCCTTAAGCCAAGATTTGAACAGTTCAAACTTATTCACCACATTATCTAAGATTTTAGTCAATTTATGAGCTAGTAGAGGGACCTAATGGACCTACAAATCATGAGCTCCAACGATCCGAGATTAACCAGCCAAACTCTTTAACCTAGTTATCCAACATTCGTTAACTAACGAGACACTTCACTAAAGCCCGTAGCTGCACTCTCCTCATTGTAGATATATTTGTGTCCATTTGATATAACCGTCATCGATAAGTCAATCCTTCACAGGTTGTTCATAACTTCAGGTAGATCAAATATCGATTTACCTTTGAGTTACATCTTTTCTCCTTAAGTATCATTGTCCCTCTAATGAACAATTGATTTAGGATCTAATCACTAAATTCATTCCCTCTCAGGCCAGTGAGAGGATGGGGCCCCTTGTTCAAGTCCTGGGAACAACACTTAAGAGAACAACCTCTCTTCTATCCCTAAGTTGGGTAGGAGTGAATTCCGTCTTGCAAATTCTCCCCAACTATCTACCCGGTCTTATCCTTAAAATGGGAGGAATGTTGAGCAGCGCTATTGAGCTTACTCTCGTGCCTTCTCCTTGACAGATGGAGATTGATCTTTTTCTTTCTTCAGGGCATTTGGGAAAGTCGGGCCAATCGTCGGAAGACGCCATGCCGAGGCTCCGACCACTTTCATCGGTACATATAGTAAATGGGGCTATGCATTCTGTACGGTATTGGCGTTGTGTGACTTTACAGGAGAGCATATTCAATCCTCTCCCCCGTGCTAATGAACATCTGGGCGCAAAACTCTAATCTAGTTTACCACTTCGGCCTATGAATTTCAGCCGTTACAGCAACCCACGTTTCGGCAGTGTGGTCAGACGTTGCTTGTTGGCAGGTAGCTCCATGTAAGGTTAGCTCGAAAGCGAGTTCTTACTCTTTGACCTGAAGGGAAGAAAGCGGTAATTACCTGGGGTGAGGTTTACCTTCTTTCTGCAAGGAATAATTCTGAATAAACAGAAGTTCATAAATAGCTTAAGATTCAGATCAAGTTATCTAGGTCATCGATAAGTGAAATTAATCACTGTTAATCATAAACGGTGTTAATACGCAACAGTGATTATTTCAGGGTCAGTCTTACATAATCTCATTATGTAGAATACCCCCACTCACATGTTTCTATATGAGCAAATCAGGATCACTTCATTTATGACACTTTATAATATTTGTAACAATCATGAAGCTGGCCATATTCAATAGGGTCTCTAGGAAGAGGTACCAAACCTGATCCATATACTATAGACTATTGAGGCTACTTACTCGAACTTGATCCTGTTTATGTCTCTACATAAAGTCCAAGTACTCATGATAGTAGCCAAGGTTCGTAGTTTAATTGGATTTAGAGTTAATAAATAATTAATTCACTTGAATAACTTCATATGTACTAAAATTCACCTATTTACAAAAAACTATGAGTTTTAGGACATACAACCCAACATATTTTTTGTATATATTTATTCTCTTGTCAATTTAAGTAATAAAATATTTTAATTGTTTTATATCCATGTGTTAGATGGAGTAGTGTCCTAGCTGCATTTGAACAATCAGCAAACATGTTGCTGGTATATCACCTGTTATTTGACCGATTGATGCAAAATCAGGTAATAATGTATATGTTCCATATACAAATGAATATTACATATTATTTGGGTTCTAATTATTCTTGTACGAAGTTTCAAATCAATTGAACGCCATACGCACCAGATATTATGTCGTTATTACCTGATTATTATCATGATGGACAAGACATTTGCTTGACGATTAGCCCATTTATATGCTTTCATATCGTAGAGTGGCATCAACCAGATCGAGTGTTGAGACAGTTCAATTTGCTGCAGATGGTACTAACGTTGTGTTATATACTCCCATAACTACATCAGATTGATTTAAGAGGTAAACACGACCAAAACTTGTCACACCCCCTCCCGGATTATCCTCCAAATCCCGAGAGGAGATGTGAAGACAGCAACCTTGACTCCTCTGTAAGGTTCACTGTCCAACCATTTTTACCAAAGGCGGCCCAGACGAGGTTCTTGCGTAGGCAAGGCATTCCGAACTCACTCGCTACCTAGAAAATTAAAAAAATGGAAAACGTGAGCTAAAGCCCCGTGAGTGACAAGTTTTGTAAAACGAGCTTTTGTTATAAAACAGGCATGTTACATTTGTACACATAAAACAATGATTCAACATAATAGTTCAACCAAACATATTTTCCACAAACTTAACATTTCATAATCCAAACCAAATCGTACCGAATCGTTTTCCTTTATAATTAAATAGAAAACCGTTTGGTTTCTCAATCTTTTCCCTTGTTGAGGCGGAGCAAGACTCAACGCTCTCAACGTCGAAAACAACCTTAGTTGGGGGTGGAGCAAGGCTCAACACACCCAACGTCGAAATCATCCCTGGCTTGATGCGGAGCAAACTCGACGCACCAGCCAAATTAACCTCTATGTGCACATAGGAATATGACGGGTTGCCCAAGTACCTTCTCCATGTCCTTCAGTACTGGGTCCCGGGGAAACTCACTTGCCTTCTCATGTCCTTGAGCACTGAGCCTCCTCTAAAACATTTTAGAAACCCGTTCACATAAATAGTTCATTTGAGAATCCTTTCGTAGAAAATCATACAGATCTTTAATCAATAACATTTCATAAAAATGCGTTCTAACAACTTAGAAAACATTTAACATGCCTTGTGAACATTAAAATCAAACATTATGCTTTCTAAAACAATTCATCGCAAACCATATCTTATAGGAATATTTTCAATAAAAATCGATTTGAAGGAGAAAGGTGTCACTCACAATTTATCCTTAGGCCCCGAGCTGATTATGTGCCTTTCCAAGCTCTTCTTGGCCTGTAAATACATATTCCTCGCGTTACGCTTTCCTTAACTTTTCTTTACATGTTCGTACGCATAACTTAGACTCTGATCCTAAATCATCACCGAGTCTCCCCTTTCCAAAGTGATGTAATAAGTAAGATTTGCGTTATTAGCGAGATAGCTAGCGATATTTCATATTCCCAACTAGATTACTAGCGAAGCTACGCAACTGGACATGTTACTAGCGACACTAGGTTGAGCGGGACTAGCGTGATTTTACCTGAGGAGTGATACTAGCGATACTCAGCGAGTTTTGTGAGACGGAACGCTCCCTTGTGTCTTAGCGACACTCGTCTCGCTACCTGGCCTTCTCTACTCAGCGATACTCGCTCCTTAGCGACACCCGATAACCGAGATTTCTTCCTTTCCTTTTGCTCTTGCTCCTATCTGTTAAAAGTCATACATCCTGACAGATTTAGAACTTCTTCTCTTCTACAAACTTGTAGAGAATTGAGTTTCGCAGGTTACCTTAAAATTTCAAGACTTGGCTCCCTTTCGTTCCCCAGCTATCCCAAAATTACTCTTCGTTGCTCTAGCTCGCACAACAATTCGATAACCATTGCTTTTATCTAAAATTTTACATATTTAACTTCAGTTTCAGCTCTTCCATCCTTCTCAAGAATTGTTAAGGATTTTGTTAGCTTACTGATCTTAAAATTTCGGCCTTAGACTCGATCTCTTCGATCCACTCTACTCCAAACATCATGCGTCGTCCAGTCCGTGCGTCCACGAACAATGTTTTGTTCTAGCTTAGATTTTAACACCAACACGAGTAGATTCCCGTCCAAAATCCACCGGGACACCCACTTCTACTTCCCTTTGTAGTTCGTCTGAAAAGTGAAACCGACTCAAGTTCTCGAAGTGTCTAAAATGATTAAATATTTAATTCATTTTCCTTTATATATCACCGACTTAAGCTCTCGAAGTGTCCAGAATGATTGAATATTAATTTATTTACTTTTATATATACCACCATCTTAACCCTCTAAGGCAGGCTAGCGCACTGGGTTCTCATTTCTTACTTCAACGCAAAGCACCCATAACACCACCTACCCTAACGCCTTCATCAATCAACCACACTCAACGCATGGCGCCCTCAATGCCTCCTATCTTCAGAGCATACCACAACCAACTACACTACTGCCTCCAACACATATCATGACAACCTTACCAACTACACTACACTACTGCCACAGCTCATGACAACCTTACCAACGCATGGTAAGTTGAGAACGTTCCTCCCCCCGCCAACGCGACGACTGCTTCAGCTCACACCACCATTCTTGATTTCACCTTCAACGCATAGCCGCACTATTATAAACCAGTGCTAACATAATGCCACTAGGTGTCAATGGCAGACGCCCTATACTATGCATTGGTACCTTCTTGCATCATACCATGCGTCCAACTCTCCCTTATGTTCATAACAATTAAATCCTTCTCACGTTCTTCCCCTATGCGTTGGTCCTTATGCGTTTAACTTTACCATGTAGTGCCTTAATCCTGACCATGCGTCCAACATGGTCCTTTATTTCCTTTTTCTTCAACCTCTATAACGCATTGGTTTAAAGTTGGGTGTGACAAAACTAGCGTAAAATTCATGCAGAATATATATCCTTGTGGCGCACACGTCATGATCATTGTACATAAGAAAAATTAATACATGGGTCAGCTGTATCAGATGACTACTTGTCCTGATATGATTCAATCACAAGAAGATTTATCACACATGACGGCCTATTATTGCATGGTAAGAATTTTATTGCCTAGTGTTTTTCAATTGTATGACATGAATATTATTTTATATTGATATTTTTTTTTCATCATATAGAATAATTTTATCCAAGATGTACACCACTATTCATTATAAAACAATTTACCAGAGTTGAGTTTAATGTGTAACCAAAACATGGTAAATGTGGAAAATATCGTTCAACATGCAAGGAGACTCAATGTTGCTGACACTGGTAGAAGATGTATTCGCCGTAAACAACAACTGACAGCATGGGAAAGCTATTCCAGAGCAACACAATGACCAGGAACCTCACGTATTACATGATCTAATTTCAACTTCTCCTGGGTAGTCACTGCGAGTACAAATAGACATTGCATTGAGTTTTGGTCATCAACAGGAGTATTTTGCGCAATACGTATTTTCATTTGTCGTCACCCAATAGGTGACAATATAATTCACCATCAACAATATTTTGAAGTGCCTATACCTTGTCGTGGACAATGTACGCAAAGAAAACCACAGCGTGGCATATGAGTGATTCATATGAACTTTTATCTTTAAATAAATGAACTAATCAAATTACATTACATCTTGAAAGATTAAGAATCGATGAAATTAATGAAATACATGAACAAAAACAAATTTTTTTTTTTTTGAAGTGCCTATACCTTGTCGTGGACAATGTATGCGAAGAAGACCACAACGTGGCACATGAGTGATTTGTAATTCAAACTTTTTGATTCATATGAACTTTTTTCTTTAAGTAAATGAACTAATGAAATTACATTACATCTTGAAAGATTAAAAATCGATGAAACTAATGAAATACATGAACAAGAACAAAAAAAAAAAAGTAAGAAAGAAAGAAAATTGTTCATTTAAGGGAGATTAAAAAAAAAAAAAAAAGGAACTCGTGGACTCAATCCACGATTATAGTGTTAACTCGTGGAATGGGTCCACGAGTTAGGTGACAAGACAACCATATCGGCTAATGACTGGGCTGCTAGGGTACTCATGTACCTAGTACACAATTTTTATACCTATTTTTGTCAATAGTTTCTTAAACAACTTTATTTTTTAACTTTGTTTTCTACCAACCTTATTTTTGTCATTGGTTTCAAAAACTACATTATTCTTGAAAATAACCCAATTATTGTCTTCGGTAAACCTTTTAATGATAAAAAAGGATTAGGCTATGTTCATAAGAATCCTTCATTTAGTTCTAAACCTACCTTTGTTAAAAGCACCCCTTGTATGTCTAATGTTGTTTAACCTAATGTGCCTAAAGTTGAATTTGAATATGTTCCAAAACATGAAAAATCTAGAAATGTTTACGGAAAATAAAAATTTATGCTAGAACAAAATGTGCTCATAATGTAAAGTTTGTGAATAAGCATGAAAAAGCTAGGCCTTTGTTTGAAAAATCAAAGTGTATGCTTAATTATGTGCTAAATTTGTGCCTAATCACAAAAAGGTTAAAGATATGCATGTGAAATCAAAATTTGTGCCTACATGTCATTTTTGTGGAGTTAATGATCATATTAAACCCAATTATTTTAAGTTAAAGAATGATCTAAGGAAGAATTTATTTGAGAAAAAATATTGTGAAAAATCAATTAGTTAAAAAGAAAAACTTGCCTAATGTTATATGTTATTCTTGTGGCAAATTGGTCATAAATATCATACTTGTTATTTGGCAAAAAACCAATGCTAGAAATTTTAAAACTAATTTCAAATGGGTTCTAAAGGCTTTACTCACTAATAATTAATGACCCAAGAAATGGGTACCAAAATCTTTTGGTTGAGCTTTATTTGTAGGTGTGATTCAAGAAGCAATGGTTACTTGTACTTCAATTGTGGAATATAATTATGCCTTTGGTATGCTTATGAAATTATATCTCTTGAATTTCTTTGGAATGTTTGAATTTGAGTTCTTGAATTGCATTGATTATTGGATTTAATGCCATTAGAAATCTTTGTATATCTATTTTGTTGGCGTTTATCTTTATTGCTTGTTATTTGGTTTTTTGGTCAATTAGATGTTTGGTCTATCCTTGTGTTTTTCTTGGAAAGTCTTAAGAAAAAGGAATTGAGTCTTGTCTAAGATGGTTATTGTTTTAATGATTAAGATATGTTGTTTATCTTTTGATTGAAATTGATTAGAGTTTTACTAAATTCTTTTTGAGCATGAGTCATGCATATTCTATGAGCATGGTTGTTAAATGACGTTTTGTTTGAGTATGTTGTTTTTGAAAAATTGTTAAATTCTTTTCCGTAGGGGGAGTATTCATGAAATTGATTTATATTCTTGAATCCCTTGAATTTTTTTTTGCTCAAAATTAGTCTAATTATTGCTTATGTTGTTACCACGTTTATATGGATTTGATAACGTGGCTTTGTTAATATTTAGTATCATTATTTGTTTTTCAACAATTGATGTTATATTATAATATTGGATATTTTGGTATATTAATTGTTTAATTTATACTTGATTAATGTTATCTCCTTTTGATACATATTGAAATTTCTTATTAGATGGAGAATGCTTGATTTTAGGGGGAGTTATACACTTATCATATATGAATTTCATGTTTGAATGAAATTGATTCTCCATATTGTTTTATTTATTGTGTTGTTCCCTTCTTATGCATATTGTTTATCCTTTTAGGGGGAGTAATTGTCTTTGGAATATAAGTTTTTTTCTTTTTCCTTTTTTTCTTTTTTTTTTTTTTTTTAAATTTGGTTAATATTTCTACCCTCAAGTTGATACGTGCTAAATGTCATTTTGTCCCTTATTAAGGGAGAGTGTTCAATTGATTTTAAAAGGGGAAAAAATTTGTGAAATTGGTCTTTAATTAAAATTAACTTGATCTTGATTGATTCTTTGTGATTCCTCTAGAATTTACAATGTTGTTTGCTATCATTTGTCTATTAGAAGGCATGTTGATTGGAGGGAAATTATGTGTTCATGTTTTTAGGGAAAACCTCCATGTATTTATTTATTTCTTAATTGTCCTTTTTTTTATTGATTTTAAAAGGGGGAGAGGTAATAAAAAAAAATGAAGCCATGTTGTTATTGATCAATATATTCATTGCTTCAAGTTCATATCTAATATCAAGTGAATTGAAATTATGTATGTGTGTTGATTTTGATTTAAGTTCATATTTTATATTGCACAACACTTTGGATTTCATTTTTTTAGTAGTTTTTCATCATAAAAAAATGGAAAATTGTTGGCTTTTGGCCCTTAATGTTAATTTATTTAATTTTAATTAATTAATCAATCAATATTTTGATGATAACAAACTTGAATTAATTTACTAACAATTTGAGCGCTTTGAAGTGTTCATTGCATAGAGCTCGGAATAACGAATTCAATGTATTTTGAATCACTCAAATCAGAGCTCAAACGAAGAAGATATGATCAAATCAAACTTAACGAAAAATCCTGAGTTGATGATGTGACTGCTTTTTTTTAATCAAAGTGGACTAATTGAAAGTTGCCACTTGGAGCATGTGACGAATGACAAATGGTGATCTTTTGCTTTTTGGATTTTTTAAAAAAAGAAAATGAATTTAATATTGTTTTATGTTTGTGTCTAATAGGATTTTTTTTTTAAAAAAAATTAGATTTTATATATTTATGTCTAATATCTAATTGCCTTTAAAAGAAATATATATATATTACTTTTAATTTTAATCTCAACCATTCGATTTTCTTTTACAAAGATCTAAAAGCCCAAATTGAATTTGGTTTTCACCTACTCCCATCTCTTTTCTAAACACTTTCATCTTCTCCAAATTTCTATAACAATTTTTCATAATTTTCAATCCTCTCCAAAAATGCAAAGTCTCCATTGTTGCTCTCTCTAAACTTCAACTTCTTTTCATCTTCTTCTTGAGAGAGATATTTTATGTGGTGAGGATTGATTCGTTGAATAAAAAAAATTGTAAATCTACTCTTTAAGAGAGTTTGTCAAATGTGTTCTAAATTCTTTTAAACCATTGTAAGAGTTGCTCTGAATCCCAAAAAGAGCGGATCTAACAATTTGATCGTTATCCATGGAAATGATTGTGTTTGCTCTTGAACTCACAATCTTGCTGAAATGTAAATAGTTTGATATTTTTTTCCATTTATAATAATTTTTCTATTTAAAACAATTTTTATCAAAAGAGTTTAAATAAAAATGAGTTTTCTTAAACAATTTTTTTCTTAATTCAATCCATATGGGTTCTTAGAATTCTCGCAATAATAGTAGCGTTTTATGGTTTATAAATATATTATTGGATAGATTTCTAAAAATCCTTAGAATTCTATCTATCTATATCTATATATATATATATATATATATATAATCAATGCTATGGTTTAATTGACTTCTTGCATGTATTAATTCCCTTTTCTTATTTTTGCTACTTTAATATAAAAATATATCAATCGCACCTAATTTAATTTTTCCTTTGTGAAAAAGAAAATTTATAATATAAATATATAACAGTTAATTAAAAAAAAATGTTAAACAAATCTAGAATTTGATAACATTTAGGTCTCTTTTCAGATATAGTAAAAGAAACAAAAATATTTACAAATATATCAAAATTTCACTATCTATCTGTGATAAATTGCGATAGATCGTGATAGACTAATATTTGTGTCACGATAAACGGTGTATTTTGCTATTAGTTGTAAATATTTTCAGCAGTTTTACCATTTAAAATAATTTTTCTAAAGTCTAAGCATCAATTAATGGACCTCACTTCAAACAACTCCAAATTATTTTAAGTGGAACCTTTTTACCGTTAGAATTTTTTTTATTTAAACATTTTTTTATAAGAGCTTTTTAAAATAAATAGACTAATCACTTTAAATTTTATTTAAAATATTATCAAACCTTTTTTACTTTTTCAAAATGATTTATTTTCAAATAAAACACTTGAAACAAAATATTCCAAACACATTACCCACTTAATTTTATAGCTAGAATCTATAACTATCCATTATATAATTTTTAGTTTTTAAATGTATTTTATAACTTTTGAGTTATATTTGAGTAGTGAGAAAGATTATATAGCTTTAATTTTGTGGAGGTTAAACACTTTTTTTTTGAGCTAAATGCTTAGTTTGGCAAAGGTTAAACACTCCTAAATATGGCATTTCAATTGATTCAAGGGTATATTTTTTGAAAGTGATATAACACCATCATTAGTTGTATTGTAAATTGGATTTGTTTTAATAATGTTTCAATGCAGTTGAGTCTTTTGAGTTTAAATTAAGATTTGTATGGTAGGGAATATTCAAATAGCTAGCATCCATCAAAATATTGGTGAAATGATTCAAATACTAAAAGGTTCGTTTGAATTGATTTGAGAAATAAATATTTTTTAAAAAATTCATTTTTATTTAAACTATTTTGATAAAAATTGTTGAAAATACACTTTAAAATTTATTTTGAGTGGTTGTCAAACACTCAAATTTTTTTCCAAAATGACTTATTTTTTAAATTAAACACTTGAAAATGCATTCCAAACACGCCCTAAGTTTAGAAACAATTTTTTCTTTACTCTTCATCGTGATAGTCCAACTAAAAACGTTTCTAACTTTCTGGGACGTTGTATATTCCACATGAAGTTGGAGCCTTAATGTTTTGTGTTATTTGATTTCAAATCCATGAAATGAGTTCTCTAAGGTTTCTTATTATAAGTCGATTCTTTAGAATAGACAACTAAATAACTTATGGCTGGTTTGGATTAACTTAAAAAATAAATATTTTTTAAAAATTTATTTTTATTTAAACAATTTTGATAAAAACGGTTTAAAATAATAAACAAAAAAGACTAATGACTCTCAAAATTCATTTTGAGTGGTTGTTAAACACTTGTATTTCTTTCAAAATAACTTATCTTTTAAATAAACACTTGGAAAGGTATTTAAAACACACCCTTAGGATATGCTTGGAATATATTTTCAAGTGTTTAATTTAACAAGGAAGTCATTTTGGAAAAAATTGAGGTGTTTAGCAACCACTCAAGATAGATTTTGAAGTGTATTTTAAACAATTTTTATCAAAAGAGTTTAAATAAAGATGAGTTTTTTTAAAAAACATTTTTTTCTCTAGTCAATCTAAACGGACACTTAGTCAAGGTAGAATACTTTGAAATTTATGGGTTTTTCTTATTTCTCTATTTTACAGTTATTTTATCTTTGTATTTATTTGATCAACTTTTTAAAATGTCTAATTAATTTATAAACTTTTGACTGTCATGAAATTTAAAAAGTGTTTAAATAGAGTCTTTAAAGATTCAATTCTGTGTGTAATAGATTTTTTAAGTCTCGTTTGGTAATGACTTTGTTTTTAGTTTTCATTTTTTTCTTAAAAATTTATGTTTTGTTTTCTCCTAAATATCATATTATGGTTCTAATATTACTGAAAAAAAAAACTTGAATTCCTAGTCAAATTCTAGACATAATATAATTGTTTAGTTCTCAAGATTTGACTTGATTTTTAAAAACACTAGGTGAGGAGTGATTAACAAAACAAAGAAACTTGTAGGTGAAAGTAATGTAGGTTAATTTTAAGAAAAAATCAAAATAAAAAAACAAAAAATTTCCAAATTGGCCCAAAGTTTTTCACTTTTGAATCAAATAAGTCATTGATCAATTCAACATTTCTTTGAAACTTATAGACAAAAACAATAAATTGAAAATTTAGGATCACATTAGCATAAAATTTAATTTTATATCTATTAATTTTTTATAATGTTTACAAATTTTAGGTCAAAATTCTATTTTGGTTTTGTACGTTCGATTTTGTTCCAATTTCATTTCCAAATATTCAATTTTAGTCATCATACTTTTAATAAATCTTAAAATTAATACTTAAAATTAGTTTTTTTCTTTAAAAAATAATAATTCACTATTAGTATTTTCTTTATAAATAATGAAAAGGGAAATTATTATAAATGAAAAACATATCAAACTATTTACAAATATAGAAAAATTTCATTGTTTATCAGCGATAGATTGCGATAGACTTCTATCGTTGAGCGATAGAAGTTTATCGTAATCTATCACCTAATAATAGAAATCTATCGCGGTCTATTGAAAGCTATCACTAACATATAGTGAATTTTTTTTACATTTGTAAATATTTTGACTCATTTTATTATATTTGAAAACATCACTTATAAAAATATATTCACATAGTGTCATTTCTGGAATGAAAATTATTATTATTATTTAGACAATTTCGATAAAAAATATTTTTAAATGATTAAATTTACAATTTTATTGAAAATAGAAAGATTACATTTAAGATTTATTAAAAATATGACTAAAATAAGACGGTTGAAAATATAAAGATTAAAATAAAATTAAAAAAGATGAAGCGTGTACCCACAAAATTAAAACTACTTTTTAGATTTTAAGATCAAATAGAAAAAAGATTGAATGTGGGAATTTAAATTATAATTCAACCTTTGCAATTTGCATAGGGTAGAAGTGGCAAATTGGAACCGAAAAAAAAAAAATGAAAAGTTACGTGTCAGTGAGTTCAATTATATAAAAGTCGAAGCAAAGAGTTAATCAATCGATTAAATTTATATCAGTTTTGGGCAGGCAACCAATTTTTCATTTACTTAAATCATTGCGTTGGTTTAATCCATTTTAGCTAAAATTTAATCCTCGTCCATCTTTTTAAATTCGAGGATAATTTCTATTTTCTATTTCCAAAATTGAACGGCAAATTAAAAAAATAATAAAAGATTCCTGGTACCAGTACCACACCACTCACTAATGAAAAATCTCTTTTTTTAAAAAAAAAAATTTTAAAAATTATCTCTTTTCCTATTAAATATTTTTTTTCTTTTTTTTTTTTTAAATTTATAATGGAATCATGGTCACGGAGCAAAGCGATGACTGAAATCTGACGTGGCACAGTAGTAGGGCGGCAAAGTGGGTCCCATATCACGAGCATCCGATCTGGCGGACAGCTACATGTGGGCCCCTAGATTTCTCATCCAATGGCATGGAAAAGAGTCGTTTTTCTTCCTGCCTTACCAAAAAAATAGCCAAATTGGGAAAATGAAAAGAAAAAAAAAAAAGAAAATAAATTACCAGCCACGTCAGCAGCCAGGTCTACAACACCACAAAGTGGGATCCACATTGAGTTGCTACCATCATTATTGCTAATGTATAGATGTTTAGGAACTAGGTAAAATCGAGATGACTAAGTCACCTTCGCTTCAATTGAAATGCAATGGTAAAATAAAAAGTTAGTCTCGATTGATTATATTTGTTGTTGTTTACTTGTATCATGTAATTGTAATGAATTCTAGAGTTTATTTTTAAATGTGTAATAAAAAAACATTATTGATATTTTTACCTAATATTGGTTGAACAAAATCCGAAAGATGGAGTGGAAGTTCAAAATTTAAATGTTTAAATCGATACAACCCAAGATTAGAGGTATACATTATTGATATTTGCTATCAGTATTTCATTGACGGAGCCATTCAGAAAAGTATTGCAGTTACAATTTTACTTTTCATTTTAAAAAAATCAAACAATGTTTTATTATTGGAAAAGATAAAAATGATGATATATTTTTTTATAAAAAATTGGGGCAAAATGTAGTTTATTAGCAAAGTTTAAAATATTGACGTCAACAAAAATATCGATGCGTTAATTTTACGAAAATTTCGATAGAAATATCGATAAAATGTCAATTTCGATGGATATTTTTAAAAAAATTATAAAAACAAGAAATTAAAAAAATAAATTTAAGCTAGTAAATAAATATTTCATGATTTTTAAATAAGTTAAGATGTCTATTATTACCATATTTACAATTAGTGACATTTTATTGTTTATTTTTTATATTTCATAAATTTTTTTACGATACAATTGAAAATATCGATTAATGAAAAGATAAAAGTGAAGTAGGAAAAAAAGAGAAATAACACACAGATAAGCCCAAAAGAAGTTGGGAGGATAATGCATGCATAAAGATAATTAATTGTCAATCATGCAAGCCCCTTCCATCCATGTTATTCTGCTCAAAGCATCCACCAAGCCAACCCAAAAGAAAAAATAGAAAACACATGAATTTATACTTTATTTTCTTACAAAAAATATATAAATTTATACTTTTAAATTTTATATACTGTATTATTTAAAATTTTAAAGTAATAATAATATCAATTTAAACTCTAAGTGTATTAATTGATACCCTCCATTATATTTCGTTTGAAAAAAACATTGTGTGTAAAACTTATAATTGTATCAATTAAACTCCTAAACTTTCATAAGTGTAAATCTCAATTTAGACTCTTCTTAAAATCTCTTCTTAGAGTTGTCTATGAATCAACTCTAAATCATTCATTTTATAAAATCGGCATTTGAAGAAGTCTACAAAGTACGTGTGACAATTCATGCATGGATGATTTTTAAATCTAATCATAAAGAAGAGTTTAAATTGATTCACCTATGAAAAGTTAGGAGTAGGCTATGTTTAACTACTCCACACTCAAAATTGCTACAATCATAATAGATTTTTTCTATTCCATAATTCACTAATTTTCTAGTAACATATTTAAATGGACCTTACTTTTTACATTATTTATTAAAAATGTAAACATGGCCTTATTTAATATAAATAATTGTAGGTTTTACATGAAATTCGTCAAACAAAATCTATAAGAGGCCAGTGTAATTAAATCAATATATTTACGAAAATTTAGGATTTAGACTGATAGTTTAAGATTATAAGGTTTAGATATATAAATGAATATGTTTTCCCTTTAATTGATTAAAAACTTTATAATATAAATATTTATATAAAGAATGTAAAATATAGTTTTAACCCACAAATAATTGATAAAGGGAAAACATATACAACTGGACAAAAACTGATGTCCTTATACTTGTGGCACTCAATTGAGGTGTCCTATTTTGCATAAGATTCTCTTTTTCTCTCTCTCTCTCTCAAGTTTTATTACTTTGCTCATTCTCACTCTCTATTCTATAAATACCCTCTCTCACATTCATATTTTCTTCATCTCTCTCTTTAGTTTCCCCATTTATATTCATTTCTTGATCTCTTAAAAAACTTTCCCTTCCCTTTCTTTTCTTACATCTTCTCTCCAATGGCCACTGAGGTAATTACCCTTTTTCAATCTTCAAAATGTTTTAATTTAATTTGTATAAGAAGCAATTCAGTTTTGCTTTCATGAGATCTAACTAAACCAACAGCAAAATGCATTTGATCCCTTTAATTTTGCTTAACTTTGGAATCTTAGCTTGTTTTGTTGACACATCTAATTGAATATCCAAAGGGTTCATGGAGTCAGAAATTTTTCATATCAAAACCATAACTTCAAAGTTTTACTTTTTTATTTTCCAATTTTAATGCACATAATTTTTTTTTTTTTAATTAATCTTAATTCTTTTAATTTAGTTTTTTTTGGGATAATTAATCTATATTCTGTGTATGTAATCACATTGATGTTCAATGACTTCTTGTTCATGACACATGAAATCCATTTTTTTTTTTTTAAATTTTTTGGTGGTGTTTTTTCAAAAAGGTTAAAAACGGGTAGAAACTTGGACATTTAACTTTGATATGGATACAAACTTGATGTGAGTTGAGGTTGGTTACGTGGATTTGTCAGGTTGAATCTGCTGCTTTGCCAGAGACGGTGGAGTCGGTAGAGGTGGTGAAGGTGGAGGAGAAATCTCCGGAGGAACAGCCAGGGATCGAGGCAGATGTGGAGGTTGAAGAGCGAAAAGCTGAAGCTGAAGAGTCGGATGAGGTAAGAGTAAAAACAGGAAGGAAGGGATAGAAGAGCTAAAGGTTTGAGTAGAAAATAATTTGTTCCTTCTTGATACATGTTATGGGTTTCTAATTCCCTGCAGGCAGAGCCATCCGCAGAAGCTTCGGTGGAGGAGGTGAAGCCTACAGAGGAACCCAAAGTCGAGGAGGAAGAAAAGAAAGAAGAAGCAGTAGTGCCAACTGAATCGGTGGCGAAAGAAGAAGATCAGGTGCCTGAAGCCGAAGAACCAAAGGCTGAGGACCCTCCAGCACCCGAGGTCGAGGCCCAACCGGCGGCTGAGGAAGACAAACCATCTGAAACTCCAGTTGAGGTAGCAGAAGACAAGAGCCAAGAATAGAGATCAATGGAAAGAGCTACTCTTGGGGAGTGGGGGAGTATTTAATTTATGATCTCAGCTTTGTGGGGAAGCTAGTTTAATTTAATTATCTGCTGTTTTTTCTTTTTTTTTTTTTTTTTTTTTTTAATTTCTCAAAAGGAAATTTGATTTTCTATTGGTTTATTGAGGTTTTTGAGTGGGGAATATCTGAATTATATTAAGAAAGTTAATGATGTGTTATGGAGTATACTTTTGAAGGATTTGGCCACTATATGGGGGTGAAGATGTTTGATCTCAACTTCTAAGAGTTATATTTTATTAGAATTTGATAAATATTGGTGTGAAGAGTGTTTTGCCTCAAGTTTATTATTATTATTATTATTATTATTATAAGATTTCTGATGTTAAAATATTGGAAATTGAAAAATGATTGAAGTGATCGCAAATGTTTTATTTAACAACAAAATAATTAAGCTAAAAAAGATGGAATAAGTTAGAAAATTGTAGGAATTAAGAAAGTTGAGAGGGAGAAGGAAAAATAGAATAAAAAGGTCGTCAAAAGATGAGAGAAAATGAGAAAAAAAAAAAATATTGATGCACAGATGAGTTTGAGATGTGATCATCCGATGCACATTTAGGCATGACGTTCTTTGAAATTGAATTTTAAAACGAAGTTTCTCTTAATTAAGAAGAGAAATGAAGGCATTGATGTGAGATTAAATGTATGAAATCAAGTTTCTATTCACTCTTGGGATGTGAGCGGATGTAGAGGGATCCATACATCTTTTATTACTCCATCAACAAAATTATCTCTTCAACACAAGTTCTATGTTTGGCCTCAACAAAAATATAAAACGAACCAGCTCACAATAATCTATATTCATTGAACAAAATCTATAAGCTCCCCTCTTTCATTCTCAAGTAATCCAATTGTCCTTCATGCCGTCCATAGAGAAAGCTACAATCAACCCAATTTTCCTTAATTCTCTGAGAGTGAAAGGAAGGATGGGAAATTCTTTTTCCTTTCTTCCACACGAATCACTAGGGATTGGGAGTTTCTACTTGTTTCATATATGATTTTGTATTAGTTATATTAATAAATTAGTGGATCGGGTCTTACAAATTAGTCATTAACAACTTTCTCTAATAACCTAGCTATTTTCATGAAATATTAGTAGAGATTTAATGCTATGGATCCAATTAGACATACAACCACTCAATCATACATCTAACCTAACAATTATTGAAGATCAATCAATAAGAATATAAAGCACAATAGCATTGGAAAACACATAATTCAACAACGTCCATAAAGAACACTAAATCAATAACTTAAATCCATAATTAAATCATCCAACATCCTAAAACTATGTGTTTAGCCATGCATAGCCATCAAATACATATTTTCGTACGAGTTCTCAAGCATAAAAGTAAAAGGGAAAGAGAAACTTAGTAAAAACTCTCAAATTGCTTTCTGGCGTTGAATTCCTTCATACTCTTCTTGGTTGGCACCTCGGGATCCCAAACACTTTCAACTCTTCTCCAACACTTTCCTCTCTTTTGATAGCAAGCTCACACTCTTAGGCTTTCTTTTCTTCTAAGTTTCAATGATTAGGGTTGCTGAGAATCTCTCAATATATAGAAGTGGCTGCCTAAATATTTTCCAAATTTGAAGATTTTTTTAAAAAGAAAAGCTGGCGTCACTGCATTATCTGACCGACATAAAAGAGGCAGCCAGTGATGTGACAACGTTGCGACGCTGACTATCATGAATGTTTATCCTTAAGCGTTGTGTCGTAGTGCAGTGGTGCTCCTTGCTATGCTCTTGAGACTTCAAAAATAATAGCTCTCGAGTTCAAAGTGTCGAGGGCAGCATCGTGACATTATGCGCTGCGCTGCCCTATTTTTTGGGTTTTTCTACTTTTTTTTTTCTATTTTTCGTTCTGTTTTGGCTCGGTTTGGTTATTTTGACATTTGACACTTATTTTCTCTGTAATTACATAAAAACCACTAGCAAATTACATCATATCTAATAAAAACATCCCTAAATCAAAGATAAATAAGCACTATTTAGATATTTTTCACTATCTGCGATAGATTACAATAGATTATTATTTGTATCTATCATAACACAGATAGATATAAATAGTGGTCTATAGCGGTCTATTGCGTATAAACAGTTAAATTTTTTTTATATTTGTAAATATTTTGGTTCATTTTTCTATATTTGAAAATAAACCTAAATCCTATTTAATTAATTCATTTATTAAATATCATATATTTAATTTAATGTATATATGAGTCATATTCTAATATACATATTCTCTCATAACCTATAGTTTTAATACGATTCTCATTCATGTTAATTTTAACCTGTAGATTTAATATGAATTCAATTCATATTAATTTAATTGGTTAAACATCACTTTTAGTCCCTAAACTTTAAAAAAAGTAACAATTTACTCACTCAACTTTGGTTTGTAACGATTTAGTCCCTGAACTTTTAATTTTATAACAATTTAATCCCTAAATTTTACTATATAACAAATTAGTTCTTGTACTTTAAAACTTGCAACAATTTAGTCTTTATTGTAGAAAATAGTATTAAGATTTAATTAGATTTCTTGCACAAATGAACCGATAAACTAATCAAAGACTCGATATTTTTTTGAAATACAAGGTCTACATCATAAAATAATAAAGATAGACATCTAATTTTGATATATATATTTTTTATGTTAGGGACTAAATTGTTACAAATTTGAAAGTACAAGGATTAAATTATTACATAATAAAAGTATGGGGACTAAATTGTTACAAAATTGAAAGTAAAGAGACTAAATTATTACAAACCAAAGTTTAGAGACTACATTGTTACTTTCATGAAAGTCTAGGGACAAAAAATGTTTTTTAATCAATTTAATATTTAATCTTATCCAAATATTAATACTCACAAAATATATAGTTTAAATTTGATTCTAATTCAAAAATAACTTTATATTATAATGTGTCTATATACATTATATTAATTGTATCATATATATTTAACATAAATTCCCTTAAAATGATTTGATCATTTTAAATTCTTTCAATACTAAATATCCTTGTTTAACTCGTTTTGAGTTAGCAGAGGGGCCTAATGGACTAACAGTTATAAGATTCAATGATCCGAGATTAATTAATTAAATTATTTAATTAAATTAATCAACCTTCATTAATTATGGGGCATTCCACTAAAGACTTATAGCTACACCTTAAGAACTGTAGAATATTTATGTATCTATTGATTTAACCACTACACTTGTTGGGTTTTATGTTCTAAAACTCGTGGTTTGTAAACTTTGAACATATTCTATTTTCAGTAAAGTTGTTATCGAGGTTTATTTAGTAAAAATGTTATTGAATATATATATTGCGTTTAATATAACCCTAAATCTAATAAACTAAGAACCCCTAGCTATAGTATGAATATTTAGACTTTATGTGTTGACATAAATGAATTAAGTTTAGGTAATAGCCAAAACGGTCTATTAGTAAAGGGATAAGGTTGAGTACCTTATCTTGGAGACACTAGGGATGTGGCTCATTTTGTATTTGATACAAACGATCTGATCCTATATCGTTCATGTAAAGATATGAGAGTGGAGACATCTTATGTCACACCCCCTCTCAATTTACCCTCTGTAATCCAGAAAGAGGCATGAGGACAACAAACATCAACTCTTTTACAACATCTACTGTCAACTTGTACTCCTTTATGACTTAACATGTACAACATAAATAATCAAATTCAATACTAAATCATCTTAACATGCATAATCTTATTTATACAATTGTTTATAAGGTTTGTTTATACGTGACGTAATCCTAGCTCGATACAAGTTTCTGCCTATTTCAAATGACAACATTATATCTTTGCAGACCTCGACTTCGAACAACAATGGAGACTCAGCTGCTACCTGGAAAGAAAAACATAAGAAAAGGGTGAGTTTCACGAAGCCCAGTGAGTGGTCAATATAACTAGGGTTCATATGACCCTTCAAACATCATAGATATGATAAAGTTTATTATTAAGTACAACTATAACGAGATTATACTGAAACCTCCCATTTCTACTTAACCTTTGTATCAACTATTCCGCTGGCACTCATGGCTCAACAATTCTTCTGTCTACTCTGCTGGCACACACGACTCAACAATTCATTTTTCTAGTCTTACCTCCGAGACTCAAAAGCTAGGCCCGTTGGCCCTCTGACCATCCTACCAAAGGTACTTCTCACAGGCTCAGGAACTAGGTTCTGACACCCTCTGACTATCCATGAGGTTTTATCCCCGGCATAGGCTCAGAAGCTAGATCCTCTAATCCTCTGACTATCTTGTGAGGACTTAATTTCCGGCCCCAATCACGACTGCATCCATCCATCTATCTATCTGTCTGTCTGTCTGTCTGTCTGTCTGTCTGTCTATCTATCTATATATATATATATATATATATATATATATATATATATATATATATATATATTTATTTATTTATATTTATTAATGCCTTCTCATGGTCCTTCGACATTGATTAAGTCACTTATTTAACCTAAGAGTTCATTATACACTACTACAAATTTGGCCTTTTTTGATGGACGGATTTTTTGTTTTCTTGATAATCATGAAAAGAAACCATCAAGAAAACCATAATTTAGATGTTTTAAAATTATTATTTATTTAAATTTACATTTCTTGATGGTCTTAAAATATCAAGAAAGGTTTATATTTTTCTTGATGTAGAAAAATATTTTTCTTGATTGAAAAGTACGTAAGAAAAAGCCCAAATAATGAATTCCCAATTTTTGGATTCGTTGATGGTAAAAAACCATCAAGAAAATTCTTTCTTAATGGTCATTGACCATCAAGAAAAAGGATAAGTTTTTGGATTCGTTGATGATAAAAAAACCATCGGGAAAACTCAACTTTTTCTTGATGGTGATTAATTGGCCATCAAGAAAAAGGCCAAAAAACACATTTATAGAAATTATGTTTTAGAAATTAAAAGCTTTTCTTCTAAAAACACTGTTAGCAACAAGATTAGAAAGACAAATAAATTGTAGATTTACTGTTCATAAACCTAATTTTAAAATCCTAAAAATAAAAAATTGAATAGTTATAAATGGGTATAACATTCCAAACTATATATTTGTTAATAAATTTGAAGACTGAACAAAATTAATTTATCATTTGTGTGGGTTTTTTTTTTTTTTTTTTTTTTTTTTTTTTTTTTTTTTTTAATTCAACAATGAGTATAATAGGTGAGGATCGAATTATAGACAATGAGTGTAATAAATTTGAAAACTCTTTCTTGATAGTCATTAATTGGCCATCAAGAAAAAGCCCAAAAAATAAATTTCTAGTTTTTTGAATTCGTTGATGGTCAAAACCCATCATGAAGATGGACATTATTGGCCATCAAGAAAAAGCCCAAACCTTTTTGGGCCAGCTTTCCTTGATGATCAATGCCCATCAATGAAACTATTTTTATTAAAACCCTATTTACATTAGGGTTTGAAACCCTCATATTTTCATTAGATTTGTTGCCGTCCTCTTTCATTGCTGCCATTCGTTCGAAGTTCGCTGTCACCGAAAGCCGTCGTTTTATCGTTGGCAATTCGCCGCCGGTTCGGGTAGCAAGTTCTTCGCCTCAGGATCCTCAAAGCGTTTCGTCCGCCACCGGTTCGTGAAGGAGCTTCGTCCACTGCCGGTTTGTGAAGGAGTTCATGAAGGAGTTCATTTGCTGCTGGTTTGTGAAGGAGTTTCGTTTGCTACCGCCCCGTGTAGATTTGGTCATGGTTGCAAATTCGTCCACGCCACCACCAGTTCGTGTACTCTTTTCTTTTGCTGCCGCCCCGTGCAAATCTGGTTGTGGTTGCAGATCCGTCCACAACCACCGATTCGTGTAGCAGATTCGTCTGCTGCCGCTAGTTTGTGGTTTCAGATCCGTTCGTCACCGCCGCCTGTTGGTGGTTGCAGATTCGTCCGCCGCCGCTGCCGGTATGTGTAGCAAGTTCTTCCTCTGTCGTCGGTTCGTGGTAGCAACTTCGTGCCGCTGTCGGTTCGTGGTAGTTTTTGGGTTCCCGGGTTCGTGGTTCGTTGTAGCAACTTTGTGCCGCCACCGGTTCATAGTAGTTTTTGGGTTCGCCAGTTTGTGGTAGCAGTCGGTGTTCGTGCTGCCGTTCGTTCGCCGCTCGTCATCCGGTGCTTGTGAATATTAAAATTTTGTTATTATTACTCTAAGTTTTGAATTCTTGTATTTAATTTGATTTGAATTTTGGTATTTGGTTGCTTTAAGATTTAGGTTTAATTTTCTTGTAGGCTAATAAAATAAATAACTATTGCAACACGATTAAGAATATTTTGTTGTAAGATTTGAGATCTAAAATTGGAGTTCTTGTAGTTTATTGTAGTTGAGTGGGACCCTTTTGTTGTTTAGTGGCAGTGTTTATGTTTTTTTAGAGCATAGTATCAACAAACCAAAAATAGTTTTCTAGATTATTAGTGGACATATAAATAATTTGCTAAACTCAACTATCTACCAAAGTATTAAAAGGGATGTGTGTGTTTAGAAAACGTGTTGAAAGGGGAGGTTAACTAGATTGGAAGGAACCCCCAAATTCGAGTAAGTTTTGAAATTAAAATTTTTCGAATCAATTGAGTCTGATTAACTATATTTTATGGGTTGAGTGTATTATGTTAATTACTTTAGGGTGGATGACTATCATGCACCTATGGTAGTCACTTGGATTCTTTGTTTTTTTTAGGAATATTGTAAATGTTAATTGTACTTATTATTATGTAATTTATTTTGATATCTTTAAATATCGATAATTATATTTTAATTATATATGTTGCTAAATTTGGATATGGAATGACTATCTTGTAGCTATGGTAGTCACTTATATGATGTGTTATAATTTTAGTTAAGTTAAACGTGTCCTCCATTTTATTTTAGTTTCTTATGTGTCCTTATTGTCTCATTAGTATAATATGGTATGACTTATTCACTTCATTTGCTTAGGTTATAACATAGTGGATAAATCATGGATGAAAAAAGATAGACTATCTAATGAATACGAACAAGGTGTTGATAGTTTTATTGAGTTTGGTCAAATACATTTGAGTGGTAAAACTTCTATATGATGTCCATGTGTTAAGTGTGGAAATTGCAAGATGTTGAACACTAAAGAAGTGAAAAACCACTTATTAATATATGATATTGACCTAAGATACGATAATTGGATATGGCATGGAGAAAATCTTGTTAAGTATTATTCTCCATTGAATGTAGTATCAAAATCAGACAACAACCTTGACAAACAAGTGTTTAATGATGATTTTGATGACAATATTGTTAAGATGGTTGAAGCGGCACAACAACATAGTGTAGATGATTCCAAACAATTTAGGAAGTTACTTGCAGATGCTAAGAAACCTCTATATCCTAGGTGTGAAAAATTGACTAAGTTGGGTACATTAGTCAAATGGTATCACTTGAAGACAAAATTTGAGTAGAGCGATACTAGCTTTATAGAATTGTTAACATTGTTGAAAAGTATACTACTTGAAAATAATGAATTGCCAAAATCTACATATGAGGCAAAAAAAATTTTAGTTACTCTAGGAATGACCTATGAAAAGATTCATACGTGTCCCAACGATTGTTGCTTATACAGAAAAGAGTTTGCTGATGCATCTAATTGTCCTCATTGTAACGAGTCAAGGTGGAAGAAGCGTAAAAACTCTTCTGAAGTGAAAAAAGGAGTGTCTGCTAAGGTTGTATGATATTTTCCACCAATACCATGATTTCAAAGAATGTTCAATAGTCCGATGCATTTAAAGAATCTAACATGGCATGCTAATGAAAGATTGGTTGATGGAAATCTACGCCATCCAGCTGACTCTCCATCTTGGAAATTGGTCGATCATTTATGGTCTGAGTTTGGAAATGAAGAGAGAAACCTTCACCTTACTTTATCAACTGATGGGATAAATCCTCATAGCGAGATGAATAGTAAGTATAGTTGTTGGCCTGTGATTTTGACGAAATACAATTGTTGTGTATGAATTGTGGAAATGAAAATGTACAAACACAAGGTGCAAGTAAGCTATGATTATGCGTTTCACATGCTATGCGTTGAACATACCATGCATCTTACTTATGCTTAAATGCTATGCGTTGGTGATCTGTCAAGTTTTCCTCTCCTTTACACAAGTATAAGCAAAGGAGTAGGTTTTCTCAGTAAGTCCGAGGTCGAACACATGGATTATGTTGATTCTATATTTAAATGGATTATATGCGTTGTAGTGGTAACCAAGAAATAATTTGGGAGAGTGTTTGTTTCTAATCTAAAGAAAGCGATAATATGTACACTAGACTAAATGTGGAAGATGGAAAGGCATGTGACACAGCAAAGTCAGCTAATGATTTGAATGAATGGATAAAAACAAGGTTCGGGTTGGTTAACATCTAACATCGGAAACGCATGGTGGTATTCTATTCATACTTGCGACTCTTCTCCCGGTTGTCAGCTGCTATACGTTATATGTCTATAACGCATAGGAGAGTGTTAAGAACCAAGGTTATTCCTATAGACAGGTAACACTTCTTGGCCCTTGTCAATTGAGTTCTACAATCACTTACCCTCTCGAGCAGTTTGATTATTACTACTTATATCGATTAGCTAGATGGACATAAGCATCGGATTAAGTTTGCAATTGACAAGATGAAATAGTTACACTATGGTTCTTAAGTTAGATGCTAACGCAACCCTAGACCCTTGAGAGATTAGTTACTCATGGATTGAAAGTAAAAAGCGGAAAGTATAGAACAATGAGTAGACATGGAAGATATATATATTGATGAAACGGAATACAACTTCAGATAAGCTCAATGTCTTGACACAAATCTAAAATCAAGATAGAAAAGTAAGATGGAAAGTAGGAAAGGCGTCAATGTCTTGAGTTGCCTAGATGAAAGCGTGAGGTTCTGCTGTGAAGTGGTCCGGCGGAGGGAAGACTCTTCTCTCTCGAGCTATTCGTCTCCGGTTGAAGTCTGGAGAGAACTCTGCTGTCACTTATGGAATTCTTCCGAGAATCAACAACACTTTCTCATCTTGCAGAGCTGCCCTTTTATAGATGATGCGTTCACAATCAATGGCAAATCTGCTTGATTGGCGGCGAGATTGATATCATGCGTCCATCTCACCTAATTGCGTAATTTTCGGGTTAATTAAGATCCACCATTTTAGCCACAGATCATGTTCGTCAATCATCCGACAATCTCTCAAGATTCTGATTTGATTCTCGGCGCCTTGCGTTGATGGTCGTCTATGCGTCCATGGATAGTTTGGCCGATGTCAAAGCGTCGTAGGTTGCTAACGCATAGTCTTGCGTTGAGTAGTTGTTAACGCATCGTCAGGTTGTTCGTGTTTCGTTCAGATCATGCGTCCATGAAGAACAGATTGCTAACGCGTATTCCTGCGTTAAGAAGTCATCAACGCATCGTTTGCATTCTTGCGTTAAAACATGCGTTTTAGGCTCAAAAAGCGGTAAAATCATTTATCTTCATAAAAATACAAAAGTATAACGCAAAGGAAGATTTATTAGTAAAAATCAACATAAACTGCCACATGCTTCTCTATTTAATCTCTATTTATCTAAGAAAAAGGCTATCATAACTTGTATTTCTACAAGTTATCACACCCCCAAACTTAGATAAATGCTTGTCCTCAAGCATAACTTCTATCTAAGAAACTTCAATCATCCTAAACATTTTCTCAACGCATTGACTAGTCTCTCAGAATGCTATACTCAATCAGTTACCCGTCAGTTATAGTACTTCTCTACCTCTATATTCTTTTCTTTAGGACGGGTCTAATTTGTATGCGGCAAGCTTTCTTTTCAAAATTCTTAAACTTATTATTCACAAAATTTTTGTTTCTTCTTTTGAACACTGAGTCTGAAAAGATGAAGATATAAAGTTCATTTTTCTTTCTTGTTTTCTTATTTATATATTAAGCATGCGTCGAGTAGGGTTACCCAGCTTCATTCTGACATACCAACTATGGGGTGCATGGAGGCAGCCAACTATGAGCAAGTGCCCTTCTCGACCAAACTCTTATCTAAGTTCGGTTTCTTCACTAGACATTGGAGTTTGTTATTTATCTATGCGTCGCTGATTACGATTACCCACCTTCGTTTTGACACACCAACTATGGGGTGCATGGAGGCAGCCAACTACGAGCAGGTGTTGTTTTCAGCTAAACTCTTAACAAGATAAATATATTAGTCTTGTTAGCGGAGTTTTGCGTTTAAAACAATAATTTTTTCTTTTTTGACATGGACAAGTTTGAAATAAGTTCCTCATATTTTTATCTTTTACAGTTCAAACCTCTTCCACCCCCAAACTTGAGAGTAGCAAGGTCCTCATTGGTTAAATTGTAAACAAAGATAACGTTGCAAAATTTTGTAAAAGAGGTTTGAATTGGCCGCTTGCATACATGCAAAGTAGGTTTGTGTTTCTAAGGAATAGTATGCAGACACATTGAAAGTAATCTAACTTAAAGAGTGTACAAAAAGTGTAAGCATGATTATCCTCATAGTGACTAGTTTTTCAACGCAAAGATAAAAGTTGGGAATAATTATATATGTACTTAGAATGAATTTATAGCAAGGGACCACGCAGAAGAAGTAATTAGAAATTCCATGAGGTGAAGAAATAATGAACGCATACAATTATCGCATACAGAATATATTGATGAACGCATGGTTTTTAGATCAAAGTATGTGTTGGACGTTTTAAGTATCATGCGTTTGAAAAATTACATCCCTAACCGTACTTCTAAACTTAACTCGATAAACACAGAAATCGTTTATCGATGAATGCATAGTTCAATGATGCGTTGGACGCATGCATGAAAGGCAAAGTGCGGTGAAATCAAATAGTTTACATTAAAGCTCGACGCCTAATTTCATGCTTATCAAATTTACACTACTAAAACTGAAATTAAAGAAAAAAAAGAAATAAATATTAAAAACAAAGTACAAACAGAAGAAAAAAGCAAAATAAAATAAAATAAAAATTAATACTAGAACAAGTTCGAATAAAAAAGAAAACAAGGGTAAAAGAAAAGCGTCCCTGGAAAAGTAGGTGTTCAGAACCGTAGGGACCTATCGACGCAAGCTCAGTTATTACGCTCGCGTAGGTCGTTAGAGCCTTTATCGCGTTCAGGGTTCAACGCAGAGGAGACAATGAAGTGCATTATGACCTCCCTCAAGTGTGCGTACTTGGGATGCGTTGGTCTGGTTTGTAGCTCATGCGTTGAAGGCTCTTTTAATAGCGACTCGATCTTTGCCGCAGATCTGTTGCTCCGGTCTGATTTCTCTAGTTGTCGATCGGAGAGTAATTTGATTTCATCTTCTTCATCTTCACCGTCCTTGAGGATTTCATCTCTCAACGCCACATTCACAGGTTTTGTCTTTTCATTGATATCTGTGTTCATTAAACAAAATTGGAAATGATCAGGATCGTTCAACGCGTTAACTACATTAAATTTTACCTGATCTCCCACGCGGGGTGTTGAGATTTCTTCTTGGACGTCAATCAGCACGCGTCCAGAAGTGGTATCTTCATATACAGACGCAGGTTCTGTAACACCCCCATCCTAGATATTTATATATATATATATCTATATCTTTGCCTAGGAGTGAGTGTTACCTAGTCTGTATTCTGTTAAACACTGTTATATGTGCATTTCTATATCATAAACAGCTGGCAAAATGCTTAGCCTTTACAACAGTTATACAAAAATTTCCTAATAAAATAACATCATAAGTAAGATTTAAAAGGCTATGTTTAAAGTTTCCAAGTATGCCTGGTGATCCTAAAAAATGCCACTCAAAATAAGTACAATTTCTACGAGGGATGGGGTTTACAAGTTCCCAATTACAAAATTCTAATTTGGCTAAGATGATTCTTGATGGTAGGCTAGGCACCCCAAACACGCTCGCTACCTGGAAAGAAAACATCAGAGAAACAAGAATCTATGAGCTACAATGCTCAATGAGTGACTAACTAAAGTATAAACTCAATAAAGACATAACTACAATCATTTGTATGAACTGCTTGATCATGCTTCATATCATGCTTCATAAACTTGTAAATAGCTATAACTTGTAAATAACTATCATTACGTAAATGGATATCTTTTCATTGAACCTTTGTTGAGGCGGAGCGAACTCAATGCACCCAACGTCAATAAGCCTTAGCTGTGTGGAGTAATCTCAACACATCAACGTCAGATGCCTTTTATCCTGCTTATAAATCTGTCTGATCTCAGGTTGCCCGTGTACCTTCTCATGTCCTTCGGTACTAGGGTCCCAGGGAAATACTCAATCACCGTCTTTATATCTTTTGGTGAGAGCTTTATATAAATACTAGGGCTGCCCATAAGGCTTCACATGTCCTTCAGCATTGGGTCTCAATAGAATCTTTCTAGAGCACTAACTTGCACATCACATTTATCATAATTTAACAATAATCATAATATCTCAGACTTCATAAAATACTAGGGCTGCCCATATGCCTTCACCTGTTCTTAAGCATTGGGTCCCATTCGAATCTTTCTAGTGCACAGACATGCATAATACATTTATCATAAATTAACTATAATCATGATATCTCAGAATTCTCAGAACATTCATCTAGCAACTAGCTTGGTAAAACTTAGAACATTATCTGATACATTATCAAGCTCTATCTCACATATATGATATGTGCTAGTTTCATACATAGAAGTACACTTCAACTCATGCTTCAAAAATATTATTAAGCATATAGAAAATAGTATTCAAGTTAAGCTTATCTCAAACCATAAAGTCACTCACGACTTATTCCGGCTCCGAGCGGGTTATACGCTTTCCCTAGCTCCTCTTGACCTGTAAACACATCTTTTTCGTGTTAGACATTTCTAATATTCCTCTTTATATTCTCTATGTTTGCTTAAATATCTCAAACATGGGTTTTCATCAGTAGTCCCTCTCTTGTTTACATATTATAATAATGAGTGAGATTCACAGGTATCAGCGAGATTATTAGATTAAACTACTTATAACCATGCAGCATCAGCGATACCCAGCTTCGCGAGACTAGCGATATTACCTTAACAAGCGATACTCAGCGAGAGTCAGCGAGAGTTGTGAGACGCAAGGTCCCTTTACGTTACCAGCGGCACTTGTCTCGCTGATCACCTTTCAACTCTTTAGCGATACTTCTGTCCTAGCGACCCCCCGATGGTCAGTGCTTTCTTCTTTCTTTTCTAACCGGTTCTCAAAACTACTAAACATCGAAATCCAACCAAAATCAGAACTTTCTCTCTTCTACAAACTTGTAAAGAAGTGAGCTTCCTAACTTTCCTCGAGATTTCAAACCCCAACTTTTCTTCGTTTGAGAACTATCCTCGAATAACTCCAACTGCCTCGAATCAACTAGCAGCTCATGTAGTAGCTCAACTCGGAATGCTTCTTCCTAAAATTTAACATACTCTTGCTCAAATTTGGCTTAAACATCATTTATAGGAGTTGCTAAGAATTAACTCACTCACCTTTACAATTTTCGCCCTATCTTCGACTTCCCCAGCTCACTCTTCTTCAAACACCGAATGATGTCTAGATTATCGTCAACAGTCAAGCTTCTGGTTCCAGCTTCAGTTTCACCATGGAAGTGATTTGGTTCCTACTTAACTTCGACATAAACAGTTTCTTCCACCTCTCCTCGTTGTTTTTTTGTGAAAAGGGGTAAATCTGGGTTCGAAGTATGTCTAAAAGTGTTTATTTAGTCAGCGTACTTACTTATATATATACCACCGACTCACCAGTACGACCACCACCTTCTTACTTAGGTTGGCCGATGCAACCTTCCGTGTAAAGCTTCAGCAACGCATAGCTTAAACTTGTTGTTTTACAATTGTTCAACACCCAGTCGTCGGATAGCCGATTAACGCATGATCCTCTCGGCCACTCTTTTAATGTACCAACACATACCAACCTTCAACGCATAATGGCTTCCAACGCCTCGTGGCCTTCAACGCCTCGTGGCCGTCAACGCCTAGTGGCCTTCAGCGCCTAGCGGCCTTCAACGCCTTGCGGCCTCTTGGCCTTGAACACCTCGTGGCCGTCAACGCTTAGCGGCCTTCAATGCCTGGCGGCCTTCAACGCCTGGCGGCCTGCAACGCTTAGAGGCCTTCAACATATTCTCAACACGTAGCCCCACTAACGCATGGCCAACACTTAGCCACTTTTGCTCCCATACTACTCAACCAACTTTTTCTAATTACTGCCCATTTCATAGTTTTTTCTTAACTTGCTAACTCCCCAAATGTCAGGTAGGGCCTTACAACGTTTCTCTACCGCATCCTACCCGGCATTAAAGTTTCAAATGCATACTTCTATGCGTTTATTCCTTACCGCATAATACCATGTGTCTGCCTTAATTACATACCATCATGCTGATGCACACTTTGAGTGTTAACCGCAAGTGTACGGGTCAAGTTATAATATAAGACGGTTAAGTCCGAATATCGTTCTACTGGAGATCCAATTGGGAAGGTTTAAGTTACTTAGCTATTCTAGAGTTGAATCAATTTTATTTGAGGATTGAAATTAAATATCATGAGTTATGGAAAATATAAATCAAATAAGGAAAGTATTAAAGTGAGAAACACAAGAGTCAAAGAGAGTTCTAGGGTAATGAATCCTTGTTTATTTCATCATGCAATATTATAGATTTCATGGATTTTATTGTAATTCACATGCCTATGTCTAGAAACTTAATTCCAAGTTATTTTCTCTAAAAAATAACCCTTTCTCATGCATCTGGATTGATTATTAATTTCTTAAAACCAATACAAAATTACATGGCATTAAAAATAGTCTTTAGCAATTTTTATTGTCAACCTAACTACTCTCCTGATAGATTAACAACAATTCATTGTTATAGATCAAGTTAAACATACAATCTCTCAATCATACATCTAACCTAACATGTGAGGATGACCAATCCACAAGAATTAAACATAATAACAATGAAAAGCATAATCATTCCAACAAAACCATGAAAGTCTACAAAATCAACATGAATTCATAAACAAATCATCAAAACCCTAAAACTAAAGAGTTTAGCCACTGATAGCTTAAAGCAACATGTTTAAGCAAAATAAACAAAGAAAGAGTGTAAAGAAAGGGAAACTCTACTGAAAAGAGGCTCCTGATTGAGGTAGCATTGTCACGATCTCCTTGGCTCTCACGTCGGAATTCGAAGGGCACCAAGACTATCTCGAACTCTTTTCCTCTTCCTTGCAACTAACTCACTCTTTGAACTCTTACTTAATTCTCTCTTTTTGTGCCTCTTAAGGTCTGTAACTTCCTTGCTTTGCTTTGATTTTCTTTGCTCTCTTTTTTGATGATTTGGGCTGGCGGAAACCCCCAAATTTATAGAGTTTGGCCGCCCAAAAATTTACCAAAAATAACATTTTTTCATTTAAGGAAAACTGGTGCCACGACGCTGTTCCATAGCGCCGCAGTGCTAGGGCTGCATCAGAAAAGTTTGCTCTCGGGTTTTAGCGTCGCGACGCTGTGATGCTTTTCAGAAATATTGTTCTCGGGCATTAGCGCCGCGGCAGCTCCATCCAAGCGCCGTGACGCTGTCATGCGTTCAACAAGGATGCGAAGGCAGCGCCATCTCGGCGCCGCGATGCTACTATGCGTCCAAAATGATGCGTTCATGTTTCAGCGCCGCGGTGCTACTATGCGTCCGAACGATGCGTTCATGTTTCAGCGCGCGGCAGCGTCGTCTCGGCACCGCGACTTTATCCCAAAATTCGTCCTTTTGAGTTTTTCAGCTCTTTTTCGCCATATTCTTGCTCGGTTTTGATCTTTTAGTCGTTTCTTCTAATTTTCCTTGTTTAACATTAAAATCACTAGCAAACACGTGAAATCTAATATAAACTCCCTTAATTTGAGAGAATAGAAAGCACTTTTCAAGTGCTTATCACATGCGTTTTACCTTTATCATGCATTTCCTTCGTCTCTACCATGCGTCCAACATGGTTTTCCACTAAGTATGCATCCAAGTTCACTTACCTCTTAGCTATTCTTTTTAACCCTGCCCATCACTTGATGAGGTTTCCTTTCTTTCCATAGGTCTTACTTCTAAGCTTAAAATCATGGTTGCGTTCTCCTGATCTGTTTATCCTACACAGTAGAATTCTCAACTTCAAGAATTGCTTTGATTCCAAGATTCAGAATTCACTCAACGCAACCTTTCTATCAAATCCTTCTAATTCAAATTTCATCTACGGCCTATGTAAACTAACACTTGAGCACAACCGCTCTTGTCCTACTTCTTTCCTTTATAGGCTCTTCCATGAAATGGTCTTAGAAAGAGGGTGTGACAATCCCACTCACCTTAGAAAAATTTCGTCCTCGAAATTGAAACAGTATTCTAAGATATGAAAGTTGAAAATACTTCTTTCAATTCGCATGCCAGGTATCTACCTTTACTAGGACATTACCCCGAATTGCCTTTTCTGCAAACTAGGCACCTGATCACCCAAAACGTTTAATTTCCCCCTTTGCTTTCCTCATCTTTCATGATAGACTAAATACAAGAATAAATTAGCTTTTACGACAATCACAATTTAAGTCACTTCAATCTTACAAATAATTTGTAAGAAATACTTCCTTGGAAGTTGTTATAAGTTTTCCAATTGGTTATGGTTTTAGTACTATGTGCTTGCCTCCTAAATTCTCTTAACCCATAATTCGCCAACGCATACTTGATTATAAATCTGAGCGCATGATTTAATTACTGCCTTGAACGCGTCATGTCATGCGTTTTAAACTAAACATACTTTAGACGCGTATTTTTCCAACGCATAGCTTCAATTCCAAAATCTCACAAAGATTTAAACTTCCACTGAAGCTCACCTTCGAAAACGCATTTCCCAGTTTCCTCATTCTCTTTATACTTGACTCCAATCTAACTCTTTGCGTTTATGAATTCTTATCCGTCTCTTAGCATGCTTATGCATTTTGGTTTCCTCTATACCAAGTGCATGCCCACTCTAATCTCCCCAATTTCTTGGTGAAGTTTCCTTGTTCCTCAGATTACACCTCCAAATCTAGTGGTCTAGTTGTTTTACTTGGAATTATTTTAGAATTATAGAATTCAAGTGCAAATTTCTTAGTCTTCATCACCTACCTTTTATCGATTTCAACCAACGCATGCCTGTTATTTCTAACAATCTCATCAACACCTAAAATTTTTGTCAACATTTGCTAACGCTCTTGATAATCTAATAAAGAAAGTCATTAAAACAGAGTCACCAACTGGAGTATATATCAACAAAGTATCAGATAAAGGTTCTAACTTTCTATTTATATGCATGACAAACTCTCTAGATACAAATGAGTGAGTAGCTCTAGAATCTAATAATACATATGCGTTTCTAGAATATAATTTGCATACCCGTTACATCTGTTGCCTCTTCTGCTTCCTGTTGGGTTAATGCAAAAACTCTACCCTGTTGTGCCGGTCTACCTACTTGAGCTTTCAGCCTGCCACCACTGCTACCTTCTCCACTTCCCATCTCATGCCGTGGTTGACTTACGGTATGTGAAATAGCTCTCTGTTCTAATTCCCTTCCTACTTTAGGCTGAGGGTAATCTTTCTTCAAATGTCTCGGCTGACCACAGTTATAGCAGACATCAGCTCCCATTAAACACCGACCCCAATGCTTTCTACCACAGTTATTATACAATGGTTTCTTCGCTGAACTAGCCACTGATTCACTAGGGTGACTGTATTGGTTATCATCTGTTGGTATTGACATCGAAGGAGACCTTCCTAAACCTTTCTGTATACCTCCACCCTGGGATCCACCTGTATGATATGATCCACCACTGGATCTGGCTTTGAACTTTCCTCTGCCAGAAACTCCTGGTGCGAACCGTCGCCCCTCACCTCGATGCATCTACTCTCTAGATGTACTGAGTTGCTGTCTAGCCCACTTTTATCTGTTCTTCCTTCTACCAAACTCTTTTCTACTCTTATGGCAGCTTCAACCAATTTAGTGAAATCAACCCATTCTGCACTTGCTGTCACTGGAGTACGGATTTCACCACGCAAGCCTTCTTCAAAGCGCTTGCATTTATCTGCTTTCTCTGCAACAATTGCCAAAGCATACCTGGCAAGTTCCGTAAATTTCCTTTCATACTCAGCTACAGACATATGTCCCTATACCAAACTCAAGAATTCATTTCTTTTCTCATCACAGTACGTGATAGTATTTTTCCTGGAAAAGCTTTTTAAAATCAGCCCATGACATAGGACCTGTGTCAGAACTCTGTCGTTCAATCAATCTCCACCAGTCCTCGGCTCCTCTCTAGAGCATAAAAACAACTAAATCAAGTTTCCTGTCTTCAGGACAATGCATAACCCTGAAGCACTTTTCTACTTGGTTTAACCAGACCTCTGCTTCTGTAGGGTCAGTGGTGCCTTCAAATACTTGAGCACCTAAGGCTTTGAATCTTTCTATCCCATATTTTTTCTCAGGATCTCCTTGAGCAGACTCCATACTAGCTACTAGTCTCTGGGCTATTCTGTTAAAGAGTTGTTCCTCCATATTAGCTTGAGTCTGGGGATTACTAGATTCCCCTTCGGAGGACTCCCTCTCAATTCCAGTAGCGTGCGGTGTCTCGGTACCTGCCTGCCTACCTCGTCTGGCTCTTTTGTGCATAATCCTATATCACATTTAAATTTTCTCATTATAAATGAACTCAACATGTTCTTAACTACTATGCATGACTTCACTTCCCCAAAACCTTACGCTCTGATACAAAGTTGTAACACCCCCATCCTAGATATTATATATATCTATATCTTTGCCTAAGAGTGAGTGTTACCTAGTCTGTATTCTGTTAAACACTGTTATATGTGCATTTCTATATCATAAACAGCTGGCAAAATGCTTAGCTTTTACAACAGTTATGCAAAAATTTCCTAATAAAATAACATCATAAGTAAGATTTAAAAGGCTATGTTTAAAGTTTACAAGTATGCCGGTGATCCTCAAAAATGCCACTCAAAATAAGTACAATTTCTACGAGGGATGGGGTTTACAAGTTCCCAATTACAAAATTCTAATTTGGCTCAGACGATTCTTGATGGTAGGCTAGGCACCCCGAACACGCTCGCTACCTGGAAAGAAAACATTAGAGAAACAAGAATCTATGAGCTACAATGCTCAATGAGTGACTAACTAAAGTATAAACTCAATAAAGACATAACTACAATCATTTGTATGAACTGCTTGATCATGCTTCATATAATGCTTTATAAACTTGTAAATAGCTATAACTTGTAAATAACTATCATTACGTAAATGGATATCTTTTCATTGAACCTTTGTTGAGGCGGAGCGAACTCAATGCACCGAACGTCAATAAGCCTTAGCTGTGTGGAGTAATCTCAACATATCAGCGTCAGATGCCTTTTATCCTGCTTATAAATCTGTTTGATCTCGGGTTGCCCGTGTACCTTCTCATGTCCTTCGGTACTAGGGTCCTAGGGAAATACTCAATCACCGTCTTTATATCCTTTGGTGAGAGCTTCATATAAATACTAGGGCTGCCCATAAGCCTTCACATGTCCTTCAGCATTGGGTCCCAATAGAATCTTTCTAGAGCACTAACTTGCACATCACATTTATCATAATTTAACAATAATCATAATATCTCAGACTTCATAAAATACTAGGGCTGCCCATATGCCTTCACCTGTCCTTAAGCATTGGGTCCCATTCGAATCTTTCTAGTGCACAGACATGCACAATACATTTATCATAAATTAACTATAATCATGATATCTCAGAATTCTCAGAACATTCATCTAGCAACTAGCTTGGTAAAACTTAGAACATTATCTGATACATTATCAAGCTCTATCTCACATATAAGATATGTGCTAGTTCCATACATAGAAGTACACTTGAACTCATGCTTCAAAAATATTATTAAGCATATAGAAAATAGTATTCAAGTTAAGCTTATCTCAAACCATAAAGTCACTCACGACTTATTCCGGGCTCCGAGCGGGTTATACGCTTTCCCTAGCTCCTCTTGACCTGTAAACACACCTTTTTCGTGTTAGACATTTCTAATATTCCTCTTTATATTCTCTACGTTTGCTTAAATATCTCAAACATGGGTTTTCATCACTAATCCCTCTCTTGTTTACAAATTATAATAATGAGCGAGATTCACAGGTATCAGTGATATTATTAGATTAAACTACTTATAACCATGCAACATCAACGATACCCAGCTTCGCGAAACTAGCGATATTACCTTAACAAGCGATACTCAGCCAGAGTCAGCGAGAGTTGTGAGACGCAAGGCCCCTTTGCATTACCAGCGGCACTTGTCTCACTGATCACCCTCCAACTCTTTAGCGATACTTCTGTCCTAGCGATCCCCCGATGGTCAGTGCTTTCTTCTTTCTTTTCTAACCCGTTCTCAAAACTGCTAAACATTAAAATCCAGCCAAAATCAGAACTTTCTCTCTTCTACAAACTTGTAAAGAAGTGAGCTTCCTAACTTACCTCGAGATTCCAAACCCTAACTTTTCTTCGTTTGAGAACTATCCTCGAATAACTCCAACTGCCTCGAATCAACTAGCAGCTCATGTAGTAGCTCAACTCGGAATGCTTCTTCCTAAAATTTAACATACTCTTGCTCAAATTTGGCTTAAACATCATTTACAGGAGTTGCTAAGAATTAACTCACTCACCTTTACAATTTTCGCTCTAGCTTCGACTTCCCCAGCTCACTCTTCTTCAAACACCGAATGATGTCTAGATTATCGTCAACAGTCAAGCTTCTGGTTCCAGCTTCAGTTTCACCATGGAAGTGATTTGGTTCCTACTTAGCTTCGACATAAACAGTTTCTTCCACCTCTCCTCGTTGTTCTTTTGTGAAAAGGGGTAAATCTGGGTTCGAAGTATGTCTAAAAGTGTTTATGTAGTCGGCGTACTTACTTATATATATACCGCCGACTCACCAGTACGACCACCACCTTCTTACTTAGGTTGGCCGACGCAACCTTCCGTGCAAAGCTTCAGCAACGCATAGCTTAAACTTGCTGTTTTACAATTGTTCAACACCCAGTCGCCTGATAGCCGATTAACACATGATCCTCTCGGCCACTCTTTTAATGTACCAACACATACCAACCTTCAACGCATACTGGCTTCCAACGCCTCGTGGCCTTCAACGCCTCGTGGCCGTCAACGCCTAGCGGCCTTCAACGCCTGGCGGCCTTCAACGCCTAGCGGCCTTCAATGCCTAGTGGCCTTCAACATATTCTCAACGCGTAGCCTCATTAAAGCATGGCCAACACTTAGCCACTTTTGCTTCCATACTACTCAGCCAACTTTTTCTAATTACTGCCCATTTCATAGTTTCTTCTTAACTTGCCAACTCCCTAAATGTCAGGTAGAGGCTTACAGCATTTCTCTACCGTATACTATCCGGCATTAAAGTCTCAAATGCATACTTCTATACGTTTGTTCCTTACTGTATAATACCATGTGTCTGCCTTAATTACATACCATCATGCGTTTTACCTTTATCATGCTTTTCCTTCGTCTCTACCATGCATCCAACATGGTTTTCCACTAAGTATGCGTCCAACTTCACTTACCTCTCAGCTATTCTTTTTAACCCTGCCCATCACTTGATGAGGTTTCCTTTCTTTCCATAGGTCTTACTTCTAAGCTTAAAATCATGGTTGCGTTCTCCTGATCTGTTTATCCTACATAGTAGAATTCTCAACTTCAAGAATTACTTTGATTCCAAGATTCAGAATTCACTCAACACAACCTTTCTATCAAATCCTTCTAATTCAAATTTCATCTACGGCCTATGTAAACTAAACTAACACTTCTAATTCAAACTTCTTTCCTTTATAGGCTCTTCCACAAAATGGTCTTAGAAAGAGGATGTGACAAGTTCTGCCTGCATTGCTTTTTCTCTCCGCTCTATATATTCCTCTTTTTGCGATTCAGTAGAAGACAATGGATGATGGACATTATGCATGGTACTCTCCATCGGTTGACTTGTTGAAGCATTTAGGGGTTGCAAGTTTCCTTGCATCCCCTCATTATGCGCTGTGGGATTGATTTTCCCACTTAACAATGTCTCAACTTGACATTGTTCTTCTAAGTTCCCTCTTGGAACTTCGGTCGTACTTAGCAATGCTCCTTGCGTTTCATTTTTGCGCTCTTCTGCAATTTGATTCATTAGAACTTCTATATTGCGAATTGCAGTGGCTTGGCTTTTAATTTCTTCCTTTTGGCTTTGGATCATCGCTTTGTACGATTGGCGCGTTGCTTCAATCTTACTGTTATATTCTCGTAAAAGAGATTCCATGGAAGACAATGAGGATGATTCGTCCGCTTGCGGATCTCTCGAATACTAATGATACTGGCCTTGATTCCATTGGTTGAAACCAGGAGGGTTGCCTCTCTGCGGCTGCTGCTCAGCCCTTTGCGTTTGTTGCTGATTCACACCCCATCCGAAGTCAAGGTGGTTCCTCCAACCCGAATTGTGCGTCTCACCGTAGGGGTTGTTTTGAACACTGCAGATGGACTGGAGGTTGTAGGGACACATGTCATACAAGTGTCCCGCACCACACTGTGGGCAGTCTACATATGCTGTCAGATTCATCGCGTGCACTGCATTCATTGCAGCAACTGATCTACCTTCATTATTCAAGAATATCGTCTCCAGCAGAGATGTCATTTCGGGGATCTGAGCTGAGTGATTGATGGCAGCATCAGCTTCAAGCATTCCAGCTTGCGTTTGCCTTCTATTGGTTGAGCAAAATTCATATCCGTCACCCACCCACTCATTGGTGTTCCATGAAGTTCTGTCAAGAATATCTTCGGCATATGAGTAAGTCATCTCCAATATTCCTCCTGCTTACGCAGGGAATTTCCTCACTAGCCGTATGAATTAGGTCCAAGCAATTGGCCCTTCTTCAATTCTACCTTGTCCTTCGGGTGGAGGTCCTCTCAATCTCTGGGTCAATATTGAGTTATGTATTGCTCCCGTCACTCAGATACTGTTAGAAGCTTCTGGCAGAGGAGAAACTTACTATACTTCGTCGATTGAGGAATCCTACAACACAGTAATCCAAATAAAATAATTAAATCAATGCAATAATCCCCGGAAACGGCGCCAAAAACTTGTTGTGTATGAATTGTGGAAATGAAAATTTACAAACGCAAGGTGCAAGTAAGCTATGATTATGCGTTTCACATGCTATGTGTTGAACATACCATGCGTCTTACTTATGCTTCAATGCTATGCGTTGGTGATCTGTCAAGTTTTCCTCTCTTTACCCAAGTATAAGCAAAGGAGTAGGTTTTCTCGGTGAGTCCGAGGTCGAACACAGGGATTATGTTGATTCTATATTTAAATGGATTATATGCGTTGTAGTGGTAACCAAGAAATAATTTGGGAGAGTGTTTGTTTCTAATCTAAAGAAACCGATAATATGTACACTAGACTAAATGTGGAAGATGGAAAGACATGCGACACAGGAAAATCAGCTAATGATTTGAATGAATGGATAAAAACAGGGTTCGGGTTGGTTAACATCTAACATCGGAAACGCATGGTGGTATTCTATTCATACTTGCGACTCTTCTCCCGGTTGTCAGCCTCTATGCGTTATATGTCTATAACGCATAGGAGAGTGTTAAGAACCAAGATTATTCCTATAGACAGGTAACACTTCTTGGCCCTTGTCAATTGAGTTCCACAATCACTTACCCTCTCGAGCAGTTTGATTATTACTACTTATATCGATTAGCTAGATGAACATAAGCATCAGATTAAGTTTGCAATTGACAAGATGAAATAGTTACACTATGGTTCTTAGTTAGATGCTAACGCAACCCTAGACCCTTGAGAGATTAGTTACTCATGGATTTAAAGTAAAAAGCGGAAAGTATAGAGAAATGAGTAGACATGGAAGATATATATATTGATGAAACAGAATACGACTTTAGATAAGCTCAATGTCTTGACACAAATCTAAAATCAAGAGAGAAAAAGTAAGACGGAAAGCAGGAAAGGCGTCAATGTCTTGAGTCGCCTGGATGAAAGTGTGAGGTTCTGCTGTGAAGTGGTCCGGCGGAGGGAAGACTCTTCTCTCTCGAGCTATTCGTCTCTGGTTGAAGTATAGAGAGAACTCTGCTGTCACTTATGGAATTCTTCTGAGAATCAACAACACTTTCTCATCTTGCAGAGCTTCTCTTTTATAGATGATGCGTTCGCAATCAATGGAAAATCTGCTTTATTGGCGGCAAGATTGATATCATGCGTCCATCTCGCCTGATTGCGTAATTCTCGGGTCAATTAAGATCCACCACTTTAGCCACAGATCATGTTCGTCAATCATCCGACAATCTCTTAAGATTCTGATTTGATTCTCAGCGCCTTGCGTTGATGGTCGTCTATGCGTCCATGGATAGTTTGGCCGATGTCAACGGGTCGTAGGTTGCTAATGCATAGTCTTGTGTTGAGTAGTTGTTAACGCATCATCAGTGATGCGCACTTTGAGTGTTAACCGCAAGTGTACGGGTCAAGTTATAATATAAGACGGTTAAGTCTGAATATTGTTCCACTGGAGATCCAATTGGGAAGGTTTAAGTTACTTAGCTATTCTAGAGTTGAATCAATTTTATTTGATGATTGAAATTGAATATTATGAGTTATGGAAAATACAACTCAAATAAGGAAAGTATTAAAGTGAGAAACACAAGAGTCAAAGAGAGTTCTAGGGTAATGAATCCTTGTTTATTTCATCATGCAATATTATAGATTTCATGGATTTTATTGTAATTCATATGTCTAAGTCTAGAAACTTAATTCCAAGTTATTTTCTCTAAAAAACAACCCTTTCTCATGCAACTCGATTGATTATTAATCTCTTAAAACCAATACAAAATTATATGGCATTAAAAATAGTCATTAGCAACTTTTATTGCCAACCTAACTACTCTCGTGATAGATTAACAACAATTCATTGTTATAGATCAAGTTAAACATACAATCTCTCAATCATACATCTAACCTAACATGTGAGGATGGCCAATCCACAAGAATTAAACACAATAACAATGAAAAGCATAATCATTCCAACAAAACCATGAAAGTCTACAAAATCAACATAAATTCATAAACAAATCATCAAAACCCTAAAACTAAAGAGTTTAGCCACTGATAGCTTGAAGCAACATGTTTAAGCAAAATAAACAAAGAAAGAGTGTAAAGAAAGGGAAACTCTACTGAAAAGAGGCTCTTGATTGAGGTAGCACCGTCACGATCTCTTTGGCTCTCACGTCGGAATTCGAAGGGCACCACGACTATCTCGAACTCTTTTCCTCTTCCTTGCAACTAACTCACTCTTTGAACTCTCACTTAATTCTCTCCTTTTTGTGCCTCTTTAGGTCTGTAACTTCCTTGCTTTGCTTTAATTTTCTTTGATGATTTTTTTGTTGATTTGAGCTGTTGGAATCCCTCAAATTTATAGAGTTTGGCCGCTTAAAAATTTACCAAAAATAACATTTTTTCATTTAAGGAAAGCTGGCGCCGCGGCGCTGTTCAATAGAGCCATGACGCTAGGGTTGCTTCCAAAATTGTTGCTCTCGAGTTTTAACGCCGCGGCAGCGCCGTCCAAGCGCCGTGACGCTGTGATGCGTTTCAGAAATATTGTTCTCGGGCATTAGCGCCGCGGCAGAGCTGTCTAAGCGCTGCGACGCTGTCATGCGTTCAACAAGGTTGTGTCGAGGCAGCGCCATCTCGACGTCGCGATGCGTTCATGTTTCAGTGCCACGGCGCTATCCCAAAATTTGCCCTTTTGAGTTTTCCAGCTCTTTTTCGCCGTATTCTTGCTCGGTTTTGATCTTTTAGTCGTTTCTTCTAATTTTCCTCGTTTTAACCTGAAAATCACTAGCAAACAAGTGAAATCTTATATAAACTCCCTTAATTTGAGAAAATAGAAATCACTTTTCAAGTGCTTATCAGTCAGATTGTTCGCGTTTCGTTCAGATCATGCGTCCATGAAGAACAGATTGCTAACGCGTATTCCTGCGTTAAGAAGTCATCAACGCATCGTTTGCATTCCTACGTTAAAACATGCGTTTTAGGCTCAAAAAGTGGTAAAATCATTTATCTTCATAAAAATACAAGAGTATAATACAAAGGAAGATTTATTAGTAAAAATCAACATAAACTGCTGCATGCTTCTCTATTTAATCTCTATTTATCTAAGAAAAAGGCTATCATAACTTGTATTTCTAAAAGTTATCAACAATCTCCCACCCTGGTTATGTATGAGACGTAAATTTATGATGTTAACAATATTAATTTCTGGGCCAAAACAACCGGGGAACAACATAGACGTATATTTGGCCCCCTTAATAGATGATTTGAAAATTCTTTGGAATGATGGTGTACCATTTTATGATGGATATCGAGATGAAGTTTTCACATTAAAGGCAGTATTGTTGTGGACTATTAATGATTTTCCTGCATATGGTAATTTAGTGGGTTGCACAGTTAAAGGGTATTGCGTGTGTCCAATATGCGGCGAAAACACATCTGCCATACATTTAAACTTTGGAAAGAAGATGACATTTCTTGGACATAGAAATTTTTTATCACCTGATCATCCGTTTCGAAAACAAAAGAAGGCATTCAATAATGAAAAAGAACTTAGGATGACTCCACAACCATTGTTTGGAGAAAGTATATTTGAAATGTTCATCAATAATGATTCTCCTTATGAGTTTCATTCGTCAAAAGATAAGAATTCGATAAGTTCTTTACGCAGTAGTTGGAAAAAGAATTATGTATTTTTTGAACTTGATATATTGGAAAAAGTTTCATGTTCGACATTGTTTAGATGTTATGCACATTGAGAAGAATGTATGCATGAATTTGATGGGTACGTTGCTTGACATCCCTAGCAAGACAAAGGATGGATTGCAGACTCATCATGACTTAGAACAACTAGGCATTCATCCTGAGTTGGCACCAAAGGTCGTGGGGAGAAGGACATACATACCTCCTGCTTGTTACACGTTATCCAAAAAATGAGAAACGTGCTGTTTGTGATTCATTGTAAAAAATGAAAGTTCCTGAAGGGTATTCTTCTAACATAAAAAGTCTTGTATCGATTGACACTTTAAAAGTGATATGGTTAAAGTCTCATGATTGTCATGTGCTCATGCAACAATTGTTTTGTGTTGCACTTCGCGGTGTACTACCTAAACATGTGAGAAATGCTATTACATGATTTTGTTCTTTTTTTAACGCTCTATGCAGTAAGGTGGTAGACATTACACATTTAAGCGTCTTGGAGCATGAGATTGCAGTAATATTGTGTCTATTTGAAAAATATTTTCCTCCGCCGTTCTTCGCCATAATGATGCATTTAACTGTACATCTAGTCAGAGAAGTTCATCTTTGTGGCCGGTGTATGTTCGATGGATGTATCATTTCGAACATTACATGAAAGTTCTTAAGAGATATGTTCGAAATCGAAATCGAAATCGACTAGAGGGTTGCATTGTTGAAGCGTATATTGTTGAGGAAACTGTAGAATTTTGTATATAATTTTTACAAGATGGGATGCCTATTGGACTTGGAAAGGCAATCGATTGAGGTTAGCACGATGAAGTAGGACGACCCTCATCTGCAATTTCACACATGAATCCTGATAAGGAGCAACTAATGCAGACTCATTTGTATGTTTTGGAAAATACAGATGACGTACAACCTTACATAGAGTATGTGATAAGCACTTGAAAAGTGCTTATTATTCTCTCAAATTAAGAGAGTTTTATATTAGATTTCACTTGTTTGCTAGTGATTTTCAGGTTAAAACGAGGAAAATTAGAAGAAACGACTGAAAGATCAAAACCGAGCAAGAATATGGAGAAAAAGTGCTGAAAAACGCATCCTTGCTTGAAACGCATGATGCGCCACGGCGCTAAGGCAGCGCTGCCACGACGCTGAGGCAGAAACGCATCAGCATGGACGCAGAGCAGCAACGCGGCGCTGGGAAGGCGCTACTTCGACGCATACTTGGTGAACGCAAGACAGCGTCGCGGCGCTGGGACGGCGCTGCCGCGGCACTAAAACCCGAGAGCAACTTAATTTTGGTCGCAATGCTAGCGCCGCGGCGCCTGCATTAATTTAAACGCAAGTTTTGTATTTTAGGTTAAATTTTGGGCAGCCAAACTCTATAAATTTAGGGGTTTTCAGCAGCCAAAAAGCGGGGGAAGAAATATCAAGAAGATCAAGAAAGTTGCAGAACAAGAGAACGATCCGAAAATGTGAGAATTAAGTTAGAGTTCCAAGAGTGAGTTAGCCGCAAGGAAGAGGAAAAGAGTTCGAGATAGTTTTGGTGCCCTTCGAAGTCCGACGCGAGAGCCAAGGAGTTTGTGACGGTGCTGCCTCAATCAAGAACCTCTTTTCAGTAGAGTTTCCCTATTCTTTACACTCTTTCTTTGATTCTTTTTTGATCAATATGTTGCTTTACGCTATGAGTGGCTAAACTCTTTGGTTTTAGGGTTTTTGATGAATTGTTTGTAAACTCATGATAATTTTGTAAACTCATGGTTTTGTTCAAATAAATATGCTTTTCATTGTTATTGTGTTTAATTCTTGAAGATTGGTTACCTTTACATGTTAGATTAGATGTATGAATCGAGAGATTATATGTTTAATTTGATCTATAACAATGAATCGTTGTTAATCTATCACGAGAGTAGTTAGGTTGACAATGAAAGTTGCTAAAGACTAGTTTTAATGCCATGAAATTTTGTATTGGTTTTAAGAGATTAACTATCAATCAAGTTGCATGAGAAAGAGTTATCTTTGAGAGAAGATAACTCGGAATTAAGTTTCTAGACTTAGGCATAAGAATTAAATCCATGAAATCTATAATTTTGCATGATGAAACAAACAAGGATTCGAAACCCTAGAACTCTCTTTGACTCTTGCAATTCTCCCTTTGATACTTTCTTGGCTTGATCTTTCTTTTTCCCAAAAACAAAATCTGAATTCCAATCCTCAAATAAAATTGATTCAACTCTAGAATAGCTAAATAACTTAAACCTTCCCAATTGGATCTCTAGTGGAAACGATACTCGGACTTAACCGTTTTATATTATAACTTGACCCGTATACTTGCGGTTAACACACAAAAGTGCAACATCAGTATGTTGACTTAATCTTAAGCTCATGTTTTTTATCATGTTGCCTATAATTTGATATCTATAACAACCATGACGAATTATATGTCATTTTAGGAAACATATGAACCATTTGAGAAAAATATATCCATCAAAGTCAAGAAACCAAAAGTGGCTACAAGATGAGCATAATCAAACTTTTACTTCTTGGATTCGTGATCATATATGCTTCTAAGGATAGTGACTATTGTGTTTTGATTTCGTATTGTTGTTGGATTTCTATTTTCGATTTAAATTGAGTTTCATAGCTTCGAAGGATAGTGACTATTGAGTCTCACTCACTGGGAGACGACTCTGAAAGTTTTCAGAATCCTTCTCTTAGAAGAGCTCAAAATAGAGGTTGGTTATGGTGAGGGAGAATTTGTGCAGAGCTTTTGCCTCTTGAACTCGTTTCTCTCCTCTTTTTTTTTTTTTCTCGGATGGAGAAGCTTTGGGCTATTTATAGGCGTTGAAAAGTTGAAACTCATGATGACCTGACACCTTTGCATTAAATTCCCTGCCCTGCTGCGTAGACTTTTTACATTGTCGGCTCATTGGTTCTGCCATGATCTGATAAAGTGTTGTCATTTTTCATAATGACATGACAGCTTTTCGCCCATGCATCTGTATCTACTTTTTCTCAACGCATGGTCTCAACGCATAGGCTCGACGAATGGGTTTCCACTCGTTCTCGCAGCAGCTTCGTCTCTTAGTACTTGGGTTATTTGTGCTTCTTTTCTTCTTAACCCTGCATTAAGAACAGAAAAGGTCAGTTTTTCAGGTATTTTCTTTTGTAAATAGTGCCAACGCATGGTGATACATTTTACATCATTCAACTACCAAAATCATGCGTTTACTCTAAAGTTACCCTAATTAATTCAAATAGTGACTATAATAACTTGTATTTCTACAAGTTATCACGTATTTTTACAAATTTTTAGTTTCATGCTTATAACTTAAGCTAATACATTCATAGGTTGCTACAGAGCTTGAGTTACCGAACAACACAGTATCTGATATAGTGAGATGGATATTGATAAGCGCTTGAAAAGTGTTTTCTATCCTCTCAAATTAAGGGAGTTTATATTAGATTTTACTTGTTTGCTAGTGGTTTTTAGGTTAAAATGAGGAAAATTAGAAGAAAAGACCAAAAGATCAAAACCGAGCAAGAACACGGTAAAAACAAGAAGAAAAACTCAATATGGTAAAAATTGGGGCAGTGCTAAAACCCAAGAGCATGGTCTGCGGGAGATAGTCACAGCGTCGCAGCGCTCTTCAACAGTGCCGCGGCGCCCTCTGCAAAAATTTAATAGTGCCACGGCGCTATAGACCAACGTCGCAGTGCTAGCTTACCATAAATGAAAAAACTTATTTTTGGAAAGATTTTTTGGGCGGAATACTCTATAAATTTGGGGGTTTCCAATAGCCCTAAGAACAATTCAGAGCACAAAATACCAGAAAAAAAAGAGTCACAAGAAGAAGAGAATTGAGTGAGAGTTCATAGAAGAGTTCAAAGAGTGAGTTAGTTGCAAGGAAGAAGAAAAGAGTTCGAGATAGTCGTGGTACCATTCGAATTCCGACGTGAGAGCCAAGGAGATCGTGATGGTGCTACCTCAATCAAGAGCCTCTTTTCAGTAGAGTTTCTCTTTTCTTTACACTCTTTCTTTGTTTATATTGTTTGAACATGTTGCTTCAAGCTATGAGTGGCTAAACTCTTTAGTTTTAGGGTTGATGAATTGTTTATGAATTCATGTTGATATTGTAGACTTTCATGGTTTTGTTGGAATGGTTGTGCTTTTCATTATTATTGTGTTTAATTCTTGTGGATTGGCCATCTTCACATGTTAGGTTAGATGTATGATTGAGAGATTGTATGTTTAACTTGATCTACAACAATGAATTAGTAATCAAGAAATTAGTAATCAATTTAATTGCATGAGAAATAGTTGTTTTTTAGAGAAAATAACTTGGAATTAAGTTTCTAGACTTAGGCATATGAATGACAATAAAATCCATGAAATCTATAATATTGCATGATGAAATAAACAAGGATTCATTACCCTAGAACTCTCTTTGACTCTTGTGTTTCTCACTTTATTACTTTCCTTATTTGGTTTATATTTTCCATAATTCACAATATTAATTCCAATCCTCAAATAAAATTGGATCTCTAATGGAACGATATTCGGACTTTACCGTCTTATATTATAACTTGACCCGTACACTTACGGTTAACACTCAAAGTGGCGCATCAGATATCACATGGTCCTTCACCTACTGTGATAACTTATGTTAGTTATTTGATGAATGGAATTCGTTACAATACAGAGAACCGTGATGGTGCTCATAATGTGTAAAATAGTGGCATTTGTTTAGTAACGAAAGCAATGCAGATAGCTTGTGCAAAAGATAAAAATCCAATAGTGACAAACATGTCATTTAATGGTGTGATTCAAGAGATGTGGGAATTGAATTATATTACTCTTAAGATTCTAATGTTTAAATGTAATTGGTTGATAGTGCTAGCGGTGTTATAACAATTGAATTGGGATTTAAACTAATTGATCTTATACGTATTGGATATAAGTCTGATTCTTTTATACTAGCAGCACAAGCAAAACAAATATTTTTTATCGAAGACCCAAGTGATTCTCGATGGCATGTTGTGTTGCATCCTCCAAGTAGGGAGTACGAAGATCATATCAATGAAGATGAGTTAGGTGACATAATTTTAAATCGTAGTAGTTCTAAAAATGTTGTTGCTTCAAATGCATTTGAGGACATGGACGAAGATGATTCAGTTTATATTCGAATTGACTGTGATGGCACTTGGATAGTTAATGATAATGAATGATAAATGGTATGACTTATTGATAACTTGTAGAAATACAAGTTATTATTGCTCTCGCGTAGAAAAATAGAGCTTAAATAGAGAATCATGCGGTAATTAGTGTTAAATTCTATTGATAAATCATCCTATGCGTTCTACTCTTGTAAATTGATGAAGATAATTGTTTTAAAGCTTTTTGAGCCTAAAACGCATGCTTTGGCACAGAAATGCAAGTAACCCGTGGATGCGTTGGCAACCTCTTAACGCAGAACTATGCGTTGGCAACTTGTGGACGCGTTGACAACCCTTCAACTTAGGTTGATACGTTAGCAACCCATGGATGCGTTGACATAATTGAAAGCATGAACCCAAGTTATCCGTAGACGCATATGAAGAAGGCAAGAAAATTAGATAAGAATTTTGAGATGTCGGGAGATTGATATGCTTGATATGCGGCGTGAGTGGTGGATCGAAATTAAACCGAAAATCACGCGATTAGGCGAGATGAACGCAAGGCAGAAATTTAGCCTCCAATCATGCAGATTTGCCAGTGATTGGAATGCAACATCTATAAAAGGGCATACCTGAAGACTAAAATGTTGTTGGACCTCTCGGAAGAATTTCTTAGTGACAGCAGCGTTATCTCCAGACGACAACCGGAGACAAATAGCTCAAAAGAGAAGAGTCTTCCCTTCGCCTGACCACTTTATAGCAGAACTCACGCTACCATCCCGGCGAGCTCAAGACATTGAGAAGCCATTCTATGCTTTCTATCTCTTTTCTTACTTTTGTTTTAGTCTATTAGTAAGGAATTGTATTTTCTAAAATAGTTATTCCGTTCATCAATCTATATATACGTCTTCCATGGCTATTCATTTCTCATCACTTTCCATTTGCTGTTTATCATCCATGTGTAACTAACTCTCTCAAGGGTCACGGGTTGCATTATCATCTAAATAAAGAACCGTAGAAGACTATTTCATCATGTCAAATGTATTTTTAATCAAATGCTTATGTCCATTTAGCTTATCAATATAAGTAGTAATAATCAGACTACTCGGGAGAGTAAGTGATTGTGGAACTCAGTTGACAAGGCTAAGAAGTGTTACCTAGGGATAGGAATAACCTTGGTACTTAACACTCTTGTTGTGCAATAGATCTAAAGTCCAAAAACTTGTTGTTGCGTTTATCTATTATTAAGCTTACTATCATGCATTCAACATATTATGCGTTTAACATGCTTAATATTATGCGTTAGTGATCTGTCAAGTTTTCCTATCCTTTACCCAAGTATAAGCAAAGAATGAGGTTTTCTCGGTGAGTCCGAAGTCGAACACAGGGACTATGCAGATTCTATAATTAATTGGATTATTTGAGTCATGCGTTTTAAGAAAGTGATGAGAAGTGGTGCGTTTAACTAACTAGAAAGCAGTAAACCTAAACTAAAGTGGGTGATGGAGAGGTATGCGACACAACAAAGTCAGCTAATTGAATTGTATGAATGGTAAAACGTAGGGCTGAAGTTGGTTATCATCTAAAGTCGGAAACGCATAGTTGAGTCTATTTTATACTTGCTACTCTTCTCCCGGTTGTCAGCCGCTATGCGTTATATGTCTATAACGCATAGGAGAGTGTTAAGTACCAAGGTTATTCCTATGTCTAGGTAACACTTCTTAGCCTTGTCAATTGAGTTCCACAATTATTTACCCTCTCGAGCAGTCTAATTGTTACTACTTATATCGATTAGCTAGATGGACATAAGCATCAGATTAAGATTACAATTGACAAGATGAAATAGTTACACTATGGTTCTTGTTTAGATGCTAACGCAACCCGTGACCCTTGAAAGATTAGCTACTTATGGATTCAAAGTAATAAGCGAAAAGTGTAGAGAAATGGATAGACATGGAAGAATTGTAGATTAATGAACGAAATACAATCTTAGACAGTTCAATGTCTTAATAACAAATCTAAAATCAAAACTAGAAAAAGATAGAAAGTAGGAAGGTGTTTCAATGTCTTGAGTCGCCGGAATGGAAGCGTGAGATCTGCTGTGAAGTGGTCAGGCGGATGGAAGACTCTTCTCTCTCGAGCTATTTGTCTCCAGTTATCGTCTGGAAGGGATTCTGCTGTCACTTAGGAATTCTTTCGAGAATCAACAACCAGTTTTTGCTTGCAGGTCTTCCCTTTTATAGAAGCTAGGTTCGTAATTAGCGGCAAATCTGCATGATTGGAGGCACAATTGATGTTTTGCATCTATCTCGCCTAATTGCATAATTCTCGGTTCAATTTAGATCCACCACTCTCCCCACAGATCAAGCGTATCAATCTCTCAACAACCTCTTAAGATTATTATCTGATTCTCCGCTGCCTTGTTGATACGCATCCACGAATAACTTTGGGTTCATGCATTCAACTATGCCAACGCATCCATGGGTTGCTAACGCATCAACCTGCGTTGAAGAGTTGTAAACGTGTCCATAGGTTGCCAATGCATCCAGGGGTTGCTTGCGTTCCTGTGTCAAAGCATGCGTTTTAGGCTAAAAAAGCTATAAAATAATTATCTTCATCAATTTACAAGAGTAGAACGCATAGGAAGATTTATCAATAGAATTTAACATCAACTACCGCATGATTCTCTATTTAAACTCTATTTTTCAAGGAAAAAGACATATAATAACTTGTATTTCTACAAGTTATCAACTCTCCAATGCGTTATAGACATATAACTCGTAGCGGCTGAAACTGGGAGAAGAGTCGCTGGTATGAAATAGATCTATCTATGCGTTTTCGACTTTAGATGATAACCAACCCCAGCCCTGTGTTTTACCATTCATATAACTCAATTAGCTGACTTTTCTGTGTAACATACCTCTCCATCAAACCACTTTAGCTTAGGTTTACTGCTTTCTAGTTAGTTAAACACATCACTTCTCATTACCTTCTTTAAACGCATGACTCAAATAATCCAACTAATTATAGAATCTGCATAGTCCTTGTGTTCGACCTCGGACTCACGGAGAAAACCTCATTCTTTGCTTATACTTGGGTGAAGAATAAGAAAACTTGACAGATTAATAACGCATAGTAAGCTTAATAAAGAAACGCAGCAAGTTTTTGGGACTTTAGACTGTCAACAACAAGTTTTTGAAAAAAAAAAAAAAAGAAGAGAAAAAACTTGTTGTGTTTATTTTATTAAGCTTGTTATTATGCGTTTGACGCAGCATGAATGTCAAAGTATGCAGTGAAATCAAATAATTTGCATTGAAGCTCGATGCATAATTTCATGCTTATTTAATTTACACTACTCCTAAAACTGAATTTAAAGAAAGAAAAATAAATACTAAAAACAAGTAAAAATAAAAGAAAGCAAGAGTAAAAGAAAGCGTCCCTGGAAAAATAGGCGTTCAGCAACGAAGGGACTATCCAACGCAAGCTTAGTTATGCTTTCGTGGGTCATTGGAGCCTTTATCGCGTTCAGGGTTCAATGCAGAGGAGACAATAAATTGCAGTATGATCTCCCTTAAGTGCGCGTACTTGGGATGCGTTGGTCTGGTTTCTAGCTCATGCATTGAAGGCTCTTCTAATAACGACTGGATCTTTGTCGTGGATTTGTTGCTCCGATCTGATTGCTCAAATATACGATCAGAGAGTAATTTGATTTCTTCTTCTTCACCATCTTCATTGTTTTTGAGGACTTCATCTTTCAACGATGCGTTCATAGGTCTTGTCTTCTCCTTGATATCAGCAATTATCTGACAAGATTGAAAGTCATCAGGATCTTTCAATGCGTTAACCACATTAAATTTTACATGTTGATTACCCACGCGGTTCGTTGATATTCCTTCTTGGACGTCAATCAGGATGTGTCTAAGAGTGGTATCTTTATATACAGACGCAAGTTCTGCCTGCTTTGCTTTTTCTCTCCTCTCTCTATTTCCTCTTGTGATTCGGTGGAAGATGATGGTTGGTTGACTTTATGTATAGTACTTTCCATCGGTTGACTCGTTGTTGGAGCATTTAGAGGTTACGAGTTTCCTTGCGTCCTCTGATCTTGCGTAACTGTGGGATTAGTTTTCCCATGTATAAATGTCACATCTTGACATTGTTCTTTTAAGTTTCCTCTTGGAACTTCAGTTGTACTTAGCAATGCTCCTTGCGTTCGATTCTTGAGCTCACCCGCAATTTGACCCAATTGAACTTCCAAGTTCTTAATTGCGATGGCTTGATTCTGGAGCCTCGCATCATTTTTATAAATGAATTCTTGTAAAAGAGATTCCATGGAAGACGATGAGGATGATGCGGCCGCTTGTGGATTCCTCTGAAACTGATGATACTGGCCTTGATTCCCTTGGTTGAAACCAGAAGGGTTGCCTCTCTGCAGCTGCTGCTCAGTCTCCTGCGTTTGTTGCTGATTTCCACCCCATCCGAAGTTAGGGTGGTTCCTCTAACCCGGATTGTACGTCTCACTGTAGGGGTTGTTTTGAACATCGCAGACTGACTGGGGGTTGTAGGGACACATGTCATACAAGTGCCCCGCACCATACTGCACGCAACTTACAAACGCTGTCAGATTCACTGCGTTCATCACAGCAACTGATCCACCTTGATTATTCAAGGCTATAGTCTTCAGCAGAGATGTCATGGTTATCATCTGCGCTGAGAGATTGGTGGCAACATCAGCTTCAAGCATTCTAGCTTGCATTCGCCTTCTATGGTGGAGCAAATTCATATCCGTCGTCCATCCACTCATTAGTATTCCTTGAAATTCTGTTGAGCATATCTACGATTTGTGAGTAGGTCTTATTCATTGATCCTACTGCTTATGCGGACAATTCCTCACTAGCCGTTTGAATCAGGTCCAAGCTACGATTGGTTCTTCTTCGATTTTGCCTTGTTCTTCGTCTGAAGGTGTCACACCCCCTCCCAGATTATCCTCCATAACCCGAGAAGAGATGTGAAGACAGCAGTTACCGACTACCCTGTCACGTAACCCACTGTCAACTTCTTCATCCACATGCTCTTGACAAACCTCGACTTCGACTAACAACGGGAACTGTCATGCTACCTGAAAATGGAAAACATATGAAAGCATGAGCTAATAGCTCAGTGAGTAACAGTTTCTGGAAAACATTATACTTTAAGTATAAAAGTGATTGAACTCTTATAAAACATCATACTGATAATCAGTTTATAACATGAACAATTCTTGGCTATATCATGTGTACATATTCATTCATTTTAAATACTTTTTCCTTAGTTGAGGCGGAGCAGTGCTCAACGCTCCTCAACGTCGATTATCCTTCGCTGTGTGGAGTAATCTCAACACCTCAGCGTCGTATATATATATATATATTCTTCTATGAGCACATAGATATTATTACTCGGGCTGCCCATATGCCTTCCTTTTATCCTTGAGCATTGGGTCCCATTTCTATATTCCGGTTACCCATTTGCCTTCATCTAGTCCTTGAGCATTGGGTACTTTTTATAACTCGGGCTGCCCACAATGCCTTCTACGAGTCCTTGAGCATTGGGGTCCCTCTTTTAAGCTTTATAAAACACCATACATATTTTGGAAACATTATATTAATAGCACATAACTTAACCGTTTCCAAATCTTTCATGAAAACATCATCAGCATGCTAATTCATTTTCCAGCTTTAATATCAATCAACATGCTCTTCATACAAGTCTATCTTCAAGTCTTTCTGGAAATCATATAACACCATGCTTTTAGAATAAAACATGAATATAAGTTTCAATCAACACCATGCGTTAACCAGCATTCTCAAAGTTACCATGCATTACTCAGCTTTCTCAAATTACAGGTAAAACGCATACACATGTTACTAAACGCATGCTTTATTTTATTCAAAACCCGTAGGATTACATTCATAAAGAACTCATTTATTTTTATAAAACGCAGGTGTTACTCACCTGTACTTGCCAAAGAATACTTCTTTTTCCTTTCCTCTTTTTCCTCTTCTCGAGCTTTCTGGACGTAGCATTCTAACTCTGGAACGCAAGGCTCCATTTTCCTCTGTCAGCTCGGTTGAACGCAACCCTGCCCTTCAACGCAAGGTTGGTAACGCAAGGCTGATTACTTCCGCAAAGTGCATCCCGACTCTTCTTACTTCCCTTGCGGATGCGTCGCCCTCTCTTGGACGCAAGGTCCACCATGAACGCATCATCTAGCTTTGGACACCGCGTTCACCTTGGACATTATGTTTGTCCTCAACGCATAGCGACCCTTTTTAACACCAGACAACTTCTTTACATAAAATAACTAAGTTGTCAAATACCTTCTTTCTTGGCCGCATACTCCTACCACAAACGTCCTTGCTGCCTTCTTCTCTTTTTCTCTCCAGAATACTTCTTTGAGAGTCATCAGTCTCTCCTTTTCCCTTAAAGTTCTATTTATAGGGAGCTTGCCATCCAACTTCTTCTCTCCTTTTGCCATTTGTTTGCCACATGTCACGCTGCATGCTTAATTAACCATGCACTAATCCAAGTGTCACCTTGCATGAAACACTTGACATGCCTTCAACACCTCCTACTAATAAGGTGTCAAATCTATACAAAGCCACCTGGCTTTTATAAGCTGATCTTATGCGTCCAACATTCCCAATGAACAACTTTTACTCAATACAACGCCCACATGCATCAGTTGAATTTTCTTTTAAGGTTTGAGCTTCACTGCTCACTTTTCTAACTCTCAGCCAACTATACTACTGTCTTTGACGCATAGAGATAATTCTGTCTTCAACGCATAGAGACCTCAACGCATAACAACCTTGCCAACGCATGGTAAGCCAAGTACGGTCCTTTCCCCCAGCCAGCGGCGACTGCTTCAGCTCACACCACCATTTGTGATTTCACCTTTAACGTAGAACCGCACTATTATACACCAGTGCTTACATATGCCACTAGGCGTCAATGACAAACGTGCAATACTATGCGTTTATACCTCATCGCATCATACCATGCGTCCAACTCTCATATTCATAACGGATAAATCCTTCTCCATTTCTTCCTCTATGCGTTTCACATCTTTCCCTTCTTGATTTACTTCCATGCGTCCACCCTTACCATGCGTTACCTAGTCCTGACCATGCGTCCAACATGGTCTTTTACCTCATTTCTTCATAGACTCTTCAATGCTTCATTTTCTTAAAAAGTAGGGTGTGACAGAAGGTCCTCTCAATCTTAGGGTCAATATCAAGTTTTGGATTGCTCCTGTCACTCAAATACTGTTTGGATTCTCTGGTGGAGGAAAAACTTACAATACTCCCTTGACTAAGGAATTCCTACAACACTTATTATAATGTATTGGTATGTTGTGTTGCATCACTCAACAATTTGAGTGTTTCAATTAACTTCATTGATTAGTTTTGCTTATTAGTTACCTATAGTTTTAGTCCACTAATAACATTTACTTTCATTGTAGGATACTTATAGATGGACACTAGCAGCGATGACCACGTCTCACTTGGTAGTTATGGTCACGAGTTAGAAACGACACACAATTTGGAGACACCGTCTACCTGCCGATCGATTCGTGGTCTTATCACTATGATTCAACTAACACAGATTAGATCGGATGCAAATCGGTGGGTTATTGAGTATAATGATCAAGGCCAATGGATTGGAAAAAATGACACTAAAATGGTAAGTTACATTAAGACTTGTGTGAGGAACCATATACTAATTTCATATGCTTCATGGAAAAATATGCCATCAGAGCTGGAAGAATTTTTTTTTGTGAGCATTTAGGTAACTTGTATGCATTTAATGTTTAATTCAATAAAATATGATGTATTTGGATTTAAATATGTTTACATGTATGTTATTATGTAATTTTCAGAAGTTTTTTGTGATAAACCCGAAATCTAAGAATGATATTTTGATAAAAGCTGGAATTGTATTTCGAAATTTCAAAAATGGTCTGAAGAATAGGCACATTGACCTATATAAAGACATTCCAGAATGCTTGAAATTTCCTCCATTGAAGTATCCTTCTATCAATCTAGCTGATTGGGAAATTTTTGTTAATCAAGCTTTATCAGACGACTTCCAGGTTAGTGTAATTAATTATTTTATGTTTGAATCAACAAATATGTTGCTTAATTTAACTTGTGTTCTTTTTGTGTATTGTAGGCACGTAGGAATTTGCAGAAAGAGTGGCGTAAACAATACAAATACAATCATAGAACATCACACAAAGGTTATGCAAATTTAAGTTTTATGCGATAACAAATTATTATTTACAAAAAATATATTATGTTGTGTTCATTAAACTTTATTTTACTCATATATACTTGCAGAACATATAGGGAAAATTGTCTCTAACAGCAGATTGAGCTACTATTTGGAAACATGCTCGATTAGGAAAAAATGGGGAATTCTTAAATAAAGATGTCTAAGAGGTTGCAGTGAAAATTGTAAGTAATAATCTAATGATTGCTTCTCTGTGGGTGTATGTAATACATTATAATTTGTTTAAAAATAAAATGTTTATCTATTAAAATTGCAAGATGAACTGTCTAAAGATGGTGTAAACTATAAAAGTTATTCAGTTGATATATTGACCCAAGCATTGGGAACACCTGAACACCAAGGACGGGTAAGAGGTGTAGGGGGGTTGGTTATACCCTCATTATACTTTCACAAACACATTCCAACAGAACTCACACAAACTCCAATAAATGGACGATCTAGAGACTAATTGGAAAAAGGAGAAAGTACTGATTTTGGATCAATATAATTTAATGGTTAAACGTATGCACGAGTTAAATTCTCAAATGAAGGTCGAGGAAACAAGTCCAATTGCACATAATCAACAAATCATATCATCGCCCCCACATGAGGAAAAGATAGACTAGGTAAAAATTGTATTTACATGATTTATAAGTTGTTGTGTTGATGGATTATTTCACATTAATAATAGATTGACCGTTTGAATGTACATTTTAGGGGAGACCTTGTAGTCTTGCTGTTGAAAGTGTTGATAAAATTGTGGCAGCAGACATAGTTTTTTAAGAGACAATGGTCTAACGAAGTAGTTTATGGAGTAACACTTGGGGTGAATGAGGTGTGGGTTCTCATTGAAGTTGTAGACGACACCAACTCCACATTACCCATACTTGTTGTTGGAAGTCTTTATAGAGTTTCTGATGCAATTGAATCGTATGTTCCATGGCCAAAGCATTTGGTGATTGTAGAAAAGGTAAATTTTATTTATGAAAACATGAGTTATTGCATTTGCATGTTCCATTTTAATGTTTGACATTTTTTGGATAGACACATAAGAAACATTCTCGGGAGTTATCTGCTTTGAAAGGAAAAAAACCAAAGGTCGATGTGTCAAAATTGTCAACAGCGATACGATTTGTGCTAAAATACGTGGAAGAGGAGATGGGTGATAATATCTGCATATCCCAATTGACGATCAAATTTTTGGGTATCAATTCTGTAAGCCCTACTTTTTATCTTTGGGAGATGGCAAGCAAGTGGCTATGTGATAACTTGTAGAAATACAAGTTATTGTAGCCTTTCTCTTAGAAAAATAGAGATTAAATAGAGAATCATGCGGCAGTTTATGTTGAATTCTATTAATAAATCTTCCTATGCGTTCTACTCTTGTATTTTGATGAAGATGTTTTGTCACACCCCCTCCCAGGTTATCCCGCTCAACCTAAGAGGAGATGTGAGGACAGTAAACATCACCCCTCTTTGTGACATAAACTGTCCCTCCTTACCTGATAAACCCAATATTCACAACATACATATTATTATTCCATTTGACAGAACTGTAAAACTTGTACATATACCTAAATATAATTAGACTTTCTCCATATCCATCATACACTTGTACAAAACTACATTACAAATCCCAATATTCACACAACTAGATCTACATGCCACCTACACAAGATTATACACGTACAACTCTCAAACGTGACTGAATTGCGAGAACTCGAAGCTTAGGCAGGGCGAGCTGAAGTAGGCTTGCACCGGGAACGTCCTCGCTACCTGGAGGGGGGAAAAAAGAAAGAAACATGGAAAACGTGAGCTAAAAGCCCTGTGAGTGACTAGTTTTTGTAAAACGAACCTTTATTGAAAACAGACATGTTACATATGTAAACATAAACAAGGATTTAACATATTATTCAGCCAAAGCATACTTCCCACAAATCTATCAATTTCATAAATTCGATTTCAAATCTTATATAAACGTTTTCCAGAAGAATTTAAATAATAGACCGTTTGGTTTCTCAATATTTTCCCTTAGTTGAGGCGGAGCAAGGCTCAACGCTCTCAACGTCAAAAATAACCTTAGTTGGGGGTGGAGCAAGGCTCAACACACCCAACGTCGAAATCATCCCTGGCTCGATGCGGAGCAAACTTGACGCACCAGCCAAATTAACCTCTATGTGCACATAGGAATATGACAGGTTGGCCAAGTACCTTCTCGATGTCCTTCAGTACTGGGTCCCGGGGAAACTCACGTGCCTTCTCATGTCCTTGAGCACTGAGCCTCCTCTAAAACATTTTAGAAACTCGTTCACATAAATAGTTCATTTGAGAATTCTTTCGTAGAAAATCATACAGATCTTTAATCAATAATATTTCATAAAAATGCGTTCTAACAACTTAGAAAACATTTAACATGCCTTGTGAACAATAAATCAAACATTATGCTTTCTAAAACAATTCATCGCAAACCATATCTTATAAGAATATTTTCAATAAAAATCGATTTGAAGGAGAAAGGTGTCACTCACAACTCTTCTTAGGCCTTGAGTGGGTTATACGCCTTCCCTATCTCCTCCTGGCCTGAAATAGACATTTTACCTCGTGTTACATTGTCCTTTACTTGATCATTAAGTATGCATAAATTCTAATCGTTACTTATCATTGAGTCTCCCCCTTTTCCCAAAGTAAATACAATAAGCGAGATTCCTAGCGGTACTTCCCAACAGAACATGCTACTAGCAACACTAGGTTGAGTGACACTAGCGTGACCTTACCTTAGTAGCGACACCAAGCGATATCTAGCGAGTTTTGTGAGACGGAAGACTCCCTTGCGTCTCAGCGACACTCGTCTCACTATCTACACTTTATCAACACAGCGATACTTGATCTTAGCGGCACCCGACAATTGTGTTTTCTTCCTTTCCTCCTTGTTCTTATTTCTATCTGTTAAAAGTCATAAATCCAGACAGATTTAGAACTTCTTCCCTTCTACAAACTTGTAGAGAGTTGAGTTTCACAAGTTACCTCAAAATTTCAAGACTTATCTCTCTTTCGTTCTCCAGCTATTCCAACATTACTCGCGTTGCTCTAGCTTGTACAACAATTCGGTGACCAATGCTTTCACCTAAAATTTCACACATTTAACTTCAATTCTAGCTTTATCATCCTTCACGAGAATTGTTAAGGATTATATTAACTTACTGACCTTAAAGTTTCAGCCCTAGACTCGTTCTCCTCGATTTGTTCTACTCCGAACATCAGACACTGTCCAGCTTGTGCGTCCACCAAGAATCTTCCCTTCCAGCTTAGATTTCAACTCCAAGATGAATATACTTCCGTTCAAAATCCACCAGAACACCCTCTTCTATCTCCCCTTGTAGTTCGTAGGAAAGTGAAACTGACTTAAGTTCTCGAAGTGTCTAAAATGAATAAATATTTAATTCACTTTCCTTTATTTATATCACCGACTTAAGTTCCCAAAGGCGGGCTGGCGCGCAGGGGTTCTCCTCTCACTTCAACGCAAGGCACCCATAATGCCACATACTCAATGCCTTCAACAATCAGCCATTCTCAACGCATGGTGTCCTCGAGGCCTCCTACTTTCGACGCATGCAACTCAGTCATTCACACCACTAACTTCGTCGCATCGAGACCACTTTATCTTCGGCGCATAGAGACCGCTGTCTTCGACGCATAGAGACTGCTCTGTCTTGGACGCATAGAGACCGCTGTCTCCGACGCATAGAGGCTGCTCTGTCTTTGACGCATAGAGACGTTAACGCATGGCCACTCATAATGCTAGCTCTTCTCTTCTTTTACCAACGCATAGTCTCAGCAAAAGCTTAGCCAAAATTTTGCTTTTTCCACTCTCGGCTACTTTTCCTCTAACAACGCATAGCCACAATCTCGCTTGTCTCTTCCCAACACTTGGTATTACAAGTCAGTGCTTACAATTCATTACCCCCTTTTTAAGAATTTCGTCCTCAAAATTCGAATAAGGTCACTGTGAGAAAAGGTGAGGATACTTAACTTCCATTTGCTCTTCACTTTCCCATGTCGCTTTTTCTACTTGATGATTCCTCCACAAAACCTTAACAAGCGGTATCATTTTTGTTCTTAACACTTGTTCCTTCCGGTCAAGAATTTGCACAGGTTCCTCTGCATAAGATAAATCTTCATTTACCTGGATAGGTTGAGCCTCCAAAATATGTGTGGGATCTGGAACATTCTTCCTCAGTAATGAAACATGAAATACATCATGTATTTTGGACAACTCCATAGGTAATGCTAATCGATACGCTGAAGGTCCTATGCGTCCCAAAATTTCATAAGGTCCAATGTATCTTGGACTCAATTTTCCTTTCCTTCCAAATCTCAAAATTCCTTTCCAAGGCGATAACTTCAAGAAGACTTTATCACCAACTTCGAATTCTAAATCTCGACGCCTTTTGTCAGCATAGCTCTTCTGTCGATCCTGTGCAGTCTTCAACCTTTCTCTTATAAATTTCACGTTCTCAAAGGTAGTTTGGACTAATTCTGGTCTCATTAACTTCCGTTCTCCTACTTCACCCCAACATATAGGAGTTCTATAGCGTCTGCCATATAATGCCTCATAAGGTGCCATTCCAATGCTAGAGTGATAGCTATTATTATAGGCAAACTCCATCAAAGGCAGATGAGTATCCCAACTTCTTTTAAATTGCAACGCACAAGCACGCAACATATCTTCCAGCGTCTGAATAGTTCTTTCTGATTGCCCATCAGTTTGAGGATGAAACGTTGTACTAAATTTTTAAGTTTAGTTCTCAATGCTTGCTGAAAGCTTGGCCAAAATTTAGATGTAAACCTCGGATCTCTATCAGAGACAATAGATACTGGAGCTCCATATTGGCTTACTATTCTGTCAACATACAGTTTGGCCAATTTATCTAAAGTAGAAGTCATTTTAACTGGTAGGAATCGTGTAGTTTTAGTAAATCTCTCTACTATCACCCATATTCCATCATAACTATTAGGAGTTTTAGGAAGACCAAATAAGAAATCCATCGTGATATGCTCCCATTTCCATAGAGGCTGTCTCTATGCGTCGAAGAGAGTTGCGTGAGCATCTAAATAAGAACCATAGTGTAACTATTGCATCTTGTCAATTGTAAACTTAATCCGATGCTTATTTCCATCTAGCTAATCGATATAAGTAGTAATAATCAGACTGCTCGAGAGGGTAAGTGATTGTGGAACTCAATTGAAAAGGCCAAGAAGTGTTACCTGTCTATAGGAATAACCTTGGTACTTAACACTTTCCTATGCGTTATAGACATATAACGCACAGCGACTAACAAACGGGAGAAGAGTCGCAAGTATGAATAGACTTTCACCATGCGTTTTTTATTTTAGATGTTAACCAACCCCAACCCTGTTTTTATCCATTCATTTAATTCACTTAGCTGACTTTGTTGTGTCGCATGCCTTACCATCTTCCACATTTTAGTTTAGTGTACATGTTATCGCTTTCTTTAGATTAGACGCAAACTTCATCTTAACTATTCTTGGTTACCACTACAACACATATTAATCCAACTAAATACAGAATCAGCATATTCCCTGTGTTCGACCTTGGACTCACCGAGAAAACCTATTTCTTTGCTTATACTTGGGTAAAGGATAGGAAAACTTGACAGATCACAAACGCATAGCATTAAGCATAGTAAAACGCATAGTATGTGAAACGCATAATAGTAGCTTAACTTGCGCATTGCGTTAATATAATTTAATTTCACAATCTATCAAACAACAAGTTTTTGGCGCCGTTGCTGGGGACTTGAGATCTATCAACAACAAAATACAAGTTATTATAGAATTTCTCTTAGAAAAATAGAGATTAAATAGAGAATCATGTGTTAGTTTATGTTTATTAATAAGTCTTCCTATGCGTTCTACTCTTGTATTTTGATGAAGATAATTATTTTATAACTTTTTGAGCCTAAAATGCATGTTTTAACACAGGAACGCAAACGATGCATTGACTACTTCTTAACGCAAAACTATGCGTTGGCAATCTGTTCTCCATGGACGCATGATCTGAACGAAACGCGAGCAATGATGCGCACTTTTAGTGTTAACCGCAAGTGTACAGGTCAAGTTATAATATAAGACGGTTAAGTCCGAATATCGTTCCACTGGAGATCCAATTGGAAAGGTTTAAGTTACTTAGCTATTCTAGAGTTAAATAAATTTTATTTGAGGATTGAAATTGAATATTATGAGTTATGGAAAATACAACTCAAATAAGGAAAGTATTAAAGTGAGAAACACAAGAGTCAAAGAGAGTTCTAGGGTAATGAATCCTTGTTTATTTCATCATGCAATATTATAGAATTCATGGAATTTATGGTAATTCATATGCCTAAGTCTAGAAACTTAATTCCAAGTTATTTTCTCTCAAAAATAACTCTTTCTCATGCAACTCGATTGATTACTAATCTCTTGAAACCAATTCAAATTACATGGCATCAAGAATAGTCTTTAGCAACTTTTATTGTCAACCTAACTACTCTCGTGATAGATTAACAACAATTCATTCCAACAAAATCATGAAATTCTACAAGATCAACATAAATTCATAAACAAATCATTAAAACCCTAAAACTAAAGAGTTTAGCCACTCATAGCTTGAAGCAACATTTTTAAGCAAAATAAACAAAGAAAGAGTGTAAAGAAAGGGAAACTCTACTGAAAAGAGGCTATTGATTGAGGTAGCACCGTCACAATCTCCTTGGCTCTCATGTCGGAATTCAAAGGGCACCACGACTATCTCGAACTCTTTTCCTCTTCCTTGCAACTAACTCACTCTTTGAACTCTTTTATGAACTCTCACTCAATTCTCTCATTCTTGTGCCTCTTTCGGTCTATAAATTGATGGTTGATTGATTCTTGATTTTCTTTGATGATTAGGGTTGCTGGAAACCCCAAAATTTATAGAGTTGGCCACCCAAAAATTTACCAAAAATAACAAATTTTCATTTAAGAAAAACTGGCTCCGTGGCGCTAGGGTTGTGTCCAAAATTGTTGCTCTCGGGTTTTAGCGCTGCGATAGTGTCGTCCAAGCGCCGCGACGCTGTGATGCGTTCAGAATGTTGCGTCGGATTTTGGCGCCGCGATGCTATCATGCTTCCAGAATGTGGTGTTCGGGTTTTAGGGCCGCGCGACGCCGTCTAGATGCCGCGGCGCTATTCCAAATTTCGCCCTTTTGAGTTTTTCAGCTATTTTTCGTTGTATTCTTGCTCGGTTTTGATCTTTTAGTCTTTTCTTCTAATTTTCGTCATTTGAACCTGAAAACCACCAGCAGACAAGTGAAATCTAATATAAACACCCTTAATTTGAAAGGATAGAAAGCACTTTTCAAGTGCTTATCAAGCAGCCTGTAGATGTGTTAACAACTTCTCAATGCAGGACTATGCCTTAGCAACCTATGACGTGTTAACATCAACCCAAATTTTCCATGGACACATAATGACCATAAATACAAGGCAGCGGAAAATCAGATCAGAATCTTGGGAGATTGTCAGAAGATTGACATGCATGATCTGTGGCTAAAGTGGTGGATCTAAATAGAACCGATAATTACGCAATTAGGCAAGATAGACGCACGACATCAATTTCCTCCAATCGCGCACATTTGTCATTGATTACGAACGCAGCGTCTATAAAAGAGCAGTCCTGCAAGATGAAAAATTGTTGTTGATACTCGGAAGTGACAGCAGAGTTCTCTCCAGACGACAACCGGAGACGAATAGCTCGAGAGAAAAGAGTCTTCCCTCCGCTTGACCACTTCACAACAGAACCTCACGCTTCCATTCCGGCGACTCAAGACATTGACGCCTTTTCTGCTTTCTATTTTGTTTTTCTAGCTTGATTTTAGATTTGTGTCAAGATATTGAGCTATCTAAAATTGTATTTCGTTCATCAATCTACAATTCTTCCATGTCTACTCATTTCTCTACACTTTCCACTTTTTATTTTGAATCCATGAGTAACTAATCTTTCAAGGGTCACGGGTTGCGTTAGCATCTAAATAAGAACCATAGTGTAACTATTGCATCTTGTCAATTGCAATATTAATTCGATGCTTGTGAGGGTAAGTGATTGTGGAACTCAATTGACAAGGCCAAGAAGTGTTACCTGTCTATAGGAATAACCTTGGTACTTAACACTCTCCTATGCGTTATAGACATATAACGCATAGCTGCTGACAACCGGGAGAAGAGTCGCAAGTATGAATAGACTATCACTATGCGTTTCTGATGTTAGATGTTAACCAACCCGAACCCTGTATTTATCCGTTCATTTAAACCACTTAGCTGACTTTGCTGTGTCGCATGTCTTTCCATCTTCCACATTTTAGTTTAGTGTACATGTTATCGCTTTCTTTACATTAGACGCAAACAAACATCTTTCTCAAATATTTATGGTTACCGCTACAACGCATATAATCCACTTAATTAAAGAATCAACATAATCCCTATGTTCGACCTCGGACTCACTGAGAAAACCTACTCTTTTGCTTATACTTGGGTAAAGGATAGGAAAACTTGACAGATCACAAACGCATAGCATTAAGCATAAGTAAGACACATAGTATGTTCAACGCATGGTATGTGAAACGCATAATAGTAGCTTAACTTGTGCTTTGCGTTAGCACAAACGCATAATAGAACTGCACAAGGCGACACCGGATGTAGTCACGGGTATGCTTACTATTTGCTCTAAAACTGCACATGTATTAATAGATTCGGGGGCTACCCACTCGTTTGTATCTTGTAAATTTGTTGCACATATAGATAGAGGATTAGAACCTTTGTCGGAAGCATTGCTAGTATGTACCCCTACTGGGGAAACCATTGTTATAGAATATGCTTATTTCAAGTGTGAAATTGTGATTGATGATGTGATATGGTTGACTGATTTATTACCTCTAGTATTATTGGAGTTTGATGTAATTCTTGGCATGGATTTTTTATCAAAATACCATGCGAAAGTTGATTGCTTCAAGAAGGAAGTATGGTTGACAAAGTTCGATGGGGTTGAGGTGGTGTTTCAGGGAAAGAGACGGATTCTTCCTACTTATATAATTTCTGCAGTAAAAGCCAGGAAGTTATTGAGTAAAGGCTGTGAAGCATATTTAGCTTATGTAACAGAAGCTAAGGCAGAGAAACTAAAACCGGAGGATGTACCGGTAGTACGGGAATTCCTTGACCTTTTTCCTGAGGAACTGTTGAGTTTACCACCTGATAGGGAGGTGGATTTTACCATTGATTTAGTTCCTGGAACAACCCCTATTTCGCAGGCACCATACCGAATGGCACCATCGAAACTGAAGGAGTTAAAGGTGCAGTTGCAAGAACTAGTGGATAAGGGGTACATTAGACCCAGTGTGTCCCCGTGAGGCGCACCAGTGCTATTCGTGAAGAAAAAGGACGGAACTATGAGATTGTGTATTAATTACCGTCAACTAAATAAGGTAACTATACGCAATAAATATCCTTTGCCCCGTATTGATGATCTGTTTGATCAGCTTAGAGGAGCATCAGTATTTTCAAAGATAGACCTAAGATCGAGATATAATCAGTTGAAAGTCAGAGAAACAGATGTTCCAAAAATGGCTTTTAGAATGAGATACGGTCATTATGAATTCCTCGTGATGCCTTTTGGTCTGACAAATGCTCCAGCTGTATTTATGGACTTGATGAATAGGATTTTTCATCCTTATCTGGATCAGTTTGTAATTGTATTTATTGATGATATTTTAGTGTATTCTAGAAGCAGGGAAGAACATGTGCAACATCTTAGAACTATTTTGCAGACGTTGAGAGAAAAGAGATTATATGCAAAATTCAGCAAATGCGAGTTTTGGTTGGAACAGGTGATATTCTTGGGACATATCGTGTCCGCTGCAGAAGTGTGTGTGGATCCTCAAAAGACTGAGGCGATTACCAGATGGGAACAGCCAAAGATAGTGTCGGAGGTACGTAGTTTTCTGGGACTTGCAGGATACTATCGACGTTTTGTGCAGGGATTTTCTAAGATAGCGCTACCATTGACCCATTTAACTAAGAAAAGTACTAAATTTGAGTGGAATGATGAATGTGAACGAAGTTTTTGAGAACTAAAGAATAGATTGGTATCCACACCTATTTTGGCACTTCCAGAGTCAGGGAAGGAGTTCGAGGTGTATTGTGATGCCTCTCGACAGGGGTTGGGTTGTGTATTAATGCAAGGAGGCAGAGTTATAGCTTATGCCTCTAGACAGTTGAGACCACATGAAGTTAACTACCCTATTCATGACTTGGAATTGGTTGCAGTGGTCTTGGCACTAAAGATATGGCGGCATTATCTGTATGGAGAGAAATGTCATATCTTTACGGACCACAAAAGCTTAAAATATATCTTTGATCAGAAAGAACTTAACATGAGACAAAGGAGGTGGTTAGAGTTGATCAAAGATTATGATTGTACCATAAATTATCACCCAGGAAAAGCAAATGTGGTAGCCGATGCTTTAAGTAGGAAGTCTCAGAATGAAGTGAGTTTATTGAATGCAATTAGGGTCACTTTGCTCAGGGAATTGAGGTTTGGTGTAGCTAACTTGAAAGTAACTAGAACAGGAGCATTATTAGCACATTTCCAGTTGAGACCTAAACTGGTAGATGAAGTTGCAAGGAAACAAATGATTGATCCTGTAATTAATAAATTAATAGAAGAGGTGAAATCTCAGCAAAGAACGGACTTTGAGCTCAGACCTGATGGTGTACTATTGAAACAGGGTAGGATATGTGTACCAAAGGATGAGGAAGTTAAACAGGTGATACTGGAAGAGGCTCATAGTTCGGCGTATGCTATGCATCCGGGCAGTACCAAGATGTACAGAACGCTAAGTAAATATTATTGGTGGCCAGGTATGAAAAGAGAAATAGCAGAATTTGTAGCGAAATGTTTAATTTGTCAGCAGGTTAAGCCTGAACGGCAAAGGCCAACAGGGTTATTGAACCCACTCCCTATTCCCGAGTGGAAATGGGAGCAAATTACTATGGACTTTCTGTTTGGATTACCGAGGACATCAGCAGGTGTCAATGGAATCTGGGTGATTGTTGACAGGTTAATAAAAACAACACGGTTTTTACCAGTTAAAACGACTTACACATTAGACAGGTTAGCGCAACTTTACGTAGACAGAATCGTGAGTCAGTTTGGCGTACTTGTAACGTCAGATAGAGATCCTAGATTTACTTCCAAGTTCTGGGAAAGTTTGCAAAAAGCGTTAGGAACCAAGTTGCAATTCAGTATTGCTTTTCATCCTCAGACCGACGGGCAATCAGAAAGAACCCTCCAGACATTGGAAGATATGTTAAGAACTTGTGCTTTACAATTTCACGGTAGCTGGGATGTGCATTTACCTTTGATGGAATTTGCATATAATAACAGTTACCAAGCAAGTATTGGAATGGCTCCATATGAAGCACTTTATGGTAGACCGTGCAGAACCCCAGTTTGTTGGGGAGAAGTTGGTGAAAGAAAGCTAGTTGGACCGAAAATTGTGCAGACTACGACAAAAAAGGTAGAAGTGATTAAAGCTAGTATTAAGGCAGCCAGAGACCGTCAGAAGAGTTATGTTAACAACAGAAGGAAAGATCTTGAATTTGAGATTGGAGATAAGGTGTTTTTGAAGTTATCACCATGGAAGGGAATTCTGAGATTTGGTAAGAAAGGAAATTGAGTCCTAGATATATTGGACCCTATGAGATATTAGAGAGAGTTGGGCCGGTGGCATACAGGTTAGCTTTACCTGTTGAAATGTCTAAAATACACAATGTATTCCATGTATCAGTGTTAAGGATATATGTTTTTTATGCAACTCATGTGCTACCAGCTCAACCAGTAGAGCTCAGCGAAGATTGGAGTTATGAAGAAAAGCCTGTTCGGATATTAGATGAAAAAGAACAAGTTTTAAGAAATAAAGTGATATCATTGGTTAAAGTCCTATGGAGAAATCACGGGATAGAGGAAGCAACATGGGAGCCGAAGAAGCAAATGATGGAGCAATATCCAAATTTATTTGTTTAGGAGTAGACTGCTTACTAATTTCGGGGACGAAATCTTTGTAAGGAGGTGGTAATTGTAAGCCCCGTACTTGTTTTTGTGAGAAGGGAAGATAAGAAGAGATCAAGAGATGGGCAATTGGTAGGATAGTTGGCTGAAATGTATGTGTAGGGGCAGAAAAATGGCTAAGTACCAGCTATGCGGTGTTGGCGTTATGCCTTGACGGAGGTAGTTTTGGCATGGGCGCAGAGATGAGGGAAGGTTATTAGGCAATAAGGCCATGAGGCGTTGAGGTTATGAGGCGTGGAGAGCCACTATGCGTCGAAGGTTATTATGCCATGAACGCAAGGAAGGCCACAAGGTGATGAAAGTTGAAGGCCACGACGCGTCGAGAATCGATCTGCGATGAAGGTCACTATACGGTGAACGCTACCATGCGTTGAATGAGGGTATGCGTTGGTGCATGGAAGGTTGGCTGAAAGAACAATGCATTTGTCAGCTATCTGGCGAGAGAGTTGGGAAATTGTAACAACGCAAAACCGAGGCTGTGCGTTGCTGAAGCAAAGTAAAGAAGGTATGCGTTAATTAGATTATTATATAGAGACGAAGTGGAGTTAAGTCAGTGGTATATATATATATAAGTGGACCGAGAATTCAATTGTTTTGATCACATTTCAGAGCTCGAGTTGATTCCATTTTGAAGCTAAACAACGGAGGGAGGTAGAAGAAGGTGTTCATGTTGAATTGGAGTGGAATTCTCGTCGTTTCCGTGGAGGAAACTTGAGCTGGAGCGGTGGATTCTACTAGTGTTACTGAATCAAGAGTAACGTTCAGTTTTGAGGGAAGAACGAACTAAGGAAAAGGTGGTTGGAGCCGGAATTTTGAGGTTAGTAAGGTTAACTCGATTTTTAGCAAGTTTCATGAAGAGTACTTGAGCTGAAATTAAGTAAATGTGTGTTAAAATCTAGGTAGAAGAGGTCGGAGCTGAATTGTCGGATGATTTGGAGCAATCCGGAGTTGTTGAAGGATATATCTTAGACGAAGAAGACATTCTCTATGAGACTTTGAGGTAAGATGCAGGACTTATGTCTTTATAAGTTTGTAGAAGGAAGTAAGTTCTGAAATTGGCTAGAATGTGATGTTTAGCAGGTTAAAGAAAGAAGAGGAAGGAAAGAAGAAAAGTTGTTCTGCTACGGCAGAAGTATCGCTGAGAGAGCGAGAGACTGGGCAGCGAAGCTAGTGTCGCTGATAACGCAAGAGGGACTTTGCGTCTCACAATTCTCGCTGAAGTCTCGCTGGGTGTCGCTCCTCAGGTAATATCGCTAGTTTTGTTTACCCCGGTATCGCTGGTGCAGTAAAATGTAGTGTAGTTTTGTTGGTAATTTCACCACAGAAGGTAGAGTAGCGATATTTGTGAGTGTTTTGAGGAAAAGGGAGTTTGGAGATGAACCGAACATAGGATTTAATTGTGTATATTTAATGAGTTTAAAGGAAAAGAAGTCTAAGGAAAACTTAACGTGGAAATGTGTATTTTCAGGCCAGGAAGAGCTCGGGAAGGCATATAATCCACTTAGAGCCAAGACAAGTTGTGAGTGACTTCCTATCATATCTTGTGGTTATTATTAGCACAATAATTTGGCACTGGATGAGTAGGAAGTTATGGTACGATGTAATACTTGAAGTGATTATGTTGTGTTGGTAAAGATTAAAGGAATCGAGATATAGTATCTAAATGTAGTCATGGCTGAGGGACCCTAAGGTGAAGGCCTAAGTTAATATGTAATGTGATACTCAGTGCTGAGGAACCACGCGTGAAGGCATTTGAGTAGTTAAGTGGAATGGATTTCATGGCTGAGGGACTTTGAGTGAAAGCATATGAAAATCCATTATATATTAGCTCGTGTTGAGGGACCATGAGTGAAGGCACCGGAGCGGAGTTTTGATTGGTTAGCAGTGCTGAGGGACCTCGTGTGAAAGCACATGGTGATATTGATGTAGTTGAACTCAGTGTTGAGGGACGAAATGTGAAGGCACTTGATAGTATGCAATTTGTAGTGGTTACCATGTTTGTACTAGCTCATGATTGTTTGTAATGACTGAATGAATTTAGTCACTCACTGGGCTTTAGGCCCACTCAATTTGTTTGTTTGATTGATGTTTCAGGTAGCGAGCGTGTCCGGGACGCCTAGCCTACAGAAGATCCTCGTTTGGGCATACTTCGAAGCAGACCTCTGGGATAGTTGTAAATACTCAGATGATGTCCATGTTTTGTGTTGTACATGTTCCATGGGAGTGCTGGGAGGATTGTTTTGTATTACATATATATATAGAACACTTGATAATAGGTTGTTATATTATCGTATGTTTTAATAGTAAAGGTGTTTCTATTTGGAGTTTAAGCTAGCATTTAGTGTAATATGAAAGATATTTATATGATTTATGCTTTAGATATGGACTAGAGAGAGTGAGGTTTCACACTCACTCCTAGGGATAAGGAGTATCTGGGAGGGGGTGTGACAGTCTATGCGTTACTCAGTTTACTATAGTATTCTTCCCCCAATTCCTCTTTATGCGTTTATCCTTCCTTTCCGAGACTTAGATCTCTTTCCAACACTCCACGACTTAACTTTATTCCTTTTTGCTTATACATCCTACCTTTGCCAAAACTACATTACCTTCCTTAACTACTTCCTATGCGTTTACCCAAAATCAAGGTTACATTTCCATTTTACCATGGAATTAAGCTCCTCAATGCATAGCTGATAGCCACCTTCAACGCATAAGCTCCTCAACGCATAGCCTTAACAACCCTTTAATCAAAGCTACCCTGAACACTTGATGACCTTATCTGCGTTTGCAATGATATACCTGAAGACTTCTTTACCAACACCATAATCCTTACTAACGCATAATAAACCTTCAACGCATGCTGCTCACGCCTTAAGGTTCTTCGGCCTCTCTTTTCTTCCTAGCTTAACATCCTCCAAAACCATTCTCATAACTTGTTAATTCCTAAGACTATGTGTGAGCCATGCGATTTCCTCTTCTTCCTAATTCTCATGTTCCTTTTCCAAACTTCAATATCAAATTCCTTCCAAATTAAAGTACCATGTGTTAACGCTTTACCATCTATGCGTCAACTTGATTATGTTCCAAAGATATATCTAACTAATTCCCAACTATGCCTTCAATCCTTCTTTCTCACTCTTAGTGAAAAATCCATTCTTTTCCTAATACTATGCGTCCAACTAGTCTTATCATCGCATAGTAATACTTCCCAAACATAGTTGACACACTTGAAAGATTTCCCAAGTCCTTAGATCACCTTGCCGTTCAAAATCACCTAACATAATTCTTTCCAAACTTCTTAATGCCTTCTTCTTAAACCAAAACTCCAGCTTACAATTCACTCTTTCCTCCTTCCATTCATCTCAACGCATAGAATTTCTTGGCCATAATTCAGCAATTCCGCAAACACAACTTTTCTGTCTTAAGAATTTCCCAACTCCACATACTTATAATCTTAGCTCCACTATTCTTGTCTTACTTTTTTCCTTACTAGCCATCTTAAGTACCTAGGTTCTGAGATAGGGTATTACAAGTTGAGCTCGTAAGCCGAATGGGTTCCTTGCAGTAAATTGGTGCCACGACCAGTGGCTTCTCTCCACGGGAGATTGGGGAGAAGAGACAACTATACGTTGACGGGAGGCAATGGTATAGTTCGTGAAGTGTTGCTCGACACGGGAGCATCACACAACTTCATTGATCTGAACGAGGCCCTAAGCCTTGGCCTTAAGATCATTTGAGGAGTCGGATAGATGAAGGTGGTGAATTTGGCAATCGTCAGAGTTAAAGAAGTCGCCAAGGATATTCCTTTAAAGAGAGGAAAATGGTGAGGTTCGGTTGTTTTCACCGTGGTTCCGTTGGATGATTATAAGATGGTCTTAGGCATGGAGTTCTTCAAGAAGGCCAACGCCACCCTTGCACCTGATAAGCACTTGAAAAGTGCTTTCTATCCTCTCAAATTCAAGGAGTTCATATTAGATTTCACTTGTTTGCTAGTGGTTTTCAGGATAAAATGAGGAAATTAGAAGAAAAGATCAAAAGATCAAAACCGAGCAAGAATACAGCGAAAAAAAGATGAAAAACTCCAAATGCCAAAATTTGGGATAGCGCCACGGCACTAAAACCCGAGCGCAACAATTATGAACGCATCATAGCACCGCAGCGCCTGGACAGCGCTGCCGCGGTGCTAAAACCCGAGCACAACAATTTTGAACGCATCATAGCATTGCAGCGCCTAGATGGCGCTGCCGCAGCGCTAAAACCCGAGAGCAACAATTTTGAACGCATCACAGCGCCCCGGTGCTTGGACGTATTATCGCGAGGCTAAAATTCGAGAGCAACAATTTTGGACGCAACCTTAGCGCCGCGGCGCTATGGATCAGCGTCGCAACGTTAGTTTTCCATAAATGAAAATTTGGTATTTTAGGTAAGTTTTTGGGCGGCCAACTCTATAAATTTGAGGCTTTCCAGCAGCCCTAATAATCAAACAACCATCAATCTACAAACCTAAAGAGGCACAAGAAGGAGAGAATTGAGTGAGAGTTCATAAAAGAGTTTAAGGAGTGAGTTAGTTTCAAGGAAGAGGAAAGGAGTTCGAGATAGTCGTGGTGCCTTTCGAATTTCGACGTGAGAGCCAAGGAGATCATCACGGTGCTAGCTTAATCAAGAGCCTCTTTTCAGTAGAGTTTCCCTTTCTTTACACTCTTTCTTTGTTTATTTTGCTTAAACATGTTGCTTCAAGCTATGAGTGGCTAAACTCTTTAGTTTTAGGGTTTTGATGAATTTTTTGTGAATTCATGTTGATCTTGTAGACTTTCATGGTTTTGTTGGAATGATTATGCTTTTCATTGTTATTGTGTTTAATTCTTGTGGATTGGCCATCCTCACATGTTAGGTTAGATGTATGATTGAGAGATTGTATGTTTAACTTGATCTATAACAATGAATTGTTGTTGATCTATCACGAGAGTAGTTAGGTTGACAATAAAGGTTGCTAAAGACTATTCTTAATGCCATGTAATTTGTATTGGTTTCAAGAGATTAGTAATCAATCGAGTTGCATGAGAAAGGGTTGTTTTTTAGAGAAAATAACTTGGAATTAAGTTTCTAGACTTAGGCATATGAATGACAATAAAATCCATGAAATCTATAATATTGCATGATGAAATGAACAAGGATTCAATATCCTAGAACTCTTTTTGACTCTTGTGTTTCTCACTTTATTACTTTCCTTATTTGGTTTATATTTTTCATAATTAACAACTTTCATTCCAATCCTCAAATAAAATTGATTCGATTCTAGAATAGCTAAGTAACTTAAACCTTCACAATTGGATCTCCAGTGGAATGATATTCGGACTTCGCTGTCTTATATTATAACTTGACCCGTACACTTGCGGTTAACACTAAAAGTGCGCATTAGCACCCACCTCAAAATAGTTGTCATTGTTTGATGGACAACAAATTCATGTGGTCCCTTTGATGGTGAAGGAGTTGCCCGAGACAAAGTTGATGTTTGCACTCCGTATGGTAAAGGGATGCACGAAAAGAAGAAGGCGCTGGAGGAAGCCCCACGCAACGAGGGCATTGCAAAATCAAGTGGGGGAAGGTGTCACGTTTCAGAAAAACGCCCCTTTAAATTGCGCCACTGATGCCCTTGACTCGCATAGCATCGTCAAGGAAGGGTCAAGGAAGAGGGGCAATGTCATCGCTAAGTCAGGCCAACACAAGCGCCATGGCATCAGACAAGGCTGTCGAAGCCATCGGGCCATGCCCCAGCCTCAGACGTGCGCCCTTATCGCAGCCCAACACCGTATCGAGAGCCTCGACGCATGCCCATATGCGTCAACGCATGATAGTGTGACTGTGCAACCAGCCACAAGCGTGCAACCCATCTATGCATCTGCTAGGAGAGGCAGCATTGCGAGCCAGCCTACACAAGGTTGCCAGGCGTGCATGTCTAACGCATGCTTAAGACGCGTTCATGACGGAAGTCTCGCAAATGCGTCCCACGAATGCCAACAGTGTGCGTCCATCGTCGCCTCATTAGGCGCACACAACGCACAGCCCATGCGTTCGACAGTGTCCCTAGATGCATGGAAGGTCCTAGAGGCATTGACAAAGTCCCGAAAGATTCTAGACGCATCAAGACAAGGTCAAAGGCCATGACATGCCTCTAGGAACCTCTGGAAGGAAGGGCAAGCCGTTGGGCAGTGCCAGCACCCATGCTTTGGTGCCCGACGCATTCGAAAACATCTGGAAGACACGAGAGGGAGCTCAACTGCTTACCCATGGCCCTGACAGCGCGGAAGACTCCAAAAAAACCTCGAAGGTGCTGGACTATGCGGGAAGGCACGCGACAGTGTTGGAAGACCAGAGACGCATCCAGACAAGTCTTGGAAGTCTTGTAACAATCGAGAACTAGTGCAATACAAGCGACTTTAGTTAAGCTTGTGCGTTCTCTCTTGGTTGGCGAAGCCCTCTAAGCTCTCATTCATTTAAACTCTCTCAAGTCCTCCTTGCTAAACACTTCCTTTGCCAACTCACCCGATTGTGCCTAGGGAGGAAACGATCCTTATAACTTTAAAGGCTTACTTGGCGTGTTTTTGATAGCAAGCGCACCCAAGTTCCATGCGGTTGGTTAGTTTGAAACACTGACCACGTGACGCTATGCTTCCAACTTCAATCACCCAACACTTAACCATTTTCTCCCAATCCTCAAGATATGCGCCCAATCCTTCCTCTCTTCCTTACGATTGCTACTCAACTCTCCAAGTCATCCAACACTTAGCAAATTCTTCCCCAAAATATGCCTTATGCGTTAAACCTTTAGCATGGTGTTGTACATAGACAGATCTTAAGTCTCCGGCAACGGGGCCAAAAACTTGTTATGCATGAGATTGTGGAATTGAAATTATACTAATGCAATGTGCAAGTTAAGCTACGATGATGCGTTTCACATACTATGCGTTGGACATACTATGCGTCTTACTTATGCTTAATGCTATGTGTTGGTGATTTGTCAAGTTTTACTATCTTTTACCCAAGTATAAGCAAAGGAGTAGGTTTTCTCAGTGAGTCCGAGGTCGAACACAGGGATTATGTTGATTCTATATTTAAGTGGATTATATGCGTTGCAGTGGTAACCAAGATATAGTTGAGAGGTGTTTGTTTCTAATCTAAAGAAAGCGATAACATGTACACTAAACTAAATTGTGGAAGATGGAAAGGCATACGACACAGCAAAGTCAGCTAATGATTTAAATGAGTGGATAAAAACAGGGTTCGGGTTGGTTAACATCTAACATCAGAAAGGTATGGTGATAGTCTATTCATACTTGCGACTCTTCTCCCGGTTGTTAGCCGCTATGCGTTATATGTTTATAACACATAGGAGAGTTGTTAAGAACCAAGGTTATTCTTATAGACAGGTAACACTTCTTGGCCTTGTCAATTGAGTTCCACAATCACTTACCCTCTCGAGCAGTCTGATTATTACTACTTATATCGATTAGCTAGATGGACATAAGTATCAGATTAAGTTTGCAATTGACAAGATGCAATAGTTACAATATGGTTCTTATTTAGATGCCAACGCAACCCTAGACCCTTGATAGATTAGTTACTCATGGATTCAAAGTAAAAAATGGAAAGTATAGAGAAATGAGTAGACATGGAAGAAATATAGATTGATGAATGGAATACAACTTTAGATAGCTCAATGTCTTGACACAAATCTAAAATCAAGATAGAAAAACTAAGATAGAAAGCAGGAAAAGGCATCAATGTCTTGAGTCGCCGGAATGGAAGCGTGAGGTTCTGCTGTGAAGTGGTCAGGTGGAAGGAAGACTCTTCTCTCTTGAGCTATTCGTCTCCGATTGTGGTCTAGAGAGAAACTCTCCTGTCACTTAGGAATTCTTCCGAGAATCAACAATCCTTTCTCATCTTGCAGGTTTGCCCTTTTATAGATGTTGTATTCGTAATCAATAGCAAATCTGCTTGATTGGCGGCGAAATTGATATCATGCGTCCATCTCGTCTAATTGCGTAATTCTCGGGTCAATTTAGATCCACCACTTTAGCCACATATTATGTATGTCAATCTTTCGACAATCTCTCAAGATTCTGATATGATTTTCCGCGCCTTGTGTCTTTTGTCATTATGCGTTCAAGGAGAGTGTCAACGCGCCATAGGTTGCTAATGCATAGTCTTACGTTGAGTAGTTGTTAACGCATCTTCAGGTTGTTCGCGTTCCATTCAGATCATGCGTCCATGAAGAACAGATTGCTAACGCATAGTCCTGCGTTAAAACATGCGTTTTAGGCTCAAAAAGTGGTAAAATTATTATCTTCATAAAAATGCAAGAGTAGAACGCAAAGAAAGATTTATTAATGAAATTCATCATAACCTACCGCATGATTCTCTATTTAATCTCTATTTTCGTAAGAAAAAGGCTATAATAACTTGTACTTCTACAAGTTATCACATGGTGAGATTACTTTCCAATCTTGCACCATGCGTTCAACCTTCCTCCAAGGCTCAGGTTTCCTTTCAACAGCTAAACACTTAGCCAAAATTCTGTCCAAAAATGTCCACCATGCGTTGAGCTTGCTTGCTATGCATCCATCATGGTGGTTCTTCCCAAAAGGATGTGCTCAACTCTTAACTAACTCCTAATTATGCTTCCAACTTTACCTTATTTAACACTAGTGAAATTTCCTTTCCTTCCTAGGGTTATACGTCAAAGCCTTGAGTTTTCCAAGCATAGTTGAGTTTTTTCAAGCATAGTTGTGACATTTAGAAAAAATTTTTAGCTCATTTGCCACCTTGTGGTCCAAGACTCAAAAATCACCTATCGTGGTTTTCTCCCATGCTCACCTATGACTTATTCTCAACCCAAAACTCAAGTTTGCTCAAACACTTTTTACTCCTCACAATATTCTCAACGCATAGTATTCTCTTAGTTGCCCAAAATTTAGCTAACTCCACAAGCTCAGATTTTCTGCCTCAAAATTTTTCGAACTCCATAGGCTTGTGTTCAAGTTTCCCTCATTTTCCTAGTTTCCTTTCATTATGCCACCTAAGCTACTAGGTCAAAGTTCAGGGTTTCAATCCTATGCAATGAGTTTTCATAAGATCAGACCATGAGATAATCACTTTTACTTTATAACATCGTTTACTGTTAAAACTGATTATTTCAATATGATGAACTAAAGTAACTCGATCTTAATCCTAAGCTAACTATGAACTCATGTTTATTTGGGATTATCTTCTAATCTGCATGGGTGTGAGAGTGGCTCGAGTTTTCCGGCTCAATAAACCTACCATTTTAGTAAGACTAGGTAGATAGTTAGGGACATAGTCTTGCGAGATGGAATTCACTCCTACCTAATTCAAGATTAGTAGAGAAGTTGTTCCTTTAAGTACTGACTTGGGGTCTTGGACAAGGGGCCCCACCCTCTCATTGGCCCGAGAGGGACTTGGTTTGGTGGTTGGACCATAAACTAATTGTTCATTAGAGGATCAGTAGGACTTAAGGAATAAGATGTAGTTATAGGGGTAAAATAGTAATTTTGACCCAACTGTAATTACGAACAACTTGTGAAGGATCGACTTACTAATCATGGTTATATCAAGTGGATAGAAATATATTTACAGTGAAGAAAGCACAACTACTAGGCTATAGTGGAATGTCCCAATAATTGACGAATGTTAATTAGCTAGGTTAAATAGTTTAGCCGGCTAACCTTGAATTATTGGAGCTCATGATCTATAGGTCCATTAGGTTCCCTTGTTAGCTCATAGGCTAAACCTTAGAACATTGTGATGAGAGAATTTTGAAAACATTCAAATTCAGTGTAGGGAGTAAGTATTATGTTTTTGTTCGTTTAATTATGAATTAAACAAACATGGAGAGTTGGAAAATATTTAAATATGATTTAAATATTATTCGCATGAATAGAGATTCGTCGGATTGGAAAACTCGGGATTGGTGAAAAATATTATTAATTTAATATTTAATATTATTTTAATATAATTATTTAAAATGTTTAATTAATTTTTTAAAATTATATTAAATTAATATAAGTAATTAAAATTGTTTAATTAATTAAAATTAATTTTATATAAAATTAGTTTTATGTAAAATTAAAATGAAAAAAATTCATTTGAATTGAATTTTAAAAATTTAATTTAAAATTGAAATTGAGAATTTCAATTTTGCATGTGAATTTAAGTAGGAGATGTTATATTCTCAAGCCAAGATAAACACCCTTTAAACACCTCTTAGTCCACTTAATTTGTCATCAATTTGGTGTCAATTTGTTGTAAATTTGATTTGCATGTTTTCCTCTATATACAGAGGATTGGAAGATTAAAAATTTGCTGAAAAAGAATAATGGATTTTGCTGAGATTTTCTCAAACTTTCATTTTTCGAAAAACTTTCCGTAATCTTCATTTTTCCCCAAATTCATCACAATTTAGATCCCACAATCCGTTTTAAGGCTAGAGAATAACAATGAAGACTCTTGTGGTGGTCCATGAAGTGTTGTGATCAAAATCATCAAAGAAATATTTTCAAATTTGAGCTACAACAAGTAAGCATCAAAACTCTATTTTTTGGTTTTATGAATAAACATGTTTAATCCTTAAAATTGAGGTAGTTATAGTGCTTTAGATCCAAATTGCTTTCGCATGTGTGTTTCTAACTCTTTCAACACGTAAGTCAATCCTTTACAAGTTGTTCTTAATTATACCTAGGTCAAATTATTGTTTTACTTCTAAAATTACCTCTTGCTCCTTAATTACTACTGATTCTCTAATGAACAATTTGTTTATGGTCCAACCATAAACAAAGTCTCACTCGAGAACGTGAGAGGGTGAGACCTCATTATTCAAGTCGCGGAGTCAACACTTAAGGGAATAATCTATCTACTTATCCTAAAGTTAGGAAGTAGTGAATTTCATCTTGTGTAGCTATGTTCCCAACTCACCACTCGATATCATCCCTAAAATGGTAGGTATATTGAGTCAGAAACTAAGGTCATTCTCACCCATACAAATCAAAAGACAATCCTTATGAGTAGGAGTTCATAACTCACTCAGAATTGAGATCGAGTTACATGGTCATCGATTGAAATATTAATCTATTTAGTTAATGGTGTTCCAATGAGAGATTATATATTTCGTGGTCTGGTCTTATACGATCTGATTGTATAGGATACCCCCACTTGCATGTCTCTACAAGAACAACTTGGATCAAATCGTTATGACACAAAGCGTTGTATTCATAGTGTAACCAAGATAAGATATCAAACCTTATCCATATATTATAAACCTTTTAGGTTATTACTTAAACACGATCCTCTTGTATGTCGACCACATACTATTTCAAATTTCATGAAATAACCTTGGACCTTAGTTTATTGAATTTGAGTTATGCACAAATAAATAACAAATAACACTTTATTTATTAGAATAAATAACATTTTATTTATTTAATAATTTGTTTACAATTTTCCAGAACACAAGATTAGGACATAAAGCCCAACACTAATAATTCTTAACAACTTAACTTGAGCCCATTAAATGAATTAAGCTTATACTTTTAAGCCAAGTGTTAATGACTTATAAAAAAATTCTCAAATAAATTATAAAAAAGTTTATTTCTAAGGATGACATTTTTTAAACAATTGACTATTGTCTACTACTTGTAAGCCAGAAGTTAACCACAACTCTTTGTCTAAATAATATAGGTTATAATTTGTTTTGGATTACAAGTTCGTCATAAAAAGTATATTTTTAAGGATGAATAAAAAATGGATCAAACTTATAAATAAGTTATCAGTTGAGTATAGAGGAGTATCCAAGTTCTTAGATGTGGCAAAATTTTCATGTTAATGATTCCGGACGAACAAGATGCTCATGCAAGACTTGAATGAATGCAATGTGGGAGTCATTAGATGGTGTGGAACGAAATTTATTGACATACGGAATATCTCCCTCGTACTGTGAATGGGTATATCATGGAGAGCCAATTAACTTATCTAGAGGTTTTGAGAGTCATATAACTCATTTAGCGCACAATGGTGAAGCAAACAGTATAGAGTGTAATGTTGTCAGAAAAAAATGAAATATTGAATCTTATAAACGATCTACAAGTTTCAATTGAAAACAAATATTGAAATGAATAAGATGTTGAGAATGAAATGCCCTTTATGTTCCATTTTGGAGTCACAAGCTACATGTTAACACACTTCCCTTGTACTTTCTCTATATGTAAACATTAATTAGTCTGTAGTACACCCCTGTCTATCTTATTTGTAACAACAATATTATCAAAACAAATTTGGCTGACTTTTAATGTACGTGAAAACTTATCCTTTGATCAATTATTATGATTTGGATTCTAAATTTTAGATTATGAAAGATCAAAATTAAAAATAATTAACTAAATAACAAATATTCTTTAAAAAAAATTGAGAATCTCTCGACGACTTCGTTAGGGGATAGTATATCTCTCAACAGTTACACACACTATCAGGAGATAAGTGACCATTGAATCTAGATTTCAAACCTAATAAACTTCCGACAGTGGATGACAAACCATCAAAAGTTTAAATAAAATCGCGATGCTGTATATAAGCCATTGGGAGTAATTATCCCCCAACATCGTATGTACGACGTTGGAATTTTGTTTAAACTCCTGATAGTTTTCATAACGAATCTATAGGTAATTATTTTTCACTACAACGTAACAAAAATGACATTTCATGACAAAGTGTGACTTAGCCACCTTTTAGGAGCATTTTAGGTGGTTTTGAGAGTCAAATGAGACTTAAACACTTTTTAGTTTGTTTCAAGAATGAAAATATCACTTATACACTTTTTAAGAATTGTTTATGTAGTTTTCATTGTCAAACTGTTATTTAAACAATTTTTATGAATTTTTTATGTTGTTTCAAAATCAAAATGTAACTTAGACATTTTTCAAAATATATCTTATGTGATTTTGAGGGTGAAAATGAAACTAATCCACCTTTAATAATAGTGAACCGAGAGGCCATATTTGATTCGCATTGTAGAGTTTGGTTATTAAAAATACAATAAGTTCTGAAAGTATAAAAAAGAATGTGGTAAAAGAAGACCCAAACAATGAGCAATGAACGGTAGTGGGAGGCTTTTAGGTTTATCGACCGGTGAGGAACGCTAATCCATGGAGTGAAAAGCTGCCCTCACCACCCATGGCAGACGTACCTCTGGACCTTATCACCTATATTATCTGTCGATTACCGGCGAAGGCTATCTTACGCTTCAGGCGAGTCTCAAAGATATGGAAGTGCCTCATCGATTGCTCTAATTTCGTCAATCTTCACATGAAGAAATCAATCGACTCTCGAACTCGTCGCCATCTCATTATCCGTAAGAATTCTGATCTCTTCTCCGTCGATCTCGATCTGTTTGACCCCGCCGTCGAGCTTATTCACCCTCTGATGTGTTACGGCAGTCAAATTAATATTTGGGGCTCTTGTAATGGCATATTGTGCATCTGTAACGTTGCTGAAGACATCGCTCTCTGGAATCCATCCACGAGGAAGTACCGTATATTGCCGTCTCTGCCCCCGGAGCGTCGCTGTGATGGTGTTCTTCGTTTCTCCCTTGAGTCTTACGGATTCGGGTTCGATTCTGTTCATGACGACTTCAAACTCTTGAAAATTTCCCAGTATATAGGATTAGAAGATCCTGTGGATTTTGATTCACATGTCAAGGTTTTTAGTATGAAAAAATTTTGTTGGATGCCTATTGAAAGTATGACTTACATTCTTCGCTATACCTCGAAAATGGGAGTTTTTGTCAATAGTGCTTTACATTGGGTTGTGTCTAAGAATTTGGGCACGGAGTCAGCTGAATTAGTGGTGGCTTTTGATCTTGGAACTGATAAATTCGAAGAGATTCCATTGCCAGAGCTTACTGATAGCCAATGTGAAATTCACGTGGATGTTTTAGGTGGGTGTCTCTGTTCGCTTGCAAATTATGACCGAGTTCGCTTTGAGGTTTGGGTGATGAAGGAGTATGGAGTTAAGGAGTCATGGATGAAACTACTGATTGTTTCTCAAGTTGATTTTGTTGGTTCCATTAAGTCTGTGAAACCATTGTCTTATTCGAAGACTGGTCGTAAAGTTCTTCTACTTCACAATCGTAGAAAGCTCATGTGGTATGATCTTCATACTCAAACAGTGCATGATGCTGTGATTGATGGGCTGCCTCATAGCTTTGATGCTGAAACATTAGTGGAAAGCCTTATTTCAGTTGATGCTTACAGGGAAAATACTGTAAAGATCCTCGAAGAGAAGAGGTTATTATTATTATATACTTTGTTTGAAAGTATTTCTGTTATTTACATTACATTTTACAGATAAATACTTCAATTTGCCTCTTGATTTTTATTCAAATTATTCTCTGTGCATGTTCTGGCCAGTTCATTTAGTTATTTTTTATAAGTTTTATGGAAAAATGATGTGGAGCATGAATTCTATTTGTTTCTTTCAGGGATGATTTCTTGTCAGAAGGGTTCAAACTGGTGTTATAGGCAAAAAGAGGAGCAACTGCGGAGTGGAAATGGGTATTTTTTTCCCCTTTTTTTCCTTAAAAATTTGAAACAGAGTTTACAATTTGTGCTTAGCGTCACAAAGTTTTACTTCTTGGAAATGAAGAACGAAAAAGGAATTTCTTTTCTAACTAAAAGGGGCCTTAATTTCTATCACAAAGTTGAATTTTACGAATTCCTTCATGGTTAAAACTGAGAATTGATGATGGGGTGCTACATTGTATTACACATAAGACCATCATTGTAGAAAAGATCATATAAATATGGTGGGTGGCAACATCTCGATGTACAAGGTGGTTGAAAGAGATTCTCACCGCTCCTCTGAGTTTTTAGGTTGAATGAAACATATTTACATACTAAACATGTCCTGTATAGGTGGTTAGACTGTAACAAGTACCTAACTTTTGTAATGTATGGAATTGATAGCTTTCTTGTTATTTGGGCTCTTGTGATGCATATTGTTAATGGTGACTTTTTTCAGTTTGTAAATAAATAATATGTATATGGATGAGATTTTCAGAGAAATTTATACGTTGAATCAACTTTAATTTGTATTAATTTGTGTTAGTATAGTGGTATACTATTTCTATTCTCTGTCTTTGGTCCTTTGAGTCAAGGAAGTTTTACTCTTCCTGGAGCTTCAAGTCTCAGTTTTCCCGTCTTCTTTTTCTTCTCATATGAAGGGTAAGACCTCCTTAGAGCTTCCCAAAGCTCATATTTTCGAAATTGTTTCATATGGCTAAAATGAATACACTTTTGAAATATACTCTCAATGCAGTTCTACAAATATTATGTATTCAGTGGTTCTGACAGTTCTGATGTACTGTCAGAACCACTGAATACATAACTCACAAAACATACAAATACGTACCACACCAAACCCAACTAGAAATGTCTACGTGCCACATTGGATCAAACCATTTGTACATACAAAGACTAAGGAGAATGAGTATGCTAAAGTCTTCATAATTGTACGTCTCACCATAGGGGTTGTTTTGAACACTGCAGATAGACTGGAGGTTGTAGGGACACATGTCATACAAGTGCCCCGCACCACACTGCGGGCAGCTTACAGACGATGTCGGATTCATCGCGTACATCGCGTTCATCGCAGCAACTAATCTACCTTGATTATTCAAGGCTATCGTCTCCAACAGAGATGTCATTTCGGCGATCTGAGCAGAGAGATTGGTGGCAGCATCAGTTTCAAGCATTCCAGCTTGCGTTTGCCTTCTATTGGTGGAGCGAAATCCATATCCATTGTCCACCCACCCATTAGTATTCCATGAAGTTCTGTCGAGAATATCTTCGGCATATGTGTAGGTCATATCCAATAATCCTCCTGCTTACGCAAGCAATTCCTCACTAGTCGTTTGAATCAGGTCCAAGCAATTGGTCCTTCTTCAATTCTACCTTGTCCTTCGGGTGAAGGTTCTTTCAATCTCTGAGTCAATATTGAGCTATGGATTGCTCCCGTCACTCAGATACTATTAGAAGCTTCTGGCAGAGGAGAAACTTACTATACTCCATCGACTGAGGAATCCTACAACACAATAATCCAAATAAAATAATTAAATCAATGCAATAATCCCCGGCAACGGCGCCAAAAACTTGTTGTACAGACGGATCTCAAGTCCCTGACAACGACGCCAAAAATTTGTTGTGTATGCAATTGTGGAATTGGATAATTTACAAACGCAAGGTGCAATTAAACTATGATTATGCGTTTCACATGTTATGCGTTGAACATACCATGCGTCTTACTTATGCTTAAATGTTATGCGTTGGTGATCTGTCAAGTTTTCCTACCCAAGTATAAGCAAAGGAGTAGGTTTTCTCGGTGAGTTCAAGGTCGAACACAGGGATTATGTTGATTCTATATTTAAGTGGATTATATGCATTGTAGTGGTAACCAAAAAATAATTGGGAGGTTTTTTTGTTTCTAATCTAAAGAAAGCGATAACATGTACACTAAACTAAATTGTGGAAGATGGAAAGGCATGCGACACAGCAAAGTCAGCTAATGATTTGAATGAATGGATAAAAACAGGGTTCGGGTTAGTTAACATCTAACATCAGAAACGCATGGTGATAGTCTATTCATACTTGCGACTCTTCTCCCGGTTATCAGCCGCTATGCGTTATATGTCTATAACACATAGGAGAGTGTTAAGAACCAAGGTTATTCCTATAGACAGGTAACACTTCTTGGCCTTGTCAATTGAGTTCCACAATCACTTACTCTCTCGAGCAGTCTGATTATTACTACTTATATCGATTAGCTAGATGGACATAAGCATCAGATTAAGTTTGCAATTGACAAGATGCAATAGTTACACTATGGTTCTTAGTTAGATGCTAACGCAACCCTAGACCCTTAAAAGATTAGTTACTCATGGATTCAAAGTAAAAAGCGGAAAGTATAAAGAAATGAATAGACATGGAAGAAATATATATTAATGAACGGAATACAAGTTTAGACAGCTCAATGTCTTGACACAAATCTAAAATCAAGATAGAAAAGTAAGATAGAAAGCAGGAACGACGTCAATGTCTTGAGTCGCCGGAATGGAAGCGTGAGGTTCTGCTGTGAAGTGGTCAGGCGAAGGGAAGACTCTTCTCTCTCGAGCTATTTGTCTCCGGTTGTAGTCTAGAGAGAACTCTGCTGTCATTTATGGAATTCTTCTGAGAATCAATAACACTTTCTCATCTTGCAGGTTTGCCCTTTTATAGATGCTGCGTTCGCAATCAATAGCAAATCTGCTTGATTGGCGGCGAGACTGATATCACGCATCCATCTCGCCTGATTGCGTAATTCTCGGGTCAATTTAGATCCACCACTTCAGCCACAGATCATGTATGTCAATCTTCCGACAATCTCTCAAGATTCTGATCTGATTTTCTGCGCCTTGTGTCTTTGGTCATTATGCGTTCAAGGAGAGTGGGGCTGATGTCAACGCGTCATAGGTCGCATAGTCTTGCGTTGAGAAGTCGTTAACGCATCTTTAGGTTGTTCGCATTCTGTTCAGATCATGCGTCCATGAAGAACAGATTGCTAACGCATAGTCCTGTGTTAAGAAGTCGTCAACGCATCGTTTGCATTCATGCGTTAAAACATGCGTTTTAGGCTCAAAAAGTGGTAAAATCATTATCTTCATACAAGAGTAGAACGCAAATGAAGATTTATTAGTAGAATTTCAGCATAAACTACCGCATGATTCTCTATCTAATCTCTATTTCTCTAAGAAAAAGGCTATCATAACTTGTATTTCTACAAGTTATCAATAATGAGGCAGATGAGGCTCGTGTACGCTAAGCTCTAGGAACTCTTTCATTACTTAGGTGGGAAAGAAAACATAGAAAAGCGTGAGTTGGAATGCCTAGTGAGTAACAATTTTAGAAATAGTTACATTATCATCCACTAAAAACATTTTAAGTTGAGGAAATATTTTTTAAGCTCAAAGCATCGAGTAATATCAAACTCATATCCACGGATGAAAAAATGAAATAAAACATCATGAAAACAAGTAAACTTCCATCAATTAAACTTAGGACACTTCACATTAAACCTGCATCCAATATCCTTAGTTGAGGTAGAACAAACTCAATACATCCAACGTCGTAGCCTTAGTTGATGTAGAGTAGTCTCAATACATCAACGTCAATACCATTTTTCTACGTGCACACAGAATGCCCCCAAAGGGCTAATATTGGACTTCGCAAATACCTTCTTTCATACTTCGTATTGGAAATCCTTGGAATTTCTCGAATACATTCTTTCATCCTTCAGTATTGATAACTTGTAGAAATACAAGTTACTATAGTTTTTTTTCTTAGAATAATGGAGAAGATTTAGAGAATTATGTGGTAATCTTAATAAAAAATTTGTTGATAAAAACCTTCATTGCGCTTTACACTCTTGATTTGATGAAGATAAATGCTTTTAAGTAAACTATCTCTAAAACACATTATTTAGTGCAGGAATGCATGACTCAAAAGTGACATCTTTTAAGTGATAGATGTAAAGTTGTAATTCATCAAATGCAAGCTTTGAGATCTTCAACAACTGGAGATTGATCAGCTTAAACTGTGGCATGAGAAGCGGTTACCAAGTTAGCCGATAATTACACAATCATGCGAGATTGACGCAAGGCAACAAATTGACTGATAATGATGCGAATTTGCTAGCGTTACAATGCAACCTCTATAAAAGGGCAGATCTGTAGACTGAAAACGTTGTTGAATTTCGTAGGAATTCATTTGTTTTGGCTGAAATCGAGAGAGTAGCCTCCTTTTCGATCAACCACACCACCACAACAACCATCACGCAACCACCATTGGTGGAGTCAAAAGATTGATCAGCCACCAACCATTTCCCTGCTTTCTATCTTTATCTTTACTTTCTTATTGTTTACATCTTGTATCAAGAGATTATACCTTTTGTAACACTTGATCTGTTTCAGTAATCTAATCATCGTCCATGACTTTCATCTCTACATTTGTTTCCGCTTTCTTGTTAATTGTTTGTTTAAGAAACAACGTTGAGATTATTTCATTTTGCTTAATGTATGAGAATCTATTGCTTGTTTCCATCTAACTAATCGAGATAAGTAGAAATAATCAATTGCTTGAGAGAGTAAGTGATTGTGGAACTCATTAAGTAAACTAAGTAGTGTTTCTAGACATAGAAGCAACCTTAAGGTTCAATAATACTTCACTCATGCGTCATAGACATATGAGTATGCAATCTATCAGCCGAGAGATGCAAATTATAAGTTGAGAACGTGAAATGTTGCGTTCGCAATCAATGGCAAATCTGCTTGATTGGCGGCGAGATTGAGAAGTCATCAACATATCGTTTGCATTCCTGCGTTAAAACATGCATTTTAGGCTCAAAAAGTGGTAAAATCATTATCTTCATAAAAATACAAGAGTATAACGCAAAGGAAGATTTATTAACAAAATTTAGCATAAACTATCGCATGCTTCTCTATTTAATCTCTATTTTCCTAAGAAAAAAGCTATAATAACTTGTATTTCTACAAGTTATCATGAAATAATTTACACTGTGTTTCTGAAGATAGACAATGATAACTTGTAGAAATACAAGTTATTATTGTCTCTTGCTTAGAAAAATAGAGCTTAAATAGAGAATCATGTGGTAATTAGTTTTAAATTCTATTGATAAATCTTCCTATGCGTTCTACTCTTGTAAATTGATGAAGATAACTGTTTTGAAGCTTTTTGAGTATAAAACGCAAGCTTTGATGTAGGAACACAAGCAACCCGTAATTGCGTTGGCAACCTCTTAATGCAAGACTATGCGTTGGCAACACTTCAACGCAGGTTGATGCGTTAGCAACCATGCATGCGTTGGCATAATTAAACGCATGAACCCAAGTTATCCGTGGACGCATATCAGAAAGGCAGCAAAGAATCAAATAAGAATCTTGAGAGATTGTCGGGAGATTGGTATGCTTGATATGCGACGAGAGTGGTGGATCGAAATTAAACCGAAAATCACGCGATTAGGCGAGATGGACGCAAAGCAGGAATTCAGCCTCCAATCATGCAGATTTGCTAGCGATTGCAACGCAACATCTATAAAAGGGCAGACCTGTAGACGAAAATGTTGTTGAACCTCTCGGAAGAATTCCTAAATGACAGCAGAGTTCTCTCCAAACGACAATCGGAGACAAATAGCTCAAAAGAGAAGAGTTTTCCCTCCGCCTGATGATAACTTGTAGAAATACAAGTTATTATAGCCTTTTTCTTAGAAAAATAGAGATCAAATAAAGAATCATGCGGCAGTTTATGTTGAATTCTACTAATAAATCTTCCTATGCGTTCTACTCTTGTATTTTTATGAAGATAATTATTTTACCACTTTTTGAGCCTAAAACGCATGTTTTAACGCAGGAATGCAAACGATGCGTTGATGACTTCTTAACGCAGGACTATGCGTTCGCAATTTGTTCTTCATGGATGCATGATCTGAATGGAACACGAACAACCTGAAGATGCGTTAACAACTACTCAACGCAAGACTATGCGTTAGCAATCTATGACGCGTTAACATCAGCTAAATTATCCATGGACGCATAACGACCATCAACGCAAGGCAGCGGAAAATCAGATCAGAATCTTGAGAGATTGTCGGAAGATTAACCTACATAATTTGTGGCTAAAGTGGTGAATCTAAATTGACCCAAGAATTACGCAATTAGGCGAGATAGACACATGATATCAATTTCGCCGCCAATCAAGCAGATTTGTCATTGATTGCGAACGCAGCATCTAATTAAAAGGAGAGTCCTGCAAGATGAGAAAATGTTGTTGATTCTCGGAAGAATTCCTAAGTGACAGTAGAGTTCTCTCCAAACCACAACCGGAGACGAATAGCTCAAGAGAGAAGAGTCTTCCCTCCGCCTGACCACTTCACAGCAGAACCTCACGCTTTCATTCCGGCGACTCAAGATATTGACGCCTTTTCCTGCTTTCTATCTTGTTTTTCTATCTTGATTTTAGATTTGTGTTAAGACATTGAGCTATCTAAAGTTGTATTCCATTCATCAATCTATATTTCTTCCATGTCTACTCATTTCTCTACACTTTCCGCTTTTTACTTTGAATCTATGAGTAACTAATCTATCAAGGGTTAAGGGTTGCGTTAGCATCTAAATAAAAACCATTGTGTAACTATTGCATCTTGTCAATTGCAATCTTAATCTGATGCTTATGTCCATCTAGCTAATCGATATAAGTAGTGATAACTTGTAGAAATACAAGTTATGATAGACTTTTTCTTAGATAAATAGAGATTAAATAGAGAAGTATGCGACAAGTTATGTTAATTTTTATTAAGAAATCTTCCTTTGCGTTATACTCTAGTATTTTTATGAAGATAATGATTTTACCACTTTTTGAGCCTAAAACGCATGTTTTAACGCAGGAATGCAAACAATGCGTTGATGACTTCTTAACGCAAGACGACGCGTTAGCAATCTGTTCTTCATGGACGCATGATATGATCGGAACGCGAACAACTTGACGATGCGTTAACAACTACTCAACGCAAGACTACACGTTAGCAACCTACGACGCGTTGACATCGGCCAAACTATTCATGGACGCATAGACGACCATCAACGCAAGGCGCCGAGAATCAATTCAGAATCTTGAGAGATTGACGGATGATTGATGAACATGATTTATGGCTAAAGTGGTGGATCTTAATTGACCCGAGAATCACGCAGGCGAGATGGACGCATGATATCAATCTCGCCGCCAATCAAGCAAATTTGGCATTAATTGCGAACGCATCATCTATAAAAGGGCAACTCTGCGAGATGAGAAAGGGTTGTTGATTCTCGGAAGAATTCCATAAGTGACAGCAGAGTTCTCTCAAACTTCAACCGGAGACGAATAGCTCGAGAGAGAAGAGTCTTCCCTCCGCCGGACCATTTCACAGCAGAACCTCACGCTTCCATCCGGGCGACTCAAGACATTGACGCCTTTCTTGCTTTCTTTCTTAGTTTTTCTATCTTGATTTTAGATTTGTGTCAAGACATTAAGCTTATCTAAAGTTGTATTCCGTTTCATCAATATATATATCTTCCATGTCTACTCAATTCTCTATACTTGTCGCTTTTTACTTTGAAACCATGAGTAACTAATCACTCAAGGGTCTAGGGTTGCGTTAGCATCTAACTAAGAACCATAGTGTAACTATTTCATCTTGTCAATTGCAAACTTAATTTGATGCTTATGTCCATCTAGCTAATCGATATAAGTAGTAAAATCAAACTGCTCGAAAGGGTAAGTGATTGTGGAACTCGATTGACAAGGGCCAAGAAGTGTTACCTGTTTATAGGAATAACCTTGGTTCTTAACACTCTCCTATGCGTTATAGACATATAACGCATAGCGGCTGACAACCGGGAGAAGAGTCGCAAGTATGAATAGACTTCACCATGCGTTTCCGATATTAGATGTTAACTAACCCGAACTCTTTCTTTATCCATCCATAAAATTCACCTAGCTGAATTTGCTATGTCGCATGCTTTCCATCTTCCACAAGTTAATATAGTGTACATGTTATCGCTTTCTTTAGGTTAGAAACAAACACAATTTCACTATTTCTTGGTTACCACTACAACGCATGAAATTCACATAAATACTAAATCAACATAATCCCTGTGTTCGACCTCGGACTCACCGAGAAAACCTACTCCTTTGCTTATACTTGGGTAAAGGATAGGAAAACTTGACAAGATCACCAACGCATAGTAGTAAGACGCATAGCATGTTCAACGCATGATATGTAAAACATATCATCATATCTTACTCTGCACCTTGCATTTGTAAATTTACATTTCCACAATTCACATCACAACACTTGGAGATTAAAGACAGAAAAGGAACCGAGAATCAGGTTGCGGACCACCTGTCTCGGTTGGAAAATAAAGAGGTCCAGGAAAGTTGGAGTGATATAGAGGAACGATTCCCAGATGAGCACATCATGAACGCAGAGAGTCAGGAACCGTGGTATGCAGACATAGTAAAGTACTTGGTCTGCAACCAATGGCCTGAAGAATTCAATGCTCAACAAAAGAAAAAGCTCCAATATGAAAGTAAGTTCTACTGCTGGGATGAGTCATATCTATACAGACTTGGCCCGGACCACATCCTGCGTTGATGCGTTCCAGAATGTGAAACGCATAGCATTTTGAGAAGCTATTGATAACTTGTAGAAATACAAGTTATTATAGTCACTATTTGATTTAATTAGAGTAACTTTGGAGCTAAATGCATGATTTTGGTAGTTGAATGATGAAAAATGTATCACCATGCGTTGGCACTACTTACAAAAGAAAATACCTGAAAAACGAGCTTTTCTGTTCCTAACACGTGGTTAAGAAGAAAAGAAGCGCAAACAACCAAGTACGAAGAGACGAAGCTGCTGCGAGAACAAGTGGAAACCCATGCGTCGAGCCTATGCGTTGAGACCATGCGTCGAGCCTATGTGTTTGACAATCTGAAATGTAGAAACAGACGCATGCTCAAACAGCTGTCATGTCATTATGAAAAAGGACAACACCAAATCAGATCATGGCAGAACAAATAGGCTGACAATCTGAAAAGTCTATGCAGCGTGGCTGAAATTTAATGCACAAGGTGTCAGGTCATCATGATATCAACTTTTTGAAGCCTATAAATAGTCTAAAAGCTTCTCTAAGAAGAGGAAGGGAGACCAGTTCAAGAGGCGAAAGCTCTGCACTATTTCTCCCTCACCATAACCAGCCTCCATTTCGAGCTCTTCTGAGAAAAGGATTCTGAGCACCTTCAAAGTCGTCTCCCAGTGAGTGAGAATCTCCACCCTATGGAATCTATGTATCAGATAGCAACCATCTCAAGCCTCCATGAAGTAAGACGTTGTCAGTGGCGGCTTGACGCCCTTCATTTCTGTTTTATTTCCATTTCTCTTCTTCTTGCTTATATTTTGTTAATGACATTCGAGAGAATGATTTATTTTCTTAATATGAGTATGATTGACTACTATCTTCCATCTATTTCCGTATTAAATACTTTACAACATGTTGTCTAAATGCTAAATGAGTTAAATGTTAAAAGTTAGTTTTTCTTGAGCAATTCTGAGTATGTTACATCTTGATTAATGCATATCTTTAGCTTGCATAACTTTGTCTGACAAACAAATGTAGTAAGCATGACTATCGAGTTTGAGAGAGTGGATAGTTAATCTTTAGCATTAATTAAGACTAGATGAGTTGCAGAGATGTAGTTCATCTTTTGCCAACGCAAACTTATCATCGTCTTAGAGATAAGATTAATGTGGTGTTGAAACATTGAGAGATTGATTCACAAACGCAATTTGTAGGTATGTAATTGTACTTAGAAAGCTTAGGTAACAACTAGCTCTTGCGTTCAACTCTACTTCTATCGCATGGTTCTATTCATTCCCAACGCATGCTATCTGACACTAAATTACATACGACTACCCATCGCCGCGTCCACCTCATTATTAGTAGTAAGAAATTCTTTTCATTCTTTATGTATAGTTTTACACATAATCAACAAATGCACATATTACTTGTATAGTTTGCCGCATAGTCAAGCATCTCATCTCAACGCCTAGTTATTACAAATCCCTGCGTTTGACCCTAGACTCACCAGGAAACCTATAAATGCTTATACTTAGGTCTTTATAGGAAAACTTGCTTAATCATGATCACATCTAAAGTAATTCTCGACGCATCCTTGTACGGAAATGATAAATCTATTTTTGTGCAACGAGCTAAGAAATTCAATTTAATTCGAATAGAAATTCAAACGAACACTGTCATGAAGCATCTTACGGAGGACACTTTGGGGGGCAAAGAACAGCTGCAAAGGTATTGCAAAGTGGGTATTTCTGGCCCACATTATTCAAAGACGCAAGGGCATATGCAATGGCTTGCAATCGTTGTTAGAGAACAGGCAACATTTCCAACCGAAATGAGATGCCTCTAAACTCAATGCTGGAAGTTAAGTTGTTTGACGTATGGGGAATCGATTTCATGGGACCATTTCCTCCTTCTTGCGGTAATCAATATATCCTAGTAGCAGTCGACTACGTATCAAAATGGGTAGAAGCAGCAGCCTGTGCGAAGAACGACACAAAAACAGTGTCCAAGTTCTAAAAGAAACAAATCTTCTCTCGATTTGGGACACCAAGGGCGATAATTAGTGATGAAGGTACACATTTTATAAATCGCATAATCACTAATTTATTGACAAAATTTAATGTCTCGCACAGGGTAGCAACTACCTATCACCCACAGACAAACGGAAATAACAAACCGGGAGATCAAGTCCATACTTGAAAAAGTCGTGAGCACATCAAGGAAAGATTGGACGGAGAAATTAGATGAAGCTCTATGGGCATACAGAACGACATTCAAAACACCTATAGGCATGTCACCCTATGCGTTGGTGTTTGGGAAAGCATGCCATCTCCCGCTTGAGTTGGAACACAAGGTCATCTGGGCTATGAAGAAGCTCAATCTACACCAGGACGCAAGTGGCGAAGCAAAAAAGCTTCAATTAAACGAACTCCTGGAATGGAGACATTTAGCTTACGAAAACGCAAAGCTATATAAGGAAAGGACCAAGATATGGCACGACAAAAATATTAGTAAGAAAACTCTATACGTCGGCCAGAAGGTTCTATTATTTAACTCAAAGTTGCGTTTATTTCCATGTAAGCTGAAATCTCGCTGGTCTGGACCATTCATAAATAAGGAAGTGTCCCCGCATGGTGCTGTCAAGCTAACAAATGAAGACGGAACCACCTCCTTCAAGGTCAATGGACAAAGGGTAAAACCCTATCACATTGGAGAGCTCGAAATCGACAAAACCTCCATTGACTTACGCGAGTGTAATGACTGAGCTTGCGTTGAAAGGTCCCTGCGTTGCCGAATGTCTTTTCTTTTCAGGGACGCTTTCTTTGACCCTTGTCTTTCTTACCTTGTTTTCAGTATTTGTTTGTAATTCTTTGAATTCAGTATTAGGAGTAGTATTAATTAAAGAAGCATGAAATTAGGTGTCGAGTTTGTAAACAATTTGATTTTACCGCATACTCTGTAATTCATGCCTGCGTCCAATGCATAATGGAACTATGCGTTCATCGATAGACAATTTCTGTGTTTATCGAGTTAAGTTTAGAAGTACGGTTAGGGATGTAATTTTTCAACCGTATAATACTTAAAACGTCCAACACATACTTTGAACTAAAAACCATGCGTTCATCAGTATTCTGTATGCGATAATTGTATGCGTTCATCATTTCTTCGCCGTATGGAATTTCTAATTACTTCTTTTGCGTGGTCCCTTGCTGTAAATTCATTCTAAGTACATATATAATTATTTCCAACTTTTATCTTTGCGTTGAAAAATTAGTCACTATGAGGATAATCATGCTTACACTTTTTATACACTCTTAAGTTAAATTACTTTCAATGCGTCTGCATACTATTCCTTGGAAACGCAAACCTACTTTGCATGTATGCAAGCGGCCAATTCAAACCTCTTTTACAAAATTTTGCAACATAATCTTTGTTTACAATTTAAGCAATGACGACCTTGCTACTCTCAAGTTTGGGGGTGGAAGAGGTTTGAACTGTCAAAGATAAAAATATGAGAAACTTATTTCAAACTGTCCAAAAAAAAAAAATTCTTTTAAACACAAAACTCCGCTGGCAAGACTAATATATTTATCTTGTTAAGAGTTTAGCTAAAAACGACACCTGCTCGTAGTTGGCCGCCTCCATGCACCCCATAGTTTGTGTGTCAAAACAAAGGTAGGTAATTGTAATCAGCGACGCATAGATAAAATAACAAACTCTAATGTCTAGTGAGGAAACCGAACTTAGATAAGAGTTTAGTCGAGAAGGGCATTTGCTCGTAGTTGGCTGCCTCCATGCACCCCATAGTTGGTATGTCAGAACAAAGGTGGGTAACCCTACTCGACGCATGCTTAATATATAAATAAGAAAACAAGAAAGAAAAATGAACTTTATATCTTCATCTTTTCAGACTCAGTGTTCAAAAGAAGAAACAAAAATTTTATGAATAATGAGTTAAAGAATTTTGAAAAGAAAGCTTGTCGCATACAAATTAGACCCATCCTAAAGAAAAGAATATAGAGGTAGAGAAGTACTATAACTGAGGGGTAGCTGATTGAGTATAGCATTCTAAAAGACTAGTCAATGCGTTGAGAAAATGTTTAGGATGATTGAAGTTTCTTAGATAAAAGTTATGCTTGAAGACAAGCATTTATCTAAGTTTGGGGGTGTGATAACTTATAGAAATACAAGTTATGATAGCCTTTTTCTTAGATAAATAGAGATTAAATAGAGAAGCATGCGGCAATTTATGTTGATTTTTATTAATAAATCTTCATTTGTGTTATACTCTTGTATTTTTATGAAGATAATGATTTTACCACTTTTTAAGCCTAAAACGCATGTTTTAACGCAGGAATGCAAACGATGCGTTGACGACTTCTTAACGCAGAACTATGCTTTAGCAATCTGTTCTATGGACGCATGATCTTAACGGAACGCGAACAACCTGTAGAGGCGTTAACAACTACTCAACGCAAGACTATGCGTTAGCAACTCATGACGCGTTGACAACGACCAAACTATCCATGGACGCATAAACAACCATCAACGTAAGGCAGCGGACAATCAGATTAGAATCTTGAGAGATTGTCGGATGATTGACATACATAATCTGTGGCTAAAGTGGTGGATCTAAATTGACCCGAGAATTATGCAATCAGGTGAGATGGACGCATGATATCAATCTCGCCGTCAATCAAGCAGATTTGCCATTGATTGCAAACGCAGCATCTATAAAAGGGCAAACCTGCAAGATGAGAAAGGGTTGTTGATTCCCGGAAGAATTCCATAAGTGACAGCAGAGTTCTCTCAGACTTCAACCGGAGACGAATAGCTCGAGAGAGAAGAGTCTTCCCTCCGCGGACCACTTCACAGCAGAACCTCTCGCTTTCATCCAGGCGACTCAAGACATTGACGCCTTTCCTGCTTTCCATCTTACTTTTTCTATCTTGATTTTAGATTTTTGTCAAGACATTGAGCTTATCTAAAGTTGTATTCCGTTTCATCAATATATATATCTTCAATGTCTACTCATTTCTCTATACTTTCCGCTTTTTACTTTGGAACCATGAGTAACTAATCTCTCAAGAGTCTAGGGTTGCGTTAGCATCTAACTAAGAACCATAGTGTAACTATTTCATCTGTCAATTGCAAACTTAATCCGATGCTTATGTCCATCTAGCTAATCGATATAAGTAGTAATAATCAAACTGCTCGAGAGGGTAAGTGATTGTGGAACTTGATTGACAAGGGCCAAGAAGTGTTACCTGTCTATAGGAATAACCTTGGTTCTTAACACTCTCCTATGCGTTATAGACATATAACGCATAGCGGCTGACAACCGGGAGAAGAGTCGCAAGTATGAATAGACTTCACCATGCGTTTCCGATGTTAGATGTTAACCAACCCAAACCTTGTTTTTATCCATTCATTAAATTCACCTAGCTGACTTTGTTCTGTCGCATGTTTTCCATCTTCCACAATTTAGTATAGTGTACATGTTATTGCTTTCTTTAGATTAGAAACAAACACACTTTCAACTATTTCTTGGTTACCAGTGCAACGCATGTAATTCACTTAAATATTGAATCAACATAATCCCTGTGTTCGACCTCGGACTCACCGAGAAAACCTACTCCTTTACTTATACTTGGGTAAAGGATAGGAAAACTTGACAGATCACCAACGCATAGTAGTAAGACGCATAGCATGTTCAACGCATGATATGTAAAACGCATAATCATAGCTTACTTGTACCTTACGTTTGTAAATTTTCATTTCCACAAATTAATACACAACAAGTTTTTGGCGTCGTTGCCGAGGACTTGAGATCTGTTTGTTTAACAACAATACCAGCGACTCTTCTCCCGGTTGTCAGCCGCTATGCGTTATATGTATAACGCATAGGAGAGTGTTAAGTACCAAGGTTATTCCTATCCCTAGGTAACACTTCTTAGCCTTGTCAACTGAGTTCCACAATCACTTACCCTCCCGAGTAGTTTGATTATTGCTACTTATATTGATTAGCTAGATGGACATAAGCATTTGATTAAAAATACATTTGACAAGATGAAATAGTCTTATACGGTTCTTTATTTAGATGATAATGCAACCTGTGACACTTGAGAGAGTTAGTTAATCATGGACGATAAACAGGAAATGGAGAATGATGAGAAATGAATAGCCATGGAAGATGTATAGATTGATGAACGGAATAATTGTTTTAGAAAATACAATTCCTTACTAATAGACTAAAACATAAGTAAGAAAAGAGATAGAAAGCATGGAATGGCTTCTCAATGTCTTGAGCTCGCCGGGATGGTAGCGTGAATTTTACTGTGAAGTGGTCAGGCGAAGGGAAGACTCTTCTCTTTCGAGCTTTTTTTCTCCGGTTGTCGTCTGGAGAGAACTTTGCTATCACTTAGGAATTCTTCCGAGAGGTTCAACAACATTTTCTTCTACAGGTCTGCCCCTTTTATAGATGTTGCGTTGCAATCACTGGCAAATCTGCATGATTGGAGGCTGAATTTCTGCCTTGCGTCCATCTCGCCTAATCGCGTGATTTCCGGTTTAATTTCGATCCACCACTCTCGCTGCATATCAAGTGTATCAATCTCCCGACAATCTCTCAAGATTATTATCTGATTCTCCGCTGCCTTATTGATACGCGTCCACGAATAACTTTGGGTTCATGCGTTCAAGTATGTCAACGCATCCATGGGTTGCTAACGCATCAACCTGCGTTGAAAGGTTGTCAACGCGTCCATAGGTTGCCCAAGCATACTTATGCGTTAAAACATGCGTTTTAGATTCAAAAAGCTATAAAACAATTATCTTCATCAATTTACAAAAGTAGAATGCATAGGAAGATTTATCAATAGAATTTAACACTAACTACCGCATGATTCTCTATTTAATCTCTATTTTTCTAGGAGAAAGACATATAATAACTTGTATCTACAAGTTATCAACTTTAAACAATTTATTACAAAAGTGAGAATCCTCATCACTAATAATAGCTCTAGTTTTCACCGGTTAGTTTTTCAATTTATTACAATTTTATGAAACAGGAAAAGGCCCCATAGAGTCAATACCCCTCACATCATAGAGCTCCACCTTCTAAATAGATTTCATGCTTCTAGATAGATTTCATGGAAAGCTCATGTTGTCTAGAAATATTACTAGATTTCATGGGAAGCTCATGATAGTCTTTCCAGTTGCTAGGAATAAACGCCCAAGAATGATAGGAATCTCATAATTCTCCTCTATGTCCAAGATTACAAAATCTGCAAGGAAGATAAACTTATCAACTTTAACTAACACATCCTCAACAATACCTCTAGGATATGCCAAGGATCTATTAGCTAATTGCAAGGTGATTGTGGTGGTTGTACTTCTTTAATGTCAAGTTTTCTGTAGACAGATAAAAGTATTAAGTTAATAGAAGCACCAAGATCACAAAGAGCTCTAGTAGCATTCAAAGAACCAATAGTGCAAGGTATAGTAAAACTCCCTAGATCGTTTAGTCTTTGTCGCAGCTTCTTTTGCAGTACAACACTATACTCATCTGTCGTGCTAATCATCTCATATTGCCCTAACCTCTTCTTTTTAGACAAGACATCTTTCATGAATTTAGCATAGTTGGGTATTTGCTCTAAAGCCTCAGCAAATGGGATATTAATGTGAAGCTTTCTGAATAATTCTAAAAATTTAGCAAATTGGGAGTCTATTTCTTTCTTTCGAAAATGTTGAGGATAGGGCAAAGTGTTAGGTACAAAAGATAGAGGGTTAGATGACTTACTTGAAGATGTCGGCTCCTTTATCTTTTCCTCCTTTTCAATGACCTCCTTGGATTCATCTTCTATGATAGGCTCTTGGATGGTCTCATTTACCTCTTGCTCCTCATCCTCATCATCAATCAACAGGGATGGACAGCTTTTTCCCACTCCTCAAGGTCAAGGCTTTGAACTCCATTAAATTTACCTACACATAAACAAATTGTATAAGACATGATATCTCCAAGAAAACCCTAAAATAACATTCTATCATTTTTCCCGTAAAGTTTTGATGACTAACTTTACGGAGAAAAAGACATAACACATACTACCTGGTAAGTTTGAACTTATCAGGAAGGAATGAAGTACTTTTGTCTTTTTTTCCATAAAGTTCTAATTACCAACTTTACGGGAAACTTTACGGAAGAAAAGACAGAACACATACTACCTGGTAAGTTTGAACTTATCGGGAAGCAATGAAATACTCTATTTTTTCCCATAAAGTTATGATGACCAACTTTACGGGAAAAAGACAGAACACATACTACCTGGTAAGTTTGAACTTATTAGGAAGGAATCAAGTATTATGTCTTTTTTTTTCCGTAAATTTTTTATGACCAACTTTACAGGAAAAAGACAGGACACATATTTCTTGGTAAGTTTGAATTTATTAGGAAGGAATGAAGTACTCTCTCTTTTTTCCCGTAAAGTTTTGATGACCAACTTTACGAGGAAAAAAAACGTAACATATATTTTCTGGTAAGTTTGAACTTATCAAGAAGGAATGAAGAAATTTGTCCTTTTTCCCGTAAAGTTCTAATAACCAACTTTACCAGAAAAAAAAACAAAACACATACTTCTTGATAAGTTTGAACTCATCAAGAAGAAATGAAGTACTATGTCTTTCTTCTCGTAAAGTTCTGATGACTAACTTTAGAGAAAAAAGACAAAAAAAACTTACCAGGAACATTTGAGTGTTATGTTCCTTTTCCTGTAAAGTTCTAATGACCAACTTTATGGGAAAAAAGACAGAATCCTCAGATCTTCTTGATAAGTTCAAAATCTATTTCTTCTTTTCATTTTGAACCCCTCTAAGTTAACCCAAGTTTTTGAAAACACATATTCGTTCAATTGAGGTCCATTACTTAATAGAAATTGTCATATTTTAGGGTGGAATCAACAGAAACCCAGATTCAAAATATTTAAAGTCGTTTGTGGTTTTTGATACTCCTAACAGAAATCACACAAAAAGGCCCCTCCAACATAATATTTCAATGCTAATAAAATGTTAAAAAAAAAAAAAAAAAATCCAACCCTACAAATGGAATCTAAACAAAGTACCTTTGTCATAAAGGACGGTGATTTTTTAGAGGAAAGAGGCGGATGATTTCAAGAAGGAATTCGAATCGTTGTGAGCTTATTTTCAATTTCCCCTTTCCTGGTAATTTCTACACGAAGAGGAAGACGAAGCAAGCGGCATTGGGACTCGGAATGGGAAGTCATATCGTGGAAACTTAATGAGGGACAAAAGAGACTTTTCACATTGTAGGACCCTCCACTACAAATTTGAAAAAGTGAAAAAGATGTTAGAAAAAGAAGTTTTTTAAAAAAGGGTTAGATATGTCCACCCAAAACTTTTTTGGGTTAGAAATAGCAATTTCCCCAAACCGACATCTCAGACCCCTTCACATTCTCCTCCATCCCCTATCCAACAAAGAAAAGAAAAGAAAACATACACATGCTTCCTCTCCTACAAATGCACATGTTGTTTGTACATTATAGGTGTGCTGCTTGTTTTTACCCTACGTAGACAATGTATTTGCAAGTGGCAAACTCTCTGAAATAATTGACATAAACCAACAGTTTTTAGAGTTGTTTTTCTTCCTAGGGTCGTCATCCTTGCTCAGATCCAACCGCTACTGCGACTCTCCAGCTCACTTGACTTCATCCTATTCCGTTGCAGTTTAACCTCATCAACCAGCCCACCCACTATCCAGATTCATCATCATGAATGCCCAAACTGAGTTTGTGGATGCTAAGAGAGTAAGTATTTAATTTAAAAATCTTTAATAATAATTATTAAATTTAAAAATTTATTTTTAATGGATGTTGTTAATTAATCTATACCTTCAAAACCACTAAAGATACACAACCACCATAAAATATTTTTTAAAATCCAAGAAAATCCATCAAAAATCACTTTTTGAAATTAAATACCCATAAAAAGGGTGGTGCAGTGGGCTTTGATGGAGAGTAAAGATGCAAACCAATGATAGTGGGAACATAAAAAAAGGCCAAAAGGCTTAGGTTATGAGTTCAATCTATGGTTGTCACCTACCTAGAATTTAATATCCTACAAGTTTCTTTGACACCCAAATGTTATAGGGTTAGACGGGTTGTCTCGTAAGATTAGTCGAGATGCATGTAAGCTGACCCGAACACTCACAAATATTTTAAAAAATAAATAAATAAAGAAATAAAAAAAAATAAATGAATTACACCCTTAAACATTTTTCCACTAAAAACTCTTGTTAGGTCCGATTTAGACATCCTACAATTTCTCGTTTATTTATGTATTTAGTTTATTGTTTGGGCCTTGTGAATTTTTGTTTTCTTGGGCCGTTGGATCCAATATCAGTGACGCTCTCACAATTGGGCTGGACTTTTCGATCTAAGAAGGATTGTGCCTGAAATTAGCCCATTCCCAGGAAACTAAAAAATAATAATAAACCATTTATAAAAGGGGCATTACGAGAATCGAACTCAGGACCTTTCGCACTCAAAGCGAGAATCATACCACTAGACCAATTACCCAATACATTAAAATGAACAAGTATAAATATACTATACTTAATAAAATAGTTTTCCGAAAAACAAAATATAAATTTATGCAATGTTAAAAAGTAAAAAAAATGTTATTGTTCAAACAAATCTCCTTTATTAGATTATGATGCTTTCATATCTATGGTCTAAATCAATCTCATACCGAATTGATACACATCTTTATCATGTAACTACTTCGATCTAAATAGTTGTAATGAAACAAATGATGAGACTATCCATTCAAATATATTTTCACTGTTAGATCATGATGTTTTATATTTATGGTCTAAAACACGCTATTGACAAAGAAATTTCGATCACTCATAAATTGTCACATCATTAATTTAAATTATATAAATTTAAGACTAATTACAAATTTACATATTTCTTAAAATTAAATCAAAAGACATGGAAATTAACAAATCAACTAACAATACTTGTCTAAGTATTGATCCATCCGAAAATATTAGTTAGTCCAGTCAAATTATGCCACATGGTAGAGTTAGCTCAGGCTTACTAAATGGATTGAACTACATTTAAACAAAACATATTAAATGTCACACCCCCTACCGGATTATCCTCCATAACCCAAAAAGAGATGTGAAGACAGCAGTTACTGACTATCCTGTCACGTAACCCACTGTCAACCTCACCATTTGCATACACTTGACAAACCTCGACTTCGATCGGCAACAGGAACTGTTATGCTACCTGAAAATGGAAAACATTTAAAAGAATGAGTTAACGGCTCAGTGAGTAACAGTTTCTAGAAATAATATAATTTAACTCTAAAACCGGTCAAATTCGTATAACACATATCACTTTCAAACACATTAGTTTATATTCGTACAACACTGCGAAAACATGTTTGACCGTTTCAGAAGAATAAATACTCAAAATCTCATGCTTATAAAATACTTTTTCCTTAGTTAAGGTGGAACACTACTTCAACGCACTCAACGTTGAAAACAACCTTAGCTGTGTGGAGTAATCTCAACACATCAGCGTCGTATATACCTCTATGTGCACATAGATACTAAAACTCGGGCTGCCCTCAAAGCCTTCTACGAGTCCCTGAGCATTGGGGTCCCATTTCTATATTCAGGTTACCCATATGCCTTCTACGAGTCCCTGAGCATTGAGTACCTTTATGTTAGAACGGCTACCCCTTTGGCCTTCTCCATGTCCTTGAGTCTCGGGTGCCTTTTTCAAGTTTAATATAACACAAAACATATTTATTAACGTTATATCCATAATTCATGAGTTTACCGTTACGAAATCTCATCTCATCAGCATGCTAAGTTCAATTTCACATTTTAATATAAATCCGCATGCTTTTTATTAGGCTTACTTTCAGACCTTCCTTGAAATCATATAATACCTTGCTTTTCAGAGAAGTTATGAAAACAAATATCAATCATTCATTATGCATTTTATAATTCATAGCAAGTACCCAACATTCACAGAGTTCTCAAGTAAAACACATGCTCTTGTCTCTAAATGCTCATGTTTCTATAAATCACATAATCAAATACTTTATATATATGAAAACGCATACATTGTTCTATTAGAAACCCATAAAATCATGTTCATTAAGATCTCTTGTATATTTTGTAAAACGCAGGTGTCACTCACCTGTACTTGCCACAGAATACTTCTTTTCCTTTCCTCTAGTTCCTTTTTCCAAGTTTTCTGGATGCAACGTTCTAACCATGGAACGCAAGGTTGGTAACGCAAGGTTGATTATTTCCGCCAAGTGCATCCCGACTCTTCATACTTCCCTTTCGGATGCGTCGCCCTCTCTTGGACGCAAGGTCCATCAAGAACGTGTCACCTAATCTGTGGACGCCGCGTTCACCTTGGACATTATGTTTGTTCTCAATGCATAATCGACCCTTTTAACACCAGACAACTTCTTTACATAAAATAACAAAGTTGTCAAATACCTTCTCTCTTGACCGCATACTCCTACCACAGACATACTTGTTACCTTCTTCTCTTTTCTCTCCAGAATTCTTCTTTGGGAGTCATCAGTCGCTCCTCTTCCCTCAAAGTTCTATTTATAAGGAGTTTTCCATCCCCCTTTTCCTCTCCTTTTGCCACTTGTTTGCCACATGTCACGTTGCATGCTTAATTAACCATGCATTAGTTCAAGTATCACCTTGCATGATTTACTTAACATGACTTTAATACCTTCTACTGATAGAGTGTCAAGTCTATACATAGCCACCTGGCCTTATAAACTTATCCTATGCGTCCAACATTTCCAACAGATAACCATTTATTCAACACAACGCCCTCATGCGTTCATTAAGTTTTCTTTAAAATTTGAGCTTCACTACTCAGAAAACTCTCAGCCAACTCTACTACTCTTTGACGCATAGAGATAATTCTGTCTTCAACGCGTAGGGTCCTTAATGCTTATCATCCTTACCAATGCATGGTAAGCCGAGTACGTTTCTTCCTCCGCCAACGCGGCGACTACTTCTGTTCATTACCGTTCGTAATCACCCTCAACGCATAGCCGCACTATTATAAACCAGTGTTTACACAATGCTACTAGGTGTTAATAACAAATGCCCAATACTGTTTGTATCTCATCGCATCATACCATGCGTCCAACTCCTTTCTTATAACAACTCCTTCTCAAGCTCTTTCTCTACGCGTTGGTCCTATCGCGTTTACCTTCATCCTGCGTTCAATGACCATCTTCCTATCCTTGAACTTAGATTACTTTTCTTAAGGATAGATTAGCATGCATCCACCACATGCACCAATTTTTATGTTTACTTCACAACCCTTTTCAACGCTTCGCAACTTAACTTTATTTCTTTCTTGCATATTCGCTTCACCTATTTCCATTCTCGGTTTACGTCCATGAATCCATCCTTACTATGTGCTACCTAGCCCTGACCATCCGTCCCACATGGTCTTTTACCTTTTTTTCTTTATAAATTCTTCAACGCATCGTTTATTGAAAAGTAGGGTGTGACATTAAAAATTATTGGATTAAGTCAAAGCTAAAAAGTTAGGTCCAAAGTCAACCCAACTCAAGCTCATACAGGTCTCCCAAAACTCTATAAATAAAGGAAGTCACCCTTCATTTGGGCATTCAATTAGAGATTGAGGATTGAGCATTTAGACATCCATTGAGTCATTGCCATTCACTCCTTCACCCATTGCCATTGCCTTTTAACTCCAAAAGTTTCTCTCGTGGTCTCGTTAGCTTAACTAAATTCTTTTCATCTTGACCATGGTATGGGTAACTAAGTACTTTGACGTACTTCTTAAGTTTAACTCTTTAATTCAAAAGCCACTTTTTTTTCTAAGTCTCAAGTCCTGTTCAAACTAGCTTTCTTTCCACATCACACCAACTAAACAAGGTATTTTTTAGAAAAGTTTTCTCACATGAAACTCACTTACTTTCCAACTTGAACATTTTCACTCTTCAATGTACTACACATGAATAACCAAAGTACCTCATGCAGTCCATCAACCTTAAACTCCACAATAGTAATTTTGTCATATTAAACCCTCGAGAGTTTTCATATAAACTGTTGGGCCAACTCCAATAGCTAGAAATTCCTCGAGATGCCTTATCCCCTTATACAAACTTTTTTTCCCTTTTTAGGCATGTTATTCGAAGAGCCAAAACACACCTTATTCAAACCACCAATCTTCAGTACCACAAATGTGATTATGTCCTAATAACTCTTTCAAAATTCTTCTTGAGACATTTGACTTAATGTCTAACAGCCTTTAATAAAACTTTAATCTTTTCTTTTCCCCTCCCTAACTTCAAAACATAAACTTAATCTTGTCCTTAAGTACGTGTCTTAGGAAAGAATTCCTTGTACTACCACCAAGCTTATTACTCATTACAAAACACAACACTAGCCCTGGATGAATTCTTGTCTATACTATTTTATTCATGTGCTTAAACATATATATACTTTTATTCCTAAACTGTCATAACTCTACATAATTTCATCAATCTTTAAAATCTCTAAACTGAAGTATATATATTCCTCTCAAACAGATCTTCCATGAGATAAACTAACGCAAAGTGACCTCATAATAATCCTTTTTTTTTCCTTTTTGTAGTGCTTTAATTGAATAATCAACTTATAATAATTTCTATTGAGTCACTAGCCTAGCATTAGAACATAACTGATACATTTAAGCTAAACAAATATTTTAATGCACAACTTTTGATTTGAAAAAAAATAATAATAAAAAAAAATAAAACTTTACTTGTAAGGTGTACTTGGCGATGACGAAGAACCCTTAATGGCCATAGGGACAATTGAGACTCACATAGTAAGTCAGTCTACAAAACCAATAACTTTTGGCTCTCATACCAACTATAACGACCCGACTTCCTAGGACTTGAACTAGGTCATCACTATATGCATGCATATATCTAAAACGACTCTTTTCATAACTTTACAAAATAACAAAATAACTTTTTTATTAAAATAAATATCTTTTGCAAAATTTAAATAACTGAAAATCTTTGATCAGGGTACCCCTTGTACAATTTCAATAAAACACCAAACTCGCATAAAACATCTGACTATGAGAAATTTTAAAAGAAAAAAATAAAAAATAAAGTTCTGAATTGAAATGACATAATCAAAATTCTTAAGGATGAAAACATGAAATCTCTTGTGCGGAAGCCTCTAACTAGTCCAAATGGCACGGTCAAGGTTTTATTTCATCATTCGCCGATGTGTCCTTTCCTTTACTTGAAAAACATAACATGAGTACAAAATACTCAGTAAGTAACCCCACTATTGGGGTTAGGCGAACAACTTATATCTAATAAGTGCATCATACTAGTGAGACATGCATAATCCCTTGATCTAATAAGTGCATCATACTAGCCGCTCTCTAATTTTCATTCTAGAGAGAGCGGCTAGAATGAATTTGGTTGAGCTTGCTAATCCATTGTAGAAGAGTTGAATTTGCAACCAATCTGGGTAACCGTGTTGAGGGCACCTTCTTAAGAGATCCTTGTACCTCTCCCAAGCCTCATGTAGTTGTTCATTCTCAAGTTGGCGAAATGTTCCAATCTCCATCCTTAGTCTTTGAGATTTAGCCTGTGGAAAATATTTGTTCAAGAAAGCTTGAGGTAAGATCTCTCATGTGGTGATGCTATCTGGTGGTATGGTTTCCAACCAATCCTTTGTATGGTCCTGTAAAGAGAAAGGAAAAAGTCTTAGTTTAATTGCATCGTTAGAAACATCATTCATCTTTACCGTCCCCATATCTCCAAGAAAGACCATAGGTGCTTGTGAGGATCTTCATTGGTTTTTCCTCTAAAGGCTAGCTCTCTAGCCATGTGGATCAACCCCGGTTTCAACTCAAAGTTGTTGACATTGATGGGTACATTCATTATTTAGGGTTGATTTGCCGGTAATGTGGGTTGGAAGTAGTCCCGAATTGCCTTTGGTATCTCCTCTGCTATCTACTCAATGTGATTGTGTTAAACCCTTAGATTCCTTCCTTTCAATCTCGGAATCAAGAGGGAGAATATTAGTATTGTCTCAAGGCATAAACCGACAATATATATATATATATATATATATATATATATATATATATAAAATAAAATAAAGTAAATAAATAAATAATGAACCAAATAATATACACCTCAAATTAAGATCTACCAATTCTAATGAATATTAAATAACAAAAACTGTTCTTTGGATCCCCGGCAACGGCGCCAAAAACTTGATTGCGTTACTTTAAGTGTTAACTACAAGTGTACGGGTCAAGTTATAATAGAAGACAGTGAAGTCCGAATATCGTTCCACTAGAGATCCAATTTCGAAGGTTAAAGTTACTTAGCTATTCTAGAATCAAATCAATTTTATTTGAGGATAAGAATGTAATTTGTGAATTATGGAAAATACAAACTAAATAAGGAAAGTAATAAAGTGAGAAACACAAGAGTTAAAGAAAGTTCTAGGGTAATGAATCATTGTTTATTTCATCATGAAATGTTATAGAATTCATGTATTTTATTGTAATTCATATGCCTAAGTCTAGAAACTTAATTCTAAGTTATTTTCTTTGAAAAACAATCATTTCTCATACAACTCAATTGATTACTAGAAACCAATACAAATTAAAATTACATGGCATTAAGAATAGTCTTTAACAACTTTTATTCTCAACCGAACTACTCTCGTGATAGATTAACAACAATTCATTGTTATAAATCAAGTTAAACATACAATCTCTCAATCATACATCTAACCTAACATGTGAAGGTGAACAATCCTCAAGAATTAAACACAATAAGAATAAAAGCATAATCATTCCAACAAAACCATGAAAGTCTACAATATCAACATGAATTCATAAACAATTCATCAAAACCCTAAAACTAAAGAGTTTAGCCACTCATAACTTGAAGCAACATGTTCAAAGAATATAAACAAAGAAAGAAGGTAAAGAAAGGGAAACTCTACTGAAAATAGGCTATTGATTGAGGTAGCATCGTCACAATCTCCTTGGCTCTCACGTCGGAACTCCAACGGCACCACGACTCTCTCGAATTCTTTTCCTCTTCCTTGCAACTAACTCACTCTTTGAACTCTTTTATGAACTCTCACTTAATTCTCTTCTTCTTGTAACTCTTTTGGTCTGTAATTTTCGTGATTTGATTGATGATTAAATCCTCTTTCCCTTTCTTTTTCCAACACCCTATATATATATATTATATATATATATATTTAAATTTCTCTTTTTCTTTTCCTTTTTCCAAATATTTTTCCAAAACAAAACACAACTTATTTAATATAATTTTCCTCGACCCATCAAATCAAATCTTTTCCAACCACCCCTTAATAATTTATTTAACCAAAATATCTCCTAACAAATGAATTCCCCAACTTAAATTCAATTCCAATATATCCTCATATGTTCTTAAATTAATAAAGTTCTTAAAAAATAAATTTAATTTTCCACTAATTAAATTAAATCCAAATCTTTTATCACAATTACTTTAAATTGGATTATTTTCTCAATATAATCTAATTAAACCTCAAAATTCAAACAACTAACCAAATAATTCAAGACAATTAACTTTTTTAAGAAAAAAATTACCTGAAAATTTGGGATGTCACACCAACAAAATTGGTTAAATAATAAAAATAATAATTTTCATGCAATTGAGTTTTCAGTACAATCATTCATATACTTGTGAATGACCTATATTTATTTGTAATCTCATTAAAGTTAACATAAATCATTTTTCTTCTTCATTCAACCATAATAGGTCAGTTTAAGATTTTCCATTTTATAATTCTGATTTCATGGAATTCTATAGTTTCATACGCTAATGTAATTTTTACGTTTATACTATCTAAAAGAGCTATGGTGAGAAACATTTGATTTCCTCTTTTGCTCTTTTAGTTGATGTTTATAATTTACCTAAATTTAATTTGGTTATTTCTAATATTTGATTTAAGATCAAAAATTTGTCATTAAAAAACAAAAATTTTATAATTCACTCCAAAATCAAATCTATTTTAACCTACTTTTTCTATAAATTGGTTAAACTAAACTCTCAAATTTTTGTACGTTAAGAATTCAAAACTAATATTTGATTTTGATTATGGCTGATAATCAAGATATGAGTACGAAATCTAAACTTCAAAAATTAGATAATTCAAAAGATTTTAAATTACTTAGGATAACAAAAATATAGAAACAATTTTTATGTTTTTTTATTTTAATAATCTCTATTAGTTAAAAAAACAAAATTCTTATTTTGATTTGAATTATTTGATTATCTTCTCAATTTCAAATTTTAATTTAAGCCAATATATATATATATATATATATATATATATATATATATATATATATATATATATATATATATATTTTGTCATAATTTTCTTTTAATTTCAAAATTTAATACTTAAACGTAAACTAAAAATATCTAAAGTTCAAAGTCGATGACGACAAGTTCGAAATCAGTAACGTCCGGCTTGTGGGACATATTGAGTTTTTTGTTTTAATTTTTTTAAATGAATGAAAAACATTAAATTATTGTATTGATATTAACATTTTAATTTACATTTTATAATTTTTTTATTGTGAACAATAGTTTTAATGAATTTTTATGTTATTTATTGGACATTGGTTTGGATCCTTTCTTTGTAAAACCATGGGTTTGATTTGATTTTTGATTGATCCCTAAACCGATAAAATCGAACCAATTATCACCCCCATCTAATTATTAATAAAATACTAAAAACTAGAATGGTTAACTTTTATAAAGTACATTTTTTCTATTAAAAAAAAAAAGAAAGAGAGAAAGAAAAAGGTTATGTTATAAAAAAGAAAAAAAAATAAAGTACAATTTTTTTAAAGACAAAAAGGAAATGATTTATGTTATTAAAAAAGAAACAACCCAAAAAATTATCTCAATTAAATGAATAATTTTCTCACCCATCACATCTCTAAAATTACAATATTTTTTTAAATAATTTCAAAACTATAATACTTCTCTAAATATTTTCTAAATATACCATTTTTTATCCAATTTATCCCTACGGACCATTTTCTAAAACTGAAGGACTAAATTTATCCGGAGACCAAATGTGCCTATACCTCAAATTTAGGGACTAAAAATGTATTTTTTTTTTTTAATTTTAATTAATTTAAAAATATTTTTATGTATCAAATCAAATTACTTAGAAATAATATCAAGATTAGGGTAATTGTAGGAATGCTTTCACTAAATTTCGACGGAAAAAAATTTGACCAAAACATATTGTCCTCCATTTTAATATTTAAATGATGAATTTAATTATCTCATGATTTTGAAAATTAATGAAATTGAAAATTCGTTTTGGAAGAGAAGTCAATGTAGAAAAATATTTCATCTTGACAGGAAAGAAATGAAGAATATATATATATATATATATATATATATATATATATATGAGAAAAAAAGGTTTTGTTACTCCACTATTTTTAGTAGTTGTTGGAGTATAGATTCCATAGAATATTATTTTGTTAAATTTAGAATCAATTATAAATTATATGTACTCCTAAAATTTAAGTAGGGAGACAAGTACTCCTAAAATTTATGTCCCTTCATGGCCATATGTTAATAACAATCAATCGAAATCAGTGGTGATTAGGTGGATGGCATATAATAGCCAAATTTAACCTAAATTGGTTGGACTTAATAAATTAAGTCAATTAGGCTCGAGGTCCAATTTAATTCAAGTTCAATGTAGGAAAGTTGGGCCAAAGAAAAGGTTGACTCCAAGTCCAATATTTTGTCCAAGCCTTGTATGAGCCCAAAATAAGTAGGTTTAAGCCAACATAAGCCTTTAGAAAGATATGAATATTATAGAGAATTCTCCTTAAGATGGGGTGTATATAGGCTAGGTCGAAATAGGCCCAATTCAATTGTTTGAGTTGTAATTAGAGAAATTGTGTCGGATGGCCAAAATAGAATACCCAATTGAATATTAGATATTATTTTAGGTCGTTAGATTTTTCTTTGAAATATACCATAATCTTAGAGATTTGGTAACAAGGTTGATTCTGTTTGGCCATTTTCACCCATAAAAACTAGTTTGGTCATTTTCCTAAAACGCCATTTTGTTTTCGCAATCTGTCCCGTTGCCCCTAAAAAATATGATATGGAGGGCCCATCTCCTTATCTACATTTCCAATTTTGCCCCCACTAAATCCAAGGTTACTATCCATTTAGGATGGATATGTCTTCCCACAATTTTAGCAAAATCTAGTTTTTATAAAAATACAACAATCTCATATTTTCTCATCCCTAATTTTTTTTATTTATAACACCAAACAGAATCAAATCATCTTCTATAATTTTAGTCTGTTAAAATTCTGAAAATTCTTTAGAATTCAAAATCCTTCTATTTTCCATGGCTTCCAGAGTCTTTGTTGCTTCTTCTAATCTGGCCCTGGTAGCTTCTTCGGCTATGGCAGAGCATCCAGAATCTTTGTTGCTTCTTCTAATCTGGCCCTGGTAGCTTCTTCGACTATGGTAGAGCATCATCATTCATACTCAAGGTTGCTGCCGCCTACTATGTCTCTGGCTGTTGTGCTTCTTCTAATCCTGGCCCTGTTAGCTTCTTTTGCTACGGCAAAGCATCATCATTCACGCCCGAAGTCGCTGACGCCTACTATGTCTCTGGCTGTTGTGGTAGCCTCTTCGACTGTCATAACTCCTGTTGAGGCGCCTACACCATCAGTGAGTGGTGCTAGCTTTGCTGCTGGATTTGGTGTTTTTGGATCAATGGCGTTTTGTTTGTTTAGATTTTTTTTTCTTTTTGTTTTTATTTATTGTGGGATTTGGTTATTTGTTTTATCATATAACCAAATCACACACCTTCTCCCTCAATTTATTCTTTTTCGCACGGCTAGGCAACAACCCCCCATACTAGTCGACCCATGAAACAAAAAAAAAATGCTTTTGTTTTTCCATGGGAGCAGCTCATGTTGGGTGCAACAAGGTTGATAACGGGAGATAATTCCAAAAATAATGTAACCGGCGGGAACAAGTTCGAGCCAAAAATTTCCACCAAATAAGGTATGTAGATTGTGAAATGTAAAAGGTCGAATGTATGTATGTTTTATTTTCTCTTAGGCTCTGTTTTGTTTATCCCACATCTCTTCTTTTTGTATCATGTATTTCCAAGACTCAACAAAGATTTTAGAGATTAAGCGCAAGGTATTTGTATGACTTCTTTTTTTAGTACATTGTAATTGCAATACTTACAAATATTTTAGTAGTGTATTTGCATGATATGATATGATTTGAAAGGTTGGTGGAGGAATTAATGGTCATTGTTGTCTTGTTCATCTACAAGGTATTTTCCTTCATAATCTTCCATAACTTTCCATGTTTTTTTTTTTCCGAAAAACATTAATTTTTTAATTTGTTGAACTAGTTGTTTTCCTAGGTTTTTGGTAGGGGTAGTTTATATTTTATGAGATATTTTCCCAAACTAAAATAGTTTTAGTCCTTTCCTAAAACTACAATCCTATTTTGGTCATTTAGTCACCCTTGTAATTAAATCTTTTAAACCAAAACAACCCTTATTTAAAAATGGCTAGATTTAGGTAGTTGCATTTCAAAAATACGATACCCTCAACTAACATTATGCTATTTTTTGGAAACTACTTCAATCCCTATAAAAATGGGGAACTAAGGAATATAAAATAATAACATATAGAAAATTTTTAATTAAACTAAACAAATTCAAATACAACAATTCTCACCTAATAAAATTTCAAATTCAAAATTACTAATTTTCCACCACTTACCCTCAAACTCATAGAGGTATATATGCATGTTGTATCTATGGGTTGGTAAGAATGATAGAGATACCCTATAGGATTAATGAAATGCATAAAAGTAAAGTCATGTATGTCATACCCCCTCCCGAGTTATCCTCTTAACCAAAAAAAAGGCGTGAAGACAGTAAACATCAACCATTTACGACATCTACACCTTACCAAGCACTTGATAAACAGAATTATAACTCACATCCAGGCCATAAAAAATAATCTCAAAATTAAATCTTTATTAAGATAACACTCCTTAGACCCAATATGTACAATGCTAGTTCTAAGTATAAATATTAACAAGATTCAAAACTAAGTAGCAGATCTAGACGAGTTTGACGAGTAGGCTAAGCACCCCGGTTTCGTTCGCTACCTGGAAAGTAAGAAAAACATTTGAAAGCATGAGCTAGATAGCTTAGTGAGTAACAAGTTTTGAAAACCATTCTTGGCTTAAAAGCTTTATAAAGCATTGAAAGGTTATAAATATTTGTATATGCTTGAAAGAATTTTCCTTAGTTGAGGTGGAGTAAACTCAACGTTGCTCAACGTCGAAAACAACCTTAGTTGGGATGGAATAATCTCATCATACCCAATGTAAAATAATCTCAGCTGGGATGGAATAATCTCATCATACCCAATGTAAAATAATCTCAGCTGAGTGAAGTAATCTCAACACAATAGCAACGTATCTTCCTCTATGTGCACATAGGAATTAGAATTCAGGCTACCCATATGCCTTCTCCTAGTCCTTCTGCATTGGGGACCAATTCAGGCTGCCCATATGCCTTCTCCAAGTCCTTCGGTATTGGGAACCATATTCAGGCTGCTCATATGTCTTCGGCATTATGGTCCATTTTTAAATAAAAGTATGTTAAATCTTTTATAAACACGAGTTTAACAATTTCTCAGAATTTCCAGAGTATTTTTCAACAACATGCTTTTCACAAAACCCAACATTCTAGAGCATCATTGTGACACCCTAACCTTTGACCTAGTTGGTTATGAGTTATAAAGGGAAGAAGTTAGGGTAAAGGGTGTAAAATTGGAAAACAAACCTATAAAGTTAGGAAAATTTTAAGGTAGAAAATTAGGGTTTGTGGAGTTAGCCAATTTTGGTTGAAGTGTTGGAATTTGGTTAAATATTGGACTTTTGGAGGTATTTTGAGCATTTAAAAGGTTGAACAAGGTTACTAGAAGTCAATAAGAACTTTCCCGAAAGAAGTCAAAGTTTACGGGAAAAGTCAACAAAACTTTACAGGAAAAGTCAACGGAATTTACCCGGAAGTCAACTTACCAGAAAACAGAGGTTACCAGGAAAGAAGAACTTACCGAGAAACAACTTTCGAGAGTTGAATCGGTGGAACTTACCAGGATTGAACCGACGCAACTTACCGGAAGCAAAGGCGGGAAGCTGATCCGCTGGAAGTTTCCAGGAAATTACATTGAAAATCGTTGTTGAACCGCCAAAACTTACTAGTAAACCGGACCGCCGAACTTACTAGGAAACGAACCGCCAGAACTTTACGGGAAATTGAACCGACAGAACTTTATGGGAAAAGTGACAAAATGCATTTTCCTTCGATTTTGACCGAATTTTTTATGTTAAGTGGCTGAATTTTACAAATTACACTTCGAAAGCAGGAGCTGTTGAACTGCATGGCTAAAAATGCATGCAAGGAAACATAACGCATGAAGCCTTTAACATGCAATTTGACAAATCAAATTTGAAGTGTCGGTAATTTGATGAATTTTGGCTGCTTATAAATAGATCCATTTGGGAAGGAAATTGATGTAGCAGAAAAGTAATTTTGAAGGAGAAAAGGAGAGAAAGAAAAAAGAGAGAGATAGAAAAGAGAGAAAGAAGAGAGAGAAAGATTTGCTCGATTTTTTGGTTGCTGAGAGGAGCTAAGGGAAGCATTTAATCCGTAAAAGTCGGAACAAGCTAAGGGAAACATTTAATCCGTAAGAGTCAGGACAAGTTGTGAGTAACAAAATTTAATTTAAAATAATCATTACTCTCGATATTTCTAGATATGTTGGTTTTATGTCCTAAAACTCGTTGTTTGTAATTTATGGTTTTTATTCTCAATAAAGTTGTTATCGAGGTTTATTCAATAAAGTCATTATTGAATATGTGACTTGCATTTAAATCCAATAAACTAAGAACTCATGGCTATATGGTGAATACTTAGACTTTATATGATAAAAGTTGATCAAGTTTAAGTAATAGTCAAAATGATCTATAGTATATGGATAAAGGTTGGGTTCTTTATCCTGGAAACTCTATGGATACGATCCACTTAGTATTTAATACAAACGATGTGATCCTAAATTGTTCATATAGAGTCATGTGAATGAGGGTATCCTATGAAATGAGTTTGCATAAGACTGGACTAAGAAATAATCACGTTTACTTTATAACACCGTTTACTGTTAAAACTGATTATTTCAACCCGATGACCTAAGTAACTCAATCTTAATCCTCAGCTAACTATGAACTCCTTTTTATTTGAGATTATCCTTTAATTTGTATGGGTGAGATTGGCCAGTTTGTCGACTCAAAATGTCTTCTATTTTAGGGATAAGATCAGGTAGATAGCCAGAGACATAGCCCTGTAAGATGAAATTCACTCCTACCTTATTAAAGGATAGTAGATAAGTTGTTCCCTTAAGTACTGAATCTAGGTCTTGAACAAAGGGCTCCACCCTCTCATTGGCCCGAGAGGGACTCGGTTTGTTGGTTGGACCACAAACCAATTGTTTATTAGAGGATCAGTGGGACTTAAGGAACAATAAGTAATTACGGGAGTAAAACGGTATTTTGACCCAGTTGTAATTATGAACAACTTGTGAAGGATTGACTTACTAATTATGGTTATATCAAATGGACAAAAATATATCTACAGTGAGAAGAGTGCAGCTACTGGGTCTTAATGGGGTGACCTGGTAGTTAACGAATGTTAATTAGATAGGTTAAAGAGTTTAAATCGGTTAATTTTGGATCGTTGGAGCTCATGATCTGTAGATTCATTAGGGTCTCTTGTTAGCTCGTGGACTAAGCCTTAGAACAATATATTGAGACAATTTGAAGTGTTCAAACTTAGAAAATGGAGCATTTTACGGTTTATTCGTTTAATTATGAATTAGACGAAATTGGAGTGTCTGAGAAATTTAAATAATGATTTAAATATCAATCGGATGAATAGAGATTCATTGGATCGAAAATTAATTTAATACAATTAATTATTATTTAATTATATATATTAAATTAATTTGTGGAATTAATTAAAATAAGAAAATTGGAACTCCCAATTTTGAAGAAAAAGGATGAGGTGTTTCATTCTACTTCTTCTTCCTCCACCTCTTCCTTCTTCTTTGTCTTAATGACTAAGATTTATGAGTCAATTTCTTAGCTAAGAAGTTTACCTGCTTTCTTAGCTAAGAAGTTTACCCAAGCATCTTCCATAAATAGGAGAAGAATTGGGAGAAAAGAAAGATAGGAAGGTTTTGTTTCAATTTTGCTGAAAATTGAAGAAAACCCACAACTCTCAAAATTGTGTTTTTTTCGCTCAAATTTGCTTCAAAATTCATCAAAATTCGGATCCCACCATCTGTTCTAAGGCCTGAGAATAACGAGGAAACTCTAATGGTGGTCCATGAATAGTTCGTGATCAGTTTTTGGAGGTTCTCGAGGACATTTTTGAGCTACAACAAGTAAGTGTTACTTCCTTTATATTTCAATTTTTCCAATCATGTTTTTCCTTTAAATTGATGTAATTAGAGTGCTTTGCATCTGTTTTTCTTCCGCTGCATGTTTTCTAACTTCATCACTAGAATTGTTCGGTTTATTACAAAATATGAGACCTCTGGTTGTGAGTAGCTTAATCTCGTTAAATGATTTGTTCTCTCGATGTTTTTCGAATGCTCGATTTATATTCTCGGTATTTCTAGAATGCTCGGTTTATTACAAAATATGAGATTTCTGGCATGAGTTGAGTTTGATAATCATGTGTTTCTTCAATATGTTTTAAACATGCTTTTACATAGTTTTGAGCATGATGCTCTAGAATGCTGGATTTTGCGAAAAGCATGCTGTTGAAAAATACTCTAGAAATTCTAAGAAATTGTTAAACTCACGTTTATAAATGATTTAGCATGTTTTTATTTAAAAATGGACATAGAGAAAAATTCGATGTTGTTGTGTTGAGATTACTCTACTCAACTAAGGTTGTTTTCAACGTTCGGCGTGTTGAGATTACTCCACCCTGACTAAGGTTGTTTTCGACGTTGTTGTGTTGAGAATACTCCACACAGTTAAGGTTGTTTTCGACGCTGGGCGTGTTGAGATTACTTTATCCAAGGTTGTTTTCGATGCTGTTGTGTTGAGAATACTCCACTCAACTAAGGTTGTATTTCGACGTTGGGTGTTTCGACGCTGTTGTGTTGAGATTACTCCTGTAAAGGTTACTCCGCCTCAACTAAGGGTAAATTCTTTCTAGCGTATACAAATGATTATAAGCTTTCAATGCTTTACGATTTGATTTACGAGCATGATTTCATTAAGCTTTCAAGCCAAGAATGGTTTCCAAAACTTGTTACTCACTGGGCTATTTAGCTCATGCTTTCAAATGTTTTCCTACTTTCCAGGTAGCAAGCGGAACCGAGGTGCTTAGCCTACTCGTCAAACTCGTCTGGTTCTGCTGTTTAGTTTTGGATCTTGTAAATATTTATACTCAGGCCTAACATTGTACATATTGAGGTCTAAGGAGTGGATGTTGTGATAAAACTTTTATCCTAATAAAGGTTTAATTTTGAGATTATTATTTATGGCTTGGATGTGAGTTATAATTATATTATAAAGTGCTTGGTAAAGTCTTGAGGAGAGTTAAGTTGACAGTAGATGTCGTAAATGGTCGATGTCAGAAATCTCATATTTTGTAATAAACCGAGCATTCTAGAAATATTGAGAATATAAACCGAGCATTTGAAAAACATCAAGAGAATAAATCATTTAACGAAATTAAGTCACTCAAAACTTGTTCCGGGTTCTTTATGGATTAAATGCTTCCTTTAGCTCCTCTCGACAAGCAAAATTGAGCCAACCTTCTCTCTCTTTTCTCTCTTCTTTCTCTCTTTTCTCTCTTTACTCTTTCCCTCTTTCTCTCCTTCAAAATAACTCTCAGCTGGTGGAATGAAAAATATTTCTCCCCAAAGGGTCCTATTTATAGGAGCAGCAACTCACCAAATTTCGGACACTTCAAATTAAATTTGTCAAATTGCATGTTAAAAGCTTCATGGATCAAAACAATTGTTTCCTTGCATGCATTATTGACCATACAGCTCAACAACTTCTCCTTATGAAGTGTAAATTCCAAAATTCAGCCACTTAACACTAAAATTTGGGTCAAAATCGAAGAAAAATAAATTCTGCCACTTTTTCCGTAAAGTTCTGCAGGTTCAATTTTCCATAAAGTTCTGGCAGTTCACTTCTTACTAAGTTCCGGCGGTTCAGTTTCCTGGTAAGTTGCGGCAGTTCAACCACGTTTTTCAGTGTAGTTTTTCGATAATTTCTGCTGACTCAACTTCCCACCTTTACTTCCTGGTAAGTTTCGCCAGTTCATTCCTGGTAAATTCCGCCTGTTCACTCCTAAAAGTTGCTTCCCAGTAAGTTTCTCTTTCCCAGTAACTTCTGTTTCCCGATAAGTTTGACTTCCTGGTAACTTCTGTTGACTTTTCCTAGTAAGTCTGATTTCCTGGTAACTTCTGTTGACTTTTTTCAGTAAGTTTGACTTTTCAGGGTAACTTTCGTTGACTTTTCCCGATAAGTTTGACTTTGCCTGGTAACTTCCGTTGACTTTTCCCGAAAAGTTTGACTTCTTCCAAGAAAGTTCATGACGACTTCCGATGACCTTTTTCTTCTAAATGCCCAATTTCCTTCCAAAAGTCCAATACTTCACAAAAAATCCAACACTTTAACCAAATTTTTGCTAACTCCATAAACCCTAATTTCCTACCTTAAAATTTTCCTAACTCCTTAAGCTTGTTTTCCAAATTTACACCATTTACCGAAGTTTCTTCTTGTTGTTGGTGAATTGTGAAATGAAATTGTACTAACGCAATGTGCAAATTAAGCTACTATTATGTGTTTCACATACCATGCGTTGAACATACTATGCGTCTTACTTATGCTTAATGCTATGCGTTTGTGATCTATCAAGTTTTCCTATCCTTTGCCCAAGTATAAGCAAAGAAGTAGGTTTTCGCGGTGAGTCCGAGGTCGAACACAGGGATTATGCTGATTCTATATTTAAGTGGATTATATGCGTTGCAGTGGTAACTAAGAATAGTTGAGAAAGATGTTTGTTTCTAATCTAAAGAAAGCGATAACATGTACACTAGATTAAAATGTGGAAGATGGAAAGGCATGCGACATAGCAAAGTCAGCTAATTGAATTGTGTGAATGGATGATAACAAGGTTCGGGTTGGTTAACATCTAACATCAGAAACACATGGCGATATATCTATAACGCATAGGAGAGTGTTAAAAACCAAGGTTATTCTTATAGACAGGTAACACTGCTTGACCTTGTCAATTGAGTTCCACAATCACTTACCCTCTCAAGCAGTTTGATTATTACTACTTGTATCGATTAGCTAGAAAGACATAAGCATCGGATTAAGATTGCAATTGACAAGATGCAATAGTTACACTATGGTTCTTATTTAGATGCTAACGCAACCCTAGACCCTTGATAGATTAGTTACTCATGGATTCAAAGTAAAAAGCGGAAAGTGTAGAGAAATGAGTAGACATGGAAGAATTGTAGATTGATGAATGGAATACACCTTTAGATAGCTCAATGTCTTGACACAAATCTAAAATCAAGATAGAAAAACAAGATAGAAAGTAGGAAAATGCGTCAATGTCTTGAGTCGCCGAAATGGAAGCGTGAGGTTCAGCTATGAAGTGGTCAGGCGAAGGGAAGACTCTTCTCTCTCGAGCTATTCGTCTCCGGTTGTCATCTGGAGAGAACTCTGCTGTCACTTAGGAATTCTTCCGAGAATCAACAACATTTTCTCATCTTGCAGGACTCTCCTTTTATAGATGTTGCGTTCATAATCAATGCCAAATCTGCTTGATTGGCGGCGAAATTGATATCATGCGTCTATCTCGCCTAATTGCGTAATTCTCGGTTCAATTAAGATCCACCACTCTAGCCACAGATCATGCATGTCAATCTTCCGACAATCTCTCAAGATTCTGATCTGATATTCCGCTGCCTTGCGTTTATGGTCGTTATGCATCTATGGAGAATTTTGGCTGATGTCAACGCGTCATGGGTTGCTAACGCATAGTTCTGCGTTGAGAAGTTGTTAACGCATCTACTTGCTCACGTTCCGTTCAGATCATGCATCCATGAAGAAAAGATTGCCAACGCATAGTCCTGCGTTAAGAAGTAGTCAACACATCGTTTGCATTCCTGCGTTAAAACATATGTTTTAGGCTCAAAAAGTAATAAAATTATTATCTTCATAAAAATACAAGAGTAGAACGCATAGGAAGATTTATTAGTAGAATTCAACATAAACTATCGCATGATTCTCCATTTAATCTCTATTTTTCTAAGAAAAATGCTATAATAACTTGTATTTCTACAAGTTATCACTTCTTTTTATGCCCTTTAAGCAACTAGGTCAAAGGTTAGGGTGTCCCAATGTATATACATAAATATACATCTATATCCAAGTACAACTAACCAAAAAAAAAAAAAGAAAAAAAAAACCCAACTATCGAGGGGTACTAAATAGTCAAAAATTGCTAATCCCCCTAACTATCCCAATCCCACAAACAACTTATAGGACCGACCGGGGGGTAAATAAATATGTGGGAAAACTTGTCTTATAGATGAATTTTATGAAGTATATATGCATAAATACAATGAGTTACATTATAAATAACATTGAGTATATATGTAAACTTATAATAATATTCAATAAAAGTAGGATTATAATGGTATGTACGAATGACATATAGGACTAATATGGGGTTATGATGGTATATACAGGCGAGATTTTTAGTAATGATATTGCATGCAAAAATTAAAACCTACTTCAATGGATTCATAGAGCGCATTTTTCCATTTGAAATTCAAAACCCCTACATAATCTCAAGACTTAAAAAGAGAAACTTATAAAATCCTTTAATTTGCTTCCATGATTACAATTATGGAATGTAGAACTTCTATTGAAGTTTGCTAACAATATTGCACATAAGATCATATGATGAAAGCTGCACAATGTCATGCCTGAAAATCTACATAAGTTCTGTTTCCTTCAGCTAGTTGATAACTTATAGAAATACAAGTTATTGTAGTTTTTCTTAGACTAATGAAGAAGAGTTAGAGGATTATGAGGTAGTCTTGGATTAAATTCGTTGATAAAAACCTTCTTTGCGTTTTATACTCTTGATTTGATGAAGATAAATGCTTTTATGTAAACTATCTCTAAAACACATTGTTTAGTGTAGGAACGCATGGATCAACATAGACATCTTCCAAAGGATAGACTCAGAGCCATAATTCATCTGATGCAAGCTTTGAGATCTTCGACAACTGGAGATTGATTTGCTTAATCTGCAACATGACGAACAGTTACCAATTTAGCCGAGAATTACGCAATCATGCGAGAATGACGCAAGGCAACAAATCAGTCGATAATGACGCAAATCTGCCAGCGTTACAACACAACCTCTATAAAAGGGCAGATTCGTAGGCTAAAAAAATTGTTACATTTCCTAGGATTTTTTTTGTTTTGGTAGTAGAGCTCTCCCAGGGAGGCAACCGGAGACAGAACACTCGAGAGAGTAGTCTTCTTTCCGATCAATCACATTACCACAGCAGCCATCACGAACCACCGTTGGCTGAATCAAGTGATTGATCAACCACCAACCATTTCTCTGTTTTATATCTTTATCTTTACTTTCTTGTTGTTTACATCTTGTATCAAGAGATTTTACTTTTTGTAACACTTGATCCATTTCAATAATCTACTCATCATTCATGACTTCCATTTCTACATCTTTTTCCGCTTTCTTGTTAATGAGCATGAGTAGCTAAATCTCTTAAGGGTTGGGGGCAAAGTTATTGTCTGTTTAAGAAATAATGTGGAGATTATTTCATTCTGCTTAATGTATGAAAATTTAATGCTTGTTTCCATTTAGCTAATCGAGATAAGTAGAAATAACCAATTCCTTGAGAAAGTAATTGATTGTGGAACTCATTAAGCAAACTAAGTAGTGTTTCTAGACATAGAAGCAACCTTGGGGTTCAATAATATTTCATCTATGTGTCATAGACATAAGAGCATTGAACCTGTCAACTGAGAGGTACAAATCATAAGTTGAGAACATGAAATAATCAACATTGCGTTTCTAAAGATAGGCAATAACAGCCCCCTAAACCTATTTTCCCCATTCTTATCTACTTTTGTTGATCGCCTGCTGTAATGCATCCTTCACCATTTTCATCCCTTATTAGTTAGAATTTTATTGCTTTCATAGTTAAACGAAACAACATCTTGAATATTTGTTTAAGAATAGCAGATATGCTTAGAGAGTTTAAAATCTACATAAGTCCCTGTGTTCGACCTAATGCATGCATAACAACTCTAATCACACAACACCAGTAGAAGGCACAATTGGGGTAGGATCGAAGACAAGCAGAGAAGGAAACTTCACCGATGGAGATTGTACTTTTCTCTCTCATTCCTTCACCATGATCTACTATTGTTGTTTATGTTTTTGTTGTCGTCGATGAAGGAATTATGTGGTATAGTAAGAAGATGAACATATTGTAAATAGAAAAATTAAAATGAGAAATCTCAACCCTAAATATAGACAATAGATATATATATATATATATATATAGGGTTGTTTTCAAATATAGCAAAATGAGTCAAACCATTTACAAATATAGAAAAATTTCACTATCTATCGCAGTCTATCGCTAATATATTTTTTTATTTGTAACAATTTTCTATATATATATATATATATATGTATGTATGTATGTATTTGCAATATTTTGTTGGTTTTGAGTTATAGAGAATATATATTATTATTTAAATCTTCTTGAAAATCTCGTACTTCTAACAGAAATATGTTGTTATGGTATATTTGTGAATAACTAGAAATATACGGGTTTAACTGGAAAAAGAAATCTGCATTCTCCCCTCCTAAAAATCTGGTAAGCATTTTTGCAATATTATTAACAATCTAGGCATATCTCAATGTTGGGTAGCTTAGACATTTCTTATAATTTCCCATTAAATAATTACCCAAACCCAACTCTAACCATGAAACATTTGGGTTGGATTGCTTGGGTCATTATTTAGATTTTTGTTTTAAAAGGAAGTAAAATTTTAACATGTAAAAAAAATTATTTAATTATTTTCACATGATTTAAGAACCATATTTTTCAATTTATATTATGAATTTTTTCCATACGGTTAAAAAATTATTTTCAAAAGTTGTTGGAGAATAAATAATCCAAAAAAATCATGAAAAATTTAGAATAAGATGATTCGAGTTATTTTTTAATGAATCTATGAACTAATCCAACTTATACAATTTTCATTTATTTGAACTCAACTCAAGTGAGCTACTAACCCAACACAGATTGTACTAGTTGGAGAGGGTTGATCAATTTTTTTTAAGACCCTTACCTGAGGGTGGAAAGATTAGAAGCTAAAGCAAACTTGAAGGTTGAAATCAATTTTAACTTTCTTAAAGGTTTGAAGACCGAAGACATGAAAGACTTAAGCTTTCTTAAGTTTCTAAAAACTTTGAGATTGAAACTTTAATCAGATTTGAAAGTCTATAAACTCTTTAAATTTTTTAGAAAAAAGAAAAGAAATTAAAAGATGACTATAAATTAAAGATTGCACTTACTACATTACATATAAATTTATAGAAATCAAAATTTATTCAATAAATTAAACTTTTTTTTTGGAAATCTCATCAACTAAACAGTATAACTGAAATCATAGGAAACAATATCAAATTGTAGAAATGAAAGGGACTCGTTATCTTGTAATAATTTTTATTTTACTTTACTTTATTTTATTTTTGATAAATGTTATCTTGTAAATTGGGTGTGGATATTTAGAATATTTCCATGGAGCACAACAAGGAGAAAAAACCAAATGTTTTTCCTAATATAATTATGTATTTTCAATTTTCAATTTCAAAATTCACACCGAAAATAAAAACGATCGTTGCTTTCTGTTAATGGCAAAATTTAGATAGAAAAATTACCTGATCTTCACATGCATTCAACAATAAATTTATAATTAGGGTCAAAGCAAGCTAAAGGGTGGAAGAACTTACTTTTGATGCTTATAACTTATTTATAGAGGAGTGGACTAAGGGTTTCTAATGAAAAATTGTTATTCCTAACCTAAAATAGTGGTCGGTGAACAGAATTAACCTATTTTTCAAAAACTTATTTTTCTAACATCTTTCTTACTTTTTAAGATTCCAAGTGAGGGGTCCCACATAAGAAAAATATAATTTTGTCCCTCATTCTAGTGTCTCAAATTTCAAATTTACCAATCACAACTTTTTATTCTCGACTTCAATTTTAAAACTTAAACTTCAGTTTTCTTTCTATTTTATTTGTTTTCATGTTTTTGACAAGTTTTACCCAATATTTGTGGTAGATTTATTGTAATATTTAAATAAAAAATTGGAAAAAAAAAGTTTTGTTGAATTTTTCGTAATTAAATGGTAAATAATTTTTTTTAAAAAAAACTTAACCTATCCCCTATCGAAATTATCGTAAGTTTAACTGCAACTAAATTGGTTGAAAGAAAAAATAAACTAATGCTTATAGGAATTGGAATTGGATAACTTAAATTAACTACGTTTAAGTTTTAGAAAATGAAATTGGTTTACGGGAAATCTTCGATATGTTTTCAGTTTTTTTTTTGTTTTTTTTATTTCGACTAAAAAAATCTAATTAAATAACCTAAACTCAGGAGAGAGAAAAAATTGGAATTAATTAAAGTTTTTTTTTAAAAAAAGGTTCTATCGGAAGATTTCTCCCAAGCAACTTTATAGGAAATCTTCCCAGGTTTTAAGTTTTTATTTTATTTTATTTTTTTTATTTTTTAAATTTAGACTAAAAAATCAAACTAAATAACCTAAACTTAGGGGATAAAAAAATTAGAATTAGTTTAAGTTTAATAATTTCAATTATTTATTTATTTATTTAAATTTAGAATAAAATACCTAACTAACTTAAATTTAGGAGAGAAAAAAAAATTAGAATTAATTTAAGTTTTAAAAAAAGAAAGAAAAAAAAAGAAGCCTACTAGAAGATTTTCCGTAAGCTTTCCGATAAACAACTTTACGGAAATCTTTCAATAAGTTTTAAGTTTTTTTTTTAATTTTTAATTTATACTAGAAAATCTAACTAAATAACCTAAACTTAGGAGAGAAAAAATTGAAATTAACTTAAGTTTAAAAAAAAAAAAAAAAGGCCTACGAGAAGATTTCCCTCAAGCAACTTTCAAGAAATCTTCCAATAGGTTTTAGGTTATTTTTTTCTTAATTAAGAAGGAAAAACAAAAAAGAAAAGAAAATCCTACCGAAAGATTTTAGCAACTTTACTAGAAATCTTCCGGTAGGCTTTAAATCTTTCTTTTTAATTTTAAACTTAGACTAAAAAATCTAATTAACTTAAACTTAGGAGAGAAAAAAATTAGAATTAATTTAAGTGAAAAAAGAAAAGAAAAGAAAAAAGCTTACTAGAACATTTCTTTTCGTAAGCAACTTTAGGAAAAATCTTCCAAAAGATTTTAAGTTTTGTGCGTGTGCATTTTTTTTTTTAATTGAGTTGTAATTGCTAGTTTAATGTATATATTATTGACCAGAAATTATATTAATTATAGGTTAAATTCTTTGATTGTTCTATTATATATGTCAAAAGTATTACCCTATAAAATAAGAAAATGTTATAGTACAGACCTTTTATAAGGTGGATAATAGATTTACAAACTTTAAAAATTATTTAATGGATCTCTCTACTTCACCTTTATATTTAATCTAACCCTCGACATAAAATTAAAACTGAAATGTGAAGAATCTACTGAACATAAAACTGAATTATGAGTTTAATAGAAAATTAAACTTTTAATTTTATGTTGAATAGTTTTGTGAATTTTAAAAAATATCAAATAGGCTAGAGACTTATTACACACAAATTAATTAAAAAAAACATGGACTTATTAAGCACAAAATCAAATGTTTGGGGATTCACAATAAATATTTTAAAGTTTAAAGATTTATTATACAAAATATTGAATGTTTAAGGGTCTTATGTAAAAATTTTAAAGGTTAATGACATAATTGTTGGAATGAACACTATCTAATTTGGATCAATTATCCCCCTCTTGTGTGAATCTAATAGATCAACTAGAAATAATAATAATTATCAAGCAATGGACACACACGATTTTAACGTGGAAAAACCCCCTCGATGTGAGGAGTAAAAAATCACGGACTGAAGTAAAAAACTCCACTATTATCACTAATGGGTACAACAAGTTTTTCCTAGTCACAACGAAAGTCATCCACTATATATATCTCAAGATTAAAAATTTCGGCAACAAACAACAATAAAGAAGAAATAGATTTGAAAAAATCTCATTTGATGTGACAATCAATTACCTACAATATTTGACTGTTAGATAGTTCCAAATGAAATCTCCACTGTCCATATTAAAGACGTTTGTGTCAAGAACACGATGTCAAAATTTCAGCTCAATCTGAACACGAATCAATCCTCACATAGCTGAAAATGATTGTTGGTGGAAATGAGTTTTCTCCCAATTTTTAATGCTGTTTTTGTTCTCTCCTCAGTCTGCGTGTACACCCAATAACCCACGTCTGCTGAAAGGTCTAATAAAACCCAAAAAAAACTAATGCCCAAGTTGGGCATATACGTAACTTCACAAATGTAAAATAAATCCAAATAATTGACATGAATTTTAAAGTATAAGGATTAACTTTGTAATTTAATTTATATATTAAAAAAAAAAAAAAATCTCTATAGCTATGTCATCCAATTCACAAGTAATGCATTCAGTTTATTTATATTTTATATCCTTTTGTGTGCAAGCTATACAACTATCATTTAAAAAGTAAATAAAAGAAGGAAAACAATCTTGTTTTGGTATTAGGTTTTAAGTCTAACTTCTATTTGGTATTTACCCATTCAGTTATTAAATTTTGATTTTGGTTTCAATTTAGTCCCTATATTTTAGAGATTTGAGGTTTTTTTTTTTTTTTTTTTTTTTTAAATATTTGGTCCTTAGGTTTTATTATTTTACATTATCAACTTTGATTTTCGTTAAATACTTGTTGGAATAATTGCACATAAGGCCTCTTTATTAGGAGATATTTGTACGGATGACCTATTTTGAGAGGTCCACTCGAAATTGAGATATTTGTACAGATGACCCATTTTGAGAGATCCACTCGAAATCTAGTCTCACTTTAAAAAACACTTGAAATTTGAGCTTTTGCTGATATTATCACTGCGTGAATTTACCATTTTAACCTTTCTTACTTTTTTCTTCTACCTTCTCTCTTTTTTGCAGCTTTTTTCTTTTTTTTTTTTTTCTTTTTTCATTTTTTCTGCTTTTCTTTTTCTTCTTTTTTCCTTTCTTTTTCATTCATGGAGATTTTTTTTCCGGTGACTTCCCTTTTTTTCTTTTCCGGAGATTTCTGTTTATATCGCCCTATTTTTTTTTTCATCTTCATTTTCCAGTGAGATTTTCTTAATCAGAATGAAGCAAGAAGAATTAGGCAAAGAAAGAATGACGCTGCTAAGAACATTTTCTGTGAAGGTCTGATTGGAACTTTACGGGAAAAGTGACAAGGAGCTTCCTTTCAGGTAGGTTTGAATTTATCGGAAAGGAATAAGCTCTCAGTCACTTTTCCCGTAAAGGTTCGAAAAGTTCTGATCGGAACTTTATGGAAAAAGTGACAGAGTCATAATTCCTGGTAAGTTCCGACATGACTGATTTTGGTGAGCGAGAGTGAGGGAGCGAGAACGAGAACTAGAGCGAGAGAGAGGGCGCGACCAACTCTAACTCTCACTTTCTCGCTCTCTCACTCTCGTTCTCGCTCACCGGAGTTGGTTGCGTCGGAACTTACCAGGAATTACGTCCTTTGTCACTTTTTCCGTAAACTTCCGATTAGCATTTTACGGAAAAAGTGACAGAGTGCTTATTCCTTCGGGGTAAGTTTGAACTTACCGAGAAGAAATAAGCAATCTGTCACTTTTTCCGTAAAGTTTTAAAAGTTCCGATCAGAACTTTACGGGAAATGTTCTTAGCAGCGTCGTCCTCTCCTCACCCAATTCACTTTTGCTTCATTCTGATTGAGAAAATCTCGTTGGAAAAATGAAGATGAAAAAATAGGGTGACATAAACAGAAATCTCTAGAAAAGAAAAAAGGGAAATTGCCAGAAAAGAAATCGAAAAGAAGGAGAAGAAGACGAAGAGCAGAAAGAAAAAAAAAAGGAAAAAGAGAAAAGCGGCAAGAAAGAGAGAAGGTAGAAGAAAGAAGGAAGAGAGGTTAGAATGGTAAATTCACACAGTGATGACATTAGCAGAAGGCCAAATTTCAAGTGTTTTTGAAAGCGAGGCCAAATTTTGAGTGGGCATCTTAAAATGGGCCATCCGTACAAATATCCCCGAGAAATTTGGCCTCACTTCTAAAAATACTCGAAATTTGGCCTTATGCTGATTCATCACTGCATGAATTTACTACTTTAACCTTTCTTCCTTCTTTCTTCTACCTTTCCTTTTTGCAACTTTTTTTAATTCTTTTTTCGTTTTTTCTGATTTTCTTCTTCTTTTTCTGTCCTTTCTTTTTTCATTCATGGAGATTTTTTTTCTAGCGATTTCCTTTTTTTCTTATCTTATTTCGCCTTTTTTTTTCATTTTCATTTTCATGTTAGATTTTCTTAATCAAAATAAGCAAGAATGGATTTTCCTAATAAGATGCAAGGAGAAAACGACGCTGATCAGAACCTTTCCTGTAAAGTGGTGTTCAGTACTTTACGGGAAAAGTGATAGGGAGCTTCCTTTCGGGTAAGTTTGAACTTACCGGGAAGGAATTAACTCTCTGTCACTTTTCCTGTAAAGTTCCTGCAGAACCTCGACCCAATCGGGTCCGGGAATCTCCGGTTTGACTAGGGACGGGGGTCAAACTGGGGTCATTACCTAGGTACCCGTCCGGGGATGGGGAGAGTATTCCTGCCCCGTCCTCGACCTCGTAAAGACTAAAGAGCAACAACAATTTCGAATCTTGCCATCTCGCTCTCCCGACCCTAGTATGAGTTTTATCATTGTAAATTTGTAGGTTTGTAACTGGTCAGTCTCGCTCTCTCGCTCTTGCTCTAATAAAAATCGATATACCTCAAACTCAAAGTTCCAAACACTAACTTTGGTTTGTCATTTTTATTTTATGTTTTTAACATAAAAGTCGCTTGCTTCATTTTCATGCAGCCATGCTCAGTATCGCTCTCTCTCTCTCTCACAGACTTTATCCCAATCTCCCTCTCTCTCAGACTTTGTCCCAATTTCGCTCTCTTTGAGACTCTCTCTCGCTTTCTCTCAGTCCTCGCTCTCTCTCTCTCATCGTCCGTACAAATATCCGAATTCCATTTGGCCCTAAAAGGGCCTTCCTTACAAAAAAAAGCCCCATCATCGGAGCTCCGTCAATCAATGGCGATCAACAAGCTCCCTGCTGCAAATTCCGACTATGAACGCATCGTTGTTGCATCCGCCATAGCTTCACGGCTTCTTCTACTCTTCCTAATCGTCTTTTGGCGCTCTCTCCTCAGCCCTTACGACACTTCAGCTTCTCTTAATCCTGCATGCTTAATCAACCCATCTTCTTCGCCTCTCCCCGAACATCCGGTTCTTTTTCCTCGAATTGGCTCCGCCATTGAGAGCAGCATTGTCTGGGACGGCGTTCACTTCGTCCGAATCGCTCAGTGCGGTTATGAATACGAGAAGTCCTACGCTTTCTTGCCCCTTCTCCCTTTCTGCATTTCCCTCCTGTCCCGCACAGGTTTGCTAATTATACTTCGATTCAATGTTTATTTTTTGTTGGTTTTATTGGTTGTGTTTAATGTTGGGTTCTTACAGTTGCCTTGAGGTAGTTTATGAGCAACTGCTGATGTGCTTTGTAATTTTGCTACAGTATTGTTGCCTTTGGTTCCGATAATTGGGCATAGAGCTGTATTGGGACTATCTGGATATCTAATCAATAACATTGCTTTTGTGCTTGCTGCACGTTATCTTTTCAGGTGGGTTTATTGAGATCACAAGTTTTGGACAGTAATACTTAGGTTTATACTCTGATTTTTCAAATGGGTGTTTACTTAGTGAATTATGGGTAAATAGCTATTCATCTGCAATTGTATTTTCTTGGTTCATTCTATGTAAAATCCTGACGTCTTCTACCTGGTCGCTCTAACAGGCTTTCACTTATTATTTTGAAGGATGCGGAAGCAGCAATGCGGGCCTCAATTCTATTTTGCTTCAATCCTGCTTCTATATTTTATTCATCGTTGTAAGTGGCTTTTCCTTTCCATATCACTTTGTGCTTAAAAAGTTTAGATGATGATGGACTATACTTGCCATTGCAGATATAGTGAGAGTTTGTACTCACTATTTTCATTGGGAGGATTATATCACTTGATGAGTGGCAGACATAGTGTTTCTGCCCTTTGGCTAGCTCTTTCTGGCTGTGCTCGGTCTAATGGAGTGCTTAATGCTGGTTACATCTGTTTTTTGACAATGCATTGGGCTTATGATGCTCTTTTGCTGAAGAAACGTGTCCGTGTTAGTATCCTTGCTAATTGGTAGATAATAGATTTTATAATATCTCTTGGTTAGTTATCTTGAGAGAAGATGCATTTCTTTAATTTTTTGTTGCACCGGGCCTTGCAGGTTCTCATTTCTGGAGCCTTCAACTGTATCTGTATATTTGCTCCATTCATTGCGTTTCAAGCATATGGGTATTACAATATTTGCAGTGGACGTATACCAGATGAAATGAGGCCATGGTGCAAAGCTAGGGTACCGCTGCTATACAATTTTGTTCAAGGTCACTACTGGTATCGCCTTTTTAACTTGCCCATTATTCCAACATTATATCAATATTTTGTAGACCATAGGCGACAATTCTTTTCTAAATCTCCAGATAATCTTGCAACTCTCTAGGGTTTCTAATATGAAATGCTTGAAATAGGTCAAAATTGTAGGAACTTGTCAACGAGGAGAATCAGTAAATAATTTGACTATCAAATAAAATAACTCAATAATCCCAACTCTAGCTAGAGGATACTAATTATACTTTACGGGTGAGGAAAAGAAATTGAAATTTTATCACGGAAGAAAAATTTACGAAGAATGAGTCTGTCAAGACTCAATAGGATAAAGTTTCCCCTCCCCAAAGGAAGGATCATAAAGGAATCCAAATTCATAACATTGCAAATGCAAAGTTATAGACAGCTTCCTAACATCCCCAGACAGGATGTATAGCAATCATATCCTGATGCTGCCATATTCATCAAGGAAGTGGAGAGATTACATGGTCTTGTTCAATTATCCCTAATCGTGACAAGATATTTGTGAGACTTTTGGAGTGAGTTGTTTAAGATGGGAGGAATTCAACTTCAAAGCACCACCTTCCATCTTGAGACAGCTGACCAATCTGAGATTGTCAACAAGTGCTAGGAGATCTATCTTAGGCGTTTTTGTAGTGGGCAGCCACAAAAATGGGGACACTGGATTCCATGGGCCGAATGCTAGTCTAAGTTTCGACATTTTCCTGATATCATGTAAGTTCATTTAACTTCAATATTAACGAGAAAGATTGCTATCTATTGTTAGTGAAGCTATTGAAGAAAATGATTTGTAAGAAGTTCTTTTGAAATGTTCTTTTCTTACGTGCCAAGAAGTACGTGATCTTGGTAAGTTGAATGGGTGGGCTACTTTGGTTGGATGTGAAGTAGAGCCATTTCCTTCTCCTTACTTGGGTCTCCATCTAAGCCACAACCCCAAGAGCATTTTCTTTCGAGATCTTAGAGACTTGTCTTGTAAAAGAGCTTTTTCTTGGGAGGTGGTGGATTTACTCTCATCCAATTTGTTTTGAGTGGTATGCCTATTTGCTTCGTATCCTTTTTTAGGTTCTCTATGTCATTGAGTAAAATTCTAGAGAAACTTATGAATGAGTAGAGCCGCCCCATTGAATGGCTCGAGTGGGGTTAAAAGCCCACCAGAAACTGGTGGAAAGGTACCGATTAGGAAATTCCTTTCCCTTCTCCTTTTGTCCATTGCTCGGTGGAGGATGGGAGAGTACTTTTTTTTGGAAGGATAAATGGTTGGGGGATAGACTCCTTTGTTCTTTGTTTCCTCCTTTATAACATTAATCTTTGGTGTGGAACCATTTGATAGTTGATGTTGTCTCATCCTATGACCTTCCCTTTGCCTTTTTTGGGGTCTAGTTGTCTTTCTTTGATTGGGGAGTTTTGTTGTACTGAGAGTGGATGTATTTGGAGTCCTAGATTGTCCGAATGTTTTTCTTGTAAATATATATATATTTTTCTCTTTGTGTGGTTAATCCCTCTCCCAGGAGTGGTTTTGTCTTTGTCTCATCATGGAAAGTGAAAATTTCCAAGAAGGTTAAGTTTTTTTGTGTTGTATGTTTTCCATAGAAGAGTTAACACCTTGGTTCAGGTGTCAGAGGAAGGTGGCTAATTTGATTGCTATGGGTCTTTGACCATATTCTTTGGAGTTGTGATCTAGCTTAGGCTGTTTGGAGTTGTTTCTACGAAAAGTTTCGTTTATGCTAGACTAGGCATAGAGGTTGCAACGAGATGATTGAGAAGTTTCATCTCCATTCTTCCTTTTGTGAGAATGTAAGGTTTTTGTGGTGAGTCGAGGTGTGTGTGGTTTTGTGGGACTTTTGGGGAGTGAAGAACAAAGCTTGAGAGGTCGTCAAGTGATGTTTGGTTCGTTGTTAGTTTCAATGTTTCTTCATAGGCCTCTATTTGTGAAACCTTTATATAATCACCCTTTAGGTCTATTTTTATTTGATTGGAGACCCTTGTTTTAAATTCTCTCCTTTCAAGGGCATTTGTATAATTTCATTATATATATATAATACAACTTTGAGTTTCTTTTTGTCGCACACTCAAATTGGATTTGGATCTATTTAATTTAAGGCACTGGTAATTTTCCAAGAAGCAGGCGCAGAAAAAGAAAGCTTATGGAATTAATTGATTTTCAGTATTCTTTACAAACTATTGTGAAAAGACAATACGTTGGGAATGTTTACTTTGTTTCAGGAAATGGATTGTGAAGCTGTTATTAGATTTTGCATTATTTATATTCTAATTGACATTGCTATGTGCTTTTTTGAACATCTTACATGCATCTTTTGGGATGGCAGGGGAGTAGGTTTCTTAAGATATTTCCGATTCAAACAGCTACCAAACTTTCTACTTGCATCCCCAATTTTGTCTTTGGCTTTTTTCTCAATTGTTCACTACGGAAGGTCAAAGACAAAGCTTTTATTCTCAGTGGGCTTCCAAGCTACGGCTGATGATAGAAATTCTGCTGCCATGCTTTACTTTCCAGAACGTATTTCAAGGTCAAGCATACCTCATCCTACAGTGGCATCTTCCTCTGAGTTACAAGGTACTGCTTATTAAGTAATGGCAATGCGACAAGATTTGTGTTTGTCTGAGTGGGTAGAAGTTTTGAATTGGAGCAATTTCTTGACTTTCCCTATCATTGTGTTTTGTTGCAATCTTGGATGCACCTTAAGCTATTATTTCATAGGAAATCAGAATCTTAGACGAAGAAAGAAGATTATTGGACAGGATCCTGCTGAGCTTCCAGTAGAGGATGAACCATCCAAGGAGTCAGGATACTTTTCTGCTCTTGTTCTTCCATTTATCCTACATATGGTATTTATGGCTGCCACAGCATTTTTTATCATGCATGTACAGGTTTGTCTCCTCTCTAGAAGTTATGTTTCTTTAAAAATATATGTACATAGTGTGTGCTGAAGAATATCATTTGTTTGCTTTTTTGTCATTTACAAGTTCACTGTTTTATTTTTCTGTGTAGCATTATTGTTTGCATGGTAAATCTAGTTTCAGTTTATATACATATATATAAGGAAAATTATCATAAATAGAAAAAATATCAAACTATTTACAAATATAGCAAAATTTTACTTTCTATTTGGGTCTATCGCGGTCTATCACAGATAAAAAGTAAAATTTTGCTATATTTGTAATTATTTTTAGCAATTTTTCTATTTTTGAAAACATCTCTACATATATTTATATATATACACACACACACATATATATACACATATATATATATATGTATGTATGTATGTTGCAGATTTTGGAACAACTGTCAAGTAATTTTGAGTTTGGAACCCTTTGGAACTATGAGGCAATAACTGTCAAAATTAAACCAAATGAATTTTGAGAAGTGTTTTTTAGGTAAAAATTTAGGGCTTGTTTGGATTAACTTAAAGAATGAATGTTTTCAAAAAATCATTTTCATTTAAACACTTTTGATAAGAATTGTTTAAAAATAAAAATACTAATAGCTTTCAAAATCCATTTTGAGTGGTTGTTTCTTTCAAAATGACTTGTTTTTTTAAATTAAACACTTGAAAATGTATTACAAGTACACCCTTAAACAATAGAATTAATTTATGCTTTCAACATTTTAGAAGAGTTAAAACTGGTCTCGTAGCTTTAAGCCTTTCAAAGGCTGAAGAAGTGAGACCTACTACTTGAGAAGGTATGAGGAAAAGCCTTAATTCTAAATTTATATATACATTAATGAAAACTTTAAATGTAAAGCTGAATTTTTTTTAAAAGGAGATCTCTTTTGCGTTTACCAAGTTACTTTGTTCTTAAGGTCATATGTATATATATATTTAATAAAGACAACAACCAATGGCAAACATCACAACCAGCTAGTCCCTAACCTCATTGTCATTGGGGAGAATACTACATGGAAAAACATATTTCCAGAAATGCTAAAACAGAGTAGACAATGTTTTTACATCATTCATGTTGTATTAATATTATATAGTTAGTTAGACTTTTATATTATAAAGAATAGACAATATTTTTACATTATTCTTCTTCACTGAGCTTTTGTACAATTGGCATAAGCCTATTCTTAGGAGCATAAATTTAATTTTATAAGACAGAAAACCAAAATTAAATGGCTACCAAATGGAGCCTAAGTTATTCAATCCCTAGCACAATGAATCTATGAAAATATTCTACATTTCATGTCTTTTCAAGCTTAGTATCTCACAGTTCGGAACTCGACAGGTTGCAACACGATTTCTCTCTGCAAGCCCTCCTCTGTATTGGTTTGCCTCATACATTACAGTTTCTCCCGATCGCTTTAAGAGATGGGGCTATATTATCTGGGCGTACTCTGTTGCTTATATTCTCCTCGGCAGTCTGCTCTTTTCAAATTTCTACCCTTTCACATGATTAGTTCTTGCCGCAAAAAGACTCTTTAGCTTTGGTATGGAAGCATCTGGTTGCTGCTGATCATGCTATTGCTTCATTGTCCAAAATTGACTGTTTTGGGTAAGAAAAACTGGTTAGAACTAGAGCCATAAAGTGTATGCTGCTTTTTTGAGGCACCAATGAAAGAAACTGGAATTTGAAGCGATTCTAGTTAGCTTTTGTTATAGTTGTACTTCATTATATTCCATGCATTGATGAACTGAATGAGCAGAACCTGATGGTGCTGGGTAGAATATTCTCAATCTTATGCGGTTGAGAGTGGATTGTTGGGTGAGTTTATCAGCTTCAAGGTAGAGTCTTTGATTGAATGCTTGGTTGAATTAGCGGTTGCTAGATTTGTTTATATCTTGAATCTCTGCAGTTGTAATCGGAGTACAAATATTTGATGTAGTGCGAAGAGTTTGAAAAGATTGTTTGGGGGAATTCTTGAGTACAAATTATTTAATATGGTTGATACAATGATAGAAAGCTTTGCTAGTTATTCAAATGTTCTAAGTTAATGACTTTTACAAAGAAAAATAATTAGTTATTTTCCGGGTTGCATCTATTTATTTTTGTTGTCTGTGCAGCCCACTCAAGTGACCAATTTCAAATTGGTATGTGGCAAACTTTTTTTTTTAATTTATTTTTATTTTTTTTAATACTTGTTATATTTATCTCTCTGTGGTCGAAGGTGAGACATTAATATAGGTGCAACTCGAACTCTTTTACAAATTCTTTAGTTGGTTAAATTATTAAAAATGTCATTGAATTTTGTCATTTGATTAAAAAACTCCTAAACTTTCAAAAGTTACAATACTACTTCTAAACTTTCAAATGTTTTTAAAATATCTTTAGGAATGAAAATTCTTTAAAATTTTGGACAAAAATTGAGATATGAAATGGTGTGACAATGACATGTAATGAAAAGTTAGATCACTACGTCATTTCAAGTTATCATTATATAGTTTAATTTTTGGGTTAAAGTTAGAGGGATGGTATCAACTTTTAAAAGTATAAGAATATTTTTTAAACTAATGGCAAAGCTCAAAGACATTTGTTATCATGTAGCCTATCAATTTAAGTTTTAACCTTATTACAATTTAGTACCAAAGCTTCTAAAATATATATATTTATATGTTAGTTTACGTAGTTTAAAAAAGTAATAATTTTAGTTTTGTAAAATATAGCCATAATCTTGTATTATAGGATCTCAATTGATTTCAATTGTTTATAAATTTGGGGGTTTTCAACAGCCCTAATCATCAATCAAAGCATGAAATTACAGACTAAAAGAGCCACAAGAAGGAAAGAATTGACTGAGAGTTCATAAAAGAGTTCAAAGAGTGAGTTAGTTGCAAGGAAGAGGAAAAGAGTTCGAGATAGTCGTGGTGCCATTCGAATTCCGACGTGAGAGCCAAGGAGATCGCGACAGTGCTACCTCAATCAAGAAGTTTCTCTTTCTTTACACTTTTTCTTTGTTTATTTTGTTTAAACATGTTGCTTCAAGTTATGAGTGGCTAAACTCTTTAGTTTAAGGGTCTTGATGATTTGTTTATGAATTCATGTTGATATTGTAGACTTTCATAGTTTTATTAGAATGATTATGCTTTTCATTGTTATTGTGTTTAATTCTTGAGGATTGGCCACCTTCATGTTAGGTTAGATGTATGATTGAAAGATTGTATGTTTAACTTGATCTATAACAATGAATTATTGTTAATCTATCACGAGAGTAGTTAGGTTGAGAATAAAAGTTCTTAATGCCATGTAATTTGTATTGGTTTCAAGAGATTAGTAATCAATTGAGTTGCATGAGAAATGATTGTTTTTTAGAGAAAACAATTTGGAATTAAGTTTCTAGACTGAGGTATATGAATTACAATAAAATCCATGAAATCTATAATATTGCATGATTAAATAAACAAGGATTCATTACCCTAGAACTCTTTTTGACTCATGTGTTTCTTACTTTATTACGTTCCTTATTTGATTTATATTTTCCTTAACTCACAAATTCAATTCCAATCTTCAAATAAAATTGATTCAACTCTAGAATAGCTAAGTAACTTAGACCTTCACAATTGGATCTCTAGTGGAACGATATTCGGACTTCACCGTCTTATATTATAACTTGACCCGTACACTTGCGGTTAACACTTAAAGTGGCGCAATCACTTAATCTTATTAGAATTAATATGATCTTAGGTCTAAATTAATTTTAAACAATTTAAAACTAATTCCTAAGATCCTATGTTAGCATACAATTCTTAATCATAGGTTGATAATTACTAATCATAAAGTTTATAACTATTACAAATTTTAATGATCAGCCCTATAATCATTCTTTCTATGGTTTAATTAATTAACCAACCATATTACATGCATTTCATGACATAATATAACAATTATATTAATCTATGGATGTGTCATGCTCAATGCAAATTGATTTTCAATTAAAATATAACACTTATACTAAATAAATCATAAAAATCAATCAAACTTAACAAAACATTAACAAATATAATTATTTATATTTATTTAATTAATGTCATGCATCATGCTTTTCCAATTTCATATATGTAATATGTCAACATACATTAAATAGCTCATGAAATTATTTATCATGCATTAAAACCATACATTATAATATTTATAATATACTAAAATGCATGAACATGTTTAACCTAGGGTAGGTTATCACTAAATGACATCCATAAAGCATTTAAATAGCAATTGAATTGGTAAAATTGGCCCTTAGGATAAAATAAAACAATAAATTACATTAATTTATGCTAAAAATATCCTAAAACTGCTTATGCCGTTCCAAAATTGGACCAAAAACCCTCGAACTGCTTTGAATCGGGCCCCAAAACCACAAACTAAACAAAAAAAATGCCAAGAACCGGATCAAAACCAGCTAAACCGAACCAAACAACAGCTAAACCGAAGCCAAAATGCCTGAACCAGAGCCGAATCGTGTGAACGGGCGCTGAACTAAGCTGTGAGCCGAGCCAAGTTGCCCCTACAAGTGCGTACTGACATCACGCTGACGTCAGCGTGATGTCAGTCCTTCTTCTTCTACGCGCCTTCGTTTGATTTTTTTTTTTTCGTTTCTTCATTCATGCAGAGACCTTCTTTTCACAAATTCTTGGCCTTCGTTCATCCATTTTGGCAAATTTAGTGTCGTTTTTCTTCTTGGGACATCCCTTGTTCAAATTTGGACTTATAAAGCAGTAATTTACAATAAAAAAAAATGCCCAAAAATGTAGGGGGCCCTTACATTTGATCAAATAAAAAATTGTAAATTTATGGTCATTTTTACCGTAATCATTCAATCGCAAACCCACATTCAATAATGCAAAAAACCCACCGAAAACAATGCAACTTTCAAAATTCCAAATCAATTTTACGAGATGGCTCTAATACCAATTGTAGGGTTGAAATTCCTAATGCAGCGGAAGCAATACAGAACTAAACTCGAAATTAATTGGGATTTTGAAATACCCATACACTGAAAAAAAAAATACAGAAAACCTACTGTATTAAAGGGTTAAGCATGCTTTTAGAATTAGAAGTCTTACATTCGCTGTTGATTTTGAATCTACGAATCTCCTTTTGGCTTCTAGATCACAGACACCACCACCACGAACCTCTACTATTCTTTGAGTGATGAGTTAAAGGATTGTGGATTATTTTTTTGAAATATGGAAAAACTAAAGAGAAAACAAGAGAATTTTATTGACAAAAACTTCTATTTCTCTGTTTCTTTTGCAGGCCTATATGGAGAGAGAGATTAGGAGATGTGGGAGTAAACTACGTAAAGAGTAACTCCCACGTAGAAAGTTACCTTTTTTTTTTTTAATCAATTTATTTATTATTTAATTTTAAAAAACTTAATTAAATCTAATTTAATTAATTATTTCATTTAAATCATATGTAAATGAACATCTCCCATATAACCTATAGTTTTAACTAATTTAATTTAATTAAAATAAATTTAAAAAATTGATTCTTTAATTAATTAATTGTCAAATTAAATATCTAATATTTAATTTAACTTACATTGGAATCATATTCAATTGTTATTCTCTCATAACTTATAGTTTTAATGTACATCTAATACACATTAATTAACCTATAGTTTTAATATGAATCTAATTCATATTAATATTTGAACTCCTTCAAATATTTAATTCTCTAAAAAATTAATTTTGTATCATATCCAAAATTAAATTTATATTATAAAGTTCAAAATAAACTTTATATTTTAATGTATCATCATACATTATATTATTTCTCTAAGTAAATTTGAACATTTCAAATTTCTTTCAAGACATAAATACCTCATCACTCTTTACGAGCTAGAAAGGGGACCTAATGGACCTACAGATCAGAAGCTCCAACAGTATGAGATTGATCGGCTAAACTCATTAACCACATTAATCAATATTTGTTAACTGTGGATACACTCCACTAAAGACCCACATTAGATCATTGTGTATGTATCAAATACAAAGTGGGTCGTATCCATAGTGTCAACAGGATAAGATACCCAACCTTATCCCTATACTATTAGACCCTTTAGACTGTATCTTGAACATTAATCTCCATATGTTCCCACATACAGTTCAAGACTCATTACACAATTTAGGATGTTAGTTTATTGGATTTAGGGTTATTAAGACAAAACAAACAAAAACAATCAATAACGCTTATTGAAATAACACATCAATAACACTTTATTAATAATTTAATGACGGTCAAATAATCACATTTACAATTTATGAGTTTTAGGACATAACTCAACAGTTTTGGACATGATGACCCATTTCAATGTGGCAGAAGCAAATGGAGTTGTCACTGATGAGAAAAGTCAAGTTAGTTTCATTATGGAATCTCTTCCAAAGAGTTTCTTCTAGTTTCGCTTTAATGCGATGATGAACAACATTGAATATAATTTGACATCTTTTCTGAATGAGCTACAAACTTATCAATCTCTTTTAAAGACAAAGAGATAAGAAGGGGTAGCAAATGTTGTTTCACCCAAAAGGTTCTATAAAGGATCTTCATCTAAGTTTGGTCCTTCTTCTTCTAAGAATAAAAGTATTCAGATGAAAAAGAACGGAAAAGGAAAGCTAAAAGGTAAAACTCTTGCTGTTAAAAAGGGTGGAAACTTAGACAAAGGAAAATGTTTCCATTGTAATGAGAATGAACATTGGAAACACAGTTGTCAAAGTACCTGGCAGAGAAGAAAGCTGAAATAGAGAAACAAGGTAAATATGATTTACTAATTGTTGAGACATTCTTAGTGGAAAATGATTATTCCTCTTGGATAATTGATTCAGGGGACACTAATCATATTGCTCTTCATTTGAGGAAATTAATCCTTTGAAGTAGCTTAAAAATGGCCAGACTACTTTCCGGGTTGGATTAGATGTCTTGGCCAAAGCAGTGGGAGATATGAAGTTATCTTTTGGAGATAGATTCATTTTGCTAGAAAATGTATAATTTGTTCCTGGAATGAAACAAAATCTTATCTCTATTTCTTGTTTGCTTGAACAAATGTATAATGTATCTTTTGAGATTAATGAAGCGTTCATTAGCAAAAAGGGTATCAAAATTTGTTTTGCAAAACTTAAATATAACTTACATATGTTAAAACCAACTGTTGAGAAAGCTGTTTTTAATACCGAAATATTTAAAACAGCTGAAACTTATAATAAAAGGCAAAAAAAATTCTTCTAATAGCTACCTTTGGCACTTACGACTTAGACACATAAATCTCAATAGGATTGAGAGATTAGTAAAAAGTGGTCTTCTAAATGAGTTAGAAGACAAAACTTTATCTCCATGTGAATCGTGTCTTGAAGGTAAAATGATAAAAAGGTCTTTTACTAGAAAAGGTCTTAGAGCTAAACAACCCTTAGAACTCGTACATTTAGACTTTTGTGGTCCTATTGTGAAATCGAGAGAAGGGTTCGTGTAAGCCCTAATCTCTATTTTCCTTTGTTTTAGCAAAAGATAAAAATCATGGTTAAAGGTTGGCTAGGGTTGGCTTGAATGAGTAGGAATGTATGTGGAATTCTAGTGCACTTTTAAGTAATTATGATTTCTATTTTTCTTTTACCATTTACTTTTATTAAGAATAAAAGGGATGGAGTTAATGGTGCTGTAGAACAAGGAGCTGGAGCTGGACTTAGGAAAATATTTGCTAAGTGTGAAGAAAATCACAAGTCAAAGGTTAAAATTTGGAATTAATTTAGGGGAAAATGTAAAATTAAGGAATAAATACTAAATAAAATTAAAATGATTATTTAAAGGTAAATAATATTTAATTTGGATGGCTAGGATGAGAAGAAAAGAGAAGAAGCCACGTTGAAGCAAGGAGGTGTGTGGCAAAAGCTGATTGGCTGGACTGGGCAGCAGCTCGAACTCTAAGCAAGCAGCTCGAACTCTAAGCAAGCAGCTCAATTACAACGTTGGTTCTCCCAATTCACTCATGCCATTTTCTCCATTTTTGAATGAGAGAGAGTTCTATGAGTTAGAAATCCAACCTAGGGCTACCGAAGTGATTTGAGGTTCGAAAGCTTGAGAAAACTTGAAAATACTAAAGATTGTTGTAGAAATCGAGCAAACCAAACGAGTTAAATTTGAGAAATTTTTCAAGGGTGCTCGAGAAGGTTTTAGGAGCTCAATTTTGTTGGTAAGTTAGTTAAGATGATACCCTCGAGCCCCATAATTTTTATTTGAATTTTATTTGAAGAGAAAATGTGTTTTAAAGCTCTGAAAAATTGAGTTGAAAACAGGAGACTGGTGGCCGAAGTCAGTTGGAGGCTACCTAGAGTGTCACACCCTACTTTTTAAGAAACCGATGCGTTGAAGAGTCTATGAAGAAAAGAGGTAAAAGACCATGTTGGACGCATGGTCAGGACTAGGTAACGCATGGTAAGGGTGGACGCATGGAAGTAAACCAAGAAGGGAAAGAAGGGAAACACATAAGAGAAATACGCATTAGCGATGGTAAGATGTTTAAGCAAGAAAGGAATAAAGTTATGTTGTGAAGTGTTGAAAGAAATTTAAGTCTCGGAAAGATAGAATACTATAGCAAATTGAGTAACGCATAGACTTGTAGCAAGGAATGTTCATAAGTGTTGGAGAAGGTTGTGAAGTAAACATAAAACTGGAGCATGTGGTGGACGCATGCTAATCTATCTTTAAGAGAAATAGTTTAAGTGCAAGGAAAATGTTAAAAGAATAACCTTGGGAATAATCAAGAAATGTTCAAGGATAGGAAGATGGTCATGGACGCAGGATGAAGGTGAACGCAACAGGACCAACGCATAGAAGGAAGAGCTTGAGAAGGATTTGTTGTCACTGACGCCTAGTGGCATTGTGTAAGCACTGGTTTATAATAGTGCGGCTATGCGTTGATGGTGATCACGAATGGTTGTTGTGAGCTGAAGTAGTCGCCGCGTTGGCGGGGGAAGATACGTACTTGGCTTACCATGCGTTGGTAAGGTTGTCATGCGTTGAAGACAGAGTTATCTCTATGCGTTGAAGAGTAGTATAGTTGGCCGAGAGTTAGAAAAGTAAGTAGTGAAGCTCAAACCTTAAAGGAAACTCAACGAACGCATGAGGGCGTTGTGTTGAATAAAAAGTTGTTCATTGGAAATGTTGGACGCATAAGATAAGCTTATAAAGGCCAGGTGGCTTCGTATAGATTTGACACCTTATCAGTAGGAGGTGTTGAAGGCATGTCAAGTGTTTCATGCAAGGTGACACTTGGACTAATGCATGGTTAATTAAGCATGTAGCGTGACATGTGGCAAACAAGTGGCAAAAGGAGATAAGAAGTTGGATGGCAAGCACCCTATAAATAGAACTTTGAGGGAAAAGGAGCGACTGATGACTCTCAAAAAAGAATTCTGGAGAGAAAAAGGGAAGAAGAAGGCAGCAAGGACGTCCGTAATACCTTCTCAAGAAAGAAGGTATTTGACAACTTAGCTATTTTATGTAAAGAAGTTGTCTTGTGTTAAAAGGGGTCGGCCTTGCGTTGAGGACAAACATAATGTCCAAGGTGAATGCGGCGTTCAAAGTTAGGTGATGCGTTCAAGTTGGACCTTGCGTCCAAGTGAGGGTGACGCATCCGAAAGAGAAGTAAGAAGAGTTGGGATGCACTTTGCAGAAGTAATCAACCTTGCGTCGAAGGGCAGGGTTTGTGGTATTATCAACCTTGCGTTGAAGGGCAGAGTTGCGTTCAACCGAGCTGGCAGAGAGAAATGGAGCTTTGCGTTTCTGAGATTGGAACGCTGCGTCCAAGAAGCTCGGGAAGAGGAAATAGAGGAAAGAAAGAAGAAGTATTCTTTGGCAAGTACAGGTGAGTACCACCTGCGTTTTACAAAATATAAATGAGTTCTTATTGAATATGATTTTATGGGTTTCTAATGAAATAATGCATGCGCTTTCATATATAAAGCATATGAATATGTTGTTTATAGAGCATATGAGCATGCGTTTTACTTGAAAACTTTGAGAATGCTGGGTAACGCATGGTGATTGATTGATACTTGTATTCATGGTTTTTCTGAAAAGCATGGTGTTATATGATTTCAAGAAAGATTTGAAAATAAACTTGTATGAAAAGCATGCGGTTTGATATTAAAGCTGGAAATTGAATTTAGCATGCTGATGATGTGAGATTTGGAAACGGTTAATTTGTGAATTATTAATAAGATGTTTCCAAAATATGTATGATGTTTTATAAACTTTGAAAAGGGACCCCAATGTTCAAGGACTCGTAGAAGGCATTGTGGGCAGCCCGAATTATAAAAGGTACCCAATGCTCAAGGCCTAGAGGAAGTCAAATGGGTAACCGGAAAATAGAAATGGGACCCAATGCTCAAGGATAAAAGGAAGGCATATGGGCAGCCCGAGTAATAATATCTATGTGCACATAGAAGAATATATATATACGACCCTGATGTGTTGAGATTACTCCACACAGCTAAGGATAATCGACGTTGAGTAGCGTTAGCGCCTCAACTAAGGAAAAGATAAGGAATGAATTTGACGTTGAGAAGCGTAGAAGCAATGCTCTGCCTCAACTAAAGAAAATGTTTAGAAATGAATAAGATCTTTGAGTATTTTCCAGAAATAAGCATGAAAAACCTGATAATGGTGTTTGAGTAGAAATTAACATGTTTAGAAGCGATATTATTTAGATTAACCAGTTTTATAGTTAAAATAAGATATTTATAAAAAAAAAAACTGTTACTCACTGAGCCATTAGCTCATTCTTTTAGATGTTTTCCATTTTTAGGTAGCATGACAGTTCCCGTTGCCGATCGAAGTCGAGGTTTGTCAAGAGCGTGTTAATGGTATTACCGTCCTAGAAGGATTTAAAAGGAACTAAGGTGAGATTGACAGTGGGTTAAGGGACAGGGTAGTCGGTAACTGTTGTCTTCACACTCCGTCTCGGGCTACAGGATGGTAGTTCGGGATGGGGTGTGACATAGAGAGCCTACCTACGCCTGTCGTCAGCACCCCCCTGCACACCCTATGCGACACACACCCCAACGCCAGCGCCCCACGCCCCTGCCAGCACCCCCTCGCCCACCTGCTGCCACCAAGGGTGCCCACGACCATCTTGGATAATTTTGGACATTTTTGGACTCTAATTGATATTTCCTTGAATAATTGACCTTAAAATGGGTAAATATGAATTTTAAGCTAATTTTTGGATATTTTTAGAAATTTTAAGAATTTTGCAAAATGGCCCCTAAAGTGGTGGAAATGATGAAAAGGGTGAAAAATAAGCTTGATATGGACAATGTGGATGAAATTTAGTTAAATAATATTTGTGAGGACTTCAAGGAGATGATCTAATGGTTCGTAAATGATATTTCAGGTCAAGTTGAGGTTGGGAAAGCCTATAAGCCTCGAGGGACAAGTCCAAATTGTGAATGACACTTGTTTTCTTAAAAGGATTCTATTTATAACATTTAGCCATGGTTTCTTATGAAATGTGTATTTACGACGATTTACTAAACATTGAGCATGATTACTGTTTATACTTGATTTTATGACATGAAAGACATATTCTATCTATTTCCCTGAGTTTTATGAAGCATGTTAAATTGATGCTTACTATTGAAAAATGATTTGATTTTCCATGAAAAGATTTATGATGAACTATTTGTACAAGCACACCTGTTTTCTAAAATGTTTTTCTAAGGGACCCAATGCTGAAGGACGTTGAGAAGGCATATGGGCAACCCTATGATGTGAAGGAACTCAATGTTGAAGGACGTTGAGAAGTCATTTGAGTATCCTAGGAACCCAGTATTGAAGGACATGGAAAAGGTACTTGGGCAGCCTAGATAGCTCCTATGTGCACATAGTGAGGTACGACGCTGTTGTGTTGAGATTACTCCACATCAGCTAAGGTTTTTCGACGTTGGGTGTGTCAAGATTACTCTGCCCCAACTAAGGTTTGTTTTCGACATTGAGTGTGTTGAGCTTGCTCCTCCTCAACTAAGGGTATTTTTGAATGCTAAGGACTGTTTAATGAGTTTGTAAATTGTAATTAATTGAATGGCTTTGCATATGTTTCTAGGTTGTTTAAGCATGATTTTTATGATATAACTATGTTTTCCTCTAATGCTAAGTATGTTTTATCTCTAAAGTCTTGTTTTCAATATTATGTCATTCACTGAGCATTCAGCTCATGTTTTCCATGTTTTCTATTCCATCCAGGTAGCGAAAGAGTTCTCGGTGCTTAGCCTACACGAGCCCCATCCTTCTAGAAATCCAAGTTATCAAAGAAAACATTCCATCACTGTTGTAGTATGTGTAAATAACTATGTGTCACACCCTGCTTTTAAGAAACTGATGCGTTGAAGAGTCTATGAAGGAAAGAAGTAAAAGACCATATTGGACGCATGGTCAGGGCAAGGTAACGCATGGTAAGGGTGGACGCATGGAAGTAAACCGAGAAGGGAAAGAAGTGAAACGCATAAGCAAGAAAGGAATAAAGTTATGTTGTAAAGTGTTGAAAGAAATCTAAGTCTCGGAAAGATAGAATACTATAGCCAATTAAGTAACGCATAGACTATTGGCAAGGAATGTTCACAAGTGTTGGATAAAGTGGAAGGTGAGAAGTATGTTTAAAGATTGGAACAAGAGGTGGACGCATACTACTTTATTATCAGAAAATGTTTTAGTGCAAGGAAAAAGGTTAAATGAATAACCTTGGAATACAAGCACAAGAACGCATAGAGGGATACTCAAGGAATCCTCAAGGAAAGGAGGAAGATCATGGACGCATGATAGTATGTGGTTCAGGCTGACGCATGGTATTATGCAGTAAGACAAACGCATAGTAGTGTGTGTTGAGACGTTGACGCCTAGTAGTATGCGGTAGAAGAACGAGTTCAAAGGAAGTATGGCTGAGAGTTAGAAAAGTGAGTAGTGAAGTTCAAACATTAAAGGAAACTCAATGAACGCATGGGGGCGTTGTGATGAATGAATAGTTGTTTATTGGAAAATGTTTGACGCATAAGATAAACTTATAAAGGTTAGGTGGCTTCATATAGATTTGACACCTTAAAAGTAGGAGGTGTTAGAATGCATGTTAAGTGCTTCATGCAAGGTGACGCTTGGATAAATGCATGGTTAATTAAGCATGCAGCGTGACATGTGGCAAACAAGTGGCAAAAGGAGAGGAAAAGTTGAATGGCAAGCTCCCTATAAATAGAACCTTAAGGGAAAAGGAGCGACTGATGACTCTAGAAGAAGAATTCTGGAGAGAAAGGGAAGAAAGAAGGTAGAAAGGAGGAATCCTTGCGTCCGTAGTAGGAGTCTGCGGCTAAGAAAGAAGGTATTCTTGACAACTTGGCTATTGTATGTTAAAGAAGATGTCTTGCGTCCAAAAGGGGTCGGCCTTGCGTTGAGGACAAACATAATGTCCAAGATGAACGTCGCGTCCAAAGATAGGTGATGCGTTTAAGTTGGACTTTGCGTCCAAGAGAGGTCGACGCATCCCAAAAGAGAAAGAAAAAAGGCTGCACTTTGCAGTAGTTGCCAACCTTGCGTTGAAGGGCAGGGTTGCGTCCAACGGAGCTGACAGAAGAATATGGAGCCTTGCGTTTCTGAGATTAGAACGCTGCTTCCAAGAAGCTCGGGAAGAGGAAATAGAGGGAAGAAAGAGGAAATTATTCTTTGGCAAAGTACAGGTAAGTAACACCTGCGTTTTACAAAATATAAATGAGTTCCTTATGAATCTGATTTCATGGGTTTCCAATGAATAATGCATGCGTTTTACTTGAAAACTTTGAGTATGCGGGGTACTTGCTATGAGTTTATGAAACGCATGGTGATTGATTGATACTTGTATTCATGGTTTTTCTGAAAAGCATGGTGTTATATGATTTCAAGAAAGATTTGAAAATAAACTTGTATGAAAAGCATGCTGTTTGATATTAAAGCTGGAAATTGAATCTTGCATGCTGATGATATGAGATTTGAAAACGGTTAATTTATGTGTTATTAATATAATGTTTCCACAATATGTATGGTGTTTTATAAAACTTTGAAAAGGGACTCGTGGAAGGCATTATGGGTGGCCTGAATTATAAAAGTACCCAATGCTCAAGGACTAGAGGAAGGCAAATGGGTAACCGAAAAATAGAAATGGGACCCAATGCTCAAGGATATAAGGAAGGCATATGGGTAGCTCGAGTAATAATATCTATGTGTACATAGAAGAATATATATATACGACGCTGATGTGTTGCGATTACTCCACACAGCTAAGGATAATCGACGTTGAGTAGCGTTAGCGCCTTAACTAAGGAAAAGATAAGGAATGAATTTGACGTTGAGAAGCGTAGAAGCAATGCTCCGCCTCAACTAAGAAAAAAGTATTTTGAAGGAATGAGATTTTTATTATTTATTCCAAACAGATATGTATACATGTTATAACAATGATTTGATCATGTTATAATAAGATTTGAACTGTTATATTTTCATGCATGGTTGAAAATGTTTAGATTATACAGTTTTACAGTTAAAGTAAAATGTTTTCAGAAAATCGTTACTCACTGAGCTGTTAGCTCACCCCTTTTTATATGTTTTCCATTTTCAGGTAGCATGACAGTTCCCGTTGCCGATCAAAGTCGAGGTTTGTCAAGAGCGTGTTAATGATATTACCGTCCTAAGAAGGATTTAAAAGATAATAAGATAAAGTTGACAGTGGGTTATGCGATAGGGTAGTCGGAAACTGTTGTCCTCACACTCCGTCTTGGGCTACGGATGGGTAGTTCGGGGTGGGGTGGCACTATGTATATGTGGCATGTAGACATAGCTCGTTAGATGTTGGGAAATGAGAGTAGACACTGTGTATATGGTCTTAGTTTGGTTGTAATCGTGCTGGAGTGTCTGTTGGAAAAAACATAAATTACTATGTTGCTATTACTATTAGTCTGGTGGTTTTAAATGTTTTATGATTTAGGGTTATACAGTGTGGGCGGTTATGTTTAATTATGTTTTCAGCAGGTTAGTCAGGTACAAATGGGCGGTGAGCTTCACAAGAGGGGTGGAGTGTACTGTCCTCACATCTTCTTCCAGGTTAAAGAGGGTAATCTGGGAGTAGGTGTGATAGTTCGAATACTTCATCAGTTTTTTAGATGATTATTTGAGGTAGGGTTATGTTTATCTATGCATGAAATTGACGCCAGTTTTGGTCGTGTTTACCTCTTAAATCAATTTAGTGTAGTTGATGGAGTGTATTACACAACATCGGTACCATTTGTCGCATACCGAATTGTCTCAACACTCGATCTGGTTGATGCCACTCTACGATATGAAAGCATATAAGTGGGCTAACCGTCAATCAAATGTCTTGTCCATCATGACAATAATCAGGCAACAACAACATAACATGTGGTGTATATGGCATTCAATTGATCTGAAACCATGTACAAGAATAATTAGAACCTAAAAATATATGTAATATTCAATTGTATATGAAAATATATATTATTACCTGATTTTGCATCAAAAGGTCAAATGAACGATATACCAACAACATGTTTGCTGATTGTTCAGATGCAGCTAATACACCGCTCCATCTATCACATGGATATAAAACAATTAAAATACTTTACTAATTGTATTGACAAAAGAATTAATATATACAGAAAATAATACTTGGCACTGAGTGGACGTCCCATAAAATGTTATGGAGGTTGTAATTGGACTTGTAGTGCAACAATGTTAAATCAATCATAGGCCCATACTTGAAGTAGTATCAGTGGGTCTGCTATATCCAAAGCTTGTGCATGACTTGCTCGACATAATTCTCTGTACAGCCATGCAAGACAAGCACCACCCCACGAATAATTACCAGCTTGCTCAAAACTAGCCAGTAGTGGGAGGAACATTAAGTGCACCAGCATGCAGCATGTTCAACTTGTCTGCAAACAGAAATCCTCTGATAAGCTGCATGTTATATGCTCGTGCATATCTCTGTATATTGACGTCATCGGCATCAGGAGACAATTTTGTAAACTGAGAGGCTAACCACGGGAGACTCAACCTTGAGCCTTTTAAGTCAAATGGTCGAACGCCTAAAAAATCTTCACAAATCTGTTTCCAATCATGTTGCAACGAACCAGTAACAAGTTCTTCGTCCACTGGTAGTCCAAATTGTACTGCAATGTCCTGCAGCGTAATGGTTCATTCCCCACCAGACATATGAAATGTGTGGGTCTTCGGTCTCCAATGCTCTACTAAAGCAATAATGAGGTGCCAGTCTAACTGTATGAATCCAATTTGTGCAACCCCAATAAAACCAGCATGTTGTAGATAAGGCACTATACGTTCATCGAACGGTATAGTATACTAAGAAACTGCCTCTCTTCTCCGACAACATAGCACCACGGAGGATGCATTATCCCATACTATCTTTGATCGGTGAGTATTTTGAAGATATAGCTGAACAGGGTTAGATGTACCAGGATCCATATTCAACACTGTTAAAAAAAACCAAATTCATTAAAATGTTAAATAAACCAAATACATTACAATGTTAAATAAACCAAATACATTACCATGTTAAATAAACCAAATACATTACATTGTTACATTGTACGAACCACTACATTACATTGTTACATTATAAGAACTATTACATTACAATGTTAATATTACATTACACAAAACCAGGTATCTTGCTAAACTATGAATGACTTGAAGATGAAGCATCTAAATTACGGAGTGAGCAGGTATGCTTGTTATGACCTGATCCCTTGCATATCCCACATCGAACTTTCGTGCCTGCCTCGCGCAAATCCATCTCATTATGAATTCGTGAAATTTTGGGTCTACCATGCTCCCTTAATAAGTTTGCGTTAGGATGCACTTCCGTAAATGATAACTCTGGCCAATAGTCAAGGTGTTGTATTGGATGGAAGCGACATTCATAGCATAACTTTAAATGAGACAATTTATAGCATTCACAATCAGATGCACGTATGGTAAACGCATGTAATTACAAATTGCAATTACATGAGAGCATGGAATCTTGAACGACTGCCACTTGTTACAAGAACAAGTCCCCTCTTTCAAGCACACTACTTGTATGTTTTGGCCTTTGTAGGGGAGAAACCATACTGATGCCAGTTCGAACTTAAAACTTTGTGTTTCCCCGTCAACTCTCCCACCTTTTAAGCTTTCTCATGGCATATTTTGTGTACATGTCCCCACGATCGAGTGTTTCACTTATTTCTTGTCTACGGCGTTCAAAGTATAAGATTGTACGATAGAATGTCAGCCTAACAATCGATGTGATCGGCATTCTAGCTCCTTTGAATACCCCATTCAAACATTCAGTTGCATTGGTTGTCATCCACCCAAAGCGATACCCATTATCGTGTGATTGTGTCCATTTATTCAAATTGATATCAGAAAAATATTCAAGATATTCAGGGTTCAATCTCTTTAACTCTTTCATGTTTCGAATGAACTTACGTCTTTGGTGTTGATTTCCAGCCCTAAACACCAAATCTTTAAGTTGCTTTGATTTGTATTTGGAATTGAAATTACTCGCAACATGATGTAGACAATAACGATGATATGCTTTAGGTTCAGCCCAACCAATTTCTTCATTGTTAATTGCTGCAATGATCCCTCTGTGTCTATCCGAAATTAAGCAAATCCCTTCTCGGTCAGTAACATGCTCGCGCAATGCCCATAAAAACCATGACCAACTAGATGTATTTTCCCCTTCAACAATAGCAAATGCAAGAGGAAATATATGCCCATTCAAGTCAATAGACAAAGCAGTGAGCAATTTCTCTTTATACTTGCTGTAAAGATGGGTTCCATCTATTTGAATTAATGGCCTACAGTACTTAAACTGTCACACCCTACTTAAGACACTGATGCATTGAAGAGTTTATGAAGAAAAGAAGTAAAAGACCATGTTGGACGCATGGTCAGGGCTAGGTAACGGATGGTAAGGGTGGACGCATGGAAGTAAACTGAGAAGGAAAAAAAGTGAAACGCATAAGAGAAATACGCATTGGCGATGGTAAGATGCTTAAGCAAGAAATGAATAAAGTTATGTTGTGAAGTGTTGAAAGAGATTTAAGTCTCGGGAAGATAGAATACTATAGAAAATTGAGTAACGCATACTTATAGCAAGGGATGTTCACAAGTGTTGGAGAAGGTTGAGAAGTAAACATAAAACTGGTGCATGTGGTGGACGCATGCTAATCTATTTTTAAGAGAAATAGTTTAAGTGCAAGGAAAAAGGTTAAAAGAATAACCTTGGAAATAATCAATGAATGTCCAAGGATAGGAAGATGGTCATTGGACGCAAGATGAAGGTGAACGCAACAGGACCATTGCATAGAGGAAGAGCTTGAGAAAGATTTGTTGTCATTGACGCCTAGTGGCATTGAGTAAGCACTGGTTTATAATAGTGTGACTATGTGTTGAAGGTGATCTCGAATGGTTGTTGTGAGCTGAAGTAGTTGCCGCGTTGGCGGGGGAAGATACGTACTTGGCTTATCATGCGTTCGTAAGGTTGTCATGTGTTGAGGTCCCTATGCATTGAAGACAGAGTTATCTCTATGTGTCAAAGACAGTAGTATAGTGGGCTGAGAGTTAGAAAAGTGAGTAGTGAAGCTCAAACCTTAAAGGAAACTCAATGAACGCATGAGGGCGTCGTATTGAATGAATGGTTGTCTATTGGAAAATGTTGGATGCATAAGATAAGTTTATAAAGGCCAGGTGGCTTTGTGTAGATTTGACACCTTATCAGTAGGAGGTGTTAAAGGCATGTTAAGTGTTTCATGCAAGATGACACTTGGACTAATACATGGTTAATTAAGCATGCAGCGTGACATGTGGCAAACAAGTGGCAAAAGGAGATGAAAAGTTGGATGGCAAGCTCCCTATAAATAGAACTTTGAGGGAAAAGGAGCGACTGATGACTCTGGAAGAAAAATTCTGGAGAGAAAAGGGAAGAAGAAGGTAGAAAGGAAGAAACCTTGCGTCCGTAGTAGGAGTATGCGGCCAAGAAAGAAGGTATTTTGACGACTTAACTTAGCTATTTTATGTAAAGAAGTTGTCTTGCGTCGAAAAGGGGTCGGCCTTGCGTTGAGGACAAACATAATGTCCAAGGTGAACGCGGCGTCCAAAGTTAGATGATGCGTTCATGATGGACCTTGCGCCCAAGAGAGGGCGACGCATCCGAAAGAGAAGTAAGAAGAGTCGGGATACACTTTGCGGAAATAATCAACCTTGTGTTGAAGGGCAGGGTTGCGTTCAACCGAGCTGACAGAGGAAAATGGAGCCTTGCGTTCCAGAGTTAGAACGCTGCGTCCAAGAAGCTCGGGAAGAGGAAATAGAGGAAAGGAAGAGAAATTATTCTTTAGCAAGTACAGGTGAGTAACACCTGCGTTTTACAAATATAAAAATGAGTTCTTATTGAATATGATTTTATGGGTTTCTAATGAATAATGCATGCGTTTTCAAATATAAAGCATATGAATATGTTGTTAATAGAGATAAGAGCATGCGTTTATATATACATAAAAGAATATGAGCCAGCTGAGAGCATGCGTTTTATCTGAAAACTTTGAGAATGCTGGTATGTCACACCCCCTCTCGGATTATCCTCCATAACCCAAAAAGAGATGTGAAGACAGCAGTTACCGACTACCCTGTCACATAACCCACTATCAACCTCAACATCCACATGCTATTGACAAACCTCGACTTCGATCGACAACGGGAACTGTCATGCTACCTGAAAATGGAAAACATTTAAAAGAATGAGCTAACGGCTCAGTGAGTAACGATTTTCTAAAAACAATATATTTTAACTGTAAAACTGATCAAACTCGCATAAAACATAACACTTCAAGTCATATTAAACTATACTCCAATACCATTGTGAAAACATGCTTGCCCGTTTCAGGATACATACTCAAAAATCTCATTCTTATAATATACTCTTTCCCTAGTTGAGGCGGAGCAATGCTCAATGCTCCTCAACGTCGATTTTTCCTTAGCTGTGTGGAGTAATCTCAACACATCAGCGTCGTACATACCTCTATGTGCACATAGGTACTAAAACCCGGGCCGCCCTCAATGCCTTCTATGAATCCCTGAGCATTGGGGTCCCATTTCTATATCCAGGTTACCCATATGCCTTCTACAAGTCCCTGAGCATTGGGTACCTATATAATATAACGGCTACCCTTTGGCCTTCTCCAAGTCCCTAAGCCTCGGGTGCCTTTTCTGGTTTAATATAACACAACACATATTTTGGAACATTATATCAATAACCCATGAATTTACCGTTTCCAAATCTCACCTCTTTAGCATGCTAAGTTCAATTTCCAGTTTTAATATAAACCGCATGCTTTTCATAAAGTTTATTTTCAAATCTTTCTTGAAATCATATAATATCATGCTTTTCAGAAAAGTCATGAGAACCAATAACATAAATCACCATGCGTTTTATAACTCATAACAAGTATCCAGCATTCTCAAAGTTTACAAGTAACTCATGTCACTAAACGCATGCTCATGTCTCTATAAAACTCATATTCGTATGCTTTATATATATGAAAACACATGCATTATTTTATTCAAAGCCCCTAGAATTTTGTTCATAAAGAACTCATTTATATTTTGTAAAACGCAGGTGTTACTCACCTGTACTTGCCAAAGAATACTTCTTCTTCCTTTCCTCTATTTCCTCTTCCCGAGCTTTCTGGACGCAGCGTTCTAACTCCGGAACGCAAGGCTCCATTTTCCTCTGTCAGCTCGGTTGAATGCAACCCTGTCCTTCAACGCAAGGTTGGTAACGCAAGGCTGGTTATTTCCGCAAAGTGCATCCCGACTCTTCTTACTTCCCCTTTGAATGCGTCGCCCTCTCTTGGACGCAAGGTCCATCATGAATGCATCATCTAACTTTGGACGCCGCCTTCTCCTTGGGCACTACGTTTATCCTCAACGCAAGGCCGACCCCTTTTAACGCAAGACAACTTCTTTACATAAAATAGCTAAGTTGTCAAATACCTTCTTTCTTGGCCGCATACTCCTACTACGGAAGTCCTTGCTGCCTTCTTCTTCTCTTTTTCTCTGCAGATTTCTTCTTTTAGAGTCATCAGTCGCTCCTTTTCCCTCAAAGTTCTATTTATAGGGAGCTTGTCATCCACCTTTTCCTCTTCTTTTGCCACTTGTTTGCCACATGTCATGCTGCATGCTTAATTAACCATGCATTAGTCTAAGTGTCACCTTGCATAAAACACTTAACATGCCTTTAACACCTCCTACTGATAAGGTGTCAAATCTATTCATAGCCACCTGCCCTTATAAACTTATCTTATGCATCCAACATTTTCCAACAGACTACCATTCATTCAACACAACGCCCTCATGCGTTCGTTGAGTTTTCTTTAAAGTTTGAGTTTCACTACTTACTTTTCTAACTCTCGGCCAACTATACTACTCTTCGACGCATAGAGATAACTCTGTCTTGAACGCATAGGGATCTCAACGCATAACAACCCTACCAACGCATGGTAAGCCAAGTACGTATCTTCCCCGCCAACGCGGCAACTACTTCAGCATACAACAACCATTCGAGATCACTTTCAACGCATGGCCGCATTATTATAAACCAGTGCTTACTCAATGCCACTAGGCGTCAATGACAAGAAGTCCTTCTCAAACTCTTCCTCTATGCGTTCGTCCTGATGCGTTCACCTTTATCCTGCGTCCAATGACCATCTTCCTATCCTTGGATATTCCTTGATTATTCCCAAGGTTATTCTTTTAACCTTCTCCTTGCACTTAAACTATTTCTCTTAAAGATAGATTAGCATACGTCCACCACATGCTCCAGTTTTATGTTTACTTCACAATCTTCTCCAACACTTGTGAACATTCCTTGCTGTAAGTCTATGTGTTACTCAATTTGCTATAGCATTCTGTCTTTCTGAGCTAAAATCTCTTTCAACACTTCACAACATAATTTTATTCCTTTCTTGCTTATGCGTTTCGCTTCTTTTGCTTCTTGGTTTACTTCCATACGTCCACCATTTCCATGCATTACCTAGTCTTGACCATGCGTCCAACATGGTCTTTTACCTCATTTCTTCATAGACTCTTCAACGCATCGTTTTCTTAAAAAGTAGGGTGTGACATGGTACTTGCTGAGTTATAAAACGCATGGTGATTTATGATATTGATTTTCATGACTTTTCTGAAAAGCTATTATATGATTTCAAGAAAGATTTGAAAATAAACTTTATGAAAAGCATGCATTTTTATATTAAAACTGGAAATTGAATTTAGCATGCTGAAGAGGTGAGATTTCGAAACGGTTAATTCATGAGTTATTGATATAATGTTCCAAAATATGTATTGTGTTATATTAAACTTGAAAAGGCACCCGAGGCTCAAGGACTTAGAGAAGGCCAAAGGGTAGCCGTTATATCGAAATGGGACCCCAATGCTCAGGGACTCGTAGAAGGCATATGGGTAACCTATGTCACACCCCCTCCCGGATTATCCTCCATAATTCGAAAGAAGATGTGAAGTTAGCAACCTTGACTCCTCTGTAAGGTCCACTGACCAACCATTTTTACCAAAGACGGAAGGTTCTTGCATAGGCAAAACATCCTGAACTTGCTTGCTACCTGGAAAATTAGAAAAACATAGGAAAATGTGAGCTAAAGCCCCGTGAGTGACTGTTTTTGTAAAACTATCTTTTATTCAAAAACAGGTATGTTACAGTAATACACATCAAACAAGGATTTAACTCGATAGTTCAACAGAAACAGATTTTCCTCAAAACTTTATCAATTTCATAAATCTGTTACAAATCAATAGAATCATTTTCCAGAATGATTTAATAGAAAACCATTTGGTTTCTCAATCTTTTCCCTTAGTTGAGGCGGAGCAAGGCTCAACGCTCTCAACGTCGAAAACATCCTTAGTTGGGGTGGGGCAAACCTCAACATGCCCAACATCGAAATTATCCCTGGCTCAATGCAGAGTAAGCTCCATGCACTAGCCAGATTAACCTCTATGTGCACATAGGAATATGACGGGTTGCCCATGTACCTTCTCATGTCCTTGAGTACTGGGTCCCGGGGAAACTCACGAGCCTTCTCAAGGAGATAAGCACTGAGCCTCCTCTTAAACATTTTATCAATCAATTTGAGTAGATCATTCATATGAAACCTTTCATAGAAATCAAGATGTTTCTTGATAAACTATACCTTGCAACATGCCTTTCAATATAGTAAAACAATCAGATAAAACATGCCTTTTAAACACAATGATCAACATCATGCGTTTCATGAAATCCGTTATTACAAAACCATAACACATAAAAACACTTTCAACAAGTTCAGTTTTGAAGGAAGAAGAGTCACTCACTATTACTTAAGAGATTTCCCTTTAAGTCTCTGCTTTCCCGAGCTCTTAAATGCAAAGCTTGAACTCTTTAGTCTGCTTTCTCCCTCTGGTAGTCTAGTTGGGCGCAACCCTGCAAGATGCAAACTAACTCTCCTTATTCTTTTGGATGCGTCGACCTTCTTTGAATGCAAAGCCTAACTTGATCGCACCGTGGTGTTCACTCTTTATGTTGAATTCGGATAAAACGCAAGGCTCACCCTTCTCGACACAAGCCAACTTCTTAACACCAGATGAATTAAGTGTTAAGGTTGTCTTCCTCCCTGGCCGCAGACTTACTCCTTCAAACGCAAGGTTTTCTTCCTTCAGCTCTCTTTCTTTTCTTCTCTCAAGGATTCTTACCACTGAATCATCAGTCATTACTTTTCCCTCAAGGTCCTATTTATAGAGAGCTTGTCATTCTACCTCTCCTCTTCTGCTGCCACTTGTTTGCCACATGTCATGTTGCATGCTTAATTAATCATGCATTAGTCCAAGTGTCACCTTGCATGAAATACTTATCATGCTTTCTAACACCTCCTACTTGATAAGGTGTCACGATCATGTGTAACCACCTGGCCTATAGGGTTACCTTATAGGTTCATTATGTTCCAATACACAACTACCCAACCAACTCCTTGCTCCTATGCGTTCATGGAACTATCTTTCAACTCTACCCTCAATTTTACTACCTTTATTCCACTTCTCCTTCATTTAGGTGTACAAATTCTTAATGCATACTACTATGCGCTTCAGCTTAACATCATACATCAATTTTTATCGCATATTATATTCGTTCAACTCCCTTTCTTACATTCGTTTACGGTTACAATTCCTTCTTTGTACAATTGCACCCTTCTGACCATGTGGTTTACCTTTGACCACCACATCCAACTCAAATTCTTTCTTCCTGCGTTTACCCTCTTGCATTCACCTTTGCTTCATCCCGCGTCCATGACCATCTTCCTTTAAGTCCCTTGGTTTTTCCCTCTATGCGTTTACTCGACATCGTGGTAGCATTTTCCATTATCATGAAGTTAAGCTCTTCAACGTATGACTTAATAACCAATAGTAACCATCATCGACTCCTCAACCCCTTGTCGCATAGCTAATAGCTGTCCTTAACACAGAATTCCTCAACGCATAGCTAATATTTTCTCACCACATAATTTTCTCAACGCATAGTAAGACCTTACTAATCATTGAAGTCCTACTAGCATATAATAATCCTTTAACGTTTAACATTTCATAGCACTTTAACGCTTAGCGACCCCTTGTGCACTAGCTTCCCCTACTAAGCTTACCAACGCATAGTCGTAATCCATACTCAATTCTTGTTCCTTCAACTCCATTCACTATTTCTCTGTACAATACTCAACGCATTACTTTCCTTAGTTTCACTTCCCGACGCGTTGTCAACCTTTCCAACGCAAGGCACTTTTCCTACGTGATGGTTCTATTTCACTTTACATCATCGACACATGGTACTTCACCCCATTCAACTTGCCCTCATTAGAACTTAATCTTACAACTTGGTTGATAACTCCTCAGTATTAAATACCATGCATTTGAGCTTAACCATCTACGCATCAACCTAATCTCCCGAAATATGTCTATTCTTTTCTTAATACCATTCATCTCAACGCACAGAATTTATTGGCCATAAGTTAGTAGTTACACAATCTTAACTTTTCATTTAAAAAGTTCTGCTAATCCTCACACTTTTATCCTTTTATCCTTACTAGTTATATGAATACTTAGGTTTTTGGAGACAGGGTATTACAACCTAGATATAGAAATGGGACCCCAATGCTCAGGGACTCGTAGAAGGCATTGAGGGCGGCCCGAATTCTAGTACCTATGTGCACATAAAGGTATATACGACATTGATGTGTTGAGATTACTCCACACAGCTAAGGAAAATCGACGTTGAGGAGCGTTGAGCATTGCTCCGCCTCAACTAAGGAAAAAGTATTTTATAAGAATCAGAGTTTGAGTATTTATTCTAAAATGGTCAAGCATGTTTTCACAATGATGTTTGAGTATAATTTAATATGATTTGAAGTGTTATATTTTATGCGAGTTCGACCAGTTTTACAGTTAAAATATATTGTTTTCAGAAAATCGTTACTCATTGAGCTGTTAGCTCACCCTTTTTAAATGTTTTCCATTTTCAAGTAGCATGACAGTTCCCGTTGCCGATCGAAGTCGAGGTTTTTCAAGAGCATGTGGATGGTGAGGTTGACAGTGGGTTACGTGACAGGGTAGTTAGTAACTGCTGTCCTCACACTCCGTCTCGGGCTACGAGAGGGTAGTTCGGGATGGGGTGTGACATAAACCCTTCAATTGTAGGACCGAATGCCCAAAAGACTCGACCAAATATAGTCTTACCAGGCACATCAGACGGGAGAAAATGTCAATCTACTTATGTACCAGGCTTGTAAACCAGTACGGAAGTTCTGAATACGATTTCTCCAAATCGCTGAAGACTGCAACCAAAGCTTTTTTCTTAGCTTCCCACACACATCTGTATTTGATGTTATATCCGTACTGTTTTTTAAGTGCTTCTTGTAGTACCGCCACAGGCACACTAGGATCAACTCTAACTAAATTTTGAATTTTAATGCTCATGAAATTAGAATCAAGTGATGAATTATGTTATGCCAATTCTATGTATAAACAAGTATGATTCTCTCCAAATTTAGTAATTTCAAACATCCCATGAATTTTGCACCGACAAGCACGCAACCTCCACCTACAACCTTCATCCCATTGCTTGCATCGCACATACCAAATATCTTGGTTCGATTCTACCACAGATATTTGGTAGTGTTTAGTCACACAATATTTTTTTACTGGCACATGCCAAATATCTTGGTTCGATTCTACCACAGATATTTGGTAGTGTTCAGTCACACAATATTTTTTTACTGGCACATACCAAATATCTTGGTTCGATTCTACCACAGATATTTGGTAGTGTTGAGTCACACAATATTTTTTTACTGCCATTTGTAGGTCTTCTTTCATATCAAATTCCATTCCTTTTTGTATTATACTAGAGTTATCTGTACATTTTTCCCTTTCCTCCAGGGTTGATCCTTGTTCACAAACTGAATCAGTACTGTCCCATTCTATCTGTGTAAATATCTCCGACCGAACCAACTCATTTTCATTTTCTATATTTCCTTCTTCTCCAAACAATTCATCAATTTCTACATCAATGTCACTATCCCCACAATTTCCAGCTTCAATAATAACTAAATCTTCTGGACGAAACGACATATTTAAATTTGTTTACAACTGTAAAGGTTAAAAGGAAAAATTAGTCCAAATCTACCCAAAATTATAAAACTCGTGGACCCAGTCCACGAGTTTACTACCCAACATTTTACTAATAATTATTCCTACAATAATAAACGCCGAATAACAATCAACACTAAAAGTTAAATTTTTTAAATTATAAACAAAATAAACTATTTGATAAAAATAACGTCTACATATAGAAATTTATTCGATTTGGTAAAAACGTCTACATATACAAATTTATTCATGCATGCAAAATAAAACTTACAATCTATGCATATCTATCATATAACTAGTGCATATTTATAAGATAATTACAAAGAAAAATGTATATACATACGTATATGGCGGCGGCAGCGGGCGACTGAACGAATATAATATGTTAGATTTAACAAAGAAAGAGTGATGAGATGGTCGGAAAATCGATATTTATATACATACGTATGTGATAGCGACAATGTCGACAAACGACGGACAATGGACAGCAAAAAACGTGCAAGATGATCGGATAATGAAGAAACAAAGAGATTTTTGGCAGAGAGAGAGGAAATGGGTGGCGGGGATGGCGGAAAGAAAGGAGAGAAATGAGGAGAGAAATGAGAGAAAAGAGAATTCTTTGAGAAAAATAGGTGGTCGGCGGGAATAAAAAGGAGGGGACTCGTGGACGGGGTCCACGATTACCGAAATCGTGGCCCCATTCACGACTTCGGTCAAACCTGCATGCATGCAGCAGGCTGACGGGATGGCAGCGTGGCAGCGAGTTGGCAGGAGAATCGTGTATGCTATCTTGTAGAAATACAAGTTATTACAGCCTTTCTCTTAGAAAAATAGAGATTAAATAGAGAATCAAGTGGTAGTATTAGTCAAATTCTATTGATAAATCTTCCTATGCGTTCTACTCTTGTAAATTGATGAAGATAATTATTTTATAACTTTTTGAATCTAAAACGCATGTTTTAACGCAAGACTATGTATTGGCAACTTGTGACGCGTTGACATCCGCTCAACGCAGGATGATGCGTTAGAACATATGGATGCGTCGACATAAGTGAACGCATGAACTCAATTCTCCATGGACGCATAACGACCAAAAACGCAAGGCAGCAGAAAATCAGATCAGAATCTTGAGAGATTGTCTGAAAATTGACATGCATGATTTATGGCTAAAGTGGTGGATCTAAATTGAACCGAGAATTACGCAATTAGGCGAGATAGACACACGACATCAATTGTGCCTCCAATCACGCAGATTTCCCACTGATTACGAACGCAACCTCTATAAAAGGGCAGACCTGTAAGTTGAAAAAGGGTTGTTGATTCTCGGAAGAATTCCTAAGTGACAGCAGAGTTCTCTCCAGAAGACAATTGGAGACGAATAGCTCGAAAGAGAAGAGTCTTCCCTCCGCCTGACCACTTCACAGCAGAACCTCACGCTTCCATTCCGGCGACTCAAGACATTGAACGCCTTCCTGCTTTCTATCTCTTTTTCTAGCTTGATTTTAGATTTGTGTTAAGACATTGAGCTGTCTAAAATTGTATTTCGTTCATTAATCTACAATTCTTCCATGTCTATCCATTTCTTTACACTTTCAGCTTATTACTTTGTATCCATGAGTAGCTAATCTTTCAAGGGTCACGGGTTGCGTTAGCATCTAAATAAGAACCATAGTGTAACTATTGCATCTTGTCAATTGTAATCTTAGTCCGATGCTTATGTCCATCTAGCTAATCGATATAAGTAGTAATAATCAGACTGCTCGAGAGGTTAAGTTATTGGGGAACTCAATTGACAAGGCTAAGAAGTGTTACCTGTCTATAGGAATAACCTTGGTACTTAACACTCTCCTATGCGGTATAGACAGATAACCCATAGCAGCTGACAACTGAGAGAAGAGTCGCAAGTATGAATAGACTATCACCATGTGTTTCTGATTCTAGATGTTAACCAACCCAAACCCTGTTTTTATCCCATCATTTAATCCACTTAGCTAACTTTGCTGTGTTGCATACCTTACCATTTACCACATTTTAATCTAGTGTACATGTTATCGCTTTCTTTGCATTCTTTAGTTGGATGTATCCCTCATTAACTATTTTTGGTTACCACTCCAACTCAAATAATCGCACTAATTATAGAATCAGCATAGTCCTTGTGTTCGACCTCGGACTCACCGATTAAACCTATTTCTTTACTTATACTTAGGTTAAGAATAGGAAAACTTGACAGATTAGAAACGATGTTCAACGCATAGTATGTTAAACGCATAGTAAGTTTAATAATAATAGACAAACGCAGCATCAAGTTTTTGAACTTCAAATCTGCTCCACAACAGTGTATCTGGTACACGATTTCAATGGCAATGGTGGACTGGGTCCATGATTTCGTGAAATCGTGTACCAGGTACACGATTCCACAACTCTAATTTTGGTATTTGTTTCCCCCACCCTATTTTTGGAATTATTTATTAAAAAAACATTATTTTAAAAAAAAAAAATCGTTTGATATCTATGAAAATCTCATCGGACCAAGACTTATCAAAACAACCAAATAACTACATAGTTATTGTTGAAGTGAATCCCTAAGAAATCTCTCGACTTAGTATGCAAGAAAAGCCAAAAACAAGAAGAAATAAGAACAAAAAGGGTGATTGTAAAAAACTAATCCACCACTAAATTACAACCAAAACAAATCAAGATAAAAACTAAGTGATTCCTTGCAACTAACATGAATCTCTGCTCTCCCTTAGACCTCTCCGTCCAAAACTCCCTTACTTATCGCCATTCTCCCTCTCTCTGTTTCTCTTCGAACCAATTTCACTTCTCTTTTCCCATCTCCCATGGGAGCCAATCTCTGCAACATTAGCCACCCGGAGACGGCAGACGCCTCCGATGACGGTAAACCCAAAAATCCCTATCAGATTTTATAAATTTTATCCACTTCGATTCTCTCTGTTTTTATTGTTTGAAAAATTGGAGCTCGAATTTGCAGGCTGCGCGTGGAGAAGGCGACAATGGTGGAGGAGAGAGAGAAGAGAAGTGAAGGGAGAGTTAAAAGCGTCGATTGAGAAGAAGAAAATGAAGAACGAGTACATGTCTCTGGAGGAGTTGATGTCGGCTTCTCCAGGAGCGCCGTCGGAACGAGGTTTCAACAATGGCGGGTTCAAGAGAAAAGTGCATCCGGCGAGGATTTCGCAGTGTTCTTCCGTTTGTGAGAGATCAGTCGCAGAGGATGAGTATTCTAATGGCGGGTTTTCGATAAGCGGAAGCGAAAGTGGGAAGTTGAAGAAGAAAGTAAGTTTTAGGCTGCCGGAGGTCTCGGATATTATTGTAATTCCATCGCCGGAGGATGATGTCACGGCCGATGAACAGAATGTTGCTTCCTAGTTTATAGTTTAGGAAGTAGTTTCAATTTATAGGCTGAACTAATAATGGTATTGATTTTGTGTATCATATATGTCATAGATAAACGTGTGATTTATAATTTTATCAGTAAATTTTTTAAATTTTTATAAATAAATTAATTTAGATTTTTAATTAAAATAATTAAAAAATTATTTTGAAAATTGCTCACGCATAATTATTCAGTTTTAATTGTTCATTTTATTAATCTACATTCGAAGAAATCTACGTAATTTACAAGGTAATCTTATTAAAATGTCTAAACTAATTTACTTATTATAGTTGTTTTCATAAATGGCTAGATTAACTAGTTTATTTATAAATATAACAAAATGATAAAAAGTAGTCTATCAGTCTATCAATAATAGATACGGATAGATAGATAGTGATAAACACCAATACACATATATTAGAGAGAATTTTGCTGTTAATAATATTCAAGTATATAGCAAATTTTTAAACAAATTCCAAATACACGAAATTTTCCAATCTATTAATCTATTTTTTCATTATTCCTATTAAACCTTTGGAATCAATATCTGCCCCCTCCCGATTATTTAGTTTTAGCAACGCATTCTATCAAAATTTCACTTCATCGCAACTTATCTTCTAGCCAACAACATGCAGCTTCGTTTTCTTCTGTCCTTACCATCAAACTTTGAAATATAACAAATATCCCATCTCCGTATCTCAATTTGCCTACTACAGTCTACACCCTCCATGAAAAACTCTTCTATTGGAAAAGACAATCGCACAAAAGAATTTTAAAAAAATTAAAACAATCATGGATTTTCCATAGAGTTCTTTGCATGTCTGCTTAACACATTGTTTCTCTTCCCTTCCGGATATCAAGAAAAGATATCTTCAAAATTATTTTAGGATAAGGATTGACTTCTGATTTCATAAAAGGAAACAAAAAATAAAAAGAAAAAAACCCAAGGGAAATTTTACCGAGGAACAAGCCAAGAATTTGAACCCTAATGGCTAATTTTGTAAATTTGTCAGAAATTGTAGAATTGTGGGCATTAATTGTAGTGAATGTTCGTTTCAATTAGTGAATTTTTTTAGCATTTTGATATTGTAATTCTCCAATTAATTTTTTGCCCAATGATGGAATGTCATAACATGAGTGACTAAAGTCTATTAATGATATATTTTGATAAGTGATAGAAGTTGATCACTAACAGTTCTATCACCGATATATAGGCTTCGTTCCAACAATAGTAACATTAGTGATAAGATAGAAGCTAAATAAAAATCATGAATCACTCTAATATGTTTTCAATGATATCCTTCTACCATTGATATAAGTTTATTGATTATAAAAGTCTCTCAGTCTATCAATGATAGAAGTATTATTAATTAATTTCTATTAATGGTTGAAATTAAACAAAAATCGTGAATCGTACTAATATGGTTTTAAGGATATATTTTTATAACAGATAGAGGTTTATTGATGACAACATCTATTACGGATACACTTCTATCACTGATAGAATTATTAGTGATAAATTTTTATCAATTATAGATTAAAAAAAAATTGTGAATCAAGCTAATATGTTTTCACTAATAGAAGTTTATCGGTTATAAAGGTCTATCACTGATAGACTTTTATCACAAATAGTGTGCTATCACTGATGGATCAATAAATATAGATGTTAGATGTGAAACCCTGAAACTTTACTTAAAACATACCCGGTAGGAAGGAAAGAAACTAGTAGACTTTGGAGGTAAAAAGTTTAACACAAGCTTGTGGAGTTCAAAAAAATTTTGGAGCATAATTTCTGAGCTTGTGGAGTTAGAATTTTTTACTGTCTTAAGAGGAGGGGGGCTAGGCTTTGACAAGAAATGGTAGGAGGAAAAGTGTTTGTACGAGTTTGATTTTTGAAGAGAGAATAAGTTATAAAAGTGTTTGAGAGAAAATCACGATAGGTAATTTTTCCAAGTGTTGCACTACAAGGAGGCAAGTGTGTTATAAAATTTTCTAAGTATCACAACTATGCTTGGAAAACAAGGTTAGAAATGCATAGGACTTGAAAAGAAGGAAATTTTCTAAGTGTTGAAGAGAGAGAGAGTTGGAATCATAGTTGAGGGTTAGCTTGATTAGCTTAGAACTAAGATTGAAACACATGCCTCGGAGGAAAAATGAAAGCTTGAACGCATGGTAGGGCTTGGTTGACGTATGGTTGATGTTTTAGAGAAGAATTTAACAAAGTATTGAGGTGCTCATAGTTGTTGAATGGAACACCTAAGTCATAGAAGGCAAGATGGACACACGGTCCATATTACGAAGGAAAATTTTCACAAGTTGATAACTTGTAGAAATACAAGTTATGATAGCCTTTTTCTTAGACAAATAGAGATTAAATAGAGAATCATGCGGCAGTTTATGATGAATTTCATTAATAAATCTTCCTTTGCATTCTACTCCTGTATTTTTATGAAGATAATTATTTTACCACTTTTTGAGCCTAAAGCGCATGTTTTAACGCAGGAATGCAAACGATGCGTTGACGACTTCTTAACGTAGTACTATGCGTTAGCAATCTGTTCTTCATGGACGCATGATCTGAACGAAACGCGAACAACCTGTAGATGCGTTAATAACTTCTCAACGCAAGACTATGCGGTTAGCAACCTATGACGCGTTGACATCAGCCAAATTATCCATGGACGCATAATGACCATCAACGCAAGGCAGCGGAAAATCAGATCAGAATCTTGAGAGATTGTCGGAAGATTGACATACATGATCTGTGGCTAAAGTGGTGAATCTAAATTGACCCTAGAATTACGCAATCAGGCGAGATGGACACATGATATCAATTTCGCCGCCAATCAAGCAGATTTGCCATTGATTGCGAATGCATCATCTATAAAAGGGCAAACCTGCAAGATGAGAAAGGATTGTTGGTTCTCGGAAGAATTCCTAATTGACAGCAGAGTTCTCTCCAGAACACAACCGGAGACCAATAGCTCGAGACAGAAGAGTCTTCCCTCCGCCTGACCACTTCACAGCAGAACCTCACGCTTCTATTCCGGCGACTCAAGACATTGACGCATTTTCCTACTTTCTATCTTATTTTTCTATCTTGATTTTAGATTTGTGTCAAGACATTGAGCTATTTAAAGTTGTATTCTGTTCATCAATCTATATTTCTTTCATGTCTACTCACTTCTCTACACTTTCTACTTTTTACTTTGAATCCATGAGTAACTAATCTATCAAGGGTCTAGGGTTGCGTTAGCATCTAAATAAGAACCATTGTGTAACTATTGCATCTTGTAAATTGCAAACTTAATCCGATGCTTATGTCCATCTAGCTAATCGATATAAGTAATAATAATCAAACTGCTCGAGAGGGTAGAGGTGTTCGCGGTTCGGTTTGGTTCGGTTTTGGGCTAAAACCAAACCGAACCGCTTAATGCGGTTTAGAAATTATATGAAACCGAACCGAACCGCATATCCTGTTAGGACCGAACCGCATAAATCGGTTTAAAAATTATATGAAACCGAACCGAACCGCATGTCCGGTTGTGGTTCAGTTTGGCATTTCACCTTTTTTTTTCCTCCGTATTTCCTACACTTCGAAATTCTTGATATATAACTAATTGGTAATTATATATCCATGGAAGATTATTTAGAAAAAGCTATTTATCCAATATGAATCAAATCCAAGCAACTAAACAAAAACAATGCATTTTTCAAGCAACTAAAGTCTAATAGTTCAAAGTCCAATCCGTACATAAAATGATAAAAGTACTACGAACATAAAAGTTCTTGTTCTACAAAGTACAAATGTCAAACAATATTACAAATTTACAATAACATAAAAGTTCAAAGTCCATCCAAAAATAAAAGTACTACAAACATAAAAGTTCTTGTTCTACAAACAATATTACAATAAGTCAATAATAGAAAAGTTCAAAGTCCAATCCAAACCACCACTTTAAAAAGTACTACAAACTTCAAGTTCAAGCCGCCTTCTCCTTCTCGTTCTTCTCCTTATTTTTTGCCTCTGAATATGCTTTAAAGTCCAAAAGAAAAAAAAAGTGGAAATATTAACATAATAATTATATAAATAACATATTTGAATTTCAGATACTTAAAAAAATGTTTGAAAGAAACTACCTTCTTTAACATTTACAATATCCTCCAAGTAGCTTTGAAGATCAATGCTAATTGCTTTCGAACGTAACCAATTTTGTGCACACACAAGTTCCTCAACTGTGGTTGGAGCTAACATAGAACGAAAAGGATCAATTACTCTCCCACTGGTACTGAATACAGACTCAGAAGCAATTGTGGATACTGGAATTGCTAAAAGATCTCATGCAACCTTGCTAAGAACCTTATATATAGAAGAATTTCCTTTCCACCAATCTAAGATATCAAAATTCTCCTCACGTTTAATACGAGGCTCCAAAATATCAACTTCTGTATCCACACTGTTGGCATCCTCGTCCTCCATATCTTCAAAATCCGAACGAAAAACCTCTGAAGTAGTAGCGTAGTAGTACTAGTACTTGTACTTATACTAGTAGTACAACTTGAAGATTGACTCATACTTGCATATCTCTTGGACTTCTGAGCTGATGAACTTAAAGTTGAACCATCATTGATAACTGACAAACTATATTCATTAAACAATCGTCTCAAAACATCCTCCACTTTATTTCCTATTTCTTCTGTCACATCCATATCAAATAACTGATTCAGACAATACATAAGAGATTTCATCTTATAACGAGGGTCCAAAACAAAAGCAACATACAAGAATAAATTTGTTTTCTCACTTTTCCCCCAATACTTATCATATTTCTCTTGCATTTTCGTTGCCATTTCATGCAATAACAAATTTTCCGGACCAGTTCTACTTGAATATTTTCTTATGCAATTATGAATAGTACTAATCTCATGGAAGACCGTATTGGAAGTAACATAAAGAGACCCTGAAAGCCGAATAGTTACTTCATAGAATACAGACAAAAATTTGATAAATATTCTAGCAATTTCCCAATCTTGTATGGTTGGTTTAATCTCCTCATTCATGTACACTGTGTCATAGTCTTCCAACCTCTCAAATGCCTTTTCAAACTTTTCTGATTCATCAAGCATCAAGTATGTAGAATTCCATCTAGTTTGAACATCAAGACACAACATACTCTTACTAGATATATTCTCCTCTTCGATGCACTTCTTAAATTTAGCAAGTCTAGCAGGAGAAGATCTAACAAACCTCACAACATTTCGAATTCGATTCAATGAATCATTCACATCTTTTAGTCCATCACAGACAATTAAATTCAATATATGTGCACAACATCTAACATGCAAGAAATCACCATTCAACACCAACCCATGTTTAAAACGCTTCTTTAGGTAAGCAATGGCAATATTATTTGATGAAGCATTATCAACAGTTAGTGTCAAAACCCTTTCAATACCCCATTGTTTCAAACATTTCTCAACCTCTTTTCCTATTGTCTCCCCTCTATGATTTTCAATCTGAGAGAAATTAATAATTCTCTTATGTAACTTCCAATCTCTATCAATAAAGTGTGCAGTCAAAACCATGTAATTCACATTTTGAATTGATGTCCAAGTATCAGTTGTAGGCGACACTCTATATCCTTCCCTTACAAAAATATCTTTCAACTGTTCTTTTAGGGTACCATATATTCCCAAAATATCCCTAGCAATGGTAGTTCGAGAAGGAATAACAAAATCTGGTTCTACTAACGTCAAAGTCCTTTCTTCAAACCTCTTAAATCCCTCATTCTCCACAAATTTAAATGACAACTCATCAATTATGATCATCTCAGCAATTAGTCTTTGAGCATTCTCAATAGTAAACTTCTTATACTGAACCGATGTTGTATTACCACCCCCACCCTCTTTATTATTAAATATTAACTTAGATTGAGTTAAATCCAACTTAGAATTTTTCATCTGATAAGGATTTTTTTTACAATAATGCTTAAGATGCATTTTCATATTTGAATTTCCGTTCCTTCTTGGATGACATGCATATATCATACCACAATAATTACATTTAGCATGTGGATCGTCATTACTATATTCAGAGCATTTAGTAAAGTGATCCCATACCATAGACGTGTTTTTCCTCTTTTTTCGAACTTGCGCTTCAAGTGTCGATGGCGACATCTCAACAACATCATCATTTTCGTTCACACTAGAACAATTGTTGCTCTTGTTGTTGTTGCTATTGCTATTACTATTGTCAATGTCCTTGGTCAAGCTCAAGCTCATGCTCTGAGACATGGTGCTACTACTACTGGCTACCGTGTGCCGTCTACGACTCTACAATATGAAAAAGATAATTGTTAACTAAGACTAAGAACAAAGTAAAATTGATAGTTCAAACTTCAAACTTCAAATCATAAATTAATATTCAAAATTCATACTTAACAAATAAATAGAGCAATTTCAAGGACTTTCCCTTCTCTCTTGTAACAAATAAACAAAGCAATAGAATTATAGAACTAAGCATGGAGCCACGGGGTGGGGGAACTCGGCAATTGAATACCTTTAGCGTTTAGGCGCTGATAAGCACTTGAAAAGTGCTTTCTATTCTCTCAAATTAAGGGAGTTTATATTAGATTCACTTGTTTGCTAGTGATTTTCAGGTTAAAACGAGGAAAATTAGAAGAAACGACTAAAAGATCAAAACCGAGCAAGAATACGGCGAAAAAGAGCTGAAAAACTCAAAAGGGCAAATTTTGAGATAGCGTCGCGGCGCCAAGACAGCGCTACCGCGGCGCTGAAACATGAACGCATCGTTCTGGACGCATAGTAGCATCGCGGCGCCAAGATGGCGCTGCCTCGAAGCATCCTTGTTGAACGCATGACAGTGTCGCGGCGCTTGGACACTGCTGTCGCGGTGCTAATGCTCGAGAACAATATTTCTGAACGCATCACAGCTTCGCGGCGCTTGGACGGCGCTGCCATAGCGCTAAAACCCGAGAGCAAACTTTTTTGATGCAGCTCTAACGCTGCGGCGCCAGCTTTCCTTAAATGAAAAATTATTATTTTTGGTAAATTTTTGGGAGGCAAAACTCTATAAATTTGGGGGTTTCCAGCAGCCCAAATCAATCAAAAAGAAAATTAAGAAAAATCAAAGCAAAGCAAGGAAGTTACAAACCTAAAGAGGCACAAAAAGGAGAGAATTAAGTGAGAGTTCAAAGAGTGAGTTAGTTGCAAGGAAGAGGAAAAGAGTTCGAGATAGTCGTGGTGCCCTTCGAATTCCGACGTGAGAGCCAAGGAGATTGTGACGGTGCTCCCTCAATCAAGAGCCTCTTTTCAGTAGAGTTTCCCTTTCTTTACACTCTTTCTTTGTTTATTTTGCTTAAACATGTTGCTTCAAGCTATGAGTGGCTAAACTCTTTAGTTTTAGGGTTTTGATGATGTTTATGAATTTATGTTGATTTAGACTTTCATGGTTTTGTTGGAATGATTATGCTTTTCATTGTTATTGTGTTTAACTCTTGTGGATTGGCCATCCTCACATGTTATGTTAGATGTATGATTGAGAGATTGTATGTTTAACTTGATCTATAACAATGAATTGTTGTTAATCTATCACGAGAGTAGTTAGGTTGACAATAAAAGTTGCTAAAGACTATTTTTAATGCCATGTAATTTTGTATTGGTTTTAAGAGATTAATAATCAATCGAGTTGCATGAGAAAGGGTTGTTTCTGAGAGAAAATAACTTGGAATTAAGTTTCTAGACTTAGGCATATGAATGACAATAAAATCCATGAAATCTATAATATTGCATGATGAAATAAACAAGGATTCATTACCCTAGAACTCTCTTTGACTCTTGTGTTTCTCACTTTGTTACTTTCCTTATTTGGTTTATATTTTCCATAATTAACAACTTCCATTCCAATCCTCAAATAAAATTGATTCAACTCTAGAATAGCAAGTAACTTAAACCTTCACAATTGGATCTCCAGTGGAACGATATTCAGACTTAACCGTCTTATATTATAACTTAACCCGTACACTTGCCGTTAACACTCAAAGTGCGCATCAGGCGCGCTGCGGGGAGTGATGAAGTCGGCAATTTGATGGCGCTGCGGGGAGGGGGAACTCGGAAGTCGGAACTATGTGTCGAAACTACTAAAGAGAAGTTTCAGCGTCATTGTGCGTTAAAACCATGCATTGGAACCGATGAAGGGAAGTTTCAGCGTCACTATGCGTTGAGACTCGAAACCGCTGAAGGGAAGTTACTTCCAGAGTCACTATGCGTCGAACGGAACTGCGCGTCGAAACCGTCGAGACTCGAAACCGTCGAAATCTCAGAATTGAATATTTTCAACGTCACTATGCGTCGGAAGTCAGAACCGTTGAACTTTGAAGGCTGAACCTTGACGCAACGGCGAGACGCGGGACACGGGTAGCAGGAAAGTTGGAACTTGGAACCTTGGCAGTCGGCAACGGCGCAACAGGGGAGTTATTGAACAATCAAATGAACAATGAAGTTTGAACAAGAAAAAAAAAAACTAAACCCTAGGGGCGTGCGGTAGTGGTGGTCGGGGCGTGGAAAAAGGAAAAAGAAAAAGAAAAAATGAAAATAATTTTTTTTTAATATAAACCGGTTCGGTTCGGTTTCGGTTTCGATTTCACAACTAGAAACCGAACCGAACCGTATAAAAAACGGTTTCAACATTGTAGAAACCGAACGAAACCACATACAATCGGTTTCGGTTCGGTTTCAAATGCGGTTCGATTTTGGCGGTTTGAATGAACACCCCTACGAGAGGGTAAGTGATTGTGGAACTCAATTGACAAGGCCAAGAAGTGTTACCTGTCTATAGGAATAACCTTGGTTCTTAACACTCTTCTATGCGTTATAGACATATAACGCATAGCGACTGACAATCGGGAGAAGAGTCGCAAGTATGAATAGACTATCACCATGCGTTTCTGATGTTAGATGTTAACCAACCCGAACCTGTTTTTTATCCATTCATTTAAATCATTAGCTGACTTTGCTGTGTCGCATGCCTTTCCATCTTCCACAATTTAGTCTAGTGTACATGTTATCCCTTTCTTTAAATTAGAAACAAACACATCTCTCAAATTTTTCTTGGTTACCACAACGCATATAATCCACTTAAATATAGAATTAACATAATCCCTGTGTTCGACCTCGGACTCACCGAGAAAACCTACTCCTTTGCTTATACTTGGGTAAGGGATAGGAAAACCTGACAGATCACCAACACATAACATTAAGCATAAGTAAGACGCATGGTATGTTTAATGTATAGCGTGTCACACCCCCTCCCGGATTATCCTCCACAACCCGAGAGGAGATGTGAAGACAACAACCTTAACTCCTCTATAAGCTCACTATTCAACCATTTTCACCAGAGACGGCCCAGACGAGATTCTTGCGTAGGCAAAGCATCTCGAACTGCTCGCTACCTGGAATATTAGAAAAACATGGGAAAACGTGAGCTAAAGCCCCGTGAGTGACTGGTTCTGTAAAACTATCTTTTGTTCGAAAATAGGCATGTTACATTTACACAGATAAAACAAGGATTTAACACAATAATTCAACAGAAGCATATTTTCCACAAAACTTATCAATCTCGTAAATCTGTTCCAAATCAATAGAATCGTTTTTCAGAATGATTAAACAGAAAACCGTTTGGTTTTTCAATATTTTCCCTTAGTTGAGGCGGAGCAAGGCTCAACACTCTCAACGTCGAAAACAACCTTAGTTGGGGTGGAGCAAGACTCAACACACCCAACGACGAAATTATCCCTGGCTCGATGCGGAGCAAAACTCGACGCACCGGCCAAATCAACCTCTATGTGCACATAGGAATATGGCGGGTTGCCCAAGTACCTTCTCATGTCCCTGAGTACTAGGTCCCGGGGAAACTCACGTGCCTTCTCAAGTTCATAAGCACTGAGCCTCCTCTTAGAAATCAGTTTACATAAATAGTTCATTTAAAAACCTTTCATAGAAAACAATATAATTCTTGATAATCAACATCTCGAAACATGCGTTTCAATATCTAAAAACATTCAAATAACACATGCCTTTTTAAACAATATGTCAAATATCATGCGTTTCAAATGATTCATCACAAAGCCATATACTGAAGAACATTTTCAGTAAAAACCCATTTGAAGAAGAAAAGTGTCACTCACAAATTACTTAAGAAGTTTCTTCTTTTCCTTCAAATCCAGCTTCCTCGAGCTCCTTGAACGCAAGGCTTGCTTCTAGGCCGCAAGGTAGCTTAGTTGAACGTAGTGTGCAAGATCTTCTGGATGCGTCAACCTTCTTGGACGCAAACCTCCTTGAACACAAACCTCCTTTTACAGATTGGACGTAAAGGTTCCTTCTTCCGCCTTCGTTCTCCTCTTCCTCTCAAGGATTCTTACTTCCGAATCATCCGTCATTACTCTTCCCTCCGGGTCCTATTTATAGAGGGTTTACCGTCCTACTTCTCCTCTCTTTTTGCCACTTGATTGCCACATGTCACGCTGCATGCTTACTTAACCATGCATTAATCCAAGTGTCACCTTGCATGAAACACTTAACATGCCTTTTTAACACCTCCTACTTTTAAGGTGTCAAGTCTATATGAAGCCACCTGGCCTTTATAAGCTTATCTTATGTGTCCAACATTTTTCAATAAACAACCATTCATTCAGCACAACGCCCTCATGCGTTCTTTGAGTTCCCTTTAAGGTTTGAGCTTCACTACTCACTTTTCTAACTCTCAGCCAACTACACTAATGTCTTCGACACATAGAGATAACTCTGTCTTCAACGCATAACAACCTTACCAACGCATGGTAAGCCAAGTACGTTTCTTCCCCCGCCAACACGGCGACTACTTCAAGTCACAACAACCATCCGTGATTCCTTCAACGCATAGCCGCACTATTATAAACCAGTGCCTACACAGTGCCACTAGGCATTAATGATAAACGCCCAATACTATGCGTTTGCACCTTATCGCATCATACTATGCGTCCAACTCCTTCCTTATATCCATAACAACAACTCCTTCTCAAGCTCTTCCTCCACGCGTTTGTCCTATTGCGTTTACCTTCATCCCGCGTCCATGACCATCTTCCAATCCTTGGACATTCCTTGATTATTCCCAAGGTTATTCTTCTTACCTTTTCCTTGCACTTAAACTATTTATCTTAAGATAGATTAGCATGCGTTCACCACATACTCCAGTTTTTATTTTTACTTCACAACTTTAATAATCAATGGTAGCCACCTTCAACTCATAAGCCCCTCGACGCATAGCTAATAGCCGTTCTTAACACGTAAACTCCTCAACGCATAGCTGATAACCTTCTCAACGCATAGCTGATAACCTTTTCAACGCACAGTAAGACTTCTTACCAACACTTTATCCCGTACTCTGCTATTTCACTTTTCACTCTTGGCCATTAGTAAATATTTCCTTTAACTTCCTATACATCGCTGTACTTCCAGGATGTATAATGTAAACCAAGTTATAATCCTCTTATTCAACCTTTTAGATTTCGAGGTTACCCTTCTACGCGTCCACTAGGTATACCCAACGCTTTGCTTCCAAATTCTCCCATACTTAGCCGTTTCCTTTAACAATTATTCTAATATCCCTCCTTCTTTTGTTTCCTTTTATTAGGTTTGCTTTCAACTCTACAGCATATCCAACGCCTGAACTTAGTTTCCTTTTTGTTAGCTCATAAGACCATTTCTAAGTAAGGTTGTTTCTCAATTATTAACTATTAAGAATTTCAGTTTTCTCAACTCGTCGCTTTGCCAACGCATAGCAATTGTTCAACGCATAGAAATTTTCCCAATATAATAACCTTCAACGCTTAACGGCCTCTTCCGCACATGCTATACCATATTTGGGGACTTCTTGATCAGCCCAATGAACCTTCATAGCACATAGCAAACTCCCAACGCCTAGCTGCTGCCCATCGCATAGCTTATCAATATGCAGCTAGTCTTAAGCGCATAACTGCAGTCTATCGCATACACTACTCTTCTATTTAAGGTATTCTTCGACGCATAATACATCCTTCAATGCCTGACAGCCCTATCAAAGTGTAACCACACTTATAACCGTGGCCAACACTTATAGTTCTGGTTCCTTCACTTCCGTCCACTATTTCTCTTCACAACGCATAGCGCATTACTTTCCTTAACTTTACTTCCCGACGCGTTGTCAACCTTTCCAACGCAAGGTACTTTTCCCACGTGATGGTTCTATTCCACTTTACATCATCGACGCATGGTACTTCACCCCATTTAACTTGCCATCATTAAAACCTAATCTCATAGCTTAAACATTTCCAAAATTAAGTATAAGTCATGCATTTTCCTCTTCCTCCTAGTTCTTGTGTCCCTTTTTTAAATCCTCAGTATTAAATACCATGTGTTAGAACTTATCCATCTATGCGTCGACCTGATTTCCAAAATACATCTAACTTTAACCAATTCCCAACTATACCTTTAGTCCTTCATTCTCATCCTTGGCGAGACATCCATCCTTTTCCTAGGCTAAAGGAAGGACAATTGAGCCAAAACTAAGAAAGAGTGTGTGAGACGCATGGAAGGCTACATGGGTTGAAAAATTGACTAAGTACAAGAGACTCAGAACTTGAATTGAACGCATGGTTTATGGTTATTGGCTAAGTACAAGGTTGATAGCACCTAAAATATGCTATCTTCCTTAACTTAACTCGGGATCGTTATGTTATTTAATGTGTCTATTATGTTATGTTGTAGGTTTCGAGAACTTAACAGGTAGAACGAGGTGTTAGCAACAAAATGAGCTAAAACGGACTAAAAATGAGTTCCACAACATCAACCGGGAACTTCAACTCCAAAATTACTAAAATACCCCTGAAGCCACGGCGCCGCGGTACTTTTTCCCAAGGAGATCCGCTGGCGAAGCGCAGCAGGCGCCGCGACAAACCAAAATTATAACGCAGCCAATTTAGCATCAGCGCCGCAGCACTGCGACAATTTCTTTAAAAGAAAGCTTTGGTTTCTAGGTTGAAAAAAGCCCGACTAGCCGACTTTTGGCTCAATTCTCTCCTCTTTTCTTCTTTTCATACCTAGGAACTTGAACCCAATAATCGGTATGCCAATTATTGGCTAAGGTAACGTTTTTCTAGCTTGAGTATTAGGGATTTTCCATTGTAATTGATGTTCTTTTGAGGTTTTGAACTTAATTCAAATGTATGCATGATTTAATTCCGAGTTTTCAAGAATTATGATCAATTTGTAACGCTGGTGTTTATTTTGATTATTGCTTTGGTTGTATTACAATTCGTGACAATTTGTTGTATATCAATCATAGGAAGCAATAAGTCACACTCTACTTTTAAAACCAATGCGTTGAAGAGCCTATAAAGAAAAGAAGTAAGAGACCATGTTGGACGCATGGTCAGGACTAAGGTAACGCATGATAAAGGTGAACGCATAGGAAGTAACCCGAGAGCTTGAAGGGAAGGGAGTGAAACGCATAGAAGGTAATTATGAAGAAGATGTAAGCATTGGCTTAAGTAGGACGTATGAGAAAGGACTAAAGTTGAATAGTGATGCGTTGAAAGGAAATTTAAAAGAAGAATAAAACGCATAAGGTAGAATCAAGGAGAGATACTATTATAATTTAAGGGACTTCCATTAAGGAAGATTTTGAATTGGATAAGTTAGAAGGTTGAGAAGTAAGCCTAAAGGAAGGAGGCTGGAGTTGGATATATATGCTAGGATTTATCGTTGAGAAAATGGCTAAACATAAAGAAAAGGTTGGAAGAATACCTTAGATTACAACACAAGAACGCATAGAGGGATAATCAAGGAATCCTCAAGGATAGGAGGAAGGTCATGGACACAGAACGAAGTAAAGGTAAATACAAAGAGTACAAACGCATAAAGGAAGGTTTTGAGTTGGATTTGGTTATCAAGGGTAAACCACATTGTCGGATGTGTGATCACACAAGAGAAGGACTTGTAGCTAAGACTTGACATAAGGGAAGGAAGTTGGACGCATGGTATTATGCGGTAAGGTACAAATGCATAGTAGTGTGCGTTTGAGACATTGATGCCTAGTAGTATGCGGCGGAGAAACGAGTTCAAAGGTAGTATGGCGGAGAGTAAGGAAAGAAAGTAATAAAGCTAAAACCTTAAAGGAAATTCAATGGACGCATAGGGGCATAATGTTGGATGAATAGTTTATATATTGAAATATGTTGGACGCATAATATAAGCTTATAAAGGCTAGGTGGCTTCATATAGACTTAGCACCTTATAAGTAGGAGGTGTTAGAAGGCATGTTGAGTGTTTCATGCAAGGTGACATTTGGATAAATGCATGGTTAGTTAAGCATGCAGTGTGACATGTGGCAAACAAGTGGCAAAAAGAGAGGAGAAGTAGGATGACAAGCCCTCTATTCCAAAGCTATAAATAGGACCTTGAGGGAAAATGAGTGACGTATGATTCTGAAGTGAGAATTCTTGAGAGAAAGAAGAGAGAGAAGGCAGAAAGGAGGAATCCTTGCGTCCGTAGTAGAAGTCTGCGCCCAAGAGAGAAGATATTCTTGACAACTTAGCTATCTTGTGTTAAACAAGTTGTCTTGTGTTTAAGGGATCAGCCTTGCGTTCAAAATGAACTCTGCGTTCAAGGTGAACTATGCGTTCAAGTTGGACCTTGCGTTCAAGTTGGACCTTGCGTCCAAGAGAGGTCGACGCATCCAAAAGAGAAGCCAGAAGATTTATTAGTTAAGCTACTCTCTGCGTTAGCTGTCAACCTTGCGTTCAAAGAGCAAGGTTGCGTCCAATCGAGCTGACAGAGGAATATAAGTTGCTTTGCATTCCAGACTTAGAACGCTGTGTCCAAGAAGCTCGGGAAAGAGAATTAGAAGGAAGGAAATAGAACTACCTTTGAGCAGATATTATGTGAGTAACATTAACGTTTTTCAAAATATGAATGATTTCTCTATAATTAATATCATTGGTTTTATGAATAAGTATTCATGAGTTTCAACATATAGAGCATGTGTTTATATTTAAAAAGCACTGGAGTATGCTGGTTATTTGGAATGAGTTTAGTAAGAAGCATGCTGTTTGATAATATATGATTTTCATGGTTTTATTGAAAAGCATGCTGTTGATGCGCACTTTTAGTGTTAACCGCAAGTGTACGAGTCAAGTTATAATATAAGACGGTTAAGTCCGAATATCGTTCCACTGGAGATCCAATTGTGAAGGTTTAAGTTACTTAGCTATTCTAGAGTTGAATCAATTTTATTTGAGGATTGAAATTGAATATTATGAGTTATGGAAAATACAAATCAAATAAGGAAAGTATTAAAGTGAGAAACACAAGAGTCAAAGAGAGTTCTAGGGTAATGAATCCTTGTTTATTTCATCATGCAATATTATAGATTTCATGGATTTTATTGTCATTCATATGCCTAAGTTTAGAAACTTAATTCCAAGTTAATTCCAAGCCACTCATAGCTTGAAGCAACATGTTTAAGCAAAATAAACGAAGAAAGAGTGTAAAGAAAGGGAAACTCTACTGAAAAGAGGCTCTTGATTGAGGTAGCACCGTCATGATCTCCTTGGCTCTCATGTCGGAATTCGAAGGGCACAACGACTATCTCGAATTCTTTTCCTCTTCCTTGCAACTAACTCACTCTTTAAACTCTCACTCAATTCTCTCATTTTTGTCCCTCTTTAGGTCTGTAACTTCCTTGATTTGATTTGATTTTCTTTTATCATTTGGGCTGCTGGAAACCCCCAAATTTATAGAGTTTAGCTGCCCAAAAATTTACCAAAAATAACAAATTTTCATTTAAGGAAAGCTGGCGCTGCGGCGCTAGAGCTGCATCCCAAAATTGTTGCTCTTGGGTTTTAGCGCCGTGACACTGTCATGCGTTCAACAAGTTGCGTTGAATTTTGGTGCCACGGTGCTACTATGCGTCCATAACGATGCGTTTAGGTTTCAGCGCCGCGGCGCTATCCCAAAATTTTCCATTTTGAGTTTTTCAGCTCTTTTTCGTCGTATTCTTGCTCCGTTTTGATCTTTTAGTCGTTTCTTCTAATTTTCCTCATTTTAACCTGAAAATCACTAGCAAACAAGTGAAATCTAATATAAACTCCCTTAATTTGAGAGGATAGAAAGCACTTTTCAAGTGCTTATCAACACCCCAAACTTAGAGATTTGCTAGTCCCGAGCAAAGAATAAAATCAAATAATAGGGAGTTTAGATGAAGAAGGGTGCAATTGACTCATGTCTCAGAGAATAGCATTTAGAGCTTAAATAAAAACATGCAAGCATATCTATATTGTTATATTCATTCAAGGCCAAATCTTGCTATCTCCCATGTGTGTGTGTGCAAGCCTCCTTCACTTTAAAATACTAGAACTCAAATTAGGACTTAAGAGATTTTCTTTAGTTTTCCCCCTACTCTAGCTCATGCACCAATCTTCAAGCTTTCATACATTTCAAGTGAGTAATATGTCCACTAAGGTGCCTTTCAATCATATATTTTTTCATGGGCCCAAACTTGCATTCTTTACCTAGAGGCACTAGCTTTCACACATTCACTGTAGGGACTTGTACCTAGTCAATTCCCAAGCGTCCTTACTGATCACAGCAAAGGCAACTCTTTTTACCTCTATCCATGCATACTCATTACAAGTTTAACATTTAAAAAGATAGACAAATAAAGCTCATACATTTTTTGTACACTTTTTCTTTTCTCAAGGCATGTATACTCTTTTCTTTTTCCTTAGTCTAAGATTACAAGCTATCATGCATTTCCACTCTCTAACCAGTGGGGCCTTTCGAAGTGACAACCAAATACACCCAACTTAATCTTTTTTTTTCAGTTAAAGATTATAAATTAAAGTGGCTACGTGCTCAAGAATATGAGAAATTTTAAGAGGGACTTAAATGAATTTAACTCAAGATAGTGTTATTCTATTTCCATAATAAGTCATCTATCATGCAAATTTGAATCTCATCATGGGCAATCAACATCAAGGCACACAACCATAAACAACATTCCCATTAACTTTGAAAGCTCCAAAATTTTCAAAATTTTTCAAAAATTGACATGCATATGATCATTAAAACTTTTACTAACATGCATAGTAGGATAAGAAAACACACAAAAGTACGAGAGACACCTCCCACCCCAAACTTAGAATCATGCATTGTCCCTAATGCATAAGATCATCTAACAAGGAAAGAGCAAGCCTGGGAGCAAGCGGGAAGCCACCCAACAGGCTTGGTGTAATGAGTACTTTGTGTGATAAACCAAGTTCCTGAGAGATAAAGCATATGAGTGACTCCAAGATTTATTGAAAATAAAATAAAAAGAAAAGTGAAGAAAGCAATAAAATTGGGTTGCCTCCCAATAAGCGCTTGGTTTAACGTCTTCTAGCTAGACGGGGCTCACGAATCACGGTGGATCCCAAGGTGGTTTCTTCCTTTCATGCTTTGGATCACCTACAACTTTTAGTATTTGTCACACCCTACTTTTAAGAAACTGATGCGTTAAAGATGTCACACCCCATCCCAAACTACCCTCCCGTAGCCCGAGACGGAGTGTGAGGACAGCAGTTACTGACTACCCTGTCACGTAACCCACTGTCAACCTCACCATCCATGAGCTCTTAACAAACCTCGACTTCGATCAACAACGGGAACTATCATGCTACCTGAAAATGGAAAACATTTAAAAGAATGAGCTAACGGCTCAGTGAGTAACAATTTTCTGAAAACAATATATTTTAACTGTAAAACTGGTCAAACTCACATAAAACATAACACTTCAAGTCATATTATACTGTACTTCAATAACATTGTGAAAACATGCTTGCCCGTTTCAGGATACATACTCAAAAATCTCATTCTTATAATATACTTTTTCCCTAGTTGAGGCAGAGCAATGCTCGATTTTTCCTTATTTGTGTGGAGAATCTCAACACATCAGCGTCGTACATACCTCTATGTGCACATAGGTACTAGAATTCGGGCCGCCCACAATGCCTTCTACGAGTCCCTGAGCATTGGGTACCTTTATAATCCGGGCCGCCCACAATGCCTTCTACGAGTCCCTGAGCATTGGGGTCCCATTTCAATATAACGGCTACCCTTTGGCCTTCTCCAAGTCCCTGAGCCTCGGGTGCCTTTTCTAGTTTAATATAACACAATACATATTTTGGAACATTATATCAATAACCCATGAATTAACCATTTCCAAATCTCACCTCTTCAGCATGCTAAGTTCAATTTCCAGTTTTAATATAGAACCGCATGCTTTTCATAAAGTTTATTTTCAAATCTTTCTTGAAATCATATAATATCATGCTTTTCAGAAAAGTCATGAGAACCAATAACATAAATCACCATGCGTTTTATAACTCATAACAAGTATCTAGCATTCTCAAAGTTTACAAGTATAACGCATGCTCATGTCCCTAAACGCATGCTCATGTCTCTAAACGCATGCTCATGTCTCTACAAATCACATATTCGTATGCTTTACATATATAAAAACGCATGCATTATTTTATTCAAAACCTGTAGAATTACATTCATAAAGAACTCATTTATTTTTATAAAACGCAGGTGTTACCCACCTGTACTTGCCAAAGAATACTTCTTCTTCCTGTCCTCTATTTCCTCTTCCCGAGCTTTCTGGACGCAGCGTTCTAACTCTGGAACGCAAGGCTCCATTTCCCTCTGTCAGCTCGATTGAACGCAGCCCTGCCCTTCAACGCAAGGTTGGTAATGCAAGGCTGATTATTTCCGCAAAGTGCATCCCGACTCTTCTTACTTCCCTTTCGGATGCGTCGCCCTCTCTTGGACGCAAGGTTCATCATGAATGCATCATCTAACTTTGGATGCCGCGTTCTCCTTGGGCATTACGTTTATCCTCAACGCAAGGCCGACCCCTTTTAACACAAGACAACTTCTTTTCATAAAATAGCTAAGTTGTCAAATACCTTCTTTCTTGGCCGCATACTCCTACTACGAACCTCCTTGCTGCCTTCTTCTTCTCTCCAGATTTCTTCTTTTTGAGTCATCAGTCACTCCTTTTCCCTCAAAGTTCTATTTATAGGGAGCTTGCCATCCACCTTTTCCTCTCCTTTTGCCACTTGTTTGCCACATGTCACGCTGCATGCTTAATTAACCATGCATTAGTCCAAGTGTCACCTTGCATGAAACACTTACATACCTTTAACACCTCCTACTGATAAGGTGTCAAATCTACACAAAGCCACCTGGTCTTTATAAGCTTATCTTATGCGTCCAACATTTTCCAATAGACAACCATTCATTCAACACAACGCCCTCATGCGTTTGTTGAATTTCCTTTAAAGTTTTAGCTTCACTACTCACTTTTCTAACTCTCAGCCAACTATATTACTCTTTGACGCATAGAGATAACTTTGTCTTTAACGCATAGAGATCTCAACGCATGACAACCTTACCGACGCATGGTAAGCTAAGTACGTTCCTTCCCCCGCCAACGCGGCGACTGCTTTAGCTCACACCACCATTCGTGATTTCACCTTTAACGTATAACCGCACTATTATAAACCAGTACTTACATATGCCACTAGGCGTCAATTACAAACGTGCAATACTATGCGTTTATACCTCATCGCATCATACCATGCGTCCAACTCTCATATTCTTAACGAATAAATCCTTCTCCAGTTCTTCCTCTATGCGTTGTCCTATTGCGTTACTCAATTTGCTATAGTATTCTATCTTTCCGACACTTAAATCTCTTTAAACACCTCACAACATAACTTCATTTCTTCCTTACTTAAGCATCTTACCATCGCCAATGCATATTTCTCTTATGCGCTCCACTTCTTTCCCTTCTCGGTTTACTTCCATGCGTCCACCCTTACCATGCATTACCTAGCTCTGACCATGCGTCCGACATGGTCTTTTACCTCTTTTCTTCATAGACTCTACAACGCATCGTTTCTTAAAAAGTAGGGTGTGACAGAAGAGTCTATGAAGAAAAGAAGTAAAAGACCATGTTGGACGCATGGTCAGGACCAAGGTGATGCATGGTATGGGTGGACACATGGAACTAAACCGAGAAGGGAGAGAAGTGAAACGCATAGGAGAAGATGTAAGCATTGGCGATGGTAAGACGCATAAGCAAGAAGGGAATAAAGTTATGTTGTGAAGTGTTGAAAGAGATCTAAGTCTCGGAAAGATAGAATATCGATAACTTGTAGAAATACAAGTTAGAATAGCCTTTTTCTTAGATAAATAGAGATTAAATAAAGAAGTATGCAGCAGTTTATATTGATTTTTATTAATAAATCTTCCTTTGCGTTATACTCTTGTATTTTTATGAAGATAATGATTTTACCACTTTTTGAGCCTAAAATGCATGTTTTAACGCAGGAATGCAAACGATGCGTTGATGACTTCTTAACGTAGAACTATGCGTTAGCAATCTGTTCTTCGCGGACGCATGATCTGAACGGAACGCAAACCTGTAGATGCGTTAACTACTCAACACAAGATTATGCGTTAGCAACTCATGACGCGTTGACAACAGCCAAACTATCCATAGACGCATAAACAACCATCAATGCAAGGCAGCGGACAATCAGATCAAAATCTTGAGAGATTGTCGGATGATTGACGAACATGATCTGTGGCTAAAGTGGTGGATCTTAATTAACCCAAGAATTATGCAATCAGGCGAGATGGACACATGATATCAATCTCGCCACCAATCAAGCAGATTTGCCATTGATTGCGAACGCAACATCTATAAAAGGGCAGCTCTGCAAGATGAGAAAGGGTTGTTGATTCTCGGAAGAATTCCATAAGTGACAGCAGAGTTCTCTCCATACTTCAACTGGAGACGAATAGCTCAAGAGAGAAGAGTCTTCCATCCGCCTGACCACTTCACAGCAGAACCTCACGCTTCCATCCAGGCGACTCAAGACATTGACGCCTTTCCTGCTTTCTATCTTAGTTTTTTCTATCTTGATTTTAGATTTGTGTCAAGACATTGAGCTTATCTAAAGTTGTATTACGTTTCATCAATATATATTTCTTCCATGTCTACTCATTTCTTTATACTTTCTGCTTTTTACTTTCAATCCATGAGTAACTAATCTTTCAAGGGTCTAGGGTTGCGTTAGCATCTAACTAAGAACCATAGTGTAACTATTTCATCTTGTCAATTGCAAACTTAATCCGATGCTTATGTCCATCTAGCTAATCGATATAAGTAGTAATAATCAAACTGCTCGAGAGGGTAAGTGATTGTGGAACTCAATTGACAAGGGCCAAGAAGTGTTATCTGTCTATAGGAATAACCTTGGTTCTTAATACTCTCCTATGCATTATAGACATATAACGCATAGCGGCTGACAACCGGGAGAAGAGTCACAAGTATGAATAGAATACCACCATGCGTTTCCGATGTTAGATGTTAACCAACCCGAACCCTGTCTTTATCCATTCACTCAAATCATTAGCTGACTTTGCTGTGTCGCATGCCTTTCCATCTTCCACATTTAGTCTAGTGTACATATACACCTCACTTATTTCTTGGTTACCACTGCAACGCATATAATCCACATAAATATTGAATCAACATAATCCCTGTGTTCGACCTCGGACTCACCGAGAAAACCTACTCCTCTGCTTATACTTGGGTAAAGGAGAGGAAAATTTGACAGATCACCAACGCATAGCATTTAAGCATCAGTAAGACGCATAGCATGTTAAACGCATGATATGTGAAACGCATAATCATAACTTACTTGCACCTTGCGTTTGTACATTTCAATTCCACAATTTATACACAACAAGTTTTTGGCGCCGTTGCCGGGGACTTGAGATCTGTCTGTTTAACAACAAATACTATAGTAAATTAAGTAACGCATAGACTATTAGCAAGGAATGTTCACGAGTGTTGGATAAAGTGGAAGGTGAGAAGTATGTTTAAAGATTGGAACAAGAGGTGGACGCATACTACTTTATTATCAGAAAAATGTTTTAGTGCAAGGAAAAATGGTTAAATGAATAACCTTGGAATACAAGCACAAGAACGCATAGCAGGATAATTAAGGAATCTTCAAGGATAGGAGGAAGCTCATGGACCCATGATAGTATGCGGTTCAGGCTGACGCATGATATTATGCAGTAAGACAAACGCATAGTAGTGTGCGTTGAGACGTTGACGCCTAGTAGTATGCGGTGGAAAAACGAGTTCAAAGGCCGAGAGTTAGAAAAGTGAGTAGTAAAGCTCAAACCTTAAAGGAAACTCAACGAACGCATGGGGGCGTTGTGTTGATTGAATTTTGGTTATTGGAAAATATTGGACTCATAAGATAAACTTATAAAAGTTAGGTGGCTTCATATAGACTTGACACCTTAAGTAGGAGGTGTTAGAATGCATATTGAGTGCTTCATGCAAGGTGACACTTGGACAAATGCATGGTTAATTAAGCATGCAGCGTGACATGTGGCAAACAAGTGGCAAAAGGAGAGAAGAAGTTGGATGGCAAGCTCTCTATAAATAGAACCTTGAGGGAAATGGAGTGACTGATGACTCTGAAGGAAGAATTCTAGAGAGAAAGGAAAGAAAGAAGGCAAAAAGGAGGAATCCTTGCGTCCGTAGTAGGAGTCTGCAGCCAAGAAAGAAGGTATTCTTGACAACTTAGCTATTGTATGTTAAAGAAGATGTCTTGCATTGAAAAGAGGTCGGCCTTGCGTTGAGGACAAACATTATGTTCAAGATGAACGCCGCGTTCAAAGATAGGTGATGCGTTCAAGTTGGACCTTGCGTCCAAGAAAGATTGACGCATCCTAAAAGAGAAGTAAGAAGAGAGGCTGCACTTTGCGGTAGTTGCCAACCTTGCGTTGAAGGGCAGGGTTGCGTCCAACCGAGCTGACAGAGGAATATGGAGCCTTGCGTTTCTTAGATTAGAACGTTGCGTCCAAGAAGCTCGGGAAGAGGAAATAGAGGAAAGGAAGAGGAATTATTCTTTGGCAAGTACAGGTGAGTAACACCTGCATTTTCAAAATATAAATGAGTTCTTTACGAATATGATTTTATGGGTTTCTAATGAATTAATGCATGTGTTTACATATATATAAAGCACATGAATATGTTGGTTATAGAAATGAGAGCATGCGTTTATAATAGCACATGAGCAAGCTGAGAGCATGTGTTATATATATATAAAGCTCATGAGTATGCTGAGTATTAGAAATGAGTTTAGTAAGACGCATGCTGTTGATAATACAAGATTTTCATTGGAAAGCATATTGCTAATCATAGATGATGTTTCTAGAACATAGTGTATTTTATAAATTCCTAGACATGGCACCCTAAAGCTCAAGGACTAAAGGAAGGCAAATGGGTAGCCAAAAAATAGAAATGGAACCCAATGCTCAAGGATAAAAGGAAGGTATATGGGCAGCCCGAGTAATAATATCTATGTACACATAGAAGAATATATATATACGACGCTGATGTGTTGAGATTACTCCACACAGCTAAGGATGATCGACGTTGAGTAGCGTTAGCGCCTCAACTAAGGAAAAGATAAGGAATGAATTTGACGTTGAGAAGCGTAGAAGCAATGCGCCTCAACTAAGGAAAAAGTATTCTGAATGAATGAGATTTTTTATTATTTATTCCAAACAGATATGTATACATGATATAACAATGATTTGATCATGTTATAATATGATTTGAACTGTTATATTTTTATGCATGGTTGACAATGTTTAGATTATACAGTTTTACATTTAAAGTAAAATGTTTTTAGAAAACTGTTACTCACTGAGCTGTTAGCTCACCCTTTTTATATGTTTTCCATTTTCAGGTAGCATGATAGTTCCCGTTTTCGATCGAAGTCAAGAGCGTGTTAATGGTATTACCGTCCTAAGAAGGATTTAAAAGAAAATAAGATGAAGTTGACAGTGGATTATGTGACAGGGTAGTCGGTAACTGCTGTCCTCACAGTCCGTCTCGGGCTACGGGAAGGTAGTTCGGGGTGGGGTGTGACAGTATTCGCCCACATTGACACTCACAAACATATTCATTAGCATTTAGTGAGTTAGTCAATAAATCATTATCAAGTTGGACGTCATCGTTTCTAATGCGGTCAAGACTTATTAAAGAATCATCATGCTTAGATTTTACCGGACTCACCACTTCATTTTTATCATGTTTCTCCATAATTTGTTCATAATTCATTATAGGTTTGGGAGGCATGCATGAAGAACTAGGAGAATTATCACAACTAGAAACATGCTTTATAGGATTTTCTAATTTAACATCAAGCATGCTATTAGTCTTACCATTCAAATGAGGCTTATCATGCATAGAGTTTTTATTTGAAGAGAGAGGCGATGTTACCTTTGTGCTTGGCTCATGATGCTCATACCTTTCTACATCCGGATGCTTAAGGGTTTTATAAATGCCAAATGTTACCTCTTCATCGTTAAGGCCGAATGTGAGCTTTCCATCTTGCACATCGATGAGGGCCCTTCCGGTGGCTAAGAATGGTCTCCCAAGGATTATGGGGACTTCGGCATCTTCCTCCATGTCTAATATCACAAAGTCTTCCGGGAAGATAAATTGTCTACCTTAACCAAGACGTCCTCCACAATACCGTAGGGATGAACAAATGATCGATCGGCCAAAAGCAAAGATATGATAGTTGGTTGCACCTCTCCACCATTGAGCTTCCTAAACATGGATAAAGGCATTAAATTAATGGAAGCTCCAAGATCACAAAGTGCTTTAGTAACCTTATTATTGCCTAAATGACAAGGGATAGAGAAACTCCCTGGATCCTTTAGTTTTGGAGGCAATTTCCTTTGTAGTGCCGCACTACTTTCTTCGGTTAGTGCAACCATTTCATAATCTCCATACCTTTTCTTCTTAGACAATACATCCTTCATGAATTTGGCATACTTAGGCATTTGTTCTAATGCCTCTGCAAAAGGAAGGATAATTTCTAACTTTTTGAATATGTCTAAGAATTTTGAAAATTGAGCATCAATCTTTTTCTTTTGAAATCTTTGAGGAAAAGGTAGAGTATTAGGGATAAAAGAAGTAGAGTTAGAAGTACTCCCTATGTTGGACTTTGATTTCTCCTTTTCCTTAGATGCACTTTCTTTTTGTTGAATATCCTCTATGATGGCTTCATCTTCTTCTTGTGGAAGCTCATCATCTTCATCATTGATCAAGGGAGTGGATAGCTTTTTCCCACTCCTCAAAGTCACGGCCTTACACTCCTCCTTTGGGTTTATCTCAGGACAACTAGGGAACTTACCCTTTTTCATTGTTTGGAGGGAAGTTACCATGTGACTAAGTTGAACCTCCAAGTTTTAAAGTGTCTTACCTTGGCTTTGAACGGTGCTTGCAATTGCTTGGACCGAATTCTCCAATGTGGTTGTCTTTGATCTTGACTCTTTGAAAAAGTCAAGCATTATGTCCTCTAGTGATGATGTCTTTGCATTCCCCACTCCATTGAATCCTTGAGGTGCTTGCAACACATTCTTGTTGTGAGCATATGAAAAATTCTCATGATTCCTCAAGTTGGGATGATAGTGAGTTGGAAGTTGTTGTTGACCTCAGTATTGTCCTCTATCTACATAATTGGCTACTTCTAACTCATTAGGCTCTTGTTGACTTGCCATGGCCGCAAGGGAAGCTATGGATGATGGACTTGCTTGGACTTGGCTTCCTTGAGAAAGTTTAGATAAAGCATTAGTAAGAGAAGCCAATTAAGCTTTTAAAGAACTTACCTCGTCCATCTCATATCGTCCGGTGGCTTTTGGGATGATTGGAGAAGACCATTCACATGGCCAATTGTACGATGTAGTGGCCAAGTCATCTAGTATGGTATAGGCCTCTTGAGCATTCTTTGAAAAAATTGACCCTCCAGCGGTTGCATCTAGTATGGATTTGGTTGAGCTTGCTAATCCATTGTAGAAGAGTTGAATTTGCAACCAATCCGGGTAGCCATGTTGAGGGCACCTTCTCAAGAGATCCTTATACCTCTCCCAAGCCTCATATAATTGTTTATCCTCAAGTTGGCGGAATGTTCTAATCTCCGTCCTTAGTCTTTGAGATTTAGCCGGTGGAAAATATTTGTTCAAGAAAGCTTGAGCTAAGATCTCCAACGTTGTAATGCTATCCGGAGGTATGGTTTCCAACAAATCCTTAGCACGGTCCTGTAAAAAGAAAGGAAAAAGTCTTAGTTTAATTGCATCGTTAGAAACACCATTCATCTTTACGGTCCCGCATATTTCTAAGAAAGACCGCAAGTGCTTGTGAGGATCTTCGTTGGTTCTTCCTCTAAAGGCTAGCTCTCTAGCCATGTGGATCAACCCTGGTTTCAACTCAAAGTTGTTGCCATTGATGGGTACATTCATAATGCTGTGTTGATTTGCCAGTAATGTCGATTGGAATTAGTCCTGAATTGCCTTTGGTATCTCCTCCGCCATCTCCTCGATGTGATTGTGTTGAACCCTTAGGTTTCTTCTACACATCCTTTCAATCTCAGGATCAAGAGGGAGAATATTAGTATTATCATGAGGCATAAACCGACAAAATAAAAAAATAAAATAAAATAAAATAAAATAAAAAAATAAAATAAAATAAAATAAAATAAAATAAAAAAGAAAAAAAGAAAATAAAATAAAATAAAAGGAAATAAAAGGAAAAAAAGTATAAAATAAAACAAAATAAAAATAAAAAATAAATAAATGACCAAATAATATACACCTCAAATTAAGATCTATCAATTCTAATGAATATTAAATAACAAAAACCGTTCTTTGGATCCCCGGCAACGACGCCAAAAACTTGATGCGCACTTTTAGTGTTAACCGCAAGTGTACGGGTCAAGTTATAATATAAGACGGTTAAGTCCGAATATCGTTCCATTGGAGATCCAATTGTGAAGGTTTAAGTTACTTATCTATTCTAGAGTTGAATCAATTTTATTTGAGGATTGAAATTGAATATTATGAGTTATGGAAAATACAAATCAAATAAGGAAAGTATTAAAGTGAGAAACACAAGAGTCAAAGAGAGTTTTTGGGTAATGAATCCTTGTTTATTTCATCATGCAATATTATAGATTTCATGGATTTTATTATCATTCATATGCCTAAGTCTAGAAGCTTAATTCCAAGTTATTTTCTCTAAAAAACAACCCTTTCTCATGCAACTCGATTAATTATTAATTTCTTAAAACCAATACAAAATTACATGGCATTAAAAATAGTCTTAGCAACTTCTATTGTCAACCTAACTACTTTCGTGATAGATTAACAACAATTCATTGTTATAAATCAAGTTAAACATACAATCTCTCAATCATACATCTAACCTAACATGTGAGGATGGCCAATCCACAAGAGTTAAACACAATAACAATGAAAAGCATAATCATTCCAACAAAACCATGAAAGTTTACAAGATCAACATAAATTCATAAACAAATCATCAAAACCCTAAAACTAAAGAGTTTAGCCACTCATAGCTTGAAGCAACATGTTTAAGCAAAATTAACAAAGAAAGAGTGTAAAGAAAGGAAAACTCTACTGAAAATAGGCTCTTGATTGAGGTAGCACCGTCACGATCTCCTTGGCTCTCACGTTGGAATTCGAAGGGCACCATGACTATCTCGAACTCTTTTCCTCTTCCTTGCAACTAACTCACTCTTTGAACTCTCACTCAATTCTCTCCTTTTTGTGCCTCTTTAGGTCTGTAACTTCCTTGATTTGATTTGATTTTCTTTTAACATTTGGGCTGCTGGAAACCCCCAAATTTATAGAGTTTGGCCGCCCAAAAATTTACCAAAAATAACAATTTTTCATTTAAGGAAAGTTGGTGCCGCGGCGCTAGAGCTGCATCCCAAAATTGTTGCTCTCGGGTTTTAGCGTCGCGGTAGTGTCGTCCAAGCGCCGCAACGCTGTCATGCGTTCAACAAGTTGCGTCGAATTTTGGCACCGCGGCGCTATCCCAAAATTTTCCCTTTTGAGTTTTTTAGCTTTTTTTCGCCGTATTCTTGCTTGGTTTTGATCTTTTAGTCGTTTCTTCTAATTTCCCTCATTTTAACCTGAAAATCACTAGCAAACAAGTGAAATCTAATATAAACTCCCTTAATTTGAAAGGATAGAAAGCACTTTTCAAGTGCTTATCAGCTGTTAGATATTATATGAAGCATCCAATAGGCACAAACCTGCGTCCAACAGCACAGTTCTGTGTCCATCAGTGTGACCTCTGCATCCAAGGTGCATTTCCAAGCATCCAGGGAGGTTTTCTGAGGCTTCAAAGTATTGTTAGTTGACATTTTCTTGGGTCCAGAAGCCTAATTGTGAGTCAGGGAGTCCAAACCAAGTCAGGTTCTAGAAAAGGAAGGATCCGGAGCTGGGAAAGAAAGCTTTAAAGAGATGTATCTCTGCTTACTGTGAGTGGTTATTTACTATATTGCTAGTAACATTAGAATTACCTACAGATGTTGTGCAGAGACGCAAAGACTCACTATTGCGTCTCTGTCTATTTTGTTATTATTAAGCTTCCTATGCGTTTAACATGCTACGCGTTGAACATGCTTAATGTTATACGTTTATGATCTGTCAAGTTTTCATATCCTTTACCCGAGTATAAGCAAGGAAGTAGGTTTTATCGGTGAGTCCGAGGTCGAACACAGGGACTATGCTGATTCTGTAATTAGTTGGATTCTTAGAGTTGGAGTGGTAACAAAAAATAGTTGAGATGAGGTTTGTGTTAATCTAAAGAAAGCGATAACATGTACACTAAACTAAAATGTGGAAGATGGTAAGGTATGTGACACAGCAAAGTCAGCTAAGTGGATTAAATGAATGGATAAAAAAAGGGTTCGGGTTGGTTAACATCTAAAATCAGAAACGCATGGTGATAGTCTATTCATACTTGCGACTCTTCTCCCGGTTGTCAGCCGCTATGCGTTATATGTCTATAACGCATAGGAGAGTGTTAAGTACCAAGGTTATTCCTATAGACAGGTAACACCTCTTGGCCTTGTCAATTGAGTTCCACAATCACTTACCCTCTCGAGTAGTCTGATTATTACTACTTATATCGATTAGCTAGATGGACATAAGCATTGGATTAAGATTACAATTGACAAGATGCAATAGTTACACCATGGTTCTTATTTAGATGCTAACGCAACCCGTGACCCTCGTTTGCTTATACTTGGGTAAAGGAATGGAAAACTTGACAAGATCACCAACCCATAGTAATAAAACGCATAGCATGTTCAACGCATGATATGTAAAACGCATCATCATATCTTAATCTACACCTTGAGTTTGTAATTTCCAATTCTGCAATTTATTACACAACAGAAACTATCAACTTTGCGTTCAAGGTGAATTCAAGATAGACTGTGTTTAAGTAGATATGTGCGTCCAAGGGTTGAAGCCAGAAGAGTTGGTTGGAAGGCTGCACCTTGCGTTCAAGTTACCAACTTTGTGTTCAAGGTGTAGGGTTGTGTCCAACCAAGCTAACAGAAGGGAAAATCAGTTGCCTTGCGTTTAAGACTTGCAAACCCTGCGTTCAAGAAGCTCGGGAAACAGAATTAGAAGGAAGAAAAGGAAACTTCCCTTAAGTAATAATTAAGTGAGTGACACTTTCCTTTTTCTAAATGATTTTAGTTAAAATTTTTAGCCAGCCTTTCGTATAAAATGTAATTTTATGATGATTTGAAAAGCATGATGGTTGCTTATACTTGATTTAATGGCATGAAAGCATGTTTCATCTGTTTTCCAAGAGTTGTTGAAAAACATGTTTATAAGATGCTATTTATTGAAAAACGCTCTGCTTTCCATTTAAAGGTGTTTACAATGAACTGTTTATGCGAAACATACCTATTTATAAATTTTTTTCTAAGGGACCCAATGCTGAGGGACATTTGAAAAGGCATGTGGGCAACCCTGTGACTAGAGACCCAGTACTGATGGACTTGGAGAAGGTATTTGGGCATCCCAAGATATTCCTATGTGCACATAGAGGTTTTCGATGTTGGGTGCGTTGAGTTTTGCTGTCACACCCCCTCCCAGATACTCCTTATCCTTAGGAGTGAGTGTGAAACGGCACTCTCTCTAGCCCATATCTAAAGCATAAGTCATATAAATATCTACCATGTTAAAACTAAATGTCAGCTTAATCTCAAATAGAAACACCTTTACTATTAAGCCATGCGATAATATAACAACCTATCATCAAGTGTTCTATATATATATATGTAAGCCCCGTACCTAAACCTGTGAGAAAATAAGGTAAGAAGGGACCAAGAGATGGACGCATGGGTAGGAGTAGTTGGCTGGAATGTGATTGAGCGGGAAAAAAATGACTAAGTACCCGCTATGCGTTAGTGGCAATGCGCCTTGATGGAAATAGTTTTGGCGTTTGATGGAAATAGTTTTGGCGTGGACGCAAAAGTGAGGGAAAACTGTTAGGCGTTGAGGCCACGATGCGTTGAGGTCATAAGGCATGGAGAGCCACCTTGTACCGAAAATTATCTTACGACAAACGCATTGAAGGTTGCAGGGCGTTGGAAGTTAAAGGCCACGAGGAGTTGAGAGCTGACTTGCTATGAGGCCAATATGCGGTGAACGCTACCATGCGTCGAAAATGGGTATGCGTTAGACAAAGAAGGTTGGCCGAGAGAGTAACGCGTTTGTTAACCATCAGGCGGGAGAGTTTTGAAAGGTAACACCATCAGAGGCCATGTGTTGCTGAAGCTAGACATAGAAGGTATGCGTTGAATAGATTGTAGTATAGTGTTGAAGTGGAAATTAAGTCGGTGGTATATATATAAGTGGATTGAGAATTCAATTGTTTTGATTACATTTCAGAGCTCAAGTTGGGTCCATTTCGAAGTTAAACATCGGAGGGAGGTAGAAGAAGACATTCATGTCGATTGGAGTGGAAATCTCATCGTAACCATGGAGGAAACTTGAGCTGGACAGAGGATTTAGCTGGTATTACTCTCTCAGAGTGACGTTTGGTTTTGGAGGAAGAACAAACTGAAGAAACGGTGGTTAGGGTCAGAACTTCTAAGGTTAGTGAGTTAACTCAATTTTGAGCAAGTTTCATGAAGGATGCTTGAGCAGAAATTGTATAAATGTGTGTCAAACTTAGATAGAAGAGATTAAAGCTGATTTTGTCGGACGATTAGGAGTAACTCGGAGCTGTTGAAGGATATACCCTAAACGGAGAGGATGTTCTTCATGAAATTTGGAGGTAAGATGAATGACTTATACCTTAACAAGTTTGTAGAAGGAAGTGAGTTCTGGAATTGACCAAAATGTAATGTTTAGCAGGTTGAAGAAGGAAGAGGAAAAGAAGAGGGAAACGGTTCTGCTGCAGCGGTAGTATCGCTGAGAGAGCGAGAGATAGGGTAGCGAAGCAAGTATCGCTGTAATGCAAGAGGGGCTTTGCGTCTCACGATTCTCGCTAGAATATCGATGGGTGTCGCTCCTCAGGTAGTCTCACTAGTTATGTCCAACTTAGTGTCGCTGGTACAGTAGTATGTGATGAATCTCGCTAATAGCCTTTAGTTGTCTGAAGTATAATGCTATTCATGTGTGTTAAGGGAGAAAGGAAGATTTATGGAACTGAACATGAGAAATATGTATTTTCAGGCCAGGAAGAGCTCGGGGAGGCTTATAATCCACTTAAAGCCGGGACAAGTTATGAGTGACCTTTTATTATATCTTGTGGTTATCTTAGTATACTTATTTTATGAGAAAATGTGGTACTTTGCAGTATTCATAGTAGGTATGAAATGCCAGCAAATTTAAAGAAAACTAGTTCTATTGTTTAAATATAGTAATAGCTGAAGGACCTTATGGTGAAAGCCTTTGTGGAAGAAAGCATGAAGTTAAGTGCTGAGGGACCTCGTGTGAAAGCACTTGAATAGTTAAGAGGAATGGATTTCCATGCTGAGGGACTTAAGTGAAAGCATGTAGTAGTCCATCACATATTAATTCGTACTGAGGGACCATGTGTGAAGACACTTAAGCGAAGAATAAATTGGTTGCTAGTGCTGAGGGACCTCGTGTGAAGGCACATGGTAATGTAGACGTAATTGAATAGGTGCTGAGGGACAAAATGTGAAGGCACTTGATAGTTGCAAATTTGTGAAACATGATGGTTTTTGATATTTTTATGTGTAATTAGAAATGAGAACTTTAGTAACTCTCTGAAGTGCGATATGTAAAGACTACAAATGGATAAGCTAGCTCATGTTTGCTACTGATGGTTAGATGAATTTAGTCACTCACTGGGCTTTTTACTCACTCAGTTTGTTTATTGTTTGTTGTTTTAGGTAGCGAGCGTGTCCGGGACGCCTAGCCTACAGAAGTATCTCTTCTGGGCCTATCTAGAAGCAAACCTCTGGGATAGTTGTAAATATTTAGTTTGTGCTCATGTTCTGTAACATACACGTTTCTTAGAGAAGATCGGAAAGTTGTTTTGTATCTAATATATATATAAATACAGAGAATACCTGTTGAAAGATTGTATGTTTTCCTATCGTTTTATAGCAATGTTGTTATAAATTTGATATTATCTGGCGTCTAATTCAATAATGTATATAGGAAGTACAGTATCACGCTCAATCCTAGGTATAGAGTGTATCTGGGATGGGGTGTGACAATTTGGTATCAGAGCATAAGATTTTGGGCTGTGAGGTCATGCATAGTAGATAGGAACATGTAAATAGTAAATTGATTGCATATTATGTTATAGGAACATGCCCAGAGGTACCAGACGAGGTAGGCAGGAAGGCGCCGCGACATCGCACGCTACCGGAGAGGAGAGACAAGCGTTTGAAGGAGAATCTAGTAATCCTCAGGCGAGTATTAATATGGAAGAACAACTTTTTAGCAGAATCGCACAGAGACTAGTAACCAGTATGGAAACAGTTCAGGGAGATCCTGAGAAAAAGTTTGGCATTGAACGATTTAAGGCGTTGGGTGCTCAGGTATTTGAAGGCACCACAGACCCTGCAGAAGCTGAAACATGGTTGAATCAGGTAGAAGAATGTTTCAGAGTGATGCACTGTCCAGAAGACAGGAAACTTGACTTGGTTACATTCATGCTCCAAAAAAGAGCTAAAGACTGGTGGCGATTGATAGAACACAGAAACACGGACGTGGGCTCTTTAACATGGGCTGATTTTAAGAAGTTATTCCAGGAAAAGTATTATCCTAAATCCTTTTGTGACGAGAAAAGAAAGGAATTCTTAAATTTAGTACAGGGAAGTATGACTGTGGCGGAATATGAGAAGAAATTTACGGAGCTTGCCAAATATGCTTTGGCATTGATAGCAGAATAAGCTGATAAATGTAAGCGTTTCGAAGAGGGCCTGCGCAGTGAAATCCGAACCCCGGTGACAGCTAGTACAGAGTGGACAAACTTTGTAAAATTAGTAAAAGCGGCCATGAGGGTAGAAAAGAGTATAGCAGGAGTTGAGGGAGGCGGAATGAAGACTGGACAGACATATAGTTCATCATGAGTACAGACTCAACAGGGTGAAGGACGCCATTTTACACCAGGAGTCTCTGGTAGGGGCAAGTTTAAAGCCCGTTTTAGTGGTTCATACTTTCCAGGAGGATTACAGAGGGGAAACCCGCAGAGAGGACGAGGAAGGTTTCCTCAGACATCTGTACCTACGGGACGACCACTGTCAGCCCCGTACTTAATCTTGTAAGAAAGCAAGGAAAGAAAGGACCAAGAGATGGACGCATGGGTAGGAGTAGTTGGCTGGAATGTGATTGGGCGGAAAAATGACTAAGTACCCGTTATGCGTTGGTGGCAATGCGCTTTGATGGAAATAGTTTTGGCGTGGACATAAAAGTGAGGGAAGACTGTTAGGCGTTGAGGCCACGATGCGTTGAGGTCATAAGGCGTGGAGAGCCACCTTGTACCGGAAATTATCTTACGACAAACGCATTGAAGGCTGCAGGGCGTTGGAAGTTAATGGCCACGAGGAGCTGAGAGTTGATTTGCGATGAGGCCATTATGCGGTGAACGCTACCATGCGTCGAAAGTGGATATACGTTGGACAAAGAAGGTTGGCCGAGAGAGAGTAATGCGTTTATTAACCATCTGGCGAGAGAGTTTTGAAAAGTAGCACCATCAGAGGCTGTGTGTTGCTAAAGTTAAACATAGAAGGTATGCGTTGAACTGATTGTAGTATAGTGTTGAAATGGAGATTAAGTCGGTGGTATATATATAAGTGGATCAAGAATTCAATTGTTTTGATTGCATTTTAGAGCTCGAGTTGGGTCCATTTTGAAGCTAAACATCGGAAGGAGGTAGAAGAAGATGTTCATGCCGATTTGGAGTGGAAATCTCATCGAAACCGTGGAGGAAATTTGAGCTGGGCAGAGGATTCAGCTGGTGTTACTCTCTCAGAGCGACGTTCGGTTTTGGAGGAAGAACAAATTGAAGAAACGGTGGTTAGGGCCGGAACTTTTGAGATTAGTAAGTTAACTCGATTTTTAGCAAGTTTTATGAAGGATGCTTGAGCTGAAATTGTATAAATGTGTGTCAAACTCAGAAAGAAGAGATTAAAGCTGTATTTGCTGGACGATTAGGGGTAACCCGGAGTTGTTGAAGGATATATCTTAAACGGAGAGGATGTTCTTCATGAAATCTGGAGGTAAGATGAAGGACTTACACCTTAACAAGTTTGTAGAAGGAAGTAAATTCTGAAATTGACCAAAATGTAATGTTTAGCAGGTTGAAGAAGGAAGAGGAAAGGAAGAAGGAAACAGTTCTGCTGCAGCGGTAGTATCGCTGAGAGAGCGAGAGACAGGGCAGTGAAACAAGTATCGCTATAACACAAGAGGGGCATTGCGTCTCACAATTCTCGCTAGGATATCACTGGGTATCGCTCCTCAGGTAGTCTCGTTAGTTGCGTCCAACTGAGTGTCGCTGGTACAGTAGTATGTGATGAATCTCACTGGTAGCCTTTAGTTGTCTGAAGTATAATGTTATTAATGTGTGTTAAAGGAAAAGGAAGATTATGGAAACTGAACATGAGGAATATGTATTTTCAGGCCAAGAGCTCGGGGAGGCTTATAATCCACTTAGAGCCGAGACAAGTTGTGAGTGACCTTTTATTATATCTTGTGGTTACCTTAGTATATTTATTTGATGAGGAAATATGGTACTTTGCAGCATTCATAGTGAAAATGATATGCCAGTAGTTAAAAGGAAGAACAATTCTATTGTCTGAATATAGTAAGGGCTGAGGGACCTTAAGGTGAAAGCCTATGTGTAAGTAAACATGAAATTAAGTGCTGAGGAACTTCGTGTGAAAGCACTTGAATAGTTAAGTGGAATGGATTACAATGCTGAGGGACTGTGAGGGAAAGCATGTAGTAATCCATCACATATTAGCTCGTGCTGAGGGACCATGCGTGAAGACACTTGAGCGAAGAATGAATTGGTTACCAGTGCTGAAGGACTTCGAGTGAAGGCACATGGTAATGTAGACATAATCGAATAAGTGCTGAGGGACAGAATATGAAGGCACCTGATAGTTGCAAAATCGTGAAGCATGATGACTAAGCATTTATATGTGTTTAGAAATGAGAATTTGTATAAAATATGAAAGAGCTGAGTTGTGTTTTGTCACAACATTAGTTGGCTAATCATCATGGGGTTATGAGGTTATTGGTAAGGGCGAAACCAATGCTTAAAGAAGTTTAGAAACTATCTGATAGGCGATTAACATTGGTTACTAATAGTTATGCTAGTTCATGGTTAATAGTAGTTGTTGAATGAATTTAGTCACTCACTGGGCTTTAAGCTCACTCATTTTGTTTGTTTGTTGTCGTTTCAGGTAGCGAGCGTCGAGACGCCTAGCCTACAGAAGAATCTCGTCTGGGACTATCTGGAAACAAACCTCTGGGATAGTTGTAAATATTTAGTCTATGCTCATGTTTTGTAACGTACACGTTTCTTAGAGATGATGGAAAGTTGTTTTGTATCTAATATGTAAATATATACAGGAAGTACCTATTGAGAGATTGTATGTTTTCCTATTGTTTTAATAGAAATGGTGTTTTGAATCTGAGATTTATCTGGCGTCTAATGTTTAATATGTATATAGGGAGTACAACATCACGCTCAATCCTAGGTATAGAGTGTATCTGAGATGGGGTATGACATAAAGGGCATGTCACACCCCCTCCCAAATTATCCTCCATAACTCGAAAAGAGATGTGAAGACAGCAGTTACCGACTACCCTGTCACGTAACCCACTATCAACCTCACCATCCACATGCTCTTGACAAACCTCGACTTCGATCGGCAACGGGAACTGTCATGCTACTTGAAAATGGAAAACATTTAAAAGAATGAGCTAACGGCTCAGTGAGTAACGGTTTTCTGAAAACAATATAATTTAACTATAAAACTGGTCAAACTCGCAGAAAAACATAACACTTCAAGTTATAATAAACTATACTCCAATACCATTGTGAAATCATGCTTGCCCGTTACAGGTTACATACTCAAAAATCTTGTTCTTATAATATACTTTTTCCCTAGTTGAGGCGGAGCAATGCTCAACACTCATCAACGTCGATTTTTCCTTAGCTGTGTGGAGTAATCTCAACACATCAGCGTCGTACATACCTTTATGTGCACATAGGTACCAAAATCCGGGCCGCCTTCAATACCTTCTACGAATCCCTGAGCATTGGGGTCCCATTTCTATATCCAGGTTACCCATATGCATTCTATAAGTCCCTGAGCATTGGGTACCTTTATAATATAATGGCTACCCTTTGGCCTTCTCCAAGTCCCTGAGCCCGGGGGCCTTTTCTAGTTTAATTTAACACAATACATATTTTGGAACATTGTATCAGAGCCCATGAATTAACCGTTTCCAAATCTCACCTCTTCAGCATGCTAAGTTCAATTTTCAGTTTTAATATAAACTGCATGCTTTTCATAAAGTTCATTTTCAAATCTTTCTTGACATCCTATAATATCATGTTTTTCAGAAAAGTCATGAGAACCAAATACATAAATCCCATGCGTTTTATAACTGATAGCAAGTATCCAGCATTCTCATAGTTTACAAGTAAAACGCATACACATATCTCTAAACGCATGCTCATGTCTCTAAACGCATGCTCATGTCTCTATAAATCACATATTCGCATGCTTTACATATATGAAAAACGCATACATTATTTTATTCAAAACCCGCAGAATCACATTCATAAAGAACTCATTTATTTTTATAAAACGCAGGTGTTACTCACTTGTACTTGCCAAAGAATACTTCTTCTTCCTTTCGTCTATTTCCTCTTCCCGAGCTTTCTGGACGCAACGTTCTAACTCTGGAACGCAAGGCTCCATTTCCCTCTGTCAGCCAGGTTGAACGCAACCCTGCCCTTCAACGCAAGGCTGATTATTTCCGCAAAGTGCATCCCGACTCTTCTTACTTCCCTTCCGGATGCGTCGCTCTCTCTTCGACGCAAGGTCCATCATGAACGCATCATCTAACTTTGGACGCTGCGTTCACCTTGGACATTATGTTTGTCCTCAACGCATAGCCGACCCTTTTTAACACCAGACAACTTCTTTACATAAAATAACTACGTTGTCAAATACCTTCTTTCTTGGCCGCATATTCCTACCACAGACGTCCTTGTTGCCTTCTTCTTCTCTTTTCTCTCCAGAATTCTTCTTTGAGAGTCATCAGTCGCTCATTTTCCCTCAAAGTTCTATTTATAGGAGGCTTGCCATCCAACTTCTCATCTCCTTGTGCCACTTGTTTGCCACATGTCTAGCTGCATGCTTAATTAACCATGCATTAGTCCAAGTGTCACCTTGCATGCAACACTTAACATGCCTTTAACACCTCCTACTGATAAGGTGTCAAATCTATACATAGCCACCTAGCCTTATAAACTTATCTTATGCGTCCAACATTTTCCAACAGATAACCATTTATTCAACACAACGCCCTCATGCGTTCATTAAGTTTCCTTTAAAGTTTGAGCTTCACTACTCATTTTTCTAACTCTCAACCAACTATACTACTCTTTGACGCATAGAGATCTCAATGCATAACAACCTTACCGACGCATGGTAAGCTGAGTACGTATCTTCCCCTGCCAATGCGGCGACCACTTTAGCTCATAACAACCATTCGAGATCACCTTCAGCTCATAGCCGCACTGTTATAACCCAATGCTTACACAATGCCACTAGGCGTTAATGACAAACGCACAATACTATGCGTTTGTACCTCATCGTATCATACCATGCGTCCAACTTCTTCCTTATGTCCATAACAACAACTCCTTCTCAAGTTTTTCCCCTATGCGTTGATCCTGATGCATTCACCTTCATCCTGCGTTCAATGACCATCTTCCTATCCTTGAACATTCCTTGATTACTCCCCAGATTATTCATTTAACCTTTTCCTTGCACTTAACCTACTTCTCTTAAGGATAGATTAGCATGCGTCCACCACATGCACCAGTTTTTATGTTTACTTCACAACCTTCTTCAACACTTCATAACTTAACTTTATTCTATTCTTGCTTATCCGCTTCATTTCTTTCCATTCTCGGTTTACTTCCATGTGTCCACCCTTACCATGCGTTACCTAACCCTGACCATGCGTCCAACATGGTCTTTTACCTCTTTTCTTCATAAATTCTTCAACGCATCGTTTCTTAAAAAGTAGGGTATGACAGGGCACAAGTCACAAACGCATCGTTTCTTCAGTTTTTTAACTTATTGAACAATTTCATTTCTGTTTCTAGTTCTTCGTTCCAATGGTATTAATCTAAGAGCAATATAGTTTACTAAATCTCAAACTAATCTCTCTTGAGATCGAATTCGACGAGCGAACAACCTTTAATGAAGCTACTTTAGTTAAGGGTAGGAGAATATTAATCAAGTTTCGAATTCATAATTTTTGAAATGTAATATTTTCTTGGATTTAAGGTCAATAAGACCACAATCTTATTCTTTCAAATATGTTATCCAAATCTTTTTGTGAAGAGTTTTAATAAAGAATAATAAATTGAGAACAGGTAAGAGACGGGGGAAAATGGAAAGGAAAAATGAGGAAAGTTAAAGAAAAGAGAGTGATAATAGATTTCATAACTCCCGAACGTGTCTTAAATCATTCAAAATTAATTGAATACTTTTCTTTTTTTTTTTTTTTGTGGGTAAAAAACGGGGTGAGGGGAAATTCAATCACGGGCCTCATGGTTGCTAGCACATCTTAGATGTCCGTTGCACTATCCTCACTTTGGCAAACATTAATCTAAGACTTGATTGATCACCTTTAAATGCAATTTTTGTATCGTCAACATTCATTTTGCACCATTTAAAGTATATTTCAAATTTATTTTGAAAATCACAAAAGTGATTTTAAGAAGTTTAGAACCACTCCCAACACATATGCATACGGACTTTATAAAGAGAGATGGAACATTTTGCAATCCAATTCTTAAATCTGTATGAAAATGTATTATAGCCCATTTTTAGTGATTAATTTGCAAGTTTGAGACTTCGCTCTTCTAAAAGAGTAACATAATTTTGTATATGAATTAAATTAAAAAATTGACCTCATCAAGTGATCCTATTGTCAGTAAGCCTTTGATAAATTTTTTCCATATGGGTTTCGATAATCAAACGTTAATGGGCACAAGTCACCACTAAGACTACTTTTGCATACTCACTTCCTAAGTTGACCTTTCATGCGGTTAAAAACAAGGGTGTCATGAATGCCCATGGTGTCACACCCCCTCCCGGATTATTCTCCATAACTCGAGAGAAGATGTGACAAGTTGGTATTAGAGCGAAAGATTTTGGGAACAGGGAAGTTTAAGCTGTGAATCTAAAAAGAAAGTTTGTAATATCGTGAATTATGATTAACGGACAGACGAGGTAGGCAAGCAGACACCGGAACTTCGCAAGCTACCTGATGAGTGTAAAGGAAAATTTAGAGAATCCACAAGTAAGTATGAGCTCATACAACTAAATGTATTGATTGTGAATAATTCGGTGATTAATTAATGATGTTAAGATTGTATAAGAAAAAAAAATCCCGGAAAGAGAATGGAGATTAAGAGAAATTAAAGTCTGAGGAGTTCTATGCGTTGAGATGAAGGAAGGGAGAAAAGAATGTTTATGTTAGTGAAAGTTATGGATTAAGGATAGGCCATAAGTTAACTTGAAAGAAATCATGATAGGCGTTTTGGAATGTTAGATGACAATTTGATGATCTAAGAATATAAGAGAATTTAAGTATTACAGTTATGCTTAGAAGCAAAAGTATGCGATAAAGAAATCTAGATGGACGCATAGTATTGGAAAGGATATTTCATTAAGAATTAGATATTCTTGAAAGGAACATCACCACGGATGGTGTGGTATGAACGCATTGTAAGCACTGATTTTCATTACCAAGCGTAAGGGTGCGACCATGCGTTTGTGGCTATGCGTTTCAGAGGGAGAAGTGGTCGTGAGCGAGAGCAAGAATTTTTGGAAAGTAAAATTTTGGCTAAGTGTTGGCCAAGTCCATGCGTTGTGGTTGATTCATGGAGGTTAGTAAGCTGAAGTAGCTACCCGCGTTGAAGGATAAGTAATTCTGGCGGGGGAGGAAATGTTCTTGAACCATGCGTTTAAGTCACTCTGCATTAAGGACAATTATGCGCTGAAGTCGATGCGTCGAAGACAGAATGGTCTTGACGCGACGAAAGTAGTATTGTATGACGGAAATGTATGCGTCAAAAATAGGAGGCGTTAAGGAAGACACCATGCGTTGGGTGTGGTCAGTTGCTGGAGGTGTTGGAGGAGAAGTTAACATGAATACCTCGCGTTGAGATAATAACCCTGCGCTAGTCTGCGGGTGAAGGGTAAGTCGGCAACATAAGTCCTAGTGGTTGTAAAGGCTGGGTCGGTAGTATATATAGCTGGATTAATTAAATGCTTAAGCATTTTTAAGACATTTCGAGAGCTTAAGTCGGTTCCATATTTCAGAAAAACTTCAGAAGAAGATTGAGGAAAGTGTTCTTGCGGATTTTGGGCGAGATTCGACTCATATTGATGTTGACAACGAAGCTGGAACAGAGGAATGACTGAAGTCGCACAGTTTGAGCAGTGATTGATATTCAGAGTAGAACGTGTAGAGGAAGCCGAGTTTAGAGCTGAAAATTGGGGGTTAGTAAGTTAACATAATTCCTAACAACTTTTGTGAAGGACGGTACTGCGGAAATTGAAGATTTACTATGTGAATCCTTAGGAAAAGCAGAGCTTACAAGATTGATATGCAATCTGGAATAGCATGAGGTGATTCCAGAATACCGAGAGAACGAGGAGGAGTTAAGCTTTGAAACTTTGAAGTAAGCTACAGAACTTAATTTCCTATAAGTTTGTAGAAGAAAAGAAGTCCTGAATCCGTATGGAATTGTGACTTTTAATAGATTGAAGTAAGAACAAGAAGAAAGGAAGGAATAACGGTGCAGACTGCCGCTAAGAATCAAGTATCGGCACACTGTCTGGGTACTGATAGCGAGACGAGTGTCATTAAGACGCAAAGGAGTCTTCCGTCTCACAGATCTCGCTAGATAACGCTGAGTATCGCTGCTAAGGTAAGGTAATGCTAGTGTCGCTCCATCAAGTATCGCTAGTAACAACTCTTGTTGGTTGGTATCGCTAGGATTCTCGCTTATAATGTTAGTTTAGAAAAGGAAGAAGATTTAATGTTAAATAACGCAAGGTAAATGTCTCTTGCAGGCCAAGAAGAAATAGGGAAAGCGTATAACCCACGTAAAGCCTAGAAAGAGTTGTGAGTGACTATTTTATTCTTCAATTCTATTTTATTAAAAATGTTCTTATGAAGTATGATTTACAATGAACTGTTTAATATGCATAATGTTGATTTCATTACTCATAAGGCATGTTATATATTTCTAAAGTTGATAGAAAGCATTTTTATGAAATGTTATTGAATAAAGTTTTGTATGATTTCTATGAAAGAATTTTCATATGAACTATTATGTGAACGAAATTCTAAAACGTTTTAGAGGAGGCTCAGTGCTCAAGGACACGAGAAGGCACGTGAGTTTCCCCGGGACCCAGTACTGAAGGACATGAGAAGGTATTTGGGCAACCCGTCATATTCCTATGTGCACATAGAGGTTGATTTGGCTGGTGCGTCGAGTTTGCTCCGCATTGAGCCAGGGACGATTTCGATGTTGGGAGTGTTGAGCCTTGCTCCACCCCAACTAAGGTGGTTTTCGACGTTGAGTGCGTAAAAGTGTTGCTCCGCCTCAACTAAGGGAAAAGTTTGAAAAACTAAATTGATATTGATAAACTCCTTGGAAAACACTCATGTATGATTTAAGATTTGATTTATGAGATTAATGGATTTTATGGAAAGCATGTTTAATTTGAACAAAATGTTAAACTCTTACTTATTCGTTATACGTAACATGCCTGTTTTCAATGAATGCTCGTTTTACAAAGATTTGTCAGTCACTAGGCTGTTAGCGTATGTTTTCAAATGTTTTCCTTTCCTTCCCCCAGGTAGCAAGAACGTTCCCGGTGCTTAGCCTACTTTAGCTCACCCTGCCTAAGTCTCGAGTTCTAAAAATTCAGTCAAGTCTGAGAGTTGTATGTTGTATATGATTTATGTAGGTGGCATGTAGACCATGTAGTTTTGAGTGGGGATTGAAGTGGAATTTTGTACATTGTGTGATGGATATGGAACTGAAATTATGCTATGTAATAAAAATGTACTCTATACAGGGAATCATATAATGTTATAAGCATGTGTAGTATGACTGAGTATTATGTATGTATATGAGTAAATGTATGCATAGGAAGGAATGTAAGATGGGACAATATGTGTAAGCCCCGTTCTTAATTTTGTGAGAACGCAAGGTAAGAAAGGGGCCGAGAGATGGACGATTGGGTAAGAGTAGTTGGCTGGACTGTGATTGGGGCGGAAAAAAAAAATGACTAAGTATCAGCTATGCGTTGATGGCAACATGTTTTGATGGAAACAGTTTTGGTGTAAACGCAAAGGTGAGGGAAGGCTGTTATGCATTGAAGTCACGACGCGTTGAGGACATAAGGCGTGGAGAAACCACCTTGTATCGAAGTTTATCTTGCAGCAAACGCATAGTAGGCAGCGTGGCGTTGGAAGTTAATGGCCATGAGGAGTTGAGAACTGATTTGCGATGAGGCCATTATGCGGTGAACGCTACCATGCGTCGAAAAGTGGGTATGCGTTGGACAAAAGAAGGTTGGCCAAGAGAGAGTAATGCGTTGTTAATCATTTGGCGGGTTAGTTTTGAAAAGAAACATCATCAGAGGCTGTGTATGTTGCTGAAGCTGAACATAGAAGGTATGCGTTGACAGATTATAGTATAGTGTTGAAATGGAGAATAAGTCGGTGGTATATATATATAAGTGGATTGAGAATTCAATTGTTCTGATTGCATTTCAGAGCTCGAGTTGGGTCCATACTAAAGCTGAGCATCGGAAGGAGGTAGAAGAAAATGTTCATGCTGATTTGGAGTAGAAATCTCATCGTAACCGTGGAAGAAATTTGAGTTGGGCAGAGAACTCAGCTGGTGTTACTCCCTCAGAGTGACGCTCAGTTTTGGAGGAAGAACAAATTGGAGAAACGGTCGTTAGGGCTGAAACTTTTGAGGTTAGTAAGTTAACTCGATTTTTAGCAAGTTTCATGAAGGATGCTTGAGCTGAAATTGTATAAATGTGTGTCAAACTTAGGAAGAAAAGATTAGAGCTGGGTTGCCGGACGATTAGGGGTAACTCGGAGTTGTTGATGGGTATATCCTAAACGGAGAGGGTGTTCTTCATGAAATTTGGAGGTAAGATGAAGGACTTGCACCTTAACAAGTTTGTAGAAGGAAGAAAGTTCTGAAATTGACCAAAACATAATGTTTAGCAGGTTGAAGAAGGAAGAAGAAAGGGAGAAGAAAACGGTTCTGTTGCAGCGGTAGTATCGCTGAGAGAGTGAGACAGAGCAGCGAAACAAGTGTCACTGTAACGCAAGAGAGGCTTTGCGTCTCACGATTCTTGCTAGAGTATCGCTGGGTGTCGCTCCTCAGGTAGTCTCGCTGGTTACATCCAACTCAGTGTCGCTAGAACAGTAGAATGTGATGAATAACGCTGGCAGCTTTTAATTGTCTAAAGAATAACACTATAATTGTGTGTTAAAGGAAAAGGGAGATTATGAAAACTAAACATGAGGAATATGTGTTTTCAGGTCAGGAAGAGCTCGGGGAGGCTTATAATCCACTTAGAGCCGAGACCAATCGTGAGTGACTATTTGTTATACCTTGTAATAAATTTAGTATGATTATTTGATGAGGAAATGTGATCCTTTGTAGTATTCATTATGAATGTGATTTGTTAGCAAGTTAAAAGGGTACTAATGCTAATGTCTACATATAATAGTGGCTGAGGGACTTTATGGTGAAAGCTTATACGTAGGTGAGTATGAAAATAAGTGCTGAGGGACTTGTGAAGGCACTTGAATAGCTATAAGGAATGGATTACAATGCTCAGGGACTATGAGTGAAAGCATGGAGTAATCCATCACATACTAGCTCGTGCTGAGGGACCATGAGTGAAGGCACTTGAGCGAAGATAGAATTGGTTACCGGTGCTGAGGGATTTCATGTGAAGGCACATGGTAATGTTAATATAATCGAATAAGTGCTGAGGGACAGAATGTGAAGGCACTAGATAGTTGCAAGTTTGTGAGACATGAGGACTAGACATTTATATGTGTAATTTGGAAAGAGAACCTTAGTAACTCTCGGGGGTGTGATACATAGTGGTTACTAATAGACAAACTGACTCATATTTGTTAGGGATAGTTGAATAGATTTAGTCACTCACTGAGCTTTCTGCTCATTCAGTTTGTTGTTGTTTGTCGTTTCAGGTAGCGAGCGTGTCCGGAACGCCTAGCCTACAGAAGAATCTCGTCTGGGCCTATCTGGAAGCGAACCTCTGAGATAGTTGTAAATATTTAGTCTGTACATATGTCTTGTAATGTGCATGTTTCTTAGAAGTGAAAGGGGGATGTATTGTACCTTATATGTATATATGCAAAAAATACTTGTTGAGAGGTTGCATGTTTTTCTAATACTTCGATAGAAATGTTGTTTTGAATTGAGATTTATCTGGTATCTACTCTTAAATATGTACGTAGGAGGAACAGAATCACGCTCGATCCTAGGTATAGAGTGTAACTGGGATGGGGTGTGACAATATGCATCACAAATGGGGTGATTTTTTTTATTGTCTTTACATCCCCTTTCAGGTTAGATGGGTAATCCGGGAGGGGGTGTGACACGCATGATATTCTGGTTGAAGTTAGATATATTTCTGGAAATCAGGTTGACGCATAGATGGTTAAGCTCTAACGCATGGTATTTAATATTGAGGAGTTACCAAGCTATGAGACTAGGTTTTAAATGATGGCAAGTTGAATGGGGTGAAGTACCATGCGTCGATGATGTAAAGTGGAGCAGAACCATCACGTGGGAAAAGTACCTTGCGTTGGAAAGGTTGACAATGCGTTGGGAAGTGAAGTTAAGGAAAGTAATGCACTATGCGTTGTGAAGAGAAATAGTGGACGGAAGTGAAGGAACAAGAACTATAAGTGTTGGCCACGGATATAAGTGTGGTTACACTTTGATAGGGCTGTCAGGCGTTGAAGGATGTACTATGCGTTTGAAGAATACTTTGAATAGGAGAGTAGTTGTATGCGATAGACTGTAGCTATGCGCTTAAGGCTAACTGCGTATTGATAAGCTATGCGATGGCCAGCGGTAAGGCGTTGGGAGTTTGCTATGTGCTATGAAGGTTCATTGGGCTAATCAAGAAGTCCCCGAATATGGTATAGCATGTGCGGGAGAGGCTGTTAAGCGTTGAAGGTTATTATATTGGGAAAATTTCTATGCAAAAAAGAATTGCTATGCGTTGGTAAAGCGACGCGTTGAGAAAACTGAAATTCTTAATAGTTAATAATTGAGACACAACCTTAACTTAGAAATGGTCTTATGAGCTAACAAAAAGGAAACTAAGTTCAGGCGTTGGATATGCTGTAGAGTTGAAAGCAAACCTAATAGAAGGAAACAATAGAAGGATGGATATTAGAATAATTGTTAAAGGAAACGGTTAAGTATGGGAAAAATTTGGAAGCAAAGCTTTGGGTATACCTCATGGACGCATAGAAGGATGACCACAAAATTCATTAGGTTTAATAAGAGGTTCAAAACTGGGTTTAAGTTATACACCCTGGAAGTACAGCGATGTATAGAAAGTTAAAGGAAATATGTACTAATGGCCAAGAGTGAAAAGTGAAATAGCAGAGTACGGGATAAAGTGTTGGATTGGTCCGTAGGTAAAGATACTAAACTCACTTTCTATTTTGAAGTGGAAATGGATATGTTATAATGATTTTCTTCTTTGGATTACCAAAGATGTCAGCCAATGTTGATGAATATTTAGTGATTGGTGGAAGTTGACAAGATAGAGCGTTTCTTGCCTAGCAAAGAAACATATATGCTGGATAGAGTGATACGGACGCATGGGGATAAGTTCTAAGTTTTGAAAGATTTACAACAAGCTTATAAATAAAGTTGCAGTTCAATATTGTGTCTATGGAACACAATATGTCTCATGTTTAAAGGAATATGTCCCTGATTCTACTCATATACTTAAGGTGTAACCAATGGAGCTAAGAGATGAGTTAAGTTATGAGAAGGAATTGATTCAAATGTTCATTTGATGAAAAGGAGTAAGTATTAAGATGTTGAATTTGTTGGTCTAAGATTTGTGAAGTCATAGTGTAAAAGAAGCTATTTGGGAAGCCAAGCCAAGGAGCAAATGATTAAATAGTATCCACAATTGTTCTGGAGAGACTAACAACCCACAGGATTTTTAAGATGAAATTCTAACGAGAAAGTGGTAAGTTGGAAGTTTTACTCTTAGCTTGAAGAATGGCAAGCAAGTAGACGGGTAATTAGAAGTGTTGGTCGAAAGTTTTGAGTTATAGTGTTCATGCGTTGGTAGAGTGAAAGTCCGTAAGAGTGAGCATGGGTAATAACTGAAAATAGGAAAGAAATTGCGTAGTTAAGTTTAAACGTAAGGATGAAGAGCTGGCTGGTTGAAGCATGTGTTCCAGGAGTTGAGCAAGTGTAAATATTGAGGCTATGCATTGATGAGATTGCTGGATCAGCAACATGCGTTGGTTGAAATCGGTAAAAAGGTATGCGTTGAAGATTAACAGACTTATACTTGAATTCAGTAATTCTGAAATAATTATAAGTAAAAGAACTAGACTACTAGATTTGGAAGTGTGATCTGAAGAAAAGGAAATTCACCCGAGGATAGAGAAGGAGAAAATTTGATATGCACTCGGTGTTGAGAAAATCAAAACGCATAGGCATGCTAAAGAGATGTATAAGAATACGTGAAAGAAAAGAATGGTTAAGTAAATTGAGTAAGGAAGGAAAGCTGTATTCCCGTAAGTAATCAGAAAAGAAGGGAAAGCAAAAGCATTGACTATCAGAGTAGCGCAACGGAAGTGCGGTGAATTCATAAGTTACAGAAAACGCATAGTATTGTTGTTGAAAGTAAAGTGTAGATCAAAGTTCTATACTTTGTGAAGGCTAATATGCGTTAGTGAACAAAGAGTTAATCGGAGCTAAGAATAAAAGAAGTAATTTGAGCAAAGGTATAAAGAGGATGCGGGGGCTAGAAAGGTATGTGCTTCTGAAAGAAGGCGGAGGTAAAAGTTTAAAGCTTATGAGATTTTGAATAGCTACGCGTTGATGGAGATTGAGGAGGATGCATTAAACTGGAGTAGGCGACTAAAGTAAAGATGCATGGTGTGACGCGTCCAAGTTAGCAACCCAAGTATGCGTTCAAGGTTGTAATCAAGTACGCGTTGGCGGATGATGCGTTCAAGTAAAATTTAAAAGATAAACGTATAGTATTAAAACTATAACGTTGGAAATTATAATAGTTTTCGGAAAGTGTTTCTTATAAAATTATTTTTGTCGTGTTCATGCAGTGGATTCTACTGGAGAAGCATAGTGCTTTTAAACTAAGTAAGAAATGTCCAAGGCGGACAAAATTATATGTGGAATTGGATTGATTTTAATTGAGATTACTGTAAGCTAATTTATTTTTGTATAGTATCATGTCAACCAGGGAAAGCAAAGGGAAACGGAAATGCTTGGCAAACAGGTGCCTAGTATGCGGAAAAGGGCATTTGGGAGAATGTATTGGTAAAGATAGATGTTTCGCATGTGGAGAGAAAGGACATTATGGAAACAATGCAATGCGTTTAAGGAGTCTTGCAGCCAAGCTAAGGTGACGAAAAGAGAGATTCCCTGTAAGAAATGTGGACGAAGGCATAGAAAAGACTATGAAGGAAGGGAAGATGTGTGTTATATGTGTAAGCAACTGGGGCATTATTGTAAGGATTGTCCACAAAATCAGCAACGTCCAAGTAAATCAGATGAAGGAAAAGAAGAAAAATAAAAAGAAATGTATTCTATGTTTGTAACCTTGTATTTTGTATACTTTGAATAATAAAGATCGTACAAGAATTTTAATAAAGTATCTCGTTCTCATAACCCTGTGCTGTTTAAATTTCAAGGACGAAATATTTTTTAAGGTGGATGGGATTGTGACATCCAACTTTTAACAACCAATGCGTTGAAAAGTCTGAAGGAAAGGAATAAAAGACCATGTTGGACACATGGTCAAGACTGAGGTAACGCATAGTAAAACTGGACGCATAAAAAGTACCCGAGAACTTGAAGGGAAAGAAGTAAGACACATGGAAAGTAGAAGGTTGTGAAGTAAACATAAAAACTGGAGCATGTGGTGAACGCATGCTAATCTATCTTAAGAGAAATAGTTTAAGTGCAAGGAAAATGTTAAAAGAATAACCTTGGGAATAATCAAGGAATGTCCAAGGATAGAAAGATGGTCGTGGACGCAGGATGAAGGTAAATGCAATAGGACCAACGCATAGAGGAAGAGCTTGAGAAGAAGTTGTTATGGACATAAGGAAGGAGTTGGACGCATGGTATGATGCGATGTGGTACAAACGCATAGTATTGCGCATTTGTCATTAACGCCTATTGGCATTGTGTAAGCACTAGTTATAATAGTGTGGGTGATCACAAATGGTTGTTGTGACCTAAAGTAGTCGCCGCGTTGGCGGGGGAAGAAACGTACTTGGCTTACCATGCGTTGGTAAGGTTGTTATGCGTTGAGGTCCCTATGCGTTGAAGACAGAGTTATCTCTATGCGTCAAAGACAGTAGTGTAGTTGGCTGAGAGTTAGAAAAGTGAGTAGTGAAACTCAAACCTTAAAGGAAACTCAACGAACGCATGAGGGCGTTGTGTTGAATGAATGGTTGTCTATTGGAAAATATTGGACGCATAAGATAAGTTTATAAAGGCCAGGTGGCTTCATATAGACTTGACACCTTAAAAGTAGGAGGTGTTAAAAAGGCATGTTAAGTGTTTCATGCAAGGTGACACTTGGACTAATGCATGGTTAGTCAGACATGTAGCGTGACATGTGGCAATCATGTGGCAAAAAGAGAGAAGAAGTAGGATGGCAAGCCCTCTATAAATAGGACCCTGAGGGAAGAGTAACGACTGATGATACTGAAGTAAAAATCCTTGAGAGAAAGAGGAGAACGAAGGCAGAAAGAAGGAACCCCTTGCGTTTGTAAAAGGAGGTCTGCGGCCTAGAAAGAAGACATTTTTGACAACTTAGTCATCTGGTGTTAAAGAAGTTGTCTTGCATCGAAGAGGGGTCGGCCTTGCGTTTAAGACGAATTCAACGTTAAAGGTGAACACCACATTCGAAGATAAACGATGCGTTCAAGTTGGACCTTGCGTCCAATCGACGCATCCGAAAGAAGTAAGAGGAGTTAGGCTGCACCTTGCGTTAGTCATCAACCTTGCATTGAAGGGCAGGGTTGCGTTCAACCGAGCTGACAAAGGAAAATGGAACCTTGCGTTCCAGAGTTAGAACACTGCGTTCAACTAAGCTACTAGAGAGTGGAAACAACTACCTTGCGGGTTAGAAGCTCAAGCCTTGCGTTCAAGGAGCTCGGGAAAACAGGATTTCAAGGGAAAAGAGGAAATTTCTTAAGTGATTAGTGATTGACACCTTTCTTCTTCAAATCAGTTTTATTAAAAATGTTCTTATAAGATATGGCTATGTGATGAATTATTTTGAAACGCATGATGATTGACCATATTGTTCAAAAAGGCATGTTTTATATGATTGCTTTATGATATTGAAAGGCATGTTGCGAGATGTTGTTTATCAAGAAATCTATTGTTTTTTATGAAAGGTTTTATATGAACTATTTATGTAAACTGATTGATAAAATGTTTAAGAGGAGCCTCAGTGCTAATGGACTCGAGAAGGCACGTGAGTTTCCCCGGGACCCAGTACTGAGGGACATGAGAAGGTACTTGGGCAACTCGCCATATTCCTATGTGCACATAGAAGTTGATTTGGCTGGTGCGTCGAGTTTTGCTCTGCATCGAGCCAGGGATAATAACGACGTTGGGTGTGTTGAGTCTTGCTCCACCCCAACTAAGGTTGTTTTCGACGTTGAGAGCGTTGAGTCTTGCTTCGCCTCAACTAAGGGAAAAGATTGAGAAAACAAACGGTTTTCGATTTAATTATTCTAGAAAACGATTCCATATGTTTTGGAACGGATTTACGAGATTGATAAAGTTTTGTGGAAAATATGTTTCTATTGAATAATCGTGTTAAATCCTTGTTTTATATGTGCAAATATAACATGCCTGTTTTCAAATAAAGCTCGTTTACAAAATTTGTCACTCACATGGCTTTAGCTCACGTTTTCCATTTTTTTTCTAATTTTCCAGGTAGCCAGCGAGTTCGGGATGCTTTGCCTACGCAAGAACCTCGTCTGAGCCGTCTTTGGTGAAAATGGTTGGACAGTGAACCTTACAGAGGAGTCAAGGTTGCTGTCTTCACATCTCCTCTCGGGTTATGGAGGATAATCCGGGATGGGGTGTGACACATGGTTACTTAGTTAACTCTATATGGCGGAGTGTCACTTTCTTTTTATTTCATTTTTTGTTTTTCTTCTTATTTAAGGTCGAGTAGGATTGAGTGGCGTAACACTATATAACAATACAATACAAACCTTTTCCCTCCTCAAAACTTAAAGTTGTAAGTGTCCCCATTCACAAAAGTGAAATGAAGAAGATAAGTCTGAATGAGGAGAGGAAAACACAAGGAGAGAATTATGATTTGAATCTATAACGGTGCGAATCGTGCTAACTAAACTAACAAAAATTACATAATTAACTATTTTTATAAGTTAACTGTTTTGAACCTTCCCTTCTACACAAAATGTCTCTTAACAACGGATAATATAATGAAAAGAAACTTTGTTTCGACATAATCTTTTGTGTTTATTTTTAATTAATTAATTAATTAATTTTGAGTATATCCCCTTATCAACTAAATAATTTGTTTTTAAATAACTACTATTCTAGCAAAATAGACACATCCCTATTTTTGAAAACTGAGTTGTTATCTTGTAACTAAATGCCATTAGTATTATTTATTTATGCAGGCTTTCATCCAAATCTGGTTTTCCAACTGCATTATGCACCAAAAACACATCGCTCCATTATTATATATGGTTTCCCTCGATTGATGTATATGTGTGTGTTTGTATATATACACACATAAGGTTTTGATTAATATAAAGTTTTTCATACACGCATCTTGTTTTTCTTCAGTTTTTTAACTTATTGAACAATTCTGTTTCTGTTTCTAGTTCTTCATTCCAATGATATTAATCTAAGACCAATATAGTTTACTAAATCTCAAACTAATCTCTCTTGAGATCTAATTCGACGAGGGAACAACCTTTAATGGAGCTACTTTAGTTAAGGGTAGGAGAATCTTAATCAAGTTTCGAATTCATAATTTTTGAAATGTAATATTTTCTTGGATTTAAGGTCAATAAGACCACAATCTTATTCTTTCAAATATATTATCCAAATCTTTTTGTGAAGAGTTTTAATAAAGAAAAATAAATTGAGAACAGGTAAGAGATGGGGGAATATGGAAAGGAAAAATGAGGAAAATTAAAGAAAAGAGAGTGACAATAGATTTCATAACTCCCGAACGTGTCTTAAATCATTCAAAATTAATTGAATACTTCTCTTTTTTTTTTTTTTGGGTAAAAAACGGGGTAAGGGGAAATTCGATCACGGGCTTCATGGTTGCTACCACATCTTAGATGTCAGTTGCACTATCCTCACTTTGGCAAACATTAATCTAAGACTTGATTGATAAACTTTAAATGCAATTTTGGTATCGTCAACATTCATTTTGCACCATTAAAAGTATATTTCAATTTTTTTTTTAAAATAACAAAAGTGATTTTAAGAAGTTTAGAACCACTCCCAACACATATGCATACGGACTTTATACAGAGAGATGGAACATGTTGCAATCCAATTCTTAAATCTGTATGTGAATGTATTATAGCCCATTTTTAGTGATTAATTTGCAAGTTTGAGACTTCGCTCTTCTAAAAGAGTAACTGATAAGAACTTGAAAAGTGCTTTCTATTCTCTCAAATTAAGGGAGTTTATATTAGATTTCACTTGTTTGCTAGTGATTTTCAGGTTAAAACGAGAAAAATTAGAAGAAACGACTAAAAGATCAAAACCGAGCAAGAATACGGCGAAAAAGAGTTGAAAAACTAAAAAGGGCGAATTTTGGGGATAGCGCCGCGGCGCTGAAACATCAACGCATAGTTCTGGACGCAGAGTAGCATCGCGGCGCCGGGATGGCGCTGCCTCGACGCATCCTTGTTGAACGCATGACACCGTCGCGGCGCTTGGACGGCGTTGCCGCGGTGCTAAAACCCGAAAGCATACTTTTTTGGATGCAACCCTAGCACCGCGGCGCTAGCTTTCCTTAAATGAAAATTTTGTACTTTTGGAAAATTTTTTGGCGGCCAAACTCTATAAATTTGGGGGTTTCCAGCAATCCAAATGATTCAGAAAAAAATCAAAGAAAAGCAAGGAAGTTGCAGACCTAAAGAGGTACAAAAAGAAGAGAATTAAGTGAGAGTTCAAAGAGTGAGTTAGTTACAAGGAAGAGGAAAAGAGTTCGAGATAGTCGTGGTGCCCTTCGAATTCCGACATGAGAGCCAAGGAGATCCTAACGGTGCTACCTCAATCAAGAGCCTCTTTTCAGTAGTGTTTCCCTTTCTTTACACTCTTTCTTTGTTTATTTTTCTTAAACATGTTGCTTTAAGCTATGAGTGGCTAAACTCTTTAGTTTTAGGGTTTTGATGAATTGTTTATGAATTCATGTTAATTTTGTAGACTCATGGTTTTGTTGGAATGATTATGCTTTTCATTGTTATTGTGTTTAATTCTTGTGGATTGGCCATCTTCACATGTTAGGTTAGATGTATGATTGAGAGATTGTATGTTTAACTTGATCTATAACCATGAATTATTGTTAATCTATCATGAGAGTAGTTAGGTTGACAATAAAAGTTGCTAAAGACTATTTTTAATGCCATGTAATTTTGTATTGGTTTTAAGAGATTAATAATCAATCAAGTTGCATGAGAAAGGGTTGTTTTTTAGAGAAAATAACTTGGAATTAAGTTTCTAGACTTAGGCATATGAATTGCAATAAAATCCATGAAATCTATAATATTGCATGATGAAATAAACAAGGATTCATTACCCTAGAACTCTCTTTGACTCTTGTGTTTCTCCCTTTGATACTTTCCTTACTTGATTTGTATTTTTTCATAACTCATAATATTTAATTTCAATCCTCAAATAAAACTCATTCAATTCTAGAATAGCTAAGTAACTTAAACCTTCCCAATTGGATCTCCAGTGGAACGATATTCGGACTTAACCGTTTTATATTATAATTTGACCCGTACACTTCCGGTTAACACTAAAAGTGCTCATCACTTTCATTGCATGATCCAATAGTCCCGTCTAGCTAGAAGACATTAAACCAAGCGCTTATTGAGAGGCAACCCAATTTTATTGCTTTCTTTACTTTTCTTTTTATTTTATTTTTCAATAAATCTTGGAGTCACTCATATGCTTTATCTCTAAGGAACGTGGTTTATCACACAAAGTACTCCTTACACCAAGCCTGTTTGGTGGCTTCCCGCTTGCTCCCAGGCTTGCTCTTTCCGTGTTAGATGTTCTTATGCATTGGGGACAATGCATGATTCTAAGTTTGGGGTGGGAGGTGTCTTTCGTACGTTTGTGTGTTTTCTTATCCTGCTATGCATGTTAGTGAAGGTTTTAATGATCATATGCATGTCAATTTTTGAAAATATTTTTGAAAATTTTGGAGCTTTTAAAGTTAATGGGAATGTTGTTTATGGTTGTGTGCCTTGATGTTGATTGCCCATGATGAGATTCGAATTTGCATGATAGATGACTTATTGTGAAAATAGAATAGCACTATCTTGAGTTAAATTCATTTAAGTCCCTCTTAAAATCTCTCATATTCTTGAGCACATAGTCACTTTAAATTAAAATCTTTAATTGAAAAAAGGATTAAGTTGGGTGTATTTGGTTGTCACTTCGAAAGGCCCCACCGGTTAGAGAGTAGAAATGCATGATAGCTTGTAATCTTAGACTAAGGAAAAAAAAAGTATACATGCCTTGAGAAAAGACAAGTGTACACAAAATATATGAGCGTTATTTGTCTATCTTTTTAAATGTTAAACTTGTAATAGGTATGCATGGATAAGGGTAAAAAGAGCTGCCTTTGCTGTGATCAGTAAGGACACCTGGGAATTGACTAGGTACGAGTCCCTAGAGTGAATGTGTGAAAGCTAGTGCCTCTAGGTAAAAGAATGCAAGTTTGGGCCCATAAAAAATTATGTGATTGAAAGGCACCTTAGTGGACATATTACTCACTTGAAATGTATGAAAGCTTGAAAATTGGTGCATGAGCTAGAGTAGAGAGAAAACTAAAGAAACTCTCTTAAGTCCTAATTTGAGTTCTAGTATTTTAAATTAAAGGAGGCTTGCACACACACACATGGGAGATAGCAAGATTTGGCCTTGAATGATTATAACAATATAGATATGCTCGCATGTTTCTACTTAAGCTCTAAATGTTAGTCTCTGAGACATGAGTCAATTGCACACTTCTTCATTTAAACTCCCTATTATTTGATTTTATTCTTTGCTCGGGACTAGCAAATCTCTAAGTTTGGGATGTTGATAAGCACTTGAAAAGTTCTTTCTATTCTCTCAAATTAAGGGAGTTTATATTAGATTTCACTTGTTTGCTAGTGATTTTCAGGTTAAAACGAGGAAAATTAGAAGAAACGACTAAAAGATCAAAACCGAGAAAGAATATGGCGAAAAAAGTTGAAAAACTAAAAAGGGCGAATTTTGGGGATAGCGCCGCGGCGCTGAAACATCAACACATAGTTCTGGACACAGAGTAGCATCGCCGCGCCGGGATGGCGCTACCTCGACGCATCCTTGTTGAACGCATGACGCTGCCGCGGCGCTAAAACCCGAGAGCAATATTTCTGAAACGCATTTTAGCGTCGTGGCGCTTGGACAACGCTGCCGTGGCGCTAAAACCTGAGAGCAAACTTTTTTGGATGCAACCCTAGTGCCGCGGCGCCAGCTTTCCTTAGATGAAAATTTTGTACTTTTGGAAAATTTTTGGGCGGCCAAACTCTATAAATTTAGGGGTTTCCAGCAGCCCAAATGATTCAGACAAAAAATCAAAGAAAAGCAAGGAAGTTGCAGACCTAAAGAGGTACAAAAACGAGAGAATTAAGTGAGAGTTCAAAGAGTGAGTTAGTTGCGAGGAAGAGGAAAAGAGTTCGAGATAGTCGTGGTGCCCTTCGAATTCCGACATGAGAGCCAAGGAGATCGTGACGGTGCTACCTCAATCAAGAGCCTCTTTTCAGTAGAGTTTCCCTTTCTTTACACTATTTCTTTGTTTATTTTGCTTAAACATGTTGCTTCAAGCTATGAGTGGCTAAACTCTTTAGTTTTAGGGTTTTGATGATTTGTTTATGAATTCATGTTGATATTGTAGACTTTCATGGTTTTGTTGGAATGATTATGCTTTTCATTGTTATTGTATTTAATTCTTGTGGATTGGTCATCTTCACATGTTAGGTTAGATGTATGATTGAGAGATTGTATGTTTAACTTGATCTATAACAATGAATTGTTGTTAATCTATCACGAGAGTAGTTAGGTTGACAATAAAAGTTGCTAAAGACTATTTTTAATGCCATGTAATTTTGTATTGGTTTTAAGAGATTAATAATCAATTGAGTTGCATGAGAAAAGGTTTGTTTTTGAGAGAAAATAACTTGAAATTAAGTTTCTAGACTTAGGTATATGAATTGCAATAAAATCCATGAAATCTCTAATATTGCATGATGAAATAAACAAGGATTCATTACCCTAGAACTCTCTTTGACTCTTGTGTTTCTCTCTTTGATACTTTCCTTATTTGATTTGTATTTTCCATAACTTATCATATTCAATTTCAATCCTCAAATAAAATTGATTCAACTCTAGAATAGCTAAGTAATTTAAACCTTCACAATTGGATCTCCAGTGGAACGATATTCGGACTTAACCGTCTTATATTATAACTTGACCCATATACTTGCGGTTAACACTCAAAGTGCGCATCAGTAACATAATTTTGTATATGAATTAAATTAAAAAATTGACCTCATCAAGTGATCCTATTGTCATTAAGCCTTTGATAAATTTTTTCCATATGGGTTTCGATAATCAAACGTTAATGGGCACAAGTCACCACTAAGACTACTTTTGCATACTCACTTCCTAAGTTGACCTTTCATGCGGTTAAAAACAAGGGTGTCATGAATGCCCATGGTTACTTAGTTAACTCTATATGGCGGAGTGTCAATTTCTTTTTATTTCGTTTTTTGTTTTTCTTCTTATTTAAGGTCGAGTAGGATTGAGTGGCATAACACTATATAACAATACAATACAAACTTTTTCCCTCCTCAAAACTTAAAGTTGTAAGTGTCCCCATTCACAAAAGTGAAATGAAGAAGATAAGTCTGAATGAGGAGAGGAAAACACAAGGAGAGAATTATGATGTGAATCTATAACGGTGCGAATCGTGCAAACTAAACTAACAAAAATTACATAATTAACTATTTTTATAAGTTAACTGTTTTGAACCTTCCCCTCTACACAAAATGTCTCATAACAACGGATAATATAATGAAAAGAAAATTTGTTTCGACATAATCCTTTGTGTTTATTTTTAATTTATTTATTTATTTATTTATTTTGAGTATATCACCTTATCGACTAAATAATTTGTTTTTAAATAACTACTATTCTAGCAAAACAGACACATCCCTATTTTTGAAAACTGAGTTGTTATCTTGTAACTAAATGCCATTAATATTATTTATTTATGCCGGCTTTCATCCAAATGGGGTTGTATAAATACCCACTGCACTATTTGTAATTTTTCATCTCAAATTAAAAAGCAATCGCAAAGTGGTTTTCCAACTGCAATACGATGAAGCAAATGGAAACGAGATGTATGAAAAAGCAGTGTGTGGTGTTGTTCTTACTCTTGTGTTTGGCAGCACTTGAAGAAACCAAGGCTGCAGAGCTTGCAAAATGGCAGATCCATGTTGTGAATCGGCTAAGCAATGGCCAAATCCTGTTGGTTCATTGCAAATCCAAAGATAATGATTTAGGAGAACACAAGCTCAGTGTTGGATCTGAATTCAATTGGAGATTTAAAGTAAACTTTTGGAATACGACACTATTTTGGTGTTACTTGCAGAAGCCAAATAGACTACATTCGTCGTTCGAAGCCTTTTGGATTGAGAGCACATCGGTTTGGCTCTATGATATGTGCTACGATTCTAACTGCATTTGGATAGCGAAAGATGATGGAATTTATTTGAGAGACAACACTAATCAAAAAGATGTTTTGATTCATAAGTGGGAATAATTATGCACCAAAAACACATCGCTCCATTATTATATATGGTTTCCCTGGATTGATGTATATGTGTGTGTGTGTATATACACACATAAGGTTTTGATTAATATAAAGTTTTTCATACACGCATCTTGTTTTTCTTCAGTTTTTTAACTTATTGAACAATTCCGTTTCTGTTTCTAGTTCTTCATTCCAATGATATTAATCTAAGACCAATATAGTTTACTAAATCTAAAACTAATCTCTCTTGAGATCTAATTTGACAAGTTAACAACCTTTAATGAAGCTACTTTAGTTAAGGGTAGGAGAATCTTAATCAAGTTTCGAATTCATAATTTTTGAAATGTAATATTTTCTTGGATTTAAGGTCAATAAGACCACAATCTTATTCTTTCAAATATTTTATCCAAATCTTTTTGTGAAGAGTTTTAATAAAGAAAAATAAATTGAGAACAGGTAAGAGACGGGGGAAAATGGAAAGGAAAAATGAGGAAAATTAAAGAAAAGAGAGTGACAATAGATTTCATAACTCCCGAACGTGTCTTAAATCATTCAAAATTAATTGAATACTTTTCTTTTTTTTTTTTTGTGGGTAAAAAACGGGGTGAGGGGAAATTCGATCACGGGCCTCATGGTTGCTAGCACATCTTAGATGTCAGTTGCACCATCCTCACTTTGGCAAACATTAATCTAAGACTTGATTGATAACCTTTAAATGCAATTTTGGTATCGTCAACATTCATTTTGCACCATTAAAAGTATATTTCAAATTTTTTTTGAAAATAACAAAAGTGATTTTAAGAACTTTAGAACCACTCCCAACACATATGCATACGGACTTTATACAAAGAGAAGGAACATTTGGCAATCCAATTCTTAAATCGGTATGTGAATGTATTATAGCCCATTTTTAGTGATTAATTTGCAAATTTGAGACTTCGCTCTTCTAAAAGAGTAACATAATTTTGTATATGAATTAAATTAAAAAATTGACCTCATCAAGTGATCCTATTGTCATTAAGCCTTTGATAAATATTTTCCATATGGGTTTCGATAATCAAACGTTAATGCGCACAAGTCACCACTAAGACTACTTTTGCATACTCACTACCTAAGTTGACCTTTCATGCGGTTAAAAACAAGGGTGTCATGAATGCCCATGGTTACTTAGTTAACTCTATATGGCGGAGTGTCACTTTCTTTTTATTTCGTTTTTTGTTTTTCTTCTTATTTAAGGTCGAGTAGGATTGAGTGGCATAACACTATATAACAATACAATACAAAAATTTTCCCTCCTCAAAACTTAAAGTTGTAAGTGTCCCCATTCACAAAAGTGAAATGAAGAAGATAAGTCTGAATGAGGAGAGGAAAACACAAGTAGAGAATTCTGATGTGAATCGATTACAGAGAGAGTCGTGCAAACTAAACTAACAAAAAAATACATTGCGGATGGAATTTGTCGCCCAATTCTATGCCAAATAAGTTTTTCGAACTTTCCTCACAGTATATAGGTCAAGCCGGGTTGAACGTAGGGAGCACTATGAATCCCATGATTGGCCAATTTTCAATTCAAGTAACTGGGGGGAGGGGGGGTTTGTGAAATGGTTGATTGCAAAAAAAAATTAAATTTCAAAGAAATAAAATGCGGAGGTAAAAGAAGTAAAATTCAATTGGATAAAGCTTTAGCTTGGGTTGGACGGGATTTTCTTTATTCTATGTTCTTGTTCATTGGTTCGTCATTAGAAAATTCGTTATACTTGGGACCTAATCAATTTAATTGGAAAGGCCAATATTAAATTATTAAATTGTAATAAACGAAAAATTGGAATTAAAACAAACCAATGAAAGATATGCAAAATTTGTATTAAATCTAATCGCATTAAGTTCAAAGGAAAAGGCAGAACATTCAATTGGAAAGGCCTAGATTAAATGTCCTATCGATTTAATCCTAGGTTGGTTAGAACAATTCTTACGAATTAATTTTGTTTGTAAGCTAACCTAACCTATTGCTTCTATTACCTACGTACAACCAAGTCTCACTGTAAACCCTACTTTCACTTGTAGGTACTAAACTTAAGTACGTAATATCATTGTGGATTTATTCATTTTCCTTTGCGTAGATCGAAGGGAGAAGTGAAGGAAGGCCGAACGCATTCTTGGTAAGTTGAATCCTAAACCGAACATGGAATCAATTTTGACATAACCATCAGAACACACATAAGACTCAAAAAGTGTCATCGATCAAACTGAAGTGAAGAAATGAATTATTATTGTATTTGGTTGTTTCAATTCTTGCATAAATATTAATAATGAAGGCTTAAATAGGAAAATAAAAGAAGAAGAGAAGAGAAAAGAAAAAAAAAAGAAAGAAAATAAAATAAATAATAATAATAATAATAATAATAATAATAATAATAATAATAATAATAAATAAATAATAAATAATAATAAAATAAATAAAAACATAATAGTGGAAGTTAGTGGAGAGTTAAGTCGGCAGAAAACCCATTTGTGCATATAGCCGAAGTTGTCGATCATATCCCATTTCTAAAACCTCAAATCGACCTAAATCTATAGCTGAGCAAAGTTTGGTGTTTGGTAAATAACAAATGGAAGTGATCAAGTTTGAAGCTGGAAATTTGAGGTTAGTAAGTTAATTTAATTCTTAACAACTTTGGTGAAGAATGGTTGAGCTGATTGTGAGGAGAAATAGGTTTAATTTTAGGTTGGAATTGACTGATACGGATTCCTCGAGTGATCTGAAGCAGGGGAACGTAAATTTGGAATATCTATCCAATGGAGAAAAATTAGTCCCTGAAATTTTGAGGTAAGTTAGAAAACACATTTCCCTACAACTTTGTAGAAGGAAATAAATTCTAATTCAGGCTATAAATACAACCTTTAACAGTTAGAAGTGCGGACAGAAGTGAAGACAATAGCAGAGTGAGACAGGTTTCGCTGGAAAATTAGCGACACTGAAGGCGTGGGGGTGAGCAGCGAGATTAGTCTCGCTAGGTGTCTCTAATCGGTTTTTGTCTAACAAATCTTCTAAAGTCTGAGTCGTTCTCTCTGACAGTCCATCAGTCTAAGGATGAAAAGCGGTACTGAACTACAACTTGGTTCCTAAAGCCTATTGCAAACTCATCCAAAATTTAGAAGTAAACCTAAGATCCCTGTTGGATACAATAGTCATTAGAACTCCATACTGACTTACAATTTGATTTATATACATTTGTGTCAATCTTTCTAGCATATAAGTTGCTTTAACTGGCAAAAAGCATGCTATCTTTGTCACACGCTACTTTTAAAAACCGATGCATTGAATAGCCTATAAAGAAAAGAAGTAAAAGACCATGGTGGACGGATGGTCAGGACTAAGGTAACGCATGGTAAGGGTGGACACATAGGAAGTAACCTAAGAGCTTAAAGGGAAAGAAGTGAAACACATAGGAGGTAATTATGAAGAAGTCGGACGTATGAGTAGGGATTAAAGTTGAATAGTGATGCGTTGAAAGAAAATCTAAAAGAAGGATAAAACGCATAAGGTAGAATTAAGGAAAAAGGCTATAATAATTTAAGGGTAAATGTTGTGTATGAATTGTGGAAATGAAAATTTACAAACGCAAGGTGCAAGTAAGCTATGATTATGCGTTTCACATGCTATGCGTTCAACATACCATGCATCTTACTTATCCTTAAATGCTATGCGTTGGTGATCTGTCAAGTTTTCCTCTCCTTTACCCAAGTATAAGCAAAGAAGTAGGTTTTCTCGGTGAGTCCGAGGTCGAACACAGGGATTATGTTGATTCTATATTTAAATAGATTGTCTGCGTTGCAGTGGTAACCAAGAATAATGAGTTGAGGTTTTTTGTTTGTTTCTAATCTAAAGAAAGCGATAACATGTACACTAAATTAAATTGTGGAAGATGGAAAGGCATGCGATACAGCAAAGTCAGCTAATGATTTGAATGAATGGATAAAAAGAAGGTTCGGGTTGGTTAACATCTAACATCGGAAACGCATGGTGGTAGTCTATTCATACTTGCGACTCTTCTCCCGGTTGTCAGCCGCTATGCGTTATATGTCTATAACGCATAGGAGAGTTGTTAAGAACCAAAGTTATTCCTATAGACAGGTAACACTTCTTGGCCCTTGTCAATTGAGTTCCACAATCACTTACCCTCTCGAGCAGTTTGATTATTGCTACTTATATCGATTAGCTAGATGGACATAAGCATCGAATTAAGTTTGCAATTGACAAGATGAAATAGTTACACTATGGCTCTTAGTTAGATGCTAACGCAACTCTAGACCCTTGAGAGATTAGTTACTCATGGATTGAAAGTAAAAAGCGGAAAGTATAAAGAAATGAGTAGACATGGAAGAAATATATATTGATGAACGGAATACAACTTTAGATAAGCTTAATGTCTTGACACAAATCTAAAATCAAGATAGAAAAGTAAGATGGAAAGCAAGAAAAGGCGTCAATGTCTTGAGTCGCCTGGATGGAAGCATGAGGTTTTGCTGTGAAGTGGTTAGGCGGAGGGAAGACTCTTCTCTCTCGAGCTGTTCGTCTTCGGTTGAAGTCTAAAGAGAACTCTGCTGTCACTTATGGAATTCTTCCGAGAATCAATAACCTTTTCTCATCTTGCAAATTTGCCCTTTTATAGATGTTGCGTTCGCAATCAATGGCAAATCTGCTTGATTGGCGGCGAGATTGATATCATGCGTCCATCTCGCCTGATTGCGTAATTCTCGGGTCAATTAAGATCCACCACTTTAGCCACAGATTATGTATGTCAATCATCCGACAATCTCCCAAGATTCTGATCTGATTGTCCGCTGCCTTGCGTTGATGGTTGTTTATGCGTTGATGGTTGTTTATGCGTCCATGGATAGTTTGGTCGTTGTCAACACGTTATGAGTTGCTAACGCATAGTCTTGCGTTGAGTAGTTAACGCATCTACAGGTTCGCGTTCCGTTCAGATCATGCGTCCACGAAGAATAGATTGCTAACGCATAGTCCTGCGTTAAGAAGTTGTCAACGCATCGTTTGCATTCCTACGTTAAAACATGCGTTTTAGGCTCAAAAAGTGGTAAAATCATTATCTTCATAAAAATACAAAAGTATAACGCAAAAGAAGATTTATTAATAAAAATCAACATAAATTGCCGCATGCTTCTCTATTTAATCTCTATTTATCTAAGAAAAGGGCTATCATAACTCGTATTTCTACAAGCTATCAGTAAACCACTTAGTCGGATGTTTATCACTCAAGAGAAGGGTTTGTAGTTAAGATATGGATATAAGGAAAGAAGTGATGAACGCATACCAATTTATCATCAAAGAAATATTTTAGTACAAGGAAAAGGTTAAATGAATAACCTTGGATTACAAGTACAAGAACGCATAGAGGGATAACCAAGGAAGATCCTCAAGGATAGGAGGAAAATCATGGACGCAAAACGAAGTAAAAGTGAACGCAAAGAGTATAAACGCATAAAGGAAGGTCTTGAGTTGGATTTGGTTAACAAGGGTAAATCACATTGTCGGATGTGTGATCACACAAGGGAAGGATTTGGAGTGAAGACTTGACATAAGGGAAGAAAGTTGGACACATGGTGTAACAGCCCAGACCACCCGCTATACGATATTGTCCGCCTTGGGTTACCCCTCACGGTTTTGTTCTTGGTAGGGTTGCGCCTACCAAAAGGCCTCGTACATAGAAAGGTATCCACCCCCTTTATAAGGAAGGCTTCATTCTCCTTCCTAACCGATGTGGGACAATTGTATAGCCAGGGTCAACGCTATAGCCCTTACAATCTCCCCCCCTAACGAGTCAAGCATCCCCGCTTGACCTACCTGAGGTTTTAACATCGATTCGGGCACCGGCTCTGATACCATTTTGTAACAGCCCAAACCACCCGTTATACGATATTGTCCGCTTTGGGTTACCCCTCACGGTTTTGTTCTTGGTAGGGTTGCGCCTACCAAAAGGCCTCGTACATACAAAGGTATCCACCCCCTTTATAAGAAAGGCTTCGTTCTCCTTCCTAACCGATGTGGGACAATTGTATAGCCAGGGTCAACGCCATAGCCCTTACACATGGTATGATGCGGTAAGGTACAAACGCATAGTAGTGTGCATTTGAGATATTGACGCCTAGTAGTATGCGGTGGAGAAACGAGTTCAAAGGTAGTATGGCCGAGAGTAAGGAAAATAAGTAATGAAGCTAAAACCTTAAAGGAAATTCAATGGACGCATAGGGGCATAATGTTGGATGAATAGCTTGTATATTGGAATATGTTGGACGCATAAGATAAACTTATAAAGGCTAAGTGGCTTCATATAGACTTGACACCTTATCAGTAGGAGGTGTTAGAAAGCATGTTAAGTGCTTCATGCAAGGTGAAGCTTGGATTAATGCATTATTAGTTAAGCATGTAACGTGACATGTGGCAAACAAGTGGCAAAAAAAGAGAGGAGAAGTGGGATGGCAAGCCCTCTATAAATAGAACCTTGAGGGAAAAGGAGCGACTGATGATTATGAAGTGAGAATTCTTGAGAGAAAGGGGAGAAAGAAGGCAGAAAGGAGGAATCCTTGCATCCCTAGTAGAAGTCTGCGGCCAAGAGAAGATATTCTTGACAACTTACCCATCTGGTGTTAAAGAAGTTGTCTTGCGTCTAAAGAGTTAGCCTTGCGTTTAAGACGAACTCAACATTCAAGGTGAACGCCGCGTCCAAAGATAGGCGATGCGTTCAAGTTGGACCTTGCGTCCAAGAGAGGTCGACGCATCCAAAAGGGAAGTAAAAAGAGTTAGGCTGCACTTTGCGTTAGTTATCAACCTTGCGTTGAAGGGCAGGGTTGCGTCCAACCGAGTTGATAGAGGAATATAAAGCCTTGCGTTCCAGAGTTAGAACGTTATGTCCAAGAAGCTCGGGAAAGAGAAAATAGCGGGAAGGAAGATGAACAATTTTTGAGCAAGTACAATGTGAGTAACATCTGCGTTTTTTAAAATAAAAATAAGTTCTCTATACTTAATCGTTGGTTAATGAATATGATTTCATGAGTTTTCAATGAATGGTGCATGCGTTTTATTTGAAAAGCATTTGAATATGCTGGTTATTTGTTATAAGTTTGTAAACGCAAGGTGATTGATAATATGTGATTTCATGACTTTACTGAAAAGCATGGTGTATGATGTTATATGATTTTATGAAAGATTTGGAAATTAACTTGTTTAAAAGGCATGCTATTTTATATTAAAGTTTTGGAATTGAGTTTAGCATGCTGGTTGATATTATATTAGGAAACGGTTAACTACGAGTTTATGATATAATGTTTCCAAAACATATTGTGTTTTATAAAAACTTTGAAAAGGCACCCGAGGCTCAGGGACTTGGAGAAGGCCTTAGGGTAGCCGAAATATAGGAAAAGGTACCCAATGCTGAGGGGTTCGTAGAAGGCAAATAGGTAATCTGGATATGGAAATGGGACCCCAATGCTCAGGGACTTGGAGAAGGCATTGTGGGCGGCTCGAATTCTAGTACCTATGTGCACATAGAGGAATATACAACGCTGATGTGTTGAGATTACTCCACATAGCTAGGGAAAATCGACGTTGAGAAGCGTAGAGCATTGCTCCGCCTCAACTAGGGAAATATGATTTTGAAATGAACTAGATTTTTAAGGATTTACTCTAAAACAGATATGCATGAGTTAACAACGATTTTTTAGCATACTATAATATGATTTGAATTGTTATATTTTATGAGAATTTGAAATGTTTACATTATGACCAGTGTTACAGTTAAAGTAAGATGTTTTCAAAACCGTTACTCACTGAGCTGTTAGCTCACCCTTTTTATATGTTTTCCATTTTTCAGGTAGCATGACAGTTCTCGTTGCCAGTCGAAGTCGAGGTTTGTCAAAGTGTGTTAATGGTATTATCGTACTAGGAAGGGTAGCTAAATGGACCATAAGGTTTGACAGTGAGAATCGATCGAGAAGTCGATGACTGCTGTCCTCATGATCCGTCTCTGACTACAGGAGGATAGTTCGGGGTGGGGTGTGACAGTCTTGGTCAATCTAACGACAATCACCCAAATCCCATCAACATCAGCTGGAGTCCTTGCCAATCTAAACAAAAAATCCATCGTAATATGCTTCCATTTCCACTCAAGAATTCAGAGTGGACTCAACAATCCTGTTGGTTTCTGTCATTTAGTCTTTACCTGCTAACAGATCAAACATCTTGCTACATACTCAGCTATCTCCCTTTTCATACCTGGCCACCAATAAAAACTCTGTAACGTTCTATACATCTTGGTACTACCAGGAGATAGCATAAGCTGAGCTATGTGACTCCTCAAGAATCGCCTGTTTGACTTCTATATTCTTCGACACATAAATTCCACCATGTTTCAACAGTGCACCGTTAGATCTAAGCAAGTAGTTCACTCTTTGCTGAGCTTTTACTTCTTCTATTAGCTTCTTAATCACAGAAGCTTTTGGCTGCTTTCTTACCACCCCATCAACTAGCTTAAACGTCAACTGGAAGTGTGCTAACTACGTCCCCTTATTAGTCACCTTTAAACTAGTAGCACTTGTAAGCCCCACACTTAGCTTTGGAAGATAACAAGCTATAAAGATTGGTTTTGGAAGATGACAAGCTAAAGAAGGTAAGTAAAGAGTGGCCGAGAGCCTTAAGGCATGAGTTATCATGCGTTGAGGATGTCCTATGCGTTTGTGAAGGCTGCTATGCATTGTCGAGGGTGCGTCATGCGTTTGTGAAGGCTGTTAAGCGTTGGTGAGGGTGTCCCATACGTTTGTAAAGGCTGCTATGCGTTGGTGAGGGTGTACCATGCGTTTGTGAAGGCTGCTAAGTGTTGGTGAGCTGAAGTATGCTTTAGCCAATTCATTTTTAAAGGAAAGAAAGTGGAGGTTAAGTCGGCGGCCTATTTAAATGAGTAAGCTGAGTGTTTGATCATTTTAAACACATTCAAAATCTCAAATCAGTTGAATTACACAATTGAGTGAAGAAGAGAGGTAGGAAAAGGTGTTTAGGGCAAATTTGTGGAGAATTCAGATCATTTTCGTGCTAAAACTAAAGCTAGAACAGTGAGTCTGGCTGCTGTCGCGCAATCTGAGCGTGGTCTGGTGTTTGGAGAAGAACGAGCTGAAGAGATCGAATTTAGGGCTAACATTTTAAGGTCAATAAGTTAACTTAATTCTTAACAACTTTTATGAAGGATGTTTGAGCTGAATTGGAAGAGAAATATGTAAACTTTTAGGTGGAAGTGACTGATACAGAATTGTTGTGCGATCTGGAGCAGCGCAAGGTAATCTTAAAATATCTGACGAACGAGGAGAAGTTAAGCCTCGAAAATTTAAGGTAAGCTAGAAAACATATTCTCTACAAGTTTGTAGAAGGAAAGAAGTTCTAAATTTGGCTGGAAATGCAACTTTTAACAGGTAGAAGTGAGAATAAGAGGAAAGGTAGAAACTGAGATAACGGGTGTCGCTGAAACTACAGTGTCGTTGAGAAGTTGGAGAGTGAGTAGCGAGACAAGTGTCGCTGGTAACGCAGAGAGCTATGCGTCTCACAAATCTAGCTGGGTATCGCTGGGTATCGCTGCTCAGGTAAGTCTCATTGGTCTCGCTCACCATGGTATCACTAGTGCCGCGTGCCTGTAGTTTAATCTCGCTAGTAGTGTGGAATCTCACTAGTAATCTCGCTAGTGGTGTGTAATCTCGTTTATTATGATTATTTTTGGAAGAAATTGGTCTCAGTGGTGTAACATGAATAAAATACAAATGTGTAAACTAATGGTTTGTAAAAAGGAACTTTAGGGAAGTCTAACATGAGAAATGTGTTATTTCAGGCCGCGAGGAGCTAGGAAAGATGTACAATCCACTCAAGGCCTAGGACAAGTCGTGAGTGACTTTCTATCTAAAAGTGTTTAGTCTTAACATAGTTTCTTGATAATATTTGTTGATAAATGCTTACATGATCGAATTCTATGAACTTTATGTGTGTTCCATGTGTGGTATAATGAGCTGTTTCAATATATATTTATATATATATAAACTGAGCAAAAGTGTTTGAATAATAAGGGTAAGACGGGTGGAAGCACGGGAACTATGATTAATATTGCAATGTGGGAGTGGACACAAGAGTATGATTAAGTATGTGATATATGACGGTAAGACTAAAAGGAAGCATATAAGCATATGAAATGTGACTCATGACGATGAGACTAAAAGTAGCATATGAGTTTATGAAAAGTATTGTGATGTATGAGACGTTACTAGAGTATGAACAAGAATACGAATTATAGCGTAAGAATAAAGAAAGCGTGTGGGCATATAAAAAGTGTTGTGATGTATGAGATATTACAAACTCATGATTTTATGTTATATTGTATTCTTATTTGAATGGCTCCCAATGCCAAGGTATGAAGAAAAGGTATGTGGGATATTTGTGTATGTAATTAGCTTCATGTTAATATTGTTCTGATTATCATGAAATGTTTTATTGAGAACTATTTATGCAAAGCATATTTGCTTTATAATGTTTTTCTTTTAAGAGACCTAATGCTGAGGGAAGATGTGAAGGCATGTGGGAAACCCAATGTTGTAAGAAACCCAATGCTGAGGGAAGATGCGAAGGCATGTAGGAAATCCAGTGTTGTAAGAAACCCAATGCTGAGGGACAATGTGAAGGCATGTGGGCAATTTTGTATTTGAAAACTCAGTGTTGAGAGATGTAAAGAAGGCACTTGAGTATCCTGGGGATCCAGTACTAAGGGACTAGGAGAAGGTACTTGGATAGCCCATGAGCAAATTTTGATTGATTGATGCTGAGGTGTTGAGAGTACTCCACTCAGTTGGGAAATATCGACGTTGGGTGCGGTAAGCTTCGCTCAGCCTCAACTAGGAAAGGAGATTTAAGGAAACGGTTTGTGAATAATGTTTCCATAGATAATCAGATGTGGTTAAACTATAATCTGACGTATACTAGTGATGGACATGGCTGGATTTTATATTTTCATACACTATTGAGAAAAACTTTAATTAGTCACTCACTGGGCGTTTAAGCTCACGTTTTCCTTGTTTTCTGTTTTTTAGGTAGCGAGCGAGTTCGGGATGCTTAGCCTATGCAAGATCTCGTTTGGGTCTACCAACGGTGTTGAGTATTCTGAAAATTGTAAATAATTGAGCTGGATCATGTGTTGTACATATAGAGAGGGTTAAGGAAGTTGTGCATTTATGCTATTATATGTCTGAATGAAAAGGATGTGCGTATGACAAGTTAACTCTGATGTATGTGTGAAGTAGTTTATGATTTATAATTGTTTATTAGGTAAAGGCAGAGTTTATGGTTGACAGTGGATGTCGTAAGAGAGTTGGTGTCCGCTGTCGTCATACTTCTTTCTGGGTTAAGAGGGTACCTGGGAGGGGGTGTGACAGCACTACTCCTGAATTCCTTGAGCAAAGAAACTCTTACCCACTTCACACCAAAACTTCATGCTTCCATTCCGGCGACTCAAGACATTGAACGTCTTTCTACTTTCTATCTCTTTTTCTAGCTTTGATTTTAGATTTGTGTCAAGACATTGAGCTGTCTAAAATTGTATTTCGTTCATTAATCTACAATTCTTCCATGTCTATCCATTTCTCTACACTTTTCGCTTATTATTTTGAATCCATGAGTAGCTAATCTTTCAAGAGTCACGGGTTGCGTCAGCATCTAAATAAGAACCATAGTGTAACTATTGCATCTTGTCAATTGCAATCTTAATCCGATGCTTATGTCCATCTAGCTAATCGATATAAGCAGTAATAATCAGACTGCTCGAGAGGGTAAGTGATTGTGGAACTCAATTGATAAGGCTAAGATGTCACACCCCCTCCCGGATTACCTACCTATCCTGAAAGGGAATGTGAAGACAATAAACATCACACCTCTTATGACGCATATTGTCCCATCTTACATAACTTCCTGTGCACACATTTCATACATATACATTCATAGAACTCAGCCCTACTACACATGATCATGATATAACAATCCTTCCTGTACAGAGTACACTTTTATCATATAACATAATTAAACTTCCATAGATCCACCATACATTTGTACAAAACCACATTACGATCCCCACTCTTTACACAACTTGATCTACATGCCACCTACATAAGGTTATATACAACGTACAACTCTCAGACGTGACTGAATTTCGAGAACTCGAGACTTAGGCAGGGTGAGCTGAAGTAGGCTAAGCACCGGGAACATCCTTGCTACCTGGGAGGAAAAGAAAACATAAAAAACGTGAGCTAAAAGCCCCGTGAGTGACTAATTTTGTAAAACTATCATTTGTTCAAAAACAGGCATGTTAAAATCATAATAACGCTATAAACGTAAACGTGATTCAAATAATCATTTCTGTAAAATCATAATTTCAACAATGTAAACAAATCACATATGTTCATGCCAAAATGATCGTATACGAAAAACAATTCGTTCTCATAACTTTCCCTTAGTCAGGGCGGAGCAAGACTCAACGCACCCGACGTCGAAAACATCCTTAGCTGAGGCGGAGTAAAACTCAACGCACTCAACGTCGATAACAATCCTTAGTTGGGGTGGAGCAAGACTCAACACACCCAATGTCACAACCTCTATGTGCACATAAGAATATGGCGAGTTGCCCAAGTACCTTCTACGAGTCCTTCAGTACTGGGTCCCGGGGAAACTCACATGCCTTCTCATGTCCTTCAGCATTGAGCCTCCTCTAAAACATTTTAGAAACCAGTATTATACGTAAATAGTTCACATGAAAATCTTTCATGAAAATCAAATATATCACGATAAACAACATTTCAAAACATGCCATTCAACATCTTATAGAAACGGATAAAACATGCCTTGTGAACAATATCATCAAACATCATGCTTTTCAAGAAAACAGTTCATCTCAAAGCCATATCTCATAAGAAAAACCAAACTAAACATTTTCAATAAATTTCGTTTTCAAAGAAAGAAAAGTGTCAGTCACAACTTGTCCTTAGGCCCTGAGCGGATTATATGCCTTTTCGAGCTCTTCTTGGCCTGTAAATACACATTCCTCACGTTACGTTTTCCTTAACTTCCTTTACGTGATCATTAAATGTGCATACTTAAACTCAAATCATGATTCACCACCGAGACTCCTTTTCTTTCCTAAAGTACACATAATAAGCGAGATTCTATGTCTCTAGCGAGATTACCAACAAGATTTCACCTTACTAGCGAGTTTACTAACGAAATTACACAACAGGTCACGGCACTAGCGACACTAGCATAAGCGAGACCAGCGAGACTACCTGAGGAGCGATACTGAGCGAGAGCCAGCGAGATTTGTGAGAGAAAAACCTTCTTTGCACGACCAGCGAGACTAGTGTCGCTACTCAGCTCCAATTCCTCAGCGTTACCTGCTTCCAAACGACATCCGACAGCAAAGTTTCCTCCTTTCCTGTTTGTTCTCACTTCTGTCAATTCAAACTCATTTTCCAGCTAGATTTAGAACTTCTTCCCTTCTACAAACTTGTAGAGAAACATGTTTTCTAGCTTACCTCAAAATTTCGTGGCTTAACTCGTCCTAGTTCGTCAGATATTGCAAGTTTTCTTCGCTCTACTCCAAATTGCACCGAAATTTCAGCCCAAAATTCAATCTCTTCAACTCGATATTCACCAAACACCAAACCTGGTTTGAACTGTGCGACAGCAGATGAAGCTTCTGTTTTAGCTTCAGTTTTACCATGAAACCGTCCAAAACCTTGCACGAATTTGCCCTAGAACTCTTCTTCAACCTCTCCACGACGTGCAGCTGAAAGATAGCATAGAAATGAGTTTGGAAATGAAGAGAAATGAATCGGCAAAATTTTCCTTTCAACAAAACTATAACCGACTTCTCCATCCTTATCTTCTTTTTTTTCTTTTTTTTTCTTTTTCTTCTCTTTCTTTTTTTTTTTTTTATTAATTCCCTCTTTGTCTTCTTTCCCTTTTGGTTTCCTTTTCTCTTTCTTTTTTCTTTTTTTTTTCTACAAAGTAAGATTATTAATATTAATTCGCTTAAAGCTTTTGAACGTGCTTACTAATTAGGTGCTTACATAAGAAGTGTTACCTGTCTATAGGAATAACCTTGGTACTTAACACTCTCCCTATGCGGTATAGACATATAACGCATAGTGGCTGACAACCAGGAGAAGAGTCGCAAGTATGAATAGACTATCACCATGCATTTCTGATTTTAGATGTTAACCAACCCGAACCCTGTTTTTATCCATTCATTTAATCCACTTAGCTGACTTTGCTGTGTCGCATACCTTACCATCTACCACATTTTAATCTAGTGTACATGTTATCGCTTTCTTTAGTTAAACGCATCCTTCATCAAATATTTTTTGTTACCACTCTAACTCAATTAATCCAATTAATTATAGAATCAGCATAGTCTCTGTGTTCGACCTCGGACTCACCGAGAAAACCTTTTCTTTGCTTATACTTGGGTAAAGGATAGGAAAACTTGACAGATCATAAATGCATAACATTAAGCATGTTGAACGCATAGTATATTGAACGCATAGGAAGCTTAATAATAATAGTCAAACACAACAGCAAGTTTTTGAACTTCAAATCTATTGCGCAAACAAGTTTTTGGCACCGTTGCCGGGGACTTGAAATCTGTCGTCTACAAGTTTTTAGCGAGTTCATAAAAGAGTAAAGAGGAAGGACCATCACATTGGAGAGCACCATATAAAGTCATGGCAAAGCTATTCACAACATAGAGGTACAAATTAGCCAAATAACCACTTCCCTTCAAACAATGCAAAAGGGTAAGCCAAATAGCCATTTCTTCATTATTTTGAATTGAATTTATTTACATAAAATCATTGTTTAAATTACTGATTTGCAAAAAGTATATTAATTTGTTTAATTGGGCTCACGTTTAGAAAAAGTTTTAATTAATTTGAATACCTATTCACCCCATCTAGGGTTGTCATATCGATCATACAATTGGTATTAGAGCTAGTTGCTTTTGCTTCTAAAAAAAAATATTTTCTCAAATCATTTCGGATCAATACTCATTGTTTGAGTTTTTCACTTCAACAATTGGTATTAGAGCAAGGAGCTCTTCTACATAAATTATTTTTCAAGTATTATTTGGATACATAAAGTATTCTATTAATATTTTGAAAAATTATTTGACAAGTTTAATTTCTAGAGCTATGGCAACTTTAAAAGGTCAATGTGTTGATACACCTCTTTTCTTTAATGGTAAAAAATTTGATGTTTGTAAAAAGATAATGAAAACATGTTTGCTTGCTATTGATTTTAACCTCTTGTATGTTTTTTAACATAATTTGTCAACATTAAAATTGAAGGATAGGTTGTTCTCTTTTAATGGTTTTGCCATAAATATCATATGTAGTGCTTTGGATAGTAAAAGTATGTGAGAAAATTGCACAATTTGATTATGCATATGATATTTGGAATTTCTTTGACAATATGTATAGCATAGAAAATTCTTCTTATACGACTACTAACGATTTATTTGATGTGAAGGAAACTTACAATTCTCAAAATCAAATAAAAGTCCAAGTGGAAAATGAAAAATGTGATGGATCCTCTTTATGCATAATGGCTCATTTGGATAACGATTTTGGAAATGAAAGTGACAAATTCAAAAATCTCCAACTTATAATGAATTATATGATGCATTTGAAAGCACGCAATGTGATCTTAAAAATGTTAGCTCCAAATATTTAAAATTGTCAAAGGAATATAAGGTCTTGATTATTGAGAATAAAAGTTTGATGGATGAAAAATGCATGTTTGAAAAATGGATTGTCTAATAACATGTTGTTTCATGATTCTTGTTGTGATAAAGAAAAATGTTTTGAATGATAAAATTAAGTTTCTTGAAAATAAAAATGAACTCAAATCTTTGTCATGTGAAGTGAAAGTAGAATTGAATGATTTGACATTTGAAAATGAGAAATTTAGATCTTGTTTGTTGGAACTAAATGATGAAACTGCTAGTTTGAAAAATAGATTATTGAGCTAGAAACTAGTAATACTTCTTTGGAAAATGATAAATTTTCTCTTCTTGATAAAATTAAATTTATTGAACATGATTTCTTTGAGAAAAATGAACTTGTTAACACTCTAAGAGAAAAAGAGTCAAATCTTGTAAATGAGCTTGACTGTGCTAAAAAAAGTATTAAAAAAATTGACTATAGGTGCACAAAAATTGGATAAGATTATTGATGTGAGTAAACTTTTTTAGTGATAAAAGTGGATTCGATTATGTGAATGAAAATTACTCATCTACTACTAAGAGTACTACTTTTGTTAAGAACATCACTTCTATGTCTCAAAATGTCATATCCAAGGTGCCTAAGTTTGTTGACCCTAAGTTTGTGCCAAAATATGAAAAAGTTAAACATATTCATGGAAAATCAAATCATGTGCCTAATCAATTTCATGCTAGATCAAAATGTCCTCATAACCAAAATTTGTGCCTATATGTCATTTCTGTGGAGTTAAGGGGGTCTTTGGGGTGGGGAGATGAGTTGAGAAATGAACTTAATTCATTGTTTGGGAGGCCAACTTCGTATGTTATCAACATTTTATACCATTTCCACCAATAGTGCAATCAACTCTCATCACCACATATGCCTCATTGCTCAACTCTGATGACCAATTTTGGTGACCACCTTCGACAGCCAACTCTCCCGACCACCTCCGACGTCCAAACTCTGACAACCACCTCCGATGGCTAACTTTGACGACCACCTCTGACAGCCAACTTCAACAAAGCAACATTCAACCACCACTATTGTTGGCCAACTCCAGCGACCTCCGACAATGGCCACTCCACCAATTTCGAACCATTATTTTAAAATATGACTACTACAAATTTGAGCTTTGTTGACACATGAGTTTTTTGTTTTGTTGACGCTTGTGACATAAATTTGTCAATAAAACATTAATTTAAAGCTTAAAAATAACTATTAATTTAAAAATACATATAAAAAACACCAATAAATGTTTATATTTAAGTCGACACACAAAATTGTCAATAAAAACATCATTGTTGACACAAAAGTACGTAAGTTCGTCAAAACGTTGAATTCCCCATCTTTTTATTAATTCATAGTATTTTATAGTCATTCTTCATCATAATTTAACATTAATAAAAATCACTTTTATCATATAAGAAATCAACCAAACTTGTATGTAAAAACACTTTTGAGAAAAATTGTCAGACACACATGTGTTCTTATTTTAAAAAGTTCTTATCAAAAGTGTTAAGATAAAAATGACTTAACTAGAAATGTCACATGCACAAATTTGTAAAATGATTACTTAAACTTAAATATATATATTGAAATGCATGATCCAAAAGTAAACCCTAAACCCCATTTTCCAAACCTCCCAAGAATACATGTGTGCTTAAAAAACAATAAAATAAAATGCAATCAATAGTTTATTAAAAATATATATTTGTAGAATTATTGAATAAAAAAGTCTCCAAACAAAAATAATCATCACAAAAATAGATTATTTATGTAAGAAAAAACTGCATAAGGTTCCTTTAACATATGAACTTAGCACCCCAAACACCCAAAAGACAGACATGTGAACTCAATAGACATATAAACTCCATAAACATATGAACTTCATGTTCGGACTGGTGTCCTAAAACTCTTGGGATCTCGTAGTTTGTAAAGTTGTAAATACAATTTATCTATTCAATAAAATAAGGAGTTATTTTATTTGTCTTTTGCATTAATTCAATCCAATAAACTAAGATCTATGGTTATTTTATGTAAACATGAACATGTATGTGGTTGTCATATAAGGTTTAAATCATAGTTAAGTAATAAACAAAAGGTTTGTAGTATAGGGATAAGGTTGGGTACCTTATCCTTGTAACATTATGGTGACGGTCTGCTTTGTAATTGTTACAAAAATTGTAAATTGTTACAAACAATTTGATCCTAATCGTTCATGTGGAGACACGTGAGTGATGGTATCCTATGCAAAGAGTTTGTATAAGACTAGACCGCGAAATATTTAATTTCTCTTTGTAACACTGTTAATTGAAGAAATTAACATTTCATAGGATGACCATTGGTGACTCAACCCTAATCCTGAGTGAGTTATGAACTCTTGTCTATGAGGACAATCCTTTGATCTGTATGGGTGAGATTGACCAAATCGCCAACTCAATAAGCCTACCATTTTAGGGATTTGTCTGAGTAGGGAGCTAGGAATATATCTTCACAAGATGGAATTCACTTCTTCCCATCTTTAGGGTAAGTAGATAAATTGCTCCCTTAAGGGCTAATTCCAGGACTTTAACAATGAGGTCTCACCCTCTCACTGGCCCAAGAGAGGTTAGTTTATAGTTGGACTATAAACTGTTTGTTTATTAGGGAGATCAGTGGTACTTAAGAAGTTAGTTGTAACTATAGGGGTAAACAGTAATTTGATTCAATTGTAGTTACGAGTAATTTGTGTAGGGTCGACTTACTGTTAATTGGGATTTAGTGGAGTGACCTACAGTTAATGAATATTGATTAATTTAATTAAAGAGTTTAATTAAATAATCTCATATCATTAGAGCTTCTAATCTATAAGTCCATAAGGTTCCCTTACTTGCTCATTAAGGGTTTAATAAGAAACAATTATTTTTTGGATTAATTTGAAGTGTTCAAATTAATAAGAAAATTAATTGTATATGATACAATTAATATAATGTAAATAGATACATTATAATATAAAGTATTTTTTTTATAATAAAATTCAAAATTTATACATCGTATAAAAAGGGAAATAAATATTTAAATGAGATTTAAATATTTAATTATATGAATGAAATTTATATAAAAACTATAGGTTAAATTTAATATGAATATGATTCACATTAAAGCTATAGCATATGTGCGAGAATACTATTTCAATATGATTAAATTAAATATGTGATGTTTAATTTATTAATTGATTATTTGTTAATTAATTAATTTTATTTAATTATATATATTAAATATGATTTAATATATTATAATTAAATTAATATTGAATTATATTATTAAATTAATACTAAGAATAACTCCCAAAAGGGAGTTATCCTGTATGTAGTGGGAGTTATTTCCCTCTCTCTCACATAACTTACGTAAAAAGGGAGAGGATGGGATTCAGTGTTTTGAAGAAGTGAAAATACAAAAGTGTTCTGTATGTGAAAGACTCTCAAGAAAAAAAAATCTCTCAACAAAAATTCTCTCACCAAAAGACAAATAAGAGTCCACCACTCCTTGATTCTTCTTCCCTAGAGAATAGTAAGGAAGATCATCTCGTTGGTGTCACACTCTCTGTACATTATGTTCAAGGAAGGTGTTGGTGTTCGTGAGTTTGTGATGAGAAGGAAAAATTACCTAAAAGACAGTCTTCAAAGGTAGTGTATTGTTTTCTTTTAATCCTTTTAAAGTATGCTAGTTTTAATTGTTTATCCAATTCTCTGGTTTGTTCTCTATAATTTTAAGGTTTCTATAATGAAAATATTCGCACAAGGTGATCATTCGCTTCCACTGAGGATTCAATTCCTTCACTCCAAACATATGAACTCAACTCAGTATGCCAAATAGCCCCTAAAGGTCATATTAGACCAAATTGCTTTAAACTGAAAAATGCTCTAAGAAATAATTTATTTGAGAAAAATGTAGGATTGATATAGCAGCCCTAGAGGGGAGGTGAATAGGAATTATTCAAACTAATTAAAACTTTTTCTTAATGTGGCCCTAATTAAATAAATCAACAAACTTTTGGTTAACAAATAATTTAAACAAGTATTTTATGCAAATAATTTCACTTTGAAATAGACAATAAATTAACACTAAGATTTTAATTATTGCACCCTATTTAATTCAAATAGTAAGGTTGGTAAAGTATATAAAAATTTAAGAACTACTAATCAAAATAAACAAATATAATATCAAATTAATTGCAAAATTACATAGGAGAGGGATAGAGAAATTGACACCGAAAATTTTATAGTGGTCCGGCACAATCGGCCTAGACATCTTGACTCTTTTCATGGATTAGAGCCCAACCTTTACACTGCTTTTTTTGTGAGTTCAAGAGCAAACTCAATCGTTTCCATGGATAATGATCGAATTGTTACAACCATTTTTTTACGGGATTAAGAGCAACTCTTACAATGGTTTGAAAGAATTTAGAACACACTTGAAAAACTCTCTCAAAGAGTATTTTTGCAAAAAAAAAAAAAAAAAAAAAAAAAAATCACTCTACGAATCTATACTCACAACACAATATATCTCTCTCAAGAATCAGATGAAAAGAAGGAAATTGGAGCTTGGAGAAAGCAACAATGAAGGCTTTGTATTGTTTTGAGAGGATTGAAAATTATGAAAAATTCTTGTAAAAATTTGGAGAAAAAGATATGTTTAAACAGAGATGGGAGGATGGTGAAATCTAAATTCAATATGGGCTCACTTTATCTCAAAGAATGAGATCTAAATTTTTCATTTTCATTCCTCAATTCATTCACTCCCATCTTCAATTCACAAGACAAATATTTAAATTCATCATTCTCTTTTTTAAGAAAAGCAATTCTATCATGCAAGATATTTTTCTCAATATAACAAATATCAACATTATTATGCAACAACATATCATTAGCTCCATTTTTCAAGCAAGCATTTTCATCCATCAAAGGTTTATTTTCAGTAGACAATGCCTTAAACTTCTTTAATAGTTTTAGATATTTAGAGCTAAGCTTATCGAAATCTTGTTGCATATCTTCAAAAGCACCATACGATTCATCATAGCAAGGAGATGATTGATTTACCTCATTTTTTTGTCACTTTCATCTTTGAAATCTCTATCCGAATGAGCCATTAAGCACAAGGAGGATCTATCACATTTTTATTTTTCTACTTTATGGACTTTTCCTTGATTTTGAGAATTGTAATTCTCCTTCACATCAAATAAAAGATTAGTAGTACAATGAGAACTTTCTGCACTATACATATTATTAAGAAAATTTCAAATATCATTTGCATAAACAAAATGTAGGATTTCACATAGTTGTCTAGCTAATGCACAATATATTATATTTATGGTTATGACATTAAAAGTAAGCAACTCATTATTCAATTCTAATTTTGACAAATCATGCTCACAAACATACAAAACATTGAAATCCATAACAAGCATATTTTTCCATACATCATAATTTCTATTTCCATCAAAGAATGGGGTCTATCAATAAAAGTTCTTCTAAAGTTGCTTAGCTCTAGCATTTAAGATTTTTAAAAATTTTTAAAATATTAATAAGATACTTTAATACCAATTGTATGAGTGAAAAACTCAAACAATGGAGTATCAATCTGAAATGATTTATGAAAATATTTTTCTATTAGGAAAATTGTTAAAGTAGAAAAAATATCAAACTATTTATAAATATAGCAAAATTTTACTCTCTATTTATGATAAACCACGATAGACCCAAAGAAACATCTATCCATGTCTATCTGATAAAGTGATAGTTGTTTATTTGAGTCTAACACGGTTTATCATCAATAAAAATTAAAATTTTGCTATATTTGTAATTATTTTCAACATTTTTCTATTTTTGAAAACATCCTTTTCTATTACAAACAAGAGCAACAGGAGGCTCTGATACCAATTGTAAGATCGGTACGACAACCCTAGAGGGGGGTGAATAGGGTTTCTTAAAACTAATTATAACTTTTTCCTAAAGTGGTGCCCAATTAAGCAAATTAACAAATTTTTGCTAACAAGTAAATTAAACAAGAATTTCATGCAAATAATTTCAACCCAAAGTAGCCAAATAATTGGAACTAACAATTTTAAGCATCCAATTTAATTTTAATAAAAAGATTGGTATGAGATATATAAAGATCAATTATTTCAACCAACCTAAATAAACATTAAACAATTAATTTAAGGAACAAATATTGCAATTAATTTCATGCAATAAATTATAATAACAAATTAATTGCAAAATTAAATAGGAGAGGGATACAGAAAATGACACTGAAAATTTATAGTGGCTTGGCAAAATAAGCCTACACCCACTTTTCAAACTCCTTTTGGGGTACTTCACTAGAATCCTTGACTCTTTCCATGGTTTAGAGTCAAATCGCTACAACGTTCCTTTTTCGGGTGCAAGAACAAGTTTGATCCTTTTCACGGTTGAGGATCAAATTGTTACAACAACTCTTTTTCTAGGATCAAGAGCAACCCTTACAAAAGTTTGGAAGAATGAAGAGTACACTTAATATTGGGTTTTATGTCCTAAAACTCGTGATTTGTAAACAATAAACATATTCTATTTTCAATAAAGTTGATATTGAAGCTTATTCAGTAAATATGTTATTGAATATGTGAGTTGCACATAATATATATCTAATTCCAACAAACTAGAACCCCTGGCTATAACATGAATACTTAGACTTTATGTGTAGTCATAAAAATGGATCAAGTTTGAGTAAAAGCCAAAACGGTCTATAGTATAGGGATAAGGTTGTTGTACCTTATCTTGGGGACGCTATGGATGTGGCCCACTTTGTATTTGATACAAACGACGTGATCTTATATCGTTCATGTAAAGACATGCGAGTGGGGGCATCTTATGCAATGAGTTTGCATAAGACTGAACTATGAGATAATCATTTTTACTTTATAACGTCATTTACTGTTAAGACTGATTATTTCAATATGATAATCCAAATAACTCGATCTTAATCCTAAGCTAATTATGAACTCTTGTTTATTTAGGATTATCCTTTAATCTGCATGGGTGAGAGTGGCTCAAGTTTGCCGACTCAATATGCCTACCATTTTAGGGATAAGACCAAGTGGAATTCACTCCTACCTAACTAAAGGTTAGTAGAGAAGTTGTTCCCTTAAGTACTAATTCTGGGTCTTGGACAATGGGCCTCACTCTCCCATTGGCTCGAGAGGGACTCGGTTTCGTGGTTGGACCACAAACTAATTGTTCATTAGAGGATCAGTGGGACTTAAGGAACAAAAGGTAATTACAGGGGTAAAACGGTAATTTTGACCTAGCTGTGATTACGAACAACTTGTGAATGGTCGACTTACTATTCATGGTTATATCAAGTGGACAAAAATATATCTACAATGAGGAGAGTATAGCTACTGGGCTATAGTGGAATGTCCTGGTAGTTAACGAATGTTAAGTAGATAGGTTAAAGAGTTTAGCTAGTTAATTTCGGACCATTGAAGCTCATGATTTGTAGGTTCATTAGGTCCCCTTGTTAGCTCATAGACTAAACCTTAAAACAATGTGATGGGAGAATTTGAAAACATTCAACAGTTTAGGGAGTAAGTATTACGTTGTGTTCGTTTAATTATGAATTAAACAAAATTGGAGAGTCAGAAATATTTAAATATGATTTAAATATTGATTGCATGAATAGTGATTTATCGGACTAGAAAAATCGGGATTGGTGAAAAATATTATTAGTTTAATATTTAATATTATTTTAATATAATTAATTCAAATGTTTAATTAATTATTTAAATTAATGTTATTAAATTAATATAATTATTTAAATTGTTTAATTAATAAATTTTAAAGAAATTGGAAAATTTTATTTATAAATGAATTTTAGAAATTCATTTTAAAATAGAATTTGGTTTTTTGCATGGGATGAAGGAGGAGGTGTATTCACCCCAATCCCTTATGAAACCTCATCCTTTTCCACTCAATTAATCACATAGTTGGTGTCAAATTGAGATGATTTTGATTTGCATGTTATCTTCAGATCATTGGAGCTCATGATTTGTAGGTTCATTAGGTCCCTCTACTAGTTCATATCGAACTAAACCTTAGAACAGTGTGATGAGAGAGATTGAATCATTCAAATTCGGTTTAGGGAGTAAGTTTTAATTGTATACGATTTGCTTAAACGTAAGATCATTTAATTATGAATTAAACGATAGTGGAGAGTTGGAAATATTTAAATGTGATTTAAATATTGATCACATGTATAGAAATTCATTGGTTTGAGAAAAGTCAAATTATTTGAATTAATTTTATTTAATATTTAATATTTAATTAAAATGTTTAATTAATTATTTAATTTTTATTTTATTTAAACTTAATTAATTTAAAATTAAAAAGAAAAAATTCTTTTTAAAATTGAATTTTAGAAATTCAATTGCATGGAGGTGGGTGTTGACTCGATTCATCTTTCAACCTCATATAAACACATCTTTTTCCACTAAATTAATCACCTACTTGGTGTCTTTTTGTGGTTAATTTGAATGACATGAATTCTTCTTTAAATAGAAGTTACTTTTGTGAAAGAGGATTTGATGAATGCTAGAAATATTAGTCTAATTTCTTCTCTCAAAACCAACAACTCCAAACTCTCTCCAACCTTCATACTTCACTCAAATTTAGACCCCACAATCCATTCCAAGGGCAGAGAAGAGTTGGAAAGACTCTAGCGGTGGTCCATGAAGTGTTCATGATTAAAAAAAAACAATGAAAAGATTGCTTCAATTTTTAGTTATACCAATGTAAGTTTCTAAAACTATGTTTTTTTTTTTTTTTTTTTTTTTGTTAATGAACAAGCATGCTTAATCCACAAAATTAAATTAATTAGAGTATTTTTAGATCCAAATCGCTTCCGCTTGCATATATTTTACTCTTTCACTTACAACTCTCAATGCAGTGGATTTACAAATTTAAGCACTCAACAAATAAAACCTCACAATACAATATATTTCTCTCAAGAATAAGATGAAAAGAAAAAAATGAGAGTTTTGAGAGAATAACAATAATGGCTTGGTGAATTAAGGAGTATTGAAAATAATGAAAGTTATTCTAAAAATTTGGAGAAGATGAAGTGTTTAAAAAGAGAGGAAGGGTGGTAAAAACCACATTCAACTTGGTGTTGGGATTTATGTTCTAAATCTCGTAGTTTGTAAATTTGTAAACAAATTATTAATAAATAAAGTATTATTTATTTTCTAATAAGTGTTATTTATTAGCATAACTTAAAATCTAAAAACTAAGATCCAAGGTATTTAATATATCTTGAACAATATGTGGTTGACATACAAATAGATCGTGTTCAAGAAATAACTTAAAAGGTCTATAGTATATGGATGAGGTTGGGTGTCTTATCCTTGTAACACTATGAATACAACCCACTTTGTAAGTGTTACAAATGTTGTAAGTGTCACAAACAGTTTAATTCAAATCATTCATGTAATGACATGTAAGTGTGGGTATCATATACAGTGAGTTTGTATAAGATTGGACCACGAAATTAAATCTTTCTTTGTAACTTTGTTAAATGAAGAATTTTATATTTCAAATGATAATCATATCCTGAGTGAGTGAGCTCCTGCTCATAAGGGTCATTCTTTGATTTGTATGGGTGAGAGTGGCCTTCGTTGCCGACTCAATATGCCTACCATTTTAGGAATGATACTGAGTGAGGAGCTGGGAACATAACTTCACAAGATGGAATTCACTCCTTCCTAACTTTAGGGAAAGTAGATAGGTTATTCCCTTAAGTGCTAACTCCAAGACTTGAACAATGAGGCCTCACTTTCTCACTGGCCCAAGAGAGACTTTGTTTATGGTTAGACCATAAATGCAATTGTTCATTAGAGGATTAGTGGTACTTAAGGTGTAAAAGGTAATTACAGGAGTAAAACGATAATTGGACCCAGTTGTAATTACACACCCTATGAAGGATTGACTTACAAAATATGGTTAAATCAATGGACACATAAATATACCGTAGTTCATAAGAGTGCAACTACAGGTCTTTAGTGGTATGCTCCATAGTTAATGAAGGTTGATTAATTAATTAAACTATTAATATAATTAAAGAATTTAATTAATTAATCTCGGATCATTGGAGTTTATAACTGTAGGTCCATTAGGTCCCTCTGGTAGCTCACAATGGGTTAAAACAAGGAAATTAAGCGGTGAAAGAATTTGAATGTTCAAATTGATCAAGGGAATTAATCATATATGATGTAATTAAAATTATGTATGAGATACAGTATAATATAAAGTTAATTTTTGAATTAGATTCAAAATTAAAACTTTATAATATGAGAATATTAATATTTGAATAAGATTTAAATATTAAATTAATAAGAATTGGATTCATATTAAAAAATAAATATGTGATACATTGAATCTACATTGTTGGTTGTTATATTTTGTGAAGACATGTTGATAGGAGAAAGGAATATACAAAGTATGTGTTGTGATGTTAAGGGAATAACTCATGTCACTATTTATCTTTCTTACTCTTTTTGATTGATTCCAAGAGGGGAAGAGATAATAAAAAAAATGATAAAATGTTGTTATTGAATATATATAATTTGTGTGTTCAAGTGCATTAAAATTATGTATGTGTGTTGATGGTGATTCAAGTTTATATTTTACATCACACATCACTTTGTATTTCATTTTTTTTTGAGTTGTTTGTCACGTGTCATTGTTTTGATGATAACAAACCACTTTTATTCACTAACAATTTTAGTGTTTTGAAGTGTCCATTGCGTATAGATCAAAACAATGATTTTAACACAATTTGAATCACCTAAATCAGAGCTCGAATGAAGAAAAATATAGCAAAAACAAGCTTAACAAGAAAATACCCAAGATGATGATGTGGCGGCTTATTCATCAAAATGGACCCAATTGACAGATGCCACTTGGAGCATGGGAGGAATGACACATGGTGAGCTTTTGATTTTTGGATTGGTTTAAAAAAGAAAATGAATTTAATATTATTATATATGTTTATGTCTAACGGCTAGTTGACTTTAAAAGAAAATGAAATTAATATTATTTTATGTTTGTGTTTAACGACTAGTTGTTTTGAAAAAGGAAAAATCTCCACCATTGATTTGTCTTTTCCAAGATCTAAAGGCTCAAATTAAGTTTGTTTTTAAAAATTTCATCTCTTTTTAAACTCACCTTCTTCTCTAAATTTCAATAACAACTTTCATTATCTTTCAATCCTCCATAATTCACCGTGCCAACATTGTTGCTCTCTTCAAGCTTCAATTTTATTCTTCATCTAATTCTCGAGAGAAATTTATTTTATTGTGAGAATTGATTTGTTGAATACTTCAATCCTATAAATCCATTCTATTAAGAGAGTTGCAAGTGTGTTCCTTAATTTTTTCAAACCTTTGTAAGTGTTACTCTTAATCCTGAAAAAAGAGTCCTTATAATGGTTTGATCCTCAACCATGGAAAGGATCAGATTTGTTCTTGTACTCGAAAAAGGAATATTATAGCAATTCGACTCTAAGCCGTGGAAAGAATCAAGTTCGTAATGACATACCCAAGAGAAGCTTGAGAAGTGGATGTAGGCCGATTGTGTCGAACCACTATCAAATTTCCGATGTCAATTTCTCTACCCCTTTCCTATTTAATTTTATAACTAATTTGTTAATATATTTTATTTCATGAAATTAATTTCTATAATTTATTGGAAAATTATTATACGTAGAAAAAATATCAAACTATTTACAAATATAGAAAAATTTCACTGTCTATTAGCGATAGATCATGATAGACTTCTATCACTTGAGTGATAGAAGTCTATTGCGGGCTATTACTCAAGCAATAGAAGTCTATTGCAGTCTATTGCTGTCTATTGCTAATAGATAATTAAATTTGTATATGTTTGTCAATAATTTAACTCATTTTGCTATATTTGAAAACAATTCTAATTTGTTTATGAAATTAATTGATCGTATTGATGTATGTTGATTTATTGTTCTTAATTTCTACATTTATTGCTAATCTTGTTATTTTTCAAAGAAGGTGCTTTTAAGAGTCTTAGTTTTAATTTCTTGATTATTTTGAATTTAATTTATTTGCATAAAATCATTATTTAAATTATTTATTAACAAAAAGTATATTAATTTGTTTAATTGAGCTCACGTTTAGAAAAAGTTTTAATTAATTTGAATAAATCATATTCACCTCCTCCAATCGCCATACCAATCTACATTACTCCCTTAAAATTGCTTCCTGACCTTTGTGCAGACATCTGATTGTTTTGATTGTTTTGCAGGTAACTCTTTTCTCAAATTACAAATTTACCATTGGTGACATGTAAAAGTCACGTGAGTTCGCTTGGCTAGATTTTGCCATCAACATATATATGTATGTATGTATGTATGTATGTATGTATTTTAACTATTTTTTCATATATATGTGTATATGTGTGATGGAGTAAGGAAGAGCACAGCGGAAGCAACATCGATCAAAAGCACTCTAATTTCATTAATTTTGAGGATTAAACATGCAAGTTCTAGGAACTAAAAAACAGAGGCAAGTTACTTACTTGTTGTAACTCAAAATTGAATCAATTTTCTCCAAAATTTTGATTACGAACACTTTGTAGGCTGCGACAAGAGTCTTCCTCGTTATTCTCTAGCCTTAAAACGGATTGTGGGATTCAAATCTTGATGAATTTAGAGCAAAATTGATAGAAAAATCAGTTTTGGAGAGTTTTGGGTGTTCTTAAATTTTCAGCAAAATTCAACCTCAAGTCCAACCAAATTCCATTCATTCTTTCTCCTATTTGAAGAAGAAGTTCAGCTAATCACATTTACCATGGAATTGACATCATTCATGATGATTATGCCATTCAATTAGGAGGTGGAAAGTGAAGGAGGTGAGATTTGTTTCAAAAACACCACCTCATACTTCCATGCAAATTGGATAAGTCCAATTTAATTTCTATATTTAATTAATTTCAAAAATCAATTAAATAATATTAATTTAATATTAAATATAAAATTAGTTTAAATAATAATTAATTAAACAATTTAATTAATTATATTAAATTAATATAAAATATAAAAATATTAAATTAATAATTTTTTCTACTCGTCCCGACAATTTTCGATCCGATGAATCTCTATACATCCGATTGATATTTAAATTATATTTAAATATCTCCAACTCTCCAATTTCGTCTAATTCATAATTAAACGAATAAATCGTAATAATTGGCTCCTCAACTGAACTTGAACACCTTCAAATTCTTTAATCATACTGTTCTAAGGAATAGTCCATGAGCTAATAAGGGAACTAATGGACCTACAAATCATGAGCTCCAACGATCCAAAATTAACCAGCTAAACTCTTTAACCAAGTTAATTAACATTTGTTAACTATTAAGACACTCTACTATAACCTAGTAACTACACTCTCCTCACTATAGATATATTTTTGTCCACTTGATATAACCATGATTAGTAAGTCGATCATTCATAAGTTGTTCGTAATTACAATTGGGTCAAAATTACCATTTTACCCCTGTAATTACCTCTTGTTTCTTAAGTCCTACTGATCCTCTAATGAACAATTGGTTTGTGGTCCAACCAACAAACCGAGTCTTTCTTAGGCCAATGAGAGGGTGGGCCCCTTGTTCAAGACTCGGAGTTAGCACTTAAGGGAACAACTTCTCTACTAACCTTAAATAAGGTAGGAGCGAATTTCATCTTGCAGAACTATTCCCCAACTATATGTCTAGTCTTATCCCTAAAATGGGGGGCTTATTGAGTCGAAGAACTCAAGCCACTATCACCCATGAAAATTAAAGGATAATCTCAAACAAACTAGAGTTCATAGTTAGCTCAGAATTAAGATCGAGTTACCTAGATCATCAGATTGAAATAATCAGTTTTAATAGTAAACAATGTTATAAAATAAAAGTGATTATTTCATGGTCTGGTCTTTTGCAAGCTCATTGCATAGGATGCTCCCACTCACATGAACGATATAGGATCACATCGTCTGTATCAAATATAAAATGGGCCGCATCCATAGTGTACCTAGGATAAGGTATCCAACCTTATCCCTATACTATAGATCATTTTGGCTATTACTTAAACTTGATCCACTTTTATGTCTACACATAAAGTCTGAGCATTTATAACATAGCCAAGAGTTCTTAGTTTATTGGATTTAGAGAAGCAATTCACATATTCAATAACATCTTTATTGAATAAATCTCAATAACAACTTTATTGAGAATAAGTTTAATGTTTACAAACTACGAGTTTTAGGACATAAAATCCAACAACGTGTATGTGTATGGGAAATATTAAAAATAGAAAAAATATCAAACTATTTACAAATATAGAAATTTTTTTGTCTATCAGCGATAGATCGTGATAGACTTTTATTGCTTGAGCAATAGAAGTTTATTACAGTCTAGCTAGGAGTCTATCACTGATAGACAATGAAATTATTCTATATTTGTAAATGGTTTAGCTTATTTTACCATGTTTGAAAAGGGCCTTATACATATAAAGACCCAAATCCTTGGTATACAAATGAGTATTTGAGTAAATTAACATATCATCAGGGTCAAAAAAAAAAAAAAAAAATATAGAAACTTTAATAAAAGTAAGTCACTCTTGTAAATAAGAAAACTTATATGAATAGAAAGTTTCCAAATTCTCACCCACAATATCAAACTAAGAAAATAACAAATATCTCATTGTATTGTAGGGATTTGTTTTTGTGCAAATCTTTGGAAATGGGCCATTTTTTATATTTATAACGAAAAAACAGGTCATTTTTATAATTTGTTTTTATAAATGAATAAGCCATAATTTTGGGTTGTAGTTTGTACGTTTGGGTGCGAGATTCAATCATCGTCATCATCAATTCATGATCATGAAATGTGATGTGTGAGAAAGAAGTGACAGTTGTGAATCGGTCGTCAATTCAATAGAAAAACAGGTTGTATTGATTGATTGAAATATCATTCCATTGGATTTCACATTCTCTTCTTCGGCGCTCACCAAAATTCACAGACAAATTCTTAGCAATGTATGTTATGTAATCCCTTCACAACTCAACACGTTGAGATCAACTTTTCGTTCTTCACTCTGTCTTCGCTTCTCTCTTTCTCTCACTCTCACCTCATTTTCATCATCATTCTGACTTCAATCTTTTTGATCTGTCGCCGTTTTCCACCTCTGCGCACAGCCTTTGCCAGGTTTCACTCGCTCTTTTGTTCTTGGATTTTGTTTTTTTTGTTTTTCCAGTTTGCCATTGGTTATGCCAATCCACAAGCTCAACTGATTCATTTCCCTCCCTTAATCGCTTGACGCTTGTGCTGCTCTTTTTTCTGTTTTTTCTACCAGGGTTTACAGCATTGATGTGAGATCTGGTTTGGAGAGAAATGCAGAGAGAAAATAGTATCAACCATCCGTCGAGCCCTAGTGCTCGGCTTCGACACCGTAGGCGATCGAATGAGGTTTCTCCACCTTGATATACCTTTTGTTGTTTTTCGCCTTACATCGTCAGCTTTTCTTTTACGACAATTTTCTGCTGCCTCAGGGATCTGAAATCTACTCAAATGAATATAATTTTCTAGAACTTGTCAATGAAGTACTTACTTTTTTTTTTTTTTTTTTTTTTTTTTTTTTTTTTTTTGGGTTGATTTAGTGCTCTTCAATTAGTGTTTATCTGCAGTTTTTAAATAATAATTAATGATAATGTTTCCAGTTATTTTCCTTTTAAAAGAGATTGCAGGGGGAAAGTAATTCAGTTTTGGCAATCTTATCATTTGCTTTCTTTGACAAAAAAATGCTCTGAATTGCTTATTGTTTTTTGTAAAATTAATGATTGATTGAGCTTTTTCCCATCCAATGTTTCAGGGGATTGCGGAGGATTTGAAGCCAAATGGAAACCATTTACTTGTTAATGACAGAAATAAATACAAGTCCATGTTGATTCGTGCCTATTCATCTGTCTGGATGATTGGAGGGTTTGCATTAGTAATATACCTTGGACATCTATATATTATGGCTATGGTGGTTGTAATCCAAATCTTTATGGCACGAGAACTCTTCAATTTACTTAGGAGGACCCATGAGGATAGGCAGCTCCCAGGATTCCGGTCATTAAACTGGTAATATATGTAATCTCCTTTTTATTAAGAAGGATTTGTTCTACCATCGAGAGTTCATGATTTTCAATTGAATCCCACAGTTAATATTCTTCCACCGTGTTCCATTGCTATCAGTGAATAGTTATAATTGTTTTATGATTCCCAAATTCCATGTAGGTACTTCTTCTTCACGGCAATGTTTTTTGTTTATGGCCGCCTTCTCAGTCAACGGCTTGTCAATACTGTAACAACAGATAAAGTTCTGTATCAGCTTGTTAGCAGCCTCGTCAAGTATCAAATGGCCATTTGTTATTTCTTGTATATTGCAGGTAGGTCCTAGCATTATGCTTATTGACGTATCTTCAGCTATGAGAATTAATAGTATCTCTCTCCTTTTTATAACCTGTATCATGTTCAATTGGCATTTAATTTCTGACCCCTTCTTCTTTTGTTGCCTTTATCAGGTTTTATGTGGTTCATTCTTACGCTAAAAAAGAAAATGTACAAATATCAGTTTGGCCAGTATGCATGGACACACATGATCTTGATAGTTGTGTTTACACAATCTTCGTTCACTGTTGCTAACATCTTCGAAGGAATCTTCTGGTAATTTAAATTGCTTTTAGCATGTCCATTGTTCTATTTCCTTCAGTTCTCCCTTTTCTCCCTGTGGCAAGATTGTCCGTGTTTTGATTACTTCTGGGAGTTTTGTAAACTAATTGTTGTGTCCCCCCCCCCCCCCCCCCCCCCGAGATAAAATACATCATTACAGGTTTCCAATCATTGAGGCTTTATAGCACGTCAATTATTAAATATAAGGATATAAGTAGCATGTGGGATATTTTGCTATATGTTTGTTATCTTCTCTATATTTTGGTTGTTATATCAATACGTTTGTTATAGTAAAGATCTTGGGATACTAGGGGATGAGTGTATAGAAATAAACAAAAATTTTCTCATCCATGGCTTAAGCAAAACATCCAGCATGGAAATTTTACAAGCATTAGTTTCATTGGCTTTGGCTTTGGCTTTCACCATTGACTTGATTCCAATGAAGAAAGTGTAAAATCAACAGCTCATTAGATCACATTAGTCATCAACTTAACCATCTTGTCCTTCCCCTGGGATAACCTGAGAGCGTGCATTTTTGGAACTTGGTAGTGGAAAAAGTCCAGAACTAACTATCTCTTGGAAAAATACTTTTTTTGGGAGTGATACTTACTTTGACCCAATCAGTTCTAAGTAGGATCTTCATCTACATTTTTTCCTTGATTAGAATGCCCATCTTGGTCAGTAAGAGCATTGGATGTTGAATCAGGAGCTTCTTGTGGGAAGGTGTGGATGAGGGTGGGCCCTCCTTTGATCAAGTAAGTGGTTGTTTGAAGCCACTTGAGTTTGAGGTTTTAAGTGACCTGAGATTACATAATGAGACTCTTTTGGCGAAATGGTTATGGTGGTTCTTCACGGTGCCAATTACTATGTGCGGTGTAGGATTATGGTGAGCAAGTATGGACCTTACCCTTTTGAATGGGTTTCTGGATGTAGGTTTTAAGGGGTCTGGCTAACACCTATGGACTGTTTTCCTTTGTTCTCTGTTTGTTAATCGTTGGATAGAGGGTGGCTCAAGTGCCTATTTTTGGGAGGACTTTTGGGTAGGAGAAAAACTCTTCGTTCCACAACTTTATCATCTGTCAGAGAATGTTTTAAAAGGATAAAGGCTGATTTGAGGCCTTTTCTTTTAGAGCGGCGAGGTGTAAGCTTTGATACAGTATGAGGTGTCTTTTTAAATAGAATAAAATTTATGAAAACATAAAAATTTGTATTCCTACTATCATAGCATCCATCTTGTAATAACTAATATCATATCCACTTTTAAAACTAGAAGTGAAAACAATACCGAACTAATTAGGGAAATAGAGAATACAAAAGAATTATTACAATAAAACCGAGGAAACTGTGAAAACAAAACTTGTAGAAGAAGTTATACTTGACCGAATTAAGAAAAAAGTTGGAAGAAAAACAATTAGAAGAAGAATATACAGGAGAAAAACATCACTTTTGTTAATTAGAAGTTAGAATAATAGTAAGCAGTACTTGACAGAACTTGAAACTCGAATGATGTCTATTGTAGCCATAGTGATTGAAATATTGTTATGAAAAGAAGGTTGAGGTGGCAGTGGCACTAAAATCAAGACAAAAAAGACAAAAAAAAAAAAAAATTCTGGAGTTTTTAGAAAAGAAAGAAGAAATCGAATTTTCCCGTGCCACCACAAAAAGGATAGAAGCAAAAATTAAGCAATAAATGGGTTTTTGTGCCTTCTCCTGGAAATTTCTCTTCTCTTTCTTTGTGTTTTTGTTGTTCTTCCACTGATCAAGAGACGGTTGGGGTGGTGAGCTTTTTTTTAATTAATTAATTTATTTTTAAATTTTTGTTATTACTATTATAAGAAACACACTTTTCATTATCAAAAGAAGGTTACAATAGGAGAGATGTCTCCACACACCAAATACTTATGAAAAGAACCTCAATTGGTGATAATTACAAAAATTAGAATTAGTAGACCAAGAAGAAGCAAAAAGTATGACAAGATCCCAAAACACCTCATTGTTGGACTCATGGTTATTGAAGATTCTTGCGTTTCTTTCATACCAAAGTCTCTAAAGGAGAGCAAACACCCCATAGGACCAAAGCATCGTTGCATTCCCTTTAAAGAGCATACCACCAATGTGATGCTTTGCTTGGGTGCAGAGTTGTGAGTTAGGAAGTTTGTGTATGGGATGCAGAGTTGAATTATTAAGTCAGGGTATCTGGTGCAGTTTTTTGTAATATAAAAAAGTATGTTTTTTTGGTATTTATTTTTGTTTGTTTAGCTTTTTGTTTAACTCTTCAATTTCTCACATATTTTCTCCAAATTTGAACACTCAATTTTAGATGTCAACTTAAAACCTTCACATCTATGTTATACTTTTTTACATATAACCATTGTACTTAAGATAGACAAAATACTCTTGTTTTATACAAACAACAAAATTACAATATACTTTCACATTAGTGGAACGTATGAGTGTAATGTGTGAGGAAAAAAAAAAAAAAAAAAGAAAGCAGGCCATTCAGGGTGTTAGATGATATAATATTAAATTTGTTTTCACCCATTAGTTTTAGCTTTTGGGTCAATCAACGATTTAAGATGGTAGCAGAGCAGGTTGGTTTAGGAGGGTCCTGTGTTCAAACCCTTACAATGTTATTTCCTCCTTAATTAATATTGATTTCCATTTGTTGGGTCTTCTTCATATTTCAAGCCCACAACTGAGGGGGAATGTTAGATGATATAATATTAAAATTTCCTTTACCCATTAGTTTAAGTTTTTAGGTCAATCAACGATTTAAGAAAGGGGTTTAGAGCTTTTTATGACATCTTATGATAAATTGTAGTTAGGGGCCTTTGGTTTTCATTTGTTCTTCTTCTTTCAATTCATGTTCTTCGTTCTCCCCCTCTCTTTTCCTCTTTCTCTCTCCCTTTTGCTTGCTCTTTTTTTTCTTTCAGGTTTTCAACTAGCTCAGTTGCTTGTTTCGCCGGATTTCTTCTTCTTTTTTTTTTTTTCCTCCTTTAGTTCTTCCACCTTTTCTTCTCCTCTTTGCGTTCCAGTTTTCTTCTTTTTTTATTTTCTATTTCTTTAATTTTTTAATTTTATCTTTTTTATGCTCTTTTATTCTTCTCTCAACCTTTCCTCCTTCGTTTTTACTTTCTTCTTTTGTTTTCTCATCCGGCTCACCGGAGGCACGAAATCGACAAAATCGACCGATTGACTAACGGTTAGTTGATTAGGATTATTACCTTCATCAAAACCGACAAGCATCGACCGAAAACAACCTATAGGTCGGTGGTTGGTGTCGGTCTGAGCCCAAAACCAATGCCACTTAGTTTGTAACCAAAAGTCAGGTTTTATTTTATTTATTTTATTTTATTTATAATAATAACAATTATTATTTAATGATAAACCTTTAATTAGAAAAATGGTTGATTATTTCCTTTTATGTTTATATTCTCTATTGTATTTATTGTGAAAATATTTGCTATATTTATTTTTTCCTTATTTGTAATGGTTTTTCTTCTATTTAAGAAAATCCTTATCTAACAAAGAATAATAAGAGAAATAAATATATTTTTAGCAAAAATAATGAGAGGTTATGAAGTCATACAAATAAAACCTACAAAAGGAGCCGAACTATTAGCCTTCAACTCCATCAAAGGTTAGATTTGGTATTTATCAGACCACTTTGACTTAGACTAGGGTGGACATGTCTTTTTATTTATTTTTGTTTTAAATTTGGATAATTATTTTTGATATGGGTCATGCTTAATGGGAGCCTCAATTCAACTGATGTTCTTCATAAAGAATTTCCTTTTCATTCTCTCATGCCAACGATTTGTCCTTTGTGTTACAAGGTAGGGGAATCTCTAAGCCCCATTCTCCTTGAATGTGCTTTCTCTCGGCACTGTTGGTTCTTGCTTTTCATAGCCTTTAATGTTCAATGGGTGTTCTACAATTCATGGAAGGAAAATAACCAGCTTCTTTGTGGAACTAATTGGAATTCACGAGCTTTTTTACTTTGGGTTAATGCAGTCCATGGTTTGCTTGCTGAGATTTGGATGGAAAGGAACCATTGCATCTTAGCAATCTTTTGAACCTTCCTATTTCTCTTTTTGACTCGGCTCGACTTAAGTCTTCTTCATGGTGTTGTCTCCAAGAAGTTTGAAGGATTTTCAATTCAAGATATCTATTATAAATTGGCTTGCATTCATTACTTCTTTATAATTATATGCTCTTTAACTTTCTTGTTAGGTTAAGATTCTTGTTTCTATTATTCTTTGTTGTGTTTTGTTCCTTGTATCTTTTAAGAGCATTAGTTGCTTTTCATTTCCTTAATGAAAAGTTTTGTATCATTTACCGAAAAAATTGGATCATTACCTTTTTCTTATCATCAATTTCCATGTCTGTATGGTTGGCTTTTCCTCCCCAGGTTTCATTTGTATTGTAATTCTCTGTTTAATGTGGAAAATGGAAACTACACAGTAGGCAAAAGCAAAACCCATGTTTAGAGGTGCTTGTAAGGTGTCGTAACCTTCCCCTGCAAGACACTCACGATATATCCAGAACATAGTGGGCAAATAAGAAAAGAAAAGAAAAGGATGAGAACTTCAAAAGCACAATATCACATTCACTGATGCTTAGCTATTCAAGAGAGCTGGAATCTCTCCTTAAGAACTCTCTTATTCCTAAAATTCATACAAGACATAAACCTATTTCAAAATACCCACATACCATATAAGTTGCTGCCTTACACAAAAAAGGTATTCCCTTTCAACCACCCTTTACACTGTCCCTGGCACATCTACATATGTGATTTCCACTTTGCCCCTCCTTTGGTAAGCTTTTATGATTGGGGGCCTTTCAATACTTCCTCGGTTTGCTTCCATCTTGTCCTCGAGGTGGGCTGGAAATTGCTCCTTGATGAAAACGACATTTTCCCATGTCGCCTCACAGTTCGGAAAACCCTGCTACTGGATCAACCACTCTTCCTATTTGGTAGTGTCATTCCAATGCACGCCCACCACCTCCTCAGGTTCAACCACCTATTCATAATCGTCGGTTAAAAGTAAAACAAGGGGTTGACTTTGAATGACTATATTACGTCCACGTCAATTAGAGAAAGTGCTAACAGAATGTTGAGATCAATGGGCTCCAGTAGTCGAGAAATGGTGTTAGCGGCCTTATTAGTCAACCCAGGGTTGTATTGAATTGCCAAATCATATCCCAATAGCTTCGTGACCCACTTTTGAAATGCTGGTGGAATGTCCCTTTGATTAATTAAATGCTTTAGGGAACGTTGGTTGGTTTGCACAATAAATTTCTGGCCAAGAAGATAATGGTGCCATTGATGGATTGCAAGCACAATGGTCACAAGTTCTCTTTCGTAGGCTGATTTTAACCGGGTGCGTGGCGCTAGATTCTAGCTAAATAGGCTATGGGCCGTTTTCCTTGTGTTAACACAGCACCTATACCAAAACTAGAGGTGTTTGTTTCAATGACAAAAGGAACACTAAAATCTGGAAGAGCCAAAATTGGCAATGTCACCATAGTGTGCTTTAGTCGCTCAAAGGCTTGGGTCACTTTTGCCGTCCATCCAAACGCATCTTTCTGTAGCAGCTTGGTTAACGGCGTAGCCAATGACCCATAATTCTTCACGAACTGTCGATAATAGCTCGTAAGACCGATAAAACCTTGTAATTCCTTCACTGTTTGAGGGATAGACCAATTCACCATGGCACGGATCTTTTCCTCATTGGCTCTTCCAGATATGAAACACGGTCCCTGCCAAAAGCACATTTTTCCAATTTGCGTACAAGAAGTTTTCTTGCAACGTACTCAGCACGACACCTAGATGTTTCCGATGGGTGTAACGATCCGGACTGTACACAAGAATGTCAACAAAAAAGACTAACACAAAGCGACGAAGGAAAGGTCGAAAAACTTGACTCATCAATGAGTGGAAGGTCGAAAAACTTCATTCATTAAGGATTGGAAGTGGCCGGCGCATTTGTGAGTCCGAACGGCATAACCAAGAACTCGTAATGACCCTCGTGGGTTTTAAACGCGGTTTTCCATCACATCACCCTCGTTCATTTGAATTTGATGATACTCGGATTTGAGATCTAGCTTCAAAAAGATCAATGCCTCTTACAATTCATCTAGCAGTTGTTCTTTAACAGGTATCGGGAATTTATCGGGGACCATTGCCTTGTTCTGTTGCCTGTAGACCACACAAAAACGCCACGTTCCATCTTTTTTCTTAACTAGAAGCACTAGGCTAGAGAAGGGGCTGGAGCTGGGGTGTATGATGTCGGAGGCAAGCATTTCGCTGACCAAACATTCAATTTCATTCTTTTGTGTGTGTCCGTATTTATAAGGATGCACATTGACCCAGTTCTCCCCTTCTTGCAATTGAATATAGTGGTCTACCTTTCTTTTTGGTGGAAGCCCATTAGGTAGATTGAACATATCCTTGAATTCTTCTAGTATCTTTACCAAATCCATGTGGATTTCCTCGTTCCCTTCCCCTTCGCTATCTTCATCGCTACTAATACGCTCACCCAGGTTCAATTCTCAGAGGTCTACCACATACCCTTCATCCCCCTTGGCCCACGAACTTGCAAGCATTTTCAAGGTCACTTCTGACTTGGTGAAGTGTGGGTCTCCTCAGATAGTCACCTTGCCTTTCCCCTCCCTGAAGGTCATCGTCAACGATACCTAGTCCACCGTCATGTGGCCTTGTCTTTGTAGCCATTGCATTCTGAGGATTACTTCTACACTGCCAAACTCCATCGATAGGAAATCATCCTTGACCGTTAGCTCTGGTAGTTTAATCATCACCGCCTTGCATACTCTCTTACCATTGATGGTGACTCCATTTCCCATCACAATGTCGTAGTAAGATGTAGACGTCAAGGGCAACTGTAACTCATCCACCAGCCCTTGCGCAATGAAGTTGTCGGTCGCCCCACAATCAATGAGTACTATCAATGGGTGATTTTCAATTTCCCCCTCTACCTTCATCGTATTTGGAGAAGAAAAACCTAGGACAAACTTCAAGGACAACTGTGGTTGCTCCTTTTGCTCTCCGATCGTTGGAGGTGGCTCCTCTGGTTCAATACGATTGTACTCTGCATGTTTGTCATCGTAATCCTTGTATTCCAAAAAAATCTCATCAAAGTAGCGAACCAATAGAACCCTCAACTCGCGAAAGTCTCTACCCTTGCAACGGTGGCCAGTCGAACACTTCTCATCACATTTGTAGCATAATCCTTTCTCTCGTTTTTGTCTGTATTCATCATCTATCATGTGTTTGATTGTGGGTTCTTTTCATTGGGCTTGGGCCCGCTCTAGGATAGTCATAGTTCGGGTCAAGTATTCTTGGGCCTTTCCTACCCCCTTTCCAGATGTGTTGTTGGGTTCCTTAAGTGGGCCAGTTTGACCTCATTTCTTTTGGCCCATTGGCCCGCATCCCATTCCTTGTTCCTCGTTGGCCAACCATAGGGCTGCCTCCATGTCTTCTACAATTTGGGCCTATTTCATTATATCTTCCAACCCAATCGGTTCTCGCCCAACAACTTTGGCTTTGGTCGCCGACAATAACCTGTTCAAAAAGGTGTTTTCTAAAATGTCGTCTACTAGGTCCAGTAGCGCCGTCAAGTAGGTTTTGAAATGGTGTCGGAACTCGGCCATGGTCGTTGACTGTTTGATTCCTAAGAACTGTGAGCACAGACTTCCTTCTTGCGTAGACTGAAATCTCTCAAATAGAGGTGCATTCAAATCTGCCCATCTTTTGAACTTCTGGCGATTGTGAGCCTAGCGGTACCCATCCACGATGTCGTGATCGAAGCTAATTATTGACACCTTGATTTTCCCGGCATCAGAAAGTTCATAAATCTTAAAATAACCTTTCCACCTTGACTAACCACACATCTGGATTTTCTCCTGAAAAAATGGGCATATCTAATCGTTTAAACTTATTGGGGTCGCTTGCCTCCTTCCCTTCCTCTGTGGCGGCTACATCCCCTTTCGTAGACTTGTCCTTTTGTCCGTTCCTTGCCGTGTCCGCGTTCCCCTTTTTTGACGAACTCTTTGTCATCAGAATAGTCTCTCTATTCCGTTTTATGGCTTCTATCTTATACATGACTTCCTTGTGGTTCTCTCTCATTCCCAAAACCATGCTTTCCACTATCTTAGTGAGGCTAGCCATCGAGTCCTGTACTGCACTCACGTTCTTCTGCGCGACTTCCATTCTCTCCTCCATCGGCTTCTGCGCCATTGTTTGTGTTATCCCCAGAATGAACGTGCTCTGAAACCACTTTGTAAGGTATCGAAACCTTCCCCTGCAAGACACTCACAATCTATATCCAGAACACGGTGGGCAAATAAGAAAAGAAAAGAAAAGGATGAGAACTTCAAAAGCAATATGTCATTCATTGGTGCCTACTATTCGAGAGAGCTGGAATCTCTCCTTACAAGAAGTCTCTTGTTCCCAAAATTCTCATACAAGACATAAACCTATTTCAAAATACCCACAGAACATATAAGTTGCTGCCTTACACAAAAAAGGTATTCCCTTTCAACCACCCCTTACACTGTCCCTGGCACATCTACATTTGTGATTCCCATTTTGCCCCTCCTCTAGTAAGCTTTTATGATTGGGGGCCTTTCAGTGCTTATAAAATTACCCTGGAACTATCTAATGGCTATTCAATGTGCATATAGAACACTGCCTGTGTCTGTGAATAGGGTTTTACGACATCTAGGTTGTATCTTACTAGTTCATATTTATTGTTCTTCTTTTCAAACAAAGAAAATATATATTTATTTTTATTGACTTGAATACAGGTTTCAAATCTTTGGATATATTCTTTTTGATGTTTTGTTGGATTTTTTTAGATATATATTATTTTAAAAGATTGCCAAATGTATGCGCAGGTTTCTTCTTCCAGCAACACTCATTGTAATAAATGATATTGCTGCATACTTCTTTGGATTTTTCTTTGGAAGAACCCCGTTGATCAAGATATCACCAAAGAAAACTTGGGAGGGATTCATAGGAGCCTCTGTGACAACTATTATCTCGGCATTTATGGTGATTTTTCCTCTGAAGGATGAATATTGATGCTAATTTAGATTCTCTTTTCCTGCTATTTCTAATTTTATGCATCTTGTAGCTTTTGGAGTATGTCAAATGACTGTTTCTTCTTGGGCAAAAATTTTACCTTGTCTTTGCCTATCTATTACACGATGGTTTTCAATGTGCTTGACATGTCTTATTGATTTGAAACATTTTCTTTACGATGAGATGCTTGAATTTCTATTCAAGTAAAAAATTGTTGAACTTGACTCCAAGTGATGTTGCCTAATTGACCAAAAGAGATAATTCTCACAAAATCAGGATATTGGGGGGTGGAGGTGGGTGCTAACCCCTTTGCTTTTATATGTATCTGTTTATATAATTTGTTCTTAATGAAACTTCTTTGTGGTTGTTGTCACTCATTTTGGGAGCTTTCCCTCTCTTTCGCTTGGTACCTATTGCTCATTGTCAATGGGGAAAAGAGGGATGCTGAGGCCTCTCCCATCTTTGATCAGGGAGTTTCAGTTTATGTTGGGGTGAAGGGATGTTCGTTTTTGGAGTCTTAACTCTGTCGGGGGCTTTTCTCGCAACTTGTTCCTTCGAGGCTATTTTGACATTTATCCCTCTATGGATGCCGTCTTTTCTTCTCTATGGAAGGTGAAAGTTCCTAAGAATGTTAAATTCATTTTTATCAACTGCTAAAATAAAAAGAAGAGATGAAAGGGGTCACCTTATCTTATTTTCCACTGATAATGATTAGAAAAATTTCAGATGAAATGCACTCTCTAATCCAGCTTCTCATTTGATTCTCTACGAAGGAAGCACACATTTCAGCCTCTCCAATATATAAACAAGAACTGATGCTTATAGGCATAGAATCTCCCACCAATTTCTTTGGAATGTGGCAAATATAGGCGTCTCATTAAGACAAACATTGATAACAGAAATTTGGAAAAAAAAAAAATCTTGGAACACTCCTGTCGGATTTGAGAGTGACACCATGATTTTTCTTTATCATTTTATTATTTTTTAAATTTTTTTATAGAGCTCAGCCGTCAGTCCATCTGAAAACTTGTTTGAGCCTAGCTCTTTATGTTATCATTCTAAAAAGCCGAATTTAACAAGCCAAATTTCCTCTTCAGTGAAGGGAGATCCTAACTTTTCTGCTTGGCTGATAGGGATAGGATCACAATCAGTGTGTCAAGGAAGATATCTAGCGCCATCTCTTTTGGCAAACAAGTGTCAGTAGAAGTTTAAGAATTCCTCTCATCATCTTAATCTTAAGGAGCTGCTGCCTTGTCAAGATAGCAGATCAATGATAGTGTTTTGTTTTTCCTCTCTTTTGCAGCAGCATCAAGAACCTTGTGCTTTCGTCCTCATTCACCAACAACATTGTCTTGCTTTTTTAGGTCCACAATGCAAATCCTCCTTCTCCTTAAGACATGAGTTAGATATCCCAATTCTTCGATGGAGTCATTGTAGAGCTCTTTTTGAAGGTAAGTCTTCTGAGAGGAACTATTTTCAATGGTGTTGGAGTTCTAATATTTTATGGTGTGTTTGAGTCCTTTTAGTTTGTGTATAAAACCATGTCAAGACCAACCATAGATAGGGTGTCAAAGCCACATATGCACTTAGAAGTAGTATGACCCCATCTTTTGTTACAAAAAGGTTACAAACGATAAAAATGATCCAAGACAACTCTTCTCAACCTTCTAAGGGAAGCATGTGAGAATTTGGCTCACTAATAAGGAAGCAATCAATGTGAGTAAGCGTAGGAGGACCCTATACTCATAGCACATCAATCTTCTATTAGACTGGGCAATATCTTTTTTTTCTTTTTCCTAAAAAGGAAACGATTTCTTTCATTGATGTAATGAAGTGAGATAAAATCTCAATGTACAATAAATGAACAGAAGGAAAATACAACCTATGGATCAGGGAGTGCACCCAGGCATCTCAACTAGGTTGACACCACCTTAGCACTCTCATCATATCCACGACTTAGAACCATATAAAAGTGAAAGGGAATGCAAGGAAAAGGTTCACAACTGACCATTTAGGCAATAATGCCGTACGACCTAAATACAAAGGCCAAAACAAAAAGTGCAAAATCTAGAAGATTAATGAAATACATAACATTGCCCCCGGTAGAAAAGTAGCAAGGCTTATGGAAGTTTAATGATCATTTGACATGAGAGCTTGCCAATTGAGACTAATGTCTTGGATGGAGTAATCTACAAAGGCTTTAGAAAGAGGACACCAAGAGGAAGCGTTTATGTGAACTGATTCCAAGCGGCTGATCCATCGATCTGTTAGAAAAGCTTTTACTGCATTCGTCCAAAACAGTTTTGATTTCTTTTTGAATTTTGGTCCCATGAGCAGCTGTAAAACATTGTCTCTAAAATTCTTACCAAAAACCCCACTGATCTTAAAGCAATTGAACAAGGAAAACCAACATTTTTCTGCATACCTACATTCAGAAAATAAATGCTGTAGCTTTTCCTCATTTGACTTACACAAGGGGCAAATTGATTGAGATAAAGTGTGTAAGGGCAGTTTCTTTTGAAGGACTGAGGAGTAGTTTAACTGACCAAATAGCATAATCTAGCTTGTGATATTCACCATTTTGGGACTTCTTGTCTTCCATAGAGCTTGCTGTAGTCTACCTTCCAAGGGAGATGCCGGCTGAAGGTGTGTAACTAGTGATTTGACCGAGAAGTTTCCATTTGCTTCAAGAGACCATCCTCTTCTATCTCAGGCACTATTCACTTGGATGGCAGAGATTTTGCTTAACAATCTTTGGAACTCCTCAATTTCTTCTTCCTTTAGAAGTCTCCTAAAAGCAATTGACCAAGAGGAGGTGCTTTTATCCCAATGCACCACGGCTGGCCCGGAAGGAATACAAGCAATTCTAAATAAATTTGGGAAGCTGGATTTTAGAGGCACTTTATCCAGCCAAGGATCTATCCAAAATCCAATGCGGCTGCCATTTCCTAGCTTAAATACTGCCGGTGCTTCAACTTTGAGCCATGTTCTTGAGATACTAATCCAGGGGCTTCTAAGACTAAGGCTTGAAATTCCAGAAGTATGCCAATTGAACAAGTTTCTCCCATGAATGCTCCTTACCAGTTGGCCCCAAAAGGAGTTTTCCTCCTTTGTTGATCTCCATCCCCACTTGGCTAAGAGTGCCATGTTCCTTGCTTTTAATCCGCCCAGGCCAAGCCCTCCATTATCTTGGGTCTTAGAGGCTTGTTCCCATTTTACTAGATGATTCAGCTTTTCTCCATTATGCGTTTCCCAAAAGAATCTTCTCATAGTTCTTTCAATGGTTGAGTGAACTTTTTCTGGCATAAAAAAACAAAGATGTAATAAATAGGCAAGTTAGAGAGAACTAACTTACATAAAGTTGCTCTTCCTCCTCTTGAGATGTTATATCTTTTCCATTTGTCTAATTTCCCTTGGATTTTATCTATGACTGGTTGCCAAAAAGTAGCTTTCTTTGGGTAGCCACCCAAAAGTAATCCAAGGTACATAAATGGAAGGCGTTCAATTTTGCACTGAAGCTTTGCAGCCATAGATTGCAGCTTCCTCTCCTCTATATTTATCCCGCATAGGGCTGATTTTTCCCAATTGATTTTCTGCCTAGAACACCATTCAAAGGTTTCTAGGGTTTTTTTTTTCAAAGTTTCAACCATTTTATCATCATTTTTGCAAAACAACAAAGTATCATCAGCAAACTGAAGTAAGGAAATGTGAATCCGGTCTTTTCCCACAACAAAGCCTTCGTATTTCCCCTTTTCGTAGACTCTATTGATTAAAGCATTCAACACCTCGCTGATTAGAAGAAATAAGAAGGGTGATAGTGGATCTCCTTCTCTAATGCCCCTGGAAACAAGTATTCTCCCTCTTGGCCTTCCATTTATGAAAATAGAGAACTTTGGATTGGAGATGCAGCCCTTGATCCAACTAATCCATTGAGGATTGAAGTTTTTTCTTTGTAGCACTTTCTCCAAGAACCCCCAGTCCACTCTATCAAAGGCTTTTTCCAAATCCAGCTTCTAGATCTTCCCCTTTTTCTTCTTGGATCTATATTCCTCCACTGCTTCATTAGCTATCAAGATTGGGTCCAGAATTTGCCTCCCTTCAATAAAAGCACTTTGCGTGGGGGCAATTATGCTAGGCATAATTTTCTTGACCCTTTTCGCTAGTACTGATGGGTCTAAAGTCCTTCACCAAAACCGATCCGAACAACAAAAGCCTCTACCATCAATATTTACCAAGAAGATTTCTTGACACCAATTATAAGACCTTTGGATGCCAATCACGGAAAACAATACGAGAAACATGGAAAAGCTGGTAGACAGCCCTAGGTTCGGTGAAAATGCAGCGATTCCTCAGTCGAGTGAACAAACTATTTCTTGGTAATTTTGATAGCTTATAACGATGCTCCTCACGCACATCGTTGGGAAGACTTGGATCATTGCAAATGGCTTTGTAAAGCTTCCGCTTAAACTCAAACTTCGCAGCAAGCTGTTGGTGATAATTGTCAAGAATGTTTCGCTTGTCCTCCGACATTTCGTTTGACCTTCAAGCTTTGAAATCCTCTGCAATGGCTGGCTACTTTTGAGTAGACTAGGGAATTGAGGGCGATGGAAGAGAACGAAATCGACTAAAGAATACTTGGCATTTTGTACTTACTAGCTTGGTCTCATTCTTTTGGATGGGGTTTGTCCTTGTAGTTAGTGTTGGGGCTCATTTCATTGATTTTTTGTTGTTCTTTTATATATTTTTTGTTTGCCTTTGTACATTCTTTCATTTTTCTCAATAAAAGTTTGGTTTCTTATAATTTTTTTTGAAAAAGAAACAAGTCTCTTCATTAAGATTATGAAATGAGACATACAATATGGTAATGGATACAAAAACAAAGGCCAAAGATCAGCGAGTGCACCCGAACATCTCAACTAGGTTGACACCCCCTTAGCACTCTCATCATGTCCTATACAAGTGGGTAGCACAATCTAAAACAATACAATTAAATCCAGCAATAACAGATCATTTTGAAATAAATAACAGGTTGCTAAACATTGGGAAAAATAAATGGTTTCCAATTGATGCTCAAATCTTGAATGGAGAAATCTTCAAATTTCTTGGATAGAAGGCACCATGATGAAGCATTTAATTTGGTTGTCTCAAATCTCATCAACCATGGGGAAGCTTTATCATGGAACACCCTTTGATTTCTTTCGAACCAAATTTCAGCAAGTAGAGCCTTAACCGCATTGGACCAAATCATATTTGGTCTAGATTTCAGGTTAGGACCAATCAATAGTTGTAGCACATTTTCTTTAAACATTTTATCGAACACCCAACTTAGATTGAAGTCTTCAAACAGCTTAAACCAGCAACTTCTTGCATATATACAGTTGAAGAATAAATGCTGTAAATCTTCATGGTCTACCAAACAAAGGGGGCAAACGTGTGGGCAGAGATAATGGGATGGTAGCTTTTATTGCAACACTGAGGCATAATTCAAAAGTCCTTCAAGCATAATCCAAATGATGATATTGACCCTCCTAGGATTTTTGGATTTCCAGATAGTCTTCCAAAAGTTTTCCAATGGGGTGGGATTTGGGTAGATGTTTCACAAGGGATTTAACCGAAAAGTTTCCATTATCTTCTAGCTTCCAAATACGATTATCCTTACTTGTGGTGATGGTTACTGCTGAAAGTATACCAAGGAGGGTTTGGAAGTCTTCTAGCTCCTCTTCTTTAAGAGCCTATCTGAAGGTAATGGACCAAGAAGAGTGTGTGGAATCCCAAAAATCAGCTACCCCACCCTTTGGATTCAAGGAGATTCTGTAGAGTCTTGGAAAAGAGATACTAAATGTAGAATTGCCCACCCAAGAGTCAACCCAGAATGCCACTTTCCTTCCATCCCCCACCTTGAAACCAGCCAGTTCATCAACCTTTTGCCAGCATCTTGAGATATTAATCCACGGGCTTCTAAGACTACAACTGACAACTCCACTAGTGTGCCATCCGAACAAGTTACTTCCATGGATACTTCGGATGACTTGACTCCAAAGGGAGTTCTCTTCCTTCATAAAACGCCAACCCCACTTGGCCAAGAGTGCTTTATTCTTCACCTGTAAGCCCCCAATACCAAAGCCCCCATCCTCTTGCCTTCTAGAAGTCACCTCCCATTTAACTAGGTGATTCAACTTCCCCCCTTTATGACCTTCCCAAAAGAATTTCCTCATTGCTTTCTCAATATTCAAAATCACCTTTTCCGGCTTTAAGAATAAAGACATATAGTATGTAGGTAGATGAGAGAGGACTGTTTTGTAAAGGGTTACTCGCCTTCCTCGTGACAAGTTAAATCTCTTCCATCTCTCCAATTTATCTTTTATTTTCCTAAGTACCGGCTGCCAAAAAATTTCTTTTTTGGGATATCCTCCAAGAGGTAATCCAAGATAAGAAATGGGAAGGTAGTCAACCTTGCAATTTAGGCTGGTTGCCGCTTGGGATAGCTTAATATCATCAATATTGATTCTGCAAAGAGCAGATTTCTCCCAATAATTTTCTGTCCCGAGCACCACTCAAAGATATCAATCATTTTCCTCAGATTTTGTAGCATGTCATCATCATACTTACAAAATATTAGAGTATCATCTGCAAACTGGAGTAATGATACATGGACAGCATCTTTTCCGACCACAAAACCTTCAAACTTTCCTTTTTCATACAATCTTGACATCAAGCCATTAAGTACTTCACTGATTAGAAGGAAGAGAAATGGAGAGAGAGGGTCACCTTGTCTAATTCCTCTAGAAGCTTGGATTCTCCCTCTTGGTCTTTCCGTTGATGAATATTGAGAACTTTGGGTTGGATACACAACCCATAATCCACAATATCCATTTAGAATGAAACTTCTTTCCAATTAGAACTTTCTCAAGAAATGACCAATCTACCCGATCAAAGGCTTTTTCAAGATCAAGTTTCAGCAGCCATCCCTTTTTCTTTTTGGATTTGTAATATTCTACCACTTCATTAGCAATAAGAACGGGATCAAGAATTTGGCACTCCCCAATGAATGCACTTTGAGTAGGAGCAATAATGCATGACCTTTCTTAATCTTTCTGCTAGCACCTTAGCTACCAGCTTATACATTAACGTTGTTAGGCTGAGTGGTCTGAAATCTTTTACTAAAACAACATCTTCCTTCTTTTGGATCAAGCAAATGAAGTTTTCCTTGATACAGGAATTTAATTTTCCATTTTCAAAGAATTCCTCGAATATTTTCATGATATTATCCTTCAAATTCTCCCAAAATTTCAGAAAAAATTCTACTGTGAAACCATCCGGCCCCGGAGCTTTATTTTTTCCCATCAGATTCAACGTGTTTTTCACTTCTTCCATAGTAAAACGAGCAACCAGCATTCTATTTTGAGAATCATTGATTTCAGCCCAATGTAAATGCAAGGGGAAAGCTCTTTCACCTGGAATTTTCGTGTAAAGTGAGCTGTAAAATTTCAAGATTAAGTCTTCAATGTCTTTATAAGAGGTGGTAACTTCCCCTTGATCATTTTTCAATTTTGAAATCAGATTTCTTCTTTTTTTAGCTGATAAGAATCGGTGGAAGAATTTTGAATTCTCGTCCCCCAAACTTAGCCAATTCAACTTACTTTTCTGCATTAGATTCCTCTCCTCTATTCGGTAAAGTGCCAAGAGATTAGCCTTCAAGGTTAGGCAAAGGACATTGTCTACTCCTTCCTCCGAATTTTCTAATAATAGGTCTCACTTCTCAATTTCAACTATTAGGGCCTCCTCAGATTTCTTTCTTTCTTTTTCAAAGATTGAATTCCATGCCTTTATTGCTGATTTGACCTTTCTAAGTTTAGTAGTCAGAACAAATCCTGCCCAGCTATGATGATTGTCTGAATCTAGTGCATTTTTGATGACTTGACAGCAATCTTGTATCTCAAGCCAACTGTTATAGAATCTAAATAGAGGGGGACCCCATTCAAAGGATCCAGCTTCTAATAATATAGGGAAATGATCTGAGAGGATGCACAATTGTCTTGTGACTCTTGAGTTAGCAAAGAGCTCATCCCATTCACTTGAAATTAGAAATCGGTCTAGGAGGGATCTTGAAGAGACATTGCCTTCTCGGGTCCAAGTATACCTGCCATTGTGTAGAGGAAGTTCCATAAGTTGTGTAGAAGAGATGAAATTGTTGAACTTCTTCTTTCCTCTTGTGATTCTTCCTTGAGGGAGTCTTTCTTGAATCCTCCTTGTAACATTGAAATCTCCTCCAATGCACCAAGCATCAGTGCAATAGGCTGCCAAAGAGTGTAATTCTGCCCATAGATGTTTCCGTTCTCTATATTCGTTAGGCCCATAGACATTTGTTACCCATCCACTTTTTTTATTAATAGTTAAGCACTTAACCGAAAAAGAGTAACCACCCTTTAGAACTTCAATGATCGAGATCTCGCTTTCGTCCCACGATGTTAAAATTCCGCCGGATCTGCCAAAGGCTTCAACAAAGGTCCATCCAATATCTTTAGAGCTCCAAAGCTCTTTTACAAGGGCCAAGTCAATGCTATCCTTTTTAGATTCTTGTAATAAGACTATATCTGGATTTAGTCTTTTAATCGTTCGCTTTACTACCATCCTTTTAGTTTTGTCTCCCAATCCTCTAGTATTCCACGACAGTATCTTCATTGAGACAAGGGGGGCTTATGATCCGAATATCAAGTCGCAATCATGTATTAATGGTTGTAGGTGCTTGGAGATGGACTTTTGCTCAATTTGTTTGAATAAGGTCTTTTCAACTTTGTTGTGGATAGACCCCTCCTCTGACTGAAAAAGTTTCTTCAGATCATCTTCACTAGCTGGCCACAAGACAACCCCTTCCGAAGCATCTTCTAAGTCAGACACTTCTAAATCTTCACTGCTTACACTGATTAACGAGTCTCCATCTTCATCTTGAATGATGTGTTGATCGGAATCAGGCTTGCGGCAAGGGGTTCCTCGAATAAACACATTAGAGCCGGGAATAGTGAACTTTGATTGAGAGAAGGAGTGACTATTAAGATGAGGATTTTCCGACCTGATATGGCTGTTGCTCGGGATTTGAATTCTAACACAGCATTCTTCGAATATATCTGAGTTTGCAATGGCTGTCCACGAGTTGATGAAGGTGGTTTTCTTCCGAATGTAGTGTTTAGGATAAGGTCTGAACAACTTCCTCTTTCCTTTGGGGTTTGACGTTTTATCTTCCAAGGGTTATGCTGGCTTTTCGACCAATAACTTCTTCGAGTTTCTTGATTCTATGAATTTTGGAGGGAGAAAGACCAACTGCTGGAATGTCATTATTGGAAGAGGAGTTCTCCAGATCTCGTGAAATGTGATTTAACTCCGTAATAAATTCGCAATGGTTGGTGTTGGTGACTGTTTGTCTTCCTCCTTCAGCGATATGGCCTTTTCCTTCATAGGATTGATTTGAATTATGCGGCGGGAATTCAAAAAGGTCCTTGGGATCCGACCCTGGATTTGTATTTGGCGGCTGGAATTCGAAGGGGTCACTGGGAACCGACCGGTCGTCTGCACTTTGTTTCATCAGTAAATGCACATTTGCTGACTCCTCCCTTGGTTTTTCATTGAATAAGTTTGGGGTAATGGACCCACATGGACTGCAAGATTTCGGCGCAGCCTTAATTTTTCCATCTTCTTCATTAATAGTGTGTCGGGAATCGACTCTTTCCTTAGGAGCCGAACAGTCGCCAGCACTTTTCTTCATTAAATGCTCAACTTCTATCATCTTTTTTGGGTTCGGTTTCACATTGATCTGGTTGGATCCTCTTGGATGAGGACTTTCCGGCACTGACTTCATCTTCTCCGACGAACTTTTTGGACTTTTGGCAGAGTGTTTTTTCATGGCTGCGAACGGATTTCTCAAGGTATTCGGCATTTTTTGTTGGAGGAACGCCCAATTTTGAATTGGAAATTCCAATTCAATGTCTTCATCTTGAGCGACTTTCTTTATTCTAAGTAAATCAATTGGATTTGAGAAGTGTGAGAGAAGTAATGCACTCTTATAAGGCTTGGAGTCTTCTAAACTTTCAATATCACCGAAATTTAAAAAGACATTACCCCTCTTTTCATCTTCAATTTCGATTGTTGCTGGCATCAAACCACATATGTTCCTTTTAACTTTAATTCTTGCTTCAGAGCAGTTTAACATGTTAAGCGTTTCAAGTGCAATGCTTTCTAATCCCCCAAAGTGAGCTCCGATGGCTTCAAACGTACTCCTTCTCCAATATTCTAGTGGAAGATTATTGATAGAAAGCCAACCTCCGAATCCTCTGATGAATTCTGGCCGGCTATGTTTAAATGTGTTCCATTTTTCAATTAATAAGTGAAATTTCCCGAAATTCTGCCATTTCCCGGGAGTGCCGAACCAATGTTCCATTCTTCCTTCCTCACACTTGATCAACGCTTTTTTTGAGAACAGGGGATTCATGATGAATTTAACCTTGAATGATTCTTCTAAAAGATTTCTAATTGCATTCCAATCGTCAAAAACAAATAATCTTGATATCACCCATAAGTTGCTAAAATCTTCTTGAAGGACCTCCTAATTTTTTTGAATCCAGAACGCGTCCGACTTCTGATTTTCAAGTTGCCAAGCTGAGTTCACTGTACTACTCTGTTTTCCTCTGCCCGAGCTCTGCATCCCACGTCGCAAAACATGGTAAGTTTTGTGGTTGTGGTGTCTTGGTCCTTTTGATACCATCTCAGCGTAACTTATCTGAGATGTATTAGGAGGAGGGATCAGTGCCTGATTGGTTTTCAAATTTTCTTCCTTGTCACTATGGTTCCCCCTTTTGTGGAGGAAACTATTAGTCATTTCAAAGAATTCATTCCATCCTTGATTTGCCACCCCTTCTGGAATGTGAATGAAGTAGCGTCCACCTGTAGCGGGCCAGACTACACATCTTAAAAACCAACTCCTATTCCTTTTGAATTTTGAAAGTCTCATTGCCCCCGAATCTTCTTGCACTTCCCTCAGAAAGAAACGAACACTTGACCCATTAAGGAGGTCTGAGACTTGATTCATCATCCATTTCATTAGTGATTCCGATAAATAAATTGCTTTTCGAGCGTCCATATCTTTGATTATGAATTTACCATTTTCGAACCAAGTGCAGAAGAATGAGTTACTGATTTTACAACTGACTACTTCCATATTCAAACTCAAAAGAGGAAAGGGAACAATCAATGCCAAAGGTAGAGCTTGTGTGGCAGGGGATAAATTGCCGAAGTAGATGGAAAAGTCACCGGAGAGGAGGAAGACAGAAAGGAGAGGGAGACGGAGAAGGGAGGAGGGGGGGAGGAAAGAGGAGAGAGAAGAGAGCACTTACCTTTCATAATTCCTCCAAGTAAGAGGGATTTCAACGCACACTTTTGGAGTTTAAGTTGATGATCAGTTTGATTTGGTTTAGTCTCGCTTGGTTTCTTATAATAAAAATACCGATCTTATTATGTGGGATTTAAAAGATTATTTTCTAGACTAGGTCGCCCTTGCGACAACAATAGACTACAATAATGTATGTTTAACTTTAAACTATTCCCTTAAAGCCTCGAGGGGAAGGGTCACTAAATCAATGAGGATGTTCAATAGTTTTTTTTTTTTTTTTTGAAAAGGAAACGAACTCTTCATTAAGTGAATGAAAAGATACAAACAAGATAGTGGATACAAATAATTAATAAGTAGAGAGGATGGATCAGTAAGTGCACCCGGGCATCTCAACTAGGTTGACACCCTCATAGCACTCTCATCATATCCAATACAAAATACCAAAATCTTCAATAGCAAGAAGCAAATACAAGGACAAAGGGAAATAACAAGGACCAACAACAAGTACATCCAAAGTCCGACAGAACCCCAAAAGCCTAGACTAGGTACAAATCGATAGAGATACTAATATTGGGGAAATATAAAGGCCTTCCAGTTAATACTGATGTCTTGTATGGAGAAACCCTTAAATGCCTTGGAGAGAGAACACCAAGAAGAAGCATTTAGATGAGCCGCCTCAAATCTACTCAACCAAGATGAAGCGGAATTATGAAACACCCTAAGATTTCTTTCCAACCATATTTCTGAAAGAATAGCTTTGATCGCATTAATCCAAAGTAGCCTGGATGTTCAATAGTTTTGATGTAGCCTAAGTATCTTCAAGGAGTAATCCTTTGAGAACCAAGCTCGTAAATCTTTTATTAGACTGATAATGTGCTTTATACAAGAGGGGAAGACTCCTATTAATAGAGTTTATTACAAGTGGGGGTAAAAAGGGAGTTAACCTAGAATATTACCCAATTAACCCCACTCTTTATACTTGGGCTAACTATAGGGTGAGTAGTAGGATTGATAAATTCTTGCTTTCTAAAGAGTGGGTGGAAAAGTTTAGGGAGGTGGGTCAATTGTTGGGTCTGAGGTAGACTTTACATCATTAGCTTATCATTTTATCTTTAGGTTTTCAGAAATGGGGCCAAGTCCATTCCTCTTTGAAAATATGTGGTTGAAGCATCCCTCTATCGTTTGTATCTTCTTGATAGAATGATCTATTAGCTACATGGCTTTGGCGGTTTCCCCTTGAGTTTAACTCTATGTGGCACAGGATTATTGCTAGCAAATTTGGTCCTCATCCTTTTGAGTGGTTGTCGCAAGGGGTTATAGGCACTTGTTGAAATCATTGGAAGGATATTTAAAGGAGATCCCTTCTTTTTCTCCTTTTGGTTCGTTGTGTGGTGTGGTGTGGGAGGGGAAGAATATTTACTTCTAGGGAAGATTAGGGGGGTAGACCCTTTTGCTCGATGTTTCAACATCTTTTCCACCTCTTGTCCTTTAAAAATCACATTGTGTCAGGCTTTTTACTTTGGTCAGGAAGTTCGGTCTCCTTTTTGTCTGAGTTTTGTCGCCCTTTGTCCAATAGGGAAGTGATGGATGTGGCCCTGCTCTTGATTAAGGTAATTGTTTTTAGACAGGGGAGGAAGGAATTTAGGGTGTGGAGTCCCAATCCTTTGTAGGGATTCTTGTGTAACTCTTTCTTTCGTGGGCTTATTGATCTTTCTCCCTCAGGTGAGTTGGAGTTGGTCTTCTCTGTGCTTTGGAGGATTAAGATCCCTAGAAAGTCAATTTTTTTTTTTTAATTATTATTATTATCTTTTTAAAACAGAAACAAACTTTTCATTGATAAAATTCAAAGAAGCTAATGCTCGAATTACAATGAGACATAATAATCCATACAATCTAGAAGACGAGGAGATTAGTAGGCTCACATGGATTTCTCAACTAGGTTGACACACCCATAGCCCCCTCATCATATCCCAATAATGAAAAGAAACAATTCTCAAAATAAGAAGATGCACAATAAAGTACAAAATGAACTCATGAACCAAATAAAGAGAAAAGATGACTCTAATCTAGGAAGATGAAAGTTCTCCAATTTAAATAGATGTCTTGCACTGAAAAGCTTGAAAGTTGCTTGGAAAGAGAGCACTAGGTGGATGCATTAAGGCTTGCAACTTCAAATCGACTAGTCCACGATAAGTATTTTTCATGAAAAACCCTTTGGTTCCTTTCGAACCAAATTTCAACAAGCAAAGCGTTCACTACATTTGCCCAAAGTACATGAGCTTGAGTCTTCAACTTAGGACCTCCCAAAATTTGGACAACATTCTGCTTGAAGCAACCACTGAACACCCACTGGTATCAAAGAGCTTCTGCCAACATGCCAAGGAAAGTTGCAACAAAAAAATAGATGCTGAAGATCTTCACTTGCAGCTTGACAAAGAGGGCCGATTGATGGGGATAAGTAATGTAATGGCATCTTCCTTTGAAGGTCCAAAGCAATTCAACGTTCTAAATATCATCACCCAAACACGAATGTTAATTCTTTTTGGGCTATTAGTCTTGCACAAACTCTTATAAATTTCTTTATCAATAGACTCTGAAGGAGCCAAGAATTTTGACAAGGATTTAACTAATACCTTCGTGAAGAATCCAATGCCCAAATGCGAGAATCATCCGAAGCCTCCACTTTCTTTCCAGCCAAACTTTGAAGAAGCTGTCCAAACTCAAGAATATTTGGATCTTTCAACAATCTTTTGAAGGAGATATCCATGACAAAGTTTCAATATCCAAATGGTCGAAAACCTACCCATTGTGTAGTAAAGCAATTCTATATAACTGAGGGAACGTAAGCGTATAATGTAGAAATATCATCCCAAGAGTCTTGCCAAAAAGAAATTCTTTTACCATTACCCAACTTGAAGATGGCAAAAGCTTCCACTTGCAACCAAGCTTTAGAGATACTCATCCACGGGCTATGAAGACTCATTCCAAACTTTCCAGCCATGTGCCGAGAGAATTGATCCTTAACATGAATACTTTGGACCACTCTACACCGTAAGGAATCAGATTCATGTCTCCATCCCCATTTTGCCAAAAGAGCCAAATTCCGATTCTTTAAACCACCAAACTCGAGACCAACCATCCATTAGGGATTTGGATACCAACTCCCATTTAACAAGGTGATTGCCAAAAGGCCATATTTGTTGGGCCAAAGGTTTGTGGTTAAAACAGACCAGGAAGCACTGAAATTTCTTTTGGAATAAAGGGTCATATAGCCGCAAAATCAAAATGGATAGCTAAATTGCTTGGGTATGACTTCGAAGTGGTTTATAGGCCTGGTCTTGAGAATAAAGCAGCTGATGCTCTATCTCTTATACTGCCTACTGTGCATTTAGCACACCTATCTGCACCTACAATAATCGATGCGGGAGTCATCAAAGAAGAGGTTGAGAGTGATCCAAAGTTAAAGGAAGTAATTAAGAAGGTGAAGGCAGATGCTGATACTGTTCCATGTTTTTCATGACATCAAGATACGTTGAAATATAAGGGCCAATTGGTGTTGTCAAAGACTTCGACTTTAATCCCTACTATTTTACACACTTACCATGACTCAATGAAATTCATGGAAATATCACTCCAAATAACATCAGGAATTTCCAATGAAATCAACAATCCAACTGGAGTCAAGGCTAAGGACTTATTTCTTTGACATACTACACACTCCTCCACATATTTCTTGACGTCTCCTTTCATACCTTCCCAATATAGCTCTCCGGTTAACCTCTTATAGGTTGGCGATACTAGTGGTAGTCAACAGATTGAGTAAATATGCTTACTTCATTACATTGAGGCATCCATTTACAGCTAAAACAGTGGCTGATGTGTTTGTTAAGAGGTTGTGCGACTGCATGGTTATCCAAAATCGATAGTCTCAGATAGGGACAAGGTGTTTGTTAGTCATTTTTGGCGTGAGTTGTTTAGATTGGCAGGCACTAAGTTGAATCGTAGTTCGGCTTATCATCCTCAATCAAATGGCCAAACAGAGGTGGTCAGTGTTGAAGCTTACTTGTGATGTTTTTGTGGGGAAAGGCCAAAGGAATGGATTTCTTGGCTGCATTGGGCAGAATACTGGTATAACACTACTTATCAGTGTTCAATTGGAATAACTCCTTTCCAAGCGGTGTATGGACGAATGCCACCATTACTGTTGTATTATGGGGATTCAGTCACAACTAATTCGACTTTGGATCAACAGTTGAAGGAGAGGGATGCAGCTTTAAGAGTGTTGAACGAGCACTTGCGAATTGCTCAGGAGAAAATGAAGAAAGCTGCTGATCAGAAAAGATGGGACGTGGAACTTCAGGTGGATGATTGGGTATTTTTGAAAATTCAACCCTATCGTCAGTCAACTTTGAGACAAAGAAGGAATGAAAAGCTATCCCCGAAATTTTTTAGGCCCTATTGTGTGGTAGAAAGAGTCAGCTCTGTAGCTTACAAGTTGGAGTTACCACCAGCGGCAACTATCCATATAGTTTTCCACATTTTCCAATTGAAGAAGGTGTTGGGACAGCACTAGGAGGTGCAACCTTTGACTCTGCACTTGTCGGAAACTCATGAATGGCTTACTGAACCAGCAGAAATCTTTGGTTATTAGAAGAATCTGTCAACAAATGTGTGGGAGGTTTTGGTGGGATGGAAAGGACTACCGGACCATGAAGCTATGTGGGAAATTTTTGATGATTTCAAGCAACAGTTCCCAGAATGTCACCTTGAGGACAAGGTGGTTCTTAAGGGGAGAGTAATGTTAGGCCACCAATTGTATTGAAATATAGTAGAAGGGGTAATAAGGAAGAGGGCATTGTGTGTGGTAGTTTAGTTGCTATGGGGTAGGGGTGTTCGGTGTATTTTACATGTCTTGGGGGGGGGGGGGGGGGGGGACGGTTATTTTGGTAGAGGCTCTTCTTGAGAGGGAGAGAACGATCTCGTTCCTTGGTGCTTCTTCGTGGCTGAGGGCTATTTTCATTTCGAATAATAAAATTCCAGTATCAGTTTCCTATCAAATTCCTTCTCAGAAAAAGTTCATAATTCTTTCAATAGTTGAAATAACTCAAGATGGCATTAGGAATAGAGACATGTTAATAAGTAGGGAGATTTTCTAAAACAGCTTTGCACAAAGTTAGTCTTCTTCCATGAGAGAAATTAAAACGCTTGCAATGATCCAACTTTTCTGGATTTGATCAATAATGGGCTGCCAGAAAGTAACTTTCTTGGGATAACCAATCAAGGGAAGACCAAGATAAGGGAAGCAATTCAACCTTACAATGCAGGCGAGTGGAAGTGGACAGCAGCTTGTCCTCATCAATATTTAAACCACACAATGCTGATTTCTCCCAATTCACCTCTTGGTCCGAGCACCACTCAAAAAGCTCAATAATTTCAATGAGTGCGTTCAACATATTATCATCATACTTGCAGAAAATAAGTGTATCATCATCGAATTAAAGGATAGAGATGTGCACCTTATCCTTTCCCACTACAAAACCTTCAAAGACTCCCTTTTCATAAATTAGGTCAATAAGTGCATATAAATTTCACTAACAAGCAGAAATTGGATCCCCTTGCCTTATTCCTCCAGAAGCTTGAATTTTCCCTCTTGGTCTTCATGGAATATTTTGGATTACGAATAAACCCATTAATCCATGAAATCCATTTAGAGCCGAATCCTTTAAGCATGAGAACTTCCTCAAGAAAGTTCCAATCCACTCTATCAAAGGCCTTTCCTGGATCAAGCTTGAGAATCCACCCTTTTTTTCTTTTCTTTAATGATACTCTACAATTTCATTAGCCATAAGAACCGGATTCGTTATTTGTCTCCCTCCAATGAATGCACTTTGAGAAGAAGAAATTATTCTAGGCATTACCTTCTGTAGTCTTTCAGCTAGATCCTTTGTAATAATCTCATAAACTGATATTGTAAGGTTGATTGGTCGAAACTCTTTGACAAAAACCGCTGATTCATTTTTCTGAATTAAACAAATAAAGTTTTCTTTGATGCAAGCATTCAATCCCATTTTTATAGCATTCCACAAACAGTTCATGAAAATCAGCCTTCACAATCTTCCAAAACTTGAGGAACTTTGTAAAAACGTCTGGACTTGGCGCTTTGTTTTTTTCCAAGGGCTTTCAAAGCAAACAAAATTTCCTTGGCTGAAAAAGAGGGCAGAAACTGTGAATTTTGGCTGCTGAAACTTGAGAAAGACAAATATTAAATGGGATGGCACAACTCCTGAAATTTGTTGATATAGTGAAGAAAAGAAGGATAATACTTCATTCTCAATACCTCTTAAAGAAGTTAAGGATACTCCCTACTGGGAACAAAGTTCTGTAATTAAATTTCTTCTTCTGGCAGCCAAAAACTTGTGGAAAAAACTGGTATTTTCATCACCAAACGAAGCCAATTAAGTTTATTTTTCTGGATATAATTTCTTTCCTCCATTAGATATAATTCCATCAGGTCCCCTTTAACTGCTACCTGAATATCAACATCCATCGAAGACCAATCAGAACCTTCAGCTTTTGAATCAAGAAATTGGAGTTCATTCAGCAAACTTTTTTCTTTGCCCTTTCTCTTTTCTTCTGCTGATCTGATCCAAGCTTTTAATGCCTCTTTGATCTTCCTGAGCTTTGAACAAATAACAGATCCAGCCCAACCTTTTAGCTTATTTGCAGAATGAGTTGATTCAATCTTTTTGCAACACTCATCTTCTAATAACTAGCTATTAAAGAACCGAAATGGGGAAGAGTTAATACTTTGGATTGCATTGTGAAGAAGACACCCTCATTAGTTGCCCTGTTTTGTTGTACTGTCTATCGGAAAGGGAGAACCAAGATCACATTCTCTAGAGATGCGATGTGGTGCGAGTTCTTTCAGACTTTTGGTTTCTTACTTGCATGGAATAGGGAGTTTGGAGATGTAATCGAGGAATTTCTCCTTCATCTGCCCTATTATGAGAAGGGTGTTTAGGAGGTTGGATAGGGATCCTAGTGAAGTGAGGTCCCTTGTGAGGTTTTATGTTTCCTGCTAGTTTTCAATGTCGAAGACCTTTTGTAACTATGTTATATGCTATAGGTTCTATTTTGTATAGCTGGAATCCTAGCTTGTAGTTGGGCTTCTGTTTTGTGGCCTAGTTTTTTTTGTATGCCTTTATATTCTTTCATTTTTTCTTAAAGTTGTTGCTTTTATATATAAAACCTTTAAACTATTCCCATTTTATGCTATTCCCATTTTATTTTATGTGGGAAAATAGTTGAGAAATGAGAGTAGTTCTTATAGTTTATTCCTAAGAACTATTTTTAACTTGATCGGTATGTTGTTCATTTGCCATGTTTTCTTTCAATATTTAGTATTGATATAGTTTTCTTTAAAGTTGTGCAAGTATAGGATGGTTCTCACTCTCTCAAATATGGGTTGAAGAATAGAAGTTTTCCTTCTCTCTCCCTCTCTTTCCCTCTAATTTAAAATTTTTGTTTTTTTTATTTTTCCGTTTATTCAATATGGGGAAACTTATTGCATAACAACCTTCGATTACCTTTTTGTTCCTCTGATTTTTTTATTTCAGATTTTGTGGTATGGACTAGTTAAAGTGGCCAAGTTTAGTTTGGTTTGTGGTTTTGTTTTGTCCATGTTTCTAGGTGGTTTATATATATATATATATGTATTGTGTGTGCGCGCATGCATATATGTGTGTTATATGTTTGTATATGCATGTATTGATGTAATTAAGTTTATTGTAATCAATCAACTTCAACCTTTGGGTCGATTGGTGATTTAATATGTGGTATCAAAGTAAAAAATCCTGTTTTCAAGCCTGTGTAATGTTATTTCTCCCCAAATTAATGTTGATTTCCACTCATTGGGCCTTCTACTAAATTTCATCCTCGGAAGTGAGAGGGAGTGTTATAAGTATTGATATAATTAATTTACCGTAACTCATCAGTTTAATCTTTTGGGTTGATTGATGATTTAACATTATATTCATTTGTTATTTATATTTCTTTAAATGAGATTGTGTAGTTTCCTACGAAAATCATAATCATTGTCTGGGAATATGCTTTAAGTGCCTGGAAACATGATAACAATAAAAAAGGTTGTTATAATAGTGATGCTATTAACATTCTGGCGCTCATGCAGCTTGCAAACATCATGGGTCGGTTCAGTTGGCTCACTTGTCCAAGAAAGGTGACTCTCTTTTAATGTCCCTGTTCTAATTTAGTTTTAAAGATAGTCATGTCTAGTTACATGGGATACAATTGCAGGATTTATCAACTGGTTGGCTTCACTGTGATCCAGGTCCCATGTTCACACCAGAATATTTTACTTTGCCTGGATGGATTCCTACATGGGTGAGTATAGTGATATTACTTGAATCTGATTATTTATTTCTTTATCATTTTTTTAATCATTTTGGTAAATGTACTTGCTTTTCCTTTGTGTGATCTGATCATGTCGCATAGATATTTTTTATATGCATTAGGCCATGTTCTTTTTCGTTTTGACCTTTTTGGATTGAATCAGAAAAGTTTAGCCTCTGCCTTACATCTTTGTTGGAAGCCTGATTGATTGCTCTAATAGATGGATTTGTTTGAGATTGCATTTTTGGAATAGTCTGCATTCTATGATTTGCAAGCTTGGCTGTTTAGAGTTCTTGATATTACAATTAGTTATTGTTTGCCGATCTTTATTCAACTTTCTAACTCGAATAATTGTTTTACAGTTCCCATGGAAAGATGTCACGATTCTGCGAGTTCAATGGCACGCTATATGTCTTGGGTTGTTTGCATCAATAATAGCTCCTTTTGGCGGCTTCTTTGCAAGTGGCTTTAAGAGAGCTTTTAAAATCAAGGTTTGTCACTTTTCATATGTCAAGCCCATTGATTTTGTAACTTCAATAAATTTGATGCTTTTGTACCCTTTGAAGGATTTTGGTGATAGCATTCCTGGACATGGTGGAATCACAGATAGGATGGATTGTCAGGTATGCTGAATTAGTTTAGATAGTAAAGAATACTTTATTAGATACAGGCTGTAGATTCAAGTTTCCCTCTTAATTTGGATTTATTGTGAACTTGGATGACTTGGATTGTAGATGACTGATGTGTGAATACTTTATCCCTATTATTATATACAGGCTGTAGATATGATGCTATGGAAAAAATATATAGAAAGTTGTGTGCACGCTGAAGATGAAAAAGCACACAAAATATTGTCACTTGGTGCACTGACACAAGTATACACTAGCACATCAGCAAGTAGTAGGTTTGTATTCCTGGGTTGAATCCTTAGAAAAAAGACTTAAATGTATTCAACAAAACAAGCAAGCAATTAACAAGACACATTATATGAGACTAACCACTAACAAATGTGTTTTGGTGATTTTGGTGCGTAAATGTAAATGCTATAAAAATAAACAAATGTGATACGCCAGGAAAGTTATATGCAGTGCAACAAGATTTGACTCTCGCTGTGCTATGCTGCACCTGTCGGGCTAAATACTCATTTTATTGAATCAAAGTAGGGGGAACCTTCTATCCTACCCTTCCCGTGCAATGCCATGCAAACAAGACTAGTTATATTCCTATGGGCTACCCTTGTTCTTGAAGCAACACCCTATTCCAACCTTTCCTGAGCCATTTTTCCCAATTTTCTCTAGATTGATTTCTCTGCCAATATGTAAAGTATCTCCATACTTTGATAAGAGAGGAAGAAAGTGGCCCCACGCAATGCACAAGCAAACCTAGCCAACTAGAGCCTAAGAAGCATGGGCACTTCAGTTTGGCTAGTGTGTTTGTGTCTAACACTGACAAGCACTTAGATACTCCAACACTTGTTGGACATGTATTAGACACTTGTTAACACAATGGATGTGTTAAACACTAGTTGTACATAGCCAATATAGGTCTACGTCCAACATTTGTTAACATGTATCAAACTCTTGTCTTTAAATAAATTTTAGGAGTGAAATGCATCAAACTCATGTTAAACATATAAAATGCATTAATCAATTGTTTGAATTTTCTTCTGGTATAAAAATAATGTACATATTAAAACATATATTTTAATAAATGTGTCCTTGGCATGTCTCACCCTTTCACGTTTCCATCATTGCTCAATCTCACTGCCAGTTGCTCGCCTTCTCTTGATCAACACTCCAAGTTTCCAACTCTCTATTTCTCTATCCTTCCCCCTCAAGTTTTGTATCTGATTCTGTTGTGAGAATTGATGGTGTAATCAACCAAACAAGTTCAGCTCATTTTAGTCCTATCCGCTGCTTTGCTTCAATCAGCACAAAACCAACCTATCTGCCTCCCTAACAATGTTTTAAAAACCTATTGATGAAGCTTATACCTTGAGGCAAGGCTTGAAAGTTTAGCCTTGATACCTACGCCTTCGTTGAACCACAAGAGGTTTATGCCTTTGTGAAAATGCACCAAGTCTTAAAATCTCTAGGCTTCGTCCAATGATTAGAAAAATAATAGTGATATGCCTAATTCTTCAAACATATTAAGGTTCGAGTTGTGTGCAACGATTTGAACTAGAACTACTTTTGTTGTTGTGACTTTAAAAACATTGAAGGCAAAAATTTATAGTATAAATCAATCCTATTAATGATAGTAGTAGTAGTAGTATTGGTGGTGACGATAACAATATCCTTATAGATTTTTGATTATGTGAAAATTGTGGGGTGAATTTTCTTTTTACACTTTGATATGACTATGATGTTCAGTAGTACTTGGTCATACCGATTTAGGATTGGTAAAATGTTTTTAATTCACTATTTGAGGCTTATGCCTCACCTCTTCGAGAGAAAAAGCCTCAAGGCCACTTTTATCCTTTTAAAACTTTGATCCCTAATACTTTTTTGCATAGTCCATTGCTCCTTTCCTTGTTTCCCGCAGTTCAAATATTTGGTTTTTCAAATGTAGATGGTTATGGCCGTGTTTTCATACATCTATCATCAATCATTTGTCGTGTCTCAGAGCATCACTGTTGAATCAATTATTGACCAGGTTAGATGATTGTCTCATTCATTCACCTTTCCCTTATTAGAAAAAGAATCTGTTGACTATTGATGGTATTCATTTATTTTAGGTACTAATGAACCTTACGTTTGAGGAGCAACAACTTCTTTTCATGAAACTTGGGCAAATGTTGCAAGATAGGCTATTCCCACAATAGTAAGATCTGTCGTCCTTTTGTATATGGTGATCTAGGATTAAAGATTTAATACTGACCTGTACATGGATATTGTGTCGTATTTTTTTCCCTCCTATAATTTATAGGCAACAAGTGTTGGAATTAAGATGATTGTTCCTCCATTTGCACTTTGTATAGTTTGTGTGCATCTTGATCTGTACAAGGGAGGGTGGAACCATGGCCTCTCTTTTTTATTTTAGAGCACGAGTGTAAATACTATTGAAAACTAAGCTCAATGAACTGAAGTTTTATGTCTTGCATAATTTTAGCTCCGTTGCAGAACTGTTTATTAGCTTTTTTACTATTGTACTAATTAGTTTGATAATTTGTTCAAGAATGCCTATAGTAGTGTTTTTCGGCCTTTTTTTGTTTTAATTATTATTATTATTATTATTTGTCTGTGGGTGTGGGGGAATGCTAACTAAGTACTTTTATAAGGTATGCAAAGTGTTTGAATTTCTTTAGAAAATCTTTTTAGTTAGGCATGATGAAACATTTTCATTGTATTTACTGGAGATTTTCCCAAATTCTTTCATGACATGAGGATTTAGAACTTTCACGGAGAAGTAGAATAGGTTAGGAGATTCACATGAGAGAGAGTGTGAGCTTAGCACACTATACCTCAATGAGCCTATTTGATTATAAATTAGGAAAGGAAGGATAACAAACTCCGTACATGTCTAGAATAACCTAATCAACTTAACTTAAGCCTATGAAAAGACTGTGAGCTTGGGTTGTAGATTTTACATCAGAATGGGAGCATAAGATTGAGAAAAACGAAGTTATGAAGTGATTCAGCTGTTATATTTTCCATCTGTGTTGGTATTAGATGTAACACCCCCATCCTAGATATTTATATATATATATCTATATCTTTACCTAGGAGTGAGTGTTACCTATTCTGTATTCTGTTAACACTGTTATATATACATTTATATATCATAACCAGCTGGCAAAATGCTTAGCCTTTACAATAGTTATGCAAAAATTTCCTAATAAGATAGCATCATAATGAAGATTTAAAAGGCTATGTTTAAAGTTTACAGGTATGCCTGGTGATCCTCACAAATGCCACTCAAAATAAGTACAATTTCTACATGGGGATGGGGTTTAAAAGTTCCCAATTACAAAATTCTAATTTTGCTCAGATGAATCTTGATTGTAGGCTAGGCACCCCGAACACGCTCGCTACCTGGAAAGAAAACATCAGAGAAACAAGAATCTATGAGTTACAATGCTCAATGAGTGACTAACTAAAGTATAAACTCAATAAAAACATAACTACAATCATTTGTATAAACTGCTTGATCATGCTTCATAAACTTGTAAATAACTATAACTTGTAAATAACCATCATTACGTAAATGAATATATTTTCATTGAACCTTTGTTGAGGCGGAGCGAGCTCAACGCACCCAACGTCAATAAGCCTTAGCTGTGTGGAGTAATCTCAACACATCAGCGTCAGCGTCAGATGCCTTTTATTCTGAAAGTCTGTCTGATCTCGGGCTGCCCGTATACCTTCTCATGTCCTTTGGTACTAGGGTCCCAGGGAATACTCAATCACCATCTCTATATCCTTTGGTGAGAGCTTCATAGAAATACTAGGGCTGCCCATATGCCTTCACATGCCCTTCAGCATTGGGTCCCAATAGAATCTTTCTAGTGCGCTAACATGCACATCACATTTATCATAAATTAACAATAATCATGATATCTCAGGCTTCATAAAATACTAGGGCTGCCCATATGCTTTCACTTGTCCTTCAGCATTGGGTTCCATTCGAATCTTCCTAGTGCACAGACATGCACAATACATTTATCATAAATTAACTATAATCATGCTATCTCAGAATTCTCAGAACATTCATCTAGCAACTAGCTTGGTAAAACTTAGAACATTATCTGATACATTATCAAGTTCTATCTCACATATAAGATATGTGCTAATTTCATACATAGAAGTACACTTCAACTCATGCTTCAAAGATATTATTAAGCATATAGAAAATAATATTCAAGTTAGCTTATCTCAAACCATAAAGTCACTCACGACTTATTCTGGGCTCCGAGCGGGTTATACGCTTTCCCTAACTCCTCTTGACCTGTAAACACACCTTTTTCGTGTTAGACATTTCTAATATTCCTCTTTATATTTACTATGTTTGCTTAAATATCTCAAACATGGGTTTTCATCACTAGTCCCTCTCTTGTTTACAACTTATCATAATGAGTGAGATTCACAGGTATCAGCGATATTATTAGGTTAAACTACTCATAACCATGCGGCATCAGCGATACCCAGCTTCGCGAGACTAGCGATATTACCTTAAGAAGCGATACTCAGCGAGATTCAGCGAGAGTTGTGAGACGCAAGGCCCTTTGCGTTACCAGCGCCACTTGTCTCGCTAATCACCCTCCAACTCTTTAGCGATACTTCTGTCCTAGCGACCCCCCGATGGTCAGTGTTTTCTTCTTTCTTTTCTAACCCGTTCTTAAAACTGCTAAACATCGAAATCCAGCCAAAATCAGAACTTTCACTCTTCTACAAACTTGTAAAAAAGTGAACTTTCTAACTTACTTCGAGATTTCAAACCCTAACTTTTCTTCGTTTGAGAACTATTCTCGAATAACTCCAGCTGCTTCGAATCATCTAGCAGCTCAACTTCGATTACTTCTTCCTAGAATTTAACATACTCTAGCTCAAATTCAGCTTAAACATACTTCATAGAAGTTGCTAAGAATTAACTTACTAACCTTTAAAATTTTCACCCTAGCTTCGACTTCCTCAGCTCACTCTTCTTCAAACACCGAATGATGTCTAGATTATCATTAACAGTCAAGCTTCTGGTTCCAGCTTCAATTTCACCATGGAAATGATTTGGTTCCTACTTAACTTCGACATAAACAACTTCTTCCACCTCTCCTCGTTGTTCGTCTGCGAAATGGGGTAAATCTGGTTTCGAAATATGTCTTAAGTGTTTATTTAGTCGGCGTACTTACTTGTATATATATACCACCGACTTACTAGTACGGCCATCACTTTCTTACTTAGGTTGGCCGACGCAACCTTCCGTGCAAAGCTTCAGCAACGCATGATCCTCAACGCCCAGTCGCCGGATAGCCGATTAACGCATGATCCTCTCGGCCACTCTTCTAATGTACCAACACATACCAACCTTCAACGCATAGTAATCTCCAACGCATAGTGGCCTTCAACGCATATTGGCTTCCAACGCATAGTGGCTTCCAACGCCTCGTGGCCATCAACGCCTAGTGGCCTTCAAGGCCTCATGGCTTCCAATCACATGTGTCCATGCCGAGCTACCTTCTTCAACGCATAGTACCAGTAGTCTCATCAAGCCTCCGACATACTCTCAACGCGTAGCCCCACTGACGCATGGCCAACACTTAGCCACTTTTGCTCCCATACTACTCAGTCAACTTTCTCTATTCACTGCCCATTTCATAGTTTCTTCTTAACTTGCTAACTCCCAAATGTCAGGTAGGAGCTTACAGCGTTTCTCTACCGCATACTACATGGCATTAAAGTCTCAAACGCATACTACTATGCGTCTGTTCCTTACCGCATAATACCATGCGTCTGCGTTAATTACATACCCTCATGCCTTCTTTTATGCGTTCGCACTATTTGCGTTTACCTTTATGTCGTTCTGTGTCCAAGACCTTCCTCCAATCCTTGAGGTTTCCTTGATTATTCCTTTATGCACTCTTGTGCTGTATTCCAAGGTCATGTTTCCAAATCTCTTCCTTATGTGAGCTATTTCCTCAACGACAAATCCTATCGTATATCCATCTCCAGCCTCCTTCCTTTAGGCTTACTTCTCAATCTTCCCTAATAGGAGTTGTGCGTTTACCATAGATTGTCATTGCCTCTTTCCAAGATTCTACCTTATACGTTTTACCTTTATCATGCGTTTACTTCTTCTCTACCATGCGTCCAACATGGTCTTCCACTAAGTATACGTCCAACTTCACTTATCTCTCAGCTATTTTTTTAACCTTGCCCATCACTTGATGAGGTTTCCTTTCTTTCCATAAGTCTTTCTTCTAAGCTTAAAATCATAGTTGCGTTCTCCTGATCTATTTATCATACACAGTAGAATTCTCAACTTCAAGAATTACTTTGATTCCAAGATTCAGAATTCACTCAACGCAACCTTTCTATCAAATCCTTCTAATTCAAACTTCATCTACGACCTATGTAAACTAACACTTGAGCACAACCGCTCTTGTCCTACTTCTTCCCTTTATAGGCTCTTCCACGAAATGGTCTTAGAAAAAAGGTTTGACATTAGATTTATTCGTAAAAACCTCGATACCTACTCCTTTTTTGACGATGACCAAGAAATTAAATGGTTACAAATAGAGCTTACGATAACTTGCTTGTTCTATGTCATCCAGGCAACTAGCTTAATCCCCATATCAATCATCCATCAATAAAGCATGTAGTAGAGAGAGTTGAGGGAGTGAAAGACAACCCATGGTATTTGCAAACATCTGTTTGACCAATCTTTATTCAAAAGGTAAGAATCATGCTTTTGAATATTCTCAAATGAATGGGAAATCTCCTCTGCATTTAGAGCCAGAAAGAAGGCAATTTAGTACAGAAGTACTCAAGGTAGTTACACACTAGTTCTCCTATTATGCCTAAATTGTTAGCTATTTTACAAATTTTCAATTCAAGGTGAAAGGTCTGTTCTGTCAAACTTTACACTATATACCTCTGTTTAAAAGATTTTTTGTTCTTATATTTATTTATTTATTACTATTAGTTATTATTTTTCTATGAGTTAAACAATATGTTAGGTAAAGGATTCGAACCTTTGGCATGTTGGTCAAATATACCTATTTTATGTTCAATGGAGCTATGCTCGTGTTGGTCCATCTTATATGTATATTTGAACAAATTAGATAGAGCATGCATCTCATGGTTAACTAAGCAATTGTGTTTGACCTTTCTATACCTATTCTAAGATACTAAATTCTGAATTCTCTTGGGTTCAATTTTCATTCAGAAATGGAGGGAGGTGGTATAGTAGACATCAATTTATCCTTGCAAAGCATGGGCTATAGTTATTTGCTGTGGCAAATAGTTCTTATTGTGGAGATTTCCTTTGAGTGATTGACTAATATTGAGGAAAGGTTGAGCTACCAGGTCCAGCTACATGTCCTTGATCTAGAGCAACAATTTTGATAAGATGAGATTTAACATTGATGAGGTAGAAGAACAAAGTCATTGTATTATCACCCATAGGTCTTGATGTTAACATTGAACTTGGGATGACTTTTTAAGAAAGTTATTTTAAGTGATTTTCTTCTTGAGCTCTGGTATCATTGTAAAAAATATTTAGATTAAATTACAGGTTTAATTACTAAATTTTGAAATTTCTGTTTATTTAGTTCCTAAACTTTTTAAAAAATATTTTATAGGTCATTGAACTTTCAATTTTGTGAGCCAATAAGTCTTTGAACTTTAACGACGTCTAAGAGGACTTTGAACTTCCAAATTTGTGTCTTGTTGGTTCTTGGAATTTAGAATTTTATATCTAATGATTTTTTTCTTTAAAAAATTAAGTCTATAAACACTATTTTCGTTAGTAAGTTTCCTTGTTTTGTTATTTAATTTCTACTATTATTTTAAAAATCAAGTTAAGTTTTGAAAACTAAAAAAAAAGTAGTTTTTAAAACCTTTTGCTTCTGTTTTTTAAATTTGACTAAGAATTTATTTATATTATTATTTTATTTAAGAGAACTGGAGATCATAAAGATAAATTAAAATTGGATGAAACTAGTATAAATTCATTTCTCTAATGAGGACGGTGATGTGAAGGTTGGTAAGACCTTCAACTTCAACCAAATAATATTTATAAAATATCGATCTAAAGCTAAATATTTATAGTAATTGGCAATAGATTGGGTTGGACTATTGAGAATTGAATTTAATTTCTCTAAGCTAAATTTAAATTTGAAAAGCAATAAAAAGGAGACTTTGACAGGTATACAAATTAAAATAAAATGCATAAAAGTAAAGATAATGGAGAGAGAGAGTATTAGAGATGGAACAAGAGATTACTTGACCAATTCAAAAATAGTCGAGCTGCTTAGTGGGTTTCGTCCATCAATTTCTTAATTAACAACCTAATCGATTAATTTTGAGAAGCTAGTTAAACGCCCTTTATGAAAAACCAATTCTAAACCAAATAGTAGTGCATTTTATACTACCTAGTTAATTACATTAAACTTAGAAATTGATTAGATTGATAAATTAAGCTGACCAAGTTCAATTCTAAACCTTTTATGTTCCTTATGTGCAATATGATAAAATGTAAAAGTCACAAATTCATCGTAACTACAAATAAATCTGTTAAGCTATTTAACACTCAAATTAAGCATGCATTCGACAATTATGAATCTTAAACACCATGTAGTACATAGATGAACATACAAGCTAATTAAGACTTCAACCTAATTGATCAAGCATGTTCATGAATCAAACAGGGAATAGAAAACAATAAATTTAAGAAACTCATTACATTTAGTTCTAAATTTCACTGAAAACCACAAGTATAGGCCTGACCAACTTCTAAATCGACATATCGAGCCTAGTCAAACATTGAATCCTCAGTCTCCGATGCTAAATTATTCATGACAAAGCAAAAATCAAGTAAAACCCAATGAATTTAGACAAAATTGGCCAATTCCGAAAATAAGTCAGCCTAAAACACTTTCCACCATTGACCTAAACAAAAAGAAATTTACATAGTTCTTCACAAGAGCACTGCGATGTTGTGGCTCAAAAGTCCAACATTCCATAGCGTCGAGCGACGCCTCCCCATGCTTCCACCTAATAATGTTGTGACACTAAATGTCAGCATTGCGACACTTTGCAGCATCTTGTAGAGAGCAATGTGCAGCATTGCAGCACTTTTAGATAGAGACATTGGTCTTTTCCCCTCCTTCAAGCTTTGAGCTCAAATAAGCCTTTAATTGCTCTGGTTCGCCCTAAATTTTGTACTATTTCTTGTGCTCAGATTCCCTAAAAATAAAACATTCAGGAGCATTTGTTTTGTGGACATTCTAAATTCTCACTGAATGAACATCTGGAGATACTTTGAACATCCTAGGATATTCTTAAAGAGGATCAAGAGTTTTGGATGCCCTCCTAAAACTCATTAGTTGAGGGCATCCCTATTCTACATTTTTTTTAATTTTACATATATACATATTAATCTTCATTTGCATTACATAATTAAAATAAATATTGTCAACCATGTATATCATTTTTTTTTGTTATATTGTAATTCTTATTATTTTTTAGCAAGATATTCAAATTTAAATTTAAATTCATATTTATTTTATAAAAAATCTTAAATTATGATATATTATTTTGTTGAGAAAAATGACATATAAAAACAATATAAATGGTATTAATTTAAAAAGAAATTCAAATTGATAAAAACAAATACGTTATATAAGTTCAAATTATATTAAATTAATTATAAATTAATAAATAGTCGTCATGGCATTTATGAAATATTATGTAAATTTAAAACATTCCCAAATAGAATTCCTACGAAACAAATACAATTATCAAAATATTTTCAAATATTTGCAAAAATATTCATACAAAACAAACATAGTAATCTAAAGATGCCAACATCTATAATTCCGGCCATCTAAGATCGTGGTTGTCTACATTTCCAAAAAAAAAAAAAAAAAAAACGGTCCCTTAAGCACGTAAAATATTTTGAACAAGTAATGATTTATCGAGTCTAAGATAACTCTTTTATAGAACTACTAATGGTCCCACATTTTCTTATTTTGATTATGCATGATCTTGTGTAATTGAAACCAAAAGAGAGCTGTGTAATTATAAACTTCTTGGTTGCACCAGTATTCAGTGGCAGATCCACGTGGGTAACGAAAAATGGGTTGAGCCTCCTTGTCCACAAAAATTTCTTAGACTATGATAGTATAGAAGATTTTCTATGCTACTCCAATTATTGTATGTTACGTCAATGTGCTTTTGTAAACATCGCGAAACCTACTAACATCATTGTAGAGTCCATAAATATTAAAGAGTGAACAATTACAGTGTGAACGAATGAAGTATAGTACTACAGGAGTACTAGAAATTATCTCACCTTGATCCAATGTTCAATTCCCGATAAATTGTGTAAGAGTTTTTTTTTTTTTTTTTTTAAGTGTTGTTTTTTTGTTTCAATTCCAACTGTCTTTTCATTTTAGTATACATAAATTTTACGAAATTAATTGATTCAACTTAATTTTATTTTAAGAAACTTAACTTAATTTTATTTCAAGAAACTTCACTAAATATCTCAAATTCCATTATTTACATATACGTTTGATTGAATAGTTTAATGAAAGTTTATTATAATTTTATAATTATTAGCAATTAATTTAGATTTTTCATTCATGGATATTCTATGGCGATAAAAACGTTAAACTATAAGTTTAATCTATAAAATTATAAAATTGTGTCTAATAAACCTATAAAAGTTTACTTTTGTTTCTAATAAATCACAAATGTCTAAGATATCCGTGATTTTTTTTTTAATCCAATAGGTTTTAGAAATATTAAAAAATCTTTAAAATTAATTATTTTAATTATTTGAAATTTTTTTTTTGTATAAAACTAAACCTCAAACTTTCAATTTAGTAAATAATTGATAATATGTTGATCTTTTTTTTATATATATAAAAAGTACAATAGGACTTTTCTTTTTTTTTTTTTTATTATTTTTTTATAGGGAATACAATAGGACCTATTAAACATAAAATTAAGCTTTATATATATGATATAACAATTAATTTTTAACATTTTCAAATATGTATATGTGAGGGCCTACTAGATATAAACTTGAAACTATATATAGAAATATATTAAATACACTATAAAAAATTTATGGACCTATTACACAAGTTCATTGACTATATATAGAAACAAATTTAGAATAACATGAGCCAAATTTCTAATCTTTGAATGAAACTGTATCTCTTAGCATGATGTTATGGACCCTCCACTGCGAGTATTATTGTCACCTTTTTGTTTGCTGTCTACAAATATTTCAAAGAAATCAGATTGCTAATATTATTGATGGGCGATGAATTGCAAATGCAATTAGCACGTGGATGCATGCATGGGTTAAAATAGAAAGGAATGACCAGATTCATTGAACCTGCGTTTGTAGTTTTCATTGAATCTGGACATCAGAAATTTGTCTCCTAATTATATTTTTGTAATAAAACATGGTCCATTTTCCACATCTTGTCACCACATCATATATGGCTTTTTTGGAAACTTGCCCACGTGGCAGATATTGTGGGCCATGCTCACCAAGACAATTTAATTTGGATCAGCCACTCTTATTCTTACATGGCATTTGTGGCCATTGCTATAATTTGTTAGTTGTCAAGAAATTATTTAGGTCTGATTTGATATAAAGGAATTGGAGAATACCCTTGAAAATTAGTGCAAACTTAATTTGCAAATAGTTTAAACAAGTCTTTTTCTTTAATTAAAGTGAATGAGTCTAATTTAGAGTAGTGCCTCCTAATTTGTGAAAGGTAGTGATCCAATGGCTTAATGGGAATGATTATATCAACTGTGATAATGTTATGTGTTATAGAATCATGTTATTTGTTTTGTTCTAACATTTTTTGGGTCATTGGAGCTATAGTCTTTTGAAAATATTTGTTAGTAAAGGAGTGAAATGGGGGAGTTGAATAGTTGGAGGAAATGGAACTGATTGTTTCTGATCTATTTTTTGTCACACTCCACCCTGAACTATCCTCCCGTAGCTCGAGACGGAGTGTGAGGACAGCAGTTACCGACTACCTATCACATAACCTATTGTCACATTCGCCTCACTTTCATATAAATCCTTCCTAGGACGGTAATACCATTAACACACTCTGGACAAACCTCGACTTCGATCGGCAACGGAAATTGTCATACTACCTGAAAATGAAAAACATATAAAAAGGGTGAGCTAACAGCTCAGTGAGTAACGGTTTTCTGAAAACATTTTACTTTAACTGTAAAACTGTTTATAATATAAACATTGTCAACCATGCATAAAAATATAACAGTTCAAATCATATTATAACATGATCAAATCATTATTATATCATGTATAAATATCTGTTTGGAATAAATAATAAAAATCTCATTCATTCAAAATACTTTTTCCCTAGTTGAGGCAAAACAATGCTCAAAGCTCCTCAACGTCGATTTTCTTTAGCTGTGTGGAGTAATCTCAACACATCAGCGTTGTATATACCTCTATGTGCACATAGGTTTTATATTCCGGGCCGCCCACAATGCCTTCTCCGAGTCCCTGAGCATTGGGGTCCCATTTCCATATCCAAGCTACTCATCTGCCTTCTACGAGTTCCTCAGCATTGGGTGACTTTTTCTATATTTATATCCAGGTTACCCATCTGCCTTCTACGAGTCCCTCAGCATTGGGTACCTTTTTCTATATCCCGGCTACCCTTTGGCCTTCTCTGAAGTCCCTCAGCCTCGGGTGCCTTTTCAAAGTTTTATAAAACACAATACATATTTTGGAAACATTATTTTAATAACTTGTAGGTTAACCGTTTCCAAATCTCACATCAATAGCATGCTAAATTCAATTTCAAGCTTTAATCTCAAACAACATGCTTTTCATACAAGTTTAATTCCAAATCTTTCTTAAAATCATATAACACCATGTTTTTCAGCAAAATCATGAAAACATGCATCAATCAATCACCATGCGTTTTATAAACTTATAGCAAGTAACTAGCATACTCAAAACTTTTCAAATAAAACGCATGCATTTATTCATTAGAACCCATGAAATCATATTCATTAAGAACCCATTTATATTTTGAAAAACGCAGGTGTTACTCACCTGTACTTTGCCCAAGAATAATTTCCTTTTCCTTCCCTCTATTTTCTCTTCCCGAGCTTCTTGGACGCAGCGTTCTAACTCAGAAATGCAAGGCTCTATATTCCTCTGTCAGCTCGGTTGGACGCAACCCTGCCCTTCAACGCAAGGTTGATAACTACCGCAAACCCTGCTTTTCAACGCAAGGTTGATTACTTCCGCAAAGTGCAGCCCAAATCCTTACTTCTCTTTTGGATGTGTCGACCTCTCTTGGAAGCAAGGTCCAACTTGAACACATCACCTATCTTTGGACGCGACGTTCACCTTAAACGTAGTATTTGTCTTTAACGCAAGGCCAACCCCCTTTCGACGCAAGATGACTTCTTTAACATAAAATAGCTAAGTTGTCAAGAATACCTTCTTTCTTGGCCGCAGACTCCTACTACGGACGCAAGGATTCCTCCTTTCTACCTTCTTTCTTCCCTTTCTCTCCAGAATTCTTCTTCCAAAGTCATCAGTCGCTCCTTTTCCCTCAAGGTTCTATTTATAGAGAGCTTGTCATCCAACTTCTCCTCTCCTTTTGCCACTTGTTTGCCACATGTCACGCTGCATGCTTAATTAACCATGCATTAATCCAAGCGTCACCTTGCATGAGACACTTAACATGCCTTTTTGACACCTCCTATTTTTAAGGTGTCAAGTCTATATGAAGCCACCTAGCCTTTATAAGCTTATCCTATGCGTCCAATATTTTCCAATAAACAACTATTCATTCAACACAATGCCCCCATGCGTTTATTGAGTTTTCTTTAAGATTTGAACTTCATTATTTACTTCTCTATCTCTCGGCCATACTTCCCTCAAACTCGTTTTTCCACCGCATATTACTAGGCGTCCATATCTCAAACGCACACTACTATGCGTTTGTCTTACTGCATAATATCATGCGTCAACTTGAACCGCATACTATTATGCGTCCATGATCTTCCTCCTATCCTTGAAGATTCCTTGATTACTCCTCTACGCGTTCTTGTGCTTGTAATCCAAGGTTATTCATTTAACCTTCTTCTTGTACCAAAATATCTCTAATGATAATTTAGTATGCGTTCACCTCTTGCTCCAATCTTTGAGCTTGTAATCTCATCCTTCCACTTTATCCAACACCCTAGAACATCCCTTGCTAATAGTCTATGCGTTACTTAGTTTGCTATAGTATTCTACCTTTCCGAGACTTAGATCTCTTTCAACACTTCACGGCATGACTTAATTCCTTTCTTGCTTATGCGTCTTACCATCGCCAATGCTTACATCTTCTCTTATGCGTTTCACTTCTTTCCCTTCTCAGTTTACTTCCATGCGTTACCTTGGTCCTGACCATGCGTTACCTTAGTCCTGACCATGCGTCCAACATGGTCTTTTACTACTTTTCTTTATAGATTCTTCAACGCATTGATTTTTAAAAGTAAGGTGTGACTTCTCTTTCGATTATGGGCTGATCTGATTGTTTCTGATGCTCTAATTGTTAGATTTGTGATATGTTATATTTTGTGATTATACTTCATGTTTATTTGTATACTACGGTTCTTTATTTTAGATTTTCTATCAACAAGCTTCATATTATTTTCGTGTAAGCTTGTTATGTTTTATTGTTTGTTATAATAGTTTAGTTGTTATAGCCTTAAAAGATTGAACAAGTTACAATACTCTTTATGTAATTTTTATGACAAGTTTCAATGTCAAAAGTTCATTAGCTTTGTATTTTTTAAGAGTGAGTTAAATTTAGATATTATTTATGTGATTAAAGTTTGTGATTTGGAGCTTATAATGTGATCTTGAGCCTATTTATGTGATAATTATATTATGATTCCAAGTCTATTGTGTATTCAAAGTTTTATTTGAAACTTATTTGTATGATTAAAATGTGGTTTTGATTGTTTTGGGTGTAAAGATAGTGAGTGTGTGAAACCCGAAATTCTGATCTAGTACTTGTATGCTAAAGAGAGAAGGAACTAGGGGAATGTAAGGTGAAAGTTGAGTGCGGAGTCGGAAAAATTTTGAAACAGAAATTTTAGGCTTGTGAAGTTAGTAAAATTTTGAACGTTTTAAGGAGGTTCATGCGTTTGACAAAGTACGAAGGGAATAAAAGTATTTGTGTAAACTTGAGTTTTGAGAAGAGAATAAGTTATAGAAAAGTTTGGGAGGAAACCACGATAAACAATATTTCCATGTGTTGGACAACAAAGAAGTAAGTGTGTTGTAGAATTTGCTAAGAGTCACAACTATGCTTGAAAAGCAACTCTTGGACGCAGAGGACTAGGGAGGAATAGATTTTCTAAGTGTTGAAGAAGGAAGAGTTGAAGCATAGTTGAGAGTTAGCTTGATAGCATAGAACCAAGGATGAAACACATGCCTCGGGGGCAAGAAAGTGCTATGAACGAATATAGGACCTTGCTAAAACGCATGAGGGAAGTTTTAAGGTAAGTTGGACTAAGTATTAAGAGCTTATGGTAGTTGAAAGAGACACCAAAGTTATAAAGACTTGATGGATGCATAGTCCATGTTCCAAGGAGACTTAGCTAAGCATTGTATCACGGTCATGCTTGTCTAGGGCGTGGTGCCCATGGCCGCATGCCCGCCTCGACCCCTTTTTATCATGCTTTCATCTTATGTATTTCATTTTGCTAGTTAGTTTACTTTCCTAGTACTTTTCTTTGTAAGTGACCGCTTGCCACTTTGCATGTGCAAGGGTGACATTTCTAAAATTGTTCAGAATGTACTATATGGGGATAAGACTAATCATCAAATCCTCATATCCGGAGTTGTGAGCTATAAAGCCGTTGTTGTCCCTTATTGCTTTCTAGCCTTACAACAAATCTTATTTTCTCAAACATGCTTCCAAACATTTGCTACCTTTTCCTCTAAACCCGTTTTCTAAAACCATTTTCTCTCTAAACGGGGGCGGAGTTTACGAGAGGCACTCGATGTGCCGTAGGCGATTAGAATTCGATCAGGCGACTTGTTCACGAGCTAGAACAAGTGCCGCACAATCGTTTAGTGAGACGCGAAGTTGCGATTGTGACACATTGGATGACTTTAACTAATTGAAAAGCAAACCCTAAAGAACAAAAGAAGAGGATGAACACATGATGTAGGATGTTTGACCTCATCAACTTGTCTTGAGTAAGAGAGAAACTATTAGGTCAAACTTTGTAAACCAAGGGTAAAACACATGGCAAGTTAAGAAAAATGGCTAAGTAATAGGGTGGTATGAGCATATTGAACGCATACCGTAAGCCTTGGTGGAGAAATAGCTAAGTGTTAGATGATTCATGTTGGAAGCAAGGGAAGTGTGCCTAAGAAAGAAAGAGTGGAACGCATAAGTGAAAGGAATTAAATACACAAGCTTAGGAAGAACATCATAGACGCATAAATGAGTTAAAAAGGAATCCATGAAGTTTGTAAGGAAACTTGGACGCATGACTCAAAGGAATTAGCTAGGTTGGACGAATACATGAGGGGCTACAAGTGAAAACCTAAGTTAAAACACAAGGTTGAAGTGTGAAATGCATGGTGTGTGTGTGGGAACCAAGTGAAATGCATGATGGATATTCTAGCAGTGTTGGACACATAGGTGATGCTTGAAGGAAGCTTGAGGATGCGTCCAAGGGTTAAGAAGAAGTAGGAGGTGACATATTTTGAGTTTAACACGTCACAAGTAGGAGGTGTCCCGTTGCATGCAAAGATAAGGCATGTTGAAGACATGTAGTAGGGTTAAGTGTCAAGCATGGAGGGAAGGGTTGGATGACAAGGCTTGTCATCCAACTCCTATAAATAGAGCTTGAGTTCCTGAGGGAAGCACGCCACCTTGAGTTTGAGATGAAAAGAAAGCAAAGAGAGGCAAAGAAACTTCGTCGACAAGGGAAAAGAACTTGGTCAGCAGGGTAGAGGGAATTACCATGCATTTGTCAAGCCATTTGAGGGGCAAAGAAATGATGTCTTGGGTCCAAGAGAAGGACCATGCGTCCATGAGGTGTGCTGGGCATCCAAGGGAAGTTGTCTTGTAGTCCAAAGAGCTATCTTGCGTTCAACTAGGCACTGTGCTGCGTCCAGTAATCTGCTATATGTTCAAGGAGGACTCCCTGTGTCCATGAAGTGTAGTTCAGACATCCAAGTGGCAAGCTATGCGTTTTAGGGTTGACTAGGCGTCTATTTGTTGCATTCCAGGCGTCTGTTGAGTTGTTTGGCTATCCACAAGGTGATCTGTGGGCAAGTTTCAGAAGCCAGTGTTGGACCGGTATGGCAACCCTAGAGGGGGGTGAATAGGGTTTAATTAAACTTATTACTAAAATATGCTCAAATTAAACTAATAAAATTAATAAAAACCTTAATTGATGTTAAATATCAAGATTGATAAAAATATATGAAACACAAGATTCAATCAATCTCAACCAAGAAGAATAGTAATATATAACATGGTTGCACTCTCCTCATTGTAGATATATTTATGTCCACTTGATATAACCATGATTAGTAAGCCGATCCTTCATAAGTTGTTCGTAATTATAACTAGGTCAAAATTATTGTTTTACCCATATAAGTACTTCTTGTTCAATAACTCCCACTAATTCTCTAATGAACAATTAGTTTGTGGTCTAACCACCAAACCGAGTCCCTCTCGAGCTAATGAGAGGGTGGAGCTCCTTGTTCAAGATCTAGAGTCAAACTTAAGGGAACAACTTGTCTACTATCCTAGAATCAGGTAGGAGAGAATTTCATCTCACAAGACTATGTCCCCAACTATCTACTCAGTCTTATCCCTAAAATGGTAGGCTTATTGAGTCGGTGAACTCGGGCCACTCTCACCCATGCAGATGAAAGGATAATCTCGAATAAACAGGAGTTTATAGTTAGCTCAGGATTAAGATCGAGTTACCTAGGTCATCATTTTTTAAATAATCAGTTTTGTCAGTAAATGATGTTTTGTAAAGTAAAAGTAACTATCTCGTGGTCTAGTCTTATGCAAACTCATTGCATAGGATGGCCCCACTTGCATGTCTTTGCAGGAACGATATAGAATCACATCATTTGTATCAAATACAAAGTGGGTCGCGTCCATAATGTCCCCAAGATAAGGTATCCAACATTATCCCTATACTATAGACCGTTTTGACTATTATTTGAACTTTGATCCATTTTATGTCTAAACATAAAGTCCAAGTTTCATGCTATAGCTAGGGATTCTTTAGTTTATTGAATTTTTTGTTATATTATACGTAACTCACACATTCAATAACACATTTATTGAATAAACTTCAATAACAACTTTATTGAAAATAAAATATGTTTATTACTTACAAACCACGAGTTTTAGGACATAAAGCCCAACAGTCTTCACACCTCTTTTCAGGTTAAGAGGATAATTCGGGAGGGGGTGTGACACCTCCCCTCCTCCTCTACCGCCACCATACCAGGGCACATAGCTTGGATATTAGGTATGGGAAGAACAACCTCTCTCAAGCTCAAATCCTACACTCCACCAACTCCCTCCTCATGATTACTCCTAAGTTGATTGGGAGGACTTTTCTCAAGTTGTGGAGGGACATGACACATTCCAAGGAGATGGTAGAGTCATGTGTGGTGGGCATGATGCGGTGCTTGATGAAATATAGCCAAATGGCCAGGTTGTCTCTGATGTCACCTGCCCGTAGTGTCCTGCATCCTGTGGGTGATATGACCCACTCGACTTTTTTTAGAGCAACCAGCTTAAGTGCCTCTGCCACTTGCTCCTCAGTGGGAGCGTACATTCCTCTGCACTCATCCCCTCCCACATCAGGGACAATATACACCTCATTGATGGCCTCAATAGAGAAATCTACTTGGACTCCTTAAACCATGGACATGTCCTTCTTAGGCTGCAACCTAAGGTAGAAGTCTCTAATCAACGAGTTGTTGGCGCGTATAGGTGGGTTGGCCAGTGCCTCAAACTCATAATGCTCAATAATGAGCGTCACATACTTAGGCAGGATTCCGCTTCTCCCTGAGAATCCGCATTCATAAAAAAATTTCCTTCTCCTGAGGGCCTCCTTCCACTGCTCCAACTTTCCCTCGTCTTCAAATTCATTTAACAAAGAGAGCACAACCCACTGCACACCCTGTAGTCTTGCCCTTTTCTGAGTCGAGACTTCTAAAAGGCCCTTCTAATGGGCCTTCCTATTAGCTACAGAGGCAGATCTAGTGACTCTCCTTGGAGCCACCACCTTAGGCCTCAAAGGCCCTTCAATCTCCTCCACATCCCTAGTTGATGTGAAATTCGACGAACTTTACACAGTGTTCGTCCTCTTGTCTCATATTAAAAAAGAGGAGCAGGGTCTTCTTCCTCTCCAATAATGGAGGCTTTCCCCTCATGATGTTCGGTTGGCAATGCGACTGCATCACCCTTTTCTTCTGCAGGTTCTGTTTAATTATGCAGCGGGTTGATGAGCCTACATCGCCAACTATTCTGATGGCTCCCACACCATGCATTGTTTTTCTTTCTCTTTCTCTGTCAACTTCTTCTTCCTCCAACCTTAACCTTTCTTCCTCTTCTCTATCTCTATCTTGGGTTGCCACGTCTTCAACCGTCATCCTAGCTTGCTCATCTTCGGTTAACATTTGCCTTAAAACTTTCTCCACTTCCACATACCATCTTGGTACTCATTGGCGAAGTACTTGACGACCTCTTTCATAAAATCGACTCACAACTCTCTACTAAAGACCTCCTCAACTGGTTCATTGGTAGGAATAGTAGAAGAGGGGGCCTAACTGTAACAGCCCAGACCACCCGCTATACGATATTGTCCGCTTTGGGTTACCCCTCAGGGTTTTGTTCTTGGTAGGGTTGCGCCTACCAAAAGGCCTCGTACATAGAAAGGTATCCACCCCCTTTATAAGGAAGGCTTCATTCTCCTTCCTAACCGATGTGGGACAATGTATAGCCAGGGTCAATGCCATAGCCCTTACAATCTCCCCCCTAACGAGTCAAGCGTCCCCGCTTGACTTACCTAAGGTTTTAACATCGATTTGGGCACTGGCTTTGATACCATTTTGTCACACCCCCTCCCGGATTACCTACTTAACCTGAAAGGAGATGTGAAGGCAATATACATCACCTCTCTTGTGACGCATATTGCCCCATCTTACATAACTTCCTGCACAAACATTTCATACGGATACATTCATAGAATTCAGCCATATTCACGCATGATCATAATATAATAATCCTTCCTGTACCCAATACCCTTTATAACATACTCTCTCATAACCCACTTATAAACAACTAAATCTACATGCCACCAGTGTTAAGTTATTTACATGTACAACAACAGGAAAATAAACTATTTTTGGAAACTCGAAGCTTAAGCAGGGCGAGTTGGAGTAGGCAATGCACCAGGAACGTCCTTGCTACCTGGGAGGAAAAGAAAACATGGAAAACGTGAGCTAAAAGCCCCGTGAGTGACTAATTTTGTAAAACTATCATTTGTTCGAAAACAAGCATGTTAAAATCATAATAACACCATAAACGTAAACGTGATTCAAATAATCATTTCTGTAAAATCATAATTTCAACAATGTAAACAAATCACATATGTTCATGCCAAAATGATCGTATACGAAAAACAATTCGTTCTCATAACTTTCCCTTAGTCAGAGCGGAGCAAGACTCAATGCACCCAACGTCGAAAACATCCTTAGCTGAGGCGGAGTAAAACTCAACGCACTCAACGTCAATAACAATCCTTAGTTGGGATGGAGCAAGACTCAACACACCCAACGTCACAACCTCTATGTGCACATAGGAATATGGCGGGTTGCCCAAGTACCTTCTACGAGTCCTTCAGTACTGGGTCCCGGGGAAACTCACATGCCTTCTCATGTCCTTCAGCATTGAGCCTCCTCTAAAACATTTTAGAAACCAGTATTATACGTAAATAGTTCACATGAAAATCTTTCATGAAAATCAAATATATCACGATAAACAACATTTCAAAACATGCCATTCAACATCTTATAGAAACGGATAAAACATGCCTTGTGAACAATATCATCAAACATCATGCTTTTCAAGAAAACAGTTCATCTCAAAGCCATATCTCATAAGAAAAATCAAACTAAACATTTTCAATTAATTTCGTTTTCAAAGAAAGAAAAGTGTCACTCACAACTTGTCCTTAGGCCCTGAGAGGATTATATGCCTTTCCGAGCTCTTCTTGGCCTGTAAATACACATTCCTCACGTTACGTTTTCCTTAACTTCCTTTACATGATCATTAAATGTGCATACTTAAACTCAAATCATGATTCACCACTGAGACTCCCTTTCTTTCCTAAAGTACACATAATAAGCGAGATTCTATGTCACTAGCGAGATTATCAACGAGATTTCACCTTACTAGCGAGTTTACTAACGAAATTACACAACAGGTCACGACACTAGCGACACTAGCATAAGCGAGACCAGCAAGACTACCTTAGGAGCGATACCGAGCGAAAGCCAGCGAGATTTGTGAGAGAAAAACCTTCTTTGCACGACTAGTGAGACTAGTGTCGCTACTCACGCTCCAATTCCTCAGCGTTACCTGCTTCCAAACGACACCCGACAGCAGAGTTTCCTCCTTTCCTGCTTGTTCTCACTTCTGTCAATTCAAAGTCATATTTCCAGCAAGATTTAGAACTTCTTTCCTTCTATAAACTTGTAGAGAAACATGTTTTCTAGCTTACCTCAAATTTTCGTGGCTTAACTCGTCTTGGTTCGTCAGATATTGCAAGTCTTTTTCGCGCTACTCCAGATTGCACAGAAAATTCGTATCAGTAACTTCCAGCTAAAAGTTTGCATGTTTTCAATCCATTTCAACTCAAGTATCCTTCATAAAAGTTGTTTAAAATTGAGTTAACTTACTAACCTTAAAATTTCAACCCAAAATTTAATCTCTTCAGCTCGATATTCACCAACACCAGACCTGGTTCGAGCTGTGCGACAGCAGATGAAGCTTCTGTTTCAGCTTCAGTTTTACCATGAAATCGTCCAAAACCTTGCACGAAATTGCCCTAGAACTCTTTTTCAACCTCTCCACGATGTGCAGCTGAAAAATAGCATAGAATTGAGTTTGAAAATGAGTAGAAAGAAGTCGGCAACATTTTCTGTCTAATGGGAAGTTATAACCGCGACTCCATCCTTATCCTTTCTTCTTCTTTTTCTTTTTCTTCTCTTTTCTTCTTTTTAAATTCTAATTTGTTTTTTTTTTTTTTTTTTTGTCCTGTTCGTTTTTTAGTTTTCCTTTTTTTTTTTTTTTTCTAATTTATAATATGCGATTATTAATACTAATTCGCTTAAAGCTTTTGAACGTGCTTACCAATTAGGTGCTTATAATTCATTACCTCCTTTTGAGAATTTCGTCCTCGAAATTCAGGTTAAGTCACTTCGTAAAGAGATGAGGGTATTTGATCTTCATTTGATCTTCACTTTCCCACGTTGCCTCTTCCACTTTGTGATTTCTCCACAAAACTTTAACAAGCAGTATCGTTTTTGTTCTCAGAACTTGTTCCTTTCGATCAAGAATTTGCACAGGTTCCTCTTCATAAGATAAATCTTCACTTACCTGAATAGGTTGAGCTTTCAAAACATGTGTAGGATCTGGAATGTACTTCCTTAGTAGAGAAACATGAAATACATCATGTATTTTAGACAATTCCATGGGTAACGCCAACCAATAAGCCGACGGTCCTATGCGTTCCAGAATCTCATAAGGCCCAATATATCTCGGACTCAACTTCCCTTTCCTTCCGAATCTCAAAATTCTTTTCCAGGGAGATAACTTCAAGAAGACTTTATCACCAACTTCAAATTCTAAATCTCGACGCCTCTTATCAGCGTAGCTTTTCTGTCGATCTTGTGCCATCTTCAACCTTTTTCTTATGAATTTCTCTTCTCAGATGTAGTTTGGACTAACTCTGGTCCCATTAACTTCCTTTCTCCTACTTCCCCTCAACATATAGGAGTTCTGCAACGTCTGCCATACAATGCCTCATAGGGTGCCATTCCAATACTAGAATGGTAACTATTATTATACGCAAACTCCATCAAAGATAGATGAGTATCCCAGCTTCCTTTAAATTGCAATACACAAGCACGCAACATATCCTCTAGAGTCTGAATCGTTCTTTCTGATTTTCCATCAGTTTGAGGATGAAAGGCTGTACTAAACTTAAGTTTAGTTCCCAAGGCTTGCTATAAACTCGGCCAGAACTTAGATGTGAATCTCGGATCTCTATCAGAAATAATAGACACAGGAGCTCCATATTGACTTACTATCTTATCAACATACAATTTGGTCAGTTTATCTAAAGTAAAAGTCACTTTAACTGGTAAGAATCGGGCAGTTTTAGTAAATCTATCAACTTTAACCCATATTCCATCATACCCATTTGGAGTTTTAGGAAGACCAAATAAGAAGTCCATAGTGATATGTTCCCATTTCGACTCAGGTACGGGGAGTGGTTTTAAAAGTCCACCAGGACTTTGTCTTTTAGGCTTTACTTGCTGACATATCAAACATCTTGCTACACATTCAGCAATTTCCCGTTTCATTCCTGGCCACCAATAATATTCCCTCGAAGTCCTTTACATCTTTGTACTACCTGGATGCATCGCATATGCAGAACTATGAGCTTCTTCTAGAATAGTATTTTTCAATGTCAAATCATTTGGGACACACAATCTTCCTTGTTTCATTAAAGCTCCATCACTTCTTATTTCAAAATTTGTTCTTTGGTTGAGATTCACCTCTTCTACTATTTTCTTGAGTACAGAATCTTCCATCTGTTTGCTAACAATCTCACTTGTCAACGTGGGTCTCACCTGGAAGTGTGCAAGCAAACCTCCCAACTTATCTACCGATAAAGATGCATTTGAACTCTTTAACTCCTTTTTCAATTCCACACTAATAGTATTCAATGAAGTCCTGGCTTGTCCTGACTTCCTACTCAACGCGTCAGCTACAACATTTGCTTTCCCTGGATGATAATTTATAGTACAATCATAATCCTTGATCAACTCCAACCATCTCCTTTGTCTCATGTTGAGTTCTTTCTGATCAAAGATGTATTTCAAACTTTTGTGATCCGTATAGATATGGCACTTCTCTCCAAACAAATAATGTTGCCACATCTTTAATGCCAACACCACTGCTGCCAGTTCCAAGTCATGTGTAGGCTAATTAATTTCATGTGGCCTCAACTATCTAGAGGCATAAGCTATGACTTTACCTTCTTGCATCAGTACACAACCTAACCCTTGATTAGAGGCGTCACAATACACCTCAAACTCCTTCCCTGTCTCTAGAAGTGCTAAAATAGGCGCTGTCACAAGTTCTTCTTTAACTCTTGGAAACTTTGCTCACATTCTTCGTTCCATTCAAATTTAGTTCCCTTCTTAGTCAAATGAGTCAGAGGTAATGCTATCTTGGAAAAACCCTGTACAAAGCGCCAATAATAACCTGCGAGTCCCAGAAAACTACGAACCTCTATTACTGTCCTTGGCTGTTCCCATCTGGTAATTGCCTCTGTCTTTTGAGGATCTACTCCAACTCCTGCAGCAGTAACAATATGACCCAGAAACATTACTCGTTCCAGCCAAAACTCACATTTGCTGAATTTTGCATATAATCTCTTTTCTCTCAAAGTCTGTAATACAATTCTAAGGTGTCCTGCATGTTCTTCCTGGCTTCTAGAATACACTAGAATATCATCAATAAATACAATCACAAACTGATCCAAGTAAGGATGGAAAATCTTATTCATCAAGTCCATAAACATTGCTGGAGCATTTGTCAGACCAAAAGGCATCACAAGGAATTCATAGTGTTCATATCTCATTCTAAAAGCTGTCTTTAGTACATCTGTCTCTCTGACCTTTAACTGATGATATCCCGATCTTAGGTCTATCTTTGGAAACACTGATGCCCCTCTAAGCTGATCCAACAAATCATCAATACGAGGCAAGGGATATTTGTTGCGTATAGTGACTTATTTAACTGACGATAAACAACACACTGTCTCAGAGTACCGTCCTTTTTCTTCACAAATAACACCGGTGCACCCCACGGAGATACACTCGGTCTGATGTACCCCTTATCTATTAGTTCCTGTAATTGCACCTTCAACTCTTTCAGTTCTGATGGTGCCATACGGTATGGTGCTTGTGAAATGGGTGTTGTTCCAGGAACTAGATCAATAATGAACTCCACTTCTCTATCTGGTGGTAATCCTGACAGCTCTTCAGGGAACACATCAAGAAATTCATTCACCACAGGAATATCCTCTGGTCTTAACTTACATTGTGTATCAACCACGTAAGCAAGGTATGTTGAACAACCTTTGCTTAACAACTTCCTAGCTTTAACTGCAGATATTACACAAGTAGGAAGGAATTTCCTATCACCCTTGAAAATAACTTCTTTTCCTTCGAATCCTCTAAATACGACTTCCTTCTGGAAACAATCCACGGTGGCTCGATATTTGGATAAGAAATTCATTCCCAATATCACATCAAACTCCCGAATATCTAAGGGTATCAAGTTGGCTATCATAGTCACACCATCAATTTCAATCACACAGTTTTTATACACTTTGATAGCCACAAACACATCACCAACAAGGGTATAAACAAACAGTTCCTCGGGCAAAGATTCTAATGTATTATTTATATTCACAACAAACATTTTAGCAATAAAAGAATGGGTAGCACCAGGGTCTATCAAAACATGAGCAGGGGTATGACATATAGAAAGTGTACCAGTAACCACTTAGGAGCATCTTTAGCCTCTTGCTGAGTCATTGCAAAGACTTTTCCTTGCTGTTTTGGTCGCCCTGTAGCTCCCTTCTGTCTTGATCCACTAGTTCCCTCATCAGCAATTCCTGCAGGTCATTGTGGTTGACTAGCGGTAAATGAACCAGTTCTCTGTTCAGCTTTAAATTCTTGCATCAACTGAGGACATTCTCGTTTATAGTGACCCGCTTGTCTGCAATGATAACATACATTGCCCTTACACTGTCCCCAATGATACTTCCCGCAGCTGGGACATAATGGTTTCCTCGCGGAACTAGCTGTGGACTCTCCAGGTTGTCCACTTCGAGAACCTTCCACTGTTTGTGCTGGACCAGTGGAACTCCTTGGTTCTTGCTTCCATGCACTTCCTCTAGTACCTCCCTTGGAAGTAACCTGTCCACTCGATCTGGTCTTGAAATTTCCTCCACTAAATACACCTGGTACAAATCTCCTACCTGACTGCCCTTGAGTAGTACCAGAAGTGTGGATTGTCCGTCTACCTCCAGCTGATCCTCGTTCCGTCCTCCTTTCCATCAAACTCCTTTCAACTCGCATAGCTGCTTTTACGAGTTTGGAGAAATCTATCCACTCAGCACTAGCAATCACAGGAGTACGTATCTCCTCTCGTAAACCTTCTTCAGATCTCTTGCACCTGTCAATCTCATCTGCAACAATTGTCATGGCACACTTAGACAGTTCTGTATATTTCTTTTCATATTCCGCCACTGACATGGATCCTTGTACTAACCTCAAAAACTCATTCCGTTTTGCATCTCGACATGATCTTGGACAATATTTTTATTGGAATGCCTTCTTAAACTCATTCCAGCCTATTTCTTCTGTATCCTCTTTTCTGCTCTCTACAATTCTGCCACCAATCTTCTGCTTCTTTTTGGAGCAAAAACACTGCCAATTCCACTTTTCTATCATCGGGGCATCTCATCACACGATAGCATTTCTCAAGTAGATACAACCATGCCTCCGCTTCTATAGGATCAATAGTGCCTTCAAAAGTAGTGGCACCCAAAGCCTTCAATCTTTCTATACTGTATTTCTTTTCTGGATCTGCTTCCACCGATCCAATGCTTGCAGCCAATCTTTCAGCAATTCTAATAAATATATGCTCCTCGACATTGACCCTAACTTGAGGATGACTAGATTCACCCTCTGACATATCTCCACGGTCTCCAGTAGTTTGAGGAGTTCCGGTAGCTGATTGCCTCACTCGCCTGCTTCGAGGTGGCATGTTTTTCCTGTTGGGTTGTATGTCCTAAAACTCGTAGTTTTTGTAAATAGGTGATTTTTAGTACATATGAAGTTATTCAAGTGAATTAATTATTTATCAACTCTAAATCCAATTAAACTACGAACCTTGGCTACTATCATGAGTACTTGGACTTTATGTGGAGACATAAACAGGATCAAGTTCGAGTAAGTAGCCTCAATAGTCTATAGTATTTGACCTAGCTGAAGTTATGAACAACCTATGAAGGATTGGCTTATCGATGACGGTTATGTCAAATGGACACAAATATATCTACAGTGAGGAGAGTGCAGCTACGGGCTTTAGTGGAGTGTCCCGTTAGTTAACGAATGTTGGTTAACTAGGTTAAAGAGTTTGGCCGGTTAATCTCAGATCGTTGGAGCTCATGATCTGTAGGTCCATTAGGTCCCTCTACTAGCTCATAAATGGACTAAAATCTTATATAATGTGGTGAAAAAGTTTGAATTATTCAAATCTTGGCTTAAGGAATGAAAGTCAGATATATACGATATATCGACGTTTAATTACGAATTAAACGTACAAATAGAGTTAATTACAATATTTAAATATAATCTAAATATTAATCATATGAATAGGGATTCATATCGGTTTTTTTTAGAAAAATCGGGACAAGTGGGAAAAATAATAATAAAATAATATTTAATTAATTAAATATTAAATTATTTTTTATTTAATTATTTAATTATCTTTTTGAAATTAAAAATCAATTTTAATTCAATTTTGAAAATTTATTGAAAATTGATTTTAAAATTGATTTTTGAAGATTGGATTTTCCCACTAACTAAGCTAGAGCTTGGTTGTCTTCTTCATAATTAACCAACAAATTAACCATTTTGTGTTGTCAAATTTTGATGCAATTGGATTGCATGTTATTCTTTAATAAATAGAAATGATTTTGACATAAAAATTGTTAAGAATTTTGTGAAATTAAGGGTTAATTTTGCAAAATTCCATCCATTGTTCATCTTCTTCCCAACCTTCATTCTTTCTCAAATTCACCACAAATTTGGATCCCACCATCCAATCTAAGCCTAGAGAATAGTAGAGAAGACTCTTGTGGTGGTCTACAACCAAGTGGTGCTGAAATTCATCAAGAATTGAAGGAGAATTTGGAGCTTCAAGGGTAAGTGTTCTTGAAACTTTGTTTTTTCTTCTTAATTGCATGTTTAATCCTCTAAATTGAGCATCTTAGAGTGAAAATTGATCAAATTAACTTCTGCTGCATGCTCATTTATTCATCATTTCCTATATGACAACACAATGTTACAATTGGCTAAACATTTACATGTTCCTACACTACAATGCATGATCCTATTCCCAAGACTCTTTTTGCTCTGATACCATTTGTAACAGCCCAGACCACCCGCTATACAATATTGTCCGCTTTGGGTTACCTCTCACGGTTTTGTTCTTGGTAGGGTTGCGCCTACCAAAAGGCCTCGTACATAGAAAGGTATCCACCCCTTTTATAAGGAAAGGCTTCATTCTCCTTCCTAACCGATGTGGGACAATGTATAGCCAGGGTCAACGCCATAGCCCTTACACTAACCTTCTTCAACCAGAATAGAAGCCTCCGGTTGGACTAGATGTTATGCCTTTTTTTCGACTTTGGCTTCAAGAGCCCGCCTTCTCTTGGCTACCAATCCTCTAACCTCGTCTCACCACCTCTTTGATCATTTCTTGGGTTCCATGAAACCCATCATGGTGGCTTTAGAAGAAGACTCGTTAGTAGTCTTCTTGTCAAAAATTGTCGGCCGGCTAGATTGGTGTGTAGATGGGACTGCCAGCACTCCCTGAGTATCAATGGATGAAAATGGTGGTTGCAACAAGGCTTAAACAGGTTGAACAGCTGGGTCCGACTATGAGGGTGACTGTCGAACACCCTCTTGCGGCTAGGGCTTCTTAGATCCCTTTCAAAAGGCTCTGATCGGCCCTCAAAAGCGGACGATGGTGGGGTTTGAATTTGAATGGACTATCGTGGAGCTTCTGTCCGTATGGGTGCCAAGCATGGGTAATATTGGTTTCTTCTCCTTTTGTACGAGCAATCAACGAAGTGGGTGATGTGGCGTTAGGACGAGCACGAGCTTCCTTTTCTCCCCATGACAGACTATCGAAAGTCGAAAGATGGTGAACGATGGCGAAGAACTCTTGAAGAGAAGAAGGAAAGTCGGTTGTCGGGTGTCCTACGGCTTGAAAACTGGGAGAATTTTCCTCTTTAAGGTCAAAGTGTGGAGAAAATCACTTAGGTCAATCTATTTATAGGTTTTTCCAAATGGCCCATCAGATTGTGATGATGTCATCAGAATCTAGGTTTTGAAGCTGATGCGGCTGCATCAAGCATATGCGATGCAGGCGCATTGCTTCGAAATTTTCGATTCTGGTTTTAGTTTTCTTCCACTTGATTATTTGCTTCCTGCAACACTTAAAGAAGAGAGTTGAAAGTTCACCAACTTATTACTTTAGTTGTGGACGATTTTGAATGGCTTCAACTCCGAGGTAATTTCCAAGTTGAGGTGTTCTCTACGGTCATCTAAAGTACCTTGTCCTTAGACAAAACCAACCTAGACAAAGTTCTCTCGCTTTTGGTCAAAGTTGATTACTGAAGTACGAGGCTTCTGTCCCTTCTTCTTCTTCTTCTTCTTCTTCTTCTTCTTCTTCTTCTTCTTCTTCTTCTTCTTCTTCTTCTTCTTGAACTAGTGATTAATGAAACCAAAATAAAAGAAAGAAAAACAACGTATCTATACATTAGACTCAACCTTTTTAGCTTAGTTCAACAAGGGAGATTGAGACTTTTTCCTTATCTGCCATCTTGCCCCAATAGGGCTTCAAATGTTGTCCATTAACTTTGAATATATCACCATTTTTGTCGATAAGTTCTACAGCTCCATGTGGATGTACCTTACTTATCTCGAATGGTCCTGACCATCTAGATTTTAGTTTTCCAGGGAATAGCTTTAGTCTAGAGTTAAATAACATCACTTGTTGACCGTCCTGAAATCGCGATGGCCTGATCTTCTGATCATGGTATCTCTTCATTCGTTCTTTTTTGAGCTTAGCATTTTCATATGCATAGAAGCGAAGTTCTTCTAACTCACTCAACTGTAGCATTCTTTTCTTTTTCGCCACCTCTGTGCTCATGTTCAGTTTCTTAATAGTACAATATGCTTTGTGTTCCAACTCGAGTGGTAGATGACATGCTTTACTGAATACAATCTTGTACGGAGACATTCCTAGCGGAGCTTTGAAGGCTATTCTATGGGCCCACAAGGCTTCATCTAGCCTCAAAGACCAATCCTTTCTTGATGGATCCACTGTCTTTTCAAGAATACTCTTTATCTCATGATCTGAGAGCTCAACAAGTTCGTTAAATTGTGGGTGATAAGTTATGGTGATCTGATGCTTCACGTTGTACTTTTGAAGCAAACTTACCATGGCCCTCTTGATGAAGTGTGTCCCCTCATCACTTATCGAAGCTCTAGGAGTTCTGTACCTATAAAAGATATTTTTAAGAGAACTTTCTTTACTACCTTAGCATCATTAGAAGCAACTGCTATTGCCTTTATCCACTTAGATACACAATCTATAGCTTGAAGGATGTAAGAGTTCTCGAATAAAGAAGGAAAAGGTCCCATGAAATCAATTCCTCACACGTCAAAAATTTCAACTTCGAGAATGTAGTTTTTCGCTAAGTGTTGTTAGGTTCTCTGTCATTTGACATATGTTGCATTCCTGAACAAATTTGTGAGCGTCTTTGAACAATGTTGACCAAAAGTATCCACTTTGTAATACTTTTGCAGCTATTTTGGTGCCTGTGAAATGCCTTCCGTAAGGAGCGGTTTGATATGCTCCTAGCTTAAATAAATATGGATCATCCCAAAAATAATACTTGAGATCATTGAAAAACTTCTTAAACTTATGGTTGGTTGCTTCTAGCGGAACAACTCCTATTGCTAAGTACTTTCCAAAATCTGCATACCATGGCATACTATCAATAGTTAGTAGCTACTCATCAATAAAGGCATCTCTGACTTCATCTGATTCCTCCAATTTCCCTTTCAATCTTCACAAGTGATCGACAACTTTATATTTTTCATTTCTTTTTGTCCACAATTTCTAGATTGAACTCTTGTATAAGAAGACTTCATCTTATTAGTCTTGGTTCAGCGTCTTTTTTTGTGAGTAAATTACGAAATGATCAGTGTGAACAATGAATTTAAATCCCAACGATAGGACCTAAATTTTTCGAAATTGAACACTATTGCAATCAACTCCTTTTTTGTAGTTGTATAATTCTCTTATGCTTCACTCATTATCTTACTTGCATAATATATAGGGTGGATCATCTTGCCTTTCTTTTGTGCCAATACTACACCAATTGTGAAGTCACTAGCATCACACATCAATTCGAATGGTAATGACCAGTTTGGCTCTACCATAATGGGTGTAATTGTCAATGCTTCATTTAGTGTCTCAAATGCTTCATAACAGTCTTGGTAAAAAGCAAATGGTCTGTCAGCTTTTAGGAGCTTGCATAAGGGCTTTGAAATATGCAAAAAGTTTTTGATAAATCTTTTGTAAAAACTTGCATGACCTAGAAAACTTCTCATATCTTTTATGGAATTGTGTGCAGGAAGCTTTAAGAAAAGCTCAACCTTTGCTTTATCTACTTCCAATACTCGCTTAGAAATCTTATGCCCCAGTATGATACCTTTTGTCACCATAAAGTGACATTTCTCCCAATTAAATACCAAACTCCTTTCTTCACATCGCTCCAATACCTGCTCCAAATTCCCTAGGCAGACTTGAAATGTTTCTCAATGCACTGAGAAGTCATTCACGAAGACTTCTACGGTTCGTTCTACAAGATTCGAGAATATCCCCTCCATACACCTTTGCAAGGTGACTGAATCGTTGCATAGCCCAAATGACATTCTTCAAAAAGCGAACATGCCATAAGGGCATGTGAATGTTGTCTTACTTTGATCCTCTGGTATGATGATAATCTTCTTATATCTAGAATAACCATTAAGAAAGCAATAATATTCCTTTTTTGCCAACTTGTCCAACATCTGTCATTGAATGGCAACGAGAAGCTATCCTTCTTAATAGCTTTGTTCAGCTTCTGATAATCCATGCAAACACGTCATCCTGTTACTGTTCTTGTTAGAATCAACTTGCTCTTTTCATTGGTGACTACTGTCATGTCACCCTTCTTTGGAACACGCTGCACTAGACTGACCTAAGTATTGTCTCCAATGGAATATATCACCCATGTGTGTAGCCATTTCAAGATTTCTTTTCTCACGACTTCTTTCATAATTGGGTTTAGCCTCCTCTGGTTTTCCACTGAATTTTGAGCTCCTTCTTCTAAATTGATGGGATGCATACAGAATGATGGACTGATTACTCTGATGTCTGCAATAGTCTAACCAATTGCTTGCCTATGCTTCTACAATACCTGTAACAAAGATATCAGATGTTGCTTAGTGAGCTTTGCTGCAATGAGTACAGGTAGAGTGTGGTTCCCTAAATATGCATATTTTAGATGAGCTCGTAACGATTTTAATTTCAGTTTGGGTAGTTCTTTAATTAATGGTTTTAATGGCTTTGGAACTTCTTTAAATGTTGCTGCTACAACAAGTTGTTCTTCCTCGACATCTGCACCATCTTCTTCATCATAATCGTCATCTTCCACGGTCTGGCCTAATAATTCCTGCACATTGAGGACTCATTAGTAATCTCAAGAAACAAACATTCTTCCATGTCACTTGGGAACTTGAGGTCATTTAACACATGGAATGTGATTTTTTTATCATTGACCCTCATCGTCAATTTTCCTTTTTGCATGTCTACTAGAGTTCTGTGCCTATTGCAAGGAATGACCTACCCAAAATGATGGGTACCTTTTTATATGCTTTGTAGTCTAAGATGATAAAATCAGCGGGAAATACGAACTTGTCCACTTTGACAAGGACATCTTCTATTTTTCCCATTGGTTGCACAATAGATTAATTCGCAAGTTGTAATGTGACTATAGTTGGCTTTACTTCTCCAATTCCCAATTATCCAAATATTGAGTAAGGCATCAAATTAATAATAACTCCTAAATTACAGAGAACTCTTCCCAAACTTTTGACATGTTATCGTAAAACTTTGTGGATCCTTGAGTTTTACTTACCAATACACTAAAACACTCTGTTAGTGTAACTTTTTCAAACTAGGGGGACTTTCTTTTTTTGGACAGGATGTCTTTTAAGAATTTGCATAGTTCAACATCTCCTCGAGAGCTTCAACTAACAAAATATTTATGTGGAGCTGTTTCAACATGTCAAGAAACTTTTTTGAACTATGCATCCTGACTGGCCTTTTTAAACCTCGGCAGAAATGGGATTGGCAGACGATAAAGTGGAACTGCTTCTTTATCCTTTGGTTTTTCCAGTGCTTCTTTTTTTTCTTTCTTTTTGTCTTTTTCTCCCATAACCATATGTTGACTAGCAGACGTTGACTCCTTATTTGAGTTGAATCTTTCAACTTTCTGTTGTTCCTACTCAACTAGCATCCTAGGGCCCTCATATTCTAATTCACTTCTGAGTGTAACCGCTTAACACTACTCTTTCCTGCTTCTCTATGGATTCTCAGTTGAGCGTGCTAAAGTTCCTGTGGTCTATTCTTGATCTCCTTTGCTAGTTGTCTCACCTAGACCTCAAGACCACATACATGTTTAAGTTTACATAAAATAACCACGAATCTTAGTTTATTGGATTGAGTTAATGCAAAAACAAATAAAATAACTCATTGTTTTATTGAATAAATAATTTATATTTACAAAGATTAAAAAGTACGAGAATCCTAGGAGATTTAGGACACCAGTCCCAAGAAATCCTATATCTCTATGGTTAGCTAGACCTTAGATCAATTTAATGATATTCTTTACCTTATGGTGCCTCTTATTTCTAATGTTGTATGGCGATCCTATGTAAAAGCCTCTAAAACATGTTTAATATGTAAAAAATACACTTTAATCTTCCAAAAGACCCTAATCTTTATTATTTAATCCATTTAGCACATATTAAGGGGCATTTCAACATGCAAGAGACCATTTTTCCCAAGCAACTTAACTAAAATAAGGCCTAAAAACATGTAATTTTGACATGTATCAAGTAGTTCAAAACCTTAAAACCTCTGTTTGGGGTACCCATAATACAAGACAATTAAAATATAAATTTCTAAAAACTAAAATAAAAATAATGCCAAAAATCCCAAAAAGAAATTTAGACAACATAGACTAAGCCACATGAAAACTATGCGGAAGCTACTTATGATCCTATGGTGCTATCGCGAACTTTTCTTGTCATGCGTTAGTGCATCATTTCCCTACCTAAAAAACATAACCTAAGAAAAGGGTGAGTCAGTAAGTAACCCCACTACCGGGGTCAGGTTACGCATTTATGTTCTATAAATGCAATCATACTCGTGGGACATGCATACATCAACTAATACTAGATGACCATCTAGTGAGCAATTTTATCCAATCTAACACACATCTAGTGGCCTGAAGGCTCACAAACATAGTAAGGTACCTAACGACACCCAACAACATAGTAGAGAATCCGTTGATTTTTGAGAACATAGCAAGTGTTGTTGGATTTCTATTCGATTTAAATTGAGTTTCTTAGTTTGTTGCACAAAAATAGATATTATCATTTCCGTACAAAGATGCGTCAAGAATTATTCAAATATGATCATGATTAAGCAAGTTTTCCTATAAAAAAAAACCCAAGTATAAGCTCTTATAGGTTTCCTAGTGAGTCTAGGGTCGAACGCAGGGATTTGTAATAACTAGGCGTTGAGAATAGATGCATGACTATGCGGTGAACTATACATGTAATATGTGCATGTGTTGGTTTTATGTGTCTAAAACTATACATAAAGAATGAATAAAATTTCCTACAACTAACAATAAGGTGGATGCGGCAATGGTTAGTTAAATGTCAGTTAGATAGCATGCGTTGAGAATGAATGGAATCATGCGATAAAAGTAGAGTTAACTCAGAAGCTAGTTGATTACTCAAGCATAGCTAAGTATAATTACATACCTACAAACTTAGTTTGTGAATCCATCTCTCGATGTTTTGATGCCACATTAATCTTATCTCTAAGACGCATGGTAAGTTTGCGTTGGCAAAAGATGAACTACATCTCTGCACCTCATCTAGTCTCAATATATGCTAAATATTAACTATCCACTCTTTCAAGCTAGACAGTCATGCTTACTACTTTTGTTTGTCAGACAAAGTTATGCAAGCTAATGATATGCATTAATCAAGATGTAACATACTTAATATTGCTTAAGAAAAACTAACTCCAACATCTAACACATTTAGCATTCAAACAACATGGTGTAAGGTATTTAATATGTAAACAGATGGAAGATAATCATCAATCAAACTCATATTAGGAAAATAAATCATTCTCTCGAATGTCATTAACAAAATATAAGTAAGAAGGGAAATGGAGATAAAACAAAAATGGAAGGTGTCAAGCCACCACTGGCAACGTCTTGCTTCATGGAGGTTTGAGATGGTTGCTATCTGATACATAAATTTCATAAGGCGAAGGTTCTCACTCACTGGGAGATGACTCTGAAAGTGCTCAAAATCCTTCTCTCAGAAGAGCTCGAAATGGAGGCTGGTTATGGTGAGGAAGAAATTGTGCAGAGCTTTCGCCTCTTGAACTCGTTTCTCTCCTTCCTTGAATGGAGAAGCTTTGGGCTATTTATAGGCGTCGAAAAGTTGAAACTCATGATGACTTGACACCTTTACATTAAATTCCATGCCCTGCTGCGCATACTTTTCACATCGTCGGCCCATTTGTGCTGCCATATTCTGATAGTGTGTTATCCTTTTGCATATTGACATGACAGCTTTTGCCCAGGCGTCTGTATCTACTTTTTCTCAACGCGTCGTCTCAACGCATAGTCTTGACGCATGGGTTTCCACTTGTTCTCGCAGCAGCTTCGTCTCTAGTACTTGGGTTATTTGTGCTTCTTTTCTTCTTAATCCTACATTAAGAATAGAAAAGCTCATAATTTTTTAGATATTTTCTTTTGTAAATAGTGCTAACGCATGGTAATACATTTTACATAATTCACTACCAAAATCATGCGTTTAGCTCTAAAGTTACTCTTATTAATTCAAATAGTGACTATAATAACTTTTATTTCTACAAGTTATTAGCAAGAAACCCCTAGGCTTCCGATAACATAGTAGAAAACCCGTCAGCTTTTAGTAGCATAGTAGTGTTAAGAGATTAAATCACCACTTCTTAACATAAGATATAACATGCTTTCAGTATCATATTGCTCACATGTTAATGTCATCATGCTCATATAACAATTCTAATCATATTAGGCTTCTCAATTTCATCCAGACAAATCAAATAAGTTATAATGTCAAAATCACCAGCCTCAAGGGCAGTTACAGTAATAAGATTACTTACCTCAAATTAAATGAAGCAACCCAACTTTCTTTATCTTTGAGTAAGACTCTTGAAATCAACCTCCTTAAAAATAAATTGAAGTAAGCTTAGTTTTTAGGGCTTAAACCAAATCTAAAACCATTTTGGAAATCTTCAAATCACTAGGTTGGCACAAATTCACATAATGATCCCAAATTGTACAAAAACCACCAATATAGTTATAAACCCCAAATTTATAGCAAGTAAAATTGAGTCCAAGGGATTCCAAAATCGTAAATACTCACAAACCATATGTTAGTCTTACTCCTGTCAAAACGTCACCTCAAAGCTTAAAATACTCCAGCCTAAACCCTAAATATTTACCCAAATTAGGCCTAAAAACTTAGTGAATAGTTTATGCCCTTCAACCAAAACCAACAAAACTTACACAAATTTATCAATCCAATGCTCCTACAGCAATAGTGTCACTTGCGGCTACAACCAAAGCATGAATGAACTGGCGACAGTCTAGACACAAGTGGAACTCAAAGTCCAATGGTGAGGTGGAGGACTAGGCTGATGATTGCTTGATTTGTAGTGACCGACGATGGGGACGGTTGGCAAACAGACCCGAGCTGCCGGCGAAAGTGGAACCAAAGGAGAGAGAGTTTGGAGGCACTCACGCAAAGGCAAAGAGGGAAATTCTCTCTTTTTTTTTTTATTTACTTTGGCACGCTTCTTGGGACCTATATATATATTCTTTTAAAATCTTTTTTTCCCTTTTCCCTCTATAAAATAATTAAAAAAACCAAAGAAATATTTCCTCTAAAAACCTCCAATTTAAACTCAAGCCCCTGAAATCTCCCAATTTAAATTCAATTTCCACCAAATGAATTAAATCCAAAATTTCAAATGACTTAACCAACCTTTCTTAAATTCCTAAATTAAATCCAAATCTTCAAACATTTTTCAATGATAATTTAAATTGAATTATCTTAACCAATGATTCAATTTCAGCCTCAAAATTCAAATTATCATCCAACTAATTCTAGATAATTAAATTAAAAATTATTTGAAAATTTTCTGATGTTATATTCCTCCCTCGTTAAGAAACTTTCATCTTCTCGTTCTCATCTCGTCCTATCGTTTGCATGTTGCTTCCTTAAACTGGTGATTTTGCCAAAGAACTTTCACTAGCGCTATCTCCCAATTGCGCAAAGTCTTCACTTCTTTTGCTAGAATTTGAATAGGTTTCCTCCTCATAGCTCTGGTTCTCATTCAATTGTAAAAGCTAATAATCTACTACATGAGACGGATCTGCCATATACTTTCTCAATATGAAAACATGGAAAATATCATGAACTGCAAAAAGAGACGGTGGTAAAGCTAACCGACAAGCCACAGTGTCGATCCATTTTAAGATCTCAAACAGCCTAATAAAATGTGGATTTAGCTTCCCCTTCCGTTCGAACCTCAGAACACTTTTCATAGGTGCCACTTTCAGAAATACCTTATCACCTACCTCAAACTCTAAGTCTTTATGCCTAACATCGGCGTAACTTTTCTATCTGCATCCTTGCTCTAATCTTCTGAATTGCCTCGTTTGTAGTCTACACTAATTCAGGTCTCAACAATTTTCGTTCACCGACCTAGCTCGAGTAAACAAGAGACCTGCAACTCTTTCCATACAAGACTTCAAATGGTGTCATGCCAATAGTAGCATGGTAGTTGCTATTATAAGTAAACTCCATAAAATGCAAGTGAGGGTCCCAACTCCAAGCAATCATCAATGCACATGCACGTAACATGTCCTCTAATATTTGGTTTAAACGTTTAGTTTGACCATCAGTCTGTAAGTGAAAAGGCATCCAAAAATCTAACTGAGTGCCTAACACTGACTGGAGACTCTTCCAAAAGCTAGATGTGAAATGAAGTTCTCTATCAGAAACTATTGAAACTAGCACTCCATGTAACCTTACCACCTCTTTCATATAAATCTCTGCCCACTTATTCATTAAATATGTGAACTTGCCTAAAATGAAGTGTATTGATTCGGTGAACTTGTCTAGTATGACCTATATCATTGTATGACCCTTTGCTCTCTAGGGAAAACCCAAAAAATTCTCGTGTCAAAATTAAATTGATGAGATATGCAATATATGCCAGAGAAAATTATTTAACAAAATAAATAATTACAATAAAATAGAAATTTTCTATCTCAATTCATTTTAAAAATAATTACACTTGCAAATGCATGTGGTAATATACTAGTAAATAAATCATTTAAAATTAAATTATATTAAAATAAAAATACACGTGCAAATGCATGTGATAATACACTAGTAAATAAAACAGTGTTTTGAATAATTTTATTATTTATTAATATCTATTAAAATTATATATGATTGTTAGACTTAATTTTATAAACTAAATATAAACATAATTTTTGTCTACAAAATTCTAATTACCTTCTCATGCACATGCAATCCCAGCAAAGTAATCATGGATTCCTAAAAATGTTATTTCCAAGCATATTATTCACATTCCTAGACATCTTTTTTTTAATCTATAAAAACTTAAATTAAACTACCACTTCAGAAACTGAAAGCAATATAATTCACCACCATGGTATGTTGATACTGTTAGATGTTGAAATAAAATTGAAGTTACCATCTAATAACTATCTATTTTTTCGGTTTATACAATTTTGGATTATTTAAGAAAAATGAAAATTATGTTACAAAAGAAATGGTAAGAAAACATTTTATGAATCTTAGCCAATTGCAATTGAAATCTGAATGTTGCAAATAAATATATAAATAAATAAAGCTTCTAGGCGTAAGATGTGGAGTTCCTTCTTTCTCCCATATTTATCGTTATTACAATGTTCTGATTCACTCTTTCTCGAATAAAGAGTTAGAAGAACAAATTTCTTCTCTTTTCTTCTTAGTGAGTGATTTTTGTTAGGTGTTCTTGCCTACTTAAAAAAAAATTATAAGTATCATGAGTTAGCTTAGTGGTAGTAAAAATAGTTTAAAAAGCCAAAGGGTAAAGGGGTCATGAATTTCCTCCATGATGGCCACCTACTTGGGATTTGATATACTACAGGGTTCTTTGACACCCAGATTGGCCACCTACTTGGGATTTGATATACTACAGGGTTCTTTGACACCCAGATGGGCCACCTACCTAGGATTGAAGAATTTTATTCTAATTTAAACAATATTTTAAAATGTGTTTGATATTATATTTATAATAGTTACCTAGCAAATTTTTGGATGTATATAAACTATTATTAATTCATTCACAAACATAATTTAGTTAATTTTTTTTGTATAATTATTATTTTTAATATTTTATAATTTATAATAAATTACATATACATATTTCAATTTTAAAAAATTGAGTTTATAATATGAAATACTATTTCTAAGTGTTTTACTTTTTTTTTTTAATATAATTTTACAATTTAATATTTAAATTCAAAATCTAAAAATACTAAAAACGTAAAAACTGTAGTTTTCAAAATCTGCACAATTTAGTTCATAGAACTCAAAAACAATTTTCAAAAACAGAATTTAGGTTGTTTATAATAAAACACATATTTATTATAAATTTGAAAACATAAAAAAAAATTAAAAAAAAAAGTAAAAAGTCCAAATTTGAGCCTATTTTTAAATTAGAAAACTTTAGACCATTTTTCTAGAAAAAATAAAATAATAAGGTTAAAATATCATTTTGGTCCCCATACTATGAAGTTTGTTCAATTTTTGTCCCTATACTTTTAAATGTCTAATTTTAGCCCCTATACTTTCAATAAATCTTAAATTTATTCCGTACTACTTGTTTATTGTGGATTTTTTCATTAGTTTTTATTATTTATTATCATTTTTACTATAAATTTTGAAAATATATTCACATATTGTGTTTATTTGTATTAAAATTATTATGATTATGTAATCAATTTCAATAATAATTAACTTCAGTGAACTAAATTTAAGATTGATTGAAAGTACAAGGACTAAAATTAGGCATTTAAAAATATAAGAATTAAAATTGAACAAATTGCAAAATATAGGAATAAAAATGGTATCTTAACCAAATAATAACGTAGTAGAGGGAGACCAAAAAAACATTCCAATATAAAGTAGGAAATAAAAAACCAACACGAAATTCCCTAACAAATCCTTAAGTATCAAGAATTGAATACAATAATAAACGAGCTTTTAGGAGTAGGAGTAGTAGTAAAATAAATTCCTTTTCCTAAACAAACTTGGTCTCTTTGCTCTCTCTATAATATTAAATAAAAGCCATAAACCAAAACAGCTTCTAATATCCAAATCGCAAGAACTCAAAGCACTTCACAATAATCAATGTCTTTGTATTCTATGGGAAGCCAAGTTCCTTGCCGAGGTCCAATCATGGGGCCGCCGAAGATACCACGGCCATTCGGGGCTCTTCCGTACAGCACAATGTGGTGGTCGGAATCCGAAAATTCCTCCGATGACGACGGCGAAGAAAGAACAATGGGACATTATTACGAAATCGAAATCGGAGACGAAGACAAGGAATACAATATGTCCCTTGAAGAGTATTATGCCCTCCAAGAAGCTGCAAATAAAACATGTTTTCATAAGCTCACTCATTGCTTTCTAGTCTTCAAGCGCTTGATCTTTGGCAATTCTTCTTGATTTTCGCATTTTCTCACCCTTTTTTCATGGGATTTTTTTGTTTCTGCATTTAATGATAAAGATAATTTTGGAAAAAAATATCTTATTTGTGATTTATAAGTGCTTTCTAAACAAAAAAAAAAAGGGGTAATATTTCGATTAAAAGTTTAACAATGAAAACTAGTTCAAGAATTTTTTTTAAAAAGGTTAAATATCATTTTAATTCTTTTATTTTTAAATTTGTTCAATTTTTATACTTTCCATAAATAGTAAATTTAGTCTTTACTACTAGATTTTTGTTTGATTTTTTCATAAGCTTTTTATTATCTATTTGTATTTTTATTATAAATTCTGAAAACTTATTTGCATATTATATTTTATTTTGTGAAAATTATTATTATTATTATTATTATTATTTATCCAATTTCGATAAAAATTAATTTTAACTAACTAAATTTAAGATTTATAGAAGATTAAAAAACTAAATTTGACGTGTAAATTAGGAAATTATTATAAATGAAAAAAATATCAAACTATTTACAAATATAACTGATAACTTGTAGAAATACAAGTTATTATAGTCATTATTTGATTTAATTAGAGTAACTTTAGAGCTAAACGTATAGTTTTGGTAGTTGAATGATGTAAAATGTATCACCATGCGTTGACACTATTTACAAAAGAAAATACTTGAAATTATGAGCTTTTCTGTTCTTAACGCAGGGTTAAGAAGAAAAGAAGCACAAATAATCCAAGTACTAAGAGACGAAGCTGCTGCGAGAACAAGTGGAAACCCATGCGTCGAGACCATGCGTTGAGAAAAAGTAGATATAGATGCATGGGCAAAAAGTTGTCATGTCATTATGAAAAAGGACAACACTTTATCAGATCATGGCAGAACCTATGGGTTGACAATGTAAAAAGTCTACGCAGCAGGGCAGGGAATTTAATGCAAAGGTGTCAGGTCATCATGAGTATCAACTTTTCAACGTCTATAAATAGCCCAAAGCTTCTCTATTCAAAGGGAGGGGGGGAAGAAAAGAGAAACGAGTTCAAGAGGCGAAAACTCTGCACAATTTCTCCCTCACCATAACTAGCCTCCATTTCGAGCTCTTCTGAGAGAAGGATTCTGAGAATTTTCAGAGTCATCTCCCTGTGAGTGAGAACCTTCGCCCTATGAAATTTATGTATCAGATAGCAACCATCTCAAGCCTCCATGAAGCAAAACGTTGCCAGTGGCGGCTTGACGCCTTCCATTTCTGTTTTATCTCCATTTCCCTCCTTCTTACTTATGTTTTGTTAATGACATTCGAGAGAATGGTTCATTTTCTTAATATGAGTTTGATTGACGATCATCTTCCATTTATTTTCATATTAAATACCTTACACCCTGTTGTTTGAATGCTAAATGAGTTAGATGTTAGAAGTTAGTTTTTCTTAAGCAATATTAAGTATGTTACATCTTGATTAATGCATATCATTAGCTTGCATAACTTTTTCTGACAAACAAAAGTAGCAAGCACGACTGTCTAGCTTGAGAGAGTGGATGGTTAATCTTTAGCATTTATCAGGACTAGATGAGGTGCAGAGATGTAGTTCATCTTTTGCTAATGCAAACTTACATGCGTCTTAGAGATAAGATTAATGTGGCGTCGAAACATCGTGAGATGGATTCACAAACGCAGTTTGTAGGTATGTAATTATACTTAGAAAGCTTAGGTAACAACTAGCTCTTGCGTTAACTCTACTTATATCGCATGGTTCCATTCATTCTCAAAACATGCTATCTGACACTAAGACATTTGATTAACCATCGCCGCGTCCACCTCATTGTTAGTTATAGGAAATTTTATTCATTCTTCATGTATAGTTTTAGATACATACAACCAACACATGCACATATTACATATATAGTTCACCGCATAGTCATGTATCTATTCTCAACGCCTAGTTACTACAAATCCCTGCGTTCGACCCTGAACTCACCAGGAAACCTATAAGAGCTTATACTTAGGCTTTTATAGGAAAACTTGCTTAATCATGATCATATTTGAAAAATTCTCGACGCATCTTTGTACAGAATTGATAATATCTATTTTTGTTCAACAAGCTATGAAACTCAATTTAAATCAAATACAAATCCAACAACAATAACAAAATTTCACTTTCTATTTGTGATAGACCCATATAGATATCTATAGGTTAAAGTAATAGATGTCTATCTAGGTCTATCACAGTCTATTATAGATAAAAAGTAAAGTTTTGTTATATTTGTCATCATTTTCAATAGTTTTTTTTTTTTTTTTTTTGAAAACATCCTTGTAAATTACACTTTAATTAATTAACAATATTTTTAATATATTTAATTAGGTGACTTATATTAGGTGATTAAGTTTAGTTGAATTATGCTAGTATTGTTGTAAAATTGAAGAGCAAAATGATGGAAAAAACGGGAGCATGAAAACTGAGAAATTATAATATTAAAATAATAAATAATTAAATAATATCAAAGTAATTAAAATAACCAAATTAAATAAATTAAACTTAAAATAAACTAAAATAAAGAAAGTGGGATTTTATGGAAAATAAAATTTCTCAAATTTCACCAATCATTTCTCTTCTTTTCTCTCCAATGTGTGTGTTACAATATCCACCAAAAGCCTCTATTTATAGGCAATTTGACAAGTAGGTGGTGAGCTTCATGGCCATTAAGGATGTGTCTTTAGGAGACACATGACCTTTAGCCATAAAGCTTGGCTACATAATAGACATCTATTTACAAATATAATATTTATAATACTCCCCCTAAGATGTCCATTATATATTATATGAAATATGTCTAGTTAAAACTTTACTAGAAAAAACCCAAATGGGAAAAAAAATCCTAGTGAAGGAAAAAAAGTACATTTCATATAATCTAATGCTTTTAAAAGAATACAATACATTTGCTCTCCCTCGTATGAACATTACTTGAGATCTCTAAGTCACCGCATTCCAATGTTCTGCACCAAATTTTCAAAGGTTGAGTTTGGTAATGATTTTGTAAATAAGTCTGCCAAGTTATCCTTCGACCAAATTTGTTGTACAGTGATGTCGTCATTTTCTTCAAGATCATGAGGGTAGAAAAGCTTTGGTGAAATATGCTTTGTTCTATCTCCTTTAATAAATCCTCCTTTGATTTAGGTTATACATGTTGTGTTATCTTCGTATAATGTTGTTGGATGATTTTTACTAGAAGACAAGACACATGTTTCACGGATGTGTTGAGTCATTGATCTTAGTCATACACATTCTGTACTAGCTTCATGGATTGCAAGAATTTTAGCATAATTTGAGGAAGTAGCTATTATGGTCTGTTTCACTGATCGCCAAGATATAGCAATTCCTCCACAAGTGAACAGATAACCTGTTTGAGATCTAGCTTTATGTGAATCAGATAAATATCCAGAATCTGCAAAACCAACTAAGTCAAAATTTGATTTATTTGAATAAAACAAACCCATATCAATCGTTCCTCGAAGATAACAAAGTATATGCTTAATTTCATTCCAATGTCTTTTTGTTGGAGAAGAACTGTATCTAGCTAATAAATTTACTGAAAATGCAATATCTGGTCTTGTATTATTAGTAAGATATGGTGCTTCAGGACCAAGAAGTTCTTCATTATTATCTCGAGGTCGAAATATATCTTTCTTCACATCTAGTAAATGAACTTTTATTGGAATGTTTAATGGATGTGCTTTGACCATATAGAATCTTTTTAAAAATTTTCTTGTATAGGTTGACTGATGAACAAATATCTCATCTGCTAAATGTTCAGTTTGCAATCCAAGGCAAAATTTTGTTTTTCCGAGATTTTTCATCTTAAATTCTTTCTTAAGACATTCTATTGCCTTTGAAAGCTCTTCAGAAGTTCTAATTATATTTAGGTCATCAACATATACAGATATAATAGCAAATCCTGATTGTGATTTCTTTATAAAAATACATGGACATATTGGATTATTTTGATATCCTTCTTTCAACAAATATCCACTCAGACGATTATACCACATTCGTTCTAATTGTTTTAATCCATATAGTGATCTCTATAACTTTATTGAATATAGTTCTCGAGAACTTGATTTATGTATTTCAGGTATCTTAAATTCTTTTGGGATTCTCATATAAATGTCATTATCAAGAGATCCATATAAATATGTTGTGACCACATCCATAAGATCAATGCCAAAATTTTCATACACAGTCAGACCAATTAAATATCTTAATGTAATTACATCTACCACTAGAGAATATGTCTGCTCATAATCAATACTAGGTCTTTGTGAAAAACCTTGTGCAACTAATCTTGCTTTATATCTTATGATCTCATTATTTTCATTTATTTTTCTCACAAATACCCATTTGTATCCCACAGGTTTGACATCTTTTGTTGTCCGAACTACTGGTCCAAAAACTTTATTTTTTGAAGTGAGTTTAATTCTGTCTCGATTGCTTCTTTCCACCGAAGCCAATCTCTTCTATGTCGACATTCTTCAACAGATTTTGGTTTAGGATCCTCATTTTCAGATATAATATCAAGTGCAACATTATGTGCAAAAATGTTATCAATAACTATATTAGTTCGATTCCATCTTTTCCCTTTCATGACATAATTTATTGAAATTTCATTATTATCTTTAGGTATTTCACCTTCTTCACTAATTAGATTATCAGTCATGTCTAGGGTTTCTTCGTGAATATTTATATTCTCAACCAAGTCTTTTTTACTATCATTTATTTTTCTTTTCCGAGAATTTTTATCTTTGGAACCCACTGGTCCACCACACTTCTGGCGTGTTCCAGATTCATTAGTGACAACTTGCTGTGTTGGGATATCAATTTTCGACGGAACATTTGCAACAGGTATATGCGATTTAGTTATTTTCTTTGCATCTATAAATGCATCTGGTAATTGATTTGCTATATTTTGCAAATGAATTCTTTTCTGAACTTCAAGTTCACATTGATTTGTACGGGGATCTAAATGAGACAATAATGATGCATTCCATGCAATTTCCTTTTCCAATTTCTTAATTCCTCCCTTAATGTTGGAAAAATTGTCTCATTAAAATGACAATCAGCAAATCGTGCAGTAAATACATCACCTGTCAAGGGTTCAAGATATTTAATAATTGATGGGGAATCATATCCAACGCATATTCCTAACCTTCTTTGAGGACCCATCTTAGTACGTTGTGGTGGAGCAAAATTCTTAGATGGGAAATATTTGGCTCCTAGTCATAAGCTAATTGTAATGGTGAGTATTTATGATAAGCTATTGGTCTAATGCATGCAAGCGATGTACCATGCAAAATAGCATGTTTCCATACATATGTAGGAAGCTTCGCTCTCATAAGTAATGGTCTAGCAATTAATTGTAAACGTTTTATAAATAATTCTGCTAAACCATTTTGTGTATGAACATGAGCTACAGAATGTTCAACATTTATCCCAATTGATATACAATAATTATAAAAAGTTTGGGATGTAAATTCACCAGCATTATCAAGACGAATGGTTTTAATTGTATAATCAGGAAATTGTGCTCTTAACTTAATTATTTGAGCAAGTAATCTTGCAAATGCAAGATTTCGACTTGATAATAAGCACACGTGTGACCATCTACTAGATGCGTCTATCATTACCATAAAGTATTTAAATAGTCCACTTGGTGGGTTAATATGTCCACATATATCACCATGAATTCGTTCAAAAAATGCAAGTGATTCAGTTCCCACTTTAGCTGGTGATGGTCTAATTATTAATTTGCCTTGAGAGCAAGCATCACATAATAATTCATTAGATTGAAAAATCTTCTGGTTCTTCAATGGATGTCCATTTGAATTTTCAATGATTCTTCTCATCATTATAGATGTGGTATGACCCAACCAGTCATGCCAAATTGTAAATATATCTGGATTCATGAACTTCAGGTTCATTGTTGCATATGTTTCAATGACTCGTATATGAGTATAATATAATCCATAAGATAAAGCAGACAAGTTTTTCGATATACGTTTTTCCATGTGAGACAGAAGATATGATATAAAGATATTTTATCTCATTTTTCCTATCAGTCTCAATATGATAACCATTGCAACGTATATCTTTAAAACTTAATAGATTTCTCTTTGATTGGCTAGAGAATAATGCATTGTTAATTGTAAATGTTGTTCATCTAGGCAAGATAATATTTTCTTTTCCAAATCCTTCAATCAGGTTTGCAGAATCTGATATTGTATTGACTTTTGCTTCCAGCATTGTCAATTTGGAAAAATATTTTCTATTTGTAAGTATTGTATATGTAGTTGCATAGTCTGTCAAACATAGATCTTCATTCCTCATTTTTGAGTTACTCAATATATGAAAATTGTTCAAGAACTTTCATTTAAACAAGATAATTACAATAAGAAAAACAAAACTTGAAATACAAGGTTTAACTCACAAAAACATGAAATATAGATAGATAAAACAATTCTAAATTTTCTCAAAATCAAAAGAAACACTTGCTATGCCATCATTTGTGCTGATTTTCTCTTCAAAAGATTCAAAGAAGTCCACCACATCCAAATTTGTCATATTGGATGGGTCAAATATATCATTATCCTGGTATGCAAAATTTACTTCCACATTTTTCCCTTTTTCCTTCAAGGAAGCTTGATAAAGATAAACTAGGTGTTTTGATGTACGACAAACACGAGACTAGTGCCCAGTCATCCCGCATTGGAAGCATTTATGCGCATCATCTTTTGAATTTTTATCTTGTGGAACTTTTCATTTATGATCATCATTTCAGGTGGTTCTTTGAAATTTGGATGATTAGAATAACCACCACAAAAATAATAATTATTTCTTCCTCTGCCACGGTTACGACCACAACCACGACCATGACCACGACCTCGACCTCGACCTCGACCACGATTATTAAAAAATACAGCATTCACTTCAGGGAATGGTGTTGTTTTAGTTGGTCGAGATTCATGGTTCTTCATCAATAGCTCATTATTTTGTTCAACCACAAGAAGACATGAAATTAATTCAGAATATTGTTTAAAACCTTTCTCTTGATTTTGCTGCTGTAGAAGCATATTCAAGGCATGAAATGTAGAAAATGTCTTCTCCAACATATCCGCATCAGTAATTTGCTCTCCGCATAACAACAATTTTGAACTGATTTTAAATAATGCGGAGTTGTAGTCACTTACTGATTTGAAATCTTGAAGCCTCAAATGCATCCATTTATAACGAGCTTTAGGAAGAATAACTGTTTTCTGATGATCATATCTCTGTTTTAAATTCTTCCACAAGATACAGGGATCTTTTATTGTTAAATATTCCATCTTCAATCCCTCGTGGAGATGATGGCGAAGGAAAATCATAGCTTTTGCTTTTTCCTGAATAAATGTTGCATTTCCCTCTTTAATTGTTTCTCCCTAGTTCATGGCATCTAGATGTATTTCAACATCAAGCACCCATGAAAAATAATTATTTCCATTGATGACAAGGATTGCAAATTCTATTTTTGTAAGTTTTGCCATGATAACACTATCACAAATAATTATATTTATATTAAAAATTTAATATATACTAAAAATGAAAAACAACGTTTAATTTACTAATTATAATAAAGAGAAAATGACATACCTTGAGAACCTACATTCAACGAAAAAATGGCAAGAGCTCGTGCTAATAACGTGTTGTAAAATTGATGAGCAAAATGACGAAAAAACGGGAGCATGAAAACCAGAAATTATAATATTAAAATAATAAATAATTAAATAATATCAAAGTAATTAAAATAACCAAATTAAATAAAATAAACTTAAAAAAACCTAAAATAAAGAAAGTGGGATTTTATGGAAAATGAAATTTCTCAATTTTCACCAATCCTTTCTCTTTTTTTCTCTCCGATGTGTGTGTTACAATATCATCGAAAGCCTCTATTTATAGCCAATTTAGCAAATAGGTGGTGGAGCTTCATGGCCACTAAGGATGTGTCGTTACAAGACACATGGCATTTATTCACTAAACATGGCTACATAATGGACATCTATTTATAAATAAAATATTTATAATAAGTATAACATTTTTAATTTTCAGCTAATTATAATTAATCACTTATTGATTGTTTATAAACAATTCATTATTTAATTTATTGTGATTAGTTCATTCATTATTAATATACCATATTTATAAAACTCTGTTTCGAGCATTTTATATTGTTTTATTAATTTATCTATTAAAGTTATACAAGGTTCTCATAATTAATTCTATAAACTAAATACAAATATAATTTATATCTATAAAATTTTAATAATAATATTCTCATGCACAATCCAAACAAAGGAATCGTGGATTCCTTACAAATGTTATTTCCTCTATATATATATATATATATATAATCTTAAATCAAATTACTCCGTGAGAGAATTGATAAATTTAAATAATATCATTCAAACCATGGTGTGTTTATATTCTTAGATGGAGAAAGAAAATTTAAGATATCACGTTTGATAATTACTTGGTTTTTTGTTTTTATGATTTTTCTGTATACCCAAATGTTGGACAAGTTGATGAATCTAATCTCAATGGGGTAAATTTGTATTTAAGGGGGAGAGCTCGCTTACAAATCAATAGATCAAGACTGCACACTGATGTGATGTAGACTACACACTCCAATGCCTAAGTTAGGTAGTTGGAGATTCATTATCAATAGAAGACTGCACACCGGCGCCATTAACAGAATGCTATCAAACGGAGGCCAGTTGAAGTGCCATCCCTCTACGAGTGAGGAACATCAAATGAGGCCCATGCAAAGGAAGCATTAGAATGCTTGATTTATTTTAGAAAAAAAAAATTAATTGCCTATGAAAATTTTCTCTTTAAATACAAGGGTTTTTCTACAACCTCAATTACAGAAAATAGTTTCTAGACTTAAACACATCACTGATATAATGATTCATAGAAATCTATGCATGACTTAACGAAGTAATTAAGGAAATCAACACACTTGAACATTTTTGTCTTTTGAATTTCAAATCTCGTCTTTACTTTGTTTTTTTTAATTTAAAAAATAAATTAATCACATCATCTAGTTTTCATCTCTTAGATAAAATTAACATAATTCTAGACTAGCTAAACATAATTCGGGCATTTGATCTCTGGAAAATGATACTCGGTCTCTTAGGTCGTTTTACTATATGTTACATTTGATACGTACACTTGCCTTTACACCAAGATTTTTGCATCAAGTTTTTGATGCGTTTGCAAGAGATAAAAAATAACTGATTTATTTAATATTTTAAAAATTGGATAGATTTTAATTTAAGGTGTATTCAATTAATTTGACTCATGGGATGAATTCTATAAAAGCATGCTTCAAACAGATAAATCGTATAACTTCTAAAATAATCTTCAAAACTTTCTAATAAATAATAATAATAATAATAATAATAATAATAATGAAACTTTTGTTATCAAAATTTGGTTGATAAAAGTTGCTAATTTTGTGGGGTCAATTAGTTATTAACTAAAAAGAAAAGTGAAAATGTATAAGGGCAGAAGTGCAATTTCACTTTTATGTTTGCATGACAAACATCAGAGAGAAAAATTGAAATAAAACAACTATATATTTGGTAGTCAATCTAAAACCAAAAATTTGAAAACAAGAAAAAAAAAAAAGAAACGTAGGTCTCGTTTTTAAATATATGTTTGACAATAGTATTTTAAATTAAATAATTGTTTAAAATGTATTTGTTATTATATTTTTAAATCATAAAATTAATGTTGTTATCTATTAACTTTTAGGTTGAATATGAATTATTATTAATTAGTTCAGAACATATTTTAGTTAAAATAATTGTATAATTATTATTTTGTAATATTTTATAATTTATAATAAATTAATTATACATATTTTAATTTTAAAAATGAATTGAGTTTATCATATGAAGGACTATAATTCACCATAATTTTTTCTAACATAATTGTGCATTTTAAACTTTAAAATTTTAAAATACAAAAATATTGTTTTAAGAATCCAAAAAAAATATTCAAAAATAGAATTTAGCTGATTTAATCCAACGCATGTTTATTGTGAATCTCAAAATATAAAACAAAATACAAATTTGGGCCTATCCATCCAATTATAAAAGTTTTAGATCTTTTAATCTTAAAAAAAAAAAAAAAAAAAAAAAAAAAAAAAAAAAAAAAAAAAAAAACTAGAGAGAACATAAAATATTCCAATATAAAGTAGGAAATAAAAACCATCTCGAAATCCCCTCACAAAACCTAAAGTATCAAGAATTCAATACCATAAACAAGCGTATAAGAGGAGTAGTAAAATCAATTCCTTTTCCTCAACAAACTTTGGTCTCTTTGCTCTCTCTATATATTAAATAAATGCCATAAACCAAAACAGCTTTTAATATCCAGATCGCAAGAACTCAAAAGCACTTATACAATATCAATTCTCTTTGTATGCTATGGAAAGCCAAGTTCCCTGCCGAGGTCCAGTTATAAAAAAAAAAATGAACAAATATTTGCTTCAAAATATAAATATTTTTTTATGGCATTTATTTTTTATAAGCCATAAACCCATTGACAATGAACAAATATTTGGTTCAAAAATTAAATATTTGCTTATGGCATTTATTTTTTATAAGCCATAATCCCATTGACAATGAACAAATATTTGCTTCAAAATATAAATACAGCCTCCTCGTAGTTCTAAAGAATAGTATTTGCTTCAATTTACGTCATCGGTGTGGTCCATGGATTTAAATCGGTCAAAAATTGCTATTTCTAACCCAAAAAAGTTTTGGGTGAACAAATCTAACTCATTTTTAAAAAAACTTCTTTTTCTAACATTTTTTACACTTTTTTCAGATTTTTAGTGAAGAACCCCCCATTGTGAAAAGTCTTTTTTGTTCCTCGTTAAGTTATCAACGATATGATTTCCCATTCTGAATCCCAACGCTTGCTTCATCTTCCTCTTTGCGTAGAAATTACCAGGAAAGGGGGAATTGAAAATAGCTCCCAACGGTTCGATTTCTTCCCGAAATCATCCCCTCCTTCCTCTAAAAAATTGCCCTTCTTCCTCTGTCACGAAATCATCCCCTCCCCTCCCCTCCCCTCCCTTCCCTTCGTCTCTGAAAAACCCTTCATTGGTTCGATTCTACGCGAGTACCTTAGATTTCGACAAAGATACTTTGTTTAGATTCCATTTGTAGGGTTTTTTTTCTAACGTTTTATATTATAGCATTGAAATATTATGTTGGAGGGGGGGAGGGGGTATAAAAACCCACAAACAACTTTAACTATTTTGAATTTGGGTTTCTGTCGAAACAACCTTGAAATATGACAATTTCTGTTAAGTAATAGACCTCAATTGAATGAATATGTGTTTTGAAAAACTTGGTTTAACTCAGAGTTCAAAACGAAAAGAAGAAGTAGAGTTTGTACTTACCAGGAATATGTGAGGATTCTGTCTTTTTTCCCCGTAAAGTTGGTCATCAGAACTTTATGGGAAAAGAGACAGAGTACTTACTTCCTTCCTGATAAGTTCAAACTTTCTAGGAAGTATGTGTTCTGTCTTTTCTCCCGTAAAGTTGATCATCAGAACTTTACGAGATAAAAGATGGAGTACTTGCTTTCTTCCTGATAAGTTCAAACTTACTAGGAGGTATGTGTTCTTTCTTTTTTCTCGTAAAGTTAGTCATTAGAACTTTACAGGAAAAAAGATAGAAGGTTATTTTAGGGCTTTCTTAGAGATATCATGTCTTACTTGTCAATTTGTTTATGTGTAGGTAAATTTAATGGAGCTTAGAATCTTACCTGGGTAGTATTTTAAGGCATAGTTGACCTCGTGTTGCTATCTAGCCAAAACTCATGAGGTCATCCTTAGGAAGTTAAGTAGGGTCCAGGTAGATATGCTTAGGCAAATTATTTTTGGACCCATTTTGGACGGTAATCTCTCCCTTAATCGGCAGCTCATACACCATTTTCTTCTTAGGGAGGTGGCGGATGATAGACCAAACGTGATTTCTTTTAACCTCTTTGGGAACATAGTGTCGTTTGATAAGGAAGAGTTCGACCTCATCATCAGGTTCAAAGTAATGAAGAGGTATATACATAGGGCTTGGTACCCTAGTAGGCTTAGGAGGTTGTACTTCGATGACTGTTATAGGAAGAAATAGATGGAAGTTGAGGAACATTACCTAGGCCTAGAGTTTAGGAGTGATGAGGATGCAACGAAAGTATCACTTGCATACTTCATTGAGTTGGTGATGATGGGGAGGGAGAAGAAACAATAGTTTAACTGTGATTTCCTTAGGGTAGTGGATGATTGGGAGATCTTTTACAACTATGACTGGAGCGCAGTCATTTTCGATAAGATGATTAGTAGCATGAAGAGAGCTTTGACAAATGCAAAGACTATCAACCACCACGAGAAGACTAGTCAACTTTATGAAAAATTTCATAGTTGTTTTTTCTTCTTCTTTTTTTGTTTTTTTTTAGAAAACACCAATTTTCCTTAAACTTATGGGGTTCTTTCCTAAGGATTGGCAATAAATCTAAAAATTTCCTATAAAGAACTTCTCCCCCCCCCCCCCCCCCCCCCCCCCCCCCCCACAAATAACAAACTAGTTTTCAACTTTCAACACAACACAGGTAAATGAAAAAGAAAAAACCAAAACAACATTCATACCTTTTTTGTGAAAGCACAATGGAAAGAAGTGCTAAAAATGGAAAGAGTCTTTAAAAATAGGACCAACAGATTTTCTCTAAACCAGGTGAAAATGGGACCCTCAAGCTTTTTTTGTGAAAGCAAAATGGAAACATGGAGTATAATTGAAGACACACTGAAGTTAAGGATCTGAAAAGTTTTTGTTAGGTAAGTTCAATAGAGGCAAACTTGAAGGGAATTAAATGAGAACTTAATGCGAGACAAAAGATACTTTTCACAATGTGTGGCCCTCCAATAAAAATCTAAAAATGTAAAAAAAAAAAGGTTAAGAAAGAAGTTTTTTTTTTTTTTTTTTAAAAAATGGGTTAGATTTGTCCACCAAAACTTTTTTGGATTGAAAATAGCAATTTCCCGAAATGGGTCAGGAGCACTGCTTTTTATCTTTTATAGGTTTTTATTGTTTAAAATTTTCAAAATATATTTATACATTATTTTAATTTTTTTACTATATAACATATTTCATATTTGTAATTTTTCAAAATACACATGTAAAATGTTAATTTTTAATACACTTGTAACAAGTTTAATTTTACTTTTAATTTTTCTCACATATATGTACATATTTATTTTTGGGTGATTATGTACATATGTACATATTTTTGGGATTTTTTTCACATATATGAGCATATATACATAATTATTAATAAATAAAATATTATTTATTTTCTAATAACTGTTATTTATTTGCGTAACTCAAAATTCAATAAACTAAGATGTAAGATTATTTAATATAACTTGAACAGTATGTGGTTGACATACAAGTGGATTATGTTCAAGTAATAACCTAAAAGGTATATAGTATATGGATAGGGTTGGATACCTTATCCTGGTAACACTATATATACGACCCACTTTGTAAATGTTAGAAATATTGTAAGTGTTGCAAATGGTTTGATCCAAATTATTCATGTAATGACATGTACGTAGGGGTATCCTATATAATGAGTTTGTATAAGATTGGACTACGAAATATGATCTCTCTATGTAACGTCATTAATTGAAGAGATTTATATTTCAAAAGATAACCATGTAACTAAATCTCAATCCTGAGTGAGTTATGAACTTCTGCTCATGATGGTCAATCTTTAATTTGTATGGGTGAGAGTGACCTTAGCTACCAACTTAATATGCCTACCATTTTGGGAACGATAACGAGTAAGAAGTTGAGAATATAATTTCACAAGATGGAATTCACTCCTTCCTGACTTTAGGGAAAGTATGTAACGACCCAGCTCCTTAGGACTCGAGCTAGGCCGTCACTTGTGTGTGCATAAAATTCAAACGACACACTTTTTCTTTATGTGCAAGATAACAAGGAAAGCCTTTAAATTAAATAAATAAACTAATAAAGAAATGATTGGTCGATGCCCAATAACCTAAATTTTAAATGGGCACCCTTACCGTTCTAATTTAAAAATAGGAATTTCAACACTGATAGGTAATTAAAGAATCAAGGTTTCGAAGTTCAATGACAATCGCATGTGTTAAAAATAAATGGAAGATCACAAAACATGTGCGGAAGCATTAGTCTAGTACTCGTAGCTAAGTCAAGGTTTCCTCCCGTTGTTCGCCAAAGTATCCATCCTCTTACCTGAAAAAAAAAAAAAACATGATTAAAGGGTGAGTACAAATACTCAGTAAGTAGCCCCCTACTGGGCTAGTCTAAACACCCATATCCAAAAGACGCAACATACTAGTGGAACATATGTAAGCAATTTAACTCTTCATGGCCATCTAGTGAACGATTCAACCCATCCCAATACAATTCTGGTGGCCTGAAGGCTCACAAACGTGGTAGGGCACCCGTCGGCACCCGAAACATAGTAGGAACCCGTGGGACCCCAGTAACATAGTAGAAAACCCGTAGGCTTCTGGTAACATAGCAGGAAACCCGTCGGCTTTCAGTGGCATAGTAGGAAGTCCATCGGTTTTCCAGTAACATAGCGGTGTTGGGAGGGCAATCGTCACTACTCAGTTAATTTATAACATGTTTCAAAAAGAGTTAACTATAAATTATGCAACATATTCCATGGTCCCACGCATAATCACATCAAACAATAATAGTGTAGCATGTTCATAATAACATATCATAAGGGCAACCCCAGTAACGAGTTTACTTACCTTGGGATTAAATTCCAGTAGCTAACCACGCAACCAACTCTTAGAAAATCCCTCGAGTTGCAACCTAGGCATAAACCCCAATTTAAATTAACTTCTAGGCTTAGCTCCAACCTCAATTAATCAAAATTACCCCATATACTCTTACCTAAAGCGTGACTTAATTCAAAATTGCCACCAATCAACTCCCACTTTTTAGATCAAGTCCACAATCTACCCAACATTAGAAAATTTGAATCCAAGCAAGGGACTTGCGAAGAAAACCCACAACTTACCCAAAACCACAAATCCGGCGGCAGTGCAATCTACAGCAACTGAGAGGAGCAGAACCCAAGGCAGACCGGCGAGTCGACTGGCGGTGCGGCCGAAAAACCGAGCGTCGACAGCCACTACTACCACTGCTACACGTGCACAGGACGACGGCGACGGCAACGGCTACAGGCGTGCAGACGGCGGCGACGGGGCTGTGCGGACGTCGGCGAGGCTACGGGCGAAAGAGACAGAGGAAAAGAGAGGCAGACGAAAGAGAAAGAGGGAAGAGAGAGGGGTGTGCGGCACCGCTAGGAAAGAAAGGAGAAGAGGAGAGTTTTTTTTCTTTGCACGCACTTCGAGACCAAATAAATAAGTATATATAAATAATTATAACTTTATTCCTTTTCCTTTTCCAATTCTTTTTTTTTTCCAATGATATTTAATAAACTTCACATCTCCCAACATCAAAAATTCTCCCCAATATATATATATAAAGATATATCTTCTTAATTTTCCTAAATTGGATTTCAAATTCCAAATCTCTTTCAAATCAAATCAACTTTTAAATCTTAAATACCCAAATTGGATTTGATTTCCTTCATTCCTAAAAATTAAATTCCAACCGGCTCTCCAATTAATTTAAGATAATTAATTAACCTAATAATAAAATATTAACTCAAAAAGTTGGATTGTCATAAAGTAGGTAGGTAGTTCTCTTAAGTGCTGACTCTAGGACTTGAACAATGAGACCTCACCCTCTTATTGGCCTAAGCGGGACTTTGTATATGGTTGAACCATAAATTGTTCATTAAAGGATCAGTGGTACTTTTAAGGTGCAAGAGGTAATTACATGGGTAAAACGATAATTTGACCTAGCTGTAATTGCAAACAACATATGAAGCATTGACTTACAAAATATGGTTAATCAATGGACACATAAATATACTATAGTTCATAAAAGTGCAACTATGAGTCTTTAGTGGTATGCCACATAGTTAATGAAGGTTGATTAATATAATTAAAGAATTTAATTAATTAATCTCGAATCATTGAAGTTTATAACTGTAGGTCTATTAGGTCTCTCTAGTAGCTCACAACGGGTTAAACAAGGAAACTAAGCGTTAAAGAATTTGAATATTCAAATTGGTGAAGGGAATGAACTGTATATGATATGATTAAAATAATGTATGAGATACATTATAATATAAAGTTAATTTTGAATGAAATTTAAAATTAAAACTTTATAATAAGAGAGTATTAATATTTGAATAAAATTTAAATATTAAATTAATGTGAATTGGATTCATATTAAAACTATTAGTTAAGAGAGAATATGTAGATTAGAATTTAAATTCATATATACATCAAATTAAATATATGATATTTATTAAATTAATTAATTAAATCAGATTTAATTAATATTAGATAAATATATTATTAAATTAGATTTATTTAATATATTTATTTATATATTAATATTAAATCATTCCCCTACATTGCAAAGGAGTGGGGGAGTGAGAGAGTAGAAGAGTGGAGAGAGGGCAATTTCTCTCCCTATTTGCCTTTATATTTTGTAGAATGTCTACAATTCAAGTTATTGGTTTTTACATTAAAAGAAAGATTCCAAAAGGCTTTCAAACTCTCTCTACTTTCTTGAATCTCATAAGTTTTTTTTTTTTTTTTCTCTCTTTAAAATTTCATTCACTTCTCTTTCACAAGGTTCCCACAAACTACCTTGTTCTAAGAGAATACCCAGGAAAACAAAGTGGTGGTGTTTCAATTTTGTATGTGTTAAATTTCATCACTTATGGGAGAAGAAAATAATACCTTGAAGAGTTCAACAAAAGAAAATAATACCTTTGATTCCTTCATTTGTATACACATATTTTTAGTTTTAGTAAATTATTTTTACAAAGATTCATAGTAGGAAATAAAACTTAGTTTTATTTTAACTTTTTTTTTTTTAATAAATATCTAGGTTTCATTTTTTGGTTATATATATTTAGGTAAATAATTCTATAAAATTTTATAATAATTTTTTTGTTAGTATTTATTTAATTTAGATATCATATATCAATGCATTTAAAATTACATTCAAGTAATTACAAGTCTAGTCTTTAGTTTTGAAAATTATGACTAATAAATTTCTAAACTTTCAAATTTAACTTTAATAAGTCTCTTAAAAATGTCTAATAGATATATTACTTTCGATTTTGTGTCTAATAAATCTCATAAAGTATTTAAAATGTATAAAATCAATCATTCTATTAGTAAAACAATATTCTTGTTTCTAATTAAATCTTTAATTTTCAATTTTTTAGCTAACAGATACATTATTTTTTCAAAAAAATGTTAAGCACTATGTATTAGAACACACAAATTGAGAATTTAGGGACCTATCGTGTTTTTTTTTTTTTTTTTTAAAGTTCAAAAACTATATATAGACACGATTTTAGAAGTTGAACTAAAATTTTAACCTTGTATATAATTGTACCCACTAACATGAAATTTTAGATCCACCACTGATTGAGTCAATTAAAACATATATGTGTATACATAATTGTGCATTATAATTTGTATATTTAAACAAGTTTATAGTTAATAAAATAATTTAATAAAAAGATAGAAAATCTTATTTTCCTTTTTTATTATCTTAATTTTACCATAAAATTATATTTAGTTTATATTTGATATATCAGTCAATTTATATATTCTATATTTATTATATCAATTGTTAATATACAAAGTATAAAAATTATCAGTTTTGCAATTATTATACCTAATTTATGTGAAATCCGAACACTTTGACCTAATAACTTAGATGTCATCAAGAGAAGAAACTAGGAAAAAAGTTGAATTACAAGCATGTGGAGTTTAATTTCTTTTTGAATGATTCTTGGTTTAAATGTTTGATTACTTATAACCACATCTTTTTAAAGGAGTTAAAAGAATACATAAAATAATAATATTTGCATTTATTGTAATAAAACTTTAAAATAAAAGCTAACTACTTTTATAAAAATAAAAGTTTATTTCTAATATAACCATAACTACTCAACTTCCTTAAAAAAAAAAAAAGAAAAAAAAAAGTTAAATCTCTTGATGTTTCACAAAGGAATAACAAAATAATAATAATAATAATAATAATAATAATAATAATAATAATAATGAAAAAATAAATATGAAAAAAATTCACCTTCATCCTCTGACAACACTTGAAATGTGTCCTCTTACCTAGCTTAACTCAAGTTCGTTGTGCAATTTAATGTGTTTAAATGATGATTTTATAGGTATCGACCACCGAAGAGGTAAAATAAGCATTAGGGCAAAAATCAAGCTTAATGGATCATTGGAAGTTCTAAAGATGAAATTAGTTTGAGAGCAAGTGAAAATGATTGTGGACGCTCCTTTCCTGTTGCGGCATCCACAACCCTATTTACCGTAGTTGCACAAAGGGGTAGCGTCGAGCACCGTTGTAGATAAGGGAAAAGGATGTGCGGGAGAAAAGTTTTGGAATTGCAACACTACCCTACAACGTTTGCAATGTCATCACACGTATGGAAAATCAGCAGATATGGAAGAGGCATAACACCATAGTGTCATGCACAACAACTAGCACCCACAATAGCCTATAAAAATGACCCTTTAGCCAAGACATGAATGAGTAAATCACCCTTTCTTCCGACTCCTCCACTATTCCCTCCCTATCTTTCTTTGTATTTTCACTCTCATGTTGTATTTGGACTTTCCATATTTATATTCATTGAAGATGAAGGCTTGTGTGAGGCTAAGAGGTTACTTCTAGCTTAGGTTAGAGGTTTTCTCAATTGTAACACTTGTGAGACTTGTTTAAAATTTGATTATTTCTATATTATCTATGGATGTTAAGGTTGCTTTATGTTTATGATTGTGTTTCTTTGAGATTGTCTAACAAACTAGTCAAAGTTGCATGATCTATTTCTATAGGTTAAGTCTTAATCTGTAATCATTGAGATCCTTAATCACATGGTAACAAAGTTAAGTTAAACTTGTGAAGTTGTTTGACGTCCATTCAATAATCATTGTTTATTTAGCTTAGTTGGATATTATATTGTTTGGCTTGTGAGGCAAATATTATTTAACTTAGTTGGATATTATATTGTTTGGCTTGTGAGGCATTATTTGCTTGTTACACATCTTAAGCTTTATCCCCAGTAGTTTATTGCAGTTAATTTATACGTTTAGGATGCATTACATCTAAATGTGTGTTGATTGATTAGTTGTTTTGAACTTCCATTTAGTACTAAATGTGGTAGCTAAGCATAGACAATAATAAAAGTAAATTTTCATGTGTTTGATGATCAAGTAAGTAGGATACCTTGAAAACCTAAGCTAGATGTTAAAATGGTTGTTCTTTTCATATCACTTTCCCTGTTTTGTACATTTACCTTTTGTGCTATTTACATTTATTGCATAAAACAAACAATCAAAACCACCTCTTTGGTTACCCTAAGAAAGTTGAATCTTGCTTAGAAGAAATCACATTTGCTCCCTATAGATAGACTCAGTCTTTGGTAGGCCCGAAAAGGGATGTTGCATTCTCTCTCTATTGAGATTTGTGCCCTAAGGTCTCGTAGTTAATTAATTATTATTACATATGTAATATTAATATATCCATTAACAGTAGTTCTCTTAAGTACTGACTCTAGGACTTGAACAAGGGGCTCACCCCCTCACTAACCCTAGATGGATTTAGTTTATGGTTGAATCATTAACAAGTTGTTCATCAGAGAAATCAATGGTACTTAAGGAGAAAGAGGTAATTATAGAGGTAAAAACGGACTTTTGACTATGCAATATTTACGAATAACTCGTGAATGATCGACTTGCTTATAATGATTTTATTCATGGACACAACTTATTATTGCATAAGAGTTCAACTATTGGTCTTAGTGGTTTGCCCTGTAGTTAATGAATGAAGATTAATTAGTTAAAGAGTTTAGTTAATTAATCTTGAATCATTAGAACTTATGATCTGTAGGTCCATAAGGTCCCCCTTGCTAGCTCACCATGGACCAACTAGGATCAAATATGTTGAAAGAAAATTTGATATGTTTAAATTTTTTAAGGAAAGATATATTTATTGTATTTGATACAATTAAATATTGTTAAAAAGTTAATTTGAATGAGATTCAAAATTGAAGCTTTATAATATGGGAGAATTAATTATTTTGAATATGATTTAGATAATTAATTATTTAATTTGAATGAGATTCAAATTAAAGAGAAATATTGAGCAATTATTTGAATATGGTTTGGATAATTAAACATTTTAATATGAGATATTCAAATAAATAAATATAAGGAAAATTATTATAAATAGAAAAAATATCAAACTATTTACAAATATAGCAAAATTTCACTTTTATCTGTGATAGACTGCGATAAACTCAAATAGACATTTATTCGTGTTTATCTCGTAAAGTGATAGATGTCTATCTAGGACTATCGCCATCTATGACAAATAGAAAGTAAAATTTTGCTATATTTGTAATTATTTCAATCGTTTTTCTATTTTTGAAAACATCCCTAAATATAACTATCTTTATAATATAAGATATTGTAGTAGATAATTATATAGGTCTATCATAATAGGATTAGGATTAACCTAATGAGGTTCTATAAATATGACATTGGAAAGACCTTCTTTACAATAACACACAATAATCTCTGCACTCACTTAGTAGAGATTTTAGAAAAACTCTCCCAGGTTTAGAGACTCTAAAGATCTCCTTCCCTATTCCCTTCTATTCTTTTAAGAAATGATTCACAAACTAGATTCTTACCAGAATCATAAGGAGGAATATCTCGTGAAAAAAGAAAACTTCGAGGAAAAGATTACTAGTTCAAGAAGAGTTTTCTGTAGTTACGTATCGGCAACAATATGGTGGTTAACCCCCTTTTTAGTTTTGTGTATTTTTAATTATTTCAAGAATTCAAAAAATGCAAGTCAATCGCTTCGGCTACGGGATTGAAGTGTTTGGTCCCTTCATTCTCGTCCTATAAAATAAGATTTATAAACTCCTAACTCAAACTAAAATAGTAGTAATAGTCATTCAAGTCGATCTGCAGGGAAGTGATTTATTACAAAAGTAAGTTTTTTTATGCCCCTAAATTATAGATCTTTGCTAGTGCTTCAACATGTTTTGAGACAACTTATTATATAAAGTATCATTATCATAGAAAAGCAAATGTGAAGTTTTAATTACCAAAATGCTATTAAGAGAATAAATTCAATGCTATGCAACAGGAATTGAAGTATAGAAGCAATGTTGCAACGATGTCCTAGTAAGGTGGAATTGTCTGCATGCTTTGAACTAACACTCTGGTCCACCTTATCCTGACACGCCACATGAGCAGCTAGCTGATCAAGAAAGAGAAGTCACATCATCCATCTGTTGAAAAGACATAAAGGAGGAGCGAATGCTACAACACTTAAGAGTGAGGAGTACAACATCATTTGGATGCCTTGAACCGACAACGAGATAAGAGTTTCCAGTTATCTTCTACGCGTGTCACATTAGTAAAAGTGGAGATGGTGCATGAAGTTGTCTAATCACTGCCATGCTGTTGGGTTTTATGTCCTAAAATTTGTTCTTTGTAACTTTTGGAACTTATTCTCAATAAAGTTGTCGCCGCCTTTGATGAGTTGTTTCTTTTTCGAAAGGTTCTCTTGATCTTAGGGTCAGAAATGAACGAAGGCTATTCTTTCTTGCTCATAAATTGTCAGAAACGTCTTAGGCAAAACGCTCAGTATGACCCAAGATAAAGGTTTTTGCATAAATCAACAAATAATATCAAAACCTAAATTATTAATTCAAATCCCCGGCAACGACGCCAAAAACTTGTTCGTTTGAATTTCTATTCTAATTAAATTGAATTTCTTAGCTCGTTGCACAAAAATAGATTTATCATTTCCGTACAAGGATGCGTCGAGAATTACTCTAGATGTGATCATGATTAAGCAAGTTTTTCTATAAAAAGCTCAAGTATAAGCATTTATAGGTTTCCTGGTGAGTCCAGGGTCGAACGCAGGGATTTGTAATAACTAGGGGTTGAGAATAAATGCATGACTATGCGGTGACTGTACATGTAAATATGTGCATTTGTTGATTATATGTGTAAAACTATACATAAAGAATGAAAAGAATTTCCTACTACTAATAATGAGGTGGACGCGGCGTTGGGTAGTCATATGTAATTTAGTGTCAGATAGCATGCGTTGAGAATGAATGGAACCATGCGATAGAAGTAGAGTTGAATGCAAGAGCTAGTTGTTACCTAAACTTTCTAAGTATAATTACATACCTACAAACTGCGTTTGTGAATCCATCTCTCGATGTTTCGACGCCACATTAATCTTATCTCTAAGACGCATGGTAAGTTTGTGTTGGCAAAAGATGAACTACATCTCTGCAACTCATCTAGTCTTAATTAATGCTAAAGATTAACTATCCACTCTCTCAAGCTCGACAGTCATGCTTACTACGTTTGTTTGTCAGACAAGGTTATGCAAGCTAAAGATATGCATTAATCAAGATGTAACATACTCAAAATTGCTCAAGAAAAACTAACTTTTAACATTTAACTCATTTAGCATTTAGACAACATGGTGTAAAGTATTTAATACGGAAATAGATGGAAGATGATAGTCAATCAAACTCATATTAAGACAATAAATCATTCTCTCGAATGTCATTAACAAAATATAAGCAAGAAGGAGAGAAACGGAAATAAAATAGAAATGAAGGGCGTCAAGCCGCCACTGGCAATGTCTTGCTTCATGGAGGCTTGAGATGGTTGCTATCCGATACATATATTCCATAGGGTGGAGATTCTCTCTCACTGGGAAACGACTCTGAAGATGCTCAGAATCCTTCTCTCAAAAGAGCTTGAAATGGAGGCTGGTTATGGTGAGGGAGAAATAGTGCAGAGCTTTCGCCTCTTGAACTGGTCTTTCCTCCCTTCGAATGGAGAAGCTTTGGGCTATTTATAGGCGTCAAAAAGTTGAAACTCATGATGACCTGACACCTTTACATTAAATTCCATGCCCTGCTGCGCAGACTTTTCACATCGTCGGCCCATTTGTTCTGCCATATTCTGAAAGCGTGTTATCCTTTTGCATATTGACATGACAGCTTTTGGCCATGCGTCTGTATCTACTTTTTCTCGACACATGGTCTCAACGCATGGTCTCAACGCCTAGGCTCGACACATGGGTTTCCACTTGTTCTCGCACCAGCTTCGTCTCTTCGTACTTGGTTGTTTGCGCTTCTTTTCTTCTTAACCCTGCGTTAGGAAAAGAAAAGCTCATCGTTTTTCAGGTATTTTCTTTTGTAAGTAGTGCCAACGCATGGTGATACATTTTTCATCATTCAACTACCAAAATCATGTGTTTAGCTCCAAAGTCACTCTAATTAAATCAAATAGTGACTATAATAACTTGTATTTCTACAAGTTATCAATGGGTCGCCTAAATTATAATTCCTATGTGCACATAGAGTGAGATTTGTTGCTGTTGTGTTGAGATTATTCCACTCAGCTGAGATTATTCAAAGTTGGATATGATGAGATTATTCCATCCCAACTAAGATTGTTTTCGACGTTGAGCAACGTTGAGTTTACTCCGCCTCAATTAAGGAAAATTCTTTCAGCAAATATTTATAAGCTTTCAATGCTTTACTATTTGAACGACAAGCATGATTTCATTGAGCTTTTAAGCCAAGAATGGTTTTCAAAACTTGTTACTCACTGGGCTATCTAGCTCATGCTTTCAAATGTTTTCCTACTTTCCAGGTAGCGAGTGAAATTGAGGTGCTTAGCCTACTTGTCTGGATTACCTATTTAGTTTTGGACTTTGTAAATTTTTGTACTTAGACCTAGCATTGTACATATGGGGGTCTAAGGAGTGGATGTTGTGATCATACTCTATTGTTATGCTAATAAAGGTTTAATTTTTTAGATTATTATTTATGGCTTGGATGTGAGTTATAATTATATTATAAAGTGCTTGGTAATGATTTGAGGAGGGTTAAGTTGATAGTAGATGTCGTAAAAGGTCGATGTCTGCTGTTTTCATGCCTCTTTTCGGGTTAAGAGGATAACTCAGGAGGGGGTGTGACACTAAACCTTAGAACAATATATTTAGTGAATTTGAAATGTTCAAATTCAGTTTATGAGCAATTTTTATGGTTTGTTCGTTTAATTGTGAATTAGACGAAATTGTAGAGTTATAAATATTTAAATGTGATTTAAATACTTTTAGAATGAATAGAGATTCATCGTATTGGAATTTACCGAGAAAAGTGGAAAAATAATTAATTTAATGTTAAATATTAATTTAATATAATTAATTATTATTCAAATTAATTATAGGGATGTTTTCAAATATGGCAAAACTGTTAAAAATAACTGCAAATATAGTAAAATGTTATTTTCTATCTGTGATAGACCGCGATAGACTCAGATAGACATCTATCACTTTAGCGATAGACACTGATAAATGTTTATCTAAGTCTATCGTGGTCTATCACAAATAGAATATAAAATTTTGCTATATTTGTAAATATTTCAATAGTTTTGCCATTTAAAACAATTTTCCTTAATTATATATAAAATTAATTTTGAATTAAAAATCATTTTATGAAATTGAATTTTAAAATCCAATTTTGAGAAATTGAAAAAATCCACTATGCATGGTGAATGAGATGGTGTTCTTCATGCAAGCATCTTCTTTTTCCCCTTCTTCCACCTCCATTGTGAGTGAGTTATTTAGCAATTTAGTTGTCAATTTGCATGTCAATCTGATTTGCATGATTTCTTCTTTAAATAGAAGAGTAGAATTGAAGAAAATGGTTAAGCTTTTAAGCTAATTTCTGCTGAAATTCCCAACTACTCAAAACCCATGCAAATAGTGTGTTCTTCACTTTGTTGCTCCAAATTCTACTCAATTTGGATCCCACAATTCGTTCTAAGGCCTGAGGATAACAAGGAACACTCTTGTGGTAATCTATGAAGTGTTCGTGATAAAAAATTCAAAGGAATTTGATTCAATTTTGAGCTACAACAAGTAAGTGTTCTTCCACTGTTTTTCGATTTTAAAACAAGCATGTTTAATCTTCAAACTTGATGTAATTAGAATGCTTTAGATCCTAATTGTCTCGCTATTATGTTGCTAACTCCTTTACATGCTATAGCATCGATACTACAACAGTGAAGAAAAATTGCAATACTGTAGCATGCAAACATGTTTGCATTCAATGAATATGCTTTATCCTGAGCACCCTATCAAATAAGTTTGGTAAAGGCATTTGTCGAATTCTTATTTGTTGACATCTCAAGTTCATCACCAGAAGAACAATCTGATAAGAAATGAGGAGATCGTTGAATCCATCTCTAAGCTAGGACGCTGAGTTGTAGCTTCTTGATTTGCTACATCTCTAGTTTCTTCTTAACTCTCACTTTTTATTTTTTCTTTTGGTGAAATGACTACTTTTTAAGTGCAAGACTTGACTAGGATCCCTACGCTATAATAGTTATCAGTATTAATTGAATATCTCTTTAAATCCATTGTGTATCTTTTTGCTTTAAAAGTTCTTTAACTCAATAAGTGTTTTTCTCCATCTAGCCAAACGAGATAAAAGCATAGCACTTGAATCTTTGAGAGAAATACGTGTGTGGAAATATTTAAAGTAATTGAGAGTGTATGCATTTTACACGGGTTTTCATTAACTATCAGTGTGACACAAAACACTAGTCTTTATTAGGGATAATTTAGACACTCATAAGCTATAGAGAGAAAACGGTTGCAAATGTATTGTTTTAGCATAGATGACCTCCAACTAATTCAATGTTCTATGTTGCATTCAAAGGTGGCATAGTAGGTTTTCTCACTTAAGGAACGCATTGTGAGTTAGAGAATATTCCAATTAACGTTGTGGCTAGAAGCATAGGGAATCTAAAAGTCAAGTATGCACATTCACATCATTGATATTTACACCAAATTTTAGCATTCTTTTATATGTGATTCATAAATTGAGTTATTGCATTTACTGTTCAAAAAGTTGTAGCATTAAAACACTAAAAACAATATTGCTTGTTTATCACTTTTTATACAACATTGAAAAGAATTTCATGAATTAAATTTAGCACTGTTTAAATCATCCAGTATCCCTGAGGAATCGACCTTGTAATACTCCAATTACTACTTGCTATTGCATTAATTTATACTTGGGTTGATACAATAGGTGATATTACTTGTGCAAATAAAAGCACAAAGCATCAATTTAATTATACAACACAAGCCATATTTTCACAATAAAAATAGCGGTCAGAAAGTGCAATAATAGTTTCAAAAACAAATTTCCTAATCAAATAAATAAATGGAGGGAGTGGTGTGGATAGATAAAGGTGCAAAATAACTCCCTTTTGGGAGTTTTTCTTTTTTTTTTTTTCTAATTTAATTATATTAAATCTAATTTAATTATATTAAATTAATTTTAATTAAAGTATATATGAAATCATATTTAATATATAATTTTATAAAATAATTAATTAATAAACAATTAATTAATTAATAATTAATTAAATATCACATATTTAATTTAATTTGAATCATATTCAAATAATATTCTCTCACATAATGTATTGTTTAATATGAATCTCATTTAAAATTAACTTTATATTATAATGTATCTATAATTGTATCTAATACAATTAATTCTCTTTAATTTGAAGAAATCAAATTAATCCAAAATTAATTGATTCTTATTTTATCCTTAGTGAGCTGGCAATGGGACCTATTAGACCTGCAAATTAGAAGCTCCAATGATATGAGATTAATTAATTAAACTCCTTAATTAATTTAATCAATATTCATTAATTGTAGGTCACTCTACTAAAGACTCACCCTGCACTTTTCACACTGTAGATATATTTCTATGTCTATGGATATAACTAATCAACAGTAAATCTACCATTCATAAATTGCCCAAAACTATAGTTGGGTCAAATTATCATTTTACCCCTGTATTTACATCTAACTTCTTAAGTACCACTGCTCCCTCTAATGAACAAACAATTTATAGTCCAACTATAAACTAACTCATTTCGAGCCAGTAACAACATAAATCCTCATTGTTCAAGACCCGGAATCAGCCCTTAAGTGAGTAATTTATCTACTTATCCTAAAGACGGAAATGAGTGAATTTTATCTTGTGAAGAAATGTTCCCAGCTCCATACTCGGACAAATCTCCAAAATGATAGGCTTATTGAGTCTGCGATCGGGACACTCTCACCCATACAAATCAAAGGATTGCCCTCGTAGACAGGAGTTCATAACTCACTAAGAATTAAGGTTGAATCATCTATGGTCATCCTATGAAATGTTAATTTCTTTAATTAACGGCGTTATAAAGAGAAATTAAACATTTCGCAGTTCGATTTTATACAAACTCTTTGCACAGGATACTCACACTCACATATCTCCACATGAGCGATTAGGATCACATCGTTTGTAACACTTTACAAATTATGTAACAATTACAAAGTGGCTCGTATCCATAGTGTCACCAAGATAAGGCACCCAACCTTATCTCTATACTACAGACCTTTTTGGTTATTATTTAAATATGATCCAACCTTGTACGTCAACCACATACATATTTAAGCTTACATAAAATAACTACAAATCTCAGTTTATTGGATTGAGTTAATGCAAACAAAAAGTCGATTAAAATAACTATTTTATTGAATAAATAGTTTGTACTTACAACTTTACAAACTATGGGCCAAGAGATTTAGAACACCAATCCCAATGATCTCCCACTTGTCCTAAAGCTAGTGGGTGTATAATACAAGATATAAAATAAATAAAATATAATACAATAAACTAGAGCATACACTATACCCAATAACATCTCCCACTTGCCCAAGACTAGATGATGCATGTCCCGTAGACCCCGACTCTCCAGATGATCCTAAAAAACTTTACATGTGAAAGCTTTTGTAAAGGGACTAATGCAATTTGAAATTCTTTTGAATTTTTTGATTGGAGGCATGTGGCTCGGGGGATGGAGGAGTTTGATAATGCTTTGAATGAAACTAATCTTGTTGGAGCTTTGTGTGCAAGGTAGCTGATTTACCTGAACTAACGGTCACAGTGGGTCAGATTTAATCCTCAAAAGACTAAATTGAGTTTTGGTGGATGATATTTGAGCATCTGTTCTTCCTTTGCCTGAGGTATGGGCCCATGCTTGGGGATATTTGATTGTTGGTGCTCGAATTATTTGACACACCCATTTTTTGTTTCTTTAATTTATGGGTTGATTCTGCTGATTTCATTGAAGTATTGAAGGAGGTTGGAGGAAGTAGGTTGGGTTTTCCCTTTTAGTGAATTTGCAAATTAATCTTCAAACCTTAAAGTCGACCTTGAGGGGTAAATTTGGCAATCAAATTAGTGTGTTTCTATTGTTGGATTTCTATTTTTGATTTAAATTGAGTTTCATAGCTTGTTGCACAAAAATAGATATTATAATCTCCGTACAAAGATGCGTCGAGAATTACTCAAATATGATCATGATTAAGCAAGTTTTCCTATAAAAAAGCCCAAGTATAAGCTCTTATAGGTTTCTTGGTGAGTCCAGGGTCGAACGCAGGGATTTGTAATAACTAGGCGTTAAGAATAGATGCATGACTATGCGGTGAACTATACATGTAATATGTGCATGAGTTGGTTGTATGTATCTAAAACTATACATAAAGAATGAATAAAATTTCCTACAACTAAAAATGGGGTGGACACGGCGAGGGTTAGTCAAATGTCATTTAGTGTCAGATAGCATGCGTTGAGAATGAATGGGACCATGCGATAAAAGTAGAGTTAACGCAGGGGCTAGTTGTTACTTAAGCATATCTAAGTATAATTACGTACCTACAAACTGCGTTTGTGAATCCATCTCTCGATGTTTCGACGCCAGATTAATCTTATCTCTAAGACGCATGGTAAGTTTGCGTTGGTAAAAGATGAACTACATCTCTGCACCTCATATACTCTCGATAAATGCTAAAGATTAACCATCTACTCTCTCAAGCTAGACAGTCGTGCTTACTAAATTTGTTTGTCAGACAAAGCTATGCAAGCTAATAATATACATTAATCAAGATGCAACATACTTAATATTGCTCAAGAAAAACTAACTCTAACATTTGACTCATTTAGCATTCAAACAACATGGTGCAAGGTATTTAATATGGAAATAGATAGAAGATAATCGTCAATCAAACTCATATTAAGAAAATAAACCATTCTCTCGAATGTCATTAACAAAACATAAGTAGGAAGGATGGAAATGGAGATAAAACAGAAATGGAAGGCGTCAAGCCGACACTGGCAACGTCTTGCTTCATGGAGGCTTGAGATGGTTGCTATCTGATGTATAAATTTCATAGGGTGAAGGTTCTCACTCACCGGGAGACGACTCTAAAAATTCTCAGAATCCTTCTCTTAGAAGAGCTCGAAATGGAGGCTGGTTATGGTGAGGGAGAATTTGTGCAGAGTTTTCGCCTCTTGAACTCGTTTTTCTCCTCTCTCTCTTGAATGGAGAAGCTTTAGCCTATTTATAAGCGTCGAAAAGTTGAAACTCATGACCTGACACCTTTGCATTAAATTCCATGCCCTGCTGTACAGACTTTTCAGCCCATTGGTTCTGCCATGATCTGATAACATGTTGTCCTTTTGCATAATGACATGACAGTTTTTGCCCAGGTGTCTGTATCTACTTTTTCTCAACGTATGGTCTCAATGCATAGTCTCGACGCATGGATTTCCACTTGTTCTCGTAGCAGCTTCGTCTCTAGTACTTGGGTTATTTGTGCTTCTTTTATTCTTAATCTTGCGTTAAGAACAGAAAAGCTCATAAATTTTTAGGTATTTTCTTTTGTAAATAGTGCCAACGCATGGTAATACATTTTACATAATTCAACTACCAAAATCATGCGTTTAGCTCTAAAGTTACTCTAATTAATTCAAATAGTGACTATAATAACTTGTATTTCTACAAGTTATCAGTTTCGCAGGAAGGTGGTTGAGGCTCGTCAGAGGATGGAGTTTTGCATTTGGAGTTAGTTTAGAACCCCATAAAAATCTCGTGCAAGGAGGAAAACTTCATTGTTTTGGGCTTAGACTTGTCGAAAGGAGGCATCTCTCCGTCAAAAGACTAGCATGCAATGGTTATCTTTAGGAGATAAGAACTATGTGTTATTTCATTCGGTGGTTAAGAGTTAGGTGGTTCAAAATGATATTTTATTGTTGCATGATTATTTTGGTTAGTGCCTCTCCTCCAATGCTGACATCTCTTTAACAGTTGTTTGTTATTTTAAGAACTTATTAGCGACTTAGCCATCTAGTGTCGGGATCTTACTACTCAGATTTTTAGATATTGTGACTTTCACTTGGCCTAAAAGGTCTAGGGAGGCTTTGTGTTAACCTATTACTCGAGATGAGGTTTGCACTATGTTACTTTAAATGTACAGTGGCAAAGCTCTTGGTTTTGATGGTTAATTTGTGGGGTTTTTTAAATGTTCCTGGAGTATAGTTGGATATGACTTTTATGGTACTGTCCTATACTTCTTTTATATTTTCTTCTTCCCTAGGTGTGTATGCAACTTCCATCACTATGGTTCAAAAAAGGCCCGACCTAGGGGTCTTGGAGATTTCATGTCGAAATGTGCTTTATAAGTATATATATAAAAATTATTATTGCAACCACCATGTGTGTGGTTGCAGTTCTTCATTAGTCCTTACTACTTTGTCTTTGTGAAAATTCATAGTATTATAGATGATATTTTGCTCTGCTAGGAGCTTGTTGGGGTTATCATAAGAATTATGGAAAAGTTCGATGTCTGTTGAAGATAGATCTCCAAAAGGCTTATTGTTGGGATTTATGCCCTAAAACTCGTAGATGGTACTTAAGGATTTAGAAGTAACTTAGGGGTGAAACGGCAATTTGACCTAGCAGGTGTTATGAACACTTGTGAAGGACTAATTTGCTAATATTGGTCTATTTCTATGGACACAGAAATATATATGCAATGAGAAGAGTGCAACTGTGGGTCTTTAGTCGAGTGTACCCACAGTTAATGAATATTGATTAATTTGGTTAATGAGTTTAGTCGATTAATCTCATATCGTTAGAGCTTCTGATCTGTAGGTCCATAAGGTCCCCTTGCTAGCTCACAACAGACCAACAAGGATCAACTATGTTGAAAGAAAAATTTGAAATGTTCAAATTTATGAGGGAAAATATTAATTGTATTGGATACAATTAATTGCATGATTTATTATAAATTTTATTTGAATGTGATTCAAATTATAACTTTATAATATGGAGAATTAATTTATTTGAATATGATTCAAATAATTAATTATTTATTTGGATAAAATCCATATAAATAAATAGAGAATTAATTAATTAATTTGAATTGGATTCAAATAATTAATTATTTAATTTGAATGAGATCCAAATTAAAGATTCTGCAAAAAATAAATAGAGGAAAAATTAATTAATTGATTTAAATTTGATTCAAATAATTAATTATTTAATTTGTATAAGATCCAAATTAAAGATTCTGCAAAAGATAAATATTTAAATAAGATTTATATATTTTAAACCATTTAATATGAGACATTATTTTGGTAGATATTTATTAATAGTGAATATTATTAAATATTTAATTTAAAATTTCTGCAGAGGGGTTATCCTAATAGGATTAAGAGTAACCCATAATCTCTACAATTACTCTAAAAATCTTCCTCTACTAATTCTCCCAATTTTCTTAGAAAAATTCTAAGAAAATCCTTCTTCCCATTTTTTCAAAGAAGCGGTTCCCAGAAACCAGATCCTTGCCAGAGTCATAGCGAGAAAGATCTCTTGGAAAAGAAAGACTACAAGGAGAAGACTATCGATTCAAGAATTATAGATTGGCAAAGGTATGATGCTTAACCTTTTCTTTACTTTTTGTATTTTTAATTCTTTCAATAAATCAAAGAACGCGATCACACGTTTCCACCGGGATTCAATTCCCTTCACTTATGACTCTATTTAATGGGCTTTCTGTTTTTGCACCATTTTTCACTGAGGATGCTTGGTTGGAAGTTTGTCTTTCGTGTGGTGAGGGTGGTCTAGGTAACTATCATATTTCTATTTGAAATGTCGTTGTTTTCATGAAGCTATTATGGCTTGTCACAGATGGTTCGTGATCCTTGCGTATTACCTAGTTAGAGGCCTATAGTTTGTGTGGTCAAAGTATCTAGGTGGTTAGTTCCTCTAGTTCATTGTCTTGGTGTTGGTGAGTTGTCCTTGTTAGGGACAACTTGTAGTCCTTGGTACATTTTTATAGTGGAGATGGGCTATCACATCCCTTTCCGAGCTACCCTCTGAAACCTAAAAAGAGGCGTGAGAATAGTAGACATCGACCATTTTTTGACATCTACTGTCAGCTTAAACTTTTTCAAAACTTACTATGTGCAACATAAATAATCAAATTACAATATTATTCTAACATGCATACTTTTATTTACACTATTGTTTATAAAGTTTATTTACAAATGACATAACCCTAGCTCGAGACAAGTTTCTGCTAAGTTTTAATAACCACATTATATCTCGGTAGACCTCGTCTTTACACAGCAACAGAAACTCGGCTACTACCTAAAAAGAAAAACATAAGAAAAGAATGAGATTCACTAAGCTTAGTGGTGATCAAATAAACTAGGGTTCATATAACCCTTTATACACAATAACTATAATAGAAATCATGAGCAAGCTTATCTATACTGAGCTTATATTCAAACTTTCCATTCTTGGGTTACCCTCGAAACCAATTATCCTGCTGGCATTCTGATAACTTGTAGAAATAAAAGTTATTATAGTCACTATTTGATTTAATTAGAGTAACTTTAGAGTTAAACGCATGATTTTGGTAGTTGAATGATGTAAAATGTATCAACATGCGTTGGCACTATTTACAAAAGAAAATACCTGAAAAACTATGAGATTTTCTATTCGTAACGCAGGGTTAAGAAGAAAAAAAGCCTAAATAACCCAAGTACTAAGAGACGAAGCTGCTACGAGAACAAGTGGGAACCCATGCGTCGAGCCTATGCGTTGAGACCATGCGTCGAGAAAAAGTAGATACAGACACATGGGCAAAAATCTGTCATGTCATTATGAAAAAGGACAACACTTTATCAGATCATGGCAGAACCTATGGGCCGACAATGTAAAAAGTCTACGCAGCAGGACAGGGAATTTAATGCAAAGGTGTCAGGTCATCATGAGTATCAACTTTTCAACGCCTATAAATAGCCCAAAGCTTCTCCATTCACAGGGGGGAGAGGAAAGAAAAGAGAGAGACAAGTTCAAGAGGCGAAATCTCTGCACAATTTCTCCCTCACCATAACCAGCCTCCATTTCGAGCTCTTCTGAGAGAAGGATTTTGAGAACTTTCAGAGTCGTCTCCCAGTAAGTGAGAACCTTCACCCTATGAAATTTATGTATCAGATAGCAACCATCTCAAGCCTCCATGAAGCAAGACGTTGCCAGTGGCGGCTTGACGCCTTCCATTTATGTTTTATCTCCATTTCCCTCCTTCTTACTTATGTTTTGTTAATGACATTCGAGAGAATGGTTCATTTTCTTAATATGAGTTTGATTGACGATTATCTTCCATTTATTTCCATATTAAATACCTTACACCCTATTGTTTGAATGCTAAATGAGTTAGATGTTAGAAGTTAGTTTTTCTTAAGCAATATTAAGTATGTTACATCTTGATTAATGCATATCATTAGCTTGCATAACTTTTTCTGACAAACAAAAGTAGCAAGCACGACTATCTAGCTTGAGAGAGTGGATGGTTAATCTTTAGCATTTATCAGGACTAGATGAGGTGCAGAGATGTAGTTCATCTTTTGCTAATGCAAACTTACATGCGTCTTAGAGATAACATTAATGTGCGTCGAAACATCGAGAGATGGATTCACAAACGCAGTTTGTAGGTATGTAATTATACTAAGAAAGCTTAGGTAACAACTAGCTCTTGCGTTAACTCTACTTTTATCGCATGGTTCCATTCATTCTCAACGCATGCTATCTGATAACTTGTAGAAATACAAGTTATTATAATCACTATTTGATTTAATTAGAGTAACTTTGGAGCTAAACACATGATTTTGGTAGTTGAATGATGAAAAATGTATCACCATGCATTGGCACTATTTACAAAAGAAAATATCTGAAAAACGATGAGGTTTTATGTTCCTAACGCAGGGTTAAGAAGAAAAGAAGCGCAAACAACCAAGTTAGACGAAGCTGCTGCGAGAACAAGTGGAAACCCATGCGTCAAGCCTATGCATTGAGACCATGCGTCGAGAAATAGTAGACACAGACGCATGCTCAAATAGCTGTCATGTCATTATGAAAAAGGACAACACCTAATCAGATCATGGTAGAACAAATAGGCTGACAATCTGAAAATTCTATGCAGCGTGGCTGAAATTTAATGCACAAGGTGTCAGGTCATCATGATATCAACTTTTTGACGCCTATAAATAGTCCAAAAGCTTCTCCAAGAAGAGGAGGAAGAGAGACCAATTCAAGAGGCGAAAGCTCTGCACAGTTTCTCCCTCACCATAACCAGCCTCCATTTCGAGCTCTTCTGAGAGAAGGATTCTGAGAATTTTTAGAGTCGTCTCCTAGTGAGTGAGAACCTTCACCCTATGAAATTTATGCATCAGATAGTAACCATCTCAAGCCTCCATGAAGCAAGACGTTGCCAGTGGCGGCTTGACGCCCTTCATTTCTGTTTTATTTCCATTTCTCTCCTTCTTGCTTATATTTTGTTAATGACATTTGAGAGAATGATTTATTTTCTTAATATGAGTTTGATTGACTACTATCTTCCATCTATTTCCGTATTAAATACTTTGACCCATGTTTTTTAAATGCTAAATGAGTTAAATGTTAAAAGTTAGTTTTTCTTGAGCAATTCTGAGTATGTTACATCTTGATTAATGCATATCTTTAGCTTGCATAACTTTGTCTGACAAACACAAGTAGTAAGCATGACTGTCGAGCTTGAGAGAGTGGATAGTTAATCTTTAGCATTTATTAAGATTAGATGAGTTGTAGAGATGTAGTTCATCTTTTGCCAACGCAAACTTACCATGCGTCTTAGAGATTAGATTAATGTGGCATCGAAACATCGAGAGATGGATTCACAAACGCAGTTTGTAGGTACGTAATTATACTTAGATATGCTTAAGTAACAACTAGCCCCTGCGTTAACTCTACTTTTATCGCATGGTCCCATTCATTCTCAACGCATGCTATCTGGCACTAAATGACATATGACTACCCAACACTGCGTCCACCTCATCGTTAGTTATAGGAAATTCTTTTCATTCTTTATGTATAATTTTAGACACATACAACCAACAAATGCACATATTACATGTATAGTTCACCGCATAGTCAAGCATCTAATCTCAACGCCTAGTTATTACAAATTCCTGCGTTCGACCCTGGACTCACCAGGAAACCTATAAATGCTTATACTTGGGTTTTTATAGGAAAACTTGCTTAATCATGATCACACCTAGAGTAATTCTCGACGCATCCTTGTACGGAAATGATAAATTTATTTTTGTGCAACAAGCTAAGAAACTCAATTTAATTCGAATAGAAATTCAAACGAACACTATCTGACACTAAATTACATTTGACTAACCCTCGCCGCGTCCACCTCATTGTTAGTTGTAGGAAATTTTATTCATTCTTTATGTATAGTTTTAGACACATACAACCAACACATGCACATATTACATTTATAGTTCACCGCATAGTCAAGCATCTAATCTCAACGCCTAGCTATTACAAATCCCTGCGTTCGACCCTGGACTCACCAGGAAACCTATAAAAGCTTATACTTGGGCTTTTTATAGGAAAACTTGCATAATCATGATCATATTTGAGTAATTCTCGACGCATCTTTGTTAATATCTATTTTTGTGGAACAAGCTATTGAAACTCAATATAAATCGAATAGAAAACCAACAAGACATTCACAACACAGAAAATCATCTGATTAACCTGCTGGTTCACATGGCTTAGCATTCTGACTAGTCTTCTCCTGGTGGCTCTCCTAGCTCAGCAACTCTTGTATTCTCTGTCCCTATGTGCACATAGTCTTATCTTTGAGGATTAGAAGCTAGGTCCGTTGACTCTTGACCATCCTCTCGAGATACTTCTCGCAAGATCAAGAACTAGGTTTCGACACTCTCTGACCATCCCGCAAGGTTCTATTCTCGACAAATGTCAGAAACTAGATCTTTTCGATTCTCTAGCCATCTTGTGCGAACTCAATTCCCAGTCCCAGTCATGATCGTTATCATTTTCATCAAGGCCTTCTCTTAGCCCTTCAGCGTTGGAATATAACCTAAAGATTCAACACAGCTCGATATGCAACATACTAATTGATATCTCACCATAACACGCATACTAATAATATCACATAATCATCCTATCAATATAATAAAAAGCATGCTATTAACAAATTATTCACAAGAAACATAGTTTAATTCTCTCACGAAAAGAAATCAATCACTCATAAAGAAAGTAGTCTCCAATCTTTAGGGTTTTTCTCATTCAAACTTAGTTTTTGAACCTTCTCAGCTCCTTCTTTACCTCTGGAATTAAGAAAACAACAACCAGGAATCCTTTGGAACCTTAAAACAACCTTCTGAACGCCTGGAAATCTTTCCTTGGATGCAGGGTACTGATCTTGGACACAAGGCTGATCAAGTTGGACGCAGGGCAGCACTTTCTTCACCTCACACTGCTCAGTTGGACATAGAGCAGATGTCCTGAACGCAAAGCAGCTTCCTAATAGCAACAAAAAACCTTCTTAGACGCAAAGATGTCTCTCCAACCTTCCCTCTCTCTTTTCTCTAGTGAATTTTGAGTGCTTTGGTGGTGTGAGGGCTTCCTTCTCTCCCTTGGTTCTATTTATAGGAGTTGGATGACAAGCCTTGTCATCCAACCTTTGCTTCTAAGCTTGACACTTATGCTTCTACATGTCATTATGCATGCTAAGTGTCACCATCGCAACTTCGCGTCTCGCTAAACGATTGTGCGGCACTTATTCTAGCCAGCAAACAAGTCAGCCTGATCGAATTCTGATTACCTACGGCACACTGAGTGCCTCTCGTAATCTTTGCCCCTGTTTTGAGAGAAAATGGTTTTAGAAAACGGGTTTAGAGGAAAAGGTTTTCGCAAACGTTTGGAAGCATGTTTGAGAAAATAAGATTTGTTGTAAGGCTAAAAAGCAATAAAGGATAACAATGACTTTATAGCTCACAACTCCGGATATAAGGATTTGATGATTAGTCTTACCCCTATATAGTACATTCTGAACAATTTTAGAAATGTCACCCTTGCACATGCAAAGTGGCGAGCGGTCACTTACAAAGAAAAGTACTAGAAAAGTAAACTAACTAGCAAAACGAAATACATAAGATGAAAGCATGATAGAAAGGGGTCGAGGCAGGCATGCGGCCATGGGCAACACGCCTTGAACAATCATGACCGTGACATCCTTCCCCACTTAATTGGTTGACGTCCTTGTCAACCGTCTCTACTCGAATTCAGCAATTTGTATGGCAGCTAACTTTAGGTCATCGGCATGCTCCCAACTGATCTCTTCGTCCGAGAGGTCTCTCCATTTCACTAGGAATTCCTTCAAGTTTCGCCTTGGTCTTCCCATGCGGCGGGTTTTGTCAGCAAGTATCTCGTCGACTACTTTTTCTGTTGTGTTCTTCATTGTGATAGGAGGGCTAGTCACCACATTACGTCGTTCATCGTCGGGGTCAGGGTGGTAAGGCTTCAAGTTACTCACATGCATAATAGGATGAATCTTCATCCATGAGGGTAACTGAACTCGATAAGAGGCCTTTCGAACTTTCTTGATCACTTTCACTGGTCCTTCGTACTTCCTCACAAGTCGTTGGTCTCTTTGTCCTCGAAACCAAAACTGTTCAGGGAACAGCTTGATCAAGACTTTATCTCTTAACTAGAACTCGAGGGGTCTGCATTTCTTATCTGCCCATTTCTTCATACACTTCGATGCTCTCTCTAGACACGCATGTGCTACCTCCGAGGAATCTTTCCACTCTTTAGTGAAGTTGTGTGCTTGAGGGCTCTTACCCGCATAGGGTGGTCAACGACATTCGACATGAGTGGTTGTCTATCACACACAATCTCAAAGGGTGTCTTTCCTGTGGAGTAACTCCTTTGGCTGTTAAAGCTCAACTGAGCCACATCCAACATCTGGACCCAATTCTTCTGTCTCGCATCAATAAAGTGACGGAGATATTCTTCAAGCATGCTATTGAAGCGTTTTGTCTGCCCATCATTTTGCGGATGATAACTGGAGGAAATATTTAGTGTTGAACCCAAAATCCGGAATAGTTCTGTTCAGAATGTCCCAGTGAATCTTGCATCGAAGTCACTAACAATGCTGATAGGGACACGCCAAAGTTTCACAATGTGCTTGAAGAACAATTGAGCTGTCATTTCGGCTGAACACAACTTCCGTGTTGAGATGAACGTAGCGTATTTCGAAAACCTGTCAACAATTACAAGTATTGCTTCGAACTCTCCAACTTTTGGTAAATGTGTGATGAAGCCGAGAGACACACTCTCCCACGGTCTTGAGGGCACTGGTAGGGGTTCCAGCAGACCCACTAATTTCGCCCTTTCCACTTTGTCCTGTTGACAGACAAGATAGGTCTTGGTGAATTGCATAACGTCGTCCCTGAGGCTCGGCCAGTAGTAACCTTGTTTCAACAACGCATTAGTTCTTTGCTAACCATTGTGTCCCGCCCACTTCGTATCGTGACACTCTTTCATTAACAGTCTCTATAGATCCCCAGATCGAGGAACATATAGGCGATTGCCTTTGGTGAAGAGGAGGTCGTCTTCTACCCAAAACTGACGAGTCTTGCCTTTTTTGGCTAATTGAATTAAGGCTTAGGTAGCTGTGTCATTGTTTAGGTGGCTTTTAATGGTTTCTCGGATTGTTCCATTCAAGCCACTAGCTTTCAGGTGAGCGAACAAGCACAAGGCCGCATTTTCGCTTTTTCAGCTGAGGGCGTTTGCTGCCTGATTGACTTTACCTAGTCTATGTTCAAACTGGAGGTCGAATTCGGCAAGGCACTCCTACCATCGGGCCTACTTGGACGATAGCTTCGGCTGAGTGAAGAAGTGATAGGTCGAGCTGTTGTCTGTCTTGACTACGAACTTGGACCCTACCAAATATTGTCTCCAAGCCCGCAAACAGTGAACGACTACTAGCATTTCTTTCTCAGATGCTGCATATCTTCTCTCAGCATCACTTAACTTTTTGCTTTCATAGGCGATGGGGTGGTCGTTCTGAAGGAGGACGCCACCCAGGGCAAAATTGAACGCATTGGTCTCGACTTCAAAAGGCTTAGTCACATCAGCAATTGATAACTTGTAGAAATACAAGTTATTATAACCTTTTTCATAGATAAATAGAGCTTAAATAGAGAAGCATGCGGTAGTTTATGCTAAATTCTATTAATAAATCTTCCTTTGCGTTATACTCTGGTATTTTTATGAAGATAATGATTTTACCACCTTTTGAGCCTAAAACGCCTGTTTCAACGCAGGAATGCAAACGATGTGTTGATTGTAGGATTAATGAGCATGCAGCAGAAGTTAATTTGATCAATTTTCACTCTAAAATGCTCAATTTAGAGGATTAAACATGCAATTAAGAGAAAAACCAAAGTTTCAAGAACACTTACCCTTGAAGCTCCAAATTCTCCTTCAATTCTTGATGAGTTTCAGCACCACTTGGTTGTAGACCACCACAAGAGTCTTCTCTACTATTCTCTAGGCTTAGATTGGATGGTGGGATCCAATTTTGTGGTGAATTTGAGAAAGAATGAAGGTTGGGAAGAAGATGAACAATGGATAGAATTTTGCAAAATTAACCCTTAATTTCACAAAATTCTTAACACTTTTTTATGTCAAAATCATCTCTATTTATTAAAGAATAACATGCAATCCAATTGCATCAAAATTTGATAACACAAAATGGTTAATTTGTTGGTTAATTATGAAGAAGACAACCAAGCTCCTAGCTTAGTTAGTGGGAAAATCCAATCTTCAAAAATCAATTTTAAAATCAATTTTCAATGAATTTCCAAAATTGAATTAAAATTGATTTTTAATTTCAAAAAGATAATTAAATAATTAAATAAAAATAATTTAATATTTAATTAATTAAATATTATTATTTTAATATTAAATAATAAAATAATATTATTTTTCCCACTTGTCCCGATTTTCTAAAAAAAACCGATATGAATCCCTATTCATATGATTAATATTTAAATTATATTTAAATATTATAATTAACTCTATTTGTACGTTTAATTTGTAATTAAACGTCGATATATCGTATATATCTAACTTTTATTCCTTAAGCCAAGATTTGAACGATTCAAACTTATTCACCACATTATCTAAGATTTTAGTCCATTTATGAGCTAGTAGAGGGACCTAATGGACCTACAGATCATGAGCTCCAACGATCCGAGATTAACCGGCCAAACTCTTTAACCTAGTTAACCAACATTCGTTAACTAACGGGACACTCCACTAAAGCCCGTAGTTGCACTCTCCTCACTGTAGATATATTTGTGTCCATTTGATATAACCGTCATCGATAAGTCAATTCTTCACAGGTTGTTCATAACTTCAGCTAGGTCAAATACCGATTTACCTCTGAGTTACATCTTTTCTCCTTAAGTACCATTGTCCCTCTAATGAACAATTAATTTAGGATCTAATCACTAAATCCATTCCCTCTCGGGCCAGTGAGAGGATGGGGCCCCTTGTTCAAGTCCTGGGAACAACACTTAAGAGAACAACCTCTCTTCTATCCCTAAGTTGGGTAGGAGTGAATTCCGTTTTGCAAATTCTATGTTCCCAACTATCTACCCAGTCTTATCCCTGAAATAGGAGGAATGTTGAGTAGCGCTATTGAGCTTACTCTTACCTATGTAGATCAAGGAATAATTCTGAATAAATAGGAGTTCATAGATAGCTCAAGATTCAGATCAAGTTATCTAGGTCATCGATAAGTGAAATTAATCAGTATTAATCGTAAACGGTGTTGATCATGTAGAGACATGTGAGCGGGGGTATTCTACATAATGAGATTGTGTAAGACTGACCCTAAAATAATTAATCAGAATCACTTCATTTATGACACTTTACAATATTTGTAACAATCATGAAGCGGGTCGTATCCAATAGTGTCTCCAGGAAGAGGTACCCAACCTAATCCATGTACTATAGACTATTGAGGCTACTTACTCAAATTTGATCCTGTTTATGTCTCCACATAAAGTCCAAGTACTCATGATAGTAGCCAAGGGTTCGTAGTTTAATTGGATTTAGAGTTGATAAATAATTAATTCACTTGAATAACTTCATATGTACTAAAAATCACCTATTTACAAAAACTACGAGTTTTAGGACATACAACCCAACATTGATGACTTCTTAACGCAGGACGACGCGTTAGCAATCTGTTTTTCGTGGACGCATGAACTGAACGGAATGCAAACAACCTGACGATGCGTTAACAACAACTCAACGCATAACTACGCGTTAGCAACCTACGACGCGTTGACATTGGCCAAACTATTCATGGACTCATAGACGACCATTAAAGCAAGGCGCTGAGAATCAAATCAGAATCTTGAGAGATTGACGGATGATTGACAAACATGATTTGTGGCTAAAGTGGTGGATCTTAATTGGCCCAAGATTCACGCAATCAGGCGAGATGGACGCAGTATCAATCTCGCCACCAATCAAGCAGATTTGCCATTAACTGCAATTGCATCATCTATAAAAGGGCAGCTCTGCGAGATGAGAAAGGTTGTTGATTCTCGAAAGAACTCCATAAGTGACAGCAGAGTTCTCTCAGACTTCAGCCGGAGACAAATAGCTCGAGAGAGAAGAGTCTTCCCTCTACCGGACCACTTCACAGCAGAACATCACGATTCCATCCGGGCGACTCAAGACATTGACGCCTTCCCTGCTTTCTTTCTTATTGTTCTATCTTAATTTTAGATTTGTATCAAGGCATTGAACTTATCGAAAATTGTATCTCATTTCATCAATATAATTATCTTACATGTCTACTCATTTCTCTAAACTCTCCGCTTTTTACTTTCAAACCATGAGTAACTAATCACTCAAGGGTCTAGGGTTGCGTTAGCATCTAACTAGGAACCATAGTGTAACTATTTTATCTTGTCAATTGCGAGCTTAATCTGATGCTTATGTCCATCTGACAAATCGATATAAGTAGTAATAATCAAACTGCTTGAGAGGATAAGTGATTGTGGAACTCAATTGACAAGGGTCAAGTAGTGTTACCTGTCTATGGGGATAACCTTGGTTCTTAACACTCTCCTGTGCGTTATAGACATATAACGCATAGCGACTGACAACCGGAAGAAGAGTCGCAAGTATGAATAGAATACTACTGTGCGTTTTCGATGTTATCCATTCACACACATCTTTAGCTGAACTTGCTGTGTCGCATGCTTTCCATCTTTCACAATTTTAGTCTAGTGTACAAACAATCGCTTTCCGTAGATTAAAAACAACTCTCAAATATTTATTGGTTACCACTGTAACGCATGAAATCCAACTAAAAACTGAATCAATATAATCCCTGTGTTCGACCTTGAACTCACCGAGAAAAACTATTCCTTTGCTTATACTTGGGTAAAGGATAGGAAAACTTGACAAGACTTCCAACGCATAGTAATAGGACGCATAGCATGTACAAAGCATGACATGTTGAACGCATAATCACATCATTTAGCACCTTGCTTTAGGACAATCTCAAGATTCTGATTTGATTCTCAGCGCCTTGCGTTAATGATCGTCTATGCGTCCATGAATAGTTTGGCCGATGTCAACGCGTCGTAGGTTGCTAACGCGTAATTATGCGTTGAGTTGTTGTTAACGCATCGTCAGGTTGTTTGCGTTTCGTTCAGTTCATGCGTCCACGAAGAATAGATTGCTAACGCGTCGTTCTGCGTTAAGAAGTCATCAACGCATCGTTTGCATTCCTGCATTAAAACATGCGTTTTAGGCTCAAAAGGTGGTAAAATCATTATCTTCATAAAAATACCAGAGTATAATGCAAAGGAAGATTTATTAATAGAATTTAGCATAAACTACCGCATGCTTCTCTATTTAAGCTCTATTTATCTATAAAAGAGGTTATAATAACTTGTATTTCTACAAGTTATCAGCAATCCCAAGGACCGTCCCCTCCATCATGGCTTTCTTCAAGCTTTTGAATGCGGCTTGACACTCCGGAGTCCAACTCCAGTGGTGGTCTTTCTTTAACAGATCAGTTAACGATCCCGCCTTCTTCAAGAATCATTCTACGAATCGCCTATAGTAGTTGGCCAATCTGAGAAAGGATGTAGTTCTGTCACAGCGGTCGGTACTTTCCAATCTCGTATCGCATGGATTTTACTCTCCTCCATGCCAATTTGGCCACATTCAATCATGTGGCCAAGGAAGTTTATTCGCTCCTGGGCAAAGGAGCACTTTTCTCTCTTCACATATAGTTGGTTCTGTTTCAGTTTCTCAAAGACCAACTGAAAATGGTGTTAATGTTCCTTCATGGTCGCACTGTAGACCACAATATCGTCCAGGTACACCATGACAAACTTGTCGAGCTATTCGTGAAAAACCTGGTTTATTAGAGTACACAAGGTAGTCGGGGCGTTAATGAGGCCAAAGGGCATTACGAGGAATTCGAAGGCCCCATATCTTGTGATGTATGTCATCTTTTGTTTGTCCCCTTTGGCAATTCGCACTTGGTAGGATCCACAAAATAACTTAGCAATAATCCATGATTACATTTAGACCTTAAAAAATAAGCCTAACATAATTTCTATAGATAGAAATATCATTGTCAATTACAAAAATGCAGTAGAAAATGTAAAGACAAGAGAGGGAATTAGTTATTGAGTTAGACTTAGCTTTCTTTCCATTCCCAAGTCTTTAAATTTTGTGGATCTTGAGTTTGCAAATTCAATACCTCTGCCCAAAAAAAAATAAAAATAAAAATTCAAATTTCCATCACCAAATTCACGATTTTTTTAAAAAAATATTTTTTAATAAAAAAAATGAGAAAAATAGGATCGAGGGAAAGGAAATCCCAAAAATAAGGTTGTGAAATCGTGGACCCGGTCCACGATTTCACGAAATCGTGGGTGGGGTCCACGATTATGGTTGAAATCATGGACCTTGTCCATGATTTTCCTGCCATGCCGACGAATTCCTGCGCCACGCAGACTGCCACGCTGACACACTTTGCATGCATTTGACCGGACTCGTGGACCGGGTCCACAATTACCAAAATCATGTACGAGGTCCATGAGTTCCCTCTTATTTAACTGGCAGCCCCCTCTCTTACACTCTTGTCGGTTTCCTCTCTCTTACCGCCGAAAATCTCTATATCTCTTCATTCTCCGATCATCTTGCATGCTGTTTGTCATCCATCTTCTATCGTTTGCCGACATTGCCGATATCATATATGTATGTATATAGATATATTATTTACCGAGCATCTCATCTCTCTTTCTTTATTCAAGCTAATATTTTTATCTCCGTCCAATCATCGCTTGCTGTCGTTTGCCGCCCCCCGCCGTACGCCACCCCCGCCGCTGCCGCCCACTGATTTTCTCCGTCCAAACGCCAAATAGGTATGTATATACATTTTTTTTTCTAATTATCTTATAAATATGCACTAATTATATGTAGACTTTGTATGCATGCATGAATAAATTATTTTTACTAAATAATTTATTTTATTCATAATTTTAAAATTTTAGCTTGACAACTATTAGTTATTTGGCGTTTGTCCTTGAAAAATTTAGCTTGACAAGTATGAATAAATTTGTATGTGCATGAATAGTTTTGATTGTTATTTAGCGTTTATTGTTGTAGGAATAATTATTGGCAAAGAATGTGGTGAGAAATTAGTAATAATGTTGGGTAGTAAACTCGTGGACCCGGTCCACGAGTTTTATAATTTTGGGTAGATTCGGACTAATTTTTCTTTTTAACCCTTACATTTGTAAACGAATTTAAATATTTCGTTTCGTTTAGAAGATTTAGTTATTCTTGAAGCTGGAAATTGTGGGGACATTGATATTGATGTAGAAATTGATGAATTGTTGGAGAAGAAGGAAATGTAGAAAATGAAAATGAGTTGGTTCCATCAGAGATATTTACACAGATAAAATGGGAAATTACAGATTCAGTTTGTGAACAAGGAACAACCTTGGAGGAAAGGGAAAAATATATAGATAATTATAGTATAATACAAAAAGAAATGTTATTTGACACGAAAGAAGACCTACAAATGGCAGTAAAAAAATATTGTTTGAATAAACACTACCAAATTTCTGTGGTAGAATTGAACCAAGATATTTGGTATGTGAGATGCAAACAATGGGATGAAGGTTGTAGGTGGAGGTTGCGTGCTTGTCGGCGCAAAACTCATGGAATGTTTGAAATTACTAAACTTGGAGAGAATCATTGTTGTTTATACACAAAATTGGCACAAGACCATTCACAACTTGATTCAAATTTCATGAGTATTGAAATTCAAAATTTGGTTAGGGCTGATCCTAGTGTGCCTATGGCGGTACTATAAGAAGCACTTAAAAAGCAGTACGGATATAACATCAAATATAGATGTGTGTAGGAAGCAAAGAAAAAAGCTTTGGTTGCAGACTTCGGCGATTGGGAGAAATCATATTCAGAACTTCCGTACTGGTTGAGTGTTGTTGTGCACTACAATCCTGGTACACGAGTAGATTGACATTTTCTTTCATCTGATGTGCCTGGTAAGACTATCTTTGGTCGAGTCTTTTGGGCATTCGGTCCTGCAATTGAAGGGTTTAAAGTTGTCACACCTCCTCCCGGATTATCCTCCAAATCCCGAGAGGAGATGTGAAGACAACAACCTTGACTCCTCTGTAAGGTTCACTGTCCAACCATTTTCACCAAAGGCGGCCTAGACGAGGTTCTTGCGGAGGCAAAGCATCCCAAACTCGCTCGCTACCTGAAAAAGTAGAAAAATGGAAAACGTGAGCTAAAGCCCCGTGAGTGACAAGTTTTGTAAAACGAGCTTTTGTAATAAAACAGGCATGTTACATTTGTACACATAAAACAAGGATTCAACATAATAGTTCAACCAAACATATTTTCCACAAACTTAACATTTCATAATCCAAACCAAATCGTATCGAATCGTTTTCCTTTATAATTAAATAGAAAACCGTTTGGTTTCTCAATCTTTTCCCTTAGTTGAGGCGGAGCAAGACTCAACTCTCTCAACGTCGAAAACAACCTTAGTTAGGGTGGAGCAAGGCTCAACACACCCAACGTCGAAATTATCCCTGGCTTGATGCGGAGCAAACTCGATGCACCAACCAAATCAACCTTTATGTGCACATAGGAACATGGCGGGTTGCCCAAGTACCTTCTCATGTCCTTCAGTACTGGGTCCCAGGGAAACTCACGTGCCTTCTCCTGTCCTTGAGCACTGAGCCTCCTCTAAAACATTTTAAAAACCAGTTTACATAAATAGTTCATATGAAATCTTTTTATAGGAAACACAATATTTCTTGATAAACAACATCTCGTAACATGTCTTTCAATATTGTATATCAATCAGATAAAAACATACATTGTGAGTTATATAGTCAAACATCATGTTTTTCAAGAAAACAGTTATTTCAAAGCTATATTTCATCAAAACATTTTATTAATAAATTTTGTTTTCAAAGGAAGAAAAGAGTCACTCACAACTTATCCTTAGGCCCTGAGCTGATTATATGCCTTTCCGAGCTCTTCTTGGCCTGTAAATACACGTTCCTCACGTTACACTTTCCTTAAACTTCCTTTACATGATTGTATGCATAATTAGACTCTAATCATGAATCATCTCCGAGCCTTCCCTATCCAAAGTGGTATAATAAGTAAGATTTGCGTTATTAGCGAGATATCTAGCGATATTTCATATTTCCAGCTAGATTACTAACGAAACTACACAACCGGACATGTTACTAGCGACACTAAGTTGAGCGAGACTAGTGTGATTTTACCTGAGGAGCGATACTTAGCGATACCCAGCGAGATTTGTGAGACGGAAAGCTCCCTTGCGTCTCAGTGACACTCGTCTCGCTACCTTTACCTTATCTACTCAGCGATACTCGCTCTTCAGCGGCACCCGATAATCGAGATTTCTTCCTTTCCTTTTTCTTCTTACTCCCATCTGTAAAAGTCATACATTCAGACAAATTTAGAACTTTTTCCCTTCTACAAACTTTTAAATAATTGAGTTTCACAGGTTACCTCAAAATTTCAAGACTTAACTCTCCTTTGTTCCCCAGCTTTCCCAAAATTACTCTGCGTTGCTCTAGCTTGCACAACAATTCAGTAACCGTTGCTTTTATCTAAAATTTCACATATTTAACTCCAGTTTCAGTTTTTCCATCCTTTACAGGAATTGTTAAGGATTTTGTTAACTTACTGACCTTAAGATTTCAGCCTTAGACTCGATCTCTTCGATTCACTCTACTCCAAACATCAGGCGTCGTCCAGTCCGTGCGTCCACGAACAGTGTTCTGTTCCAGCTTAGATTTTAACACCAACACGAGTAGATTCCCGTCCAAAATCCACCGAGACACCCTCTTCTACTTCCCTTTGTAGTTAGTCTAAAAAGTGAAACCGACTCAAGTTCTCGAAGTGTCTAAAATGATTAAATATTTAATTCATTTTCCTTTATATATATCACCGACTTAAGCTCTCGAAGTGTCCAGAATGATTGAATATTAATTTATTTACTTTTATATATACCACCGACTTAACCCTCCAAGGCAGGTTGGCGCACTGGGTTCTCATTTCTTACTTCAACACAAGGCACCCATAACGCCACCTACCCTAACGCCTTCATCAATCAACCACACTCAACGCATGGCGCCCTCAATGCCTCCTATCTTCAGCGCATACCACGACCAACTACACTACTGCCTCCAACGCATAGAAGCCACAGCTCATGACAACCTTACCAACGCATGGTAAGATAAGAACGTTCCTTCCCCCGCCAACGCGGTGACTGCTTCAGCTTACACCACCATTCGTGATTTCGCCTTCAACGCATAGCTGCACTATTATAAACCAGTGCTTACATATGCCACTAGGCGTCAATGACAAACGCGCAATACTATGCGTTTATACCTTATCGCATCATACCATGCGTCCAACTCTCATATTCATAACAAATAAATCCTTCTCCAGTTCTTCCTCTATGCGTTGTCCTATTGTGTTTACCTTCATCCTGCGTCCATGACCATCTTCCTATCCTTGGACATTCCTTGATTATTCCCAAGGTTACTCTTTTAACCTTTTCCTTGCACTTAAACTATTTCTCTTAAGATAGATTGGCATGCGTCCACACGTGCTCCAGTTTTTATGTTTACTTCACAACCTCCTACTTTCCAACACTTGAAAATATCCTACGATAGAAGTCTATAGGTCTTACTTCTTTCCCTTCAAGTTCTCGGGTACTTCCTATGCGTCCACCTTTACTATGCGTGACCTTAGTTTTGACCATGCGTCCAACATGGTCTTTTATTCCTTTCCTTCAGGCTTTTCAACGCATCGGTTGTTAAAAGTTGGATGTCACATAAGTACTGTAGGTCATTAATTCAGATAGATGAAACCCATCTTTACAACAAGTATAAAGGGAAATTGCTCACTGCTTTGTCTATTGACTCAAATGGGCATATATTTCCTCTTGCCTTTGCTATTATTGAAAGGGAAAACACATCTAGTTGGTCATGATTTTTGTGGGCACTGCGCGAGTATGTCACTGATCGAGAAGGGATTTGCTTAATTTCGAATAGACATAAAGGAATCATTGCAGCAATTATCGTTATTGTCTACGTCATGTTGCGAGTAATTTCAATTCCAAATACAAATCAAAGCAACTGAAAGATTTGGTGTTTAAGGCTGGAAATCAACACCAAAGACGTAAGTTCATTCGAAATAGAAAGAGTTAAAGAAATTAAACCCTGAATATCTTGAATATTTTTCTGATATCGATTTGAATAAATGGACACAATTGCACGATAATGGGTATCGCTTTGGGTGGATGACAACCAATGTAACCAAATGTATGAATGGCATATTCAAAGGAGTTAGAATGTTACCAATCACATCGATTGTTAGGCTGACATTCTACCGTACAATCTTATACTTTGAACGCCTAGACAAGAAATAAGTGAAGCACTCGATCGTGGGAACATCTACATGGAATATGCCCTGAGAAAGCTTAAGAGATGGGAGAAACGAGCATCTGCACATACAGTGACGTCAGTTGACAGGGAAACACAAAGTTTTGAAGTTCAAACTGACATCAGTATGGTTTCTCCCTATAAAGGCCAAAACATACAAGTAGTGTGCTGGCAAGAGGGGACTTGTTCGTGCAACAAGTGGCAGTCGTTCAAGATTCCATGCTCTCATGTAATTGCAATTTTTAATTACATGCATTTGTCATACGTGCATCTGATTGATAATGCTACAAATTGTCTCATTTAAAGTTATGCTATGAAGGTCGCTTCCATTCAATTCAACACCCTGACTATTGGCCAGAGTTAACATTTACAGAAGTGCATCCTAACGTAAACTTATTAAGAGAGCATGGTAGACCCAAAACTTTGCGAATTCAAAATGAGATGGATTGGCGCGAGGCAGGCACAGAAGTTCGACTGTGGGATATGCAAGGGAGCAAGGCACAACAAGCGTTCTTGTCCACTACGTAATTTAGGTGCTTCATCGTCACGTCATTCATAGTTTAGCAAAATACTTGATTTTGTGTAATGTAATGGTTCTTGTAATGTAACACTTTAATGTACTTGGTTCTTATAATGTAACATTGTAATGTACTTTGTTCCATTATTTGTTTTTTTAATTGTAATCTGATATAGTTTGTTGTTGTGTCTCTGACCTTGTTATTGATTTGGTTTATCTTAACAGTGTTGATCATGGATCCTGGTTCATCTAACCCTGTTCAGCTATATCTTCAAAACACTCACCGATCACAGACGGTATGGGATAATACATCCATCATGGTGCTATGTTGCCGAAGACGAGAGGCGGTTTCTCAGCATACTATACCGTTTGATCAACGTATAGTACCTTATCTACAACATGTCGGTTTTATTGGGGTTGCACAAATTGGATTTATACAGTTAGCACCTCATTACTGCTCTAGTCACTACAACAAAAATAGGCTTCTATTACTCTAAAAAACAGTCATTACCACATTTCTTGACTCTTTTTTTTAGTCATTTAATCATCCATCATCTAAAGTGTATAGATGACACATGAGAAATCAGTTATCATTGATAGTTTCATGACTTTTAAACACAGTCAACAAAGAACATGTATTGACATTTATTATAAGTCATGGAAACCATTTTTCGTGACAATTTTCTACAGTCATTAAATAATGAAAATGTTGACTTTTTCTGTCAAATAAAGAGTTATCTTGACATTAAAATTCTGTCAACGAGCAACAAATAATGACACATCTAAAGTGTCAATAATACCTTAATTATGACATTTTTTTAAGGTCATTGAATTACCTACATATTCACTTATTTATAGTCATAAAAGTATGATAGATGATTTTTGTCAAATATCAAATAAACCATTTCAATGATACACGTTATTACACCTATGTTTCATACATGTTATTACACCCGTGTTTCCTTCAGTTTCAACACAAAATATGTACACAAACATAAAAAGTAACTTTCATATATAATAATATACTTTCTATCATTACTACAAGGAAACTAACAACAACAACACTAGTAACCAAATTTTGGGTACATCATTAAATATATACAACACCTATTTAAATATCTTGGTTGGTGGGTTTCCTTACTTCAATGGCCTTCTCCAGGAACCTTGTAAAAAAAAAAACATTCATTTCAGAATTTAACTCAATATATAAAGGTGAACAATAATAACAATATGCAAGTTATATATATGTTGATCGTACTGTGACAATATCATGTTGTTATATACATTTGCACTGAAAACCCCACTTTAGTCATACAAGTAAGCTTCAATAAACACTTTCAAACAAAAATTATACATAGAATCACAATATAACCACATAAATAGGCTCAAAATCACATTATAATCTCACTTTTCAACCTTAATAACATGGATAACCTCCAAATCTAACTTATACACTAGTCTACTAGAAAGAATAAGAGTTAATTGAAAAACTTCTTCGTTTAGGGGGGGAGGGGGGAGGGGGGGACAAATGAAACATAGTACAGTAGGAGCAAAACAAATATATAATTATTGTAACTTGTCCAACCTTTTAGGAGTATAACTACTAAAAAGTAGAAATACTCATACATTAGTCTATTAGAAAGAATAAGGGTCAAATGAAAAACTTCTTCATTTAGGGAAGGACAAGTGAAACATAATACAAAAAATATTTATCACAAAAAAAAAGATATCTCCTTAGAACTCAAGCACATTAATCCAATACGAGCAAAACAAATATATAACTTAAATACTCTCAAACCAACATAAAAAGTACCTAAAAGTTTTTCAAGAAACAATTTAACTCCCCAAACAACCAAAATAGTTCATATGTGCACTTTGATTATTAAAACCAATTAAAAAGTACCTAAAAAATGTCTAAGTGACACATTATCAAAATCAACTCAAGCACATAATAACAACACTAAATAGATGAATTAGCTACCATAACTTCAGGATAGCCACACATAATATACATGCATTTATAAACAGAGTTTGAACTTTAATTTTAAAAAATACCTAAGTATTTGAAAGTCTATCCCCTTCCTGTTCTTGCCCCAACAATTTTTTAGTGATATGAGAATGCATTCCAACAATCACCGACTTCAAATAAGAGAAGTTGTATCTTCTACACCTAGGAGTGAAATTTCGTTAGTCACACACTTATTAGAAAGAAAAAAAATTACCTCAAAATCTAAAATGTTTAACACTACTACAATTTTGACCTTCGTTGACAACCAAAAAATGCCATAGTCTCATCCATCTTTCACCACATGAATTAGTATCAACGTCATATCCAAAGTATATAAAGAAAATATCAATAACAACTACGCAAAAATGTACAAAACATCACTAGTAGCTTCCAATGATAAAGCAAACCATTCACTCATAGTCTCATCCATCTTTCACCACATGAATGGCCTAAAATCTTGTTATCTACAAGAAGATAAATATTTCGACTAGAATAATACTTACCTAACGTTCCAAAGCTTTCCTTAGTTATTTGAAAGATTCCTAAAGCAATAAAAACATGTTCTTAAAGTCAAAACTTAGTTTGAAACTATATTTAGGGGGTGAGAACACTATTAACTCCTAAAGCAATAAATTCCATATGAACTATTCCAATGTCACAAACTATATCTATCCCACCAATTTGAATAGTAAATAGTGAAATTTTTACAAATCTACACCTCAGTAGTGACAATTCGAAACGTTAGCAAATGACCTCAATCTTGCTAAACAATATCTGTAATCTACTCAAAACTCCAAAGCCACAATATAAGCTCCATGAAAATAGTCACATAAGCAACTTGTCCAAACTTTTTTAGGATATAACAACCAAATTATCATGGACTAATCAAATTATAACCATAAAACTTAACAAGCTTACATGAAAATGATCCTAAACTTGTTGATGAAAAATCCAAAATAAAGAACAAATAAATCTAATAATCATACTCCAAAACTCAAAATGACAAAAGTGAGTAGTATAACAGCAAGAGTTACAACTTTCTCAAACAACTACAAACAAAGAAAAATTTGACCAATAATTTGATAAAACTAGCTACAAATGAAATATGATGAAATCATATACACGTGAATGGAATATCTCTCTTTAAAGTTACCTAGTATCTTTTTTGTTGAAACAATTTTGTTAGAAATATGGGTAGTTCTCTAATGAGAAAAAAAATCAACTAAAAATTTAAAAAAGAAAAAGAAAAGCAAAACTTATACCTTGTTAATGACTTCTAGACTTGTCAACTGCAATGCTAAGAAAAAAAAAAGAATCAACGGCTATATAATCTAAAATAAAAGAAAACTGGGTTCATTTTAAAATATATCAAGTATAGAACTTGAAACATTTGAGGAAGAAATGGCAACCCAAAAGGCAATAAAATGCTTTCATTCCAATAACAACCACCTAATCACAATAGCCAACAATAGTACAAGAGAAGATAAGAACATGGTTGATTGAATAAACAAACAACAAAAATTAGTTTCTTTACTTCTTTAGAAACATCTCATCAAATAAGTAGTATGCAATATATCAAAAGATCAAAGTGTAAACTGTACCAGATTTCCAACACCAACAATCTAGAAGTCATTAATAATATCAACAAGAACAAGACTATTCATAGCATTTATGGTCAAAACCCATAAACAATTGTGTACACTTCAAAGAAAATCAAAGTCTCAAATTTTATTCATCATTCAAACAGATTTCACAAGAATATAATACAATTGATTTTCAAAATCACATGGAACCACATAAAATGTTTCGAGAAAGTTCTTAAGTGTTACTTCGTCTCTCAAAACCACCTAAAAAATTAATAAAAAGTAATTAAGTGTCCATTAGACTATGAAAAATATATATAAAGTTCCTAAAAAGAGCTGAAGTGATAATTTAACTCTCAAAACAATTTAAAAAGCACATAAGTGTCATTTTAACTACAAAAATCACATAAAAAATTCCTAAATAGTGTCTAAAAGTGACACTTTAACTCTCAAAAACACCTAAAAAGTGTCTAAGTGACACTTTGACTCTCAAAACCACAAAAAAAAAAAAAAAAACGTTTAAAAAAGCTCCCAAGTGTTGTTTCAACTCTTAAAACCACCTACAATGATTTTTTTTAAAAAAAATGTTGCTTATTGTCCTTTTGACTATGAAAAATACATATAAAGTTCCTAAGAAGTGCTTAAGTGATACTTTAAGTCTCAAAACCATCTAAAAAATGTCTAAGCATCACTTTGACTCTCAAGACTACATAAACAGTATAAGAAAATTCCCATGTGTTGCTTCGAGACTCTCAAAACCACCTAAAACCTTAGTGGTTTAGTGTCCTTTTTGATGATGAAGAACACAAATAAAGTTCCTAAAAAGTCCCAAGTAAGACTTTAACTCTTGAGACAATCTAAAAAGGGCATAAATGTCATTTTAACCATGAAAAATACATAAAAAAAAATTTTAAAAAGTGCCTAAGTGATACTTTATCTCTCAAGCCTACCTAAAAAGAGAATAAACATCACTTGATGAATTGTTCTAACAAATGAAAATTTAGCCAATTGTTGTACAAAAGAGTAAACTAGAATTTTAATTAACCTAAATAGATTTTTACAAATGAAAGTTCAAATTGATCACTCCGACCCACTAATACAACATAACATTGTAAGAAATGAAAGTAAAGCATAATGTTGAATATATACAACCTCGGTAGCATTAAGATATATCGTTCTTTCCAAGAAAGACTCTTCCTACATACATGAAAAAACAAAGGAACAATTTGCCCAAATGTAAAGAGAAAAGAAATCCCTAAATAATCGCATCCAAATAAACTTCAAAACGATAAGAAGCAAAGCAACTCACCTCAAAAGGAGACGACGTTGAAGTGACGGAGGCAGACGAGCAAGTGAAGACCTTGGATGGTGACAACCCACCAGCAGCGGCGTTTAGATGATGGAGGCAAACTGTGTGCGACATCGGCAGCGGCAAGCAGGTGTGCGACGGCGGCAGCTACGTGCAGGTCTGTAGCGGCGGCAGCGACGAACAGGTGTGCGACGACGGCAACGGACATCCCTAGAGGTGGTAGCATTTGGTGCGGCAATGGTGAGGAAAAAAATTAGGGGGAGATTGAGAGGAGAAGAGAAAACAAAAAATAGGAGGAGTGTTTAGGGAAATAAAAAAGATGGGGAAAGTAAAATAAAAAAATGTGAGAAAAATAAAGTGGGGGGAGGATTTTAAGAAAGTGTGGGAAAAACTAAAATGTGAGATTTAATTAATTTTTACCCACAAATTTTAACTTCCCTCCTTTTCTCAAAATTTGAAATATTAAAAACTATTAATGACTATTAAAATTTGTCACTTTTTAATGACTGTTAATTTAGTCATAATTTGGTGACACACAAAAAAAAAAGTCAAAATAGTAAAAAAAAAAAATCTGAAAATTCACGTCTTTTCCCGCCAAAACCGTATTTTTCATTTTCTTACATTTAATGACTGTTTTTTTTAGTCATTAATTAATGACACAAAAAAACAGTCATCAATTCTGACAAATCCGAAAAACTCTGTTTTTTCCCGCCAAAAACGCGTGATTTTGGCTTTAATGACTGTTTTTTCTCTTTCTCCTCTATTTCTGCTACTGTACAAGAGTCATGGAAGGTGAAAATTGTTGTAGTGAGTAGAGCGTTGGAGACCGGAGACCCACACATTTCATATGCCCGATGGGGAATGCACAATTACGCTACAAGACATTGCAGTTCAGTTTGGACTACCAGTGGACGGAGAACCTGAGACTGGATCATTGCAACATGATTGGAAACAAGTTTGTGAGGATTATTTAGGCGTTCGACCACTTGACCTGAAAGGCTCAAGGTTGAGTCTCCCGTGGTTAGCCTCTCAATTTACTGAATTGTCTCCTGATGCCGATGACGTCAGTATACAGAGATATACACGAGCATATATCATGCAGCTTATCGGAGGCTTTCTGTTTGCTGACAAGTCCAACACGTTGGTGCACTTAATGTTTCTCCACTACTGTCCAATCTCGAGCGAGCTGGTAATTACTCGTGGGGTGGTGCTTGTCTTGCATGGTTGTACAGAGAATTGTGTTGAGCAAGTCATGCACAAGCTTTGGATATAGCAGGCCCCCTGATACTACTTCAAGTATGACCCTATGATAGATTTAACACTGTTGCCCCACAAGTACACTTACAACCTCTAAAGCATTTTATGGGACGTCCACTCAGTGCTAGGTATTATTTTTTGTATATATTTATTTTTTTGTCAATGTAAATAGTAACGTATTTTAATTGTTTTATATCCATGTGATAGATGAAGCGGTGTCTTAGCTGCATCTGAACAATCAGCAAACATGTTGCTGGTATATCGCTTAATATTTGACCGTTTGATGCAGAATCAAGTAATAATATATATGTTGCATATACAACTAAATATTACGTATATTTTTGGGTTCTAATTATGCTTGTACATGATTTCAGATCAATTGGACACCATATATACTAAATATTATGTCGTTGTTGCCTGATTATTGTCATGATGGACAAGATATTTGGTTGACGGTTAGCCCACTCATATGCTTCCATATCGTAGAGTGGCATCAACCAGATCGAGTGTTAAGACAATTCGGTCTGCAGCAAACGGTACCGACGTTATGTAATACACTCCCTCAACTACACCAAATTGATTTAAAAGGTAAACACGACCAAAACTAGCTTCTAATTCATGCAGAATATATATCTTTTTGGCATGCACGTCATGACCGCTGTGCACAATGAGAAATAATACATGAGTCAGATGTATCAAATGATTACTTGTTTTGGTACGACTCCATAACAGGAAGATTTATCACACCCGACGGTGCTTACTATTATTGCATGGTAAGCATCTTATTATGTATAGCGCCTTACAATTATATGCTAAGAATATTCTTTTATACTTATATATATATTTTTTATCATACAGAATAATTTTGTTCTCGACGTGCACAATTACTCCTTACAACACGATTTACCATAGTTAAGTTCAATGTGTGAGCAAAACATGGTAAATGTTGAAAATATCATTCAACATACACGAAGACTATGCTGACACTGATCGAAGACGTATTCGTCGTAGACGACAAAGACAACATGACGGAGCTATTCAAGAGCAACCCAATGACTAGGAACCTAACATATTACACAATCTAGTTCCACCTTCTCCTGGACAGTCATTGGGAGTAGACATTGCATCCAGTTCTAGTCATCAACAAGAATATTATGCACACGATGAATTTCCATTTGTCGTCACCCAACAGGATATTGACGATGTAATTCACCATCAGCAACATTTTGAAGTTCCCGTGCCTCGTCGTGGACAACGTACGCGAAGAAGACCACCATGTGGCATTTGACTTGTATTTTAAATTTTCTGATTTGTATTAACTTTTATCTGTAATTAAAGAAATTAATGATTTTCCATTACATCTTCAAAAATTAAAAATCAATGAAACTAATACAATAATTGAATAAGACCACAAGCAAGAAACAAATTCTCATTTAAGTGGGTAATTAATTAGTTAATTTCTTAAAAATAAAAAAATAAAAAAAACTCGTGGACCGAGTCCACGACTCACCACCCATCAGCCGCCAAGTCAGTTGCTGACTGGTCCATTGACCAGTCCAAAAGGAAATTGTGTACCATGTACACGATTTTCCTACCCTATTTTCCAAATAAGTTTCCAACCCACCCTATTTTTCACATTACTTTCTAAACCATCCTATTTTTGTCATTATTTTTAGAAATTGCATTATTCTTCAAATTACCCCACAAATATCAATCAAGCTAAGCCTAACTCGCTAGTTACCATCTAAAGCTACTATCTCAATTTTTTTTTTGTATTTTTTTAGAACTCAAACTTTTTTTTCTTTTAGAGCTCAAATCTGACTCTAAATGTTAAACCAAACAAAATGATCATTTGGCGAATACCAAATTAATCACATTTCTCTTTCCAAGGTTATTACAAAATTGACACTTTTCTTCACCTTTCTTCTACTCTATAATGAATGTAGCCATGAAATGAAGAACATTCATTTCTTTCCCCCCAAAGATGCCCAAATACATTCCTAAAAACTCACATTTCCCCACATCACATATAAATAAACTCCCTCCTCTCCCCACACTCTCCAAAATCTCTTCTTTCATCCAAATTACCAAAACACATCATAATTATCCAAAAAGTTCCCTCCTTTCCTGTTCCTTCTTCACTAAAATCGCTATATCTCAAAAGGGTCCGCTGGAAACGTGGAAATTCGAAAAGGGTAATTGGAGATCTGAAAAATGATGAAGATTCCGGCGAGATTTCAAAGGATGGCGGCGGCGTTTGAGGAGAGCAGCGGCAGCGAGTACTCGCCGGCGGCAGAGAGTTGCACTGACTTATCGGACCTTGTGAAGTCGTTTATGGAGAGAGATCATTATTGCGAAGGTGGAGATGTTTTTGACGATGATGGTGGGGGTGCGGCGGAGAAAGTGGAAGACGGCGTCGACGAGTGGAAGTTGCCGGAGGCTCTGGGGAAGCTGAGGAAGCTGTTTGGCGGCGAAGAAAGTGATCACGGAATTCGCCGGAAAATTGAGGCTGAGGCTGAGCTGGCTTGCCGGCTGCTTGGGGAGAACCCTTCTTCTCCAGGAGTTAAACGTAAACTGATGACTTATTTCCGGAAAAAGGGCTTTGATTCTGGTGAGTTTTCTCTATTCATTATCATCTATTGTTGTAAATCTATCATTTTTTTTAAACTGAAACTCGAGGAAATAGGATTTAAAGGTTGAATTAATTTTGTTAACCTGTACGTACAATAATATTAGGAATATAATTTAATTTGGTCATTGATTGTAGCTCTGAATTTAGGATAGGTTCGAATGTACTTTCTAAGTATTCATTTTCAAAGCGGAAAAAAAAAAAAAAGTCAAGTATTTTTAAAAAGTCAATTCAAAGAAGTCCTTAAACCCTGGTTTAATTTTTTATTGAGAAGTAAGTGAAAATTGAAAAAAGAAAATGGTTATTTTTAAATACAGAAAAATGAACCAAAATATTTATAAATATAACAAAATTTTAGTGTTTATCATGATTTATCGCAGATAGATTGTGATATTTTGTTATTATTTGTAAATTTTTTCAACAGTTTTGTTATTAAAAATAATTTCTCAAAATGATTGAATTTAGTTGAGATATATGATGTTTTGAAGTATATTTTGTTTGGTCGGTTTGATTTTTTAAAGTATAGACTTCAAAGTAGTTTTGGTTTGGTTCATATAGTTATCAAATTTTCATAATCTCATATATAAGGCTAAACTAATATATATGCTTGGCTTGGACTTCATGTTGATTATATATATATATGCTTGGCTATGAATTCCATCAACTTTAATAATCTTGGGGTGACATATTATAGGCCTGTGCAAAACCAAATGGGAAAAATTTGGACAATTTCCTGCTGGAGATTACGAATATGTTGACGTAATCGTTGACGAAAATCGCTACATTGTTGAAGTTTTTCTCGTCAGAGAATTCGAAATAGCTCGGCCTACGAGTCAATACATGTCACTTCTAAAACCTTTCCCTCAAATATATGTTGGGAAAGTAGAAGAGCTGAAGAAGATAGTGAAAGTGATGTGTAGAGCGATGAGAGAGTCAATAAAAAGCAAAGATATGCACATTCCACCCTGGAGAAGAAATGGGTATATGCAAGCTAAATGGTTTGGTTCATACAAGAGAACAACAAATGAAGTGCCCACCAAAGGGCCATTATTGAAATTAGCTCAAAGTCAAGACCCTTTGGCAGCAAAGAGATCACTAGGCTTTGAAGCTAATTTGCCTCTCAAAACATACCAATGCAGAGGGGAATTTGGTAGAAGAAATAATAAGAATGGGCTCAAAATTGGCCATTTGAGTGCTGCTTTTGATGGCCAAGGCATTGGGATGTAATTAATCATATATATTTTATATAGAACTAGCTGCATGCAATTGGTTGATTCATAGAGGTGAAAACAATTTGGTCTTTTTTGTTAAGATGTTTTAGGGTTTGTCCAAATAGATTGGGACAAGAGCTTGAGAGGCAAATTTGTGAAATTTGGGGCAAATTCTGGGATGGCTTTGATTATATATTCAGTTGCTGAGGTCAATTTGTAAATAAAACCAAATTAAACCACGGCAAATTTTGTAAAACTTTCATCCCATTTTATCTATGATAAAATAATAAAGAGTATGTAGCCTCTTTGTGAAGGAAAATTTACAAAATATGGTAATTTAAAAAAAATATTTAGAAAAATATAATGGTTTACATAATAGTTGTAATTTTCGATAAAAGAGATTTAAAAAAAGAAAAAATTAACTCTATGCCACACCTGCAGGTTTGGTGTGAAATTGGCTAAAATTGGTCGCAAGTTCATCTTGCTAGTTTTTTTTTTCTTTTTTTTTTTTTTATTTTTTTTAATTTTCAGAGAGGCCTAAATCCACTTATTTTCTTTGTTTCAATTTTCTTGGCTCGAAATCTTAATCTAGAGAAATTTCGTTTTTTCTTCAATTTTGAGAATATTTCGATTTTCACCCAATTGTAATGAAATTTTGAGATTTCCAAAAAAAATTCAATTTCTTTTTTCAAATTAACTACAATAGGTCTATTCGAGTTTTTTAACTTTGTGATCATGATTACGCACAATTCTATGGTTTCACACGTCAATGTCATTTTCAATAAAGGATTAAGCCTTTTTTATGTGCTACTTTATTTAATTTCCATCTTTTCTCAACTTTTAGCTTTATTTTTTTTTGCCCAAAACTTTCTTTTATAAATAAATTAAATTTGAAAAAACCATAGAAAATAACTTATATTTATTTTTAATCTCAATCAAATTTTTTTTTTTGTAATATTTTCACATCATTTCACCTGAAAATTGAATTGATGTGAGTTTTTTCCTTTTACCATCCAAAACTATCGTAATTTTCACCTCAAATTTTTCTTTTAAATTTATGCTCTCGCATCAACATTTGCATATACATTTACAATAGACATCTAAATATTGTCTTATTTTATAGAAAGTGTGATTAAAATTGTCAATTATAATCTAATTAAGCCACAATCAATGTTTCATTAACTAATTATAACAATTTCCATCAAATTCCATAGTATTTTCTTCCAAATTTCCATTGATGTCGATATTTTCATAAAATTAGGATCTCGATCTTTCCATCAATATCAATATTTTTAACCTTGATGATAACTATATTTTAACTTAATTTCAACCATCAAAAACTTATTATTATTATTATTGTTATTGTTAGAACCATCAAAAACTTAGAACAGTGTGTTGAAAGAATTCGAAATTGTTCAAATTCTTTTAAGGAGTAAAATTTATAGTTTATTCATTTTATTTGTGAATTAAACGAATTTGGAGAATTAGAAATATTAAAATGTGATTTAAATATTTTTTGGGTGAATAGAGATTCATTGAATTTGAAATTGCAAGGAAAATTGGAAAAATTATTAATTTAATATTAAATATTAATAAATATAATTAATTATTTAATTAATTTTATATTAAATTAATATTATTTAAATTAATTATTAGAATTAATTTAATAGGAAATTAGGAAATCAATTTTGAAATCCTTGGATTTTCCCATTATGCATGTTGAAGTAGGAGGTGTTTACCTCTTCTTCCACCTTCTTCCTGTTGGGATCGGTATGTCCTAAATCTCTTAGGTTTTGTAGTTTTGTAAGTTGTATATACATTTTATTTATTGAATAAAATAAGAAGTTATTTTATCTGTCTTATGCATTAACTCAAATCCAATAAACTTAGAACATTTTATTTATTGAATAAAATAAGAAGACATGTGTGTGGAGGTATCATATGAAAAGAGTTCGTATAAGACCGGACTGCGAAATGTTTAATTTCTCTTTGTAATGTCGTTAATTGTAGAAATTAACATTTCATATGATGACTATAGGTAATTTGACTTGAATCTTGAGTGAGTTATGAACTCTTGTCTACGAGGGCAATCCTTTGATCTATATGGGTGAGAGTGGCCAAATCGCCAACTCAATAAGTCTACCATTTGGGATTTGATTGATTAGGGAGTTGGGAACATATCTTCACAAGATGGAATTCACTCATTTCCATGCTTAGGGTAAGTAGAAAAATTACTTATTTAAGGGTTGATTCCGGGTCTTGAACAATGAGGTTTCACCCTCTCACTGGCCCGAGAGGGGTTTATTTATAGTTGGACTATAAACAGTTTGTTCATTAGAGGAATTAGTAGCATTTAAGGAGTTAGATATAACTACAAGGGTAAAAACGGTAATTTGACCCAACTGTAGATATGAGTAATTTGTGAAGGGTCGACTTACTGTTGATTAGTAAATTCCGTAGACACATAAATATATCTATAGTGCGAAGAGTGCAACTATAAGTGTTTAGTGAAATGACCTACAATTAATGAAGATTTATTAATCTAATTAAAGAGTTTAAATTGATTAATCTCATATCATTGAAGCTTCTAACTATAGGTCCATAAGGTCCCCTTGCATAAAGGATTAGTATAAGAATCAAACATTTTGGTTTAAATTGAAATGTTCAAATTCATAAGGGAATTAATTGTATGTGATACAATTAGCATCGATACTGTAAGCCCCGCATCTATCTTTATGAGAACGCAAAGTAAGAAGGGGGCCGAGAGATGGGTGAATGTGTAAAGTAGTTGGCTAGCTTGCGTTTGGAGTTGGAAAAATGGCTAAGTGTAAGCTATGCGTTGATGGCAACCTGTTGTGGAGGAAATAATTTTGGTGTAAACGCAAAGGTGAGGGAAGCTGATCGTGCGTTGAAGTTGAGACGCGTTGAGGACATAAGGCGTGGAGGATCATTATGCGTCAAACGCATTGAAGGCAATGTGCCGATTAGAAGTAAGGACCACGAGGAGTTTGGGAGCTGGTCTGCGGTGAGGCTGTTGTGCGGCGAACGCTACCATGCGTCAAAAGCTGGTATGCGTTAGACAAATGTTGGCTGAGAGAAGGTAATATGTATGTTAACTATTTGGCGGGAGAGTTTGAAATGAAATATCACCAGAGGCCGTGTGTGTTGCTGAAGCTGAGCATAGGAGGTATGCGTTGAACGGACTATAGCATAGAATTGAAATGGAGTACAAGTCGGTGGTATATATATAAGTGGTCTGAGAATTCAATTGTTCTGCTTGCATTTCAGAGCTCGAGTAGGGTCCATTTTAAGGCGAAACATCGAAGGGAGGTAGAAGAAGATGTTCATGCTGATCTGAAGCAGAAATCTCATTGAATTCATGGGAGAAACTTGAGTTTGACAGAGGTTTCGGCTGCTATGGTCTTTTCAGAGTGATGCTCGGTTTTGGAGGAAGAACAAATTGAAGAGACGAAGGTTATGGCTGAAACTTTGAGGTTAGTAAGTTAACTCGATTTTTAGCAGGTTTCATGAAGGATACTTGAGCTGAAATTATTTAATTGTGTGTCAAACTCAGGAAGAAGAGACGGGAGTTGAACTGTCGAATGAGTAGAGGTAACTCGGAGTTGTCGGAGGATATGTCCCAAACGGGGAAGATGTGCTTCATGAAATTTTGAGGTAAGATCCTGTATTCTAACAAGTTTGTAGAAGGAAAAAAGTACTGAAATTGATTGAAACGAAATGTTTAGCAGGTTGAAGAAGGAAGAAGAAAGGAAGAAGGAAACGGTTCTGTCACAGCGAAAGTATCGCTAAGTAAGCGAGAGACTGAGCAGCAGAGAAAGTAACGCTGCAACGCAAAGATAGGCTTGTGTCTCACAACTCTCGCTAGAGTATCGCTGGGTATCGCTCCTCAAGGTAGTTTCGCTGGTTTTAATCAACTCAGTGTCGCTAGAACAGTTTGAATATCTTTTGAGTAACGCTGGTAGCTTACTAATTTCTATGGAGTAACGATGCTACTGAATGTTAAAAGAAAAAGGGAGATTATGGAAAACTAAACTTGAGGATTGTGTATTTTCAGGCCAAGAAGAGCTCGGGGAGGCTTATAACCCACTTAGAGCAGGGACCGATTGTGAGTGACTGTTTGTTATACCTTGTATTAAACTTAGTACGCATATTGATGAGGAAACGTGATTCATGGTAGTATGCCTTATGTATGTGATGTGTTAGTGATTTAAGAGAATATTATTACAAATGTCTAAACACATAAGTGGCTGAGGGACCTTATGGTGAAAGCTACATGTGAGTAAGTTTGGAATTAAGTGCTGAGGGATCTAAGAAGGCACTTGAATAACAGTAGAAAATGGATTACAATGCTCAAGGACTGTAAGTGAAGGCATGTAGTAATCCATCACACACTAGCTCGTGCCGAGGGATCATGAGTGAAGGCACTTAAGCATGGATAGAGTTTGTTACCTATGCCGAGGGATTTCATGTGAAGGCACATGGTACAGTAATTATAAATGAATAAGTGCTGAGGGACAGGAAGTGAAAGCACTAAATAGATGAAAGCTTGTGAGACCTGAGAGTTTGATAGTTATATATACATAGTGTAAAAGTGAATCTTGATAGTCCATTGGGATGTGCTATGCGTTGGTTACTATCTTACAAACTGGATTTAAGTTGTCATGATTAGTTTTAGTAGATTTAGTCACTCACTGAGCCTTTTGCTCATCCAGTTTGTTGTTGTTTGTTGTTTCAGGTAGCGAGCGTGTCCGGGACGCCTAGCCTACTGAAGAATCTCGTCTGGACCTATCTGGAAGCGAACCTCTGGGATAGTTGTAAATATTTAGATTGTTCATATGTCATGTACTAAACATCTTTCATGAGAGTGTAGTGAAAAGGGGAGCGTGTTGTACTTATTATGTGTATACAGACATGGTAATTAAAAGTTTACCCGTTCTTCTGTGATGAGATAATGGGATTGTTGTATAATTTGTTAATCTTTTGTGGTGTTTACATTATAGAGTCTTATGTTGGAAATAGGATCATGCTTCTTCCTAGGTATATAGTAAATCTAGGTTGGGGTGTGACAGATACATTATAATATAAAGTTTATTTTGGATGAGATTCAAAATTTATACTTTATATTATAAGAGAGGAATATTTAAATGAGATTTTTTTTTCTTTTGAAGGAGAATATTTGAATGAGATCTAAATATTAATTATATGAATGAGATTCATACAAAAACTATAGGTTAAAATTAATCTAAATGAGATTCAATTAAAACTATAGGTTATGTGAGAGAAGGTTATTTGAATATGATTTATATTAAATATGAGATATTTAATTAATTAATTTTATTTTATTATGTTTATTAAATATGATTTAATAGATTTAATTAAATTTCTATTGATTTTAATTTTAATTAATTAATATTATATTAAAATAACTCCCACATAGTGCAGAATTATTTGATTTCCTTATCTCTCCCTTCTCACGTAAGGGAGGGGAGTTACAGAGAGTTGTGAAGATCTCAATTTTTCACAGAAAAAGTTCTGTGTTTTTTCTCAATAACTCTCTTTGTTTATCCATATGCATGTTCTCTATAATTTTGATTTTCCAAAAACAAATTTAATGGCACAATGCGATCATTCGCTTCCACTGGAAATCCGATTCCTTCACTTCACCATCAAATTCATCTTCATAATCCCCATGTTTGGTGTCAATGTGCATGCAAAAGATTTTTGCATGGTTCCTTCTTTAAATAGAAGAAACATTGAGGATGGGTTTGATCTTTTCAAAGAATTTTGCTTAAAAACTCCACCTATTCAAAACTCTCCAAAACCTTGTTCTTCACAAATTTGCTCCAAATTCACCACAATTTGGATCCCACAGTCCGTTCTAAGGCTAGAGAATAATGAGAAAGATACTTGTGGTGGTCCACGAAGAAATTTGTTCCAATTTTGAACTACAACAAGTAAGTTTTATTGTCTCTGTTTTTCAGTTTTAGATAATTCAAAATATTTTAAGTTACTTATGATAACAAAAATATAGAAACAATTTTATGTTTTTTATTTTGATAATCCCTATTAGTTAAAAGAATATTTCTTAATTTGATTTGAATTATTTGATTATCTTCCCAATTTAAAATTTTAATTCAAAACAAAGTTTTTTTTTTTCATTATAATCTCAATTTAATTTCAAATTTTAACACTTTATTAGTTAAATAAATGTTTTTCTCACCCATCACATCTAAAACTACACTATTTTTCCAAATAATTTTAAAATTACAATATTTCTCTAAGTATTTTCTAAATCTATAATTTTCTTTTCCAATTTATCCACCTTCAATTTTAATTTATAAAATTTAAATAATAAGTATGAAAGATTTATGTTAACTTTGACAAGACTACAAATTTAGATATATTAATAGTGACATTCAACACTTAATTTTTAAATTTTAGTATTTGAAAATCGATTTAGTTAAAACCATAAACTTTCTTAAATTAATCAATTTAGACTCTCGATTAAGATAATATTTGAAAATTGTTCATGCATCAATTTTCATCATCCATTTTTTAATCCTATATTTGACGAAATCTACATGTGTAAGAATTGTTGTGTGGATGATATTCAAAGGTTATCTTAATAAATTATCCAAATTGATTTACTTATTACAATTTAAGAGTTTAATTATAGACTATTGAATGCAATTACTCTTATTATAATGATAAATCCACCCCATGGCACTTTCAATGTAAATAGGTATTAAATTGATAGTATATCACTCTAAACTAAAATGACAAAAATGAGAGAGAGAGGTATAAAAAAAATAAAAAAATGATGAGGGTGGACTTAGCTTGCAGGTTCAGCTGGATGGGATGGGTGATGGGATTAGTTTAAATTTTTTTGTTTTCCAAACAACAATGTTATACTAAATATTTTACAAACTACTATATTCTTCTAAATTTTCTTTTTTAAACTACAATATTTTTAAAAAACATCCCTTTGTGAATACTTCAACAGCTCTTTTTCTCAGTAAAGAACAATCTATATGGTTGAAAAAACAGCTCCCACAGCCTTCTTGGGCACCGAGTTGAGATATGATATCTGTGAAGTTCATATATCTGTGTTTTGAGTGTTTGGGGTGCTGAGTTGTGAGTTCATATGTCAAAGGTATCTACTGTAATTTTTTTTTTTAATTTTTACATAAATAATATGTTTTTATGATAATTATTTTTGTTTGGAAGCTTTTTTATTCAATAATTTTACACATATTTTTTTAATAAACCATAGATTGCACTTTATTTTGTTGTTTTTTAAGCAGACATGTATTGTTGAGAGTTTTGAGAATAGGTTTAGGATTTACTATAATCACATACTTCAATTTTTTATATATATAATTTAAGCAATCATTTTACAAATTTGTGCATGTGACGTTTTTGGTTAATTCATTATTAATTTAACACTTTTGATATAAAAAAAAAACTTTTTGAAATAAATATACTCATGTGTCTAACAAATTTTTCTCAAATGTGTTTTATATACAAATTGTTTAATTTCTTACATGATAAAATTGATTATTAATGCTAAATTAATCTAAAGAATGACTATAAAATATTATGAATTAATAAAAAAAATTATAAATTCAACATTTTGACAGAGGTGTTTTTATTGACAATTTTGTGCATCAACTTAAATATAAAAATTTATTGATATTTTATAGTTATTTTTAATCTTTAAATTAAGGTTTTATTGATGGTTTTATATCACAAGCACCAACAAAACAAAAAACTTGTGCATCAACAAAACTCAAATTTGTAGTAGTCATAATTTAAAATAATGGTCGTTGGAGTTGGTGTAGTAGCTGGCGTTGGAGGTCATTAGAGTTGCCCCCCAACAGTGGTGGTTGGATGTTGCCGGAGTTGGCTGTTGGATGTGGTCGCCAGAGTTGGCCATAGGAAGTGGTTGTTGGAGTTGGTCGTTGGAGTTGGTCACTAGAGTTGGTTGGCAGAGTTGGCCGCTGGAAGTGGTAGCCAGAGTTGGCCATCGGAGGTGGTCGTTGAAATTGGTCGTCGAAGGTGGTCGCTTGTGATGAAGGTTGAGTGCACTGTTGATGGACATGGTATAAAATGTTAGTGATATACGATGTTGGCCTCCCAAACAATGAGTTGAGTTCATATCTCAACTCATCCCATTTCATCTTTTCACCCCAAATATCCCCTAACTTTTTTCATAAAAACAAGCAATCCATCCAAGATTTAAATTATTCATGTCAACAGAAGTATTGAGGTCTTAATTTTATGGAAATTTTGATGGAAATATCGATAAAATGTTGATTTTGAAGGAGTTAAGAATGTAAAAGCGAAAGCAATTAGGATCTAAAACACTTTAATTCCATTAATTTTGAGGATTAAACATGCAAGTTCTAAGAAACGAAAAACAAAGGTTAGAAGCTTACTTGTTGTAGCTCAAAATTAAAGTTGTCTCCTCCAAGATTTTGGTCACGAACACTTCCATCTTGCAGGACTGTGTCCCCAGCTATCTGTTTGGTCTTATCCCTAAAATGGGGGTTTATTGAGTCGGCAAACTCGAGCCACTTTCACCCATGCAGATTAAAGGATAATCTCAAACAAACAGAAGTTCATATTTAGCTGAGGATTAAGATCGAGTTACCTAAGTCATCAAGTTGAAATAATTAGTTTTAACAATAATCAGTGTTATAAAGTAAAAGTGATTATTTCATGGTTAGATCTTATGCAAACTCATTGCATAGAATGCTCCCACTCACATGTCTCTACATGAATGATATAGGATCACATCATTTGTATCACATACAAAATGAGTCGCATTTATAGTGTCCCCAGTATAAGGTACACAACCTTATCCCTATACTATACACCATTTTGGCTATTACTTAAACTTGATCCACTTTTATGTCTACACATAAAGTATAATTATTCATACTATAGCCAAGGCTTCTTAGTTTATTGGATTTAGAGTTATGATAGAAGCAATTTACATATTCAATAACATCTTTATTGAATAAATCTCGATAATAACTTTATTGAGAATTAGTTCAAAGTTTACAAACCACAAGTTTTAGGACACAAAACCCAACAAATTTCAATGGATATTTCTAGAAAAATTATAATATAAAAAATAAAAAATTTAAATTTAAATTAGTAAATAAACATTTCATGATTTTTAAATAAATTAACATGTCTATCATTTATTTTATACTTACATTAGTAATATTTTGTTGTTTATTTTTTATATTTCGTGAATTTTTGACGATAGAACGGAAATATCGATTCACCCCTTATGTCAATTCCGAACCTATGAAAATGTGAAAATATCTACATATTGCAGAAATTTTATACTATGATTCCAACTTGGACAAACACATTACCAAACACATAAAGATTATTACATTCTTTCAAAAATACCCTTAGACTTTAAAAAAAAAAGAGATTAAAAAAAAAATTCTTGTCATGAGTATATGGACAGAGATCATTCGTACCTTATAAAACTCTAAGGTTTGAGAGAATATGAATATTCTATTCAATTCACTAACAAGTTTATAGGAGCAATCTAAGTAGGAGAATGTAAAAAGACCATAAAGGACAATATAAAACAAAGATATTTACAATAGTGAGATAATCCTAATATTGGCACTACAAGTTGGGATTATGTCCTAAAGCCTCGTAGTTAATTAATTATTTGACATAAAATAGTTTATTATTTCAAATATGAAATAATGAATTATCTATTACAGTAAAAATTCAAGGTTATTTCATGAGACTTGAATAGTATGAGTAGACATGCAGGTGGATTATGTTCAAGTAATAACCTAAAGAGTCTATAGTATATGGATAAGGTTGGGTGCATGTTGCCTACTCATATGTATGCAAATTTGACTTAATGAAATTATCTTAAAGAGTACAAGATTTCTCCAGGTAAACCCAAGTATAAGCTTAATTTGGAGTTTCTTGGCAAGTACCAAGGTCGAACTCAAGGACTTATATCAGAATAGGTCACAATGATTTTTACAGAAGAATGTTGATCAATATTGAATAATGGTTTTAGTCAAAAACAAGAAAATAATTATAAGCAAAAGGACTAAAGAAAGATGGTGAAAGCGGGAAGAAAGAATGATGGTGAACGTGTGATGCATTGAATGTGTGTATGAGATTGCGTTGAGTGGAATGTGGAATGATGAATGTGATTCAACACCTAATGAAAGCAGTATGCGTGGAAATGAAAGAAAAACTTAGTTAATAAAGTAGGGTTGAGAAGATTTACTAACATTCACTTAAGTTATGCATAAGCATCCGTCCATATTCTTAACTTGAAGAATTAAATATTCATCTCTTGGTGTTTTAAGCCACATAATTCTTATCTCTAAGACGCATGCTTAAGTTAAATATAAACAGAAGGTTAACTTTATTTCTAAAGCCACTTCTTTCCCTGTTTAATAATTTCCATAGCCACTTATTATCTCGAATAGTTAGCTATTTATATTTAAATGTATTGATTAGATGGATTTAAGCAATAGATTAAGTACACAATAAACAAGATGAACCATAACTTATACAAAACTTGTGTGAATGTTAACTTATCTTTCCCAACTCATTAGAAATTTAGCAGCTCATAATGGAAAATAAAGAAAACATGGATAGGTAGAAAGTGATGGAAAACATGGCTTGTATTCAAGATAAAACTATCACAATATCAATATCTTAATACAAACTTAATGTGAGCATAACAAAACATATGAAAAAAGTAGAAATGTTAAGCCGTTAGTCAAAATTCCTTGATTCCTTTAGCTTGTGGATGACTGCTTCAATAATGTTTGTTATGGAGGTTAATGGAGTTGTTTCTCTATCAAGGAACACTAAGCTTTCACTTAGAATCCCTTGAATAGAGGTTGAGGATGGTGGAACAACAATGGTGATCGAAGGAGAGGATTGAATGTAAAGGGTGGGGAACGCTTTAATGTATGAGCTTTGGTCTATTTATAGGCGTCAAAAGGAAGGTTTTCAGCTTCTTTTCAATGATTATTTGACACACTTGCATTTAATTCCATGTCTTGCTACGTCGACTTCTTCACGTCACATATTCATTGGTTCTGTCGCATCTGCTTCAAATCAATCTTCCATTTGCACTTTGATTAGACAGGTTCATTCCCCATGTGTTTGTCTTTTACTTCATGTTTTTGTTTATTGCATGGTTCTTCTTTTTGTACAAGATTGGGTTGATCTGATCTTCTTATGCATCCAACAGCTGCAACTTTGTTTCCTTTGTTCATTTCGGCTTCTTTTTTTTAAAAAAATCTTACGGCCAAAAATGTTAAATTTTATAATTTCCAGGAAATATAGTTTTTTAAATACTTAAACACAACATTTATCTATTTACATGATTTCATTCCAATTTAATGCATTTTCTACTGAATTTCCCTAATTATTATAAATAAAGAACTACAATAACTTGTAATTCTACAAGTTATCAGTGCCTTATCTTAGTAATAGGATGGATACGACTCACTTTGTAATTGCTACAAACGATATGATACAAGTCGTTCATGTGGAGACATGTGAGTAGAGGCATCCTATATAACGAGTTTGTATAAGACCGAACTGCGAAATTATTAATCTCTTTTCATAACGTTGTTGACTGAAGAGATTAATATTTCATAGGATTACGATATGTAACTTGATCTCAATCCTAAGTGAGTTATGAACTCCTGCTTGTGATGACTCGTCCTTTGATTTGTATGGGAGAGAGTGGCTTGAGTCGTCGACTCAATAAGTTTACCATTTTGAGGACGAGACTAGGTGGGGAGCTAGGAACATAAATACACAAGATGAAATTCACTCTTTTTTTGCCCCTTTAGGGTAAGTAGATGAGTTATTCCCTTAACTGTTGATTCTAGGTCTTAAATAAAGGGTACTGTTCGTTAAAATTTCTATATTCAATTTAATTTGAGTTTCATAGCTTGTTGCACAAAAATAGATATTATAATTTCAGTACAAGGATGCGTCGAGAACTACTCAAGTATGATCATGATTAAGCAAATTTTCCGATAAAAAGCCCAAGTATAAGCTCTTATAGGTTTCCTGGTGAATCCAGGGTCGAACACAGGGATTTGTAATAACTAGGCGTTGAGGTTAGATGCATGACTATACGGTGAACTGTACATGTAATATGTGCACGTATTGGTTGTATGTGTCTAAAACTATACATAAAGAATGAATAAAATTTCCTACAACTAACAATGAGGTGGACGAGGTGATGGTTAGTCAAATGTCATTTAGTGTCAGATAGCATGCGTTGAGAATGAATGGAACCATGCGATAAAAGTAGAGTTAACGCAAGAGCTAGTTGATTACTTAAGCATATCCAAGTATAATTACATACCTACAAACTTAGTTTGCGAATCTAATAAGCACTTGAAAAGTGCTTTCTACTCTCTCAAATTAAGGGAGTTTATATTAGATTTCACTTGTTTGCTAGTGATTTTCAGGTTAAAACGAGGAAAATTAGAAGAAACGACTAAAAGATCAAAACCGAGCGAGAGTACGGCGAAAAAGAGTTGAAAAACTAAAAAGGGCGAATTTTGGGGATAGCGCCGAGGCGCCAAGACGGCGCTACCGCGGCGCTGAAACATGAACACATCATTCTGGACGCATAGTAGCATCGCGGCACCGAGATGGCGCTGCCTCAATGCATCCTTGTTGAATGCATGACAGCATCGCGGCGCTTGGATGCAGCCCTAGTGCCGCGGCGCCAGCTTTCCTTAAATGAAAATTTTGTATTTTTGGAAAATTTTTGGGCAGCCAAACTCAATTTGGGGGTTTCCAGCAGCCCAAATCATCCAGAAAAATCAACGCAAAGCAAGGAAGTTGCAGACCTAAAGAGGCACAAAAAGGAGAGAATTAAGTGAGAGTTCAAAGAGTGAGTTAGTTGCAAGGAAGAGGAAAAGAGTTCGAGATAGTCGTGGTGCCCTTCGAATTCCGACGTGAGAGCCAAGGAGATCATGACAGTGCTACCTCAATCAAGGTGTAAGGTATTAAACAAGGATTCATTACCCTAGAATTCTCTTTGACTCTTGTGTTTCTCTCTTTGATACTTTCCTTATTTGATTTGTATTTTCCATAACTTATCATATTCAATTTCAATCCTCAAATAAAATTGATTCAACTCTAGAATAGCTAAGTAATTTAAACCTTCCCAATTGGATCTCCAGTGGAATAATATTTGGACTTAACCGTCTTATATTATAACTTGACCCGTACACTTGCGGTTAACACTCAAAGTGCGCATTAGAATCCATCTCTCGATGTTTCGACGCCACATTAATCTTATCTCTAAGACGCATGGTAAGTTTTTGTTGGCAAAAGATAAACTACATCTCTGCACTGCATCTAGTCTCGATAAATGCTAAAGATTAACCACCCACTCTCTCAAGCTAGACAGTCGTGCTTACTACTTTTTTTTGTCAGACAAAGTTATGTAAGCTAATGATATGCATTAATCAAGATGTAACATACTTAATATTGCTTAAGAAAAACTAACTCTAACATCTAACTCATTTAGCATTCAAACAATCATGGTGTAAGGTATTTAATATAGAAATAGATGGAAGATAATCGTCAATCAAACTTATATTAAGAAAATAACCCATTCTCTCGAATGTCATTAACAAAACATAAGTAAAAAGGAGGGAAATTGAGATAAAATGGAAATGGAAGACGTCAAGCCGCCACTAGCAACGTCTTGCTTCATGAAGGCTTGAGATGGTTGCTATCTGATACATAAATTTCATAGGGTGAAGGTTCTCACTCACTAGGAGACGACTCTGAAAGTTCTCAGAATCCTTCTCTCAAAAGAGCTCTATAGTTGATGAAAGTTGGTTAATTTAATTAAAAAGTTTAACTAATTAACCTCGAATCATTGGAGTTTATAATTTGTAGGTCCATTAGGTTCCACTACTAGCTCACAACGAGTAAACAAGGACCAATAGTTTTGAAAGAATTTGAAATGTTCAAATTTATTAAAGCGAATATACATTAGTTGTATATGATATAATTAATATATAAAGTATATAGATACTTTATAATATAAAGATAATTTTGAATGAGATTCAAAATTAAACTTTATAATAAAGGAGATTTAATATATTTGAATATGATTCAAATATTAAATTAACATGAATAGGATTCATATTAAAACTATATGTTAATAGTTAATATGAATAAGATTCATATTAGAACTATAGGATATGAGAGAGATGTACATTTGAATAAGATTCAAATAATTAATTAAATATTAGGTATTTAATTATATAAATAAATAAATTTAAATTAATTAAGGGAGTGGGAGAGAGGTAGTAGGATAACTTCTCACTTCATGTTAAAATGCATAGAGAGATCTTGCATTTTGAATTATTGTTTTTTACTCCAAGAGAAGTTTTTTTTTTTTTACCATCTCCCTCCCATCTCTCTCAGGTTTTATAGAGAAAGGCTCTTTATGACTTTGCTCTCCTTCCAAAAAAAAAAAAAAAAAATTTTTGCTCTTTCGAAAGGAGGTTCCCACAAACCGGCTCCTTGCTAGAGAATAGTAGGGAAGACTCTATGGATGTGTCACATTACTATTCGAGAGGAGATCTACTTTGACGTGGAGATATATGTTTGAGAGGAAAAAGAAACAGTGTTTTGGAGTTCTTGAAAAAAGGTTCTTCAAAGGTAAAATCTCTTCTTTAGAGGAGATCTACTGCATTATGAATGGGAATTTCTCCTTTTCTGTGTTGCAATTTCCAAACAAAATCGAAAGCAAGCGATTACTCACTTCCATTATAGGAATATTCGATCCCTTCATTATAACACTCTCCCTCAAGTTGGATATCATATATGTTAATCATCTCAACTTATTACATAGCTAGTCTATCGTGCTCCATTCAATGCTTTTGTGAAGATATCTCCTAATTGTTCTCCAACCTTCACATATCCAGTATTTACCAAACCTCACTGAATTTTATCACTTACAAAATGACAATCGACTTCAATATATTTACTCCTCTCATGGAATATTAGATTAGATGCGATATAAAGTGCTGCTTAATTATCACACCACAAATTTGTCAGTGTGTTATGATATGAAATCCTAACTCATCAAGAAGTTGATATATCCAAACCAATTCACACACGAATCCTACTATTGCTTTATATTCTGATTCAACACTTGAACGTGATACTAAATTTTGTTTCTTACTCTTCTATGAAATCAAGTCGCTACCAACAAAAACAAAATATTTCAATGTTGATCTTCTATCTTCTTTAGATCTGCTCAATCAATGTTTGAGAAGCATTGATTGAGCAGATCTAAAGGAGCAGAATTCAAATAACACAGATTTTTTTTCCAATGTAGCCTAGTGATCAACTGTAGGACATGACATATACTGACTCATAATACTCACTAAATAGGCTATGTTTGGTCGAGTCACTATAAGATAATTAAGTTTTCCCACTAACCTCCTATATCTTGCAGCATCTTTTAGCAATTCTCCTATTTTGTCAACTGTAAGTTGGGCATCATTGCGATACTATATGTTTTCAAATATGTATTTGGTAGCCGATTTAGAAATTGGATTCTATTTTAAACAATTGTTTAAAATGTGTCACTATATATTTCTGAATTATAAACTATAGTTACCACTAATATTTAGTTGACAATAAACTATTATTATCTAAATCTGCTACTAAACACATATTTGAAAATGTTTCCTTAACTTAAAATGTTTTTAAAGGATGTTGATTTACGTTAGTATGCGTGCGTGTGTGTGTGTGTATATATAATTATTTTTTGTAATATTATATAATTTATAATACATTACATGATAACTTGTAGAAATACAAGTTATTGTAGCTCTTTTCTTAGAATAATGGAGAGAGTTTAATGAATCATGCGTCAATATAATAGAAATTCTTGATAAATATCATTTTTGTGTCCAACATGTTGAATTACTTGAGAAGCATAATATTGTAGATTAATCCATTCTAAGCACTTCATTTTTGCAGGAAAAATTACTAAGCTTAAACACACGTATCAAACAACCATTTAGACGCAGCACTATGAAATCTAAGATGCATGCCTTCAGATCTCTGACATCTGCAGCCTAATCGAAGATAAGATATTCTGCCTCGACTCAGCATTGACCCTGATAGCAACATTGCAATTAAGCACCTACTGATCAGAGATGACGATAGGCAGATGCATAACCTCCAAAGTGTCAACGATAACACATGACATCCAAAAGTACAAACACAAGCTCTATAAATTGACCATTGTGTAGGCAAAAAAATGTTGTTGAAACGCTGGAAAGTTGGTCATCCTTAAGAAGATAGTCACATCTATTGGAGAAGACAATCGGGATAGAGAGCTCGACAAAGTAATCTACTCACCTTGCCATCCGACCAACCATCATTGTACGCAATGAAACACGCATCCAACCTGCCATCGGAAGTAAGAAATTGTCACACCCCCTCTCAGATTACCTTTTTAACCTAGAAAGAGGTGTGAAGACAACAAATATCACCCATCATGTGAGGTTCACTGCCCACCTGTACCTACTTAACCTGCTAAAAAACAATATAATTGCATAAATGCCCACATTATTTTTTCCTTAAAGTCCTAGGCATACAAAATCATCACTCAGCTTAAATAAAAGATCATGCAACTTAGGTTTTTACAACTAATGTACTGTTAAAACCACTAAAATACATAACTCGCAAAATATACAAACATGTACAAACTCACACCTTGATACCAAACCCAACTAGGAATATCTATATGTCACTAGATCAAACAATTTACACATACACAAACTAGGGAGGAATGAGTATGTTGATGTTTTGAAATTGAGGCAAACAAGGTTCGTGTAGACTAAGCTCCGGGAACTTTTCTAGTGGGTGGGAAAGAAAACATAGAAAAGCATGAACTGAAAAGCCTAGTGTGACAATTTTAAAACTGTTACATCAACATCCTCTAAAAACATTTTAAGTTAAGGAAATATTTTCTAAGCTCAAAGCATCAAGTAATATAGGTAGGATCGATACGGCAACCCTAGAGGGGGTGAGTAGGGTTTATTAAAACTAATTTAAAGTTTTTTTTATGTGGGCTCAATTAAGCAAATTAACAAACTCTTTGCTAACAAGTAATTTGAACAACAATTTTATGCAAATAAATTCACTTTGAATTAAACAATAAATTAACAATGACACTTTAAAGTACCATATTTAATTCTTATAAAAAGATTGGTAATGAATATAGAAATTTAATAATAACCAATCAAAATATACAAATATGAGCAATTCATTTAAAGAATTAAAAACTGCAATTAATTTCGTGCAATAAAATATAATAACAAAAATTAATTGCAAAAATAAATTAGGAGAGGGATAGAAAATTGACCCCATGATTTTATAGTGGTTTGGCACAATCGGCTTACATCCACTTCCCAAGCCCCTCTTGGGTATGTCACTAGAAACCTTGACTCTTTCCACAGCTTAGAGTCGGACCGTTATAATGTTCTTTTTTCGGGTGCAAGAACAAACTCAATCTCATGGTTGAGGATCAAACCATTACAACCACTCTTTTTAGGGATCAAAAGCAACCATTAAAAAAGTTTGGAAATGAAGAACAAGATGTGAAAAATTCTCAAAGAGTAGATTTACAAGTTTTAAGCTCACAACAAATCAACCCTCACCATACATAAATCTCTATAAAAAAATTAGATGAAAAGAAGAAAAATTGAAGCTTGAAGAGAGAGCAACAATGATGGCTTGGTGAATTATGTAGGATTAAAAATAATGAAAAGTTGTTAAAAATTGGAGAAGAAGATGAATTTAAAAAAGGGGGGAAAATGGGTGAAAACCACAATTAATTTGGACCTTTAGATCTTTGTAAAAGAAAATTGAATGGTTGAGATTAAAAATAAAAAGTAATATATATATATAAAGGCAACTAATTGTTAGACAAAAAGATATATAATATTTTAGACACAAATATAAAATAATATTAAATTCATTTTCTTTTCAAATTTATTTTCTTTTTAAAACAAATTAAAAAAGCAAAGCCTACCATTTGTCATTTCTCACATGCTCAAAGTGACATCTCTCAATTGGTCTACTTTGATGAAACAAAACGGCCACATCATTCGATCATATCTTCTTCGTTTGAGCTCCAATTGGAGTGATTCAATCATTATTCTGAGCTCTATGCAATAGACGCTTCAAAATACTCAAATTGTTATCATCAAAATACAGTTTGTTATCATTAAAATATTAATTAACTAAAATTAATTAATTTAATATTAAGGGCCAAAAAATAAATATATCAAGCTCATATCCATAGATAAAACAATAAGATAAAACATCATGAAAACAAGTAAACTTTCCATCACTTAAACTGAGTAAACTTCACATCAAAGTTGTACCCAATATCCTTAGTGTTGGGTTTTATGTTCTAAAACTCGTTGTTTGTAATTTATGGATTTTATTCTCAATAAAGTTGTTATCGAGGTTTATTCAGTAAAGTTGTTATTGAATATGTGAATTGCATTTAAATCCAATAAACTAAGAACCCATGGCTATATGGTGAATGTTTAGACCTTATACGATAAAAGTGTGTCAAGTTTAAGTAATAGACAAAATGGTCTATAGTACATGGATAAAGGTCGGGTACCTTATCTTGGGAACACCATGAATACAACCTACTTATTATTTGATACAAACGATGCGATCCTAAATCGTTCATGTAGAGACATATGAGTGGGGGTATCCCATGCAATGAGTTTGCAGACTGGACTAAGAAATAATCACGTTTACTTTATAACACCGTTTACTGTTAAAACTGATTATTTCAACTCGATGACCTAAGTAACTCAATCTTAATCCTAAGCTAACTATGAACTCCTATTTGTTTAAGATTATCCTTTAATCTGTATGGGTGAGAGTGGCTAGTTTGCCGACTCAATATGCTTCCCATTTTAGGGATAAAATCAGGCAGATAATTGGGGACATAGCCCTGCAAGATGGAATTGCTCCTACCTTATTAATGGATAGTAGATAAGTTGTTCCCTTAAGTAATAAGTCTAGGTCTTGAACAAGTGACCCCACCCTCTCATTGGCCCGAGAGGGACTCAATTTGTTGGTTGGACCACAAACCAATTGTTCATTAGAGGATCAGTGGAACTTAAGGAATAAGAAGTAATTATAGGGGTAAAACGGTTTTTTGACCCAGCTGTAATTACGAACAATTTGTGAAAGATTGACTTACTATTTATGGTTATATCAAATGGACAAAAATACATATACAATGAGGAGAGTGCAGCCACTAGGCTTTAGTGGAGTGACATGGTAGTTAACGAATGTTAATTAACTAGGTTAGAGTTTAAACCGGTTAATTTCGGATCGTTGAAGCTCATGATATATGTAGGTCCATTAGGTCCCCTTGTTAGCTCATGGACTAAACCTTAGAACAGTATGTTGAGACAATTTGAAGTGTTCAAATTTAGAAAATGGAGCATTTTATGATTTGGTTCGTTTAATTGTGAATTAGACGAATTAGGATTTCTAGTAATATTTAAATATGATTTAAATATTATACTGGTGAATAGTGATTCATCGAGTTTGAAATTGTCGAAAAAATTGAAAAGTATTAATTTAATATAATTAATTAATTGGTTAATTAATTATATTAAATTGAATTTTTTGTTTATGAAATCAAAAAAATTGATTTCTCAATTTTTCAAATTGAGAACATATTTTTCAATTGCATGGTGAAGGATGAGGTGGAGACCTTTCCTTCACATGCAATTCTTTTTCTCCTCAAAGCACCTTATTCACAAAATTATGTGTCCTTCAGCATGTATGTTAAGATGCATGGTTTTTTTCTTTAAATAGAGAAGAATAAGATGAAGGAGAGGTGAGTTTTGAAAAGAAAAAGAACTTTACGGGAAATTCTATTTCTCTCTACAAAATTGTGTGTTCTTCACATCTTTGCTCCAATTTTTCTACTCAAATTTGAATCCCACCATCCGTTCTAAGGCTCGAGAATAACGAGAAAACTCTAGTGGTGATTCGTGAACACTTCTTGATCAATTTTGGAGGTTATAGGGACAAATTTTAAGCTACAAGAAGTAAGTGTTACTTTCTTTGTATCTCAATTCATCAAAGCATGTTTTTCCTTTAAATTGATGTAATTAGAGTGCTTTACATCTGTTTTTCCTCCATTGGATGTTTTTCCTTTAAATTGATGTAATTACAACAAGTAATTAGAGTGTTATGCGTTGAAGGCCACTATGCGTTGAAGGTCACTATCCATTAGGCCACTATGCGTTGAAGGTTGGTATGCGTTGGTGCATAGAAGAGTGGCCGAGAGGACCATGCGTTAGTCGGCTATCCGGCGATGGGGCGTTGGGCAATTAGTAGCACAGTAAGTTGAGGCTATGTGTTGCTGAAGCCATGCGCGGAAGGTTTGCATTGGCCAACCTAAGTAGGAAGGTGATGGCAGTGCTAGTGAGTCGGTGGTCTATATTTATATATAAGTAAGTGCACCGAATAATTAAACACTTTAGACATATTTTCGAACTCAGATTGATCCCATTTCATAGACGAACAACGAGGAGAGGTGGAAGAAGGTATTTATATCGAATTTAAGTAGAATCCAAATCATTTCCATGGTGAAATTGAAGCTGGAACCAGAAGCTTGATTGTTGTCGATAAATCTGAACATCATTCGGTATTTGAAGAAGAATGAGCTGAGGAGATTGAAGCTAGGGCTGAAATTTTAAGGTTAGTAAGTTAACTCAATTCTTAGTAAGTTCTATGAAGGATGTTTAAGCTGAATTTGACCAAAAATATGTTAAATTCTAGGAGCAAGTAATCGAAGTTGAACTGCTAAATGATTCAAAGCAGCCAGAGTTATTTGAGAATAGTTCTCAAACGAAGAAGAGTTATGGTTTGAAATTTTGAGGTAAGTTAGAAAGTTCACTTCTTTACAAGTTTGTAGAAGAAAGGAAGTTTTGAATTTGGTTGGAATGCGATGTTTAGCAGGTTAAAGAAAGAGTTAGAAGGGAAAGAAGAAAACAGTGGCCATCAAGTAATGCTAAGACAGTGGTATCACTAAAAGAGCTGGAGAGTGAGCAGCTGATGCGCACTTTGAGTGTTAACCGCAAGTATACAGGTCAAGTTATAATATAAGACGGTTAAGTCCGAATATCGTTCCACTGGAGATCCAATTGGGATGGTTTAAGTTACTTAGCTATTCTAGAATTGAATCAATTTTATTTGAGGATTGAAATTGAATATTATAAGTTATGGAAAATACAAATCAAATAAGGAAAGTATTAAAGTGAGAAACACAAGAGTCAAAGAGAGTTCTAGGGTAATGAATCCTTGTTTATTTCATCATGCAATATTATAGATTTCATGGATTTTATTGTAATTCATATGCCTAAGTTAGAAACTTAATTCCAAGTTATTTTCTCTAAAAAACAATCATTTCTCATGCAACTCGATTGATTATTAATCTCTTAAAACCAATACAAAATTACATGGCATTAAAAATAGTCTTTAGCAACTTTTATTGTCAACCTAACTATTCTCGTGATAGATTAACAACAATTCAGTGTTATAGATCAAGTTAAACATACAATCTCTCAATCATACATCTAACCTAACATGTGAGGATGACCAATCCACAAGAATTAAACACAATAACAATGAAAAGCATAATCATTCCAACAAAACCATGAAAGTCTACAAGATCAACATAAATTCATAAACAAATCATCAAAACCCTAAAACTAAAGAGTTTAGCCACTCATAGCTTGAAGCAACATGTTTAAGCAAAATAAACAAAGAAAGAGTGTAAAGAAAGGGAAACTCTACTAAAAAGAGGCTCTTGATTGAGGTAGCACCGTCACGATCTCCTTGGCTCTCACGTCGGAATTCGAAGGGCACCAAGACTATCTCGAACTCTTTTTCTCTTCCTTGCAACTAACTCACTCTTTGAACTCTCACTTAATTCTCTCCTTTTTGTGACTCTTTAGGTTTGTAACTTCCTTGCTTTGCTTTGATTTTCTTTCATGATTTGGGCTGCTGGAAACCCCCAAATTTATAGAGTTTGGCTGCCCAAAAATTTACCAAAAATAACAATTTTTCATTTAGGGCTGCATCAGAAAAGTTTGCTCTCGGGTTTTAGCGCCGCGTCGCTGTGATGCGTTTCAGAAATATTGTTCTCGGGCATTAGCGTCGCGGCAGCGCCGTCCAAGCGCCGTGACGTTGTCATGCATTCAACAAGGTTTCGTCGAGGCAGCGCCATCTCAGCGCTGCGGTGCTACTATGCGTCCATAACAATACGTTTATGTTTCACCGCCGCGGCGCTATCCCAAAATTTGCCCTTTTGAGTTTTTCAGCTCTTTTTCGCCGTATTCTTGCTCGGTTTTAATCTTTTAGTCGTTTCTTCTAATTTTCCTCATTTTAACCTGAAAATCACTAGCAAACAAGTGAAATCTAATATAATCTCCCTTAATTTGAGAGAATAGAAAGCATTTTTCAAGTGCTTATCAGCAGCGAAACAAGGGGCGCTGGTTACCCAAAGGGCTTTGCGTCTCACAACTCTCGCTGAAGTCTCGCTGGGTGTCGCTTCTCAGGTAATCTCACTAGTCTCGTTCATTTCGGTATCGCTAGTGCAGTGTCCTGTTGGATGTTTTCGCTGGTAATCTCGTTAGGGACATAGAGTAATGCTAATTATGAATATTTTGGAAAAAGGAGAGTCTTGGTAATAGAGGGAGAATAGAGTCTAATTATGCATACTTAATGATCATGGAAAGGAAGTTCAAGGAAAACTTAACGTGAGAAATGTGTATTTATAGGCCAAGAAGAGCTCGGGAAGGCATATAATCCGCTCAGAGCCAAGACAAGTAGTGAGTGACTTCCTGTTTAATATAACGAATACCCTTAGTATGTTTTATTAGTATTGGGTGAGTGGAAACTGTCATATGGTGAAATTATTGAATAGTTGTGTTGTGTTGTAAGGTTTAAAGAATGTTATATGATATTTCGTGCTGAGAGACCATGTGTGAAGGCACTTGAGTAGTTGGTTGAAATGGATTCCTATGCTCAGGACCTTGTGTGAAGGCATACGGAAATCCAATATATGATAGCCAAGTGCTGAGGGATCACAAATGAAGGCACTTGAGCAGTGGATTGGTAGGGAATCCAGTGCTGAGGGATCACGTGTGAAGGCACATGGGAACTCCGACATAGTAAAACTCAGTGCTGAGGGACAATACGTGAAGACACTTGAGGGATTGAAATACTGAGGGACGGAGTGTGGATGCATTTGAATATGAAAGTGATGAGAATTGGTACACAAGGTTGAGTGCATTCCGCCACAGCTAGGAAGGGATAATTGTACTACTATTATTCTATGGCATGGGTTAACTTAGGAAATTCTGTTTATATAAATATATGGTGATATTGATGATTCATGTTAACCCTAGTAGTTTAATAGTAATTGGCTAAATTCCGTCACTCACTAGGCTTTAGGCTCACACGTTTTCTTTGTTTGTTTGCTTGTTTCAGGTAGCGAGCGTGTCCGGGATGCCTAGCCTACTGAAGATTCTCGTCTGGGCCTACTTTGGATCAGTCCTCTGGGATAGTTGTAAATACACAGTTTATGTACATGTTTATTTGTCATACATGTTCCTTAAGATGTAGTGGGATTTGATTTTGTAGTGTATATAAAGAACACTTATCTTGATGAGTTATGTTATCTTATGAGGTTATATGGCATATAGATAAGTTTAAATGATCAGTAAATTGATTAATATTTTGTTACAGTAGAGAACAGGTGTATGCTGGTTCGCACTCACTCTTAGAGTAGTAAGGGAATCTGGGAGGGGGTGTGACATGCGGCGTCTCCTGCTCGGCGTGCACGACCCATGAATGCGCAAGTCTCCGACAATGGCTTGGACAGACCCACGAATCCCGCTTTCCTGGCGTGTGGTAGCGTCGATAGCAAAACCTCCACGCGTTTTGGACAAGTTTCAGCGACAACCCAAGCGGTGAAGCACTTTGGCAATAGTTTACGTCCTTTTCGATGAGGTTTGACACCTACTCATCCCTTTTTGACACTAGATTTAATATACCCATTACTTAACGGCTCCAAATCTGTAGGATTCGACGCATTTGACCACCAACCCGAGAGGATTCGTATCTTTTTGGGTGAGTTTCAGCAGGTTTAGCGCTATAAATTCCTTTTCGAACTAGATTAAGGTTGCCAAGTCTCTAATGCTTGGAAGCATTTATTTGTAGATTTGGCATAGATTCGAAACTGTTCAAACACTTTGCAGCAAGAGAACCAGTCTATTTTGGTGAGTTAGACGTTATAGCCTTTTTAGATCCGTTCGATATCATTTTAGATGCTGGAATTTAGCCAATAATTTATGGGTATTCTTTAATTGTAGTTTAGTTTGGATTTGAAGTAGTCAGATCGAGGTTTAAGGTCGCTTTGAGAACTTTTGGATTAGTTAGAAGTACTCTAGAATGCTTAGGTAAGTAGAATTCTACCGGTTGGGTTTGTTTGCTTGTGTGCGAGCATGTTGCATGATTTATTTACATATTGCATAAGTATGATTCATGTTTTTATGAACTTGTGAATTATTCTAAGATGATTGGATATGCATGAATGCTCCTTGTGTTGATTTTAATATGTGCGATACGCTGAGATAATATTATGTGGCTTGAGTGATAATATATGTTGTGGAGTTGCTTGAGCACATGTATGTTTAATATGTGGTTTTTGTGAAGTATGTTTAACTATGTGGTCTCACGTGAAGTATGTGGTTGTTCGTAAAGTATGTTTAGTAGGTGGGTTTTCGTAAAGTATGTTTAAGGGAACATCAAGGCCTTGGGTACAAACGGTAAAGGGCCAATGTGATGGGTTCTAGGATAAGGTCTTGAGTACAAATGGTCAAGGGTCAATGTGATGAGTTCTAGAACAAGCATTGAGGCCTTTGGTGAAAATGGCCAAATGTCAGTGCGTTGTAGAGTCATCGAGGCCTTGGGTACAAAGGGTCAAGGGTCGATGCATAGTTCGGGGCCTTGGGTAAAAATGGTCAAGGACCGTGCACTTAAAAGTTTGACTAGAAATTTATATTGGCCTCATATATGATGATGTAATTCATGAGTTTAGCTTGATGTATTTGACCTTACCATTGTGTATTTTTGCATTATGTATATGTTGTTTGGTGGCCCTTCAGGTGGGCTACTTACCAGTGCAAGTGTGTACTGACCCCCCACCATAAGTTGTAGGTGATGATAGGTTGTATGACCTTGGTGATGCTGAGGAGGGAACTTGAGAAAGATTAGTAGTTAGACCACTGCTATTATTCTTTTCCTTTTTGCTAGAAGGTTATTTATTTTGAAACTTTCAATAAAGAACCTTACTTTAAATTGAAATGACTTAAGTTTCTTTTGAGTTGGGAATAAGTTTAAGTTTATTAGAATGTTGAACTTCGTTGTAGTTGAGTTGTTGGTTTTAAGAGGTTGTTGGATATGAATAATTTGGTGTTTTTGAATTTTGATCCATTTCTGAAAGCTTAGATGATTCTTTTGGGAAGTAGTTGAAGATTAATGTTATTGGGAGTGTCTCTATTTAAAATAGGTTAAAGAAAAAAAAATTGGGTTTCATTGTGGTAACGCCGTTATGTTGCCGAAATTTTTCTAAGACATAAGAGTTATTAAAGTTAGTTATAGGTTAAATGTTGTAATGTCCCTAGTTTAGTTTAGAAACTGGGGCTGTCACTAGCATTATCTACTGTCACACTTAAAACATTATCTATCCCCCAATTTAACAAACATTTTTCAATTTTTTTTCCAATGGTTTCTCCTTTATGATTTGGAATCAAGCAATAATTAATTAATTATTATTATCATTATTTTTTTTTTGTAAATTCCAATTATCATCCATAAAGTATGCTATGAGAACCATATAACTAACATTTGAATTGAGGTCCACATGTCCGTCGTCAAACTAACCTTCAAACCTTTCTTCCCAATAAATTCTTTCAATTTTTTTTCATCCATGTCAAGTTGAAGACAGCCTCTTGTAAACGTCCACAGTGATAGCACAATAAATTTAGGTTGCAAAGTAGTAGAATATTCACGAAATCTTTCCAACTCAACCACCCTAAATGGCATCTCTTCAACAATAATAAATTTTGCAAGTGCGAGTCTACATTTCTCAAAGCTAAAAGTTGTGGCAACCAAATTAGAACTTTCTTCTCCTTCATTTTCTGTTTTTACAAAACACAGTAGTATTTGTTTAGCTTTATTTATTCTCCCTAGATACTTTTTTGCACTTAGTACAAATATGTTTTAACATGTTTGTGGTACTATTCTTTTGAGTATCACTTGCATAGGTAACACCACAATAATTAAACTTTGCTCTAGGGAAATTAGACTTACATTCAACTTTCGTAAAATGTTCCCACACACCTGAGGTCTTATTCGAAGTACTTGCCTTATTCTTCTTCACCACTTTTGTTCAATGGATGGCATCAGTGAGTTGAGTGGTGACTTTCTCTTGTCGTTTTTCTTTGTGTTCGAACTTGTATTTTCAGTCACACACTCCATAGAAAGCAACTGTTTAGAAAAATAAAAAAGACATTAACGAAATTACTAGAATTATAGCTAGAACTTTATTAAACTAAAATTAATATTCACCATTCTCAAGATTGAATTATTATCACATATGAGCATTTCTTTGTAGTTTGTACATTGAATAATGCAGATTAGATAAATAAATAAAATGCACATATAAATTTTTATGCAAAAGAGTCAGAATGTTATTACATAATTTGTGCATTTAATAATTTCATTCCCTTTATAAGTGAAATCGTTTAGAGAAAAAAAAAAGTGAAAAATAGAACATTTTATAGAAAAAAAAAAGGTGAAAATGAAAACGTGAGAAATGGAATATTTTAGAGAAAAAAAAAGGTGAAAATGAATATCCAAACCAAAAAATACCTGAGGTGGAAGATTGCGGCGGGTAGCAGTGTGGAGAGGAGTGAGCGACTGCGGCGGGCGGCAGCGTGAAGAGGAGAAGATGGTTGGCTAGGAGTCTGGGTGGTTGGTGGCGTGGAGAGGAGAAGACGGTCGGCGATGTGGAGAGGACAAGATGGTTAGCGGCGTGGAGAGGAGAAGTGGTCATGGTGTGGGAGTGGGAGACGATGGACTTCACTTAGGGTTTCTTTCTTCATAAAATCAAATTTTAGATATTTTTTTTCTTTTTAGTGGGATGATTATGAGTAATTATAAGTTTGGCTACTTGCTGGTTATTATAATGGGTTTGGGTTGGGAGAGAAGTTGGATTGTAAATAAATATAACATATATGCATATACTTGGGTCAGTTCGATTTAGTTTTCTATGGTTTTTTAGGATAATGAACCGATGATTGAACCAAGTGGTTCAGTTCTGCTCTTTAGTGAATCGGCAGTTCTAAATTCTTCAAAAAAATCAAACCAAACCAACTGGTTTGATCCAGTTTGGTAGTTTAAATCCCGTTGAATTGTTAGTTTAATTTTATTGTTTGATTTTTTAAAAATTCTGAATACCAGATTTTATTTTAGATTTGCCTAGATAAAATCGATAAGTTAGTAATAATAGCTAAGCAAACAAGTTCTACATCAATCCCTGAGGACGATACCCTAATTGTGGTTTTTATTACTTCGATACATACGCTTGCGTGGTTTATCAAGTTTTTGGCGCAGTTGTTGGGGATTGGCAACGAAATTTTTTTGTTTAATATTGTGAGAATGAAGTTGATTTTAGTTTAGGTTTTATTTTATTGTTGAAATTTTTACTCTCTCTTTTCTTAGGTATCTTGTGTATGCGACGAAGTCAACGTGCTGAACTTCTTCCTTTCGATCCAAAAATCGAACGAACTTTGAGGAAAGTGAGGAGGAATTTGAAAGTTGAATTTGCCACCATAGGAAATCAGGTCGAAGTCACTAAGACTATTAAAGATTACTTCTAACCAGTCATCCCTACATCACGACCTGGAATAGTTGAGGCTCCAATAAATGCAAACAACTTTGAGCTGAAGCCTGGTTTTATTCAAATGGCAAGGGACAACACATTCAGAGGGACTCCAAACAAAGATCCACATAAACATCTTTGATCTTTTTTAGAAATTTGTGGAACGATAAAAATAAATGGAGTCACTAGTGATGCTATTCATTTAAGATTATTTCCTTTTTCTTTGTAGGATAGGGCGAAGGACTGGCTAGAAATACTTGCTTCAGGAAGCATAACTACTTAAGATGAATTAGCGCAGACTTTCCTTAACAAATTTTTCCTGCCATCTAAGATGAGCAAGTTGAGAACGGAAATTGAAACATTCAAGAAGAAAGAGGATAAGCAATTGTCGAGGCTTGGGAGCATTATAAAGAATTGTTGAGAAAGTGCCCCCAACACAGTTATCCTGACTGGCTTCAGATCCATTTGTTCTATAATGGGTTTTCAGGAATGACGAAGTCTATCCTAGATGTCGCAGCTAGTGGATCAATCTTTTCTAAAACTGTTGATGTTGCTCGATCACTATTAGAAGACATGGTTGTCACCAATTACAACTGGCCACCAGAACGATCAACATCCAGAGTGGTTGGGCTCTATGATAATGAGGTAACTGCTTTAAAAGCACAAATGGCTTCTCTAACTAATGTTATTAGTCAATTGTCAAAAAGGAGCAGGCCATCAATTGCAGCAATGGTAGCTTGTAACACTGGCACATCTTGGGAGACTACTAATTTAGAAGAGATTAACTATGTGCATCGATCCAATCAATACCATGGACAATTTCAAATTCCTTAGTTCAGGCCTCAACAGGCGCAATAACCTACTCATTACCACTCAGGTTTGCATAATCATGAACATTTTTCTTACGCTAACAATAAAAATGTGTTGCAGCCTATTCCAAGTTTTACCAGTTCTAATCCTAATGCTGAAAAGAAATCATCTATGGAGGACTTGCTTACTGAGTTTATCAAAGAGTCGAGAAACCAGACCAACTTATTAGAGAGCACTATTACAAGTCGTGGGAAGGCCATTCAAAATGTGGAGGTACAAATCAGTCAAATGGCAACAGCTATGAACGACATGCAGAAGGGCCAATTTCTCAGTTGTATAGAGAAAAACCCAAGGGAAGATTGTAAAGTAGTGACACTCAAAAGTGGAAGGAATGTAGTTGGTCCAGTTTTAGAAGAGCAAGGAGAGCAAGTGGTGGTCGAACCTGACTTGGACGAGAGAAGAGAAAATGAGGAGAGGAATGCTGAAGAGAAGATGGAGAAGGTGTCTGAACCTTCTACTATAGGGAGAATTTCTGATTCCTTGCCTACTGTTCCTAATGACATCTCTTATCCTAAATGATTTAGGATAAAGATATTAGATGAACAATTCACTAAATTTTTAGAAAATTTCAAAAAACTTTACTTAAATATTCCTTTTGCGGATGCATTGGAATAGATGCCAAACTATGTTAAGTTTATGAATGATATTTTGTCGAAGAAGAAGAAGTTTGATTGAGATGGTGAGCTTAACTGAGGAGTGCAGTGCCATTCTACAAAAAAGGTTGCCTTAGAAATTAAAAGACCCTGAGAGTTTCAGAATTCCTTGTACTATAGGAGATCTAACAATAAGTACATGATGGGGGTAAAAAAAGCTACCTTCGCTATGATCAGTAAGGATGTCTGGGAATTGACTAGGTGCGAGTCCCTACAATGAATGTGTGAAAACTAGTACCTCTAGGTAAAAAATGCAAGTTTAAGCTGGCAAAACCTTAAGGCAACTTAGTGGATATATTGCTTACTTGAAATGTGTGGATTCTTGAAGATTGGGTGCATGAGCTAGAGTAGGGGGAAATGCTAAAGAAGCTTTCTTAAGTCCTAATTTGAGTTATAATGTTTTAAATTAAAGGAAGCTTGCACACACACATATGGGGGATGATGAGATTTGGCCTTGAATGATCTTAACAATAGATATATGCTTAAATGTTTCTATGAGAGCCCCCAGTATGCTATTCTCTAAGGCATGAGTCTTTAGCACGTTTATTTTGACTTCCCTTGTAAAGGACTAGCAAAATTCTAAGTTTGGGGTGGTGAAAAGCACCTAAAAAGTGCTTTAAGTAGCCTTCGAATTTAGAACTTTATTGCTAGTTATTTTGATTTAATGTGATTTAATGACTGCATTTCAAGAAACTAAGTTGTAGGAGTAATTGGAGCTCACATGAGTGAAAGTGGGTGCAAAAGACCAAATACGGAAGCTTCAGGGTTGATCATGAAAGTAAGAAGCAAAAGAGGCTAAAAAAAACAAAGGAAAAGGAGTTGAAGAGTGCAGCTACGCTATATGTTATGCTTAGAACCCGAAAGCAAGTGTAGCTGCATGTTATGCTTAGAACCCGAAAGCAAGTTTGGTATAAGTGTCGCGACGCTGCCTAAGGAGCGTCGCGATGCTCCGAACTCAAACACCCAGAAGAATTAACGTAGCGTCACGACGTTTCCTAAAGCATCGCGACGCTCCGACTCTGAAGTCTTTTTAAAGAACGATTTATTTGATCTGGAGGGCATCAATTCTTCATGGGACTTAAATTTAGGGTAAAGCTCCATCGTTTGGAGGAAGGCACTACTATTGGCGACTGATTTGGGGCCCAAAGACGAAGGTCAGAGGTCAAGATTGGGAGACAACAACTGTGAAGGGAGTCTGAATTCTTGTTCTTCTTACCTTCTCCATTCATCATTAGGCTATTGAAAAGCACCTAAAAAGTGCTTTTCTTGCCTTTGATTTAGGAATGTTTTTATTGGATTTAATGTTTTTGCTAGTGGTTTTCAGGTAATTAAGGAGAAATTAAGTATCCAAGGCCAAAAGAACCAAACCAAGTCAAAATCAAGACAAAAATGGAAGAAAAAGTGGAAAAACCCTAGAAACAGGGCAGCGCAGCCGAGAGCGTTGCTACGCTGCCCCGCTGCCCTTTAGACCCAAGAGCATCATATTTGGAAGACTACTAGAGCGTAGCATCGCTTGTCGAGAGCGTTGCAACACTGCGGTGCTGTGCTTGAAACCAGGAAAAGATGTAGGATAGCGTCGCAACGCTGCCCAAGATCGTAGCTACACTGCCCCTTTTATGACAGACGGTGTCGCTGCGCTCTCTAACTTTCCTTTTTTTGTATATTTTGCAAATTTGGAAAATATTTTGGGTGAGTACTTCTATATATTAAGCGATTCTCAACAACAGTAGACACACAAAAAAATGCACAAGAGAGTCCCAAATAAGGTACACGAAAATGGAGAGGAAAAGAGAGTTTGAAAGGTGTGAGTTTGCTATCACAAAGAGTAAAAGTGTGGAGAAGAGTTGAAGGTCGTTCGAGATCCCAAGGTGCTAACCACGAGGAGATTGGAGTTCAAAATCGGGAAGCAATTCAAGAGTTTTTCTTCCTAAGTTTCTCTTTCCCTTTTACTTTTATGCTTAAGAACTCATATGCAAGTATGTATTTGATGGCTATGTGTGGCTAAACTCATTGTTTTAGGGTGTTGGATGATTTAATTATGGATTTATGTTAATGGTTTTGTGTTTTTCATGGATGTTGTTGAAGATATGTTTTTCAATGTTATTGTGCTTATCTTTATTGCTTGATCATGACTCATCTTAATGCCATGCTTCTTAACTTGGTTTCAAGAAATTAGTAATCAATTAGGTTGCATACGGAAGAGTTGTTTTTTAGAAAAGAAATTCAGATATTAGTTTCTAGATTTAAACAAATTGTTTGCACATAATTCCATGAAAACCTAAAGCATGACTTAATAAAGTAATTAATGATATCAACACCCTAAAACACTCTTATCCCTTGAAGTTTCACTTGCTTTTGTTTTCTTGTATTCTTGTTTTTCAACATTCACATTCAAGTTCCATCCCTTAGATAAAATTGGTAGCACCTAAAATGTGTTATCTTCCTCAGCTTAACTCGGGATCGTTGTGCTATTTAATGTGTCTATTATGTTATTTTGTAGGTTTCAAGCAATTAACAGGTAGAATGGGATGTTAGCAACAAAACCGAGCTAAAACGAACCGAAACGGAGTTCCATGGCATCAACCGGGAAAGAGAACTCCAAAATGACCAAAATGCCCCTAAAGTCATGGCGCAATGGCGCTGCCTAGGCACAGTTGCAGCACTTTTTCCCGAGAGCTTCTATTGGCGAAACGCAGCAAGCGCCACGGCGCTGCCTTGAAGCGTTGTGGCGCTCCAGAAAGGACCTCAAGTGCAGATTAGGATTAGCGCCATGACACTGTCCCTAGCGCCGCGGTGCTCTGACGATTTCTATAAATTGATCTCTCGAATTTTAGGTCGAGAGATTAGCCACCAGCCACCAAAGATTCAAATTCTCTCTATTTTTCCTCTTCTTTTCATCTTTCTATACCTTGGAACTTGAACCCATTAATCGGTATGCCGATTATTGGCTAAGGTACATGTTTTTCTAGCTTGGGTTAGGGATTTTTCTTTGTAAACGATGTTCTTTTGAGGTTTCAAACCAAATTCTTTGTACGCATGATTTGATTCAGATTTTCTAAGTGTTATAATCAAATTGTGACGCTGATGTTCATTTGATTTATTGCTTTGATTGTATTACTGTTCGTGACACTTGTTGTATGTTAATCATAAGAAGCGATAGGTTAGGTTAGCTTGCAAATCTAAATTGTGATGCGCATTACTCTAATCAACCTAGGATTAAATCAATAGAACATCTAATTTAGGCATTTCCAGTTAGATGTTCCGCCTAATTTTCCCTCGAATTTAATGTAGTTAGATTTAATACAGATTTTGCATGCCTTTCATCAATTTTTCTTAAGTCTAACTTGTCGACTAGGACAATTTAATTCTGGCCTTTCCAATTGAATTGATTAGGTGCTAGCTTCAATGAATTTAGTAATGACGAACCAATGAATAAGGACATCGAACGAAGGAAATCTCGTGTAACCCAAGCTAGAGCTTTCTCCATTTGAATTTTAACTTCTTTTAATTTGTGCAATTTACTTTTATGCGATTTAAGTTTCTTTGCAACCATCGCAAACCCCTCCCTCCCTCCCTCCCTCCAGTTACCTTTAATTGTAAACTTTCCAACTATGAAAGTTGAGGGCTCCCTGTGTTCGACTCAGCTTACCACTACAACTGTTAGTTAAGTTCGAAAAATTTATTTGGCACAGAATTGGGCAACGAATTTCGTCCGCCAAAAATCAATTCAATTCTTGAATAACTAAGTGAATATATTCAATTCAATCCCAGTGGATACGATACTTGGACTTAAACCGTTTTATATTATAACTTGACCCATGCACTTGCAGAATCGCGCATCAAGTTTTTGACGTCGCTGTCGAGGATTGAAGTAACAATATTTTCACTTAATATTTAAAGAGTTGATAGATCTTAATCTAAGGTATATTCTACTTTATTTTTCTTTTTCTAAAATTGGTTGGTTGTGCTTTGGTGAATGCCAAGAGATAATTCTAATCTTCTTCCATTTGATCTCGAGATTGATAGAACTTACCAGAGGAATCTAAGAGCTCAAACAAATCCAACTGGTGAGATGGTAGAAGAAGTAGCACCAAAGGCGATTTGAGACTATTTCCAACCAAGTCACTTGACGAACCAACCCGGAATAGCAAATGTGCCCATAAATGTCAACAACTTCGAACTTAAATCGAGGTTGATCCAAATGGCACGAGAACTTTCTTTTAGAGGACGTTCCACCGAGGACCCTCATAAGCACCTTCGATCTTTCCTAGAGATATGAAGGACGGTATAGATTAATAGAGTTTCTATCGATGTTATAAAACTAAGACTTTTTCCTTTCTCTTTATAAGACCGAGTAAAGGATTGACTTGAAATTATACCATCGGAGAGTATAACTACATGGGATGTGCTAGCTCAAGCTTTCTTGAACAAATACTTCCCACAGGCGAAGTCACAAAGATTGAGAATGGGATTGACATATTCCGTCAACTTGAAGATGAGCAACTTTATAAGGCTTGGGAGAGGTACAATGACCTCTTGACGAGATGCCTACAACATGGCTACCTGGATTGGTTGCAAATCCAGTTCCATAATGGGTTGTCACAAGCTCCACTAAATCTATCTTGGATGTTACCGCCAAAGGTTCTATATTCTCAAAGATTACCCAAGAAGCCTACACAATACTTGAGGACTTGGCCAATACCTCATATAATTGGCCTTGTGAAAGATCATCTTCAATCAACTCCGCTAGAATGTATGGGGTGGATGAGATAAGCTCACCAAAAGTTCAATTGGCTTCTCTTACAAATGCTTTGTCTAAATTTTCTCAAGGAGGCCAAGCCCAAGCAAATCCACCACCCATAGCTTTTCTTGCAGCCATGACAAGTCAACAAGAACCAAGTGAGATAGAGATGGCAAATTATGTGGATAGAGGACAATATCGAGGCCAACAACAACTCCCAACTCACTATCATCCCAACTTGAGGAATCATGAGAATTTTTCACATGCCAACAACAAGAACGTGTTGCAAGCACCTTAAGGTTTTAATGGTACGGGGAATGCAAAAACATCATCTTTGGAGGATATAATGATTGACTTTGTCAAAGAGTCGAGATGAAGGACTACCACATTGGAGAATTCGGTCCAAGCCATAGCAAGCACCATGCAAAGCCAAGGAAAGGTCATTCAAAGCTTGGAGGTTCAACTTAGTCAAATTGCCACCTCTCTCCACACAATGCAAAAAGGAAAATTTCCAAGTTGTCTAGAGAAGACCCCAAAGAGGAACGTAGTGCCATAACCCTAAGAAGTGGTAAGAAGTTGAACAAGCACATAATAATCGATGATGATGAACCTCCACTAGAAGAGGTTGAGGCTACCATGGAGGATGCACCAACAAGAAAATAGAGTGCACCTAAGGAAAAGGAAAAATCAAAAACTCATATAGGGAGTACTTCTAATTCTCTTCCTTTTGTCTCTAACACTTTACCTTTTCCTAAAAGATTTCAAAAGAAAAAGATTGATGCTCAATTTTCTAAATTCCTAGACATATTCAAAAAGTTGCAAATTAACATTCCTTTTGTAGAGGCATTAGAACAAATGTCTAAGTATGCCAAGTTCATTAAGGATGTGTTATTTAAGAATAAGAAGTATGGATACTATGAGACAGTTGCACTAACCAAATAGTGTAGTGCAGTGCTACAAAGGAAATTGCCTCAAAAATTGAAAGATTTAGGGAGTTTCTCTATTCCTTGTTATTTAGGCAATAATTCAATGACCTTGGAGCTTCTATTAACATAATGCCTTTTGATGCGCACTTTCTGTGTTACTGCAAATGTATGAGTCAAGTTATAATATAAGACGGTTAAGTCTGAATATCGTTCCACTGAGGATCTAATTGTGAAGGTTAAAGTTACTTAGCTATTCTAGAATTAAATCAATTTTATTTGAGGATTCGATCATAAGTTGTGATTTGAGAAAAAACTAAAAAGGAAAGCAAGTAAATAAAAAACACAAGAGTCCAAGGGAGTTATATGGTATTGAATCCTTGTTTACTTCATTATGCAACATTCTAGGGTTCATGGATTTTATTGCAATTCATATGCTTAAGTCTAGAAACATAAATTCAAGTTATTTTCTATCAAAAACAACCTTTTTCTCATGCAACTTAATTGATTACTAATTTCTTGAAACCAATACAAATTACATGGCATTAGGAGTAGTCTTTAGCAACTTTCATTGTTAACCTAACTATTTTCATGATAGATTAACAACAATTCATTGTTATAGATTTAGTTAGACATACAATTATCTCAACCATACATCTAACCTAACATTCAATCATGGCCATTCAACAAGAAGTTAAGCACAATAACAATGAAAAGCATAATCATTACAACAAAACCATAAAGAGTCTACAATATCAACATAACTTCATAAACAATCCATCAATACCCTAAAACTAAAGAGTTTAGCCACTCATAGCTTTAAGCAACATGTTTACAAACAATATAAGCATAGAAAGAGTGTAAAGAAAGGGAAACTCTACTGAAAAGAAGCTCTTGATTGAGGAAGAACGGCCAAGATGTCCTTTGTCTTCACGTCGGGAACTCTAACGGCACCAAAACTATCGCACCACGCCCCGAGCCACTTCCCCCATAGCCTAAGACAGAGCGTGAGGACAACGACACCAATCCTTGATGTCTACCGTCGAACCTCTATCACTTTCAACATAACGTGTACGACTTAGATGGGCAAAAGTTATACTAACTCTTAATACATGCATAATTATTAATACAATTGTTTAACAAATTCGTTTACAGAAAACATGTTTCTAGTTCTTCTTTAGATCGTCTATGGCTAAGTGCACATAATTTCTCGACAGACCTTGACTTCGAACAACAACGGAAACTCGACTGCTACCTAAAAAGAAAAACATAAGAAAAGGATGAGCTTCAATGAAATCTAGTGAGTGATCGAGCAAACAAGGGTTCAATCAACCCTTTCAGTATTATAATAATAATCATAATACTTGAAAAACAAATCAAGCGCAAGTATTTTTATAATTAAAACGAACTAATACTCAAACCTCCCCCATAGGATTAAACTCATAATCAACTTTTCCTTCTAGCACCCTCGGCACAGCAAATCCTCTGATTATTCCCGTTGACCAACCTGGCTTAGCTAAACTCATCAAATCTGTGTTCAACTGTTGACTGCAGTCTCTCAATATTTCCCCCTATGTGCACATAGTCTTACCTTTGAGGCTCATGAACTAGGCCCGTCAGCCCCTCGACCATCCCCTCGAGTACTTCTCGTAGGCTTAGGAATTAAGCCTATCGACCCCCTAACCATCTCATGAGGAAAATCCTCGCTACAGGCTCAGAAACTAGGTCCTTCCGACCCTCTGATCATCCTGTGCGGCAACAATCTCGGTCTCAGTCATGACCGTTATCATTAATGTCTTCTCCCAGTACTTCGGCATTGGAAACCTCAATCTATCCATCGATTCCTTCGCAATATTCCTTCAGCATCGAAATTAGTACACAATATGCAAATACTATATATACAAATAGTTCGATAAGCATACTTTATCCAAGTAGCTCGATACATATATTCCATAAATCCAATAAACTCGTTATATATATATTTCATAATCCAATAAGCTCGGTATATATATACGATTAATCCAAGAAGCTTGATAAACATATAACGATTACCCTAGCATGCTCATAACATCATGCTAAATAACTCGATAAATTATTTGAGATCTCATCATAACACGTATAACACAATAATAATAATTATCGAATAAAACTCATAACATGCTATTATTCATTATAATACAATTACTTTCTATCACGAAAAGAAAATCAACCACTCACAGTATTAGTAACGAAAAATTGACCGGCACACGCTTGAGATTCCCAAGCTCCTTAAAAGAAAATCTTCAAAAGAAATCCTCCAACTCTTTTTCCTTTCTCTCTTTCCTTCTCTCTCTCTTTTCTGTCTCTCTTCCTTTTCTCTATTTCTGTCTCTCTTTTCTTTCCTCTTCTTTTTCCTTCTTTCTTTTCTTTTCTTTCTCTCCTTAGGTACTCTCGGTAGAAGAATGGGATGAGAATTCCCTTCACCAATGGTCTCTATTTATAGCAAATTCTCAGCCAAAACTTCAGCCCAAACTCTCGACATCTCATCTCCATGTGTTGGATTGCAATGCTTTCTTCTTCATGCATCTTAACATCTCAAATTTGCATCGAAAACTCAACATGCAACTCAACACCTCACTCAAATAAAGCATGAACTCCAAAATTTCACCGCTTAACACAAGAATTTCAGCCAGAAAGAGGAATTTTGCATTCTACTACTTTTCTCGTAAAGTTCTGCCGGTTCAAGAATTTTTCGAAAAGTTCCACCCGTTCAATTTTTCGGTCCGGTTTCCTAGTAATTTTTGGTGGTTCGGCTTTCCACCTCAGCTTCCCGGTAAGTTCTGCCAGTTTAGTCCTAGTAAGTTTCGCCGGTTCAACTTCTCGAAAATGGTTTCCCAGTAAGTTCCTTCTTCCTGGTAAACTCCGCTTCCCGTAAGTTGACTTTCCGTAAAGTTTTGTTGACTTTTCCCATAAAGTCCGGCTTCCTGGTAATTTTCTGTTGACTTTTCCCGATAAGTTGACTTTTTCCGTAAAGTTGACTTTTTTCGTAAACTTCAAATTTCTCCAGGAAACTTCCTTATAACTTCCAGTGGCTCTTTTCATCCGTTTAACTGCACAATTTTCTTCCAAAATGTCCAAATTACTTAACCACAATCCAATACTTAACCCAATTTTTGGCTAACTCCACACCCTAATTTTTCCACCTTAAACTTTTCCTAACTCCCTAGGGCTTATTTTCCAAATTTACACCCTTTACCCTAATTTCTTCTCTTATTAATTCATAAACAGCTAGGTCAAAGCTTATATTCCGTCTTAATGATGATGAGGTGACATTTGACCTTTACAAAACCTTAAGCATCCGGATGAGGAAAGTTATGAGCATCATGAATCAAGTAAGACGGTAACACCCCCTCCTCCCTCTTGTAATAGCTCTTTGTATGTTGATCATCCTTTGAGTGGTAAGACTAACGACATGAATGATGTTAAGTTAGAAAATCATATGAAACATGTTTCTAGTTGTGATAATGCTCCTAGTTCTTCTTGCATTCCTCCAAAACCCAAAATGAAATATGGAAAAGTCATGGAGAAGCATGTTAAAGACAACGTGATAAGCCTGGTAAAGTCTCATAATGATGATTCCTTGATGATACTTGATTACATTAGCAAAGATGATGTAGAACTTGATAATGATTTGATAACTGGCAAGTTAAATGTGAATGACTATGTTTGTGAGTGCCAGTGTGAGTGAAAACTTAAGATTTTAGGTGGTTCGAAGCATGAAATGGAGAAACCATATTGGGATTCAGCATGACTTGTGAGCCCTGTCTAGCTAAAAGATGTTAAACATAGCGCTTCTTGGGAGGTAACCCAAGTTTATCGCTTTCTTTTATTTTAGTTTGTTTGATTTGTTTGTTTTTTTTAGGAAGCCATGCATATGCCTCTAATTATTTTTTAGGAAATTGGTAAAAAGTACTCATTCTGCCAAGCCTTTTGGTGGACTCTTGCACACTCCTAAGCTTGTATCTCTTTGCTTGATTCTTTTATGCATTGAGAACAATGCATCATTCTAAGTTTGGGGTGGGAGACATACTTCGTACTTTGATGTTATTTTATCCTGTAATGCATGCTAAGTTGTTTTCAAGGATTATATGCATGTTAATTAAATTTTGGAAAAATTTGAAATTTTTTTCGATTTGAGCTTTAAAAGATAATGAGAATGTTTTATGCTTATGTGCTTTTGATGTTGATTGGCTATGATGAGATCTGAATATGCATAATGGATGACTTATTGTAGAAATAGGATAACATTATCTTGAGTTTTGATCTATGTAAGGCTTGAATTCTCCCATATTCTTGAGCATGTAGTCACTTTAATTTAGAAACTTTAACTTAGAAAAGGATTAAGTTGAGTGTATTTGCTTGTCACTCCGAAACACCCCACCAGTTAGAGAGTTGAAATGTATGATGGTTTATAATGTTAGACTAAGGAAGGAAAAAAGAAAAGATTATTTATACCTTCGAAAATGTGTACACAAAAATTATGACCTTTAATTCCTATATTTATATCATTCAAAATTTAAACTTGTAATGTGTATGCATGGATGGGGTAAAAAAAGTTGTCTTTGTTGTGATCAGTAAGGACGTATGAGAATTGACTAGGTATGAGTCTCTACAGTGAATATATGAAAGCTAGTGCCCCTAGGTAAAAAAATGCAAGTTTAAGCCAGTAATGAAAAAAAAAATCTTGAAATATTAATTATTGGGGTGATCCTGGAAGTAATTAATTATTGGATATTTAAATTGCATATTTAGAATATTTTCTATATTCGTAGAACCTGTAAAAGAGTGGCCCATGAGTTAGCTTCTTGGGCCTAGGCTAATGGGGAGGGAGGAGTATGCTTCTGGCTTATCCTCTTTTGGCTTTTTCTTTACTCTAATACCTCTTATGCTCACTTGTTAGTTCCTTCTTAATGAAATTTCATGTTAGCTATTTTTTTTTTTCTAAAAATTTGAAATTATTAATGGAACTTTTGAAAGTTCAAGAATATTTTTAAAACAAAGTATAATAGTTTCCATCTAACAACTCATGATAAGAATACTTTAAAACTTTCTTTTTTAGGTTTAGGAATATTATTGAAACTTTTAAAAGTAAACAAAGTACAAAGTTAGATATTTTCTATAAGAGTAATACTTGGGTACATTCTATATGCATCTATTTTTATGCATTGCACTCTCATCATACAGAAACAAAAATAAGTAAAATACTTTTTTTTAAAAAAGAAGTAAAGTGAATTTTCCATGTGGCAATTAGTAATTGGAGAATTTGGTGGGATGCACAAGATAGGTTCGCATAAGATAGGTTCAACCCAAATAAGTATTTTTCTTTCTTGGCTAAATTATACAAAATACCTTCAATTAAACTTTGTACTTTGTGTCAAAAAAAAGTTGCAAAAAGAGTTTTACTCTTTTGAAAAGAGTTCAAAAACACCACTATCGTTAGTTTTGGATGACAACTGTTAGTGTTGGAAAATTATTATAAGTAGAAAAAATATGAAACTATTTACAAATATAGAAAAATTTCACTATCTATCGGTGATAGATCGTGATAGACTTCAATCCCTTGCGTGATAGAAGTTTATCGCGGTCTGTTGCTTTCTATCGCTAATAGACAGTAAAATTTTTCTATACTTTTAAATACTTTGGTTATTTTGCTATATTTGAAAATAGACCCTTAGTGTTTTGTATAAAAATACATATAAACTTTCAAAAGTTTAAAAAATACCACTTGAAAAATATTAGAAAATACCCTTACTATTAGTATATGAACAAAAACTGTTAATATCCTCTTACATCTCTATTTTTCATTCTTTCTCTTCAATACCCTCGTACTCCTCTATGATTAACTGTTTGACATTTGTTTATCTAAAAATAATAATAAATAAAACAGTTTACTTTAGTTAAGGTATATAAACTATAACAACAAGAAAAATAATAATGGAAGCACAAAGACATCTTAGGACTTAGATGTTTTAATGGTAGTAGTTGAGTGTGTTAATAGCCAATTACTTTTTTTTTTTTTTTTTTTTTTGTATTTGACTATTTATTGTTTTGGTATGTTTTAAAAGGAAATTTTGATTTTGGAATATTAAGAGATTTTATGTTTTAACTTAAAGTTTTAGTTATTATTTTTGTTGTTGACAAAATTGGTGTAAGAATTGGACAAATAGGAGAAGAATGAGATTTTCTATATGGAAAAAAAACAAAATGAGGATATCTATATGATTCGTTTTAAAATTGATTATTTTCGAACTAAAGAATACTCCCAACAAATTGATCATTAATACTTACGGTGGGAAAATTTTTAAAGTTTTTTTTTTATAAAAAATTTATGGTTATTTTTGCAATCAGCTATTAACACTTTCCGTTTATATACTGCTAATAAAGATATTTTTTAAATTTTAATGGTATTTTTGATATTTTAAAAAATTCAACGATATTTTTGAAACGAAATATTAACTACTGTAAAAGTATTTTAAAATTTTTTTTTAGTTTAAGTTTTTTTTTTTAAAATTTAAAAATATAAGAATATTTTGGACAGAAGATACAAAGTTGAATAGCAATTTTTCTATAATGTAGCTTTCTTCTTTAATTTAGCATATATTAAAGCAAAATGAAAGGTAGAAGTCAATAGATGAATATCAAAATCGCGCCCAGCCATTGACCCGCTGGCCGCCTCGAAAATCCAGTTCTATAGGAACACTATTCTTTTTATTCAACAGATTCAGACGTAAATTCAAGCTGGTGGCAAGGGCCTTTGAGCACGAGGATAAACCGGAAGAGTATTTATGGCGGCTTCGAAGCTCCAAGCATTGTGGAACCACCCTGCTGGCCCTAAAACCAGTTAGTTTGCTCGATTTTTCTCAATCGATGTTGTAATTTTTTTTCTTTGCGGATCAAATTGAAGTATGTATCTCCTTTTCCTTTGTAGTCTTAGATTTTTCTCACACCATCGCATTTTCTAAGAAGAATTTGGGTCGCGATAGATTCATTTTCAATATGATTGATTGGTTAAATTTATTTGGAACTGTAACGTTGCGATGTTAATTTTATTGTGTATTCTTTGGTCGGATAGCCGATGATCATTAATGTTCAGATGGTTTGAAATGCAGATGAAGCCTAGAGAGTTTAATAGAATGATTAGTGCAAAATCTGAAACGAGTATCTAGCAACTATTAGTCAGATAACGTGAAATTATAACGTGGATGTAAGAATCGGATTCTTTTGATTCCCTATTAGTCCTATTACCTTTGTATTTAGACCCCATAGCATAGCCCACGTGTTTCTCGTGAATAATCTCGAGGAGAGGAAAATATTACCTTTGGATTGAATATAGACGTATTGCCTTTGCGCAAATTGAAAGCATAATGACATCCCAAGGAGAGGCAAATATCCAAATCAGGAGATATGAGAGTCTCAATAGATCGTTTTCTGGACGAACTTTTCCCACATATGGCTCTTACATCCAAGATTCTTGTTAGAAAGAGTTTTGGTAGGGAATTGTGCTTCTTATACAACATGGACAGGATAACTCGCCATTTTTTTAAAAAAAATTGGACATGGACATTATGAACCATTTTTATACGAGAAGGACATTCAATGAACTTATGCATGTATATACTTAAAAAATTAGTTGGAAGTATTTCGTTCTAAAAAATTATTATGTTTGTCATATATGTGTCTATTTAATATACATAGCAAGTGTTCAATGCATGTTTAACAAATGTTGAACCTACTTTTACTTTGTATAACTAGTGTCTAACACATCTATTGCACTAACAAGTGTGTGATACGTGTCCAACGAGTGTTGGAGCGAAACTAAAGTGTTCATGCCTCTTAGCTTCTATTTCATGATGAGGGTACAGTTACTACCTGCTGTTGGTTGTAGCATTGATAAATGAAACTCCTCTTAATGTCTGCTGCCCATCATTCTTCACATTCTTTACTTGTAAGGGCATCATCACAGAGGCCGTAATTCTCAAGTTAGGAAATTTCTTTCAAGAAATTTACTAAAATTTTTTCCAATGAGAGTGGAACTTGCTCATAATAATGTTGTGCCTGATCCTTTACCTTCATAATCTTCTATTTTGTCATTTTTTATAAGAAACTTTTATTGAGAATAATGAAAGAATACAATGGCATAAAAAGGACAAGCCCATAAGAGGAGTCATCAGCTACCTGTAGGAAAGGACTCTGATCCAAAAGACTAATACCAAATTGACAATTACAAAAAGTCTAATTAACGGTTGCCCATAAATATGCATTAAATCTCACAGCCTCCTGCACCTCCTCCAAAGTCTTCCACTCCTTCAAAAATGCTAAGTTTCTTCCGAGCTTCTCCCCAAAAGATAGCAATAAAATTGGCCTACCCCATAGGAGTCCCTTTATCCAAAGATGAAAGATCATCAGTATCTCCTCAATATAGAACAAAAATCCCTATTACATACCACAGCTCCAAACACACTGAAGCATGACTCCAAAGGGAGTAACAAGCAACCCCAGAAAATATAATCAAGATCCTCTTCTACTTTGCAAATTTCAATCAAGTAGTTTTAAAATGTTCAAGTGGTTACCTCATCTGAAGTTTGAATCATGAATTCTCATTTTTAATATGGATCAAAAGAAACTTTATTCTTCTCATCACATAATAATGACATCTTTGTACCTTTTTTTCAGTCGATAACATTGTTTCTTATTCATAAATAAATAACAAAAGTTAGACTTCTTCCTTGCTTCAACTAATGTCTAATGATATGGTTCCTTATTGGCACATTTACCTACTGGGTTTTATAATAGGATCTGGTTCTATACCGACATTAATCTAAAACATTATTGTGACATACCTGGATATTTTATTGCATGATCTGTTGTAGGAATGCATGGTCTTAAAAATGAGATTAACTTCTGTGGCCTGGTATGCTCCTGTCACAAAAAGTTCATTTTCCATTACAATATATTTTACTAATCTCAATTGGAAGGCTTTCTTTTGTAATAACTCTTTTGAGAAGGTTTGCTTCTTCTTGCACACCCCACTTTGTATCCTATTTTTTTTTTTTTTTTTTTTTTTTTTTTTTTTTTTTTTGTTAATAACATTATCCATCATTAAAAAGAAAAACCAATTATCATTTGTGGTCTTGTAATATTATTGTGAATCTCCTCTGGAATTTTGATATGTAATAATTGATGTCATTCTGTTGATAAGCATTTTTTCAGTCTATGGTTTAAACTAAATCCTGTTTGTAACACAGTTCACTTCTGGGCACCGACCTTTAAGTGGGGTATCAGTATAGCCAATATTGCTGACTTCTCTAAGCCACCAGAAAAACTTTCTTATCCTCAGCAAATAGGTATGTATGTTCTCTGTGGCATTGGATATTCAAAGGGATTAGAAAAAAAGGTCATTCAAGCCACGTAAAGTTCATACCTTCTCAGTTTTTCTATCATCTATATCTTTTATCATGTGCACTCATATTGCAATTTTGAAGGAAGAGTTATAATTTAATATATTTTCCTTTCTGTTATAGTTTGATTTTGAGTTGGAACAATTCCTTTATTGACTGTTTTCTTCATATCATATGCATCCAGCTGTTACAGCCACTGGAGTTATTTGGTCACGTTACAGCACTGTGATCACACCGGTAAGTTAAAGAAATGATTTGACAATTGAATGCAGAAATATAAATGATGATAATATAACCATCTGAATGCCCTATATTTTGTATCATATAGATATTACGGAGATTGTTGGGCTCTCAATTCATATTGGTTCAATCTGTACTTTTTTTTCTTTCCTTTTTTCTTTTTGTGGGGGTGGGGGGGGGGGGATTAGAAATCATTGTGAATGATATTTGCAAATAACTTCCAAGAAATTCGAATTGGAAGAAATGAGGAGGGGGTAGAGTTACGACTCCAGATAAAGAATTCCTTAGGGAAGCACCCAAACACTAGCATCCTCTTCAATAGTTTTTCTATCCTGCGTAGCTAAATGTTGTTAGAAGTGGCTTTCGCACCATTGAGTCATAAGGCCTTGTCTTTGTCTTCTAACAAGGAGCCACTTTAGAAAGGGTGCAATCCTTGCTGCACTAAGTAAAGGAGGGATAGATTCATGTGGAAACATTGAAGAATTTTCCAAACGAAAGGATAGCTTGAAAAAAGATGGCCATCACTCTCACGTATGTAATTCCAAAGGACGCTTTTCGTAATTAATTGCCAATTATGGTGGATTTCTTTGAGGTTTACTTTAGGAAATATGTTTGGTAGGTTTTGTAGTTGATTCTTGGTGTGAACATGTGGTTGTAATGTTCTTTCTCACTAATTTATGGAAGTTATGTCTTATGTTTTAGGAAAAAATATATATTACCTTTGAGTATTCATATGGAACTCTGAATCAACCCTTTTATGGATGATGAAGCTTTGCTTCAAATTGAAGATGGGAGTATTCAAAGGGATATTGGCAAATGGAAGAGATTTGGCTCTTTTCATATGAAAACTGAAAGATGGGCAGTAGAGAAGCAATGTAGATCTACATCTACTATCAATTATGGGGCCTAGGCTAAGTTGAAATTTGGACCTGGCTTTGGAGTCATGGCCTCATGGATGTTTTGAAGCCATTGGCTATCATTTTGGTTAGACATTGGTTATCATTTTGGCGGTTTAACTAGTCTTTTAAAATCCTAAATAGCTTGGATTATTATTATTATTATTTTTGAAAAGGAAACAATGCTTTTCATTGATGTAATGAAAAGAGACTAATGCTCGAAAATACAATGAGACCGAAAAGGAAAAAACAACATAAAACATGAGACATGGCTACTCACACTAGCAATGAAATCCTCAATAGTCTTCTTGTGTATGGGAAGCTTTTGTAGAGGAAGAAAAAGACACTTCCTTAATGAGCTTCACCTTTGAATCTGGAAAAGAGATAATGGTTTTAGAGGGAACAATAGGTGGTGGTTGAGGATTTGAGGAGTTTGGATTTGCCTTTTTTGATGCTAAGGATGGAACTTGCATAAGAACACATCTTTCCTCTAGAACAGTTGGATTAACTCCATCTTCTTTGAGATGACTATCAATACTCTTATAAGACTGTAGATTACCCTTAGCTACTAATGACTTAAGAATGAATCTCTTCCTTCTAAAGAAATGCTTTGGGAATGGTTTCAATAATCTTTTGAATTTCTTAGAAACAGGGGACATAGTACAAGAACCAACAGCTTTTCCACATGAAGAATGCACTTCAGTAGCCTTTGAAGAAATACCAACAATCGTTTGTACCTTTTGAGAGATCTCCTTAAGGGTAGCAAAAGGGCTTCTTGAAAAACTCTGGACGTTTCGATGTGGTAACAAGAAATCCAAATCAGGATTTAGTGAACTGAACTCCACTCCTTCGTCCTTCATTACTTGATTCAACCGAACCGCATCAATTGGATTAGTGAAATCTTTGGCAAATAGTGCACATTTAACCTTAGTCGGAGGATCAATTGACTCAATGTCCCCAATATTCAAGAAAATATTGCGCTACTTTTCATCTTTAATCTCAATGGTCGAAGGCATAAAACCGCATATATTATTTTTTACTTGAATTTTAGCTTTTACATAGTTGAGGAGATTCAAAGTTTCAATAGCAATAGATTCTAAACCTCCAAAATAAGCCCCAATGGCTTCAAAAGTTTGTCTACTCCAATAGTCCAACAGAAGATTTTTAATCGAAATCCAACCTCCATAACCTTTCATCATCAGCGGCCGTCCATGCCTAAACTTATTCCATTTTTCAGACAACAAATGAAATTCACCACACTCTTGCCATTTGCCAGGAGCTTCGATCAAGTTCTCCAAATTTCCTTCGTCAAGTTTAATTAAAGCATTTTCTGCAAAGAGTGGGTTGATGATGACTTTGGTTTGAAAGTAAATTTCCAAAGTTTTGGCAATCTCTTTCCAATCATTGAACTTGAACAACTTTGATACTATCCATAAGTTGCTAAAATCTACCTTAAAAACTTTGTAATTCTTTTGCACCTAGTGATGATCCTTGCTATGATTTACGACAACTATTCTTGCATCAACCTCAATCGAATTCTAACTTTCTTTTTTAGATGCTAAGGGTGGAGGATGCCTTAAAACCTCCACGGTTTCCACATAGGTTGAATTCTGTCCACTAGCTCTTGGAGAATTTGCCCTTGAATTAGATATAAGTGATGATCTGAATAAGGAACGTTGATGGATTTGATGAATTAGAAACTCTCTTTCCTTCAAGAAGCCACAAAGCATTTCCAAAAATGATCGCCACCCATGATTAGAACAACCCATTGGCACATGAATGAAACGACGCCCCCCTAAAATAGGCCAAGTTTCACACCTCATACTCCATCCGGATTCTTGTTGAAATTTGGATAACCTTGTTGCATCTGAGTCGTCCCTCCCACTTCTTAGGAAAAAGCGGTTACAAGAACCCTAAAACAGCTCTAAAATAGAATCCACGAACCATCTTAAGTGAGAACTTGATAGAATAAGAACTTTACTGAAAACAATCCAGAATCATACCAAATGCAAAAGAAGGAATCATTAATTTTACAGCTTTATCATTTGTACTAGGGTCAATGATGTGCCTTCACTTCAACCCTTATCTTCACTTCAGGATGAAATGATCATGAACGTTCTCTCTCAATGGTCAATGGGCAGATATTCAAAGTTTTATTGTTCAGAATTTGGTTGGACTATTGTGAGAAGAATACAGATGTTTGGTTGAACAATTATGAGGAGGCTAAGGTGGTTTCCAAGGCCCAAGAAGAAAGTCCTTCAAGTGTTTGGAGATTAAGAATTATTTCAATAAAGCTTATCCGTTTTCCTACACTCGTGAAAGGGTGTTGCAAACTTAATGGTTTCAGTTTCCGAGGACTTGCAAACTCCACATTCTGATTTACTTGAAGAAACATGCAAGGATCCTTCAAGTTCTTTACAAAGAGAAAAAGAGTCTAGCATTTAAGATTAAGAATCATTGATTTCAAATCTTTTAAAGAAAGATACTTTTTTTTTCCTCTGTCTCCTATTTTATCCTTTGTTGTTATTAATTCCAATAAAGAAATTGGAATAAATTCTAGCGTGATTGGGGTAGAGGATTCAGATATGGAGTCCATTATTAGTATAAATGAGTTTGGTGCCGATTTATGTCAATTATTCAACTCAGAAAACTCTCAGAAGCTTGGAAGAGCAGAGGAATTCTCTGTACATTCTCTCAACAAGAAGGTGATCCCCTAAAACTTGCAGTCAATAATTGAGGACTGCGACATCATTCTTGGTTGAAGCTGATTTCTCAAATTAGGAGTGCAGAAGTGGGTGGCCTTCCATAGTCCTTATTTCTGCTAGTAATGAAGATTTTTTCGTGGAACACAAGAGGGTTAGGAGACCATTCTAAACCTTTGGCTTTAAAAAGAATCTTGAAGAAGTTAAATCCGGATTTGGTTTTAATTTAAGAAACTAAGAGGGATGATTCCAACAGTAGCATCATTAAAGCCTTATGGAGCGCTGAGGACATTCCCTGGACCTTTGTTAAGGCATTTGGCAAATCAGGAGGAATTCTAACTATGTGGGATGAAAGCAAAATTTCAGTTGTTGAAGTTCTTAATGGGGAATACTCTTTGATAGTCAAGTGTGTGACAGTATGCAAAAAGGTTTGTTGGATTACAAATGTGTATGGGCCAACCGATTATAGAGAAAAATGGCTTGTCTGGATAGAATTGGCATCCCTTGCTGATTATTGTCTACAGCCTTGTATCTTGGGGGGGGGGGGGGGGGGGGGGGGGGGGGGACCAAAAACCATCATCCAAATCAAGATATTAACCCTCCTTGGACTCTTGGATTTCCATACAGCCTTGAGTAGTAACGTATCAATAGAACAAGAGGGAGACAAAAAATTTTGCAAGGGATTTTACTGTGAATTTTTCTGAGGCTTCCAAGGACCACAACTGGCTGTCCAAATTTTCACTTACTCTTATGTTCGAGATTTGCTCAAGCATAGACTGAAAATCTTCTATTTCCTCCTTTAGACAATGGCGGAATGTCATGGACCATGAAGAGGAGACCCAATCCCAATGATCAGCAATAGTTCCCTCAGGAAGCATAGCAATTTTGTGAAGTCTTGGAAAAATAGAGCACAAAGGAATGTGATTGACCCAAGGGTTAGGTCCAAAATGCAATCCTACTCCCATTTCCTAATTTCAAAGTAGCCAACACCTCAACTTTTAGCCAAGTTCTGGAGATGCTGATCCAAGGGCTGTGTAAACTAAGACTAGCCTTGCTAGAAGTGTGCCAATTAAAAGCATCTTTACCATGAATACTCCCAATAACCTAACTCTACAAAAAAGAAGCTTCATTGAAATACCTTCAGGCCCATTTTGCTAATAAAGCCACGTTCTTAGCTTTTAAGTCTTCAAAATCGAGACCCCCTCATTTTGAGATCGAGTGACCAAGTTCCATTTCACCAAGTGGTTAATTTTGCTATCTTTGTGCCCTTTCCAGAAAAAATTCCTCAAAATTCTCTCTAAAATAGAAATGATTTTTTCTAGCATGAGAAACAGTGACATATAGTAAGTTGGAATATTAGAGAGAACGGACCTACAAAGTGTTGCTCTTCCTCCCTGGACAATTTAAAGTGCCTCCATTTGTCTAGCTTATGAACTTTATCAATCATTCGTTGCCAGAATGCAACCTTCTTTAGGTACCCTCCTAGTGGTAATCCTAAATACATAAAACGTAAGTGCTCTACCTTACAGTTTAGGCGTGAAGCAGTGGATAGCGGCCGGTCTTCATCAATGTTAACCCCACAAAATGCAGACTTCTCCCAATTAATCTTTTGGCCCGAGCACCATTCAAACAAATCCAATGTTTTCCTTAGATTATCCAACATTGCATCCTCGTACTTGCAGAATAAGAGAGTATCGTCGGCAAATTGAAGGATAGAGATGTGCACCTTCTCTTTTCCTACTACAAATTCTTCAAACAAGCCGCTCTCATGTAATTTAGCAATGAGTGCACTTAAAACTTCACCAACCAGAAGGAATAGGAAAGGAGAAAGGGGTCCCCTTGTCTAATTCCTCTTGATGCAAATATTCTCCCCCTCAAGTGACCATTAATGAAGATTGAATACCTTGGATTTTTTATACAACCCATAATCCAAGCAATCCAACGACTATCAAACTTTTTATGAGTGAGAATTTTTTCTAAAAAACCCCAATCCACACAAGCGAAGGCTTTTTCTAAATCAAGCTTTAATATCCCGCCTTTTTTCTTCTTTGAGCGATAATCCTCCACAACTTTGTTTGCAATTAGAACGGGGTCCATAATTTGCCTTCCTCCAATAAAGGCACTCTGAGTAGGGGCTCTTATTGAGGACATAATCATCTTTAAACGTTCTCCTAGTACCTTGGCAACAGTTTATATACTAGGGTTGTAAGGCTGGTTGGCTTAAAGTTTTTGACTAACGTGGCATCTTCCTTCTTTGGTAACAAGCAAATGAAATTCTCCTTGATACACGCATTCAATTTTCCATTATCAAAAAACCCCTCAAACAAGTTCTTTAAATTATCTTGCCACTGGTTCCAGAATTTAAGGAGAAATTCAACTGTGAAACCATCCAGTCCAGGGGCTTTGTTCTTGCCAAGAGCCTTCAATGCTTCCCAAACCTCAGAGTTTGAGAATCGGGCTGTGAGAAGTTTATTTTGTTCCAAAGAAACACAAGGCCAATCAAAATTCAAGGGAATGGATTGAAGGCCAGGGGATTTTGTATAATGAGAATCGTAGAATCGTAGAATTATGAGCCCAACTTCTCGAAAAGATTTGGTTGGAATACCTTGATCATTAATCAATCCAGAGATCAAATTATTCCTCCTTTTTGCTGCCAAGAAACGGTGGAAGAAGTTGGTATTTTCATCCCCCAATCTAATCCAATTCAACTTGCTTTTTTGGATTAGATTTCTCTCTTCCAATCTGTATAAATTCAACAATTCTGCCCTTAAGGTGATTCTGATATCTAATTCAAGGGATGTGAAGTTGGAATTTTCAGCCACCAGGTCATACTTTTCAATCTCCTCGAGAAGCTTCTCTTCATGTTGTTTCTGTTTTTTCACATATTCAATGTGCCATACTTTGATTGAGTTCTTTATACTCCTTAGTTTGGAGCCAATAACAAATCTTGCCCATCCTCGACACTCAAAAGCGGTCATAGATCTTTCTATAATTCTACAAGCCTCTGTATTCATTAACCAGCTATTGCAGAAGCGAAAAGGTGAAGGAGCCCAAACAACCATGCCAACTTCCATCAACAGAGGGAAATGATAAGAAAAAATACGAGTTTGCCTAGTCACCATTGTGTTTTCAAATAGTTCATCCCATTCTTTAGAAATAAAAAATTGATCATGAGTGAATGCGACACGTTATTACCTTCTCGAGACCAAGTGTAGCGGCCATTGGATAAGGGTACTTCCATCAAAGCAACTGATTCAATGAACTGGTTGAATTTTTTCATTCATTTAGTCATTCTTCCCATTGGAAAGCGTTCATGCGCCCAACGAATTATGTTGAAGTCTCCCCCAATACACCAAGGCTTTTGGCAGCAACCTGAGATGGAGGATAACTTAGACCATATAAATCTTTGTTCTTTATAATCATTCGGCCGTACACATTGGTAACCCAAAAAACTTTCCTACAAAATGTCAAACATTTGACTGAAGGAGAATAACCTCCCTTCATAGATTCAGTAACCACAATTTTGCTGTCATCCCACATTGTCAAGATACCACCAGACTTGACATACGATTCCACAAATTCCCATCCAAATTTCTTTCGAGCTCCATAGTGATTTGATAAAGTCAGAATCAAATTCATCTTTCTTAGTTTCCTGAATTAAGATCAACTCTGGATTATGTTTCTTCAAAAACCGCTTTAGAGCAATTCTCTTTGTTGCAACCCCCAGGCCTCTAGTGTTCTAAGAGATAATTTTCATATTAGCTGGCCTTTCAAAACAGCTCACAAACCCTGACCTACTAATATTAACCGAGCAAAAGTCCACGAGCTTCCACAATCGAAACAAGATTGGAGGGGATAATTGAAGAATGCACTGGTGGAATAGAAGAGTCTTTTGGTTCTTTTTTGGACCGGGCTTCTTTATTTTGAAACAGAGCATCAATCTCTTCACCGTAACTATCAATGGTTGCAACTAAATCTTGGGTTTCTTCAATCTCCAAGCTTTTTGAATCGTCACTGCTAGCATTGACTATAAATTTTTCATCTGAATCTAACTGCCTCCTTTAGATATTGGTTGGGTCCTTGCTCGGAACACCTCGCAAAAATTGAGTCTTTGAATTTGAGAGCTCAAACACCTTGTGTTGAAAATGGTTAGAGGGAGAGGATTGAGTTACTGGCCATTTTAAAACAGCACCAGCCGTTTGGGCGCAGATACAATAAGCTTCAAGTGAGTCTGGGTTGACAATTGCAGTGATGGATTTAAATATAGAGTTCTTCTTGTGTGAATAATGCTTGGGAAAAGGTTTTAGTAATTTTGTGTACTTCTGTGAACCTTGACCATCATTAGGATGTTTAATAGAAGGGCAAGAGACATTCAAACTTGTCTTAGCGCCAGTCAAAATGTCTTTTGAGTGTCCATTTACACCCGACGACAATTAATGGGATCTGGAGGAGCTGAAGCGCCTAATTTGGGGCTTGGGATGGGAGACTGTCGGGCTTCTTGGATAACTCTTAGAGAGAGAACTTGGTTCACCTTAGGACTCTCCTCACCCATTTTTTAAACAATGTGTCACCTTGGGTTAATTCTTTGGATACGGGAGACAGATAGCCACTTTCATTCTCTTTTCTTATTAAACTTCGCTTTTCACCGGTTTTAGACATGTTCACACCAGCTAGGATCTCCATTGATTCTTTCTCTGGGACTCTATCGGAAGCATGGCTTTGCAGCTTCGAAAGCTCCGACAATGATCTTGCCGGCAGAGAGACCTTCTTTGAAATGGGAACAGTTGGGTTTCGAGAAAAACTTGGCATACCCAAAGGAGATACCAAGAATTCCATAGAAGAATTTAATTAATTAATATTCACCCCTTTATCCTAAAAAACTTGTTGTAGACGAACACGATCAATCAGATTATTAAAGTCTTTAACACATAACTTACCATGAATGGAGTGAGGGGGATCAAGTGATTCAACATCCCCGAAGTTTAAAAATATATTTCCCCGATTTTCATTCTTAATCTCAATTGTCAAAGACACAAAACCACACAAGTTCTTCTTAACCATTAAGCATCCTTACAAAACCACACAAGTTCTTCTTAACCATTAAGCATCCTTGGTAATCTCTGCATAGCTAACATTGGAGACATTAGGGCTGTGAGCAAAGGATTCGCTTTTCTTCGCAAAGCTTTTGAGCATTTCCAAAAAGGAATGCCAGCCTTATTGAGATACTTCCATTGGAACATGTATAAAATATTGACCACCAGATGCTGGCCAAACTTCACAACGCATGATCCAACCAGAAGAAGCTTCGAATTTAGAGAGCTTTGTTCTCCTGAGTCGTCACGTCCATTTCTCAAGAAAAACCGGTCGCTTGACCCCCTAAGTAGCTTAGATATACTTCCTATAAACCAACAAAGATGAGACCTGGGTAAAATAAGTATTTGGTTGGCGTCCATATCCTCAACATGATACTGACAAGATTCAAACCAAATACAAAAAGAAAGCCCATTCACTTTGCAACTTTCTACTTCCATGGCTCAAAACAAAAATCAAAATAGAATATGTAATGTCAGAGATAAGCTTGAGCCAAAATGGTGGAGAGAAGTAACTCCGGTGACAAAAAGTTTCAAATGGGAAGGAAGAAACGGCTAGGGGAGAGGAGAGAGAAGAGAGAGAAAACTTGAGTTCTTTGGTTGATTTGTTAAATCATCCAGTCTATTCAAATTTCTTAAAGAAAGAAATAAATGAAAATGATACTGCTCGTTTGTGGATACGTAGATCTTCATGGGTGGCTTAAAGAAAGCATCGTTTGGCCATTATTTGGAGGATTTTGTTGCAAGTTCCAATAGGATTTTTCAGAAGTGGTTGGCTTACCCTTTGGGATATGTTAAAGGAATCTCTTAGAAAGGTGAGGAAGAACATCTTTGCACAAAGAGTCGCCTGTTATTGTCTTCTATCAACATTGTACACTCGAAGAGAAAAAGGTAACCAAACTCCATAACTATCTTGACCTTGTACTTTTTCTGATCACTTCCCTTTGCCACTTGAGGCCAGATCCTTTGAATAGGGCCCTCCCCCCTTCAGATTTTGTAATAGCTGGCTACTCAACAGAGATGGATGTAGATTAATTGAAAGATCTCTAAGCATAGAATGTCAACAAGGTTGGGCGGGTTTTATCATCGCTTCCAGACTATGAAAGCTTAAGAAAGATTTGAAAGCTTGGCATACTGATTTTGAGAAAGAAAGAAAGCAACAGGAAGACTATCTGCTTAAAGAAATTGATAAACGGGACTCAGTTGTTGAAAATTCAGAATTCCCTTCCATTGAGATGGATATGAGAATATCATTGAAAGCTGAACTATTATCTCTTTATCAACTAGAAGAAAGGAACTTGATGCAGAAAAGTAAGTTAAATTGGCTAAGCTTGGGGGATGAAAACACCAAGTTTCTTCATCGGTTTTTTAGCAGCAACAAAAAATAAATAAATAAATAAAGGAGAAAAACTTGATTTTGGAATTGATAAATGAGCAAGGAGTCCCAACCAAATCCGTTAAGGAAATTGAAGACATCATATTGGGCTTCTACAAAAACTTTTACGTAAAGACAAATGCTGGAAAATTCATTCCGATTAATCTACCATGGCTGATCGTTCCAGAGGCACAGAGCATGCTGGTTTCCAGATTCACCCTAGTTGAAATCAGAAATGGATTGAAATCCTTGGGAAAGAACAAAGCCCCGGGGCTAGATGGCTTTACAATGGAATTCTTCTTAAAGTTCTTGGATAAATTCGGTGACAACTTCACAAGCTTTTTTGAGGAATTTTATGACAATGGGTACTTATGTGTCAAGGAGAACTTTATTTGCTCGATTTAGAAAGAGGATGCAGCGTTAGTTAAGGACTTTCGGCCCATCAACTTAACCACCTTTATATATAAAATTGTTGCCAAAGTCTTAGCCGAATGCCTCAAGTGTATCATGCCAAGTATCATTTCCCCTACACAGGGTTTTTATAGGAGGAAGGCAAATACTTGATACAATTCTCATAGCCAACGAAGCCGTGGAGGATTATAGGTCCAAAAAGAAGAAAGGTTGGCTTCTAAAGCTTGACTTAGAAAAGGCCTTTGATTGGGTAGATTGACAATTCCTTGAGAAAGTCCTAAAAGGAAAAAATTTTGATTCTCGATGGGTCTCTTGTTGGATTATAGGTTTGTGTCAAACACCCAAGGTTCTCAATCTTCATCAATGGTAGGCCAAGGGGGCATATTAGGGGAATTAGGCAAGGTGATCCCTTATCATCCTTCCTATTTCTCTTAGTGAGTGAAGTCCTAAGCGCTCTTATCACAAGAATGCATGAGAAGGGGAAGTTTGAAGGATTCTTAGTTGGAAAAGACGAAATTCACATCTTCATTGTACAGTTTGCGGATGACACATTGATATTTTGCAAATGTGATGATGGAATGATAAAAAAATTTAAAGAAGACCATTGAGTTGTTTGAATGGTGCAAAGTAAATTGGGAGGAATTTGCCCTTTGTGGAATTAATGTGGATGATGACAAGCTGTCCTCAGTAGCTTCAAGCTTGAATTGTAAGGTGAACACTGCCCAATCATGTACCTTGAACTCCCACTTGGTGGATACCCAAAGAAGATCTCATTTTGGCAGCCGGTTATTGACAAGCTCGAAGGAAAATTAGACAAATGGAGGAGATATAACCTATCTAGAGGAGGCAGAGCTACTTTATGTAAGTCGGTTTTATCCAACTTACCTGCTTACTTTTTGTCTTCCTTTTTAATGCTAGGAAAGGTTTTGACAGCCATGGAAAGAATTTTGAATAACTTCTTTTGGGAAGGAAATAAAGGGAGTAAGATGAACCATTTGATGAAATGGGAACTGGTCAAACGTCCAATAGAGTATGGAGGCCTTGGTTTTGGGGATTTAAAAATAAAAAATCTGGCTCTCTTGGTCAAATGGGGCTGGCGGTTCTTAAATGAAGAAAACTCTCTTTGGCGGCAAGTTGTACAAAGTATTCATGGAAGAAGCCATGTATAATTGGCATACGGCTGGAAAATCTGGTGTAAGTTTACAAAGCCCTTGGTTAAGCATTTAAGAGCCTGGATGAAAGTGGAAGCTTTGGCAGTGTACAAACTTGGTAATGAAAACCGAATAGCCTTTTGGACAGATCCTTGGATTGACAACTCTCTACTGCAAGTTTGTTCCCCCTCTCTGTTCAGAATAGCTACTAATCCTAATGGGTCAACTTCTGACCATTGGGATCATTTCTCTTCATCCTGGTCTATTTTCTTTAGAAGACTTCTAAAGGATGATGAGATTGAGGCATTTCAGAATTTGTTGAGGCTTATTTCTAAAAAGAGAATCTCGGCTGATGGTGATAAAAGAAGTTGGTCTTTGGAAGCCAATGGTGTATTCACGGTAAAATCTCTCACTTTTCACTTATCTGCAGCTTACCCCCTCGATAAGCTCCTCAAGGAAGCTTTATGGAATTCAAAGAATCCTCGTAGGGTTAACATTACTATATGGATTATGCTTTTTGGATTTCTTAATTGCTCTAAAATTATGCAATTGAAACTCCCTGCTCATTATCTCTCCCCACACATCTGTCCTCTGTGTATGTCTGCTGGAGAGGACCTACAACATGTGTTTTTTACTTACATCTATGCTGATAAATATTGGCATCGTCTCTTTGCTCATTTCAAGTTGAATTGGGCTTCGGCAACTCTTTTCAGGACAATGTTTTGCAAATTCTGATTGGCCTGAAACTCAAGACTGCTCCAAAGATATTATGGTGTAATGTGGTCAAATCTTTACTAGCTAAATTATGGTTTGAAAGGAACCAAAGAGTCTTCCATGATAAGAGAATCCTTTGGTTAGATCGATTTGAGACTGCACAACTCAATGCCTCATCATGGTGCTCCCTCTCAAAATCATTTGTAGACTTCACCATTCAAGATATAAGCATTAATTGGTCGGCATTCATCTTTCAAGCCTTGTGATTTTAACAACGTCTTGAGCACCTTTGTGGCTTACTCTTGTATTCTTAATTCTGGTGCTGTATTTTGGCAATCTTGTTTGTTCAGTTTTGTTTGGTCCCATTGTACTAGGGCTACTAGCTGTTTGTTTGCTTTTGTTATCTTGGGTTTGTCTCATATTTGATTGTTTGTAGTTTGCATTGTTTCTAGTTTGTGGAGATGATGAGAGTGCTAAGGGGGTGTCAACCTAGTTGAGATACTCGGGTGCACTTGCTGATCTATAATTGCTCGTTATTTAGTCTCCTTTATTGTACTATGAGATATTATCTCATTTCATTATATTATATTAATGAAAGAGAATGTTTCCTTTTAAAAAAAAGAAAGGAATGAGAATAGAGAGCTCTAAGGTGGCAAGGCCATTTGATTGAGGAGGTTGACCGTGCAGCATGGGGGTGGGTTTGATGGTGGCCTAGGTGGGCCAGAGTGTTTCCTTTATGCTTTTCTGTAGGATAGTTTTGTGGGAAGGGGCATTAATGGAGGTGGGTGTAGTGGTTGGTGGGAAGTCTATAAAAAGACTCCAACCTTTCCTGTTTTCCCTGCGGGGATAATCAACTTCGTGCATCACCCATTTCCTTCCAGCTTAGCAATCTCTCTGCACAGTGCCTTCTTCTGTTCGATAACTTCTCAACTCATAGGACATTTACTTTTTGCCCTTTGTTTAAAAAAATTTTGGTTGAACGGGGACTCCATGAGAATATTGAGGGGTAGATAAAAGACAGGGTAGAAACTCCATTGTATAGAGGAGAAAGAGCGGTGTCTTTGGTGTTCAGTGAATTTAACTCTGCTTCCTTTGCAAGCCTGGTCCGTTTCAATGGAAAATTGTCTTCCTTTCAAAGCAGAAAGACTTTAGCGGGGTTCACTAGCCATTGAAGAGCAACCGTGGGAGGTTATTTCCTGGTCGGAGGGTTGGCCCAAGTGGGTTCTTGGCTAGGTAGGGTCATGGATGGAGAGAGAGAAGTCTCCAATGTTACGTGTTTGACTTTGACACGAGTCTAAAAGGCTAAATAAACAATAAATAATTAAATTAAAAGTTGATGCAGAATTCCTATTTTATCCCTGTATGTACATTGATCGACTAATAGGATTAAATTTTATCTTAGCTAATGGCTACACTATCTGGCTCTGAACATCTTTCTTGTTTCTGGAAAATGCAGAAGAACTGGAACCTTTTTAGTGTCAACATTGCAATGGCAGGGACTGGCATCTACCAGTTGACAAGAAAAATACAGTAAGTCTGCTTCTTTAGGCTCGTAAAGAAAAGCATTTCTTAGCATCGTCCTGGTGGGATGTGGGGATTTTGTTGTGATCTAAAATTAGGATAACTACAAGCTTTACGTTTAAGTTATCGACATTTTCAACTTGGAGACTAATTTTCAAGTAAATATGCTATTTGCATTTTTCAACTTCTTTATTTAATCACTTGCATCAATCATGTGCATCTTTGCAAATAGTTGTAGAATATAATTTTGGATATTAAGTACTCAAAGACTTCTTAAAACTAAGGGATGGAAGAAAGAACCGTCCTAAATGACTTTTTGGTCTACAATGTAATTTTATTTCATGGCAACTAATCACTTTCACTTCATTGAGGCCAACTTCATGCTTGATGTAAATTAGATTACATTGCATTCAAGTTTTCTTGAATGTGAACCTAATATATTCACACAAAACAATGGTATAAAAATAATATTAGGGATATATTAGGATTATTAGTATGTTTATAAGTAAGAGCATATTAGTAATTAGCTAGAGTTTGTGAGGATTGTAAATAGAGGGAGTGGGTTATGAGCAAAGTAGGAAGGCTTTTAGTAGGAGTTTACATTGTGGGACTTTGGAAGAAAGATGGCCCTCTCAAAAAGGCTATTATTATATTATAATTTCCCTTATATTGCAATATATTTTGAGTGTTCTTGTGTTTCTTTGTGTTCTTGGAGTTTTCTTGTTAAGTGTTATGCTAACACATACAAGTATCATTACAAAAAGGTTGTCCTGGTCAACATAATTTTTGTAGAAAAAGGATACCAAGTTTCTTCATTAAGTAAATGAAAAGAGACTAATAGGATCTCATCTAAAACTTCTTCATAAAGAGTACCTTGAACTAGGCCCCTCATTAATCAGGAAAAATTAAAGTCCCCCCAAAACAAACAGATAACTTGAAAGGAAAAAACTACATAATACTTAGAAAGAAAATACCAAGAAGAATCGAAGATCATTGCAGCTTCAAAGCGAACAAACCGCTAGAGTGAATTAACAAGGAAAACCCTTTGAATCTTCTCAAACCAAAAATCAGCAAGACTTTAGTACCAACACAAATATCCAAATCCAGAGATGACAAATCAATTGCTTCAACTTTCGAGTCAAAATAAGCAAGCTCGTTAAGGAGGCTTTTTTCTTGCTCTTACTTTCAACTTCAGCCACTGCAATCCACTTATAATCTGCCTCTTTATACTTTCTAAGATTTATGATCAATTTTCTCTTTACTAATTCTACATTTCATTTGCAAATGTTGTATCAGGCACGATTATTTCTCCAAGGAGGAAGTAGCTGCTGCCAAAGAATGATGACGAAAATGATCTATTCTTTACTTACCTCTGTGACGAGGAGAATTTCCCTTGCTTTTCCATCCGCTCCCCCTCCGTGACTTTTTCCTTTATTGTGAATCAATTTATTTCCTTTGTTTTACCTTTGTAGCTATGCAACTATGCTTTGAAACTGTTGAAAAAATAAATAAGATCCTGATTTAGGCAACATCACACTCTATGAACGCTTCTGAATGGATGAGTCATGGAAATTGTGCAGTAATAACATCCATGTTGAAGATGCAGGTTCAAGTTTCAATGGTCATCTGAACTTGATGAAATATAAGCAGTCTAATTCAAGGAAATGGGAATAAGGAATATGATTGGTTTTAAAAAATGCAGCAATGAAATCCATTAGTGGGACTCACCACTAATCTATAAAATTATATTTTATAAAGCCAGGTTTTGAGATGGATTTTATAGATGCTTACTTCTTGAAACCTAGATAGTCATTGTAAAGATAAAATACCCAATGAACCACGAAATTTTATCATCTTACTTGAATATGTGATTTTTTTTTTTTAATATGAAGGGAGGCATCTCAATCACACCAATCATACATGTTTGTTGTCTAAATTTACAAAGGATGTTGTATTAAGTGAAGTCAAAATGCAAGTTTCATTTAGTAAATAAAGACTTCAAGCTACTTCAAATGTAGCTTCATTTATTTTTAGAGATTTACAAATGCTTGGAATGTTGATTAAAAAGACCAAATAAATCGGATTTATTTTTGGAGGTTTGTAAATGCCTGGAAGGTTGATTAAGGTAAACCAAATAAATTTGGATTTATGGTGTATAGTAAATGTATTCAGTTTTGAGTTCTATCATGTGCATTAATTTTTAGGTTACATTTACATAATTATTGATTATGGTAGTGAATGTTACTCTTAATTTTGTAGGAAATAATTTTTTTTTTCTTATTGAATATATGTAATTCAGGCCTTATAGGAGAAAAACCACAAATATGGAAAAGAATAAAGACAACAAAGGATAAAATTTCACAAGATTAGTTTACAAAGAGGGATTTAGTATTTTGTAGGTCGGTTTTATACAAATTCATTATACAGAATACCTTTATTCGCATGTCTCCATGCGGACAATTTGGATCACATCCTTTGTAACAGTTGCAACATTTGTTATCCATATTGCTTGAACATTATCCACATGTATGTCCACTACATACTTCATTATTGCATATTTAAAATAATAGACTATTATATCAAATAACTAATTAACTACAATGCTTTAGGGCATAAATACCAATACCTTGTCCTTAATTTCTTATGCTTTTGCTACTAATGGCTTTAGATTATTTTCAATTGGGGTTTCTACAACCCTGCAAACTAAGTTTGTTTCTTCAAGTAAGTCAAGGACTACTTTGGTCAACAAAGGTACCCTTCTTCGATCTTACAAATTCTATTCTTATGAAAATTTTCAACGTTCCCAAGTCCTTAATTTGAAGCTCACATACAATTTTTTTCTTGAGATCAACTAAACATACTTCATCATCACCTATGAGAATAATATCATCTACATAAATAATCAAAATTGAGATTTTAATAAAGTATGATTTGCTTGACACTAAATAAATCCATATCTAGACAATTTTTTTTCCAAATGCTCAAACCAAGCTCTTGAGGACTATTTAAGGCTATAGAGAGATCTTTTTAATTCAAATTTTACTAAAACTGAGCTCGTTTTCAAAACTATTATATCAATCGTATGTCTAAGCAAATTTTTTAGCCACTAATATGACCTTGATCTCTTAATACTACCATCTGCATTGCATTTATGTAAACACCCATTTACAACCTATTGGTTTCTTATTATTTTTAGGCAACTCTGCTATTTCCCAAGTTCAATTTTGTTTTAGAGAATTCATCTTTTCCATAAACTTCTGATTTCAATTTGGATTATCTAAAACCTCATGTATATTCTTTGGAATAAACAAGTCATCTATCCTTGATTTGAAAGCTTTATAACTATCTGATAATTTTTTTATGACATAAAGGTTTGTAATAGGATAGTACAACTTCGAACACCTTTTCTAATGGCAATGAGAACATCGAGATCAAATACAACTGGTAAAGTACTTTGAATAGTTGAAGGAGTAGGAACGGAAGAAAGATTACCAGTTTTATTTGTTGGAGTTGCCAAAAGTACTTTGAATAGTCGAAGTAGAAATTGAAACAGGATTTTACCAGTTTTATTCGTCGAGTCTTAGATTGGCTCTATGAAGGATCAACCATCTTGTCTTTGTTGCTTTGATTGAATTTTCTTCTAGTATAAAACTTAAACGTAGGAATTGAATCAATATGACCCATTTGTAGTATTTCTCCCCTTGGTTGAGAAGTTTTATGCTTGATATCATAAAACTAGTGACATTTGGACAATTAGGACCGGACAAGAAAATACAAACATCCCAAAAATTTTCTTCCGATTTTGGTTTCTCATAAAAATACCTAGGAGCCCTATAGATATTTTGGAACATGCATAAAAAACATTATAGCACGTGATACCATCTAATAACATGACGTTCAATCTCAAGCCAATTGACAATGAGGGGAGTAGCCCATCTTATAAAGAATGTAAGATCCCTTGATTTTGGAATCCTCAACGTGTCCCCTTAAGATGGTGTCTCTTTTAGGTTCACTATTTTTTATCAGATTGAAATTTCATTTTATTGTACTAAATACTTGTTTGGGATTTATGGGCTTTGATACCATCTTAATTGTGTAGGAAATAATATTATTTTCTTATTAAACACGTGCAATTTAGGTTTTAATATAGGAGAATGACTTCTTACAAATATGGAAAAAATAAACACAATAAAGGATAAATATTTGACAATTAACGTTTGTATTACAAATATTGAAATTCCAATAGTTGCAAGCAATGCACCATAGAATGTCTAGAATTTTATTTTGAAGCTATGTAGTGGCATGTACGAGACTTGGAAATATGTAGTAAAAAGAGCCTTTGAGCTTTCTTTTAGTCTAAGGTTAAGTTTCTTTATAGTTCTATGAAGTTTGGGTTGCATGTTTATAAAGTTCAACTTCCTAGCATTGTTATAGTCCATGCTTCCTTAATTTTGCAGCAAAGGGCATAGATGTTCATCTCTTCCCATGGATGGGATAACAGAAGATAAGAATTGCTAGCCTAAAATGAAAAGAAAAACTAGACCTGGTGGGAAGAGGGCATGGAGAAGGGATGGGAGAAAAAGAGTGTCATGTATCGATTGAAATAGCAGAGATTGTGAGTCCATTAGACAGTCATTTTGACAGTGAAGTCAAACAAAGCTAAAATCTCAACATGTGGATAATCGTACACAATTCCTTAGCCTCACGTTACAGTTTCTTACATTGCTATCAAATTTTAAGGATAAAAGAATTGGTACTGTATATTTTCTGTGAACAAATCAAAATTAGCTCAAATAAGCAAACTAGAGAGAACCATATACTTCCAGGATTAGCAGAGATGTGGGATGTCAAGTAACTCAGTTCCAATAAGAGAATTGAATTGGTAAGGACGAAACTGCAGCTGCTTCTAAAATGTAGAATGACAGGTCCAAGCAATCCACACACTCTAACGTTAGCCCTTCCTCTTGCCATCTCTAACGTGATCAGCTTTTGAACTAGCTTCGCCGCCATCGTCGAGAGCATTCAGGTTCAGACTTAAATCCAAAGTACTTTCATTTAAATCTTGGCGCACTGGATGACCGTTGTCCTGAGACTGATGAAATCAAAAGGCCGACCATTATACATGTGCAACATTAGAGAAAGATGAAGCTTAGTGTCAAAAGTTACTGATTCATCAGTTTACATCGAGCATATTGAAATCCTTGGTAAGAATAAACGTAATTTACCTGACTTTCTTCCATTGGCACATCATTAATATCTGGTTTCTCATTTTGAAGCTCCCCCTTTGTCGCTACTGCACTGCTTGGTTCAACATCATTTGATTTGATAGCTTCATCTTCAACATTATCAGCGGCTTCATTTTCTGCAGCCTCGTTTTTCTGTTCCTCTAACACAGCAATCTGCACATGAAGACAAATAAATGCACTTTCCAACCTCCAAACATTCAACTTATTTATAATTTAGATTGGGGCAGGGATACACATAGTAATTAGCTAAATATGTGTCCCCAAAATTATAATTATGAAGCTTCTTATAACAGTTCTTCGCTGTGGAGAACCATCTTCCACTAAGATAAATGGTACCGATATTTACACAAGGGCCACGCTGCACACACCAAAAAACAAAAATACCTTGAAGAGAACCCTACCGTTGGTGATCAATATTAGGGTGTAATTACAAAAACAAAAAAAATAAAATAAAATAAAAATAATAAAAATAAAAAGCAAACAAACAAACAAAAGTGAAGTATCCTAAAAAGAGAGGTTTTATAATGTGCAGAACTCCACACCTCCCAGGACCTAACTAAATTCAAGAAAAGTCATCTTTCTAACTATGAAAACCAACAAAACATCAACAGATGACTTGGTACAGTAAGCAGTCTTTATCCCAAAACATTGAAACCAAAACAGCATTCCTTTAAACATCGCAGGCTCATCCTCTATACAGACCAAAGAGTACAAATATATCTGGCCATAAATGACCCCACACCATGGAGCAAAGCAAAGAGAAAATTGTAGCGAGTGATTCAAATCTTCAGCAACACATTTACACTAGATACACTTATCGGGGTCAACAAATCTCTTTGAACAAAGTCAAAATGATAGATCCTCCCAAGGACAAGGCAAGGAAAAATCTGAATCTTCTTTAGAGTTCAACTTCTACACTTGGGAGAAAAAAAAAATAGACTTCTATGTGAAGATATGAAACAGATAAATAGTCCCCACACACAATGATAACTATGAAAAGAAGAAAGGGTAAAGGATATTAAAAAAGGATATTGAAACATTCTTGGGATTAGAATAGTGGAGGTATCAATAACACTGTAATATATATGCCCTAGCATTGCCAATTGCATAAAAAAGGATATTAAAAAGAGATAACCTTATCTTTTTAAAAAAGGGGGAAAAAGCAGAGTTTATAACAGCATTACAAAGCTACAATCGTTGCAAGTGTCAAGAAAGTATTAGTTTGTTAATAGTTTTCATTAAAACAATATAAAGTCCATTAACAGCCAACGTACTTTCTAAAGTTTTGCATTTTTCAGGCAGCTAGAAAGATTCTACATTCACCAACGATGACTACTGCTTTACCCTTGCCCAGTCAATCTTGTCCAAATCTCCAACCTACTTTTCCCTCTTTAAGGTCCTTGATGGGGTGTCCAATTATTTGGAGAAAAAGTTACAAGAGAAGCTTGATATGGGTGCTCGTAGCCATGAAGGGGGAAATCATCTTGTTCATTGCTCTTAACTTTATCACATCTATAGACTACTGATTTTTTTTATAAGAAAAGAAAAGAAAAAGACATGTCGACCTAACTACCTTCAATTTTTTCTAATAAGAAACAACTTCAATGAAAGAATACATAGACAACCAAGAAAAGCAGCACACAAAAAAAGGAAAACCATTAAAGAAAAGACTTCCAATCCTATAAAATAACGCCTATCAAATAATTACAAAAGTTAAACTTTTGTAATTGAAGCCCAAAGAGAAACATCAAATCTAGCAAGGGACCACACATCATCCGGCTCCCTTTCCAAGCCTCTAAAATTATTGTCACTCTCAACCCAAAGATTCCACAACAGCGCCCACACCCCAACAAGCCACAAGAAATGATCCTTCTCCCTTAAAGGAAAATGGAGAAGGAATTCCTCTATGATCTCAATCAGGTCTCTATAGTGGGCCAACTGAAAGTCATATGCCTATCCACATGGAATGCATGAAGTTGCATCTGTGATTTGCGACCAACTACCTTTAGCATTCCGCCAACCCCCACCCCCCCCCCCCCGCGCCATTGTTCTTTTCTTTTTAATCACCTTTAATTAACTTATTAGTTTCACCTTTTTCTTTTTTTATCTGTAGTATTCGAGCCAACTTATGTACACCTCGACTAACCTCATAGGACAACCCACCTAACCCTACAACATTTGAGTGTCAAGGAAATTCATAGAATATTAAATCCTAGGTAGAAGGCCACCATGGATTTAACCTATGACTTCTTAGCCCTTATCAAGTTCATGTCCCCTTATTTACCACTAGGGCAACCTAATAATTTCATCTTCTCTTTTTAAATCTCTTTCCTTTTTCCTCTTTCATTTTCAAGCTAAAGTTAAATTTAAATTATATGTTCAAGTAAATTAGAACCTTTTGTTGAAATTACATATATCCTAAAAACAAATATAAAAAATAGTATATGCAGAACATATCCATATCCTACTTTTCTTAGCACATTGTCATGTCCTATCTTATCTGTATCTATGTTTATGCTTCCTAGAGTTTAGTCCATGAATTTTCAAGTTTTGTGTCTAAAAGATCCCTAAAGTTTCAACTTGTATCTAATAGGTTTCCAAACAATCGATTTTGTGTCTTATACATCCCTTATATATTCAAAAGTTTTAAGGTCAATTGATCTATTGAATATAAAATTCTATTTTAATGTCTAATAGGACCGTAAACTTTAATTTTGTGTCTAGTAGGATTGTGAATTTTAAAAAGTTTGAATAGATTGAAGACCTATTAGACAAAAAATTAATTTAGAAACCTATAAACAAAAAATTAAAAGAAGCTTAAAAACCTATTCAACACTTTTACGAAATTGTTTCTTATAAAATAAAAGAAAAGAAAAAAAAGTTCAATGAACAAATAGACACAAACCTAAAAGTTCATAGATTACTTGTAATTTGACCGGAGAGAAATGTGGGTTTTAGGAGAATAACTTTCAAGTTCTTAATTGAAAAAAATTAATTAAAATAATGTGAGGCTCCAAGGCACGTGCTCACTAAGGGGGGCTAACTTCATTTAAGCAAGGCACTTTGAAAGGCTTTTCTGGAGGCACGTTTTTCAAGACATTGATCTAAGTCAAAATCAAAACCACCAAAGTTCAACAAATACTATGTTCAAATCAAGGTAATTACTGGAAATGAGAGCATGAAGACTGTCACTTGTCGAGCACAAGTAAAAGCATTGGATTGAAAAACAAAGCCCGCTCACAACCTTACAAGAAGAAAAAGAGGTCTTGCAAATGGTCAGGATCATTCCACGGAGCCTTTGGATGGAAAGGAACAACAGGACTTGCAATAGCAAATTTTTGCTGATAGTGTTTTTGTTCTAGCTCTTGGTTGGTGTAAATGTTTATTTCTCTTCCTCTGCAAATCATAGCTCAAATAACCTTTTAATGAGCTGGAACGCTTTCTTGGTTGGTGTATATTTTTATTTCTCTTCACAAATCATAGCTCAAATGACCTTTTATGAGATGAAAAATTGAAAAAGGGCCCAAAAAAAAACAAAACAAAACAAAACAAAAGGGCCAAAAAAATGCAGACCAACACCAAAAAAAGAAGGCCTACAAAAATCAGAAAAGAAGCCATGCAAGGTCTAAACCAAACAAAACAAGAAAGGTCTCCAAACCAAAATTTTAAGGCCTGGACGCCCCCTCTCTTGTATATACCATCTTATCAATGAAATATTTAAACAATTAAAAGAAATGAAAAGAAAAGAAAAGAAAAGAAACACTCATAACCTTACAAGGTTGACTAAATTAAGGAATGAAAATAGCAATGCGGTCCTTGATGTCTATTGACAATTGACAAACAATATATATGGTGTCTTAGAAAATGACGCATGACATGTCCTCAGATTTCATGTAAATTTAACAAACAATTAATTCATGAAGGAAGGAAACAATACAAACTTGATTGGACATTTCAAAGATATAGCTTAATCCAGCACAAGAACAAGACCAACTGCCCATACACCTTCGCTGTTTTCAATTCTTCCACTAACAATTTTCTTGATGGATGTTAAAGACAGGTATTGGCCCACGCAGGAGTGGCCAAATGAAATTCTCAGACTACAAAAGCTTAATCTGGGGACAACTACTTTTATTGAGAATGAAAGAAAGAATATAAGGTCATACAATAAAAGAAAAATAACCCACAAAAGACCCCTTTAAAGAAAGGGGCTCCAGTTAAGAATAATGTGGCCTAGCGAATAATTCCAATGAGAACTTGTGTACAAAAGCCCCATTTAGCCCATACAAACAGGAGATGTACACACATTTGACCCTTTGAGCAATGAAGATGTTACTTCATTGGTAAGAAAAAAAAACCATGTCCTATATGAATTGTACTTTAAATCCAAAAGATATCAACAAAATAAATGCACGTCCATACAATGAGAGTAACCAGTAAGGCATAAGGTGAGAGTAACCACCAATGAAGGACCAAATGCTAGGCAGACATGTTACCCTACTGAAAACTTTTCGATTCAAAGTAACAGGTGAACAGCTCCTGACAACCTCCACAACCCTTATGAGGAAGATAATAATTCCATCCACATATGAAAGAAATACATCTGACACAAGAGTCCATGATTTTTCCGTCAGTTAGCTCCCCACTAAAAGAAAATCATCTCGTGCCTCCAACATCATGGAGGTAGTAGATTATACAAGACTGTTATTAATTAAACATTTTAACGGTTAGTTTTCTTCAATTTTGAGCATTAGTCTCATTTCATTGTATCAACAAAAAAAAGTTATGTTTCCTTTCGAGAAAAAAAATTAAACATTTTGAAAAAGAATTAGTTCTTCAGTTCCCTTGGCCCATACGTTGTCCTTGGCTTTTGAGTAATACATTTTACAAGATAAAAATAGATAGAAAGAATGTTTTAGTCTCCCAGAATTTGGCAAAAAGGAGAATTGAGCAATCAAACAAGCATAAAAAGATTTTCAAGAACTCCCTCAAGGTTTCAAGGTCCAAGTATTCAACAAAATTTGGAGAGACCATAAGGTTGCAAACTCAAACTCAATGTCAAAAAGTCCCTTCGAATGCAAGTTATAAAAGAAAGCAAGGAAAGGTTTCATTCCACAACTAGCCAGAATTAACATAGGCATCTTTTTGCAATGAATGGCTTTAAAGGAAAGGAAAAAGGTTATAGACAGTTTCATTACAAATGAAGGAAGAATAGGGTTAATTGGGTAATATTCTAGGTTAATTTCCCTTTTACCCCCACTTATAATAAACTCTATAAATATGAGTCTTTCCCCTCTTGTATGACACATTATAATTCTAATAAAAGATTCACAAGCTTGATTCTTGGAGAATTACTCCTTAAGGCTACATCAATTCCAATGGTTTTTCCAAAATTGGAAGTGAGGCTCATGGAAGACTTGACAAAATGGTTAAAATGAGGAAGAAAATGTCGTACTGTATGTTACTTACCAAAAATAAAAGGACAAAATAAATCTACTCATGATAATATTATGCCACAAAGTATCAAATTATGGAGGTAAGCACAAAACCTAGCTAAGAATTTGACATTCTCTTCACCAAGTTCCCAAGGCCTAACACACCGTTGCCCCAGCTTAGAAACAACCCTAATCTCTCATGATATAGCCTAAGAGATAAAAGGAGAACTTTCTCCCAAAATCAAATCAAAAGTCTTTATTATGAATCAAAAGTTATCAAAACAAGAAGACAATCCCTCTATTTATAGAGAATGGAAAGCAAACTAATCCTAATCCTAATTAATCAAAGAAACTAACCATAATTTTAATAAATCAAGGAAACTAATCTTAATCTTAATCAATCAATGAACTAATCTTAGACCTAATAAATTAAGGATTTGACCAAGATACCCTAATTTACCTTAATCCTACTACACCATTCTATCCTTCCCCAAAAAAACTGGTCCTCGAGTTTCAAAAGGAAAATGAAAAACACAAAAAAAAAAAAAAAAAAAAAAAAAATTCAACGATTTGTAAAAATCCCAAATAAAATTGTTGGGTTATGGAAATTTTGCAGTGCAACTGCAACAACAATGATTAAAAGAGCCCATACAAAATCTGAGAACTGTTAGAGTATGACCCTCGTCAAAATTTTTCTTTGGTTGTTGAGAATTGTATGCATGCCATCCACCAAGATTTTGCCCAATCATTTTAGCCAAAATTGGAGTATCAAAGCAACCCATAAACCCATCTAAAAAATTGTTGTTGCATAACCTAGAATTTATGAAGAAATGGGTTGAAATAAACTCACAAAAAAGGAGGCAGCAAATTGAAACTAGGAAGGACTGAACCCGCGTCGGATTGCGCGAAACACATGCTAGGAATTGAGCAAACATGTTGGGCCAGATCGCTTGGGTCGATTCAAATGGATTATGTGTTTCCACGTATTTTTCCTCGTTGTCTTCCAAGCAATCAACTACAACCAGAGATTCACACTTCTTCAACTCAAGTTGCCCATGGTTGTCCTCTTCTTTGCCAAAATTACCTCCATCTATTATTACGTCTTCTTTCTTGAACACAACTTCCTTAGCTTTTGCTTTAGATTTTTCTATGCTCATTTTTTCTTCTTTTCTCAGTTGGTCCATGTGTGGGTTCCAAATTTCTTTTGAATTTTCTATCTTATGTGTTTCTTGCAAGATTTCACGACCTTGGTTGAATTCTTGATTTTCATTTAATCCAACAAGCTCTTAGTTTTGATTTTCTTATATTATTTCTTTTTTTTAACTCTTGCCATTGTTCTGAAAGTTGATCCATATTTTGAGTCACCTTGGCCAACAAACATTAGATCTCTTTTACTCCCTTCTTCATTCCCTCCAATACTTCAGGATTGATGTACACATTAGGTATTCTTGAATAAGTTTCAGCCCATAATTATTGTAGTCTGGGTGCTTTTTGATGTTAGCCATAATAAATTTCTCACTTTGAATCACTTTCTGAATCACCTAAGTCCAAATTCTCACATCGATTTCTTGAAAAAGTGGCATGATTAGATCTTTGAGTTTGTTCCTTGTAGTGAGTCGTGACAATTTGTTTTGAATTTTCAAACTGTATTTAAATCTTCATTGGCGTCGCTTGAATTAGTATAATCGAATTTTAACTGTGAATCTTGATAGGTTGTTTGATAAAATCGAGCATGAGTGATGTAACATTGAAATTCTTCCTCCAAATCACTTGAGTCAGAATTCCAACATTGTTTTTTTGGAGTAAATTTGACTTTCTTACCTATACCAATTACTGCATTTTTTTTTTACATTTTCCTTGATCGATAATAGTCCATTCTTTCGAAATCCTAAAAAAAATCTTTGGTTTTTTCTTTCTTTCCTAGAATTTAAAGGATTCCCCTAATTAGATGTGCGTTGTTCGACAACGAACAAAGTTCACAAAGCTCCCTCTTGTGATCGGCATCGCCAAGAATTTCCCGGTCTTCCATTGCCAGCAATCGACGTTGGCCCAGGCGGCTGCTTTAATACCAAATTAATGTAGACTAAGAGATGAAAAGAGAACTTTCTCCAATAACCAAATCAAAATTCTTTATTATGAATCAAAACTTAACATAACAAATAAGACAATCCTTCTATTCATAGAGAATTAGAAAGCAAACTAATCATAATCCTAATAAATCAAGGAAACTAATTATAATCCTAATCAATCATCAACTAAACTAATCCTAAACCTAATGAATTAAGGATTTGACCAAGATACCCTAATTTACCCTAATCCTACTACCCCATCCCACCTTACTAGTTGAGACCTCCTTCCTTTCCTTAACAAAGAAAAAAACGAAGAAGAAGAAGAAGAGGAAGGAGAAAAAAAAATGAAAAGAAAAAACCTTAATAGCCTCTAAAACGTGGACCAAATGCAAAATCATGAGAGCCTAACCCAAAAGCAATAATATGATACGATTACGGAGATATAAAGGACCGCTATTCTAACAAATGTTATCAAAGTTATGCCACAAACTTGGTCATATCAATGAAATCCTCACATGTCAAACAATAATGTGTTGAGGCTTGGACATAATTATATGGAATTATACATAAATTCTCAGGTGCCTAACAAAAAATAGTGGACCCTAGTTATCTTAACAATGTGATCTCTACAGTACAGTAAAGACAGCAGGCTCGAAAACAAAGACTATTGGAAGGAGACCCAACAGAATTTTGTTTGGAGGATTATTAAGAGTGCTATGCCACAATGAGTGATAGGTGTCGACTATCTCACAACTTGATATGTAGGTGAGCCCTATCAAACAAACGGTGTGCTTTGAAAAAAATTAACTAACTTGGATAATATTAAACTCTTGATGTGGTAAAGATTTTTCAGAGGAAGGAGGGCTCAAGCATCTTTTCAAGATGGAAACATAGTCCAAATAGAGAAAGCCTAAGAATTTGATGTGCTTGTTTTCTTTTCCAATGAAAGCAGTTGTTTCAGTTTAAAAAAATATGACATGTATATGTAAGGTGAAACTAAAAGTTACGTCATGGAGCTTAGACATGAATGGACAATATCATAATCAAACCTTCGTAAATGGTGCAAATTTGGAAAAGTCCATTGTCCTAATAGAGGAAATAAACGGGTGGCATTAATCCACCACACTTCTTTTGAAAAAAAGACTTTATTCCACGATGAAGGACACTTTAGAAATTTCATAAGCACAGGATCGAAACATAAGCAAGCCCTAGGGTTATTCCCCAACTGGAAGCCTAAATAGGACATATGCACCTTACTACGTGGCTAAGGTTTAGCTTCCAGATTCTCACGAAATGACAAAGTTCCACATTCATACCTACACATTTGCCAATTGCCTACAAGTATACTCAGACACTCACGTAAATATAGAAAACCAAAAGCCCAGTAAATTCGACCACAAAAGCAAGCGGAATGCATTGAAAACTTCAACATTCAACAAACCCAGATAATTCAAACAGAAGAAAAAGGCGGGTACCGGTATGTATTTAAATTTCCGGCGAGGAGGCTCCTCTGTGACCGTCGGGCTCTCCTCTTTGCCGGCGTTCTTTTCATCGGCGTTGCCATTGTTGAGACTCTGTGTAATAGGCGTCCACTTGTAAAGCAAAAGATGCGAAGCGTTGGTAGTAGCGTTGGCAGTGGCATTGGTGGTAACATTGTTGGGGTTAGTGTGCCGCTGAGAATGGGAATGGTTGTTGGAAGCGGGGGTGGACGGCGCAACGTGGATCCATTTCTTCTTCCACTTCCTGACCGGACCAGTGAAGACGGTGGCGGGTCCGTAGCGAGTTGAAGACCGGCCGAGTCGGGCACCAACGCCCTCCATGAATCAATCAGTCGGATCGGTGGCGCTGGCGTCACGGTGGAGCGTCTGATCCGTTTCGGGGGAAAAATTAAAAAATGGGAAATTCTTATCTCCTTCCCTCTAAAATGCCTTTTGGCTTCGTCTTATTAACAGACAGATGGGTTTTTTCTGAACCCGTGTTTCCATCCATGACCTTCCTTCTCATTCCGTCAAATCCTGGCCCTTCAAAATCGAGATCTGATTACTTTTTTCAAAATATATATATAAACAATAATAAGATCGAAGTAAAAATGATAAAATTTACGGTATATAATTATAGTGATTTGTGTTGGCTTCTTCTTTCTACTTTAGAAGAAAAATAAATAACAATAGACATGCTTAAGTTGGGTGTACTTAAAAAGTGCATATTTTGCAGGCTTCCAATTGTCTGAGTTAAACTGACGAATAACTAAAGTTAATTCAGAAATTTGACTCCTAATTCTACTAAATTTACTAACCTCCTCATCTCGGTTAGATCCCAATATTGATGATTATTCTCATCTATCATGTTACATGATAGCCTCTCGAACAAACGTCTCTTTGCATCACATCCCCTCTTAGATTAACCTCTATAACCTAAAAGGAGTCGTGAAGACAGCAAACATCACCTTTTTGTGACACTTTCTACCCAACCTCTAACATACATAGCTATCCAAACTCATAGTTATCAAGTTTGCATGCGTTGAAAATCAAACTACATATATAGAGAGTTTACACAAACTCTTAACACACTTCGAACTACAGATTCTATCTATTGAAAAAATTAACTATCCTGTGATAGACCTCGACTTTGTGCGGCAACGAGAACTCTTCTGCTACCTGAGAAGGAAACATAAAAGGATAGTGTGAGCTAGAAGCCCAATGAGTAGTGAACAATAAATATAAGTAATAGGTTCCTTTCGACCTTTAAGCACACCAAATAATTCAAACATAACGCATTATAACGTGGCTATTTACTCAAATCTCAGTACCAGTTCTTTTTGTACCACAATTATTTTCTTGTTGGCCCTACTTTGTGCAGTAAACTGTTAATCCCTCCATGTGCACATAAACCTACCTCTTGGAAACACTTAGGCCAAAGTGTAAGCATAGAGAGTTGGACGCATGATGTGGTTAACAAGATGAAATTTTGGCTAAGTACAAGAGGTTTTGAACGCATGGTAGTGTGAAACTAAGGAGTGTTGGACACATACCTTAATCTAGGTGGAAATTTAGTTAAGTGTTGGATGGTTCATATTGATTAAGAGGTAGCAAAGGAAGCATACCTCAACAAAACACAAGTGGGATGCATGGCTAGGGTGGTTGGATGCATAGTTGGCTTAACACTAACCTAGTTGAACGCATGAAAAGTCTTGGAAAAGGCTTAGGTAGGCATCCAAAAAGGTAAAAATTAAGAAGGAGGTGGCTAGCTCTGAGTTGTACACTTCAAAAGGTGAAGTGTCAACATAGCATAAATTTGACTAAGTGACAAAATAGGTGGTGTTGAGCTATGAGGTGAGTCTCACTACATTTGACACTTAGACAATTCTGAAAGAGTTGGTAGCATGCATGTGTAGGTCATGCATGGTGAAGATACATAGAAGTTGATGTGTTGAACTTAAGAGAGTTGTTGGATGACAAGGACAATCCTTCCAAGCCTATAAATAGGACTTGAAACCTTTAAAAATTCACACAATTCATCTTCAAACGAAAGTTTCTCAAGAGAGAGAGTTTTAAGAGAAGAAAGAACTTTGCTCGGGAGGGAAAAAGAGGGAATCAGGCGTCTAACACATAGAGTAAGCATCCAAGGAAGCTTTCAAGTGTCCAACTCAAGCAGTCCAAGCATCCAACACTGCTCCAAGCGTCCAGCAGTACTATTCCAGGCGTCTAAAGGGATTTTTGGGCGTCTAGTTGGCTATTTTAGGGCCTGTTGTTGTATCTTTTGACTAGAAACTTAGTTGTGTGCTTTCAAAGGTGAAGAGTGAGTTAAGATTTTGGAAGAACAAAGAGTTCGAAACAAGGTTAAGAGAATTTGGAGACCAAAATCGTAATCTTCGATGAGTGGTTTCTCCTTTAAAAGTTAGTATGATTTCCTTACACATTGTGTTGTTGTTGTGTGATAAGGAAAAGGAATGTCGCACGGGATAGTCAGAGGATCTTTGAATCTAGTTTCTGAGCCTGTGGCGAAACTACGCATGGGATGGTCGGAGGATCTCAGGATCTAGAATCCCAACCTGTGGAGAATTCTCACGGGATGGTCAGAGGGTTTTAATAACCTAGATTTTGAGCCTGTGAGAAGAACCTCATGTGGGATGGTCAAAGGATCGACAGGTTTAGTTCTGAGCACATAAGAGGTAGGTTTATGTGCACATAGAGGGATTAACAGTTTGTTACGCAAAGTAGGGCCAATAGGAAAATAATTGCAGTACAGAAAGAACTGGTGCTGAGATTTGAGTAAATAGCCACATTATAATGTGTTATGTTTGAATTATTGATGCGCACTTTCCGTTTTAACCGCAAGTGTACGAGTCAAGTTATAATATAAGACGGTGAAGTCTGAATATCGTTCCACTGAGGATCCAATTGTGAAGGTTTAAGTTACTTCGCTATCTAGACTTGAATCAATTTTATTTGAGGATTGGAATTGAAGTTGTGATTTTTAGCAAGACTTAAAAAGAAAGCAAGTAACTAAGAAACACAAGAGGCAAAGAGAGTTCTAGGGTAAAAAATCCTTGTTTACTTCATCATGCAATATTCTAGGGTTCATGGATTTTATTGCAATTCTTATGCTTAAGTTTAGAAACATAAATCCAAGTTATTTTCTCTCAAAAACAACATTTTCTCATGCAATTCAATTGATTACTAATTTCTTGAAACCAATACAAATTACATGCATTAAGAATAGTCTTTAGCAACTTTCATTGTTAACCTAACTATTTTCATGGTAGATTAACAACAATTCTTTGTTATAGATCTAGTTAGATATACAATCTTTTAACCATACATCTAACCTAACATTCAAACGTGGCCATTCAATAAGAATTTAAGCACAAAAATAAAGAAAAGCATAATCATTACAACAAAACCATGAAGAATCTACAATATCAACATAACTTCACAAACAATTCATCAATACCCTAAAACTAAAGAGTTTAGCCACTCATAGCTTTGAGCAACATGTTCATAATCAAATTAAACATAGAAATAGTGTAAAGAAAGGAAAACTCTACTAGGAAGAAGCCCTTGATTGAGGAGGAACCACCAAGATGTCCTTCGGTCTTCACGTCGAGAACTCGAATGACACCAAACTCTCTCTCGATCTCTTCTCTCTTCCTTGCAGCCAACTCACTCTTTGAGACTCTTTTGGTGTGTGTTTCTCTAATTTCTTGATGTCTAGGGCTGCTGGAAACCCTCCAATTTATAGAGTTGGCCGCCCAAAATTCTTTCAAAAAATGTAGATATTTCAAATATGGAAAACTGGCACCGCGGTGTTGGTCAATGGTGCCACGATACTGACCGACATTGAAAGGTTGCGTCGTCGTGCTACTAGATAATGCTGCCATGTTGTGCGTCATGGAAACCTACCCTTGGCGCCGTGCTGCAGTGTCGCGACGGTGGCACTACGTTGAGGCAGAAGCCGCTCTAGGGAAAAAGCTCCGCAACGCTGCCCTATTTTTGGTAGATTTTGATTTTTTCTTCTCTTTTTCACTGACTTTCAGCTTGGTTTTGATCTTTTGGTCTTCACTTCTAATTTTCTTTATTTTGTCCAGAAAACCACTGCAAATAAGTGAAATCTAATATAAATCCCCTTAATTTGAGAGAATAGAAAGCACTTTTTAAGTGCTTTTCAATTATTTGGTGTGCTCAAAGGTCGAGAGGAACCCATGACTTATATTTATTGTTCACCATTCATTGGGCTTCTAGCTCACTCTTTCCTTTTATGTTTTATTCTCAGGTAGCAGAAGAGTCCTCGTTGCTGCACAAAGTTGAAGTCTCCACCGGATAGTTAATCTCTTCAATAGATAGAATCTGTAGTTCAAAGTGTGTTCAGAATTTGTGTAAACTCTATATATGTGTAGTTTGATTTTCAATGCATGCGAACTTGTTAACTATGAGTTTGGATAGCTATGTATATTAGAGGTCGGGTATTAAGCATCACAAAAAGGTGATGTTTGCTGTCTTCACGCCTCTTTTCAGGTTATAAATGTTAGTCTAGGAGGGGGTGTGACACTTTAGGTGTAAGTATACATTGTCGACAAGTAATATAGAATGAACAAATCTAAGTATCCAATCCTTAGGGAACAAAATACAATAAATCAATTTTAACAAAAGAAATGTCTCCTCTAAGTTTGCAATGGTAACCAAGAAAAATGATTTGATTTATGGTGTACTTATAAAGTAAAGAAAATAAATGTTGGAAAACAGTACAGAAAGATATGGTGTGAAAAGATATAAGATAAAGATGGGATTCAAAAGTAGTTTCTACCTTCATATGGATATTGCACCCACTATGCGCACGCATTTACTTCGGTTAATTAAACTCAAAGTCTCAAACACAATCTGGCATGTGATGTAGATGCGTGCATCACTTTTTCAAGCCAAGAGGGGGTTAAGTTGTATGTGATCAAATTGTGCTCGCAATCTACCCTAACCGACACTTAGCAACATGAAATCAAATTCAAATCTTATTCATCTCCCTAAGAGAATCATATTTATGAGACTAAGCAATTAAACACAAATGTCTATAGCTAATCTAAAACCTAGATGGTTAAACATGCAATTCTAGTGATTCCAAATAGGCATCAGGAAACCTGAAATTAAGTGTTTAGCCTTTTCCAAGGATTAAGTGAAATTATATGTCTAAGCTTTTCTCCTATATTGTTTTTATGAAAATTGCTTATTATCTAACTTTTTTTAATATACATTATATGTCAACCTAGGTGATCAAGCTAAGTTAATAATATGCATAAAATCAATAAAAGCAAATGTAAACTAAGTGTTAAGCAAAAATAATAAGACACATATGGAGTTTTTTGTTCGCTATCTTGTTGCATATGTTATTTGTGTGTTATATTGTAATATCATGCAAAACTTCAGCAAGTTTCTCCCAGAAGCCTAAGTATAGGCTTCAATAAGAGGTAGTCTTAGTGAGGACTGAGGTTGAACTTAGGGATTTAAAAAATACAACTAAACAAATGTGGTTATAACTTGAAGATTACATCTTCTTACAATAATAATAATAATAATAATAATAATATGATAGGTTGGTTTCTTGCAAAAACTATAAAAACTAAACATAGAAAATAACTTGTTGTGAACAATGAAATGGTAGAACGTGAACTTCCTTCCAAGCAACAAGATGAATTGAGAAGAAAAATATGGATATCAAGGAGGGAGTTGAGATGAGCCACTTCATTCCTCCATTTATATTAGTAATTTTTTTGTCCATGTTCCTAAACTTAAAATGTCTCTGCCTCTCAGTGAGTAAGCCACATATATCATATCTCTATGATGCATGCTTTAAGTTATTTTGAACGTAAGTTTGTATTTTACTCTAAACACATTCTTTACTTGGCTTAATGAGATCCACAGTCACTTGCTCTCTCTAGTAGTTGACTGTGACCACTTGATTCGATCAACCAAATGGAACCAAGAGTCAAATTAAAGCGTATATTAAGTCAAACAAGCGTCCACTTGGTAATACATTTGCTAGAATGATGTTCAACTCATCCCAACCCTCTAAGAGTTAGTTACTCATGGATGAAAGAAATATGAAAGAAGAAGAAAGGGGGATGATGAATAACACATTCTATTACGATTAACTGAAAGTTTGAGTAGAAATTGATGAAACTATAAAATGGGAGACAAGAAATGTAAAGATAACGTACGATGGATAGAATTAAAATCAATCACTAGAAAGATCTCTTACTTCCCGTTGAGTTAAGAATGAAAGTTGCTTGCAAGGTTATTTGGTTTTGGCGGTGTGCTAGAAAGAAGACTCTCTTGACTTCTTCTTCCAAACTTTTTCGTTGTTCTCTCGATCACTCTTTGTGTGTGTGTTCCTCTCTATGTCTCTATTCGTTACAAGTTTATTCAAGTATCAACATATTTATAGGCGGCTAAACGCGAGAACACGTCTGCCACCTAGGTCGACAATAGTGTGTCAATTTACTCTTCACAATGCACTTTTTGCAATGGTGGTTGTTCCCTCTTATGTGTTTAGCATCTTTTATCGCATGATTCTTCTACTGCATTCTTCCTTCAACACATGGTTTCGTATTTTCTGACTTAAGATGGTTTTTTTCCTAGGTAATCAGCGGATTAGTGATATATTTTTCTTAAGTAATGGATTTGAAGTTAAAGAATGCATGGAATGAAATTTTGCTCTATTTTCTTGTGATTTTAATGGTTTTCTCATCTATTACCTCTAAATATTCTAATTCTAGGAGATAATAACTTGTATAAAAACAAGTTATCACTTTTAGTCCATCCTTAGGGAATCCTAAGAGGATGCTTAGCTCATGACGGAAAATAAAGAACACAAGAAGTGAATAATGAAAGAACTCATATTACTAATGAATGGAAAAGAATACAAAATGTGTTTCGATGTAAATAGGTGAAAAGTAGTGACTAGAATCATAAACTGAACTGTTGTAAAAATAAAAAGTACAAGAGAAAGAAAGGAAAGCTTCTTAATCTAGCTAAGTCAAAACTCTTTCGAGATAAACAATAACACTTGCACTTGTTCTAGTTTAAATCAAGTACACGAAAGAGATTTACACTACTACAAAATTGGGATTTCATGACATTTAAAAACTGTCACAATTGAAATTTGTGACACTTATTTTATGTCATTGTATCCCCTGTTTAGTGAATATTAATGACAATTTTGAAAAAAAATGTCATAATTGGACTTTTAGTGACAATAAATAATTGTTAACAATGAACAATTACTAACAATGATAAATTGTCGTTATCAAGTTTACTAGAATAGGTTATCATTGTCATCAATTAACTCAAAATTGGCTTATTGTAGTAGCATTATGGTAAACAAATCAATCAACTATCTAAATCACTTGACTCAAGGGCAGTTTCAATTGTAAGATTACTTACCTCAAAATTAAGCCCAAATATGTTATCGCAGTAAAAAAAATTCCAACAAAACTTGAATACAAACCTACAAAACAAATTCCAAATTCAAATCCAACCCCAAAAGCCTACTTCTGTTTAACAATTTAAGCAAGTTACCCCAAATAACTTACACAAGTGTGGTTTGACCTAGAGTCGCTTCCAAACTTTCCAAAAAATATGATCTTAAGCTAAACCCCTAAATTTAAGGATTAAAATCCTAAAATTTTAGCATCAAAACCCAATCTAAATATCCCTTGGAAACTTAATAATCGTGAATACATATAAAAACCGCCAAAATTGACCCTTACTGTAGCTGGACAACAGCTCCAAAGGCTTCAAATCTTCAATCTCAAACCAACATATTATGGTTATCAAAGAATCGAAACCAATACTTAATGGATATTCAAGAACCAACCAAAATTAATCCAAACATCCACAAAAATTACCCAAAAACCCAATCGGAACCTCACTAATTGAACTAGTAGTTATTGACGGTGACGTTCGGCAGCAGATGAACGACCACGACAGCAACGGTGGCAGAGTTGATGACAAACAGACCTAAAGTAGAAGACTAGTGGCACGTTGAATATGGAACCACACACGACGACACATGCAGACGAATCACCCAGACAGTGCTCGAATGACATAACCTAATGGTGGAGCTCAGTGATGCACATTTTAAGTGTTAACCGCAAGTGTACAGGTCACGTTATAATATAAGACAGTAAAGTCCGAATATCATTTCACTGAGGATCCAATTGTGAAGGTTAAATTACTTAGCTTAGCTATTATAGAATCAAATCAATTTTATTTGAGGATTGAAATTGAAGTTTGTGATCTAAGAAAATAAAAATAAAAAGGAAAGTAAATAGATAACAAATGCAAGAGTTAAAGAGAGTTCTAGGGTAATGAATCCTTGTTTATTTCATCATGCAATATTCTAGACTTCATGGATTTTATTGCAATTCTTATGCTTAAGTCTAGAAACATAAATCCAAGTTATTTTCTCTCAAAAACAACATTTTCTCATGCAATTAAATTGATTACTAATTTCTTGAAACCAATACAAATTACATGGCATTAAGAATAGTCTTTAGCAACTTTCATTGTTAACCTAACTATTTTCATGGTAGATTAACAACAATTCTTTGTTATAGATCTAGTTAGATATACAATCTTTCAACCATACATCTAACCTAACATTCAAACATGGCCATTCAACAAGAATTTAAGCACAATAAAAAAGAAAAGCATAATCATTACAACAAAACCATGAAGAGTCTACAATATCAACATAACTTTATAGACAATTCATTACAACCCTAAAACTAAGAGTTTAGCCACTCATAGCTTGAAGCAACATGTTCAAACAATATAAACAAAGAAAGAGTGCAAAGAAAGGGAAACTTTATTGAAAAAAGGCCCTTGATTGAGGAAGCACCATCAAGATCTCCTTGGCCTTCACGTCATAACTCGAACTGCTCTACAACTCTCTCTCGAACTCTTTTCTCTCTTCCTTGCAGCTAACTCACTCTTTGAACTCTCTAATGAACTTTCACTCAATTCTCTTCTTCTTGTGTCTCTTGGTGAGTAGATTGATGATTAGGGTTGTTGAAAACCCTCTTATTTATAGAGTTTGCCGCCCTAAATTCTTTCCAAAAATACAAAATCTTCAAATCTAGCTCAATCGCGAAGTCTATCTCCCAATATGTGGCAACCTTGGGAGATCATTTGGAAAAACATATGGATAGTCTCTTACCACTAGCTTTGAAGTTAAGGCAACCTTAGGTTCTCTACTGTCGCCAACCACACTGGCCAAGATACTCTAGCTACCTTGGTTAAGTAACTTGTTGGCTTTCATAATTGAGATTACTTTGGGTGTCACACCCCCTCTCGGATTATTCTCCAAATCCCGAGAGGAGATGTGAAGACAGCAACCTTTACTCCTCTGTAAGGTTCACTGTCCAACCATTTTTACCAAAGGCGGCCCAGACGAGGTTCTTGTGTAGGCAAAGCATCCTGAACTCGCTCGCTACCTGGAAAAGTAGAAAAATGGAAAACATGAGCTAAAGCCCCGTGAGTGACAAGTTTTGTAAAACGAGCTTTGTTATAAAACAGGCATGTTACATTTGTACACATAAAACAAGGATTCAACATAATAGTTCAACCAAACATATTTTGCACAAATGTATCAATCTCATAAATCCGATTTTCAAATTGTATATAATCGTTTTACAGAAGGATTTAAATAGTAAACCATTTGGTTTCTCAATCTTTTCCCTTAGTTGAGGCGGAGCAAGGCTCAACGCTCTCAACGTCGAAAACAACCTTAGTTGGGGGTGGAGGGAGGCTCAACACACCCAACGTCGAAATTATCCCTGGCTCGATGCGGAGCAACTCGACGCACCAGCCAATTAACCTCTATGTGCACATAGGAATAGGTCGGGTTGCCCAAGTACCTTCTCCATGTCCATCAGTACTGGGTCCCGGGGAAACTCACGTGCCTTCTCATGTCCTTGAGCACTGAGTCTCCTCTAAAACATTTTAGAAACCAGTATTATACGTAAATAGTTCACATGAAAGTCTTTCATGAAAAATCAGATATAACACGATAAACAACATTTCACAACATGCCATTCAACATCTTATAGAAAACGGATAAAACATACCTTGTGAACAATATAGTCAAACATCATGCTTTCAAGAAAACAGTCATTCAAAGCCATATTTCATAAAAATATTTTCAATAAAAGTCGATTTGAAGGAGAAAGGTGTCACTCACTATTTATCCTTAGGCCCTGAGCTGATTATGTGCCTTTCCGAGCTCTTCTTGGCCTGTAAATACACATTCCTCACGTTACGCTTTCCTTAACTTTTCTTTACATGTTCGTACGCATAATTAGACTCTGATCCTAAATCATCATCGAGTCTTCCCTTTCCAAAGTGATGTAATAAGTAAGATTTGCGTTATTTAGCGAGATAGCTAGCGATATTTCATATTCCCAGCTAGATTACTAGCAAAACTACGCAACTGGACACGTTACTAGCGACACTAGGTTGAGCGGGACCAACGTGATTTTACCTGAGGAGTGATACTAGCGATACTCAGCGAGTTTTGTGAGACGGAACACTCCCTTGTGTCTCAGCGACACTCGTCTCACGACCTGGCCTTCTGTACTCAGCGATACCCGCTCCTCAGCGGCACCCGATAACTGAGATTTCTTCCCTTCCTTTTGCTCTTGCTCCTATCTGTTAAAAGTCATACATCCTGACAGATTTAGAACTTCTTCTCTTCTACAAACTTGTAGAGAATTGAGTTTCACAGGTTACCTCAAAATTTCAAGACTTAGCTCCTTTTTGTTCCCCAGCTATCCCAAAATTACTCTGCGTTGCTCTAGCTCGCACAACAATTCGGTAACCATTGCTTTTATCTAAAAATTTACATATTTAACTTTAGTTTTAGCTCTTCCATCCTTCTCAAGAATTTTTAAGGATTTTGTTAGCTTACTGACCTTAAAATTTCAGCCTTAGACTCGATTTCTTCGATCCACTCTACTCCAAACATCATGAGTCGTCCAGTCCGTGCGTCCACGAACAACGTTCTGTTCCAGCTTAGATTTTAACACCAACACGAGTAGATTCCCGTCCAAAATCCACCAGGACACCCACTTCTACTTCCCTTTGTAGTTCGTCTGAAAAGTGAAACCGACTCAAGTTCTCGAAGTGTCTAATATGATTAAATATTTAATTTCTTTTCCTTTATATATATCACTGACTTAAGCTCTCAAAGTGTCCAGAATGTTTGAATATTAATTTATTTACTTTTATATATATCATCGACTTAACCCTCCAAGGCAGGCTGGCGCACTGGGTTCTCCTTTCTTACTTCAACACAAGGCACCCATAACGCCACCTACCCTAACGTCTTCATCAATCAACCACACTCAACGCATGGCGCCCTCAACGCCTCCTATCTTCAGCGCATACCACAACCAACTACACTACTGCCTCCAACGCATAGAAGCCACAGCTCATGACAACCTTACCAACGCATGGTAAGCTAAGAACGTTCCTTCCCCCGCCAACGCGGCGACTGCTTCAGCTCACACTACCATTCGTGATTTCACCTTCAACGCATAGCCGCACTATAAACCAGTGCTAACATAATGCCACTAAGCACCAATGGCAGACGCGCTATACTATGCGTTGGTACCTTATCGCATCATACCATGCGTCCAATCCTCTTTTATGTTAATAACAATTAAATTCTTCTCACGTTCTTCCTCTATGCGTTGGTTCTCATGCATTTAACTTTGCCATGTAGTGCCTTAATCCTGACCATGCGTCCAACATGGTCCTTTATTTCCTTTTTTTTTTTTTCTTCAACCTCTATAACGCATTGGTTTAAAGTTGGGTGTGACATTGGGCATGACCACAGTCCCTACCCCTTTAAACTTAAAGCTGGCTTCCCTAAGAGGGTTGAAAATCACCTTCTTATGCTTAAAGCTAGCATGGTTAGAAGCCAACCACTCTATGCCTAATATAACATCAAAATCATGCATGTCTAAGACTATCGAGGTCTCATCTAAAGCATGATTTGCTATTTCTATCTGTTATGCTTTTATCTTTTCCTTTGCTAACATAATCTCTCCAGACGGAGTAGAAACTGATAAAACATACTGCGAAGGCTCTAATTCTAACATAGCATGCTTCACAAACACAGATAATATAAACGAATGTGATGAACCAAAGCCAAACAATACTAGAGCACAGTGTCCCAGACTTGAGAGTATACCTGTTACCACTGTACCTGACTTATTCGCCTCTCGTTGAGTTGTATTAAACACTCGACCCTACTCTTACTTTGGCTTTTTAGAACTCCCTTGATATGAATAGATGCGTTGGCTCCTATTATTGGATGCACTCCTCTTTGGGCATTTGTCAGTCGTATTCTTCCTATCTACAATGGAAGCATACCCCATTACCAACCAAACAGCGCCCCGAGTCACACCTCCCACAAGAGCTACAAATTGGCTTGGCTTCCCTAACAGTTAAGGACTAAGAGTACTACTGCCTCCAATGTTGTTGAGATCTATCTGAATTTTGGCTCTTCTGCTGAGGCTTGGGAGCTCTCTAATCTGCCTTTCTCTTCTAACCCAAAGAGCATCCCACCCCTAAAGACTTCAGTTGCTCAGCCCTTGACAGAGAGTCTATCTGACTTGCTAAGCAGAGGACTTCTACTTATGTGGTTGCTTTAAAGGCTTGCACCAAGCGCCGCACCCCATCCCTTAGCCTTTGGATGAATCTCTTTGTTATTTCTGCCTCCATGGAAACCATAGTAGGTGCAAAACGGGACAATTATTCGAACTCTTGATCGTACTCCTCTACAAACATATTGTGTAAGCCCTACTTTTATCTTTGGAAGATGGTAAGCAAAGTAGGCGGGTGGTTGAGAGAGAGATGTCCAAGAGCCTTCGGCATGGTTGGTGTGTTGGGCAAGTGGCTATGCGTTGATTTGGTTGAGGTATGCGTCCATGAGATTGAGCATGGGTGATGGTTGGTGGTGCTATGCGTTTGTTGAGGTCATTGGGCAAGTGGCCATGCGTTGGTTGATTATAAGGGGTGGCGTTGGTGAAGCATGCATTCAAGAGAGCCTATGGGACAAACGCATGGTGTTATGCATCCAAGCTAAGTGTCCAAGTCTGCCAAGGGGGTTGCATGCAATAACATGATGTTTGAGCAGTTATGTTTATTTTATAAGGTTAAGTTGGCATATAGTTAAGTCTTAATGATCTAGAGTTGATTAATGTTATAGTATAGAGGAAACGGGTGTATGCAGGTTCGCACTCACTCCTAAAGGAGAAGGGTATCTGGGAGGGGGTATGACACATGCATATATTAAAGGAGTTACTTTGTTTATTTGAAAATAAAATAAAATAAAAAGAGAAAGTGGAAGTAAGTCGACAACTCGTTTATGTGTGTAAAGCTGAGTTTTCGATCATTTTCACCATTTTCAAAAGCTTCAACCGACTCCATTTTTCAGCTGAGCGACGAAGAGAGGTAGAAGAAGGAGTCTAGGACAAATTCGTGTAGAATTCTAGTCAGTTTCGTGGTGTAATTGAAGCTGGAACAGAAGGTCTGGTTGCTGTTGTGCAATCTTAGTAAGGTCTGGTATTTGGAAAATAGCGAGCTATAGAAATCGAGTTTAGGGCTGAAAATTTGAGGTTAGTAAGTTAACTCAATTCGTAACAATTCTTGTGAAGGATAGTTAAGCTGAATTTGAAGAGAAGCATATTAACTTTTAGGTGGAAGCGATTGATACCGATTTCCTGAGTGATTTGGAGTAGCTCGAAGTAATTTGAGAATATCTACTGAAAAAAAAGGATTTAAGCTCTGAATCTTGAGGTAAGCTAGAAAACACATTTCTTTACAAGTTTGTAGAAGGGAAGAAGTTCTGATTCGGGCTGGAGATACAACTTTTAATAGATAGAAGTGAACACAAAAGCAAAGGGCAGAAGCAAAATGAGACAGGTATTGCTAGAAAAGCAGCGACACTAAAGGTCTAAGAGTGAGCAGCGAGACAAGTGTCGCTGGTGTTGCTGGCTTTGCGTCTCACAACTCTCTCGATATTGCTGGGTATCGTTGGTCTTGCTGATCAAGTAAGTCTCGCTGGTCTCGCTGGATCACAATATCGCTAGTACAGTTGGGTGTTTTGATTGAATTTGTTGGTTTAGTCTCGCTAATGGCCTGAATCTTGCTCATTAGTGCACTTTTTTATGAAATGTAGCTCGGTTGAATATTTCTTTGTGAAATATAGTCTCAGTGATGGTTTTATACATGAACTAGAGTCTCGGTGGTGAATAATAGAAATGTCTAAGGCTTGTTGGCTATGTAAAAAGAAATTTTAAGGAAATCTAAAAAAAGGAAAATGTACTATTTCATGCCGAGAGGATCTAAGAAAGGCGTATAACCCACTAAAAGCCCGAGACAAGTTGTGAGTGACAATTTTATTTAAAATGTGTTACTTTGAACAAAGTTTTATTGTTGAAAGATTATGTTTGGAAACATGTTTATATGTTTGTGATTTCAGGAGTTTTAACATGCATATTATGTGTTTTACATTGGAAATCATTTGAAGCATGCTGGTTGTTAAATGAGTTTTACGAAAGGCATGCTGTTTATTAACCTATGATTTTATTGAAAGCATTGATGCTTGTTAATGTGATTTTGAAGATTTGAAATGTTATAAACTTGTGAATTTATATTATGCTATTTCCAAAGCATGTTGTTTTTTAATAGTATTTTTGAAAAAGCTTCTAATGCTGAAGGACACGGAGAAGGCATGTGGGTAGCCGGGATATAGAAATGGTTCCTACTGCTGAAGGACTTGGAGAAGGCATGTGGATAACTTGAGTATAAAGATAGCCCCCAATGCTGAAGGACTCGGAGAAGGCATATGGGTGGCCTAAATCTCGTAAATGGGACCTGGACTGAAGGACTCGGAGAAGGTATTCGGGTAACCCAGGATATGATATCTATGTGCACATAGAGGAATGATAGACGCTGTTGTGTTGAGATTACTCTACACAACTAAGTATATTCGATGTTGGGTGTGTCAAGATGCCCTAACTAAGGATGTTTTCGACGTTGAGTAGCATTGAGCTCCGCTGCGCCTCAACTAAGAAAAATGTTTTTGAAATAAACGAAATTTTCGTGTACCTTTTTTTGAAATGAACATATACGGTATAACAATGCCACTTGAGCATGTTTTGCATGGATATGATTTTGAATTGATGTTATTTACGCATCGTTTTAGAATGATTAAAGTTTGATTAGATTCCAAGTTAAGGAAGGTTTATACAAAACAAGTCACTCACTAGGCAACCTAGCTCATATTTTCCTTGTTTTTCTGTTTTTCAGGTAGCGAGCAAGTCCGAGGTGCTTAGCCTACACAGCAACTCGTTTCGGCCCACCATCAGTGTCTAGAATTTTGAGAATTGTAAATATTTGATCTTAAACATGTGTTGTACATATAGAGGGTTAAGGGCAGTGTTGAGGAACTTATGTAAATATATGGTTTGAGTGAAAATCAATTTCTATATGGTAGCTTAACCCTGATTAAAGTATGTTGTTCAATCATTGTGTATAACTGCTTATTAGGTGATGGTTAAGGTATAAGATTAGCAGTGGATGTTGTAAGAGGGTCGATGTCTACTGTCCTCACACTTTCTCCTGGGTTAAGAGGGTACCTGGGAGGGGGTGTGACAAGTTGGTATCAGAGCATAAGATTTTGGGGAAAGGGAGATTGAATGTTGTAAGTTCACAGTATGAGGGTTGCAATATAGTAGGATTGCAAGAAATTATTGTTAGCAGACAGACAAAGTAGGCAAGCACATGCCGAAGCTTCGCAAGCTACTAGAGGCTTAGGAAAGTTTGAGGGAAAATTCTGATGATCTTCCAGGAGGTATGAGCTTGTAAAAAAATTAAATGTTTATTTGAATAATTCGGTGATTAACTGATAATGTTAAAATAGTATGAGGAGGATCCCAAAAGGAGAGTAAGAATAGGGAGAATCCAAAGCCTATGAGACATAGTAATTATGGGTACCATAAATATTACATATGCTAAAGGTTGGGGTACTGGTTTAGGAAGATTATCGATGTAGTCATACCCTGGGTTCGCCATTGCTGACGATACTAGATATGTGTGAGCTTAGTAGGGCTGCATGTTCTTTGATGACTTTGGGGCATGTGTGAGCTATGCTAGGCCGTATGTTTAGTCTACTACGGTGTGGTAAACCAGGGTATGACTACAGAATAAGCATTATACTAAGTTTTCAGTATTGGAAAGAGAAACGAGTTTTGAGGTTGGATAAATTATGATAGTTATAACTGATGAATTAGTTGTGTGCAAGTGGTATGAGTAAGACTTGCAGAAGAGAGATCATAACCCAGTGATTAGTTAGTATAGAGTGGGTTGATTTTGAAGCTTTAGATAAGACTATATAAGAGTAAAGGGAACTCTAGTTAAAAAGAAGAGATTGGTGGGTGTAATATCAAAGTAAGACATGGTTGTCAAATATGTAGACAGAAGTCGTCTGGAAGAATATGGCATAGTTCAGCAGTAGCCGAGGAGACTTCAAGTATTACGTCGAGTACATTACATGTTGGCCTTAAGAGTATTTATGTGTAATTAACTCAAGAACAATGCATTCATTTATCTCTGGTGTTGAGTTAAATTGGAAAATGAAGGAAAGGTCAATGATTGGTACTTTTTGGTGTTATTATTTGTTAGTAAAGTGTGGTTAATTGATTTATTAGATATGCATTCGTTTGTTTCTCGTGTGTTGCTGTGCAAGTCAATAGGAGTTTAAGCTTTTGCCTGATGCCTTGTTAGTGCATACTCTTGTTAATGAATCTGTAACTATAGAGCATGTTTATTATGATTGCGAGTTGGTTATTGATAATGTGGTGCTACTAGTTGATCTGTTATCTCTAAATCTGATAGAGTTTGATATTATTTTGGCATGGACTTTTTGTCGAAGTATCATGCTAATGTTGATTGCTTTAAGAAGGAAGTAAGGTTTGTGAAGCCTGATGGGGTTGAGGTGATCTTTAAAGGAAGAAGGAGAGCTCTTCCTGCATGTGTGATCTTGGCAGTGAAGGCTAAGAAGTTATTGAGTAAAGGCTGTGAAGCGTACTTGGCACATGTGACTGAAAGGAAGACATAAAAGTTGAAATCTGAAGATGTACTAGTAGTATAGGAGTATCCAGATGTATTCCCTGAAAAGTTGTTTAAGTTGCTGATAAGCACTTGAAAAGTGCTTTCTATCGTCTCAAATTAAGGGAGTTTATATTAGATTTCACTTGTTTGCTAGTGGTTTTCAGGTTAAAATGAAGAAAATTAGAAGAAAAGACCAAAAGATCAAAACCGAGCAAGAATACGGTGAAAAAGATAAGAAAAACTCAAGATGACAAAAATTGGGGCATCGCCACGGCGCTAAAACTCGAGAGCATACAACTTTGGACGCAACCCTAGCACCGCGACGCTCTTCAACAGCATCGTAGCGCCATCTTCAAATTCTCAATAGCGCCGCAGCGCCAGTTTTCCATAAATGAAAACATTGTATTTTTGGTAAGTTTTTGGACGGCCAACTCTATAAATTTTGGGGTTTCCAGCAGGCCTAAAAGGGGGAATCAACCATCAATATACATACCAAAAGAGGCACAAGAAAGAGAGAATTGAGTGAGAGTTCATAAAAGAGTTCAAAGAGTGAGTTAGTTGCAAGAAAGAGGAAAAAAGTTCGAGATAGTTGTGGTGCCATTTGAATTCCGACGTGAGAGCCAAGGAGATCATGACGGTGCTACCTCTATCAAGAGCCTCTTTTCAGTAGAATTTCCCTTTCTTTACACTTTTTCTTTGTTTATTTTGCTTAAACATGTTGCTTCAAGCTATGAGTGGCTAAACTCTTTAGTTTTAGGGTTTTGATGAATTGTTTATGAATTCATGTTGATCTGGTAGACTTTCATGGTTTTGTTGGAATGATTATGTTTTTCATTGTTATTGCGTTTAGTTCTTGTGGATTGGCCATTTACACATGTTAGGTTAGATGTATGATTGAGAGATTGTATATTTAACTCGATCTGTAACAATGAATTGTTGTTAATTTATCACGAGAGTAGTTAGGTTGACAATAAAAGTTGCTAAAGACTATTCTTAATGCCATATAATTTGTATTGGTTTCAAGAGATTAGTATCAATCGAGTTGCATGAGAAAGGGTTGTTTTTTAGAGAAAATAACTTGAAATTAAGTTTCTAGACTTAGGCATATGAATTACAATAAAATCCATGAAATCTATAATATTGCATGATGAAATAAACAAGGATTCATTACCCTAGAACTCTCTTTGACTCTTGTATTTCTCACTTTGTTACTTTCCTTATTTGGTTTATATTTTCCATAATTAACAACTTCCATTCCAATCCTCAAATAAAATTGATTTGATTCTAGAATAGCTAAGAAACATAAACCTTCACAATTGGATCTCCAGTGGAACGATATTCGGACTTCACCGTCTTATATTATAACTTGACCCGTACACCAGCGGTTAACACTAAAAGTGCGCATCAGTTGCCACCTAATAGAGAGGTGGAGTTTACTATTGATTTAGCACCTGGTACAAAGCCTATTTCTCAGGCACTATATCGTAAGGCACCATCGAAATTGAGAGAGCTGAAGGTACAACTACAGGAGCTAGTAGACAAGGGATACATTAGACCAAGTGTATCTCCATGGGGTGCGCCAGTGCTGTTTGTCAAAACCATGAAAGTCTACAATATCAACATGAATATCGTTCTACAATATCAACATCAATTCATAAACAATTCATCAAAACCCTAAAACTAAAGAGTTTAGCCACTCATAGCTTGAAGCAACATGTTCAAACAATATAAACAAAGAAAGAGTGTAAAGAAAGGGAAACTCTACTGAAAAAAGACTCTTGATTGAGGTAGCACACTCACAATCTCCTTGGCTCTCACGTCGGAACTCGAACGACACCACGACTCTCTTGAACTCTTTTCCTCCTCCTTGCAGTTAAACTCACTATTTGAGGCTCTTTTATGAACTCTCACTCAATTCTCTCCTTTTTTTGTTTCTTTTGGTATGTAGATTCATGGTAGATTGATGATTAGGGCTGCTGAAAACCCCCCAATTTATAGAGTTGGTCACCCAAAAACTTTCCAAAAATACATGATTTTTCATTTAAAGAAACTGGCACCACAACGTTACCAAATATGGAAGACAGCGCCGCAACGCTGCTGCTGTGTTGCGATAGACGCTGCTCTCAGGTTTTATTGTCGCGGCGCTACCCCAATTTTGGCAAACTTGAGTTTTTCATCTCCTTTTCACTGTATTCTTGCTCGGTTTTGATCTTTTGGTCTTCTCTTCTAATTTTCCTCATTTTAACCTGAAAACCACTAGCAAACAAGTGAAATCTAATATAAAATTCCTTAATTTGAGAGAATAGAAAGCACTTTTCATGTGCTTATCAGCATTTCAAGACCACCTTTATATATATATTACCTCTTCCCTTTTCCTTTTCCTTCTTCACAATAACACAAAAATAAACTTATATCTTTTCTTTTCCATCACATCAAACTCAAATTTTTTTTTTATCGACTCTAAAAAATAAATCCACTAGTTTTAAATTCCAATTTAATCTTCGATTAGCCAAATTTCTAAATCTCTCCCAAGTCCGAATCTACAAATTAAATTCAACTTCCAAATCTCCCAAAAATAAATTCAACTTTTAACTAATTGAATTAAACCCGAATCTTTGATCATGTTTGTAGAGGGTAAAATTAAGCCTGATTAAATTAGAGCCCAATAATAAGGTGGTGATAATCGAGAGCCCATTATGAGTGATATATTTTATTTAGGCCCAAGGAAAAGAATACGACCTCAGGTAGCTCGACTCATTTAAGCTAAGAGGTCAGGCCAAGAGAATATATACAATATATATACACACAATATATATACAATATACATATAGTGTGTGTGTGTATAAGGGGGGGGGGGGGGGGGAGAGGGAGGATCACAACTACCAACCCCCCACTTAAATTAAGTAAGGCCAACCCCACCAGCCCGGTTGACAAGAAAAAAATGGGATCAACAATTGCCAACTCCACAAGCTTGGTTCCCTCCAAATTCAGTTTAATCCCAATTGTAATAAGGAATGTACATTATTTTATGCATCCATGCATGTGAGAGTTCTTATTGCATGGATGATTTTGCATGGTTTTCTGATGCAAATGTTAAATTTGGATATGTTATGAGGGAGTTTCGGTATGGTTATACAGGCTTGAATTATGCGTAAGCCATACATTTGTGCTAATAAGCACACTTTAAATATATTTAATTTGGAGACTAATGGGATGCCCATTTCCAACTGGTAATCAAACAATAATTATATTAAAAATGAATTATGATTAAAGTGATTATTTAATAATTTTTCTATATGATTATTAGTTGGGCACCCGAGAGTCACTCAAAGGCCAAGTACATTAATAACCGAATTCTGTAATGACTCTAACAGTAATGGCTTGGACGAGTAACAACTAGGGGAAGTTTGATAATAGCTTGGAAGCTGAAAGGTCGTGCCAGCTTCAGTTATGGAGAGCTCAATCTATATAACCTTCAAGTAAGAATCAGAGAGAGGTATGCTAAGAACTCATACTTATTTTCTATCAATTAAGTCATTTCTCAAACTCGATTCTAACTTGAGTGTCGGAGGGGGTTTGGCTCAACACCACACTAGTGTAATATTTATTCATATTGCAAGGTATTCGGTTAATCTTCCTTGGGAAATACAAATGCATTGGTGCAAATTTTGACATCAACTGTTAGCACCGTATGTGGGAAAAAGAATTATTAGTTGTGCCCTGCCATTACGCCTTTTTCTTTTTATCATAAGTAGCAACGTGAGCAGATAGAATCTTCCAACTGATGGGGACGATTCGAATCACAACGTCACCCAAGACGATAGTTCACACGTGTTTTGGAAACTCAAGTGGCTGAGGCCCCCCAGCTTGTGAATACGCTTGTTGATGAGTATGCGTCTCTAGCAGCCAAGGTCGATGGCTTCGATTAAGGCCTGAGCTAGATCATGGAGCTGTTTACGATGCCCAAATTCCATTATTGAGGCCATAAGGCAGAATGAGGTAGACCCACCTGAGGAAGGTAGGCATGATGAGAGGATGTAGCCCAACCCGTTGGGTCAAAATGCTACCTCAGTTGTCCAGGATCCTACCAAGGGTAAGGGCCTAGTAATTGAAGGGGTGGGGGAATTTGAGGCATTTGCGCTTAGCGCACTGGAAAACCTAAAATTAGGTGAGAACGACAGGTGAGTGAATAATTCGAGCTTAAGGAGGCAACAACCTAGTAACCGTCATTCTCGAACTCCTACCGTTTGAAACCATGCTTCAATCAAGAGTCAGGCCAGAAGATCTGATAACTTGTAGAAATACAAGTTATTATAGTCACTATTTGAATTAATTAGAGTAACTTTAGAGCTAAACGCATGATTTTGGTAGTTGAATTATGTAAAATGTATTACCATGCGTTGACACCATTTACAAAAGAAAATACTTGAAAAATTATGAGCTTTTCTGTTCTTAACGCAGGATTAAGAAGAAAAAAAGCACAAATAACCCAAGTACTAGAGAGGAAGCTGTTGCAAGAACAAGTGGAAACCCATGCATCGAGACCATGTGTTGAGAAAAAGTAGATACATATGCCTGGGCAAAAACTGTCATGTCAATATGCAAAAGGATAACACGTTATCAGATTATGGTAGAACAAATGGGCCGACGATGTGAAAAGTTTGCGCAACAGGGCATGGAATTTAATGTAAAGGTGTCAGGTCATCATGAGTTCAACTTTTCGACGCCTATAAATAGCCCAAAGCTTCTCCATTCAAAGGGAGGAGAGAAATGAGTTCAAAAGGTGAAAGCTCTGCCCAAATTCTCCCTCACCATAACCAGCTTCCATTTCAAGCTCCTGAGAAGGATTCTGAGAATTCTCAGAGTCGTCTCGCAGTGAGTGAAAACCTTCACCCTATGTCATTTATGTATAATATAGCTACCATCTCAAGCCTCCATGAAGCAAGATGTTGCCAGTGGCAGCTGATGTCTTCCATTTCTATTTTATCTCAATTTCCTTCCTTCTTACTTATGTTTTGTTAATAACATTTGAGAGAATGGTTTATTTTCTTAATATAAGTTCAATTGACAATTATCTTCCATTTATTTCCATATTAAATACTTTACACCATGTGTTGCATATTAAATGAGTTAGATGTTAGAAGCTAGTTTTTTTTCTCTTAAGCAATACTAAGTATGTTACATCTTGATTAATGCATATCATTAGCTTGCATAGCTTTGTCTGACAAACAAATTTAACAAGCACGACTGTCTAGCTTGAGAGAGTGGATGGTTAATCTTTAGCATTTATCAAGACTAGATGAGGTTCAGAGATGTAGTTCATCTTTTGCTAACGCAAACTTATCATGCGTCTTAGAGATAAGATTAATGTGGCGTCGAAACATCGAGAGATGGATTCACAAATTCAAAGTTTGTAGGTATGTAATTATACTTAGATATGCTTAAGTAACAACTAGCTCCTGCGTTAACTCTATTTTTATCGCATGGTTCCACTGTCATTCTCAACGCATGCTATCTGACCCTAAATGACATTTGACTAACCCTCACCATGTCCACCTCATTGTTAGTCGTAGGAAATTTTATTCATTCTTTATGTATAGTTTTAGGTATATACAACTCATGCACATAATACCTGTTAGAGTCACCATATAGTCTTGTATCTATTCTCAACGCCTAGTTATTACAAATCCCTGCGTTTGACCCTGGACTCACCAGAAAACCTATAAGAGCTTACACTTGGGCTTTTATAGGAAAACTTGCTTATTAATGATCATACTTGAGTAATTCTCAACGCATCTTTGTACGGAAATTATAACATCTAATATACTTTGTGCAACAAGCTATGAAACCAAAACAAAAAAAAAAAAAAAAAAAAATCCCAACAAGATCTCACACACATCATGGGCAATCAACAGCTTAAAGAGGTGAGCAGTCAGAAGCTTGAAGGGTTGAATAGGTAGAAAAATTTGACCTAGGAACAGTTCTACGAGATCTTATCAATAAAAAATGAAAGGAGCAAGTTGGCAAAGATAAGGAGGAAGAAAGCCGCCCATGGGTTGTGGAATTATAGCGAATACAAAACCAACTAAGGGAAATAAATTAAAAAAAAAAAGGCATAGGATCACGAGGGGTTGGACTTGAATAACTTGTTGGCCAGGTAGACCCTTTACAGACGAGATTATGCGTGAGCAAGTACCCCCTAAATTCAAATTGCCTACAATAAAACCCTACGATGGATCAAAGGATCCCTTAGAACATTTAAACAAGTTTCAGTCGTGGATGGAACTCCATGGAGTCTAGGATGCTATCAAATGTCGAGCTTTTTCATTTACTCTTGCAGGACCAACTTGAAAATGGTAATACGTCTCAAGGTTCAACGGCGAAGCTTTGCAAATTGAAGGATATACTGATGGCGCAATCTTCATAGCTATTGTAGCCAAGCTCAAGGATGAGAAGTTCCTCTGGTCTTTAGGCTAAAAAGCAACTACGACCTACGTCGAGCTTCTCAACAAAGCATAGAAGTATATGAGTGTAGGTGAACTTCTTCGTTCAAGAGGTGGCCAAGAGGAGAAGCCCATCCATTTGGACCATCATGGGTTAAGAAGAGGAGAGGATGAGGATCAACATGAGAGCAAGAAAAGAAGGACAGAGGAACAGTTGGCGGCATGAGAAGGTGGCCCAAAAAGGCTTGTCACCAAGCAAGTTTGACAGCTACACTCCCACAGTGGTTCCAGTGGAGCAAATTTTGATGAAAATTCAAGACAAAGAAATGTTGAAGTGGTTAACTAAGCTGAAAACTGGCTCACATCGAAGAAATAAGGACAAGTATTGTCTCTTTCATAGGGACCTTGGGCATACTACGGTTGAATGTTTTGACCCTAAAGGGGCCATAAAGACTTCGATCCAATGAGGTCAGCTAAAGAAGTATATGGGGGAGAGTGGTGATCAAAATGGTAACCCAAACAAAACAACTCGAAGCAAAAGAGATCACAAGCCAACACCTCCTAAAGAGATTAAGACAATGTTTGGAGGACCGACTAGAGGCAACTCTAGGAGAAAGCAGAAAAGCAAAGCATGTGAGGCCAGACTCTCTCCAAGGGTCTAGGAGGTATGTTCTACTACTGTAACAAAGCAAGTTATCAATTTCATCAAGAAGGATGCAATAAATCTGCATCAACCTCATAATGACACTTTAGTTGTGTCTTTGACCATAGCAAATATCAAAGTGCATCGAATTTTAGTAGATGAGGGCCACTCGATAAACTTTGCTTTTTTCCCACTTCTCAATGTCACTGCTTGACATTACTCTTTTTCATTTCCTCTGGGAGCCTCTGTGGTGCTTGGCAATGCTCCCTGCGGCCTATTCTTGTGCTCTCACGCAATTTGACCCATTTAGACTTCAAGATTTCTTATTATGATGGCTTGACTTTGGAGCATTGCGTCATTCTTATTAATGTATTCCTTTAATAAGAATTCAATAGACGAGGATGATGATGAACCGGTTGCCTGCTGGGATCTCTACTAAGAGTGCTGTTGTTGGTGGGCATGACCATTCTGATGGAAATCGAGAGGATTTCCTCTATGCGGTTGTGGCACATTTCCCTAGTCTGTCTATTGCTACTGATTCCCTCCCCATCCGAAAGTGGGGTGATTCTGCCAACCTAGATTATATGTTTTACCACATGGGTTGTTCTGCACATAACATATAGACTGTGGATTGTGGGGGCACATATTGTATAAATGTGCCTCTTCACATTGCACATAACTGACTGCTACCACTTGATTTAATGCGTTGATTGGGTTAGCAGAACCAACTGTTCCACCGTGATTGTTCAGGGCTATGGTATTTAACAAAGATGTCACTGTAGCCATCTGTGCTGCCAAACTTATAGCAACATTAGCTTCAATAACTCCAGCTTGCACCCTGCATCTGTCTTAGAACGCAAGCCATATCCATCATCGACCCACTCATCGATATTTCTTGAAATCCTATCAAGAATATCCTTGGCCTACGTGTAGTTTTGTCCATTAATCCTCCCACAGCGGAGGCATTAGCTACTGACTGCGAAGGTTGATTAAGTTCACCGTAGAATATCTCAATCTGCACGCAATCAGGGATACCATTATGTGAACAATTCCTCACCAGCCTCTTAAATCGGGTCCAAGCTTCACTCAGCGTCTCCGAATCTTTCTGCTCGAAGGTTACGATATAATGTCTCCTTTTTGCATTCACAGTAGGAGGAAAATACTTATGCATGAATTTTTCCACCATATGTTCCTAGGTTGTGATCTCGCCAAACTCAAATGAATAACTGATTGATCATTTCAAGTATGATTTTACGTTAAGGTAAATTTATCTAGTTTGGGTTTAGAGGTTTCTTTCATAATCTGTACACTTTTGAGATCTTTGAGTTGAACTTCATCTTATAATTTTCTGGTTTAAGGACTTTTCATCTTGTGCTTATTTTTTAATTAAGTTTGTTTGAGATTATCTAACAAATTAGTCAAGCATCTTTAATTGATTGCCTTAGATTAATACCTAATACGTAATCGTTAGGTCCCCAAATCGCAAAGAGGCAAGAATTAAGTTAGAGTTGTGAGTTGTTTAGGCAATTCCAAGCAATTAGCACTCTTCAACTAATCTAGAGGAGAATCAAATTGAGCAATTAATTAGACGATGAAATTAATTTGCTCATCTTAGCATGACTCTAGGACTTAAATGCTAATTAATTTGCATGTTTAGGATACTTTTCATCTAGACATAAAGGTTAATTTGAATCTTAAGACTTCCATTTATGATTCTAAATGTAATTGGCTAAGCTTAAGCTAGAAAGGTTGCATGTTTTCTTTTGAGATTAATAGATAATTAAGTAAGCAAATTAGGAAATCCCTCATTACAACCTAGGTTAGGTATTTCAGTTATTTGATATTTTACATCGTTCCATCATCTCTCTTGCATCTAAAGCTTTCATTTTATGCAATTTAATTTTCCAAGCACTTTTATATTCCAAGAATTCACAAACTAAACCCTCCCCCCCTTCGATTACGTTAACTATAATCGTTAGATTGAAAAATTTATCGGCTCTCTGTGGTTTGACCCGTTACTACATTATTACTATAGAGTTTAGGTAGGTACAAAACTTCATTTGACACGATCAAAGGCCTCGACAACCTTTCGGCTTGACCAGATATGATTCAAATAATAAATTAATATGAATGAGATTCATATTTAAACTATAGGGTTAAGAGATAAATTTATATTTGAATATGATTCAAATATTTATTTAATTAAACATAAGATAATTTATTAATTAATTAATTAAACTCCTCTTTAATAAAGGGTAGTGGGGAAGTGGGTAGACTAATTCTCTCTACACTCCTATATTTTATACAGAAATAAGTTATTCTATATTTGAACTTCTTAAAGAATTATAATTCTCGCTCTATGAGATAACACAAGGATTACACAGAGAAAAGTTCTCTGCAATTCTCTAAACTTCTTGATATGCACCGAAAGGGTGTCAAATTCGTTCAATCTAATCAAATAATTTTGTGCTCTTATTGGTAGTGAAGTGAAGCAAGGGTCGAACCAAAGAGTCGGTTGGATTTCTCAAATAAAATACTTATAGTATGGTAACTGTTGGGGAGTGAGTTTAATTTTAATGGTTGTCAATTAAATGTAAAAACATGGAAATAAAATTGCACAGAGTGGAATTAATGAGTGTTGATGGTGAAATGAATATGTGAAGTGTAATTATCAATTAAACGAACTTCCAGCTTGGGCATTGACGAGGTCTTTCCAATTCATTGCTACTTAATCATCGATCATCTTTTAAGTGCCTAACATGCAATCTTCCAATTTTAACTTAGCCAATTTTAGTCCTTAAGATTGAATTTAATTACAAACCTAGGTGAGAATCCTCTCCTAAACATGCAACTAACAAGCACTAAGATCAAGGGCACACTAAGCTGAACAATCAATTTCCATCACCTAATTAATTGCTCGAATTGGAAATTCACCTAGATTAGTTAATGAAATTCTTATTGATTGGAATTCCTAATCAACTTAACAATTTAACATAACCTTTGCTGCTTAATGATTAACTCCTAACAATTACGTATTAGGTGTCAATCTTAACCTACCAATATCGACATGGCTAATTTATCAAATATTCTCATACCAAAATGGATTGGAGAATAGTCATGAGAAATCCCATTAAATCAGAAAAAAATCACAAATAAAGTCCGCAACAAACCTCAAAAGTTAACAAGAATAGCAAAAGATTTCAAATCCCAAGCTAAAAATCTTACCTTTAGCCTACAATTATGATGAAATCCTCAAAATCTAACGTTGATCAAGCCCAAAATGGTTAAGATTTAATTACAGAGATGGAAGAAGTTCAAAGTTGCAGAAATGGATAATTTTTCGTCTCAAAATCGTGCCGAAAATAAACTTTTCTATTTAAATAACAGAGTGTTGCGATGCTGGCTACCCTAATCAAAGCGTCATGTGTAGCATTGCAACGCCATAGGACAACGTCGCGACACTCTTGAAATTACAGCTTCTGTTCCTCAACGGCGCACGTAGCGCCTCCCTCAATCATACTCCATTTTTAAGCTCCGGTTGTAGCTTTGAACCCTCTAATCAGCTCGAATTACCCCAAAGTTGTCAATAGATGCCTATTCTACCTCTTAAGTGCCTAAGGGCTAAGACCTGTAAAACAATGAATTAAACTAATTAAATAGCACAACGATCTTGAGTTAAGTTAAGGGGAGATAGCACATTTTCGGTGTTATCACTTCTCTCTCAATTTCCCTCATCTTTCAAAAGAGACGTTCACTAATCAATTCCTTGCCAAGAGTTATAGTAAAGAAGATCTCTTGAAAGAAGATAACAAAGTAGAATATTTTCAGAAGAGAAGAATTGCCAGAGAAATTTAAATCACTGGAGAGAGGTTTCTCCAAAGGTATTGTTTTTCTTCCCCTTTTCCATGTTTAACCTTGGTAATTACATGTTGATTATTCTGTAATTTAGATTTTACTTTTCTATATTTTTTCATCTAAATAAAAATCAAAGTAAATGCAATCCCAAGCTTCTACTGCTGGGATTCGATCCCTTTAGTTTGTTATATGATTCACATATTCAAGGGAAACTTTTGTGAAAATGGGTATATCTTACTTATGTATGTAAAAGTAGTGCTAATTGATTTTTAGATTATATATGATTTGATGAATCTTTATAGTTATTTTTTTTAGAAAAAGATGAATCTTTATAGTTATTAAATATTTTATTATTATTTTGAAGGGAACTTGTAATTTTAATTGTTATCGTTTGATGATAACAAAAGGGGGAGAATTTATTGAGAAAAATATGTGTTCCTTGATGACCGAATATGCTTCAACTCTTTCAACATTCTTACACATATTCTACTTTGATAACGTGTTTTTTTTTTTTAGTTTGTTATCATAAAAAAGGTACGAATTGTTAGTTTTATGAGCTTCAGTCATACCATATGTTTTGACAATAACAATCGTTTATTCACTAATGATTTTAGTATTTTAAAGTGTCCATAACATAGAGATTCGAGAGAGACAATTTCAACGTACTTTGAAGCACTCAAATTGGATATCGAATGTAGAAATTGCAGCCAAAAGAAGATTTCAAAGAAAATTTTGATGTGGTCGATGATGTGGCAATGACTTGTCAAATGTGGACCAACCCTAAGATAACATATGGCGGATTGTTGAAGAGAGATGAAAAGAATAAGAAAATTAGAAAGGTTGGATCACTCACAATCAAATGAGATTGCAACATGTGGCATCTTAAATTTTTTTAATTTAAAAAAGAAACAAAAAAAAGATAAAAATTGGAAAAAGTGGATTCACTTCCAAAATCTCATTCTCAATCTTTTTCCTTTCTAAATTTGATCTTCTTTCTTTTTTCTCCATTATCCATCGGCTAAAAAGCTCATCTTTCTCTCATTCTCTACCATTTTTAAAGTGTGATATGCAAGAGAGAAAATTGTTGTAGTGTCGTATAGTCAAACTTGTGAATTTTACCTATTAGAGGTGATTTTTTTATTGTAGTTTTTCATTGGGTTTTATATTAAGGTGTGGGTACACCTTGAGTTGTAAGAAAGAAAATTGGTTAGATCCTGAACTAGAGAAAAGGATTTGGGTTTCTCTTTACCCTAGGTGAAAAAAAAAGAGGGTTGTGTAGGTTTTGTTCTCACCTGCAAGAGAATTTTTCTAAGTAAAACAATCAAGGAGTCTTGGAGAGTGGACATAGGCACATTGCCAAACTACTATAAATTTTGGTGTCTACTTTTTACCTAAACTCCTATTATTTTTGCACTTAGTTTCTTTCCGAAATTTTAGATTGCATGTTAGGATTTATTTGATGTTTTGCATAATTGTGATATTAGCTATTAACTTGAATTGATTGCTTGATGTTATTTTCTTAAATTAAAAGTCATGTTTAATTGTCACATTTAGATTAATAAGATTCTTGAAGTTAAAATTGGTAGAAAATCCTATTCACCCCTCTGGTGATGCTATTAGATCTTACACTACTTGTGCTTCAATCAGCTGCTTAGAAGTGAATGAAAAAAAGGCTAATCTATTTACCGATTGTATTATTTTTGTGGTCATAGATGGCATATTATTTGCATATCATTGTAAAATTTGACGATAAATGTTGCACAGTTTAGTTTTATATCATAATTTAAAACATCTAATTTGTTTTCTTCTGCTCTGATATGTTTTGTTTGTTTACCAAAAAAAAAAAGGGAAAAAAATACCATTAATCATGGAGATTTAGCACAAGAAAGAATTTTTGAAGAAGAAACAAAACATTCAAGAGAGACAAACATCTAGAAACTCTATGCTACCTTTCTGATGTATTGACTGGCCACCGAACCCGACTAAAGAAGTTGCATAAAGATAGTTGCATATTAATGTATTTTAGTATACAAAAGTTTAGACATGGCCATTCCATGCTTAACATGACATTTCTTCATTTATAAGAAAAATTGAATAGAAAGGTTTCTTTATTCCTTGAGTGAGATAATAGAACAGCAAAACTATTTATTTTCTTCTCATAAATATTTATCATTATAGTATTGAATTAAATCCCCTAATTTCATGAGAATTTTCATGTTGATATATAAATTTGGAGGCCAATCAAATTATTCTTTATATACGTTATGACTTTTCTTTGATATTCTTCTTTTCTCGAGACAAAGGAAATTTAGATTCAAAAGAATTAAACTCTTGATGTGCTTTCTAATATCTAATTTTAAGTCACCTTATTTTTATCAATTATTATTCAAAATACTATCTATCGTATTATCTTTCCTATCCATATTAGCTTCTGGGCCGTCTCATTTATGGATCAAAATATTACTAATAAATATAATTTAATATGTATACAATTACCTGATTTATAAATCTGTGTGTATGTGTATATATATAGAATTACAACGTATTCAAAAATAAATAAAAACTGTTTATTTAAAATTTTGACTGAATAATGTGAATCAAACTTTTGAAATACCCCATTATTTTTATTTATTTCTGAATACGTCGTACTAACGCATTCCAATTATTGAAATACCCAGTTGTTAAAGGTGACTTTATATGAAAGGATGTATCTATATAAACGCATCTCAATTGTTGGATCATGATATTTCACATCTACAATCAATCACACCCATATGCAAATAGACACTCCACTTCTCAACTGATAACTCGACTCAAATAGTTCGTTTTCATTAGCATCAACCAATTCATGTGACCCAACAAGTTTGAAGGATGAACTATGAATTTATAAAAACAATTTAATAGCAAAGTAATGAAATAAATGTGAATTATAAAACTCTTCAAAGACCCAACCATTAGAGGTATCTGTCACATAAAAGGTTGTGCCCATACAACACATTGTGATGTTTCACATATCCCAATCGAGATTGCACTCATATGCAAACACACACATTAACCTTAACAGTCGCATCCCTATACATTCGAAAGGTAAAATAGGCACTATAATAAGAAATGAATGACAAAATAAGTATATAAAGAATTCTACTTATAGTCCTTTTTATATGGTATTGATATAGATATATGTGTATATCTTTTAGGAAAACCACTAGCATCCTCGTCTCATTGGCCCTCTCAATCTCAATCTTAATATCTCAATAGCGTTTGGTTATAGTTCAACAGGAAACCTTGAGAGACATTGTTTTGACTATTGAAGAATTAAATAAATGTCATGTCTCTTTTATTTTCTTTGATACGTATGAATTCGATGTCCTCACCCCACATATTCTCAAACAAAAAAAAATAATAGGAACGTGCATCTCCTTTCTCCATTTTGAATCCCTGAGTCCCCACGTTGACATTCCTCCCTAACCAGAACAGCAAATATCAGATAAATAGTCTAACTCTTGTGCACTCCAAACAAGTGAACTACTAAAAGGATGGCCAAAAGCTAAAACTGCTCCATGAGGAACGTTCTAAACACCCTAAGTTTTCGATTTAACTATATCAAAAGCTTCACAAAAATATTTGAAGCAAGAGATTATTAACCACTCTACTCAATAATCAATATAATATCAGTATTCTATATCAAAATTGACTTACCTCACCAATCCAGACTTCACAGGAGAAAAAAAATTGTTTCTCCGACGAGCAGGAACGAGCCTGAATGACAAAGGGCATTTGTAATTACTCTTCGAACTAAAGTGCATGAACAATGGGTGAAAAATAACCACTAAGACCTTTTGATGCAGTCACCGCTGATGAATGATCGTGCTGTTGCTAGAAAGAGAATGATTGAAGAATAAATCCTTCCACACGGAAGTTTGTAATTTGAAAAACTGGGCAATGTCTTCTTGTATTTCAATCCTCTGCTGCAATGACGTCAGGTTAGAAATGAACTTCAACAAACAATCCATGGATTCAACTTGGCGGCACTGTGCAAAGAAGACCATGACCAGGACTATGCTCCAAAGGATACATATTTGTGCCTCTCACATATTTTTGATGGTCAGCAGCAGGCTTGCGTAGGCTTGAAATTGATATTGGCTTGCTTCTGCTTTGCTTTTTTATGATAGAACATGCGGCCAATGGGTCTCTAGAACCTGCTCCAACCTTCCTATACATTTAAGGAAGCACCAAAAGTTCAGAAAAATGATATATTTATATATCGATCAAGTGAACAAATATATGACTTTAGGAATTATTTAGTTTGCATTAGTTAAGCAAATTGATAGGCCTTAGTCTAAGTCAATTTATTTATCAACACACCAAGGGAGAATTTGAGAGCTCCCCTTTCTCTCCTAGTTCTCGTACAAGAGAATCACAAGCAAAAAGATGCAAAAGGATAATCCTTCACTCCCCTCCCAACAGTTTACATAGTCTCTCATTCTCGAGCCCTCCTTCCCTAACAAACAATACTCCCCAGGGCCCACCTACATAACTAACATATTTCCTCACACGTGCTCCTTGTCTTTCCTCACATGCTTACGGACACAAACTTTGGTGATACAGGGCCTATCACAAATACAATAGAACACCAAAACATTTACATCATGGTTGATGATTGCTAGAGTTGCGGATCCAATATTTGACTCCTGCAATCATTAATGCACGTTTTGGGTTGAAATTCTAGGCTAAGAATCTAGACTAGCACACAAACTATAAATGTGTGTGCCAACCGAGGCCCCAACAATTCATTTATGAACATGAGCATCTACATTATTTAGAAAAGGTATGATGAGATGGACAGTATAGTAGCAACTAATTAAAGGTGGACCCACAAATATATGGAATAGCTGATTCGCAAAGTCTTACCATGCTGTACAGACTCGTCAAATGAGAATGAAATGGCATTCAACATTCATAGAATGATTCCAAGTTTAGTCGAAACAAATACATTGATAACCTATGAAGTTCTTTTTTTTTTTTCCTCTTTGGTGGGGTGGGGTGAGGAGAGCAGATGTTGATAATGATGAATGATTCAACTACAACTACCTCAATCGTTTCTCAGATGCAACTCTAGCAGCATTAACCATCTTTTGGCTTGGTACCCACTTCACCACCCGGCTAGGGTTAGGTCGCATTGGAGAATGGATTTTGACAAGCTACACAATTTATAAAATACTATTACTTCCCAATCAATCAAGAACAGATGAAAACTTTAAGGTTAATACATAAGTTGTCTTAATAAATAACAGTTTAATAAGAAAATGAAGTTCCACCGAGCAGGGATGAAAATAACAATGATGATATCAATATTGAGATTTCAATTTTATGGATATATCAACGTAAAATATCGATTATCGACAGATATTTCTGTAAGTAAAAAATTTATAAAGTTACTTAGATTAATAATTAAGTTGTTTTTACTCCAAACTAAGCTATGGATATTGTTATTAGACTAAATAGATGACATTTTTTATGTTTTACGAGCAATATAAAAGATATTGGAGATATCAATGGATCTTTAATATCGATATTGAACCCTTCGATTTATGGTATCAATGTGTCGATGGATATTTTAATCCTTGCAACCAAGTCACCATATCTTCAATCCTTGAGGATAGATACTTGTTGATAAAATATCAAGTAATTTGTATTTATCAATTTTGAATTCTCTTCAAATTCTCTTGAGATCTATATTAAAATTTTCTGTAATACAGAAGAATCAATTTATAAAACTTAACTCATTTAATAAAATCGACAAAGAAATTTCAATGACAGATTTACCACCTGGATATTCTAATATTTTCTCATTTTAACCTTTGGCAAGGTCTATAATCTATAATCAAAGTTTTGATACTTAAAATATTTAGTTTAGTTTTGCCACCTATAGAAGGGAACTTCTCAGTTGCATTAAGTAAATAAAAAAAGCAAACAAATTTTAGCACATGACATAAATATTAGCGAACTTACACCCAAACATTCCATCATCTGGTAATATGCCCTACCATGCAGAGGTGTGTGACCTTGTCGAGATTCTGAAAAGTATCTCGTCCTGGGAACATTGAGTTTCATCATCAAGAAAAGATAATTGTTATTTCAAATCTTATGAAATTAATTGTAATAACAAATCTCATACCATTCTTTATAACCAGGATCTACAGTGAAGCCATACATATCTACGGAATCACATATAGAGAGAGCAAACTCAAGAGCCTTGAGACCGGTTCCTTTTGCAGCAGAACCAAATGAAGCACCAAGCATGAGATAAACAGGATTTTTTATTGGAACCTCCTGCACAAAGTATGAGGAAAACAATAAGTAGGGTGGAATGAAGCAATCAACTAAACAAGATATTTGATGGTGAAATTTTAAGTGCAAAGCAAATTCAACATTCAAATTAGGAATAAAACTCAGTAGAAATGGTACATAAAATATGTTATATCATTAGTGGTATGACATCTAACTCTATTTGACAAGCAAGAAAGAATACATTAAAAATGTATTAATTTCAATGTAATAGCCATTTACACACGAGTTGGCCCAAACACTAACTATATACGTGCGTGTATTGACCTAAAGGAGGAAAAAAAAGGAGCAGAGTGAGGAATTCATAATGCTTCATATTTAAGGGTAATGAAGGCTCTTCTTCCAAGCTCCTGAATTTATTGATTCACAATCTTTTTTTAATGGAAACAACTGATTTCATTGAGAAAAAAAAAGAATGAATACAAGGTATACAAAAAGTCAAGCCCACAAAAACCCCACAAAGAAAAGGGGGTCCAATAAAGTAAAATGCTATCTAAAGAGTAATTACAAAAACTTTACAGAAATAATTACAATTTAGGCAAATGAAATAATTCATCGATTCACATTCTAGAGGACCTTCTATTACACACAGTGTCAGGATTGAAAAATCCTACCAGCACTTTCCTCCTGTCTCTTTCTAGTTCAAACCCAAAAAGAGTGAATGAAAATTTCCTCTTTTAGTTCGTTAGAAGGATATGAATTCTTCCTCAGTCTTGATTGGTTTAATATTCCCTTTTTCTCCCTTCAAGACATAAAAATTGGGGAGTAAAAGGGAAACAAAATCTCCATAAAAGAAACTATTAGAGAAAAGGCCCTTCAATTTTTGTTTGAGCCTTGATGGAAAAGAAGTACTAAAGAAACTTCAAGGTAACAAATCATGGAGTTTCATCCAAACTAGTATCAACATTAGAAAGCTACAGAAATTAAAATCCTGTATTTTTTGCAAAGGTAGTTAAAAAAGAAGCCACTATAACCTTAATCATCTTGTTCATGATGTCGTGAATTGTTGTTTTGATCAACAAAACCTCCCTTCTTGTTTCTGCAAAATATGTAATTCGTGCTTAGTATACTTCTAAGTTCTAATATTATATCATTAGCAAAACAAATAACAAGTGAATAGATATTGATACCATCTAACTCCACGACTTTATCCAGAGCTTTTGCAGATCCTCTATTAAGAAGACGAAAGGTGCTTTTTTTACCCACATGGTCAGTATAATTCTGTGAAAATCAGAACATAAAACATATTGAGCAATTTTTTTTTTTTTTTTTTTTTATGAATAACTGAGCTTTCATGAAAAAAATAATAATAATAATAATAAATGCAGGCCATATGAAAAGAGTCCACAAAAAAAAAAAAAAAAAAAGAAAGAAAAAACAGAAAACAAAACAAAACAAACTAAAAGAAGGCCTCCAATAAAGCAAATAAGATCTAATTGATAATACAAGAAGGTTTCATCACCCATGCCCACAAAGGAACATAGGGGGCATTTGGACCCCAACTTGCCTTGGGTGGAGTAGGCTAGCTATTATAGCTCACTCAATGTTTGGGCCTCCCATTATAATAGTTCTCAATTATTATAACCCAGATTTAGCTATAGTAAAACTACTTGAAAACCCACATTGTCTACAATTTTTATCATTTTGTAATTGTCCTCTTTCTTCATTTGTAACCCAGAATAAAATAATTTACACTCCAAACACAAACTATTATAACCTAGACTAAAATAGTTTGCACCCTAAACACAGACTATTATAACCCACAAACTATTATAACCTACCTACTATAATAACTAACTTAGCACCTCAAACAGCCCCATAAATTCTAACAAGGAGCCAACCGTCGCTCGGAGATCTCTAAAGTCTTTTAAAAATTCTATTGTTCCTCTCATCTCAAAGCCCCCACAAGATAGCACACCACACTTAAAACTTTTCTTTCTCACAAAATGAAGGATAAAGAGAGAACTCCTTGAGCATCTCCCTACAATCCCTTTGCCTAGCCTGCCCCAAGATTGAACTCCTCAAAGACCCGACTCCAAACTACATAAGTGAAAGCACAGCTCCAAAAGATACAATCAAGATCCTCAACTACCCTCCTACAAAGAATGCAACACCAAGTCCCAATCAAATCGAGCACCTTCCTCAACACTTTATCTAAGGTGTTAACTCTTCCATACAGGATCTGCCAAACGAAAAACTTAACCTTCTTGAAAATTTGCACCTTCTCCGACAAGGCAAAGACAATATCACTCAAAGGAGAGGGGTTAACTAGACAACAAAAGAAGTAGTCACAAGAGAACTAGCAGACGAACTGGGGTCCCAACAACTAACATCCCTTCTCCCTGAAGAACAGTGAAGTTCACGTAGTAAAGAAAGAAGGTCGACAATATCCAGTGTTTCTCTATGAACCCCAAAAGAGGAGGGGTCTCAAGCTAAGAGAGAACATTAGCCAACAAATGATTTCCTGTTGATGATAAATGGTATAAACGAGAAAACAGAGGAAATGAGCATCCAAAATGATTAGAAGAAGCGGAACCTGGATAGGGGCCCCATTTTCCCTGATAACAACATCAAAACCGTCTATCTCCTCCCCAAATTTGGTTTTCAAGAGATCTCCAGAATTTCCCACAACAGCGCAACGACCATACTGTTTTGGTACATATGGTGGTGTTTCAGGAAGTACTAGGGAAAGTTTCTCCATGCACAGAGTTCTATTCGCACAACGATTACTGCAAAAGGAAAAAAGGTCACAGTGAGCCTGGCTAGGGGAAACTGTCTATGGTCTTTTGATAAGGATGTTCATTCTGGAGCTCAAAACACAGCAACGCCAACATGTAATTTGTGAATTCATGTGCACTTTGCAGTTTGCAATAAACTATACCGCTACAGAAGGAGTTCTTTCCTTATGATTATTAGAAATGAAGTTTATAGAACTAAAAACCTAATATGGTGGAAGTCCAAAATTAAGAAAATGTGTGTTCAAAATAGGTTGTTTTTGCAGTAGAATACAACTGTTCAGCAGGTGATTGGTGTTAACCCATATATTATCAATCATTTGAAGGATAAACTTTTGTAACTGTAACTACTTACAGAAGTACTCCCTTGTTAATCCTACGCCAAGCATACTCCTCCCATCCATTTGGCAAGCCATCAATGTACTCCCTGGTCAGTATGGTAGTACTGTTCCGCACCTAAGCAGTCCACTCATTAAATAATAATTAACTTATAAACATGCTTATGAACATTTATAAGAGGAATAATATAAAAGGAGACCACATTTAATTTCAAGGTGCATCTTTTGAGATAAAAGTAGAAATTAGAATGGGTGACGTTCAATTACTCCTAAAAAATCAATGCATACAATCTTTTATCAGATATGGGAAGCAGTTTACCTGTTCCCAAATAGCCACAGCTTCGCAGAGATTAAATTCATATGATAAGCCTTCAAGATCGCCAGTTTTAGGGTCTTTCTGTCCACATGTAAATTTCGAAGATCTAAGTACTAGTTTGTGTATTAGCTAAAATTAGGTTCATAAGAACACAGTGTGGCAGGACTCATTAGCAGAATCTAATGCTCCAACTTAATCAGAATTTGTCAAATCAACAAATATAATCAGTCTGTCAAAATGACCAAGAGAACCTACCCATTTGGGAATGGTATCTTGAGGAAACCTCATTGTAATTAGGCAATAATCTTCACCACCTTCAGCTTGTAAACCTAATCCATTCGCACTCTGCAACAACATTGAACAATTAACATGCAACTCCAAAAGAGATTAAAGTTTTTGTTTTAAAGGAGCAAAATGTTAAACTACTTTGCACTGGACTGAGATAAACATACAATCATCTATGTCATTAAAACAAAATAACATCCAAAATTAACTAAATGGTCTTAAGCAACCCGTTCAAGCTCTTTGTCTGCAGAGAATGTGAAGTCAGTCACAAGCTCATGCCTCACAATAGCTACAAGGCAAAACTTTCATCAATATGTTCTTTCCAGTTCGCAATTAGCAAATGTTTGAAACAATTGGTTTCCAGAACTCACCACACACTTCTGGAAACTGCTCTGAAGAGATTGCAGAGCTTCAAAATCCTCGTCGGAAAGTTGATAATTCCCATCTATTAATACACACAAGCACAAGTAGATGATCGTACACATACAACGAATGCAAATGAAAATGAATTAAACAGAAACATAAAGGCTCTTACATAGGTTAGAGACACCGTTAATGTAGATGAGTATAGCGGCAAATCCAGAAGCTAAAGCAAGCACAAAGGCGAAATGCAACAGCCTCATCTATAGAGAAACAAGCTTGATTGGATCTGAAACCTCGATATGTATCAGTCCCTTCACCCAATGGATCTCGACGAGAATCAAACTTGATCTCCAATTTCTTATATCTTGCTTCCGCACTCACAGGAAAACGGTGTTATTCGAAGTTCAGGGATTTTCTCTTTCCTCAAATGGGTTTCAAAGATTTCAGGGATTTGTATCGGAAAATCCTTCTTCTCTCCCAAAGAGCAAGTTTCTGCAGAGCTGAAGAAGAAGAGAGCGCAAGTTTGCTGAGGTAATTGTATAATAAACTCAATCACAGCCTAAAATGGTTTTCCTCGTAGTTTTTGAAACTCTGTCGTAAATGTATTTAGTTTAATTTTAAAAATGAGTCATTATAGAAAAGTTTGAGCTTTGGCAACCAAAAATATCTTTGGAAAAAAATGAGTTTACAACGGGCAGGTGTTTTAAAATATAGTAAAATTAGTATATTTATCATTATTAATAGACAATGATATTTTTACTATATTTTAAAATATCGTTGTCAGTTTTGTCATTTAAAATAAATAATTACCCTTTATAAAATAAATTGACTTAGGAGAACACTTAAAAAATGATTATACGATTTTTAAAATTACTAAAATGTCTTCCACCTCACTTTCATTATGTTAACTCCGACGGTAACCATTATTTTAAATTATTAGTTCATAGTTTTTTGTAATAATCTTTTATAGTAATTTGACATTAATAGAAACACTTTTATTACATAAGAAACCTAACAACCTTGTATTTAAAAGCACTTTTGAGAAAGAGTTACCGTAATATGAGTGTTATTGTTTGCATGAGATTTTCGAATAAATGTAATTCATGAAGTTGAACTTAAGTTTACGTAGATTTGATGTGAATGTGGTTAATCTCTAGTACTTGATCCTCTAACTCTCTTTTAGTTGAATGTGCGCATGGATGTTCTTGAAGTTAGAGGCTTGGAAGAATGTGTTTGTTCCAAATAGCTTTAGTCTTCAAGTGTGGTTCAACTACAGGAGTTAGAGAGTCATCCTAGTTGTAGGAGTGTTGGCTTTTTTACCTTTAATTTTAAATTAATTAATGTTAATTAATTAATTGATCAATATTTTGATGATAAAAAACTTGAAATAATTTATTGATAATTTGAGTATTTTGAAGTGTTCTTTGCATAGCGCTCAGAATAACAATGCATATTCAATCTTAATCTTCCTCATTCACTCCTCTTCAGATCTATCATTTCTCTTCTGTCATCTCCTCTTCCACACGTTATCTTCTCTTTTCTCATGCTTTATTCTCTTTTCTCTGAAACCCTAATCAATGCTCGAATTAGAACCATCAATGCTCCTTCAACCCTTCATCTTTCTCCCAAATCACCTTTCATCTTGTCTAAAAACTCTAATCTATGGAACTGAGGGAACGTTGAAGTTCTCCATTGCCACTCTAACGACCAAAATCGTGGCTCTTGTCGCCTTGAAGAGCTTGGTAGGAGACAAGGTTATGCCATTTGGGAGCTTGGTAGGGGAGGGCTCCTTCCCACCTAAAAGGTGAGTATTCTATCTTTGGGTTGTATGTTACAAATTTGTTGTTTGATTTTTTATTTCATCTTCAACTAGGGTTGAAATCTGTTGTTCTGATTTTTTGTCTCGGTTTGTAATCCCAACCCTATTGTATTCCCACTGTTTTCAAATCGATGATGAGGAATTTACCACTTGAAATCTTTAAATCAACGAAATTTTGATCTTTGTTCCACATCTAAAAGTACATTTTGCATTCTTTTTTAGTTGTTCTTCTTCTTCATTGTTTGTTCTGATCCTTTGTTAAATTGACCATTTTTTTCCAAATGGTTTTTTCCTCTCAATTTACATTTTGAATTTTCCATTCAAATCCCAATCATTATTGTTTTCATTTTTTTAACTATTTCAAATTATTTTCATTTTTTTAACTGTTTCAAATTAACCCAATTCTTTTTCTATTTGAAGCATGCTCTATTTTTTTAGTTTTAAGATCTATTTCAACTATTTATTTTAATTTTTTTTCTAATTATGATGGAATCCATACCTGAGGCCACTATTTTAATTTAATTTAATTTGTTTGATTATTAGTTTTATAATAATTGATGGCTAGTAATTGAATTGGTTCTGGATGGTTAGGTAATCGGTTTGATTCTAATTGATACTTTTATTAATATTTTAATATGTTATTATGGTTGAGTTGGTGGTTGAGGGTTAATAGATGTCACTTCTATTAAAAAAAAAAAATGTTCATTGTTTCAAACTTGACTTGGTGGTTGGGTTGTTTAATAACTCAACTTCTATATATTTTCACTTCCCCCTTGTTAATCACACATCCCGTTTGAAAACTAGTTCACTTCCAAGGTTCCAAGTGAGGTGTGTTGGATCTCCAATCATTTTCAAGTCGTAAGTTCTCAATTAGTTGAACTGTTTTTTTTTTTTACCACAATAACTTCTTATATGTACTTTATTAATTTTTGTTTTTGTTAATTTGTATTCTAACTTTTTATTTCATCCTTCATGTGATGGGTGGATTCATGATTTTTTTTTTTACCACTTTCACTTCATTCTTCAATCTACTAGATCACATTGCCACAATTAACTTTATTGAGGTACGTATGATAATTGTTTCTTTTTTTTTTTTTTTCAATTTTTTGTTTGCTTTCAAGGTTAGTATTCCTTATAGGTGATCTTATATTTATCATTTTATGTTGATGTTGGGTGGAAACCAAAATTTGATTTCTTTCTTTCGATCTCCATGGCTTAACACGTAACTCATTCGTATTACTCTTGTGTTTTTAAGTACGGGACATTGATTGGATTGTAGTATTATTGTTGTATTCCTTTTGAAACTGTTGTGTATAATTTTTTTGTTTACTTTTTTTTTGTGCAAAAAATAATATATTTTACTTATTTTATGATGAATCAAACTGTTGTGCAAATAGATGTACTTTTGTTATGGTAAACTGTTCATAATCACATTCTTTTGGTATTTATGTTGCATAAAGAAATACAATGTGTGCAGTCTGGACACTAGCGAGCTGATAACGACACATTCTAACCTGGTTTTTCTTCGAACGTATTAAGGATGATGCAACAAAAAATTCCTGGATGTTCCATACAGGTAAGCCCCAATCTAGAGTCTAGGGTGAGGACGTTGAAGAGATAATACAACGCAATCGCTGAAATGGTGGGCCTAGGATGTAGTGGGTTCGGTTGGAATACGAAGCGGAAGTGTATCAACTATGAACTTGAGATATTCGACGTGTGGGTTAGGGTAATGACCAAATTTAGTATTTGTTTTATATTATTTTAAATATATTTTAGGAGAAACATAACACATTTCATTAATGCAGAGTCATCCAAGTGCCAAAGGACTCAGGCATAAATCATTTTCGTTTTATGATGACCTAACGATTGTCTTTGTTAAAGACAGAACAATAGGGAGTCATGCCACTACCATTGCAGAGGTTGGATCTGAACCTGTAATGAATGAGGAGAACGACAACATTTTAAATAACCAATCCTCAGACTTTGATAATTTCGACATCCCTGATCCACTGTTCGTCAGATCGCCCATACTATAAGACCTTCTATCTTCCCTAGGTGGTAGAGGGGCTGGGAGTAGCATGCCAACACGAAATAGGAGGCCTCGTTCGTCAATTGGAGATTACAATGAGGTGGTACGAGAGGGCTTTCAACTTTTAACTAAGTCTATTAACAAGATTGCACAATGGCCTATTGTTAATGATGACCTAGCAATGCGTCATCATAGAGAATTGTACGCCAAGCTAAAATCAATCCATGGACTGTCAATGCAAGATGGCTTAACTATTACACGGTCATTGCTTGTAAATCTAATGCTGTTAAGCCACTTCGTCGACTTCCTAGCGCAATGGAAGTATGATTATAACATGGAAGTCCTCGGACGATAGCTAAATGAAACACCATGACTTTGCTTCTTTGAACCCTAAATTTAGTTGATGGCTTCTTCCTTCAATTTGAAGAAAATTATCTTGTTTGTATGAACCTTATCTTTCCCTCCATGCGTTTGTATGAATTATTTACTTTTATTTTATGTTTGTACTTGAACTACCAATTAAAGCTATTGTTTATATATTTTGAATTTCATATGCTAGACTTTTTTGTTTTTCCAAAGTTGTTTTAATTCCAATTCTAAAGTTCATGAAAGTAGAATTTTATATAGTATCACAAGCTTAGATAATATGATGTAGAAAACAGATATAGAAAAAAAAAACAGTGAAAATAATAATAATAAAAACAGTCAAACCTCAACCCAAACCCAACCCTGCAATCCAAACACTGTAATTAGAAACACAACTAACTCAACCCTGCACTCCGAACACTATAATCAGATTCTCGATTCCCTGATTCCACACAACAAAACCCACTGTATCAAAACATCCCCTAAATGTTTCACTCGATAAAAATCTAAAAAATTAAACAAAATTGAATGAAGAACAACTTAGAACCTTCTGCTTAATCAAGAAATAAGAGTGGGATGAATTGATTTGGGTGAGTAAAGAAGCAATTGAGTTTCTTAAAAAAAATATATAAATGAATGATTCAATAAAAAAAAAAATCAATTTTCTTTCCTTAGACCCATGTCAATCCAAGATTTAAGTGTTTCTCTTGATAAAAATCTAAAAAATTAAACAAAATTGAATCAAGAAAAACTAAAAACTTACTTCTTAATCAGTAAGTAATAATGGGATGATTCCACAATTGATTTGCGTGAGTAAGGAAGTGATCGAGTTTCTACAAAAAAGAAAAAAAACAAGATACAAAAAAAAGATTAACAAAAAAAAAAAATCAATTTTATTTCCTTAAATCCATGCCAATCCAAGATTTAAGTGTTTCCCTTAATAAAAATCTAAAAAAACAGACAAAATTGAATCAAGAAAAACTGAAAATTTATAGATCAATTAAGAAGTAATAGTGGGATGATTCCACACTTGATTTGTGTAAGTGAGGAAACAGAGAGATAATCTGAGAATGAATCCTCCTTTTCGTCTTCCTCCCTTATTTGTTTATGAAACTGCGATTGAGTTTCTACTACTACAATTTTTTTCCTTTGCTTAGATTCGTACTCACTATCCTTTGTCAAATTTGCCATCATCTTCTGCCTCCTTCAATTCCTCGTCCAAAAAAGCTAACCATAAAATAGAAAAATGCAGTGCAAAATGAGAAGAGTAAAAGTAAAATTCTCCTCTTATAGAGAACTAGAGGGTGAGAATTAAATGGAAAGTCTGTGAGCGTACGTCTTAATAATCACAAAATGATATTAAATCAAATCATTAACTAACCCTTAAATCTAAAATTGTGAAAGGGTGGAAATTTTACAAATGGGTGGACTGAATCATAACTAACCATTAAATCTAATTTCATGTAGAGAAAAAAAAAATCAGACAATTGAAGGGTAAATGGGTAAATGTTGAAGAATGAATGGCAAAATAGGAATACAAAGATTCTCCCATTTTGGCCCCTTTTAATATAGTAGAAATATTATATATATATATATATATATATATATATATATATATATATATATATATCTGTGTGTGTGTACGCATATATTACGCATATATACAATGTGTGTGTATATATATATATATATATACACGTACATATACATATATATGTATATATTCCATTTTATGATTTTCTTCCAATTCACAACACCATATGATCTCTTCTTGTGCTTCAATCAATGCTTAGAAGTGAATGAAAATATCAATTTATTTACAAATCATATTGTTTGTTTTTCTTTTTTGGTCAATCAACATCATATTAGTTGCATATAATATTAAAATGTGACTATAAACGTCGCACAGTGAAAATTTAGGGAAATTGTATTGGGTGGCAAATTAAGTTAAGTTTAACAAACATAGCTCCAACATTTCAAAATTACTCTTGAGTGATTTTCTTTTCTTTTCTCTGGCATTTTCTCCCTATTTCCTTTTCCATTTTTTGTATCTTTGACGTTGCATTTGTTTAAGGAGTTTGATGCGATTTCATCTGATTGAATACTTTTTTTGAAGCTGCACAATTGGTTGAGTCTTTGATTAGACTCTCCTGGTGATCCTTTGAAGATTTATTGCTTACGATTTCTTCCTCCTCTTTCTTTCTTTTTTTTGTTCGTGTATATCATTTGTTTTTTTATTTGTCAAGTTCAATTTGATTACCAAACCGTCTCTGAAGATTTATGTTCTTGAAGTTCATAACTTGTATCACCTACGATTTATGTCTTGTCTTGATTCATAAGTTTCTAAATTAGAGATTTGTTACATAACTTGTGGCGATTTTTGTGTATGATTTTTGTCTTTGTTATTAAGAAACTTTTATGTTCTATGTACAGTTTTGAATATCTTTGTTTTTTTTTTTAATGTGAAATTTAGAGTTCATTAAGATGTTTTTTTTTATATGGATTATGTTCTATTTCTTATTTTGATTATGTTATGCTTTTGAATAGTATATTAGTGACACGATATTCATATATTTCATGTATCAATAAATTGATATACTTACATATCAATGTAAGCTATAACTGATTTTTATATTTTTGTAGTATTTAATAGATATGGTTAAGGTTCCAACAATCGTTTTTCTAATGGTCAATGGGATGATCAATACTGCTATGTGGATTACCAAACTACTATTGGGATTTTGGTTGATGGAGTGATGATACTTGAGTATTTTGTTAACTTCATACCTAAGTAAATTTAGGTTAATTCATCCATTGAACTTTCTTTTTGTTGGACTTAGGTAGTAATGACATTCAACATGTTAAAATTCTTGAAGATAAAGATGTATGTTGGTTTTTTACTTTGGTTAAGAATTAATGTAGTAAATATCATTTAGTTGCTCATGTTGTTAATGCGTTTTTGGATGTTTCAATTGGTTCTTCTTCTTCTATAATTGAGGTTGATTTGAAAGGTGTGTTAGAATTTTTCAAAGATGTTCATATTAGCAATATTCTAGATGTGTTGGCATCTATTAAGGAGAAGGATTTGTTTGGTAGTAAAGAAGTTTTGTTGAAATTATTCCATTTTATACCTGTATAGAATAATTTTGAGTTTAGGACTTTGAGATCTAAATCAAGATCTATTGAGTTGAAATGTACTTAGAATGGTTGCCAATGGTTTGTTAGAGCATCACATTATAAAAGTAGTGAATTATAGATGATTCAAAAGTATATCAATAATCATAATTGCTCCATGATTGTTCATTCCTCTCATAAGCAAGGATCTTCACAATTGATTAGTCAATGTATGGTTGAGAGTTTAAGATATAGTTACAATCACTTAACACCAAAAGATATCATACATCATATGCGTATGAATTATGGGGGTTCTGTCAGTTATTATAAGGCTTGGAGGGCAAAAGAATATGTTATAAAGTCGTTGAAAGAAGATGTCGATGAGTCTTATGGTTTGATTATGAAGTTCTTTTTTATGTTAAAGAAATAAATTCTAAGTTGTTTTTTTTTTTACTTTATTTAGTATATGTACATCTATTGAATATCATTCTTGTTTTATAATACTGATATAACATACCTCTAGTATTTTACTTGTATAGTTGATATACCGAATATTCGTTATATTAATCAATTGATATATTTACCATTAAGTGTATCTATGAGAAGATGTACCAAATACACAATATATCAGTTTTATTATAATCAAGGGTCTCTATTAAATTTTTTTTTCTTGTAGGTTCATTTATTGCATATGAAATAGATTTAAATGGACAATATTGTTTCATGGCTATTTGATTATCAATCAAAGGGTGGAGATATTGTAACCAAATATATCTGTTGATGAGACATTTTTAAAGTGTAAGTATGGTGGAACACTGTTAACTACCTCAACGATGGATGGTAACAATTAAACTTTCTCTGTTGCTTATAGTATAGTAGATTTAGAGAATGATGCTTCTTGGAGGTGGTTTCTTGAGCATTTAAAATTTGGTTTCAAAGAACGAGGGAGATTAGTTATTGTTTCTAATAAACATATAAGTATTCTAAAAGGTGTCCTAATGTGTTTCCATCAATTGAATATTGTGTTTGTGTGGAACATCTTTTAAAGAGTGTAAGATGTCATTCAAAAACTCTTAGAGAAGCTTTTCATAAATGTGCAAATGCTTATACAAAATATGATTTTGAGTTGCATATGAGATGGATGGAGTCAATATACCCATCTATAAGAAAATATATTAGGAAATTTGGTTTTGAGAGATGGGCGTGTGCATAGTCTAGACAAAGAAGATATCAAATGATGACAACAAATACATCAGAGAACTTGAATTCTATGTTGAAGATTGATAGAGATTTACCTATTATATCATTGCTTGAGTTCATTAGAGTGTTGCGTCAACAGTGATTTTATGACAGGAGTAAATCATCATTGTGTTTGAAGAGCATTTTGAGTCCTTGGGCTATAGGAGTGATAAGAAAACTAGTTGATGAATCACGAAGTTTCACTATAAGTGTTGTGTACTATATTTTTCCTTACAACAATAAATTATTAATATATCGTATTAAAGTGTATTAGTTAGATAATATGCCGCTGATATGCTTTACTGAAGTTATCAGTCATTTATATTTCATGCTTATATTAGTTATTTTGATTCCATAAGTTTATTTGTTTTTTGGTTAATCTTGTGGGTGGATTTGAATATCAAGTAGTTAATGGAGCGAAATCTTTTTTAGTAAAGTTGGATTGTAATAGTAATAGTTGTCGTGTTTGGATGTTCTTGTTGTGATTCATGGTCTTGATTTGAATCCTTATTCGTTTGTGGCAAAGTATTATTTTGCTAGTATATTGTCATCAACTTATGGTGGTTTAATTTGTTCTATTGGTAATCATACTGATTGGAGAATTGTAAAGGTAAATGACAATGTATTGCCTTCGGTTGTTAGGCGTCCAACAAGAAGACATCGGAAACAAAGGGTTCCTTCAATTGGTGAATTGGCAAAGCACTCAAAGTCTAATCGTTGTAAGCGTGCTAGTCATAATAAAAGAACATGTAAACTTCAACCTATTTGAACAATTACATTGTGTATCAAATATATAGTTCTTTGATTTTTATGTAAGTAATCATTTGAATCAATATTCATTTAAGCTTTAAGAATAATTTAGCAATTATAAGTTATGTATCAATAGTTTTTTTTACATATTTTCTTCTTTGTTTTATTGTTCTTTATATTATTCACATATGTTCTGAATTGATATACTTTAAAATACATAAATAGATAAGTGATATACCCAAAATAAGGTATATCAATGTCGTAGATTGATTTGTTATATGATGTGCCTAAAAAATTGTTAATCCTTGTATATAAATTTTCTTTAAAGTAGTAAGATATCTATATGGTGAGAACTAAATTTTAATTATCTAAGCGATGCATTCTTTTCTAGGATTAACATGCTTAATTGATATACTTGCTATATAAGATATGTCAAGGTTATAGACACATACTTGATATAAATATAAGGTATGTTAAAGTCATAGCTATATAAATCATATACCCAAATAAGGTATATCAATGCCATAGATTGATTTAAAATATGATGTAACTAAAACTTGTATTGATCTTAGTAAATCAATTAGATGATCTACATACAAATTTGATAATAACATTTCATTCCTGTTTTTTCAACAATTCATCACATTATTAAATCAAATTCTAGGTTCTAACATCAAAATTTATTACATTAGTAATAAAAAACATAAAAACATAAAGTCGAACTAAAGTTTAACATCAAAAGTGTGTTATGAAAGTTAATAGTCAGATGTAGAATAAAGGGTTTATTTCTTTTGTGAAACATTCAATTCAAATGATGTTTGGTCAAATGGAGCGTCACTATGGTCAATTGATGGTCTTGTCTTTTTTTTTTTTTTTTTTTTTTTTGGAGATTTATGCTCCTTTGATATTTCCAATCCCAAGGCTTGGTGTGGGTTTCACCTTTCTTTTTGGGTGTTCAATCTAGATCTTAGCTTTCTCTGCATATTTTGACTCATAAAAAATTTGTCTGTCCTTCCTTGTTTGCATTTTCTTACCAACAATCTAAAAAGGTGTTGGGTGTGGTTGAAGCTCTTGGAGACATTATTTTTAAATGGTAGAATATATTTTTGAATGGATATAGTTTAAATTTTTAATAGTTGAAATAATATTTAATAGTAAAGAAAAAGATTTTGAAAATGTAAACATAAATAGATGGATGAATCAAATTCAAATTCATAAGATGTAATTAGAATAAATTTTGTGAAATGAAATTGATACTAACGTGATATAAGAGCCTAATTTATTACCTCGTGGGGTAACTTATTACCTAAATTTTGTAAGTGTGGTTTTGATGGTATTTATCAATAAAGTATTATTGTTGAAAATAAAAGAGAATATTTGGGAGATTTTGTAGATTTTGTTTTTTCCATTTATATTTCTCAATATCTTTTCCTTTTATAGGTTTTTGGCCTCTATTTATTTTTCCCCTTTGTAACATTTGTGTGTATCAAAATTAATAAAAAAGAGAAAAATTGTATCGTGGTTTTATCTCCTTGAACTAGGGTTTTCCACGTAAATCTTTTGTTGTTTTTGCTTCCCTTTTTTCAATATGGTATCAGAGCAAGACGATGAAACCCTAGCCATCATTGACGATAGCCAAACCCTACATGAGTTTGAAACCCTAAATCTTCCATTGCCAACAGAACCTGCCGCCGCCGTCAATGCTGCCATCCAAGCTGCCCTCACAGGTATCTCCTGACCCTAAACCCTAGCGCCGCCGCTGTTGCCATCCAAAACGCCCTAGATAAAAAATCCTTAGCGAGTTCAGTGGCATCTGGATAGTCCACCCATGTTCTTAACGTTGGATCTCTCTTCTCCGACCAGAACACCATTGACCGACAGTTTCTGACTAGTTCGATGACGGTTGGACCTTCAACTGGAGCACCAGTCGTCGGTTTTTCCTTCCCGACGCAGATATGCATTTTCTGACGAGTTCGGCAACTGCTGGAACTTCAACCCGAGCACCGATCACTGGATCCTCCTTCCCCGATGCAGATCTACGGCCTTAGGTGAGTGGAGTTGCTGCTGGAACCACAAATCGACACGTTTTCCCAAGATTTTCCAACCAAATAGGGGCTGCCGCCTCATTTGGAGATTTTCTGACCACATATCGGCTGCATTTGCTCCAAATACTTATTTTCGGGCTGAGACTAAGCAATCGTCGATAGGTCTATCTTCGGTCATGATTCAACAAGAATTGGCGAACCTCCAGGCAAGTTTCCAACAACAAATTGCTGCCCTTGGGGTAGCGCTTGGCACCTCTACCACCATCAATCAGAGTGTAGGAGGCTCGGGTGTCCAGTCGGAACTACCGCTGTATTCTGAGAACCGGTAACTGTTTTCCCAACCTTAACTTCTGCACCGTATTTGTTTGGACCTATAGGAAACTCCACAAGGCTAATTGTTGGTGAAAAGTTAAATGGCCAGAATTATTTCTCTTGGTCTCAGTCTGTTAAAATGGTTCTTGAGGGACACCAGAAATTTGGGTATCTAATTGGTGTGATACTAAAACTTAGACCTGGAGACCCTCAGGAGCGTATTTGGAAAGGAGAGGATTCTCTCCTCCGTTCCCTATTGATTCACAGCATGGAACCTCAAATTGGAAAACCTCTGTTGTATGTAGCTACAGCTCGGGATATTTGGGAGGCTATTCAAAAACTGTACTCAAAGAGGCAGAATGCATCATGGCTCTACACTTTACGAAAACAAATCCATGAATGCAAACATGGGTCCATGGATGTCACGACATATTTTAATAAATTATCTCTTATCTAGCAGGAGATGGACTTATGTCGTAAACTTGTCTGCGACTATCCTTGTAGAGGAATCCAATATTACAAACTTGAAGAGGTTGACTGTGTATATGATTTTTTAGCAAGTCTCAATTCCAAGTTTGATGTTGTGTAGAGCCGAATACTAGGACAAAGACCAATACCGACCTTGATGGAAGTATGTTTAGAGGTCCGTCTGGAGGAAGATAGATTGAGTGCCATGAATATCACTGCTACCTCTATAACTGATTTTGCCGCCTTTAGTGCGAAATCATCTGAAACTATTGGAGACAAGCAGAACGAGAAATCACCTTCAGTATGTGAACACTGTAAGAAACCATGGCACGTGAGGATCAGTGCTGGAAGCTACATGGTAGACCCCCAAATGGCAGACGATGACCTCCTAACAACTAACCCAACCAGGCTCTAGTAAGTGAAACTACTAGTGGCTCTCAATCACAACATCAAAAGATTTGCCTAGCTGACACCGTTATCGTCTGTCTTGGGACGATTGCATAATTAGGTATTTCTCAATCCTTAAGTCTCCTCAGTATTACTGGCAAGAAATCCTGGATCCTTGATTCAGGCGCCACAAACCACCTAACTGGAACTTTTGACAATTTCCTCTCTTATCATCTGTGTGCTGATAATGAAAAAAATCTGGATTGCTGACAGGACACTTGCCCTTGTTGTCGACAAGGGCCACATTTCTCCATTCAATGGTTTAACATTACAGAATGTGCTGCATGTCCCTAAAATCTCCTATAATTTACTGTCTGTAAGTAAGATAACCAGAGATCTAAACTGTCATGTGGCTTTTTCACCGGATGTTATTTTTCAGGACTTGAGCTCGAGGAGGACGATTAGTACTGCCCAGCACAATAGGGGACTCTATTTCCTTAATGGTGATACTTTCTCTAGGCACAATTATAGGGCTAGTCTGTTATCTTCCTACTTTTCAACTTCTAAAAATGATTGTATGTTGTGACACTTCCGCCTTAGCCATCCTAATTTTCAATATATGAAATATTTATTTCTTTATTTATTTAATAAAGTTGATATCTCTTCTTTATCTTGCGATGTGTGTATTCGAGCGAAACAACATAGTCTCTTTTCCATCCCAACCTTAAAAACCCTCTCAACCTTTCACTCTTATTTATAGTGATGTTTGGGGTCCCTCATGAATTACCACTTCTTCAGGTAAGCGTTGGTTCGTTACCTTCATTAATGACCACACTCTCCTTATTTGGGTCTTCCTTCTAACAGATAAGTCTGAGGTGTCATCTATTTTTCAATAGTTTTACACCACCATTGATACTCAGTTTAATACCAAAATTGCCATCCTTCGGAGTGACAATGGTCGTGAATTCCTCACCAATACTCTTCGTGAGTTCCTATCCACTAAACGTATTGTTCACCAAAGCTCGTGTGCCTATACCCCCTAACAAAATGGAGTGGCTGAAAGAAAAAACCGTCATCTCCTCGAAGTTGCTTAGTTTCTCATGTTGTTGACCTCTCTTCCGTCTTATCTATGGGGGGAAGCAGTCTTGATTACGACTCACCTTATAAATCGGATGACTTCCCGCATTCTCAACTTCCAAACTCCTCTTGATTGTCTCAAACCGTCTTATCCCACCACTCGTCTTATACCTGATGTCCCTCTCCGTGTATTTGGATGTACTGTATTTGTCCATAGCTTCGGTCCCAACCAGACTAAGTTTACCCCTCGTGCCTAGAATTGTGTCTTTGTTGGGTATCCTCTCCACCAGCATGGTTAAAAGTGCTTCCATCCCACTTCCCAGAAATACTTCATTTCTATGGATATCACCTTCTTGGAAGATAAACCTTTCTTTCCCGTTAGTCCTTTTTAGGGGAAAAGTAGTAATGAAGAGACTAACTGCCATAATCCTCTTCCTGAACCCATCCTGACAACCCACGACACTGTCCTACCCACCAAACAGGTCCCATGGATAATGTACTACATGAAGAATCTTAGAAAGGAAATAGTAGCCCCTACTAGCTTGACGACTCCAGTCCAATCTTCTGAACCAACATAGGCTTGAGGTACTACTGATCTTGATAATCATACTGTTTGCGTTGAAAATGATATTGTTGATCTGACAAAACTGCCAGTAGAGAATAATAGAGATATGATAGAAAATAACCAGGTTGCTGAGAGTGATGTAGTGTCAACAGCAGTTCAGGAGAATGAAAATGAGATCATGCCTCAGAATTCCACAACTGAAGAGGAACTCGAAAAAGCAGGAGAGTATGATGTCAGCCTTGATATGCCCATTGCTGTGAGAAAGGGCACAAGATCCTTGTTGGTAATCTTTTTGTGAATCTTTATTAAACTTGTTATACTTTCAACATGCTTAATAATATGCGTTACTAATCTATCAAGTTTTCCTATTCTTCACCCAAGTATAAGCAAAGAATGAGGTTTTCTCGGTGAGTCCGAGGTCGAACACAGGGACTATACAAATTCTATAATTAGTTGGATTATTTGAAACATGCGTTTACAGAAAGTGGTGAGAAGTGATGCGTCTAAGAAACTAGAAAGCAGTAAAACTAAGCTAAAGTGGTTGGATGGAGAGGTATGCGACACAGCAAAGTCAGCTAATTGAGTTATATGAATGGTAAACGCAGGACTAGGGTTGGTCATCATCTAAAGTCAGAAACGCATAGTGAGATCTATTTCATACCAGCGACTCTTCTCTCGCTTGTCAGCCGCTATGCGTTATATGTCTATAACGCATAGGAAAGTGTTAAGTACCAAGGTTATTCCTATGTTTAGGTAACACTTCTTAGCCTTGTCAACTAAGTTCCACAATCACTTACTCTCCTGAGCAGTCTGATTATTACTATTTATATCGATTAGCTAGATGGACATAAGCATTTGATTAAAAGTACAATTGACACGATGAAATAGTCTTCTACAGTTCTTATTTAGATGATAACGCAACCCGTGACCCTTGAGAGAGTTAGTTACTCATGGATGATAAACAGCAAATGGAAAGTGATAATAAATGAATAGCCATGGAAGATGTATAGATTGATGAACGGAATAAATGTTTTAGAAAATACAATGTCTTGCTAATAGAATAAAACATAAGTAAGAAAAAGATAGAAAGCATGGAATGGCTTCTTAATGTCTTGAGCTCGCCGGGATGGTAGCCTGAGTTCTACTGTGAAGTGGTCAAGCGGAGGAAGGACTCTTCTCTTTCGAGCTATTTGTCTCCGATTGTCGTTTGAAGAGAACTCTGCTGTCACTTAGAAATTCTTCCGAGAGGTTCAACAACATTTTAGCGTTCAGGTCTGCCTTTTTATAGATGTTGCGTTGCAATCGCTGGCAAATCTGCATGATTAGAGGCTGAATTTCTGCCTTGCGTCCATCTTGCCTAATCGCATGATTTCCGGTTTAATTTAGATTCATCACTCTCGCCGCATATCAAGCATATCAATCTCCCGACAATCTCTCAAGATTCTTATCTGATTCTCCGTTACCTTGCGTTTCTGGTTGATATGCGTCCATGGATAACTTGGGTTCCTGAGTTCAAGTATGCCAATGCATCCATGGGTTGCTACTGCATCAACCTGCGTTGAAGGGTTGCCAACGCTTCCATAGGTTGCTTGCGTTCCTACGTTAAAGCATGCGTTTTAGATTCAAAAAGCTTCAAAACAATTATCTCCATCAATTTACAAGAGTAGAACGCATAGGAAGATTTATCAATAGAATTTAACACCAACTATCACATGATTCTCTATTTAAACTCTATTTTTCTAAGAGAAAGACAATAATAACTTGTATTTCTACAAGTTATCAATCCTGCACCAGGTATCCCATGTATAACTTCCTTTCTTATGACAATTTGTCTTTTAAGTTCGGAGCGTTTACTGCCAGTCTTGACACTGTAACTATACTGAAAAACATATATATGGCCATGAAAATTCCCGAGTGGAAGGTTGCTATTATGGAAGAAATAAGAGCTCTTGAGAAAAATAATACATGTGAACAAGTTGCTCTTCCGAAAGGGCATAAACCAGTTGGGTGTAAGTGGGTGTTCACAATGAAGTACAAGTCTGACAAAACTCTTGACAGGTATAAAGCCAGGCTTGTAGCAAAAGGGTTCACTCAGACTTTTGGTGTAGACTACTCTGGGACTTTCTCTCCTGTTGCGAAGTTAAACACGATCAGGGTTCTTCTGTCGGTTGTTGTCAACAAAGATTGTCCTCTTTATCATCTTGATGTGAAAAATACCTTTTTAAACGGTGATTTAGAAGAAGAGGTGTATATGAGCTCTCCTTCTGGCTTTGAGGCCCAATTTGTCCAGAATATGTGCAAGATTAGAAAGGCCCTATATGGGTTAAAATAGTTACCGAGAGCATGGTTTGAAAGATTTACCACCTTTGTCAAGTCCCAAGGCTTCACTCAGGGACACTCTGACCATACCTTGTTTACAAAAAGGTTTGTCTCAGGTAAGGTTGCCGTTTTGATTGTGTACGTTGATGACATTGTCTTATCAGGAGATGATACTGTTGAAATCAACAAGCTAAAACAGAAAATGGCAGACGAGTTTGAAATCAAAGACCTAGGAAACCTAAAGTATTTTCTTGGGATGGAGGTGGCGAGATCAAGAGAAGGAATCTTCGTTTCTTAATGGAAATACACTATTGATCTATTGAAAGAAACATGTATGACTGGATGTAGGCCAGCTAACACTCCTATCGAGTCTAATGCCAAATTAGGAGAGTCTGTTGACAAAGTTCCTGTTAACAAGGAAAGGTATCAACGTCTAGTTAGGAGACTTATTTACCTAGTGCACACTAGACTAGACATTTCCTATGCTGTTAGCGTTGTGAGTCAGTTTATGCAGGCTCCCTACGAAGAACACATAGAAACTGTTAACAGGATTCTAAGATATTTGAAAAGCACACCAGAAATAGGGTTGATGTTTAGAAAATCAGACAGAAGATATATTGAAGCATAGACAGACTCTGACTGGGCAGATCAGTGATTGACCTAAAATCTACCTCTGGGTACTGTACCTTTGTTTAGGGTAATCTTGTAACTTGGAGAAGTAAAAAGCAAAGTGTGGTTGCTAGAAGTAGTGTTGAAGTGAAATACAAAGCCATGAGTCATGGCATTTGTGAAGAAATTTAGTTAAAGAAAGTTCTATCTGATCTTCACCAAAGTAGTGAACTACCAATGAAACTCTACTGTGATAACAAGGCTGCTATTAGCATTGCAAACAATCCAGTTCAGCATGATAGAACAAAACATGTGGAGATTTATAGACACTTCATAAAGAAAAAACTGGAAGATGGAAGCATTTGCGTTCCTTATATTCCTTCTAGCCAACAAGTTGCTGATGTTCTTACCAAGGGGTTACTTAAGCAGAGCTTTGATGCATGTGTTAGCAAGATGAGTCTTATTGATATTTACATCCCATCATGAGGGGGAGTTGAAAAAAAAAGAGAATATTTGGGAGATTTTGTAGATTTTGTTTTTTTCCATTTATATTTTCCAATATCTTTTCCTTTTATAGGTTTTTGGTCTCTATTTATTTTTCCTCTTTGTAACTTTTGTGTGTATCAAAATGAATAAAAAAAGAGAAAAATTGTATCGTGGTTTTTTCTCCCTAAACTAGGGTTTTCCACGTAAATCTTGTGTTGTTTTTGCTTCCCTTTTTTCAATAATTAAATTTCCACCAAATTGAATGTGTTTCTCTCCTACACCTCTCTAGTTGATATACATTGTGAGTATGTGAAGTTTAAAAATGCCCTTTGGGCTCTTGTGTGTATTTGAGTGATTGTGTGGGTCTTTTGGGCGAGTTTATTGTAGGTTGACTAAAGAACCTCCTTAGGCCACACGGGGTAGAGAGCGAAAAATTCTATACTAGGAATTAATGTTACACCCCCTCCTGGATTACCCTTTTAACTCGAAAAGAGGCGTGAGGACGGTAAACGTCACCCTTTTATGACATTCACTGCCTATCCTTTAACATATTCTCCCATTCACAAATTAATTACAAAAACTCCTTATTTTTTAATATACCATTTAAAGTTCAAACGAATCTTTTAAGATGAAAGAAAATACTCAAAATTCGAACTCTAACTATAATATGGAAAGCTATCCTGTGGCAGACCTCGACTTCGCACGGCAATGGGAACTCCTCTGCTACCTGAGAAGAAAAACATAAACGGAAAGAATGAGCTACAGAGCCCAGTGAGTAGTTAAAACATCTAAACAAAGGGCAACACACAACCCTTAACAATTTAACAATATAGTAGTATAAAACTAGAAACAATGAGGTTATCTACTCAAACCTCACTTCCAAAGCTTTCCCTGGTACCATTTTCCATTATAATAGCACCTCTCAGCTCAACTAGTTAATTTGTTCCCTATGTGCACATAGACTTACCTCTGAGGGATCAGAAACTAGACTCGTCAGTCCTCTGACCATCCTACAAGAGATATTTCTCACAGGATTAGGAACTAGGTTTCCTCCTAACCATCCCATGAGGTTCCATCCGCGACTCAGAATCAGAAGCTACATCCAGGATCCTCTGACCATTATGTGCAGCCTTACATCCTTTACCATATATTAACATATCCACAACATATAAACTTTGTAAGGAATTCACAATATTGCTTAATAAAGTAACAAGTAACCACTCACTGTAGATGGAGTTTTGAATCTTTTTCCTTGCTCCGAATCCTATATTCCTTTGAGACCTAGCTTGCTTTTGACTCCCAAGCACACAACTAGGCTTTTGGATCCTAGAAAATATCAATTGACAACTTCTTGGATGCCCAAAGCACTACTTTGGACGCTTGGAACTGACCCTTGGACTCAGAGACTGGTCTGTTGGACGTAGAGACTGCCTTTTGGACGCCTACTATTGCTTGTTGGATGCCTGATAGATGTTTTGCAACGCCTAACAAATGGGTTGGACACCTCAATGATGGGTTGGACACCTGGTCTTTGCAATAGATCCCTTCTTTTGTCTCTCAAAGTCTTAAGAGTGAGAATTTTCTTAGAATTTCTTATGTGTTTCCCTTCCCAAGCTCATACCCTATTTATAGGAGTTGGATGATAAGCCTCATCATCCAACTTCACATCTTAGCTTCACACTTATCCAAGTATGTAGCTTTCAACATGTTAACCTATGCATGCATGAAGACACCTCCTCCTTTTGAGTTGTTCAATTCTAAGTGTGTCACCTCCTACTTTCTTTCCACCCTTTGGACGCCTCCCTAAGCTATTCCTGAGCCTTGTCATGCATCCAACTTAGCTTGAAAACATGCTCCATGCGTCCAACTTTACTTCCTTATTCGTCCAACTTGTGTGTTTTAGAGTATACTTCCTTTGCTTCCTTTTAACCAATAAGAATCATCTAACACTTAACCATTTTTCTTCTAAAGTTATGGCATGCGTCCACACCCTAGAATACCTTGTACTTAGCCAAAATTTCCTTCTCTTAAGGTGGTATGTGAAACACCCCTATCCTATATATATATATTTACCTAGGAGTGAGGGTTAAAACTATTCTTCAACCTGCTAACACTGTTATATACGTATTTTATATATCATAACCTGCTAGCATTAGACTTAGTTTTACAATAGTTATGCAAAGGTCTACAGATAGGATAACACCATGAGTAAGATTTAAGAGGCTATGTGTAATTTTTACAATATGCCTAATGATTCTCACTATGTCACTCAAAATAAGTACAATATCTACATAGGGATGGGGTTTACAAGTTCCCAAGTACAAAATCCTGATTAAGCCCAGACGAGTCTTGATGGTAGGCTAAGCACCCCGAACACGCTCGCTACCTGGAAAGAAAACATCAAAGAAACAAGAATTTATGAGCTACAACGCTTAGTGAGTGACTATCTAAAATATAACTCAATAATGCATAACTACAAACACTAGTATAATCTGCTTAGTCATGCACTATAAACTTGCAACTAATTATAATCACACAACTGAGTTTCTTTTCATTAAACCTTAGTTGAGGCGGAGTGAACTCAACGCACCCAACGTCAATAAATCTTAGCCGTGTGGAGTAATCTCAACACATCAGCGTCAAATGCTTTCTATTATGCATATATGTCTGTCTGATCTCGGGCGGCCTGTATACCTTCTCATGTCCTTTGGTACTAGGGTCCCAATGAATACTCAATCACCTTCTCTATGTCTTTTAGTGAGAGCTTCATAGAAATACTAGGGCTGCCCATATGCCTTCTCATGTTCTTTAGCATTGGGTCCCAATTCAATCTTTCTAGGTATTGACATGCACATGTCACATTAATCATAAAATAACATAAATCATGATACCTCAGAGTTCTCAGAGCATTCATCTAGCAACTAGCTTAGTAAGAGTTAGGAACCTCAACTAATACATTTTCAAGCTCAATCTTATACATAAGATATGTGCTAGTTTCATACCTATGAGTACATTCCAAATCATGCTTCACTCATATTACTAAGCATATAGAAAATGATAATCAAATAGGCTTATCTCAAACTATAATGTCACTCACAACTTATTCCGAGCTCCGAGCGGGTTATACTCTTTCTTTAGCTCCTCTTGGCCTGTAAACACACCTTTTTCGTGTTAGACATTTCTAATATTCCTCTTTATATTCACTATATTTGCTTAAACATCTCAAACATGTGTTTCATCACTAATCCCTCTCTTGTTTACAACTTTTCATAATGAGCGAGATCCACAACTATCAGCGAGACTATTAGTGAGACCTACTTATAACCATGCGGCATTAATGAGACCAGGCTTAGCGAGACTAATGAGATTACCTCAAGGAGCGACACCCAACGATACTTCAGCGAGAGTTGTGAGACGCAAAGCCCTTTGCGTTACCAGCGACACTCGTTTCGCTGCTCACTCTCCAGCTCTTTAGCGATACTACTGTCTTAGCGACCCCTGTCGGCCACTGCTTCCTTCTTTAACCTGCTAAACATTGAATTCCAGCCAAATTCAGAACTTCCTCTCTTTTACAAACTTGTAAAGAAGTGAGCTTTCTAACTTACCTCAAAATTTCAAACCATAACTCTTCTTCGTTTGAGAACTATCCTCAAATATCTCCGGCTGCTTTGAATCATCTACCAGTTCAACTCCGATTAATTCCTCATAGAATTTAACAAATTTTTGTTCAAATTTAGCTTAAACAGCCTTCATGGAAGTTGCTAAGAATTGGGTTAACTTACTAACCTTAAAATTTTAGCCCTAGCTTCAACTTCCTCAGCTCACTCTTCTTCAAATACTAATTGATGTCCAGATTTATCAACAACAATCAAGCTTCTGGTTCCAGCTTCAATTTCACCATGAAAATGATTTGAATTCTACTTAAATTCGATATAAACACCTTCTTCCACCTCTCCTCGTTGTTCGTCTACGAAATGGGATCAATCTGAGTTTGAAAGTATGTCTAAAGTGTTTAATTATTCGGTGCACTCACTTATATATAAATTTAGACCACCGACTCACCAGCACAATGAACACCTTCATACTTAGGTTGGCCAACGCAAACCTTCCGCGCATGGCTTCAGCAACACATAGCCTCAACTTACTGTGTTACAATTGCTCAACGCCCCATCGCCGGATAACCAACTAACGCATGGTCCTCTTGGCCACTCTTCTATGCACCAACACATACCAACCTTCAACACAGCCCTTCTTGGCCACTCTTCTATGCACAAACCTTCAACGCATAGTAGCGTTCAACGCATAGTGGCCTTCAACGCCTAGTGGCCTTCCTTCACATTTGCATCAATGCCAAACTACCTTCTACAATGCATAGCTACCAGTGGTCTCGTCAAGCCTCAGACATACTCTTAACGCATAGCCCCACCAAAGCATGGCCAACACTTAGCCACTTTTGCTCCCACACAACTCGGCCAATTTTCTCTATTCAATGCCCCTCTCATAGTCTCCTCTTAACTTGCCATCTCCCAATGTCAGGTAGGGGGCTTACAGTATGCGTCCAACCCTTACCTTTGGCCTACACACCATGCATTCCATACTTGGCCAAAAATCTCAATACTTTTCCCCTATGCGTTCAACCCTCTCCTTTTGCCTCAAGTGATACCTCTCCAACTATTTGTACTCTTTCAACACTTAGCTAAAATTCTCCTGAAACTTGGACTATGCGTTCAACCTACCTTCTTTGGCTTAGGTGTTCCTTTTAACAACCATAAGCGCCACAACACTTGGTCAAATTTTCCCCCAAAAGTTCAACCATGCGTCTACCATGGTCCTACTATACGTTCAATACCCATTTCTTCCTCGGAGGCATGTGTTTCAATCTTAGTTCCAAGTTAACCTAGCTAACTCTCAACTATGCTTCCAACTCTTACTTCTAACACTTAGTCAATTTCCTTCTACTCTTTAAGCCTATGCGTTCACCTCATAATTTTTCCAAGCATAGTTTTGACACTTAGAAAATTTTATAACACAATTACCCAAACTTGTACAAACATTTTTCCTTTAGCCTTCATGTCAATGCCTAAACCCTTAAAATGCCAAAAAATTTTGTAATCCACAAGCCCATAAATTCTACTATGAAATTTTTCTAACTACACAGGCTTGTGGTTAAACTTTTTACCCAAAGTTTCACTAATATGATTATCTTCTTAACATACAAGCTTAGGTCAAATTTTCGGGTTTCACAATTAACCTGCAGTATATATATATAAAGCATAGCATAGCCAACTTTAGCTGTCTTTTGAAATCCTAGTATTAAACTGAGCATGTTAATTCTCAGTCGTGCGCGCCTCCTACGCTGAGCATAAGTGCTAATCTATCAGGCTCTTGTCCAAGGCACTCATTTATTATATTTTCATTGAATCGCTTCTTGCAAAGAAAGATCCCCACGTGGGGAGACGTCTTTGAGTAGTATTCTACTCAATTTTCAAACTGCCATAAAGTCACGTCCTGCTTCCAATGGTTTTCCTCTTCACTAGCATTCTCACAATAAAATCTATTTGTTGATTTTTTTTCTTACTCATCACCATATTTAAGAATTCTTTCGAACTGCTTTGGAAAGACGACTGAGGCTAGCTATGCTTTGCTGCGATTCTCATTGAGTGAGTTTTGTGCATAATAGATTTATTAATATATATATATATATGGTTAAATTACAAATTTTTCCATGGAAGTGTAGGAACCAAAAATGTTTTAACCATAATTTTATGCATAATAGATTCATTAATTTTTTAAAAAGTTTAAAGATAGTGTTGTTAGACAAAAAAAAAAAAAAAAAAAAAAAAAAAAAAAAAAAAAAAACCCTATATAGAGATGTTCATTTTTCCCACGGAGGTGGGGTGAGAATTCCCTATTAAGCTGGGAATGAGGGAGGAAGTGGGGAGGAAAAATTTCCCATGAGGTAAACAACTTCTTTTATTTAATTATTATAATAATTTAATGTTGTGTTATTATTATTAATAAACATTTATATCTAAATTTCAAATTTTATTGTTTAATAGTTAAAATGTTGAATATATTTGAATTTAACCTTTAAATTTAGAATATATTTATGAATAATTTGTGGTAATTATTTCTTTCTTCTAATTTTTTTGAGTAATTTTTTTAAAATTCAAATTGTCCATGAGAAACTACTCATATTAAAAAACTTAGTAAGAAATTTAACTATTCAATTAATTTTTTTCATAGTAGTTGTCACAACGTGATCACAACGCAGAGTGGACGACATCCTCTTTTAAGGGTCTCTTAGAATAAAGAATTTTGGACTCACCACCAATCATATTAAAGGCGTGATTGGTTACCTAACTAAAAAATGTATTGGTCTACATGAGTCATTTTTGTGTAGAAAAGGTGTTAGTTCTTTACAACACCAGTAAAAACAATTACCAAATTTATCTTTTATTATTCAATTAAAGAAATTAAGGTCCACAAAATATTATTTTACATTGCTTTTAAATGTCTAAGTTTATTAATTCACATTTTAGAAATAAAACATGAATTAACAATTATGAGTGGCATCAGAATCATTAAGAAAATTGGAAATTTATTTTGGATTCCCAAAATAATTTATCTCATTTCAATAATATTAGAATATCTTTGATATTTCTAATCTCCAATGTCGGGGTTAAATGAGAAATTTCATGTATTTAAGGAATTAATAAATTTCAAAAAGAGAAATATACTCACTCTCATTTTAAATTGAGGATTATTGATTATTGAAATTCAAATTGTTAAGTTTATGAAAATGATTTCAAATTTAGAAATTTAAGTTAGGGAGAAATTTCACGTGTTTATGAAATTTTAACAAATAAAACCTATAAAGGAACATTCCTTTTTCTTTTAGAACACTACTCCCTCTTAAAAACTAAATACTAATTTACTTCAATTTTAATTTTAGCAAAGAAAGTATTGAATCATTTAATTTTAATTTTGCTTTTTTTTTTCTTTCTTTTTTGAGATTCTCGACTTATGAGATTAAAGATAGATTTGTACAAAGATATGTACAAAATTACAAATTCACAATAACCAATTGATGACATGTGATAATAATAATTAAAATTAAAATTGTGGCATATCAAAGAAAATATAAAAGTTAAAAACGAAGCAAATCAACTCCATGTAAATATACAATCTTAAAGTGGAAAAGTATGAAATTAATCTCCCTCAATTTATGATATATTAGTGAAATCAAAATCAAATCAAAGCAAGTAAATTTATTAAATAATAAAAAGAATCTCACAAACTATCTAACAACAACAACAAAATATCATTGAGACTTAATGTGTACTTAAATTCTCTCCTTCCATGACACAAGATAAAATTAATTTTGCATATTTAATATTGATTCTTGAGACATAATTTAGCAATTTGCAAGAAAAGAAGAAAAATAAATGCTTATAATAAAAATAGGGAGACATCAAAGCTTAACATGACTTGAAGACCACAAATTACCTACTTGGGAGGCGAAATAGTAGTATGTATGTTGGTGTTCTTCCACCCATCTCCTTAATTAATGTAAATTGGAAAGAGAAAAGAAGAAGCAAGAGAAAAAGAACTCTAATACTGGAACAAAAATCTTTATCACTTCCTCTAATTGAGTACGTCAAGTTGGATTGGAGAAAAAGTTGTCAACTTCGAGAGAGGCCCCCCACAAAATTGTAAAGAAAAATAGGGAAAAAGAAGTGAGAAGTTGAGGGAGAAGTTGAAGTGGGAGAAATTGAGGGACAAAGAGGAGTAGATGTGAGAGGGTGGAGATGTGTAAAGAGAAGCTGACAAGATTGAAGAACATCTTTCTCTAATTAATTCGAATTTTGTTAACTTAAAAAAAAAAATTTCTTAAATTTTAATTTGAATTTCATCATTTTTAGTTTTAGTTTTAGTTTATTTTTATTAAAGGAAGTTATATAGGACATCACAATGTTTGTTTCGTTTTTTGTTTTTTGTTTTTTTTTTTAAATGGGAGAACTAACCAAATGAAAATATATGAAAAATAAAATATGGTATGTACCGCAGTGGCTTTTAAGTTAATTGATTTTTTTAAAAACATAAATAAAAATAAAAAACATAAAAAAATGAAACGGAAAAAAATTCTCTGTGGGAATCCAACCCTTGCGAATTCTCCATGGACAACCCTGCCCTGATCTTCGCAAGGAATTTTGCGGAGATGGAGAATGATATAGAGATGTTCATTTTTCTCACAAGGATGGGCTTCGTGGGGACCCGCCCCAAACGGGCGCACGGATTGTCGTCCCCGTCCCGTTTGGTTTTTTTATTTAATTATTATAGTGATCTATTGTTGTGTTATTATTATTGTAGAGGTAAAATTAACCCTAATTAAATTAGAGTCCAAGATTAAATGGTGATAATCGAGAATCCATTACAAACGATATATTTTATTTAGGTCCAAGGAAAAGAAACTGACCTCAAGTAGCTCGGCTTATTTGAGTTGAAAGGTCGAGCCAAGAGAATATATATATATGTATGTATGTATATTAGAATATTTAGGGTTTAATCCCAATTGTAACAAGGGATTTGCATGGCTTCATGAATCCATGCATGTGTGTATATTTATTGCATGTAGAAATTTGCATGGCTAGGCTAAATTTGAATGTGTAATAAGAGAGTTTTGGTATAGTTTAGACATGCATGAATTATGCATGAGTCATGCATTTGTGCTAATAAAATCACTTTAAAATAATTAATTTTGGGAATAATAGGATGCCTATTTCCGTTTTATGTAATTGGGCTATTAATCAAGTAATGATTATTTCGAAATTGAATTATGATTAAGTAAATTTAGCAACTTGTTATTAATTACTGAATAGACACTAAAGAGTCATCCAAGAGCCAAGGATAATGATGGCTTGGATGAGTAACAACTCTGTTAATGGCTTGAGTATGTAACAACTGCTTAGAAGTTTGGGAGTCACCTGGAAGAAGTAATGTCATCCACCTTTCAATTATGAAAAGTTCAACCTATATAATGGTCAAGCGATGATCGAAGTAAGGTTTACTAAGAACTACTACTTATTTTCTATCAATTGAGTCATTCCTCAAAACTGATTCTAACTTAAGCATCGAAGTGGATTTGGCAAAACACCACACCGGTGTCAGATTTGTTCATATTGCAGGGCATTTGGTTAATCTTCCTCGAGAAATACAAATTTTCTGTTGGTACAAATTTCGGCGTCAACAATTGGCGTCATCTATGGGAAGAATTTCTAGTTGTGCCATGCCATTACGACCTTTTTCTTTTTATAATGAGCAGCAACATGAATAGAGAGAATCTTCCAGCTGATGAGGACGATTCAGATCACAAACGTCACCTAAGACGACAGTCCACACATGTTCTGGAAACTCAAGTGGCTAGGGCCCCCAACCTGTGAATAAGTCAGTTGATGGGTATGTGACTCTAGCAGCCAAGGTCGATGGCTTCGATCAAGGCTTGAGCCAGATCATGGAGCTGTTGCGACACCTAAATCCCATTATCAAAGCCATAAGGTAGAATGAGGTAGATCCACTGAGGAAGGTAGGTATGAGGGGAGGTTGAAGCCTGACCCATTAGGTCAGAGTGCTCCCCCCCCCCCCCCCCCAATGGTCCGAGATCCCACCAAGGGTAAGGGTGTCACACCCCCTCCCGGATTTTCCTCCAAAACCCGAGAGGAGATGTGAAGACAGCAACCTTGACTCCTCTGTAAGGTTCACTGTCTAACCATTTTCACCAAAGACGGCCCAGATGAGGTTCTTGCGTAGGCAAAGCATTTCGAACTCGCTTGCTACCTGGAAAATTAGAAAAAAACATGGGAAAGCGTGAGCTAAAGCCCCGTGAGTGAGTCGAATTTGTAAAACTATCTTTTGTTCGAAAACAGGCATGTTAAAAAAATACGCATAAAACGAGGATTCAATGCAACAATACAGCAAAAACATATTTTCCAATAACTCTCTCAAATCATATAAATTCGTTCCAAACATATAGAATCGTTTTAGAATAATTATACAGAAAACCCGTTTGGTTTCTCAATCTTTTCCCTTAGTTGAGGCGAAGCAAGACTCAACGCTCTCAACGTTGAAATTAACCCTGGCTCGATGCAGAGCAATACTGGACGCATCAGCCAAATCAACCTCTATGTGCACATAGGAATATGGCGGGTTGCCCAAGTACCTTCTCATGTCCCTCAGTACTGGGTCCCGGGAAACTCACGTGCCTTCTCATGTCCCTCAGCACTGAGCCTCCTCTAAAACATTTTAGAAACCAGTATACACAAATAGTTCATATGAAACCTTTCATAGAAACAGAGTATTTATAGATAAACATCTCACAACATGCCTTTCAACATCGTATAGAAATCAGATAAAACATGCCTTGTGAACAATATAGTCAAATATCATGCTTTTCAAGAAAACAGTTATCTCTAAGCCATATCTTATAAGAACATTTTCAATAAATTTCATTTTCAAAGGAAGAAAAGAGTCACTCACAAATCACTTAAGAAATTTCCTCTTTTCCTTTCAAATCCCAGGCTTGAGCTTCTAACCCGCAAGGTAGCTGTTTCCACTCTCTGGTGGCTCAGTTGGACGCAGCGTTCTAACTCTGGAACGCAAGACTGACGTTCCTCTGTCAGTTCGGTTGGACACAACCCTGCCCTTAAACGCAAGATTGATGACTAACGCAAGGTGCAGCCTAACTCTTTTTACTTCTTTCGGATGCGTCGACCTCTCTTGGACGCAAGGTCTAACTTAAACGCATCGCCTATCTTTGGACGCGGCGTTCACCTTGAACGTAGTATTTGTCTTTACCGCAAGGCTGTCCTCCTTTCGACGCAAGACAACTTCTTTTACATAAAATAGCTAAGTTGTCAAAAATACCTTCTCTCTTGGTCGCAGACTCCTACTACGGACGCAAGGATTCCTCCTTTCTACCTTCTTTCTTCCCTCTCTCCAGAATTCTTCTTTCAGAGTCATCAGTCGCTCCTTTTCCCTTAAGGTTCTATTTATAGGGAGCTTGCCATCCAACTTCTCCTCTCCTTTTGCCACTTGTTTGTCACATGTCACGATGCATACTTAATTAACCATGCATTAATCCAAGCGTCACCTTGCATGAAACACTTAACATGCCTTTTTAACACCTCCTACTTTTAAGGTGTCAAGTCTATATGAAGCCACCTAGCCTTTATAAGCTTATCTTATGCGTCCAACATTTTCCAATAGACAATCATTCATTCAACACAACACCCCCATGCGTTCGTTGAGTTTCCTTTAAGATTTGAGCTTCACTACTCACTTTTCTAACTCTTGGCCATACTTCCTTTGAACTCGTTTTTCCACCGCATACTACTAGGCGTCAACGTCTCAACGCACACTACTATGCGTTTGTCTTACTGCATAATACCATGTGTCAGCCTGAACCGCATACTATCATGCGTCCATGATCTTCCTCCTTTCCTTGAGGATTCCTTGAGTATCCCTCTATGCGTTCTTGGGCTTATAATCCAAGGTTCTTCAATTAACCTTTTCCTTTTACTAAAATATCTCTGATGATAATTAGTATGCGTCCACCTCTTGCTCCAACCTTTTAGCTTACTTCTCATCCTTCCACTTTATCCAACACTTATGAACATTCCTTGCTAATAGTCTATGCATTATTCAATTTACTATAGTATTCTATCTTTTCGAGACTTAGATCTCTTTCAACACTTCACAACATAACTTTATTTCTTTCTTGCTTAAGCGTCTTACCATCGCCAATGCGTACATCTTCTCTTATGTGTTTCACTTCTTTCCCTTCTCGGTTTACTTCCATGCGTCCACCCATACCATGCGTTACCTTGGTCCTGACCATGCGTCCAACATGGTCTTTTACTTCTTTTCTTCATAGACTCTTCAACGCATCAGTTTCTTAAAAGTAGGGTGTGACAAAGGGCCTAGCAATTAAAGAGGTGGGAGAATCTGAGGCACGTGGGACTAGAGCACTAGAAAGGCTGAAATTAGGTGGAACGATAGGGGGTGAATAATTCAGGCTTAAAGAGGCAACAACTTGGTGGCCGTCATTCTTAGACTCCTACTATTCGAAACCATGCTCCAATTAGAAGTCAGGCCAGAAGATCTTACACACATCAAGGACGATCAACAGCTTGAAAAGGTGAGCAGTCAGAAGCTCGAAGGCCGAACGAGCAGAAAAATCTAACATGGTGATAGCTTTCAAAAAGAGTTATCACTCTCTACATAAATCATGTTATTTCTTAGGAATTTAACGCTTTATTTAGTGTTTTTGACAGGAAATTAAGCAAAGAAAACCATTGGGATATCTTGAGTGCATTTGGATCGAAATGGAGCATTTGGCAAAAATTGGAGCAAAATGACGAACATGCCCCTGGGGGCGTAGCTACACTTTTCCAAGCGCAGTGCTACGCTCAAAGGCAGAATGTTAAAAATGGCGAGAGTGCAGTGACGCTCCCTTGGAGCACAGTTGCGCTCCGAACTTTGAAAGAATTGTGACACGCATGCGCCACCAAGCGCAGCGCGCAGCGTCGTTACGCTCTAGGTAGGCGCTCCTACTTCTCTCTAGAGTGTAACGACGCTCCATGAGAGCACAGCGACACTCCGAGGCAGATTTAAATATGTAGCTTTATTTTAGGCCGGAGATGGATAGAAATGAGAGAAATAAGAGAGGAGGCTGAAGAAGAAAACATTTAGCTCGATTTTTCTTCTTTTCCCACTCTTTTAGCTTAGGTTTTTCTTTACTTTTGGGTTATAATCATGGATTAGATGCTTCCTTCTTCTCCAACTTTTTGTCAATGAAGCTTGATTAGGTAAGGAATCTTCTAGTTCTTGAGATGAGAACAACTTCTTGTGTAATTATTGAGATTTGTTTTAATGAATTCATATTGAGATTATATCTTTTTGAAATTGATTTTATTCATTGATGTATGTTTTTGGATGGATTGATGCCTCTCCCCTTGAATGTACATTTTAGCTATCAATTTTTGCTTGCACGTTTCCTTGTGTTCGTCTATCCCTAAAATCGATAAGTAGCAAGGACAGGTATGCATGCTAGGTGTATTGGTTGTCCATAGGCTTGGAATGTGTGCTTAACTTTGATTCAAAGAAACCCAGTTAATTAGGTTAAGGCTTTCTCACTAATTAATTACACAATTGAATCCTAGAGCTTAATGTGCTTGTTTTTTATTTTAATTGATCGCTATTGAACCCAATTAGAATTTGGGGCTTGTAGTTTAATTAGGGCTTAGCGATTTAATTAATGGCTATGACACTTGCTCGATTTATTCCAAGTGATTAGTCTGCCTATTGCATTAATGAATTTGGGTGAATCGAGTAAGTAGTTGTGATTGCATAATCAATTACGAGTTCATTAAGATATTTCACTGATAAAAGTTACACAAGAACCCAATTTGTTCCTAAGACTAGAAATTCCTACTTTTGATTACATTTTCCAGTCTTTTTACTTTCTTGAATTAAATTTCATGCCTATTTCTAATCCACACAAAACCCCCTTTAATTAGGAAACTTGCTTAACGAAACAAAGATTATTGTCCATATGGTTCAACCCGGACTTGCTACTGTTGCTATGCCATTGAGGTAATAGGAGTAGGATTCGGTTTTATAAATTTCTTTTGATAGGGGTTTCTCTTTGGGAATAACACTACACCCAAAAAGAAATTAATCCTATCACATGGGAACACATCTATGAGATCTTATCAATAAAAAAAACAAAAGGAGCAAGTTGGCGAAGACAAGGAGGAAGAAAGTCGACCATGGGCGGTGGAGTTACAACGAATTCAAAATCAGCTAGGGGATATAAAGAAGGCACAAGATCAAGAGGGGGTTGGACCTAGACAACTTGCTAAACCAGGTAGACTCGCCCTTTACAGATGAGATTATGCAAGAGCAAGTACCCCCTAAATTCAAATTGCCTACAATGAAACCCTACGATTAATCGAAGGACTCTTTAGAACATTTGGACACATTTCAGTCGTGGATGGAACTCCATGGAGTCCGTAACGCTATCAAATGTCCGACATTTTCATTTACTCTTGTAGGACCAACTCGAAAATGGTTCAGGAAGTTGAAGAGGAGATCGATAGCTTCATTTTAAGAGCTAGCAAGGGCATTTATTACACAGTTCCTTGGAGGCCGAGATTAGAGAAAACCTCCCACTCATTTGCTTACCATAAAGCAGGGAAGGAATGAAACATTAACAGAATATGCCGCAAGGTTCAACAGTGAAGCTCTACAAATCAAAGGATATACTGATAGCATAGCTCTCACAGCTATTGTAGCTAGCCTCAGGGATGAGAAGTTCCTATAGTCCTTAAGCAAGAAAGCAACTACGACCTATGTCCAGCTTCTCACTAGAGCATAGAAGTATATGAGCACAAGTGAACTCCTTTGTTCGAGAGGTGGCCAGAAGGAGAAGGCCATCCATTCAGATGATCATGGGTCAAGAAGACAAGTAGATGAAGATCAACATGAGAGCAAGAAAAGAAGACAGAGGAACGATCGACGACATCAGAAAATGTGGCCCGAAAAGGCTTGCCACCAAGCAAGTTTGAACACTACACTCCTACAATAGTTCTAGTGGAGCAAATTTTAATGGAAATCCAAGACAAAGAAATGTTGAAGGGGCCAACTAAGCTAAAAACTGGCTCACATTGAAGAAATAGGGACAAGTATTGTCTCTTTCATAAGGACTACAGGCATATTACGGTTGAATGTTTTGATCTTAAAGAGGCCATAGAAACTTTGACCCAACGAGGTCAGATGAAGGAGTATGTGGGGGAGAGGGATAATCAAAATGGTAACCCAGCAAAATAGCTCAAAGTTGGAAAGATCGGATGTCGACACCTTCTAAAGAGATTAAGACAATTTTTGGAGGCCCGACCGGAGGTGACTTTAAGAGAAAGCAAAAAGCAAAGCACGTGAGGTCAAACTCTCTCCAAGGATATGGGAGGTATGTTTTACTATTGTAAAAGAGCAAGTTATTAGTTTCTCCGAGGAAGATGTGACAAATCTACATCAATCTTATAATGATGCTCTAGTTGTATCTTTGACCATAGCAAATATCAAAGTGCATCGAATTTTAGTAGACAAGGGCAACTTAACAGACATTTTATCTCTTCAGTCTTAGATGCCATGGGATTGAGACGAGAACGTCTGAAAAGAAATGTCACCCCCTTGCTAGGGTTTGTGGGGTAGTCAACATATTCGAAAGGTAGCATAGAGCTTCTAATCACTTTTGGTGGAGGCACGACCTGTGTAACAGCCCTGGTAGAGTTCCTGGTGGTGGACGACAAATCAATCTCAATAATGCATGTCCGAAAGATTGCTTCCCACTTCCAAGAATAGACAAACTCGTTGACGCTATTGTTGGCCACAAACTATTAAGCTTCATGGATGCCTATTAAGGGTATAACCAAATTAGAATGCACATCCAGAATTAGGAGAAAACTTTTTTTATAATTAGTTGGGGTCTTTACTGTTATACCGTGATCCCATTTGGGCTGAAAAATGTAGGAGCCACTTATCAATGCCTAGTGAATAAAATGTTTGCTCCTCTTATTGGCAGGAACATGGAGGTCTACGTGGATGATATGCTGGTAAAGAGCAGGAAAGCGAGTAACCACGTGGATGACTTGACTAAAAAATGCTTGAAAAGTGCTTTCTATTTTCTCAAATTAAGGGAATTTATATTAGATTTCACTTGTTTGCTAGTGGTTTTCAGGTCAAAATAAAGAAAATCAGAAGAGAAAGCCAAAAGATCAAAACCGAGCCAGAATACAGTAAAAAAGAAGAGAAAAATCCAAATTTGCCAAAACAGGCGCGAAGTTTTTTCCCAAGAGCAGCAGTTGTTTCAGTGTCGCGGCGCCATCAAGTAGCACAGTGGTGGCGCCTTTCCATATCGGTCAGCGTCAAAGTGTGCTTTCGGAGTAGCTTCAGGCAAGTTTCTAAGCTTCATGGTCAACTAGAGAGGGATCGAGACAAATGCAGATAAGATACGAGTTGTTCTAGAGATGGAGTCTCTCATTTGCAGATAAGATACGAGTTGTTTTGGAGATGGAGTCTCCCAAAACACTGAAGCAACTTTAGAGCTTGAATGGAAAGATAGCGGCTCGTAATCGATTTGTAAGTCGAGCTACTGATAATGTCTTCCTTTCTTTAAGATATTGAGGAAAAAATCTAATTTTGAGTGGACGGATGAATGTGAGTAGACTTTCATACAACTCAAGAGTTATTTGAGCTCAGTCTCGCTCCTTTCAAGCCCGTTCCCAGCAAAGAACTTTTTTTGTATCTTGCCATGTCTGATCTTGCGGTCAGTTTCGTCTTAATCAAGGAGGATGGAGGCCGATAGTCACTCGTACACGAGCAAATCGATGGTAGAGGCAGAATCAAGGTACTCCTAAGTAGAAAAGCTCGTCCCCGCCCTAGTGGTGTTAGCTCGAAGGTTACGACCATATTTCCAAGCATATAAAGTAATTATTTTAACCAATTTCTCATTACGACAGGTGCTGCAAAAGCCAGAGGCATCAGAAAGACCAATGAAATGGGCGGTCGGGCTGGGCGAGTACGACATCCAATTTCAGCCTCAAGCTGCAATGAAGGGTCAAGTCGTAGCCAATTTTGTTGTTGAATTAACCCCACAACCCAACCTTGCTGACGACATGGAAGTGTGTATAGCGAAGATGCCACCTCAAACCAAAAGTCTAAAAGGAATTGAATCCTCTTGGCGGAAGCATTTAATCGCTTTGCTCCAATATTGTATAATGAATTTGTACAAAACAAGAACAAATACAAATTGCTTTGAAACACATCCAAAGATTCAAAGGGAAAAAATTAAATATCTTTGTAGATCTTGTCTTCAAGGTAACAATCTCTTGTTCTACAAGAACACTTGCAAAAAATCTTCTTTAGTAAACTCTTGGGACAAGGAGGTTTGTAGAAACCTGTGTGAAAAAGAAAGGGAAAAGCAGAGAGTTTCTTTTTTAGAGTTGTGAGAGAGGGAGAGTTTTCATTCTGTAGAGTTTCACGTAGTTCAAACCAATATAGAGATCACATCTCTATTTAACGTGAGGGAAGTTATAAAATCTTATTTAATTAATTATAGGAAATCAAATATCATATATTTGATTCAATGTGTCATAATACATATATACTCTCATAACTTGGTTTTAAATCTCATTCAAATATTAATATTCTCATATTATAAAGTTTATTTTCTCATATTATAAACTTTATGATGTATCTCATACATAATATTAATTGTACCATATACAATTAATTTTCTTGATTAATTTGAACACTCAAATTCTTTTATCATTTTGTTTCCTTGTTTCAACCCGTTGTGAGCTAAATTAAACTCATTAATTATATTAATCAACATTCATTAACCATGAGGCATACCCCTAAAGACCCATAGCTGCACTCTTATGAACTCCAGTATATTTATGAGTCCATTGAATAATCATATTTCATAAGTCAATCATTCATAGGGTGTTCGTAATTATAGCTAGGTCAAATTACCATTTTACCCCTGTAATTACTTCTTGCAAATTAAGTATCACTAATCCTCTAACGAACAATACTGTTTATGGTCCCACCATAAACAAAATTCTTCTCAAATCAGTGAGAGGGTGAGACCTCATTGTTCAAGTCCTAGAACCAGCACTTAAGTGAACAACCTATCTACTTTCCTTAGAGTCAAGAAGGAGTGAATTCCATCTTGTGAATTTATGTTCCCAACTCCTCACTCGACATCATTCCCAAAATGGTAGGCATATTGAGTCAGCAGCTAAGGCCACTCTCACCCATACAAATCAAAGAATGATCCTCATGAACAAGAGTTCATAATTCACTCAAGATTGAGATCAAGTTACATGGTTTTCATTTGACATATAAAACTCTTCAATTAACGGTGTTATAAAGTAGGGTGTTCAAAAAATTCGGTAACCCGACCAACTTGGACTACCCAACCCAAACGGTTGGGGTTGGTTTGGGTTGAAAATTTTGAATTTTTTATTTTCGGGTTAGGTCTCGGGTTGTTGGGTTTCCCGTACGAGTCAACCAGACCCGACCCGCAAATAATATATGTATTATTATTATTATTATTATTATTATTATTATTTTTAAGTTTTAACCTAAATGTATGATCGAGAGAGAGCAAGGGAGAGAGCAAGAGAGAAAGAGCGAGAGCGAGAAAGAGAGAGCGAGAGAGAGTGAGAACGAGAGCACACATGCCATTTTATCATAAACATCCTCTATCTCTCTCGCTCTCTTTCACACTTTCGCTTTCTCACACATGCCATTTTATCATAAACATCCTCTATCTCTCTCGCTCTCGCTTTCTCTCGCTCTCTCTCAACCTAGTGACCCAACCTGACCCAACCTGAAAATATTGGGTTGGGTTGACCCTAAAAAATGGAACTGATGGGCCTGAGCATAGGCCAACTTGAATTTTTGGGTTGGTCCAAAACAAAAAAAACCTAACCCGGCCCAACCGAACCTGTGTAGACCCTTATTATAAAGAGAGATTTAATTTTGTGGTCCAATCTTATACAAATTCACTGTATACCCTCACTTATATGTCATTACACGAACGATTTAGATCAAATCGTTTGTAACACTTACAAAATGGGTCGTATCCATGGTATACCAGAATGAGGCACCCAACCTCACCCATATACTATATACTTTTTTATGTTATTTCTTGAACATGATCCAATTGTATGTCAACCAGATATTGTTCAAGATACACTAAATAACCTTGAATCTTAGTTTATTGGATTTTGAGTTATGCAAACAAATAATAATAATTAAATAATACTTTATTTATTAATTTATTTACAAATTTACATAGATTACAAGATTTATGACATAAATCCCAACAGAGTCATGTGACCTTCCGTGGGAACTTTATGTGGATGGATCATCCAATAGAAAAGGTTGTGGAGTTGGTTTGTTGTTGTTGTCACCAGAAGAAGAGCAACTTGAGAATGCTTTGAGGTTCAGATTTTGAGCCTCCAATAATGAAGCAGAGTACGAAGCACTTTTGGCTGGACTACGATTAGCTGTTGGAGTTGGGATGACCAATTTGGTTATCTACAACGATTCTCAGCTAATTGTTAATCAAGTAGCTGAGATGTACCAAGCCAAAGACCATAGAATGGTTGTTTATCTGACAGAGCTAAGAAAATGTTAAATGCATTTCAGAAGTTCGAGATTAAACAAATACTGTGATCTCAAAATGCCAACGCTGACTCTTTAGCTTTATTGGCAACAACCTACGACATAGAGCTCAGTAGAATGGTACCTGTGGAAATTCTAAATGCTCCCAGCATATTAAGAGAGGAATTCATGGAGATAGAGGACCATACAAAGATCGAAACTCGCAACTAGATGACCCCCATTTAAATATCTAGAGGGAGGAATATTGTCGGACAATAAAGTTGAAACTCGATGGTTACGATGCAAAGCAGCCCACTATGTGATAAGTAATGGCAGACTATACAAGAGGGGTTATTCTCTACCCCTTCTGAAGTGTGTTGACTTAGATGAGGCAGATTACATCATGCAGGAAATTCATGAGGGAGTATGTGGAAATCACTCTAGAGCTCGGTCCCTTGCGAAGAAAATAATCCGACAGGGTTATTATTGGCCCTCCCTGGCTTGAGATGCACATAAGCACACTGCGTCTTTTCATCGATGTCAGAGGTTAGCAAATGTATCTAAGCAGCCCCCTGAGCCTATTATGAACATTATGAGCCCTTAGTCGTTTGCGCAACGATTGGTTGACCTAATCAGGCCTCTACCTCCGGGCAAGGGGCAAACCAAATTTGTTGTTGTGGTTGTTGACTATTTCACTAAATGGGTCAAGGTTTAAGCTTTGGCCACAATTACTAAATAAAAAATCACTAGCTTTATCCGGAACATTGCTTCAAAAAATTTCTAACATCAAGGACTCTCCTTTTTCACTTCCACCATTACAAGATATACTTTCAATAGACTTTGTTTTGGCTAAACAATACCACACCTTCTGCATTACAAAATAAGTCCAAAGGAGTATGAAATTCTTCAAAATCTTCTCCAAATGCAACACATTCAACCAAGTTTGAGTCCATGTGTGATGTGTTGTCACTACTTTATTAACACCAAAGTGATTATTCTCAATAAAGTTGTTATCGAGGTTTATTCAGTAAAATTGTTATTGAATATGTGAATTGCATTTAAATCCAATAAACTAAGAACCCATGGCTATATGGTGAATACTTAGACTTTATATTATAAAAGTGGATCAAATTTAAGTAATATAATAGCCAAAATAGTCTATAGTATATGGATAAAGGTAAGGTTCCTTGTCTTAGAGACACTATGGATACAACCCACTTAGTATTTGATACAAACAATGTGATCCTAAATCGTTTACGTAGAGTCATGTGAGTGGGGGTATCCTATACAATGAGTTTGCATAAGACTGGATTAAGAAATAATCACGTTTGCTTTATAACACCGTTTATTGTTAAAATTGATTATTTCAACCTAATGACTTAAGTAACTCGATCTTAATCCTGAGCTAACTATGAACTCCTGTTTGTTTGAGATTATCCTTTAATTTGCATGGGTGAAAGTGGCCAGTTTGCCGACTCAATATGCCCCCCATTTTAGGGATAAGATCAAGTAGATAGTTGGAGACATAGTCTTGCAAGATGGAATTCACTTCTACCTTATTAAAGGATAATAGATAAGTTGTTCCCTTAAGTACTAAATCCAAGTTTTGAATATGAGGCCCCACCCTCTCATGGCCCGAGAAGGACTCGGTTTATTGGTTGGACCACAAACCAATTGTTCATTAGAGGATTAATGGGACTTAAGGAACAAGAAATAATTATAGGGGTAAAACAGTATTTTTGACCAAACTGTAATTACAAACAACTTGTGAAGGATTGACTTAATAATTATGGATATATCAAATGAACAGAAATATATCTACAGTGAGGAGAGTACAACTACTAGGTTTTAGTGGAGTGACTTGGTAATTAACGAATGTTAATTAACTAGGTTAAAGAGTTTAGCCAGTTAATTTCGGATCATTGGAGCTCATGATCTGTAGGTCCGTTAGATCCCCTTGTTAGCTCGTGGACTAAACCTTAGAACAATATATTGAGACAATTTAAAGTGTTCAAATTTAGAAAAATGAGCATTTTACGATTTAATTCATTTAATTGTGAATTAGACGAATTGAGATTTTAATAATATTTAAATGTGATTTAAATATTATACCGGTGAATAAAGATTCATTGAGTTTGAAATTGTTGGAAAAGTAGAAAAGTATTAATTTAATATTAATTTAATATAATTAATTAATTGGTTAATTAATTATTATTTAAATTAGCTATATTAAATTGAAATTTTGATTTATGAAATCAAAATTGATTTCTCAATTTTCAATTGAGAACACCACTTTTTGGTTGCTTAGTGAAGGAGGAGGTGGAGACTTCGCCTTCACATGCAATTTCTACTTTCTTCAAGCACATTATTCATCAATAGGTGTGTCATTCAGCATGTGTATTTGATATGTATGATTTTCTCTTTAAATAATGAAGAGAAAAACTGAAGGAGGGTTGGCAATTTCACAATTGAAAATCCTTACGTGAAGTTTTTTCCTCTCCACCAAAAATAGTGTTTTCACACTTTTGCTCCATTTTTCTACTCAATTCGGATCTCACCATCCGTTCTAAGTAGGGATGGCAACGGGGCTGGGCTGGGGCGGGTGGGAGGTCCCCTTCCTCGCCCCCGATGGGGGAATTTTCCCCCATCCGGGGAGACGGGAACCCGCAGGGCCCTATTCCCTGCGAGAGAGCAAGATAGAGAGAGTCTGAGAGAGAAAGCGGAGAGCGAGACAGAGAGAGTCTGAGCGAGAGAGAGAGTCTAAGGGAGAGCAAGAGAGCGAGACTGGGAGAGAGAGATTCTTTACATATATATATATATATATATATATATATATATATATATATATATATATATATATAATAATTTATATTAACTCGCGGGGGTCGGGGATTAATCGGAGTCGGGTCGAGGTCGGGGCGGGGATACCCTCCCTGTCCCCGCCCCATCCCCGGTCAAACTAGGGATTCCCAGACCCGATTGAGTCGGGCCCCACGGGTTTTTTTGTCATCCCTAGTTCTAAGGTCTGAGAATAACAAGGAAACTCTAGTGGTGGTCCGTGAACAGTTCGTGATCAGATTTTGGAGATTCTCGGGGACAAATTTTGAGCTACAACAAGTAAGTGTTACTTTCTTTTGTATCTCAATTTATCTAAGCATGTTTTTCCTTTAAATTGATATAATTAGAGTGTTTTGCATCTTATTTTCTTCCGCTGCATGTTTTCTAACTCCATTAAGTGTCCGACACGTGTAAAATCCCAACACGTGTCTGACGCACTAGTTGGCGTGTCCATTATTTTATTTTATTTTATTTTTATTTCTTACATGGGAAGAACACGACAAGTTGCAAACTTAAAAAAAAAAAAAATTAAATTAGGCCTAGTAAGCCCAAGCCCATCTAGACTCTTTTAAAACTAATTTAGGGTTTTATACTTTTGATTTGTTGTTGTCTGCTAAAGAGCATTTTGAGACTTTAGAATATGATAAAGCTCTCGGGGCTGCACTTTTCCTCACCATGCTAGACCTAACAGTAAATTGGGCTGCTTTGATGGTATGTTTATGAGACATTATATATATTTATTTAACATTTATTAACGTGATTAAATCATTTTCAATTGGATTGTTTCCTTGCCGCTCATGAGGGTAGTGTCCAAATAATTCTTCCTCCTTAGAAGAAGAATTAGATTCTTGATCATTTCTTTGTGGTTCTTAATTGGTAATGGGTGTCCTATAGTTTGGTTTCTTTCTATAGAGTGAGAACGTCCCCTTTCTTGGTTTCTTACATATCTCTGCTCTACTTCTTCAACTCGGTTCCACATTCTTTGACCTACTCCATGCACTTGATTTCTTACTTTTATCGCCCTTTCTATTCTCTAGGTATTGTTGTGGTTTTTCTATTGTTACCATCTCGATTTGCCTTGCCAAAATTTCCAACAATAAGTGGAAATTGGCGATGCTAGTCTTAATTTCTCCTATCGATCCTTCTACTGTTAACAAAAGATAAGCCAAGGGTTTGGGAGAGATTTATTCATGAGGAATGGGTTGGTTGTCATTCCTAGCCCAACTGGTGTTGACATTGTTCTTGCTAGTCATTCTTGCTTAAAGAATCATGGCTCTGATACCAAATCTCGGTGTAACCAAGTAGAGAGAAAACACTCAATCTGAATAATACCTCAATAGTCTAATTTATTAATGGAGAAACCCGCTTATATCCTAAAACAAACCAAACAAACAATATTTAAAAGTTACCTACGGAAACTTAAGAGATAACCTAAAAGTCTAAAATAGAATATAAACCACAAAATTTTAAAACAGAGAACAATTGAATAAAAAAAGCTCGTCAAGCAGATGTATGTGCAAGCCCTTTTCATTTAGTCCTTATTAGTTTAACATGCATTCAATAGAACTTCCTCTAGTTTTCCCACTTTGGTTCACCCAAGGCAAGTAACTATCTAGACCATTCAATAAAACTAAGAATTTGTGTATGCATAGGATCAGTTTCCTTCTACCATACAAGGGGTTATCATAATACCTTTCTCTAGCGAATAAGGCGGTGGGATAGCATGCTTCTTCTTTACTTCTTTCTCCTCATTTCTTATCCCGTTTGGTTTAGGGTATTAGTGTCTTTGTAGTTTTTTTAGTTTTGTTGTACTGTTTTCTTCCTTTAAAAAAATCAGATTTAGGGAAAAAAAAGAGAGAAAAACTCACCACATTCTCTCGTGACAACTCACGCACGTTAGGTCCAATGAAAAAGGGAAAAAAAAACCTTCAACCGCCGGCACTTTGCTCTGACTCTGTCCGCATCACCACTTGCCGGCCGCCTACGTCTGCGCTGCCACTCGCCTAATTGTCGTTCGCCGCCGGTAAGCTTCTAGCTGTCTCTTTTTCTCATTCTCTCTCACATTCTGGTTGCAGCATCGCCCAGCCACCACGCAACTCCTACGCCTCTGATCATTCATTTCTACCACGCTACTGTCCGAGCTCCTTGTATGTTGTTGCCACACTACCGTCGTTGGATTAGCTGTGGGTAAGGGTTTAAGTGTAGTTTCTTGGGTTTTTCTTGGAAATATTGAAAACCTTTTGTGTTTCGACATGAATTCAATATTTACCCATAATATTTGAATCTTAGAATTGTGAAATCAAGCACATTCGAACACCTATCAGTGCACATTCGAAGCCTTTGGTTCAAACAGTTCCAAACACCCACCAAGGAATTGGGTCTTTTCCGGTGAATTGCAGGTGGTAAACTTCTATTTTGACCATTTCGGAGTCAATTAAGGTGTGTTAGATATGCCTCTAACCTTGAAACATCTCTGTTTTAGGATCCGATTCAATTATGGAGTGTTCAAATTAGCTTTTGAGGCAAAATTTAGGTAAGATTATCTCTCTTCATAGCTCTTTCAGTTTTGAATAAGGATTTTGAATTCAATTCTAATTTAAGTGTTGGCTTCTTGCCTCTTTGGTTTATTTTAGGACTGCTAGAATCATTGTAAGTGCTAAGTAGTTTCTACTTGTTAGGTCTGTTTACTACGTTAGCATGCTGCATATTTTACTTGTTTCATTCCTGTATGTGATGTATATTTTTATGAACTGTACTATTGTCTTGTGATGAATGTATATCTTTATGAATTGTGCTGTCTTGTGATAAATCTTGGACATGCTGAGCTGTATGAATTGTTCTATTGTCTATTGTCGTGTGATGAATTTATATATTCTTCAGTTTGTCGGAAAAGCATGGTGTTTATGTTGAGAGTTGCTGTGTGTTTATGTAAATAGCTAGTTCATATGGATTTGGATGCATGTACTTTGTAGTTAAAGATTCTTGATGATGTCTGGTTATAAATTGATATGTTTGTAGTAGAGTTGTGTTGGTTAAGAGTGTGAAGTTATCATTGTGTCGAAGTTGAGAAAGTATAGAGGTTGAGTAATCCCTCAAAATGATCTAAAAGAAGATCCTCGTTGAATCCCTATAGCCGTTTATGATGTACAATCAATTGAACGGCATATGACATTATAATTGAGGAGAGTGAAAATTGTATCAAGAAAACTTGTGAAATCGTTTAACCTAAAAGTGGACCCTCATCGCAATCCTTACAAATTCAGTTGGATCAAAAAAGGGGAGAGGCACAAATATAGGAAATTTGTATGGTACATATCTATCGAAAATGCCTATAAAGAGATCTGATTGTTTGTGACATGAGATGGATGTTTATCACATTCTTCTAGGACCACCACGATAGTATGATACTCAATCACTACGTAGAGGTAGGGGAAACACTTGTGAATTAACGTGGATGGGCAAGAAGACTGTTGCTTCCTTTGGGCAAAAACACATGAAGAAATGGTTAGACCAAGTAATAACACAAAAGACCAATTGTTTACCACTCGAAGTGAAAAAGAATTCTTGTGCCAAAGAGAAGGGATACTATTGGGCCTTGTGGTGTGGGAAACGATCCAACTTCAAGTTCAATAGATATCCCAATTGAAGTTCAAACATTACTTAAAAAATTTTCTAACATCAAGGACTCTCCTTTTTGCACTTCCACCATTACAAGATATACAACATCATGTTGACTTTGTTCCTGGCTCAACAATATCACACCTTCTGCATTACAATACAAGTCCAAAGGAGTATGGAATTCTTCATGAACAAGTTCAAGATCTTCTCCAAAAGCAACATATTCAGCCAAGTTTGAGTCCATGTGTGATGTGCTATCCCTGCTTTATTAACACCAAAGAAGGATGGTAGTTGGAGAGTGTGGATAGCAAGGCAATAAATAAGATTATCATTAAATACCATTTTCCAATTCCACAAATTGATGACCTATTTGATTGATTGGGAGGAGCTACAATATTCTCCAAAGTCACCTTCAAAGTGGGTATCATTAAATAAGTATTCAACTAGAGGACGAGTGGAAAATGACATTCAAAGTCAATGAGGGTTTATTTTTTTATTATTTTCTTTCATTTTTTTTGGGACAATTTGCTTGACCCTACAACATTTTGGTGTCAAGGAAATTCATTGGGAGGTGGCCACCATGGATTAAACCCATGACCTCTAAGCCATTTATTGAGACTATGCCCTTTTTTTACCACTAGGCCAACCCATGATGGTTAATCAATAAAAGTTCATTCAAATGGGCTAAAATGCTCCAAGCACTTTCACGATGTTAATGAATCAGGTTCTTCATCCATTTCCTTCACAAATTTATGGTTATATGTTTTGATGACATATTAGTTATAATTTATAGCAAAACTACAAAAGGACACCGGAACACCTAAATTGCCGTCTTTGACAATCTAACCAATTATACATCAACCCCAAAAAATTCCTTCTCCTTATTAGGGAAATAATTTTTGGTTTTATCATTGGGGATTCGGGAATTGAGGTTGACCCTAGGAAGATTCAAGCCATTACTAATTGGCCCCCGCCAAAGTTTGTGAAGGACATTCAAGCTTTTCTCAGTCTTGCTTCTTTTTTATAGAAAGTTCATAAATTTTTTTTTAATTTGTTACTACGCCCTTGACAAATTGCTTGAGAAAAGGAAATTTTGAATGGGGTTTTGATCAACTACATATTTGTTATGCTATTAAAAATAAATGAGTGAATAGCCCTATTTTGAAGCTCCCCAACTTTGCACTTCCTTTTGAGGTGCCCATGGATGCTTGTGGTGTAAGAGTTGGGGTGTTTTGCCTTAAAATGGCCATCCTATTCAATATTTTTGTGAGAAACTTAGCCCCTCTAACAGAGTTGGAGCAAGTGTGGTTTACACCATTGCTTTTTGTCCTTGTTAACTATTAGGTGTGGCTAAAGGCAGAGGTTGTAGTGCTACTGATTGAGGAGGTGCTTTTAAACCCTTCCTTTTAGGATAAGGGCAAAATTTTGTGACACTTGTTTCTTTGCGGTGTTGGGGAATTTGACTTGAGAGGAACAAGATAACCTTTTAGAGAGGTCGAGAGATTGGGGAGGTGGTTAGGTTTAATATGTTCTTATGGGTATTTGTTACCAAACCTTTTTTTAATTAATTTGATTCTTTTGGATTGGATTCTGTAAGACTTCTCTCCAAGAAGTTAAGAAATGTTTTGTATTTATAGCCAAAATTACAACACTCCACCATTCGGGAGGGTGGTACTCTCCCAAACTGGACAACCCAGAGCTAAGACAAAAGATAACTTAAAAGTTTACACAAAATACTATTTATAGTTCGTTCGCCCGCCACTAGTGGGGTGAATTTCCCCTTCTACCCCTCCTAACACAAGTGTGTAATATTGGTGGCCTAACAGATTCCTTTTATGTTGTTACGTGGTTCCTCCTTTTCTGTAGTGATGTGATTACTCCTTTTTTGTGGGCATGTTTTTTTGTATACACTTGTTTTTTTCTGTCATTTTTCCCAAGCCTTGTTTTAAAATAAATATATTATGCCAGCTGATCTCCAAGTATATGGAACTTGACTTTCATTTGTTTTTAGAGATACTTAAGGACTTCTAATAGTAGCAGGTCATTTGGTTTGCCATGGATTCTAGCACGAGTGGAGGCAGTTATCACACACAGGCCAAATGGAGAAAAGTGGCATATGGAGGTATGCAACCTGGGTTTGATGACAACCACACTGACGAGTCTTTTCTTGAAGATATTGTCATGAATGCCAATGTCGTCAAGAGAGATATCCTAAAGGTGATGTTGGACTCTGTTTCCATATCCGAATATCTGTGCATCGTCACTCTTGTTGGCTTGGTTTGGACATACACACTTAGATCGACTCTTGATGAGAATTCCCTCTTATTTCTTGACATTGGCCTTCTTGGTTCAGGATTTCTAATTCTTCTTTTCACTGAAGGCTCACTCTCATTGAGCCTTCTCTTGCACTATTTTCTTAATATATCCTATTTCACAACGGGGTTGTATGTCTTAGCTCCCATCTACCAAACTCTGACTAGATCCATTAGCTCAGATTCCATTTGGGCATTGGCTGTTTCACTTATTATCCTTCATCTCTTCCTACATGACTACTCAGGTTCCACTGTTAGGGCTCCTGGGGATCTTAAGAATCCAAGCTTAACCAGTTGCATTTCTTTAAATGCTTCTATCGTGGCCTCTGTTCTTATCGCTTCACGTCTGCCATCTCGACTACATGTGTTCGGCATTATGTTGTTCTCATTGCAAGTTTTCCTTTTTGCTCCACTTGTTATTTTCTCTATTAAGAAGTATTCTCTTCATCTGCATCTCTTATTTTCTTTCTGTTTAATAACAGTTACCTTAGTGTATGTTTATTTCTTACACCAGTTATTTTTCATACTTTTGGCGAGTCTATTGATTTTTGTAACCGTAGTTTGTCCTTATTGGCTCATACGAATCCAGGAATTTAAGTTTGAGATCAATGGTCCCTGGGACGAGGCCAAGCTTTGTTTTGATATTAGAGATTGAGATTCTGTATAGAAAGGGTAGGAAAGAAAAAGCAAGAACTTGAGAAACATTATTTCAATGGATGGTTATAGTTAGAAATTCATGAGTTTGGAATTCGATTCATCTTTAATTTGCTTAGCTATCTTGGATTACAATTTTATTGACATATTGGATTCAGTCTCATTTCCATCCTTCCAGTGTATTAATCAAATTTCGGCTTTGCCCAATTATAAAATTTTGTTAGAATTTTAATGAACACTAATTGTTCTCTTTGCAAAACTTTTCCAATATTTTTCTGTAGCTCATTCATGCCAAGTATGAAAGAGCCCTCTGCTAATTAGATTTTAAGTCTTCTTTTTCTTTTTTTTTTTTTTTTTTTTGTAGGTTGGCCTTCCCTTTTGTGGGTTTGTTGTTTTGGATATTTGTGTATTCTTTGATTTCTTCTCGATGAAAGATTTTGTTTTTGTTTATTTGAAGGCATCTGATAGGACTGTTGGTTTATGTGGAAGGCTCTTTTGATGAGTCTATTTCAAAAGAGCGCTATTGAAATACAGTTAGCACAGTATAAAAGTAGAATAATAACAAGGAAATAGGGGAAAAAACAATTTATACTCTTCAACTTTGTCGATAGGTTGTATTAATTAAATCTTCAAACTAATTGTCAAAATAAATATAGTTCAACTATAATAAGGTTTGTACTATCGACCTTAAAGTATAAACTTAATTTTCCACTTCACACATTGTGAAAAAAAAGAAAATCTAAAATTAATTTTTGCATAACTACAATCTTAAACTTTTATTAGATCAATTTATATCGTTTCTTAGATTGGTGTATTCATGGTGTATTCCTTTTGTAAATGTAGGGATTAATGAAATACGAGAGGGCAATGCTAAAATCAAAAGAGGGTTTTGTTTTTCCCTGAATATTTCTCTAGTTATCTTGGGGAAATAAATGATAATTTTTCTTGTTAGTTTAGTAGGATTCAAAAGAGGTGGGGTGGAAGGATTTAACTTCAGGCCTTGAAATTTATGGTAAAAGTTCGTTTAAGTTGAGTTAGACTCATATTGGTGAAGGGCCTAAATTGATTTAAATTATTACAATCATTCATTTTAGATTTTAATTGATACAATACTTTATGAACATTTTTCCACTTAAACCATTTTTCCACTTTTAAGAAATTAATTAAAGTGTAGTTTTTTCTCTGGAGAGGAGGATTCGAAGATGAGGTTTTGTGCATCCTTTCAAAAGGGAGAAATCTTCTACAAATTTGTAACTTCTCAAATATTAATGAAAAAGATCTAATAAAAATGTGAAAATATAGGAAAAGATGGTAATAATACAATTAGTTGTTTGTAATATTTTATACTTAGGCGGTAAATATATAATAAATTGCATAGCACTGTGGTGTGCAATCTTATGTGATATTGTTGGGGAATACATTCTATTGTGACTTATCCTATTTCATTTGAGTCTTTGTGGTCACTTGGGTTAAGATCTATAGTTTATGCAGTTAAAGTATTTAGGCAGTCCATTTCTCTGATTCTTCATTTGGGTGTGTTTGAGGGCTATCATTCGTGTTTTGGGCAATTGTTCCCTTCATAGGTTTTTGAATTTCTTGTCCATATGAGACTTGGACTTGACCTTCTAGATTCTAGAGAGTTAGTTGAACTCTTGGAGCAAGTACAAACAATAATGCCTGAGGTTGGGTGGGAAGATCATGTGACCTGACTCCCTTATAGTTATGGAGTCTTTTTAATTGTTGGTGCTTGGGAATCCTTGCGACTAAGGCATCTTGTGGTGTCATGGTTTAATCTCTCCTTTGGTTTCGAGTTAATATATACCTAAACACTCCTCCATTGTCAGCTTGCTTTTTAGAATCAGTTACAACCGCATGATCCTATTAGTAGTTGGTATTTGATATCTCTAGTGTATATGTTCTTTGCATTGGTGGATCTTTTATTCTTTGATTGACCGAAGGGGAGGGGAGGGGATGTGCTCCCATAAGATATCATATTAATGCAGACTATCGATTGCGAAATAAGGTTTAGAGAATAGTATGGTGTGTGCTATTATTTATCATATTTGACTAGTTAGGTTGTGCTATTTTCTTCTGTTGTTCTATCTAGTTAAGGGTTTCTAATGGAAGAATTCATGTTGGCTCTCCTTTTGGGACCTATTTTCTTGAGTTTGTGTTGTGGGATCTTTCTTCTGCATGTTTGATCAGTGTTGTGGTTTTTTTCTCGTCTTTAACTCTTCTAATTGTATTATGTTTGTGCTTTTGACCTCAAGTTGTAAGGTCTTTTTCTCTTTATTGTAATTCAATAACCTTTGGAAATTTACTACAAAATATTTGAATTAAATTGTAAATTTAGTTTTTATGTATAGGTTTTTGAATTTTGAATTTTGTATTTAATAAGTACTATAACTTTAAAATATGTCAAATAGATACTTTTTTTTTTCTTTTGTCTAATAGGTCTTTAATGTATACCAATACTCCATAAAATTAAAGAATCTATCCAACATAAAATTGAATTGTGTCCCATAAAACATTAAACATCCAATTTAAACAAACAAAAATTAGGTACATGCTTATTTTGATTTTTCCCTTAAAGCTTTCACATAAAAGTACCATTACATAAATTTTATATTTCAACGAGTGTATGAAAATGAGTTGTCATTTAGTTAAAACGGAGTTGTATCGAAAAAAATATGACAAAAACAAAATAAAAAAAAGTGTGTGATCACTAACATTAGGGTACATGATCACTGACATAAACGTACATGATCACTTACATCAACATACATGATCGCTTAGTTTTTGTGTTTGCAATTTTGTTTTAGTCATATCTTCGTCGATATAACTCTGTTTTGCTAAATGACCACTCGTTTTCATAAGTTATTTAGTGTTCATTCCAACCATGAATGTAAATTGAATAAAAACTTAAATAATCTTTTCTGATTATGCTTATAAATTGAGCAAAATGTTAAAAAATAATGAACATAAATGACATTATAACATTTAAACTTAGATAAAATTTACTTTTGGAGTAATAAACTCGAAGATTATTTAAGTTTTTATTCAGTTTACATGCACGACGGGAAAGAGCACAAAAAACATATGAAAACAAGCGATCATTTAGCAAAAATGAAGTTGTATCGATGAAGATATGACTAAAATAAAATTGCAGAACAAAAACTGAGCGATCGCGTATGTTGATGTAAATGATTTTGTAAGTTGATGTCAATGATCATATAGGCTGATGCAAGCGATTCTATATGGTGATGTCAGCGATTACACACTTTTTCTGCACAAATGATAATTTTGGTTTTGTCATTTCTTTGTCGATACAACAAACTGAATGACAACTCGTTTCATATGATTTTTCATGTTTTTTCCAACCATGCTTATAAAGTAAGCAAAAAGTTAAAGCATCTTTAGTTTTAAATGACTTTAAATTTTGACGTAATAAATATATAGAAAGAGAGTATTGAATATTGAAAATAAAAATGGTATTTTATATGTGAAAAAAGTCAAGAACAGACGAGTTTTTAAAAAGAGGAGGTGACTGATAGAAAGTTTTTTTTTTTTTTTTTTTTTTTTTTTTTTTTTTTTTTTTGGAGTCATTTGTACAATTTTGCCAAAACTCCAATGCAAATCTGGTCGGGTCGGGTTCAAACCGGAACTCGTAAGCGTGCAAATTGCGACCATATTTCAGCTGTTTTAACCCATTATTATTGACTCGTAGTACCACTGAAAACAGTGAGATAATTAAAGTATGAAATAAATAATTTAATAAAGTGATGTGTGCCCTGCATCAAATCAAGAACCTCCACCGTACGATACATCATCAAATTAGGGGTGTACTATTGTGTACTCAAAATTCCCGCGTTCCACGTGAATATTTCCCATCCCCATGCATTGCCTTGCCATTCCCAATTGCCATTGCGGCAGGAAGCATCGTTTCCAATCCCCACTCGCATGTTTCTCACACGCCCATCCACGCGCCAACACCCCCAATAAAATCTCTTCCTCTTTTTCAACTTCAACCCTTTTCTCACTCTCTCTGTATTCAACATATTCTCCGCCGTCCACCTCAGAATCCCTTTTTCTTTTTGGTCTCCGATGAAGAAGCTCTACCGGAAAAGAGGAACGGTCCACCCATCGCCGCCGATCATTTCCGATCACCTCTCGTTTCTCCCCACCACCATCCTCACCCTCGCAGCGGCGCTCTCGCTGGAGGACCGAGAGGTTTTGGCCTACCTTATCTCCTCCTGCTCCAACGACTTCACCGCCGTCAACAACTCCTCCAGCCACCGCGGCAAGACGGTCCACCAGAAACCCTCCGCTGCCGCAAAAGGCGGTTCCGATCACTCCCCGGCGTTCTCCTGCGACTGTTTCCGGTGCTACACCAGCTACTGGGTTAGATGGGATTCCTCTCCGAATCGGCAGCTCATACACGAAATCATCGACGCTTATGAAGAAAAATTGGCTGAGATCAAAGCCGGGAAGAAAAATAAGAAAGAGAGGAAGAAGAGGAATAGCGGGCCGGTTTCCGGTCCGGGTGAGGGGAAAGGGTCGGAACCGGCGGCGAAGGAAGAAGAGTTAAGGGTGACGGAGAGGGAGGCGGCGGAAGGCGGGGAGGTTGAGGCGGAGAAAGGGGCGGTGAGGATGATTGTGAGTTTCATAGGGGAAAGAATCTGGGGAGGTTGGAATTAAGTGATTGATTTTCCATTGATGATGAATTTGGAGGTTTTGTGTTTGTTAGTTAATTAAATACTTTTGCAGAAATTATGGAGGAATTGAAGAAGAAGAAGAAGAAAAAAGGTGTTGTCATAAAATTAATTAAGCTACCTTCATCATCATCATCATCATCATCTTCTTCTTCTTCTTTTGATTCTGCTTCTGCTTCTTAGTTGTATATAGAATCTTATGTTTTGCATGTACAAATTTATCACTATACACACACACACACACACACACATATATATATAGCAGTTTTTGAATTTGGGAAGATTTTATGTATAGAATGTTTATTTAGAATGAGTTGCCGATGCCACATTTTAATTCTTTTTTTGCTTAAATTATCCTTTTCTCCAATTTCAGACTGTCTACTACTCGTTTATTTATTTATTTTTGTTAACAAAAAAAAAAAAAGAATTCTTTTTGTATTAGCATTTTTAACATATATTATTTTAATGAAGATTATTATTTTTTTTTCTCATTTAATTTCCTTAATATCTAACTAAATTTAGGTAAAATTGTAAAAACCAACTCTGAAATATGAAAGTAGTTATAATTATATCTTAAACTTTCAGTTTTAGAAATTAATCTCTCAAATTTTTATAAATGTTAAAATTGGTCAAATTTAACATTTAAACTTATATAATATATTTGAATAATTTTTAAGTTTTATTTTTATTCTTTGTAGGTTTAATTTTTACCATTATTGTAAGTTTGAGGTCCATTTAACATTTTAAAAAAATTTAAAGAGTTAATTCTTATAATTTAAAATTTAAAAGTGTAATTGTAATTACCATCATATGCTTTGGGATAGTTTTTGTAATTTACCTTAAAATTTAATAAACTTTAAAGTATACAAAATAATATTATATTCTATTTTTATTTTTATTTTTATTATATATATTTAGAAAATCAAGGTTTTGAGGTCAATATATTTGTAAGTTTTATTACTTTATTAAAACTCAAAATTAAAAACGACTTCATTTGGATTTTGGAATCTATATCCTGATGTGAGATGAAAGATAAAAGAGTATAAGCATGGGGTAGTTTAAAATCTTAGTTTAGGAATGAAAAATGAAGTAGGAAATAAAAAATAAATAAATAAATAAATAAAAAAAAAGGAAAAAAATCAATTTAGAGGTTTATATCTTTCGAGTTTGTGAACAACCTCACCAATTTAAACTCAATAATTTAGACATGAAAGTATCTTAAATGACAAAATTGTTAAAAATATTTATAATTAATAGCAAAATATACAATTTATATGTGATTAACTACGATAGATCGCAATTGACTACTTGATAATAGTCTACCATGATCTATCGCAGATAGATAATGAAATTTTTGCCATATTTATAAATATTTTGGTTCTTTTTGCTATATTTGAAAAGCGTTCTATTAATAATGTACAATTATTTCTACTTTTTCTATTTAATGAAAAAAGCACCAGTATTTTTGGAACTCTTTACATAGCTTTAAAACGAAATTTTAAATCAAGGTTTTAAATATCGATGTCAATAAAAATATTGAGGTCCCAATTTTATGAAAATATCATGGAAATTTCGGGAAACTTTATGGAAATTGATGGAAATTATTATAATTTATTAATGAAACTTTGATTGTGGCTTAATTAGACTATAATTGACCATTTTTAATTTATCATTTCTATAAAGTAAGACAACATTTAGATGTATATTGTAAATATTTGTGTAAATGTCAATGTGAGAGCATAAACTTAAAAAAGAAATGGAAAAATAATTATAAAATATTAATAATTCATTGCAAAATTAAAGAAGAAGAAATTTTTGCATACAAAATTTAGTAGAAAAAGGTTTGAAATAAGTTAAAAATAAATATATGTTATTTTTTCCAATTTTGGTTTCTTGGAAATGAAAACTTTGGATGGTAAAAAGACAAAACTTACATAAATTCAATTTTGAGTGAAATGATATGAAAATTCAATGGAAATGTTTGAATAAAGTTAAAAATAAATATATGTTATTATTATTTTTTTCAATTTTGATTTCTTGGAAATGAAAGTTTTGGATAGTAAAAAACAAAACATACATCAATCCAATTTTGAGGTGAAATTATATAGTGTGAAACTATGCAATTCTTATAATCAAGAATAATCAATACGAGACCATAAAATTGAAAAAACTCCCATTGAACTAAACCATAGCCAATTGGAAAAAAAGAAAAAAAGATTTCGATGAAAATTTCAAAATTTCATTTTAAAAGTTTAGAGTTTCAATTAATAAAATCATTACTATTTCGTTGTAGATTTTAAGTGTCTGTGTGGATTGACTTGAGAAATTTTTTTATTTCAAAACACCCATTTTTATTTAAACTCTTTTGATAAAAACAATTAAAATACACTTTAAAATCTATTTTGAGTGGTTGCCATACACTCTAATATTATTCTAAAATGACTTATTTTTTAAATTAAACACTTGAAAATGCATCCTAAACGCACCGTAAGACATATCTATTTAAAATATTTTAAAATATTGATGTGAATGCATATTTTAAAAAAAGTAATAAAACAAGAAAACAAAAATTAAATTAGTAAATAGATGTTATATCATTTATATCACATTCTCAATTAAGTATATTGTAGTGTATATATATATTTTTTTTTCATATTTTATAAATATTTTTAGGATATAATATGAATATAGGAATAATATATTTTTGGTTCTCACGTTTTGGATTTAGTTTTTATTTTGTCATTATTTTTTTAATTTTTTAATTTAGTTTTTAAGTTACAAAATGTTATATTTTAAATTTTTAAATTTTGAATTTGTATATAAATTTCAAAATGCTACAATTTTACTGTTAAAAATTGGAGTGTTGTTTTACTGTGATCTACATGTTTCAAAATTTATACTTTTAACCTTAATGCTTATTAATTAATTCTTTTAAACTAATTGATAGCCATTAGTAAAAATAAGTATTTAGTAAAAAATTTAAAACTAAAAATGTAATTCTTGAAAATTTAAAAATTAAATTAAAACAAAATTAAAATCTCAATAATAAAATAATTAAAAATAAATGAAAATTGAAAGACTAAAAATGTATTATTTTATCTATGGGTGTAAATTTAATAGGAAAGTGATTGTTTTTTTTTTTTTTAGTTTTATAATTTGGAGAGAAGAGAAATGATGGCGACATGTCGGAAGGGATGGGGCCAGGAAAAAGGAAGGGAGTGCTTCGATTAAAGCGAAGGCATAAAATAAATAAATAAATAAATTAAAAAAAAAAAAAAGAAAAAAGAAAAAAGAAAAATGAAAAAGAAAAAGAAAGGGCCCAAAGTGGTGTGTTTGGACTCCATCTCCAATGCTGTTTTGCGGTGTTCCCCATGCCATCCCTTATTTCCCTATCTTTTCTTTTTATCCCTTTCTATCTTCTTTTTGAAATACGTTATTTACATTTTTCAATTCCCTAAGTATTCGGTGCTTCAAACTTTTCTTTCCTAAATACTTATCATATTAATATTACTTTATTAGTAAATTATACTTTTCATCACTATCATCTCAAATTTGGCATTAAATTACTCATTCAACGTTCAAAAACATCCTCAATTTTAATACATATTTTTGTATTAACTAATTCTATTGAATACTGAATTTAATTAGTTCTTGTATTCATTAATTTAAGTTTTAAATTTGGGTACGTTGGGACAACCACCTTCAAATTTATACTTTTTTAAAGAAACACGATCAACTTTTGATTGAAAAAAATTGAAATGGGGTTATTTAAAACGTAGAGCTGTTTATTGTAGTATGTGGATTATAATAATCTATGAGGTGTAAATTATTTTAGTTAGAGTTATAATAGTCTATGTTTGGGAAGCAAATTAAAATATTCTATGCTATAGTAATTTGTTTTTAGTGTGTCTTATTTTTAGTCTATGTGTAGGTTTTGTTTTATTATACAAGTAATGGTATCTTAAATATTATATTTTGTAAATATAAATAAAAACATTTGTTCCACCAATTTTTAAAACATGTGTTGCATTTTAAGTTACGTTATTATCCATCCATTTGGTTATTTTTGGATGTACTAATATTGGTGAGCATAAAAAAAAAAAAGTGAGATTAGGTCACAATTCATTTAAATTATTAAGAATGTTTCATATTTTAAAGATTAAAAAAAAAAAAAAAACTTATTTTTTTAACTCCATAATGTTGCACAAAACAATGCATATGTAGGAGTTACTGTTGTGAAGTATAGGACACAATCACGATGAGACACAAAAAAAAAAAAAAAATTGTAAACTCAAATTCATAATTCAAACAAGATGGTTATAGTTCGTTATGCTTGAAAATCAGTTGAAAAGTATTAGTACCTTAAATATCATATTTTGTAAATAGAAAAAAAAAATTGTTCCACCAATTTTTAAAAATGTGTTGGATTTCAAGTTATGTTATTCAACGTCCATTTGGTCATTTTGGGGATATACTAATACTATTGAATACGCACAAAATATGTGACATTAGATTAAAAATTTGTATAATTAATTAAGCAAGAAAACTCTATATTTGAAAGTGTACAAAAGCAACCAATGCTCTAACTCCATAATATTGTACAAAAACCTATATCTAGGAGTTATTGTTGCCAAGAATAGGCCACCACCACCACGACACAAAAAAATACTGTAAACTTAGAAGCAGGATGAAAAACAGATGAATCTAACATAACAACACAAGTCATACACAATGTTATAACAAGATGAATAACAAGTGCATAAATTAAAAGATAATTAGAGATAGGGAGACAAATATTGATGGCGTAGTTCAGTGCACCTACGTCTGGAAGGTTGCTCAAAGGAAAGAAACTTGACTAATAAAGAGTTAAACGATTACAACGAAATACTTATCTGATCGACAACTTCTACAATGACTTATGTACAACCTTGCCCTTAATGATTAACTTAGGCTCCTCCTAAGTTCGAGAATCCCTCTCAACTATCGCAATAATCTTTCATAATCTTGTTTGATTAACACCTCAAATACACTTACTTAGGCTCTCTCTAAGTGTGAGAATAACTCAAAATTATAATGTAGTTTCACTCAAGCTATGAATTAGTTTCATTCAATACAATAGTACTTAGGCTCCCCTAAGACTGAATAATTTCTCTCTCACTCACATTAATACTCATGAGCACATCAACCTAGTCCAAATGACGATCGACAACACCCTCAAACAGTGAGGTTCACCCACAGCTCTAGTAATACATTCATAAAGCTTTTCTTCACACCTTACTCAGATGGCTCGCTCTAGTGTGTAGCGAAAATTTTCACCCTAGAAGAGATGACCCTCCCAAAATTATATGATGTCGCCTTTAAAGAAACTCCTAGATATAGAAGAAAATCATTTTTGCATTCAGAAAGGAAAGTAGCCAAGCTACACTGCAATGCACACTATGATGAAAAAGGAAAAGATTTCTAGACAGATTTTGCAAGGTTGAGACAATATATTTGACAAAACATAGAACATGATACAAAACATTTTAGCGAACATCTTGCTTATAAGAAAAGAATAGCCAAATAACTGTAGCAACACATGATTCCAAAAAAATAATGATGGCATGTCATCTAAAAGCATTTCAGGAACAAGGGTTGATCAAGCATGTTTTTCGAGGAGCTGCATTACTAAAATAAGTTATTATATTATATAAATTGAATTAAAATGTACAAATTGTTATAAAAGATATACTTGTGGTATTTCTAATCTTATCTGTAATTTAATTTTATGAATGACTTTTGTTTATATATATGTGTTGGATTTTGTGTCCTAAACTCATGGTTTGTAGTTATGTAAATATTTTATTTATTAATAAAATAATTTTCATTTTCTTATATTGTGTTCTTTTAGAATTGCGTAACTCAAATCCAATAAACTAAAAATCCAAGGTTATTTAATAAAGCTTAAATAGTATGTGGTTGACCATACATGTGGATCATTTTCAAATAATAGCCTATAATATATGGATAAGGTTGGGTGTCTTATCTTGGAAACACTATGGATACGACCCACTTTAAATCATTATAAACGATGTGATCCTAATTGTTCATGTGGAGAAATGCAAGTAGGGGTATCCTATATAAAGAGTTTTTATAAGTATGGATTGCGAAATATTTAATCTCTCTTTGTTGTCGGTGGAATTTGTCGCTTAATTCCAACCCAAATAAATTAACCGTTCTTACAAAAAACGTAGTAGTGGAAGCACGGGTCGAACATAGAGAATTGAAAGATTTCTCTTGTAAATTGTTTACAGTTCGAGGTAACCAGGGGGGAGGGGGGGGAGGGGGCGGTAGAGTGAGTTTTTGGTTGCAATAAAACTAAATTGCATAAAAATAAAGAGAACAATATTTGATAACAATGATAAAAATGCCTAGCTTAGGTTTGATTTGGAATTTCCCTATTCAATTTACTTGATCATAGAATTCTCATTACTTGATTTAAGTTTTCTATTTGTACTTAACCAAATTAATCGGAGAAGTTAATTGTTAATCATCTTAATAAACTAATTAGTCCCAAGCGAATAGAGGAGAAACATGTGGATTCGATTTGCCCTAATTGCATTACGATTAAGGGCAAAGTTAAGTTGAATATTTAACAGGAAAAGTCTTGATTAAACATTTAATCGATTTCCTTCTAGGTTGATTAGAGCAATGTTAATCGTCTTAGACAACAATTTACAAGCTAATTTAACCTATTGCTTTTTGCAGATTATTACACAATTCTATGTCACTTATTGCATGCCAATTGTTGTATGCTAAACTGCTTAATATTATGCGATATTGATCTGTCAAGTTTTCCTATTCTTCATCCAAGTATAAGCAAAGAATGAGGTTTTCTCGGTGAGTCCGAGGTCGAACACAGGGACTATACAGATTTTAAAATTTGTTGGATTATTTAAGTCATGTGTTTCAAGAAGGTGGTGAGAAGTGATGCGTTTAAGAAACTAAAAAGCAGTAAAACTACGCTAACGTGATTGGATGGAGAGGTATGCGACACAACAAAATTCAACTAATTGAAGTATATGAGTGGTAAAAACAAGGCTGGGGATGGTCATCATCTAAATTCAGAAACACATACTGAGATCTATTTCATACCAGCGACTCTTCTCTCGGTTGTCAGCCGCTATACCTATATGTCTATAACGCATAGGAGAGTGTTAAGTGCCAAGGTTATTTCTATGTCTAGATAACACTTCTTAGCCTTGTCAATTGAGTTCCACAATCACTTACTCTCTCGAGCAATCTGATTATTACTACTTATATCGATTAGCTAGATGGACATAAGTATTAGATTAAAAGTATAATTGACAAGATGAAATAGATAAAAACTAAGGTTCTTATTTAGATGATAACACAACCCGTGACCCTTAAGAGAGTTAGTTACTCATGGATGATAAACAACAAATGGAAAATGATAAGAAATGAATAGCCATGAAAGATGTATAGATTGATGAACGGAATAAGTGTTTCAAAAAATACAATTTTTGTCTGTAAACTAAAACACATGTAAGAAAAAGATAGAAAGCATGAAATGGCTTCTCAATCTCTTAAGCTCGTCGGGATGGTAACGTGAAGTCTTCTATGAAGTGGTCAGGCGGAAGGAAGACTCTTCTCTCTCGAGCTATTTGTCTCCGGTTGTCGTTTGAAAAGAACTCTGCTGTCACTTAGGAATTCTTCCGAGAGATTCAACATCATTTTCAGCCATCAAGTCTGTCATTTTATAGAGGCTACGTTGCAATCACCGGCAAATCTGCGTGATTGGAGGCTGAATTGCTGCCTTGCATCTATCTCGCATAATCGTGTGATTTTCGGTTTAATTTAGATCCACCACTTTAGCCGCAAATCAAGCACATCAATCTCCAGACAATCTCTCATGATTCTTGTCTGATTTTACGCTGCCTTGCATTTCAGATTGATTTCCCGATGCTTTGCGTTTCAGATTGATAACGCATCCATAGGTTGCTTGTGTTCCTGCGTTAAAGCATGCGTTTTAGTTTAAAAAAACTTCAAAACAATTATCTTCATCAATTCACAAGAGTAAAATGCATAGGGAGATTTATCAATGGAATTTAACACAAACTACCGCATGATTCTCTATTTAAACTCTACTTTTCTAAAAGAAAGACAATAATAACTTGTATTTCTACAAGTTATCACCAATCTAAAGCAGTAAATCATACAATCTAACAAAATCAAGATAATATAATCAAAATCTATTAATTCTGAATATAAATCAAACAACAAAAATAAACCAAGTTCGAATCCTCACAAGTTTACAAGAATGATAACTTGTAGAAATACAAGTTATTATATCTCTTTACTTAGAATAATAGAGAGTTTAATAAATCATGCACAATATTGATAGAATTTATTGATGAATATTTTCTCAGCGTTTAACATATTGAATTACTTAAGAAGTACTTTATTGTAGTTAATCCATTCTAAACGCCTTATTTTTGTAGGAAAAAATGTTAGGATTGAACGCATGCTCATACAAGCATTCAAATGCAGAACTATAAAGCCTAAAATGCATGCTTCGGGATCTCTGGCATATGTAGCCTGATCCTTAAAAGATATTCTGCCTCAACTCAGCACTTACCCTGATGGCAACACTTCAATCAAACACCTATTGGTTAGAGGATGGCGATAGGTAGACGCATAGCCTGCAAAACGTCAACAATAAAACATCAACACCCCAAAGTATAACATGGGCTCCATACATAGACAACTCCAAAGGCAAAAAGAATGCTGTTGAAACATTGGAAACTCGGTCATCCTAAAGGAGTTAGTTAGTTCCATTGGAGAAGACAACTGGAGATAGAGAGCTCGAGAGAGTCATCTTCACAACTCGCCATTTACCCACCCCCTACTGTACGCAATGAAGCACACGTCCAATCTGCTGCTGGAAGCAAGACATTACTACCGTCGGCTTGAGTCCTTACTTCCTTATCTCTCTGATTATTTTCCTAGTTGTTTACCGTTTTTATTTCAAGATATTAAGTAATTTTTGTAACAACTCTTCTACATTCAATATAATAATTTATCATGACTTCTATCTCTTTTCTCTATTCCATTTTCACTTCTAATGTAATAATTTCCTTCTCTTTCCTCTATTCCATTTTCACTTCCACATTCAATATAATAATTTATCATGACTTCAAGGGTTGGGGTAAAGTTATCATCTTTCGAGCGAATGAAACTTAGAACTTAGTCTATTTTGCTTAATGTACTTGAGCTCATAACTTATTTCCATTTAGCCATAATCAACTGTTTGAGAGAGTAAGTGATTGTGAACCTCATTAAGAAAAGTAAGTAGTGTTTCTAGAAATAGAAATAACCTTAAGTTCAATCAATCCAAGCATGCATCATAGAGATTGAAAGAGTTAGGAACACACATGCGGAAGCAATTTGGATATAAAGCACTCTAACTACATCAATTTTAAGGATTAAACTTGCTTGTTCATAAGCCCAAAAACAGAGTTTTTAAATTTATGTTAGTTGTAGCCCAAAATTGAAGCAATCTGTTGGTTTTTTTTTTTTTTTTTTAATTTTTTATCACGAACACTTCATGGACCACCATTAGAGTCTTCCTTGTTAATCTCTGGCCTTAGAACAGATTGTGGGATTTAAATTGGGATGAATTTGGGGCAAGTTTGAAGGTTTGAGTGAGTTTTGGAGAGATAAGAATTTTTAGAGATTTTTCCAGCAATGATCACTAATCATTAACTCAAAAATTAGAGGAAAACATGCAGTTAACTAAAACCATCTCCAATTGACACCAAATTGGTGATTAATTGAGTAGAAAAAACGTGTTTAAAAGAGGTTCAATATGGCTTGAGAAAAAAACACCTCTACCTTTAATTCATGCAAAATAAATTTCTAAAATTCATTTAATAAATGAATTTTTTCTTGTTTAAATAAAATTAATTCATTTAATTAATTTTAAGTAAAAAACATTAATTAAACAATTTAATTAATATTAATTTAAGACTAAATATAAAATTAATTCAAATAATTAATTATATTAAATTAATATTAAATTAATATTTTTTCCACTAATCCCGATATTTTCAATCCGACGAATCTTTATTATGTGATCAATGTTTAAATCATATTTAAAATATTTCCCAACTCTCCATTATTTTTTAATTCATAATTAATGACAATATGTTTAAGCAAAACATATTACTTACTCCCTAAACTAAATTTGAACGTTTTCAAATTTTCTTAGCACACTGTTCTAAGGTTTAGTCCAATATTAGTTAACAGGGGACCTAAAGAACCTAAAGATCATAAGCTCCAACAATCTAAAATTAACTGACTAAACTCTTTAACCTAGCTAATTAACATTTGTTAACTACCAGGACATTCTACTATAGCCCAGTAGCTGTACTCTCCTCACTGTAGATATATTGCTATCTACTTGATATAACCATGATTAGTAAGTCAATCCTCCACAAGTTGTTCGTAATTATAGCTGGGTCAAAATTACCGTTTTACTCTTGTAATTACATCTTGTTCCTTAAGTCCCACTGATCATCTAATGAATAATTAGTTTGTGGTCCAACCACCAAACAGAGTTCCTCTCGGGCCAATGAGAGGGTGGAGCCTTTATCCGAGATCCGAAGTCAATATTTAAGGGAAAAACTTCTATACTAACCTTGAATTAGGTAGGAGTGAATTCCATTTCGCAAGACTATGTCCTTAACTATCTACCTGGTTTCATCCCTAAAATGGTAGGCTTATTGAGTCGGCAAACTAGGGTCACTCTCACCCATGCAAATTAAAGGATAATCCCAAATAAACAGGAGTTCATAGTTAGCTTAGGATTAAGATTGAGTTACCTAGGTCATCATATTGAAATAATCAATCTTAACAATAAACGGTGTTATCAAGTAAAAGGAATTATCTCATGGTCTGGTCTTATGCAAACTCATTACATAGGATGCTCCTACTCTCATGTCTTTACATAAACGATATAAGATCACATCATTTGTATCAAATACAAAATAGGCCGCATCCATAGTGTCTCCAAGATAAGGTACCCAACCTTTCCTTAAACTATAGACCGTTTTGGCTATTACTTAAACTTAATCCATTTTTATGTCTACACATATAGTCTCAGTATTCATACTATAGCCAGGGGTTCATAGTTTATTGGATTTAGATTTAAATGTAACTTACATATTCAATATCATCTACACTGAATAAATTTCAATATCAACTTTATTGAAAATAGAATATGTTTATCATTTACAAACCACGAGTTTTAGGACATAAAACTCAACATACTCCCACTTGGACTAAAACTCTAGTGAGGTCATACATACATAATGTTAAGTTTAAGAGAGAGAGAGAGAAAAAAAAGCAAATACAATAAACTAGGGCATTAACATATGCCCATTATTAGTTTTCTCCCACTTGCCCTAGATTAACTAACTTGTAGTCCTAAACTTATTAGGTGAGTCTCTAACACTTTAGTCGTGAGAGCTTTTGTAAATGGATTAACAATGTTATACTCCGAAGCTATCTGCTTGATGATTACGTTTCCTCGTTGCACAATCTCCCTAATGAGATGGTATTTGCACTCAATGTGATTTCTGCACTTATGGCTTTTGAGTCCTTTAGAATTTGCAACTGCAGCAATGTTATCACAGTAAAGGGTAGTAAGTAGATGCATAATTGGAACTACTTCCAAATCAGATAAGAACTTTTTAAGCCATACAGCTTCCTTTGTTGCTTCACATGCGGCTTCCATAGTAGAGTCAGCAATACAACCTTGCTTAATACTTCTCCAAACTACTGCTCCTTCGTTTAAAGTGAACATTGATCCCGATATAGATTCCCTTGAATCTTTATTGGTTTGAAAATTAAAGTCAGTGTAACCTATAAGAATCAAATCCTTAGCACCATACACAAGCTTAAAGTCTCTCGTTCTCTTTAGATACTTGAGAATGCTTTTAACAACAGTCCAATGATCATATCTTGGATTGTAGTGATACTTGCTAACTATTCCCACTGCATAGCATATATCAAGTCATATACACAACATGGCATACATCAGACTACTAACTGCTGATGCAAAGGAAATTCATCTAATATCCTCAATTTCTTGAGGTGTCTTAGGACACTGATCCTTTGACAAGTGAATTCCATGTCTGAAAGGTGATAAACCTGTTTTGGAATTTTGCATCTTATATCTAGACAACATTTTGTCCATTTTCGTTTAATTCATAATTAAACGAACAAAACGTAATACTTACTCCCTAAATTGAATTTTAACGTTTTCAAATTCTCTCATCACACTGTTCTAAGGTTTAGTCCATGAGCTAACAAGGGAACCTAATGGACCTACAGATCATGAGCTCCAACAATCCAAAATTAACCGACTAAACTCTTTAACCTAGTTAATTAACATTCGTTAACTACCGGGACATTCCACTATAGCCTAGTAGCTGTACTCTCCTTACTGTAGATATATTTCTATTCACTTGATATAACCATGATTAGTAAGTTGATCCTTCACAAGTCGTTCGTAATTACAGTTGGGTCAAAATTACCATTTTACCCCTATAAATTACATCTTGTTCCTTAAGTCACACTGATCTTCTAACGAACAATTGATTTGTGGTTCAACCACCAAACCGAGTCCCTCCCGAGACAATGAGAGGGTGGGGCCCCTTGTTCAAGACCCAAAGTCAGTACGTAAGGGAACAACTTCTCTACTAACCTTGAATTAGGTAGGAGTAAATTCCATCTCGCAAGACTATGTCCCCAACTATCTATCTAGTCATATCCTTAAAATGGTAGGCTTATTAAGTAGGCAAACTCCGGCCACTCTCACCCATGCAGGCTAAAGGATAATCCCAAATAAACAAGAGTTCATAGCTAACTCAAGATTAAGATCGAGTTAACTAGGTCATCATATTGAAATAATGAGTCTTAACAGTAAACGATGGTATAAAGTAAAAGTAATTATGTCATGGTTCGATCTTATGAAAGCTCATTATAGAGATATGATTTATGTGGCTAATTCATCGAGAGTGAGACCCAAATGTGATTGAGAACATGGAATAAAGTCTAAGTAAAGTTCAAAGGATAGATGATAACAACCTCTACCTCTATTTTTCCATTCATACTTCACATTTGCTGTTAAACTGTTGTGCATCACATATCCACCTTTATTCACGGTTTATATTACACTTTTATAGCTTATTGCAAAAAAATCTCATTACTTTCAGCTAGACAAAAAAAAAAAAAAAAAAAGATCATTCACTCTCACACAAGAATTAGTCTCATTCAAAATCTCCGTGTTCAACCTTAGACTCACCAAGAAACCTCATCTTTAGTTTATACTTGGGCTAAAGACAAGAAAGCTTGTATGAAAATATCGCTTATGCATCACACCTCTAGAACAACAACAAGTTTTTGAAAGGAACAATAGATTTGAGATGAAACTTATAATGTTGCAGATGCTCCAAGTTGCGAGACAATTTGGTGGTGGTGTGGGTAAGGACCCACACATACATCTAAAAACTTTATGAAAATATGCATCACCTTCTCAATTCCTGGGGTCACACCTGACAAAATTTAGCTTTCACTCTTCCCATTTTTGCTTAAAGACAAGGCACAACAATGGACATATTCGTTTGAGGCTAGTGAAATTACGACATAGGAGTAGATGGTAGAAAAATTTATGCACAAATACTTTCCTCCCACAGTGAACATGAGAAGGAGAAGAGACGTCATTACATTTGAGCAAAAAGAGACAGAGACCCTGAGTGAAGCTTGGGCTCGATTCAAAAGACTTGTCCGTAATTGCCCGCATAACGACATACCATATTGCGTCCAAATAGAGATATTTTATAGTGGACTAAACCGCCATTCGTAACCAGTAGTCGATGCTTTCATTGTAGGAGGATTGAGGGACAAGACTTACACTGAAGCTAAGGCCATCTTGTTGGCTTTTTGGCCCTTAGTCTCAAATTAATTAATTTTAATCAATTAATTAATTAATATTTTGATGATAACAAACCTAATTTTGTTTATTAAAAATTTTATTATTTTTAATAGTCCATAGCATAGACCTCGAAACAACGATTACAATGCCTCTTGAATCACCCAAATCAGAGTTCAAACGAAAAAGTTATAGTGAAAATAAGGTTAACGGAAAATTACCCGAGTTGGTGACGTGGCGGCCAAATCATCAAGTTGAACCATTTTGGAGAGTCCCACTTGAAGCTATGGAGTGAGTGACACATGGTTGATTCTTGATTTTTGAATTGGTTTGAAAAAAATGATTTAAAAAAGAAAATGAATTTAATATTATTTTATGTTTGTGTTTAATGGTTAGTTGGTTTGAAAATAAGAATAATTTAATATTATATACATTTGTGTCTAATGACTAGTTGTCTTTAAAATAATAATAAAAAAATACTTTTTACTTTTAATCTTCACCTTTAGTTTTACTTTTTCATCAATCCAATGACCCAACTTAAAAGCCACTTTTTACCCCACTTATCTCTCTTTTTAAACTTCATCTTCTCCAAAAAGTTTTCCAACTTTTACAACTTTACAATCCTAAAAAATTGAAAAAGATCACCATTGTTGCTCTCTCTTTAAGTTCTCAAATTTCTTTCTTTTCATTTTATTCTAGAGAGATACTTTTATTGTATTGTGGGGATTGAGTATTGTGAGTTCAAATTTGTACATCTACTCTTTTTAGAGAGTTTTAGTATGTGATTTAAAGTTTCAAGAATATTGTAACGGTTGGATCCTTCCGTGGAAAGGATCGGGTTTGCTCTTGAACCCGAAAAAGAAGCAAGGTAGTGGTTCAACTCTCATCCATGGAAAGAGTCAAAGGAGATTTTTAATCGAAATCCCAAGAGGCGCTTGGGAAAGTGGATGTAGGTCGAGTTTAACCGAACCACTATAAAAATCATGGTGTCTTCTTCTCTAACTCTTTCTCAATTAATTTTGCATTTAATTTTTAGTAGCATGTTATATATTACTATTCTTCTTGGTTGAGATTGATTGAATCTTGTGTTTCATATATTTTTATCAATCTTGATATTTAGCATCAATTAAGGTTTTTATTAATTTAATTAGTTTAATTTGAGCATATTTAGTAATAAGTTTAATTAAACCCTATTCACCCCCTCTAGGGTTGTCATATCGGTCCAACACATCTTGGATAGAATTTTGAGAAATATAGATGAACAGGTAGACGACGGATATGGAACCCGATTAATGGATAGACACAAAGCACATATTAGAATGATTGAAGCAAATGTTGCTTCGAGTTTAGTAGCATATATGGCAATCGTGACATCTTTGCTGAAAATAATGGCTTTAAACAATGGTGCATTGACTGGTAATGTCGCACAAATGAATGCAATTAATCAAGTGGCAGTCGTCACTTGCGTGCAGTGCAGTGATCCTCACATGTATGACATGTGCCCGCATAACCTTCAATTAGTATGTTCTGCAGAATAACCTACATGGTAAAACTTACAACCTTGGCTAGAGGAAGCATCCTAACTTTTCATGGGGAGGGAATCAACAACCGCCTATTGATCAAGGGCACGCACCGCAACTGATGAACAAAGGTAACCCTCCCGGTTTCCACCAGAATATGTAGAGCCACCATCAATCGCAAAATCGTTACCATCAAGCGTTTGGTTCATCATCATCTTCACCTCTTGATAGTTTTTCATCCTCTTCACCATTTTATGTCACGTATTGCAAGCCAATCTAAGGTAGTAAATCATACAATCTAATAACATCGAGATAATATGATAAAACTCTATTAATTATGAATAGAAATCAAATAACAAAAATAAGCCAAGTTTGAATCCTCACAAGTTTACAAGAACAAGGGAAAAATCCTAAAAACCAAAGCTAGAATAAGATACCTTAGCCTATAATCGACATCATGGATGTTCAGGAATTGTTTTCATACATATAGGAACCAAGAAAACAGAAGAAATTGGAGAGAATGTGGGTGACATTTAGTTGGTGGCAAAATGCTTGACCCCTAGGCGGCTAAGAACACATTTAAAGAATCTGCATAGTGTTGCGGCGCTAAGGAGGGCCATTGGGGTGCTCTTCAAAACAGGGCTCTTGGGTGGAAATGACATGTTGTAGCACTGTGGTAACATTGCGACACTATCGCGAGCATGTTCCGCATCCATCTTCATAGCGTCGTGACATCAAACTGTTGTTGGTTTATGTACGTGCAATAATGTTTAAAAGAATACAAGTTTCCTCATATCAAACCCAAGTGTAAGCTTAATTGGAGTTTCCTGGCAAGTGCTAGGGTTGAACATAGGGACACTTAAATTTATCTATATTGTTTCATATTTTTAGAGAGGAACATTGATCAAATTGAATAATGGTTTTTGTTCAAAAATAAGAAAATAACTAAAAGTTAAAAGATGAAAGAAATAGTGAAAGTAGAAGGGAAGAATGATGATGGAAGTGAGATGCGTTGAGTGAGTGTGTGATGATTTGTTGAGTGAAGAAAAAATAGTATGCGGTGAGGAGTGGAATTAAGCACAGATGAAAAACAGCTTGCGTGGTGTGAAGGAAAATCAGTTAAAGAAGTAGGGTTAAGAAGATTCACTAACATTCACTTAAGTTATGCACAAGCATTCGTTCATGTTTTTAACTTGTCAAAATGGAGTATTCACTTTAGTGTCTTAAGCCACATAAATCTTATCTCTAAAATGCATGCTCAAGTTAAATATAAACAAAAGGTTAATTTTATCTCTAAAGCCATTTCTTTTCTTATTTAATGAGTTCCACAGACACTTATTCTTTCGAGTAGTTAGCTATTTCTACTTAAACGTATTGATCAAATGGATTCAAGCAATAGAATAATAATATATTAAGCAAGATGAATTTTAACTTATGCAAAACTTGTGTGAATGTTAATTTAGTCTTCCCAACTCATTAAGAATTTAGTAGTGCATGACGGAAGGTAAAGTAGTGCATGATGGAAGGTAAAGAACACATGGATAGACAAGAAGTGATGGAAAGCATGGTTTATATTCAAGATAGAAATGTCACAAAGGATGGAAATGATAGAAATGTCAAGCCATCGGTCACAATCTCTTGCTTCGTTTGGCTTTAATGGATGACTGCTTCACTAGTTTTGGTAATGGAAGTTGTCACACCCCCTCCCGGATTATCCTCCCTAACCCGAGAGGAGATGTGAAGACAGCAACCTTGACTCCTCTGTAAGGTTCACTGTCCAACCATTTTTACCAAAGACGGCCCAGACGAGGTTCTTGCGTAGGCAAAGCATCCTGAACTCGCTTGTTACCTGGAAAAATTAGAAAAACATAGGAAAACGTGAGCTAAGGCCTCGTGAGTGACTGGTTTTGTAAAACTATCTTTTATTCGAAAACAGGCATGTTACAGTAATACGCATTAAAACAAGGATTTAACTCGATAGTTCAATAGAAACAGATTTTCCCCAAAACTTTATCAATCTCGTAAATCTGTTACGAATCAATAGAATCGTTCTCCGGTATGATTTAACAGAAAACCGTTTGGTTTTTCAATCTTTTCCCTTAGTTGAGGCGGAGCAAGGCTCAACGCTCTCAACGTCGAAAACATCCTTAGTTGGGGTGGAGCAATGCTCAACACACCCAACGTCGAAATCATCCCTGGCTTCAAGCAGAGCAAGCTCGATGCACTAGCCAGATTAACCTCTATGTGCACATAGGAATATGACGGGTTGCCCATGTACCTTCTCATGTCCTTGAGTACTGGGTCCCGGGGAAACTCACGAGCCTTCTCAAGGAGATAAGCACTGAGCCTCCTCTTAAACATTTCATCGATCAGTTTGAGTAGATCATTCATATGAAACCTTTTATAGAAAACGGGATGTTTCTTGATAAACGATATCTTGCAACATGCATTTCAATATAATAAAACAATAAGATTAACATGCCTTTTAAACAAGATGATACACATCATGCGTTTCATGAAATCAGTTATCATAAACCATATCAATAAGAACGTTTCAACAAAGTTCAGTTTTGATAGAAGAAGAGAGTCACTCACAATTACTTAAGAGATTTCCTTTTTTCCTTCCAATCCCTGTCTTCCCGAGCTCCTTGAACGCAAGGTGCAGACTAACTCTACTTACTCTTTCGGATGCGTCGACCTTCCTTGGACACAAGGTCTAACTTGAACGCATCGTGGCGTTCACCCTTTAGGTTGAATTCGGATTAAACGCCAGGCTCACCCTTCTTGACGCAAGCCAACTTCTTAACACTAGATGACTTAAGTGTCAAGATTGTCTTCATCTTTGGCCGCAGACTTCCTCCTTCAAATGCAAGGTTTTCTTCTTTCAGCTCTCTTTCTTTTCTTCTCTCAAGGGTTCTTACCATCGAATCATCAGTCATTACTTTTCCCACAAGATTCTATTTATAAAGAGCTTGTCATCCTTCCTCTTCTCTTCTGCTACCACTTGTTAGCCACATGTTATGTTGCATGCCTAATTATTCATGCATTAATACAAGTGTCATCTTGCATGAAATACTTATCATGCTTTCTCACACCTCCTACTTGATAAGGTGTCACGATCATATGTAGCCACCTGGCCTATAGGCTTACCTTATGGGTTCATAATGTTCCAATACACAACCAACTCTGTGCTCCTATGCGTTTCATGGAACTATCTTCCAGATTTAACTCCTTTGCTTCCTATTACTACCCTCAGCTTTACTACCTTTATTCTCCTTCTCCTTCATTTAGGTGTACAAATTCTAAACGCATACTACTATGCGCTTTAGTCATGCGTTCAACTCTCTTTCTTACATTCGTTCACAGCTACTATTCCTTCTTTGTACAATTGTACCCTTCTGACCATGTGGTTTACCTTTAACCATCACATCCAACTTAAATTCTTTCTTCCTGCGTTTACCCTCTTGCATTCACCTTTGCTTTATCCTGCGTTCATGACCTTCTTCCTTTAAGTCCCTTGATTTTCCTTTATGCACTTACTTGATATTGTGGTAGCATTTTCCATTATCATGACATTGAGCTCTTCAGCGTATGACTTAATAACCAATGGTAACCATCATCGGCTCATAAAACCCTCTCGCATAGCTAATAACTCTTCTTAACACAAAACTCCTTATCGCATAGCTAATAGTTCTTACCACATAACTTCCTCCACGCATAGTAAAACCTTACTAATCACTGAAGTCCTACTAGCATATAATAATCCGTCAACATTTAACTTCTTATAGCATTTATAACGCGTAGCGACCTCCTTTGCACTTGCTGTACTAAAGAACTTCCCGATCAGCACTATGGTCTTTTATAGTAAACCTTCAACGCATAGTTATTGTCCACTTTGTGGCTTATCAATTTATTATTAACCCTTAGCCTATCGCATTCAACTACTCTCCACTTCAAGGCATTCTTCTCAACGTAGCGTAAGTTGAATACAACCCTTGGTCAGACTCCATCTTTACCTCCGAACACATAATAACACCTTTCAACGCCTGACATACCTATCAAAATAACGACCCATCTATCAAGGCTATGGCAACGGTCTACTTTCTTCTCTTTACATTAGCTTCCCATACAAGGCTTACCAACGCATAGCCATAATCCATACTCAATTCTTGTTCCTTCACCTCCATTCACTATTGCTCTATACAACACTCAACGCATTACTTTTCTTAGCTTCACCCCCCGACGCGTTGTCAACCATTCCAACGCAAGGTACTTTTCCTATGTGATGGTTCTATACATTGCATCATCGACACATGGTACTTCACCCCATACAACTTGCCATCATTAGAACCTAATTTCACAACTTGGTAACTCCTCAGTATTAAATACCATGCGTTTGAGCTTAACCATCTATGTGTCAACCTTATCTCCAGAAATATTTCTACTCTTTTCTTAATACCATTCATCCCAACGTACAGAATTTATTGGCCATAATTCAGTAGTTTCACAATCTTAACTTTTCATTTAAAAGTTCCGCTAATCCACACACTTTTATCCTTTTATCCTTACTAGTTATGTGAATACTTAAGTTTTCGGAGATAGGGTATTACAGAAGTTGATGGAGCTTTCTCTATAACAAGAAAGACTAAGTTCTCAAATAGAATTCTTTGAGAAGAGGTTTGAAGTCGGTGGAAAATTGAGCAAAGTATCGGGGTGATGGAAGTCGGAATAGAGGATGAATAAAAAGAGAGAGAAACCCTCTTAATGTGTGAGCTTGGGCTATTTATAGGCATCAAATGGAAAAGTTTCAGCTTCTTTCCAATGATTATCTTACACGCTTGAAGGGATTGAATCTTTTAGCGGAAGTATATGGTCGCTTTTGCCCAATTTTGTTACAAAAAAATTTATATAGAACACATAATTAAGAACAAGTTGAGCATTTTTTTGACAAACAAAGTGAAGAATAGCTACTTTTTTTAGACCAAAAACTTGAATTCATCTCCCAATCTCCTAAATGACAAACACTTCAGGATCAATGCAAGAACATGACCAAAGATCTTCTTCACTATTTTCTATGGACAAGGAGGTTTATGGGAATTTTATTGAAGAGAAGAGAAAAGATGAAAATGGCATAGAACTTTTTCTTCGTGAAGTTTGTGAGAGAATTTTGATAGAGTTTTTTTTTTTTTTTTTTTTTTTTTTTTGGTAAAAACTAGTAGTCCTCAAAATGTAGACCTTCTGCATATTTAATACGTGACTCCCCTCACCTTACTACTTGTAGCTGTAGGGGGGTTATTTAATTTACTTAATTAAAGGGTTGTTTTTAGATATAGGAAAATGAACCAAAATATTTACAAATATAGCAAAATTTTACTGTCTATTTGTGATGGACCGCAATAGATCGCAATAGACTACTATCTGTGTCTATCTATGTCATAATAGAATAGATAGTAAAGATAGACACAAATAATAGTCTATCATAGATAGATTGTGATATTTTGTTATTATTTGTAAATATTTTTTCAATAGTTTTGTCATTTAAAATAATTCCCTTAATTAAGTCTTAATTTGATTAATCTAATGATTAAATATCATATATTTAACTTAATGTATATATGAATCGTATTTTAATGTACATAAACTCTCATAAGTTATAGTTTTAGTATGAATCCCAATTCACATTAATTTTAACCTATAGTTTAAATATGAATTCAATTCATATTAAATTAATATTTGTATCTTATTTAAACATTAATATTCTCATGTTATAAAGTTTAATTCGAATCATATTCACAATTAACTTTATATTATAATGTATCTATATATATGGAGTAAATAGAAAAAAATATCAGACTATTTACAAATATAGCAATATTTTACTTTCTATCTGTGATAGACTGCAATACACCTAGATAGACCCAGATATGTCTGGGTCTATTGTGGTCTATCACAGATAGAAAGTAAAATTTAACAGACAAGCTGGCCATGAGTTACATCTTCAAACCAGCTTAAGGGAGAGTGTTGATTATTTCCTTTTATGTTTATATTATCCATTTTATTTATTGTGAAATATTTGCAAATATTTTTTGTATTTATTTTTTCCTTATTTGTAATGAGTATTTCTTCTATTTAAGTAAAACCCTTTTCTATCAAAGAGAAGTAAGAGAAATAATATAGTTTTAAGCATTTGTAAATCTTTCTCAACGATTATTTTCTAATTAACCTAGGGAAGAATTAATTTGAATATAATGTTTGATCCGACGTTCCAATTAAATGTTTAGCTTGACAATGTCCTCGATCTTAATGCGATTAGCTAAACTAGTAGGATGTGTTTCATCTATTAGTTTGGTTAATTTGATGATTTGGACCTAACTTAGCATTTCTAGGTGCGGTGGCTAAGGTAGACAATATAGGAACTCTTGGACAATTCATGTTCAAGTTGTAATTGCGATAATTAATTCAAAAGGTGATAAGCGTTCTTTTGGATATCGTTTAATTTCCAAAGAGAAAGCCCTATAAAAAAAATTTATAATACCAAATCCTACTCCTATTACTATGATGGCATAGTAACAATGGCAAGTCCAGGTCGAACCACAGGGACAATAGTCTTTGTTTCCTTAAGCAAGTTTCCTAATTAAAGCGATAAAGAGGGGGGGGGGGGGGGGCATTGGTATGAATTAGAAATAGGCATGAAAAAAAAATTAAAAGCAGTGGGTAAATCTAAACAGGGATAAGGTAATCAAGTTCTCGAGAGCAATTGGATTCCTATGCAATTTCTATCAACGACTTATTTTTTATTAAACACATATTCAATTGCTTACACACCGACTTAATTAAATTCGCCAATGCTATAGGCAACCAACAGATTGAATTAAGATAAACAAGCTCCCTAATTATCAATTAAAGCCTAAGCCTCAATCAAACTACAAGCCTTGGGTCCTAATTGGGTTTGATAGTGATCAATTAGGGCCTAGAACAATTGCATTAAGTTTAAGAGTTTCAGTGCAATAATAATTAATAGGAAAACTCTAACTTAATTAATCTAATTTTCATTCAACCTAGGTTAAGCAAACATTGTAAGCTCATGGATTGTCAATACACCTAGCATGCTTACTAAGACCCTTGTTACTTATCGATTTAAAGCATAGATGAACATGAAGGAAATGCGCAAGCAAATCGATTAGCCAAGACATACGTTCAAGGGGAGGGGTGTCAATCCATCCAAAAACATACATCTAAATTTGCACAAGATTCAAAGAAACACAATCACAATATGGAAATTTATACAAAAACAAGTCTCAAGAAATCACATGGGTTTTGCTCTCAAGAACAAGAAATCTACTTACCTTAACATCTTTATAAACAAAGAAATTGAGGGAAGCGTGTCCAATCCATGATTACAACCCAAAATAAAATCAAAATCCTAAGCTAAGAGGCTAGAAATATGAAGGAGAAGAAAATTTGGTGAACTCTTTTTTGCCCTAAAAATGGAGAGAGTATATATAAAATCGGACAGAGGGTCGTTGTGCTCTTAGAGAGCGTCGCGATGCTCTAGGTAGAAGTTGAGCGCCTACCCAAAGCATAACGACGCTGTACGCGTGCCTTCGCTCGTCCGTCAATTTACGGAGTCTAGTTGCGCTTTAAGGGAGTGTCGCTGTGCTCTTAACATTTTTTTCTCGGGTTTTTAGCATAAAGTTCAACGTAGCTGCGCTCTTTAGGGGCATTTTCGTCCTTTTTTGCATCCTTGAGCTCCAGGTATCCAATTTCGCTTCCTATAGCTTCCAATCAACCCCGAACGGCCCGTGACATTCAGAGGTGCATGATTTGCTTGAATTCCTACAAAAATAGATATTTAAACGCATTATACTAAACTAGTAAGCGAGATTAGAGACAAAAAAATAGTGCTTTTTGAGAGCTATCAAAAGGCCTTCATTATTTAAACTCAATCTTTATTTATTTTTCTTGCAATCTAATTTCATGCAATCGGTTAACTCCAACCCCTCTTGGTTACAATCAGGCTACAAGCCATTTAACTAAGGAATTCAAAGGTTCCTGTGTTCAACCCGTGCTACTACTATTGGATTAGTAGATATGGTTAATTTATTTGGAATAGAATTGGACGAAGAAGTCTGCTTTCCACATTCCTATCTCCCTATTTTGGTAAAGTCCTCAAAACGTTATGCTTATTGAATCACCTACTAAAGTTCTTCTCACCCATGCAAATCAAAGGACGAGCTCTCACAGTCAGAAATTTATAACTCACTCAGGATTTAGATTAAGTCACATAATCCTATGAAATATAAATCTTTTCCATTAACAAATTTATAAAGAGAGGTTTAGTATTTCACAGTCCAGTCTAAACTCTTTGCATAAGAGACCCCCACTCACATGTCTCCACATGAACAATTTGAATCAAATTATTTTTAACAATTACAAAGAGAGTTGTCATATCCATTGTATCACCAGGATAAGACACTCAACCTTATCCGTATACTATCGACCTTTTAGGTTATTCTTGAACATGATCGTATATCAACCACATATTGTTCAAGATTACATTTTAATAACCTTGGATTTTATCTGTAATGGATAATATAACATTTAATACAAAATAGTTAAACTAAATAAATATTAAATAACTAAAAAATTACGATGCTTTAGGACACAAATTAAAACAATATTATGAGATTATATTACTTAAGAAGTAGAAGAAAAATGGTAAAGTATGCTTTTGATCCATGAAATTTGAGATTTGTGTCAATTTAGTCTTTAGGTTTCCAAATCAATCAAGTCTCCAACATTTAGTAAATGCCCTATTCCAGTTCCTTAATCAATCAGTAATTTTAAAATTTTGAAATTAAATTTTAGAACTTATTTTAAGATAAAAAGAAAATCATAAATTAATGTTTGAATTAGATTCTAATGCATAGAACAAGTTTTAGGTTCAAATTTATGAGATCCAACTTTTTCGAATATTTTGCAACAAAGAACTTGAGTCTTCCGAAAACATTTAGCATAACGACTCACTCTAAACTCTTTCATATTAAATTAAAGTGTTTAAAATCAATTTCTAATAATTAAAGCTCTTTTATATATAGATTCAAAGTGTTAGAATTGAGGTTTTAGGTCGACATTGGGTAAGAACTTCAGATTAAGGTTTTTGAGTTGAATTAATCTTTAAATATTGTTATTGCTTGTTTAGGAGCCTGCTTATTCTGTTATAGGAGCGCTTTAGGGCATTTGTAAGCAGTTTATCACTAAAGCACCGTAAAAGTGTTATTTTCCCTAGCTTAATTCGGGGTTGTTCGTGGGTGTTATGTGTTTATTATGCTATTTTGTAGGTTTTGAGCACCTAAGAGGTAGAGTGGACCATTGAAGTCAAAACGGGACAAAAAAATTAACCAAAATGGAGCTTCGAAGCATCAACCATGAAAGGAAGAGAAGAAAAATGATCAATATGCCCTTGTGGAGTGCCACCTTGTGCCTTACACTGTCAACCCAAGATAAAAATTCCATAGAGCATCACAACGCTACAAGGGAGCACAATGATACTCCAGAGATTGACAGAATGACAAGGCACTCGCACGCGAGCATAGCATCGCTACGCTTGAGACCTGCGCTATGACTTCTAAGCATAGCATAACGACGCTGTATGCTCCCCCTTCAATTGAAATTGATTTTTAGCTGATTTTAATGTATTCTCTCTCAGGCTTTCAACCCCTAGCCTAATTTTCTCTTTTTCTATTCTCCTTCCCTCTATAATTCTTCATTCATAGGTGTATTTGATGATTGTAAAGCTTATCTTGAACTGATCTCGTGGCTCAGGTGAGTAGATAGCTTAGGTCTAGGTGAAACCCATGGATCCATTGAGAGGATTTTTATTCTTAATATATATTTCTCTTTTATTTTCTATGGTTGTTGAATGCATTTCAATTTCTATGCTTAGATGTATTATAGGTTTGATCAACCATCATTCATTCTTCGATTGCTATAGATTAGGAATGCTCTAATGTGTTTTTAGTCTCAAAGGGGCAAGGGTTAAAGCATGTTTGGGGTGTAAAATTAGGTTGTTTAGAATAATTTTTTCACAAACATTGCATGATTAACTAATTTCAAGAACAACATCGATTAGTAACTTAGGGCTATCTGGGTTATTAATCATTTTAGTTTAACCTATCAAGCTTAATGCGATTGTTTGCTTGTTATGGATGCTATCGAACCAAATAAATCGAGCATCTATTTTAATTAAGTGATTAATTAGTAATTAAAGCGCTTGCCTTGGGCTATCCGAGCAAGTTGGCTAAGCGCAATAAATCGAGAGAGACATAACCCTTAGTAGTTAATCCTATGATTAATCGAACATTGGTCGGATCCTAAGTCCTGAGCTAGGCGGTTCTTTTAATTTTCCTGCACTCTTACTTTCTTGCGATTTAAATTTCACAATTTACATTCCCACATTCTATCCAATAAAAAACCCCACATTTTTACTGCTCTCCATTAACCAATTTAGCTTAGAGACGATTCTATCTTAGGCTCCCTGTAGTTCGACCCCAAACTTGCAACTTGTGCTACTTAGTAGTATAAATAGTTAGTTCAGTGAATTATAAATATGTCAGATAGAGGTTTACGATGCCCATTCTTCGGATTATCAAATTGGTGTTTGATAACTCTCGAAAATAGTTATTCTTATGTCATTAATTCTATTTTCTTGTTATGTTTTATATGATTAAATGTCTATTTTGTAGGAATTCGAGCAAATCATTCACTTTGGAGTGTTACAAGCCGTTTGGGGTTGATTTGGAGCTATCAGAAGTGAAATTGGGCACCCGGAGCTAGGGATGTAAAAATTACCAAAATGCCTCAAGGGCTAGCATAGCGCATATCACAACTACACTGTACGCTACGCTCAAAGGTAGAGAGTTGTATTTTGGGGAGTGTAGCGATGCTACCCTGGAATGTAACTATACTCCAGGTTTTGATGGAAAGGGCAGGCACGCTTGCACAGAGTGTAGTGACGCTTGAGACTTACGTTACGATTTCTATGTAGAGCAAGCGGCGTTCCCCCGAATTTCTGTATATCTCTTCTTTTTTTAAGGCTTTTTCTGAAGGAATTGAATTCTCAGCGAAAGCAAGTGATCGCTTTGTGCCAATATTTTTCGTTATGGTAAACTTAAAATTCAGAGAATCAGTAACGTGGATAAACAATGATATTAAAGTTACGACATGCTTTGATAATAGGAAGGGAGAAGAAATTCAAACCTTTGAAGATTTTCTTCCTCTTAAAAAATATTTTTTGGAATGCACGAACAACCGGAACGATCTTGGATCACAATGCACAAAGAGTGCTTTTGGGACACCACTACGAAAGTCTTCCTTGCTATTCTCAGGGAAGAATCCAAAGGAGTTGTGGGCTCTCATGCTTTTTGGTGAGGGAAGGAGAGATTGAGAGAGAGTTCTTCTTGAGAGAAATTTTTTCACACAAAAACTGTTATTGTTCTTTTTCTACAGAACTCAATTAGGATGAGTCTATCCTAAAAATGAAAGAAGGTGGGGTGGGAGTTAAAAATAACTCTCACCAACACATATAGCAAAACTCCCAAATTAAATTAAATTAAATTTATTTAAAATATATATTAAATCATATTTAACATATAATTAAATAAAGAAATTAAATATCATATGTTTAATTTCATTTTAATCATATTCAAATAATGTTCTCTCACATAACCTATAGTTTTAATGTGAATGATATTCATATTAAATTTAACATATAGTTTTTATATGAATCTCATTCATATAATTAATATTTAAATCTCATTTAAATATTAATCTCTCTCATTATATAAAGTATAAATTTTGAATCTTATTAAGAAATAACTTTATATTATAATGTATCGATATATATACATTATATTAATTCTATCATATACAATTAATTCCCTTATTAATTTAAACAATTCAAATTAATCCAAAATAACTGATTCTTACTAAAATCCTTAATGAGCTAGCAAAGGGACCTTATGGACCTACAGATTAGCAGCTCTAATGATTTGAGATTAATTAATTAAACTCTTTAATTAAGTTAATCACTATTCATTAACAGTAGGTCACTCCACTAAAAACTTACAGTTGCACTCTTCACACTATAAATATATTTCTGTGTCCACGGATATAACCAATCAACAGTAAGTCGACCCTTCACAAATTGTTTGTAACTACAATTGGGTCAAATTTTCGTTTTTCCATGTAATTACATATAACTCCTTAAGTACCACTGATCCCTCAACCCCTCTTGGGCCAGTGAAAGGGTGATGTCTCTTTGTTCAAGACGTGGAATCAGCTCTTAAGGGAATTGTCTACTTACCCTAAAGATAGTAGGCATATTGAGTAGGCGATCTGCCACTCTCACCCATACATATCAAAGAATTGTCTTCATAGACAGGAGTTCATAACCCACTCAGGATTAAGGTCGAGTCACCTATGGTCATCTTATGAAATATTATTTTCTACAATTAACGGTGTTAAAAAGAGAAATTAAACATTTTGCAGTCCGGTCGTATACAAATTCTTTGCATAGGATACCCCCACTCACATGTCTCCACATGAACAATTATGATCAATTCGTTTGTAACATTTTACAACTTTTGTAGCAATTACAAAGTGAGTCGTATCCATAGTGTTACCAGGACAAGACACCCAGCTTTATCCCTATACTACAGACCTTCTGATTATTACTTAAACATGATCCAAACATTGTATGTTAATCACATACATGATTAAGTTTACATAAAATAACTATGGATCTTAGTTTATTAGATTGAGTTAATGCAAAAAAATAAATAAAATAACTCCATATTTTATTGAATAAATAAATTGTATTTATAACTTTATAAATTACAAAACTCTAAGAGATTTAAGACACCAGTCCCAACATTTTCATGGTGGATTGTATGGAAACCGAAATGAACCTCAAATTTCTGCTTCTTCCTCTATCTTTTTAGCATCTTAGGTTTAGTTTTTACATTTTTTTGGGTTGTAGCTGATAGATTAGAGCTCCCCTTTACACTTTGTCTATAGATTGTAGATATATGTATTTTATTTAGTTTGGGAGTAAGAACCTTGTAATTTATTGAGATTTTCTATTGATGGGCTGAATGTATATCTTTTTAAGTTTTCTTTGAATCAATTTCAATTTTTAAATGCATGTTTATGTTTTGGCCATTTCCCTATAAGCATGTGTTGCCCCTGCTATTTGATTCGGAGTTTTGTCACGTTTGCACTCAAATGTCTAGCTCAATCACCTAAGTAGCAATTAGTTAATCATGTATTTAATGACTATCCTTGAGTGCATGTATTAATTAGGTTCAAAGATAAAATTGATTAATTGGTTAAGCTATCCTATTGGTTAATCAACACAATGGAATCCTACAACTTAATGCACTTGTTCTTATTTCTTCATGGACACTATCGAACCCAATTGATTTAGGAGCATGTTTAATTAAGGCATTCCTATAATCGCTTTAATTAATATTTACGATGTTTGCTTAGTTTAGTTGAATTTTTTGGCTGCCTGTAGCGTCGTTGAGTTAGGTTAGGCTAAGTAGGTCATTGTGCACAAATAAATTGAATGCATGTTAAATTAACAAAAATTGATGATTGAAATTATATAGGAATCTCTCTTGCTCTCGAAACTAGATAAACCCAATCTTATGTTACATTTCCCCGTTGTTTTTATTTTTCTTGCACACATATCACACTATTCATACCAACCCCCTTTCCCGCCCATTTACCGCTCTAATTAGTTAATTAACTTTACGAAAAACTCATACTAGCACTTCCCCGCGCATTGACCCAGACTTACCACTATTGCTATGCTAACATAGTAATAGGAATAGGATTTAGTATTTTTTAAATTTTATTTGATTTTTAGTCTTGTATGGACGACGACAAAAGGGGAAATCAATAACTTTTATTAAGTAGCTAATTTGTTGTTTGTACCATGTTTGTATGTCTTATTTGATATATTTGGTTTATAATTATATTGTATGCTATTGTAAGTTGATCCTGTGTTTTATCCCAATATTTACACATGTTGAAATGTAAAGTATGTTACTAGGGATGTGCAAAAACCGAAAAAAAATCGCCAAACCGGAACAAAACGGTTGGTTCAATCTGGTTTTTTAAGAATGGAGAACCACCGGTTCACTGAAGAGCAGAATCGAACCATTCGATTCAGTCACCGGTTCATTATCCTAAAAAATCGTAGAAAATCTAACCAAACTAGCTGAGAGATAAGAGCGAGAGCAAGAGAGAGCGAGAGTGAGAGTGGGAGAGAGAGCGAGAGAGATAATCATTCTTATCTCTCTTGTTCTCACTCTCACTCTTTCGCTCTTGCTCTCGCCTTCTTGATTTACTGAAGCATCTGTTAAAAATCAAACCGAATCGACCTGAATCGAATCAGGTTGGTTCGGTTCAAGAATCGAAACCAATGAACCGGTTTTCAACAATTCTTCTTCATTCGGAACCGTGCACACCCCTATATGTTATGATGTTAAGCATATTAAATGTAGAAAAATTTTCTTGAATTAATAATATAATGGTATATGATGCTTATATTGTAAGAATAATGTTTATGCTTTTTAAATATTGGGATAAATGCATGGTCTAGAAAGTATATTTTAGGATGTGCATACATGTGTTATTGTGACACTGAATAATGAAAAGAATTAAGGACCATGAGTATGATATAAAGGAAAATAAAGAAAATATCAAGGCCTTATAAATGGTCAAGGGTTGGTTATTGTTTTAAAGCAAGTAAGCAAACATCATGGTCTTAGGCATAAAATAGGGTTGGTATGTCACTGTTGGGCGTTGAAGCCTTTAGGCATAAAATGTTCGGAGACTGATACGTTAAATGTTGAATAAAGGGGAGCATCAAGACCTTGGCTATAAATGCTCATCATGGTCAATGCGAAAAATCTTGAAACCAGTATTAGGTCTTAGGAACAAATGTTTGTCAAATGCAAATACCTTGTTAAGTCATTGAAGTCTTCAGTGTAAATGGTGAAGGGTTGAATGCCAAGTACCATCTGGGTCAATATTGAAGAGTTTGTTGAGGACTAAATATGAGAATTGTGCGAAGTCAATCGTGTTATTAAAAAAATAAAATAAAAAAAAAAAAACTTATTAAAGCTTGAAAAGAGCTATATAGAAAGAGTAGGGGGGACTCCATTGTGTTTTGAGAGCTTTTTAAAACTTGAGTTAGAGGACGAGTATGTATATCATGAGGATTATGCATGATGTGATTACAATCTGTTGTTTTATTTCTATAGTATATTTAGCATATTTAGCTTGTATGTTGGATATAAATTACCATTAGCTTGCTACTTGCTTTGTTTAAATTTCTATTAATTTATTTTAGAAAAATTATTATAAATAAAAAAAATATCAAACTATTTTAAAATATAAAAAAAAAAAAAAAAATTCAAGGATAAACTGTGATAATCTTATCGCTTCTTCTATCACTGAGGGATATGATATATCACGGTCTATTGTCCATTATATCATTGAGTGATAGAGTCTATCACAGTCTTATCGCCCAATAATAAAAGTTTATTACGCTTAAATTTGTCTATATTTATAAATAATTTGTCTCATTTTACTATATTTGAAAATAACCCTTGAGTTTTTATTCTAAACATTGTTTTTTCTCCATCAATATTTAATTAAAAAAAAATTTGCAAGGAATTTCTAAGCTCACCTCAATTTTATAAAATTGGAAAGTGGTACGAAAGTGGGAACTGAAATCTCATGTGTGGACGAGGACGAGGAAGATATTTTCGAGGAACGAAATTTTTAAACGGATATTAATATATTTCTTTATTTCACGCAATTTTACATTTTAGAATTTTAGACTATTATTGAAGACTTTAAAACATATATAACATCAACTTTCAGTTCCTTTCATTTAAGTAAAATTTGTATAATTGAGAGATGAAGTTTAAAAATATAACTTAATTAATTAATAAATTAATATCACTTAATCATTAGAGTTGTTTTACAATAGAGCAAAATGAGTCAAACTATTTACAAATATAGAAAAATTGTCTATCGCGGTCTATCATTGATAGACAATAAATTTTTTTATATTTGTAAATTATTTGATATTTTTCCCATTTATAATAATTTTCCTAATATTACTAATCAACTTTAATTAGGGAAATTATCTTAAATGACAAGACTGCTGAAAATATTTATAACTAATAGCAAAATACACAGTAGTCTAATCTATTGCGTTTTATCGCAGATAGACAGTGAAATTTTGGTATATTTGTAAATATTTTGGTTATTTTTGCTATATTTGGAAAAAAAACCTTTTAATTAACTATTAAACATAACCATTTTATTTAGATATTAAATAAGTAGTATTTTAATTTCTTTACTTATTTAATTTTTTAGGAGTTAAATTTAATAAGATTCTTTTTATTAATGTTTAATGTAAAATTTTTCATTTATTTTATTTTAATTATTTATTTAATTAATTAATATATTATATAATATTAAATTTTAACTGACTATATTAATTGTTATCTCATTATTTAAGGGTTGTTTTCAAATATAAAAAAATAAACTAAAATATGTACAAATATAACAAAATTTTATTGTTTATCTGCGATAAACCATTATTTGTGTTTATTTGTGTTATAATAGATACAAATAGTAGTCTATTGCGATCTATCACCGTATATCACAGATATACTGTGATATTTTGCTATTATTTATAAATATATTTCACAATGTTGCTATTTAAAATAGTTTCCTATAATTCAATTTTGATTTTTATATATTAAAGTGGCGTCCACATTTGATTTTTAATGAAGTTGATTTAAATAAAATGGTAATACAATTACATATATTTAATTTTCAGCACATCTAAGTACAAACATTAATTATGTTAAATATTTAAATTAAGCTATTTGAGTCTCATAAATTTAATATTTGTGTCTACGATGAAATAATATTTTGAACCGAACGGGGACGTAAAAGGAAGTTAAAACTTGAGGCTGATATTGATTATTGAGTGCCAAAGCCTGCAATTGTGTTAAAGGAAAAGGTCATTTGAGTAATTTTAAGAGATGATAAAAAAAAAACACGAGTTTTAGAGGCCATGTTCCCCGTCATTGAAACATTATGCAATAAAGAAGAAAACGATTCGAGGTGTCTTTTGGAAATATGCTAACCATTGGGGTCCCACCAATTAATTCAGAAACACTACTTAAGAAAATAAAAAATATGACAAATTGCAAAAACTACTTTTAAAATATGGTGATAGCTGCAACTATAATTTTAAACTTTCAATACTAACAACTTGGCTCCTAAACTTCTAAGAATGTTAAAATTGGGCCCTTGAAGTTACAATAATTGTAAAAAATGAACCCACTAATGATAAATATTGAACCATTAAACTTATACAATTATTACAATTTATACAATTATGTAAGTTTGAGGGTCCAATTTTAATATTTGGATAAAGTTGAGGACTCAATTTTTAAAATTGAAAGTTTAAGGGTATAATTGCAACTATCATCATATTTTTGTTGCAATTTATGTCCTAAAGCCTCGTAATTTATTAGTTTATTAATTTAGTTATTAGTTATGCAATATTATTTTATATATTAACCGAAAAGATCTAAGGTTATTGCATGAAGTCTTGAACATGTATGTAGTTGACATACAGGTAGATTAACCTAAAAATCTATAGTATATGGATAAAGTCGGGTGACTTATCCTGGTGACACTATGGATATGACCCACTTTGTAATTGTTATGAATGATTTCATCCAAATCGTTCATGTCTACATGTGAGTGTGGTATCCTGTATAAAGAGTTTACATAATACTAGACCACAAAATGATTAATCTCTTTTTATAACACCGTTGATTGAAGAGATTAACTTTTCATTAAGAATGACCATAGGTAACTCGATCTCAATTCTGAGTGAGTTATGAACTTCTATCTATGAGGACAATCCATTGATTTGTATGGGTGAGAGTGGCATGTGTCGTTGACTCAATAAGCCTACCATTTTGGGGATTTGTTCGAGTATGGAGCTGAGAAAATAACCACACAAGATGGAGTTCACTTCTTGTCCTTGGGGAAAGTAGATAAATTGATCTCTTGAGTGTTGAATCCAGACCTTGAACAAGGGGCCCCTCCCTTTCATTGGCTTGAGAGGGATTTGTTTATGGTAGGACCATAAACAGGATGTTCATCAGAGGATCAGTGGGACTTAAGGAGAAAGATGTAATTATCGGGGTAAAATGATAATTTTGACTCGGTTATAATTACAAGTAATTTATGAAGGGTCGACTTATTGATGATTGGTTATATCCATGAACATAAAAATATATCTATAGTGCGAAGAGTGCAGTTGTAGGTATTTAGTGGAGTGACCCACAATTAATGAATGTTAATTAACTTAATTAATTAATTTAATTTCGAATCATTGGAGCTTCTAATCTTAGGTCCATAAGGTCCCCATGTTAGCTCACCACGAACCAACAGATCAATTATGATTGAAAGAAAAATTGAAATGTTCAAATTATGGGGAAAAATATTAATTGTATTGGATATAATTAATCACATGATTTATTGTAAAGTTTATTTGAATAAGATTCAAATTATAACCTTATAATATAGAGAATTAATTTATTTGAATATGATTCAAATAATTAATTAATTATTTGCTTGAAATTCATATAAATAAATAGAGGGAGAGTTAATTAATTTGAATTAGATTCAAATAATTAATTATTTAATTTGGATGTGATTCAAATTAAAGATTCTGCAGAAAATAAATATTTAATATGAATTTAAATATTTTAAACCATTTAATTTAAGATATTATTTGTGTATATATTTATTAATATTGAATATTATTAAATATTTAATTTAAAATTTTTGCAGAGGGGTTATCTCAATAAGATTAGGAGTAACCCATAGAGTTTTATAAATAAAGCCATAGCGAGCTCTCATAAAACACACTGTACAACCTTCATTCTGCAGAGATTATTTTTCCAAGAAAATTCTCCCAAATTTTTAAAAAGGATTCTCTAAAAATTATTCTTCCATTCTTTCAAGAGCGGTTCTCGCAAGCTGAATCCTTGCCAGAGTTATAGCAAGGAAGATCTAGTGGAAAACGAAGACTTCAAGGAGAAGACTACTGGTTCGAATAGAAGTTTTTGTTGCAGTATCAGCAAAGGTATGTTGCTTAACCTTTTGTTCTAGTTTTTTGTATTTTTAATTCTTTCAAGGAATCAAAGAACATGATCACATGCTTCCGCTGAGATTCAATTCTCTTAAACTTTAGGAGTGGTTTTTGCAATTTGCCCTAATAAAACAAAAAAAGAAAAGATGAATGGGTTGACTTGGGATTTTATTTGGTTTATTTATTTATTATTATTATGATTGTGTGTATGTGTGTGTCTATTGTGGTCTATGACAGATAGACATTAAAATTTTGCTATATTTGTTAATATTTCGCTTCATTTTTCTATATTTGAAAACAACCCTATATATGTGTGTTTGTATATATGTATGTGTGTGCGTGTCTATTGCGATCTATGGCAGGTAAACATTAAAATTTTGATATATTTGTAAATATTTTGGTTTATTTTTCTATATTTGAAAACAACCCTATATATATGTGTGTATATATGTACGTATGTGTGTATATATATGTATGTGTATAGATATGTATGTATGTATGTATATATATGTATGCATGTATATACAAAAACAACTACTTTTATTGAGAAAAAAATAATAAAAGAATATAGGGGCATACAAAAAACCAAGCCCACAAAAACCCACTAGAGAAATGGTTTCTAACTAAGAATGATGTTGCCTATAGCATAATTACAAAAAGTCTTCGAAACCGAAGCCCAAAGAGAAACGTGAAATCTCCCCAAAGACCAAACCTCCCTAGGGTCCCTCTCCACACCACGAAATACTCTGTTGTTCCTCTCCCCCCAAAGGTCCCACAAGACCGCACACACCCCTGCCCATAAAAGAAAACAACCTTTCTCTTTGAAAGACAGATGGAGAAGGAATTCTTCGATCAATAGACGAACATACCTTTACCTAACCAACGAGCTATCAAACTCCTAAAAGAGATCATAAATAGAACTCACAAAGTGACACTCCCATTGAAGGTGATCAAGGTTTTCCTCTGCATTCCGACAAATGATACAACAAAAAAGGCCCATTAATGAGGGAAATTTTGCCCCAACTTATCCAAAGCATTCACATGCCCAAGCGAGACCTGCCAAGAGAAAAACTTGACTTTCTTTGGAATCTTAATCCCCCACAAAACATTAAAGACTGACTCAACAATAGGAGAGATTTAGTAAAAGCCTGAAAAAAGACTTAACAAGCAAAACCGTCCAAAGGACTCAGACTCCAAACACGAGCATCCTTTCTATCTGGCCTAAAATCAAAACCCTCCACTAAAAAAAGAAGAGAGACCACATCCATTGTTTCCCTAATGATCAATCACTACAACAAAATATACATTCAATGACTAGTGGCACATTTAGATAGGATAGAGAAAAAACAATCAATAAAGCTAGGGTGGGCAAAAAAAACCTGCAGGGTTGGGGAATCCGTGGTTTGACCGGAGATTGGGGTCAAACCGGGGACCTTTTTCGGATCCTCATCTGGGGATGGGGAGGGTATCCTCGCCCAGACCCCATCCCCAACACCAACTCATTTAGTATGAAAATTCATGCTCTCGCTCTTGCATCCTTTCCTTACTCATAATCACTTTATCTCTCTTGCTCTCTCTCACACTCTCGTTCTTGCTCTATCACGCTTGCTCTCTCCCGCAGAGATTCGCGAGGACACGTTTCCCCGATAGAGGTGGGACTAAATTGCCCCCACGGGCTGGGGATCGGGAACCCCCCACCCTGCTCCAGCCCTATTGCCAACCCTAATTAAAGCTAATTTCACGCGTGTTTTGCAGGAAAAACAAGAGTTCTCTAGATTTTTTTTAACAATTTATGAATGTTTTTTTGTGTCATGAATTCATGACTGAAAATAACAATCATTAAGATTTTGAATTTTTAAATTATTATGATACTTTTTTTTTGTGTCACTAATTTATGACTAGAATTAATAGTCATTAAAGAGTGACAATTATTTATAGTTATTAAAATGAAAATAAAAAATTGGTTTTTGCAAGAGAAAATGAGAATTTTCAAAATTTTCAACTATTTTGACATTTTTTTTTGTGTCACCAATTTATGACTAGAATTATCGGTCATTAAAGAGTGACAATTTTTAGAGTCATTAAATTGAAGATTAAAAAAAATGATTTTGGGGGAAAAAGATGAGAAATTTTGAATTTTTCGACTTTTATGACTATTTTTTGGTGTCATCAATCCATGACTTGAATTAATTGTCATGAAAGAGTAGTAAATTATGATGGAGATAGAAAACATGCAACAGAAGAAAATAAGAAGCAAAACACTCTAATTACATCAATTTAAAGGAAAACTATGCTTAGATAAATTGAGATACAAATGAAGTAACACTTATTTGTTGTAGCTCAAAATTTGTCCCAAGAATCTCCAAAATCTGATCACGAACTGTTCACAGACCACCGCTAGAGTTTCATTGTTATTCTTAGGCATTATAACGGATGGTGGGATCTAAATTGAGCAAAAGTGTGAAAAACGTTGTTTTGGGTAGAGAGGAAACAACTATCCGTTAAGTTCTTCAATTAAGAAAAAAATCCAAAAACTTTTTTTTCTTCAGCTTTCCTACTCCTTATTTTAGAGAGGAAACCATGCAATTCCCAAATTACATGCTGAAAGCCACCACAAATGGTGATTAAGGTGCTCTAAAAAGTGGAAACTGTATGTGAAGGAGAGGTCTCCACCTCCTCCTTCACCAAGCAACCGGTGGTGGGATTTCCTCACTTTTCAAGAAATCCCACCAACTCAATTCTCAATTGAGAATTGAGAATTGAGAATTCTATTTTTGATTTCATAAATCAAAATTTTAATTTAATATAATTAATTTAAATAATAATTAATTAACCAATTAATTAATTACATTAAATTAATATTAAATTAATACTTTTCCACTTTTTCGACAATTTCAAACTTGATGAATCTCTATTCATAGGTATAATATTTAAATCATATTTAAATATTATTAAAATTCCAATTCGTCTAATTCACAATTAAACGAATCAAACCGTAAAATGCTCATTTTTCTAAATTTGAACACTTCTGATTGTCTCAATATACTATTCTAAGGTTTAGTCCACGAGCTAACAAGGGGACCTAATGGACCTACAGATCATGAGCTCCAACGGTCCGAAATTAACTGGTTAAACCCTTTAACCTAGTTAATTAATATTCGTTAACTACCAGTTCACTCCACTAAGGTTCACTCCACTAAAGTCTAGTAGTTGCACTCTCCTCATTGTAGATATATTTTTGTTCATCTGATATAATCATAATTAGTAAGTCGATCCTTCATAAGTTGTTCACAATTACAGCTGGGTTAAAATACCTTTTTACACCTGTAATTACTTCTTTTCCTTAAGTCCCACTGATCCTCTAATGAACAATTGATTTGTGGTCCAACCAAGAAACCGAATCCCTCTCGAGCCAATGAGAGGGTGAGGCTCCTTGTCCAAGACCTGGATTCAGTACTTAAGGAGAACAACTTATCTACTATCCTTTAATAAGGTAGGAGTGAATTCCATATTGCAGGACTATGTCCCCAGCTATCTGCCTGATCTTATCCCTAAAATGGGGGGCATATTGAGTCAGCAAACTGGCCACTATCACCCATGCAGATTAAAGGATAATCTCAAACAAACAAGAGTTCATAGTTAGCTCAGGATTAAGATCAAGTTATTTAAGTCATTAGGTTGAAATACCCAGTTTTAACAGTAAACGATGTTACAAAGTAAACGTGATTATTTCATGATTATTTCTTAGTCCAGTCTTATGCAAACTCATTGCATAGGATACCTCCACTCACATGTCTCTACATGAAAGATTTAAGATCACATCATTTGTATCAAATACAAAGTGGGTCGTATCCATAGTGTCCCCAAGATAAAGTACCCAACCTTTATCCATATACTTAGACCATTTTAGCTATTACTTAAACTTGATCTACTTTTATCATATAAAGTATAAGTATTCACCATATAACCATGGGTTCTTAGTTTATTGGATTTAAATTCAATTCACATATTCAATAACAACTTTACTGAAGAAACCTCGATAACAACTTTATTGAGAATAAAATCCATAAATTACAAACAATGAGTTTTAGGACATAAAACTCAACAAACTAATGTCAAGAAAATTAATTTTAAATTAGAAAATATTAATAATGCTTAGTAAATTTTAATTTTAAACTAGAAAAAAATTAGTTATGATGTTCAATAAATTTGTATTAAATTTGTGTAATTTAATTATATGAACCAAAATAGACTTTTAACTTGTAATTCTTGTAGCTTTAAAAATAATTGTTGGCGGATGTGGTTTTAGAAAAATTAGTTTCATACTACTTGTGTTTAATGTGTTTTGTACTGTTTAAAAAAACCTTAATTATAAAAGTTTAATAATACAACTTTAATTTATGAATAAAAGAGAGTTTTTTTTTCTAAATAAGTAAAAAAAACATTTAAAAAAATTTGGAAGTTAGCCAAGAAAAATAATAATTATTTTATATTAACTATTACTAATTTAATTTATAATATATTATAAAAAGAATATATAAATTAAACATTTATAAATGAATATATAAAATAATTCATTTATAGAATTATTGGGGATAATCATCTAAGTAAAGAAATTCTTTTTTTCTTTTGATTGATATGATTTGATTATCTTCTAATTTTCTTAACTTTAATAATCAAAATATTATTATTAATTTTGAATCCATTTTGAATTGGTTAATGTGAAGTGGATCAAAATATTCTTTTTAAGAAGGTTAAAAAACAAATTTAAAAATGATTAAAAAGAATAAAAATCAAGATTTTAGAGTCAAAGATAAATTGAAAGTCGTACAAATGATTTAATGTTTATAATTAAAATAAAATTATCCCATATATCCCTAAAACTATGCAAAAAAAGAAAATCAAAAGTTTCATTTAATATATAGTATAGATAGATAATTTAAAATCAAGATTTTAGATGTTTTTTTTCTTTAAATGGGGTGAAATCAAGATTTTAGATACATATAGATAATGAATAAAAATACTAAATTATCTTTTGTAGTTCCATTTATATATTTTTTTATCCTCACATAAAACTTGAATTTTAAAAAGGGGCAGTTGGAGAAGTGGCAAAAAGTTTTATTAAAATGAGACTCGTAGCACATGTTTTATGATTTTGCAAAAATGATAAAATCTTTAAGCCCAACCCAATTTCGTTGATGGATTGAATAGAAAAAGCCGAAAATACCCCTATAGACGACTCAACTCTTTATTCGATAAGTTCGAACATATCGAGAAGGAAGCCCTTCGTGACTTTTTCCGTAAAGTACTAATCAACACTTTACGGGAAAAGCGATAGAGAGTTAATTCTTTCCTGATAAGTTTGAACTTACTAGGAAGAAATTAGCTTTTTGTGACTTTTTTCGTCATAGAACACATTTTCTTCCTAGTTAGTTATGCTCGCATCTGCCAGCAAAGTTCAAACCAGATAGTAATCAAATAGCAATCAGATAAAAATTAAATGGCAATCGGATAGCAATGAAGTCGCAATCAAATAGGAATCAAATGGCAACCAGATAGCAACCAAATAGCAATTAGATAGAAATCAAATGACAACCAGATAACAATCAAATAGCAATTAGATAGAAATCACAAACACTAAGTATCACATAGTAAACGGATAACAATCAAATGACAATCGATTAACAATTAAATGACAATCACAAACTCTCTTTGTCACTTTTTCCATAAAGTTCTGATCAACACTTTATGCGAAAAGTCATAGAGGACTTTCCTAGTAAGTTTAAACTTATCAGGAAGGAATTAGCTCTCCTTGACTTTTGCCATAAAGTTCTGATCAAAATTTTACTGAAAAAGTCACAAAACACATTTACTTCTTGGTAAGTTCTCCTTGCATCTACTTACAAAGTTCAAACCAAATAACAATCAAATAGCAATTAGATAAGAATCAAATGGCAACCAGATAGCAATCAAATAACAATCAAATAGGAATCAAATGGCAACAAGATAACAATCAAATAGCAATTAGATAGGAATCAAATGGCAACCAGATAATAATCAAATAGCAATCAGATAGGAATCAAATGGCAACAAGTATCAATCAGATAGAAATCAAATGGTAACCAGATAGCAATCAAATAACAATCAAATAGAAACCACAAATTCTAAGTATCAAATAGTAAACAGATAACAATCAAATAGGAAATGTGTTCTGTGACATTTCCTGTAAAGTTCTAAGTTTTTTTTTTTTTTTTTTTTTTTTTTTTTTGTGGTTATGGAAGTTATGGACGTTTGAAAATGTTTGTTAGCAAAGAGGTAAAATTGGGTTGTTAAATAGTTGGAGAAAATGGAATTGATTGTGTTTTATCTGAGTTTTCTCTTTTTAATTATGGGTACTTATTTTTTGAACAATTTTGCAATTTTCAGTAGAGTTTACCCATTTGAAGCTAGACTTTGAATCACTTTTATTTCGTGAGAGGTATGATTCAACGTGTGCCTCTTTTGGTGAGTTTCAATTTTAACCCAACCCCTTTTACCTCTGTTTAATGTTTCCCACTCCCTTATAAACATACTTTTTACTTGAAAATTGGGTTAATATATTGTTGAGTTTGTTAGGTTTCTTGAGATATCTTTTGAACTTGTGACCAAGAACTCAAGGTTTTTATTTTAATAATTTTTCTAATCATTTCGTAAGCATACCTTTTGTTTTGAAGGTCTCTTGGTATGAAACCACACTTGATATGGATGGTACAATAGAAATTAATTATACAACATTTGTTATTTTTATTTCCTTTCTATTTTTCAATACATGGTTTATATGGTTTTTTTTTTTTTTGGGTTCTTAGTGTTTTTTTTTTTTTTTTTTTTTTTTTTTTTGTGGCTATAGGAATGTAAAGTAGTCTCTTGAGGTTTTTCTAGCAAGCAAACGGGTTTGTTTCATGCTCTGGTGGTTTGTGTAAATATATGTTTTATACTTTGTGCAATTTAAGCAAGTGTGACTTATTTGCAAGCTTTCTGAGAGTAACTATATGACACTCCAAATAGACATCCTAATTATTGTAGTAAATTGTTGGTAAATCCTTTTGAACACCTCTCAACATGGATCAAGGTTTTAGTATTTAGTTTTAACCTTTAAACCTTATTATTATTTAGGAGCGTTTGGATTTTTTTTAGTAACACATCAAGGAAGTATAACTCTATCTTGGGTTTGTTTGTATGTAGTGAGTTTTACTTAATTGATTATAATCTGCCGCATGAATATATTTATGATTTGTATTTGTTTTACTTCTAATTAAATTTGATTGTAGATTGTGATTTCTAATTAAGTCAAACTCTTTGTTTGTAGTTCTAGATTGCTCAGAGTGTTCAAACGTAGTTTAAAGGCTCTTGTTAAAGTAAGTCTCCATTGAGCATGATGAATCTTTTGTACTCTGTATTTTAAGTGTTATGCTTTAGTTATATGGCATGCTTCAAGATACATGTTTACTCTTACTCTCTTATGTTTATATTTTTGTAGCTGGTCTTTGAAAATTATGAGAGCAATGTATCGTATTGGATTGCCTTGAATCCTAAACCTAATTAGTATTGGTATTCAATATATTTAATTATTTAAATATCTTCCTTCTCCACCTAGAGTTTAGAGAATTGCACTAAATATACTCTTTAACCCTAAAGGTTTTATTCATTCTGTAATCTTGTAACATTCTCTCTAATAAAGTTGTTCTCCCTCTGTCCCGTGGACGTAACTAACACATTGTTAGTGAACTACGTAAATTTGTATGTCGATCTTCTTTATTATTTACGTTCTTTCGTATTCTTTAATTGTTGATTTCGTAACAAACTGGTATTAGAGCCTAATTATTAGGGTTTCGAAATTTCGCATATATTTGATAATTAAAGATGTCTGGCATGAACGTATAAATCGACAAATTCACCGGAGGAACAATTTTTTTTTATGGCAGATAAAGATGCGATTCTTGCTAAAGCAGCAGGGGCTATGGGTGCCGTTGACTGTTAAGTCAAAGAAGTTAGCCATGGATGACGCAAAATCTTAGATTCTGGAAGAGAAGGCTCATTCGATGATCATGCTATATGTGGCTAATGATGTCATCATCGAGGTTGCAGATGAAGAAACTGCCACTGGTGTGTGGTTAAAGTTGGAAAGTCTTTACACGACTAAGTCTTTAACCAAGAAGTTGTTTCTTAGAAACGTTTGTATCATCTACGTATGTAGGAAGGTACGTCTCTTCGAGATTATCTTGATCAGCTGAATAAAATTTGTTTAGATCTGCGTAATGTAGAGATTAAGGTTGATGATGAGGATGCTGCCTTAATTTTGTTGACGTCTTTGCCCCTATCATATGAGACTTTCGTTGACTCATATATTGGAGGGAAAAAAACTTTGACTTTAGAAGATACAAAATCCACATTGCTTATGAGAGAGGACTGTCAGAATGCTTTAGTTCGGGTATAAAAATTCAGACATCTGGGTTAGTTGCTACATGGAGCAAGGGACGTGGGAATTCTGGTAAGCAAAAGTCGAACCAGAATAATAAATCTTCGAAGTCCAAGGGTTCTAAGTTAGGTGACATTTGTCGTTATTGTAAAGAAAAAGGTCATTGGAGAATTGAATGTCCTAAGTTAAAAAGGCAGTGTGACAGAAAGGAAAAGAATGACAAGAAGGAAACTTCTGCCTCTGTTGCACATGTTGAGATTGATCCTAAAGAAGATGGGGGCAATTATGAAGGAGATCTAGCTTTAGTGGTGAATGAAATTTCACATTCTGATGATGTGTGGGTTCTTGATTCTCGGGCACCTTATCATATGTGCACAAATAGTGAGTGGTTCTCAACGTATCAGCAAATAGACAGAGGGAATGTTAGCATGGCTAACGGTGCTGTGTGCAAGATAGTTGAAATCAGCTCAGTCAAGATACAAACACATTATGATGTCTTCTACACTTTGGACGAGGTTAGACATGTTCCACTAATGACGAAAAGTTTGATATCTTTGAGTGTACTTGATAGTAAGGGTTATAGTTTCAAAGGTAAAGGTGGAGCAATTGTCTACAAAGGTTCTGAGGTGATTCTGAAAGGCATAAAACATGGGACATTATATTTCCTATCAGGTTCCACAATAACGAGTTATGCTGTTGTTGCATCATCTATTGTTCACAAGGACGATATGACTAGGTTGTTGAAGGGAATTGAATTCTGGTGGAAGTGTGTTATTGCGTTCTTTGATTTATTGAAAGAATTAACAATACAAAAAGTAACGAAAATGTTCAGCATCATACCTTTGCCAATCTATAATTCTCGAATCGATAGTCTTCTCCTTGTAGTCTTCCTTTTCTAAGAGATCTTAGAATAGGAAGAAGAATTTTCTTAGAATTTTTCTAACAAAATTGGGAGGATTAGTAGAGGAAGATTTTTAAAGTAATCGTAGAGATTATTCTCTTTGAGAGTGTGTTCTATGAAGGCTCCCAAGGGGCCCTATTTATAGAACTCTATAGTTACTCCTAATTCTATTAGGATAAACCGAGATTTTAAATCAAATATCTAATAATATCCAATATTAATAAATATCTACCCAAATAATATCTCATATTAAATGGTTTAAAATATTTAAATATGATTTAAATATCTATTTTCTATAGAATCTTTGATGTGGATCTCATCCAAATTAAATAATTAATTATTTGAATCCAATTTAAATTAATTAATTAATTCTCCCTATATCTAATTTTTTGCAGAATCTTTAATTTGGATCTAATCCAAATTAAATAATTAATTATTTGAATCATATTCAAATAAATTAATTCTCCATATTATAAAGTTATAATTTGAATCACATTCAAATAAAATTTATAATAAATCATGCAATTAACTGTATCCAATACAATTAATTTTTTCCCTCATAAATTTGAACATTTCAAATTTTTCTTTCAACATAGTTGATCCTCGTTGGTCCGTAATGAGCTAGCAAGAAGACCTTATGGACCTACAGATTAGAAGCTCCAACGATATGAGATTAATTAGCTAAACTCATTAACCACATTAATCAATATTCGTTAACTATGGGTACACTCCATTAAAGATCCACAACTGCACTCTTCTCACTGCAGATGTATTTTTTGTGTCCATGGATATAGACCAATAATAAAAAATTAGTCCTTCATAAGTGTTCGTAACACCAGCTGGGTCAAATTACTGTTTTACCCTTGGGTTACTTCTAAATCCTTAAGTACCAGTGCTACTCTAATGAACAACCTATTTTTGGTCCAATCATTAAACAAAATCCCTTTCAGGCCATTGAGAGGGTAGGGCCCTTTGTTCATGTCCCGAAGACACCACTTAAAGGAACACTTATCTACTTACCCTAAAAATGGGAATGGATGAGTTCTATCTCGTATAATTATGTCGCTAGCTCCCCACTCGGTCTTGTCTCCGAGATGGTAGGCATATTGAGTTGACAAATGACCACTCTCACTCATATAAATCAAAAGACAATTCCTCGTGGACAGGAGTTCATAATATACTCAGGATTAAGACTAAGTTGCCTAGGTCATCCTATGGAAATAGAAACCTAACTAGTCAACGGAGTTACATCTAGTGATTATTATTTCGTGGTCCAGTCTTATGAAAACTCATTGCATAGGGTACCCCCACCCGCATGTCACCTACACGAACGCGTTAGATCATTGCATTTGTATCAAATACAAAGTGGGTCGTATCCATAGTGTCACCAAGATAAGGTACCCAGTCTTATCCCTATACTATAGACCCTTAAGACTGTATCTTGAACATTGATCTCCATATGTCCCCACATAAAGTTCAAAACTTATAAAACATCCTAGGATGTTAGTTTATTGGATTTAGAGTTATTAAGAAAAAACAAACAAAAACAATCAATAACACATCGATAACTCTTTATTAATGATCTAATTACGGTCAAATTATTACATTTACAATCTACGAGTTTTAAGGCATAAAACCCAACAGTTGTGGCATATGAGACTTGGTCATATGAGTGGAAAAGGGATGCAACTTCTGTCAAAGAGGGATCTTTTGTGTGGGCATAAGGTGTAGGATTTTGAATTATGTGAACATTGTGTATTTGGGAAGCTTCATTGCAGCAAGTTTCCAAAATGTGTTTATCGTACAAATGGGACACTTGATTACATCCATTTGGATTGTTGAGGACCTTCCAGAGTTGAGTGTCTTGAGGAAGCAAGTACTTTATGTCTCTAATTGATGATTACTCAAGAATGACTTGGGTATTTATGCTGAAGCATAAAAGTGAAGCATTCAAGAATTTCAAACAATGGAAGATTTTGATTGAAAATCAAACTAGGAAGAAGATCAAAAGGTTGTGAGTTCAATGAGTTATGTAAAGTTGAGGGAATTGTTCGTCATCATACTATTAGGGATACTCCGCAACAAAATGGGGTTGCATAACGTATGAATTAGACATTGTTGGAGAGAGTAAGTTGCATGCTCTCTAATGTTGGGTTGGCTAGAAAGTTTTGAGCAGAAGTAATAAATACAACATGTTATCTGATCAATTGTAGACCTTACACAAGTATTGATTGTAAAACACCTTATGAGGTATGGTTTAGTGAGCCTGCAGATTATTCTTTATTAAGGGTTTTTGGTTGTACTGTTTACTATCATGTTAATGAGGGTAAATTAGAACTAAGAGCTAAAAAGGGTATATTTATTGACTTTGGGGATGGAGTTAAGAGATATAGAGTTTAGTCACCTTCTGAAAGTAGAGTTATACTTAGTAGGACTGTGATCTTTGATGAGAATTCCATGCTTAACTCAAATGTAAAGTTTGTTGTGACGTCTACTGGTGTGAGAGAGAGTAGTAGTGTTGATGAACAAATGGAGAACAGAAACTGTCGTGCTGCAAAAAACTGAGGTGATTGAAATTTCAAAAAATGTTGTGCCTGAGAATTCTAGTTGACAAACAGATCAACTAAGTATAGCTCGTGATAGAGCTAGAAGAGTTGATGTTGGGCCTCCAAAGAGATATGGTTTTGAAGATATGGTAAATTATGCACTACAAGTTGCTGAAGAGGTGGATCCTCTTGAGCCATCTACCTACAAAGAAGCAGTTTCATGTAGTGAGTCTGCCCAGTGGCTTACTGCTTTGGGGATGAAATGTGTTCTCTTGATAAAAATAAGACTTCGGAGTTGGTCAAACGACCTAAGGAGAGAAAGATTGTCACTTGTAAATGGGTATTGTTCGTTGAATTTTGTTCGTTTAATTTCTAATTAAATTGAATTGAGTTTCTTAGCTCGTTGCACAAAAACAGATTTGTCATTTCCGTACAAGCATGCGTTGAGAATTACTCTAGATGTGATCATGACTAAGCAAGTTTTCCTATAAAGACCCAAGTATAAGTATTTATAGGTTTTCCTGGTGAATCCAGGGTCGAACGTAGGGATTTGTAATAACTAGGCGTTGAGACTAAATGTATGACTATGCGGTGACTGTACATGTAAATATATATATGCATTTGTTGATTGTATCTAAACTATACAAAAAGAATAAAAAGAATTTCCTACTACTATTAATGAAGTGGACGCGGCGTTGGGTAGTCATATGAAACAATGCGTCAGATAGCATGCGTTGAGAAGGAATGGGACCATGCGATAGAGGTAGAGTTGAACGCAGGAGCTAGTTGTTACCTAAACTTTCTAAGTACAATTACATACCTACAAACTGCGTGTGTGAATCCATCTCTCGATATTTTGACGCCACATTTATCTTATCTCTAAGATGCATGGTGAGTTTGTGTTGGCAAAAGATGAACTACATCTCTACACTCATCTAGTCTTAATTAATGCTAAAGATTAACTATCCACTCTCTCAAGCTCGACAGTCATGCTTACTAGTTTTGTTTGTCAAACAAAGTTATGCAAGCTAAAAATATGCATTAATCAAGATGTAACATATTCATAATTGCTCAAGAAAACTAACTTCTAACATTCAACTCATTTAACATTTAGACAGCATGGTGTAAAGTATTTAATACAGAAATGGATGGAAGATGATAGTCAATCGAACTTATATTAAAGAAATAAATCATTCTCTCGAATGTCATTAACAAAATATAAGCAAGAAGGAGAGAAATGGAAATAAAATAGAGATTAAGAGCGTCAAGCCGCCACTGGCAACATCTTGCTTCATGGAGGCTTGAGATGGTTGCTATTTGATACATATATTCCATAGGGTGGAGATTCTCACTCACTGGGAGATGACTCTGATGATGCTCAGCATCCTTCTCTCAGAAGAGCTCGAAGTGGAGGCTGGTTATGGTGAGGGAGAAAAAGTGCAGAGCTTTTGGCTTTTGAACTGTTCTCTCCTTCTTCAAGGGGAAGCTTTGGGCTATTTATAAGCGTCGAAAAGTTGAAACTCATGATGACCTGACACCTTTACATTAAATTCCATGCCCTGCTGCGCAGACTTTTCACGTCGTCGGCCCATTTGTTCTGCCATATTTTGATAGCGTGTTATCCTTTTGCATATTGATATGACAGCTTTTGGCCATGCGTCTGTATCTACTTTTTCTCAACGCATGGTCTCAACGCCTAGGCTCGACGCGGGTTTCCACTTGTTCTCGCAGCAGCTTTGTTTCTTCGTACTTCGCGCTTCTTTTCTTCTTAACCCTACGTCAGGAACAGAAAAGCTCATCGTTTTTCAGGTATTTTCCTTTGTAAGTAGTGCCAACGCGTGGTGATACATTTTTCATCATTAAACTACCAAAATCATGCGTTTAGCTCCAAGGTTACTCTAATTAAATCAAACAGTGACTACAATAACTTGTATTTCTACAAGTTATCAGGTATTCAAGAAAAAAGAAGGAATCTTACCTATAGAAGGTATTAAGTATAAAACTCGGGTTGTTGCTAGAGAGTTCACACAAAGAGAAGGAGTTGATTATAATGAGATTTTCTCATCAGTAGTCAGACATACTTCTATCAGAGTGCTACTAGCTATGGTAGCACATCAGGATTTGGAACTTGAGCAACTAGATGTGAAGATAGCTTTCTTACATGGAGAGCTAGAAGAAGAGATTTATATTGTTACACCCCCTCCCGAGTTACCCTTTTAACCCGAAAACATGTGAGAAGATAGCAGACATTGACTCCTTTTTTGGTAACTTTCGACAGTTCCGTCTAATTTTTCAGTGTAGTTTTTCGGTATTTTTTGGTAGTTCGACTTGCCAATTTTGCTTCCCGGTAAGTTTGGCCGGTTCAATCCTGGTAAGTTCCATCTGTTCAACTTCGAAAAATTGCTTCCGGGTAACCTCTTCTTCTCGATAAGTTGACTTCCTAGTAACTTCCATTGACTTTTCCCGGTAAGTCTAATTTCCTGGTAACTTTTGTTGACTTTTCCCGTAAAGATTCATTGACTTTTTCCGATAACTTTGACTTTTCCAATAAAGTTCCGTCTTCTTCCAGGAAAATTCTTAACGTCTACCAGTGACCTCTTTCAACATTTTAAGTGCCCAAACTGCTTCTAAAAGCCTAATTACTTCCAAAATCCAACACTTAACCAAAATTTAACACTTCAACCAAATTTTTCCACCTTAAAAATTTTCCCAACTTCATAGGTTTGTTTTTTCAACTTTACACCCTTTACCCTAATTTTTTCTCTTTATATCTCATAAGCAACTAGGTTAAAGGTTAGGGTGTCACGTATATGACTCGACCACATGAGTTCTAGTATCCTGGTAAAGAAGATTATGTTTGCAAGTTAAAAAAGTCCCTGTATGGACTAAAGCAGTCTCCAAGGTAGTGATATAAGCGGTTTGATAGCTATATGGTTGGACTTGCTTATAAACCAGAGTTTGTATGATTATTGTGTATATCACAACAAAGCTAAAGATGGTTCAATGGTTTATCTACTTTTATATGTAGATGATATGCTTATAGCTACAAAGACCAAGTCTAATATTTAGAAGTTGAAGGATCTTTTCAATGCTAAGTTTGATATAAAGGATTTAGGTGTTGTTAAGAAAATTTTGGGTATAGAGATCTATAGGGATAGAGATAAAAATAAGCTTTTCTTGTCACATAAATGCTATATTCAAAAGATATTGTCTAGATTTGGTATGTCATCAGCTAAGCCTATAGATACTCATAATACTAGATATGCTCATTTGTCATATGTGCTTTCATCGCAGTCTAAAGCTAAGAAGGAGTATATGTCTCAAGTTCCTTATGCTAGTGCAGTGGGAAGTTTGATATATGTTATGGTTTGTACTAGGCCTGATCTCGCCCATGCTATTAATTTTTGTCAGCAGGTTCATGGGTCAACCTGGAAAGGAATATTGGCAAGCTGTTAAAAATAATTTTCATTACCTTAGAGGTACGTCTGATATTGGTCTCGTTTATTGGAATGATACAAAGTGTTTGGTGACTGGTTATTCTAATTCTGATTATGCTGGAGATATTGACAATATGAGGTCTATGACTGGTTATGTGTTTACTTTGGATGGTTCTGTTGTTATTTGGAAGGCAACCTTACAGTCTACAGTTACTTTGTCTACTATTGAAGTGGAGTACATGACTTTACCAGAAGCTGCTAAAGAAGGAATCTGGTTGAGAGGACTTGTTGGTGATCTTGGCTTACATCACAATTAGACTATTGTATATTGTGATAGTTTGAGTGCAATATGCCTAGCCAAGGATCAAGTTCATCATGAAAGAACCAAGCACATAGACATAAGATATCATTTCCTGAGAAATGAGCAGAGGGTTAAGGTGATGAAAATTGGTACTATTGAAATCCAACTGATATGTTCACCAAACTGATTCCACATGGCAAGTTTCAACATTGCTTGGACTTGTTGTATGTTCTGAATTGTTAGTGGTCCCTTCTGGGACACTCTGAGGCATGAGGGAGAAGTCTGGGTACGTTTGGAAATGTTGTTTATGTTGCATCTAGTACATCTGTTATCTGTGAGAGAATTCAAGTCAAGGTGGAGATTTGTTGGAATGCCTTGAATTCTAAACCTAATTAGTATTGGTATTTGATATATTTAATTATTTAAATATCTTTATTATCCACCTAGGGTTTAGAGAAGTGCACTATATAAACTCTCTAACCCTATAAGTTTTATTCATTTTGTAATCTTGTAACATTCTCTCTAATAAAATTGTTCTCTCCTGTCCCGTGGACGTAACTAACACATTGTTAGTGAGCCACGCAAATTTGTGTGTTGATCTTCTCTATTTTTTACGTTCTTTTGTATTTGTTAATAGTTGATTTCGTAACATGTTGGTCTTTATACTTTTTTGAAAGTACGTTCTAACACCAATGTTTGATCAAGATTAATGATTATTGTTTGTTATAATTTCGTTTGTTTAGTTGCTATATCCTAAAAAATTTGGGACAAGTACAATACTCTTTGTATGATTTTTATGTTAAGTTTCAATGTTAAAAGTTCATTACTTTGTATTTTTGAAGAATGAGTTAAATTTGGAAGTTATTTATGTTATTAAAGTTTGATTTGGAGCTTACAATGTGATTTCAGCCTATTTACATAGTTATAGTGTGACTCTAAATATCGTTATTATTTTAAAGTTTCATTTGAAGCTGATTTGTATGATTAAAGTGTGGTTTTTAGTATAAATGTAGTGAGTGTATGATAAGAGAGATTGTGAATGTTAAGAAGGTATATATAACTTATGTCTATTGTTATTATTGTTGACATTGATGTATTGAGTTGAATTCTAAAATGAATGTTTTTTACTACATCTTCGCACAAGTCCATTGAAGCGAGGAAACACCTCACCAAGCAAATTATTTATGTGTTTTTTTTCTTTTCTCTCTCTCTCTTTTTTTTTTTTTTTTTTTTTTTTTTTTTTGATAGTGTCACCACTTAGTTGTTATTACTAGATTTGTAAATAACTTAAGCAAAGTTTAGTTACTAGTTTTGATGTGTATAATTTCCTTGTATTAACAATATAAAACTTATCATCATATATAAAAGTTCATATTTATTGTGTACATATTGTGTCAAAATTGGAGGAATACATAGGTGTAGTGACAGGTATAAAACAACTAGTTATTCATCATTATAAGCATTTTGTTGATATTTCAAAAATGTCAAAGATGTATTTATATGACATTATAATATTGTCATCAATCGGATTTTAATGACTATAAATAAGTATCAATGTATGTAATTCAAAGACATTTAGAAAGTGTCACCATTAAGGCATTAGTGACACTGTAAATGTGTCATTATTAATGTTTTTGTGATAGATTTTTAATGTTAATGTAAAGGTTTAATTGACAGAAAAATTCAACTTTTTGGACATGTATCAACCATGATAAATTGTCATAAAAAATGTTACCATGATAGATAATCAATGTCAATAAATGTTTATTCGTCCTTGTATTGAAAAGTCATGAAATAACCAATAATAACTCATTTTTCGTGTGTCATCTATACACTTTCGTTGATGGTGGATTCAAAGACAAAAAAGAAAAAGTCAAGAAATGTGTTAATGACAAATTTTTAGAGTCATAAAAATTTGTTTTTGTTGTATTGAACGCCCAACAGAAACTAAAGGAAAAATAAACAAAATTCCCTATCTACACGAACAAATTTGCCATTACCCGATTTTTTAAAGAGGACAGATGATATAATCTAGGAAACGCCACTGAGAGGGGTCTATACCCCACCCAATGGTCCTCCCAGAAAAACATTTCCTTACCCTCCCCCATAACACATAAGACAAGATGGGAAAAGGAAGAGATCTGGATAACGATATCTTTCCATGGGTTTTGGTGTGTGCCTTTGCCCTCTTTCGCTGCCCACTCATATGGGTGAAGACCATGTTTACTCGCAATAATTCTCTGCCACAAGGATTCGGGCTCAAGACCAAAATGCCACAACCATTTAGCCAATAGAGCTTTGTTGCGTAATCCTAAATTTTCGAGTTCAAGCCCCCCTAGTCCAGGGGTTTCCCCACAACCTCCCAACTAACCAAATGAGGACCCTTTCCTCTCCTCCACACATTCTCAAAGAAATTCTCTTGTGAGCTTCTCAACACTTTTGCACAAGCAACCTCTTCTAGCTTTGGAAATCAATTTTTAGCTTAACACTGATCTAATAAACGTCATCCTTCTAGCTTTGGAAAGGAAACTTTTCTTCCATGAGCAACCTCTTCCTAATCTTCTCTAAACGGGCATCCTAAAAGGAGATAACTCTCAAGCTATTCTCAAAGGGGACCGAGATAGGAAGAAGGGAAGGCACCAACCTTGCAATCGACCAAATTTGCCCATCTATGTAGCTTTTTCAACTCATAGTTTATTCCCAAAATCTGACACTTAATCCTATTAATTTTAAGCCCCGACATCACGTTAAAGAAGCCCAGAAAATGGTTCAAGATAAGGAAAGAATCCTCTTTACTCGAGTAGAAGAACATCATTTCGACGTTAAATTGTAAATGCGACAGAGCCACATCCTTCACTCCTACTTTAAAAGGATCAAGGACTCTACCTTCCACCCATCTATAAATAATTGTTGGGTTGTATGTCCTAAAACTCGTAGTTTTTGTACATAAGTGAATTTTAGTACATATGAAGTTATTTAAGTAAATTAATTATTTATTAACTCTAAATCCAATTAAACTACGAACCCTTGGCTACTATCATAAGTACTTGAACTTTATGTGGAGACATAAACAGGATCAAGTTCGAGTAAGTAGCCTCAATAGTCTATAGTACATGGATCAGGTTGGGTACCTCTTCCTGGAGACACTATTGAGTACGACCCGCTTCATGCTAGTTACAAATGTTGTAAAGTGTCATAAATGAAGTGATCCTGATTTGTTCATGTAGAGACATGTGAGCGAGTATTCTACATAATGAGATTGTGTAAGACTGACCCTAAAATAATCAATGTTACATATTAACACCGTTTACGATTAACACGGATTAATTTCACTTATCGATGACCTAGATAACTTGATCTGAATCTTGAGCTATCTATGAACTCCGATTTATTCAGAATTATCCCTTGATCTGCATAGGTGAGAGTAAGCTCAATAGCGCTGCTCAACATTCCTCCCATTTCAAGGATAAGACTGGGTAGATAGTTGGGGACATAGAATTTGCAAGACGGAATTCACTCCTACCCAAACTTAGGGATAGAAGAGAGGTTGTTCTCTTAAGTGTTGTTCCCAGGACTTGAACAAGGGGCCCATCCTCTCACTGGCCGAGAGGGAATGGATTTAGTGATTAGATCCTAAATCAATTGTTCATTAGAGGGACAATGGTACTTAAGGAGAAAAGATGTAACTCAGAGGTAAATCGGCATTTGACCTAGCTGAAGTGATGACAACCTGTGAAGGATTGACTTATCGATGACGGTTATATCAAATGGACACAAATATATCTACAGTGAGGAGAGTGCAGCTACGGGCTTTAGTGGAGTTTCCCGTTAGCTAACGAATGTTAGTTAACTAGGTTAAAGAGTTTGGCCGATTAATCTCGGATCGTTGGAGCTCATGATCTTTAGGTTCATTAGGTCCCTCTACTAGCTCATAAATGGACTGAAATCTTAGATAATGTGGTGAATAAGTTTGAACCGTTCAAATCTTGGATTAAGGAATGAAAGTCAGATATATACGATATATAGATGTTTAATTACGAATTAAACTTACAAATAGAGTTAATTATAATATTTAAATATGATTTAAATATTAATCATATGAATAGGGATTCATATAAGTTTTTTAGAAAAATCGGAACAAGTGGGAAAAATAATATTATTTTATTATTTAATATTAAAATAATATTTTATTATTTAATATTAAAATAATATTTAATTAATTTAATATTAAATTATTTTTTATTTAATTATTTTTTGAAATTAAAAATCAATTTTAATTCAATTTTTGGAAATTCATTGAAAATTGATTTTAAAATTGATTTTTGAAGATTAGATTTTCCCACTAACTAAGTTAGGAGCTTGGTTGTCTTCTTCACAATTAACCAACAAATTAACCATTTTGTGTTGTCAAATTTTGATGCAATTGGATTGCATGTTATTCTTTAATAAATAGAGATGATTTTGGCATAAAAAATGGTTAAGAATTTTGTGAAATTAAGGGTTAATTTTGCAAAATTTCATCCATTGTTCATCTTCTTCCAAACCTTTATTCTTTCTCAAATTCACCACAAATTTGGATTCCACCATTCAATCTAAGCCTATAGAATAGTAGAGAGGACTCTTGTGGTGGTCTACAACCAAGTGGTGCTGAAATTCATCAAGAATTGAAGGAGAATTTGGAGCTTCAAGGGTAAGTGTTCTTGAAACTTTGGTTTTTTCCTTCTTAATTGCATGTTTAATCCTCTAAATTGAGCATTTTAGAGTGAAAATTGATAAAATTAACTTCCGCTGCATACTCATTTATCCATCAATAATGTGGTTTAAAACATCTACCGCCAAGAGGAATAAGAAGAGACAAAGGGATCCCCTGTCTCAACCCTCTAGAAGCCTTAATCAACTCCTTGAAGGAACCCACTTTAGTTGGTAATGGTTTATTCATATATTTTCAAAGCTTTAATAAATAACAATTAAGTCTCTATAATTAAGTCTCTATACTTTAACCATTTAGTTTTTGAATTTTAATAAATAACAATTAAGTCTCTATACTTTACAAATTGTCACGAATTAATCCTTATGGTGAAAATTGTTATTAAGATTCAATGAAATTTCTTATCCATGCGGATCGCTAATCTGATTGGAAATCAATTTTTTATAACTATAAATATTAAGTCGTAACATGATAAAAACTAACGCCTAATTTTAAAGAGACTTTTCATAATAGGGACTAAATTGTTACAGATTTCAAAGTTTAGGGACTAAATTGTTACTTAAATGAAAGTTCAAGAACTAAAAATGATTTTTAATCTAAGTTTGAAGGACTACAGCTCATGTTTCAATTTTTTTCTTTATATAAAATATTTAAATTACTATATTGTTATGAATATTTGAATTGATTGTGCTATATTGTTTAACTTTTTCAATAATGCTATATTTGAGTTTACAGTTAAATTATCAACATGAGTATAGCTCAACTAGTATATCTATGTACTATCAATTTCAAGGTCAGAAGTTTGAATCTTCCTATCTTATATTATCCTAAAAAATGTGCTAAATCATGTGATCAGGATGAGTTTAAGAACTATTTTGATAAAAAAAAAAAAAAAAAAAAAAAGGCGGAAGTTAATAACTCCCTTCCATTCCTCTAACTCCTTTCAGACACTCTTAAATGTTTGTTAATTTTCTTAACTTAACATATTTAAGTTTTTTTTTTTTTTTTTTTTTATGAAAATTTTATCTCTAATTTTTTTTTTTCCATCAATTTGAGCAAATTTCATTCTTAATTTTCCATATTTGGTCAAATTGGTTAGCTTTTAGTCTTTAACCAAAACAGATTGGTTGACAAGAAAGCATTTTCCAAAAGAACAATTATAATGAGTGAAGAAGTTAATCAACATTTTTTCCCCTTTGTTCTTTTAAGAAAAAGAAAGGAAGATAATATGTTGTGTAAAGTTTTTTTTTTTCATTGAAAGAGGACAATTGAATAATATGAATACAAAAGAATCCAAATTGAATTTGTGGAAGTACTGATAATGTTGACCAATGGTCTCATCAAATGAAGATTCCTTTCCAAGTAAATTACAAGAGTATAATATTTAAAATTTTGTTGTGACCCCATAGCTACCAAAAAGAATCCAAGTGGGCTTCACCTAATTCCACTTTTTTTTATAAATTAATAAAGAAATATATTTTCTTTTGTTCATAAATATCTCTTTTATTTTAAATTTATTGATGTTTAACCTCTCAAAAATATTATTGATGTTTCAATCCTTATCTTTACGATATATATTTTTTAATTTTTTAAAAAAAACTTTCAAAATTAAAGCGTAGATTTTGCCTTGAGTGGTAAGAAATAATAACTTTTGTTAAAAGTTTTAACTATATATATATATTTTTTAATTTAACAAATATAGCTAATTGGAGCTTCAAATAGCTAACATTTTGGTTGGAGTAATAATATCTTGACCAATTGAAATAATATGTTTAGTTTTGACAACAATATTTTAATCATTGCTATTATTATTATTCTTGTTATTAGCAAATAGAGCATCCACTCCAACTACAACACTAACATTGTATTAATAATGAAAAAAAAAAAGTTCTCCATCGACGCAAAAGAGCCTTTAAAAGATGATGTAAAAGCTATTATTAATAATTATTGTTGATGAAAAAATTTGGCTAAGGGAAAGGGTCTTGACCTTCAAGTGACAATAACACTAAATTTGTAATTTGGGGAGGATCATAACCTGCAAGATGAGAAATATTTGCACATCAGTGTGGCGCACGTTTCAAAATAGGATTTAGAATTCAGATTTGGCAACTGATAGCCTTGACATTCCCCTGTGACGTCATCCTTAAAATTCCCAAGAGGTTACCCAATATATGATTACTCCAAGCTAAGCATGTTTAACGGTAGAATCCTTATGATTGAGCTACTAAAAAGAAAGGTACACCTTGTTGGTATAGGTAGTAACTTTCATTTCTTTTAGACCTTTCATAACCGTACTTTTATATCCTCAGGATCCCCCTCATTTAGATGTGATCTTGGTTCATTCACGTCTCCCTCCTAAACTCGGGGGGTTACACCTTCTATTTACAATTTTGTCGTTTGGTCTAGAATTACCTATAACATTAGCCCACACTCCTATGTTCGTTTCCAAAACCCTGTTATTTGCTGTCTTTGCATTTCGATGTGAACATAGGAGTAAAGCTTCTACCTCCACTGCTTTCCCTTTCGCTCTGCTTCTTACATTATACAATGTACCTATCAAGGTATAATTGTATCGAACTTAGTTTCTCCAAGATCATTCTCGGATTTCCAACTATGCTTGGAATATCTACCCGAATCCTCTTTTTGAGCATTCAGCTAGAATCCCGACATATTGGTATCATGCCTGTCCTATCCTAAGGGGCATAGATACTTGAAATTGGCTATTCCTGTCAACCCTAGGCAACCCCTATTTGATAAGCTCAATCTGGAGTGTTGACTAGATCATCAAATCTAATCAGTTCCCTGGTTTTCATCCTTCTGCACTTAGACGGAGTTAACCTGCATGCCTTCTAACATAGGGTTTCGGCACTTCATCTTCATTCTTCCAAGCGTCATCTTGCATATTTAGCTTGTGATCTTCATCTTCCACTCCTCACATATCCCCGCAACCATCTCAAACCGATCATCCTCGACTCTTTCATGCATGGTACCCCTAAATCAAATCCCATTATTTGCATGATTTCACCCACATTGCTTTCACCACGCGCCTCCTTCTAACTGTTCGTCCTCGACTTCGGTATAATTGAGACTTTCCCTTTCCCATTATACAACCTTTTCCTAACTCCTTAGTTCTGCTTTATAGTGGCCCCCATTTGGCAGCGTATAGGACAGGTGTGGGGTCAGCTCTATAGATGTATAGCAAGTATCAAGTTTCCGTATTAGATAAGACTTACCTCTTTTGACCTATCACCTGTTATTTATAGTGTTCTCTTGACCTAATTCCTTTTCCTATAGGGTTTTTGAGTCGTTTTCCCTTCCTTGGGCTTTCCTTATAGGTTCTTCTTGTTGACCCATTTTGAACTAAGTGAATTATTTTGGACCGTCCTTGCCCAAGTCATGGCCGAGCCTAGGCTAAGCCCTATGATTTGGGCTTCAACCCATCTTCCCTTCTTCACACCTCCTCAGCCTTGGTTAAGGCTGAGGCCGAGCGTTGTGACATGGTCTTCGGCCTATGTCACTCTCTCTTATCCTCCTACAGTTCGTCACTGGCCCTGTGTTTGATCGACCTCACAACTCCATCTCTTTCTCTTTACAATTTTTCCCCTTTGGCCCAAAATTACCCATAACAATTATGTTGCTATTATTATTATTATGTCATGCAATATCTATATACTAACGGGTGTTTAGGGGCCAGTAATGGAATGAGTTTGATTTGTAATGTAATCTAAAACCCATGTTTGGACTGAGCGTTTTGGGCTCGATTTGTAACATTAAACTCATCCCATTCCGACAGTTTTTAACCAAACTCTCTTTCCCACTGTTTTCACGTTTCATGATCCCATTTTAGTTTTGCCTTCAATACCTTATGCACTCCAACACTTCTCTGATTTTTAGTAATTGTGATTACATTACAGCCTCCCAAACAACCCCTAAATTTATATCTCAATCGTCCTATGTTGCATTAATATATATCTTAATATAATCTATTTATTCAAACTATTATAGGTGATATTGGACCACAAATAAGTCAAAAATAAGGAAAAGATAAGAAAAGATAAGTAGCAGATAAAGTGGACTTGGGGTAGGTGCCAACTAATTATTAATTCAATCAGATCTAATTTTAGCTTAACTAGGATGAGGAAAAATTCTTTCATCAAATCAGAAGAAAAAAATGTACACAACCTCTCATTTTGTTCATAAATATGTCATTATAACTCCATATGAGGTAATTTGATTTGAGATATGAGAACTTCATTTGGAACGTAATCTTCTAACTCCTTCTCCATTCCACAATCTTTCCTCTCTGACTTTGGCATCGAAATCCTTTTTCCTTGTTTTGTAGGTCTTTTCTTTCTCAATTATAAATTTACCGTGGAAGATCAAGTGTGTTTTCCCTGTTCGAATTTTGACATCAACACAAACTAAGCCCAAAATTAACATTTTTAAAATTTAGAAACTAATTTTGGAACTACATATATAGATTTGAATCTATAGTTCATGTTAGAATTTAAATATAAATAATATGGGTTCTTTTTGCATACTACTGTGGCTTTTTGTACAAGTAAACACAAATATACAAATTAATTATATGAATATTCATAAAGGGGCAATAAAGAATATGACAAGAGGGTATAGAAATTTTGGATTGTAACAAAAACTTTGAATAGGTTACTTTCACATTTAAATTTTCAACCTTACCATGTTTAGAATAAGGTTGGTAAAACAAAATGTTACTGTGTTAGAACCAATTTAAATTAATCTTATATCACATCTATGCCCCTCAATTTAAAAATTCTACAGCAAGGTTTATATATTAAAAATAAAAATCAAGATAAAGAAAATGGTTTTATAAATATCAAGATTTACTTAAAAACTATTTTTAGATGAATTATTTGTAAGCCAACTTGAATATCAATTCAATTAGTTTAGGTATTTTACATACGTATTAAAAGTTAGATATTAAAATTCTCATTCTCCATGCCTCTACACCGTTGAATTGAGGAAAAAAAAAAAATATATATATATATATATATTTTTTTTTTGTAACTAGAAGAATTGAGATTTTAGTCTTCCTCAAATCATACATGCCATGGTCATTGAAATTATTAGTCAAACTCAATAGAGAGAATGCAAGTGGTTCATTTACAACCCATCGAGACAGTCAAAGCACAAAGAGTCGAGCCTTAATATTGGCCTACGAGTTGGGCTTAAGCCAACATGCCCTGCGTCAAAACATAGGCATGAGGCTAAGGAATAAGGCGCATGAGGTTCCATAAAAAATGAGCGCTATTCAAATTGTAAAAATCGAACCGAACTTAACCATTTTTAACTAATTTATTTATAATTTAAGAAAAAGAGCAAAATCAAATTAAGAACCAAACATTGTTTTAATTTAAAGATCAAAACTGAACCGAAGCAAATCATTTTCAATTAAAAAATATATATGTACAAATTTTTTTAAAATAGCACAACCGAATAAAAAACTGAAGCATGCGGTTTGGTTTGGTTCGATTCAATTCAATATCACATTTAAAAGTTCTAAAATTTTGAGTTCGATTCGGGTTAACCACTAAACCAAACCATTTCCACCCCTAATGTCAAATTTTAATATAATGAGTTGAGTGGGAATGTTGTTTGCATGATTATTGGCTTTCGAGTTTGATCGCCTACTCGTTATTAACGCCTAATATTATTTAGAGAACCTAAAAATAAACTAAAATGAGACCTAAAATCTACCTAAGTGGAGACAAACAAACAAAATACCTCAAGACAATGATTTATTCAATTGGAAAACTAGTCACATTATTCATAAAATCAAATTCTACTATGTAACAAATATAGTCCAAGAAGATTAAAGTAATAAATTGACTTTTTCAAGTTAAAATAATCTACTTGCACTATTAGAAAACCTAACAGGTGTATTGGAATTATCTAGAATTTAGGTATCACTTCTACACGAACCTTTCATTCTCATGCCTGATTTTACTAACATTTATGCATTGATGCTGTTGAAGGAAAATGAAGAAGCGGTCCAGTTGGATCGGCGGCAGTTTGGTCCCTATTTTTCCATCCGATTCAGCAAAATCTTTAGTTGGTCCACTTTAAAGTATTATAACATATAGTATGTATTTTATGATACATGTTATAGATTCTTATACATTTACAAAGAGTTATGAAATGAATTAGACATTTAAAGTCCACAATATTTTTCCAAGGCTTATGTGATACACTATTATTTAATAGCTATAAGAACAGACAAAATAACTTAAACATAATCTTTTTTTTTTTTTTTTTTTTTTACGTCAACAGCATATACACATACTATTTATGACCACATTAATATTTTTCCATTTTTTTTATGTAATGAGATAATATAATATTGCAAATAAAATTAATAAAAATGGTTGTTAAATAATGAACTAATCATTAGTTCCAAGACTGAAGGACATAAATGTCAATAATTAGTTTATATTTAAAAGAAGAAACTAACCGAACGCCCAAAATTGACAAATTTAACCTCTATTTGAGGATGTTGGTTAATTATAATTTAGTGGATGTGATGAAGTCATATTTTGACAGCTTCACAAAAGCTTTATGTTGAATCACTCAAGATTTAAAAGAAGAGAAGAACATCTTACTATATTTAAAAGTAGCTAAAAGGGATAATTTTTTCCTACTCATTCTACCCTTCAATTTATTTTACTACAATTTCACATGCTCCAATCTCCACCTTATCAGCCAACTCTCTAGCAGCTACCTCAAATGAAGACCACATCTTCTGATCAATTGTGCAAAAACTTCATACGTGTAAGCGCATAGTTCAAATTATAATATAGTAAATGATTTGAGACTAAGTATTATCATCTGGAAATCAGGTTATGACTTCTTTTAGTTATTAGGAGCGGTATCTCCAATTTTATTTAGGAGACCAAACTGTGATGCAAAATAAACTAAACTAGTCTTAAAGAAAGCAAATAAAGTGATTAAGTAGGGAAATTTAAACTAAGAGACACCCTAGGGCATCGATTTCATCAATGGATCTAATAAACTCAATTGCGTAACTCTTGAACCAATTGACACAACACCTACATCTTGAAGTCTTTCATCCGAGTTGCCCCTATCGAGGTCATCCTTTCCTCTCACCTAATTACTACTTCCCAAATCTCTTGAAACTAGTCAATTAAACTAGGCATTAAGATTCTCTCGTCATCAATCTCTACCATTTTCTTATTACGTTAGTATAATAAAATGATAGTTTAGCAAGTATGATCTAGCCTACAATCCTATTGTTGGAGCAAGATAATAAACCATGAAATCATTTAATTGTTGATCAAACAATCAGAAGTAGTAGCAATGATCATGCTAAAAATTGGTTGATGATAATTGAAATTCATGACTACGTCTAACCCTAGAAGAAATAGAAAATCAGCCAAATATGGCTTCCACAGACAGAACCACATTCAAATTACAAAATTATAGTGGAAACTTAAAAACTAAAAAGGGGAAAAAAGTGTAATATGGCGGTTTGACTCTGTCTCCAAGATAGAATAGACCCTTAATTGCTCTCTGATTGTCTTTAGCTTCAAAACTCACTACTACCTGCTTTGGCCTCTCTCTCAACCTCTTTCAAAAACCCCAATACTCAATACCCTAATATGAATAAACAAGGAGATTTATAGAATTGGAAATGCGATAGATTCACGACGCTGCCCTAAAATTAATCCAACGCATTGCAACTACTGCAACATCACTAAATGGATCTAGGTACTTTCTATCCACACTCTCCTTTACTCTGTGGGGACCTCCCAAACACCATCACTAAATGGATCTAGGTACTTTCTATCCTTTACTAATGATTTTTCTAGAAAATGTTGGGTTTATTTTTTAAAAACCAAAGATCAAACACTTGATAAATTTAAGGAATGGAAAAGCATCATTGAAAAAAAATCAAAACAAATAAAGTGTCTTAGGACTGACAATGGTTTAGAGTTTTGCAATGAAGAATTTAATAATTATTGCAAAAAAAATGAAATTCTTAGACATAGGATAGTTAGATATATCCCTCAGCAAAATGGGGTAGCTGAAAGGTTAAATAGAACAATAATGGATAGAGTTAGAAAACAAATGTCAGTTGGTGTGATACCTAAAAGGTTTGGGCTGAAATTGTGTCCTATATTGTCTATACGTTAAATAGATGCCCACACCACTCTACTAACTTCATCACACCAGAGGAAAAGTGGTCCAAAAATCCACCTAAACTAGACCATCTTAAAATATTTGAGTGTGTTGGATATGTTCACCAAAATTTTTGGAAATTAAAACCTAGAGCTACTAAATGCATGTTCATTGGGTTCACGAAAGGTGTAAAAGGATATAAAATGTGGCATCCCACTTAAAAAAGATGCATAATTAGTAGAGATATCACATTCAAAGAAGATGAAATGTTCATGATGAGCAAAAATGATGATAACGATGAGTCAAACCCTCAAATTAATAAATTTGAAATGGAGCATCTATCTAAAATCAGAGAACCGAATGTTGAAGTACCTCGAACTAGTGAACTATTATCTATTGGAGAAGAAACCTTAGAAGTTGTGAAAGACATTGAAAATTCTCAAGAGTAAGAAGATTTAAGAAACTATTCCCTAACAAGAGATAGAAAGAGAAGAATAATTAGACCTCTATCTAAATATAGTGAACGTGATTGTGTAAACTTTGTTATAGGAGCTATGGCTAGCTTAAATCAATTTGAACCTACATCATTTAATGATGTTGTTAGTTGCTCTGATGCAAGGAATTTGATTAATGCCATGAATGAGGAAATAAACTCCTTAACAGTAAATTTTTAGGAATTAATCCCTCTTCCTAATGGACATAAGACAATAGCATGTAAATGGATCTATAAACTAAAGGAAGGCATTCAAGGGGTCCAACCATCAAGATTCAAAGCAAGGTTGGTGGCTAAGGGTTTTACACAGAGGGAAGGTATCAATTACACTAAAATATTTTCCTGTTGAAGGAATTGAATCCTCAGCGGAAGCGAGTGATCATCTTGTACCAATAATTTTTCTTTTGGAAAACACTAAAAAATAGAGAAAAAAAAAGGATAAACATCTATAGAATTTTACAGCATGCTTTGATAGAGAGGAAGAGAGAAGAAATTCAACCTTTGAAGACTTTCTTCCTCTCGACAAACTCACGAACACCCAATACCTTCTTGGAACTCACCAAGACGATCTTCCTTTCTATTCTCTAGGAAAGAAGAATCAAGAAGGAGTAGTGGGCTCTTCTAGATTTTTGGTGAAAGAATTAGATTGAGAGAAAGCTTTTTCCTTGATAGATTTTCCCAGAGAAAATTTCTATATATTTCTCAAAACTAAAAAAATTGTATATCCTACAGTGAGAGAGAAAGTAGGGTAGGAGTTATTTCTAACTTCCCAGCAACATGTATAGAATAACTCCCACATACCTAATGGAGTTATTCTTTTAATTATATTATATTATATTATATTATATTATATTTATTTAAAATATATATTAAATCATATTTAATATATAATTAAATAAAGAAATTAAATATCATATATTTAATTTGATTTGAATCATATTCAAATAATGTCCTCTCACATAACCTATAGTTTTAATGTAAATCATATTCATATTAAATTTAACCTATAGGTTTTATATGAATCTCTATTCATATAATTAATATTTAAGTCTCATTTAAATATTTATCTCTCTCGTAACATAAAGTATAAATTTTGAATCTAATTCAAAAATAATTTTATATTATAATGTATCTATATACATTGTATCATATACAATTAATTCCCTTATTAATTTGAACACTTCAAATTAATCCAAAAATAATTGATTCTTATTAAACTTTTAATAAGCTAGTAAGGAAACCTTATGGACCTATAAATTAGCAGTTTCAATGATATGAGATTAAATAATTAAAATCTTTGATTAAATTAATTAATATTCATTAACTGTAGGTCGCTCCACTAAAGACCTACAACTTCACTTTTCACACTATAGGTAATTATGCGTCCATGGATATAACCAATCTACAGTAAGTCAACCCTTCACAATTGCTCGTAACTACAACTTGTTAAATTACCGTTTTACCCCTATAGTTACATCTAACTTCGTAAGTACCACTAATCTCTCTAATGAACAAACAGTTTATAGTCCAACTATAAACTAACCCTTATCGGGCCAGTGAGAGGGTGAGGCCTCATTGTTCAAGACCCAGAATCAGCCCTTAAGGGAGCAATTTATCTACTTACCCTAAAGATAGGAAGGAGTGAATTTCATCTTGTGAAGATATGTTCCCAGCTCCCTGCTCAGATAAATTCCCAAAATGGTAGGCTTATTGAGTCGGCAATCTGCCACTCTCACCTATACAGATTAGGATTGTCCTCATAGACAGGAGTTCATAACTCACTCAAGATTAAGGTCGAGTCACCTATGATCATCCTATTGAATGTTAATTTCTTCGATTAACGACGTTATAAAGAGAAATTAAATATTTTGCAATTTGTCTAATACAAACTCTTTGCATAGGATACCCCTATTGCATGTCTCCACATGAACGATTATGATCAAATCGTTTGTAACACTTTACAACTTTTGTAACAATTACAAAGTGAGTCGTATTCGTAGTGTCACCAAGATAAGGCACCCAACCTTATCCCTATACTACATAACTTTTTGGTTATTACGAAAACATGATCCAACCTTGTATATCAACCACATACATGTTTAAGTTTACATAAAACAGTCACAGATCTTAGTTTATTGGATTGAGTTAATGCACAAACAAATAAAATAACTCATTATTTTATTGAATAAATAATTTGTATTTACAAAGATTACAAACTACGAGAACCCTAAGAGATTTAGGACACTACTCCAACACCCTATGGTAAAACATACTACCATAAGAATGCTACTATCTCTAGTTCCAAAACAACTATGAGCAAGATCAACTTGATGTAAAAACAACCTTCCTACATGCAGAGTTGGATGAAACTATTTACATGTGGCAACTCCAAGGGTATGAGCATAAAGGGAAAGAGGAACTTGTATGCCAACTTAAAAAGTCCATCTATGAACTTAAACAAGCACCAAGGTGTTGATATAGAAAATTTGATGACTTCATGACAAGAATCAACTTTAAGAGAAGTTCTTATGATAGTTGTGCATACATTAACACAACTTACTACACATCTATAGTGTTCCTATTACTCTATGTAGATGATATGCTAGTGGCAAGTAAATTCAAAGAGGATCTGAAAAAGTTAAAGGATTCTTTGAAAGATCAATTCGACATGAAAGATCTTGGAGAATAAAAAAGAATACTAGGAATGGATATCTTAAGAGATAAAAAGAAGAAAACACTATACATTAGTCAATATAACTACTATATTAAAACTCTAAAGAAGTTTAATATGCTCGAGGCAAAACCAGTTAATATACCTCTAGCACAACATTTCAAACTATCTGCTGAAAATTCACCTAAAGAAGATGAGGAAGATCATCTTGAATATATGTCTAAGAAACCTTATTTTCAAGTGGTTGGCAGCTTGGTGTATCTAATGTTATTAACTCGCCTTGATCTGTCCTACTCTACTAACCTAGTTAGTAGATACATGGCCAATTTGGGAAAAAGGCACTGGGAAGCTGCAAAGTGGATACTAAGGTATCTTAAAGGGTCGCAAAATGCTAAACTACTATACCAAGTAAAAATGAGCCCTATGAAATCTATGGATTTGTTAATTTTGATTACGGAGGAGACCTAAATAGAAGAAAGTCTTTAACAAGCTAATTTTTCCTAATTGGAAATAACTTACTTAGTTGGAAAGCCACACTACATCTCTGGTGGCACCTTTCTCTACAAAGGCTGAATATACTGTCGGAAGTGTCATACCCCTTCCCAGGTATCCTCCTAACCCAGGAAGAAGTGTGATGATAGCGGACACCGACCCTCTTACGATATCTACTGTCAACCATAAACTCTGCAATTACTTAATAAACAGTTATAAACCATAACCTACTTCAACATATACCAAATTCAACTTGCCAAATGTACATCCTTTTCATTTAGTCATATAAAAGCATAATTACACAACAATTCCCTTAACCCTCTCTATATGTACAACACATGAACCAGTTCGAATATTTACAATTTTTCAGAATACTAAAGACTGTTAGTAGACCGAGACGAGATCTTGCATAGGCTAAGCACTCCGGACTTGCTCGCTACCTGAAAAACAGAAAATAAGGAAATCGTGAGCTTGTTTGCCCAGTGAGTGACTAGTTTCTTAAAACCTCTTTGGCTCGAAAACTATCATAGTAGAAGCATTTAAACTCAATGCGTATAAAATCTCAATATAAATCATAGTCATACAAATCATGCTCATTTCAGGAAACGATACTAAAGAAAATACTGTTGATTTCAATTCATTTTCTTTAGTTGAGGCAGAGCGGAGCTCAACGCTACTCATCGCCGATTATCCTTAGCTGTGTGGAGTAATCTCAACACATCAGCGTCGTATGTTCCTCAATATACACTTAGGTATCATAATCTGGGCTGGCCATATGCCTTCTCCGAGTCCTTAAGCATTGGAGTCCCATTTCTATATCCAGGTTACCATTCGCCTTCTTCAAATCACTCAGTGTTGGATACCTTTTTATATCCCGGGCTGCCCATATGCCTTCTCCAAGTCCTTGAGCATTGGGGTCCCATTTCTATATCTAGGTTACCATTCGCCTTCTTCAAGTCCTTCAGCGTTGTGTGCCTTTTCTATACTTCAGCTACCCATTGGTCTTCTCCGAGTCCTTGGGCTTTGGGTGTCATTTCAAAGATTTTATAAATCTCAACGTGTTCTGAAAATATCATATTATAAATTCATAAGTTTCACATTTCCAAACCTTCCATAAAATCATATATTATCATCAGCATGCTTTTCATAATTTCATAAATCAATAAACAGCATACTTTTCATAAATTCACGCAATGCACATAAAACTCATAAGTTTCAATCATAATATCACGCTTTCAAATCATTATAAGATATCCGAGCTACACAATCTCAATGAAAACATTTTTAAAGAAGAAAAGTGTCACTCACTACTTGTCCTAGGCCCTGAGTGGATTATACGCCTTTCCTAGCTCTTCCTGGCCTGAAAATACACATTTCTCGGGTCAGGCTTCCTAAACTTCCTTTCCATAACCAACAAACTTTAACCATTCATATTTGATCAATAAACCTTAATGAGCGAGATTCAACTCTGCTAGCGAGACCACTAGCGAGCTAGACTACACTACACAGCACTAGCAATACCAGGGTGAGCAAGGCTAGTGACACTCACCTGATCAGCGAGACCCAGCGATACCTAGAGAGAATTGTGAGACGCAAGGCTTCTAGCAACACCTGTGTTACCCGTCTCGCTTCTCACGCTTAAATTCTTAGCGTTACTTGTAGTCCAACGATACTTATCTTCCACAGCTTCTGTCTTCCCTCTTATTCTCACTTCTATCTGTTGCAAATCATATTTCCAGCCAAATTTAGAACTTCTTTCCTTCTATAAACTTGTAAAGAAATGTATTTCCTAGCTTACCTCAAGATTTTAGAACATAACTCCCCTTCATTTGATAGATGTTCACAAATAACTTTGAGCTGCTCCAAATTGCTTAGAAAATCTGTATCAGTCATCTTCACCATAAATTTTACATATTTTCCTTCAAATTCAGTTCAAACATCCTTCATAAAAGTTGCTAAGAATTGAGTTTACTTACCGACCTCAAATTCTCAGCCTTAAACTCGATCTTCACAGAAAGCTATCTACCAAATACTGAACATTGTTCAGATTGCATGACAGCAATCAACCCTTCTGTTCTAGCTCCAATTACACCACAAGATCGATCAGAATTCTGCACAAATTTGCCCTAGACTTCTTCCTCTACCTCTCTTCGTCGCTCAGCTGAAATATGGGATTGATTGGAGCTTTTGAGACGGAGAAAAATGATTGAAAACTTAGCTTTACACATTTAAACAAACTGCTGACTTATCTCCACTTTCTCTTTTATTTTTATTTTATTTTATTTTATTTTATTTCCTGCTAAATAGAATAACGCAACTGCTAACATACTTGGATACTGGCTTGGACGCATAGCAAGTCTGGACGCTAGCTTGGACGCATCGCACCATGCGTCTGAACCATAGCACCGTTGAACGCATACTTTGCCAACGCCAATGCAACCTCCCTACCGAATCTCAACCAACACATAGCTGCTAGTCTAACAACCTCATCAACGCATAGCAAGTTGGACGCATCCCCTAACAAGCCGACACTTCAACCTTCATGCTTTGACTCAGCTACACAATTTCTTCACTATTTTCAGCCATTACTCATGCTCACTCTCATGAACTCTTGCTTCAATCAAACCAACGCATAGGCACACCTTCAACACATGACGACTCATGCCTTAAGGCTCTCGGCCACTCTTTACTTACTTCCTTCAGCTTGTCATCTTCATAATCATTCTTTCTAGATTGTTAACTTCCAAATCTAAGTGTGAGGCTTACAGGAAGCTATTAAAGAGGGGTTATGGTTTAAAGGCTTGCTTAAAGACTATGACATTTATCAAAAATCACTAAAAGAAAATTTACTGTGATAATCAGAGTGCAATCCATTTATCCAAAAATCGAACATACCACAGAAGAACTAAACACATCAATATTAAATTTTACTTCATAAGGGATCTACTAGAAAAAGAAGATATTGAAGTTCTGAAGGTCCCTATCTTAGAGAATGTTGCAGATATGTTGACGAAACCAGTAGCTCGATTAAAGTTCATTCCACTGCCTCGAGTTGATTGGATTTACTAAGAAGAACTAACAAAAGAAAGGGAGTAAGAATTTTCTCAAACCAATTTTCATTTCAAAGACATTTGTAAAAAAATAACCTAAAATGTTACTTTTAATATGAAATTGAAAATCAGTTAGGTAAATTCATAACAAAACTAATACATGCACTAAAGTCTATAAATTTTAGGGAAAATGCATGAGCGTAGAAAGCTTATGATTTCAATAAAATTTGTTGTGTATTACCTTCCCTTCCTTATCTACTTCTTCTTGTCTTCATTTTCATTATATGAATCTTCAACAAAGCTACTGCAAGTAATTAATTGAAACAAAGAGTAAAAAGAAAGAAGATTAGTCAATAGAAAGCAAATGTAGAGAAAATTTGATTTTTACATTCTCTTTCCACAATTACAAAATTAAGTATTTTGTTGCATTAGTAAGCGAAGGAAATATGACCACGTTATCCCTTGAGGTGTTTTCGTTTTTGTCCACACACATTTATTTTTTCTCAACAAACCTTAGTGTCTTACTTATTCAAACTCAAAAAGGGTTCTCACAAGAGTTTAATTGACTTTAGGTCAACTTTTCTTAACTAACGAGCAAGGGTCATACTTAATACAAACACTCATTTTCTTTGTTAACCGTTTTGCTACAAAAGAAAGCATAGATTACTTGCTTATCCCTGACTACTTTAGTTAACAATATAAAAAAAAAAAAAAAAAAAAGGAATGTCATCCTTTTTTTTCTTTTTTCTTTTTTTTTTTTCTCTTTTTTTTCAATGCCTAGCATACATATATATGTTTCTACACATGATTGATACATAAATTTGTTGATGACAAAATGAAACATAAAAGTGCTCCCCTCTCCTCCCAAACTTGAGAGAGGCAATGTCCTCATTGACTAAAAGGAAAGAGTACGATATCTCAAGATCTTGTGCAAAAAAAAATCAATAAATAGTCATGGCACACTTACAAAAGCTATCATGAAGACAATTATTCGCTCTACACGAGTTACAAGCATATTACAACAATCATCTCATGTCAACAGAATACAACGACTAATTCTAGTAAAACAACAACCTCGAGCTATCCTCCATACCTAGCAAAACTCTCAAGATACTTGCTCTCAACTTAACTTGAAGTTAAAAGGAAAGAATGAGATGAGACGATTCTTCAAAATGAAATGTGACAATTTAAACGAAGAAACAAGTTGTTATTTATATGTAAAACAACTCTCCAACAATAAATTAAAATTAAAATATATATATATATATATATATAAAACATAACTCACTCAATTAAGTAGCTAGTTAAATTTAAAATACACACAACTCATCTTATAACAGGTACAAACAAATTTAATCTACATATGTTCACTTTTGTGAATGAAACATATCAATCAATTTTGATGTTTCAATTCATTTGGATTGTTTTGACATTTAACAACAAATTAGATAACTATGAATTTAGTTTACATATATTAAATTTATTCATTTCAAAAGAATCGTAATAACAACCTAGTAATATATCCAATCTACAATAGAAAAAATATATATATATTTTCCTAATGATTGTAAAGTATAAAATTTTCTTTGTTCTAATCAATAATGGAAGCCTTAATTTTCAAAGATTCAGGCTTCATACAAATTCAACCATAATAATGTTCAATCTTGTTAAATAATTAATTGTTGAATAATATAGTAATGTTAGGTGAAGATTCCCTTTTGATTAAGCAGTTTTATTTTATGATTGCATTTTCTAAACCTAATTCATTGCACTTTAAGGCTTGCTTCAAAGACAATTTTTCAATAGTTTACCCTTGGATTCTTAATTTTTTTTTTTCCTTCTTCCTTTTAGTTCAACAAACTTATTTACTTAATATTATATTTAGGAGTTGCGTTTGTATAATGTTATTACATGTAATGCTATGCTTTTAAATTATAGTAATGAAAGGACTCTTGGTAGTCTATATACTTTTAAATATCTAATTTTACTCTCTATATTTTTAAAAAAAAATCTTAAATTTGACATCTAAAAAAAATTATTGAAATTAGTTAAATGATAATAACAATCTTCATGCAAGAAAATGCAAATATATTTTCAAAATTTATAATCAACATGTTAAGGATAATAAATCTAGTCCTATAAATTAAATATATGATTTATTGGAAGTATATAAACTAAAGGGAGATTAGAATTCAACAACTCGAAAAAGTAGACCAAAAATTGGAAGAAAAAAAAAAAAAAAGTACATGATATATCCATAGTACTGAATCTCATACAATAAAAGCAGGGAGAAGAAAAAGTAAAGAATGAATGTATTATGATATTGTAAAAAATACACGTACTATTCAACTAGTATTTGTTAAATGTTAACAAAAAGAACAATCTATAGGGACAGTGGATAATTTGGGGCCTGTTATGTAATTTTAATTTTGTTTTATGTTCAAGTCATTGAAGTTGTATTTTTAAATTATTTTATGGCTTATTCTGTAATGCAACATTTTTATCTCAATTTCCATTTTGAATTTAAAGTTTTGAAATTTAGAATTAAAAAGACTTGCGGGTAACTAGCACATATGGGAACTCGTGTACATGGTACATGGTACATGAGTTCCATAGCTCACAATTGATACTTAATAGATTATTATATGTATCTATCATAAAACAAATAGATACAGATAATAGTTTATCACGATTTTTCTCAATCTATCGTAGATAAACAATAAAATTTTGCTATATTTATTAATATTTTGGTTTAGTTTCCTTTATTTGAAAACGATCTCTCTCAATATTTAGTTTTCTTTCTAAAACCTTATTGGTTTAAATACCAATTGGCAACGAATGAGTTAAGCTAACTTTATTGGTTTTAATGTGTCCATTGAGCTAAGCTCATTTGACATGTGACTGATGGTACTTTTTTAAGACAATTTGCTAATTCAAAATTAAAGTGCATGAGATGTGGATCAAGATCTCCCAAAAGTGTTTAAATGGTGAGGGTGATGGATTAATAGATGTACGGTTAAGAAACTTGATGTAACATCATACAAGGTTAATAATTTGTGAAATTGCATGATCCAAAAACCATTGACGGAATGAATCAAAGTTGAAGTTGTTTGAATAGTTTCAATAGCACCCATAAATTTATATTTGGAACTTAATAGTTTATGAATGCTTACAATTAAAAGCTAAATTTTTTAACATGTATTTTATTTTATTGCAATAACATATAAATTATTAATTGCTCCAACTTTTAATTCACATTCCCCTTAAAAGAATAATTATAATATATACGACGCAATTATTTTAATCTTAATTTTAAATTTAATAAATTAATACAATTAATTAAATCTCAAATTAAATATGAATGAACTTCATTTGAACTAAATATAAATTATACTTGTACAAAAAAAAAAAAATACAAATCATACAATCATGGGCGCTTATGTTTGATGTTTATGAAAGCTGGTTTAAGGTTGCAATTATATTTCTAGTAAACATTATTGAAAATAAAAATCAAAATATTTTATTTTACTAACATAAAAATTAGTAGCCATATACTTTTTAATAATCACATCACACCCGTGTTTCTCATTTAATCTTTTAAAATTAATGCAATAAGTTAAAATCTTAACTAAATATGAAGTGAGTCATTTTTCTTTCTTTGATGAAAAAATTGTCTCATTTCAAATTTAATAATAAAATCGTGCATTTAAAACTTATGAGATTGCAATTGGTACTATGATAGTAAAATTAAAATGTAGAAGATAATTTTTCAAAAAGATATAAAATATTATGGTGCTTTTTATATAGATTTATAAATTAAAGATGTTATATTGTATAGAACTATAAAATGTAATAATTTGTTGTACTATTTTACATAAATAAAATGAAAATTTTTCATATTCTAATTCTAATACTTTTAATTTTAAATAATTTAAATTACATATAAATGAAGAAGTAAAATTTGTGAGATTTAGTATTAAAAAAAACTTATGAGATTATAAGACTTTTGATATGTTTTATCATTAAAAATGATTAAAGGTGTAATAACTATTAAGTTAATTTATGTAACTAAAAATATAAAAAATAATAAAAAACTTTTCATATTCTAAGATTTTAAATGGTTTAAATTACACATAATTGAAGAAGCAAAACTCACAAGGATACAAGACTTTTGATATTTTTTACCTTAGATATGATTAAAAATGTAAAAATATTTTTTAAAAGAAATATGTAATAACTATTGAGTTAACTATTTATTATTATTGAAAAAAAAATTATGTTAGTTCAACTATGTTTATGTTAGCAATTAATTGTAACATTAGGTGAGATATTTTATATATTTAAATTTTGAGATGAGACAAAATAATCCATAAATACTTTTTTAGGATTGCAATTTTCTTTTATATAAACATTAAAATAGCATACATAAAACATCTTGATCTTTTGAGATTAAAGAGACATTATGAACATCATTTCTTCTTTTTATATTTGATTTAAAGAAAATAACATTTATAAAATCAAATTCATATAAGTGGGACAAAAGCCCTCACTTTGGCTTAATGCTTTAAAAATATTAGCATCATTCATGTCCAAAATTCACATGGAAGTACCCTTTTAAAACATTTGATATGTGAATACAATAACGCTAGTCATTGGCTCTTTCAACGAAAGATGCAAGTTCAATTACTCTAACATCTTCTTAAAAGTTTGGTGACGGTTGATGGTGAACAACTGCAAAAGCTTCACAAACAATTGGAGCTTCCATCCACCAAATCTTCATTGGTTAGATATGTGTATGATAACAATTAGTTGAAATAACGAAAAAAAGAAAAGAAAAATAAAGAGAGAAAGAAAGTAGAATCTTAGAGAAATATTGGTGAAAATGTTGGAAGAATGATGAAAAAAATGTCATTTTTTATAGTAGTGGATGATAAAAAGTTACAAGACTTTTGGCTTTCTAAACCTTTTGAAATTCAATAATTGATTATAATTAAATAAAAATAATGTCTTAAGTTGTAGAGAAATCTTTTGTATTCTCTCTATTTATTATTATTGCTAATCAATCAACTATTTATTAATTACTGGTAAAATTAATTGTAAGTGGCATATTGATAGATTTTAAAATTCACAAACGGACAAAATAGTTACAAACATTGTTGTTTTTAATATGCTATAGATTATCAATCATTATTACTAATAATGTCTAATGAATGCCAAAAGCAATACACCTTGCTACACTTTTATTATATTAATTTAATTAAATATCCAATTTTAATTAGGGTTGTTTTGAAATATTACAAAATGAGCTAAAATATTTATAAATATAGAAAATTTTTACGGTCTATCAGCAATATACCGCTAGACTTCCATCATTTGATGATAGACCACGAGAGGTTTTTATTGCTCAATGATGAAAGTCTATTGTAGTCTATTGCTAATAGCCAGTGAAATTTTTCTATATTTGTAAATAATTTTATATTTTTTTTATTTATAATAATTTAAATTTTTACAATTAAAAATGTATTGCAACTTTTACCTTCTACTACTATAAATAAGAGCTTTCTTGATCACCCTTTTCCAACCAATTCCAATGACTTCATTACATTTTTTTTCACCTTTATTTTTGTTCTACGAGTCATTTCAATCTTCAAGACATCTAAAAATTGATGTTACATATTCATTTGCAAAAGATGATGTATGTGTAGTACGCCTATCTTGGGGTTTCAAATCACATACTTTTTTGTTGCTAATGTATACTATATCTCAGTTAAATTTGCATGCTCTAACTTAAGTTTGTTGTGATGTTACAATTCAACTTTATAAAGTTAAATGAGAATGTTTGCTAATTAATTGTTGTGTGAGCAAATTTATTCGTAGAAATATGAGTGTACAGGTAGCTATAGCTATCATTATATTGTTTTTGTTTATAGTGATCTTTTTGACCAAATAAAAAATTTAGTGTTGTTAAGAACTTATGTTCTTCATTGAGAAAATAATTTTGTAAACTAATGTTTCATAAAATAATTAATATTTAATTATCAATATTAAATTAAAAATTAATGATCAATTTGTATAAACCATGAAGAATAAAATGATACAAGTTTTGTTATTCCATTCTCCAATAAAAGATTTAAAAAATAATAATAATAAATCTATAACCTATCATTTTTACCTTTTTAATTTTTAATGTATTTCAAATATGACCTATATACATTACCAATTTTTAGATAGGAGAATTTCAATTAACATTACTAAAAATATTTATTGTCTTTTTTTAATGAATTCCAAATATACACTTCTCATCTTACCAATTTGTGCATACTTTTTGTTTAAATAAAAAAAAATCGTAGATATTTTTTTTGAGATAAATGGAGAATTTAATTCAACTTTGGAAAAACTAATCAACTTAATAACCATCCATTTTAATGTAGTGGTGCAACTAATTTACTACCATTATAAGTTTAAAATTCAACAATAATTAGGAAATAGTTACAAATTTAATGTTTTAACATTTATTACCTTTGTGTAAGTTTCAACATTTATAGATATTAGTAAAGTGAATTGAATCCTGCGAAAGTATGTGATCGCGTTTTTTGATTTCTTGAAAAAATTAATAATACAAAAAGTTATGAAAAGGTTAAGCAACATACCTTTGTCAATCTATAATTTCAGCAAAATATTCTCCTCGAACCAATAGTCTTCTCCTTTTCCAAGTGATCTTCTTTACTATGAGTCTCGCAATAATCCAGTTTGTGGGAACTGCTTCTTGAAAGAATGATAAGAATTTTTTTAGAACTTTTCTAAGGAAATTGGGAGAATTTCTGGAGGAAGAGTTTTAAAGTAATTGTAGAGATTATTCTTGTAGAGAGTGTGTGTTTATGAGGGCTCCCAATGACCCTATTTATAGAACTCTACGAGTTACTCCTAATCTTATTAGGATAACCCATCTGCAGAGTTTTTAAATTAAAAACTTTATAATATCTAATATTAATAAATATATATTCAAATAATATCTCATATTAAATGGTTTAAAATATTTAAATCTCATTTAAATATTTATTTTCTGCAGAATCTTTAATTTGGATCTCATCCAAATTAAATAATTAATTATTTGAATCCAATTCAAATTAATTAATTAATTCTCCATCTATTTATTTATATGAATTTCATCCAAATAAATAATTAATTATTTGAATCATATTCAAACAAATTAATTCTCCGTACTATAGCGTTATAATTTGAATTTTATTCAAATAAACTTTATAATAAATCATGTAATTAATTGTATCCAATACAATTAATATTTTTCCTCATAAATTTGAACATTTAAAAATTTTCTTTCAACATAGTTGATCCTTGTTGGTCTGTGGTGAGCTAGCAAGGGGATCTTATGGACCTACAGATTATAAGCTCCAATGATCCAAGATTAATTAATTAAACTTTTTAATTAAATTAATATCCATTCATTAACTATAGGGCAAACCATTATAGACTTATAGTTGAACTCTTATGCACTGTAGGACAAGTTGTGTCCATGGATATAATCAGTATAGGGGTTAAATGTCCGTTCTAACCCCTATAATTACCTCTTATCCTCAAGTACCGCTAATTTCTCTAATGATCAATTTTTTTATGGTCTAGCCATAAACTAAGTCCCTCTTGGGCCAATAAGAGGGTGGGGCCCCTTGTTCAAGACCCAAAATCAACACTTACAGGAACGACATCATATTCCATCTTGTGTGAAGTTATGTTCCCAGCTCCCCATTTAGTCAAATTTCTAAAATGATAGGTTTATTGAGTCGGCAACTTGGGCCACTTTCACCCATGCAAATTAAAGGAACGACCTCATAGATAGGAGTTTATAAGTCACTTAAGATTAAAATCGAGTTACACATGATCATCCTATTGAGTCGGCAACTCGGGCCACTTTCACCCATGCAAATCAAAGGACCGACCTCACAGACAGGAGTTTATAAGTCACTTAAGATTAAAATCGAGTCGCACATAATCATCCTATGAAATATTAATCTCATCAATTAACGGATTTACAAAGAGAGATTAAATATTTCAGGGTCCGGTCTTATACAAACTTTTTGTATAGAATACCCCCACTCACATGTCTCTACATGAACGATTTGGATCAAACCATTTGTAACTATTACAAAGTGGGCAATATCCATAGTGTGTCACCAGGATAAGACACCCAACCTTATCCATATACTATAGATCTTTAGGTTATTTCTTGAACATGATCCACTCATATGTCAACTACATACATGTTCAAGACTTCATGCAATAACCTCGAATTTTTACATTAATAGATAAATTAATATTGCATAAATACTAATTAAATTAACTTATCAATTACGAAGTTTTAAGGCATAAATTCCAATAATTAGTGCAAATGGTTACAAATTAGTTTTTAAGATTATGAACATCTTGAGATAACTAACAATAAAGAAAAATTTAGTTGAAGGTGGTGGTGGAAAAATAGTGAGAAAAAACACTTATTTTAAATAATAATGATAGAAGATTAAAATTTTACAAATTAATTATTCGAAATTGGTTTTGTTGGGTAACTATTTCATTAATTTTTTATAAAAAATTTAAGTTTAATACTTCTACCTCCAAATTTCTTCATTTGTTGTCTAGTTTTTACCAATGGTTTAAAAATCAAGTCAAATTTTGAAAACTAAAAAAAGTAGCTTTTAAAGACTTGTTTTTGTTTTTGGAATTTGACTAAGAATTCAACCATTATCCTTAAAAAAGATGCAAATCATTGTAAGAGATGAGTAAATAGACCTAATTTTCAAAAACTAAAAATCAAAAACAAAATAGTTACCAAATGAGGCTTAAAAGTTTTTAAATTATATTATTCATTAATATTAGTAAAACTATACTTTTTTTAGAAATTAAATAACAAGACCTTTTCATCTTCCAACTTTTAAAATTCTATTATCTTATTATAGTTAATTTAAATTCATTAATTATTTAAAATTAAATTATTTTAAAATAAAGAAACTTATTGCATGCGTGCACAAGAATATTTTTTAGATTTTTCAAAACTACTCTTTACAAATTAGTTTTACGTACAGTAACTATACAATAGTTACATAAACTTAAATTGAAACCGCCAATTTTATTACCAAATTTTAATAGAATTTTTTTTAAATATAGCAAAACGAACTAAAATATTTACAAATATGACAAAATTCTATTGTCTATCGTAGATATACTATGTATTTTGCTATTAGTTGTAAATATTTTTAACAGTTTTGCTATTTAAGATAATTTTTCTTTTTAATATATACTAAAATCACCACTAATATTAAAAAAAAATAAAATAATGCTTATATATAAGTTCAATATATAATACATTAATGTCAAACCGAGCATAGCTCAATTGATAGTACTCTTACTCTCATGTGATTTTAAGCATGAATGATACTAATGTTTTTAAGGCATTAAGCCAAAGTGAGGACTTATGTCCCACTTATATGAATGTTATTTTATTTAAATATTTATGCTCAATTTCTTTTCATTCTCAAATTTGATCTTAAGATGTTTGTGTTTGTTATTTTAATATTTAGTGTATCATTTTCTTTTATCAATAATCTATTATATATTAGAAAATGTCAGGGACTATTTAGTTCTGATGCATAGAAGTTTTCTCCAGGAAAAATCTCTCTAGGAAAAAGATCTCTTTCAATCTAATTTCTTCACCAAAAATCTAAAAGAGCTCACCACTCCTTCTTGATTCTTCTTTCCTAAAGAATAGAAAAGAAGATCATATTGGTGAGTAAAAGTCTTCAGTCCAAACTTGACATTAAGATTTGCCTGTTTATGAGCCTCCGAGCCCGCACATTCTTCGGCCCGACACAAGAAGCTTCCATTATCTCAATAAAGAAAGTCAAGTAGAATTACGATGACCTGAGGTAGCGAACGAGACAGCAAATGGATGGAAATTCTCCACTTAATGGTTGCCGCTTAACGCTCTATTCACACCCGATCGGATCTGTCAAGATCACGAAGGAGCTGACGACTACAGTGGGGGGAAGCGGCTGACTGCGCAATAAGGTATTGGGTGTTTGTGAGTTTGTCAAGAGGAAGAAAGATTTCAAAGGTTGAATTTCTTCTCTCTTCTTCTCAATCAAAGCATGATGTAAAACTCTATAGATGTTTATCTTTTTTCTCTCTGTTTTTAGTGTTTTCCAAAAGAAAAATTATTGACACAAGGTGCTAAGGATTCAATTCCTTTTAGGGGAAAATATTTTAGTGTAATCGATACATTCCCTCTATGTAAAACCCATAGCCATTAACCTTGCTTTGAATCTTGATGGTTGGACCCCTGGAATGCCTTCCTTTAGTTTATAGATCCATTGACATGCTATTGTCTTAGCTCCATTTGGAAGAGGGATTAATTCCTAAAAATTTACTGTTAAGGAGCTTATTTCCTCATTCATGGCATTAATCAAATTCCTTGCATTAGAGCAACTAACAACATTATTAAATGATGTAGGTTCAAATTGATTTAAGCTAGCCATAGCTCCTATAGCAAAGCTTACACAATCAGGTTCACTTTATCTAGATAGAGAGGTCTAATTGTTCTTCTCTGTCTATGTCTTATTAGGGAATAGTTTCTTAAATCTTCTTACTCTTGAGAATTTTCAATGTCTTCCAAAACTTCTAAGGTTTCTTCTCCAACAGATAATGGTTCACTAGTTCGAGGAACTTCAACATTAAGTTCTCTGTTTTTAGATAGATGCTCCACTTCAAATTTATTAATCTAAAGGTTTGACTCTTCTTTATCATCATTTTTGCTCATCATGAACATTTTCTCTTCTTTGAATGTGATATCTCTACTAATTATGCATCTTTTTTAGTGGGATGCCACATTTTATGTCCTTTTACACCTTCCATGAACTTAATGAACATGCATTTAGTTGTTGGGTTGTATGTCCTAAAACTCGTAGTTTTTGTAAATAGGTAATTTTTAGTACATATGAAGTTATTCAAGTGAATTAATTATTTATCAACTCTAAATTCAATTAAACTACAAATCCTTGGCTACTATCATGAGTACTTGGACTTTATGTGGAGACATAAACAGGATCAAGTTCGAGTAAGTAGCCTCAATAGTCTATAGTACATGGATCAGGTTGGGTACCTCTTCCTGGAAACACTATTGAATATGGTGCTTCATGATTGTTACAAATGTTGTAAAGTGTCATAAATGAAGTGATTCTGATTTGCTCATGTAGAGACATGTGAGCGGGGGTATTCTACATAATGAGATTGTGTAAGACTGACCTTGAAATAATTACTGCTACGTATTAACACCATTTACGATTAACACTGATTAATTTCACTTATTGATGACCTAGATAACTTGATCTGAATCTTGAGCTATCTATGAACTCCTGTTTATTCAGAATTATCCCTTGGTCTACATAGGTAAGAGTAAGCTCAATAGCGCTGCTCAACATTCCTCCCATTTCAGGGATAAGACTGGGTAGATAGTTGGGAACATAGAATTTGCAAGACAGAATTCACTCCTACCCAACTTAGGGATAGAAAAGAGGTTGTTCTCTTAAGTGTTGTTCCCAGGACTTGAACAAGGGGCCCCATCCTCTCACTGGCCCGAGAGGGAATGGATTTAGTGATTAGATCCTAAATCAATTGTTCATTAGAGGGACAATGATACTTAAGGAGAAAAGATGTAACTCAGAGGTAAATCGGTATTTGACCTAGTTGAAGTTATGAACAACCTGTGAAGGATTGACTTAACGATGACGGTTATATCAACGGATACAAATATATCTACAGTGAGGAGAGTGCAGTTACGGGCTTTAGTGGAGTGTCCCGTTAGTTAACGAATGTTGGTTAACTAGGTTAAAGAGTTTGGCCAGTTAATCTCGAATCGTTGGAGCTCATGATCTGTAGGTCCATTAGGTCCCTTTAGTAGCTCAAAAATGGACTAAAATGTTAGATAATGTGGTGAATAAGTTTGAATCGTTCAAATCTTGGCTTAGGAATAAAAGTCAGATATATACGATATATCGACGTTTAATTACGAATTAAACATACAAATAGAGTTAATTATAATATTTAAATATAATTTAAATATTAATCATATGAATAGGGATTCATATCGGTTTTTTTAGAAAAATCGAGACAAGTGGGAAAAATAATATTATTTTATTATTTAATATTAAAATAATATTAAATTAATTAAATATTAAATTATTTTTTATTTAATTATTTAATTATCTTTTTGAAATTAAAAATTAATTTTAATTCAATTTTGGAAATTCATTGAAAATTGATTTTTGAAGATTGGATTTTCCCACTAACTAAGCTAGGAGCTTGGTTGTCTTCTTCACAATTAACCATTTTGTGTTGTCAAATTTTGATGCAATTGGATTGCATGTTATTCTTTAATAAATAGAGATGATTTTGACATAAAAATGGTTAAAAATTTTGTGAAATTAAGGGTTAATTTTGCAAAATTCTATCCATTGTTCATCTTCTTCCCAACCTTCATTCTTTCTCAAATTCACCACAAATTTGGATCCCACCATCCAATCTAAGCCTAGAGAATAGTAGAGAAGACTCTTGTGGTGGTCTACAACCAAGTGGTGCTGAAATTCATCAAGAATTGAAGGAGAATTTGGAGCTTCAAGGGTAAGTGTTCTTGAAACTTTGGTTTTTCTTCTTAATTGCATGTTTAATCCTCTAAATTGAGCATCTTAGAGTGAAAATTGATCAAATTAACTTCTGCTGCATGCTCATTTATCCTTCATTACTAGCTCTAGGTTTTAATTTCCCAAAATTTTGGTGAACATACACACCCAAATATTTTAAGATTGTCTAGTTTAGGTGGGTTTTTGGACCACTTTTCCTCTAGTGTGTGAAGTTAATAGAGTGGTGCAGGTATCTATTTAACGTATAGACAATATGGGACACAATTTCAGTCCAAACCTTTTAGGTATCATACCAACTGACATTTGGTTTCTAACTCTATTTATTATTGTTCTACTTAACCTTTCAGCTACCCCATTTTGTTGAGGGGTATATCTAACTATCCTATGTTTAAGAATTCCATGTTGTTTGCAATAATTATTAAATTATTCATTGCAAAACTTCAAACTATTGTCAATCCTAAAACAATTTATTTGTTTTGAATTTTTTTTTTCAATCATGCTTTTCCATTCCTTAAATTTATCAAGTGTTTGATCTTTGGTTATTAAAAAATAAACCCAACATTTTCTAAAAAAATCATTAGTAAATGATAGAAAGTACCTATATCCATTTTTAATGGTCAACTAATCGTCAAAAAATGCTAGGGACTATTTAAAACATTTTTCTAAACCTCAAGGACTAAAAGTATCACTTTTATAATTTTAGGGACCCAATAGACACCAAACTCAAATGTTAGGGACCAAAAGTATATTTTATCCCAAATAAAACTAAAACTAAAATTAATATTAACATTAATTATTTATTATCTTTTCACATCCTTCCATACATAACTTACATATATTTAAGCGATAAAATGTTAGAATATGGAAAGTTGTATCTATTTCTATAATTTAAATTTCTAAAGTTTATGGTATATTTAATGATGAGATTTCAAAGGTTTTGTGCCCTTCCACATATATATATATATATATTTATTTATTTGTTTTTACAAACATTTTTTAATGTTCTCTTTTACTTGTTCTCTTTTACTTTAGGGTGATAATACAAATAATTTCCCTTTTGATGCATTTAGCTTCTTTTTATATTATTATTATTATTATTACTAAATTTTATGAGTTTTACGTTTAAGTTGTGGTACATGTGACTATAGTAATAGTTTGTTAAATTATATTCTAAAATGTATGGTTTTATTTTTTTACCATTCAACCATTTTTAAAAATTAGAAAAAGAAATGTTACTTTGAAAATAATAATTTAAATGCTATTTATAAAATTGAAGTGAGAATTTAAAATACAAACAACTAGAACATAGATCGTTTTCGCAACTCACTCCTAAAAATTAATTCTATAATTTATAACTTCACTTATAATTATACATAATAGTGAATTTTTAAAAAGCTACTAAATTTTATTGGACAATTTTTAAAAATAAAGATTTAGATTACATGGAAGCCAATTTTATTCATAAAATTCAATTATACAATGTATGAACGCATTTTAGTTATATATAGGAAATGTATACCCTTTTTTACTCGAATAATTTCGAACTTTCTACCGCTCAATAAAGAACTATTTTTTCTAAAGTATAACGAACAGAGGTTTTCTCTATAAAATTTTATTATCAATATATAGTAAGATGAAGCGAGAATTCCATCAATATGGTAAAATAATTAGAAATACCATGTGCAAGTAAAAAACTAGTTCTTAAAAATGGTTTTTTTTTTTTTCTATATATATATATATAAATTGTGAGTTATAATTTTTTATAATTAGTTTTCTTTTTCCGTCTATTTTACCATTTTTGGTGTTTTCAATTTTTATTTTAAAATAACAATATTTGTTTACTAACTACTTTTTAATGTTTTTTTTGTCAAAAAATATAAAACCAAATACGTTTGGCGAATATTTTTTTTTTTAAAAAAATTGAACTTTAAATACTAGATAGAGGGTGAAAAGAGTTATAAAAAGAAACAAGTTGTAGTGGCAAGAAAGATAAACAACTATTTCCAAAAGGTATGAAAACTCTCACATGTTTAGCAATCATAGGTATGGTATTAGTATTGGATGGACAATGCTATGTGCAGCCTGGTGCGGAGGTTCCATTAAGTTCATGGAAGATTGACATTTTGAATGACATGAGCAAAGAGTAATTGTTTCTTCATTGCAAGTCTAAAGATTATGATTTGGGTGAACAAAACCTAGCTGTGAGACAACAATTTTCGTGGAATTTCAAGGAGAATTTGTGACAAACAACACTCTATTGGTGTTATATGCACAATGCCAATAGTCATACTTCATTTAACGTATTTTGGCCTGAGAAATCTAGTTGGCTTGCCTTTAGATGTCAATTTAGAAACTTCATTTTGTCTACTCAAGATGATGGAATTTACTTGAAGACCAACACTCATAATACATTTGAGCGCATACATACTTGGGCACTCGGAATGTGAATCAAACTTATTTTTTTCCTAATGGTTTGATGTTTCAATAATAACAACAACAATATGTATAATGTTTACTTCATTTTATTCATAATACATATCCCAATGACAAATGTCTATGAAATTTCATGATATATGGAAACATTGAGAAAAAAATTATGGTTCTCATAAAGTCTTTAGCATAAGAATAATTTTTTTTCCCTTTACAACATGAGGAAGGAGTATCAAACTTTTGACTTCGAAGTTGATATTACATGTTTTATGCTACTTCATTCAAATTGCATTATTTATATTTAAAAAAATCCAAAAACTGACAATGCCTTTAACTAACAAACTAAGTAGATTACTTTGAAGGAGTATGAAGAAATATTTCTCCTACACTTCCAAACATACTATAAATTGTTTCTTTGAAAAGTAATTTCATATGCTTTTGTTTTCTCTCCCTTTAAAGCTTTTAGATTATAGCGTTAACAATTTATACAGATGCTCTTCTCTTGGCCACTTACAAACACCTTATAAATATAAATCGTTAATATGCAACAAAATACTTAACCCGATAAAAGATCGAATATTGTTGATATTTTTGGAAAATTTTGTGTCCTCTTATCAAAATGAATGTGTGGAAATAGGAAAACTTTGGGAATAACATTGTTGATAACCAAATTCTGTGTATGATATTAGATTAAACGATGCATTGTATGATATAAATCAAATTATAAAAAGTGCCCTTTTAACTTTGTCCTTTGCTTAAAAAATACTCATTTTTTTAAAAAAAAAGTTGCAATATTATTCAATCTTATTTCTAAACTACTTTTGGAGTAGAAAGCTTTTAAAATTTCATATATAGAAATTGAGACTTAAAATAATGTAACAATGATCTAGAATGAAAATTAGAATTGTCATGCTATTCTAAAACCTTGCTAGATCATTTCAAATTATGATTTCCATCCCAAAATTTAATGAACTTTTATTCCAAGAATAGTTTTGAAATGTTTATGAAGAGTGAATGACTATCAAAGTTAAAAAATTATTTTATAATTAAGTGTATAATATAATATTGATTCAAGCAAAATGAAAAAAATAAATCAACCCATCAAATAAGCAGGATGAGTATAAAGCACTCCACTTAAATAGACACACCCAAAAACTGCACTACCTTCTTTCTTGGAGATTATATTTACACACACTAAATATAACTAGAAAATTTATTGAGATAAATAAGATTTCTTCTTTTCTTTTTTTCTGTTGCAAAAGCTAACCCATAATAAGTAAAAAGGGAAAAAGGCATAAGAGAGCTTATAAATATTTATTTATGAATTCCTAATTGAGAAAGGAAACCAACCAACACCCTTCCCAGTTCTAATTTATTATCTTGAGGATATGGTGGAAATGAGCTAGAGTCTGGAAGGCATCCCCCCAGCTACAACCAGAGTTTCGCCGGTAATATACGAAGCATCATCCGATGCCAGAAAGGCAGTGGCAGCAGCCATGTCTTCAGTCGTACCAAGCCGGTTGAGTAAAGTCTTTGACTCAACTCCCTTTTTCTGAATTTGGTTCAAATCCAATGATACTATGTTTAGAACTGTAAAACATATTTAGCAGAGCAATAAAAAGACCAAGGTATTAAAATAGTTACTTACAACGGCTTCATTAGACACAAGGAAATCAGCAAAGTGTGTTGGCACGAAACCAGGAGCGACACAGTTTACACGAGTGTCAGGGGCCATCTCTGCAGCAAGAGCCTGAAGGAAATGAATCATGAAGAATGATAAGCAGAAAGACATATAGATATTTATTATTCAAAAGTTACAAGAGTCAAAGAAAATAACATCTAAAGCCATTGTTAAACCTTTGTCAGTCCAAGAAGGGCTGTTTTTGTCACCCCATACATGGCCAATAAGGCAGAAGGCTGGAATCCTTCAATGGAGGAAATAAGAACAACTGAAGAGCCTTTTTGCAAGTGAGGAGCTACTTCCTGTGGTAGAAGTTTACAAAATTTAAATATATACACATAAGTAGTGTTCATATTGAAGGAAGAAGTTAAGGAAGGAGTAGTTGAAAACACGTTTTGAAGTGCAGAAAAAATCAAAATCTCAAATTGAAATATTCTTTAATTTCAAAAAGCCCTGAATCATGACAATATTCTTAAAAATTGTGCTCCCATGTAGTACCTGCAAAAGGAGGACCGAAGCTTTAACATTTATGTCCCACAACTTGTCAAGGACAGATTCTTGAGTTCGCAAGATGGATTCGACTGATGGATTGACAGCTGCATTCGATACAACCACGTCTATTTTTCCATATTTCTGTAAGCAAACCAATGAATGTCAATTAACCTCAAACTAATAACTGAAATATGCAATGGAAAAGAGAACAGATATAACTTGTGGCCATATATACCGGTTTCTGACCCAAAAGAAAAGTGTAACATTATTGATAACATGTAAGGATACTTCCCTACTAATTCGTATTGCAAACTTGTATTCCAAAATTCAGGGGAAATGTGCCGATTACACAGTAACAAACTTAACACTAAGAACAATACTGAAAACAAGATAACTACAGCCAAACCAAATAAGAGGGCTGCTCTCTCCTCCCCAAAAGAACTACTGTTCAATACACAAAAATTCAAGACAACTAACCCTCCTGTTGGGTGTGAAATCCCCTTCTTACCGCTCCTCGAATAGACTTTCTTAATGGGGGGCTAGCATGACACCATATATATGAGCGGTGAGTTAGAGATACTGTAGCATCAGTATATCATTGACTCTGAGCTTGATATGACTTTACTCTTAATTATAAACAAAAGTACAGGAGAAAATAACGAAATCTTGCCATGTTTTTCAGTGGATGAAATGAGAAATTTATTTGTCTTTGGAAACAAAAACATAGGCACTTATGAGCTTGAATCTACCAGTAAAATAATTATATTTAGCATAATGACAAAGAGTTATCTGTTATAACCACTTTCAGTTTTCACTAGGTTCAGGAGAAGTTAGTAAGCAAGCATAAAACTACTCTCACCTGGATAGTCTTTTCCACCAGATTCTTCCTTTGCTGTGCATTTGATACATGACAAACAATCCCTAACACTTCAAGTCCTTGAGCTTTGAGTTTTTCAATTGCCTCATCAACGTTTTTCTAGAAGAACATTTGATTTAAGAAGAGTTCACAATACATAAAAGGAAAACACAGAAAGTAAATTCATTGTAGTTAGTAGAGGTAATGGAGTCGCAAGTAGAGTACACAAAGGTAATACATTTCCCTTAGGTTCCTACTGTTTGGACCTAAAAATTAGACAAAATAAGATTCATCGACTTTTTATTTTAGTTCTTCAATAAAGGAGGTAATTCAAATCACCGAGAGAAGAAAACTCAAGGGTGTGTTTGGGACCTTTTGTTTCTTTTTTTTTTTTTTTCAAAATGAAACTGCATTACCTGTGTGAACTTGGAATTACTACCCATTCTTTCACTTCTTGTTAAAAATATATATATATATATATACACAACAAATTATAAGCAAAAAAAAAAAAAAAAAAAAAAAAAAAATTCAAAACTAGTTCACAAAAAAACCATTTGTATGAACAAAGTATAGGGAGACCAAAGTTCTTAAAAGCAAAAGGTTGTTGCTTATATTCTTAATTCCTGGTTTTGTTTCCTCCGCTTCCTTTTCTCAATTTGTTCATTATTATCATTATTCAGTCAGGAAGGATGCACTAAAGGCCAACTGGAATATGACTAAGAAAGAAAGCATCCACCAATTTTATGTTATAGTTTTTATAACATTTCATGATTATGCTTCAAATAAATAATGAGTAGAAAAGTCTTTATCTCCTATTGTCCATTTAAATATTAAAAAATTTATAAATTAAGACCAGTTATTAAAAGGAAATAAAACTTCGCCATAAACATGTATTAACTAAGTTGGTGGAGTCTCGATGGTTTTGTTAACTTTATCATCGTTAGTCTTTATTAAGAATATTTATGACCTTACTTGAATAGATCTGTTCTATAGGTTGTACAACTGTGTCCTTTGAGTTCTAAGGAGATAAAAATATTTCTTTCCCATATGACAAGAGCTTATAAGGTGACCTTTTAAGTGTGGTGTAGAAGGTATAAACAAATAGTATTGAGTTATCTCAAATTTGTCAGCGAAGATTCTTCAATTTTCCAATTCATTCCATTCTCATCTGCATAATCTGAGCTATGCCCTGTCTTAACTTTTGAAATTTCATAAAATCTGTTTTCTGTCCTTCTTGGTAAATGTTTATGTACTTCACCAAACAGACATCTAATATGATCTATCTTCAAACACTGTATATGTATTTCAAAGCACAAATCCAATGTTGTTCTTTCATTATAGAAATCAAACGGCAAGCGTTCAAATTAAATTTAATACAAAACTTCAAAAGAAAAACAGAAAAGAATTGATAAAATAGAGACTAAAATCGAATAAGGCGAAATTCAAATAACTAAAAGAAGATCCGAGTCAAAGATCAAGATTAAAACAACCAAAGTCATCCTGCAAATAAAATGGTTTTCTCACGTAAACGAAGATTAGAAGTCATTAATTTCTAAAACCTCAAGAGAATCACAAAGGAAAACAGCAGAATCAAGGGCGATGACGTTCAAATTGGAGCTTAAAAAAAAAAAAGAAAAAAGATCGGGGAGTATAAATTAACCTGTCTACGGGAAGAAATAACGACGGAGGCACCTTCCAAGGCGAGACGCTGAGCAATTTGGAAGCCGATACCTTGAGTTGAAGCAGTAACAATGGCGACCTTCCCCTCAAACCTTTTTCCCATCTTCCTATTATCCATTGTCTCTCCGTTCAACAAAACTCGCACCGAGGTTTTCTGGTCAATGGTTTTATTATTCTTTTATATATATCATATATATATTTTATAAATATTTTTACCGGGAAAGATCGTGTTTTTTCTTTTCTTTTTTTTTTTTCTCTCTCTCTCTCTCTCGCTCGCATGTCCTTTTATAGAGTTCGCAACTTATTTTCAAATTTAAATAGGATTTACTATCCTTTTCCCTTTTTAATTAGGATAATATTTTAATAGACAATGCTATTATCTTTACAATACATCATTTATCGAAATTGGAAGTTCAATTACAATCCTACGCTCAAATTTGAATTGGATTTATTAACTTTTTACTAGAAAAATATTTGAATGGATAAAGTGTTATCAATATGTGAATATATAACCAATATAATTATGTCACCATCAAAATGTTATAGAGATAATATGATATTCAAATTATATATTTACGTGGACAATTGCAAAAAAACATCCGTGAAATATAATCATAGTTGCAATTATTCACTTAAAAATTGAGCATAGTATTAAAATTGAGTCAAATTGAACTTTCAATCTTACATAATTAGATAAATTGTAATACACAAATAAGTTTGAAGGTTCAACTCTTATCATTTGTGGGTTTAATTTCTACAATTATTATAAGTTTAAAAGTCTAATTTTAACACTTGTAGAAGTTTAGAGATCTAATTTTTTAGATTAAAAATTTGAGAGTCTAATTGCAATTAACACTATAGTTCAAGAATGATTTTTGCAATTTGTCCAATATATATTTTATTGGAAAAGCATAAAATATTTAAAACTAATAAAACCACTTAGATGAATATATCTTCCTTGGTTCCATCAACTTGGTTTTAACGATTTATTTGGACTAATTGCACAAATGGAATTACCATTTAATAAAACTATCACATATGACAGCGAACGGCCGACAAACTCTCTATGGAAAAAACAACTATTTTCACTCAAAGAATGTACTACGAAGAATCCCATTGACTTTTAGTTTCTATAAACTCATAACTTTGAAGATTACATCAAAATGCCCAATCAAGATACACATACATTTGAGCATTAATTGAAAGGAAAATAGAAAAATAAAAAATAAAAAGTTTCCAAAATTTTAAACTCTAACAAAACTTTGCATCATCAACATCCATTGCAAGTAGCAATGCAGCCACAGAGATTGAGATACTATAATATTATTTTATATTTTCTACTCATAAGGGTTTTTGAAGTTCTTCAAAAGCTCTGGGATGTCATAGCCAAGCATGTCATCTACGGCTTGAATCATTTTAGGCTTCAATTTCTCAAATTTATCAATACTATACCCATTTAATACCTCCCTAAAATGCTCCACATTTGGGAAGTCCCCGGCCGGTAGGTGGTACTCCCTTTGAACCTGTCAGAACCAAAGTTCTTAGTTGTGCCTCTGTAAAAATTCATCCATATATCTGGCTATAATATCCCTAAACTTTGCACTTTGTTTCAGAAGTATCTCTATACTTCAAAAGTTGCATTATTACACTTTACTTTTCATAAATGATTCTAAACTATCATTGGAGTAGAATGTCATACGAGAATTGAGACCTAATACGGTGTGACAGTGACCTAGAATAGTGTCTCCATTTCCATCCAAAATTAAAACTTCGTTAAAAGTTAAGAGTAATATTGTAACTTTTGAAAGTATAACGGTATGTTTTAAACAAAACCTAAAGAGGACGAAGTTAAAACATATTTTTATGATTTAAATGCATATAGAGAGAGAGAGCTTAGCTACCTTTCCAAATTCATCTTCAAGATTATCAATAAGCCGTTGTTGAGTTTTGGCTTTGCCCATCATGGCAGGCATCTCCTTTTTAAGGTGGCTGATAATATAGGCATGAATCTTAGCCGCTCTGGCGCGTTTTACAAATTCGTTAATCTGGAATGTGAAAATGAAGACTTTGTTATCTAGGTCACAGTGGTGCAAAAATGAAAAAAAGGTGTCAATGCTTATTGCATATGCAATCAAAAACATGTAATTTTAGAATTATACCCGACGGTCACATGCTTTCTTTGGAATATCAATCAAGTCTGCTAAGAGATCATCTTGTTCCTTCACAAAAAGATCGCGACCAATTGGACCGACAGAGGCTTCATTAACAGGTTTGTCATTGAATGACCTAATAAAATCAGATAATAAAATTCACCAGATGAGAATGCAAGAAAATGATGATATCGATGAAGGTCAGAGATGAGAAAAGTCTTGTAGAGTTGGCTTAAAAAACAACTGGATTGCTGACAGCAGTCAAACTGTCATGGATCAATTAGGAAGCAACGTTTCTGTTAATATAAATCAGTAAATCTGGTAGACAAGCAAAGAAAATCAATGGAGAACAAAAAAGGTTAAAGATAAACAACAAACAAAATATCCAAAAGAAATATCAAATAAACATTAAATTAAAATAACTAAATGAAACTAAGAATTGCGAGACTGGAGTTCTATTTCCATTTAAACTGCAACCCCCGACCACCAAAAAAAAAAAAAAAAAACCACACACAACTATCAACCCAACAAAATACATAAATAGATGACTGTGAATCAAAGAACCTACCCAATATAAACACGAACGACTTCTGGAGTATTCAACACTTTACCGAGAGACCACATCAAAGCTCCATAAACTCTCATTAACTAGAATGATGGAAAGTCAAAAAGGTATACATTATAATCCTCCAATAAAGGACACTGCAAGGAAGAAAATAATTGCAGAAGTATAAATCTTACCTGTTGAGTATCAACTTGATCTGCTTTATTGAGAACAACTCGAATCTTATCATCTTGACCACGAAGAGATCCTATAACGCGCTTGAACTCGTCGCTGATATCCAGTTTATGGGGATCAAACAAAAGAAGGATGAGATCGCATTTTGCTGCAAACCATGATATAACCCCTGTGAAATCGTAGCTTCTCTGTGTGCGTTGCTTTTCTCCAGATAGAACCCCAGGAGTATCCACAAATGTAATTTGATCGAGGAGCTGAAAGTATAGGTGAAAAGTATTAGCTTCACTATATCAATTTGGCAAAATGAAACGGCATAAAATCATAGCAACAAAATGAACTGACAGTAGTAAATGTTTTAACTATGCCATTAAAAACTTCAACTTACAGAATGCGGCATTTGAGAACATTCGAACTTTGACAAGAACGCTCCACCAAAGGATGTCAAACCAGAGAATGGCATGTCTGCTTGAACAGCAATAGTGTTTCCTGGAACACTTCTCTCGTCTGGTCCAGACTGAGTACAAATTCACAATAAAGCAATGGAACCGTGAACATGTTAGCATATGCCCCCTTAATAAGAACATATCATCCAGTTTGATTACATGGGTAAAGTTTCTCATTTAAGGGGTGTTTGGCTCAAGGACTTGAAATTTGGGGGAGTGAAAATCTAAATTTCACTCTTTGTTTTCCCAAAGAGTTCATGGACCATACGACTAAAAACATCAATTTCATCCCTATTAACTCCTTACATTGTGGGCCCCATGACTAGACAAATCCCGGACATCACAACTACACCCCTTACCCCAAACACCCCATTGATGACTCACAATTCTATCCGATTTTGGCCTATCGACCAAAGTAGCTTGGATGAAAACAAATTTCAGACAGTAGAAAGTAAAAGAAAACTGAAAAAGTCTCTTCTGCCAACTTTTCTTTAGACGAGAAATTATAGGAAACACATTCAACAAGGAAAAAACACTTATAAAACCGAATATGGAATAAGACATACTACATCCATATCTTTCCTCAAACAAAATACAAAGAGGAAAAAGATCTGCGGTGATTAGCAAAAATTTAACACAATAATTATTATTTATGAGTTTAAAACTATTATTTAAAAACAAAGAAAGGGTTTCCCTTACCATAACTACTACAAATCTATCAGTTGTTGGCTCAGGTCCTATATGAGCTCCTGAGAACAAAAAAACAAAAAAGATTAAATAAATTAGAAAAAACATGTCATAATTCAAAGTTTATACATGCAGATTACAAAAGGTGATAAAGTAAATTCAACTCACCTGGATAATTACATTTTAACAAATGTTTGATAAATGTTGTCTTTCCAGTTGAATATTGGCCCAACAGCATTACCATTGGCTTAGCATCAAAATCACTGCTTGTCTGCAAGAAATTAGTAAAAAAAAAATAAAAAATCGAAACGCATTGAAGGAGCATTTTACACAATGTCAGTAACCTTGCAACAACTCTTCTTCCATCTTTACCAAAAAAAATTATGTGGACAAGATATTTCCCAATCTACTCACCAGGAATGGGGACACAAAATCATTAAACCGATAAGTAGCTTCCAGATGCTTTAGCTTTTCATTGTACAGTTTCTTCAAACCGTCAATTATTGATGTAACCGCGGTATGGGATATCTGAACAAGAAATAATGCAGAGGAAAACAATATTAGAAATGAATATTAACATTTGCAATTTCATATCATTACTTTCATGAAAAAATTAGATCTGGAACAAATTATAAAAATGTCTAACAAAAATAAGAAACATAGGCATACTAGAAAAAAGACATAGATTTAACAGAAAAGAACACATAGTACCTTGCTCCCAGATTTTGAAGCAAACCATGGAGTTGATGGCGGTGGCATAGGTTGAGTAGCTCCTATATTGGCAGAGTATCAATTTAAATCACAGACCAAATTGGCAATTTTATTATGGAAATTCAATGACCAAAATTTTCTAACCATTTGTTTCATGTTGGCTAGATATTGCTAATCTCTTAGTCTTCTGAAAAGAGAATCAGAAAAATGATATATTAAATTAATTTTTCTTCATTTCAACGGAAATTCAACATTGTCAAATGACTGATATTACTTACAGTAACTAAAGCATCCAAGCCTTCTAGCACTGGGAGTTTAATTTCCTCCATGCCGGCTGTAAGGAAGTAGAAGGGCGTCAATGGATAGTGAACAGTAAACAAGTAGTGCCTTTGCAATGCAAGGTGTTATGCAAGCACATGAACACAATGTTTGAATTCAAAGAAAGCACTTTTTGATTACAATCTAAACCAGACTTATCCATTTCTACCAATTAAAACCTTTCACTAATGGCTTTCAAATAATCTAGTTAAAAAAATATGCAATACAGTCAATCAAGGAACCAACCATTAGAGGATGGATTAACTGGTCAGAAATAATTACTGGCCTTGAATCACAAGATTATCACCAGGGCAGTCTATAAGAAATTTGATTAGAATATGTTTCCCCTTGAATTGTATACGATAAGACAAAGTAAAAATAAATCAATAGACCTAAAATACCACTGATATAAATACTGACATGCCATAGTATTAAGGTTTTGGTATAAGATATCTAAATTATTTGATGTCTTGAGCAAGACCAGAAATTCACCGGTTACATTTCAAGAATAAAAGCCAAAAGAACTTCAAATGTTAAAAGTAAAAGACAGAACTATCAAACACATCATTCAACTTGCCTGCTTTCTTGAGGATATCTGAGTTCAGGTCATACCCTGCTTGCGCTAAAGAAATAAGCTGGTTGTTATCAAAACAATAGTTAGAATTAGAAAAAGCTGTACGCTGGTTAATGTAATAAAATCTAAACAAAGTAGTATAGAACCTGCATGGCAGTAACGAACTCATTGAACCCTAAATATCCTTGTCGTTTCGAGTCTGCAATAGCCCAAACCTTTAGACAGAATATGAAAGATCACATTAGTTTCACTTGTGGCATCGTAGAAAAGGGAAAAAGATGTAACCACAGAATCCAACACATATTACATATTATGATCGGAGTAAAACTCTTTACCCACCGTGTAACTACCCATAACATACAAAGAAAAATAGACAGCGGGAGCATATACTCGATGCAATAAATGCAGCGTTAGCATTTTACTTATTGATGCATACATAGTTAAAATGCCCCTAAGTTTACCATAAAAAAAAAAAATTCTCCATTGTGACTAGGAAAAAAAAATGAAAAACAATATAAGAATATAATTTTTAAGAACAAAAACGAATGAATCTATGACCACAAGACAAATGAAAGTAAACACAATAGTTGACCAAATAAACAAATAAGAAAGTTTCTTGAGTGCTCATTCAATTAAGGAAGTTTTGAATACTGATTATCCACCTATAAGTCATCAAATTCGGACATCCAACTAAGAATGTTGAAGTTAAACTTAACACCAATTAAAAAAATAACAGAAAAAGATCACAGTTAACTAAAATCACAATTCTCTAATCTATCCAGGCGTCAAAGCTAGATTGAACTATTAACTCAATGGACTTTAAAATAAAAAATAAAAAAAAAAATAAAAAAAAATAAAAGGTGAGATACCTGTTTGAGCTCGGCGCGAGAAAGATGAGACATGGAGAAGAACTGTATGGCATCATTTCCAGTAACACGACCATCTCCATCTACACAGAAAGAGAAGAACAGAAAACAAAACGATAACCATCGTTGATGAGTAAAATAGAACAAGAAACGCCGATTGAGGATAGAAAAATACCTGAATCGGCCAAACCGAACCATTCCTGAAAGATCTTAAGCTGCTCTTTGGAGCAAGACCCAATCGCACCCGATCCAATCTCCATTCTTCAGCAAAGCTTTGAAACAGAATCAAAAGAAATGAAATTCAAATTAAGACTCTACTACTCTGATTTTTATTCTTTTTCTTCAGTTCTGCGACTGTTTTGGCGCTCGGGATGAACAAAATTGAAACGCACGCCGTTGCTAGAAACGACGCCGTTGCAGCTCGACTTTCTCGGGCGTGGTAAACGGCTGAGTGGCGGAGCTATCATTGGGTGTGACGTGATGTATTTCAAATCAGTGTATTCTTTTTAATTGGATGGGAGAGATGGAGGCATTTTTGGGATGTTGATTAATCGGATTGATTTGGTTTGTACACGTGTAGTGAATATCAGGAAGATTGCGGTAGGGACTTTACAGGGGATTGTTGCTGATTTATCCACCCGATATTTTGAATGAGAGTGAGTGAGAGCGCCCGTTTAAAGTTTGAATAAATCTGGTGAGTGGAGCCCACATGTTCACACTGATTAGTGGATGATGAAATGCAGTGGGGTCCGCACAAGGACAAAGAGTTTGAAATTTGTGTTTTTCAAATTTTGAATTTTGTAATGAAATTGCCATGTGTTAAGGTCCAATATTTATAAACATGCGTGTTCAAAATGCCAGTCAAAACTAACGAATCGTACCAAACTGACTGGTTTGGTTTGATTTTTCTAAATTTTTGAGCTCTTCGATTCATTGATAGAGAGAATCGATCTTTTTAAATTTCTGTTTGGTTCATTAGCATAAAAAAAAACCATAAAAAATTGAACTGAATCAAACTTAATATATATATATATATATATGATATTTGTAATAGATAACAAAATAAGGAAAAAAATCTAAAAAAAAATAGTTAGTTAATTTAATTATTAATTATGCAATATTAAGTTATCCATTAATAGAAAAATCCAAGGTTATTGCATTAAGTCTTGAATAGTTGATATAAGAGCATATCATGTTCAAGAAATAACCAAAAAGTCTACAATATATGGATAAAGTTTGGTGTCTTATCCTAGTGACACTATGAGTATGACCTACTTTGTAATAGTTACAAATAGTTTGATCCAAATCATTCATATAAAGACACATGAGTGAGAGTATCCTATACAAGAGTTTGTATAAGACCGAACTGTGAAATATTTAATCTCTCTTTATAAATCCATTAATTGATGAGATTAATATTTCATAGGATGATCATGTGCGATTCGATCTTAATCCTAAGTGACTTATGAACTCTTATCTGCGAGATCGGTTCTTTGATTTGCATGGGTGAGAGTGGTCTGAGTTGCCGACTTAATAAGCCTACCATTTTGGGGATTTGACTAAATGGGAAGCTAGGAACATAACTTCACAAGATGTAATTCACTTGCTTATACTGATTATATCCATGGACACAACTTGTCGTACAGTGCATAAAAGTTCAACTACGATTCTATAGTGGTTTGCCCTGTAGTTAATGAATCAGAAAAATGTAATTAAATAGTTTAATTAATTAATCTTAGATCATTGGAGCTTATAATCTGTAGGTCCACAAGGTTCCTTACTAGCTCATCACGAAACAAAAAAGATCAACTATGTTGAAAGAAAATTTTGAAATGTTCAAATTTAGGAGGAAAACTATTTAATATGAGATATTATTTGGGTAGATATTTATTAATATTATATATTATTAAATATTTAATTTAAAATCTCTGCAGATGGGATATCCTAATAAGATTAGGAGTAACCCATATAGTTCTATAAATATGGCTCTTGGGAGGTCTCATAGAACATACACTCTCTACAAGAATAATCTCTACGATTACTCTAAAACTCTTCCTCTAGAAATTCTCCTAATTTTCTTAGAAAAGTTATAAGAAAATTCTTCTTCCCATTCTTTCAAGAAGCGGTTCTTACAAACTGGATCACTCTCTACAAGAATAATCTCTACGATTACTCTAAAACTATTCCTCTAGAAATTCTCCTAATTTTCTTAGAAAAGTTATAAGAAAATTCTTCTTCCCATTCTTTCAAGAAGCGGTTGCTACAAACTGGATCCTTACCAGAGTCATAGCAAGGAAGACCTCTCGGAAAAGAAAGACTACAAGGAGAAAACTATCAGTTCGAGAATAAAATTTTGCTGAAATTATATATCGACAAATGTATGTTGCTTAACTTTCTTTATTTGTAATTTTAATTCTTTCGAGAAATCAAAGAATGCGATCACACACTTCCGCCGAGATTCAATTGGTATCAGAGCCAATCTTTAGATTCTTTTATGAAAAGAATTTAAAGAATGCATCTAGACAAACAAACTGAGAAGTTCAACTTTCAAAGATCAAATGAAAATAGTTTGCAAAATTGTATATGTTCATTTGAGAAATGAATTAGACAATCAGATTTTTGAATATAAGGTTTAATAAGAGTTGTCATAACTGGTGACTTTGAACAAATATTAATGATCTTGTATAGACAAGAGAGTCCTTAATTGACAAGTGGATATTTCTCATGTTTTATGTTAATGATGTATTACTTATTATGAATGATGTAATATAACATAAAAATTTGACTACTTAACCAATTAAGGACATAATGTTAAATTTGTCTCAAGCATTTTACATTTACAAAATGTTTGTCATATATTTGATACACAACTTCTAAGGAGTATCCTAAGACACCTCAAGTGTTAAGGACATATGATTAATTATCTTCTCTCAATATGAGATAATTAAATGCATAAATGGGACTTAGTGTCACAGTCGCTTACTTCGAATACCAGAGGGGCGATTGTGCTGCACTGCTCTAACCCGGCGAGCAAGTCAGCCGTACAAAAACCGCGGGTGCGGGCAAACTCGGGGTATGATGTAGCCTCTACTCGCGTATCTAGAGAAAATGGTTTTATAAAACGAGAGAGAGGGAAAGCTTTGAAAACATCATTAAATAAAGCATTGAGGACTGACAATTGCAAAAGAGCTTGTTTGCAAAGAGTACAATAATACTTGGTTGGGGAGTCAACTAGTGGGGTTCCCCTATAGTACATTCTAAGCAAAAACTAATCTGCCAGCCTTGCATATCAAAACTGGCGAAACGTCACTCAAAAGGAAAACAACATGAAGATCAAAACAACTTCCTAAGCTATTTACAAGGCATAAATATAAGGTGGTTGAGGGTGGTTTGGGCATGCGGCCATAGGCAAACACTCCCTGGACAAGCATGTTCAAGACACTCTCCCCCACTTAAACAGTTAACGTCTCTGTCGACTGGCGAAGCTTGAACTCTTCGATCTTCGGCTTCCACGCTTCCAAATCTTCAAGACATTCCCAACTTGTTTCTTTTGCTGGGAGATTTTTCCACTTGACAAGAAACTCGAGAACTCTCCGACTAGGTTTTCCAACTTTTCTGACTCTGTCTGCAAGGATAACTTCCTTCTCGTATGTGCGCTTGAGGTCGATATCTAGCTGAACAGTGGCATTGCGGCTACCATCATTGGGGTCGGGGTGATAGGGTTTGAGGTTGCTTACATGAATTATTGGGTGAATTTTCATCCATGTAGGCAACGCCACCCTATACAAAGCGTTCCCGACCTTCTTCAGGACTTCTACTGGACATTTATACTTTCTGACGAGACGTTGGTCCTTCCAGCTTCGAAATCGAATCCGTTCTGGTCTCAACTTGATCAGAACCTGATCCCCTACTCGAAATTCGAGGGGGCGCCGCTTCTTGTCCACCCACTTCTTCATGTGCTTGGAGGTTTCTCCAAGTAAGCTCATGCAATCTCAATGGTCTGTTTCCACTCCTTAAAATTGTGAGCTTGGGGGTTCTTTCTTGTGTACGGATGATCAATAATGTGGGGCAACAAGGGTTTTCTTCCGCTTACAACTTCAAAGGGACTCTTCCCTGTTGGGCCACATCTAACAACTGCACCCAATTCTTTTGCTGGGCGTCGACAAAGTGACGCAAATACTCTTCGAGCAGGCAGTTAAACCTTTCTGTCTGGCCGTCTGTTTGGGGGTGGTAACTTGAGGATATATTCAGGCTTGTCCCTAAGAAGGAAAATAGTTCGGTTCAGAAGGTGCCTATGAACCTGCCATCCTTGTCGCTGACAATACTAGTTGGAATTCCCCATAGTTTCACCACGTGTTTGAAGAACAATTGAGCTGTCATTTTGGCAGAACATAGTTTCGGGGTAGCTATGAAGGTGGCATACTTCGAAAACCGATCAATGATAACTAAGATGGCTTCGTGCTTGATAAGCACTTGAAAAGTGCTTTCTATTCTCTCAAATTAAGGGAGTTTATATTAGATTTCACTTGTTTGCTAATGATTTTCAGTGAAAACGAGGAAAATTAGAAGAAATGATTAAAAGATCAAAACCGAGCAAGAATATGGCGAAAAAGAGTTGAAAAACCAAAAAGGGCAAATTTTGGGGATAGCGCCTTCGGCGCTGAAACATCAACGCATGGTTCTGGACGCAGAGTGGCATTACAGCGCCAAGATGGCGCTGCCCCGACGCATCCTTGCTGAAATGCATTGTAGCGCTGCGACGCTTAGACGGTGCTGCCGCAGCGCTAAAACTCGAGAGCAAATTTCTTCCAGATGCAGCCCTAGCGCCGCGGCGCCAGCTTTCCTTAATTGAAAAATCTGTATTTTTGGAAAATTTTGGGCGGCCAAAATTCTATAAATTTGGGGGTTTTCAGCAGTCCAATGGATTCAGAAAACTCAAAGCAAAGCAAGGAAGTTGCAGACCTAAAGAGATACAAAAAGGAGGGAATTAAGTGAGAGTTCAAAAAGTGAGTTAGTTGCAAGGAAGAGGAAAAGAGTTCGAGATAGTCTTAGTGCCCTTCGAAGTCCGACGTGAGAGCCAAGGAGATCGAGACGGTGCTACTTCAATCAAGAGCCTCTTTTCAGTAGAGTTTCCCTTTCTTTACACTCTTTCTTTGTTTATTTTTCTTAAACATGTTGCTTCAAGCTATGAGTGGCTAAACTCTTTAGTTTTAGGGTTTTGATGAATTGTTCATGAATTCATGTTAATTTTGTAGACTCATGGTTTTGTTGGAATGATTATGCTTTTCATTGTTATTGTGTTTAATTCTTGTGGATTAGCCATCTTCACATGTTAGGTTAGATGTATGATTGAGAGATTGTATGTTTAACTTGATCTATAACAATGAATTATTGTTAATCTATCACGAGAGTAGTTAGGTTGACAATAAAAGTTGCTAAAGACTATTTTTAATGCCATGTAATTTTGAATTGGTTTTAAGAGATTAATAATCAATCGAGTTGCATGAGATAGGGTTGTTTTTTAGAGAAAATAACTTGGAATTAAGTTTCTAGACTTAGGCATATGAATTACAATAAAATCTATGAAATCTATAATATTTCATGATGAAATAAACAAGGATTCGTTACCCTAGAACTCTCTTTGACTCTTGTGTTTCTCCCTTTGATACTTTCTTTACTTGATTTGTATTTTTCCATAACTCATAATATTCAATTTCAATCCTCAAATAAAATTGATTCAATTCTAAAATAGCTAAGTAACTTAAACCTTCCCAATTGGATCTCCAATGGAACGATACTCGGACTTAACCGTTTTATATTATAACTTGACCCATACACTTGCGGTTAACACTAAAAGTGCGCATCAGTGCTTGATACGCACTTTTAGTGTTAACTGCAAGTGTACGGGTCAAGTTATAATATAAAACGGTTAAGTCCGAGTATCGTTTCCACTAGAGATCCAATTGGGAAGGTTTAAGTTACTTAGCTATTCTAGAATTGAATCAATTTTATTTGAGGATTGGAATTCAAATTTTGTTTTTGGGAAAAAGAAAAATCAAGCCAAGAAAGTATCAAAGGGAGAATTGCAAGAGTAAAAGAGAGTTCTAGGGTTTCAAATCCTTGTTTGTTTCATCATGCAAAATTGTAGATTTCATGGATTTAATTCTTATGCCTAAGTCTAGAAACTTAATTCCAAGTTATCTTCTCTCAAAGACAACTCTTTCTCATGCAACTTGATTGATAGTTAATCTCTTAAAACCAATACAAAATTATATGGCATTAAAACTAGTCTTTAGCAACTATCATTGTCAACCTAACTACTCTCGTGATAGATTAACAACGATTCATTGTTATAGATCAAATTAAACATATAATCTCTCGATCATACATCTAACCTAACATGTGAAGGTGGTCAATCTTCAAGAATTAAACACAATAACAATGAAAAGCATATTTATTTGAACAAAACCACGAGTCTACAAAATTATCATGAATTCACAAACAATTCATCAAAAACCCTAAAACTAAAGAGTTTAGTCACTTATAGCGTGAAGCAACATATTGAGCAAAAAGAATCAAAGAAAGAGTGTAAAGAATAGGGAAACTCTACTGAAAAGAGGTTCTTGATTGAGGCAGCACCGTCATGAACTCCTTGGCTCTCGCGTCGGACTTCGAAGGGCACCAAAACTATCTCGAACTCTTTTCCTCTTCCTTGCGGCTAACTCACTCTTGGAACTCTAGCTTAATTCTCACCTTTTTGGATCTTTCTTTTGTTCTGCAACTTTCTTGATCTTCTTGATATTTCTCCTCCCCTTTGGCTGCTGAAAACCCCTCAATTTATAGAGTTTGGCCGCCCAAAATTTAACCTAAAATATAAAACTTGCGTTTAATTAACGCATGCGCCGCGGCGCTAGCGTTGCGACCAAAAATAAGTTGCTCTCGGGTTTTAGCGCCGCGGTAGCGCCGTCCCAGCGCCGCGACGCTGTCTTGCGTTCATCAAGGATGCATCGAGGCACCGCCTTCCCAACACCGCGTTGCTACTCTGCGTCCATGCTGATGCATTTCTGCTTCAGCGCTGCGGTAGCACTGCCTTAGCGCCGCGGCGCATCATGCGTTTCAACAAGGATGCGTTTTTCAGCTCTTTTTTACCATATTCTTGCTCGGTTTTGGTCTTTTAGTCGTTTCTTCTAATTTCCTCGTTTTAACCTGAAAATCACTAGCAAACAAGTGAAATCTAATATAAAACTCCCTTAATTTGAGAGAATAATAAGCACTTTTCAAGTGTTTATCAGTGCTCACCCACCTTCGACAGATGGGTGATGAAATCCATGGACACACTCTTTCACGGTCTGGATGGCACTGGCAAGGGTTCGAGGAGCCCAGCAATTTTCGCTCTCTCAACTTTGTCTTGTTGACAGATGAGGCAGGTCTTGGTGTACTATATGACATCGTCTCGCATACTGGGCCAGAAGTAGCCCTTCTTCAGTAGTGCATAGGTTCTTTGCCACCCTGGATGGCCTGCCCACAAGGTATCATGAACTCATGTAACAACTTCTTCCTTAGGTCTCCTGCTCTAGGGACATACAATCGATTCCCTTTTGTCAACAGCAAGTCCCCCTCAACCCAGAACTGTCTGGTCTTGCCAGCTTTGGCTAATGTTATGACAGCCCGAACGGAAGAGTCTTTTTACAAAAATTCTTTGATGATCTCCTGCATCGATCCATCGACCTTGCTTGACTGAATATGGCCCAACACGCACATGGCCGCATGCTCACCCTTTCGGCTAAGGGCGTCGGCAGCTTGGTTGCTCCTCCCTGTCTTGTGTTCGAAACTGAAGTCAAATTTAGCCAGAAACTCCTGCCATCGCGCCTGCTTTGACGTTAACTTTGGCTGGCTGAAAAAGTGGCAGATTGCAATATTGTTGGTCTTAACTACGAAGCATTATCCCAGCAAGTATCGCCTCCAAACTCTTAGGCAGTGGACCACGGCCAGCATTTCTTTCTCAGAGACAGTATATCTTCTTTCTACGCTATTGAGCTTTCGCCTTTCGTAAGCTATTGGGTGACCTTCTTGGAGAAGAACGCCTACGAGGGCATAATCTGAAGCATCTGTCTCCACCTCAAACGGTTTTGTGACATTGACCAGACCGAGAACAAGGCCCCTCGTCATGGTCGCTTTCAGCTCTTCGAAGGCTGACTGACATTCTGCAGACCACTACCAAGTAGTGTCTTTCTTCAACAACTCAATCAGGGGGGCAGCTCTTCTTGAAAATCCTTCAACGAAACAGCGATAGTAATTTGCTAGTCTCAAGAAAGAACGTAACTTGGACACAGAGACAGGAACTCTCCACTCCTGGATGGCTTTCAACTTGTCACTGTCCATCCTGATCTTCCCATATTCGATCACGTGGCCCAAGAAGTTAATACGCATTTGGGCAAAAGCACATTTCTCTTTCTTCACATAGAGTTGATTCTGTCGTAGTTTATCAAAGACTAATCGGAGGTGAACTTTGTGTTTTTCCAGAGTAGGACTATACACCACAATGTCATCGAGATAGACCACTACAAACTGATCGAGATATTCATGAAATACTTGGTTCATCAACGTACAAAACGTGGCTGGCGCATTGGTGAGTCCAAAGGGCATCACGAGGAATTCGAAGGCCCCTTACCTAGTCACATAAGTGGTCTTCGGTTCGTCCCCCTAGGCGATGTGAACTTGGTAGTACCCTGACCTGAGATCAAGTTTCGTGAAGTATCGGGCTCCGTTCAACTCGTTAAACAGATCAGTGATGATCGGTAAGGGGTACTTGTTTCGAACTGTTACTTTGTTTAGAGCCTTATAATCAATACACAGTTGTAGCATTCCATCCTTCTTCTTCTGGAACAAAACTGGGGCCCCATATGGTGCTTTTGCAGGGCGAATGAATCCTGCATTCAGCAACTCATCCAATTGCTTTCTGAGTTCAACTAGTTCGGGGGGGGGGGGGGGGGGGACATCCTGTATGCGTTCTTCACTGGAGGTTTGGCTCCGGGGATAAGTTCAATCTCGTGATCAATCCCATGTTGCGGGGGTAAAGACTTTGGTAAACTTTGTAACATCAACATACTCGTTCAGAATTTCTTGGATCTCTAGGGGAACAAACTCGGTTTCGGCGAACTCGTCGACAACCGGAATGGCCATGAAGGTGGGTTCCTCCTGATTGAGACCTTTCTTTAACTGAAGGGCAGAAATCATTCTTACTCCACTAGGCTGCTTTATATTTGCTGAGACCACTGCGGGATTACTGCTGGTGACAATTAGGCACTTGGCTAGGGGCATGGGGATGACTTTGTGTTCCAAGAGAAACTCCATTCCGAGCACAACGTCAAAGTCGTCCATGCGTACCACGAAAAAATCGACGTTCCCAATCCACTCGGCCAGCTGTAAAGGTACCCTCTTGGATACTCCGATAATTGGTAGGGCTTTTGAATTAACTGCTTTCATCTTACCCGCGTCTTTCTCAATTTTGAGTTTTAAGCGGGGGCTTCCTGTTCAGAAATGAAATTGTGTGTTGCACCAGAGTCTACTATGGTGCCTCTAGCAGGTTTAGAGTTGATGATCGAGTCAACAAACATAAGCCCCTTTTCCACCGCATCTTTCTGACGAGAGGTTTTCTTCTGAATTGCGGATAAGAACTTTAGTACCCCCATTCTAAGGGTTTCCTCATCTTTTTCCCTTTTCGCCTCTACTTCCGTCTTGGGTTCGCTACAATTTTGAATTGAGGCCTGTAATGCCGTCAAGGCACCCCGATGTGGACACCCAGCTACTCGGTGGGGGCCTTTGCACAAGAAACAAGAGATGGGTCTGGGTTGATTTTGGTTGGCCTGGTAGGGCCCCCAAGAAGGGCCTGCATCTGAGGCTTGCGGCTTCCTTTTCGAATTGAAACTCTTTGGGGGGTTGGGTTTTGTGGCCTTGTACCCAGAACTTGGGGGTGCCGTGTTCTTCTTTTGTGGCACCTGATCGCCACTATAGTCTAACAGTCTTTCGACAGCAACCAGCACGGAGGCCAGGTCTTGTACTTTCTGTTCATAAAGTTTAGTTTTGGCCCATGGCTTTAAGCCCTCGACAAAACAGAACATTTTATCCTTCTCAAACATATCTCGGATGTCTAGCATAACAACGGAGAACTGTTTCACGTACTCACGGATAGTTCCCGTGTGTTTGAGTTCCCTTAGCTTCCTCCTCGTTATGAACTCCACATTCTCGGGAAAGAATTGAGCCCTTAGCTCCTTCTTAAAATCTCCCCACATATCGATGGTACATCGACCATCTTAGACATCATTAACTTTGGATCTCCACCACAGTTTTGCATCATCAGAGAGATGCATGGAGGCCAACGTGACCTTGACCTCCTCTGACACGGTTCCACTTGCTTTAAAGTACTGATCCATGTCAAAGATGAAGTTCTCCAATTCCTTAGCATCGCGGTTCCCACTAAAGGCTTTGGGTTCCGAGATCTTGAATCTATTAAGCATAGCAAGCGTTTGATTCGGGGTTTGGTTCCCCACAGCTCGCATTGTTAGGTTGATCTGAGTCTTCATCTCAGCCATCTCAGCCCTGATGGCTTCCTCTGTTACTCTGAAATCGTCGGTTAAGTCATTAAACAGCTTTAACATGACCTTATGGGAGCTATCGAGCTCTTCGACACGTTCTTCCATGTGTGCAACAGAGCTTGTGGAGCTATCCCCACGTTCAAAATTACCAAGACGTGTAGTTTTGTGTTCCAAGGAGTCGACCCTTAGCGTCAACTCTATGATTGGTAGCGCGTCTACTCGAGTATTTAGCGCATCAATTTCTCTGACCTTCTTATCCAACCCTTCTAGCCGGGCTTGGATGAATCTCACATCATCGGGAACTTCCCCAAGATATAGCCATTGCTCTTCTATCTCAGTAAGTCGCTCAGACTGCGACTTGTTCAGTTGCTTTACAGTTGACATGATAGCAGTACTTGATAGCCAAGGAGATAACTAAGCTCTGATACCACTTGTCACAGTCGCGTACTTTTGAATACGGGACGGACGATTGTGCAGCACTGCTCTAACCCGGTGAGCAAGTCAACCATACAAAAACCACGGGTCGCGGGCAAACTCGGGGTATGATGTAGCCTCTACTCGCGTTTCGAGAGAAAATGGTTTTATAAAACGAGAGAGAGGGAAAACTTTGAAAACATCATTAAATAAAGCATTGAGGACTAACAATTACAAGAAAGCTTGTTTGCAAAGAGTACAACTATACTTGGTCGGGGAGTCAACTAGTGGGGTTTCCCTATAGTACATTCTAAGCAAAAACTAGTCTACCAGCCTTGCATATCAAAACTGGCGAAACGTCACTCGAAAGGAAAACAACATGAAAATGAAAACAACTTCGTAAGCTATTTACAAGGCAGAAATATAAGGTGGTTGAGGATGGTTTGGGCATGCGGCCATAGGCAAACACTCCCTGGACAAGCATGTTCAATATGAGATAATTAAATGCATAAATGAGACTTAGCATACAATTGGTTGGTTATATTGGTTATATAAATGGTGTAACCATTGAGTTGAAAATTAAAAGTTTTCTCAAAGTATCTATGGATAATGAGAAATTCTGTGTATGGTGTTAAGATTTGATCTTTTAATATACACGAGTCTAACAAAGATTTAGAGAAATTTATGGTAAGATCAAATGTTTATCCTATGTGGTGGAGATTGGTACACAAGACATTTGTTTTTCTTGTGAAGCAAAATTTTGTGTAGCCATAAAATATCCTTATAGTTCTGAAAGTGTTTCAGTTCTGAGTTAGTTTATCACTTTTTATGAGATAATAGTGGTGCAGAGGACTAAGGATATAAAATAGACACCAACTTGTAGGATAAGACATATTGAGAGAAAGTATCATGGTACTGACCAAGATGACTTTGAATGACATATGGTTTGATTTATATAAAATGGACTCCCTAGTCTAACTTGTATGAGAGTCACCTAGAATATCTAGGATTACGAAACATATCTCTTCTTCGTTAGGGCAAGTGAGAGATCATGTTGGGTATAGAGTATACCCTAGGTACATGTCTCACCGGCTTTAGTGAAAGTGGGAGATTGTTGGGATTTGTGCTGTAAAGCCTTGTAATTGATTAATTAATTAATTTAATTATTAATTATGCAATATTAATCTATCCATTAATGGAAAAATCTAAGGTTATTGTATGAAGTCTTGAACACGTATGTAGTTGACATACGAGTGGATCATGTTAAAAAAATAACCTAAAGATCAATAGTATATGGATAAGGTTGGGTGTCTTATCTTGGTGACACTTGGATACAACCCACTTTGTAATAGTTACAAATGGTTTGATCTATACCATTTATGTAAAGACATGTGAATGAGAGTATCCTATACAAAGAGTTTGTATAAGACCGAATCATGAAATATTTAATCTCTCTTTGTAAATCCATTAATTGATGAGATTAATATTTCATAGGATGATCATGTGCGACTTGATCTTAATCCTAAGTGACTTATGAATTCCTGTTAGTGAGGTCGGTTCTTTGAATTGCATGGGTGAGAGTGGCCCGAGTTGCCGACTCAATAAGCCTACCATTTTGAGGATTTGACTAAATGGGGGGTTGGGAACATAACTTCACAAGATGGAATTCACTCTTTCCCATATAGGGTAAGTAGATGAGTAGTTCCCTTAAGTGCTGATTTCGGGTCTTGAACAAGGGGCCACACCCTCTCATTGGCCCAAAAGACACTTAGTTTATGGTTGAACCATAAACAAATTTTTCATTAAAGAAATTAGTGGTACTTAAGGAAAAGAGGTAATTATAGAGGTAAAATGGACATTTGACCCTATTGTAATTATGAACAACTCATAAAGAATCAACTTGCTTATACCAATTATATCCATGGACACAACTTGTCCTACCATGCATAAGAGTTCAACTATGGGTCTATAGTGGTTTGCCCTGTAGTTAATGAATGAAGATTAATTTAATTAAAGAGTTTAATTAATTAATCTTGGATCATTGAAGTTTATAATCTGTAGGTCCATAAGGTCCCATTGCTAGCTCACCACGGACCAACAAAGGATCAAATATGTTAAAACTAGGGTTTGCAAAGGGGCCGAGGCGGGCAGGTGGGGGTTCCCCATCCCTGCCCCCATTGAGAGAATTTACCTAATCCCCATTGGGGAAATGGGTCCCCACGGGGACCTATTCATCGAGATAGAGCGAGAACGAGCCAGCGAGAGAGGGCGAGAGCGAGCCAGCAAGAGAGCGTAAGAGCAAGTGAGAGAGAGAGTGAGACCACGAGAAAGGGCGAGAGCAAGACTGTGAGAGAGAGCGAGACTATGAGAGAGAGCGAGACTGTGAGTTCAAATGTAGGACCAAATTACTACCAATAAGTTGAGGGACTACTCCACAAAAAATAAACAAAATTCAGATGCTCAAATTGTTTTCCTTTGGGCAAGAGAGAGTGAGAGCGAGACTATGAGAGAGAGCGAGACTGTGACTTCAAATGTAGGACCAAATTACTACCAATAAGTAGAGGGACTACTCCACAAAAAATAAATAAAATTCACACGCTCAAATTGTTTTCCTTTGGGCAAGAGAAAGTGAGAGCGAGACAGAGTGTGACTTGTGAGAGAGTATTAATGATAAAACTCAGTTAGTGGTCAGCGAGAGCGAGCCAACAAGAGAGGGCAAGAGCAAACCAGTGGGTTGGTGTCTAGGATTTAGGGTCGGAGCAGGGATACCTTCCCATCCCCGGACGAGTACCTGAAAAATGTCCCCGATTTGACCCCCATCCCTGGTAACCGGGGATTCCCCGACCCGATCGGGTCGAGATCGCATATAATTTTTTTGCCAACCTTAGTTGAAAGAAAATTTTGAAATGTTTATATTTATGAGGACAAATATTAATTGTATTGGATACAATTAATTACATGATTTATTATAAAGTTAAAGTTTATTTGAATAAGATTCAAATTATAACTTTATAATATGAAAAATTAATTTATATGATTATGATTCAAATAATTCATTATTTATTTGGATGAAATCCATATAAATAAATAGAAGGGGAATTAATTAATTAATTTGAATTGGATTCAAATAATTAATTATTTAATTTGGATGCGATCCAAATGAAAGATTTTGCAGAAAATAAATATTTAAATAAGATTTAAGGAGAAGACTATCGGTTCATGGATAAGATTTTTTTGAAATTATAGATCGACAAAGTATGTTTGCTTAATCTTATTTATTTGTAATTTTAATTCTCTCAAGAAATCAAAGAACGCTATCACACACTTCTGCTGTCTTGCACAAGGTATTTTCTTCTTCCCTTTTCTCCGTATATTTTCTTCTTCCGTTTCTTTTTTCTTTTTTTAAGTTTTTGCTTCCATCTCCCCAATCTTTTTATCTACCTTCCTCTCTCTCTCATCTTCCCATTTCCTATTACAAAGATTAAAAAAAGAATTTACAACGTTGAGTTTCAAACCTAGAATTAGAATGTGCACAATTCATAAGTGACTTAACACCAACAAACCAATATTCAAGTTTGATTATTATAACGAAACGTTAAATATAAATAGCAAATAGAAATTGATTTAAAAGAAACTAATTTTTTTAACCCTCAAATTTGCACCATTTTTAGAAACATTTCTTAAAAGTTAGAAATAAGAAACAAGAAGAGTTATTAAACAAGTTTATTTCTCAGAAAATGAGAAATGAGAACGTTATCAAACGGGTCAATAGTTTTTTTTTTTTTTTTTTTTTACTTTTTATAGGACCTTAAAAGTATTAAATTTATCAATAATAAACTTCTATAACTGATAGCCTAATGATATCACTAAGTCTATTATAGTCTATCAATGACAGACTACTTCAATCAGCAATAAAAGTCTATGACTTATATACTTTTATCAACTAATGTATACTAATTTATTAATAAATACTCAAGATAAAACTAAAAGTCTTAAACTTATACAATCTATTAGTAGCTATCAGTGATAGACTCCATTATTATGACATAATAATATAAATCTATTAGTGATAGCTACTAATGTACTTATAACTTAGTCACTCAAAGAAATCTATTATTGATGAAGAATTCACTAGCTATCACTCATGTTCTTATATGTTAGAAAAGAATTTACTAAATATTTGTGTATCGGTAATATCAATTATTAGTAAAATTAGTGATAAAACTTAAATAGATATCAGTCATATTTATATATCAGTGATATCGAACTTAGGTAAATATCAGTGATAGAAGTCGATTAGTGATAAAAGTCTATTATTGATAATCATGATAAAAGTTTCTCAATAATAGTCATTGATAGGTTTGAGTGTTAATCTTTCAACATTGAGAGTTATTAATGCAAGTCGATCAGTGATAACTAGCAAATGAAATTTGTCGCCCAATTCCTTGCTAAATAATAATTGTAGTAGTGGCAACAACAGGTCAAACACAAGGAATACTAGAATTTCTCAATTAAGTAGTTAACAGTTCAAGGTAACCAAAGGGGGGTTTTGTGATTGTTTTTTGCAAATTAAATTTAATTGCGTAAAATAAACGTAGAATTAAAAGGGTTAAAATTTATAATATGAGAAATCCTAGCTTGAGTTATGGCGAAATTTCCTTATTTAAGTACTCGATCATCACTAGAATTGAATATTTGTTTATACTTGACCGAATTAATTTGAAAGGCTAACTAATCTTCCCAAAAGTCTATTGAATTGATGATAGGCATGCGAATTCAAATTGTCTTAACTACATTAAGATTTAAGGCAAGTCAAGTTGAATATCTAGTTTTCAACCGCCTAACTAAATAATATTCCTTCGATTCAATTCTAGGTTGGTTAGAACAATACTTCTCTTTATAGAATTGCAAGCTAACCTAACCTATTGCTTTTTAGAATCAACACAAGATTGAATGTCATGTATCAAGCAATTATCGTATAATACACTCGTGTCTGATAATACAACAACGACCAATAAATATTAGAATTGAATCTAACAAATACAAGCAAATCAAAGTTCAAATTCTCACAAAGTACTTGAAAAATAGGAAAACCCTAGAAACCCAAGCTAACAATGAGATACCTTAGCTATTATCAATATTTCGATCAAGGAAAAGCTTCTTGTGTGAAACTCGGAAAACAAAACTAACTTCCTTAATGAAAAAGAACTTTTGGAGAAAGGGGAAGAAAATTATAGGTAAAAAATGGTCACAAACCTGTGGAATTAGAAAAATTTAAGAGTAGAATTTCTAGGCTTGTGGAGTTGGAAAAATTTTGAGGCGTAAGGAGGTTAGACATTGAAGCATAGTAAGGGAGAAAATGTTTGTCCAAGTTTGAGTGTTGAAGAGAGAATTGACCATAGAAGTGGTTGGAAGAAAACTGTGTTATGCTATTTTTCTAAATGTTGGACCATGCTTTGAAAATGAGAGACACCTATGCTATGGAATTCTATAAGTGTCAAACTATGCTTGGAAACTATGAGGTGAACTAAGAAGTGAACTCATAGACTTGAAAGTTAAGGAAATTAACTAAGTATTGGAAGTAAAGTTGGAAGCATAGTTGGATGTTCAACTTATCTTAGAACCAAGGTTGAACACATACCTTGGAGGAAAAAGAAGGGCATTGACACATAGTAAGTCTTCTTGGATGTATGGTTGAAGTCTTGGAAAATCTAAGTGTTGAAGAGCTTATGGTAGTTGAAAGGGACATCTAAGCCAAGGAATACATGTTGGACGCATGGTCGATGTCTCGGGAAGATTTTAGTTAAATTGTTAGACAACTTATGATAGTTGGAAGGCAACATCAAAACTAACTCAAGAAAGTTGGATGCATTCCTCCGAGCTAGGTTGGACACATGAAAAGACTCAGAAATGGCTTGAGGATGCACTAAAATGGTTGAGAAGGAAGCGCTTTGAGTTAAACACCTAAAAGGAGGAGGTGTCAACATGCATATTTGGGAAGCATGTTGAAGGCCACATAGAGTGATTAAGTGTCAACCTTGGGAGAAAAGTTGGATGACAAGGCTTGTCTTCCAATTCCTATAAATAGGGCTTAAGACTTGGGTTGTTCACACGGTTTCTAAGCAAAAAATCTCACTCTAAAGGCTTTGAGGGACAAAAAAAGTAATACTCGGGAAGACTTTTGAGGATCACTAGGTGTCCAAGAGTGAAGTAGGCGTCCAAACCTCCACGCTAGGCATCCAACCACCAAGCTAGGCATCCAGCACACCCTTCCAGGCATCCAATAATCAGTACATGCGTTCATCAGGCAATTCCTGTCGTCCAAGAAGGTGTTCTAGGCATCCAAAGTGCTGGTTGTTGCTATTTTCTAAACTCTTAAAGCCTAGTAGTGTGCTTGAGAGTCAAGGGCCAGCTAGGTCTCAAAGAAATAGAGGATCTAGAACAAGAAAAGAAGACTTGAATAGCAGAGTCTCCATTTATAGTGAGTAATTTCTTTCCTATGTGTTAAGTGTAGGGTTGAAATCCCCACACAACGCAAGATTTTTAGAGGACCAAACACTGTATTATAATTTAGATAAAAAAAAATCAGTACATTGGCAAATAATAATAATGTTATAGAGACATTCTACTTCAAACATAAGCTAAACATTCTATGAAAAGTTAAAGATTCTAAATCTATAATAAAATTACAGAGAATAAAAAACCATACCTTCGTTCTTCGTTGTGACTCAGGTGGATTTTCACCAACTTTTTTGGGAAAATATTTCTTCTCTGCACAATCTCTGCAAATTGCGTAGGAACACCATCACTTTGATTTACTAGTAATCTCCTTTGGGAAAGATGAAGCAGGATGGTGGGATGCTAATTTGTTTTTGGCAAATTTTACAGAGAGTTTTTGAGAGAGATGAGAGAACCTCTCTTGGAAACTTATTTCCTCTGTATCACACAAAAGGGAGAAGAAAGCCAAAATTGACCTAACTCCCTTCGTTAGGTGTGGAATATATATAAAAAAAAACCATCATGAACTCATATCACATATAGTAACTGAAGTATCAGTTATTATTATTTAATCAATCAAATCCAATTTAATTGATTTATTTATTTAAATCATATTTAAATAAATATCTCTCACATAATCTATAGTGTTAATTCAATCAAATTAGATTAAATAATTAATTAATCATTAAATTAAACATCATATATTTAATTTTATTTTAACCTTATAATTGAATCACATTCAATTATGTTTCTCTCAAATAACCTATAGTTTTAATGTGCATCTAATGCACATTAGTTTTAACCTATAATTTTAATATAAATTCCATTCATATTAAATTTAATATTTGAACTCCTTCAAATATTTAATTCTCCCATAAATTAAATTTTGAATCAAATTCAAAATAAATTTATATTATAAAGTTAATAAACTTTTATTATAATGTATCTCCATACATTATATTGTTTCCCCGAGTAAATTTGCCATTTCAAATTATTGTAATTGCCTTAATACCCTTTATGAGCTACTAGTGGGACCTAATGGAACTACAGAGCAGAATTCCAACAATATGAGATTAATTGGCTAAACTCATTAACCAAGGTAATCAATACTCGTTAACTGTGGGTACACTTCACTATAGACCCAAAGTTGCACTCTTCTCACTGCAGATATATTTTTGTGTCCATGGACATAGACCAACAACAACAAGTTAGTCATTCACGAGTGTTCGTAACAACAGCTGGGTCAAAATTACTGTTTTACCTCTAGGTTACCTTTATATCCTTAAGTACCAGTGCTTCTTTAATGAACAGTCTGTTTATGGTCCAACTATTAAACAAAAACCCCTCTCATGCCATTGAGAGGGTAGGGCCTTTGTTCAAGACCTGGAGACACCACTTAAGGAAATACTCATCTACTTCCCTAAAGTAGGGAAGGAGCAAATTCCATCTTGTGTGATTATGTTCCCAGCTCCTCTCTCGGTCTTGTCCCTAAAATGGTAGGCTTATTGAGTCGGCAAACCGGCTACTCTCACTCATACAAATCAAAGAACAATCCCTCATGTATAGAAGTCCATAACTCACTCAAGATTGAGATTAAATTGCCTAAGTTATCCTAGTGAAATAGAAACGTAACAAGTCAACGATGTTACAGCTAGTGGTTACTATTTCGTGGTCCAGCCTTATGCAAACTCATTGCATAGTAGACCCCTACTCGCATGTCCTCTACACGAACTCGTTGGATCATTGCGTTTGTATCACATATAAAGTGGGTCGTATACATAGTGTCACCAAGATAAGCTACCCAGCCTTATCCCTATACTATAGATCCTTTAGGCTGTATCTTGAACACTAATCCATGTATGTCTCTAGATACTGTTCAAGACTCATTCAAAAACCTAAGATGTTAGCCTATTGGATTATGGTTATTTAGACAAGATAAACATAATATAAGAAATAACACTTTATTGGAAAATATCAAAAACCTTTTATTAATGTTTGGTCAAATGTTACATTTACTATCTACGAGTTTTAGGGCATAAAACCCAACATTAAGTATTTTTCCTTACATGTTGTGTTAATATGTGGAAAGAAAGGGAAACACCGCACAAAATGTTCAAAGAATCTACAGATCTTGTTTTTTAGCCTGTGACGGGTTTTAGCACAGGATGGCTAGAGGATCTAAAGATTATGAATTTAGACCAGTGGTGGAACCTCAGGGGATGATTAGGAGGTACCAGAAACCTAGTTCTTGAGCCTGTGAGAGGTACCTCTTGTGGGATGGTCAGAGGATTGACGGGTCTAGTTTTTGAGCCTAAAGAGGTAGGTCTATGTGCACATAGAAGAAACAATTTATGGCTAAGTCAAGAAATGCTAGAAGGAATGAGAACGGTATCGAGACTAAGGCTGAGGTTTGAGTATCTAACCTCTTTATGATTGATTGTTATGGATGTATGACTGAAGAACTGTTAAGGGTCGTGAGTTACTATTTGTTATATGTTTAACCACTCATTGGCCTTTTTAGCTCATTCTTTTCTTTTATGTTTTTCTTCTCAAGTAGCAGAGGAGTTCTCATTGTCATGCGAAGTCGAGGTCTGCCACAGGATAGTTTATCTTGGGTTGTTAGGGTTAGAAACTGATCTACATTGTTGTATATCTAAAGAATATATAAAAAAATATTTATGATTTGTAGTTAATTCATGAGTATTCGTTAAATAAGTTCGAGTGGTTGTAAGAAGATGATAAAGGACGGGCAGTAGATGTCACAAAATGGTGATATTTATTGTCTTTGAGCCTCTTCATTGGTTAAGGAGGTTAATTTGGGAGGGGGTGTGACATCTTGGTACATCAAAAGATAAAAAACAGAGGGAGAGATGAGAGAAAACTGCTGCAAAATTGGTTGGAATCAAAATGGCTACAAATGAGTTAACCTAAGAATTGTCATTCCTTATTTATATACAGTCGAAGCACAACAGTGCTTAGTATAGTACCATGATGCTGCTACGAAAATGCCCGTGTTTTATCTTTGGAGCATTGCGGTGCTGTGTGTTTTGCACAAAATCTCTGCATTTTATAAACAGCGTCGCAACGCTGTCCTTGCAGGAGCAGGATGGTAAATGTGGCCTTCTCGTTCTCGGTTGGTGCAAGTAAGCTTTGTTTTGGCTCGTTTTAGCTCCATTTCGTCGCTAATGCCCCGTTCTACCTATTAGGTGCTCGAAATGTATAAAACAATCAAATAAACATGTAAAATACATGAACAACCTCAAACTAAACAGAGCAAGACAACACATTTTTAGTGCTGTCAATAACCACTAATATTTTCTATCATTGATAGCTTAGTCTTTGATGATTTTCTTCCACAGTTATTGCCACTTATAGAAGTCTATGACTGATAGCCAACTTAGTGCATTTAATTAACAAAGTTGAATCTCAAACTAAAGTGTAAGTGGAATGCCTAGAAGTTATCACTAATAGCATGCTATCAGTGATATAAGCTATTAATGATAGCGTGTTATTTGATGGTAATAAGGAATGACAAAAGTTATCTCTAATAACATGTTATCAATGATAGAAGCTATCACCAATAATCATGATATAAGTGATATCAGTGATAGAATTTAGGTGATATCCATAACGATAATATCAATGATATAAAAGTTGATTCCATTTGAAGAAAGTCTATCATTGATAGCCACTAATTGAAGCTATAAGTGATATGACTTAGGCATATATCAATTAAATGAATGATATTAATGATATTGACGATATGAATTAAGTAGATATCAGTGATAGTTACATATAAACCTCTCGTTGATAGACTTATATCATTTATAGCTTTAAATGTTAATCTTTAAAAGTTGATAGTTTCTTTTCAAAGTTGAAAATATGAGGAACTTAGTTCAATCAATCAAAAAAAAAAAAAAAAATTATTCTTTGAAATGCAAAACTCCGCTGGCAAGACTAATATATTTATCTTGTTAAGAGTTTAGCTGAAAACGACACCTGCTCGTAGTTGGCCACCTCCATGCACCCCATAGTTGGTGTGTCAAAACGAAGGTGGGTAATCGTAATCAGCGACGCATACGTAAATAACAAACTCTAATGTCTAGTGAGGAAACCGAACTTAGATAAAAGTTTAGTCGAGAAGGGCACTTGCTCGTAGTTGGCTGCCTTCATGCACCCCATCGTTGGTATGTCAGAACGAAGGTAGGTAACCCTACTTGACGCATACTTAATAACCATACAATAAAACCAATGAAAGAAAAAGGAACTTTATATCTTCATCTTTTCAGACTCACTGTTAAAAGAACAAACAAAAATTTTGTGAATAATGAGTTAAAGAGTTTTGAAAAGAAAGCTTGCCGCATACAAATTAGACCCGTCCTAAAGAAAAGAATAAAAAGGTAAAGAAATAATATAACTAACGGGTAGCTGATTGAGTATAGCATTCTGAGAGACTAGTCAATGCGTTGAGAAAATGCTTAGGTTAATTGAAGTTTCTTAGATAGAAGTTATGCTTGAGGACAAGCATTTATCTAAGTTTGGGGGTGTGATAACTTGTAGAAATACAAGTTATTATAGCCTTTTTCATAGATAAATAGAGTTTAAATAAGAGAAGCATGCGGTAGTTGATGATAAATCTCATTAATAAATCTTCCTTTGCGTTATACTCTTGAATTTTGATGAAGATATTGATTCTACCACTTGTTAAGCCTAAAACGCATGTTTTCACGCAGGAATGAAAGCGATGCGTTGATGACCCCTTAACGCAGGAACCAGACGATGCGTTAACGACAGCCCAACGCATAACTACGCGTTAGCAACCTATGTTGCGTTAACATCAACCGAACTATGCATGGACGCATAGACAACCGTTACGGCAAGGCGCTGCGAATCAGATCGGAATCTTGAGAGATTGACGGATGATTGACAGACATGATTTGCTGCTTAAGTGGTGGATCTTAATTGGCTCGAGAATCACGCAATCAGGCGAGATGGACGCAGTGTCAATATCGCCACCAATCAAGCAGATCTGTCGTTAACTGCGATTTCAGCATCTATAAAAGAGCAGCTCTGCAAGAGGAGAAAGGTTGTTGATTCTCGGAAGGACTCTATAAGTGACAGCAGAGTTCTCTCAGACTTCAACCGAAGACAAATAGCTCGAGAGAGAAGAGTCTTCCATCCGCCGCACCACTTCACAGCAAATCATCACGCTTCCATCCGGGCGACTCAAGACATTGACGCCTTTCCCTGCTTTCTTTCTTACTGTTTTTGCTTGAATTTTAGATTTGTATCAAGGAATTGAACTTATCAAAATTTGTATCTCATTTTCATCAATACAATTATCTTCCATGTCTATTCACTTTTCTCATCTGTCCACTTTATACTTTCAAGCCATGAGTAACTAATCACTCAAGGGTCTAGGGTTGCGTTAGCATCTAACTAGGGACCGCAGTGTAACTATTTTATCTTGTCAATTGCGAGCTTAATCCGATGCTTATATCCATCTGACAAATCGATATAAGTAGTAATAATCAGACTGCTCGAGAGGGTAAGTGATTGTGGAACTCAATTGACAAGGGCCAAGTAGTGTTACCTGTCTACGGGGACAACCTTGGTTCTTAACACTCTCCTATGCGTTATAGACATATAACGCATAGCGGCTGACAACCGGGAGAAGAGTCGCAAATATGAATAGAATACTACTGTGTATTTCCGACGTTAGATATTAATCAACTCGAACCCTTTTCTTTATCCATTCACACACATCTTAGCTGAACTTGCTGTGTCGCATGCTTTCCATATTCCACAACTGTTAGTCTAGTGTACAAACATCTGCTTTCTTTAGATTAAAAACACGATTTCAAACAATTGTTGGTTACCTCCGTAACGCATGCAATCCAATTAAAACCAAATCAATATAATCCCTGTGTTCGACCTCGGACTCACCGAGAAAACCTATTCCTTTGCTTATACTTGGGTAGAGGATAGGAAAACTTGACTAGATCACCAACGCATAGTGTAGGACGCATGGCATGTTTAACGCATGCCATGTTGAACGCATAATCACATCATTTAGCACCTTGCGTTAGGCTAATTTACAATACAATATTTTCACAAGTTTTTGGCGCCGTTGCCGGGGATTATTCATTGATTTAATTCTTTTCTTTGGATTATTGTGTTGCAGAATTCCTCAGTCGAAGGAGTATAGTAAGTTTCTACTCTGCCAGAAGCTTCTAACAGTATCTGAGTGACGGGAGCAATCCATAGTTCGATATTGACCCAGAGATTGAGAGGACCTTCACCCGAAGGACAAGGTAGAATTGAAGAAGGGCCAATTGCTTGGACCTAATTCAAACGGCTAGTGAGGAAAATTGCCTGCGTCAACAGGAGAAATATTGAAGATGACTTACTCACATGCCGGAAATCTTTTTGACAGAACTCCATGGGACATCAATGAGTGGATAGACGATGGATATGAATTTCGTTCCACCAATAGAAGGCAAACGCAAGCTGGAATGCTTGAAGCTGATGTTGCCAACAAACTTGCAGCGCAGCTCAACAATATGACATCCATGTTGCAAACACTAGTCTTGAGAAATCAAAATAGACTAGTTGCTGTGATGAACGCAGTGCACGCGATGAACTCAACAGCATCTACAAACTACCCGCAGTGTAGTGGGGGGCACTTGTATGACATGTGTCCCTACAACCTCCAGTCTATCTGCAGTATTCAAAACAACCCCTACGACAATTTGGGTTGGAGGAACCACCTTAACTTCGGATGGGGTGGGAATCAACAACAACCGCAGAGAGGTAACCCTCCTGGTTTCAACCAATGGAATCAAGACCAGTATCATCAGTATTCGAGGGATCAACAGGCGGACGAATCAACCTCATTGTCTTCCCTGGAATCTCTTTTACGAAAAGAAAACAGTAAAATTGAAGCAACGCGCCAGTTGTACGAAGCGATGCTCCAGAACCAAGCCACTGCAATTCGCAATTTAGAAATTCAAACAATTCAAATTGCAGAGGAGCTCGAAAATGAAAAGCAAGGAACAATGCTAAGTACAACCGAAGTTCCACGAGGGAACTTAGAAGAACAATGTCAAGGTGAGACATTGTTAAGTGGGAAAATCAATCCCACAGTGCATAATGAGTGGACGCAAGGAAACTTGCAATCCTTAAATGCTCCCACAAGTCAACCGATGGAGAGCACCGTGCATAATGTCAATCATCCATCATCATCTGCATCAGAAGAGGAAAATAGAGAGCGAAGAGAAAAAGCAACGCAGGCAGAACCTGCGTCTGTATATGAAGATACTACTTCTGGAAGCGTCCTGATTGACGTCCAAGAAGAAATCTCAACGCCCCGCGTGGGTGATCAGGTAAAATTTAATGGGATTAGCGCATTAAACGATACTGATCATTTTCAATTTTGTCTAATGAACGCAGATATCAATGAAAAGATGGTGAAGATGATGAAATTAATTTATTCTCCGATCGACAATTAGAGAAATCAGAATGGAGCAACAGATTCGCGGCGAAGATCGAGCCGCTATTAAAAGAGCCTTCAACGCATGAGTTACAAACCAGACCAACGCATCCCAACTATGCACGCTTGAGGGAGGTCATAATGTACTTCATTGTCGCCTCTGCGTTGAACTCTAACCGCAATAAAGGCTCGCAAGTGTAATGACTGAGCTTGCGTCGAAAGGTCCCTGCGTTGCCGAATGCCTACATTTCAAGGGATGCTTTCTTTTACCCTTGCTTTATTTTAATTTTATTTGAATTTGTTATAGTATTTAATTTAATTTTATTGTATTTTGTTTTCTTGCTTCTGTTTGTATTGTGCTTTTAGCATGTATTTTTTTTTTTAATTTCAGTTTATAAATGTAAATTAGATAAGCATGAAAGTAGGAGTTAAGTTTTGGAACAATCTGATTTCATCGCATAATCTATTATTCATGCATGCGTCCAACGCATAAGTAATCTATGCGTTCATCGATAAACGATTTCTGTGTTTATCGAATTAAGGTTAGAGGAAAGGTTAAGAGCCGTACATATTTTGTCAAACGCATCATACTTAACTTACAACGCATAATCTAACTTGCGAACCAGGCGTTCATCAGTATGCGTTTATCATTAATTTACTACGTTTAGATAGAGCACTAGGTGAAACGCAGATATCTTCTCAGCCTACGCGTCTTTCCTAGAAAAACACTCAAGTGCCAAAAACACTCAAGTGCTCTGTGTACGTCAATTAGCCGCCCATTACACATGATGGGTGTGCGGCTCAAGGAAATTTTCCTTGATCAGTGGGATTTCGATATCGCGTATCTGCATTAATTACCGATGGCTAAATTAAGCCTTTATAAACGCGATTCGATTTTCCATTTTCCATTTTCGAAACCTTTCATCTCTCTTAAACCTCCGGGGATCTGTATTCTCGCTGCAATCTTATGTCTAACCAGCTCAACCCAGAAAATCAAGAACACCTCGCCGGAAACAGTTCCCCAAGACCTTCTTCATCATCTACACCAAACCCTCGATTTCCATTCTTCTCTCCACCTACATTTTACCCTTCCAGACCTGTGAGGCCTTTTGCTTCTCCGGTCAGACCAAGAAGTCCAAACCCTAACCCACTGTTTATCCCTAACTTCTCCGCGTCTAGAATCAGGGCGACTGCCTAGAGACCACCCATCTACCCATTTTTCCGGCCATTCGCCAGAGCCCCATGATAAGCACTTGAAAAGTGCTTATTATTCTCTCAAATTAAGGAAGTTTTATATTAGATTTCACTTGTTTGCTTGTGATTTTCAGGTTAAAACGAGGAAAATTAGAAGAAACGACTGAAAGATCAAAACTGAGCAAGAATATGGAGAAAAAGTGCTGAAAAACGCATCCTTGCTTGAAACGCATGGTGCCGTGGCGCTAAGGCAGCGCACCCGCGGCGCTGAAGCAGAAACGCATCAGCATGGACGCAGAGCAGCAACGCGGCGCTGGGAAGGCGCTGCTTCGACGTGTACTTGGTGAACGCAAGACAGCATCGCGGCGATAAAACCCGAGAGCAACTTAATTTTGGTCGCAACGCTAGCGCCACGGCGCTATGCGTCAGTGCCGCGACGCCAGCGTTAATTTAAACGCAAGTTTTGTATTTTAGGTTAAATTTTGGGCGGCCAAACTCTATAAATTGAGGGGTTTTCAGCAGCCAAAAAGAAAAAAAAAGGGGAGAAATATGCAGAAGATCAAGAAAGTTGCAGAACAAGAGAACGATCCGAAAAGGTGAGAATTAAGCTAGAGTTCCAAGAGTGAGTTAGCCGCAAGGAAGAGGAAAAGAGTTCGAGATAGTTTTGGTGCCCTTCGAAGTCCGACGCGAGAGCCAAGGAGTTCGTGACGGTGCTGCCTCAATCAAGAACCTCTTTTCAGTAGAGTTTCCCTATTCTCTACACTCTTTCTTTGATTCTTTTTGATCAATATGTTGCTTTACGCTATGAGTGGCTAAACTCTTTGGTTTTAGGGTTTTTGATGAATTGTTTGTAAATTCATGATAATTTTGTAAACTCATGGTTTTGTTCAAATAAATATGCTTTTCATTGTTATTGTGTTTAATTCTTGAAGATTGGCCACCTTCACATATTAGATTAGATGTATGAATCGAGATATTATATGTTTAATTTGATCTATAACAATAAATCGTTGTTAATCTATCACGAGAGTAGTACGGTTTACAATGAAAGTTGCTAAAGGCTAGTTTTAATGCCATGTAATTTTGTATTGGTTTTAAGAGATTAACTATCAATCAAGTTGCATGAGAAAGAGTTGTCTTTGAGAGAAGATTAACTTGGAATTAAGTTTTTAGACTTAGGCATAAGAATTAAATCCATAAAATCTATAATTTTGCATGATGAAACAAACAAGGATTTGAAACCCTAAAACTCTCTTTGACTCTTGCAATTCTCCCTTTGATATTTTCTTGCTTGATTTTTCTTTTTCCCAAAAACAAAAGTTGAATTCCAATCCTCAAATAAAATTTATTCAATTCTAGAATAGCTAAATAACTTAAACCTTCCCAATTGGATCTCTAGTGGAAACGATACTCGGACTTAACCATTTTATATTATAACTTGACCCGTACACTTGCGGTTAACACACACAAAGTGGCACATCAAGTTTTTGGCGCCGTTGCCGGGATCCAAAGAACAGTTTTTGTTATTTAATATTCATTAGAATTGGCAGATCTTAATTTGAGGTGTATATTATTTGATTGTTTATTTGTTTTTATTTTTTTATTTGATTGTTTATTTATTTAGTTTATTGTATATAATTGTTTTGTATTTTATTTATTTTGTTAGTCTATGTCTCGCGATAATACTAACCTCCTCCCTCTTGATCTCGAGATTGAAAGAACGTGTAGAAGAAATTTAAGAGCTCAACTTAATCAAACTACGGAGATGGCGGAGGAGATACCTAAGGCAATTAGAGACTACTTTCAACCTACGTTACCGGCAAGTCAACCCGGAATTATGAATGTGCTAATTAATGTCAACAATTTTGAGTTGAAACCGAGGTTGATCCAAATGGCTAGAGAGCTAGCCTTTAGAGGAAGAACCAATGAAGATCCTCACAAGCACTTGCGATCTTTCTTGGAGATATGCGGAACGGTAAAGATGAATGGTGTTTCTAATGATGCAATTAAACTAAGACTGTTTCCTTTTTCTTTGCAGGACCGTGCTAAGGATTGGTTGGAAACCATCCCTCCGGATAGTATTACAACATGGGAGATCTTAGCTCAAGCTTTCTTGAACAAATATTTTCCACCGGCTAAATCTCAAAGACTAAGGACGAAGATTGGAACATTCCGCCAACTCGAGGATGAACAATTATATAAGGCTTGGGAGAGGTATAAGGATCTCTTGAGAAGGTGCCCTCAACATGGGTACCCCGATTGGTTGCAAATTCAACTTTTCTACAATGGATTGGCAAGCTCAACCAAATCCATCTTAGATGCAACCGCTGGAGGGTCAATTTTTTCAAAGAATGCTCAAGAAGCCTATACCATATTAGAAGATTTGGCCAATACATCCTACAATTGGCCATGTGAACGGTCTTCTTCAAACATCCCAAGAGCCACCGGATTATATGAAGTTGATGAGGTAAATTCTCTTGAAGCTCAAATGGCTTCCCTTACTAATGCTCTTTCTAAATTAACTGCAGGAGGCCAAGCTCAAAATCCACCATCTATAGCTTCTCTTGTCGCTTTGGCATCGGAAATGGGCGTTCATGGAGATAATGAGACGGCTAACTATGTTGATAGAGGACACTATAGGAGTCACCAACATCAACAACTTCCAACTCACTACCATCCTAGTTTGAGGAATCATGAAAATTTTTCTTATGCTAACAAAAGGAATGTTTTGCAAGGTTCTTCTGAATTATCCAATGTAGGTCCATCCCACACTGAAAAGAAGTCCAACTTAGAAGATTTGATGGTAGAATTCATAAAAGAATCAAGAGGAAGGACAACCGCATTGGAAAGCACCGTACAAAGTCATGGTAAGGCCATTCAAAACATCGAGGTACAAATAAGCCAAATCGCCACTTCCCTTCAAACAATGCAAAAGGGAAAATTTCCTAGTTGTCCCGAGATAAATCCAAAAGAGAAGTGCAAGGCCATGACTTTGAGGAGTGGGAAAAAGTTGTCCACTCCTTTGATCATTGATGAGGATGAAGAGCAAGAGGTAGATGGCAATATCCAAGAGCCAATTCTAGAAGATGAACCAAAGATCCTAGAAAAAGAGGTAAAGGTAAAAGAGTCAACATCTTCAAGTAAGTCATCTAACCCTCTACCTTTTGTACCTAATACTATGCCATATCCTCAACGTTTTAAAAAGAAAGAAATAGACTCACAATTTGCTAAATTTCTTGAGTTATTTAAAAAGCTGCACATTAACATTCCATTTGCTAAGGCTTTAGAGCAAATGCCCAACTATGCTAAATTCATGAAAGATGTCTTATCTAAAAAGAAAAAGTTTGGGCAATATGAGATGATTAGCATGACTGAGGAATGCAGTGCAGTGTTACAAAAGAAGCTACCACAAAAGTTAAAAGATCCAGGGAGTTTTACTATACCTTGCACTATTGGTTCTTTAAATGTTACTAGAGCTCTTTGTGATCTGGGTGCTTCTATTAATTTAATGCCTTTATCTGTTTATAGGAAACTCAACATTGGAGAGGTGCAACCTACCACCATCACCCTGCAACTTGCTGACAGATCATTAGCTTATCCCAAAGGTATTGTTGAAGATGTATTAGTTAAAGTTGACAAAATTATCTTCCCTGCAGATTTTGTAGTATTGGACATGGAGGAGGACTCTGAGATTCCTATCATACTTGGGAGGCCATTCTTAGCAACTGGAAAGGCTATCATAGATGTCCAACAAGGGAAGTTGACTTTAAGGGTAAATGATGAAAATGTTGAATTTGATATTTACAAGTCCTTGAGTCATCATGATGAGAGTAGTCCTTGCCATGCTATAGACATAATTGATCATACTATTTATAAGCATGTAGAGGTTATGTTAGCTAATGATCATCTAGAACAAAGCATGATAGACATTGAAAATGCAGATACAATCTTTGATGAAATAGCATTTTATGCTAGGTGGTTAGATAGGTTGCCAATATGTTCTAAAGTAGATAAACCTATACCTTTAGCTCCCTTGCATGTTGTGAATGATATTGAGAAGTCTAAGCTTGAATTAAAAGTATTACCTCTTCATTTAAAATATGCATTCTTAGATGATTTATCTTCTTTACCTGTTATAATATCTTCTGATCTTGATTCTGTGGAAGAAGAAAAATTATTGAAAGTATTGAGGGATCATAAATCTGCCATTGGTTGGTCTATTGAGGACCTTAAAGGTATTAGTCCGTCAGTCTGTATGCACAGAATCTTGATAGAAGATACCTTTAAACCATCAATAGAGCACCAAAGGAGACTTAATCCCACCATGAAGGAGGTAGTTAAGAAAGAAGTGCTCAAGCTTTTGAATGCAGGAATCATATATGCCATATCTGACAGTCCATGGGTAAGTCCTGTTCAAGTGGTATCCAAGAAAGGTGGCATGACTGTGGTTAAAAATGAAAAAGATGAAATGATAGCCACTAGAACTGTGACAGGATGGCGTGTATGCATTGATTATAGGAAGTTGAACAAAGCTACTAGAAAAGATCATTTTCCCCTTCCTTTTATAGATCAAATGCTTGATAGACTTGCAGGTTATTCTCATTATTGCTTTCTAGATGGATATTCAGGTTATAACCAAATTGTCATTGCTCCTGAGGATCAAGAAAAAACGACATTTACATGTCCCTATGGGACATTTGCTTTTAAAAGAATGCCATTTGGTTTATGTAATGCTCCTGCTACTTTTCAACGTTGTATGATGTCTATTTTTCAGGGGCTCATCGAAGACATAATGGAGGTTTTTATGGATGATTTTTTTTTGTATTTGGGTCTTCATTTGATTCTTGTCTTGTTAATCTAACTCGTGTTTTGCAGAGGTGCCAAGATGCTAACCTTGTTCTAAACTGGGAGAAGTGTCACTTCATGGTGACGGAAGGCATCGTCCTGGAGCACAAAGTCTCTAAAAAAGGATTGGAGATGGATAGGGCTAAAATATCTGTCATTGAACAACTACCACCCCCCCACCAATGTGAAAGGAGTCAGAAGCTTCCTAGGGCATGCAGGGTTTTATAGGAGATTTATTAAAGATTTTTCTAAAATTGCTAAACCCTTGAGTAATTTGTTAGAAAAGGAAGCTAAATTTATTTTTGATGATGCATGTCTACTAGCTTTTAAAACTCTGAAGGAAAGAATAATTGCTGCACCTATTATTGTTGTACCAGATTGGAGTCAGTCTTTTGAGATCATGTGTGATGCTAGTGATTATGCTTTAGGAGCTGTTTTAGGCCAACGTAGAGATAACATGTTTAGGGCAATTTATTATGCTAGTAGGACTCTTGATAATACTCAACAGAAATACACTACTACTGAAAAAGAACTACTAGCTGTTGTGTTTGCCATTGATAAATTTAGATCATACTTGCTTGGCTCTAAAATAGTAGTGCATACTGACCATGCTGCTTTAAAGTATTTGTTTGCTAAGAAAGATTCTAAACCTAGGCTAATGAGGTGGATATTATTGTTACAGGAATTTGACCTAGAAATCAAAGACAGGAAAGGATGTGAAAATGTGGTTGCAGACCACTTATCTAGAATTGAGAATGAGGAAGCTAAATCATGGCCCCCAATTGTTGAGATGTTCCCTGATGAACAACTGTATCAGGTAAAAGATAGTGTGCCCTGGTTTGCTGACATAGTTAATTATCTTGCAGGAGGACATTTGCCACCTGACATGAACTATCAACAAAAGAAAAGATTCCTGCACAAAGTTAAATCTTACCATTGGGAGGACCCACTTCTCTGCAAGGTTTGTGCTGACAATATGATAAGAAAGTGTGTGCCTCGAGAGGAAGTGGTAAGTATTTTAAATTCATGTCATGCTTCCCCTTATGGAGGTCATTTTGGACCCACCAGAACTGTAGCTAAGGTACTTCAGTCAGGATTTTATTGGCCATCCCTTTTTAAAGACTGTTATACCTTTGTTAAGTCATGTGATAGGTGCCAACGTACTGGCAATATTTCTTGACAACATGAGCTTCCAATGAAACCTATCTTGGAAGTGGAGATGTTTGATGTTTGGGGTATTGACTTTATGGGACCTTTTCCTATTTCTTCTAATGGCTACCTATACATTCTAGTTGCAGTAGATTATGTATCTAAGTGGGTAGAAGCCATAGCTACTAGGACCAATGATGCTCGCACTGTTTTAAAATTCTTGCATAAAAACATTTTCACACGTTTTGGTACACCTAGAGCTATTATTAGTGATGAGGGCTCTCACTTTTGCAATAAACTGTTTGAATCCATGATGCAAAAATATAATGTTAATCATAAAATTGCTACAACTTATCATCCTCAAACTAATGGCCTTGCTGAGTTATCTAACAGGGAAATCAAACAAATTTTGGAAAAGACAGTCAAGACCAATAGGAAGGATTGGGCCTTTAAGCTCGATGATGCACTGTGGGCCTACCGCACAGCTTTCAAAACCCCAATTGGTACTTCCCCGTACAGGTTGGTGTTTGGAAAGGCTTGTCACTTACCGGTAGAGCTCGAGCATAGAGCTTATTGGGCCATCAAGAAGCTGAACATGGATTTTGAGAAAGCTGGTGAGAAACGCCTCTTAGAACTCAATGAGATGGAGGAGTTCCGTGCTCAAGCTTATGAGAATGCCAAACTTTACAAAGAGCGCACTGCGAGATGGCATGACAAGAAGATCACATCATGAACCTTCCTTCGAGGACAAAAAGTATTACTTTTTAACTCACCTTTATGCTTGTTTCCAGGTAAGCTTAGGACACGATGGTCGGGACCCTTTGTCATTGTCCAGGTATCCCCACACGGAGCCATGGAACTACAAGGTAACAATGGAACAACCTTCAAAGTGAATGGTCAACGATTAAAGCACTACATCGGTGATGAAGAACGCGGACTTGAGAACCTGACTTTCATTGCATGATCCAGTAGTCCCGTCTAGCTAGAAGACGTTAAACCAAGCGCTTATTGGGAGGCAACCCAATTTTATTGCTATCTTTACTTTTGTTTATTTATTTATTATTTTTTATATATAAATCTTGGAGTCACTCATATGCCTTCTTTCTCAGAAACATAGCTCATCACACAAAGTACTCCTTACACCAAGCCTGTTTGGTGGCTTCCCGCTTGCTCCCAGGCTTGCTCTTTCCTTGTTAGATGTTCTTATGCATTAGGGACAATGCATGATTCTAAGTTTGGGGTGGGGGGTGTCTTTCGTACTTTTGTGTGTTTTCTTATCCTGCTATGCATGTTAGCGAAGGTTTTAATGATCATATGCATGTCAAATTTTTTGAAACAATTTTTGAAAATTTTTTTTGAAAATTTTGGAGTTTTCAAAGTTAATGGGAATGTTGTTTATGGTTGTGTGCCTTGATGTTGATTGCCCATGATGAGATTTGAATTTGCATGATAGATGACTTATTGTGGAAATAGAATAGCACTATCTTGAGTTAAATTTATTTAAGTCCCTCTTAAAATCTCTCATATTCTTGAGCACGTAGCCACTTCTATTTAGAATCTTTAACTGAAAAAAGGATTAAGTTGGGTGTATTTAGTTGTCACTTCGAAAGGCCCCACCGGTTAGGGAGTGAAAATGCATGATAGCTTGTAATCTTAGACTAAGGAAAAAGAAAAGAGTATACATGCTTTGAGAAAAGAAAAAGTGTACACAAAACATATGAGCTTTATTTGTCTATCGTTTTAAATGTTAAACTTGTAATGAGTATGCATGGATAGGGGTAAAAAGAGCTGCCTTTGCTGTGATCAGTAAGGACGCCTGGGAATTGACTAGGTACGAGTCCCTACAGTGGATGTGTGAAAGCTAATGCCTCTAGGTAAAAGAATGCAAGTTTAGGGCCCATGAAAAAAATATATATGACTGAAAGGCACCTTAGTGGACATATTACTCACTTGAATGCATGAAAGCTTGAAGATTAGTGCATGAGCTAGAGCAGGGGGAAAACTAAAGAAACTCTCTTAAGTCTTAATTTGAGTTCTAGTATTTTAAATTGAAGGAGGCTTGCAGACACACACATGGGAGATAGCAAGATTTGGCCTTGAATAATTATAACAATATAGATATGCTTGCATGTTTCTACTTATGCTCTGAATGCTATTCTCTGAGACATGAGTCAATTGCACACTTCTTCATCTAAAACTCCCTATTATTTGATTTTATTCTTTGCTCGGGACTAGCAAATCTCTAAGTTTGGGGTGTTGATAAGCACTTGAAAAGTGCTTATTATTCTCTCAAATTAAGGAAGTTTTATATTAGATTTCACTTGTTTGCTAGTGATTTTCAGGTTAAAACGAGGAAAATTAGAAGAAACAACTGAAAGATCAAAACTGAGCAAGAATATGGAGAAAAAGTGCTGAAAAACGCATCCTTGCTTGAAATGCATGGTGCGCAGCGGCGCTGAAGCAGAAACGCATCAGCATGGACGCAGAGCAGCAACGCGGCGCTGGGAAGGCGCTGCTTCGACGCGTACTTGGTGAATGCAAGACAGCGTCGCGGAGCTGGGACGCACTGCCGCGGCGCTAAAACCCTAGAGCAACTTAATTTTGGTCGCAACGCTAGCGCCGCGGCGCTATGCGTCAGTGCCGCGACGCTATGCGTCAGTGCCGCGGCGCTAGTGTTAATTTAAACGCAAGTTTTGTATTTTAGGTTAAATTTTGGGCGGCCAAACTCTATAAATTGAGGGGTTTTCAGTAGCCAAAAAGAAAAAAAAAGGGGGGAGAAATATGAAGAAGATCAAGAAAGTTGCAGAACAAGAGAACGATCCGAAAAGCTGAGAATTAAGCTAGAGTTCCAAGAGTGAGTTAGCCGCAAGGAAGAGGAAAAAAGTTCGAGATAGTTTTGGTGCCCTTCGAAGTCCGACGCGAGAGCCAAGGAGTTCGTGACGGTGTTGACTCAATCAAGAACCTCTTTTCAGTAGAGTTTCCCTATTCTCTACACTCTTTCTTTGATTCTTTTTGATCAATATGTTGCTTTACGCTATGAGTGGCTAAACTCTTTGGTTTTAGGGTTTTTGATGAATTGTTTGTAAATTCATGATAATTTTGTAAACTCATGGTTTTGTTCAAATAAATATTCTTTTCATTGTTATTGTGTTTAATTCTTGAAGATTGGCCACCTTCACATATTAGATTAGATGTATGAATCGAGAGATTATATGTTTAATTTGATCTATAACAATGAATCGGTATTAATCTATCACGAGAGTAGTACGGTTTACAATGAAAGTTGCTAAAGGCTAGTTTTAATGCCATGTAATTTTGTATTGGTTTTAAGAGATTAACTATCAATCAAGTTGTATGAGAAAGAGTTGTCTTTGAGAGAAGATAACTTGGAATTAAGTTTCTAGACTTAGGCATAAGAATTAAATCCATAAAATCTATAATTTTGCATGATGAAACAAACAAGGATTTGAAACCCTAGAACTCTCTTTGACTCATGCAATTCTCCCTTTGATATTTTCTTGCTTGATTTTTCTTTTTCCCAAAAACAAAAGTTGAATTCCAATCCTCAAATAGAATTGATTCAATTCTAGAATAGCTAAATAACTTAAACCTTCCCAATTGGATCTCTAGTGGAAACGATACTCGGACTTAACCGTTTTATATTATAACTTGACCCGTACACTTGCGGTTAACACACACAAAGTGGCACATCACCCCAACCTGTCCACCAGTAGTCGACGACTCCGACGACTGTGTGGATGTTCTCAATATCCGACCCTTGAGCCGAATCGACCCAATCCCTACCCCAAAACCCAAAAGCCGGGTCAAGTCTTGCATCTCACGGCCCAGAATGAAGAACATGAAGGAGTTTTCTGCCGCAAACTTCAATGTAGGAAGCCAACGGTTAAGCGCGGAGAACTCCGAGGCTGAGCAACCGGTTCCTGGAACGGTGCGCGATAAAGCCAGTACACTGCACAGTAGCAGTGAGATGCGCCGAAGGGAAGAGAGGGATGTTTTCGGCGACATCTTGGAAAGGATAGCTGAAGAAGAGAGGGAGGCAAAAGGTCAAGAAGACGGGGAGGTCAACCAACCCTTGCCCCTATCCCGTCCACCAAGCACTAGAGGGACGGAGGAGATGGGAAGAGGAGAAGAAGAAGAGGTGGCTGTCACCGTCGGGGAAGTGAACTCTGCAAAATCCCCAGACGAGTGGATAGCTCAAATTCTAAGCGGACTGCGTGACCCGATGGACGCAACCATCTCAGATGCACGAAGGGAATCACCCTCGCCGGTAAAGGAGGTCCAGAGTCAGCTGAAGAAGACTCGGGAGGGTGAACACAGTGGGGGAGATAAGGAAGGAAAGGCTGCCTACAGCAAGGAGGACGTAGGCGAGCAAAGAGAAACGCAAGGGTCTTTCCCTGCGTCGATGAGTCCTGAGGAGATGACATTGGACTCAAATGAAGGACCAATAGGAAAATTCGTGATGGCCGCAGAGGCCAAGAGGAAAAGAGTTGAAGAAGAGGAGGAGGTACCCCTATTGAGAAAAAAACGAAAGGTATCCCCGGAGATTGCCGAGAATGAAGAGCCGAAAAGCACAGACCAAGGAGACAGACCTGAGTCTCCAGTTGCGGCCACATCCTTTGATCGGCTGGCAGAGAAAGAGAGGAAGAAGAGGGCCAAGTTGAGAAAGGAGCTCAGAGCCCTAAGAAAAGGAGTTGAACAAATTGCGAAAGACGCATTATCTCGCAAGAAGGCGCGCAGGGAAGTGCGGCCTTAAGAAGTCGGGGAGACGCAAGACCTTCCTGATCCTTAACTAGAAGCAGCCGCATTGGCATTTGAAGAGGAAATGATGGAAGAAGAAAGACTAGAAAAAGCAGCCGAAGAGCTTGAAAGAGAGCTACAAATTGAAGAAGATGCAGAGCTGGCTGCTAGAATAATCGCCCAAGAGGAAGGGGAGGGCAAGAAGAAAAAGAAAAAGAAAAGTAGGAAGGAACGCATCGGGGAGGATACGAGGGAAGAACAAGGTGTGAGCACCTTGAAGAAGAAGAAGAGGAAAGAAAAGAGGTGTCAGTCACCAACCTCCCAAGCACGCATACTGAGAAACGCAAAAGGAAGGAAAAGGTGAGTGAAGCACCAGTCAAAGTGGCCGAGAGCAAAAAGAGAACCGTAAATGCGATTCCAACTAAGGCCAAAGGAAAAGAGAAAGTGGCTGATGCGTCGCCACAACAGAAGGAAGGAAAAGGGAGATGTAGGGCGTTCCCTGACCTGATGATCGAGGTGGGATTTTTCCTTGAAGAAGCCCCAATGCCACCATACATCACCGAAATAGTTGACCACCACGGCTGGAGAAACTTCTGTACCAGCACTCCTTGGGTCCAACCTGACGTAGTCCGAGATTTCTATAACGGACGCATAGATGAGGAGGAGGACGTGGTGGTGGTGGATGAAATTGAAGTCCCATTCAAAGCAAGGGAAATCAACGGTATATATGAGTTGAGGGACAACCCGGATGCGGAAGGAAATAAGATCATAGAATCAACTCCAACAGAGTTAATGGAGGACGCACTCCGGGTAATGGCGAAGCCAGGGGCCAAGTGGGATGTTTCACCCACGGGTATAAAGACGCTTTCAGCAAGCAGCCTAACTCCAGAGGCAAACCTGTGGGTGTATTTGGTGAAGAAGCGGCTGATCCCTACAACGCATGACAAGACAGTGTCAAGGGATCGGGTGATGGCAGCATACTGCATTATGCGTTGCATCAACCTTGATGTCGGACGCATAATTTGCACAGATAAGAGGGGTATTCAGCAAGCCAAGGGGCCAACTCTTTTTTCCCGCTCTTATCATGAACTTATACGGCAATGCTTCCATCGGAGGGCCAACGGAAGGTTAGACGCAGAGAAGATGATTGAAGTTAATGGCGTAATTGCCAACAAGACTCTGCGTCGGTTGATGAGAGGATCGCAATATCTACCAGAGCCTACCAAGGCCACCAAAAGACCTCATCAACCAGTTCCGCCTCCAAAGCCGCAACCGCAGAAGAAGGGGAAGCCGTCCAAGTTGAAAGGCGTGGCAAGTTCTGATGCCACCATTCGACCTTCCCCAATCTCAAGTCCTTCACCCCCACTTCCAACAACCAGAAGGGAACCAACTCCACCTCCACCTCCTCTTGAGACGCATCGCCCTAAGCCACCTCCTCCTCCTAAGAAAACGCATCGCCCTAAACATCCAAAACCCTGACCTTCCACAAAACCCTCTGCCCGAATAAGAGTTGATGACTCACACTTAGAGGATTTTGGCGCGACTTTTATGCGTTCATCATCCCCTGCGTTTGACGAAACTCCACCCACTCCCCTGCCTCAACCAAACCCGCCTACTCCACCTCGGCCAAACCCGCCTACCCCACCAACGCAACCTCAACAGCAAGAAGGCCCACTTGACCTTGAATGGAAGACAGTGCAAACATACTTGCAGCAAGCGATATTGCGTCTTGTGATGCACTCATTAAATATGTTAGCACGCCGGCAGACGGAGCAGTTCCAATTCACTTTAAATTATGTTCACCAACTGCTCTCAATCCGTCCGGAAATCCCGCCCCCTGATATTCATGAACGCCTCCAACAGCCTCTTGTCTTCCCAGTGCCGCAGCGCCCTGCATCTGAGCAGCAACGCAGACCTGATGAAGACGAGATTGATGGTTAAAAATTTAAGGGTGTAATCAAGAGTTGTAATTTTCTTGCAATTTTGTATCTTCACAGTCAATTGTATGCGTTGGTGAAAATCACATTAATAGAATGAACATTTCTTCATCGCATGGATCTTTAATTTTCTCTTTGCGTTGTCCCTTGTTATAAATTTATTTTAAGTACATTTAATTAGTCTAAACTTCTATTTTTGCGTTGAAAAGTTGGTCCCTGTGATGATAATCATGCTTACACTTATTGTACACTCTTTAAGTTAGATTACTTTCAATGCGTCTGCATACTATTCCTTAGAAACGCAAACCTACTTTGAATGTATGCAAGCAGCCAATTCAAACCTCTTTTACAAAATTTTGCAACTTAGTCTTTGTTTACAATTTAAGCAATGAGGACCTTGCTACCCTCAAGTTTGGGGGTGGAAGAGGTTTGAATTGTCAAAGATAAAAATATGAGAAACTTAGTTCAATCAATCAAAAAAAAAAAAAAAAATTATTCTTTGAAACGCAAAACTCCGCTGGCAAGACTAATATATTTATCTTGTTAAGAGTTTAGCTGAAAATGACACCTGCTCGTAGTTGGCCACCTCCATGCACCCCATAGTTGGTGTGTCAAAACGAAGGTGGGTAATCGTAATCAGCGACGCATAGGTAAATAACAAACTTCAATGTCTAGTGAGGAAACTGAACTTAGATAAGAGTTTAGTCGAGAAGGGCACTTGCTCGTAGTTGGCTGCCTTCATGCACCCCATCGTTGGTATGTCAGAACGAAGGTAGGTAACCCTACTCGACGCATACTTAATAACCATACAATAAAACCAATGAAAGAAAAAAGAACTTTATATCTTCATCTTTTCAGACTCAGTGTTAAAAGAAGAAACAAAAATTTTGTGAATAATGAGTTAAAGAGTTTTGAAAAGAAAGCTTGCCGCATACAAATTAGACCCGTCCTAAAGAAAAGAATAAAGAGGTAGAGAAATAATATAACTAACGGGTAGCTGATTGAGTATAGCATTCTGAGAGACTAGTCAATGCGTTGAGAAAATGCTTAGGTTAATTGAAGTTTCTTAGATAGAAGTTATGCTTGAGGACAAGCATTTATCTAAGTTTGGGGGTGTGATAACTTGTAGAAATACAAGTGCCTTTTTCATAGATAAATAGAGTTTAAATAAGAGAAGCATGCGGTAGTTGATGATAAATCTCATTAATAAATCTTCCTTTGCGTTATACTCTTGATTTTTGATGAAGATATTGATTCTACCACTTGTTAAGCCTAAAATGCATGTTTTCACGCAAGAATGCAAGCGATGCGTTGATGACCCCTTAACGCAGGAACCAGATGATGCGTTAACGACAGCCCAACGCATAACTACGTGTTAGCAACCTATGTTGCGTTGACATCAACCGAACTATGCATGGACGTATAGACAACCGTTACAGCAAGGCGCTGCGAATCAGATCGGAATCTTGAGAGATTGACGGATGATTGACAGACATGATTTGCGGCTTAAGTGGTGGATCTTAATTGACCCGAGAATTACGCAATCAGGCGAGATGGACGCAGTGTCAATATCGCCACCAATCAAGCAGATCTGCCTTTAAGTGCGATTTCATCATCTATAAAAGGGCAACTCTGTGAGAGGAGAAAGGTTGTTGATTCTCAGAAGGACTCCATAAGTGACAGCAGAGTTCTCTCAGACTTCAACCGAAGACAAATAGCTCGAGAGAGAAGAGTCTTCCATCCGCCGCACCACTTCACAGCAAATCATCACGCTTCCATCCGGGCGACTCAAGACATTGACGCCTTTCCCTGCTTTCTTTCTTACTGTTCTTGCTTGAATTTTAGATTTGTATCAAGGAATTGAACTTATCAAAATTTGTATCTCATTTTCATCAATACAATTATCTTCCATGTCTATTCACTTTTCTCATCTGTCCACTTTATACTTTCAAGCCATGAGTAACTAATCACTCAAGGGTCTAGGGTTGCGTTAGCATCTAACTAGGGACCGCAGTGTAACTATTTTATCTTGTCAATTGCGAGCTTAATCCGATGCTTATATCCATCTGACAAATCGATATAAGTAGTAATAATCAGACTGCTCGAGAGGGTAAGTGATTGTGGAACTCAATTGACAAGGGCCAAGTAGTGTTACCTGTCTACGGGGACAACCTTGGTTCTTAACACTCTTCTATGCGTTATAGACATATAACGCATAGCGGCTGACAACCGGGAGAAGAGTCGCAAGTATGAATAGAATACTACTGTGCGTTTCCGACGTTAGATGTTAATCAACTCGAACCCTTTTCTTTATCCATTCACACACATCTTAGCTGAACTTGCTGTGTCGCATGCTTTCCATATTCCACAACTGTTAGTCTAGTGTACAAACATCTGCTTTCTTTAGATTAAAAACACGATTTCAAACAATTGTTGGTTACCTTTGTAACGCATGCAATCCAATTAAAACCAAATCAATATAATCCCTTTGTTCGACCTCGGACTCACCGAGAAAACCTATTCCTTTGCTTATACTTGGGTAGAGGATAGGAAAACTTGACTAGATCACCAACGCATAGTGTAGGACGCATGGCATGTTCAACGCATGCCATATTGAATGCATAATCACATCATTTAGCACCTTGCGTTAGGCTAATTTACAATACAATATTTTCACAAGTTTTTGGATTTCTCCTGCTGACGCATGCAATTTTAAAGTTTATAGAAGTCTATGACTGATAGCCAACTTAGTGCATTTAATTAACAAAGTTGAATCTCAAACTAAAGTGTAAGTGGAATGCCTAGAAGTTATCACTTATAGCATGCTATCAGTGATATAAGCTATTAATGATAGCGTGTTATTTGATGGTAATAAGGAATGACAAAAGTTATCTCTAATAACATGTTATCAATGATAGAAGCTATCACCAATAATCATGATATCAGTGATAGAATTTAGGTGATATCCATAACGATAATATCAATGATATAAAAGTTGATTCCATTTGAAGAAAGTCTATCATTGATAGCCACTAATTGAAGCTATAAGTGATATGACTTAGGTATATATCAATTAAATGAATGATATTAATGATATTGACGATATGAATTAAGTAGATATCAGTGATAGTTACATATAAACCTCTCATTGATAGACTTATATCATTTATAGCTTTAAATGTTAATCTTTAAAAGTTGATAGTTTCTTTTCAAAGTTGATAATTACTCATAAAAGTCTATCATTGATAACCACTGATAGCCTTAAGTGTTAATATTTCAAATTTGATTCCAATTGATGAAAGTGTATCAATAATAACCACTAATAACTCATAGCAAATTGAAAGCTAATATTTCAAGTGTTACTATTTTAAGGTTGTATTAATATTTCTCAAATTGAAATTTATCACTGACAACAACTATTAGTGTTAGCAATTGATTTGTAGCTATCACTGATAGTTGTTATTAGTGATAGCTTTCAATTTGAGAAAATCAGAAGAAGAAGCGTGGAACAACGAGCTAAACATGAGTTTTTTAGTCATTTACCAATATGACTATCACTGATAGCTGCTATCAGTAATATATGGCGCTAATTTTGTGCTATATCCCTAATATATTTTTCCTTGTACTATATCTTTTATTATTTTGGGTCTAATTGTTTTTTGTGCAACCAACCCATGTATGTCACACCCCAACCCAGATTTACTCTATACCTAGGAAGGAGCATGATCATATTTCCCAACATAAGACTATAAGATAAACACCATAAAAGAATAGTAAGACAATCAACTTTTCATAATCTCATCACAGAAAAACGTGCAAACTTCAATCAACTTGTTTGTATATTCACATAATAAGTACAACACGTCCCCCTCTCTACCCTCATGAAATATGTTCATTACAAGATATATGAACAAGCTAAGTATTTACAACTATCCCAGAGGTTCGCTTCCAGACAGGCCCAGACGAGATTCTTCAGTAGGCTAGGCGTCCCGGACACGCTCGCTACCTGAAACAACAAACAACAACAAACTGAATGAGCAAAAGGCTCAGTGAGTGACTAAATCTACTAAAACTAACCATGACAACTTAAATCCAGTTTGTAAGATAGTAACCATCGCATAACACATCCCAATGAATTATCAAGATTCACTTTTCACTATGCATGTATAACTATCAATTCTCATGTTTCACAAATTTTCATCTATTTAGTGCTTTCACTTTCCGTCCCTCAGCACTTACTCATTTATAATTACAGTACCATGTGCCTTCACATGAAATCCCTCGGCACAGGTAACAACCTCAATCTATGCTCAAGTGCCTTCACACATGATCCCTCGGCACGAGCTAGTTGTGATGGGTTACTACATGCCTTCACTTCCAGTCCCTGAGCATTGTAGTCCATTCTCTACTGTTATTCAAGTGCCTTCTCAAATCCCTCAGCACTTAATTTCACGCTTACTCACATGTAGCTTTCACCATAAGGTCCCTCAGCCACTTATGTGCTTAAACATTTGTAATAATATTCTTCTTAAATCACTAACACATCACATACATAAGGCATACTACCATGAATCACTTCTCCTCATCAATATGCGTACTAAGTTTAACACAAGATATAACAAGCAGTCACTCACAATCGGTCCCGGCTCTAAGTGGGTTATAAGCCTCCCCGAGCTCTTCTTGGCCTGAAAATACACAATCCTCAAGTTTAGTTTTCATAAACTGCCCTTTTCTTTAACATACAGTAGCATCATTACTCTATGGGAATTAATAAGCTACCAGTGTTACTCAAAAGATATTCAAACTGTACTAGCGACACTGCTTTGATTAAAACCAGCGAAACTACCTTGAGGAGCGATACCCAGCGATACTCTAGCGAGAATTGTGAGACGCAAGCCTATCTTTGCGTTGCAGCGTTACTTCCTCTGCTGCTCAATCTCTCGCTCACTCAGCGATACTCCCGCTGTGACAGAACTGTTTCCTTCTTCCTTTCTTCTTCCTTCTTCCTTCTTCAACCTGTTAAACATTTCGTTTCAACAAATTCCAGTACTTTCTTCCTTCTATGAACTTGTTAAAATACAGGTCCTACATCTCACCTCCAAATTTCATGAAGAACCTCCTCACCGTTTAGGACATAACCTTCGACAACTCCAAGTTGCCTCTAATCATTCGACAGTTCAACTTCTGTCTCTTCTTCCTGAGTTTGACACACAATTAGACAATTTCAGCTCAAACATCCTTCATGAATTCTGCTAGAATTCGAGTTAACTTACTAACCTCAAAGTTTCAGCCCTAACCTTCGTCTCTTCAATTTGTTCTTCCTCCAAAACCGAGCATCACTCTGAAGAGATCACGGCAGTCGAAACTTCTGTCAAACTCGAGTTTCTTCCACGAATTCAATGAAATTTCTGCTTCAGACCAGCATGAGCATCTTCTTCTACCTCTCTTCGAAGTTTCGCCTTAATATGGACCCAATTCGAGCTCTGAAATGCAAGCAGAACAATTGAATTCTTAGTCCACTTATATATATATCACCGACTTGTTCCCCATTCCAACTCTATATTATAATCCGTTCGATGCATACCTCCTATGCTCGGCTTCAGCAATGCACACGGCCCCTGATGATAATTCATTTCGAACTCTCCCGCCAAATAATTTACATACGCATTACCTTCTCTCAGCCAACACTCCTTGTCCAACGCACACTCGCCTTCGACGCATGGTAGCGTTCACCGCATAATGGACTCACCGCATAACAGCTGTCACACCCCAACCCAGATTTACTCCATACCTAGGAAGGAGCATGATCTTATTCCCAACATAAGACTCTATAATATAAATACCATAAAAGAATAGCAAATCATATAACAATCCCATTATCACATCAGAAGAACGTGTAAACTTTTAACTAACATGTCTGAATATACTCATAGTAGGTACAACACGTCACTCTTTCACTATACCCTTAGTAAAGATGTTTATTACATGACATAAGAGCATTCTAAATATTTACAACTATCCCAGAGGTTGGCTTCCAGATAGGCCCAGACGAGATTCTTCAGTAGGCTAGGCGTCTCGGACACGCTCGCTACCTGAAACAGCAAACAACAACAAACTGAATGAGCAAACGGCTCAGTGAGTGACTAAATCTACTAAAACTAATCATATTAACTTAAATCCAGTTTGTAAGATAGTAACCATCACATAACCCATCCCAACGAATTATCAAGATTTACTTTCCACTATGCATGTATATCCATCAATTCTCATGTTTCACAAATTTCCTATCTATTTAGTGCCTTCACCTTCCGTCCCTCAGCACTTATTCATGTATAACTACAATATCATGTGCCTTCACATGAGATCCCTCAGCACAGGTAACAAACTCTATCTACGCTTAAGTGCCTTCTCACAGAATCCCTCGGCACGAGCTAGATGTGATAGGTTACTACATGCCTTCACATATAGTCCCTGAGCATTGTAGTCCATTCTCTACTGTTATTCAAATGCCTTCTCAAATCCCTCGGCACTTAATATCACGCTTACTCATAAGTAGCTTTCACCATAAGGTCCCTCAGCCACTATTGCGCTTAAACATTTGTAATAGTATTCTCTTAAATCACTAACACATCTCATACATAAAGTAAACTACCATGCATCACTTATCCTCATCACTACGCTTACTAAGTTTAACACAAGATATAATAAACAGTCACTTACAATCGGTCCTGGCTCTAAGTGGGTTATAAGCCTCCCTGAGCTCTTCTTGGCCTGAAAATACACAATCCTCAAGTTTAGTTTCTATAATCTCCCTTTTCCTTTAACATACAGTAGCATCGTTACTCTATAGAAATTAGTAAGCTACCAGCGTTACTCAAAAAGATACTCAAGCTGTACTAGCGACACTGCATTGATTAGAACCAGCGAAACTACCTTGAGGAGCGATACCCAGCGATACTCTAGCGAGAGTTGTGAGACGCAAGCCTATCTTTGCGTTGCAGCGTTACTTTTCCTGCTGCTCAGTCTCTCGCTTACTCAGCGATACTTTCGCTGTGACAGAACCGTTTCCTTCTTCCTTTCTTCTTCCTTCTTCAACCTGCTAAACATTTCGTTTCAATCAATTTCAGTATGTTTTTCCTTCTACAAACTTGTTAGAATACAGGTCCTTCATCTTACCTCAAAATTTCATGAAGAACCTCCTCTCCGTTTAGGACATAACCTTCGACAACTCCAAGTTACCTCTAATCACCCGACAATTCAACTCCCGTCTCTTCTTCCTGAGTTTGACACACAATTAGACAATTTCAGCTCAAACATCCTTCATGAATTCTGCTAGAATTCGAGTTAACTTACTAACCTCAAAGTTTCAGCCCTAACCTTCGTCTCTTCAATTTGTTCTTCCTCAAAAACCAAGCATCACTCTGAAGAGATCACAGCAGCCGAAACCTCTGTCAAACCCGAGTTTCTTCCACGAATTCAATGAAATTTCTGCTTCAGACCAGCATGAACATCTTCTTCTACCTCTCATCGAAGTTTCGCCTAAATATGGACCCAACTCGAGCTCTGAAATGCAAGCAGAACAATTGAATTCTCAGTCCACATATATATATCACCGACTGGTTCTCCATTCCAACTCTATATTATAGTTTGTTCGACGCATACCTCCTATGCTCAGCTTCAGCAACGCACACGGCCTTTGATGATAATTCATTCCAAACTCTCCCGCCAAACATACGCGTTACCTTCTATCAGCCAACACTCCTTGTCCAACGCATATTCGCCTTCGACGCATGGTAGCGTTCACCGCATAATGGACTCACCGCAGATCAACTCCCAAACCCCTCGTGGCCTTTACTTCCACCGGCACACTGCCTTCAATGCGTTTAACGCATAATGATCCTTGGTACCAAGTGATCCTCCACGCCTTTATATCCTCAACGCGTCACAACTTCAACGCATAATAAGCTTCCCTCACCTTTGCGTTTACACCAAAATTACCACCTCCACAACAGATTGCCATCAACACATAGCTTACACCTAGCTATTTTCCCACTCCAAATACAAGCCAGCCAACTACTTTTACACATTCACCCATCTCTCGGCCCCTTCTTACTTTGCGTTCTCATAAAAAATAGATGCGGGGCTTACAACAGCTCCCAAACCCCTCGTGGCCTTTACTTCCACCGACACACTGCCTTCAATGCGTTTAACGCATAATGATCCTCGGTACCAGGTGATCCTCAACGCGTCACGACTTCAACGCGTCACGACTTCAATGCATGATAAGCTTCCCTCACCTTTGCGTTTACACCAAAATTATTTCCTCCATAACAGGTTGCCATCAACGCATAGCTTACACTTAGCCATTTTTCCACTCCAAATGCAAGCCAGCCAACTACTTTTACACATTCACCCATCTCTCGGCCCCTTCTTACTTTGCGTTCTCATAAAAATAGATGCGGGGCTTACAATGTATATATGGGAAATTGAATCCTATATTACTAATTACATTTTCATTTGGAAAAATAGAAAATAACGGTATTGTTTTGAATTATAGCAAAATGCATGGGATGCATTTGTTTCGTTATTCGCTTAATCCAAAAATGGCCTTAACAACTCCTTTAATTATACTATAATTAAATAGTGTCGTTAATTATAGGAAAATTATTATTAAGTAGAAATGGTTTTTACTTTTGGAGAAGATGAATATGGGTTTCACATTTCTCAACTCATTCAAAAGATTTTGGTAAGTGTTGGTAACAATAGGTCATATTCTCTTATTAATTGGATTCATGTTGCTAAGTGTTGGTAAGGATAGGTTGTACGCACAATTTGATTCCACACGTCTTAACCCCTCTTGGTTAAAAAAGAAAGCAAGATATAGGTGCATTTGGGTTCCATGCCAAATTGTGTCGGGCTCTAGTTAAGCGAAGTACTTGCAAGCGAAAGATGGACACAATTCCTCTTGAAGGTTGAAACATCTCACTTTGCTCATTATCTTTTTATATCATTTTTTCCCCTTTGTTTTTCCTTGTTTTTTAACACCTTACTTTTATCTTTCTTTATTTCAAATCACACAACAAACTCAAATTATTTTCTTGGTCACTGGTTGAAAACTTTGAGATGTTCATTTGCTTAATTGAACTATTATATTATGTTCCATTGTGATTCGATACTTAGAATCCGCCCACTTTATACTACTTTTCGGCCATGTATATTTGCACATGGACTTTTGTTCTAAGCCCATCAACTTTTTGTCTAATTTATTTTTCAATGTTTATTTTTTTTCTTTCTCCAATGACAATATCTCGACAATAAACATATTGTTCCTTTCAAATTAAAATCCGTATACTTTTTTTTTTCTTTCTTAATTTGTTAATTAACATGTGTATTTTTAGTAGGCAAATCACTTTTTCTTCCTTTTAATACATTATTAATTTTGAAAGAGTAAAAAACATGCGAGCAGAAGCAATTTGGATCTAAAATCAATTTTGAGCATTAAACATGCTTGTTCATTAACCCAAAAACAGAATTTTAGAAACTTACATTGGCGTAGTTCAAAATTGAATCAATCCTTTAGTTGTTTTTCATTACGAACACTTTGTGGACTACCGTTAGAGTCTTCCCCATTATTCTCCAGTCTTATAAGGATTGTGGGATCCAAATTGTGATGAATTTGGAGCAAGTTTGTAGGTTGGAGAGAGTTTTGAGTTGGGGGATTTTGAGAGAAAGATTAGTTTGAAATCTCAGCATTCATCAATCTATCTTTCACTAATTCAACTTCTATTTAAAGAATAAATCTTGCAACTTAAATTAATTACAATAAGACATCAAGTAGGTGACTAATTAAGTGGGATTTGATGTGTTTATATGAGATTCAAAAATGAAAATGAGTCAAACTCACCTCCATGCAAACAACGCACAAATTGAATTTCTAAAATTCAATTTTAAAAATGTATTTTTTTTTAATTTTAAATAAAATTAATTCAATTAATTAATTTTAAATAATTAACTAAACATTTTAATTAATTATATTAATTTAATATTTAATATTAAATAAAATTAATTCAAATAATTAGTTAAACATTTTAAATAATTATATTCAATTAATAGTATTTTTCACTAATCCTAACTTTACCCAATCCGATGAATCTCTATTCATGTGAACATTATTTAAATTACATTTAAATATTTCCAACACTCCATTATCGTTCAATTTCTCTCATCACACTATTCTAAGGTTTAGTCCGATAAGAGCAAGGGACCTAATGAACCTACAAATCATGAGCTCCAACGATTTGAAATTAATTGGCTAAACTCTTTAACCTAGCTAATTAACATTTGTTAACCTAGAATTAGGTAGGAGCGAATTTCATCTCCCAAGACTATGTCCCCAGCTCTCTATCCGATCTCATCCCTAAAATAGTGGATTCTATCCTATCTACTTATCCTAAAGATGTTTATTGTTTAGGATCACATACCTTGTCATACAAATTGGAGATGAAACGATATAGGATCACATCATTTGTATCAAATACAAAGTGAGCCATATCCATAGTGTCCCCAAGATAAGATACCTAGCTCATCCTTATACTATAGACTATTTTGACTTTTACTCAAACTTGATCCATTTTTATGTCTACACGTAAAGTCTAAGTATTCATGCTATAGCCAAGAGTTCTAAGTTTATTGAATTTTATATTTGTACGTAACCCACATATTCAATAACATCTATACTGAATATCAACTTTATTGACAATAGAATATATTTATTGTTAACAAACCACAAGTTTTTAGACATAAAACCCAACAAATTTATATTAGATAACTCTCCCTTAAGTGAGTTATTCAACCTTTAAAACTAATTTTATTGTTTGAAAAGCCCATGTTTAAAGTCATATTTGATTGAATAATGAGTGGTTTCATGTAAAAAAAAAAAAAAGAAAAACATGCGTTCATAGCCTTGATTTATGGAATGTAGCAAATTAAGTGTAAAAAGAGTCCATTTTTTTTTTTCTTCTTCTTTTGGTTATGTGTAAATTGCATAAACCTATCAAACTTGTGCCTACGTTGTGATTGCAATTCCATTAAATGACAAAATGCAATCGAAGTTGAAAAATGGAGAAATTGTGCCTAGATTGCATGCACAATTACTCCTGAAATCTCAAGATTTGTGGAATCTTTGCAAAAATTAAATCAAATCTCAATTACTCTCTGCTAAACTGATATGGAAAGATTTTCATTCTGGTTTGGAGCAAACTTTAGCCTTAAAAGGTCTATAAAAGGCCACAAATACTCCTCCAAATCATCAAACACCATTTAAAGAAACTCTCGAAAATTTATCACTCTTTCATCACTTTCAAGTTCCTTGGAGAACTGTTGTTGCTTGATCCTCTCTATTATTGTAGAACCTTATTTAGACATTTATATTGAAAGAATTGAAAGGGTTGAAACCCATGACACAGTCAAAGCAATACAGAACCAAATTTGAAATAAATTGGGATTTTGAAATACCAATACATTGAGAAAAAAATTACAAAAAACCTACAGTATTAATTCAGAGTTAAACATGCTTTAGAGATAGAAACTTACATTTTGTTGTCGACTTTGAACACTATCACCACGAACCTCTCCTATTCTCTGAGTGATGAGATGAAGGATTGTGGATCCTTGATCAAGGGAGAAAAACAGAGAGAATTTTATTGAGAAAAAAAAAACTCCACCTTCTTTGTTTCTTTTGCAAGTTTTTTTTTATTGAGATACCAATCAGGAGACATGGGAAAACCACGTAAAGCGTAACTCCCACGTATGGGAGTTACCATTTTTATTTATTTATTTATTTTATTTAACAATTAAATAAATAATAGTATTTAATTAAATCTAATTTAATTCATTATTTCATTTAAATCATATTTAAATGAACATCTCCCATATAACCTATAGTTTAATTCATTTAATTTAATTAAATCAAATTTAATTAAAATAGATTAAAAACATTAATTCTTTAATTAATTAATTGTGAAATTAAATATCTAATATTTAATTTAACCTACATTTGAATCATATTCATTTGTTGTTCTCTCATAACTTATAGTTTTAATGTGCATCTAATACACATTAATTTTAACCTATAGTTTTAATATGAATCTAATTCATATTAATATTTGAACTCCTTCAAATATTTAATTCTCAAAATTTAATTTTGTATCATATCCAAAATTAAATTCATATTATAAAGTTAAAAATAAACTTTATATTATAATGTATCATCATATAGTATATTATTTCCCTAAGTAAATTTGAACATTTCAAATTTCATTCAAGACATAAATACCTTATCTCTCTTTACGAGCTAGGAAGAGGACCTAATGGACCTATAGATCAGAAGCTCCAACAATATGAGATTAATCGGCTAAGCTCATTAACCACATTAATCAATATTCGTTAACTGTGGGTACACTCCACTAAAGACCCACAACTGCACTCTTCTCACTACAAATATATTTCTATGTCCATGGATATAGACCAATAATAGCAAATTAGTCCTTCACAAGTGTTCATAATACTAGATGAGCCAAATTATCATTTTACCCTTGGGTTACTTCTAAATCCTTAAGTACCAATGCTCTTTTAATGAACAGCCTGTTTATGGTCCAACCATTAAACAGAAACCCCTCTCGGGCCAGTGAGAGGGTAGGGCTCTTTATTCAAGTTCCGGAGACACCACTTAAGGAAACACTTATATACTTACCCTAAGAATAAGAATGAATGAATTCCATCATGTATAATTATGTCCCCAGCTCTCCACTCAGTCTTGTCCCCAAGATGGTAGGTATATTGAGTCGGCAAACGGCCACTCTCACCCATACAAATCAAAGGACAATCCTTCATGGATAGGAGTTCATAATATACTCAGGATTAAGATTAAGTTGCCTAGGCCATCCTATTGAAATAAAAATCTAACTAGTCAATGGAGTTACATCAAGTGATTACTATTTCGTGGTTCGATCTTATGCAAACTCATTGCATAGGATGCCCCCACTCGCATGTCACCTACACGAACACGTTAGATCATTGCGTTTGTATCAAATACAAAGTGAACCGTATCCATAGTGTCACTAGGATAAGGTACCCAACTTATCCCTATGCTATAGACCCTTTAGACTGTATCTTGAACATTAATCTCCGTATGTCCCCACATACAATTTAAAACTCATAAAACAATCTAGGATGTTAGTTTATTGGATTTGGGGTTATTAAGACAAAACAAACAAAAACACTCAACAACGCTTATTGAAGTATGAAAAACGCTTGAAAAGTGATTTTTATTCTCTTAAATTAAGGGAGTTTATATTAGATTTCACCTGTTTTCTAGTGATTTTCAGGTAAAAATAAAGAAAACTAGAATTGAAAAATAAAAGATCAAAACCGAGCTAAAATCCCACAAAAAAAAGAAGAAAAGCATAAATCTGTTAAAAAAAGGCAGCACCACGACGTAGGTACGGCGTTGCAACGACGCTTTTTCCCGAGAGCAACCTCTGCCTTCAGCGCAACAGCACGACGCCAAGGGTAGAAAATTATGACGCACAGCACCATGTCGCCATCCTTCAATGACGATCAGTTCATCGACGCTATTTTACATTGTCGCGGTGCCATCTTTCCTATTTTGAAGAATCTATATTTTTAGAAAGAATTTTGGGCGGCTAACTCTATAAATTGGAGGGTTTTCAGCAACCCTAGACATAAAGAAATTAGAGAAAAACACAACAAAAGAGTCCCAAAGAGTGAGTTAGTTGGAAGGAAGAGAGAAGAGTTTAAGAGAGAGTTTGGGGCTGCTCGGGTTCTCAACGTGAAGACCAAAGGACATCTTGGTGGTTCCTCCTCAATCAAGGGCTTCTTCCTAGTAAAGTTTTCTTTTCTTTACACTCTTTCTATGCTTAACTTGTTTGTGAACATGTTGCTCAAAGCTATGAGTGGCTAAACTCTTTAGTTTTAGGGTATTGATGAATTGTTTATGAAGTTATGTTGATATTGTAGACTATTCATGGTTTTGTTGTAATCATTATGTTTTTCTTTGTTATTGTACTTAAATTCTTGTTGAATAGCCATGTTCGAATGTTAGGTTAGATGTATGGTTCAAAGATTGTATGTCTAACTAGATCTATAACAAAGAATTGTTGTTAATCTCTCATGAAAATAGTTAGGTTAACAATGAAAGTTGTTAAAGACTATTCTTAATGCCATGTAATTTGTATTGGTTTCAAAAAATTAGTAATCAATTGAGTTGCATGAGAAAAGGCTATTTTTTAGAGAAAATAACTTAGATTTATGTTTCTAGACTTAAGCATATGAATTGCAATGAAATCCACGAACCCTAGAATATTGCATAATGAAGTAAACAAGGATTCATTATCCTAAAACTCTTTGATTCTTGTGTTTCTTATTTACTTGCTTTCCTTTTTAAGTTTTTCCTAAATCACAACTTAAGGTCGAATCCTCAAATAAAATTGATTCAATTCTAGAATAGCTAAGTAACTTAAACCTTCACAATTGTATCCTCAGTGGAACGATATTCGGACTTAACCGTCTTATATTATAACTTGACCCGTACACTTGCGGTTAACATGGAAGGTGTGCATCAAGTTTTTGGCGCAGTTGCCGAGGATCCAAAAGAACAGTTGTATTTGCTTAATATTCATTAGAATTGATAGATCTTAATTCGAGGTGTATATTATTTGGTTGATTATTTTGTCAGTTTATGCCTCATGATAATACTAACCTCCCCCCTCTTGATCCCAAGATTGATAGGACCTATAGAAGGAATCTAAGGGCTGTACACAATCAAACCGAGGAGATGGCGGAGGAGATACCAAAGGCAATTCGGGACTACTTTCAACTGACATTACCGGCAAATCAACTCGACATTATGAATGTGCCCATCAATGTCAACAATTTTGAGTTGAAATTGGGGTTGATCAAAATGGCTAGAGAGCCAGCCTTTAGAGGAAGAACCAACGAAGATCCTCATAAGCACTTACGGTATTTCTTAGAGATATGTGGGATGATAAAGATGAATGGCGTTTCTAAGGATGCTATTAAACTAAGATTTTTTCCTTTCTCTTCGGATTGGTTGGAAACCATACCTTCGGATTGTATCACTACATGGGAGATTTTAGCTCAAGCTTTCTTGAACAAATACTTTCCATCGGCTAAATTTCAAAAACTAAGAACGGAGATTGGAACATTCCGCCAACTTGAGGATGAACGACTTTATGAGGCTTGGGAAAAGTATAAGGATCTCTTGAGAAGGTGTCCTCAACATGGCTATTAGGATTGGTTGCAAATTCAACTCTTCTACAATGGATTGTCAAGCTCAACCAAACCCATTCTAGATGCTACCGCTGGAGGCTCAATTTTCTCCAAGAATGCTCAAGAGGCCTATACCATACTAGAAGACTTGGCCACTACATCTTACAATTGGCCATGTGAACGGTCTTCTCCAATTATCCCAAAAGTCACCGAAGGGTATGAGGTGGACGAGGTAAATTCTCTAAAAGCTCAATTGGCGTCTTTCACTAATGCTTTATCTAAATTGTCTCAAGGAAGCCAAGCCTAAGCAAGTCCACCATACATAGCTTCCCTTGCAGCCATGGCAAATCAACAAGCGCCAAGTGAGTTAGAAGTGACCAATTATGTGAAAAGAGGACAATACTAATGTCAACAACCACTCCCAACTCACTATCATCCCAACTTGAGGAATCATGAGAATTTCTCATATGCCGACAACAAGAATGTGTTGCAAGCATCTCAAGGATTCAATGGAGCAGGGAATACAAAGATATCATCATTGGAGGACATAATGCTTGACTTTGTCAAAGAGTCAAGATCACGAACGACCACATTGGAGAATTCGGTCCAAGCTATAGCAAGCACCGTTCAAAGCCATGGTAAGAAAATTAAAAGCTTGGAGGTTCAACTTAGTCAAATGGCCACATTTCTCCACACAATGCAAAAAGGTAAATTTTCATGTTGTCCGGAGAAGAACTCCAAGGAGGAATGCAATGTCATAACCCTAAGGAGTGGCAAGGAGTTGAACAAGCACATCATGATAGATGATGATGAGCTTCCACAAGAAGAGGATGAAGCCATCATAGAGGATGCTCCAATACAAAAAGAGAATGCATCTAAGGAAAAGGAGAAATCAAAGTCAAACATAGGGAGTACTTCTAACTCTACTCCTTTTATCCCAATACTTTATCTTTTCCTCAGAGATTTCAAAAGAAAAAGACTGATGCTCAATTTTCTAAATTCTTAGACATATTCAAAAAGTTGGAAATTAACCTTTCTTTTGCAGAGGCATTAGAACAAATGCCTAAGTATGTCAAGTTCATGAATGAGGTGTTGTCTAAGAAGAAGAGGTATGGAGATTATGAAACGATTGCCCTAATCGAAGAATATAACGTGACACTACAAAGGAAATTGTCTCCAAAATTAAAAGATCCAAGGAATTTCTCTATCCCTTGTCATTTAGGCAATAATTCGATTACTAAAGCGCTTTTCGATCTTGGAGCTTCCATTAACTTAATTCCTTTATCCATGTTTAGGAAGCTCAATGGCGGAGAGGTGCAAGAAACTACCATATCCTTGCTTTTGGCCAATCGATCATTTGTTTGTTCCTACAGCATTGTGGAGGACGTCTTGGTCAAGGTGGGCAAGTTTATCTTCCCGATGGACTTTGTGATACTAGACATGGAGGAAGATCCCGAAGTCCCCATAATTCTTCGGAGACCTTTCTTGGCCACCAAAAGGGCCCTCATCGATGTGCAAGATGGAAAGCTCACATTTCGCCTTAATGATGAGGAGGTAACATTCGACATCTATAAAGCCCTTAAGCATCCAAATGTAAAAAGGTATGAGCATTATGAGCCAAGAACAAATGTCACACCTTACTTTTTAAGTAACTGATGCGTTGAAGAGTCTATGAAGAAAAGAAGTAAAAGACCATGTTGGACGCATGGTCAGGACCAAGGTAACGCATGGTATGGGTGGACGCATGGAAGTAAACCGAGAAGGGAAAGAAGTGAAACGCATAAGAGAAAATGTACGCATTGGCGATGGTAAGATGCTTAAGCAAGAAAGGAATAAAGTTATGTTGTGAAGTGTTGAAAGAGATCTAAGTCTCGAAAAGATAGAATACTATAGCAAATTGAGTAACGCACAGACTTATAGCAAGGAATGTTCACAAGTGTTGGAGAAGGTTGTGAAGTAAACATAAAAACTGGAGCATGTGGTGGACGCATGCTAATCTATCTTTAAGAAAAATAGTTTAAAGTGCAAGGAAAAGATTAAAAGAATAACCTTGGAAATAATCAAGAAATGTTCAAGGATAGGAAGATGGTCATGGACGCATGATGAAGGTGAACGCAACAGGACCAACGCATAGAGGAAGTGCTTGAGAAGGATTTGTTGTCATTGACGCCTATTGGCATTGTGTAAGCACTGGTTTATAATAGTGCGGCTATGCGTTGAAGGTGATCACGAATGGTTGTTGTGAGCTGAAGTAGTCACCGCGTTGGCGGGGGAAGAAACGTACTTGGCTTACCATGCATTGGTAAAGTTGTCATGCGTTGAGGTCCCTATGCGTTGAAGACAGAGTTATCTTTAAGCGTCAAAGACAGTAGTATAGTTGGCTGAGAGTTAGAAAAGTGAGTAGTGAAGCTCAAACCTTAAAGGAAACTCAACGAACGCATGAGGGCGTTGTGTTGAATGAATGGTTGTCTATTGGAAAATGTTGGACCCATAAGATAAGTTTATAAAGGCCAGGTGGCTTCGTATAGATTTGACACCTTATCAGTAGGAGGTGTTGAAGGCATGTTAAGTGTTTCATGCAAGGTGACACTTGGACTAATGCATGATTAATTAAGCATGCAGCGTGACATGTGGTAAACTAGTGGCAAAAGAAGAAGAGAAGTTGGATGGCAAGCTCCCTATAAATAGAACTTTGAGGGAAAAGGAGCGACTGATGACTCTAGAAGAAGAATTCTGGAGAGAAAGGGAAGAAAGAAGGCAGAAAGGAGGAACCCTTGCGTTCGTAGTAGGAGTTTGCGGCCAAGAAGGAAGGTATTCTTGATAACTTATTTATTTTATGTTAAAGAAGTTGTCTTGTGTCGAAAAGGGGGTCGGCCTTGTGTTGAGGACAAACATAATGTCCAAGGTGAATGCGGCGTCCAAAGTTAGGTAATGCTTTCAAGTTGGACCTTGCGTCCAAGAGAGGGCGACACATCCGAAAGAGAAGTAAGAAGAGTTGGGATGCACTTGCGGAAGTAAGCAACCTTGCGTTGAAGGGCAGGGTTTGCGATAGTTACCAACCTTGCGTTGAAGGGCAGGGTTGCATCCAACTGAGCCGACAGAGGAATATGGAGCCTTGCGTTTCAGAGATTAGAACGCTACGTCCAAGAGGCTCGAGAAGAGAAAATAGAGGAAAGGAAGAGGAATTATTCTTTGGCAAGTACAGGTGAGTAACACCTTCGTTTTTCCTTATATAAATGAGTTCTTAATGAATATGAATTTATGGGTTCCTAGTGAATAAAGGCATGCGTTTTATTTGAAAAGCTTTGAGTATGCTGGTTACTTGCCATAAGATTATAAAACGCATGGTGAGTGCTTGATGCATGTTTTTATGATTTTGCTGAAAAAGCATGGTGTATATGATTTCAAGAGAGATTTGGAAATGAACTTGTATGAAAAGCATGTTGTTTGATATTAAAGCTTGAAATTGAATTTAGCATGTTGTTGATGTGAGATTTGGAAACGGTTAATTTATGAGTTATTGATATAATGTTTCCAAAATATGTATTGTGTTATATTAAACTTGAAAAAGCACCCGAGGCTCAGGGACTTGGAGAAGATCAAAGGGTAGCTGTTATATTGAAATGGGACCCCAATGCTCAGAGACTCGTAGAAGGCATTGTGGGCGGCCCGGAATATAAACCTATGTGCACATAGAGGTATATACGACGCTGATGTGTTGAGATTACTCCACCCAGCTAAGGAAAATCGACGTTGAGGAGCGTTGAGCATTGCTCCGCCTCAACTAGGGAAAAAGTATTTTGAATGAACGAGATTGTGATTATTTGTTCCAAACAGATATGTATACATGATAAAACAATGATTTGATCAGTTTTACATTTAAAGTAAAATGTTTTCAGAAAAACTGTTACTCACTAAGCTGTAGCTCACCCTTTTTATATGTTTTCCATTTTCAGGTAGCATGACAGTTCCCGTTGCCTATCGAAGTCGAGGTTTGTTAAGAGTGCCTTAATGGTATTACCGTCCTAGGAAGGGTTTATTTGTAAGTTAGGCGAATTTGACAGTAGGTTATGTGACAGGGTAGTCGGTAACTGCTGTCCTCACACTCCGTCTCGGGCTACGGGAGGATAGTTCGGGGTGGGGTGTGATAACAAAGGTAACATCGCCCCTCTCTTCTAATAAGAACTCTATGCATGATGATCCTCCTTTGAGTGGTAAGACTAATGGCATGCTTGATGTTAAATTAGAAAATCCTATGAAGCATGTTTCTAGTTGTGATAGTTTTTCTAGTTCTTCTTGCATGCCTCCAAAACCTAAAATGAATTATGAACAAATCATGAGGAAGTATGTTAAAAATGAAATGGTGAGTCCGGTAAAATTTCATAATGATGACTCCCTAATGATACTTGATTACATTAGAAAAGATGATGTTCAACTTGACAATGAATTGTTGACCAACCGACTAAATGTTATTGAATATGTTTGTGAGTGTCAATGTGGGCAAAAAACTAAAAGTTCTAGGTGATCCAAAGCATGGAATGAAGAAATCACCTTGGGATCCACCGTGACTTGTGAGCCCCGTCTAGCTAGAGGACGTTAAACAAAGCACTTGTTGGGAGGCACCCCAATTTTATTGCTTTCTTTAGTTTGCTTTTTACTTTTATTTTCAATAAACTTTGAGTCACTCATATGCTTTATTTTCAAGATCTTGGTTCATCACAAAAAATACTCCTTACACCAAGCCTGTTTAGTGGCTTCCCACTTGCTCCCAGGCTTGTTCTTTCTTTGTTCGATGCTCGTATGCATTGGAAAAAATGCAAGATTCTAAGTTTGGGGTGGGAGGTGTCACTCGTACTTTTGTGTGTTTTCTTATCCTGCTATGCATGTTTGTGAGGTTTTAATGATCATATGCATATTAATGAAATTTTGAAAATTTTTTGAAAATTTTGGAGCTTTCAAAGTTAATGGGAATGTTTTTATGGTTGTGTGCTTTGATGTTGATTGCCCATGATGAGATTCGAATTTGCATGATAGATGACTTATTGTGGAAATAGAATAGCATTATTTTGAGTTAAATTCATTTAAGTCCCTCTTAAAATCTCCCATATTCTTAAGCATGTAGCCACTTTAATTTAGAAACTTTAACTGAAAAAAGGATTAAGTTGGGTGTATTTGGTTGTCACTCTGGAAAGCCCCACCAGTTAGAGAGTAAAAATGCATGATAGTTTGTAATCTTAGACTAAGGAAAAAGAAAAGAGTATATATGTTTTGGGTTTAATGCCCTAAAACTCGTAGATTGTAAACATAATAATTTGACCGCAATTAAATCATTAATAAAAAGTTATTGATGTGTTACTTCAATAAGCGTTATTGAGTGTTTTTGTTTGTTTTGTCTTAATAACCCTAAATCCAATAAACTAACATCCTAGGCTGTTTTATGAGTTTTAAACTATATGTGGGGACATACGGAGATTAATGTTCAAGATACAGTCTAAAGGGTCTATAGTATAAGGATAAGGCTGGGTAGCTTATCCTGGTGACACTATGAATACGGCCCACTTTGTATTTGATACAAACGCAATGATCTAACGCCTTCATGTAGGTGACATGCGAGTGGGGTATCCTATGCAATGATTGAAGGAAATTGAATCCCCGCGGAAGCGTCTGATCGCGTTCTTTGATTTATTGAAAGAATTAAAAATACAAAAGTAAAGAAAAGATTAAGCATCATACCTTTGCCAATCTATAATTCTCGAACCGATAGTCTCTCCTTATAGTCTTCCTTTTCCAAAAGATATTCCTCGCTATAACTCTGGCAAGGATCAAGTTTGTGGGAACCGCTTCTTTGAAAGAATGGGAAGAAGAATTTTCTTAGAATTTTTCTAAGAAAATTGGGAGAATCAGTAGAGGAAGATTTCTAGAGTAATCGTAGAGATTATTCTCTTAGAGAGTGTGTTCTATGAAGGCTCCCAATGGCCCTATTCATAGAACTCTATGGGTTACTCCTAACCCTATTAGGATAAACCCTCTGCAGAGATTTTAAATCAAATATTTAATAATATCTAATATTAATAAATATCTACCCAAATAATATCTCATATTAAATGGTTTAAAACTTTTAAATCTTATTCAAATATTTATTTTTTTACAAAATTTTTTATTTGGATCTCATCCATAAATAATTAATTATTTGAATCCAATTCAAATCAATTAATTAACTCTCCCTCTATCTATTTTCTAAATTTTTAATTTTGAATCTCATCTAAATTAAATAATTAATTATTTGAATCTAATTCAAATTAATTAATTAATTCACTCTTTATTTATTTATATGGATTTTATCCAAATAAATAATTAATTATTTGAATCATATTCAAATAAATTAATTCTCTATATTATAAAGTGATAGTTGGAATCATATTCAAATAAAATTTATAATAAATCATGCAATTAATTGTATCCAATACAATTAATATTTTCCCTCATAAATTTGAACATTTCAAATTTTTCTTTCAACATAGTTGATCCTTGTTGATCCTTAGTGAATTAGCAAGGGGACCTTATGGACCTATAGATCAGAAGCTCCAACGATATGAGATTAATCGGCTAAACTCATTAGCCAGATTAATCAATATTCGTTAACTGTGGGTACACTCCACTAAAGACCCACAGTTGCACTCTTCTCACTGTAGATATATTTCTGTGTCCATGGATATAGATCACTAATAGCAAATTAGTCTTTCACAAGTGTTCGTAATACTAGATGAGTCAAATTATCGTTTTACCCCTAGGTTACTTCTAAATCCTTAAGTACCAGTGCTTCTCTAACGAACGCCCTGTTTATGGTCCAACCTTTAAACAGAAACCCCTCTCGGGCCAGTGAGAGGGTAGAGCTCTTTGTTCAAGTCCTAGGGACACCACTTAAGGGAACACTTATATACTTACCCTAAGAATGAGAATAAGTGAATTCCATCTTGTATAATTATGTCCCTTGCTCCCCACTCGGTTTTGTCCCTAAGATGGTAGGCATATTGAGTCGGCAAATGGCCACTCTCACCCATACAAATAAAAGGACAATCCCTCGTGCATAGGAGTTCATAATATACTCAGGATTAAGACTAAGTTGCCTAGGTCATCCTATTGAAATAGAAACCTAACTAGTCAACTCTTATTAAAGTGAGAGGGTTTTAATGCATGATAATAGTTTCACCGATAAATTTTATATTATATGGTTTTAATGCATGACAATAATTTCATGAGTTATTTAATGTATGTTGATATATTAAATATATGAAATTTGAAAAGTATGATGTATTATATTAATTAAATAAATATAAATAATTATATTTATTAATGTTTTGTTATTGTATGATTGATTTATTTAATATAAGTGTTATATTTTAAATGAAAATCAATTTGCATTGAGCATGATACATCCATAGATTAATATAATTGTTATATTATGTTATGAAATGCATGTAATATAGTTGGTTAATTAATTAGAATTTGATTATTAATTAATTAGAATTTGATTGTTAATTAATTAAACCTTAGAAAGCATGTTATATGGATAATCATTAAAATTCATAATAGTTATAAAATTTATGATTAGTAACTGTCAACCTATAATTAAGAATTGCATGCAAACATAAGATATTAGGAAATTGGTTTTAAATTGTTTAAAATTAATTTAGACATAAGATCATATTAACTCTAATAAGATTAGAATTTTGTCTTACTTTGTTTTAAAATAGTTTTAAAATATGGCTAAATAGGACAAATAGGACTTTAGGTTATAAGGGAACTCTACCACTTCAGTTCTGTCAAGATTGGGGGTATTTAAGTTGACGGTTTATGGAACACCTTGTAACTGGGAACTGAATTGGAACCTGAGTTGAATTAACCTAAGGCCTATTAGTATACATAGTCACTAGGTTAATTAAATGATTTAATTCACCTAGAACATTAGTGTAAAGACCTTTTACAAGAGTTATAATAGGCATAGACTTAGATAGATTGACTTAGTCGAATTTGTCTAAGTTAAATAACCCTAAGATAAGGTAGGACATTTTAGTGGGAGGAAAATTACAAAACGAGATGTTTATATCAAATTTTGCTCCTACGTCCCTGATTATTCACACCGTGAGATCCATACTCGATTTCGTGTCCCTGAGAGCGACCTCCGTTCGGACAGTGTTTGTATGGTTCAATAACAAGGTGAATGGGAAAATGTCTATAATAAGTGGGAGCGAGACGTGTGTCAACGTATCCCTCGGTCTCCAACCCTAGGTCGCACCATAAGATTCTTGTGATCCGCCTGCATTTCGTCTTGGAACGACCATCCTTTCGGAGGGCCTGATCATAGGTTTCGAAACACCGTGAACTCCTAAAAAGGATAGGTTCACTTAGGTTAATTACCAACAATTGTATTTCCTAATTGTAGCTTGTTGGTGTGTACCTCTGGGATTTAAAAGTGGAAGGATTACACTTATGGGGATGAGTTAAGAGTTAACGAATCCTTCACAAAACAACGGTGGCTAATGCCTATAGGAATATGAGTTATTCTGGCATTGGAATTAGCTGAGAATTGTCTCATTTCAAAGGAGGAGTGGCTAATCACCCTTCGGTGGCTGTTGCTCTAAACCTCTGAAGCATCGTTGCAAAAACTAAATCAATAGTTTATTAAGGTTTTCTTTGATTGCTTGTTTTTTGCTGAATTGATTGGAATATTGCAATTTGTTTGCTTATGTAATGGGCTAAGACAAAGATAACTAAAACAGTTAATTGTTTATAATTTAGCATGTCTTCCTCAATCGTTGCATTGCTTAAAAATGGAAAACTAATCGGTGAAAACTACACAACATGGAAATCTAACCTAAATACGATTCTAGTTATAGATGATCTACGGTTTGTCTTAGCGGAGGAGTGTCCTCCTATCCCCGCTCGTAATGCATCCCAATCTATTAGGGATGCATATGACCGTTGGACAAAAGCTAATGACAAGGCTCAAGTCTATATCTTGGCGAGTCTGTCTGACGTACTCAACAAGAAACATGAGGCCATGATGAATCCGTGACAAATCATGGAGTCCCTCCAGGAAATGTTTGGACAACCGTTCTCACAGATTTAGCACGAGACCCTCAAGTACGTTTATAATGCACGTACGAAGGAAGGGCAATGGTGAGAGAACATGTTCTTGACTTAATGGTCCAATTCAACGTTGCTAAAATGAACGGCGCGGTCATTGACGAGCAAAGTTAGGTGTCTTTTATTCTAGAATCTCTTCCGAAGAGCTTTCTCCAATTCCGCAGTAATGCGGTTATGAATAAAATTGTGTACACCATGACAACCCTCCTGAATGAGTTATAGACTTATAAATCTCTTATGAAAAATAAGGGACTTATCGATGGAAAGGCAAATGTTGCCCATTTCAGGAAGTTCCACAAGGATTTCATCCTCTGGAACTAAGTCTGTTCCCTCATCTTTTGATTCTAAGAAGATCTAGAAAAATAAAGGAGGAATGAGGAAGGTTCTCGCTGCTGGAAAAAAAAGGGTAACGCCAAGGTGGCTGACAAGGGAAAGTGCTTCCACTACAATGTTGGTGGTCATCGGAAACGCAATTGCCCTAAGTACCTTGCTGAGAAGAAGAAGGTAAATATGATTTACTTGTTTTAGAAACTTGTTTAGTGGAAAATGATTGTAATGCCTGAATACTTGCTTCAGGTGCCACTAATCACGTTTGTTCTTCTTTACAGGGAATTAGTTCCTTTCAGTAGCTCAAGAAGGGTAAAATGATGCTCAAGGTTAGAACAGGAGACACCATTCTAGCTCATGCAGTGGGAGTTGCAAAGTTGTTTTTTGGAAATAGATTTTTATTTTTAGAAAATCTATATATAGTTCCTAAAATAACAATGAACTTAAGACCAACTGAAGCAAAAGCACTTTTAAATCATGAGATGTTTAAAACTGCTAATACTCAAACTAAAAGGCAAAGAATTTCTCCAAGTAACAATAGTACTTATCTTTGGCATTTAAGATTAGGTCACATAAATCTCAATAGGATCGGGAGATTGGTAAAGAATGAACTTCTAAATGAGTTAGAGAATAATTCATTACCTCCATGTGAATCTTGTCTTGAAGGTAAAATGACTAAAAGACCTTTTAGTGGAAAAGGTTATAGAGCCAAAGAACCTTTAAAACTCATACATTCGGATCTTTGTGATCTAATGAATATAAAAGCTTGAGAAGGGTACGAATACTTCATCTTTTTTATAGATGATTATCCGAGGTATGGTTACTTATACCTAATGCAACATAAGTCTGAAGCACTTGAAAAGTTCAAGGAGTATAAGGCAGAAGTTGAAAACCTATTAGGTAAAACAATTAAAACACTTTGATTTGATCGAGGTGAAGAGTATATGGATTAAAGATTCCAGGACTATTTGATAAACAGGCAATGAATGATGTAGACAAGGACCAATAGATCAAAGCCATGGATCTTGAAATGGAGTCTATGTACTTCAATTTAGTATGGGAACTTGTAGATTCACCTGAAGGGGTTAAACCCATAGGGTGTAAATGGATCTATAAATGAAAGAGAGATGTAGCTAGGAAGGTACAGACCTTTAAAGCTAGACTTGTAGCAAAAGGTTTGATAACTTGTAGAAATACAAGTTATTATAGTCACTATTTCAATTAATTAGAGTAACTTTAGAGCTAAATGCATGATTTTGGTAGTTGAATTATGTAAAATGTATTACCATGCGTTGGCACTATTTACAAAAGAAAATACCTAAAAAATTATGAGCTTTTCTATTCTTAACGCAGGATTAAGAAGAAAAGAAGCACAAATAACCCAAGTACTAGAGACGAAGCTGCTGCTAGAACAAGTGGAAACCCATGCGTCGAGACTATGCGTTGAGACCATGCATTGAGAAAAAGTAGATACAGACGCCTGGGCAAAAGCTGTCATGTCAATATGCAAAATGATAACACGTTATCAGATCATGGCAGAACAAATGGGCCGACGATGTGAAAAGTCTGCGCAGCAGGGCATGGAATTTAATGTAAAGGTGTCAGGTCATCATGAGTTTCTACTTTTCGACGCCTATAAATAGCTCAAAGCTTCTCCATTCAAAGGAGGGGAGAAATGAGTTCAAGAGGCGAAAGCTCTGCACAAATTCTCCCTCACCATAACCAGCCTCCATTTCAAGCTCTTCTGAGAGAAGGATTCTGAGAATTTTCAGAGTCGTCTCCCAGTGAGTGAGAACCTTCACCCTATGAAATTTATGTATCAGATAGCAACCATCTCAAGCCTCCATGAAGCAAGACGTTGCAATGGCGGCTTGACGTCTTCCATTTCTGTTTTATCTCCATTTCCCTCCTTTTTACTTATGTTTTGTTAATGACATTCGAGAGAATGGTTTATTTTCTTAATATGAGTTTGATTGACGATTATTTTCCATCTATTTCCATATTAAATACCTTACACCATGTTGTTTGAATGCTAAATGAGTTAGAGTTAGTTTTTCTTAAGCAATATTAAGTATGTTACATCTTGATTAATGCATATCATTAGCTTGCATTGCTTTGTCTGACAAACAAATGTAGTAAGCATGACTATCTAGCTTGAGAGAGTAGATGATTAATCTTTAGCATTTATTAAGACTAGATGAGGTGCAGAGATGTAGTTCATCTTTTGCCAACGCAAACTTACCATGCGTTTTAGAGATAAGATTAATGTGGCGTCGAAACATCGAGAGATGGATTCACAAACTCAGTTTGTAGGTATGTAATTATACTTAGATATGCTTAAGTAACAACTAGTTCCTGCGTTAACTCTACTTTTATCGCATGGTTCCATTCATTCTCAACGCATGCTATTTGACACTAAATGACATTTGACTAACCCTCGCCGCGTCCACCTCATTGTTAGTTGTAGGAAATTTTATTCATTCTTTATGTATAGTTTTAGATACATACAACTCATGCACATATTACATGTATAGTTCACCGCATAGTCATGCATTTATTCTCAACGCCTAGTTATTACAAATCCCTGCGTTCGACTCTAGACTCACCAGAAAACCTATAAGAGCTTATACTTGGGCTTTTTATAGGAAAACTTGCTTAATCATGATCTTACTTGAGTAATTCTCGACGCATCTTTGTACGAAAATTATAATATCTATTTTTGTGCAACAAGCTATGAAACTCAAATCAAATCGAAAATAGAAATCCAACAACAAGGTTACACCCAAAGGGAAGAGGTTGACTATGAGGAAACTTTTTCCCCTGTTGCTATGCTTAAGTTTATAAGATTCTCTTATCCATAGCCTCATATTATGACTATAAAATTTGGCAAATGGATGTCAAAACTGCTTTTCTGAATGGCAATCTTGAAGAGAGTATCTTCATGACTCAGCCTGAGGGGTTCATAGCCCAAGGTCCGGAGAAAAAAGCTTGCAAGCTAAATCGATCCATATATGGGTTGAAACAAGCATCCAAATCTTGGAATATTAGGTTTGATACTGCGATCAAATCTTTTGGTTTTGAACAAAACGTTGATGAGCCTTGTGTATACAAGAAAATCATCAAAAGTAAAGTAGTTTTCTTAGTACTTTATGTGGACGACATCCTACTCACTGCGAATGATGTTGGATATTTTACTGATGTTAAAAATTGGGAGAGGCGCAGTATGTACTTGGGATCCAAATCATTAGGGATCGCAAGAATAGAATGTTGGTTTGATATTTGATGCAGAACTCTAAGAAGGGTTTATTACCTTTCAATCACGGGGTTCATTTGTCTAAGGAACAGTATCCTAAGACATCTCAAGAAATTGAGGATATGAGACGTATTCCCTATGCCTCAACTGTGGGCAGCTTAATGTATGCTATGCTCTGTACTAGGTTGTTATGCAGTGGGAATAGTCAGTAGGTACCAGTCCAATCCAGGTTAGACCACTGGACTGCGGTTAAGAACATCCTCAAATATCTTAGGAGGAACGAGGGACTATAAGTTGGTGTATGGAGCTAAGGATTTGATCCTTATGGGATACACCGACTATTTCTGGGAGAGCCTAGACACTCCATTCATCAGACACACACAAGCAAGGGAGCGCCCAGCCGCTACTTGGCACTTAGGCAGGTGCTTCAATTTCCTCCCTCCCTTCATTTTTTTGGGCAAAAGGGAATGAGGAAAAGAGATGGGAAATGGAAAGCAGCAGTCACCAACCATTTTATTTCTTCCTTTAACTTAGTTTTTCTTTTTATTTGGGTTGTAATTCTTGTATGGATGCTCCCCTTATCTCAATCTCGTCTATGGATCGATGAGGTAAGAATTTTTCTAGTTATTTTATGTAAACTTAAACATGTATGTAGTTGAAATACGATGATGAATCATGTTTAAGTAATAATCAAAAGGTCTAGTATAGGGATAAGGTTGGATGCCTTATTTTGGTAACACTATGGATACGATCCACTTTGTAATTGTAACAAAAGTTGTAAAGTGTTACAAATGGTTTGATCCTAATCGTTCATGTGGAGACATGTGAGTGGGGGTATACTATGCAAATAGTTTGTATAAGACCGAACTGCGAAATGTTTAATTTCTCTTTGTAACGTGGTTAATTGAAGAAGTTAACATTTCATAGGATGACTATAAGTGACTCAATCTTAATCATGAGTGAGTTATGAACTCCTGTCTATGAGGATAATCTTTTGATTTATATGGATAAGAGTGGCCAGATCACCGACTCAATATGCCTACCATTTTTGGGATTTGTCTGAATAGGGAGCTAAGAATATATCTTCACCAGATGGAATTCACTCATTCCCATGTTTAGGGTAAGTATATAAATAACTCCCTTAAGGGCTAATTGCGGGTCTTAAACAATGAGACCTCACCCTCTCACTAACCTGATAGGGGTTAGTTTATAGTTGGACTATAAATAGTTTGTTTATTAGAAGGATCAATGATACTTAAGGAGTTAAATGTAACTACAAGGGTAAAATGGTAATTTGAGCCAGCTGTAGTTATGAATAATTTGTGAGGGTCGACTTACTGTTGATTAGTTACTTCCGTGGACATAGACATATATCTATAGTGTGAAAAGTGTAGTTGTAGGTCTTTAGTGGAGTGACTCACCGTTAATAAATATTGATTAATCTAATTAAAGAGTTTAATTGATTAATCTCATATTATTGGAGCTTCTAATCTATAGTTCTATAAGGTCCCCTTGCTAGCTCATTAAGGCTTTGTATAAGAATAAAATATTTAGGTTTAATTTGAAATGTTCAAATTAATAAGGGAGTTAATTGTATATTATAAAATTTTGAATGAGATTCAAAATTTTATACTTTATGTTATTAGATATATATTTAAATAAGATTTAAATACTAATTATATGAATGAGATTCATATTTAAACTATAGGTTATGTGAGAGAAGGTTATTTTAATATGATTGAAATTAAATTAAATATGTGATATTTAATTTATTAATTGTTAATTAATTAATCTTATTTAATTATATTTTTAAATATGATTTAATATATTATAATTAATTAAATTAATATTAATTTAATATTATTATATTAATAATAACTCCCACTAAACATAGTGGGGAGTTATTTCCTTCTTCATAACATACGCAAAAAGAAGGGAAAGAAAAGAGAGAAAGGTTATTGTGTGCAGTTGACAGAAGAGTTCTGTGATAAAATTTTCTCAAAAATTTTCCCTCTCAAGTTCTCTCTTCCTCTCAATCTTCTTTAGGGTTAACAAAAAAAAACCCACAGGGTTGGGTCCCCCCGGAGCGGGTCGGGGAATCCCAGTTTGACCAGGGATGGAGTCAAATCGAGGATTTTTTTAGGATCCCCGTCCAAGGACAGGGAGGGGACAGGGAGGGTATCCACCCCTGACCCCGACCCCGACCTCAACCCCGACCCCGACCCCGACCCCGACCCCGACCCGAGTTAAATATAAAAGTTAAATATACATATATATAATACATTTTCAAAAGGCCAAAGAACAATTAGTTTAAAAATAAAATAAAAGCCCAATTAAACTACTAGGCCCAAACCCAAACCTTAATTACATCACCTCATCTTCATCTTCTTTTTCATTTTTCAACATTTCATTTTTTTCTCTTTAGCTGCAACAGACAAGAGCCGACCAGATTTGGTCCAGAAGTTGCCATGGGCCGCTGCCATCCGTAACCGCTGATGAAGAAGCTGGTATGTCGTCGTCGAGTTTTTGCGGTCAGTGAAGGTGAACAAGGGTGGGCCGTCAACCGTCGTGAGTTTGTAAGTCAGATTTCTTTCATTTTTTTTTCAATCAAGTTGAATAATGGCATGAGAGGAATCATAAAATTAATGGACTAGACAAATTTTAAAGCATAATTTAATTCCAAAATAGTACTTTTGAAATGTAATTTATAAGTTAACCTAATTTTATTATGAAAATGGCCCAATTTTGGATTGAAGTAACTTTATGTTGTGCTTGTACTTCTTCTTCTTCTTTTTTTATTTATTTATTTTTTTTATATGGGGATATTTCTTACTGCAAATACAAAATGCACCAATTTTGGATTGAACTAATTTTGTGTTGTGCTTGTATAATTTGCTAGAGTTTCAAAAACTAATGTCTTCATCACCTTCTACAAATAAAAATTCTCATAGATATAACTCCAATTCCAAGTTCAACCCCAAATCCAACTCCAATTTCAACTCCATGCTCTTCAAATAACCATAATTTGATTGTTGATGATTGTGTTATTTTGGATGAGGACTCTAAGAAGGGATCTTTTAAGAGGAGATTGACATCGGTTGTTTAGAACCATTTTAAGAAGCAAAAAATAAATGGAGTAGACAAGGCAGTCTGTAATTATTGCAAACGAAAATTAGGGGGTGAGGTTAAAAATGGAACCAAACATTTGCATGACCATATCAAAATATGCCCCTATAAAAGACAAAAGAACATACAACAATCCTTATTAAATCCTAATAGAGAGAAGAGCATTAGCAAGTTTGATAATCAAACATGAATATTCTCTCTCAATAGTTGAGCATGAAGGTTTTAGGGAATTTTGTAATATCATCCAACATCTATTTAAGATGGTGTCAAGAAACACAATAAAGAAGTGTTTGCCTTTGGATTAAAACAATGAGAACCAAAGTACAAGTGTTTGCCTTTGGATCAAGATTGGGTATCCCATTTTACAAGAAATTGTTGGAGACGTATTAGTCATCCCGTTATCTATTGTTGCATCAGAATCTGCTTTCAGTACTTGTGGTAGGATTGTAAGTCCATATCGTAACAAACTTCATCCAAAGACAATAGAGGTTTTTATGTGTGTAGACACCGTATTTGGTCCAGCCTAACTTTATTATTATTGCTATTATTATTATTTTGGATAACATATGATTTAGTTTAGTTTTTTATTTAAAAAATGGATTTAAAAAAAAAGTTTTTACTTTAAGTTTTTTAAACTTTTAAAATATGTAAAAATTAAAAAAAAAAGGAGAGAGATTATATTAAAAATGAAAAATATTATTTTTCTTCCCTTTCTCATTCTTCCTCCTTCCCCAATTTCTCTCCTTCCCTTCGTTTTCTTCCCCAATTCTCCCCTCTTCTTCATACTTCTTCCTCTATTTCTTCCCTTTCCCATTTCAAATTCTCTTACAAAGCTCAACTCTCAACCTCCACACTCCCCTATAATTTGAGGGGGATTCGCAATGGAAAAGAGAGAGAAAACATAAAAGGTGGAAGAGATGATTATACACATTGAGGGAGAAATAGAGAGGAAGGAATAACTGAGAAAGAGATGAGTCCGACAAAAGCTCATCTCCATTGGATGGATTATGCACGATTCTGATGAAACCCACACAAAACCCACTAATACAATACAGCTCAACAACGTCTTCAACAAACAGAAATTTCTGACGAAGCCCACGGACGGACGACTCCAACAACGAATCTCACAATAGAAGTGTTTTAGTGGTGGAGATCTCGCATGCTTGCAACTTGAGATGATTTCTTGGCTACAGGAAAAGAAAATAAAAGGAGAAGAGAAGTGAAAGGAAAAAAAAAAAGTGAAGGAAGAAGAAGAAGAAGTACTTGAAGAAGAAAGAAGAGAAGTACTTGGATAAGAAAGAAGAAAAGTAAATAAGAAAAAGAAGATAAAGGTGATGGGTCTCACCCACATTTTTCTCTCTCTTTATTTGTTGATAATTTATTGGAATTGACTTAAATTTAAAAAAAAAAAAAAATTCAAAATATGTTTCAATTAATTTCTTTCTAAAGACTCCATTGTTTTTTTAAAATAAATTCTAACTTTATTTCTAATTTAAACTTGATTTCTCCTTAATTTGATTCTTTTCATTAGTAGAATTTCAAACTTTCATTTTGTTTTAATCTCTGATTTAGTGGAGTTATAAAAACGGAACTCCAATATCAATATGCTGTAAAGCCTGTCAATTTGGTTTAAATAAATTTTGAATATCTTGCAATTTGAAATTTCTAAAAAGCATTTCAATCTCAACTTTAATTATTTTTAACTTGGTTTTACTTCAGCCTTCAAATGAATATCAATTTCATTTAAACTTGAATTTTCTAAATAAAATTTCAATTTGGGTTTTCACCTCGATTTACAAACTGAATTTCAAATCTTCCTTTGAGGGGCTTACACTTCTCATAAGGATTAAGTCATATTTTTACTTCTAAAATGTAATTTGATCCACATGAGACATTTTTTTAAATGTCATGTTATCCTATGACGGAGTTGAGATTGCCAAATATCTCAAGTTCTTGTGGTAAAAGCACTTTCTAATTTGAGAATTCAAATATCAACATGATAGTACATTAATAGACGTTTGTCTACTCACAAAATGCTACTCTACTTTATTCTTAAAGTTAGAATGTGATTTAGTGAGACATTGTCTAAACTTATTTTTTACATTTAGTTGTTAATTAAATGTTCCTCTTTTAAATTGACTTTTTAAAATAGAATAAATTTTTTCAATGGATTTTAAATAAAATTGACTATAAGCAATAATTCTGTATAGACTGGGTATTTAAGTTGACCGTAAGGGAACACCTCTACTTGGGAACTATTTAATTAGTCATATTTTATTTAATTTTAGTTTTTAATAAAACAAGCATTCTTTTTCTTTCAAATAAAGATCATCTTTAATAAAATGAATTGGATAACAAAAAAGAAAAAAGTTTTAAAACAAGTGTTGTAAGGTGTTAACACCTTCCCTACACTCATCGACCCTCGAGCCTAACTTTGGTAAAGCAAATTAATTTTTTTTTTCTTTAAAATAGGTGACCAATCACACCCATAATGATTGGTGGCAACTCCAAACCTTTTAACTCAAAAGATAGGTGACCAATCACACCCATAATGATTGGTGGCGACTCCAAACCTTTTAACTCAAAAGAGACCCATGGAGAAGCCCCGCATCGCGATGACGTTGCGACAATGTGCACTCAAAATTGGATTCCGACTGAAGTTTTGTCAGGTATGTTAGTTTGTTTATGTTGTTTAACCTATATTTCTTATTTAATATATTAACATTCTTTTGTATTATAAATATGTGACAAAATAAGGTATTAGTACGGAAAAAGAAATGGCTGAACATTTAGCAACTATTTTAGAAGAATCGAACGACTCTAATGGAGATGGAGTGGTGACTGAGGTATGCTCAACAATTAACATTATTTTTTTATGCCACTTTGTTAAGTGGTTTTGTTGTCTAGTTATTTTTTATGACATTATTAGTTAATTATATTTTAAATATAGGAATAATACTCACAACTAAGGACAGGATGATGTCAAGACAAGAAAAATGGATGAATTGGTGAAGAGAGATGAATGAATTGGTGAAGAGAGAAGGACAAACAAGCTTATGATTGCAGCTGTTGTATAAGACATTTGAATTTATTTTACTTCAAACTTTATTTAATATGAGTTGTAAACTTATTTTTATGGATTTCTAAGCTTGTGAATTTTGTTTATTTTTTGTGGAGTAGTGAAATTTTAAAGAAATTGACCCAAATTAAAATTTTAAAAAATGTTATTACATATATGAAAAAAGTGAATTCCCGCAAGGAATTAACAGGGGAATCCCTACGAGGATTAACAAGGGAATCCCCACGGGGAATTAATAGGGGAATCCTCGTGGAGATTAACAGGGAAAACACAGGGAATGGGTCCCTGTAGGGACCCGTTTCCCCCTGGCAGGGATGGGGGTAAATTCCCCCCACGGGGGTGGGGACGGGGAAACTCTCCCACCCTGCCTCAACCCCGTTGCCAACCCTAATCTTCTCCTCCATTACCTTTACCAAAAAGAGAGCCCACAAATACCAATTGAAAGAGTTACCAACATGACAACAGAAGTAATTAAGATCTAAAGCACTCCAATTACATTAATTTTGAAGATTAAACATGCTGGATTAGAAACCCAAAAACAGAGAAGATTAACTTACTTGTTGAAGCTCAAAATTGAAGCTAGATTCTTCAAAATTTCAGATCACGAACACTTCGTGCACAACCTTTAGTGTCTTTCTTGTTATCCTCAGGCTTTATAACGGATTGTGGGACTCAATTTGAGCTGAATTTGGAGCAACAAGGTGAAAAACTCACTTGTTTTTCAATTTTTAGTTTGAGAGAAATTCCACACAAATTAGCCAAATAGCTTAACCCTTTTTCCTTAATTCATTTCTTCTATTTAAAAAAGAAGACATTCAAATTCCATTAACATGCACAATGCCAAAAAATTGGCTGATTAAGAAGGTGATTAAGCTTGAGAGGATGAGATTGAAGAGGAGACTTACACCTCCTTCTTCAACATGCACAAAGTGAAAATTTCCAACTTTTTTTTTAATAATTAATTTTCTAAATTGATTTTAAATCAAAAAATAATTTCTAAAATTAAATTTAAATAAAATTAATTTAATATATAATTAATTAAATTAATAATTAATTATATATTAAATTAATTTTTCCACTTTTCCCCGAAAATTCCAATGCGATGAATCTCTATTCATCCTAAAAAATATTTAAATCACATTTAAATATTTCCAACTCTCCGATTTTGTCTAGTTCATAATTAAACGAACAAACTATAAATTTTACTCTATCACTGAATTCGAACATTTCAAATTCACTCAATATTATGTTCTAAGGTTTAGTCCATGAGCTAACGAGGGGACCGAATGGACCTACAGATCATGAGCTCCAACGATTCAAAATTAACCGGCTAAACTCTTTAACCTAGTTAATTAACATTCTTTAATTATCGGGTTACTCCACTAAAGTCCAGTAGTTGCACTCTCCTCACTGTAGATATATTTATGTTCACTTGATATAACCATAATAAGTAAGTCGATCATTCATAAGTTGTTTGTAATTACAATTGGGTCAAAATTACTGTTTTACCCTTGTAATTACGTCTCGATCCCTAAGTCCCACTAATCCTCTAATGAACAATCGGTTTGTGGTCAAACCAACAAACCTAATCCCTCTCAGGACAATAAGCGGGTGAGGCCCCTTGTTCAAGTCTCGGAGTTAGTACTTAAGGGAACAACTTATTTACTAACCTAAAAAAAGGTAGGAGCGAATTCCATCTTGCAAGACTATGTCCCCAGCTATGTGTCTGATTTTATCCCTAAAATGGGACGCATATTAAGTCGGCGTACTCGAGCCACTCTCACCTATGCATACTAAAGGATAATCTCAAATAGATAGGAGTTCATAATTAGCTCAGGATTAAGATCGAGTTACCTAGGTCATCAGGTTTGAAATTATCAGTTTTAACAATAAACAGTGTTAAAAAGTAAAAGTGATTATTTCATGGTCCGGTCTTATGCAAATTCATTGCATAGAATTCCCCCACTCATATGTCTCTACATATACGATATAGGATCACATCGTTTGTATCGAATACAAAGTGAGCCGCATCCATAGGTCCCCTAGATAAGGTACCCAACCTTATCCTTATACTATAGACCATTTTGGCTATTTACTTAAAACTTGATCCAGTTTTATGTCTATACATAAAGTCTAAGCATACAACCTATAGCTAAAGGTTCTTAGTTTATTGGATTTAATAAATGCAATTCGAATATTCAATAACAACTTTACTGAATAAATCTCGACAACAAATTTATTGAGAGTAAGTTACAAAATTTACAAATAACGAGTTTTAGGACATAAAACCTAACATCTTTATGGCTTATTATTTGGCTTTTTGGTCAATTAGTTGTTTGCTCTATCCTTGTGTCTTTCTTGAATTTTTTTTTTTTTTTTAAAGGATATTGAGTTTGGAATATGTTATTGATCTTTTGATTGAAATAGATTAAAATTTTTATTAGATGCATTTTGGTAGCTTATCTTATTGAATGAAAATTAATTGAGCATGTTGTTTGTCCTATGTTGAAAATTAGGTACTTAGAAATGTTGCTTGGAAGAGTTGTTGAATTCTTTTCAATAGGGGGAGTATTTATAGAATATAGTTTCTTGATCCCAGTAGCTACCATGGTTATATTTGATTGATAATGTTTTCTTTAGCTGACATTGAATTTGCTAATGTTGATTTGTTATTATTTGGTACCATTATTTGTTTTTCAACAATTGATGTTTATTTTATAATATTGGATATTTTGATATATCAATTGTTTGATTTATACTTGATTGATTTTATCTCCTTTTAGCATATATTGATATTTCTTATTAAAAGGAGAATTCATATTTTTAAGGGAAGCTTTTCACTTAATTATATATGAATTTCATGTTAAAATGAAATTGATTCTTACATATTGCTTTATTGTTGATATAGTTTATCCTCTTTGGGGGAGTTATGCATATTGTTTACCATTTTAGGGAGAGTAATTATCTTTGAAGTAAAAATTAATTTAAAAATTTATTTGATAGTTCTATCCTTAAGTTGATATGTACTATATGTGTTTTTGTCCCTTATTAAGGGGGAGTGTACAATTGATTTTAAAAGGGGGAGAAATTTGTGAAAATGGTTTTTATCTTGAGCTTGGTTGATACTTTATGATGCCTCTCAAATATACAATGTTGTTTGTTATGATTTGTTTCTTAGAAGGCATGTTGGTAGGAGAAAATTTGCAAAATTATGTGTTCATGTTTTTAATGAGAACTTTCATGTCATTGCTTATTTTTCTTAATTTCTTTTTTTGATTGATTCCAAAAGGGGGAGAGATAACAAGAAAAATGATAACATGCTATTATCGAATATATTCATTGCTTCAAGTTCATATCTAATATCAAGTGAATTGAAATTATGTATGTCTATTGATTGTGATTTAAGTTCATATTTTATATCGCACAACACTTTGGATTTCATTTTTCTTGAGTTGTTTGTCATCATCAAAAAGTGGGAGATTTTTGGCTTTTTGGCCCTTAATCTCAAATTAAATAATTTTAATTAATTGATTAATTAATGTTTTGATGATAACAAATCTGCTTTTATTTATTAACAATTTGAGTGTTTTGAAGTGTCTATTGTGTGGAGTTTGGAACAACGGTTCCAACGAAATTTGAATCACTCAAATCAGAGTTCAAACGAAGCAGATATGGTCGAAACAAGCTTAACAGAAAAATCCCGAGCTGATGACGTGACAGTTTCTTTTTCTTTTTTTTTTTTTAATCAAAGCGGACCAATTGAAAGGTACCACTTGGAACAATGGAGAAGTAACATTTGGTGGGTTTTTTAATTTTTGGATTGATGTTAAAAAGATAATGAATTTAGAAAGAAGATGAAATTGATATTGTTATATATGTTTTTGTCTAACGCCTAGTTGTTTTTTAAAAAAGATGAATTTAATATTATATTATGTTTGTGTCTAATGTCTAGTTGAGTTTAAATCTCCACCATTCAATTTTCTTTTACCAATATCTAATGGTCCAAATTAATTTGGTTTTCACCCACTTTCATCTCTTTTTAAATACTTCATCTTCTCCAAAATTTCACAACTTTTATTATTTTCAATCCTCAATAATTCACCAAGCCACCATTGTTGCTCTCTCTCCAAGTTTCAATTTTTCTTCTTTTCATCTAATTTCTTAGAGAGATTTATGTATGGCGAGGATTGACTTGTTGTGAACTCAAAACTTATAAATCTACTTTTTAAGAGAGTTTTTTCATCTTGGTCTTCATTTCCAAACTTTTGTGAGGGTTACTCTTGATCCCGAAAAAGAGTGATTGTAACAGTTTGATTGTTACCCGTGGAAATGATTGAGTTTGCTCTTGAACTCGCAAAAAGAGCGATGTAGCGGTTGTGCTCTAATCTGTGGAAAGAGTCTAGTGACATACCTAAGAGGAGCTTGGGAAGTGGACGTAAGCCGATTGTGCCAAACCATTAAAAAATTCACGGTGTCATTTGCTCTATCCCTCTCCTAATTTATTTTTGCAATTAATTTTTGTTATTATATTTTATTGCATGAAATTAATTGAAATTTTTAATTCTTGAGATTAATTGCTCATATTTGTATATTTTGATTGGTCGTTATTAATTTTCTATATTCATTACCAATCTTTTTATAAGAATTAAATAAGGTGCTTTAAAGTGTGATTGTTAATTTATTGTTTAATTTAAAGTGAATTTATTTGCATAAAATTATTGTTTAAACTACTTATTTGCAAAGAGTTTGTTAATTTGCTTAATTGGGACCACATTAGTAAAAAGTTTTAATTAGTTTTAATAAAATATATTCACCCCCCTCCCCCTCTTGGGTTGTCATACCAATCCTATAGAAAGAACTTTGCTCCTGGAGGGAAAAAGGTGAACTAGGCATCCAAGCATTGATCCCGTTTAAGGAGTTTGTCAGGCATCCATTAGCTTGTTCTGGCCGCCCAAACAATAGTGTCCAGCTATCCAGGACAGTGTCCAGGCATCTAAAATGTTGTCCCAGGCATCCAACAGTCTGTTTTGAGAGACCAACTTGCAGTTTGAAGGTCGGTTGCTGTTTCTTTGTACCAAAAGCTTGGTCGTGTGCTCGAGGATGAAGAGCAAGCTAATTTTTTGGAAGGACAAAGAATTCAGGATGAGGATTAAAGGCCTTGAAGGCCAAAATCTTCATTTATTGTGAGTGGTTTCTCTTTTAAAAGTTAATGTTATTTCCTTATGTGTTAGCATTGTTTGTGTGGTAAGGAAAGAGAATGCCACACAGGATGGTTAGAGGATCTTTGGATCTAGTTTCTGAGCCTGTGACGGAGTAATGCACAGGATGGTTGGAGGATCTAAAGATCTAGAATTTGAGCCTATGGAGAAATTGAATATCACGGGATGGTTAGATGGTTACATAAAACTTAGATACTGGGCCTTTAAGAAGTACCTCTCGTAGGATGGTCAGAGGACGGCAATCTAACTTCTGAGCCCATAAGAGGTAGGTTTTTATGCACAAAGAGAGAATGACGATCTGCTGAGCCAAGTAGAGCTAGTAGGGAATGAGTACAGTATCGAGATAACCTCCAGTATTGTGATTTGAGTAGGTAACCTCATTATGATGTGTATATAAGATGTTTGAAATGTTTAAGGGTCAAGAGGGACTCTATGATTGTTTGCCACTCACTGGGTATCAATCTCACTCTTTTCTTTTGTGTTTTCCTTCTCAGGTAAGTAAAGGAGTTCCCGTTGTTGTGTGAAGTCGAGGTATGCCACAAGATAATTATACTTTACTAGACATTACGAAGTTGTAAAATAAGCTATAAGTTTGTCTGAGAATTGTATAAATGTTAACCATTCCATCCTTGTTGTTACGCTTGGTTTGGGCACCAAATGAGAATAGTTTGAGATGGATAGTAAATGTCACAAGAGAGTGATGTTTGTTGTCTTCACGCCTCCTATTGGGTTAAAGAGGTTAATCTGGGAGGGGGGTGACACACAACGATGCTCCAACTTAAATTTATATATTTGCTTCCGTTTTAGGGCAAAATGTATGGAGAAAAGGAGGAGGAACGCAACCCCAGCTCAATTTTTCTTTCTCTTTCTCACATCTTAGCTTAGTTTTTCTTCTTAATTTTGGCTTGTAATCATGGATTGAGAACTCTCCCCTCTACTTTCTTTGTCTATGAAGATGTTGAGGTAAGTATTTTCTAGTTCTTGGGAGCAAACCTATGTAATTATTTTGAGACTTACCCTTGTATGAACTTCATATTTTGATTTTTGTTTCTTTGAATCTAATGTATATTTAGATGTATGTTTTTAAGTGATCGATATTGAACTCAATTAGGACTCAAGACTTGTTTTAATTGATAGCTATCGAACCCCTTTAGAACTCAAGACTTGTAGTTTAATTAGAGCCTTTCCTTTAGTTGATAATTAGGACACTTATTTACCTTAATTCCATGAGTTGGTTGCCTGTAGCGTCGAAGAGTTTGATTAAATTAAACAGGTCGTTGTGTAAACAATCAAATATGCATGTGTTTAACCAAAAGTAAGTCAGTGATAGAAATTACGTAGGAACCCAATTGCTCCCAAGAACTAGAGCATCTCACCCTTGGTTTCATTTACCCCTTATCTTTACTTTCTCTTCTTTAATTTTCTCACCCTTGGTAATTAGCTAAACAAAATAGTGTTTGCAGTTCGTGTGGATCGACCTGAATTTGTCACTTGTACTACACCATCGTAGTATAGGTAGTAGGGTTCGGTATTATAAATGAAGCCCAGAAGGAATCTCATCAAGGAGGGTGGGGTTCTAAAAGGACTCATTCATGAGGTGCTAGTGTGGATGGCTGAGAAGTTGATGGGAAGACAAGAATAAGGTGAACTGTTATTCCCCCCTCGTTCTAGTGGATTCGAAGAACGAATGGATCGAAAACTATGTTTTTGATGTTAGGAGGGTGGGTGGTCGTCTCGGTCATGTGGCGTCATAGTTCAGTGCAGAGGTGGTTCCCGCCGGTGAGGGGTGGCTTCAAGCTAAACGTTGACGTGGCTTGTCATTTGAATCAGTCGGGGATTGGGCTGGGCGATATGGTTAGACATGATGGTGGAAAGGTGGTTGTGGCCCAAGCTCTATTCCGTTTGGGTTGTTTGAATGTTGAGGCAGGGGAGATTTCGACTTTGTTGGCTGGTTTGCTGCTGGCTCATAACTTAGTGTGTGTGGATCTGTGGGTTGAATCTAATATAGAGATTGTGGTGAAGAACCTCCATTCAACTAACTTTCCTTCTTCTCCTTATGCTGAAATCTATGTTGAAGCTTTAGCTTTGGGTTCTAGTTGGAAATTAAGGACCTTTAGTTTTGTTCCTAGAGGTTGTAATATAATGGCCTATAATCTAGCCCATCAATCATGCTGTGTCAAGTATTCTGACCTTCATGAGTGGCTTTCCCAAATTGTAGGACTTTAACAAGGTTGGGCTTTTGGAAGGCCAATCATATATTATTTTGGTTTCAAAATAATAATAATAAAAGAATCAAATAATTAAACAAATTATGCCTTTCTATCATTTTCTAAATCTACTCTTGGATCCAAATGGACACCAACTCCTAACTTTAGACATGAAAAATGTATTTTACAAAAAGGTATTTCTGCATCAACAATATCTATTTATTTAAATATAATTATTCAAATTCTGAGAGATATTTATAACAAAAATACAAGAAGGGATATAGATTTCTAAGGGAAAAAAAAAAAAAAACACAACCAAATCGTGGAAAATCAGCAAAACACTTCCACTATTTTCTGTGTACTCTTGGAGCAGTGATGATGTGCTTCACTTTGGACATAAACAGCAACATATCTGCATAAATAAACGGACAAATTCTTTACTATTTTTTAAATAATTATATTTAGTTCATAGGAAAAAAAAAATTAAAATTTATTTTCTATCATTTTAAAAGATTAAAATTTATTTTCTATCATTTTAAAAGTTAAACTTGTTTATATAATTTACTAAATTTTATAAATAAAAACATTGATGGATTGACATGAAAAGGGCACTTTCAAATATAAGTTTTAAAGTATGCTTTGATTTTACTTATTAAGTGGTTAAAAATAAAAAAGCAATCTAAAAAGTTTAAATTTGTGATGTTGTTACTATTTATCATTTTAATTCCAATGTTCAAAGAATCTTGTTATCTTGTTAAATTTGTCATGACCTAAATTGTTAGGTTAAAATTAAACTCTATTTGGTAATTATTTAACTTCTAGTTTTTATTTTAAGTAATTATTATAAATGACAAAACTGCTGAAAATATTTTCAAATATAACAAAATGTTACTGTCTACTAATAGACTATTATCATCTATTAGTTATAGTCTATCAGTTATAGACATTGATAGATGTCTTTTAGTATTTATCACTAACAGACAATGTTATTTTCTTATATTTGCAAAACATCTCTTTTAATTTTCTTTTAGTTTTAAAATTTTGGTTTGGTTGTTTCAAACCAATAGTAAAATATGATATCAAAACAATGAAACTCATAGATAAATGAAAGTAATTTTTATAAGTTTAATTTTTCATTAATTAGAAACTAATGCCAAATAATCAAGATAAATCATTCAGAATTCTTTACCATCAACTTCAAGGGGCCCGTTTAAATTGAATTGAGAAAAATAATGTTTTTTAAAAAAAAATTTATTTTTATTTAAACTTTTTTTTTGAATAAAAATAGTTTAAAATACACCTTAGAAACTATTTTAAATGGTTGTTAATGAATTTTAAACACAACGTTCGATTAAATGATTAGAAATGTAAAATTACCTTGAAAGCAAATGAAGTGGGTCCACGAGTATTAGTAGCAGTAGTAGTTTTAGCAATTGGTTGCTTGGTTTGATTCATCAATGGCGGAACGGCCTGAGGACTCTTAGAACCTCCAATTTGCTTCTCAGTCTTCACTTTATTGAAAATCGCCGTATAACCATCTCCCGATTTCGGATCCCTCACATCCCAGCTCCCAAATTTCGGCACCGACGCCATCATTTCCCCTTCATTATTCCGCCGAACCCTAGGGTTCCGATTACCCTTTCCGCCCACCGTCGTCGTCGGAGTAAATCTACTCATTCCTTCCGCTCCATTACTATTTTTCTTCTTCCTTCCACTCTGCTTCGCCTCTTTCAGAAGCGCGTAATCCGAACCGCTTCTCTCACTGCTCAATTTCTCCGATCCGGAGTTTCCGATCGCTCGCCGCTGGTGGTAGTCCCTGCCGTCGTGATGACGGCGGTTGTCGGCTGGGATTGATTTCTGGTTTACGACGGCGGCCGGCGGGTAGGTGTCGGGATCGTTGGGATCGAAGGTGATGCCGGTGGCTCGGAGTTCACGGGCGTTTTCGAAACAGATGGTGTACGGTACGTCATCGGAGTCCCAATTGCCGAATTTCGGAACGTGAGATGACGATTTTACCCCCTGCCCATTAGATTGATTAATTGAAGATTATTAATACAAATTTCATTCTTCTATTAGTAATTAATATGATTTAATTTGAGATGGTAATTGTGCTGATGAAAAAAAGACAAGGAAAAAAAAAAAAAAAAAAAACACTCACTGCCATGAGCTGTGGCAGCTCTGTGGTTGCTGCGGCGGCGGCAACGGCGGAGTTTTGGAAAAGTTTGTATTGTTAGAAGAGAGGAACATGGAGGAGTAAGGAGTAAAGAGGTTGAAAGTTTTTTGATCAGTCGATTTTAGTTCGATGGTTTCCAAGTTCGTTTTCGATGTGTTTTATTGTGTTTTGGCCTTTTACTTTGTTTCTATTGTTGGTATCTATTTTTTTTTTTTTTTCCTTGTTCTTGTTTCTTTTTCTAACTAAATTAGGAAGAATATCTTTTAATCAAGATTTAAAATACTGAAATTTTAAGAAAATTTCGATGTCAGTGATTTTTTATAACAATAGCGATCCTCAATGTATTTCTATAATGCTATTATATTATCTACTTTGAGTATAATCCTCATGACTTTGCTTTTGAAACTACCCAAAATGCTTCATACTAATAGAGATATTTTTCCTTACTATGATCATTTCCTTTCCTAACTAATGTGGAACTTTGATTGCACTCCTAACAATTGTTGTTTACTTTTTATGAATTCTTTTATGATATAATGAAATTGTTGATTTATTTTTCATATTGATGCTGAGTTTAGAGAAATGTAGAAATATCAGTGAAAATATAGATATATCAACAAAAATTTAATATCCTTCCCTTTAAAAAATACCCCTGTTTTTTCGAAAATTTATTTAACCTTTTACTTTTTAAAAAGTTTCGAAAAAATAAATTTAGTGTACATGAATCTTGAGTGACGTGGCATTAACAGGAAAGTTTCTCCATGGAAGCTAGACTAATGTTAAAACAACTTATTACATTAGGAATATAATTAATTCATAATAAATTTTTATCCTTTGAACAAGTTGTATGCAATTAAATTTTTAAATTAATAGTTATATCAATTTAAACTACAAATTTTTAGTAAGTGAATCAATTTAGACTATTATGAGTGATTTATATTTATTTTGAGTTGATTCTATTTGATTCTATTCACATATATCAATGAAAATGTCCTCACTCTTTAAATGGATGAGTGAATATGGCACGCAGGATTAATTTGATGAGTGAATGTGTCTCGTAGGATTATTTAATGATTTGATGATCTTCATTGTTGTATTGTGCGTATTTGGGAATGTCATAACCGTGTGGTCTTTTGTAAGGGATATGACTATGTGGGGACCACGATGGACTAAATTCAAGGTTCGGTCACACCCTTTTGGGGTACAGAGGTTGTGGGATCTGGCTCTATAGGTGGACATTGTACCTTGAGTGAGGGTGGGGTACAAGAAGACGATGCATAGGTTGTATGAGCCTACCCCCTAGAGCAATGGATGGGGTTTTCATGTGATGTTGCTTGGGACATTTCAGAATGTAAGGGTGGTATTAGTTGGGCGCTTTGAGATCATAGGGGTGTTCTCGTTGCAACATGATGGAGGGTTGTTTGCCAAGGTTAGTGCAATTGCGGCTAGATTGCGGGAGGTGCTCTCGATGGTGTAGTCACCTTTAGTGGTTGTGTCAGACAACGTAATAGTTGAGCAGTTGATGAGTGGGGAGGAAGAGCTGCTCACTCCAGTGAAATTAGTTGCAATTAATATTTTGTCCATGAGTGCAAATCGAGATTCAGTTTCTTTACGTTCATCGTTCTCAAAATATGATGACAGATGAGTTAGCTTGCTAGACAGAGGTCTCAATCTCATTATTGTCTAGATAATTTTTTTATTTGATTATCTTTTTGTTGGAAGTAAATTTGGCCTCGTTAACTTTGTAATTAGTGAATGTTGTTGCTTTACTAAAATATATATGACCCTACCTAATTGGGTTAAAAAATTTGTTAATCTGAAAATTTTCATAAATGGAACTAGAAGTTAGCTTATTTTCTAATTGAAGTGTTTTTATTTACTAGGAAAAAGTTGTCGCTATTTTTTACTTTTTCGTATTTTAGATGCATATTTATGCGTAAATATTTTAATTTGCTATTAGATTTTGAGTCTAATTTATATCTACTTTTAGGTTTTATAATATTACACTTTTACTCCATAATTTTCAAATTTGATTTAAATTTAATCTCTAAATTTTAAAATGTTACAATTTTACATTTGAGATTTGAGTTTTGTTTCAATTTTTATCTCTAATTTCAAGATTTATACTTTTAACCTCAACTTTTCACTAAAAGCTCACTTTCGTTTTTTAGTGTTAATAACGATTAATTAACTTAAAGGAATTATAATTAATTTTAAATTAAGTTTCATTATAATTCATCACTATTCAAATTAGTTTTAAAATTTCACTTAATAATTTATTTTAAATTAAATAATAGACATTAAAGTCAGACTAAAGTGACTATTTAATGAAAATTCAAGGTTAGGAGTGTAAATCTTACCACCTGAAGGATCAAATTGAAACAAAACTCAAATCTTAAAGCTGAAATTGTAACATCTTGAAACTTAGGGATCAAATGAAAACTTCACCGCGAATAAAAATGTATTTTTCACTTAAAAACTTTATTTTAATCTATTGATTAACTCCGAAAAGAATCTTCTCTAGCCAATTTTTGACAAGCAATAATAACTAAACTTAAATTGGGGATTCCTCTTCATCAGAACCTAAAATTTATTAATTTATTTATGAAGAAAGATGAACATATACAATGGAGCTCTTTTCAAATATAGCAAAATGAACCAAAATATTTTCAAATATAGTAAAACTTAAATGTCTATCGGTGATAGACCGCGATATATCGTGACAGAAATAATAGTCTATTGCGATCTATCGCGATCTATCGCAGATAGACTATGTATTTTGCTATTAGTTGTAAATATTTTCAGCAGTTTTGCCATTTAAGATAATTTTCCTATACAAAGAATAAGACTAAACAATTACCTGTAATAAACAAGTTTAATATTATAAAAACATATATAGGATTGATTAAAAACATAAATCTTAAAAGTAATTGTTTTAAATGATAAAATTATTGAAAATATTTACAAATATAACAAAATATAACTGTGTATCAGTGTCTATCACTAACAAATAGTGACATTTTGCTACATCTCACTGTTTATCACCGATAGACAGTACATTTTGCTGTATTTATAAATATTTTGATTCATTTTATTATATTTAAAAACAACCTATATTTTAAACTATTTGTTTTCAAATTTTGGTGAATGTTGATATCGATATTAATATTATTATAAACTTACGACATCATTATCCTCATCCATATCTATTTTTTATGGATTCGCAGATTTAACTGAATGAGATACATATTGATGACAGAATTTGAGGCCGGCAAGAGTATTAGGACATAGTGTAGTATAAAAATGTTGGCTTTTTGCATAATGGGATTAAGAAATGAGGAAGAACTAAGAAGGCATGAGAATTTTCGCATGGTACATTCCACTACATTAAATTGGACTTTTCATGAAACAAGAAAGAAAGCCAAATACAGGGAGGAGAGAGAAAAAAATAATCATAAGAGCCAAATTCACGCATTTGTTTTGCTAGAAAAAGTCGAGTTTTTCAAAATTTTCGAAACTTAGGATAGTTTTTTTGTGTCACCAATTTCTGACTATAAACAACATTCATTCAATCTTAAAAAATGAAAAAAAAATGCACTTTTTGCAGGAATAATGGAAAATTTTGGATTTTTTCCGATTTTTATGACTATTTTTCTTGTCATCAATTTATGACTATAACTAACTGTTGTTAAAAAGTGACACTTCTTAAAAGTCATTAAATTGAAAATTAAAAAAAAAATGTTTTTGGTGGTGAAACAAGAAATTTCTTCATCGTTTTACATAATACAAATTATGGAATATGCTTGTGAACATTCCTTGTGATTATCAAAGAAAACTATTACTTTAGGCCACGTTTACCTCAGATTAAACATAAACCATCAATGGTGATTTGAAAAGTAGGTCTAGTTTATTACATTTGTTGTTGTTTATCCGTGTTCCATAGTCATAATGAACTGTCGGGCCCGACCCTTAATAATTCAACAACATAGTAGCAATTATCCAGGATTTAAATCAATCACGAATGAGGTTATTTACTCAAATCTCATTCACAAAGCGAATCTCGGTACCATACTTAACTCTCATGGCACCTCCTCACTCAACTACTCAATACTTCTTCTATGTGTATATAGATTTACCTCTAAGAGATCAGAAACTAGACCTGTAGGTCCTCTGACCATCCCACAGGATTAGGAACTAGGTTTCCAGTAACTCCTTGACCATTCTGTGAGCTTCTACTCCCGTCATAGGATCAGAAACTATATTTTTGGATCCTCTGACCATCCTGTGCGGCCTTACCTTCCTTTATTATGCATCATCACATCATACATACAAACTGTAAAAAAAAAAAAAAAAAAAAATATCACTACTTAGGAAAGTGAGCACTCACAGTATTTGGAGTTTCTTTTCGTAAGTCCTCCTTCTGAGGTCTTGGATCCTTCGTCCCTTTGAAACCTAGTTTCCTTTTGATTCTTGAGCACACAACTATGCTTTTGGAGCTTAGAAAACTGCAACTAACAACACTTTAGATGCCTAGAACACTCCCTTAGACACCTGGAATTGGCTGCTGAACACCTGGAATAGTCTTCTGGACACCTGGAGCTTCTTTTGGACACCTATAGGTTGAGTTGGACGCTTTCTCCCTCTTTTGGATGCTTGGTTTCCTCAAAGTTCTTCCTGAGGATCACCTCTTTTGCCCTTCAAAGCTTATAAAGTGAACATTCTCTCTGAATTTTGGTGTTCTCTCCTCAAGTCTCATGTCCTATTTATAGTAGTTGGATCTTCATCCAACCTTGTCACACAACCAAGCTACATGGTTTTATTATGCTTAACTTTAACATGCATGATGACACCTCCTATTTTTTAGATGTTCAACTCTTAATTTGCCACATCCTTCTTCCTTCTCGCCCTTTAGACGCCTCCCCAAGTCATTCCTGAGTCTTGCCATGCGTCCAATCTAGCTTTGAAACATGTCCCATGCATCCAACCTAGGGTCAGTATGTGCCCAACTTGGTTTTCCTTAGTATATGCTTCTTTTGCTTCCTTTTTAACCAATATGACTACCCAACACTTAGCCAAATTTCCTTCGCTTAAGGTGGTATGCGTCCAACCCTCACCTTTGGGCTACATACCATGTGTTTCACTTCCTATGGATCTTGTGCTTTGCTTCAAACTTAAACAACTTGCTCAATTCACCTTCACCAATGAACCATGCGTCCAACTCATAAATCTCAAGTCCTTGTATTTAGTCAGTTTTTTTCAACTTATTAGCCTCCTACGCGTCCAACTCATGGTTTGTATACTTTGGCCCAATTCATGGACGCGTCCAACTCTCGTCCAATACAAGATAGCGACCTAATTTTAACTATTAAAAGAGGTTGATTTGAGTTGCACTGATTTTACCCTAGGTGAGCATGTAATTATCTTTGTTATAGATTTTAAAATTCTAATTTATTTTATAACAATTCAAAAAACCATAACATATATATACATTTCATCAATTAATATAACTAATTATATTAACACTCATGAAATTAAAATAATCATGCATACTATACATTATAACATTTATAACATACATAAAATGCATGAAAAATGTTTATCCTATGGTGGGGATTTAAATCTATATGGCATACTATATGCACAAATAAATTTAAATTAACTAAACATACATAAATAATGCATAAATAATTAAAACACACTAAATTGGACAAGTTTTGGCATTTTTTTGCAAGCAAAAAACTAAATTATTACAATAATAATTTAAAAAACTGCTCGAACAAGTCCCGAACACTTCGAACCAGCTTGAACCGGCTTGAAACACCTCGAAAATGGGCTGAACCGACTGAAAAAGGGTTGAACCGGTCCAAAAAAGGTTGAACCGGTCAAAGGCTAACTGGTCAACTTCATCTTCTTCATTTGGGCATGGGAGGAAGAACCAGAAGAAGAAAAAAAATAAAACACCAGCTGCTGCTCTGTTTTCCTTCTTCATGAACACTTCTCAGTTTTCTTCGAAATTCAGCCAAATTATAACTCGATAAATCCCGAAAAAATTATAGACTCTTCTCAACTCATTAATGAGAAAAACGCCCAGATTAATTACAACAATTGACCACAAATTGAAGGGTAAAAAAATGCCAAAACCAGAAAAACCAATTTAGCTCCCATAAACATTCATCTCATGAATTAAGCCCCACCAAAGCAAATTGAGTGAAATTAATTAGCTCTGATACCAATTGATGGATAAATGAGCATGCAAAGGAATTTAATTTGATCAATTTTTACTCTTAGATGCTCAATTTAGAGGATTAAACATGCAATTAAAAAGAAAAAACAAAGTTTTAAGAACACTTACCCTTGAAGCTCCAAAATTCTCCTTCAATTTTTGATGAATTTCAGCACTACTTGGTTGTAGACCACCACAATAGTCTTCTCTGCTATTCTCTAGGCTTAGATTGGATGGTGAGATCCAAAATTTGTGGTGAATTTGAGAAGGAATGAAGGTTGGGAAGAAGATGAACAATGGATGGAATTTTGCAAAATTAACCCTTAATTTCACAAAATTCTTAACCAAATTTTATGTCAAAATCATCTCTCTTCATCAAAAAATAACATGCAATCCAATTGCATCAAAATTTGACAACACAAAATGGTTAATTTGTTGGTTAATTGTGAAGAAGACAACCAAGCTCCTAGCTTAGTTAGTGGGAAAATTCAATATTCAAAAATCAATTTTAAATGAATTTCCAAAAATTGAATTAAAATTGATTTTTATTTTCAAAAAAAAAAATTTAATATTTAATTAATTAAATATTATTTTAATATTAAATAATAAAATAATATTATTTTTTTCCCCACTTGTCCCGGTTTTTTTAAAAAACCGATATGAATCCCTATTCATATAATTAATATTTAAATTAAATATTATAATTAACTCGTAATTAAACGTCAATATATCGTATATATCTGACTTTCATTCCTTAAGCCAAGATTTGAACGATTCAAATTTATTCACCACACTATCTAAGATTTTAGAGGGACCTAATGGACCTACAGATCATGAGCTCCAATGATCCGAGATTAACCGGCCTAACTCTTTAACCTAGTTAACCAACATTCGTTAACTAACGGGACACTCCACTAAAGCCCATAGCTACACTCTCCTCACTGTAGATATATTTGTGTCCATTTGATATAACCGTCATCGATAAGTCAATCATTCACATGTTGTTCATAACTTTAGCTAGGTCAAATACCGATTTACCTCTGAGTTGTATATTTTCTCCTTAAATACCACTGTCCCTCTAATGAATAATTGATTTAGGATCTAATCACTAAATCTATTCCCTCTCGGGCCAGTGAGAGGATGGTGCCCTTTGTTCAAGTCTTGGGAATAACATTTAAGAGAATAACCTCTCTATTATCCCTAAGTTGGGACGGAGTGAATTCCGTCTTGCAAATTCTATGTCCCCAGCTATCTACCCGGTCTTATCCCTGAAATGGGAGAAATGTTGAGCAGCGCTATTGAGCTTACTCTCACCTATGCAGATCAAGGGATAATTCTGAATAAACAGAAGTTCATAAATAGCTCAAGATTCAGATCAAGTTATCTATGTCATCAATAAGTGAAATTAATCAGTGTTAATCGTAAACGGTGTTAATACGTAACAGTGTTTATTTCAGGGTCAGTCTTACACAATCTTATTATGTAGAATACCCCCGCTCACATGTCTCTACATGAACAAATCAGGATCACTTCATTTATGATACCTTACAATATTTGTAACTATTATGAAGCGGGTCGTATTCAATATTGTCTCCAAGAAGAGGTACCCAACCTGATCCATGTACTATAGACTTATTTAAGCTACTTACTCGAACTTGATCCTGTTTATGTCTCCACATATAAAGTCCAAGTACTCATGATAATAGCCAAGGGTTCATAGTTTAATTGGATTTAGAGTTAATAAATAATTAATTCACTTGAATAACTTCATATGTACTCAAATTCATTTATTTACAAAAACTATGAGTTTTTAGGACATACAACCCAACAATGTGGTCCTGTCTTATACAAACTCATTGCACAGGATACCCCCACTTGCATGTCACCTAGATGAGCGCATTGGATCATTGCGTTTGTATTTAATACAAAGTGGGTTATATCCATAGTTTCACTAGGATAAGGTGATAAGGTACCCAACCTTATCCTTATACTATAGACCATTTAGGCTGTATCTTGATCATTGATCCCTCGTATGTCTCCACATACTATTCAAGACTCATAAAACAACCTAGGATGTTAGTTTAGTGAATTTCAGGATTATTAAGACAAAATAAATACAACATAATCAATAACACTTATTGAAAGAACATCAATAACACTTTATTAATGACTATCAATTTTTTACATTTATTATTTACGAGTTTTAGGGCATAAAACGCAACAAACTCCCACTTGAACTAAAACTCTAGTTAGTGGGATGTACACAATGTTAATAACCAAAACAACGGAGATGGTAAAGAAAATACAATAAACTGAGACATCTATACACATCTTCCACTTGTCCTAGATTACACAATGTACAAATCTCGAAAACCTAGATTTTCTAAATGAGTCTCGAACATTTTAGTCGAGAGAGCCTTCGTAAATGGATCAGTAATGTTGTGGTCTGAAGCAATTTTTGTGACGATTACATCTCCTCGTTGCACAATTTTCCGTATTAGGTGATACTTCCTCTAAATGTGCTTTCCTCGTTTGTGGCTGTGAGGCTCTTTAGAGTTGTCTATTGCCCCACTGTTGTCACAATATAGTGTGATGGGCAAGTCCATGTTTGGAACAACTTCCAAATCATTTAGGAACTTTCTGAGCCAAACTACTTCCTTCATTGCTTCACAAGCAGCTACATGCTCAGCCTCCATGGTGGAGTCTACTATGCATCCTTGCTTGATGCTACGCCATACTACAGCTCCCCCAGAGTTATTCAATTATCTATTGTACTATCCTCGATTCCACCTCGGCTCGGCCTCAACTCTCTATGGATAAGGCCCAATTCTATTCTAGAGCCGCAATTTTCTCTTCTTTCTCTTCCTTTGGAGTTTGAGGCCAAGGTGAGTTATGAATAAACTAATTATTCTTCGATCGACTTATAATTTTTCGGTTTTAAGAACAAGCATGTTTGATCCTTAAAATTGATGTAGTTAGAGGGATTTATATTCTTAACTCCTTCAATCTCTCCCATATTCTCCATATCACATTTTTCTCTCAACCAACTTTCTCTCGTTAGGCTTTCACTAATTTAGGGAAAAAAAAACTCTAATTAATTTAAATGGACCTTTTATTGAAATATTGTATTTAGTAAAAATAATTAGGAAAAATTGTAGTTTGGAAACTATTTAGGAAAATATGGTAGTTGGGAGGAGAGAGAAGATTGGATAGTGGAGAGAGGAAAAGGTCGAGACCTCAACCTTCGACCAAGGCAAAGGTCGAGACCTCAACCCTCGACCAACGCAAGCCTTCGACCAACACAAAGCCTACCTTCGACCAACGCAAGGCCTACTTCGACCAACGCAAGGAGGCCTCAACCTTCGACCAACGCAAGGCCTACCTTCGACCAACGCAAGGCCTACTTCGACCAACGCAAGGAGGCCTCAACCTTTGACCAACGCATGGCCTACCTTCGACCAACGCATGGCCTACTTTGACCAACGAAAGGCCTACTTAGACCTTCGACCAACGCATGGCCTACCTTCGATCAACGCATGGCCTACCTTCGATCAAGGTGTGCTTGATTTCGAATAGGCATGGTGGCATCATCTCGGCAGTGAACAATCCAGAAAATGGTTGGATAGGGTCAAAATGTCACCAGTAGATTCTGCTTACGCCATATTGTAAGTAATTTTAATAAAAAAATACAAGTACAATACATTAAAAAATTTTGTATATCGTGCTGGATGTCAGTTCCAAGTTTGCAAGTTTAATAAAGCAGTGGAAGACATCAAGCGAATAAATAGAAGTTGTATGAGTTTTTTGACAACATTGGTATTGAGCAATGGACTCAAGCGCACGATGGAGGGTTTAGGTACGGGTGGATGACGAAGAATCTATCAGAGTGCATCAATGGAGTCCTCAAAGGAGCTCGAATGTTGCCGATAAATGCTCTTGCTCAAATAACATTCTACAAATGTGTAAATTATTTTGAGAAGAGAAGAGAAGAGATAAGAGCTGCCTTGGAGCGTCGAGATAAATACACCCGGTAATAATTTTCTTTTTAGTAATCAACAATTTGTTCCAAATATTTTTATAATATTGAGTAAATATTCAGGTACGCACACGAAAAAATCTCAAAATGGGCTGCAAGATCCAGTAAACATGAAGTCCAATCATATGATCGATATGAAGGTGTATTTCATGTGAAAACCGGAAGTCACAGCCTCAATTCTAAAGGAAGAAATATTCAAATACTGAAGCTAAGTGATTCCGAACAATACTGTTCATGTAACAAGTGACAAGCATTTGACATTCCATGTTTGCATTTTATGGCAGTTTGCTCACGATTTAACATGAACTATGAAGATTTCATTGAGGACTACTATAACATGTCGACATACGCTGCATGCTACTCTCCTCAATTTCAACTTGTACCGCATGAAGATTACTGGATACACCTCCTAATATGCCTGTTTTACATGCTGACTCGACGTTTTTGAGAAAACCTGGTAAACCAAAGAGTTCACGATATCATAATGAGATGGACTGGACAGAACCAAGTTCTCAAGTACGTTGCGGATTTTGTAATCAGTTAGGTCATAATCGAAGGAAATGTCCTTCGTTACAAAGACAGGCACCAGACAGTTAGAGATTTTTTCGTTAACGTTTCTATCATGTAACCAATGTTTCAATAATAAAATTAATATTTTTATCATGTGCTCTCACTATCTCACTTTCTCTCGCTTTTAAGTCCTAATTTATTTGTATGTTTTACTCGATAAATATATAATTTGTTTTCTTCTAGATCATGGCTTTAAACCCAGGACCCATTGATCCCGATATTTTATACGATTAGTCTATTCATCGATCAACAAATGTATGACAAGATTGGACTACAGGCGAGATGTGCTGTAGATGGCATGAGGCGGTTGTTTATCGTACCATCTCACTTCATCGTCGCATACTACCACTTCTGTGTGCATCAGGCTTTTACGGGGTTGCCAGACTAGGATTCATTCAGTTAGATTGGCACCTCATCACTGCACTTATTGAGAGATGGAGGCCAGAGACCCATACATTTCATGTGCCTACTAGAGAAGTCACTATCACGCTCCAGGACATAGAAATATTATTTGGGTTACCTGTCGATCGCGAGCTTGTTACTGGGGTAATGCATGACGATTGGCTGCATATTTGTCAGATGCTACTCGGTGTGACCCCATCTACAAATAAAATTAGGGGATCAAGGTTGAGTCTAACATGGCTAGGGACACAATTTCCAAGACTTGAGGATGATGCAGACAAGGAATCTGTCACGAGATACGCAAGAGCATACATACTGCAGATGATAGGCGGAAGTCTATTTTCTGATAAATCAAGTCACTTCGTGCACCTAATGTTCCTTCCACTGTTAGACAATCTCCATGAGGCGGGACAGTATTCTTGGGGTGGAGCGTGTTTGGCGTGGCTGTATAGACAGCTATGTAAAGCAACAAAACCTGATGTTCGTGAAATTGCTGGGCCTTTGATATTGCTACAAATATGGGCTTGGGAACGATTTCCATCAATGACTCCACAACTCCGACATGTCAACGATCATCAATTAGCAGAACGAGCCTACGGTTCTTGGTATGTCATTTTAATTTAATTTAGCTAATATTTTTTGTGACTAATATAGTTAATTTTAAACCTAAAATATTAATTTAATAATGTAGGTGGAGAGACCAATTTTGTGTAACTCGGTCAGCTACACATGTAGTGAGTCAGTATAGATATATGCTTGATCTGCTTCAACCTGACCAGGTATGTGAATACTAAACCCATGAATTTTTTATACATATTTTTTTATATACTTGTATTTAATATTTTTAATATAATATGTTATATTTCAGATTATTTGGGAGCCTTACAAAGCTGTTATGGACACTTTGCCCAATTTTTGTATGAGCGGTCAAGACATATGGCGGACGATGAGGCCACTCATATGTTTTCACATTGGTGAATGGCATCTTTTTAACAGGATAATCCGATAGTTTGGTTTCAAACTGTCGATCCCATCAGAGTGCAATATTGAACCCCTACTACATGACATTGACCTGAGAACTGCAGATTGGTTCGAAAAAGTTGCACATTTGGTAGTGCGATGGCACTATTGTAGAAGGTTTATTGCAGTCGGCATTTCAGTTGGGCAATTCGATAGGGATGCAACTCAAGATTACATCCTTTGGTATAATAATATTACGAGACGTTACATTACTCGTTCGGGAGTGGCTTTGGGTCATTTGGTATATAATCAAATATTGTTTAATTATTTTTTATTTAAATTTATTTGAAATATTATATAATTGTTTTGTAATTCACAGAGATCGAGCAATAGTAGTCTTCGTGATGTTGCAAATGATCCAGATCAAGTATTTACTATATGCAATAATAACGCAAGTTACATGGAGGAATTACACTACATGTACGATATACCTATTGCACCTCCACCAGTTCTTAGGCATAGGGGACGTGCTCGAGCAGAAGAAGATGAGTTTGATGCGGTTGACCATAATGTGGAAGAATTGACTCCTATGATGCAGACGCAAACGCAAAGCTGGACTGGTTATGCCAGTCCGATGATGATGCAACCAGCCTTTGGTTCAGGATATTATGATTCAGAGGTGGGACCATCATCTTCATACATGCATACACATGGACATGACGTCTATGAAGCGCCTGCAGAGGTACCAGAGCAACTAGATCCACCAGAGCAACCTAGAGTGCAAAGTCGACGACGCCAACCAGCTCGAAATCGGCGACGTTCGCCTTGTGGGACACATTGAATTTTTTTATTATTACTAATTTTAGTGGAAAAAAAATAAATTGTTGTATTAATATTGACACTTTAATTTTATATTAGTTGGTTAGTGATAAAATATATGTTTGTTATTATAACGGTTTTTAAAAGAATGTTAGTTAAAATAATATTATTAAAGTATAATTCTAAATAATTTATAAAACCACAATATTTTTAAAAATTTTCCGAAGTGAGAAGTAGAAGTGGGAAAAAACAATTTAAAAAAAAAAAAAGAAAGAAGGTCGAGGGTTGAACCCTCGACCAAGCAAAGAAAAAAAAAAAGAAAAAAGAGAAGGTCGAAGGTTCAACCCTCGACCAAGCAAAAGAAAAGATAAAAAGAAAACACCATTCCCCAAATCCCAATTACCAATAAAAACTACCATATTTTCATAAATATTTCAAAAACTATAATATTTTCCTAAATTATTTATAAAACAACAATATCTTTCAAATTTTCCAATTTAAACTACAAAACAACCACTTTCATTTTTTGAATGAGAATATTTTATTTTCTTAAATATGTTTCTTTTATTGGAATAAGAGAAGAACAAAAAAAAAAAAAAAGGAAAAAAAGTAAAAAAAAAAAAAAAAAGACACACATATGAGACGATAGTTGATATAATAATTAAATTAACAATAAAATTTTGGAAAACGAAAGAGATGAATGGTTGTGCTATTAAAATTAGGAAAATTTAAACAGAAAGTATCTTTGTATTTTCTAACTCCTCCCTACATATCTCTTTCATCCCACATTCTCTCTATTTCTCAGTCTTCTCTCTTCCCTTGTTGTCTCTACTCTCCCCATTCTCTCTACATTAGTTGAATTTAGTATTGAAAACACAAGAAGGATTCCTTGATTTGACATAAAAATAAATAATTAATAATAATCATGCAATTAAGTATATAACCAAAATAAGCACTTACATTATTAATCACTCTTCTCTCTTCTCTATTGTCTCTACTTTCTTCATTCTCTCTTCAATAGTTGAATTCAATACTAAATTTTTTCAGGAAATTTCCTCTATTTGGCCAGAAAGAAGAAGAATAAATCATGCATTTAAAATATATAACCAAAATGAGCACCTACATTGTTCTATTGAGAATGTTCGTTTTTCTTGAAGATGTTGATGGTAGTCCAATGAAAATGGTAGTGATTAGAGTTATAACTTACAAAAATGAAAAAAGAAACAAAAAACACACATGGTGGCTACTTTTTTTTTTTTTTTTTTTTTGAAGAGATGGATTCCCCTAGAATCTCTAATCTCTCATCACATAGATTAAATACATATTGCATGAAAGGATGGCTTGTTAGAAAGATGTGTGAGGATTTTAATGTGTGAGGGGGCAAAATGAATCTCTAATTCTCCCAATAATTAAGAAAAGAGAATGGAATAAAAACAACTCATAGTTAATCAAAAAAGAAGGAAAAAAAGAGGTTAACAAAATATAAAATATAAAAAGATATGAAGACAAAATAGAAATAATTGAAAATTTTAATGAAAAAGGTAGGGTTAATTAAAAAAAAAAGTGTACTGTTTTTTAAAAAAAATTAAGTAAAAGGAGTAGTTTGGAAAAAAAATTAGGAAAAAATGATTTTTTTTTTTTTTTTGTTTTTATTTGAATTCAGACTTTGTCAAAGGGAAAAGTACGGTCAAACATGGTCAAACCAAACATAATAAAAAGTTCCATTTGATTTTGACGATTTTGACATCGACATTTGGTTTTAATGGATATAATATTGCTTTTTTTAAAAAAAAAATTTATGTCAATTTGAATTATAAATTAAAAAAGTATTCTATCCATTTTCCTGGTACCATTTTCCTGATATGAGAAAAAGGACAGAAACTTTTTTTTAAAAAAATTATTTTTTAATTTTAATTTGAATTATTAAAATTAAAATTAAAATTAAAATGTATAATGAAAAAGTAAAAATAATTAAAAAAAAACTTTATTATGTCCATTTTCCTAGTAAGTTTAGGGAAAATGTAGTCTACCAAAAAAATGGACCGAATAAACTTTTTTATTTTATATTTTAATTTAGTTTTAGATTTTTATAATGTCACTTTTCCAATAAAGTTATGGTGAAGAACTTAACGGGGAAAAGTAGGAGTGAAAGAGAATAAAGAATATAAGAATCACTGATTTAAAAAATTAAAAAATAATCAAAACTTTACGGAAAAAGTAGAAGTGAAGTCGTACAGAGACGATGACGTGGCTTTAACGCCAAGGTTAACATTGATTAAAAAAATTAAAAAATAAACATAATGAAGAGACACATTCTAATAAAGACAAAAAAGAAAAAAAAAAAGCCTATTTTCCTAATTTTTTTTTCAAAGTACCATTTTCACTTAAATATTTTCTAAAAGTACCCCAATCTAATGGACCTAAAATGGTAATACATAATTAAATTTAGCAAAATAAATAGCTGTATGGAGGGACCAATGAAAAATATTCCCTTTTCAATTTATAGTATTCATTTCTTAGATTTTAGAGGAATAATATAATTTTTGAAAAAGTAATTTATCTATTTTGATTGGCATGTATTATTGATAACCGAACGCATTCGTTTTCTCCTTTCCCTTCTTCGTTCTAAACTAAAATTAGAAACAAAAACCATTCGAACTATCACAGAAGATGGATGAAGGAAATAGTTAACAAAACTTACATCGCAATTGTAAAGATAGGATCAATTGAAAACGCGGGGGAAAACAAATACCAAAGTTATTGTAGAAACTGGTCCTAGAGATCGTCTTTGCTAGTACTCTGACAAGAACGCAGTTTGTGGGAACCGCTTCTTAAAAGAATAGAGGGAATGAGAAGAAGAATTTTAGAACTTTTCAAAGAAAATTGGGAGAGATTCTAGAGGGAGAGTTTTAGAGTAATCGTAGAGATTATTCTTCTAGAGAGTGTGTATTCCATGAGGGCTCCCAAGGACCTATTTATAGAACTCTATGGGCTAATAGAATTAGGATAACCCTCTACATAGATTTTAAATTAAATATTTAATAATTTAATAATATCCAATACTAATAAATATTTATCAAAATAATATCTCATATTAAATGGTTTAAAATATTTATATCTTATTTAAATATTTATTTTTTTGCAGAATCTTTAATTTAAATCTCATCCAAATTAAATAATTAATTATTTGAATCTAATTTAAATTAATTAATTAATTCTCCCTCTATTTATTTATATGGATTTCATCCAAATAAATAATTAATTATTTGAATCATATTCAAATAAATTAATTCTCCATATTATAAAGTTATTGTTTGAATCTTATTCAAATAAACTTTATAATAAATCATGTAATTAATTGTATCTAATACAATTACTATTTTCTATCATAAATTTGAACATTTCAAATTTTTCTTTCAACATAGTTGATTCTTGTTGACTCATGGTGAGCTAACAAGGGGACCTTAAGAACCTACAAATTATAAGCTCCAATGATCCAAGATTAATTAATTAAACTCTTTAAATAAATTAATCTTTATTCATTAACTACAGCGAAAACCACTATAGACCTATAGTTGAACTCTTATGCACTGAAGTACAAGTTGTGTACATGGATATAATCAGTATAAGCAAGTTGATCCTTCACGAGTTGTTCATAATTACAACTAGGTCAAATGCTCGTTCTACCCCTGTAATTACCTCGTATCCTCAAATACCACTGATTTCTCTAATGAACAATTTGTTTATGGTCCAACCATAAACTAAGTCCCTCTCGAGCTAGTGAGAAGGTGGGGCCCCTTGTTCAAGACCCAAAATCAGCACTCAAGGAAACTACTCATCTACTTACCCTATCTAGGAAGGAGTGAATTCCATCTTGTGAAGTTATGTTCCCAGCTCCATATTTAGCCAAATCTCTAAAATGGTAGGCTTATTGAGTCGGCAACTCGGGCCACTTTCAGCCATGCAAATCAAAGGACCGACCTCACAGACAGGAATTCATAAGTCACTTAGGATTAAGATCAAGTAGCACATGATCATCCTATGAAATATTAATCTCATCAATTAACGGATTTACAAAGAGAGATTAAATATTTCGCGATCCAGTCTTATACAAACTCTTTGTATAGGATACCCCCACTCACATGTCTCCACATGAACGGTTTGGATCAAACCATTTGTAACTATTATAAAGTGGGTCGTATCCATAGTGTCACTAGGATAAGGCACCCAACCTTATCCATATACTATAGACCTTTAGGTTATTTTTTGAACATGATCCACCCGTATGTCAACTACATACATGTTCAAGACTTAATGCAATAACCTTGGACTTTTCCATTAATGGATAAATTAATATTGCATAATTAATAATTAAATTAATTAACTAATCATTTATGAGGCTTTAGGACACAAATCCCAACAAAATGGACATCTCTAAAAAGTGGGTTGTTATACATTAAATATGACAGTTATATTTAGACACATTGGATTTTCCAATCATTATTTAAGAACGTGACTTCAATGTTTCAAATTCCAACCTATAGATTTGCAAAAATGGGCTGTTATACATTATCTTAGGAGTTACCTTTTGTGTTCTAATCCAATGCAAACCCTAGGACTTTTTATGTCTAAGGTTATATTTTGAATGTCTAATATGTCAAAAAGAAGAATGGTCTAGAAAATGTGGTAAAAATAGACTTCGAGCTTTCTTTCAACCTTAACCTATGTTTTATTTGCAATTCTATGATGTTTAGGTTACATATTCAGAGTCATTCAAACTTGACTTGATCGATATTTTTTGTGGGAGTGATTCAAAGATCAAAGATTGATAAGAACCAAAGATCAAAGATTGATGGGAGCCATGAGCTTTGTCCAATCCATGGTTTTAATGACAAAAAAAAATGAGTTTTCATGACTCTAAAAAGTAGTCATTAACACATTTCTTGACTCGTTTTTTTAGTCTTTGAATCCATCATCAAGAAAAGTGTATAGATGACACATGAAAAATTTGTCATTATTGATTATTTCATGACTTTACAATATAGTCAACAATAAACATTCATTGACATTTATTATATGTCATGAAAACATGTTCTATGACAATTTTTTATTGTCAATAAATTACCAAAAAGTTGACTTTTCTGTCAATTAAACTTTTATATCGACACTTATTTATAGTCATTGAAGTTCAATCGATGACAAGATTTCAATGTCATAGATATACATTTCATGACATTTGTAAAATGTCAAAGAAGTGCTCTTATGATAATAGATAATTATTTGTTTCATACCTGTCATTAGATATATTTCAACCAATTTTGACACAATACTGTACAAACATAAATATGAAACTTCATATATATATACATATATAACAATAAAATTTGGTAATGTTAATACAAGAAAATTAGTAACCAAACTTTGGTTAAGTTATTTACAAAGACACTAAAACAACTAAGTGTTGCTAAAAAAAGTGTTAGCACTATCTAAACAAAAAAAAAAAAAAAAAAAAAAAAAAAAAAAAAAAAAAAACTTGTTTGGTGGTGCCCTCACTTCAATGAATATGTCCAATACCTAGTTAAAAAACAACATTCATTTAAGAACTCAATTCAATATATCAATGTCAACAATAATAACAATATTCAAAAGGTATACATTCTTAAAGTTCACAATCTTCCCAACTCATTAAACATCAATCTTGCTCAAAATATTGATATCAAAACCTACTTCCACAAAGTAGGAATACTTACATCACTCTATTGGAAAGAATATAGTCAAATTAAGTAAATGTTGAAAATATTAATGTCATTACATTTTTCATCTACTAACAACCCAATAAAAGTTTAAGAATAATACATAAAAGCAACATTTTTTTCCATACATGCATTAATAGATTAACATACACAACAAACAATAGAATCATTGGATCATTAATCAAACAATAAGACCATTCATTCTATTAAGAATGAACAATTCTCAACTAATAGGACTAACATGAATAATAGGATATTGCGCTAATTGAATATTCTTGACAATTAACTAAATAGTGGTGCCACTTACCGAAGGTTAAGTCCAAATATTTAATCCAAGCAAACCAAACTCTGTTTTAGCTTAGAAGATGAACCATATTCAAACTTAAACTTTATGGTCTAACTCCAAACATAAATTCACTCCAAAAAGTCTCCAAATAACTTGCAAAAAATTAGGACTTAATTCAAATCCACCTCCAAAACTTAAGATAAGCTTCCAATCTAAAGCTAACCATAATTAAATGTTTCAAATCTAAATTTCCAACAACCATATTGAATATTGAATCTAAAAGGGTTTAAAAACTTTAAATACTTACCAAAGAAATTGGCTGAAACAACTTTAATTCCGCTACAATAGCTCCAAAATTCTTCAAAAACGTCAATCTAACCTTCAAATATCATTGGTAAACCAAATGTTAGGACAAAACTAAAACCAAACTCAATTAGCATTTCATGAATTTAATCTCATCCAACATTTATGCCACATTAAAACATAATAATATATCCAACACTCAAAAGACATAGTACAAAAAAACTTTTTAGTAGTGCCACTTACCTCTAGAATAAGACGGTTAGCAATTTATCTTCTTCCTTGATTAGTGTAATCTTGGATCAAACCCTTAATATAAATTATAATCAAACTTAAATCCAATATTTAGGGCTTAATTGCAAACATAAAACTCACTTCGAATTTCTAACAATAATAATTACCAAATATCGAAATTACCTCCAACCTTCCACATCAATACGAGTTTAAGGCAAAAGTCAAAATGTTAACAATTTGAACCCAACTTTCAGCACGACTAACAATTCGTATGGGTTTAGAACTCAAATAAACAAAATCAAGAGCATGCACACACAAGTAGAATTCAAATTAATAGCTATTTAGGTACAATAAGTACATTGCACCCAAAGTTTTGCCACTAACCCTACAAAAAATTTTATAAACATATCAATTGCTCCATGCTCAAAGCACATGTTCTAACCTTAATAGGAGTTTTAAAATTTAGTTCAAACACGCTAAAGCAATTTAGAACTACAAACAAAAAGTTTAAGACTTAATTAGAAATCTTGTTTCTTAACAAGGTTGTTATGGATTGAGACCATCATGAATTGGGTTTTTGAGTATTTGATCTAAAGGTCTTGCTTCTTAACAAGGTTGTTAGATCCAATTTCTCAAGAGTTACTAATCAATTTATATTTGGTTGTTGAGAAAATTGGGGTAAGAATTAAACAAATGGGAGAAAATTGAGAGTATTTATATGAAGAAAAAAATGAGATCATCTATATAAGTTGTTTTGAAATTGGTTATTTTTCACATTCCAACTCAAGATAACTTCAAGAAATTGATTATATTAACCGTAGAAGCATGTTAATTTTTTTTTAAAAGGTTAAGAGTATTAATACAACTTTTGAAAATTTAGGGATATTTTTTAAATGAGGTAATAATGATTTTTGTCCATATACTAATGATAAGGATATTTTTGAAATTTTTCAAAGTTTAGGATATTATTAAAACTTTTTGAGAAGTTCAATGGTAATAAGGGTATGTTTCTATTTTTTTTTATTTTTTTATTTTTAAGTTTAAGGGTATTTATTGAAACTTTCGAAAGTTCAGGTATTTTTGACACAGTACAAAGTTCAAAGATGTTTTTCTATAATTTAGCCTTCATCTTTTAGGTTAAATTGTCATTTTTGTCCTTGTACAGTGTGCTTTGATCAATTTTAGTCTCTATACTCTCAAATTTCTAATTTTAGTTTATGCACTTTCAATAAATCATCTCCCAATGGTCTATTCTAATCCTTCACAAGTGGACTTTGGAAGAATCCATAGAATTGAATTAGATTTAAAAAAGTTTTAGAAGAAGAAGTGTTTTGGAAACAACGTTCTAGGGAGTCATGGCTTAAATGGGGAGACCACAACACCAAGTAGTTTCATTATATAAGCCTTCAACTAGAAAGAAGAAGAATACAATTGAAGGAATCATGGATACCAACTGCTGGAAAGAGGATGAAAGAGATTTGGAAAACATTTTTGCTAATATTTTTTCTACTTCTAATCCTTCTTCTGCAGATCTGGAAAATGTTGTTAGTAAAGTACAAAGGGTGGTCACAGAGGACATGAATGCTTTGTTGATTGCTCCTTAATTTCCAGAGGGAGGACATAGAATTGGCTCTTCAGCAAATGTATCCCACCAAATCTGCAGGCCCCAATGGATTTTCAGCCCTGTTTTTTATCAACGGTATTGGTCTATTGTAGGTGATCAAACTTCCTCGTGTTGTCTCAACTTTCTTAATAATAATGGGTCAATTAAAGATTGGAATCACACTAATTTAGCCCTCCTTCCTAAATCAAAAAACCTAACTCTTGTATCTGATTTTACAAATTTTCTTTTATCCAACCATTCAAAATGAGACCCTATGTCTTGCCAGTAGGCTGACCAAATTTCAGCATGATCCAACTGCTAAAACTCCGGAAATCGAAAACTTTGTGGAAATTGTTCCTGAAAAATCGAACTACATGCACTGCTCTCTAGGGTGTACACGGGTTGGGTTGAGCCAGGTTAGGAGTTTTTTTTGGACCAAACCAAAAATTCGGGTTGGTGTACACTCAACCCTGTCGGTTCCATTTTGAAGGGTCAACCTAACCTAATATTTTCATGTTGGGTCAGGTTAGGTTACTAGGAATTTCTTTTTTTTCTTCCCACCTTCCCCCTCCTCTCCATTGAAGAATTTGATATTTGTTGCTAAATAAACTTTCATATTATATATCAATAAACATAAATATAATACATTAATAATTAAAAATTTCATAACCAGTAAACCATAAGCATTCTATGCAAACATCTTTAACTTTTACCTTAAAATACAACTATCAAATTTGAATATTTCAATTACAATCACCACAAATTCACTATAAACTTAAAAGGAAAAAGTAAGTCAAGTCAAATCATTCAAATGTCATAGTTCAAAGTCCACATTCAAAATATTCAAAGTCCACATTCAAATTCATTCAAAATAGAAAACAAAAATGTCAAAGTTCAATAATACAACTATTAGCCTATTAAAAATAAAGTCCAAGCGCCGCCATGACAAATAAGTGAATTTTGTTCTTCATTTTTGGTCTTTCACTTCTTCATGCCTGAAAAAATACAAATACAATTATACAAATACAACAAACAAAATTGTAAATCAGAAGGATTGTATATAAAATAAGTAATAACATATTATGTTACAGTAGAAAAACTTGCAATTAAAATCGTCAATATGCTCCAAATCCAGTCCATCATTTCAAAACAATAGAGAATGATGGACTCCCTAAAAAACAAATTAGACAAAACAAAATATATAACGTTTGAGCTAATACATGTTAGATCTATAATCAAAGAATGAAATTAATTACTTGACTCAATATAAATATAACGGGTTGGGTTGACCTCGATGAAAAACCCAATAACCTAGGACCTAACCCAAAAATAAAATTAAAATTTTTTTTCAACCCAACCCAACCCCTATGGTTTGGGTTGGGTAGTCTAGGTTGGTTGGGTTATCGAATTTTTTGAATTACCCTACTGTTCTCCTTCTATTTCTCTGTTTTTTTTTTCCACCCCCACTCTTAAATCATACCCATATCATAGAAGAGCTTTCAAGATGAGTCAACCCAAAATTAGCTCCAATTGAGCTAAACATATAATCCAACATTTTAGGCTCACAAAACACAAGTTTAAAAGAAAACAGGGATAGACCATATCACTAATAGAAGTCTATTAGTGATAGATCATGATAGAAGTCTATCAGCAATAGAGTTTATCACTGATAAATTTTGTTATATTTACAATTTTGTTAACATGTTTCTACATAGTTAGTTATTATTTCTAAAGGAGATACCCATTGTATACCCAAGAAAATAAAATCAAACCTTTTCTGTGCAACAAGTGGGCTGACACCCACGAAGTAGACCATTTTTTAACAATCCTCCAAATCAAGCTTTAACAGTTGCATACTTCATTACTAATACAATGATGTGAGATTTTAAAAAACTTAGACTTTTTTTTATTTTTATTAAGGATGCAAAACTCATCCAAACTATTACTTTTTCACCTAAGCACGTTGATATTTTCCTTCTAAAATATTCGAAATTGATTATAGTCATCCAAACTATTACTTCCAAAATATTACTTCTAAAATATTTGAAACTTCGGTATATTATCATTAAAATTAGGGCTTTCTACATATAAGTCCTTGATTATTGGGCCTTATTACAATTTTGTCTTCTTTCCCCCATATATTTCATATGTGTCTTCATGGGCCACAAAATTTCACAAAAGTCATTGTCCATTTACAAGTTTAACCTTCCCAGTTTTTTTTTTTTTTTTTTTTTTTTACTTATTTAAATTAAAGAATTATTTTATAAATATTTATGGAAACTATTCATCTCCATCTCCCAGCAGCCAACCATACCTTTTTAAAATTATTTTTTTAAACAATCACATATATGGAATAAACAGAAAATTTTCAAACTTTTCATTGACAACTTCCTTCGATTTCACTAAATTCTTTAACCGAATTTTCTCATCGCCGTACGAACCCTGGTTTCTTCTTCGTCTTCGTCTTCTTCTATTCCAACATTTGCTCACGGTAAGTTAGAGTTCTTCGTCTTCCTTGCTTTTTCGAAACGAGAACAGCGCGAAGTGTATCTGGAAGCAACAAAGGTAACATTCCGCTTATTCCCTTTGGGTTTTTCGATTTCACTCGACACCTAACTAAATTTTGTATTATTGAACAAATCATGGGACATGCAAATGGTTTAGGAGGGTTAGATCTTTTATGAACTTGTGATTTTGAATTATCCGAAGCGTATTTCACATATCCCTTTGATTTCTAGATTCTACCTAGGATTTACTAACGTGTTTACTAATGTATATGAAATTTTGATTCTTGTTTCTTATTTGAGATAGTCGGCTTGAATTTGATAATTGGTTTGTACTTTTGTACACTGTTTGGTGTTTCTAAATGTATATTGGTATATAGTAAAATGATTTTGTGTGGTTTTTATGGTTTAGTGAAATGTTGAAATAGTTTATTGTTTGATTCAATATAATCATCCATTTATTTGTAATGATGTATTGCATGGTTGCTTTATTCATGGATTTATGATATCTGTTTAATGCCCAATAGTTTGTCAAATTATAGTATATACGTTGGTTATAACTTGTTTTCTGACTTTAGTATATACGGTTAAATGGTGGAACTTGTTTACTAACTTGTTTACTGACTTGTGTATATACTTTAGTATATATACTATTACTGTGGTATGAATACAAATTATTTGTTTGATTTGTATATACTCTAGTATATAGTATATAGTTGTGGTATATATATATATATATATATATATATATATGATGTGAATATAAATCGATATATACTTTAGTATATAGTATATACTGTGGTATGAATACCATTCATATGATTGATTTCAATCATGGATTTTGTTATGGTTTAACTTTCTCCATTATTTGATAGAATAATGGTTTGTTAGCCTCTCTTTTGATGTAAGATGTAATGAAATGAATATTATATCAATTATATAAAATAGTATATTATGTCAATGTAATTATTTACTAAACATATTGATTTAAATTGTATAGGACGAGGACACAAATCAACCACCTAAAAGTGTGAAAGTAGAGGGGAATACTAGAGTGCTTTCATTGTCTGATTTTCATGATAAGTTGTTGGGAGACATGGCAAGTGACTTAATCCCATTAAGAGTAGTACAACCAAGTGAGGACATTGTAGAGGATGAGGAGGAGGATTTGTTTGGAATAAAAATAGTTCCATATGGACACAACTTTGAGGTATGGTAAATATTTAATAGTATATAGTGAATAAACATATAATAACAATTTGCTTACTAAAGTATATTACATGTAGATGGAGAACAGATGTAGAAATGATGTTATTGAACTTGACATCAACAAGGAAGATGATATTGTTAGAGAAACTATTGATGAGGTTCATGTTTATAATATATATACTATTGTTTAATGGATGTTAATATTTATTTATGTCATATTCGTAACTATTTCTTTGTGCTGTATTAGGAGATTATATGGGCAGGTATTGATGAAAACATGGGGCAAGATCATGGAACAATGAAGAAATAGGTTTTTGGGGAATAATCTGTGGTATAGATCCATTGATATATATTGATCTATTTGTTATTATATATATACATATTAAAGGGAAGCCATGGAGGTATAACAGGATGACGACAACATTCCCCTTAAAACTAAGAAGAGGGAACTATCAAAACAAAAAGAGAAAGAAGCAAAAAAAAAAGGGGTTGTTCCAAGGACATGTTCAAGCAAGGTAAATATGTAATCATACATTACATATATTGTAAATGTAAGGTAAATTTGAAGTCTATTTTAATTGTTATAACAACAATAGGTTGCTGCGAAAACACCACAACGACAAAGTGAACGAACAAAAACATGTCAAACAAGCTCCCTAATCATGCAAAGGTATGAAACAAGTAATTAACCTATTAGTTTGTAAAAGATAAAAAATAAATTGTCTATAATAAAATATGAATTTTCATTGTTAAATTTACCTTTATGTAGGAAAAAATACCAACAAAATGAACAAGGCGAGCTGAGGTATAAAGGAAGCAAACCATGTTGATCTAGAAAGGGTGAGTTCGATCCCTTATGGTATAAGGGAAGCAAACCATGTTGATCTAGAAAGGGTGAGTTCGATCCCTTATGGTATAAGGGAAGCAAACCATGTTGATCTAGATAGGCTATATGAGGTAATTATGTACGAAACTTTTGGTATATTTGAAATATTCAATAGTTTATATAATGACCAAAACTTATTTAACAAATTACAAGATGCACCGTTATTGTTGCTTAGACACAGGTGGTCTACTGCATAGAAGCTAATGTTTATTCCAAGTATGAACTCATTCTAACTATTAGGGATAATCTTAGTAGTAAACATTTAGCAGGGTTTGACAATAGTCCTTTTGGTCATTTCCTAAACCTCAAAATCAGTAAATTCCCTAACCAATTGCTATCCCACATCATCCGAAGACAGTGTAGTATAACAAAGGAGGATGAATTAACATTTAATTTTGAGGGAAAGATAGTGAAGTTCGGTATAGGTGACTTTGAGAAGATAACATAGACTAAATTGTGGTGAACTTTCTACATTAGATATGCAAAGAAGGATCAACTAATTAGGAGAACAGAATTGACTAACATGTTTTTAACTAGAGAGTCAGTTAAAAAGAAGGCAATCAAGAAACTTGTCAAACTTTTGTTCCTAACAAACTTCTCATTAGCAAAACAAATAACAACTGGACTTGAGATTGATTATATTAAGATGTTGGATGACGAGGTTCAAATTGATGCATATCCCTGGGGGTGGATTGCATATATGACCACATTGGATTCAATTAAAAAGGCAATCAAGAATTCGAATGCATTGCAAGTGGGGATAGTTGAATTCCCACAAGCATTGATTGTTTGGGCATTCGAATGCATCCCAAGCTTGTTGGGTCTTTCAATAATTTGTTGTCAAAAAGTGTCATAGGAATGCCAAGAATGAACAATTGGGTGGCAGATATGCATCATGAATGGAATGACCTAGCAAGGAAGGTGTTTGACAAAGATGATGTAAGTTTTTATGTTTATCTTATATATACACATGTTTATGTTTATCTTATATATACCCACATTTATGTGATGAATCCCTAAATTTATATTTGAATGTTTATTGCATTCGGTTTGAAATATATGAAATGATGGGGATTGATGAAAATATTGGTGTAAGGGTCAATTACAAAGGTGAAAGTAGTAGAGCCAATGAGATGATGCCGAAATGTAGTATTATCCCAAAATATTTCATAGATTTTCAAGAACTAGTCTTGAGTAAGTTTGCTATGTTGGAGAATAAACTGGACATGTTGGATATTGCACTACAAAAAAGAAAAAATGGAAAGATGAAGAAGAAATAAATAGAGAGGAAGACAATGATGAAGGTGGGAATGGTGATGTAGGAGGATAGAAAGGCAGGTTTGGAGATTTTCAACCACAAGAAATGGAGGAAGATAATAATAAACATGAACCAGAACCTAAAAAACACCTGGGAGAGGATAATAATGACCATGAGCACCACGTTGAACAAGAAATAGAACACATGGACATAGATGGCGAATCAAATATAAACGAGGTATGACAAATAGGATTTTATATAGATGAAATAATTATAAGTATGTTTAAAAATTTGATATTATATACTCTATTATGACAAACAACATCTTATTTATGGTCCTGATATACATGAAAATACCTCTGCATTAGATGAGGTATGATATACATTATGAACTATGTGTGTGTGATTGTGCATTAAAATAGTTAAGCATATATTGACTGTGCATGTTATATTGATATATTTATGGTTGAAGGTTGTTGTCTAACATACTAATATATGATTCTAATTGAAAGTATAGAATGTCGAAGGATTATGTTTGAGTTCGATAGTACTTAGTTCAAACTTTTTACTTCAGGTTGATAAAATTGAAAGGGAAGCCATAGAGATATAGACTAACTATATGCTTAACATTGATTTGCCTTAAGATTTAACATATGTTTAACATTGATTTTTTAATTGAATATAAGTTGTAGGGTAAAAAGAAGAAGATGAAAATGCTTGATAATTATTATAAGAACACCATTACATGGATGCTGTAAGTGTTTATTTAGTATATGGCGGTTTTTCTAAATTGAAAAGTTTGTATTAATTGATTAATATTCTTCTATATATTTTATAATAGTTAAGTGGGACTGGTCCATTTATGGATATAGAAACCAATATACCAAGAGGGCGTAGGACAGTCATACCATCAGAAATGATTAGATCACCTTTCACAACCAAATTTGGATTAGCGGAAGATAAAAGAAAGGAGAAGAAATTAAAGTTAGTAGATGGTTTTAATGCACCATCCTTCAAGATTATGTCCTAGCTGTACTTGAACTATGTTTACATATTTACTCTAGAACATTGTGAATCACAATTTTACTATGATTAGTTATGATATTTATGGATTTTAGTTCCGATCAACAACTTTGATGCCTATAGACTATGAATCTTATGGAGACCTTTTGAATCAATAGACAATTAGCAATAGTTCTAAACAGATGCCAAAATAATCAATAGATAATTAATTATGAGTGTATCGATTTGATATATAGGTATTTAGTACTAAATGGATTTTAAAATAATCAATAGATAATTAGTTGCGAATAGTGAAGCGTTTATAATCCATAGTTTATTGGCAATATAATCCATAATTTATTAGCAGTATAATTGAAAACATAATGCAAATAACACTACATGAACAAATGTCTTCGTGAACGTCTAACTAACATACATCTTCAATAAATATATAACATATCAATAAACCTATTGCATTAGTGAAAATATGCATCTCTTCTTATTGTGTCCATGTCTTCTGCAACAACTACACTTGACACGCTTCCTAAACTTCATCTATGAAGGAATTCTCACCTTCTTTGGTCTACCAACTGGACACTTGACATTCGGTGGTAGAATATTTATGGAACTCACATCTTCAAGAACATGTCACACATGTTGATCACCCAAAGGATTAATTAAATCTTTGTAAATTGAATGAAGAGTGTTGTTATGGTAATACGACAACATGTAGTCTTTAATAGATAAGTGGTTTTTACTCAATACTACACATGCATGCGAGCACGGGATCTGCAAAATATTCCATATCCTACAATTGTAACTTCTAGAAGGCAAGTGTACGTCATGTCGAAATATTCCATCCAATACTTGATATTGCATATTGTTTACTGCATTAACCTGTAATTATAGCATGTGTAAATACGTTTATGGACAATAAACCAGTGATCATTGATTACATACTTACCTGCATTGTTCTCGTTTTGTCAATTTCTTCTCTTAAAAGTCGCTCAGTCGATTTAGTAAAATTAGTGACTTAATAATTAGCTTCATTCCTTCTATCGTGGAACCATTATTGCATGATAATCCTTAAAACTTCAAGCATGGACGTAATAGGCAATCCCCTTGTGTCTAATATGGCAGAATTAAGACTTTCTAATATGTTTGTTGCCATTATCAAATATCTATTACGAGGTGAATAGGCACGAGACCATCTAGAATAGTTAATTGATTCTAACTCATCGCATATGCCACGTGCACTAGATTCCAACTAACACATTTGAATTTCAAAATCCACAGCATTGAAAGCTTTCGCGCATAAGAAAAATATGGAGTCTACGAGCTTCCCCTTGAATCTAGACTTAATATTTCTATACATATACAATGGTAGCCATTAGGGAGTACAAGCTCAACTGCTTTTACTATGCTCTTATGTCTGTCAGAGACAAAAACAACGTCATTCCGATAACCAATGATCCTTCTTAATTGACTCATAAACCATTGCCATGAAGGGTCATTTTCAGAATCAACCACAAAAATGCTAAGGGGAATATTTGTTCATTTGCATCTAGAGTGTAAGCAGTTAATAGTGTCTCACCATACTTCTTCTTCATAACAGTACCATCAATAGATATTATAGGGCGACAATGTTTCCAACTAGAAATAAATATAGATAATGCCATGAATAATATAAAAATCTCCCTTGTTCGTCAACCTTATATTCAGCAATTGAACCTACAACATTGAATTTAAATATAAACCATGTCAATTTACAGATAAATTGTGGTTTATATATATCAACTACTCTCTTCTAAAATTAATAACACATACAATATATAGCTAACATACTTGGGTTTCTTGCAGCCAACATGTAAGCAAATGATGGAATCTTCTGGTAAGATTCTTTCGACGACCCACGAATTTTGTTAATGGCATCTTCCCGAGCACACCAAGCTTTCATGTAACAAATATTCAAACCATACTCAGTACGTATACAGTGAACAATATCTTTTGGAGTACTCAACTAGTTGCCATCAATGCTAATCTTTTTCTTTATGCCCTCTTTTATCACCGAAAAAGTAACTTGCCAATGTCCAGATAACACAATGTCTAAAGAGCACGAGTGCTCATTGTCAAACCAAATAATAATCCATGTAGAATTGACGTTGTCCCCAATCGAACGAGCATGAAGAGATCATTGACATTCATCAACTACACAACTAAGTACAAGGACTTTCTTATTGGATCAGTCTTGTATTGAAAGTTATCTCTAATTGCAATCGCTCACACAACATTCAACAACATACTATTCAATGAGAACATGTCATCTATCTTAAGTTGGAAATCAGGTGTAATTTTATTCATATCAATCGTTTGGTAAAAAGGACCACCTTTATCATGACTAACGCTAGTACCTTCAATGAGATATCTATTACCAATGTTTTCAACACCACTAGAAATAAGGTGAAACAATCATTTCACATCATTGTCTTTTGTAATAATGACGTCTTTCTTTATAAAATCTTCGATCCAATACAAGCATAAAGGTCAACATTATCAAAATTGATTATACTATATGTTTTCTCCAAAATCAAGTGTTGCAAATCAGCAAATGACATTTTTCAATGCAAAGCTATTTCAGCTACTTTGTAGTTGACAAAATTATCCAACTCATTGAAATTGCTACCATATACAATGGGAACAATATTTGATCCTATAAAATTCAAACAATGTTTTATGAGGCACACTATAATTATTCTGTCATTAATTATATACAGAAGAATATATTACATATACTTTTCGACAGAGTTTCTGAAATATAATAACGATAATTAAAAATGTAAATACAGTATATATACTATGACATATATATCAGAGGCTATATATACTAAGGTACATAGAGTTCAATGTATCTAGTCTAGTACAAAATATAACATCGCACTTAGAATTAATAAGTGAAAATGTACTACATAAACAAAAAATGATAACTTACACATATCAATACAAATGAGGACCTGATTCTTCAAAAACAACAATAAGAAAACAAGTTACATAACATAATTATAGGATATAGTACAATAAATAATCATGTAAATAGACCTTTGAATATAGATGTTTTGAATACTTTGACAACTACAAACTATGGAAAAAATTAGCATAAATGGAATGAAAACCGAGCCTGAATATTAACGATAATGGCAAACGTAAGAATCGTATGAAATGATCGTTTGTTATGGAAGTTAACAACGATATCATATACTAGTTATGGTGTGGCATCCCAGATTTGTAGGTATTTAAACTAATTATCTTGATTTATTTGGATGATTGGTTCACTTATAAGGTTTAATTGGGTTATGTTGAGAATTAGTTCATGCAAAATCAACATGATAAAAGGGTTTGGGAGTAACTCAATTAATGAAAATCTCAATTTAATTTGAGATTTAAGTTTATTTGAATTGTGTTGAGTGGTTGGAGGAAATTTATTTAGGAGGTTGATAATTGGTTTTCATTTAATTAAGTAGCGTTTTGTGTGGGGAAAGGGGAAAAAAGAGAGAAAAAAGGAGGTGGGTTTTTTTAAAAGAGGGAATTAGAGTTTTGTAATTAAGGAGTTAGGTTTGTATATATTTATTAGGATGGCCACTGTTTGCATGTAGAGTTAAAAAAAGAAAAGGAAAAATTTCTCTCTCTTTCATTCTTTCCTTCTTCTTGGTGTCGCCCCTGCTTCTTCTTCTTCTTCTGTTTTTTTCTTTTCTTTCTGCCGGTATCGTCCATGTCTGCCACGTCAGCCGTTGTCGCCATTCCAACATTCCTTCGTCTTAGGTTTGGCTCAAATCTGTAGCGTGGTAAGTTTTGCCAATTTTTCTGTGGTTCTAATTGAAGAATGAGTTGTTTTTGTGTTGGGTGTAACATTACTGATTCATGGTTTTGCATGTAGATTAAATTGGCAATGGGTGTGTTGGGTGGTCCAACCAAGCTTGAGTGTTTCCAGCAACTTGTGGTAAATAACTAAATTGTTTTAAGAGTCTTCTAGGACAATTGGATTGATTTTGATGTTGAAATGTTGGGTTTTTAACACCTAAATTATTAATTGCTTGTAGGTTGGACTTACTGTTGGACAAATTGAAACCTAGTTGCACTGTGGATAAGGCCATTCGGTACAATTATTAAGTAATTGTTTTGGCTTTTATGCCTAAAACTTACTATAATTTTGGGTTTGGGTTGTATCTTAGGTTTTAATTCAAGGTCTTAGTAAAATTGTCGGTCGGGAAATCTTTTGAACACATTCGCAAGGTAAGTGATTTACTACTGGTTTGCCTGCGTTTTGGTGCCCTAAATATATTTTTCTTGATTAAGTGTATGCATACCCAATAAGATGCAGTGAGTGAGGTTTTAAGTATGCTGGATTTAGTGTTGGACGGGTACAATTTTGGTTAGGAATATTATTTGGTTACAGTGGATTGGAATTGACATGATGATTAAGTTTCGGTTGTCTGTGTTATTAGTTAGGTCTCATAAATATAAGAGACATTTTGAGTATCCTGAATTTACTGTGTTTGCTGGGTACAATTTTGGTATATGGTTCTATATAGGAATAATATGGTTCTATGTAGGAATATTATGGTTCTATGTAGGAATACTATTTGGTTACTATGGACTGGACTAAACATTATGATTAAGTTTTGATGCCTATTTTTTAATGAATATTAGAATGACGGTGATTGTTATCCTACTTATTGAGCCATGTACTCTCAATGACTGTGAACCTTCAAGTTTACTGACTATGATTATAACTGGGTGTCCCTCGGGATCACCATCTATGCTTATGACTGTGACCTTCGGGATCAGTACCTATGATTGTGTGCCTTCAGATTCGCTACTTATGTCTATGCCTATGTCTATGCCTATGTTTTCTTAAAAAATAAAAGTTCACATGAAAGGTAGTTTGACTAATGCACAAATTAACCATTGAATAAAATTCAAAAAATTCATAAATTTTTTTTTTAAAAAGTTAGTGGCTGATGCCAAATTTTAACAAAGGGAAAGTGCATTTGACCTTCACGTGACATTAACGGTGAATTTATAATTTAGGGAAGAGAAAACCTGCAAAACAAAGAAAAAAACTCCAATACCTAAGTAAGAGAACTAAATAATAGAGAAGAAGTCAGAAGTTCTTAGATACCTCACATGGAGTAATAATTGTGTATTTATAGAGAAAGTTGACCTAAGTTGTTTCATAGGGTTCTAACCTAACAAGCTAAGGGATGTTCCTAGTTTTCTATTTGGCTAGGGTCGACCATCTTCCCTAAGCTCCATTTTGGGCCCAAAATGATTTTGTAGGTTGCATGCCCTGTTAGGCATTTGGCAAGGCTAAGCTAAGATCGAGCATGCTGGCTTGAGCCAAGCTTAATCTAGCCCCCTTTTTTCTTAACCCATCTTGGTATTTAGTTGCCACTTGTACCTGGTATCATGCTTCTTGATTTTTGGCTTTATTCCATCTAGCTAAATTACCCACAACATTGCCCCATTCCAAGTTGGGTTTGTGGTTGATTGTGTTTTAATAGACTAATCTTTTGGGCAACCAACTTAGGAGTATAATTTTCCGCTCCTCGTTGCAAGACTTATCTTGGACTTTTTTTTTTTTTTTTTTTTTGGGGGGGGGGGGGGGTGAGGGGGTGTTGAGCCTATCAAAGCAAATCCTTTTAAGGTCTAACTGATTTCCCAACACACTTCTTCATCTCATGGCGAAGTTATGCGATGAATCGTAAAGGATCACAAGCAACAAAACATTGCTCTTCGATCCAAGGTGGGTCTTAGATCATGAGCGGACCTAGAATATTATCTAACCAAACCTGTGAAAGCTCAACCAGCTTTCTAGTATTTTTCCTCGCCCTATGAGTGAAGTTGTAAGCCCCACACTTAGCCTTGGAAAGTGGCAAGCTAAAAGACTTATTTTTGGGAGATGGCAAGCTAAAGGGGGTGATGTATCATGCGTTGGTGAAGTGAAAGGTTGCCTGAGAGCTTTTGGGCAAGAACCACCATATGTTGGAGAAGTACCTTGCGTTGGAGAGGTTATCATGCGTTGGAGAGTTGATGTAAGCCCCATACTTAGCCTTGGGAGATGGCAAGCTAAGGGAAGTAATGTGTTATGCGTTGTGAAGAGAAATGGTGGATGAGAGTGAAGGAGCAAGAACTATCAAGTGTTGGCCACGGCTATGCGTTGGAAGCTGCTGTTAAGAGATGAAAGCAGATGAGGCTACTTTGTGTGGGAGAGCTGCTGTATATGATGGACTGCAGCTATGCATTGAAGGTTGTTGCCATGCGTTGGAGGCAGTTGTGTGAGGATTGCTGCTGTAGGCGTGGAGGTAGCATGTGTTGAGGGTTATGCGTTGGTGAGTTGGTGCAGTGTGTTGGTGACGAAGTCTACACCAACCAACTTATTTTAAAAGGAAAGAAAGTTGAGGTTAAGTCGGCAGCATATATATATGCGTGGGTTGAGTGGTTAATTATATTAAACACATTCCAGAGCTCGAGTCGGTTCCATTTTGCAGACGAGCAACGAGAAAAGGTAGAAGAAGGTGTTCACATCGAATTCAAGTAGAATTCTGTTCGTTTTGGTGGTGTAATTGAAGCTGGAACGTGATGCGCACTTTTAGCGTTAACCGCAAGTGTACGGGTCAAGTTATAATATAAAACGGTTAAGTCCGAGTATCGTTCCACTGGAGATCCAATTGGGAAGGTTCAAGTTACTTAGCTATTCTAGAATTGAATCAATTTTATTTGAGGATCGAAATTCAATTTTATGAGTTAGGGAAAAATAAAAATCAAGCAAAGAAAATATCAAAGGGAGAATTGCAAGAGTCAAAGAGAGTTCTAGGGCTTCGAATCCTTGTTTATTTCATCATGCAAAATTATAGATTTCATGGATTTTATTGTAATTCTTATGCCTAAGTCAAGAAACTTAATTCCAAGTTATCTTCTCTCAAAGACAACTCTTTCTCATGCAACTTGATTGATTGTTAATCTCTTAAAACCAATACACAATTACATGGCATTAAAACTAGTCTTTAGCAACTTTCATTGGCAACCTAACTACTCTCGTGATAGATTAACAACGATTCATTGTTATAGGTCAAATTAAACATATAATTTATCAATCATACATCTAACCTAGCATGTGAAGATGGCCAATCCTCAAGAATTAAACACAATAACAATGAAAATCATAATTTATTTAAACAAAACCATGAGTCTACAAAATTAACATGAATTCACAAACAATTCATCAAAACCTTAAAACTAAAGAGTTTAGCCACTCATAGCTTGAAGCAACATGTTTGAGCAAAAATAATCAAAGGAAGAGTGTAAAGAATAGGGAAACTCTACTGAAAAGAGGTTCTTGATTGAGGCAGCACCTTCATGAACTCCTTGGCTCTCACGTCGGACTTCGAAAGGCACCAAGACTATCTCGAACTCTTTTCCTCTTCCTTGCGGCTAACTCACTCTTTGAACTCGCGCTTAATTCTTACCTTTTTGGATATTTCTTTCAGTCTGAAACTTTCTTGCTTTTCTTGATATTTTCCCCCTTTGGCTGCTGGAAACCCCCCAAATTTATAGAGTTTGGCCGCCAAAAATTTAACCTAAAATACAAAATTTTCGTTTAAGTAAAGCTGGCGCCGCAACGCTAAGGTTGCGACCAAAAATAAGTTGCTCTCGGGTTTTAGTGCCGTGGCAGCGTCGTCCCAGCGCCGCGACGCTGTCTTGAGTTCATCAAGGATGCGTCGAGGCAGCGCCATCTCGGCGCCGCGATGCTAATCTGCGTCCATGCTGATGCTTTTCTGCTTCAGTGCCGCGGCAGCGTTGCCTTAGCGCCGCGACGCATCATGCGTTTCAACAAGGATGCGTTTTTCAGCTCTTTTTCGCCGTATTCTTGCTCGATTTTGATCTTTTAGTTGTTTCTTCTAATTTTCCTCATTTTAACCTGAAAATCACTAGCAAACAAGTGAAATCTAATATAAAACTCCCTTAATTTGAGAGAATATAAAGCACTTTTCAAGTACTTATCAACACCCCAAACTTAGAGATTTGCTAGTCCCAAGCAAAGAATAAAATCAAATAATAGGGAGTTTTAGATGAAGAAGTGTGCAATTGACTCATGTCTAAGAGAATAGCATTCAGAGCTTAAGTAGAAACATGCAAGCATATCTATATTGTTATAATTATTCAAGGCCAAATCTTGCTATCTCCCAAGTGTGTGTGTGCAAGCCTCCTTCAATTTAAAATACTAGAACTCAAATTAGGACTTAAGAGAGTTTCTTTAGTTTTCCCCCTACTCTAGCTCATGCACCAATCTTCAAGCTTTCATGCATTCAAGTGAGTAATATGTCCACTAAGGTACCTTTCAATCATATTTTTTTTTTCATGGGCCCAAACTTGCATTCTTTTACCTAGAGGCACTAGCTTTCACACATCCACTGTAGGGACTCGTACCTAGTCAATTCCCAGGCGTCCTTACTGATCACAGCAAAGGCAGCTCTTTTTACCCCTATCCATGCATACTCATTACAAGTTTAACATTTAAAAATATAGACAAATAAAGCTCATATATTTTGTGTACACTTTTTTTCTTTTCTCAAGGCATGTATACTCGTTTCTTTTTCCTTAGTCTAAGATTACAAGCTATCATGCATTTCCACTCTCTAACCGGTGGGGCTTTTCGAAGTGACAACCAAATACACCCAACTTAATCCTTTTTTCAGTTAAAGATTCTAAATAGAAGTGGCTACGTGCTCAAGAATATGAGAGATTTTAAGAGGGACTTAAATAAATTTAACTCAAGATAGTGCTATTCTATTTCCACAATAAGTCATCTATCATGCAAATTCAAATCTCATCATGGGCAATCAACATCAAGGCACACAACCATAAACAACATTCCCATTAACTTTGAAAGCTCCAACATTTTCAAAATTTTTTCAAAAATTGACATGCATATGATCGTTAAAACCTTTACTAACATGCATAGCAGGATAAGAAAACACACAAAAGTACGAAAGACACCTCCCACCCCAAACTTAGAATCATGCATTGTCCCCAATGCATAAGAGCATCTAGCAAGGAAAGAGCAAGCCTGGGAGTAGGCGGGAAGCCACCAAATTGGCTTGGTGTAAGGAGTACTTTGTATAATGAACCACGTTCCTGAGAGATAAAGCATATGAGTGACTCCAAGATTTATAAAATAAAAAGAAAAGTAAAGAAAGCAATAAAATTGGGTTGCCTCCCAATAAGCGCTTGGTTTAACGTCTTCTAGCTAGACGGGACTAATGGATCACGCAATGAAAGTCAGGTTCTCAAATCTGCGTTCTTCATCACCGATGTAGTGCTTCAATCGTTGACCATTCACTTTGAAGGTTGTTCCATCGTTACCTTGTAGTTCCACGGCTCCGTGTGGGGATACCTTGACAATGACAAAGGGTCTCGACCATCGTGTCCTAAGCTTTCCTGGAAACAAGCGTAAACGTGAGTTAAAAAGTAATACTCTTTGTCCTGGAAGGAAGGTTCGTGAGGTGATCTTCTTGTCATGCCATCTCGCAGTGCGCTCTTTGTAAAGTTTGGCATTCTCATAAGCTTGAGCACGGAACTCCTCCATCTTATTGAGTTCTAAGAGGCGTTTCTCACCGGCTTTCTCGAAATCCATGTTCAGCTTCTTGATGGCCCAATAAGCTCTATGCTCGAGCTCTACCGGTAAGTGACAAGCCTTTCCAAACACCAACCTGTACGGTGAAGTACCAATTGGAGTTTTGAAAGCTATGCGGTAGGCCCATAGTGCATCATCGAGCTTAAGGGCCCAATCTTTCCTATTGGTCTTGACTGTCTTTTCCAAAACTTGCTTGATTTCCCTGTTAGATAACTCAGCAAGGCCATTAGTTTGAGGATGATAAGCTGTAGCAATTTTATGATTAACATTATATTTTTTGCATCATGAATTCAAACAGTTTATTGCAAAAGTGAGAACCCTCATCACTAATAATAGCTCTAGGTGTACCAAAACGTGTGAAAATGTTTTTATGCAAGAATTTTAAAACAGTGCGAGCATCATTGGTCCTAGTGGCTATGGCTTCTACCCACTTAGATACATAATCTACTGCAACTAGAATGTATAGGTAATCATTAGAAGAAATAGGAAAAGGCCCCATAAAGTCAATACCCCAAACATCAAATAACTCCACTTCCAAGATAGGTTTCATTGGAAGCTCATGTTGTCTAGAAATATTGCCAGTACGTTGGCACCTATCACATGACTTAACAAAGGTATAACAGTCTTTAAAAAGGGATGGCCAATAAAATCCTGACTGAAGTACCTTGGCCGCAGTTCTAGTGGGTCCAAAATGACCTCCATAGGGGGAGGCATGACATAAATTTAGAATACTTACCATTTCCTCTTTAGGCACACACTTCCTTATCATATTGTCAGCACAAACCTTGTAGAGAAGTGGGTCCTCCAATGGTAAGACTTAACATCGTGCATGAATCTTTTCTTTTGTTGATAGTTCATGTCAAGTGGAAAATGTCCTCCTGCAAGATAATTAACTATGTCAGCAAACCAGGGCAAACTATCTTTTACCTGATACAGTTGTTCATCAGGGAACATCTCAACAATTGGGGGCCATGATTTAGCATCCTCATTCTCAATTCTAGATAAGTGGTCTGCAACCACATTTTCACATCCTTTCCTGTCTTTGATTTCTAAGTCGAATTCCTGTAACAATAATATCCATCTCATTAGTCTAGGTTTAGAATCTTTCTTAACAAACAAATATTTTAAAGCAGCATGGTCAATATGCACCACTATTTTAGAGCCAAGCAGGTATGATCTAAATTTATCAAGGGCAAACACAACAGCTAGTAGTTCTTTTTCAGTAGTAGTGTATTTTGTTGAGTATTATCAAGAGTCCTACTAGCATAATAAATTGCCCTAAACATGTTATCTCTACGTTGGCCTAGAACAGCTCCTAAAGCATAATCACTAGCATCACACATGATCTTAAAAGATTGACTCCATTCTGGTACAACAATAATAGGTGCAGCAATTAGTCTTTCCTTCAGAGTATTAAAGCTAGTAAACATGCATCATCAAAAATAAATTTAGCTTCCTTTTCTAGTAAATTACTCAAGGGTTTAGCAATTTTATAAAAATCTTTAATAAATCTCCTTTAAAACCCTGCATGCCCTAGGAAGCTTCTGACTCCTTTCACATTGGTGGGGGTGGTAGTTGTTCAATGGCAGCTATTTTAGCCCTATCCAACTCCAATCCTTTTAGAGAGACTTTGTGTCCCAAGATGATGCCTTCCTTCACCATGAAGTGACACTTCTCCCAGTTTAGAACAAGGTTAGCATCTTGACACCTCTGCAAAACACGAGTTAGATTAACAAGACAAGAATCAAATGAAGACCCAAATATGGAAAAATCATCCATAAAAACCTCCATTATATCTTCGATGAGCCCCTAAAAAATAGATATCATACAACGTTGGAAAGTAGCAGGAGCATTACATAAACCAAATGGCATTCTTTTAAAAGCAAATGTCCCATAAGGGCATGTAAATGTTGTTTTTTCTTGATCCTCAGGAGCAATGACAATTTGGTTATAACCTGAATATCCATCTAGGAAGCAATAATGAGAATAACCTGCAAGTCTATCAAGCATTTGATCTATAAAAGGAAGGGGAAAATGATCTTTTCTAGTAGCTTTGTTCAACTTCCTGTAATCAATGCATACACGCCATCCTGTCACAGTTCTAATGGCTATCATTTCATCTTCTTCATTTTTAACCACAGTCATGCCACCTTTCTTGGGTACCACTTGGACAAGACTTACCAATGGACTGTTAGATATGGCATATATGATTCCTGCATTCAAAAGCTTGAGCACTTCTTTCTTAACTACCTCCTTCATGGTGGGATCAAGTCTCCTTTGGTGCTCTATCGATGTTTAAAGGTATCTTCCATCAAGATTCTGTGCATACAGACCGATGGACTAATACCTTTAAGGTCCTCAATAGACCAACCAATGGCAGATTTATGATCCCTCAATACTTTCAACAATTTTTCTTCTTCCACAGAATTAAGATCAGAAGATATTATAACAGGTAAAGAAGATAAATCATCTAAGAATGCATATTTTAAATGAAGAGGTAACACTTTTAATTCAAGCTTAGGCTTCTCAATATCATTCACAACATGCAAGGGAGCTAAAGGTATAGGTTTATCTATTTTAGAACATATTGGCAACCTATCTAACCACCTAGCATAAAATGCTATTTCATCAAAGATTGTATCTACATTTTCAACATCTATTATGCTTTGTTCTAGATGATCATTAGCCAACATAACCTCTACATGCTTAAAAATAGTATGATCAATTATGTCTATAGCATGGCAAAGACTATTCTCATCATGATGACTCAAGGACTTGTAAATATCAAATACAACATTTTCATCATTTACCCTTAGAGTCAACTTCCCTTGTTGGACATCTATGATAGCCTTTCCAGTTGCTAGGAATGGCCTCCCAAGTATGATAGGAATCTCAGAGTCCTCCTCCATGTCCAATACTACAAAATCTGCAGGAAAGATAAATTTGTCAACTTTAGCTAATACATCTTCAACAAGCTAATGATCGATCAGCAAGTTGCAGGGTGATGGTGGTGGGTTGCACCTTTCCAATGTTAAGTTTCCTATAGACAGATAAAGACATCAAATTAATAGAAGCACCAAGATCACAAAGAGCTCTAGTAACATTTAAAGAACCAATAGTGCAAGGTATAGTAAAACTCCCTGGATCTTTCAACTTTTGTGGTAGCTTCTTTTGTAGCACTGCACTACATTCCTCGGTCATGCTAATCATCTCATATTGCCCAAACTTTTTCTTTTTAGACAAGACATCTTTCATGAATTTAGCATAGTTGGGCATTTGCTCTAAAGCCTCAGCAAATGGAATGTTAATATGAAGCTTTTTGAATAACTCAAGAAATTTAGCAAATTGGGAGTATTTCTTTCTTTTTAAAACGTTGAGGATATGACATAGTATTAGGTAAAAAAGGTAGAGGGTTAGATGACTTACTTGAAGATGTTGACTCATTTACCTTTACCTCCTTTTCTAGTATCTTTGGTTCATCTTCTAAAATTGGCTCTTGGATAGTGTCATCTACCTCTTACTCTTCTCCTCATCAATGATCAAAGGAGTGGACAGCTTTTTCCCACTCCTTAAAGTCATGGCCTTGCACTCCTCTTTTGGATTTATCTGAGGACAACTAGGAAATTTTCCTTTTTGCATTGTTTGGAGGGAAGTGGCGATTTGGCTTATTTGTACCTCGATGTTGTGAATGGCCTTACCATGACTTTGTACGGTGCTTTCCAATGCGGTTGTCCTTCCTTTTGATTCTTTTATGAACTCTATCATCAAGTCTTCTAAGTTGGACTTCTTTTCGGTGTGTGATGGACCTACATTGGATAAATCAGGAGGACCTTGCAAAACATTCCTTTTGTTAGCATAAGAAAAATTTTCATGGTTCCTCAAGCTAGGATGGTAGTGAGTTGGAAGTTGTTGGTGTTGGTGACTCCTATAATGTCCTCTATCAACATAGTTGGTCGTCTCATTATCTCCTTGTACGGCCATTTCTGATGCCAAAGCGGCAAGAGAGGCTATAGATGGTGGATTTGTTTGAGCTTGGCCTCCTGCAGTTAATTTAGAAAGAGCATTAGTAAGGGAAGCCATTTGAGCTTTTAGAGAATTTACCTCATCCACCTCATACAATCCGGCGGCTCTTGGGATGTTTGGGGAAGACCGTTCACATGGCCAATTGTAAGATGTATTGGCCAAGTCTTCTAATATGGTATAGGCTTCTTGAGCATTCTTTGAAAAAATTGACCCTCTGGCGGTTGCATCTAAGATGGATTTGGTGGAGCTTGCTAATCCATTATAGAAGAGTTGAATTTGCAACAATCCGGGTACCCATGTTGAGGGCACCTTCTCAAGAGATCCTTATACCTCTCCCAAGCCTCATATAATTGTTCATACTCAAGCTGGCGGAATGTTCCAATCTACGTCCTTAGTCTTTGAGATTTAGCCGGTGGAAAATATTTTTCAAGAAAGCTTGAGCTAAGATCTCCCATGTTGTGATGCTATCCGGAGGTATGGTTTCCAACCAATCCTTAGCACGGTCCTGTAAAGAGAAAGGAAAAAGTCTTAGTTTAATTGTATCATTAGAAACACCATTCATCTTTACCGTCTCGCATATCTCCAAGAAGGATCGTAAGTGCTTGTGAGGATCTTCATTAGTTCTTCCTCTAAAGGCTAGCTCTCTAGCCATTTGGATCAATCCCGGTTACAACTCAAAATTGTTGACATTGATAGGCACATTCATTATTCCGGGTTGACTTGCCGGTAGCGTGAGTTGAAAGTAGTCTCTAATTGCCTTGGGTATCTCCTCCGCCATCACCGTGGTTTGATTAAGTTGAGCCCTTAGATTTCTTCTACACGTCCTTTCAATATCGGGATCAAAAAGGAGAAGGTTAGTATTATCGCGAGGCATAAAAAACAATTATATAAAATAAACTAAATAAATAAACAATCAAATAATATACACCTCAAATTAAGATCTATCAATTCTAATGAATATTAAATAACAAAAACCGTTCTTTGGATCCCCGGCAACGGCGCCAAAAACTTGATGCGCACTTTTAGCGTTAACCGCAAGTGTACGGGTCAAGTTATAATATAAAACGGTTAAGTCCGAGTATCGTTCCACTGGAGATCCAATTGGGAAGGTTCAAGTTACTTAGCTATTCTAGAATTGAATCAATTTTATTTGAGGATCGAAATTCAATTTTATGAGTTAGGGAAAAATAAAAATCAAGCAAAGAAAATATCAAAGGGAGAATTGCAAGAGTCAAAGAGAGTTCTAGGGCTTCGAATCCTTGTTTATTTCATCATGCAAAATTATAGATTTCATGGATTTTATTGTAATTCTTATACCTAAGTCTAGAAACTTAATTCCAAGTTATCTTCTCTCAAAGACAACTCTTTCTCATGCAACTTGATTGATTGTTAATCTCTTAAAACCAATACACAATTACATGGCATTAAAACTAGTCTTTAGCAACTTTCATTGGCAACCTAACTACTCTCGTGATAGATTAACAACGATTCATTGTTATAGGCCAAATTAAACATATAATTTCTCAATCATACATCTAACCTAGCATGTGAAGATGGCCAATCCTCAAGAATTAAACACAATAACAATGAAAAGCATAATTTATTTAAACAAAACCATGAGTCTACAAAATTAACATGAATTCACAAACAATTCATCAAAACCCTAAAATTAAAGAGTTTAGCCACTCATAGCTTGAAGCAACATGTTTGAGCAAAAATAATCAAAGGAAGAGTGTAAAGAATAGAGAAACTCTACTGAAAAGAGGTTCTTGATTGAGGCAGCACCGTCACGAACTCCTTGGCTCTCACGTCGAACTTCGAAAGGCACCAAGACTATCTCGAACTCATTTCCTCTTCCTTGCGGCTAACTCACTCTTTGAACTCGCGCTTAATTCTCACCTTTTTGGATCTTTCTTTCAGTCTGTAACTTTCTTGCTTTTCTTGATATTTTCCCCCTTTGACTGCTGGAAACCCCCAAATTTATAGAGTTTGGCCGCCAAAAATTTAACCTAAAATACAAAATTTTCGTTTAAGTAAAGCTGGCGCCGTGGCGGTAGGGTTGCGACCAAAAATAAGTTGCTCTCGGGTTTTAGCGTCGCGGCAGCGTCGCACAACGCCGCGACACTGTCTTGCGTTCATCAAGGATGCGTCGAGGCAGCGCCATCTCGGCGCCGCGATGCTAATCTGCGTCCATGCTGATGCTTTTCTGCTTCAGTGCCGCGGCAGTGCTGTCTTAGCGCCGCGACGCATCATGCGTTTCAACAAGGATGCGTTTTTCAGCTCTTTTTCGCCGTATTCTTGCTCGATTTTGATCTTTTAGTCGTTTCTTCTAATTTTCCTCGTTTTAACCTGAAAATCACTAGCAAACAAGTGAAATCTAATATAAAACTCCCTTAATTTGAGAGAATATAAAGCACTTTTCAAGTGCTTATCAGAACGGAAAGTTTGACTGCAGTCGTGAAATCCGAACATGGTCTAGTGTTTGGAGAAGAGCGACCTGAGGAAGTTGAAGATAGGGTTAAAATTTTGATGTGAAACTGACTGTTATTGATTTGCTAGGCGATTGGGAGCAGTTTGGTGTTATTTGGGAATATCTCTCAAACGGTGAAGAATTATGCTTTGAAATTTTGAGGTAGAAGTGGGAATAAGAGGAAAAGAGGAACCTGTGGTTATTGGGTGTCACTGGAACTGTAGTGTCGTTGAGAAGTTGGAGAATGAGTAGCCAGACGAGTGTCACTGGTAGGGCAGAGAGCTATGCGTCTCACAAATCTCTCTAAGTGTCGCTAGGTACCACTACTCAAGGCCAAGAAGAGTTAGGAAAGGCGTATCATCCGCTCAGGGCCTAGGACAAGTCGTGAGTGACATTTTTCTTTCTCTAAATGATTTTATTTAAAATGTTTAGCCAGACTTTCTTATTGAATGTAATTTATGATGATTTATTTCAAGATAAGCATGATGGCTGGTTATATTTGATTTTAAGGCATTGTTGAAAAACATGTTTATAAGATGCTATTTATTGAGAAATGCTTTGTTTTCCACGAAGGGTTTTACACTGAACTGTTTATGCAAAACAGACCTATTTCTAAAATGTTTTCTACGAGACTCAATGCTGAGGGACGTTGAGAAGACATTTGAGTTTCCTAGGGACCTAGTACTGATGGACTCGGAGAAGGTACTTGGGCATCCCGAGATATTCCTATGTGCACATAGAGATTGCAAACGTTGGGTGTGTTGAGTTTTGCTCCACCTCGACTAAGGAAAATATTTGTTTTCGACGTTGAGTGCGTTGAGTTTTGCTCCGCCTCGACTAAGGGAAATATTCGTTTTCGACGTTGGGTGCATTGAGTTTTGCTCGTCCTCGACTAAGGGAAATATTCATTTTCGACGTTGAGTGCGTTGAATCTTTCTCCGCCTCGACTAAGGGAAATATTCGTTTTCGACGTTGAGTGCGTTGAATCTTTCTCCGCCTCGACTAAGGGAAATTTTAATATAAAAGAAGATTTGATGCGTTTGTAGATTGTTTTATTTAAAAGACCTGGCTTATGTTTTATCTCAAGGCTTAACATGAGTTGTATACAAATGTTATGTTTGAGCATAATTTGATTTCTTGAGTTATCTTTTTCTGAAATGAACATATATGATTTGTCAAGGATATTTAAACACGTATTTACAAAGGATATGACTTGAACCAGTGTTTTATACGCAATGTGTTTAAATGTTTCTACTTTAATTAATTTTCGAAACAAATGAAATTTTACAAAACTAGTCACTCATTGGGCAACGCAGCTCATACTTTCCTATTTTTCTATTTTTCCAAGTAGCGAGCGAGTTCGGGGTGGTTAGCCTACACAAGAATCTCATCTGAGCCATCTTTAGTGTTTAGTAGTTGGACAGTGAACCTCACAAAGGAGTGAAGGTTGCTGTCCTCACACCTCCTCTCGAGTTATGGAGGATAATCTAGGAGGGGGTGTGATAGAAGTTATGGTTACTTCACCTATCATTTCTCCAAATGGGTCGTCACTTTTGCTTATCTTCAATAATCATGTAGCTTGATCATCACTTTCATAGCTACTTTGCTTATCACACCTAGGTGAGGTTAATATGCTTATCTTTTGTGTTAGATTTTAATTTGACCCAAGGTTGTCCCTATATTTTGGACTTTGAATTTGGTGAGCTAACTGTGGGGTAGCCAGCCCCCAATTTTTGCACCAAATATCTTTACTCAGATAATTGTTTGAGTCCCAATTGAGTTGTTCATGAAAATTGTAAGTAATTAAGTCTTCTTTTTAGGTTTTTTAGCTGTTTTCATAAAATTTGCCAACCAAATTATATATAGTTGTATTGCTTCTAGAATTCTTTATAAAAATTTCTTTGTAAGTTTTTTTTGAAACTTTAATCAATAAATTGAGATATGTGTAAAATAGTTTTAGAGTAAAAATTATCTTGTGTTTTGCAATTTTGTAAAGATCGTCTGGGTAGTTGTTTCGAATTTTGCTTTTGTTGTAATTATCTAACAATTTATGTATCTATCTTCAATTGCTTTGTTCGAGATGAATCATAGCCTTTTTCGATCTTCAAAGTTAATACTTTAAACTTTGAATCTCCATGTTTTGAGGTCTAAATGAAGCTGGTGATTTCTTTTTGCTTCTTTGTTATCCAATATAATCTTGAAAGTGATTCAAATGTTGGCATGTATATGACAATATGTAATTTGTTGACCAAATTCTCTACTACAAGTAGTATTGCTGATGATTGGGTTTTTCATTAAAAACCTTGATCGAGTTTGTGTGTGTTTGCTAATTGCTAATTGGGACTTATCATCGATTGAATTAGGTTGTGGTAAAAAATCGTTGCTCAAATAAAGGGGTGATCAAGCTATTCGTCACCACCGTGTGTTGTTGCATATAAAATCATTTTTGTTGTTGTCGCTGTCGCTCGACGCCATTGTTGTTCCAAGTTGCCACAATGCACATCATCATCTTTTGAAGTTGTTTCAGGATAACTAGATAACCTAATAGGAAAAGGGCGTGTCTTGTTTCACATTTGGCTAGGGTTAGCCTCGACCTTTGTAGAAGTCAAACATCTTCCTTTGGCCATATTCCAATCATAGCTGAAATGATTTATTGGGTACGCATGCCCTTTTAGGCATTTGGCAAGGGTCAACCTCAACCTTAGCCAAGGCCAAGCACGTTGTTGCTCACTACTCACCTATTTCACATTTGGCTAGGGTCAGCCTTGGCCTTAGCTAAGGTCGAGCGTCTTCCTTTGGCCATATCTTGGCCTAACAAGATCTTTTGGGGTCGGGGCATGCATAAAGCATGCCTTGTTAGGCACTTGGCAAGGGTTGACCTTGGCCTTGGCCAAGACCACATTGGCTCAAGCCAACCTCCTTTTCCTAGGCCCATTTCAGTCCTTAGTTACCACATTCAACCTGTATCATGCTTTTTCCTAACTTTTTTGTCCCTATTTGCGCTAGATGTCAACTATACACTTTGGTCCAAAACCACCCATAACATTAGCCCCCACTCTCATGTTGGGTCTTAAGGTTTGGCTATTTTTAGTCATGAGTTAAGAATTCTGGGCCCGATTTGAAAGTATAATTTATTTTAAGTTGTGAAGCTTTGTGATGGATTAGTTGAATCAGTTTCGACATTGGCAAGTAAACCTCATCCTCAACCTCGGCTTCGGTTGTTCAACCTTAAGTGTTGGCTTTTTTTCTGATCAAACTTTGTATGTTTGTCTTTGACTGTCACCCCATCTTTTTGTAGAGACGAACCCCAATGCGAAAACGCGCAAACGCCTTGTATTGTTGAAATTCGATTTAGAAAAAGTAGAAAAATAGAGGAAAAATAAACATGAAAACCAGCAACATATATAATTAAATAAATATATCCAATTTATTTAATGTATTATATCCAATTTAATATATAATTAAATAAATAATATTAATTAATTAAAAATTAATTAATTACTAAATTAAATATCATATATTTAATTATATTTGAATTATATTCAAATATTATTCTCTCTCATAACCTATATTTTTAATATGAATCTCATTCATATAATTAATATTTGAATCTTATTCAAATATTTATCTCTTATATTATAAAGTTTAATTTTGAATCTTATTCAAAATTAATTGTATATTATAATATGTGTGTGTATAAATATATTATATTAATTGCATCTCATACAATTAATATATATCCCCTTATTTAATCTGAATCATTCAAATTAATCCAAAACTAAATGCTATTTTTTTTTTTTTTATCCTTAGTAAGCTAGCAAGGGGAACTAATGAACCTACAGATTAGAATCTTCAATAATATGAGATTAATTAATTAAACTCTTTAATTAAATTAATCAACATTCATTAACTGTAGGTCACTCCACTAAAGACCCACAATTGCACTCTTCGCATTGTAGATATAATTTTTTGTTCATGAATATAACCAATAATCAGTAAGCCAACCCTTCACAAATTGCCCGTAAAATTATCGTTTTACCCTTGTAATTACCTTTAACTTCTTAAGTACCAATGATACCTTTAATGAGCAAACAATTTATTATCCAACTATAAACTAACCTCTTTCAAGCTAGTGAGAGGGTGAGACCTCATTGTTCAAGACTTGAAATCAGGTCTCAAAGGAGCATTTCATTTACTTGCCTAAAAGACGAGAAGGAGTGAATTCATCTTATGTAGCTATGTTCCCAGCTTCCTACTCGAATAAATCTCCAAAATGATAGGCATATTTAGTCGGCGAACCTGACCACTCTCATCCATACAAATTTAATGACTGCCCTCATAGATAGGAGTTCATAACTCACTCAGGATTGAGGTCAAGTTACCTATGGTCATCCTATTAAATGTTAATCTCTTCAATTAACAATGTTATAAAGAGAGATTAATCATTTCGTGGTCCAGTCTTATACAAATGGTAGGCATATTTAGTTCGCGGAACTGGCCACTCTCACCCCCGCTCACATATCTTTACATGAACAATTTGGATTAAATCGTTTTTAATTATTACAAAGTGGGTCGAATCCATAATGTTACTAGGATAAGATAAAAGTTTCTCAATGATAGCTACTAATAGCTTTGAGTGTTAAACTTTCAAAATTGATAGTCACTAATGAAAGTCTATCAGCAGTAGCCATTGCATATATATATTATATCATTGCTACCATAATCTTTGATGATTTTTTTTTTCTCAAAGTTAATTAACTACTTATAGAAGTCTATCATTGATAGCCAACTTAGTGAATTTAATTAATAAAGTTGCATTTCAAACTAACTTGTAAGTGGGGTGCCTAGAAGTTATCACTAATAGCATGTTATCAGGGATAGAAACTATCAACAATAACAAGTTATTTAATTGGTAAAAATGAATGGTAGAAGTTATCTTTGATAGCATGTTATCAGTGATATCAGTGATAGAAGTTGTCACCGATAACCATGATATAAGTGATATCAGTGGTAGAACTTAGGTGATATCCATATATCGATGATATCAATGATATAAAAGCCGATTCCATCTGATGAAAGTTAATTAGTGATAGCCGCTGCTAAAAGCTATTGGTGATAGCCACTGGTGGAAGCTACTAGTGATAGCCACTAATAGAAGCTATCAGTAATATCTATTAATGATATTGGTAATATGACTTAGGTAGATATTAATGATAGTCACTTATAAACCTCTCATTAATCGACTTCTATCACTTATACCTTTAGATGTTAATCATTGAAAGTTAATAGTTTCCTTTCAGTGCTAATATTTTAAGGTTGTATTAGTATTTCTCAAATTGAAAGTTATCACTGATTAGCTACTGGTTTTTTTAGTCTTTTACCAATATGGCTATCATTTATATCTACTCTCATATCCCTAATATATTTATCCTTGTGCTACATCTTTTATTATTTTGAGTCTTATTGTTATTTGTGCAACTAGACCTAAAATAAACTTTAGTCAAATTAAATAATATCTTGATTTATTTTCAATCAAAACTTAACATGCAATGTTCCTTTTATTGCACCTTTCCAAAATTTGTCCTACACTTTTATATTTAGTGACTTTTATCTTTTGCTATTGATGCTATTGTTTAATTTTATTATTATTATTATTATTATTATTATTATTATTATTATTATTATTATTTTGGATAAAAAATGACTTTTATAACGCCTTAAGGGCAAAGGTTAACACAAAGGTCTTTTACAACATTAGAAATCACCCATTTGAGGAAAAAATTACACCAGATGCTAGACAATTTAAATCTTCTCGCACGTGTAACTGTTTCATGAGCAAAATGGTTCAGCTTCCTATTCACATGAATGAAATCAAATTTCTCGAACTGATTTGTTAGCTCAAAAATTTATAGGATCATACACTGTACTTTACTCAGTGAGATTTTACTGCCATTTAACGGACTGTTTCCTTCTAAGCAGTCTGATTCAATTTTAATTTTGGAGAAACTCGTCTTTGATGAGTATTTAATATCTTTTAGTATTGCCTTCATTTTTTATAGGGAAGGATCCAGGGCAAGTTCCAAGCAATCAAGAGTTAAAGCTTTGAGTGTTAAGGTTTATATCCTAAATCTCGTGGTTTATAAACTGTGTAAACAAATTATTTATTCAATAAAATAATAAGTTATTTTATTCGACATTCAGATCACTTAACTCAATCCAATAAACTAAGATTGAAGGTTTTTTTATGTAGCTTAAACAGTATGAGGTGGACATATAAGTCGATCAAGTTCAAGTAATAACCTAAATGGTTTGTAGTATATGGATAAGGTTGGGTATCTTACCGTGGTAACATCACGAATCACTTTGTAAATGTTACAAATGTTGTAAATGTTACAAACGATGTGATCCAAATCACTCATGTGGAGACATGCGAATAGGGGTATCCTATACAAAGAGTTTGTATAAAACTGTGCTGCAAAATGTTTAATCTCTCTTTATAAAACTATATACTGAAGAGATTAACATTTCATAAGATGACCATATGTAATTCTAAGTGACTTATGGACTTTTGTCTATGAGGGCAGTCCTTTGATTTATATGGGTGATTGTGGTCCATGTTGCCTACTCAATAAGCTTACCATTTTAAGGATTTGTCCAAGTAGGGAGCTAGGAACATAGTTACACGAGATGAAATTCGCTCCTTCCGGCCTTTAGGGTTAGTAGATGTTGACTTCGGGTCTTGAACAAAGGACCCCCACTCATCGACCCAAGAGAAGTTTTGTTTATGGTAAAACCATAAACAGGTGGTTCATTAGAGAATCAATGAGACTTAAGAAGTAATAGGTAATTATAGGGGTAAAATGATAATTTGGTCAAGCTGTAATTATGAGCAATTCCTGAAGGATCGACTTACTGGCAGTGATTACATCCATGGACACATAAATATTTTACAGTGCGAAAAGTGCAGTTGTGGGTCTTTAGTGGCCCTTAGTTAATGATTAATGAATGTTGATTAATTTAATTAAAGAGTTCAATTAATTAATCTCGAATAATTGGAGCTTCTAATCTGTAGATCCATTAGGTTCCCCTACTAGCTCACTAAGGATAAAATCAAGAATAAGTAGTTTTGGAATAATTTGAATGTTCAAATATGAATTGGATTCATATAAAAACTAAAGGTTAAAATTAATATGATGAGATTCATACTAAAACTATAGGTTATATGAGAGATATATATTTGAATATGATTCAAATATATTAATTAAATATTGGATATTTAATTAGATTTATTAATGGTCAATTAATTTAATTAATTGTAATTTAATTGAATTAAATTAATTTTTTTAATTAAGTATTAATTTAATTCATAATCTCCATACCTTGTTCTGAAAGTCGTCTTAGGTATGTCCGATTCTCTAACTTTCAGCTAGTGATACCCTGACCTCAGGTCTACCTGCGAGAACACCGACGCTCTTCTGAGTTGGTCAAACAGATCGTCTATACAAGGCAAAGGGTATTTGTTATGTATTGTTACCTTATTTAGCTGACAGTAATCAATACATAATCTCATGGTGCCATATTTCTTCTTAACAAACAAAACTGACGCACCCCATGGAGATACACTCGGTCTAATGTATCCCTTGTCTACTAACTCCTGAAGTTGCACCTTCAGCTCCTTCAATTCTGCAGGTGCCATACGATATGGTGCCCGAGAAATAGGGGTTGTACCAAGTACTAAATCTAAAGTAAACTCCACCTCTCTATCAGGTGGAAAAACAGACAACTCCTCAGGGAACACATCTAGATACTCCCGTACTATTGGCACATCTTCAGGTTTCAACTTTTCCTTCTTCACTTCAGTTACATGTGTCAAGTACGCTTCACAGCCCTTACTCAACAACTTCCTGGCCTTCGGCTAAAATCATGTAGGTAGGAAGAACTCTCCTTCTTCCTTTAAAGATCACCTCAACCCCATCGAGCTTCACAAACCTTACTTCCTTCTTAAAGAAATCAACATTAGCACGGTACTTCAACAAGAAGTCCATGCCCAAAATAATATCAAACTCTATCAATTCTAAAGGTAACGGATTGATTAGTAGCACCACATTATCAATCACCAACTCGCAATCATAATAAGCATGCTCTATAGTTACAGATTTACCAATAGGAGTATGTACTATAGAGGATCGGGCAAAAGTCTTAAACTCCTATTCACATGCAAAGCAAACTCATTAGATATAAATGAATGCGTAGCTCCATAATCAATTGACACATAAGCATTCTTAGAACAAACAATGAGCGTACCCGTCACCACATCTGGAGCCTCCTCTGCTTCCTACTGTGTCATGGCATACACCTTCCCCTATTACCTAGGCCTGCCTACCTGGCCTTTATGTCTGCCACCACTACTACCTTCACCAACTCCTATTTTCTACCTCGGCTGATTTACTGTTTGCCACATTATTCTCTGTTCTGCCTCTTTTTTCGATCTTAGTTGAGGGCAGTCCCTCTTGAAATGTCCTGGTTGGACACAACTATAACAAACACCAGCCCCTCCTACGCACTGTCCTCAGTGGTGCTTACCACATGAACTACATAATGGTTTCCTTGCTGCACTGGGTATGGATTCACTAGGGTGGCCAAACTATGAACCACCTGTAGGAGCTGAAGTCTGAGGAAACATCCCTTGACTTTTTTGTGAACCACCACCTCGACAACCACCTGTAGAGTACGACCCACTTGACCAAGCTTTAAACTTTCCCTTGCCAGAAACTCCTGGTACAAAATGTCGTCCCTCACCTCGGTGAGACTACTCCCGAGATGTACCGAATGTCTGTCCAGCTCTGCTTCCTCCTCTGTCTGTCTTTCCCTCTGTCAGACTCTTCTCCACTTTCAAAGTAGCTTCAACTAACTTAGCAAAATCTGTCCATTCTGTACTCATCGTCACCGGAGTACGGATCTCACTTCGCAAGCCTTCCTTAAAACGCTTGCACCTATATGCTTCTTCAGCTATTAATGCCAAGGCATACTTGGCCAACTCTGTGAATTTCTTCTCATATTCTGCTACGGACATACTTCCCTGAACTAACGTTAGAAATTCGTTTCTTTTCTCATCACAGTAAGACTAGGGATAATATTTATCTTGAAAATCCTTAAAATTTGCCAATGTCAGGGAATCAATCCTCAGCCCCTTTCTAGAGCATATAGGTAACCAGATCAAGCTTCATGTCTTCAGGACAGTGCATGACCCTTAAGCATTTCTCTACCTGATTCAGCCATACCTCGGCCTCTGGTGGTTCGGTAGTACCCTCAAACACTTGGGCACCTAAAGCTTTAAACCTTTCAATTCCATACTTTTTCTAAGGATCCCCTTAAGCTGACTCTACACTAGCTATCAGTCTCTAAGCTATTCTATTGAAAATTTGCTCTTCCATGTTCACATTCGCCTGAGGTCTACTACACTCTCCCTCGGAGGCCTCCTTCACGTCACCGGTAGCGTGCATCATCCCGGTGTCTGCTTGCCTACTGCGTCTGGACTGTCTGGGCATGCTTCCTATAACACATCATAACATCAATATATTACCGACCCAACATGCTCCTAACTACTATGCATGACCTCACTTCCCAAAACCTTATGCTCTGATACCAACTTGTCACACCCCCCCCCCCCAAGTACCCTCTTACCCTAGGAGAAAGTGTGAGGACAGCAAACATCGACCCTCTTACGGCATATACTGTCAACCTTATACCTTGACCAACCACCTAATAAGCTGATATATATATATAAAATAATTGAACATCAATCTTTAACCAGAGTTAAGCTAACATAATAATACAGATTTACATTCAAACCATTTAATTTACACAAGTTCACTAACTACTGCCCTTATCCCTCTATATGTACAACACAGGTTTAAGGCAACTATTTACAATGCTCAAAATTCACAGACGTTGATGGTGGTTGGCCCAGATAAGTTGTTGTGTAGGCTAAGCATCCCAGACTCACTCGCTACCTGGAAAACAGAAAAACAGGGAAAATATGAGCTAGGTTGCCTAGTGAGTGACTTATTTAGTAAAAACCTACCTTTAACTCGGAAACTAATCAAAACTGTAATCAATCTATGTCAATAAATAAATAACATCAATTCATTCCCATATCCAAACAAAATATGCTCAAGTAGCGTTGTCATACCATATATGTTCATTTCCGAAAAGAAACATGAAAATTCAATATATTTCAAAAACATTTTCCTTAGTTGAGGCGAAGCAGAGCTCAACGCTGCTACTCAATGTCGAAAACATCCTTAGTTGGGCGGAGTAATCTCGACACACCCAACGTCAAATATCCTTAGCTGTGTGGAGTAATCTCGACACAACAGCGTCTATCATACCTCTATGCGCACATAGATATCCTATCCTAGGTTACCTAAATACCTTCTCAAGTCCTTCAGTATCGGGTCCCATATATGAGATTTTGGCCACCCACATGCCTTCTCCGAGTCCTTCAGCATTGAGGGTTATCTCTATACTCAGGTTACCCACATGCCTTCTTGAGTTTTCAGCATTGGGAACCATTTCTATAACCCGGCTATCCACATGCCTTCTCCGAGTCCTTCAACATTAGGAGCCTTTCTTTTAAAACATAATTCAAAAGCAACATGCTTTGAAAATGATATAATAAAAATTCACGAGTTTGTAACATCTCAGACTTTCACAAGTTCCTTAACAATCATCATGCTACCATAAAATCATAGGTAATATATAGCATGCCTTTCTTAAAACTCGGTTAACAACTAGCGTGCTTCAAATATTTACAATGCAAAACCATAATATACATTTACATGGAAACACATGCTTTCTTAAAGCAAACAGTCATCAAAGCATATTTAAAACCCGTGAAAAGCATAAACATAAAAACATGGTTCCAAACAACGGTAAATAGTATGAAAATTTTGTAAAAAGTATGTTAATTTGAATGAAATTGTCACTCACTACTTGTCTCGGGCCCTTAAAGGAATATACGCCTTCCCTAGCTCCTCTCGGCCTGAAATGTTTTAATTTTCATTGTTAGATTCCTTAGAATTCCCATTAAAGTGTAGCAAATATGTCTTAAGCATTAAGATAAAATTTACTAGCGAGACCAACTACTAACAAAATTATAGAACTAGCGAGACTTGTCCAAACCAACAAGATATGCTAGCGAGACTAGCGAGACTAGGCAAAACCAGCGAGACTAGCGAGAGTATCGACACCAACGAGACTAGCGAGATTTGTGAGAAAAAACCCGATTAGCGACACCTAGTGAGACTGATCTCGCTGCTCACCCTCACGCCTAAGATTTCCATTAAATGATTTTGATTTAAACTAATGGATTAAAGCCTAGAATCTCATTAAGACATTTAATCAATGCTTCTACTATAGGATAATGTAGAGTCCTTAATTTGGTACCATTAAATATACTCTAGTTTTTTATGGTTGAAATGCCTTACTAGTATTCCAAATTTCCTAGTTTTCAGAATATTTTTATTACTACATTAAAATTTAGATTGGCAAATGAATTTCAAACCTATTCCTAAATGAACTTCAAATTAATTATCATTTGATTTCTAGAGTAAAACTATAGCTTCATTTAAATTTCAAATTTCAATTGAATTTCAAACGTTTTATGAGATTCTCCATAAATCCCATGACGGAGTTGGTATTGCTTTTGAAGTATTACATAAAAGAACCCAAACATCAATGGACAAACATTGTCACTCACGAAATTCAACTATACTTTATTCTTAAAGTTATAGTGAAGTTTGGTGAGACATTTCTTTTAAAGTTTACCAAATATTAATGTTTTAAAATATAATTGACTAGGTCAATAATTCTGTCTAGGCTAGGGTACTTAAGTTGAGCATAAGGGAACACCTCTACTTGGGAGTTATTTAATTAGTCAATTAAACTTACTAGTTTCCATTTTACTTTTTTACAAAATTTGGATAATAGAATAAAATGTTTTCAAACAGGTGTTGTAGGGTGCTAATACCTTCCCTACACTCAACGACCCCCAAACCTATCTTTGGAAAAGTAGACCGTTTTTTTTTTCTTTTTAAAATAGGTGACCAATCACACCTTGAATGGTTGGTGGTGACTCCAAACCTTTTACCTCAAAAGAGACCCTAAGGGAGGAACGTCGGCCGCTCCGCATTGAGATGACGTTGCGACACTATGTAATATCTATCACCGACTTATTTTTTATTAGACACATATTTGATTGCTTACACACCAACCAATCAAATTAAGGTAAATAAGCGCCCTAATTATCAATTAAAGCCAGAGCCTCAATCAAACTACAAATCTTGAATCCTAATTGAGTTTGATAATGATCAATTTAAACCAAGAACATATGCATTAAGCTTAGGAGTTCTAGTGCACGATTAATTAAAGGAAAAACCCTAACTTAATTAACCAGTTTTTCAATGAAACTAGATTAAACAGACATTCTAAGCCCATGGACAGCCAATACACCTAACATGCATACTAAAACCCTTGCTACTTATTGATTTAAAGCATAGACGAACACAAAGGAGATGTGCGAGAAAAATCGATTAGCCAAGACATACGTTCAAGGGGAGGGGCATCAATCCATTCAAGAAGATACATCTTAATTTGCACAAGATTCAAAGAAGCACAATCATAACATGGAATTCATACAAAAACAAGTTTCAATAAATCACATGGGTTTGCTCTTAAAAACAAGAAATCAACTTACCTTAACATCTTCATAGACAAAGAAATAGAGAAAGAGAGCATCCAATCCATGATTAAACCCCAAAATAAAATGAAAATCCTAAGCTAAGATGCTGGAAATATGAAGGAGAAGAAATTTAGGTGAACTCCTCGGCCTCCATAGGATCCAACCTGTCCAAACCCTAAAGGATGAAGATAATATATAAAGAATCGGGCGAAAGGTCACTGCGCTCTTGGAGAGTGTCGCGACGCTCTAAGTAGAAATCGGAGCGCCTACCTAGAGCGTAACAACGCTGCGAGCGTCACCATTTCGTCAAAATTCGGAGTGCAGCTGCGCTCCAAGGGAGCATCGCGACACTTTCTCCATTTTCAACATTCTGCCTTTGAGTGTAGCGTTGCGCTTGGCAGAGTGCAGCTACGCTCTCAAGGGCATTTTCACAATTTTGCGTCTTTGAACTGCTAGTAACACTCTGAGATGGATGATTTGCTCAAATTCCTACAAAATAGACATTTAAATACATTATACTACATAAGCAAGCGAGATTAGAGACATAAAAATAGCGCTTTTCGAGACCTATCAGAGTGATTGGATGAAGAGAAAAAAATATTTGATGCATAACACTTTTTTAACCTATGAAACTTCCCTCTATCCTTTCTTTATGTGTATTGTGAGTGAGAGAACGAAATAACTCCCCACTACGTGGGAGTTATTTTTAATATATTAATAATAATATTATTATTTAATTTAATTATATTATATTAAATCATATTTAATAAATATAATAAAATAAAATTAATTAATTAACAATTAATTAAATAATTAAATAAATATCTCATATTTAATTTAACTTTGAATCATATTCAAATAACTCTCTCTCACATAACCTACAGTTTTAATATGAATCTCATTCATATTAATTTTAACCTATAGTATTTATATGAATCTCATTCATATAATTAATATTTAAATTTCATTTAAATATTTATCTCTCTTCAAGTATAAATTTTGAATCTCATTCAAAATAAACTTTATATTATAATGTATCTACATAATTTATGCTAATTGTATCACATACAATTAATTCCCTTATTAATTTGGACATTTCAAATTAAACCAAAATGTTTGATTCTTAAACTAATCTTTTATGATTAAGCAAGGGGATCTTATGGACCTATAGTTAGATGCTCCAATGATATGAGATTAATCAATTAAAATCTTTAATTAGATGAATCAATATTCATTAACTGTAGGTCACTCCACTAAAGACTTATAGTTGCACTCTCTACACTATAGATATATTTCTATGTCCATGGAATTTACTAATCAACAGTAAATCGACTCTTCACAAATTACTCATAACTATAGTTGGGTCAAATTACCGTTTTACCTCTATAGTTATATCTAACTCCTTAGGTACCATTGAAACCTCTAATGAACAACGTGTTTATAGTTCAACTATAAACTAACCCCTCTCGGGCTAGTGAAAGGGTGAGACCTCATTGTTCAAGACCCAGAATATGCCCTTAAGGGAGTAATTTATCTACTTACTCTAAACAAAGGAAGGAGTGAATTCTATCTTGTGAAGATATATTCCCAGCTTCCTAATCAGACAAATCCTCAAAATGGTAGGCTTATTGAGTCGGCGATTTGACCATTCTCACCCATACAGATCAAAGGATTGTCCTTATAGACAGAAGTTTATAACTCACTCAGGATTCAGGTCGAGTTATTTATAATCATCCTACGAAATATTAATTTCTACAGTTAACGGCGTTACAAAGAGAAATTAAACACTTTGCAGTCCTGTATTATACAAACTCTTTGCATAGGATACCCTCACTCACATGTCTCCACATGAACGATTAGTAAATCATTTGTAACATTTTACAACTCTTTGTAACAATTACAAAGTGGGACGTATCCGTAGGCCTTACTAGAATAAGGCACCCAATCTTATTTCTATACTACAAACTTTTTGGTTATTACTTAAACTTGATCCAACCTTGTATGTCAACCACGTAAATGTTTAAGTTTACATAAAATAACCATGGAATCTTAGTTTATTGGATTGAGTTCAATGCATAAGATAGATAAAATAACTTGTTATTTTATTCAATAAATAAAATGTATATACAATTTACAAAACTACAAGACCCAAGAGATTTAGGACACACCAATCCCAACAATCTCCCACTTGTCCTAAAGCTAGTGGGTGTATAATACATATAAACTAGGGCATAACTCTATATCTATCTCCCACTTGCCCTAGACTAGATGTGGCATGTCTCGTAGACCCAGACTTTCCATGTGACTCTCAAACACTTTAACTATGAGAGCTTTTGTAAATGGATCAGCAACATTGTGCTCCGAAGAAATCTGCATGATGATCATGTCTCCTCGTTGCACAATCTTCTGTATCAAATGATACTTGCGCTCTATATGCTTTCCACGCTTGTGGCTTCTAGGCTTCTCAGGAATTTGTCACATCACCACTATTATCACAATAAAGTGTGATGGGCAATGATATGTTTGGAACAACTTCCAGTTTGTGTATCCTATAAGGATCAAATCCTTAGCCCGATACACAAACATGTTGTTTCTTGTTCTTCGAAGATACTTGATGATGGTTTTAACTGCAGTTCAGTGATTAAATCCTGGATTATACTGATATTTACTAACAATCCCAATTGCATAACAAATGTCAGGCCTTGTACACAACATGGCATACATAAGGCTACCAATAGTCGATGCATAAGGAATCCATCTCATTTCCCCAACTTCTTGAGGAGTCTTAGGACACTATTCCTTAGACAATATAATTCCATGCCGAAAAGGCAATAAACCTCTCTTAGAATTATGCATCGAATACTTGGTAAGCATCTTGTCATCTATCCCTTATGATCTGGATCCCTAAAACAAAGTGTGCCTCACCCAAATCTTTCATCTGGAATTGGGCAGCTAACTATTTCTTTACATTTGATACAACACTAAGAAAACTACTAAACTATTGATGATTTTCTTGTAAACACAAGGTTCATCAAGATTTTGGTCAAAGCCATAAGACTTGATCAATGTATCAAATCTTATATTCGAAGATCGAGATGCTTGCTTCAATCTATAAATTGATCGATTAAGCTTACAAACCATTTGCTCTTGACCTTGTTGAACGAATCCTTCTAGTTGTTTCATGTGAATGGTCTCTTCAAGATTACCATTTAAAAAGGCAGTCTTGACGTCCATTTGCCATATTTCATAATAATATGTAGCAATAGACAAAAGAATCCGGATAGACTTTAGCATGGCAACAAGTGATGAAGTTTCTTCATAGTTCACTCCCTCAACCTGGGTATAACCTTTTGCCATCGGTCTAGGCTTAAAGATTTGCGCATTTTCATCCACATCTCTTTTCCTCTTGTAGATCCATTTGTGATCTATAGTTTTTACCCCATCAGGTTGATTGACAAACTCCCAGACTGAATTGAAGTACATAAACTCCATTTTATAATCCATAGCTTTAACCTATTTATCCTTGTCCACATCATTCATTGCCTGATTATAGGTCAATGGATCCTCAACTTCATCATCTAGTATGATGTCTTAAGTTGCAGTTAAACCCAAATATCAAGTAGGTGGGTTTACAACCGTCTCACTACGACGAGACTCTTTCAACTCTTGAGGAGGATGTATATGACTTGATGAAACCCCATCACAACTCTTGTTGATATACTAGCTAAATCTAGATAACAACTTTATTGAGAACATGTTCAATATTTACAAACCACGAGTTTTAGGACATAAAATCCAATATGCCCTCATCGATAGGAGTTCATAACTCACTCAGGATTCAGATAGAGCTACCTATAGTCATCCTATGAAATATTAATTTCTATAATTAACGGTGTTATAAAGAGAAATTAAACATTTTGCGGTCCAATCTTATACAAACTCTTTACATAGGATACCCTTACTCACATGTCTCCACATAAACAATTAGGATTAAATCATTTGTAACACTTTACAACTCCTTGTAACAATTACAAAGTGGGCCATATCCGTAATATTACCAAAATAAGACACCCAACCTTATTTCTATACTACAGACCTTTTTAGTTATTACTTAAATATGATCCATTCTTGTATGTCAACCACATATATGTTCAAGTTTACATAAAATAACCATGGCATCTTAGTTTATTGGATTGAGTTAATGCATAAGATAGATAAAATAACTTCTTATTTTATTCAATAAATAAAATGTATTTATAATTTACAAAACTGCAAGACCCAAGAGATTTAGGACACACTAGTCCCAACAATGATAATATTGCTTTTCGGACATGAAGACCCATCATATTTTTCAAATTTAGGAGCTTTAAACTTGGCTGGAAGAACTACATCTAGCATCGCATCTATGTTACAAAAAAACATTTGTTCCCTCCACGACTTTCAATCTTTCTTCTAAATTCTCGAACTTTCCACTAGAAGAGGTTTTAGGTTCTTCTTTTTTCAAATTTCTTCTGCTCTCTAGATCATCCAGATTAGGAATAGTGACTTTAACCTTTGGCAGATCTTTTTTAACAAGTGGAAAGCCTACTTGGCTAGTTAATAGAATTTGCTCACCCTTAGTTGAGAAGGGAAAGGGAAATTGATCAACATGAATATTGTAAAGAGGGTTATATGTGGTGCACTTGGGGGGGTAAATCTCCCAATTGGTGGATGCGATGGCAGACTTGCCCAACCATAGTACTAGGTTGAGTTACGTTTGCTGGGAACTTGCTTTTCTCCAAAAGAAGAAGTATAACTTCCATTTTTTTCCTTTAATTCTTCAATATCTTTCCTAGTTTTTTCCGTTTTTGCATTTTGCTCCTCCATTTTCCTAGTTCTGTATCTGGTGACGTAGGTGCGATTGATTCGCAATGATCGAGCTATCTTATTTTTCTGTTTGATTTTATTAAAAAGAAAAGAAAATAATAAATAAAGGAGACATGAATGAAATGAATGACATATTTTGAAAGCAAAAACCATAATAAAAAAATAAGTAAAAAATAAAAATACTCTACTAAGTGAAGGGAAGGAAATTACAAGTTGTTAAAAGGAAAGCCAAAACAAAGGAAATGGAGAGGAAAAATAATTAATTAATTTTTTTTTTTAAAAAAAGAGTGAAAACTAAACTAAGAGATCAATAAAATCGCCCCCAATACTCTAGTCTAGTACGTAACTTCTCCAAGAATTTGAGCATGACTTTGCCGTTTGGTTGTGTGGGTGTGATAATTGCTGATATGGCACGTGCTTCTTCTATAGGTTGTATGATTTCTTTGTAACTCTTCTTATTTTTGTAAGCATATGTTCTGACTTATTGCGTAAAGTCGTATTGTCAAGCCTTAAAAAATCGTAATCCTCCTCTAATCTGTTATGCTACTCTTTTAGGAGTGTATAGTCTCTCATTAACCCTTCAACAACCTCTTGATATTTAATGAATCGAATAATAAGTGATTGGTTGGATTCTCTCAAAGTTATGTTTTCCCTATTGACTTCGCATAATTGACTTTCTCTCATATCAACCGTTTGATGTAATATCTTGTTCTTTTCCCCTACATCAAGAATTTCTTTGTTTATGAGGTAAATTTCCCTCTGTAACTCTTTTACCAATTCATGGTGTAAGGATATATTAGACTGCAATTGGGAGATTAGATCATCTTAAGACTTTAGAGTTGCTTGAGCGGCTTTCTTATCCTTCCTTAATAGATGCATTTTTCTGTTTAGATCACGAGCTTCTATATCCAGTGCTAACAATCCTGTTTCTAATTTCCTCTGCTTTTTAACACTATCCTTTAACTCCCTTAATTCTTTTTCAAGTGTAGTGTTACGCAGGGAGCATTCATTCACTTCAACCTTTAATCATTTGTTTATTGAACTAATGATGCATTCATCCTCTTTAATTCCTCCTCTCATAATTCATATTATGTCGTTTGATTGGAAATCACTACTTCTTTTTGTGGACATATTTTAATGCTCGCAGGTAAAGATGCATTCATAATGTTCGTTTTGTTTAAATGTCATGTCTTGTAATCCTCTATACTGTCATCATGGAATTCACTGTTTTAAGTAACAAACAATAATCAAGAAACATGAACCAAAACACAAATAAATATTTCAACTTTATCTAGGAAAATAAATAATACCAAAAGTAGATAAATAAAAAATAAAATAATAATAAACAAATTTTGTATAGCAAAGAAAGTATTTATTTTTTTAAAAAAAAGGAAAAAACATATAATAGAAATAAACATAACGACTTTGACCCTCTACTAGTCTCAGTGGAGTCTCCAAGTTGTCGCAATGTCATTACATTACAGAGCGGTCGACGTCCCTCCCTAAGGGTCTCTTTCGAGGTGAAAGGTTTGGAGTCGCCACCAACCATTCGGGGTGTGATTGGTCACCTATTTTAAAAAGAAAAAAAAAACGGTCTACTTTCCAAAGGTAGGTTTGGGAGTCATTGAGTGTAGGGAAGGTATTAGCACCCTACAACACCTATTTGAAAACATTTTATTCTATTATCCAAATTTTGTAATAGTAAAATGGAAACTAACAAGAATTGACTAATTAAATAATTCCTAGGTAGAGGTGTTCCCTCACGGTCAACTTAAGAACCCAACCTACACAGAATTATTAACTTAGTCAATTATATTTTAAAACATTAATATTTGGTGTATTTTTAAAAAAGAAATGTCTCACCGAGCTTCACTATAACCTGAAAAATAAAGTATAGTTGAACTTCGTGAGCGACAATATCTGTCCATTTATATTTTGATTCTTTTATGTATTATTCCTTCTAGAGAAATATCAACTCCATCATGGGATTTATGGAAAATTTCATAAAACGTTTGAAATTCAACTGTCATTTGAAATTTAAATGAAGCTAGAGTTTTATTCTGGAAACCAAATGATAATTAATTTAAAGTTCATTTAGGAATCATATTGAGGTTTGAAATTCATTTCCCAATCTAAATTTTAATGTAGTAAGAAAAATTGTGTTTAACGTCCGAAATCCAAGAAATTTGAAATACTATTAAAGTATTTCAACCCTAAAAAAACTAGAGCATATTTAATGGTACCAAATTAAAGACTCTACATTTATCCTATAGTAAAAACTTTGATTAAATGCTTTAAAGAGATTCTAGGCTTCAATCCATTAGTTTAACTCAAAATCATTTAATTGAAATATCATGTTTGAAAAAGATCGCGAATTAGAATCTAATTAATTGAGATTGAGAATCCAATGATTAACAAAACCCACAAAATGAAACATAAGATAAATCAAGTTTAAAACAAAATATTTGAAGTCATCCTTAAGAAAATAAGAACATAAATTTGATAAATGAGAAAATAGTTGAAATAGGGAGAAGAAAGAGAAAAGAAATAAGAATGAAAAGGAAACATAGATAAATAAATGGTGGAAATCAAATAATAGAATATAATAATAATAAATTGATAATAATAAAAATGATGAAAATCAAGGGGAGAGGAAATAGTAATAAAAATGATAATAAATAAAAATTAGATTTAAATAAATAAGATAAAATAGAGAATAATAAAATTAAAAAAAATAATTGGGACCCACCTTCACCCTTACCAATTCCTTTTTCTTCTTCTTCCTCTTTCTCCCTTCCACGTTTTTCTTTTCTCTTCTTCTCCTTTGTCAACCTCACAACTTCCTTCTTCTCGTCTTTCTTCAACCTCACAACTTCCCTCTTCTCCTCCCATTTTGTGTATTTTGCCTCTCACTATGTACTTCAATTTGTTCAATCTCCTCTCTTCCTCTTCCTCCCCTTTAATTGAAATCTTTTCATCAATTTATAAGGAGAAGAGAATGTTTGGAGTTGAGATTTGTTAGGGAAATTCACATGATGGAAGAGAAGAATGGACGAAGAAGTTTGAAGAAAAAATCAAATGAGGAGAGGAAATGGGGAAGAAAAAAATTAATGTTGGAAGAGAAGAGAAAAAATAATAATAAATAATATAATAAAAACTAATAATAAATATAATAAAATAATAAAATAAAAAAATAATAAATGGGAATAATAATAAATAAAAATTTAAAATAAATAACAAAAATAAATAAAAGAAAATAGAAAATGGAAAAATAAAAAATAATAAACTAATAATAAGAATAAATATAAATGCTAAAAAAATGAAACAAGTAAAAATATAACTAACTCAAAGAATAAATAATAATAAATAAATAAAATTTAAGAGAAAAAGAAAAAAGATGAATTAAATTAAAATAAATGTAATGGAGAGGTCAAATAAAATAAAATGAATATGTCGAACCAAATACGATGTCTACACATACATTATGCTAATTGTATCACATACAATTAATTCCCTTATTAATTTGAACATTTCAAATTAAACCAAAATGTTTGATTCTTATACTAATCCTTTATGAGCTAGTAAGGAAACCTTATGGACCTATAGTTAGAAGCTCCAATGATATGAGATTAATCAATTAAACTCTTTAATTAGATTAATCAATATTCATTAACTGAGGTCACTCCACTAAAGATTTACAGTTGCACTCTTCACACTATATGTGTCCTCGGAATTTACTAATCAACAGTAAGTTGATCCTTCACAAATTACTTATAACTATAGATTGGTCAAATTAACATTTTACCCTTGTAGTTATATTTAACTCCTTAAGTACCACTGATCCCTCTAATGAACAAACTGTTTATAGTCCAACTATAAATTAACCCCTTTCGAGCTAGTGAGAGGGTTAGGCCTCATTATTCAAGACCTAGAATCAGCCCTTAAGAGAGTAATTTATCTACTTACCCTAAACACGGTAAGGAGTGAATTCCATCTTGTGAAGATATGTTCCCAACTCCGGAATCAAACAAATCTCTGAAATGATAGGCTTATTGAGTCGACGATTTGGCCACTCTCACCCATACAGATCAAAGGATTGCCCTCATAGACAGGAGTTCATAACTCACTTAGAATTTAGGTCGAGTTACCTATAATCATCCTATGAAATATTAATTTCTACAATTAATGGTGTTATAAAAAGAAATTAAACACTTTGCAGTCTGGTCTTATACAAACTCTTTGCATAGGATACTCTCACTCACATGTCTCCACATGAACGATTAGGATCAAATCGTTTGTAACACTTTACAACTCTTTGTAACAATTACAAAGTGAGACGTATCCGTAGGCCTTACTAGAATAAGGTACCCAACCTTATTTCTATACTACAAGCCTTTTGGTTATTACTTAAACCTGATCCAACCTTGTATGTCAACCACATAAATGTTTAAGTTTAGATAAAATAACTTGTTATTTTATTTAATAAATAAAATGCATATACAATTTACAAAACTACAAAACCTAGGAGATTTAGGACACACCGGTCTCAACATATTTAACTTTAAAATCAACAAGAGAAAAGAGCAAGTAAGCACGTAAGCAATAAACCATCAATCCTTAGGGCATTCACATAGTTGAACCCCTTAGTGAATTTAGCTCACATTAAAAAATGAACAAAGTGCTTTCATTACTTCCAAAGTCATAATTACAAGATGAATATGAATAGAATAGATCTAACAAAAGAAGAAATGAAAGTAGATGCTAAAATTACAATAGACTATCTTGGAATGAGTCTCTCGCTCTCTTTAACACCCTAGGAATGGATTTTCCTTTCCTAAGGATCAACCCTTACTCTCTACACACACTTTTATGGGGTAGGGGGTCCTAGCTCTAACTTCTCCAAAGGAACTCCCATTTCTTGGAGAGGTTATGAGATATTAGGTGAGGAATCCTCTAAGAATGACTGTATTTCGTGTTGGGAAAGTTAGATGCTTAAGGAGAAGACTTCCTTCCTTTAGATAGGCTCCAAGCAGCATCAACATTAACCGCAATGTTGTTTGAAGATGGGCAGGAAAAGGCTTCCTCCTTTACATAATACCTTACATGATCCATCTGTATGTCCACCATATATTGTTCAATTTTACAGTATATAATCTTGGACCTTAGTTTATTGGATTGAGTTAAGCAAGTCTAAATGTTAAATAAAATAACTCTTTATTTCATTGAATAAATAACTTATTTATACATTACACATTACATACCATGAGATTTAGGGCACAAATCTCAACACATAGTAATCATGCTCATAAATGCACTTTAAGCAATGCAGATCTCTTAGCCAGTCTCAAGGAAACTATTAATAATATACTAGTCGTGTCACATGGCATAGAGGCGTTCTAATAGTAAGATTACTTAGCTCGAATTTAAGTCGAAGTAACTAGCAAATCAAATTCCTCTTTATTTTTGACTAAAATTCTTGAATTCTCCCTAAAAGATAAATTGAAATTAACTTAGATACTTTGGGCTTAAATCAAACACAAAACTTATCCTAAAATTCTCCAAAACTTACTCAATTAGTGGCTTGCTCCAAAATTGCTTCCAAGCTTAGCACGGAGATATCAATCTATACATAACCAATAATTAAGAATCTAAAACTAAATTTTCAGCATTTAAAACCATTCCAAAAAAGTTATGAAGTCTAAATACCCATTAAAACTGTGCCAAAATCACTTAAATCAACCTTTTACTCCACTGGACAACAGACGAGGTACATGAACCTCAAAGTGTTGTTGATGATGAATTAGATCATCAATATCTAGTTGGGTGACAACATACGAGAATTCATTGTGTGCATAATACTCATGTTGATTATCAGAACACAATGTGATGTCTGTTTGAACTCCTAGTGAGTGTCAAGGAGAAGTTGGAATCAGATCATTAGCTACATGAGGTTCTGGGTTAAGATGTTGCTTTAGAATATTATCGGCTTGTTGTCATCAACATCTATGATAAACACACCTTCTATTAGTGTCGGCAACATTAAGTCTACGTGTCTATTGAATGACATCTTCTACACTTACAACACTTCTGTCACACATTGAACCTAGCTCTAGTAAATTATGTTGTACAAAATATTGTTGTACATCTTGAACAAAATTATTTTGTATGAAGAAAAATATTAATATAAAATAATACTCATACAACACAATTGGAAAAAAAAATTACCATGAAATAATAATAAGTGTGGCAGGTGTGATACATCTTCACGTAAAGTCGTAATTTAGTCGTACCATGCTAAATAGTCATCTGATACAACTGGGCTTTCTACAATATCTCCTATTGCACAATGATCACGATGTGCACGCCACAATCATATGTACTTTGCGTGAAGTCGTTTCCAATCTTGGTCATGCTTACCTCTTAAGTCAATTTGGTGTAGTTTGGAGTTTGTGTAACGTAATAATTGGTTCGTTTATCGCTTTTCAAATTTTCTTAACACTTGATATGGTTGATGTCTACTCTAGAATGAAAGCATATAAAGGGCTCATCGTCAATCAAATATCTTGACCATTATGACAATATTACCATAATCTCTTGTGTGTATGACGTCCAAATGATCTAATTAACAAATTTCAAAACAATAAGAAAAATGGGAAAGTTTCATCACTAATTAACCCAATCTTTACAATACTATCGAACTTATTCGTCCATGGCCTGAAAAGGGAGCACCTAAAGAACGAGTTGGACAAGCATACTTGTTATGTCATTCTCTCATGCATAATCCACATCGAACTTTTGTATCTGCTTCGAGGCAATCTATCTCATTATGAATTCGAGAATTTTTTTAGCGTCCATGTCCTCTCAGCCTTTATGTGTTGTAGGATGGAGTCGAGATTGGTAGCATTTTGTAATAGAACATTTTGTAATGAGATTCATAGCATCATTCGTCAATAAAAGGTAAATGTGTCAAATGCGTATAATTACAAACTGCAATTACATAAGAGCACATAATCTTGAAGGAGGACCACTTGTTATAAGAATATGTTTGCTCTTTCAAGCTTACAACCTATGTTTGTTGGCCTTTGTAGGGAGAAATCATGCTTGCTCCGGCTTCAACTTCGAAACTCTAGGTCTCACTGTCAAGAGACTTCATAGTATGTGAGGCAGCTCATTTTCCCACATTTTAAGTTTTTTCGTAGTATATTTCGTATATATGTCCCCACAATCAAGTGCTTCTAATTTCATCTCCATGATGTTCAAAATATAAAATTGTGTGATAGAATGTTAATCTAACCAAAGACGTGATCGGTAACATTCTAGCTCCTTTAAAAAACCCATTTATACATACATTCAACAATGTTGGTTATAATCTACCCATAGCAGTACCCAATGTCATGTGATTGCATCTAGTTATCTAACTTTATATTAGAAAAATATCAAAACACTCAAGGGTCAATTGCTTTAACTCTTTCATGCATCTTGTTATAGGTAATTTTGGACCAATAAATAAACCTAAGATAAAGTAAAACCAAGAGAGTTACTTTATCCTAAACGGACCTAAGATTGGAAGGAAACGGACCCATGTGAGTTCATTCCAAGTGTGAAAAGAGAGATTCAGTCATATTGCCCAATTGGCTTGCCTCGACCTTGGAGGTCGAGGCCAACATGTATGTGGCTCATATTGGCCTGTCTCATCCTACGAGGCTGAGGCCAACCTGTATGTGGCCCATTTTGGCCTACCTTGGCCTAGACCAACATGTATGTGACCCATTCTAGCTCGCCTCAACCTTAGGGGCCTCAAAGGTCGAGGCCAAGACCAACATGCATGCAACCATTCTAGCCCATTACAGTAGGTCCTTCATCTTGAACCTCCATTGTGGCTCAGTCTAGCCCTCATGTGTCATGTTTCCAAGAGGATAAAGGAGATAAGATCCTAATCCTAAAAGGATGAGGAAGACCTTTAGATTTTAAAACAATTGTCCTAATTTATACCCTTAAATTTTTAATATCGTATCAATTTAAATATAAAAATTCATAAGTGAATCTAAATAATTTAGACCCCGAATTAAAATTTTCCTTTTAAAATTTTTTATGTATAACTTTCCCACATGTATAAGATTTCTTTTAATGCTATGATTAATATAAATTAAAGAAAATGTGAAAATGAAATAGATATTGACATTTTTCAATAAATTTGAATGATTTTTCATTTGCATGATAACTTTTCTTGGTATTCAAGTAGAACTCTGGGAGAGGAGTAATATTATTTTGATGATTTTAAGTTGGGAGGAGTAATATTATTTTGATGATTTTGAGTTGATTTTAAATAGAATCCAAAGAAAATAACTACAAATCAATTACAAAGAGTCTAAGTCTTCATATGAACAAATCACTACAAAAGAGATTAAGTTGATTCACCAATGAAAGTTTAGAGATTAATACAAGGTTTTCTACCTATATAGCATAAATAAATAGTCTCAATTATGCAATTGTCTAAACTTTTATATATATATATATATATATGAATGGCCTAATGAGCTATGTTTTTACACAAAAGCTTAACCTAATTTAATTTGACAACCCTCCTTATCATTAAGTGTTTTTTTTTTTAATATATGTATATATATGCACCAAAAGACACATGTAAGGAAAGTTTCTAGCAATTATGAACTTTCCAAAATGGTCCTCTTTTCAACAATAAGGAAAGATTCTTCAAAAATCTGAAAATTTTTTCTCAAGCAAGAATCGGCAAGAAGTGTCGATGTAGAAACCAATGTATATTTGATACAACACAATATATTTTAGGGAAATTATTATAAAGAGAAAAAATATTAAGCTATTTACAAATTTAGAAAAATTAATTATCTATGAACAATAGACCGTGATAGACTTATATCGCTTGAGCCATAGAAGTCTATCGCAGTCCCTCACTCAAGCGATAGAAGTCTATCGCAATTTATCACTGATAGACAGTGAAATTTTTCTATATTTATAAATAATTTAGCTCATTTTTCTATATTTGAAAACAGCCTTACAGGCAATATATATTTAAATTTTCTAGAAATAAATTAGGGTATATTTGATAAGTGCATGAACAAAACAATTGATATAATATGTCATCTCATATACCAAACAATATGTGCGATGTATATTTATATTTTTTAGTATATTTGTAAACACACCAAAAAAAAAACAACAGCGTGCGATGTATATTTACCTTTTTTCCAGCATATTACTAGTATATTCCACATATACTTGAGATCTCGATGGGGAGTTGATAGATTTTTAGCTTGAAATATGGAAAAAAATAAATGAAATCTCCTAAAATGAAAGTAACATTAGTTTGAAATATTATGCATTAAATGAATATCAACCAAAATTAATAAATAACAAAACCAAATTGAAATTTGAAAATGATAATAATGAAAGAGTTAAACGTTTCAAAATTTTTGAAATAATGGTAAAATATTTAAATTGGTCCAAAATGAAAGATAAAAACTCTTAACGAAATAATTCAAAAATTTAGGATATTTATATGGTGTACAAAATACTTTCCATGTAAATTTTTTTTGATAGAATTATTAGTTACGGGTTTCCACAAATACAACTTTCAAAGTTTAAAGCACTAATCTTTTATACAACAAAGACAAAATAAGGAGTTGGAATTATGATGTGGTATAAGTTATTACAAGTTCATTACAAAGATGCAATATCAAGTTTTATAAGATCATCAAATAACCTATATATGGATCTTACATTTTTTTTCTCTTGTACGAACATGACAAGATATTTACTATTTGTGAAGCTAGTGAACTTACATTTTCTTAATATGTATAAACACATTATAGTTTTTGCTTTACCCGAGGGGAAGAAGTAACAGATTTCTTTATACAGTCTGCAATGCCTTCACAATCTGCTTCAACAAGGTTGCAGAGTGGCTCAACATCTTCAGGACAGCTCTCTGAATAGGCGAATATGGTGACCGGAGATTCCCCTGCAATTAACAAGCTTTCATGGTCTTACAATGCTCAACTTCGTCATCTCTGATGTTCACAACTAACTAACACGTCGTACAAGCTCTCTAAGGAAAAAAATGTCTCACATTCAAACTTGCAAGAATTAGACCTATGCCCACAATTGAAAACAAATATATAACAGTTTTATTGTCTCAAGTGTTGTCATGTATTATACAGTTTCTTTAGAGCAAATTTCTAAATGCTTGAAGTCAATCAAATGACTGATTTGAGATACAATGATATACCGTTGCTAGAGACAACACCTTAGAACTCGAGATCACAATTGTCCAACCTATACAACAGATTTTGTGCAAGTAAGGTCGTGCGTTGCTAGACAACACCAATACACCATCTTGCAACTTCGCCTAACGAAAACTGTGTATATTGAAGAAAAGCAAAGGAAGAAGAGGGAGATCAAGTTGGTGTAGGAAAAAGGGAATCAAAATCCATTTTTACAATTGAAAAACTTTTGATGTTTTACAATCAATTCTAATTTTAAGGTCAATTCTAGAAATGAAGCCATGAAGGTAATCAAACTTTTAATACTCCAACTATTGCCTTCATTAATCAATTTCTCATATGCATTTAAATTTATATCTAGCCAAATGAACTTTCTGTTAGAAAAAAAACGTGGAGGACAAATATGAGAATGAGAGATATGTTTTTCATTCAACTAAGCATGCCTTTATATAGGCTTACAATCATAACCATAGGAATGCCAATGGTTCAAAGTTATAAATGTTATCAAATACTCATAACTCACATAATTCCTATAACTCAAGAGTCACTATTGGTTACAAAAAACTAAAAGACACAAAACCCAAATATCACACTAAATGCCACAAATAAAGTTTAATAATGACAAACCTTTCATTTTTTCAACACCCCCCCTTAAACTTGATTTGTTACACTAAGTAAACTTCTCATTTTGATAAAAGTCTCCAACTTGAGGGGCTTTGTGAAAATGTCCGCCGCTTGGTCTTGTGACTTGATATATTTGAGTTCCACTTCTTTCTTCATAATGCAATCCTGAATGAAATGAAATCGGGTATCAATGTGCTTGCTCCTCTCATGAAATACTGGATTTTTGGCTAAGGCAATGGCTGATTTGTTGTCAACAAAAATTTCCATTGGACCTTCCATTTGAAACTTCAACTCCTTTACTATGTTTCTTAGCCAAATTGCATGACATACACATGAAGTTGCTGCGACATACTCTGCCTCACATGTTGATAATGTGACTATGGGTTGCTTTTTTGACATCAATGTGAATGTTGTTTCACCAATAAAAAACACAAACCCCGTAGTGCTCTTTCGATCATCCAAATCACCACTCCAATCACTATCACAATAACCAACAATATCAAAATTGCTAGAAGAGACATAGGAAAGACCATACCCAATCGTCCCTTTGATGTAACGAAGTATCCTTTTTGCCATTTTGTAATGTGTTGTTGTCGGTTCCTCCATGAATCGACTAATAATTCCAACCGAATAAAGAATATCTAGTCTTGTACATGTCAAGTATCTCAAACTTCCAACCAAGCTTTTGAAATATGTAGAATTTATCTTCTCTCCTCCATCTTGCTTGGTGATTTTGACTCCACATTCCATCGGTATTCCAACTATATTAGCATTATACATATTGAACTTTTTGAGCACCTTTTTAGCAAAGCCCTTTTGGGATATAAAAATCCCATCTTCACCTTGTTTGACCTCAATCCCAAGATAGTAACTCATGAGACCAATGTCTGTCATTTCAAACTCCTTTGCCATCTCTCTTTTGAAGTCATCAAACATGCTAGGATTGTTTCCAGTAAATACTAAATCATCAACATATAAACAAATGATTAGTATGCTTTCACCTTGCATTTTTATGTAGAGGGCATGCTCATAAGGACACTTCATATACTTCTTCTCTTGAAAGTACTTGTCAAACTTCGAATTCCATGCTCTTGGTGCTTGCTTTAAACCATAAAGTGCCTTCTTCAATCGAAGCACTTTATCTTCTTCACCCTTGACTTCATAACCCAATGGTTGTTCCACATAGACCTCTTCCTCAAGAGCTCCGTTCAAGAATGCCGATTTGACATCCATTTGATGTATCTTCCAATGATTATGCGCTGCCAAAGCAATAATCAGACGAATAGTTTCAAGGCGAACAACAGGGGCAAATACCTCATCATAGTCGATGCCATGTCGTTTGCTAAACCCTTTCACCACTAGTCTCGCCTTGTGCCTCTCAACATCGCCATTGGCTTTTCTCTTTGTCTTGTATACCCATTTCACTCTGATCGATTTGTGCCTTTTTGGAAGCTTGGTTAACTCTCATGTGTCATTTTTCTCTATCGCTCAAATTTCTTCATCCATTGCATCCTTCCATTTCTTGTTTGCAATGGCTTCTTGGAAACTAATAGGCTCACTATCACCAAAAAGACAATAGAGAATAATGTCATTTTGATCTTCATTTACCTCATTAAGTTCCCGTAGACTTCGAGTTCCTCTTGGGCCAATTTCGTTCTCCGAATCGCTAGAAGAACCTTCAGATGATGATCGATCGGTTGAATGAGGTGGCACTGGAATGGGCAAACTTTCACCCATTTCATCCCTGGTCGGCTCGTTTTCATCGTCTTCTTCAAAATATGGAAGGAAATCATACTCCTCCTCTTGTAAATTCCAATCCCAAGAGGCTTCCTCATCAAAAACAACATCACGACTAATAATTACCTTCCCATTCAAAGGATTATAAAGACGATAACCCTTTGAACTTGCATCATAGCCAATGAAGATGAGTTTCTCGCTTCGATCATAGTGTTTGGTCATTTTTCCTTCCGACACATGAGCATATGCTATACTCCCAAACACCTTGAAGTGACCAATCCCGGGCTTTCTTCCGTTCCACGCTTCTTGAGGCGTCTTGTCAAACACACTTTTGGTTGGTGCTCGATTTGTCAAATAAACCGCACAAGCTACGGCCTCCGCCCAAAATTCTCTCGGCATCTTCTTTGTCTTTAGCATGCTTCTTGCCATGTTCAAGATTGTCCGATTCTTCCTCTCCCCCACGCCATTTTGTTGTGGTGGACGTCGGATGCCTTTTTCATCACAAAATTGTTTGAACTCATTTGATGTGAATTCACCACAGTGATCGGTTCTCATGGCCTTGATTGTAAGGTTGCTTTCATTCTCCAAGCGTGCCTTAAATCTCTTGAAGATTTCAAATACTTCTGATTTTTCCTTCAAAAAATACACCCATGTTTTTCTCGAAAAATCATCAATAAAGAGAAGAAAATATTTACTTTTACCATGAGACTCTGGTTTGATCATTCCACACACATCGGCATGGATGAGTTGTAAAGGCTTCTTTGCTCTTGTCATAGACTTCTTCGGAAAACTACTTCGATAATGTTTGCCAAGCAAACACCCTTCACACACTTGGTTTGGCTTATGAATGTGCGGTAAACCTCGTACCATTTTCTTCTTTGACAAATCTTCTAGACTTCCAAAATTTAGGTGCCCGAACCGTAAATGCCATAGCCAAGAGAGATCTTCATAACACGTCTTCAAGCACTTTGGAACATCATTACATATATTCAAAGGAAACATTCGATTTTTGGTCATGGAGACTTTAGCAATAAGTCTCTCATGATTATCCCTCAAATAAAAACAATTGTTTTTCATTTGAACTTCAAAACCTTTCTCTAACAATTGTCCTACACTCAATATATTATTTTTTATATTGGGAATGTAATAAACATTTGTGATATATTGATTTTCTCCATTTTTTAACCGAATGAGAATTTTACCTATTCCTTTGATGGCGGCCAAAGAATTGTCACCAAAAGCAATATTACCTTTCTCCATCTCATTCAACTCCACAAACATCTCGCGTTTTCCACACATGTGATTCGAGGCTCCTGTGTCAAGATACCACATACTATCTTGACTCTCTTATTCTCCCTTTGAAACCATAAATAAGGTTCCATTCTCCTCTGCATAATTGGATTGCCCTTGATGGGCTTTTGATGTGCTAGTGGTTGATCGGTCCTGATGCTTTCGATCAATCGACTCTATTTGAGATGAGTAACACTCATTCGCATAATGTCCATATTTGTTACAATTATAACATTTTACCTGAGATTTATCTCTCCCGGACCTTCCACCACGTCTTCCACGACCTCGACCTCCTCTTCCTCTTGAGGATTCAGACGAGTTTTGAGAAACATCGGTGTTGGTTTCACCTCTTCCACCATGGCCTCGACTACCACGACCTCTTCCACGTCCACGACTATTCTCCTCCTTGATTTTGAGTTGGAGAAGTTGTTCAACGTTCTCTGTTTGCTCCATCCTCCTTTTCTTTTTCTCCTCATAGGCTTGTAACGAGCCTATAAATTGTTCAATTGTCATGTTTTCGAGATCTTGTGTCTCCTCGATCGTTGTGGCGATAATCTCGAACTTTGTATTTAGGCTTTGTAGAACCTTCTCCATGACTCGAACATCGGTGATTTCTTCACCATTTCGTCTCAATTGGTTGACAACAACCATTACTTTTGTGTGATATTTCGCTATCACCTCTGTCTCCTTCATTTGTAAAGATTCAAATTCACCACGTAAGGTTTGGAACCGTACCTTTTTCACACGATCGGCTCCTCTATGAGTCAATTGGAGCTTGTCCCATGCCTCCTTTGACGTCTCCGCATTGGCGATGGTCTCAAATGTGTCTTCGTCCACCGATTGATACAAGACATAAAGGGCCTTCTTGTCCTTCTTTCTTGTCTCTTTTAACGCATCTCTTTGCGCTTGATCGGCTCCAGCTTCTGCATCTTGGAAACCTTCTCCACGATCTCCCACACGTCTTGTGCTCCTAGTAACGCTTTTATCTTGATGCTCCAATTGTCAAAGTTGAGCTTGGTAAGCATTGGTAGTTGAAGTGAACCTATCCCACCGTTGGCCATTTTTTTCTCAATATTTTCTACTAGCTCTGATACCACTATGTTAGAAAAAAAACGTGGAGGACAAATATGAGAATGAGAGATATGTTTTTCATTCAACTAAGCATGCCTTTATATAGGCTTACAATCATAACCATAGGAATGCCAATGGTTCAAAGTTATAAATGTTATCAAATGCTCATAACTCACATAATTCCTATAACTCAAGAGTCACTATTGGTTACAAAAAACTAAAAGACACAAAACCCAAATATCACACTAAATGCCACAAATAAAGTTTAATAATGACAAACCTTTCATTTTTTCAACACTTTCTAACACAGAAAACACAGATACAACGAACAAACCATCTACCACAAATATCAACTATTATGTATTATATTATAATTTGTCAGCCATAAACATTTAAAGGTCTATTTAGTTTGAGGGAGCTTAAAACCTCAAATAAAAAGAAAAGAAAAAGAATCACATACACCCACTTGGGGCTTCTACTTTTGTCACTCCTATTTTTAAGATATGCCCTCATGATGGCAGTATTATATTATGATATATTGGGTGATGAACTACGGCAACTATTCCAGATCATAAAATTTACCTATTCTGTGTCTTTGTGATTTGGGAGCTTTGGAAGTTTAAAATTCATCTGAATGAAATCAATCTGTTAGCATCAGTTTGAAAGAAAGAACTGTGCATGTGGTAAGAAAGCTAGAACTTACTAAATAATTACAAGTCTCCTTCCATGTAATATTTCACAGCAACCTCGGGAGCAGGCAATTTTTTCAACTCCTTTATAGTACAAGGAATGAAACACGTCAGAAAGATATTCTTGTTTGAGAATTAATGTTAACTAGATGAAATTTAAGATCATTATCATATAATGCAACCTGTGAAACATACTGTATTTTATTAAATATTTGTGTGTTGATTCATTACAAAGATAATATAAGAGATAAACATACAAAGGTCATAAGGAAGTTATTCCCAAATCAATCTAGAATTATACCCTAATTAATTTAGATTCTATTCAGCCTAGAATATCCCTTAAATTACGTTAACATTCCCCCTCAAACTCAAGATGCTAAAGTAGGGACCAATTTGAGTTTTCGAAGTAACTGGATGAAGCGGGCAGGAGAGAGCATTTTGGTGAAGATATCTGCTGCTTGTTCTGTGGTGGATATGGATTGTAGTTGCAGACTGAAGCTCTGGAGATGATGACAAACAAAGTGACAATCATTCTTAATGTGCTTTGTTCGTCATGAAATACATCATTATGAGCAATTTGAATAGCAATGTGATTGTCACAATGAAGGGGGCCCCATATCTGCAAGGAGCCAACGAAGCCATAATAATTCCAGAGTTGCATAAGCAAGTGCACGATATTCAGACTCAGTGCTGGAATGTGAAACAAAAGTTTGTTTCTTGCTATGCCAAGAGATAAGAGAATCCCCTAAATAGAAGAAATAATCGATGGTGGAACGACGATCAATAGGATCTCCCGCCCAATCAGCATCAGAGTATCCAAATAGTATAAGAGATGATTGAGAGGAGAACGAAAGTCCATGACCCAAAGTACCTTTGACATAGCCTAAAATGCGAAGCACAACAGTGAAATGTATAGTGCGATGAGCTGCCATGAATTGACTGACAACATGAACAACATATGCAGTATCTGGGGGAGTGACAGTTAAGTAGATTAAGCTACGAACAAGTTGTCTATACAAAGTGGAGTCTTTGAGAGGAACACCATCAAAGGGAGTCATATGAACATTTGAGTCTAGTGGTGTTGAGGATGTGGCAGAGTCAGTGATATCGGATCTAGCTAGAAGATCAAAAGTGTATTTTGCTTGAGATAAATAGTATCCATTAGCGTAGGGTGATACCTTGAGTCCGAGAAAATAACTGAGTGGACCCAAGTCTTTCATCTCAAAATGCTTTCCCAAGTAACATTGTATATCTGATACGACTTGAGGATCATCTCTTATAATAATCTTGTCATCAACATATAGAAGTAGGAGGACAATACCATAAGTAGTCTAACGAGTAAATAGTGCAGAGTCATGCGAACTAGAGGTAAACCCAAGTTGAGTGATGCTAGAGTTGAAAGTTGCAAACCAAGCTCGTGCAGCTTGTTTCAGTCAGTATAGGGCACGACGAAGAAGACATACTTTCTGAGGAGGATGAGAGGTGCCGAAAGGTGGCTTCATATATACCTCTTTAGCTAGAGTGCCATTGAGAAATGCATTTTTGACATCCATCTGAAGAAGGGGCCATTGTTTGGCAGCTGCCGCTACTAACAGACTGCGAACTAATGTCATTCAAGCAACTAGAGCAAATGTCTCCTCACAGTCAATCCCATATTCCTAAGAATAGTCTTTGGCCTCTAGTCGGGCTTTATCCCGTTCAATAAATCCATCAGAGCGAGTTTTGATTTTATAAATCCACTTACAGCCAATGGGTTTCTTCCCAGGAGGTAGGTTAACATGGTCCTACGTGTGAGTCTTTTCCAAGGCTTGAAGTTCCTCATTCATTGCTTGTGTCATACCCCCTCCTGGATTACCTACCCATCCTGAAAAGGAATGTGAAGACAATAAACATCACCCCTTTTGTGACGCATATTGTCCCATCTTACATAACTTCCTGTGAACACATTTTATACATATACATTCATAGAACTCAATTATACTATACATGCTCATAACATGACATTACTCCCTGTACAGGGTACACGGTAATCATATAACATAATTTAACTTTTATAACTACCATGCATTGTACAAAACTTCACTACAATCCCCACTCGAAAACTACTAGATCTACATGCCATCCACATAAGGTTATATACAATGTACAACTCTTAGACTTGACTGTATTTTGAGAACTCGAGACTTAGGCAAGGTGAGCTGAAGTAGGCTAAGCACCAGGAATGTCCTTGCTACCTGGGGGGAGAAAGAAAACATTGAAAACATAAGCTAACAGCCCAGTGAGTGACCAATCTTTGTAAAACGGACATTTATTGAAAACAGGCATGTTACATATAAACAAATAACAAGGAATTAACATATTATTCAACTATAACATACTTCCCACAAACCCATCAATCACATAAATCCAATTTCAAATCATACGTGATTGTTTTCCAAAAGAAGTGACACAGTAAACAGTTTGGTTTTTCAAACTTTTCCTTAGTTGAGGCGGAGCAACGCTTAACGCACTCAATGTCAAAATCATCCCTGGCTCAATGCGGAGCAAACTCGACGCACCAGCCAAATCAACCTCTATGTGCACATAGGAATATGACGGGTTGCCCAAGTACCTTCTCCATGTCCTTCAGTACTGGGTCCCGGGAAAACTCACGTGCCTTCTCATGTCCTTGAGCACTGAGCCTCCTCTAAAACATTTTAGAAAATCTGTTCATATAACAGTTCATATAGAAATCCTTTTATAGAAAATCATACAGATCGCTATTCAATAACATTTCATAAAATAAAATGCTTTCTATCAACTTTAGAAAACGTATAACATGCCTCGTAAATAATGCAACCAAGCATTATGCATTTTTAACAGTTCATCGCAAAATCATATTCCATAAGAACATTTTTAATAAAAATCGAATTGAAGAATAAAGGAGTCACTCACAACTCTTCCTAGTTCTTGCGCAGGTTATATGCCTTCCCTATCTCTTCTTGGCCTGCAATTAACATTTTACCATGTGTTACTTTACATTGAACCTCCCCCTTCTTCAAATTAACATCATAAGTGATAAGCACTTGAAAAGTGCTTTATATTCTCTCAAATTAAGGGAGTTTTATATTAGATTTCACTTGTTTGCTAGTGATTTTCAGGTTAAAACGAGGAAATTAGAAGAAACGACTAAAAGATCAAAACCGAGCAAGAATACGGCGAAAAAGAGCTGAAAAACTCAAAAGGACAAATTTCGGGATAGCGTCGCGGCGCTGCCGCGGCGCTGAAGCATAAACGCATCAATTTGGATGCATAGTAGCATCGCGGCACCGAGATGACGCTGCCTTGACGCATCTTTGTTGAACGCATGATAGCGTCGCGACGCTTGGACGGCGCTGCCGCGGAGCTAAAACCCGAGAGCAACTTATTTTTGGTCGAAACCCTAGCGTCGCGGTGCTATGGGACAGCGTCGCAGCGCCAGCGTTACTTAAATGAAAAATTTGTATTTTAGGTTAAATTTTTGGGCGGCCAAACTCTATAAATTTGGGGGGGTTTTCAGCAGTCCAAAGGGGGGAGAAAAATCAAGAAAAAGCAAGAAAGTTGCAAACCTAAAAAGAGATACAAAAAGGAGAAAATTAAGCGAGAGTTCAAAGAGTGAGTTAGTTGCAAGAAAGAGGAAGAGAGTTCGAGATAGTCTTGGTGCCTTTCGAAGTCCAATGTGAGAGCCAAGGAGTTCGTGACGGTGCTGCCTCAATCAAGAACCTCTTTTCAGTAGAGTTTCCCTTTTCTTTACACTCTTCCTTTGATTATTTTTGCTCAAACATGTTGCTTCAAGCTATGAGTGGCTAAACTCTTTAGTTTTAGGGTATTTGATGAATTGTTTATGAATTCATGGTAATTTTGTAGACTCATGGTTTTATTTAAATAATTATACTTTTCATTGTTATTGTGTTTAATTCTTGTGGATTGGCCATCTTCACATGTTAGGTTAGATGTATGATTGAGAGATTGTATGTTTAACTTGATCTATAACAATGAATTATTGTTAATCTATCACGAGAGTAGTTAGGTTGACAATAAAAGTTGCTAAAGACTATTTTTAATGCCATGTAATTTTGTATTGGTTTTAAAAGATTAATAATCAATCGAGTTGCATGAGAAAGGGTTGTTTTTTAGAGAAAATAACTTGGAATTAAGTTTCTAGACTTAGGCATATGAATTACAATAAAATCCATGAAATCTATAATATTGCATGATGAAATAAACAAGGATTCATTACCCTAGAACTCTCTTTGACTCTTGTGTTTCTCCCTTTGATACTTTCCTTGTTTGATTTTTCTTTTTCCCGAATTTGAAATATTGAATTTCAATCCTCAAATAAAATTGACTCAATTCGAGAATAGCTAAGAAATTTTAACCTTCCCAATTGGATCTCCAGTGGAACGATACTCGGACTTAACCGTTTTATATTATAACTTGACCCGTACACTTGCGGTTAACACTAAAAGTGCCCATCAACAAGTGAGAATTCTAGCGATACTACCCAACAGAAGTTGTTACTAGCGATACTAGATTGAGCAACACTAGCGTTACCTTACCTTAGCAGCGCTAGCGATATCTAGCGAGTTTTGTGAGACAGAAGACTCCTTTGCGTCTCAGCGACACTTGTCTCGCTTCCAGTACTTAGACAACGCCCGATACTTGGTTCTTAGCGGCACCCCGCACTGTGATTTCTTCCTTTCCTCTTGTTCTTACTTCAATCTATTAAAAGTTATAATTTCAGACAGATTTAGAACTTCTTTCCTTCTACAAACTTATAGAGAATTGAGTTTTATAGCTTACCTCAAAATTTCAAGGCTTAACTTCTCTTCCTTCTCTCGTTATTTCAAAATCACTTCATGCTGCTTCAGATTGCTTAACAATCTTGTAAGTGCTGCTTTTCCCTAAGGATTCACATAATAAACTTCAATTTTAGCTTTACCATCCTTCACAAGATTTGTTAGGAATTATGTTAACTTACTGACCTCCAAATTTCAGCTCTAAACTCGGCTTCCTCTATTCGTTCTACTCCAAATATCTGCCACTGTTCAGTCGGTGCGACTTCAATCAATCTTCTGTTCCAGCTCCGTTTTCAACACCAATATGAGTAGAATTTCGCCCACAATCCGCAAGAACACCTTCCTCAATCTCCTCTTGAAGTTTGTCTGAAATATGGAACCGACTTAAGCTCTCGAAAATGTCTTAAAAATGATTAAACATTTAATTAATCCAACTATATATACTACCGACTTAGCCTTCACAAACACCAAGACTTGTGTTGCCGACTTACCCCTCACCCGCAGGCTGGCGCAAGGTTCTCACCTCAACGCGAGGCACTCATGTTAGACTTCTTCTCCAATGCCTTTCGCAATTAACCACACCCAACGCATGGTGTCTTCCTCAACGCCTCCTATTTTTGACGCATACATCCCCGTCATACACCACTATTTTCATCGCGTCAAGACCACTCTGTCTTCGACGCGGAGCGACTTCATCGCACGTCTGTCTTCAACGCATCGGCTTCAGCGCATAACTGTCCTCAACGCAGAGTGAGTTAAACGCATGGTTCAAGCACATTTCTTCCCCTGCCAAAATTACTTATCCTTCGACGCGGCAGCTACTTCAGTTCACAACCCTCCGTGAGTCAATCAACAACGCAGGGGCCTGGCCAACACTTAGCCAAAATTTACTTTCCAAAAATCCTTTGCTCTCACTCACGGCTACTCCTCCCCTTGCAACGGATAGCCACAAACGCATTGGCCCACCCCAATGCTTGGTATCACAAGTCAGTGCTTATAGCTTGCTGCCACAAAGGATTAGTACAAGCTTCTTGATACGAAGATGGTTCAACTAAAGACACGATGGTGGAAAAGCAGTGGTAGTCTTTAAGATGGAGAGAAGTTTCTCTTACCCGAGTGGATCGACAAACAGGTGTCAATTCAGGTTTAGCACTAGGAGCAGATGACAGATCAGAGGGCGCATCAATGTGAGTAGATTGATTGGGCTCAAAAACCGGTAGTATGTGAGACTCAGAGTCAGGTAAAGGGTCACTAGTGGGGAATGGATCGGTGTAGGAATTGGTGAAGAAGGGTTGAGAGCTAGATAGGGAGATATGAAAAAAGGAAAGACTAGAAAACATGGCGGTGCTCCCAAAAGGTGACATGACGAGAGATACGTAAGCGTCGAGAGATGGGATCCCAACAATGATAACCTTTATGTTTAGAACTATAGCCAAGAAAGCAACATAGGCGGGCACGAGGTTCAAGTTTGGTATGCTCATGAGAATGAATAGAACAAAACATGCACATCTAAAGACTTTAAGATGGGAGTAAGAAGGAGAAGTACAGTATAACCGTTCAAAAGGAAATAAGTTATTGGTAACGGAGGAGGGAAGGCGATTGATAACGTAAGCAAACGTGAGGGCAGCTTCACCCCAAAATTTTTTAGGACAAGCTGCAGAGAGAAGTTGAGCGTAAACATAATCCAGAATATGGCGATGTTTTTGTTCTGCTCGACCATTCTGCTAGGAGGTGTGAGGATAAGAACGTTGAATAAAGGTATCCTGCTGGGCAAGAAAGGAGAGAAGGTGGGATTCCTTATACTCCATTACATTATCTGTACAGAGAATTTTGATGGTTCGAGAAAATTGGGTGTGAACCATACGAGCAAAATCAATGGAAATTTGGGATAAAGTAGAGCGGTTTTTAAGAAAATATATCCATTTAAAAGGTGAGTAGTCATCAATGAATAAAACAAAATATCGATAACCATGGACTGTAGTAGTAGGAGAAGGACCCCAAATATCAAAATAAATTAGACCAAATGGTGTATCACATAATGATGTAGAAATAGGAAACGATAAAGCAGGTTGTTTTGCAAGTTTACAATGCGAACAATCAAATGAGCTAAATTTAGAGATATTATTCAAATTACCAATAGAAACTAAAGTATAGAGTTTTTTAGACGATGCATGACCAAGACGAAGATACCATAGATATACATCAGTATCAGTGGCAGTAGTAGCAATAGATGGAAGATGGGGTGGTTGAAAGGACGTGAGCTCAAATAATGTTCCGTCTACGGATCCTGAACCTGACAACCATAGGGAGAAAAAATAACGGTTAGACCAAAGTCACATAGTTGGCCAACTGAGGCTAGGTTAAGTGTCAGATTAGAGACATGAAAAGTGTTGGAAAGATTTATGGTTGGTGTACCAACTGTGCCAATGTGAGAAATAGACATGTGATTACCATCCCCATAATAAATCAGGGGAAGAGAATTGACAGGATTGTAAGAGGATAATAATGCTATGTTGGAAGTCATATGATTACAACAGGCTGAATCAAGTAGCCAAGAGATACTTGGTGTGACAACAAAAGCAGTAGAACTGGAAGAGATCACTTGTTTCAATAACTTTTGGAGGTCACTGATCTAGAGACTTGGGGCAGGAGTGACATCAGAGGAGGTAGCAGCAACAACGACAAATGCAGAACCATTTTTAAAAGTCCCTTTTGATTTGAAATGATCGGGGGAGAGGAGGTGGTCAAGTAGGACAGTTGTCCAGAATATGACCCTGCTTATGGCAATACCTGCACTCAATGGTAGGACAGTTAGTAAACTTATGCCCATGAAGTTTACAATTTTTGCAGAAGAGTGACTCACTTATAAGTCATGAGTGAGTGGTTGCAAGAGCTGTGTCAAATGACAGAGAGGAGACTATGCCAAGTCTTTTTTCTTCAAACAGTATTTCCTGGATTGTTGTATCAAGAGATGGTAAAGGACTGCTATGTAATAAGGCAACCCGAACTGATTCATATTCTAGGTGAAGTCTCATGAGAACTTTGATGAGGTGCAAATGGTCAGTACTGATCTTAGCTTGGTCTAACTGTATCCAGATAGGTTGAAGCGTAGCGAGAAATTCATTCGCAGACTGCCCAACTTCCTGATTAAGACTAACAAGGGTGGCATGTAACTGATAATAATGAGCAAGACCAATAAACTAAAATAGTGTAGCTAAAAAATCCATAGTTCTTTAGTAGTATCAAGTGCATCAAATTGAGTATGTATGGTAAGGATAGAGGTGTTACCCAACGAAGTTATTATTTGATGATTTTTGCTATTCTAATCCTCTAGTCATTCAATAAACTTAGCATCGTCCTCCATAAGGTCTTGACTAGGATCATTTTCTACCAGTTTGAAGGTATCACTATTAGTGGCATCCTTTTTAGGCAATGAGTTTGGTGATATCTCTCGTGACAATTTGTCATAGTTTTCGACCAATCAAAAAACTCTTCATTTGATGAGCCCACGTGATATAATTTGTACCATTGAGTATAGTGGTAATGGGGCGCAAAACGTCATTTTTCTCTATTAATAGTAATAAAAGTAGAAATCTAGGTTGCTGACGGAATTGTAGCTGGACAGATTTGTGTACAGATGGATTTGCGGTCAGTTCTAAGTCCGAACAGACAGATCTGGTTGGATTTGGTGAGTCCATGGGTCAAAACTGCACACAACGGGTTGGATCTAGTGGTAACACAAGTCGGATCTGCACACAGGTGAATCTGTACCTAGGTTTTCGATGACAAATCTGAGAGATTTGCCGACAAAAACACGAAGAAAAATGCGAGGATCTACAATATCAGATCTATAAACAGACAGAGTTGATAATGGATTTGGTCGATGACAGCGGATCTAGTAACAGAGATGGCTTTCTTCGATCAGATCTACAAATAGACGGAGTCCACGATGGATCTGGTCGGCAGCAGTGGATCTAGTAGCGGCAGTGGATATGGTAGGTGGCGGCAGATTGTTGACCCTAAATTAGGACTCTAATACCATGTGAAACATATTGTATTTTATAATATATTTGTGTGTTGATTCATTACAAAGATAGTACTAGAGATAAATATACAAAGGTAATAAAAAATAAGGAAGTTATTCCCAAATTAATTTAGAATTATACCCTAATTAATTTAGATTCAATTTAGCCTAGAATATCCCTTAAGTTACGTAACACAACCAACATACCTCCTTGGGCCTTTATAAACTTGTCATAAGTTGGAAGTGCATGGCTTCAACACATTTAGAAAGATGATCTGAACTAATCAAATATCAATAGAGAACAATGTCACTAAAAGTTGAATGCAAAAAACTTGAAGATGTTAAAGCGCAACAAAGTAGAGTGGTGGTGTCCAAAAGTAACTCACTACCTCTTATTGTTTTACACCAAATTGATTCCAAACTGCAATTTACATTTTAGTTCCTTTGTAAGTTTTGTTAAGAACAAAACACAACAAGCAATTTTGGTTTTCTCGACGAAACTTAGTTATGCCGACCCCTTTTTTCATTTTTGTCAAGAAAAGTATGTCTATCCTGACAAAATTTAGTTAGCATTGGGAGAGAGTAGTTCTCCCGATGCTAAAAGCCACCATCGAGATGTAAAAAAGAAGGGGAAATTTTTTTTCAAAGTAATCTCCCGACGGTATTTTCATTACCATCAGGATAACTCTTTTCTCCCAATGGTAATTAAAATATCGTGGGAGAAGTGGATTCTCCTGGCGATATTTTAATTACCGCCGGGAGAAAAGAGTTTTTCCGACAGTGATAAAAATACCGTCGAGAGAAGCTCCTTTTCTCGACAGTTCAAAACCGTCAAGAGAGGGGTTTTAAAACCCCCCTCATTTTTCTCCATGGCCCAATTCCAAAGTCTCCTCTCCCATTTTCTTCTTCTCTTTTTCCCTAGTCACCGCCCATCGCCATGGTATTTTGGTTTGCGCAACCACCGCCGGGTAGCCAAGCCCACCTGCCAAATCTGCCACCCAGATCACCCCCACCACCACTGCAACCACAGCCCAGCCCAGCCACCGAATCTTACGCCCAACCCACCTACCGCCACCCAAATTTGCTCCTAGCCTGCCGCACTCTTTGCCCAGCTGCCATATCTGCGCTAGCCCACCCACCGCCAGTCATTAAAGCTACCGTCGACAACACTGCACCCACCGACGACCCGACCCGCAGTTGTACACTCACACCAGAACACTCTCCTCAGTCGCCGATATTTGTTTTTTCAATTTTTTTTTTTTTTTAGATTTTAGTTTAGTGGTTTCTTTTACCATTTGGATGAGATTAAGTGTTGTTATTGTAAATTTGAAGTTGATTCCAAAAATGTTTTTGAGAAAGAAGAATAAAGTTCAAATTTTGAGTTCAATTAGTTCAACTTGTTTAGTATACATAATCATAGACATTTTTTAAAATCATGTTTTAACAACAATAAAGTTAAAATTTTGATTGAAACTCAATAAAACTAAACTAACTTAACCTTGTATGTTTATGTTACATTGTTTAAATTGTTAATTCTACTGTTATTCTATTTATATACTTTAGATTAGTATTAGATTGTTTTATATGTTTATGATTATGTTAAGTTTTGTTATGTGTTCCTTTTCCCCTTCTTTTTATTTTAGAGATTTTAGTTTAATTGTTTGTTTTACAATTTGGATTAGGTTGAATGCAGTTTAGAGATTTTAGTTTAATTGGTTTATTTTGTATGTTGATGTTAATTTTTGATTGAATATTATTATATGAGTGAGTAGATAATTGAGTTAATTGGTTTGTTTTGTATGATTGTTAAGCTTATAGATTTGATTTACAATTGATTGCGTTGTTAGTTTTAGAGATTTGAAGTGATTTATATTAATTGAGTATGTAGTTTAATAGTACTTTAGTGTAAGAGAATGCTAGATTTGAGCAATTATTTATTTATTTTAGAAATCTAATAAACTATTTTAAACTTTAAACTTCGAACTTCTTTTCCTTTTCTAAGCATTATTTAGCTAATGTTACCAACTAAACTAAGTTATACCTTGTGGTTAGCTTACTTTATTGGTTGCATGGTGACAACATTTGAAATGAACAAAATGCTTTGTTCATAAAAGAGTATGTAAAAACAATACTCTAACTATCCGGGATTGAAACTGTAAGTTTTAACATAACTTATTATTTAAATCATACAAGCTTTAATGTATCACATATCACCTTCTTTTGAGTTAAAAAGTATATTTTTAAGAATGGATTTAAGAGTGGATTAAACTTAGAGACAAGTTATCCATGAAGTATGCAGATGAAGTATCCAAATTCTTGAAAGGGCAAAACTTCATGTTAATGCCTCGGGGTAAAACAAGATGTCCATGCAAAAAATGTATGAATGCAATGTGGGACCCAATAGATAGAGTTGAACGACATTTATTCATCAATGGAACATCTCCATTGTATCATTAATGGATATATCATGGAGACCTAGTTGACTTATCTAGGGGATACGAGAGTTAAACATCTCAATTGACACATAATAATAGTAACAGTACGATAGAGTTTAATGTTTTGGACGAAGAAAATGAGTTATTGAATATTATAAATGATCTATAGTGTCCAATTGTTGATATGAATGAAGAAAATAACAAGAATGAGATGCCTACTAATGCAAGGATGAGAAAATAACTCAAGTTTATTTGAAAACTTAATCAATGAATCACGTAAACAGTTGTACTCTGGTTGTACAAAATCTTCTTCATTGATGTTTTTGGTGAAACTAATGCATATTAAAGTTCTTAACAGTTGGACTAACAAGTCCTTCAGTCTGTTACTTGAATTACTAAATGAAGCATTTCTTGTCGGAGCATCTATACCTAGTTCATTCTATGAAGCTAAAAGAAAATTGTGTGACTTAGGACTAGGTTATGAGTCTATTCATGCTTGCAAATACAATAGCATCCTATATTGGAAAGAATTTGTTGATTGGCAACGATGCCCTATATATGGTGAGTCTTGGTAAAAAGTTGACGATGGAAAAAGTAAAAAGATTCGACATAAAATTTTATGACATTTTCCTTTAATATCGAGATTAAAGCAGTTTTTTTGCATAAAACATATTGCTTCTGAAATGAGGTGGCATAAAGATAAACGTGTTGAAATAGATAGAGTGATACGACATCTAGCTGATGTTGTAGGGTGGAAGCATTTTGATCATGAGTTTCCACAATTTGCTTTAGACTCACGAAATGTTCGTTTAGGAGCAGCTGCAAATGGCTTTAATCCATTCGGGAATATGAGTACTTCATATAGTATATGGCCAGTGATGCTAATACCCTACAATTTGCCTCTTTGGAATGTCCTCAAACTCCTGCCCCAAATGCATCATGAAATGTTCATGAAGCATATGAGAGATGGATTAAGGCCAATGAAAAGGCTCGTGATAGCTAGCATGTCTGATGTATTACCCAAAAAGCATGAGAACATGGTCTCTGCTCGGGGGGTCATGGGTTCATTGCATGGTATGTTTGGACAACCGTCCTCTCAGATCAAGCATGATGCTCTCAAATTCATCTTTAACTCATGGATGAATGAGGGAACATCTATTAGAGAACATGTTCTCAACATGATGATACACTTCAACGTGCCTGAGATGAATATGGCAATGATAGACGAAGCCAGTAAGGTTATCTTTATTCTAGAAACTCTTCCGAAGAGTTTTCTTCAATTTCATAGCAACGCTATTATGAACAAGCTTGCTTATAACCTTATCGCCCTACTGAATGAGCTCCAAACATATGAGTCCTTGATGAAAGTCAAAGGACAAAAGGGAGAAGCAAATGTTGCAACTTCCAATAAGAATTTCCACAGTAGTTCGATCTATGCTATGAAAAATGGAGCTTCTACTTCCGATTCTAAAAAATGGAAGAAGAACAAGGGTAGAAAGAGGAATAAAGCTACCCCTCTCGCTGCTGCTCAGAAAGGGAAGAAAGTCAAGCCTGCAAAGGGAATATGTTTCCATTACAACCAATGTGGGCATTGGAAGAGGAATTTCCCAAAGTACTTGGTTGAGAAGAAGAAAGCCAAATAAGGTAAATATGATTTACTTGTCTTAGAAACTTGTTTGGTGGAAAATGATGAGTCTGCCTGGATAATAGATTCAGGAGCCACTAACCATGTTTTTTCTTCTTTACAGGAAATTAGTTTCTAGAGGCAATTGGATGCTGGCGAGATGACTCTAAGGGTCAGAAATGGAGAGGTCATCTCAGCCATTATTGTAGGGAGCATTAAATTACATTTTAAGAACTCTTATTTGTTGTTGAACAATGTTTTTATAATTCCTAATATTAAAAGGAACTTAATTTCTGTTTTTTGCTTAATAGAACAGTTGTATTCAATCACTTTTTCTACGAATAAATCGCTTATTTTTTAAAATGGTGTTGAAATTTGTTCAGCAAAATTAGAAAGTAATTTATATGTGCTAAGACCATTAGCAACAAATTTGCTCCTTAATATTGAATTATTCAAAACAACAACACAAAATAAAAGACAAAAAATTTCTCCTAAAGAAAATGCTCATCTTTGGCATCTAAGACTAGGCCACATAAATCTTAATATGTAATGTCACACCCCCTCCCGGATTATCCTCCATAACCCGAAAAGAGATGTGAAGACAGCAGTTACTGACTACCCTGTCACGTAACCCACTGTCAGCCTCACCAATCCACATGCTCTTGACAAACCTCAACTTCGATCGGTAACAGGAACTGTCATGCTACCTGAAAATGGAAAACATTTAAAAGAATGAGCTAACGGCTTAGTGACTAACAGTTTCTGGAAATAATATAATTTAACTCTGAAACCGGTCACATTCGCATAACATATCACTTCCAAACACATTAGTTTATATATTCATACAACACAGCGAAAACATGCTTATAAAATACTTTTTCCCTTAGTTGAGGCGGAGCAATGCTCAACGCAACTCATCATTGATTTCCTTAGCTGTGTGGAGTAATTTCAACACATCAGCGTCTTGTATATATATACCCCTATGTGCACATAGGTTACCCATATGCCTTCTACAAGTCCCTGAGCATTGGGTACCTTTATATTCCGGGCCGCCCACAATGCCTTCTAGAGTCCCTGAGCATTGGGGTCCCATTTTAATAGAACGGCTACCCTTTGGCCTTCTCTATGTCCCTGAGCCTTGGGTGCCCTTTCAAGTTTACTTAACACAAAACATATTTGTAAATGTTATTTCAGTAACTCATGAGTTTACCATTTTGAAATCTTATTTCATCAGCATGCTAAGTTCAATTTTACCTTCTAATATAAAACCGCAAGCTTTTCATTAAGTATACTTTCAAAACTTTCTTGAGATCATAATAATACCATGCTTTTCAGAGAAGTTATGAAAACAAGAATTAATCATTCATCATGCGTTTTATAACTCATAGCAAATACCCAACATTCTCAAAGTTCTCAAGTAAAACACATGCTCTTGTCTCTAAGACGCATACCCATGTCTCTATAAATCACATAATCATATACTTTAAATATATGAAAGCGCATACATTATTCTATTAGAAACCCATAAAATCATATTCATTAAGATCTCTTTTATATTTTGTAAAACACAGGTGTTACTCACCTGTACTTAGCCAAAGAATCCTTCTTCTTCCTATCCTCTATTTCCTCTTTCCGAGCTTTCTGAACACAGCGTTCTAACTCTGGAACGCAAGGCTCCACTTTCCTCTGTCAGCTCCGTTGAACGTATCCCTACCCTTCAACGCAAGGTTGGTAACGCAAGGTTGATTATTTCCGCCAAGTGCATCCCGACTCTTCATACTTCCCTTTCGGATGCTTCGCCCTCTCTTGGACGCAAGGCATCATGAACGTGTCATCTAATCTTCTTTCTTGGTCGCATACTCCTACCACAGACGTCCTTGTTGCCTTCTTCTCTTTTCTCTCCAGAATTCTTCTTTGGGAGTCATCAGTCGCTCCTCTTCCCTCAAAGTTCTATTTATAGGGAGCTTTCCATCCCCTTTTTCCTCTCCTTTTGCCACTTGTTTGCCACATGTCATGTTGCATGCTTAATTAACCATGCATTAGTCCAAGTGTCACCTTGCATGATTTATTTAACATGCCTTTAACACCTCCTACTGATAAGGTGTCAAATCTATACATAGCCACCTGGCCTTATAAACTTATCTTATGCGTCCAACATTTCCAACAGATAACCATTTATTCAACACAACGCCCTCCTACGTTCATTAAGTTTCCTTTAAAGTTTGAGCTTCACTACTCATTTTTCTAACTCACAGTCAACCATACTACTCTTTGACGCGTAAGGATAACTGTCTTCAACGCATAGGGACCTCAATGCTTAACATCCTTACCAATGCATGGTAAGCGGAGTACGTTTCTTCCTCCGCCAACGCGGCGACTACTTCAGTTCACTACCGTTCGTGATCACCCTCAACGCATAGCCGCACTATTATAAACCAGTGTTTACACAATGCTGCTAGGCGTTAATGACAAACGCCCAATACTGTGTTTATATCTCATCGCATCATACCATGTGTCCAACTCCTTCCTTATGTTCATAACAACTCCTTCTCAAGCTCTTTCTCTACGCGTTGGCCCTATCGTGTTTACCTTCATCCTGCGTTCAATGACCATCTTTCTATCCTTGAACTTAGACTACTTCTCTTAAGGATAGATTAGCATGCGTCCACCACATGCACCAGTTTTTATGTTTACTTCACAACCTTCTTCAACACTTTGCAACTTAACTTTATTTCTTTCTTGCATATTCGCTTCACCTCTTTCCATTCTCGGTTTACTTCCATGCGTCCACCCTTACTATGTGCTACCTAGCCCTGACCATGCGTCCAACATGGTCTTTTACCTTTTTTCTTCATAAATTCTTCAGCGCATCGTTTATTGAAAAGTAGGGTGTGACGTGTAAGCCCCGTACTTGATCTTGTGAGAAAGCAAGATAAGAAGAGACCAGGAGATGGGCGTTTTGGTAGGAATAGTTAACTGGAATCTGACTGGGGTAGAAAAATGGCTAAGTATCAGCTATGCGTTGGTGGCAACATGCCTTGATGGAAGCAGTTTTAGCGTGGACGCAGAGGTGAGGGAAGACTGTTAGGCGTTGAGGCCATGAGGCGTTGAGGTCACGAGGCGTGGAGAGCCACCCTGCATCGAAGGTTATTTTGTCGATAAACGCATTGAAGGCTGCAAGGCGTTGAAAGTTGAAGGCCACAAGGCGTTGGAAGCCAATTTGCGATGAAGACCACTATGCGGTGAACGCTACCATGCGTCGAAAGTGGGTATTCGTTGGTGCAAAGAAGGTTGGCCGAGAGAACAATGCATTTGTCAACCATCTGGCGAGGGAGTTTTGAAATAGTAACACACAAACAGAGGCTGTGCGTTGCTGAAGCCAAGTATAGAAGGTATGCGTTAATCAGATTATTATATAGAGATGAAGTGGAGTTTAAGTCGGTGGTATATATATAAGTGAACCGAGAATTCAATTGTTTTGATCACATTTCAGAGCTCGAGTTGATTCCATTTCGAAGCTAAACAATGGAGGGAGGTAGAAGGAGGTATTCATGCTGGTTTGAAGTGGAATTCTCGGCGTTTCCGTGGAGGAAACTTGAACTGGAACGGAGGATTCAGCTGGTGTTACTTAATCAAGAGTAACGTTCAGTTTTGGGGGAAGAACGAACTGAGGAAATGGTGGTTGAAGCCGGAATTCTGAGGTTAGTAAGGTTAACACGATTTTTAGCAAGTTTCATGAAGAGTACTTGAGCTGAAATTGAGTAAATGTGTGTTAAACTCTAGGTAGAAGAGGTCGGAGCTAAATTGCCGGATGATTAAGAGCAATTCGGAGTTGTTGAAGGATATATCTTAGACGAAGAGGACATTCTCTATGAGATTTTGAGGTAAGATGAAGGACTTATGTCTTTATAAGTTTGTAGAAGGAAGTAAGTTCTGAAATTGGCCAGAATGCGATGTTTAGTAGGTTAAAGAAAGAAGAGGAAGGAAAGAAGAAAAGTTGTTCTGCTACGGCGGAGGTATCGCTGAGAGAGCGAGAGACTGAGTAGCGAAGCTAGTGTCGCTGATAACGCAAGAGGGACTTTGTGTCTCACAATTCTCACTGAGTGTCGCTCCTCAGGTAATCTCGTTAGTTTTGTTTAAACCGGTATCGATGGTGCAGTATAATGTGGTGTAGTTTCGTTAGTAATTTCACCACAGAATGTAGAGTAGCGATATTTGTGAGTGTTTTGAGGAAAAGGGAGTTTGGAGATGAACCGAGCATAGGATTTAATTATGTATATTTAATGAATTTAAGAGAAAAGAAGTCTAAGGAAAACTTAACGTGGAAATGTGTATTTTCAGGCCAGGAAGAGCTCGGGAGGGCATATAATCCACTTGGAGCCGAGACAAGTTGTGAGTGACTTTCTAACTTATCTTGTGGTTACTCTTAGCACAATTAATTGGCAATGGATGAGTAGGAAGTCATGGTACGATGTAGTACTTGAAGTGATTATGTTGTGGGTAAGATTAAAGAAAACAAGGTATAGTATCTAAATGTAATCATGGCTGAGGGACCTTATGGTGAAGGCCTAAGTTAATATGTAATGTGATACTCAGTGCTGAGGGACCTTGCGTAAAGGCACTCGAGTAGTTAAGTGGAATGGATTTCAGAGCTGAGGGACCTTGAGTGAAAGCGTGTGGAAATCCATCATACGTTAGCTCGTGCTGAGGGACCATGAGTGAAGGCACTTGCGCAAAGATTAAATCGGTTATCAGTGCTGAGGGAGCTCGTGTGAAAGCACATGGTGGTATTGTTGTAGTTGAACACAGTGTTGAGGGACAGAACGTGAAGGCACTTGATAGTATGCAAATCCGAGAAATATAATGTTAGGGCATTTATATGTGAATAGAAATGAGAGTTTGTACTGAAATGTGAAGGAGTTGAGTTGTGCTTCGTCACAGCGAGGGTTAGATAATTTGCCATGGAATTGTATGGATGTTGGTATGGATGTACTCTATAGTAGAGGTTTAGAGATTTATAATTTGTGATTTGTAGTGGTTACTAAGGTTTATACTAGCTCATGATTGTTTGTAATGACTGAATGAATTTGGTCACTCACTGGGCTTTAGGCTCACTCAATTTGTTTGTTTGATTGTTGTTTCAGGTAGCGAGCGTGTCCGAAACGCCTAGCCTACAGAAGATTCTCGTCTGGACCTACTTCAAAGCAGACCTCTGGGATAGTTGTAAATATTCAGTTTATGTCCATGTTTTGTAATGTACATGTTCCATGGGAGTGCTGGAAGGATAATTCTGTACTACATGTATATATATAATACTTGATGTTAGCTTGTTCTATTTCGCATGGCTTAATAGTAAAGGTATTCCTATTTGTGATTAAGCTGGCAATTAATTTAATTACGAAGATATTCACATGGTTTATGCCTTAGATATAAACTAGAGAGAGTGCGGTTTCACACTCACTCCTAGGGATAAGGAATATCTGGGAGGGGGTGTGACATAATAGGATTGAGAGATTGGTAAATAATGGACTTCTAAATAAGTTAGAATAAATTTTTTTACTAGTATGTGAGTCTTGCCTTGAAAGCAAAATGACTAAAAGACCTTTTATTGGAAAAGGTTATAGAATCAAAGAACCTTTAGAACTTATACATTCAGATTTATGGTCCAATGAATGTTAAGGCTAGAGGAGGTTTTGAATACTTCATCTCTTTTATAGATGATTATTCAAGATTTGGGTATGTTTACCTAATGCAACATAAGTCTGAATCTCTTGAAAAGTTCAAAGAATATAAGACTAAAGTAACTTGTTAGGTAAAACAATAAAGACACTTCGATCTGATTGAGGTGGAGAGTACATGGATTTCAGATTTCAAAACTAAATGATAGAACATAGAATTACATCCCAACTTTCTACTCCTCGTATGCCTTAGCAAAATGGTGTATCAAAAAGGAGAAATAGAACGTTGTTGGATATGGTTCAGTCTATGATGGGTTATGCTCATCTACCTGATACTTTTTGGGGTTATGCAGTAGAGATTATAGTGTACATCTTGAACAATGTTCCATCAAAAAGTGTTTCTAAAACACCTTTTGAGTTATGGAAAGGTCATAAAGGTAGTTTACAGCATTTTAGAATTTGGGGATGTCCAACACATGTGTTTAGTCACAAACCCAAAGAAACTAGAACCGCGTTCGAGGGTGTGCCTATCTGTAGGCTATCCCAAAGAAACTAGAAGTGGTCTCTTTTATGATCCTAAGGATAATAAGGTGTTTGTATTAAAAAAATGTTATGTTCTTAAAGGAAGATCATATAAGAGATCACAAACTGCGCAATAAATTAATATTAAGTGAAATTTTCTGTAATAATGACAGTACGTTAACAAGAGATGTTGACAATTCTAATACACCAACCATAGTTGTTGGTGGTGCTAGTTCATCTAGTAAAAATTCCTCTTAAGAGTTGAGAGAGCCTCGTCGTAGTGGGAGGGTTATGTCTCCTCCTATACGATATATGGATTTGACAGAAGCCCATCTCATCATATTGGATGATGGCATTGAAGATCCATTATCTTATAAATAGGCAATGGAAGATATTGACAAAGATGAATGGGTTAAGGCCATGGATCTTGAAATGGATTAATGTATTCCAGTTCAGTCTAGGATCTTGTAAATCATCCTGATGGGGTAAAACCTATAGGTTGCAAATGGATCTACAAGAGAAAAAGAGGTGTAGATGGAAAGTTACAGACCTTTAAGGCTAAACTTGTGGCAAAGGGGTATACCCAAGTAGAAGGGATGAAAAAACTTTTTCTCCTGTTGCCATGCTAAAGTCAATACACATTCTCTTGTCCATTGCCACATATTATGACTATGAAATTTGAAAAATGGATGTCAAGACTGCTTTTCTGAATGGCAATCTTGATGAGAGCATTTACATGAGTCAAACAGAAGAATTCATAAAACAAGGACAATAGAATAATGTTTGTAAGCTGAAACGATCCATTTATAAATTGAAACAGGCATCCAAATCTTGGAACATAAGCTTTGACAATGCAATCAAATCTTATGGTTTTGAACAAAATATTGATGAACCTTGTGTTTACAAGAAAATCATCAAAAGTACTGTCACACCCCAACCCAAACTACCCTTCTGTAGCCCGAGACGGAGCATGAGGACAACAGTCATCAACTTCCCTGTTGATACCCACTGTCAGCTTACCTTATTTCCCTCATTTAAAACACTCTTCCTAGGACGGTGATACCGTTATCTCTTGACAAACCTCGACTTCGACCGGCAACGGGAACTGTCATGCTACCTGAAAAATGGAAAACATATAAAAGAATGAGCTAACAGCTCAGTGAGTAACAGTTTTTAAAATAACTTATTACAACTGTAAAACTGGTCATACTATATAATATCGATTCTAATCATATTAAATCATACTCAAATACCATTGTTAAGTCTTGCATGCTTATTTCAGGGAAAATACTCAAAAATCTTATTCATTTCTAATCATTTTCCTTAGTTGAGGCGGAGCAATGCTTCTATGCTTCTCAACGTCAAATTCATTTCATATCTTTTCCTTAGTTGAGTCGCTAACGCTACTCAACGTCGATTATCCTTTGCTGTGTGGAGTAATCTCAACACATCAGCGTCGTATATATTTCTCTATGTGCACATAGGTATTATAACCCGGGCTGCCCATATGCCTTCCTTTTCTCCTTGAGCATTGGGGTCCCGTTTCTATTTTCCGACTACCCATTTGCCTTCCTCTAGTCCTTGAACTTTGGGTGCCATTTCTAAAATTTTAATAAAATACACTATGTTTTAGAAACATCATCTAAGATCTAACAATATGCTTCTCAATGAAAATTTTATATTATCAACTGCATGCTTCTTACTAAACTCATTTCTAATGACCAGCATACTCAAGTACTTTTTATATATAAACGCATGCTCTATGTACGTTGAAAACTCATGAATGCATATTTCAAACCAATAATATAAATCACAAAGAACTCATTTATACTCTGAAAAAAATTGGTGTTACTCACCTTATACTTGCTCAAGAATAGTTCCTCTTTCTTCCTTCTATTTCTCTTTCCTGGGCTCCTTGGACGCAGCGTTTTAGTCTGGAACGCAAGGCAACTTATTTTCCTTTGTCAGCTCGGTTGGACGCAACCTTGCTCCTTGGACGCAAGGTGCAGCTTAAAGTCATGGTTGCGTTCTCCTGGTCTATTTATTCTTACATAGTAGAATTCTTAACTTCAAGAATTACTTTGATTCCATGATCCAGAAATCACTCAACGCAATCTTTCAATCAAATCCCTCTAATTCAAACTTATCTACAGCTTATATTTACCTAACACTTTAGCACAAACCTCTCTTGTCCTACTTCTTTCCTTTATAGGCTCTTCAATACATTGGTTTTAAAAAGTAAGGTGTGACAAGTACTGTTGTTTTTCTAGTGTTGTATGTAGATGATATCCTACTCATTTGGAATGATGTAAGTTTTCTTACTGACATTAAAAGTTGGTTATCTGCTCAATTCCAAATGAAAGATTTGGGAGAAGCGCAAGATTTGGGAGAAGCACAATATGTTCTTGGCATTCAAATCATAAGAAATGGCAAGAACAAACACTAGCTTTGTCTTAAGCATCTTATATTTACAAAATGTTAGTCTAATATTCGATACAAAATGTTAGTTGTATGGTTGAGGAAATTCTTGATTGATTTGGAAGTAGTTCCAAATATGTCTTTACTTATCACACTTTATTGTGATAACAGTGGCGTTGTAGCAAATTCAAAAGAACCTCAAAGCCATAAGCATGCCAAGCACATCGAAAGGAAGTATCATCTGATACGGGAAATTGTGCAACAAGGGAACGTGATCGTCACGAAGATAGCTTCGGAGCACAACATTGCTGATCCATTTACAAAGACTCTCACAGCTAAAGTATTCAAGGGTCATCTAAAGGGTCTAGATCTACAAGATTTATATCCTATTAACTAGTGCAAATGGGAGATTGATTATGATTGCGTATATTGTATGCCCTAGTTTATTGTATTTACTTTAAAGTCTCTTGTACTTTGTACGTCCCACTAGCTTTAGGACAAGTGGGAGATTGTTGGGATTTATGTCCTAAATCTTATAGTCTGTGTAAATTTGTAAATAAATTAATAAATAAAGTATATTTAACTATTGTTATTTATTTGCATAACTCAAAATTCAATAAACTAAGATCCAGTGTTATTTAGTGTATCTTGAACAATATGTGGTTGACATACAATTGGATTATGTTCAAGAAATAACCTAAAAAGTCTATAGTATATGGGTGAGGTTGGGTGCCTCATTCTAGTAACACTATGGATACGACTTACTTTGTAAGTGTTACAAATGTTGTAAGTGTTACTGACGGTTTGATCCAAATTGTTCGTGTAATGACATGTAAGTGAGGGTATCCTATATAGTGAGTTTGTATAAGACTGGACCACAAAATTAAATCTCCCTTTATAACTTCGTTAGTTGAAGAGTTTTATATTTCAAATGAGAACTATGTAACTTGATCTCAATCCTGAGTGAATTATGAATTCCTGTTCATGAGGACCGTTCTTTGATTTGTATGGGTGAGAGTGGTTTTAGCTGCCGACTCAATATGCTTACCATTTTGGGAATGATGCTGAGTGAAGAGCTGGGAACATAAATTCACAAGATGAAATTCACCCCTTCCTGACTCTAGGAAAAGTAGATAGGTTGTTCCTTTAAGTGCTAGTTTTGGGACTTGAATAATGAGGCCTCACCCTTTCACTAATTTACGGGGGATTTTATTTATGGTTGGACCATAAACAATATTGTTCATTAGAGAATCAGTGGTACTTAAGGTGTAAGAGGTAATTACAGAGGTAAAATAGTAATTTGACCCAGTTGTAATTATGAACACCCTGTGAAAGATTGACTTACGAAATATGGTTATTCAATGGACATATAAATATACCGAAATTCATAAGAGTGCACCTATGGGTCTTTAGTATTATGCCCCATGGTTAATGAATGTTGATTAATATAATTAATGGGTTTAATTTATTAATCTCGAATCATTGGAGCTTATAACTATTAGTCCATTAGGTCCCTCTAGTAGCTCACAACGGGTTAAAACAAGGAAACAAAGTAATAAAAGAATTTGAGTGTTCAAATTGATCAAGGAAATTAATTGTATATGATACAATTAAGATTATGTATGAGATATATCATAAAGTTTATAATGTAAGAAAATAAACTCTATATTACGAGAATATCAATATTTTAATGGGATTTAAATATTAAATTAGTATGAAGTGGATTCATATTAAAACCATAGGTTATGAGAGTATATGTGTATTATGACACATCGAATCAAATATATGATATTTGATTTCCTTTAATTAATTAAATAAGATTTCATTAATTAAATGGTCATTTAATTAATATTTAATTATTATATATAAATTAATTAAATTTGATTAATTAATTTATATTATTATTATTATTTAATTAAATAACAAAATAACTCCCCAACAATGCAGGGGAGTGGTGAGTGGTGAGTGGGGAGGGAAGTTACTTCCCTCACTTTAAATTAAGATAAGATCTCAATTGTTGGGGTAGAACGTGAAATCTCTACAGAATACAAAAAAAAAAAAAAAAAAAAAAAAAAAAAAAAAAAACTCTCCCTCACTCTCAACTCTCAAACTCTTTGCTTTTCTCTTTTCTTTTTCACAAAGGTTCCTACAAACCTCCTTGTCCCAAAAGTTTACCAGATAAGATTTATTGGTGGTATTCTTGGAGAATCAAAGAGTGGTACCTTGAGAATTAGATCTTCAAATGTATTTATTTGTTTCTTTGAATCATTTAATGTGCTTCAGGCCATTTGTATTTGTTCTTGTTTTGTGCAAATTCATAATACAATATTGCATCAAAGCGATTAAACGCTTCTGCCAAGATGATTCAATTCCTTCCATTGAGGCCTGGGCCAAAAGCATAAGACCAATTTCGACAATCTGCCTGTGTTTCCTCTCAGCTCTTCCATTTTGAACCGAGGTAAATCGAGGTATATGGACAAGAAAAATGAACTTTGATACTCAAATGTTACAAATATAGCTAATTGGTTTATACTAGTAAGTGATGACAAATTGACCCAAAAGTTTAAGCTATTAGGTGAAGGCAAGTTTAATATTATATCATTCATCACTTCCCCTCACTTGTAGGCTTGAAATATGAATAAGGCCCAACAAGTGGTAATCAATTTTTTAATTCGGGAGGAAACAATAATGCAGGGGCTTGAACACAGGACCTCCCTAGACCACCTGCTTTGATATCAAATCACAGAATATGAGAGAAAGAGAGAGAATTTGGAGAATTTTTTCTATAAATATTATTCAAAGACATACTCAGCTCATCTCTATACATACAATAACGAGAGGTTGAAGATTATATACTATTGGAAAGAATAATAAAACAAAATAATAAAAGAATCATTTAACAAATTGTTGCTACGTGTAATGAGATGATTGGTTAATCAATAACCACTCCAACACAATCAATCTTTCTAGAAGCCTTGGATACAAACAAATGAATAGAGAGCCACGTGACCAATCAGTCAGCTGCTAGGCGTTATTGAGTCATCTTGTTGGTTGGGATGACGTTGATCTGTCTTTTCTCTAACATTTCCTACCCTTAAATTAAATCCAACTATTTCTTTTTTCAAAAAAAAAAAAGAAAAAGAAAAAGAAAAAAAGAAAAAAAGTAAATATTTTATTTTTTGTTTTTTATTTATAAAAATTAAGTCTATTATTTTTTTATAAATAATATGATTATATAATTATATTTGTTTTCAAAATTATGTTTTTAAATCACTAATCAAACACACTTCTTTTAACGGACCTTTTATTGAAATATTGTTGTTAGTAAAAATAATTAGGAAAATATTGTAGTTTGGAAACTATTTAGGAAAATATGGTAGTTTGGAGGAGAGAGAAGATTGGATAGTGGAGAGAGGAAAAGGTCGAGACCTCAACCTTTGACCAAGGCAAAGGTCGAGACCTCAACCCTCGACCAAAGCAATCCTTCGACTAACGCAAGGCCTATTCGACCAACGCATGGCCTGCTTCGGCCAACGCATGGAGGCCTCAACCTTCGACCAACGCAAGGCCTATCTTCGACCAACGCAAGGCCTGTTTCGACCAAAGCAAGGAGACCTCAAAGTTTGACCAACGCAAGGCCTACTTCGACCAACGCAAGGCTACCTTCGACCAACGCAAGGTTGAGGCCTCAACCTTTGACCACTGCAGACCCATGGGTGGAAACTTTTACAGAGATTCCGTCCTCCACAGGTCCCGTCGCGTCGTTGCAGAGAATCCGCCGCAGGTCCGGTCGCGTCGTGGCAGAGATTCCCTGCCGCTGCTGTGGCTGCCGTCGCCCGTGACTTATGGTCGAGGGTTCAACCCTCAACCATGTCTCTTTAAATTCCGCCCGAGACCCTTCTTCCTCCCACTATTTCTTCTTCGAATTCCTTGCTTTTCCTCTTCCAAATTCATCCGAGCACTCCCACTATTTCTTCTTCCAATTCCTTGCTTCTCCTCTTCCAAATTCATCCGAGCACTTTCTCTCTTTTGCACAAATTCTCACAAATTCTCCACTTTCTCCAAATTTTTCTCCCTCTTTTTTTCCTAAATAATTTGATCTATCGAAATATTATCTTTTTTTTTTCCCAAATTTACGAGGTTTGTAAATAAATTTGATTTATGAAATATATATTTTTTTAAGATAATATAAATTTTTTTCTCTATTCTCATTCTATTTTTTTTTTACAGTATTTGTTGCTATTTGGAAAGCAAAGATCGATTGTTGTCACTTCGAGAAGAAAGAAAAGTAAACCATTGCTGAATTTGTGAGTTACCATTTCATTTTCTGGTATTTATATTATGCTATACATATCATTTTAAGCTAAATATGTCATTTTAATGTTCGTATTTATTTTGTTAATAGTCTTTGAATTGAATAATATTTATATATTGATGTTATGAGTTTTTTCTATAATTTAATGTTCTTGTTTATATTCTATTAGATTTATCATATTAATATTATATTAGATCTACCATGTTAATGTTATATTAGATCTACCATTTTGATAATTTTAATATAATATTTTTATAATTTGTCTTTTCTTTGCATTTTATATTTATAATATTTTAATTTTTTAGTACAAATTTATATTTTCGTTGCATATTAGATATTACTAGATTTTTTTAATATTATAGTTTTTAGTTAAATAATTAGTGATGTATATTGTTGTTTTCTTTTTTTAGAAAATGGCAAACAAGTGTTTGGGATTTATGTTATTTACAAATGGTCATATGATTGATGGTGTTGATAGAGTTGAATATGACCAGCCAGCATGTGGGGGTTTTAGCATAAATGTGAATAGTTGACTTGTTTTTGAACAATTTATTGAAATGATTGGGCTGTCACTTGGTGTAGATATGAGATCAAACCACTTAGAAATAATATACAGACATCCTAATCTAACACCATTAGGATCTATAAAGTATATGCCATTCCCCATTCATAACGAACAAGCAATGAATCTGATGTTTTCGATTGCAATGCCGCTCCCGAACCTAGTGCATTTATACGTTAATGTGAGTAGGGTAGGATTGGATGTAGACTTGAATGCACAATCGTTGAGTCAGTTCGAAGACTCGAATCAATGTATTGATGCCAATCCTGAATCAGTTCCACCAGCCTATGACGATGAAAATATGGTGGCTGGTAATCAATATAGGGAGTTTAGAACAGAAACAGACGATGAATTCGAGGAGTTGGATTTCGATGGTCGTGAACATGAAATGCCGTCAGGTACATTCGCTAATCTTGACATGAATGTAATAGATAGCATTAGAGAACATGACCCAGTTGTAGCCCCGGTAGTCGTTGACAATACCCAATTGTATAAGGGTGTGATTTTTCAAGACAAAGAAATGTTACAACATTTGGTCAAGTGTTTTGCTATCCAGTGTCACGCACCATACGAGGTCGTGGAATCAACACCGAATATTTGGGCAATTCGGTGTAAGAAATAGGAGGATGGTTGCAAGTGGTGACTTCGTGCAGCGAAGAAAAAATCTCACAATTTGTTCGAGATTACTAAGTATGTTGATCAACATACATGTTTTTACTCAAAGCTTAGCCAAACTCATGTGCAATTAGATTCTTCAATGATTGAACTAAAGTTTTGTGAAGCTGTAAGGGAAAAACCGTCCATCAGTGTGGCACAACTACAATCCGACATCAAAACAAAATGGGGATACCATGTTCCTTACCACAGAGTGTGGGAGGGTAAACAAAAGGCATTGGCCAGAGTGTTTCGTGATTGGGATGACTCGTACAAACTGTTGCCCAGATGGTTGTATATGATCAAGCATACAAATCCCGGCACACAAGTGGAGTGGAGAATAAAGAGCACACCTACTGAAGGACATGTCATCCTTACTTCTGTATTTTGGGCATTTGGTCCTTGTATAGAAGCATTTAATAGATGTCGGCTGATTATTCAAATAGACGGTACCCACTTGTATGGAAAATATCGAGAAAAGTTGCTAATTGCTACATCAGTTGATTCGAATGGGCATTTTCTTCCTCTTGCATTTGCCGTTGTAGATGAGGAGTTTGCTGACACGTGGGGATGGTTTTTAAAACACCTCAGAGAAATTGTTATACATGAAGAGGTGTGCTTGATTTTGGATCGGCATGGTGGCATCATCTCGGCAGTGAATAATCCAGAAAATTGTTGGACAGGGCCAAAATGTCACCATAGATTCTACTTGCGCCATATTGTAAGTAATTTTAATAAAAAATACAAGTACAATACATTAAAAAATTTTGTATATCGTGCTGGATGTCAGTTCCAAGTTCGCAAGTTTAATAAAGCAGTGGAAGACATCAAGCGAATAAATAGAAGTTGTATGAATTTTTTTGACAACATTGGTATTAAGAAATGGGCTCAAGCGCACGATGGAGGGTTTAGGTACGGGTGGATGACGACGAATCTATCAGAGTGCATCAATGGAGTCCTCAAAGGAGCTTGAATGTTGCCGATAAATACTCTTGCTCAAATAACATTCTACAAATGTGTAAATTATTTTGAGAAGAGAAGAGAAGAAATAAGAGCTGCCTTGGAGCGTCGAGATAAATACACCTGGTAATAATTTTCTTTTTAGTAATCAACAATTTGTTCCAAATATTTTTATAATACTAAGTGAGGAAATATTCAGGTACGCACACGAAAAAATCTCAAAATGGGCTACAAGATCCAATAAACATGAAGTCCAATCATATGATCGATATGAAGGTGTATTTCATGTGAAAATCGGACGTCACAGGCTCAATTCTAAAGGAGGAAATATTCAAATACTGAAGCTTAGTGATTCCGAATGGTACTGTTCATGTAACAAGTGGCAAGCATTTGGCATTCCATGCTCGCATTTTATGGTAGTTTACTCTCCTCAATTTCAACCTGTACCACATGAAGATTACTGGATCACACCTCCTAATATGTCTGTTTTACATGCCGACCCGACGTTATTGAGAAAACCTGGTAGACCAAAGAGTTCACGATATCACAATGAGATGGACTAGACAGAACCAAGTTCTCAAGTACGTTGCGGATTTTGTAATCAGTTAGGTCATAATCGAAGGAAATGTCCTTCGTTACAAAGACAGGCACCAAACAGTTAGAGATTTTTTTCGTTAACATTTCTATCATGTAACCAATGTTTCAATAATAAAATTAATATTTTTACCATGTGCTCTCACTATCTCACTCTCTCTCGCTTTTAAGTCCTAATTTATTTGTATGTTTTACTCGATAAATATATAATTTGTTTTCTTCTAGATCATGGTTTTAAACCCAGGACCGATTGATCTCGATATTTTATACGATCAGTCTGTTCATCGATCAACAAATGTATGGCAAGATCGAACTATAGGCGAGATGTACTGTAGACGGCGTGAGGCAGTTGTTTATCGTACCATCCCACTTCATCGTCACATACTACCACTTCTGCGTGCATCAGGCTTTTACGGGGTTGCCAGACTAGGATTCATTCAGTTAGACTGGCACCTCATCACTGCACTTATTGAGAGATGGAGGCCAGAGACCCATACATTTCATGTGCCTACTGAAGAAGTCACTATCACGCTCCAGGACATAGAAATATTATTTGGCTTACCTGTCGATGGCGAGCCTGTTACTAGGGTAATGCATGACGATTGGCTGCATATTTGTCAGATGCTAATCGGTGTGACCCCACCTGCAAATAAAATTAGGGGATCAAGGTTGAGTCTGACATGGCTAGGGACACAATTTCCAAGACTTGAGGATGATGCAGACGAGGTGTCACGAGATACACAAGAGCATACATACTGCAGATGATGGGCGGGAGTCTATTTTCTGATAAATCAAGTCACTTCGTGCACCTAATGTTCCTTCCACTGTTAGACAATCTCCATAAGGCAGGATGGTATTCTTGGGGTGGAGCGTGTTTGGCATGGCTGTATAGACAGCTATGTAAAGCAACAAAACCTGATGTTCGTGAAATGGATGGGCCTTTGATATTGCTACAAATATGGGCTTGGGAACGATTTCCAACAATGGCTCCACAACTTCGACATGTAAACGATCATCAATTAGCAGAACGAGCCTACGGTTCGGTATGCCATTTTAATTTAATTTAGCTAATATTTTTTGTGACTTATAGTTAATTTTAAACCTAAAATATTAATTTAATAATGTAGGTGGAGAGACCAATTTTGTGTAACTCGGTCAGCTACACATGTAGTGAGTCAGTATAGATATATGTTTGATCTGCTTCAACTTGACCAGGTATGTGAATACTAAACCCATGAATTTTTTATACATATTTTTTTATATACTTGTATTTAATATTTTTAATATAATATGTTATGTTTCAGATTATTTGGGAGCCTTACAAAGTTGTTATGGACACTTTGCCCAATTTTTGTACGAGCGGTCAAGACATATGGCGGACGATGAGCCCACTCATATGTTTTCACATTGGTGAATGGCATCTTCCTGACAGGGTAATCCGACAGTTTGGTTTCAAATAGGATATCCCATCAGAGTGCAATACTGAACCCCTACTACATGACATTGACCTGAGAACTGCAGATTGGTCTAAAAAAATTGCACATTTGGTAGTGCGATGACACTATCGTAGAAGGTTTATTGTAGTTGGCATTTCAGTTGGGCAATTCGATAGGGATGCAACTCAAGATTACATCATTTGGTATAATAATATTACGAGACGCTACATTACTCATCTGGGAGCGACTTTGGGTCATTTGGTATATAATCAAATATTGTCTAATTATTTTTTATTTAAATTTATTTGAAATATTATCTAATTGTTTTGTAATTTACAGAGATCGAGCAATAGTAGTCTTCGTGATGTTGCAAATGATCCAGATCAAGTATTTACTATATGCAATAATAACGCAAGTTACATGGAGGAATTACACTACATGTACGATATACCTATTGCACCTCCGCCAGTTCCTCGGCCGTGCTCGAGCAGAGAAAGATGAGTTTGATGCGGTTGACCATAATGTGGAAGAATTGCCTCCTATGATGCAGACGCAAACGCAGAGCCAGACTGGTTATGCTAGTCCGATGATGATGCAACCAGCCTTTGGTTCAGGATATTATGATTCAGAGGTCGGACCATCATCTTCATACATGCATACACATGGACACAAGGTCCATGAAGCGCCTGCAGAGGTACCAGAGCAACCAGATCCACCAGAGCAACCTAGAGTGCAAAGTCGACGACGCCAACCAGCTCGAAATCGGCGACATCCGCCTTGTGGGACACATTGAATTTTTTTATTATTACTAATTTTAGTGGGAAAAATATAAATTGTTGTATTAATATTGACACTTTATTTTTATATTGATTGGTTAGTGATAAAATATATGTTTGTTATTATAACGGTTTTTAAAATTTTCCGAAGTGGGAAGTGGAAGTGGGAAAAAACAATTTAAATATATATATATATATATATATATATATATATATATATATATATATATATATATATATATATATATATATAAATAAAAAATAAAAAATCAAAAAAAAGAGAAGGTCGAGGGTTCAACCCTGGACCAAGGAAAGAAGAAAAAGAAAAAAAAAAAAAGAACTGGTTGCAACTCCGAATTTCCAATAAAAACCACAATATTTTCATAAATATTTCCAAAACCATAATATTTTCATAAATATTTTATAAAACCACAATATTTTCATAATTTTTCCTCTTTTAACTTCTCCAAAAAAAAAATAAGGCTAAATTATAATAAAGACTCTTGAACTTTGTTGTTTGTTTAAAAAAATATCTACATATTTTCAAAAGTTACAATATTACCTTTGAATCTTCCCGAATGTTTCAAATCTATCATTGAAATAGAAATCTTTGGAGATTTCAGACAGACATTAGAGTCTATTTGGTTGGCAATACAAATTTTGTTTTATGTTTTCAAATTTACTAAGTTTCAAATAGGTGTTTGGCAGACAACCCGAGATCTGTTTCTGAAAATTGTTTTCGGATTTTGTGATCCAAATAGTGCAAATTCTGAAAATAATACTTTTTTTTTATTTTCTTTGTATCCATATTTTAAATTTTAAATTTTAAAGTGCATAATTATATTAAATAAAGATAAAAACATTTAGAAATATAGTATGCCATGTTATAAACTCAATTCATTTTTTTAAAATTAAAATATATATTACACCTATCGTGATGATAAATGATTCATTGTATTATAAATTATATAATATTACAAAATAATAATTCTACAAAAAAATTTAAACAAAATAAACTAAAATATTTTATTGTCAACTAATATTTAGTGGGTAACTCAAATTAGTTTTATGATTTGTAAATTAGTATTAAACACATTTTAAACAATTGTGTAAATTATAATCCAATTCTTGAATCTGCTACAAAACACATATTTGAAAACATGATTAACAACTCTATTTTAATTAAATCCTTTGTTTTCAAATTACTGTTTTCAAATCCTCTATCAAATAGGACCTTAGTATCCTTGTTTGTTTCATAGAATTTCATTATTATCCAGGAAACTTTAAAACTCATTTAACAGGCCTGCATAATGGTGAGATTTTTATATTTGAAAGATGAACAGTAAAAATATAGCTAATTAATTAATAAATTAATATTAATTATTCATTTCTATTAATTGATTATGGAATATAAATATATTATTTAAACTTAATAAATTTCAACTAATCTATTTAAAATTAAAAGTTTATGTTATCTTAACTATTTAATATAAATTATTATTATAAATTATTAATATTTTAATTAATTTATATTAATTGAAATTATTTTTAAGTAATTAATTTAATTATGTTTAATATATAAATATTCATTTATTTTTATTTTAGGGCCCTTTTCAAATATGGCAAAAGGAATCAAAATATTTACAAATATAGCAAAATTTCACTATCTATCGCGGTCTATCGCAGATAGACTGTATATTTTGCTATTAGTTGTAAATATTTTCAGCAGTTTTGCTATTTAAGATAATTTTACTTTATTTTAATTGATTAAATAATTAATTATGATAAGAATGTATTAATTTAGGTCAAATTTAATTGATGACTTCATTAATTGGTCTCTTGCATTTAATTAATTGATTATTTAATTTTGGTGTCGATAAACAAATTGGTAAATTGGACACATATATTTAACTTGCAGATTTTAATTATCCTTGTTCACATGAGATTTCGACAAAGAAAATTTTAATTTGTGGAAATGAATTCGATTTATTGATTTGAAGTATAAATGTTACAGTTTCTAATTTCTATGCTATGATGCATAAACTTTAATTCTTGTGCTTGTTGATCTTCTTGGATGATCGACCTTTAGGTTTGTTAATCTTTTTGGATGATTAACCTTTGAGCTTGATGATCTTTAGAATTAGTCTTTGGACTTGTTGATCTACTTGGATTGGTCTTAGCTTGTTGATTGACTTGGATAAACTTTTGATTTGTTAATTGATTTGGATTGACCTCTAGCTTGTTGATCAATTTGAATCGGCCTATCGTTTGTTCAACAATTTGGATCAGCTTTTAGCTTGTTGATCTATTGACTTTGAACTGAGGACTAGCAAGCTTGTTCTCAAATTAGGGAAGATCGGTATTCAATTTGTAGATGGTGAAGAGACAATCAAGATGAGCATTGAAGAAAGATGCTCAATTTATTGAAGAAGTCTTAGTCTTTGAATCTTTTGAATTTTGAATGTTGAAATTTTTTGAATTCTTTGACTTTGAAATCCTCTAAATGGATGTCTGAATGTGAATTTTTTTCAATCTTTAAGGGAGTGCTTGGAGAAAGGAGAAGAGATGAGATGAGTTGAGATATGAACTCAACTCATTGTTTCGGAGGTCAATTTTGTATGTTTCCTACATTTTATACTATGTCCACCAACAGTGTACTCAACTCTCATCACCACCGATACATCATTGCACAACTCCAGTGACCACCTTCAACAGCTAACTCCAACGACCACCTCTGATGACCAACTCTGGCACCACCACCTGCGGCCAACTCCAACAACATTCAACCACCATTGTTGACGGCCAACTCCAACGACCTTCGACGACAACCATTATTTTAAATTTTGACTACTATTTTAAATTATGACTACTACAAATTTGGGATTTAATGACACACAAGTTTTTTTTGTTTTGTTGACGCTCTTGACATAAAATCATCAATTAATACCTTAATTTAAAGCTTAAAAATAACTATTTATTTAAAAATATTATAAATGTAATATATATTATAAATAACATTTAGTGTAGATATCCATAACATAAATAAGTTACAAAATTTCATAACCTCCCATTGAATTTCATATTGTAACATACACCATTCTATGTCCTATAAATAATGGTGTATGATGCATTTGTAGGACACACCACAATTGAATCTAATTGTTCTCTCTACTTTCTTATTTCATCTACTTTGCTTCTTTTGTTCTTCCTTTGTTCTTCTTTTGATCTTGCATTGTTTTTATTTCATAATATGTTATCAGCACGACTCTGCAACTTTCATTTGTAAAAGGTGGGTTTAATTTTATTTTTTTGTTTTTGTTTTGTGTTATGAATGTTCTATGTATACAGTGTATATGTATCAAATACATCATATATATCATATATACACTGTGTATGGTTTAAACGTTGACAACATGTTATGCATATTAACATATTGTTTTTACAAAGTTATTATTTGATTATCATAATATTATGATTGAATTTATCTTATTCTTTAATTTATGCTTTATCTTATAAGAATAATATATTATGTATAATATAATTGTTCATTTCCTATGAGATCTTTTATTCATGTAATTCTTTTTATTTTACCTAAAGTTCTACTTATTTGTCATTTATAGCATTGATCTAAATAGTCATACCACTTTTATCTAATCATGTTAATCATTTTGTTTTATATATATGAGCATGTTGTAAAGTTAATATATATACATTGTAATTTATTTATTTAAATTATCATCAATATTGGATACAATGTGCATATCTAAATTTTCATTAATTGATAATTTAATTAAAAAGATTGGTATATTGCTATGTATTATGATACGCTATCAATGGCATGTATGTTTATAACTTAATTTTTATAGCTTTAATTGTCCATTGACATGTATGTTTTGAATCATTATATATTTAGTTTCATTGCATGTTGTATTATGATATGTTTATAATTTTAATTATCAATTGACATGTATGTTTTGGATCATTATATAAATATCATGTTTACAATACATATATATATTGGTATAATGTCATTTATTATGATTAACTTCGTTGCAATTTGTATTATGTACAATGTCATTTATTATTATTATTATTATTATTATTATATAAATATCATGTTTACAATACATATATATATTGGTCATATTATTTAAATTAGACATGCACTTAAAAGAAAAAAAAAACATAATACAACATGTGTTAATTACCTAAATAATTTAGAATGTATGTTTGATATGTCTATTAAATTTCTAATTTAGATACATTTCTTTGTTATAGTTTTACCATAAGTTTTACCAAATTAAAGTTTCTAGCTCTTGATATCAATGGTAATAATTATTTATCATGGGTGCTTGATGCTTAAATTCATTTGGATGCCATGAATCTTGGAGAAGAAATTAAAGAAGGAAATACGACTTCTAGTCAAGAAAAGGCAAAAGCGATGATTTTCCTTCGACATCATCTTCATGAGGGACTAAAGATTGAATATCTTATGGTAAAAGATCCCTATGTTCTATGGCAAAGCTTAAAAGAAAGGTACGATCATAAAAAAACAGTAATTCTTCCTAAAACTTGTTATGATTGGATGCATCTAAGGTTGTAAGATTTTAAATCAGCAAGTGATTATAATTTCGCATTATTTAAAATTAGTTCAAAATTGTTGTTAGCGGAGAAAAAATTACTGATGAAGATATGTTAAAGAAGACATTTTCCACATTTCATGTCTCGAATATACTCCTCCAGCAGCAATATAGAGAAAGAGGTTTTAAAAAGTATTTTAAGCTTATATCATGTTTTCTTGTGGCTGAACAAAATAATGAGCTATTAATGAAAAACCATGAATCTCGACCAACTAGAGCAACACCATTTCCTAAAGTGAATGCTGTAATTTCAAATAATCACGGTCGGGGTCAAGGTCGAGGTCCTGGTCGTGGTCGAAGTTGTGACTGCAACAGAGGAAGAAATAGTTATTCTTTTCGTGGTAATAATCATTCAAATTTCAAGAAAACCACAAATACTGATGATCATAGAGGAAAAATCCCACAAAATAAGAGCTCTAAAAGTGTTGGAAATCAATGCTTCAGATGTGGTATGAAATGATATTGGTCTTGTACTTGTCATACATCAAAACACTTAATTGATCTCTATCAAGCCTCATTGAAGGAGAAAGAAAAAAACGTGGAGGCAAACTTTGCATATCAAAATGATGTATTTAACCCTTCAAACATGACACATTTGGATATTGCTAATTTTTTTTGGTCTCCTCAATCGAAACCTGATGCTAGTGAGGGAGTAGCAAATTCTTCCTTTAATTATGATAATTCCAGAATAAATATTGTTTTATGTTTTAGTTTTTTTTCTTCTATTTCAAATTTTGTCTTTAATTTTAAAACTTACTGTAATTGTTTTTTTTTTTTTTTATAATGAAGAATCATGGACATTTCTCATATTTTGGCTAACTCAAAGATGAATAATGAGACTTATGCTTGACAGTAGTGCAACTACACACACAATACTTAAAAATAAAAAATATTTTTCTAAATTGATAATACTTGAAGCAAATGTCAATAGAATATCAGGTTCTACAAGCTTGATTGAAGGTTTTGGAAAAGCAAACATTATTTTGCCTAGAGGATCAAAGTTCACAATTAATAATGCTTTGTTCTTTAACAAATCGAAAAGAAATCTATTGTGTAACGACCCGACTTATACAATCTAATCAGACCATTACTCAATGCATGCAAAAATTAAAAGAACGACACTATGCTAAATAGTAAAGAAGGAACAATGCTTTTCATGGAAATTTCTACTTATATTAATTCAAGAAAACAACGCATTAACAAATAAAAGGAAATTTTGGTTTGGGGTACCCCTAATAAAATCAATAAAAGAAGCTTCATGAATGAAAATCCACATAAACAAATAAGGAGATGAGTCTCAAAACAAAATTTGACAGTTGGATAAAATTTCAGTAAAACATGCAAGACTACTACGTAGAAGCTACTACGGGTCCCGTGATGCCATCAAGGATTCTTCTTGTCATTCGCCGACACGTTCCTTCCTTTACCTGAAAAACATATAAGAAGAAAGGATGAGTAATTATATTACTCAGTAAGTGACCCCACTACCGGAGTCGGGCTAGGCACCTAAGTCCTTTAAGTACGTCAAACATGAAACATGCATATCTATCATACTTCTATAGGGGAGTGGTTACACCCGCCCCACCGTTGGTTATGGATGCCCACAAACCTCTAGAGAGCCCCGAAGGAAACTCTTACGTCTAGTGATCCCGAAGGAACACAAACCTCTAGTGTACTCGAAGGAGCACAACCTCCAGTGAACCCGAAGGAACACAATCTTCTATGGACATCCAACCAACGTAGAGGAGTCACCACTACTCATCATACATGATCAACCAAGTTCACACTCATTCCATTCCATGGATTCATATATTAACAATACTGTTCATAAATGTAACAGCCCAGACCACCCGCTATACGATATTGTCCGCTTTGGGTTACCCCTCACGGTTTTGTTCTTGGTAGGGTTGCACCTACCAAAAGACCTCGTACATAGAAAGGTATCCACCCCCTTTATAAGGAAGGCTTCGTTCTCCTTCCTAACCGATGTGGGACAATGTATAGCCAGGGTCAACGCCATAGCCCTTACAATCTCCCCCCCTAACGAGTCAAGCGTCCCCGCTTGACCTACCTAAGGTTTTAACATCGATTCGGGCACTGGCTCTGATACCATTTGTAACAGCCCAGACCACTCGCTATACGATATTGTCCGCTTTGGGTTACCCCTCACGATTTTGTTCTTGGTAGGGTTGCGCCTACCAAAAGGCCTCGTACATAGAAAGGTATCCACCCCTTTTATAAGGAAGGCTTCGTTCTCCTTCCTAATCGATGTGGGACAATGTATAGCCAGGGTCAACGCCATAGCCCTTACAATAAACGTCTCATAGCATAAGCTTATACACTATCAGGCACATACAACTTTAAGACATGGAAATTTCATACAAGCATCTTATATCATACGTGGCTTTAGAAATCTACTATAGCATGGCAACTAAACATATGGCCCGAAGGCGGTTCAGGTAGTAAGATCACTTACTTGAGGATTGATCCATAAAGCTAACCACACTGCAACTCTTGCAAAATTCCTGAACAAACTGGGAATAAAATTCCCCTAACTTAAGTTATTCATCAAGCCTAACTCGTCATAAGTAAACTCAAAGTTCGTTGGAGAGAGTCCTTACCCGAACGTGGCCAAACTCGCAGTTTCCTCCGACCCTACGAACTAAAGCAATCGCCGACCACCTATTAAGATTTACCAATTAATTCATATTCCCAAAGATTTACCAAAATATGCCACTAACCTACTCAGGTTTGAGATACTCACTTAGGGAGTACTGATTCGGCGACTGACGGTCAGGCGAGCAGTTAATCGCAGTCGAGAACGAGATTCTGAGCGAGAGCGAGAGTTGAGCGAGAGTGAGAGCCTGAGAGCGCAAGCGTGATCCTGGCGAGACAGTGTGATTTCGGGTGTGAGAGCGGGAGAACGTGAGAGCGCGAGAGCAGGAGAGCGTGAGTCGAGCGAGAGCCCGCGGGAGACAGCGATACCCTGGGTGAGAGACAGCGTGATTCTAAGCGTGAAACCTCCGGGAATCTAGCGGCAACTGAAAGAGAGAGACGGTGGAGAGGGAGAGAAAGAGAGAGAGCGTGGCGGTGGAGAGGGAGAACGGAAAAAGAAGGGGGGGCGGCAGCGGCGACGAAAATCGGGAAGGAAGGGAGGAGAGAGAGGCGGCGGAGGTGGGTTTAAAATAAACCCTAATTCCTTCCCCTCCTTAGCCCATTAATTCCACCTTTCCCTTTTTCTCCAACCAAATAAAATAAAATAAAATCTTCCTTATTCAAACTTCATCCCACCAAATCTATTTATTTTATTTTATTCATTTCACCCAAGGATAAATCATCTCTTGCCAATTCCAAAATTTCCTTAAATCCACCTAAGTCTCACCAACCACTACAAATACTAATTTTAAAAACTTTCCTCCTTAATCTAAATAAATAAATACATATATATATAATTTCTTTTTGATGCATAATGACTTAAATTAACTTAATAGGAGAATTTACCTTAATGAATTGGGTTGTCACATATTGAGTTTCAAAGATATACGTCAAAATGGTTATCATGTTGAAACTAACAATAAAAATTATATAGAATATCTCCATATTACATCTATTGTTTTACATGGAAAACGTATATTGGAAACACTGTCTGCTTTTTCTTCTGGATTATATTATACACATATACGAGTAATTGAAACATATGCAACAATGAATCTGAAGTTCATGAATCTAGATATATTCGCTGTTTGGCATGATTGATTGGGTCATCCTAGGTCAATAATGATGATAAGAATTATTGAAAATTCTCATGGACATCCATTAAAGAACCAGAAGATTCTTCAATCAAATGAATTATCATGTGTTGCTTGCTTCAAGGAAAATTAATAATTAGACCATCACTAGCTAAAGTGGGAATTGAGTCAACTACATTTATAGAATAAATTCATGGTGACACATGTGAACCTATTAATCCGCCAAGTGGGAATTGAGTCACTTCATGGTTTTAATTGACGCATCTAGTAGATGATCGCATGTGTGTTTATTATCAAGTCGAAACCTTGCATTTGCAAGATTACTTGCTCAAATAATCAAATTAAGCGCACAGTTTCCTGATTATACAATCAAAAGCATTCGACTTGATAACGCTGGTGAATTTACATCTCAAACCTTTAATAACTATTGCATGTCATTTGGGATAAGTATTGAACATTCTGTAGCTCATGTTCATACATAAAATGGTTTAGCAGATTCATTTATCAAAAGTTTACAATTAATTGCTAGACCATTACTCATGAGAGCAAAACTTCCAATATCTGTATGAGGACATGCTATTTTGCATGCAACATCACTTATATGCATAAGACCGACATCTTATCATAAGTACACCCCAATACAATTAGCTTATGGCCAGGAGCGAAATATTTCCATTTGCGAATTTTTTGTTGTGTAGTATATGTTCCAATTGCCCCACCACAACGCACTAAAATGCAACCTCAAAGGAGATTAAGAATATATGTTAGATTTAATTCCCCATCAAATTAGATATCTTGAATGCTTGATAGGTGATGTATTTACTGCACGATTTGCCGATTGTCATTTTAATGAGACAACTTTTTCAACATTAGGGGGAGGAATTAAGAAGTTGGAAAATGAAATTGTCTGGAAGTTTGAAAGATAATTTATTTACAAAGCATAGCAAACCAAATGCCAGATGCATTTACAAATGTTAAGAAAGTGACTAAGTTATATATTCCAGTTGCAAATGCTCAATCTAGAATTGAAATCCCAACTCAACAAGTTGTTACACTCATGAGTCAGCGGTACGGCAGAAGCATGGTAGACCAATAGGTTCAAAAGCTAAAAATCCTCGAAAAAGAAAAGTAATTAATAGTCGAAATAACTTAATTGAAAATGAAAACATTCAAGAAGATTCCCTAGACATGACTAATGATAAAAATGTTAATGAGACTCAAGTATATGAAGATAACAATGAGATCTCGATAAATTATGTCATGACAAGAAGAAGATGAAATAGAACTGATGTAGTTGTAGGCAACATTTTCGCTTATAATGTTGCTCATGATATTATTCATGAAAATGAGGATTCTAAACCTAGATCTGTTGAAGAATGTCGCCATAGAAAGGATTGGCTTAAATGGAAAGAAGCTATACAAGCAGAATTAAACTCACTTTCAAAACGTGAAGTTTTTGGACTTGTAGTCCATACATCTGAAAGTGTAAAATCAGTGAGATACAAATGGGTATTTGTATGTAAAAGAAATAAAAATAATAAGGTCACAAGATATAAAACATGACTTGTTGCACAAAGATTTTCTCAAAGATCAGGCATTGATTATGAGGAAACATATTCTCCTATAGTAGATATTATTACATTAAGATATTTAATTAGCCTGACTGTATATGAAAAGCTTGACATGCATCTTATGGATGTAGTCATAGCATATCTATATGGATCTTTGGAAAATGAAATCTATATGAAAATCCTTAAAGGATTTAAGATACCTGAATCATATAATTCTAATTCCAAAGAATTATATTGAATCAAATTACATAGATCATTATATAGATTGAAACAATCAGGACGAATTTGATACAATCGTCTAAGTAAATATTTATTGAAAGAAGGTTATCAAAATAATCCAATTTGTCTATGTGTCTTTATTAAGAAATCACAATCAGAATTTGCTATTATAGCTATATATGTTGATGATTGAAATATAATTGGAACTCCTGAAGAGCTTTCGAAGACAATAGAATATCTCAAAAAAGAATTTGAGATGAAAGATCTTGGCAATACAAAATTTTTCCTTGGCTTGCAAATTGAACATTTAGCCGATGAAATTTTGATTCATCAAACGACATATACAGAAAAGATTTTAAAAAGGTTTTACATGGACAAAGCACACCCATTGAACATTCCAATGGTAGTTCGATCACTAGATGTGAAAAAGGATATCTTTCATCCTCGAGAAGATAATGAACTACTTGGTACTAAAGTATCATATCTTAGTGCAATAGATGCACTAATGTATCTTACTAACAACACAAGACTAGATATAGCATTCTCAGTAAATTTATTAGCAAGATCAGTTCTTCTTCAACAAAAAGACATTGGAACAAAGTAAAGCATATACCCCGTTATCTTTAAGGAACGATTGATATGAGTTTGTTTTATTCAAACAAATCAAATTTTGATATAGTTGGTTATGCAGATTGCGACGCCCCAAAATTTCAGGTATTTTTCCTCTTTATTACGAACCCGTCTTTTAATAAAAAGTTAGGAGAATTTAGAGGAAAAAAAGAAGCATAAGTAATTAATCAATTATTAATTAATCAATAGAAACATTAAGGGAGATTGGGTTTTACTAAGTGTTATTTGCTTAAGAAAGTAAAGATTTAATTTAATTTGAAAAAGAAAGAAGATTTGATTTAATTTGAAAAGAAAGAAGATTTAATTTAATGTGAAAAGAAAGAAGATTTAATTTAATTGGAAAAGAAAAAGGAGATTTATTGTAAAGTGGGGAAGAGAGAAGATTTAAGTTGGAAGATTTAATTGGATGGAAAAGGGGAAAATATTTTATTTTTGGGTTATTTATGAGTCTCGGTTTGCATGCTAGGTTAAAGTAAAGAAAAGAAAAAGAAAAGAAAATTTATTCTCTCTCTCTCCCTTTTTGTACCAGCGCCGCACCCTCCCCCCTCCCCCTCCTTTTCTTTTTTTTCTTCTCCTTCTTCCAAATGTCGCCGGTAGCAGGCCAAGCCACGGCCGCCCGTGTATGCTCGCCGCCGGCGTCACAGGTCTGCCGCTGTTCCGTGAGTCCGTGCTCCCACTGCTGCTGCAGCAAGCCGTCTTCCGCCTTCGCCGCGCGTCTGTCGTCGCCTCCTGCTGTGAGTCCATCACCGGATTCGTGGGTTGCAGCAGCCGCCGGCAGTCCCCCGTTGGTTCCATGAGTCTTGGTAGATCCTTGGCAAGAATTGGTTCCGCAAATTATCTCTTCCCCTTGGTTGGGTACCTCGTGGGTTTAGCGCTTAACATTTTTGTGTGGTTTTTAATTGTGTTCAAAAGGACATTGGAGAAGGTCAAGATTGAATCCAGAATTGGGAATTTTGGACATTTTTAGGCATTCACAGGTAAGGGACTTACTACCTGGGATAGCCATGCCTAATGTCCAATTATGTCACTGTATTGCTAATTATGTTATGTATGAGTTTTGGTTAGTATATGGAACGTACTATTGCCCTTATTGCTCCGAATGATTACTGTATGAATTTGACTGGTTATGCTAGGTTATGTTATGTTACTTGCATGTGTTATGGTTATGCCTACGGTGCTATGTGATAGTGTGACTCACTGCAATGAACTGATTATGTCATGACATGTTACGTGAAATTGTTACCTTATTATCGTGCCCTGTACCCCTAACGTGACTATGCTTATGACAGGGTGTCCCTCGGGATCACCACCTATGTTTATGTTTACAAATGTGATCACTACGTACCATTGGGTCGCTACCTATGCTTATGGCTATGTTTATGCCTATTCGGGTACACAGGTGCATGCGGTAAAAGGATAACAATTTCACCTTAGGCTTAGTAGTGGGTCCCTTATTGAGTATATTTACTCACCATTTCCTATGTTTTTCTTTTCTCAGGCAAGGGGTAGGATGGTCAGGCGTATGACAAAAGGAAACCGTGACCATGCCATTAGATAGTCATTGTCACTTCCGCATCTTAGATTAGGACATGGAGTATTGAATGTGTAAGGTAGCAACATTTGTCCATTCATTTGACCATTGGTTTATTTTTCTTTCATGTTCGATTTTGTTTCTTGAGATTTTGACCAAACTGTTTAAGGGGTACCCCGCTAGAGCATTTAATTCCTCTATATTTGATTTAATAAAATATCTGAATTTAAGTTGTTTCACATTTTTGGCAGAGTTTAATTAAATCATTTAATGCTGAGTCTCTTAAATTCCAACGTATTTACGAAATGATCATGCATAGCGTAGCGTCCTGTTAGTTGGAAAGTTGGGTCGTTACATAGATGCTAGATATTTATTTAATCCACATAAAGCTAGATCACAAACAAGTTAACTGTTTACGTGAGGAGGAACTGTTATATCTTGGCAGTCTGTAAAGCAGACCATTATAGCCACTTCCTTGAATCATGCAGAAATTATTGCAATCCATGAAGCTAGTAGAGAATGTGTGTAGTTGAGGTCAATGACTCATCACATTCGTGGAACATGTGGCTTGTCTTCTAGGAAATTTTTACCAACGATATTATATGAAGACAATACAGCATGTACAACTTAAATCAAATGAGGGTATATGAAAGGAGATAGAACAAAACATATCTCATCAAAACTCTTCTACATGCATGACCTTGAAGAAAATGGTGACATCAGTGTTCAACAAATTTCTTCAAAAGACAACTTGGTAGACTTATTTACATAGGCATTACCCACACCGAACATTCGAAAAGTTGGTGCATAGCATTGGAATGTGACGACTTAGAGAACTCAAGTGATATATTCATGAGGGGAAGTAGAAATGATAACGCTCTTTTTCCCTTGACTATGGTTTTTCCCATTGGGTTTTCCTAATAAGGTTTTTAATGAGGTAGTTATTAAAGTTATAAAATAATGTACTCTTTTTCCTTCACTAGGATTTTTGTCCCATTGGGTTTTTTCCTAGTAAGGTTTTAACGAGACATTTATTTTATATAATATGGATATCTAAGGGGAGTATTATAAATGTAATATATATTATAAATAACATTTAGTGTAGATATCCATAACATACATAGGTTACAAAGTTCCATAACCTCCCATTGAATTTCATATTGTAACATACATCATTCCATGTCTTATAAATAGTGGTGTATGATGCATTTGTAAGACACACCACAATTGAATCTAATTGTTCTCTATACTTTCTTATTTCATCTACTTTGCTTCTTTTGTTCTTCTTTTGATCTTGCATTATTCTTATTTCATAATAAAAAATACATATAAAACATCAACAAATGCTTACATTTTAGTTGACACACAAAATTGTTAATAAAAATACATTTGTTGACACAAAAGTACGTAAGTTCCGTCAAAATGTTGAATTCTTGGTTTTTCGATTAGTTCATAGTATTTTATAGTTGTTCTTGTAGTAATTTAACATTAATAAAATCACTTTTATCATGTAAGAAATCAAACAAACTTGTATATAAAAACACTTTTGAGAAAAAATTGTTAGACACATGAGTGTTTTTATTTTAAAAAGTTTTGATCAAAAGTGTTAAAATAAAAATGACTTAACTATAAACGTCACATGCACAAAATTGTAAAATGATTGCTTAAATTAAAAAAAAAAAATGCATGATACAAAAGTAAATCCTAAATCCCATTTCCAAAACTCCCAACACTACATGTGTGTTTAAAAAGCAATAAAATAAAGTGCAATCTATAATTTATTAAAAAAATATATATATGGAATTTATTGAATAAAAAAATTTAAAAAAAAAATAACCATCATAAAAACAAATTACTTATGTAAAAAAACTGCACCAGATACCCACATATGAACTCAACATCCCAAACACAAAAAATATAGATATATGAACTCCATAGACATATAAACTTCACGAACATGAACTCTAATGAATTGAAGTCAGCACACCAAACATCCCCTAACTAAATACCTCAAATGAGGTTGGTCTCTTTTATTTATAGAGTTTTGAGAGACCCTATATGTGGCTTGGGCCTAATATCTTTTGGGCATGGACTTAAATTAATTTTTTAAAATAAATTTTTATTTAAGTTTGACCCAATTTATTTCAATGAACTCAGGCTGACTTAGTTTCAGGTCCAATCGCCACGTGGCATAATTTAATTGGACTGGTTGACATTGCCGAATGAGTTAATGCTTAGACAAGTGATATCATTTCATTTATCAACTTTTATGTCTCTAATTTTACTTTGAGAACAAATGTAAAACTATAATTGGTCTCAAATTTATCGATCATTAAGTTAAATTAATGACGTGACAATTCATAATTGGTCAAAATTTCTTAGTCAACAATCTTGCGTATCCAAAGACAAGCATTAATTATTTTAGACATTTAAATCCCACTATACTCATAAAATAATAATTGTAATCTAAATGGACCCTTAGAATTTTGAATCCAAACCTAAACTTAAAACGAAGTAATAGTCTAAATTCTTTTATAGCTCATTGTCACACTATTTCACATCTCAATTGTCGTTTTTTTTTTTTTTAAATAAGATAAAAGTATTTTTCTTTTTAAAAAATATAAGAATATTTAAAAAAACAAATCATAAATTTCGAGCACATTTTTTTATAATTTAACCCCAAAAAGAAACAATAAAGTCAAACTACTGAAGTGAATGTCACGTCTACAATTAGATTAAATGGTATATTTAAAAGGAAGAAACCAATCAGTAGAACCGACTAAGCGCCACGTGGAAAATACGGTGCACCGTCAAGCAGAGGACGAAAAGCAATAAAGAAAATAAAATAAGACGTGGCAAGTCAACAGTGGATATTGCTTCCAATGGGCCCCACTTCTTACTTTCCTTTGTCTCATTGCCCCCTCTCTCAGATAATCGCCAGACTCCAAAGATTATCTTAAACCTAAACCCAAAATGATAGAAACAGTTAAAAATAGAAATACTAATTCCATAAATAAATTAAAATTCATAAATATAGTAATAATAAGGAAAATAATTCATAAAATAAAACTACTCAAAAAAAGGAAAAAAAAAAACCCCATAAATATAGTAATTAGAAACATACATAAATATTGTTCTCTCTCTCTCTCTCTCTCTCTCTCTCTCTCTCTCTCTAATTTTCTCCTCGTTGAAGCACCACAATCTCCCGCTCCTCTGTCCACAAAGAAGCCATGGAAACCGAGGAGAAGAAATCTCAACCTCAAATCGATTCACAGAAATCAGAACCAGAATCAGAATTAGAAGCAGCGGAACTGAGAAGGTTCGAATCATTCTTGAAATGGATTTGTATTATGAATCACTCGAATCCGTATCGAGCTTCGCTTTCCTGCATCGTCTTCTTCGTTTTCGCAATCGCCGTCCCTGTCGCATCGCACTTTGCTCTTTCGTGCTCCGATTGCGACGAAGATCACCAAAGGCCTTTCCATGTCGTCGTTCAGCTCTCTCTCTCCGCCGTTGCTACGCTCTCTTTCCTCTGTCTCTCTCTCTGGCTTCGTCTCTTCGGATTGAACCGATTTCTGTTCCTTGATAAGCTATCTGAGGCAAGCCCTAGGGTTCGGGCTGAGTATTCCAGGCAATTACAGGTTTCTTTCCTTCCTTTTCTTTCCTTCTCTTTACGCAATTTCAAATGGAGGAGAATCCTCCTTTTTTTTTTTTATTTTTTTTTTATATATATATATATATAATTATTATCGTTTTTATGAGTCAATGTTTAGTGCCTGCAAATGCAAGTTGTTGCCAAATTGATGTCAAATTGATCTTTTTCTTTTTATTTTGAAAATTAGAAAATTAGTCATTAATGTTGATGTGTAATAACATTACGTCCATGTCTGTCTAGTCGATGAATTTTGAAAAATATTAAAAAAAAAAAAAAAAACTTTGGAACTTTCAATTTTAAATCGATTGATAACCAGTTAATTTATTATATATAAATTTGAATATAAATCTGAATCTAAAGATCTATTAAGCACATATTTGAAGATAAGACTTATTAAACATTTTTATAATTTTAGATCAAAATCTAAAATTTAAAATTTTATTAGGCACAAGATAGGACTTACTAGACATTTTTATAATTTTTTGAGATAGATATTATTAAAATTTTATAAACTAAGTGGAATAAATTTAAAGACATAAATTTTGTAGCTTCTTTGACTTGTACCTCAAATAAGAAAAGAGCTTGATTAAATTAAGTGTACTAAACGCCAAATTTGTTATTGTTATTGCTATTATTGTTATTTTTAATTTGGACTATTTCAGACTTCGACTGTTTTCAATTTTATTTCCATAATACAATCACTTCTTATTCTAAAAGTTTTTTTTTTTTTTTCTTTCTTTCTTTTCCCCCCTAAAGAAATTAGCTGGAAGTTATGTGGTAGCATTTGCAAGCCTGCAATTTTCTTTTCTTTGTTTCTAAAAATTTTAAAAGATCATTTTTACTCTTTAAAAAACGTATATTATATCAATTTTCCCTATGAAAATTCACTTTTATGACAAACCTAGTTATAATCTTAAACTTAAGTTTTAAGATATGTTGCAATTTTTCTTTAGTTATAACTTTTTGTTCAAATATTGTTAAAAAGGTTTTCGCTTATGTGTTCATTGGGTTATAAGAACATATATATGGAACAAAATTGATAAAATGTTAAAGTAAGTAACATTGGAGCAAAATTTTCTTAATGGAAATTTTAATTACGGCAAAGTTATTTAATAATTAATTTTTGTATTGATAGTGGGGAATAAACAAATATTGAATTGAGAGTAACCATGCATATTTTAGTTTAATTTAAGGTTCGAAGTGTAAAAAATTTAGATGTAAAAGTTATCAATTGTTTTCCTAAAAAACCTATGGGTATATATAAATTTTATTTTAAATTTTATCTTTTAGAATTATAAAATTAATTATTCCAACAAAATGTTGTATGTCAAAATAAAATTATTTGTTAATGTGGTAGGCTAAATGGCTAATTTTTACGATGTGACGTCCTCATTAGTTAAGTTTCACCAAACATTCTGTACAAGAAATGTGAAAAGTCACATTAATTAAAGAATATATATATGAAATTGAATCAAGTTTCAAACACATCTATTTGAATCAAAAGCATGAATACATGACTAATGACCTAGTCCTAGTGAAAATAAATCTAATTTGGATTGTTTTGACTTCTTTTAAAAGTCAAATTTGGATCATCTTAATTCTCAACTAACTTCTAGTGCCCGTAGAATGATTGATCATTTTTTTCTAAATAATTTTTGAAAAATTATTAATTAATGTGAATTTAGTATAGTTTCTTAAATCATTTTAGATAATCAAAATTTTATTTTCTTTTTCAATTCTAATAAATTAAAATTCGTGTTAGTAACCATTTTGTTTTTGGTTTTTGGTTTAAAAAAAATTAAGCATATTTCTTCCTCATTTCCTGCAGTTGAATTTTTAGCCAAATTCTAAAAACAAAAACAAGTTTTTAAAAGCTACTTTATTTTAGTTTTCAAAATTTGCCTTGATTTTTTAAACTATTGGTAATAAGTATATAACAAAGGAAGAAATTTGGAGATGGGAGTAACATCAATTTTTCAAAACAAATAATAAAAACCAAATGGTTATGAAAGGAGACCTAAATTAATTTAAAAGCAAAATTTGAAAAAACTCTTAAGCTACCGATTATGCAAAAAAGACTTTTAAGCGATTATTAATTACGAATATAATATAAAAGATATCATATGTATGTATATATATATTTAAAAAAAGTGTTTAATAAACTATGAGGTATTTCAAATAGACCCTTGAATTAGATCTTTGGTAAGGTTTGATCAAATAACAGAGATAATAATGAAAATGTTAAAAACCCATTTGAAACTAAATTATAATTAAAGCTTAAACCATATATAATATAATAGTGAAAGTTACCTTTTTAGTCTAAAATTTTGTAAAATATGTGTATTTGGTCTTAAGTTTTTAAAATGTATCCTTTTAGTTCTCAAATCTTTGAAAATAGGTTCATTTGATTTCTGAATTTTTAAAATATAACTTTTTAGTCTATGAGTTTTTAATATGTAATTTTCTAGTACTCAAGTTTTTAGAAATAGGATTGAAAGACTTCCAAGTAATATTTTTAATTATTTTAAATAATTATATGACATTCTAAATTAGAAAATTAATTTTAGAGAATAGATCTCAAGTAATTTTCTATCATTTTAAATGATAATATGGCTGTTTAAATTAAAAGGATATTCTTTTTAGAAAGGATCTTCTCTTCTCTAAAACTAATTTTCTAATTTAAAACATGATATAATTATTTAAAATAATAAAAGAAAATTACTTAGGAAATTTATTCTTAAAAACTTGAGACTAAAAAGATACCTTCTTAAAACTTCATAGGCTAAAAGATTAAAATTTGAAAGATCAAAGACCAAATTCAATTATTCTTAAAAATTCACGTCTAAGAAACTCAAATACCAAATGTACCCATTCAAAACTCATAACTAAAAAGTTATATTTTGAAAATTTAGGGACCAAATACATCTGTTCTTCAAAACTCGAGTGGTGAAAAAGTGATTTAAATACAAATTGGTGAAGAGATTTAATGAATGAAAAACAACACAATATTTAGCAAGTGTTAATTAATATGTTGATGAATGTATAATTGCAGAGATCAATGGAGTTGATGTCCTTCTTCCTGTTGCCATGTTTCATGGCAGAAGCAGGTTACAAAATCTGGTGGTACATTTCAGCAGCTAAAGAAATCCCATATTACACCAATAACATGTGCATCAGTTACATTATTTCCTGCACATTGGAGCTTTGCTCATGGCTGTACAGAACTTCCATCTTCTTCTTTGTTTGCATTCTCTTCCGCCTCATTTGCCGTCTCCAAATGATCAGACTCGAAGATTTCGCTTCTGTCTTTCGTCGGGAAACCGAAGTCGGCACCATCTTAATGCAGCATCTGGGCCTTAGAAGAACCTTCACTATCATCAGCCATCGCTTCAGAGCCTTCATTTTGCTGTCTTTGATTTTGGTTACTGCTAGTCAGTTTATCTCTTTGTTGATGACTACAAGATCAAAAGCCCATGTTAACCTCTCCAAGGCAGGACAACTTGCGGTAGTAATCTACTTTCTTAACCTTTCTCGTACTAGATTAAATTACTATATGTGGTTCTTGTCTCGAGTAATTTGGTTGATTTATGAAAACCGTTGTAGGAATATGAATTTATTTGTGTGTTTCATTAGTGGTGTGAACTTTTAAGTTTGTGTCTTAAACATCATTGAAATTTAAAATGTGTCTAATAGATTCTTAAATGTTTATTCTTCAGTCTATTAAATCCCTGAATTTTAGAATGTTTAATAGGTTCATACTCTTTTAATTTTGCATATAATAAGTCGTTCTTAACATATTCAAAAATTTTAAAAATGAACTAATCTATCAGATATAAATAGAACTTTGTGTAATATAACCTTAAGTTTTCAAATTTGTATGTAGTAGAGGTCATGAATTATAAGAAAGCTAGTGATCTTATTCAACATGAAATTGAAATTGAAAGTTTATAAACTTATTATAAAGTTTTTAAAATTTAAAGAGCTATTTATTAGGTACAAAACTACAAGTTTAAAGTCATATTATATACATTTTAAAATTTAGGGATGATATAGATGTAAAGTTTAAAACTTATAAATTAAGACTCCGTTTGATAGTGATTTGTTTGTAGAATTTATGTTTGTTTTCTTTCAAATTTTCTTAACATGGTATAATACCACCAAGCACATTAAGTATTATCATGCTCTTAATTCTGATGTATTTGAATGTTTATTTGGATATGTATATATATGTTGGTAAAAGCTATTGAATTTTGAGAATAATGCAGCTATGCTCCATAAGCCTGGTGACAGGCTTGTTCATATGCCTCCGCAGTGCTGCAAAGATCACCCACAAAGCACAGTCCATCACATGCCTTGCTGCAAAGTGGCACGTCTCCGCCGTCATAAACTCCTTCGACGACCTCGACACTGAGACACCCCCAACAGCATCTCTGGTTTCGACCATTACTGAATCCAACTCCGATGACGAGGACAGTGATGAGGATGACTTGGATGATGCCAAACTGATGCCAGTTTTTGCCCACACAATCTCATTCCAAAAGAGGCAGGCACTTGGTAAGTAATAATTTAGAACATGTATAAAATCCATCAATCTTTTTTTTTTTTTTTTTTTTTTTGCCTAACTCATGAGAGGAGGATATTTGTTAAGAAATCAACCATAAAAAAAAAAAAAAAACAAACAAACAAAACAAAAAACATAAATGGTATATAATCAACATAGAAATTCACTAATAGTGTATTTGCTACATTTATAGATAGAAAGAGAATAAAAAATATTAGGTTATAGAGTTTGAGGTGCTAATAGAGTTAGAGAGTTTATATATCATATCCCTCTAAACCCTAGCTAAAATTGTAAATAACATAAATAGCATAAATACAAATACAACTTAGGTTTTAAGTGTGTCGTCCCTTCGTCATTTGGAGCGGCAGATAACAGATTCAAGACCTTCCAACAATATCTATTTTGTTTTTGTTTTGTTCTGTGCAGTGATATATTTGAGGAATAACAAAGCAGGAATTACAGTGTATGGATTCATGGTGGACAGAACATGGCTGAAATCCATTTTTGCTATTGAACTTGCACTTTTCTTGTGGCTGCTCAACAAGACTGTTGGTGTTTCATGAAGATCTTGCCTTCTTCTTTTTTGATGGATTTTGTAGAGGAAAATTGTGATATTTCTATAACTGTAGTGTTCTATATTTATATTGAGCAATAAAAATGTATTAGAAACCAAAAAGTTATTTTTAGAATATAATGTAATATAAGTCCAATATATAGAGTTCAATTCATGAGATGACTTATTTGAAAATGAGTTGGGTTCTCTTCACATGAATATGTTTGCTTTCAGTTAAATAATTAACAATAAAAGATTAACTGTATTAAAATTTTCTATCAAGTCTCCCTTGGCAAAAAAATGTTTAAAAATGAGTAGAAGGCATGTCTCCAAGATAATTTTAGAGCAGCCAAAATAAACATAATTTAACTTAGTATACAAATGTCTCAAGTCTGAATTTTCTTATCCCAATTATACTAACAAAATTATAATAATTCCACTTGAAGGAATATAAAGCAAAGGAGTAGCTAAAATTAAAGGGTGGGCCATGAAGTAGGATCTAAACAAGAATGGAAATGACCAAGGTACCCTGCACATCCAAGGCTTAGGCTCTAGAGTATGAGGTATATATATAACATGATACTAGTGACCATGGAATGGACGAAACATTTTTTTTTCCAGTATAACAACTGCGGGGATGAGAGATAGAACATGCGAACTTTAAGGTTGATGGTCATGTCAATTATTGCAGAGTTAAGCTCATTTTGACAAGAAACATCCTTGTTTACAAGGTGTATACGTAGAAAAGTATTTGGTAAATAAGTGGTAATAATATCTTGTTTAAAATACCAATCTTGGTTGTGTATTTTGGGGTTTATATTTAAGTTTAGTCCTTATACTTTTAAATGTCCAATTTTAGTCTTTATATTTCTAATAAATCTTAAATTTAGTCTCTTGAAGTTAATTTTAATCAAAGTTGGTTAAATAATAATGATAATTTTCATGCAAGAACATACAATATGTGATTATGTTTGCAAAATTTATAGTGAAAAACGGTGAAAGATAATAAAATATTATTGAAAATATCAACAATAGACTAGCAATAGGGGCTAACTTTAAGATCTATGGAAAGTACATGGATTAGAATTGAAATTTGAAGATATAAGGATTAAAATTGAATAAAATTTAAAGTATAGAAACCAAAATAGTATTTTAACCTAATATCTTCAATGGTATGAAGCTATTAGGATTAAAAAAAAAAAACAGTAGTAAAACAAGTAATACTTGGGTCTTCCTATAGCCCCATCCAATCACATAGAAAGTAAATTAAAAAAAATGAAGAAAAAAAGTATGTCACGTGGCCAACTATCATTGGACTATTGAGTAGGTTAGGGAAATTTTCCAAACTAACCCTCTCAAGTTTTCACTTTTAAAAAATAGCACGATTTGTTGAAACTCCCAAACATAGTTTTTCTTGGGCCATCTTGGTCGAGATCGACACAGAGATTTAAGGGAGACGTTGCAACTTATATTTGTTATATTTGTGAAATGATGAAACTACCCTGGATGTCAAAATTTGAAACATTTCCCCTTATTGTGCAGCGAAGTTAAAGGTTGAACTTTTTGTGATTACAACTGTTTCGTCAATCGTTTTCTCTCAAATTTCTACCAACTTTGAGCTTCCTTGTAGTTGTTCACTTCCTTTGTACTCAATAGAGTATCAAGGCTAGAGTTGTTCTCGATTCAACCATGCGAATATAAAAGAATCCATTTTCCGTCGAAATCTACGGAAACAAAATTTCCTTAGTCCTTTTTTTTTTTTGTGAAACAAAGTCATTCTCTTTCCGTCGAAAGAATATATATTTCTAGCCTATTAGTAAATAATGATAAAGTGAGACAAAAATTTTATGGTCTAGATCTCTCTAAGCCCTTAAAAAAAGGCTCTTCAATAACTCCATTGAGGTATTTTGTCATTATCTTTCTTCTTAGGTTAACTTAAAGGTTGAATTTTTTACGTAAATTAGGGTTTAGATATTTCTAAGAAAACTGCAAAATTTGATGCGATTTTGATTATTATTATTATTATTACATGTTTTCAGTTGTTTTGATTGCATTTGTCTTGGTTTCATTGATTTGTTGTTTGAAATAAGCATAATCTCACAAGAAAGCAGGTTAAATCTCGCATGAGATTCATCTAATCTCCCCCAAGATCTATCTGAGTTGAGCATTCTGTATTCGATCTCATGCCATTTGAGGTGAACAAAGGACTGGGACGAAATACAGAATGCTCAAAAACTTTCTTTCTCGAGGCATGCCTGGGTCCTTTTAGCCCTGAGTTGCATTATGACATATCAATCTCAGGCCTCGATCTCGCCCAAGATTGTACTGAGATTGGAAGCAATTTTCTTAGTTTTTTTTAAGTTTTTGTCATGGTCGTTTTGTTGTTTTGGTGCTAAGTGTAGCCATTGTCTTCTCTTTTGTTTTCTAGATGGCGTTGGTACCTAAAATTCGCACTTCTAATTTTTTCTAGCTAATCTGACTTGTTGTTCCCATCTGGGGAAAACAATTGCAAACATTAAGAAGAAGCTAATGTCTAGACAGTTATATATGTTCAGGCAAACCTGTTTTGGTCATTTTTTGGATCTTAAGTTAGTTTTTAATTGGCTTATGTGCCACTATATTCTTTTGAGGGAGGCCAAGGAAAGCAGGGAAGAAGACACTATTAGTTAAATTACTAGGGAAGAAAGTGTCGTTTGGGTGAGAACATTTTGATCTTGTCACGGGTTTGAGATACAGTTGTAGGGGGGTGGTTGAGGCTGATCCCCATAGACTACATAGGCTGAGGCAGTTGCACTTGGCTGATAAACTTGGCATGTGATGGACTGAGTTGGACAATTTGTTCCTTAACTATGAGTTCGAGAGTGACGAGGATGCAGTTAAGATGGCTATATTCTACTTCCTCGAGCTCGCTATGATGGGGAGGGAGAGGAGACAACACATGGATTGGATGATGTTGGATTTTATTGACATATGGGAGGACTTCTGTAGTTGCGACTGGAGCCAACATGGTGTTTCAAAAGATGTTGGCTAGCTTATAGGGTGCATTTCGAGGGAATGTTGCACTCTACGAGAAGAAGCCTTCTAATAGTAAATCACCCAAGTAGTACAATTTATACAACTTCTTGTTTGCATTCCAGGTTTGTTTATTTAAATTCATATGTGTTTCCTCATGTTTACCTCTAATTTAATCACTTCTAATACCTCTAATTTAATTAACTTCTAATACATTTGTTGTTTGTTTTGCTAGGTATGAGTGTATGAGACTATCGCATAGCTCAACGCATAGGTTACGTCTCGGATCACCAATGATGTGATCCCACACATCTGTATATGGACTTTCATGTACTCACTTGGAGCGAAGGTTATTTAGACCCAAGTGTTTAGGTCTCAAGTGGTAAGCCTTCGTTTACATTGTTACGTTATGGTAGTATTTTTAAATAGTAATTATTATATTTTCATAATTGTTGCATGCAAGCTGGGATACTAGATATTGCTCCTATGATGCTGAGTAGGACTATTTGGCCCGGTATTTGGACCCTCCGTGCAAAAATGGATACCAAAAACCCCCTCTTGTTGAAGCACTTGTTGCATCATTGACCGGCAAGGGTGTTGAAGGGGGCGATGTGAAGGAATTGAATCCTCAGAGGAAGCGAATGAATGCCTTGTGCCAATAATTTTCTTTTGGAAAACTTAAAAATACAGAGAAGAAACACATGGATAAACAATGAAAACTGAGAAACTTGCTTCTAGAAGCAATTAAGGATAAAAATACTTTACCTTTGAAGACCGTTTTCTTTGGTAGGATTCTCCTTCTCACAAACATACGAACACCAACACTTCTCTTCAATAGGGTGTACTGAGAGTTTCTTGCGACACCACTGAGGAAGACTTCCTTTCTATTCTCAAGAAGAATCAAGAGGAGTTGTGGACTCTCTAGATTTTGGTAAGGGAAGAAAATTGAGAGAACTAACTTCTTGGGAGTTCTTTTTTTTAGAGAAAAAAACTTCTGTCATTCACCTTAAGTTAAAAAACAACTGTCAACTCATTCTCTTTTTAAAGTACGTAATGTGGGAGAAGAAGGAGAATAACTCCCACTACGTGTAGTGGAAGTTGTTTAGTAAAATTAATTTAATAAAATTAGATCTAATTTAATAATATTAAATTCATATTGATTTAATAATAATATATCAAATCATATTTAATATATATAATTAAGTAAAATTAATTAATTAACAAATAATTATTTTTTTTAGAAATTAACAAATAACTAATTAATAAATTAAATATCACTTATTTAATTTAATTTGAATCATATTCAAATAATATTCTCTCGCATAACATATAGTTTTAATATGAATCTCATTCATATTAATTTTTACTCTATAGTTTTTATATGAACCTCATTCATATAATTAGTATTTAAATCCCGTTTAAATATTTATCTCTCTCGTAGCATAAATTATAAATTTTGAATCTCATTAAAAAAATAACTTTATGTTATAATGTATCTATATATATTATATTAATTGTATCATATTATTAATTCCATTATATTAATTGTACATAGAATTAATTATTAGTATGTGAGACAACAACCTTCAACCATAAATATATCAATATAACACCCACAGTCAATATATGCGTAACTATTTTAATGCACAGTCACACACACATAGTTCATAATGTATATCATACCTCATCCAATGCTAAGGTATTTGCATGTATATTAGGACCATAATAAGATGTTGTTTGTCATAAAAAAATATATAATATCAAATTTTTAAACATACTTATAATTATTTCATATATATAAAATGTTGTTTGTCATACCTCGTTTATATTTGATTCGCCATCTGTGTCCATGTGTTCCATTTCTTGTTCAGTTTGGTGCTCATGGTCATTATTATCCTCTCCCATGACTTTTTCAGGTTCTAGTTCATGTTCATTATTATCTTTCTCCATTTGTTATGGTTGAAAATCTCTAGACTCGCCCTCCCATCCTCCTACATCACCATTCCCGCCTTCATCATTGTCTTCCTCTCTATTTATTTCTTCTTCATCTTTTCCATTTTTTCTTTTTTGTAGTTCAGCAACCAACATGTCCAGTTTGTTCTCGAGCATAGCAAACTTACTCAAGATTAGTTCTTGAAAATCTATGAAATATTTTGGGATAATACTACATTCTGGCATCATCTCATTGGCTCTACTACTTTCACCTTTGTAATTGACCCTTACACCAATATCTTCATCAGTCTCCATCATTTCATATATTTTAAACTGAAAGCAATAAACATTAAAATATAAATTTAAGGATTCATCACATAAACATGGGTATATATAAGATAAACAGAAAAACTTACATCATCTTTGTCAAACACCTTCCTTGCTAGGTCAGTCCGTTCAGGATGCACATCTGCCACCCAATTGTTCATTCTTAGCATTCCTACAGACACTTTTTGACAACAGATTAGTGAAGGACCCGACAAGTTTGGGATGCATTCAAACGCCCAAACAATCAATCCTTGTGGGAATCCAACTATCCCCACTTGCAATGCATCCAGATTCTTGATTGCCTTTTTAATTGAATCCAATGTAGTCATATATGCAATCCATCCCCAAGGATATGCATCGAATTGCACCTCGTCATCCAACATCTTAATATGATCAATCTCAACTCCGGTTGTTATTTGTTTTGCTAGTAGGAAGTTTGTTAGGAACAACAGTTTAGCAAGTTTCACACGATCCTTCTTTTTAACTGACTCTCTAATTAAAAACATGTTAGTCAATTATGTTCTCCTAATTAGTTGATCCTCCTTAAAGTATTTTTTCAGAAAATTTCCTCTAAACCTTTGCATATCTAATTTAAGAAGTTCACCGCAATTTAGTCATGTGATCTTCTCAAAGTCACCTGTACCGAACTTTACTATCTTTCCCTCGAAATTAAATGTTAATTCATCCTCCTTTGTTATACTACATTGTCTTCAGATGATGTGGGATAGCAATTGGTTAGGGAATTTACTGATTTTGAGGTTTAGGAAAGGACCAAAAGAACTATTGTCAAACCTTGCTATATGTTTACTATTGAGATTATCCCTAATTGTTAGAATGAGTTCATATTTTGAATAAACATTTGGCTTCTGTACATTAGACTACCTATGTCTAGGCAACAATAACGGTGCATCGTGTAATTTGTTAAATAAGTTTGGGTCATTTTATAAACTATTGAATATTTCAAATATACCAAAAGTTTCGTATATAAATCTCATACAATCTATCTAGATTAGCATGGTTTGTCTCCCTTATACCATAAGGGATCAGATTCACCATTTCTTTCACATTGCTTGTTGAAACACAATACATATTTAATTTGTTAAACTTAAATTTACATCCAAACTTTTATGATATACAACTAAACTTCATTGTATACCTTAGTAACATTTTCTTTTCTTTTCATAGTGCTTCTTCCCTCAGCTCCCCTTGTTCGTCTTATTGGTATTTTTTCCTACAAAAAGATAAATTTAACAATGAAAATCTGTATTTTATTATAGACAATTTATTTTTTATCTTCTACAAACTAATAGGTAAATTATTGGTTTCATATCTTGGCACGATTAGGGAGCTTTGTTTGACGTGTTTTTGTTTGTTCACTTTGTCGTTGTGGTGTTTTCGCAGCAACCTATTGTCGTTACAACAAATAAAATGGACTTTGAATTTATCTTACATCTCCAATATATGTAATGTAGGATCATATATTTACCTTGCTTGCACGTGTCCTTGGATCAACCTTTTTTTTGGCTTCTTTATCTTTCTGTTTTGATAGTTCCCTCTTCTTAGTTTCAAGGGAAACATTGTCATCATCCTATTATACCCCCATGACTTGTCTTTAATATATATATATATATAACAACAAATAGATCAATATATATCAATGGATTAATACCCCAAATTGTTCCCCAAAAACCTCTTTCTCCATTGTTCCATTATCTTGTCCCATGTCCTTATCAAGACCTTCACATATAATCTCCTAATACAACACAAAGAACTAGTTATGGATATGGCATAAATACATGTTAACATCCATTAAATAGTAGTATATATGTTATAAACATGAACCTCATCAACAGTTTCTCTAACAATATCATCTTCCTTGTTGATGTTAGGTTCAACATCATTTTTACGTCTATTCTTCATCTACATGTAATATACATTAGTAAGCAAATTGTTATTATCTGTTTATTCACTATATACTATTAAATATTTACCATACCTCAAAGTTGTGTCCATATGGAACTATTTGTGTTCCAAACAAATCCTCCCCCTCATCCTTTACAACATCCTCACCTGGTTGTACTACTTTTAATCGAATAAAGTCACTTGTCATGTCTCCCAACAACCTCACATGAAAATTGGACGATGAAGGCACTTCAATATTCTCCTCTACTTTCACACATTTAGGTGGTTGATTTATGTTATCATCCTATACAATTTAAATCAATATGTTTAGTAAATGATTACATTTACACAATAAACTATTTTATATAATTGATATAGTATTCATTAAATCTTACATCAAAAGAAAGGCTAATGACATAAGTCTTGTCCTTTTTTGGTTTGTTTGTTGGCCTACTTGTCGACCCTAAAAGTCGATTGCTTCGTCTTCTTTCTTCCCTTTTCACCGGTAATTTCACACGAACCATTGTTATGTCAAATAATCGAGAAAGTTAAACCATAACAAAATCCATGATTGAAATCAATCATATGAATTTTATTCATACGACAGTACACTAAAGTATATATCGATTTATATTCACATCACAGTTATATATTATATCACAACTGTACCACAAGTTATAATCAACGTATATACTATAATTTCACAAATTATTAGGCATTAAACAAATGTTATAAATTCATGAATAAAACAACAATGCAATACATCATTACAAATAAATTCATGAATAAAATAACCATGCAATACATCATTACAAATAAATGGATGATTATATTGAATCAAACAATAAACTATTTGAACATTTCACTAAACCATAAACCACACCAAATCATTTTACTATGTACCAATGTACATTTAGAAACACCAAACAGCGAACAGAAGTACAAACCAATTATCAAATTCAAACCGACTATCTCAAATCAAAAACAAGAATTGAAATGTCTATAAATCAGTAAACATGTCAGTAAACCCTAGGTAGAATCCAGAAAACAAAGGGATATGTGAAATATGCTTCGGATAATTCAAAATTACGAGTTCATGAAAGATCCTAACCCTCCTAAACCATTTGCATGTTCCATGATTTGTTCAATAATACGAAATTTCAGTTACGCGTCGAGTGAAATCGAAGAACCCGAAGGGAATAAACTGAAAATTACCTTTGTTACTTCTAGATACGCTTCGCTCTGTTCTCGTTTCGAAAGGGCAAAGAAGATGAAGAACCCTAACTTGCCGTGAGCAAATGCCGGAATGGAAGAAGACGAAGATGAAGAAGAAACCAGGGTTCGTACAACAATGAGAAAATTCGGTTAAAGAATCTAGTGAAATCGAAGGAAGTCGTCAACGAAAAGTTTGAACATTTTCCATTTATTCCATATATGTGATTGTTTAAAAAAATAATTTTAAAAAGGTATGGTTGGCGGCTGGGGGATGGAGATGAACCGTTTCCATAAATATTTATAAAATAATTTTTTTAATTTAAATAAGTAAAAAAACATGGGAAGGTCAAACTCGTAAATGGACAATGACTTCTTTGAAATTTTGTGGCCCATGAAGACACTTATGAAATATATGGGAGAAGAAAACATAATTGTAATAAGCCCCAATAATGAAGGTCTTATATGTAAAAGACTTTTTTAAAAAAACTTTCGCTTCTTTATAAAGGGCCCGTTTGGATCAAATAGAGAAAAAAGTGTTTTTCAAAAAATTTCATTTATATTTAAACTTTTTTTTATAAAAATTGTTTAAAATCACTTCAAAATTTATTTTGAATGATTGCCAAACACTTAAATTTTTTTTAAATGACTTATTTTTTAAATTAAACACTTGAAAATATATTTCAAACACACTCAAAAATTCTTTTTTTTCCAAGAAATACTTGCAGACTAGAAAGTTTCCATCCTCCCCTTTTTGGGTTTGTTTTTTCTTTTTTATTTCAGTTATAATACCTTTTTTTTATTCTCTTTGACAAATGAAATGACTGGGCATAATTGATATTCTGTACCCCTCAAATCTTCATCCATAAACTTCTTTTATTAGCCTAAAAAAAGGCCATCAAATGAATTTGAAATTTCTCTGGTTATCGGATTAACAATTCAAATGAGAATTAATAATTTATGTTAGATTAATTGAATGTTTCTAATTTCAAAGATATTCTGAGTTTATTTATTTATGAAAATAAATACTATGTGTAGTATTTTTCAACTAATCGATTTAAAATATAAATATGAATTAAATAATGAAAAATAAAATTAATATTGTTAATATATATAGGATAAATATTTTAAATGATAAAACTGTAGAAAATATTTTCAAATATAGCAAAATGTAACTAGTGATAAAAAATGATAGACACTATAAACTACTATCATCTATCACTGTCTATTAGTGATAGACACGGATAGATGTCTATCAATGTCTATCAATGTCTAGCATTGATACATAGTGACATTTTGCTATATCTGTAAATATTTTGGCTCATTTTTCTATATTTGAAAATATATATATTAAGTATTCTAATATTTAATTGATTAATTGAAAATAAATATATTTAGAAATAAAATACATTGTGATAGCTTTTAATTAAAATTAAACTTTTAATTTTAATTGATTAATAAAAATAAATGAAATTGTGAAGATGAGAAAAGTATATATATATTCGAAAGCAAAATAAATATTGTAAAGTGATTGTAAAAAAAGGAAATAAAATATTATCACTTAAATGAAAAGGAAAGAAACAAAAGAGAGAGAAAAAAACCAGAAAAAGTAGATGAAAAAGTGAATTATAAACAAAACAATAATAAAAATAAAAATAAAATTGACGCGTGGCACCACTAGAACGGGTCATATATGTAGCATGGGTGGAGACAGCTCTTTAGGTAACTTCTACTCTTTGTTGTCACTTTAAAATTTGTCCTTATCTGTCTTTTAATTCTTATAAACCTTTTCTTTAGATCTCTAATTTTCTTGTTGCTATAAATTTTTATTTCTCTCTAGTTTTTTTCTCTCCTTTTATAATATTTTAAGAGATAACTGTTAGAAAATAATTATAAATATCACAAAATTTTACTTTCTATTTTTAATAGATTACAATATATTTAAATAGACATCTATCACTTTATCAAATAGATACGGATAGATATCTATCTCGGTCTATTGCGGTATATGACGGATAGAAAATAAAATTTTGTCATATTATTTGACATTTTTTCTATTTATAACAATTTTTCATATTTTAATGATTCTAAAATTACTTTTGAAAATAAAATAAATAATAATTATAGAAAAAAAAACAAAACCACTTCTCATTTTATTTTAAAAATAATAATAATTAAAATATAGCACACTGATGATGAAGATTACTATTACTATTTCTATATTGGTTGTCTCAGTTGCACTTTTGTTAGGTGAATCACTATATTTTACAGCCTTTCACTGTGGTTTATTTTTCACTCTGTTGCTTAAAGCGTATATATAGAATTCTTTCATATGAATGAGAATGAAATTTTGAGCCTGTAAAACACTTCTCTCAACTCTTTCAATGATCCCATTACAAGCAAATAAACAGAAAAGAAGGGCAAAAGATCCCAAGCCTGAAAGAAGCCAACAAATAAAATACAAAGAACTCCAAGAACCCAGTGGGAGCCACAATAACGTGTCCAATCTTCATTTGTTGCCTACAGAATTGGGATAGAATTGAAGTTTTTATCCCCCTTTTCTCTGTTGTGTTTTTGTTTAGATACTTTCGGAGCCAAACCAAACTCTTTGCAGCCTCAGAATAGTCTCTTCTTCTTTCCAGCAAACATATTTGATCATACTCACAAGTTTGTGAAGGCCCCTCATTGAATATATACAGAAGAATGATGATAATGTGCTGGTTGGATTGGTTATGGCTTCGGTGTTGGCTAGACGACGACTACGAAGAGAGTTACTATCTACCGTTGTTCCTAAATTGAATTTCTTTCTTTTGGTTTAACCGTGTATATCTATACGTGGAGGAAAGGAAACTTCATCTACAAGCTCACAATCTGCTTTTACTATCTCCATTGCCTTACTAACATATTCATCTACGTTTTTGAGACAGATCCAAACATGATACAAGCAGCAGAAAGGGTTGAGTTTTACAAGAGCTATGACTGGAAAAGCTAATGACCAGGTTAGGGAACATAAACCCCCAACTTAGCTCCGTGAGCCATTAATGTGCATCTCTTCTCTGGGATATCCTGTTGATAAAACAGCAGGGAAGAAGTATCCACCATCTGCTTAGTTCTTGCTTCAACGTTAAGAATGTCGTTGTCCTAAAACGTTAGTAAACCATCTCCTTAAGGCTGGTTGATTAGACCGGGGAGGCTAATAATCTTTCTGCTATTTGTTCTTTAAATCTTAAATATAAGATACAAGGCCCCCTCTCACAGATTTGTACAGCTTTCATGATTAGATACTGCACTGGTCACTAATTTCATCATGAAACCAGCTAGGATACAAAAGGGTTAGGCAGGGAAAAAGGAAACCCATAATTTGCCCAAAAGTTCTGATCATCTATTTGATTCTCACCACTCCACCAGTAGACTAATAATATTAGGTCAAGTCAAATCCATCATAGCTAAGAACATAGGAAACAGTAATTTGTTTACTGCTTCCAAAATAAAGAAAGATATCTGCTTCAAATTGGATAACATCATTATGTATAAAGAAGAAGAAAAGGGATTGAGAGAATAAAATAGTAAGCTTAGCTAGCTCAGTCAACAGAGCAAATGGCTGGAGTGGGCCAAGAGTTTGGTAGGACCCTTACCTGTTAAGGCACCAGCCAACAAAGACAGTCTAATTCCTGCCTTAATCAGTGAACAAAGCACATGCTTAACTACAGATGCACGTGCTTTAGACCCACAGTTACAGGGAGGATTCAACATCACCAAAATAGGCATATATTGGATCAATAATGTCAAAATAATATACAATTATTCTGAAGTTCTAGACTGCAAATGATGAGAAGGTAAGAAATTATTGTAAATAAGATACTTAACATAATTAACAATAGAAAAGGCAATCAGGAATAATTTAGTTTGAAGAATAAATGGAAGAATCGAAAAGGGCCATCTTCCATTACCAAGGTCTAATGGAATAAAAGATACATCATACATACTTGAGTTTGTTACCAAAGAAGATTCAGAGCAAGCCTTCCAACCTTCTCCACCAGTTGAATAGAAGAAAAAATTCAGATGGGAAATCATCCTGATATTGAAAGTTTATTTTCTTTATTAGAATAATGTAACAACTGAAAACTCTAATATAATGGAGAACAGTTCCTAAAATAATTGGAGGTGTGTCATTGGATTATTGGACAATGAAGTTTGCAGTAATGATCACAGAATCAAAATCAAGTTGGGTCATCAAACCTAGATCGTGTCTGTAAAGTGATGCTCAAATTCAGCTGGCATAGTGCAGCATTTTTTGACAATTCTACCACATAGAACAGATAAAAGATTATTAACTCGTAAACTAAAATCAACACCCATTAAAACTAAGAATATACAAACATATGTTGTACATACAGATTCATGAATCATGCTTTTGGTTCTATACAATAAACAGAGTTTTGGAAAAATGGCCGCCTCCACGGCTAAGATCTGACAAAGACACCCCAGATTTTACCACGGCCAAGACTTTCCAACAGCTTCTTTGACCCTTCAACATTCATTTCAACAAGCTTCTGTAGATACAAACCAGCACCAGCAGCAACCATCTGCTTTCTACACTTGCTTGAAATCACAACTGAGGATAATAATGAAACAGGGTATTTCTTGTCGAGGTTTGAGATTGAAGGGTCTAAGAGTTGAACTGCACTTACAATTCCCCTCTCCTCTTTCTGGAAGATTCTTCTGTTACCAGAGTATTGTAATAGAGAAGACAATGCCTTAGCAGCTGCTTTTTTCTCATCAACAGACTTACCATCCAACATATTAATTAAGGGTGTAATGAATCCAGATTCCCCCATTTCTTTTCTTGTTTTTGTGCAGAATCCGAGCTCGTAAACTGCTCGAGCTGCTGCAGTTCTTGCACCTAATACTCCACAACTCAAAACTGGAAGAAGTCGATCAACAAATCCATCTGAAATAAGAGCTTCTGCAATTGGGGAATAAGAAGCCAAGAGGCTCAAAAGCTCCACAGCAACTTCAAGACTACGAACTGATGGAACAGAATCCCAGAAATTTCTCAAGAACTCGATCCCACCTTCTCTAACAATCAAGAGCTTCAGATTATCATCGTCCAGAACTAAATTACACAAACACCCAATCGCGTTTTCTTGAGCCAACGGAGTTCCCGAGGCCAAAAGCCCCAAAAGAACTACAACCCCATTTTCTTCTATGAAATTCTCTTTAATTTCACTAAATGACGCAAGATTTCTCAAAACTGCAGCTGCAGAAGCTTGAGAACCGGGAGTACCGGCCTCACAAATCTCCAACAGAGATGAAATTCCTCCTCTAGAACCGATTGACCTAGCATTTTCCTTGGAAATACTCAGGGGTTGGAGGGCTAAACAGGCCTTCTCTTTAGCAAAACCGCTACCAGAATCGAGAATCCTCAGCAAGTGATTCAAAAGCACTAGACCTTCAGCAATCATGACGTGCTTAACACCATCCACCATAGAAACAATAGAAATAGCAGCAACAGCCCTCTCCTTCAATTCTAAGGAGCTGGAATCCAGTAGCCGAACAAGAACAGGAACAGCACCTTGAGCTGCAGCAATAGTAACATTCTTATCATCCTCATTCAGCAACTGCAACAGCGAATCAATGGCCAATACCCTGGATTCAATGCTCCCAATCTGCAACCTAGTGATCAAATTCCTGGACTCCGCCCTCACGGCCTCCCTTCTAGACGAGGAACTCGAAACGACACCGTCGTGAAGAATCTCACTTCTAATCAAGACCTCACCGTCTTTGAGAAGGGAGTCGAACTTGGCGAGAACGGCGTCAATATCGCTCTGGGTCTTGAGTTTACCATCGGAAAGTGCCGGATTCCGGCACTTGTGGGAGAGAGAAGCCGCCTGCGTAAGAGCTTCGAGAACGGAACGAAGGAAATCGAGAGAGAGGGGATTGGAAGAGGAGTTGGGAAAGTGGGAAACATCGATCAATTGAGTGCGAAGATCGGAGAGTTTTGCTCTGATGGAAGACCATTTGCCCTTGAAATTGTTGATGAGTGGAATATCGTCAAGAAGAGAAGAAATGAGGTTGTTAGAGAGAAGGAAATGATCAGTTTCCGGAGGTATTTTCATGGCGGTGAGTGAAGGAAGGAAGAAGCCGGAGATTCTGCAGAGCCTACAAGGAAGAAAGTGCGTAGGTATGAAAAGGCCAGCAATCAATTTGCAGCTGCTTCAGAAGAAAACCACCAAAATTAATAAAATAATAATAAATAAATAAACTTCGTTATAAAATAGCAACTAAAAACCCCCCCACTTGCATTTTAGGGCGGTGCTTCTCACTCGACACCCTCAAAGTTTTCTTTTCTTTTCTTTTCTTTTTTTAATTTCTTTTTAATTCTTATACATCAATTATCAATTTACACACGTTTAATCTACAATTTTTTTATTACGTTTTATTTCGATAAATATAATTTAGATTCTCAATCAATATAATTATAAAATTTTAAGATTTAAATTGATAAACTCATTCGTAAATTATTATTCTCTCACTCTATTCCACTTAAAATTTTGTGTCAATTATCATTCACTTAAACTTTTTTGGCATTAGTGAATACCTATTGTTTTTAGTGAAAAGATCAATTTTTTACTCTAAACTATTGTGTTGTATCATTTTATACTCGTAAATTTTTAATTTCATTTATTCAAATTTTAAATAAGTGTTTCAAGTTTTATATTAAGTTGAACTTTTTAATAATTAGTTCACTAATTAAAAGCAAGTATTAAAATTTTATTTAAATTGAAATTTAATACTTATAGTTTATAACAATAATTAATTTTTTTTTACAAAATAATTTTAAATTAATTATATTAAAATATTTAGCTCAATGCCATTTTACTCTAAAATTTCATCAATTTATCATACACATCTTTTATAATATATTGAATGCACGAGAGAAAATGTATTTGGATGGCAAGTTAAAATTGCAACCCTTATTAAAATTTAAAATTAAGGATTTGTTTAGATTGATTAGGAAAAAAATGTTTTTCAAAAAAATCATTTTGTTTAAATACTTTTTATACAAACTATTTGAAATTAAAACACTAAATATGCAAGTTTTTTTTTTTACATATTTAAAGTGTTTTTATTAACGTCAAATTAATAAAATGATGATTATTAAATATTATTAACTAATAATTTCGAATTTTCATTTATAAACACTTTCACGCCAAATTTTCTTTTTGTGTGTTTGTTTGTCTTTCTTTCTCTCTTTCTTTTTTTTTTTTTTGGAGGGATCTAATTGGTCATTAAAAGTAGTCGTTGGAGATAATTGATTCAATTAGTCACAGGAGCTGGCTATTGGAGTTAGTTGTCAAAAAGGGTTGTCGAAAGCAGTTTTCAGAGTTAGTCATTGGAGTTGGTTGTCAGTGGTGATCACCGGAGTTGATTGCCAATAATGGTTGAAGGAGATGGGCACGAAGTGGTTGTCGTTGGAGGTGGTTGTCGTCGAGGATGGTTGTCGAAAGTTTTGCCAGAGTAGATTGTCGGTGGTGGTCGTGGTGATAGTCAACAACAACCATGGTGGAAGTGGGGAGGATTAATAAGGATATTTTGATAATTTTGTGTGCTATACAAATAAGGGAGAAATTTGATAATTTAGCTAAAAGTTGATTTCAATGGTTTCTCTTAGAGAATCTTTTTTCCAAAAGTTATATTAATTGGTTCCCAACCATTCAAACTTTTTCTAAAATTTTCAAAGATAAACATTTAAAAGGTTAAATCAATAGCTGAAAGATGTAATTTGATAGAATTAAAAGTTGATAAAATGGTTTAAAGATGGTAATTACTTTTCTTTGTATATATATATACATATATATATATATGTAAAAGTGGCATTGTATATACTACTTTTCCAATTTATATTATAATAATTTAGCATCTAATATACTTGTTAATAGGTCAAATTGTTTACTCATTATTTTAATATAAGTTAGATTATAAGCTTAATCGACATATTAGGGTGGTTGTGTCTACTGTCTAACATCACTTTATAGGATTTTAAAATAATTGTGGGCGGTTTTAGAAAAATCAATGAAACTTTGGACTTTATAGCTACATTTAGGGCCAGTTTAAAAAATAGCATACCATTTTTTAGGAAAAAAAAGGAAAAAAAAAAAAGGGCAAACCACCTATTAATTTTAAAAGCAAATTCTTTCTAAAGAATGTTGATCGAGGGATTTTTCTTTTAAAATAAATAAAATTAAATGAAAATTAAAGCAACTGTTGACATGACATGATGGTTTATAAATCAGAGTAAATTGGAATATAATTATTGATAAATTGATAAATACTCAATCTGATAAAATATCAAAAGAGGGTTTAGATTCTCTCATCATAGCTTTATCCCTACGAAAGCGATCTTGAATGGATTTTTAATATGTATTTATATTTTTAATTTTTTAAAGTTTATGGACTATTTTCTTAATTCAATAAATATGGAGTTGAATTATGAAAATAGTACATAACTCTGAAAGAAAAATGAGTGTCTTCTCACAGTTAGAGACTTATTTGTTTTTATATATAATTTTTAAAAGTTTGAGTTTTTTTATATGGATGACTTTGTCTAGTTGTTAGATTAACAAGGCAATGTTTATTGTTTGCCCACAATTATGATTATGATGATAAAGCTCTATTTGAGAAGGCTTATTACTAATTTGCATACGAGGCTCTTGGTGTGCACTTACACAATTAGAAGAGGGCTCATGTAAACTTTTTCATGTAGGTATCCATTGGAGAAGGCATTTTGAACATCTAATTAGAACAAAAGGCAATCTCAAATTCTCTCCCCCATTTTAGAAGACTCAAATGAAATTTGACTCGTTTTTAAAAAGTATGTTTTTGACATTTTGCTTATGTCATATTAGCGTGAAATTAGTGGAACAAAACATTTTGCATGTAGTTTGGGTTCTTGCTCTCACTTCTTAGGGTTTAGGTTTTTCCTGCTCCCACTCTCTCTATTTATTTCTCACTCTCACTCTACTTTTTTGCTCTCGCTCTTTGTACTAAAAATGATCAAATAGCAAGAGTTGTAACAGTCGACAATAAGGAGTGAAAGAGAGGATGCATGATAGCGAGAACGAGAGATGAGAGTTGAGAGCCCAACACATATCCACAATAATGTATTTTGGTAATTTTCGCTGATGATGACCCAAGAAAAAAAAAACTTGAATTTAAAAGGAAAATGTGGACCATTTCTATTTTGGACCCAAAATTTGTGTTAACCAGAAATTTCCCTACCAAACTTGCAAAATTCTTTAAAAATATAGAAAATTTACGATTGATAAATGGCCAATCTCTTCTCCACACTTTTTGTTTGTTATTGCCCCTTTATTTAAATATACATCAGTCTATGACAAAAGTATAAAATGATAAGGAAAAGTCTTACATATAAACAACAAAAAAAAAAAAAAAAAAAAATTAAACATTGCCAATTTCAAAGCTAATTCTCTAAAAGACGAAAGTTGGCCTTAGTGATCCAACGGTGCCGAGTGGAAGGACCGTCGCTCAATAGATAAAAGTTACTCTAGGGATAACAGGCTAATCTTCCCCAAGAGTTCACATCAACGGAAAGGTTTGGCACCTCAATGTCGGCTCTTCGCCACCTGGGCTGTAGTATGTTCCAAGGGTTGGGCTGTTCGCCCATTAAAGCGGTACGTGAGCTGGGTTCAGAACGTCGTGAGACAGTTCGGTCCATATCCAGTGTGGGCATTAGAGCATTGAGAGGACCTTTCCTTAGTACGAGAGGACCAGGAAGGACGCACCAAAAAACCAAAAATAATTTGAAGTCCATAGGTATTTCCATTTTGATATATGAAGCTAATCAAAATTCTCCGTACTTTTTAATGGTAATTGACAACTTTAATTTATTTATCAATTTGATTCTAAACTTTCTTACAAATTTGTTTTGGACTTTTAAAATATCTTAAATCCTAAAATATATTATATACAAAATTAAACCAACAAAAAAAAAAAAAAGTGACTATGTCAGACATAAAATTAACATATTATAAATTTATTAAACATTTTAGACTAAATAGATAAAAACTAAAAGTCGAAATATTAAAATTATAATCTAACTTCTTTTATAATACATAAAAAGATTATTTTATTTATATTAAAATAACATTTAGGTTCCTATAAATTGAAATTTGTTCAATATTAGTCATTGTAATATCAAGTGTTTAATTTTAGTCCATATATTTTCCACAAATCTTAAACTTGGCATTTACTTCTTCCTATTCTTGATTTTTTTTCAAAAACTTCCAGTGTAATCTATTAGTTTTTTCATTATAAATTTTGAAAATACATTTGCATATTATATTTTCTTGTATGAAAATTATTATATTATTTAACCAATTATGATAAAAATTAATTTAAGACTAAATTTAAAATTTATTAAAAATACAGGGATTAAAATTTGACATTTAAAGTTATACAAACTAAAATTAAACCATAAAGGAAAAAAATGGTATTTTAGGGTCCGTTTGATAACTTGTCATTTCCTGTTACCTGTTTCTTGTTTCTTCTTTTTTTTTTTTAAAACAAGAAACAAAACTATATTTGATAACTACTCATGTTTCCTATTCCTCAGAAAAAAAGAAACAGAAATGGAAATTTGTTTGATAACTATTTTTTTCTTATTTTCCTTGTTTTTTGTAACAATATAATATAAAAAAGAAGATATGTCATACATTAAATATCGAAACCTATATTATCAAAAGTTTATGTCCTCTAATAGAAGTAAGTCTCGATGACAACTAAATATAATAACAAAGTTGTATCATATTCATTATATGTTGCCCAAATTTGATCAACACCGTCATCTCTAACTCTAGCCATTTGTCTTATATGATGTCGAGTCAAATCCAACTTAGTTATATAATTATATAAATTTCATGGTTATAGAATATTAAAGCTAAGTTGAACGAATATCTTAATCAGCAAAATTTATATATTGTAAAATTCTATTTGGTTTCAGATATACTAAAAATATTAGAATTAAAATAATATATAAACATGCATATTGCAAATTTCAGTACTCAAAAGTTGAAATTTTTAAAAAAATTAATATATAAATTTAAATATTGAAAAATTTTAAAATTAAAATAAAATATAGATATGGAATAATTATTTTTATAGATAACAAAATTAATAAAAAAATAAAAAATGTAATGAAAAAACAGATTATTCATAAAATAAAATAAAAAAAGTTAGTTACGATGGGGACCTTGATACTAATACATTAGAAGTAGAGAAATAGAAATAGAAACATGAACATAAGAAATTACTTTTTATTTCAAAATTTAGAAATAATAAATAGTTTGCTTTTTAGAAAATGAAAACAGAAACAGAAAAGAAATTAAAAAAATAGAAAACAAAATTGTAATAGGGGACCTAATTTTTCGATTCTTTAGAAAAGGTAGTTTGAGAAGTGGAGGAAGGCGCGTAGAAGAATCCAGATAATGGGCGGTCGGTGAGTCAAGTAGCATGCAAAGTCAGCGGCGGAGGGCGACGGTGACTGCTGCCGAGCGGTGGTGGCCGGAGATCCATTTGTACGGACACCAAACTACAGAAAAGAAAAAAATCCCGAAGTCATTTTTTTTTTTTTCTTCTTTTTTTTGGCCTTTTTTGACTTTTTATTTTTGCATTTCTTTTTCTTCTTATAAAAAAGAGGAGCGAAAGAGAGAAAAAAGAATGGGCTTAAAAAAAGTTAAAACTAATTTTGGTGGTGCAATTTACCGCCAAGCCCATTTTGTTTTTTCCAGATCTCTATAGAGTCAGAGTCAGAGTCAGAGTGTTTATACTTAATTTGTGGGGCACCTCTTAAAATCCCATCTACTTTTTTCACCCCCCACTTTATTAATAATATCTCACTTTCATTCATTTTTGTTCCATCCAAGAACCACAAAAGGTTAAAAATAAATATAAATCCAATCATGATGTGCCAAATCTTTTCTTCAATTTCCAAGGTATTTCATAATATATCTTTCCCTGCCAAATAAATGCCAATTGGGTGGAAAATAACTAAAAGGGTTTAGAAAAAAAAAAAAAATTAACTTTAATTTATAATTTATAATTTATAACGATTTGATATTTCTATTTTAAATTTTATAACTATTTAGTCCATAAAATTTACTATGCAACAATTTGATCCATACCATAAAAAACTCATCAAAATTAAATGTTGTTTAGTCTCTTATAATTTAACAATGTAAACTTTTTAGCTTACAAATGTTTTGAGTCCTTAATTACTTTATTGATCTACCTATACAAAAAAAAAATATTATTAAATCTTAACACTAATTTTGACAATAGGGATTAAACTGCTACAAACATAAAATAGTTGAACTAAATTGTTACAAAATTAAATTTTTAAAGATTAAATTGTTACAAAACAAAGTTTAAGGACTAAATTGTTGTTTCCATAAAAGTTTAGACACTAAAATGATTTTTAACCATAGATAGAAGATCAACTTATACTTTAGAAAAATCCTAATGCTACAGCAGTATAAAAACTTTTTCATATTTGTTTCTGCTAATATGAACATAGCTCAACTAACATAAACTTGTACTATAAACCTAGAGATCTAAAATTTAATTTCTCCACATAACATGTATAGTTGAAAAAGAAAAACAAGAATTATGTGAAGTCTGTAAATCAGCAACAAACTTTAGTGAAAACGATATTTAATCTATAATTTTATCACTCTATGTAACAAACGATCCTATTATATAAAGGTTGTTCAAAGAGAAAGTTTGAAGAGTGAGGAATTAAGAGAGAATCTTATCATCCCCTTCAAGATTCTAAAAACCCTCTCTTCCCATGGACGTAGGGTTTATTTTGCAGAACCACATAAACCATTATTGTCTTTGTCTTCTTCTTCTCTTTTCTTTTCAAAACCCGCATAGTCTTGTTGAAATCGCCATTAGAAGAACTAAAGAATAGAGAGATCGTTTGCAAGAGAGGGCAAAAAGATTGAGAGAATTTCATTTCCTCTTTTGTTCAAAACTCAGATTGGATAGTCTGAAAAGAGAAGTGAATTACCACATTTAACATTCTGTTTACAACGTATCTGCTCTCAAATTGGCATTACAGAGGTATGAGATTGAAAAATTTGATGGAAAAGTAGAATTTGGCCTATGGAAGACTAAGGTGAAAGCAATTCTTGGACAGCAGAAACACACAAAAGCAATTGAAGACCCATCCAGGCTACCAAAGACCTTGACAGAAGATGAAAAAGAAGTGTTTGAACGCCTTGTGCTAATGAATTTTATTTTGAAATACAGGAAACACAGAGAAGGATAACTAAGCATGCCAATACAGTAAACTAAAGAATACAAGGAAAGAGATAATTCATACCCTTCCAGAAATGTTCTTAAAGGAATTTTTGGGAGGACACCACCACTAGAGTTACATTAAGGAATTGCTTCATCTTTTGTTTTTGGAAGTAGAGGAAGAGAAGGCAGTTTCTCAAATTGAGAGAGCAAAAAGCCAAAACCAAAATCATTGGAATTTTTCACAGAACTCCCCCAAATACAGACATTCCCTATTATTCACAAGGGAGGAATGAGAGGGAGAAGAACTCCCTCTCAAACACGTACTCCACTCCACTCCACTCCACCCCACTTCCAATGCGAGGGACTTATTTGGTGTTTTTTCTTTTTAATTATTTATTAACTTAATTTAAAATTAAATCAAATCTAATTTAAATTAAATTAAATCAACATAATAATAATTATAACTAATAATTAATTCATCTAATTATCTAATTAATAAAATATTGTATAATTAATTAAATATCATATATTTAATCAAATATTCATTTTAATCATATTCAAAAGATATATCTATCATAACCTATAGTTTTAATATAAATCTCATTCACATTAATTTTACACCGTAGTTTTAATATGAATTCAATTCATATTAATTTAATATTTTAATCTTATTCAAATATATTATTTTCTCATATCATTTAGTTTTTATTATAAACCATATTTATAATTAACTATATATTACTATGTATCATTATACATTATACTTTATATTAATCGTATTAATATAAACACATATACTTCCCTTAAATAATTTGAACAATTCAAATTATTCCAAAAACCACTTATTCCTTGTTTTATCCTTAGTGAGCTAGCAAGGGGACCTTATGGACCTACAGGTTAGAAGCTACGACAATTCGAGATTGATTAATTAAATTCTTTAATTAAATTAATCAACATTCATTAACTATGAGTAATTTCATTAAAGACCCATAGTTGTACTCTTCGGACGGTACATAATTCTGTGTCCATGGATATAACCCATTATTAGTAAGTCGTTCACGAATTGCTCGTAATTACAACTAGATCAAATTACCATTTTACCCCTGTAATTACCTCTTACTTTTTAAGTCTCACTGATCCTTTAATGAACAACCTGTTTATGATCCTACCATAAACAAGTCCCTCTCAAACCAATGAGAAGGAGGGACCCCATTGTTTAAGACCCAGAGTCAGCACTTAAGGGACCAATTCATCTATTTACCTTGAAGGTGGGAAGAAGTGAACTTTATCTTGTATAGTTATGTTCTCAGCTCTCTACTTAGAAAAATCCCCAAAATGGTAGGCTTATTGAGTCGGTGACATGGGCCACTCTCACTTATACAAATCAAAGGACTACCTTCATAGACAGGAGTCCATAACTCACTCAGGATTGAGATCGAGTTACCTATGGTCATTCCATGAAATGTTAGTTTCTTCAATCAATGGCTTTATAAAGAGAGATTATAATTTTGTGGTCTGGTCTTATACTTACAACTCTTGTAACTATTAAAAAATGGGTCGGATCTGCAGTGTGTCACCAAGATAATACACCTAACTTGATCCATATACTGCAGACTTTTTAGGTTATTATTTGAACACGATCCACTTGTATGTCTACCACATATTGCTCAAGCTTCATTACATAACCTTAGATCTTAGTTTATTGGATTGAGTTAATGCAATCTAAATATCGAATAAAATACTTCTTATATTATTAAATAAATAATTCATATTTACAAATTTACAAACTACGAGATTGATGACATAAATCCCAACACAGTACACTTGTTTTCACTCAAGGACAAGGTATTTGGTGTTGTTTTAATCCAAAAAAGAACCTATAAAAAACAATTTATAGTACCAAATTGTGCTCCTATTACTACGATAGCGTAATAACAGTGGCAAGTTTGAGTCGATCTGTATGGAAGCGCTAGTATGAGTTTTTCATAAAGCCAATTAACTAATTAGAGTGGGAAATGGGGGTTTTGGTGTGGATAGTGTCATAAGTGTGCAAGAAAAATAAAAGCAACGGGTAAATGTAAACTAGGATTAGGTTTTTTTAGTTTCGGGAGCAAAAGGAATTCCTATGTAATTTATGCGTGCACAACGATCTACTTAGCCTATCCTAACTCAATGATGCTCCAGGCAGTTGAAAAGCTCAATTAAACTAAACAAGCGTCCTAGATATTAATTAAAACGACTAAAACAATGCCCTAATTGGGTTCGATAGCGTCCATAAAGAAATAAGAACAAGTGCATTATGCTTTGTGCTAATTATTTGATTGGATAGCCTAACCAATTAATCAATTTTATCTTTGAACCTAGTTAATACATGCATTTTAGGATAGTCATTAAATACATGATTAACTAATTGCTACTTAGGTGATTGAGTTAGACATTCGAGTGTGAACGTGACGAAGCTACGAATCAAATAGCAGGAGCAATACATGCTTATGGGGGAATATCCAACACATAAACATTCATTTAGAAATTGAAATAGATTCATAGAAGCATAGAAAGATATACATTTAGTCCAATCCATAGAAATCTCAAGAAAAATACATAAGTCTTACTCTCAAAACTAAATAAAATTACATACCTCTACAATCCATAAACAAAGAAAAGAGGAAGAACCCCAATCCATAAACATAACCCAAAAGAAAGTAAAAATCTAACCTAAAGATGCTAGAAAAGTAGAGGAAGAAGAGGAAATTTGAGGTTCATTCCGACTTCCATGTTCCAACATTCCCTCCTTCAAAAATACTAAAAAAAAAAGAAGAGATTATATATAGAAATCAAGGGGAGCGTAGCTACGCTGTAGGGGAGTGTCACTACGCCCTATATAGAAATTGTAGCGTAGGTCTCAAGCGTCGCTGCGTTGTGCTCGCGCTTACCCTTTCATCAAAGCCTGGAGTGTAGCTACGCTCTCGCCAATGCTGCTCTCTGCCTTTGAGCGTAACTGATAACTTGTAGAAATACAAGTTATTGTGGTTCTTTATTTAGAATAATTAGGGAAATTTTGAAGAAAATGCATTAGATTGAAATGAACGTCATGTGAAAAGATAAACTCTGCAATCAAGTATTTACCAAACTTTTTTATCCTGAATATTATAAGATTTACCTTTTTAAAAGTAGGATTTCAATGAAGAGAAGCCAAAAAAGACAAAGGAAATTAAAGCTGCTGCCATTGGATGCACAGCAAATCAGATCAACTAACAACCTCGTTTGCATAGAAAATCCATGTGTTGAATAAGAAACATGAAAGAATGGAAACGATGAATGCGTGGGCAGTGAATGTCTTGTCAAAATGCAAGTTGCAAGTTGATTTGACATAGCCATGATAGAATGAATTAACATTCACCTAAGTTTTGTATGAGTTGAAGTTCATCTTGTTTAATGTCTGCTTAACTTATTGCTTCAATTAATCTAATCAATGCATTTAAGTAGAAATAATTAACCATTCCAGAAAATAAGTGGTCGTGGAACTCATTAAACAAGGAAAGAAGTGGCTTTAGAGATAAAGTTAGCCTTTTGTTAAAATTCAACTTGGAAGTTGAAAACATGAACTAATACTTATGCATAACTTAAGTGAATGTTAGTGAACCTTCTCAACCCTACTTGATCAACTAAGCTTTCTTTCATTTCATAGCATATTGTCTTCACTGGTGTTGAATTGCATCCATCGTTGCATATCACTCTACGTTTCATTCATCGCATCCTTATACACATTCCCAGTGCACTATGCTGAAGGAATTGATTTCCTCATGGAAGCATTTGATCGTTATGTGCCAATAGATTTCTTTTTGGAAAAACAAAAAATATAGAGAAATAATACAGAGATATATTAAAACATGCCTTAAAAGAGGATTTAAGGAAGAAGAGAAGTTAACCTTTGAAGATCGTCTTTCTTGGTATTTTTTCTTTTCTTTGCCAGAACTCACGAACTCTGAAACCTTTCTTGAACCCAATGTACAGAAAACCTTCTTGAGACACCACCAATGAAATATTCCTTGCTAATCTCTCGGGAAGAAGCAAAAGAAGTTGTGGGCTCTTCTAACTTGGTGAGAGAATGGAAATTTCAAGAGAGAGTTCTCTTGAGAGTTTTTGCAAAGAGATGAAGTTAAAAAAAAATCTAATACCCCTTCTTCGGTTGGAAAACTCCTTTATATCTGAAAAGTGAGAGAGAGATGAGATGGGAAGTTATTCCCAAAACCCCAAAAAGAATACAGGCATAGTTATTCTTAAGATTAAATTAGTAATATTAAATTAATAATATTGGTTTAATTAAAATATATTAAATCAAATTTAATAGATATAATTAAATAAAATTAATAAATTAATAAATTAAATATCACGTATTCAATTTAATTTGAATCATATTTAAATAATGTTCTCTCACATAACTCATAGTTTTAACATGAATCTCATTCCTATTAATTTTAAACTATAGTTTTTATATGAATCTTATTCAAATATTTATCTCTTTCATAATATAAAGTATAATTTTTAATCTCATTCAGAATAACTTTATATTATAATATATCTATATCCATTAGATCAATTGTATCATATACAATTAATTCTCTTTTTTAATTTGAACAATTCAAATTAATCTAAAATCAATTGATTTTTCTTTAACGCTTAATGAGCTAGCAAGAGACCTTATGGGCTTATAGATTAGAAACTCCAATGATATGAGATTAATTAATTACACTCTTTACTTATATTAATCAATTTTCATTAACTGCGTGTCATTCCCATAAAGACCTACCATTACACTCTTCACACTTCTTTTTGTAACAATTACAAAGTGAGTCGTATCCGTAGTGTCACCAAGATAAGGCACCCAACCTTATCCCTATACTACAGATCTTTTTTGTTATTATTTAAACATAATCCAACCTTGTATGTCAATCACATATATGTTTAAGTTTACGTAAAATAACCACAGATTTTAGTTTCTTGGATTGAGTTAATGTAAAAACAAATAAAATAACTCATTATTTTATTGAATAAATAATTTGTATTTACAAAGATTACGAACTATGAGGACCTTAAGAGATTTAAGATACCAATCCCAACATGTGTACCCACCATGATTCTTTCTATCTACTTTCGTTCTTTCTTTAATCATTTTGCTTACAATTATTTTTCTCACGAAAACCATTACTTCTTATTGATCAACATTCTTTTGTAAAACTCATTGTGGCCTATTCTAACTAATTCATAAGTCCCTATGTTTTACCTTGTACTTGTAATTAAGCTTATAATTGGGCTTAGTTGGAGAAAACTTGTACCCTTCAAGATTATTTCATAGATAAATTTGCATACATATGAGTAAGACAACAGTAGCGCACAACATAGCTGCGCTATGCGCTACGATAGCCCTAGGGCCATTTTGGTAATTTTCACGTCTTTGAGCTATGGGTGCTCGATTTCACTTTCGATAGCTCCAAATCAACCCTAAATAGCCCGTAACACTCTGAGGTGCATGATTTACTCAAATTTCTACAAAATAGGCATTTAATCATATAAAACATAACAAACAAAGGAAATTAAGGACATAAAAATAGCTCTTTTCAAGAGCTATCAGACCACAATAAAATTTTCTCTCCAGTGGTGAAACAAATCTCAATCAGATTGTCATTATCCTTAGTGGCACAACAGAACTTAGAGGTTTACCAACTTGGTGTCAAAAATAACTTTTCTTCATGGCCAGTTGATAGAAACTATTCACATGGTTCAACCTAAGGGATATCAAGTTAAAGGGAAAGAAGACGACTACTGTCTATTACAGAAATCAATTTATGGTCTAAAACAATCCCAAAGTGTTAGTACCAAAGATTTGATGACTACAGAACTAAGATTGGTTTTCAAAGAAGCTCCTATGACAAGGGTGTGTACGTTAATAACAAGTCATTCCAGAATTATATTTTATCTATCTACTTATATATGTGGATGATATGCTTCTAGTAGAAAATCTAAGGAGAATTTGAAGTATGTAAAAGAGCTCCTAAAGGCAGAATTCGATATGAAAGACTCAGAAGAATCTGAAAGAATTCTATGCATTGAGATTGGTAGACAAAGAGACAAGTAAGAGTCTACATTAGTCAATACAACTACTGCAGTAAGTTGATAAAAAAAGTTCAAACATGGAAGAAGCCAAATTAGTAAACACTCCTATAACTCAACACTTTAAGCTATTAGATGCAAACTCTCCTAAAGAAAATGATGTTGAGCATAAGAAGATGATGGCTACAGTTCCCAATTCCCAAGCAATGAGAAGCCTAATGTACCTGATGATCTCAACAAGACCTGATGTAGCCTATGTTGCAAGCTTAGTTAGTAGATATATGGGTGATTGGGGTAAAAGGCATTGGGAGACAATCAAGTGGATCATAAGGTACCTAAAAGGTACTCAAGAAACTAGACTCTTATATCAATAATCTACAAATTCAGAATCAAAATTATTTAGGTTTGTAGACCCAGATTATGTAGAGGATCTAGACAAGAGGAGGTCACTTTCAGGCTATATCTTCCTATATGGAAGCTATAATTTCCTAAGCTGGAGAGCTACATTACAATTAGTAGTAGCTCTATCAACTATTGAGGCAGAACATATGTCGGACATGCTAACTAAAACCATCCCTCACTCAAGCTGCAAAAATGTTTAAACATTATTAGCTTTGAGCTTCCTGAAAATGGTTGAAAAAGAGATGGTTAGAAGAAGAGGGGAGCATTCATACAACATTAAACATTGATTTCAAGGTGGATAATTGTAAATCAACAACAAACTTCAGTGTCTCTGTAATTTTATCACTCTATGTAACAAAAAATCCTATTATATAAAGGATGTTCAAAGAGAGAAAGTTTCAAGAGTGAGGAATTAAGAGAGAATCTTATATGTGATCATGCCCTTAAAGATTCTGAAAAAGAACTCCCTCTTCATGTGGACGTAGGCTTTTATTTTGCTGAACCACATAAACCATTGTCGTCGTCGTCGTCTTCTTCTTTTCTTTTCAAAATCTACATGTGTGATTCTCCTTTATCTTGTTGAAATCGCCATTAAAAGAGCTGAAGAATAGAGAGATCATCTGTAAGAGGGAGTATAGAGATTGAGAGAATTTCATTTCCTCTTTTGTTCAAAAATCAGATTGAATAATCTAACAAGAGAAATGAATTACCACGTTTTACATCTTGTTTGCAAAATGTCTGCCTCTCAACCACATTTGTCAACTACTCCTCTCAAATTGTGGATCAAATTGGATATTGGGCTTCAATTAAATTCTACAAAATAGGACCAACAAACTCTACGAAATAAATGAATAATATGAAGTTAAGTATCATTTCACCACCTATCAAATTATAAATGAAAGTAGTACGTAGTGCAACTTTCAAATAATTATATCAATTTATATCTTTAAATAGAATTTAATTTTAAAACTATTAATATATAAATTTTTTTTACACATGTATAATACTTTTTATTTTTTATATATATATTTTTTTATGAAATTTGAGTGGCGTCTTTATCTAATTTTCCTTGCTTAGAAATAATTACATAATCATTTATTCTCTAATTCATTGGAATTATTTCAAAAGATTAATTTCATTTAGGTAATTTAAATTGATTTAAAATGAAAAATTAAGGGAACATAGCTAGAAATCACAACTTGATAGTTTAGGGTTTGAATTAATACGATTTATTAGTTTTATTATTTTTAGTAGAATAATTATAAGGATGGAGGAATATCAAATCTTTGACCTCAAGAGTGTGCATGTATGTTAATTACCACAAAGTTAAACTCCCTTTAACACTATAAAATTTCAATTGATACAACCCCAAAATCGAAGAGTATAAAGTCATATTTACCCTCTTTTGAATTAACATTATTAATTTGAATGAAAAATATAATAAATAAGGAAGATGCTATGAGGAAAAGCCAAAAGGGGTGAACCAATTAGGCATTATGTTAATTAAGAACGTGACATTTTTTGTTTGCTTGTCCTTCGCCCCTATTCCCCCAATTTTCATTGATATTGCTGTTTAGTTGTTTTGTTGATATTCAAGCATTTCCCATGTTTTTCAATTGCTTTCATTATCTGTAAAACAAATTAATTTATTGGTTAAATTACAAATCCATAGTATTTGAAATTTGACATTTATGCATTTTCAATCCAACTGATTTCTAGTAACTTCGTAAATTTGGTAAAAATAATCGATTTATTAAATATAAATTTAAATTTTATGTCTAATAAAATTATGAAAATAATTTTCTTTCTTTCCTGTCTAATAAATCTATAAATTATATAAGAATGGTGGAAGTAATTTTCTCTAAAGTATTTCACTAATGAATTCGATGCTTCGGTCATGGCATTTCTTGAATTTTTAGTACAACATTTCACAAATAAATTTATTCCTTGAGTGAGATAATGCAACTGCATAATCTTTTATTTTCTTCTCATAAGTATTTATGCTTCTTGTCTTGAATTAAATACCCTTATTTAATGACAATTGTGATGTTGATATATAAATTTGAAGCACAATTAAATTATTCTTTGAGTATTATTTTAATTCATTAAATTCTGTAGCAGTACACAATCTTATAAATTTTTGGACTCATTATTTGGCGTTAAAGTATAAGAAATCATTAAATATGAACCAACTAATTTGTTACGACTTTTCAATGAGATAAATCAAATTCATTCTCAAGTTACAAGATATGGGAATGATATAATAATTAGATAACCAACTTAAAAGAGAAATAAAACAAATTCGTTACAATCTTTCAAACTTATACTCAAGTTGACTTTGAATGTTGTTATGAGTTGAATTAAGGCGAAAGCCCATCCATTACGGTTTGATGGGTCGAGAAGTGCCAAAAAGGTGGGCCAAATTTCAAGGCTCTCATAGTCAAGTCTTAATTATTTAGCAGGAACTTAAAGGAGACTGCGAGTCATGTAGTTTGGAGAGATTAATTATTTTGCAGGAACTTAAAGGAGACTGCGAGTTATGTAGTTTGGAGAGATGTAAGATTTTCCCAAAAAGTTTGTGTTCTGTGTTCCATCTTTTATTTGTCTCGTTTTGCTATGTGCAGAGAGGAGTGGTCGGCAATGGATTATTCGAAATGGATGGTGAACAATTTTAGGGAGATGACCTTTCCAAGGCTATGGAACCATAGAAATCACCTTCCCCTCAATTCGAGATCTCACTACAAGAATTGATGTGCAATAGATACTTTGTGACGTCCAAATTTTTAGGTATTAATTTTCATCCTATTAAGTACTCGAATTTAATTGTTTAAACGTGGAATTTTGAGGTTAATAAGTAATTTAAAGGAATTAGGTAATTATTTAGTTGTGGAGTAAAGCGATTTTAAAGAGTGAGAGAAAATAAAAAAAAAATTAATTAAGTACTTGATTGGGGAGTGAAGGAAAAAAAAAATATATATATTATTTTTTAGTTGAGTTTTATTTATTTAAGGAACATAAAAAGGAAAAAAGGGAGAAAACAAAATAGGTTATTTTGAATTTTAGGGTTGGGGAGGAGAGTTATTATTAAATAATGTTGGCTTCTCGTTTTGCATGCAGTAAAAGAGAAAAAAAAACCCTTTTTCTTCCTTCAATCTCACGCTATTTCTGTTGCCCCTTCCTCGACTTCTCCTTCTTCTGCTTTCTTCGTTCGCTGCCGCCCTCCAGTGTCGCTGACATCATTTCGCTCAAGTGGGTCTCATTCGGTCGCCGTTGGGGAGTCGTACCGTCGGTTACTCGAGCCCACAGGAACTCCTCCGCTGTGGTATAGGCGTCGTCTTGCTCGGGTAGGTCTTGCAATGGGTCTCGTCCTCGTGCCACTACCGTCCGATCAACAGATCTACTGCAATTGGTCAGTCGTTTCGTCGCGCTTGCTGCCGTTAGCCCCCTCGTTGGTTCCACTGCCGCCGCTGCTGCACAAGCAATGCTGTTCGCGCAAGTTCTAGTGTCGTCGCTGTGAGTTCTGCGCCAGTTCTCTCCTCTCTTCTCGTCTCGCCTACCGTCGTTGCTGCCGTCGACTAGCGGCCTTCCGCCATTGTTGCCTCCCAATTTCAGTTTTGGTTAGATAAAACTTGGTGGTTTCGGATTAAACCACGTGTTGGGTAAGGTTCCTTAATTTACTATGCGAAAACTTTGTTTAAATCTAAGTTGAGAGACCTAATTGGAATGAATCTACATCCTAGGTTTTAACTGAAGGACTCTGCGTAATTGGTTGGCTTGGCTTGCTAATTGGACTTATCGCAAGGTAAGAGACTTACTACTGATGTCTATGCCTATGCTATTTACTGGAGTATAGTCACTGTATTGACTAGACTATGGATATTGTATTTACTGAGTTATGATTACTGTATTGACTGGATTATGGATACTGTATTGACTGAGTTATGATTATGTTAGTGATGGTTGTTGTGCTATAGTGATTGTTATCCTATTTATCATGCCCTGTACCCCTGTTGACGTGAACCTTTGGGCACACTAACTATGATAATGTTTACGACTGGGTGTCCCTCGGGATCACCACCTATGTTTATGCTTATGACTGTGACCTTTGGGATCACTGCGTGCCTTCGGGTTTGCTATTATGCCTATGCCTATGCCTATGTTGGGTACATAGGGGCATATGATAAAAGGATAACAACCTTACCTAGTAGGCTAATAGTGGTAACTTACTGAGTATTATTACTCACCCTTTTTTTATGACCTTTTTCTCAGGTAAAGGACGGGATAGACAGGTGCATGACAAGAGGAATCTGTGACCACACCATGGGACTGATGTTGCTTCCACATTATAGACTTATGCATTCGCTTCCTACGACAAAGTTTCTTGTTGATGAAAAATTAGGGTAGAGATCATTTAATTAATTATTTATTTATTCATTTAATCTTTTTCATGTAATTATTGGTCAAACTGGTTTCCATGTTTTGAAAGGGACCCTGCTAAACAGTTTTGCTATCTTCTTACTGGATTTTAACAAATTATTCAAATTATTTTGAAGAGTGTCTCATTACCTAAGTTTCAAAGTGTTTCAACGAAAATTTGCATGCATAGTATAGTGTCCTGCTAGTCTGAAAGTTGGGTCCTTACAGTTGGTATTAAAGCCTAAGTTTCTAGGTTATGTAGACTGACTTATTATATAAGTCCAAAATGTCCCATTGGTAGTAACGGATTCTTCGTCATCGCCAGGTATGTCCCTCAAGGAAAAATATTTAAAATTTATTGAACAGAATTAGATTGATTTATGAATATGATCGTCAAGTTTCTCTTGGTAAGGGGCTTGACGTGAATGATTGTGTGTGTATGGTAGGTTATGGCACCGAAGGACAAGGGGAAGAGAAATTTTAAGGGTAGGCTTTAGGATCCCATAGTGCCATCAGAGGAGCAGGACCCCGAGGTCCAAGATGACTTGTTGCCAGACGATAATCCTCTATCTAGTGACCCTTTGGTTTAGGATGGCAGAGGACTCAGACTAGGAGTTGGGCAGGAAACACAGCTAGGGCTAACTAGATGACGACTCCCTCTGTCGTTCCATCTGAATTTACTGCTATGGCAACGACAACTGGAGAAGCAGTCACGACCGCGGTGTCGGGCAGAATGAATGATATGATGGATGAGTGGTTTGCCCAGTTTGCATAGTCCCAGTAGGCACCAGTCCCGCCAGCCCAGGTGCTACCAGCACAGCCCCAGAATCACGATGTGCACGATTGGTCCTTGGAGGCTAAACATTTGAGAGACTTCAGGAAATTTAACCTTCGTACCTTCGACGGGTTGCTAAAGGACTCTATGAAGGCAGAAATGTGGCTGTCCTCAATCGAGATGATTTTTTGTTACATGAAGTGCCCAGAGGAACATAAGCTCCAGTGTGCCGTTTTTATGCTGACTGATAATGCTGAGATAGGGTGGCGCTTAGCAGAGAGAATAATAGACACCAGGGTGGTTTAGCGATTTGAGACTAGTTCAAGGAGCGGTTTTATGCGAAGTACTTTTTTGCCAATACATGGTTCAACAAACAGGTCGAGTTTCTAAGTTTGAAGCAAGAGGCCATGACAGTAGAGGAGTATGAGGAGGAATTTGACAAACTGTCCCATTTTGCCCAGAGATGGTGGCCACGGAAAAAACTAAAGTAGAAAGGTTTATTTAGGGCCTGAAGGTCAGGTTGCGAGGCTTGGTATATTCTCAGGACCCTAGGATGTACGACGCAATGTGTTCGTTTGAATTTCTATTCGAATTAATTTGACTTTCTTAGCTCGTTGCACAAAAATAGATTTATCATTTCCGTACAAGGATGCATCGAGAATTACTCTAGATGTGATCATGATTAAGCAAGTTTTCCTATAAAGACCCAAATATAAGCATTTATAGGTTTCCTGGTGTGTCTAGGGTCGAACGCAGAGATTTGTAATAACTAGACGTTGAGAATAAATGCATGACTATGTTGTGACTGTACATGTAATATGTGTATTTGTTGATTATATGTGTAAAACTATACATAAAGAATGAAAAGAATTTCCTACTACTAATAATGAGGTGGACGCGGTGATGGGTAGTCTATGTAATTTAGTGTCAGATAGCATGCGTTGAGAATGAATGGAACCATGCGATAGAAGTAGAGTTGAACGCAAGAGCTAGTTGTCATCTAAACTCTCTAAGTACAATTACATACCTACAAACTGCGTTTGTGAATCCATCTCTTGATGTTTCGACGCCACATTAATCTTATCTCTAAGATGCATGGTAAGTTTGCGTTGGCAAAAGATGAACTACATCTTTGCAACTCATCTAGTCTTAATTAATGTTAAAGATTAACTATCCACTCTCTCAAGCTCGACAGTCATGCTTACTACATTTGTTTGTCAGAAAAAGTTATGCAAGCTAAAGATATGCATTAATCAAGATGTAACATACTCAGAATTGCTCAAGAAAAACTAACTTTTAACGTTTAACTCATTTAGCATTTAGACAACATGGTGTAAAGTATTTAATACAGAAATAGATGGAAGATGATAGTCAATCAAACTCATATTAAGAAAATAAATCATTCTCTCGAATGTCATTAACAAAATATAAGCAAGAAGAAGAGAAATGGAAATAAAACAGAAATGAAGGGCGTCAAGCCGCCACTGGCAACGTCTTGCTTCATGGAGGCTTGAGATGGTTGCTATCTGATACATAGATTGTATATGGTAGAGATTCTCACTCACTGGGAGACGACTCTAAAGGTGCTCAGAATCCTTCTCTCAGAAGAGCTCGAAATGGAGGCTAGTTATGGTGAGGGAGAAATAGTGCAGAGCTTTCGCCTCTTGAACTGGTCTCTCCTCCTTGAATGGAGAAGCTTTGGGCTATTTATAGGCGTCGAAAACTTGAAACTCATGATGACCTGACACCTTTACATTAAATTCCTACCCTGCTGCGCGGCTTTTCACATCGTCGGCCCATTTGTTCTGCCATATTCTGATAGCGTGTTATCCTTTTGCATATTGACATGACACCTTTTGGCCATGCGTCTGTATCTAATTTTTCTCGACGCATGGTCTCAACGCATAGGCTCGACGCATGAGTTTCCACTTGTTCTCGCAGCAGCTTCGTCTCTTCGTACTTGGTTGTTTGCGCTTCTTTTCTTCTTAACCCTGCGTTAGGAATAGAAAAGCTCATCGTTTTCAGGTATTTCTTTTGTAAGTAATGCTAACGCATGGTGATACATTTTGCATCATTCAACTACCAAAATCATGCGTTTAGCTCCAAAGTTACTCTAATTAAGTCAAATAGTGACTATAATAACTTGTATTTCTACAAGTTATCACAATGCTTTAAGCAGCTGTCAGGATTGATGCGGATGCCCAGGAAGGGGAGGATTATCGGAGGTCTTTGATGGCAGGGATCTCGGTGAAGGAATCGAATTCTGTGCGGAAGCGCGTGAACACGTGTACTTTTAATATACGTTTTGAATTTACAGAAAATACAGATAAATTTAAACATGTTTTAATTAAGCAGGATTCTTTGTGAAGAAATTCAAGGAGAAAGAAAATTCCTTTTGAAGAAAACTCTTCAACCTTCTCTGATTCTTTAGAGCATCCACGATCTCTTCGATCTTCTTAGATCTCGAACAAGACACCACCACCACGTCTTCCCCGTTATTCTCCGGCAAAGAAAAGATTTGTGGGAACCTTTTTTGGAAGATCAGGAAGAGATTTTGCAAAGAAACATTTTCTTTGTAGCTTTGGAGTGTTGAGAAATTGAGAGAGAATTTTTTAGAGTGTTCATCCATCATCCAAAAAAAACCTCATGAATCGTTATATCAAATGATGGAGAGGGGGGAGTTAATACTGATTAACTTCCCTTTAACGATCCTTTAACGCTCCTTAGGAGTTAAAATTGAACTAAAATTAAATTAAATCAAATTTAATTTAATTTAATATTAATTAATCTAATTAATTAATAAAATTAATTAAATCTCATATATTTAATTAATATTACATTTGAATCATATGCAAATGTATTTCCCTCTCATAACCTATAGTTTAAATATGAATCTTATTCATATTATGTGTTAACCTATAGTTTTAATATAACCTATAGTTTTGATATAAATCTCATTCTTATTATTTAATATTTGAATCTTATTCAAATATATTATTCTTTCATATTATAAAGTTTAATTTTGAATCTAATTAAAAAATAACTTTCTATTGTAATGTATCTCTATATATTATATTGATTGTATCATATAAAATTAACTTAAAACCTTTATAATTTGAACGATTCAAATTCTTCCAAAACTAAATATTCCTTATTTTACCCTTAGTGAGCTAGCAGGAGGACCTAATGGACCGACAGATTATAAGCTTCAATGATATGAGATTAATTAATTAAACTCTTTAATTAAATTAATCAACATTCATTAACTATGGGGTCACTCCACTAAAGACGCATAGCTGCACTCTTCGCACTGTAGATATATTATTGTGTCCATGGATATAACCTATCAGCAGCAAGTGGACCCTTCACTAATTGCTCGTAATTACAACTAGGTCAAATTACCGTTTTACCCTATAATTACATCTAACTCCTCAAAGTCCCACTAATCCTCTAATGAACAATTTGTTTATGGTCCTACCATAAACAAAACCCTCTCGGGCTAGTGAGAGGGAAGGTCCCCATTGTTCAAGACTCGAAGTCAGCACTTAAGGGAGCAATTCATCTACTTACCCTAAAGACGGGAATAGTGAACTCCATCTTGCGTAACTATGTTTCCAGCTCCCTACTTGGACAAATCCCCAAAATGGTAGGCATATTGAGTCGGCGTATCTGGCTACTCTCACCCATACAGATCAAAGGACTGCCCTCATAGACAAGATTTCATAACTCACTCAGGATTAAGATGAAGTCACCTATGGTCATCCTATGAAATGTTAATCTCTTCAGTCAACGGCGTTCTAAAGAGAGATTAATCATTTCACGGTTTGGTCTTATACAAACTCTTTGTATATGATACCCCCATTCATATGTCTCCACATGAACGATTTGGATCAAATCGTTTTGTAACATTTACAAAGTGGGCCATATCCGTAGTATCACTAGGATGAGACACCCAACCTTATTCTTATCCTACAGACCATTTAGGTTATTACTTAAACAAGATCTACTTGTATGTCAACCACATACATGTTTATGTTACATAAAATAACCTTAGATTATTCTCTAATGGATAATTGCATATATAAAATAATCAACCATTATTTCAAATTATTTATTAACTACGAGGCTTTAGGGCATACATCCCAACACTTGGTGGGTCAGAAAAGAAAGGCAGATCATAAAGCACTCGAGCCCTAACGGAGGAGTCAGCAGTCAAATAGGCCATTTGGACACTATAAGCAGCTGGTCGCTGAGCTAGGAGGAGTTTGGAGAGATCAGCCTGTATGCAAAAATAGTGGGAAGTGTCATTGAGGGCGCTGTCTAATTGGCACGGGAACTTGCTTCAAGTGCAAGCAGGAGGGCCATACCATTGAGCATTGCTTGGGGATTCAGCTTTCTGGAGGTAGAGGCCAGCCGTTGAACGCTTACCAAAGGGATTCGAACTGGTAGCAACAGCAAGGCCGAGTTTATTCTACCACTCGGCAGGAGGGCGAGAAGTCCAGCACTGTGGTGACAGGAACACTTCCAGTTCTGCACTATTATGCTTTGGTATTATTCGATTTTGGCTCATCCCATTCTTTTTTATCGTCCATATTTGTGAAGTAAGCCATGTTAGAGGTAAAACCATTGCATTATGTCTTATCAGTGTCTACCCCGTCTGGGGAGATCATGTTAGCAAATGAAAAGGTAAGGGCATCAGATAGAGATAGCAAACCATGCTTTAGTGTGACCTTGTTAGTCCTGAATATGCGGGATTTCAACGTCGTTTTGGGCATGGATTGGTTGGCTGCTAATCATGCCAACATTGACTGTTCCTGTAAGGAGGTGATTTTCACCCCTCCTTCAGCAGCCAACTTTAAATTTAAAGGGGCTGGGACCGTGGTCTTGCCCAAGATAATTTCAGCCATGAAGCCTAGTAAGTTATCAAACCAGGGGACCTGGAGTATTTTAGCTAGCGTGGTGGACAACAGAGAAACTGAGGTTACACTAACTTCAGAACCAATAGTGAGAGATTACTTGGATGTTTTTCCGGAGGATCTCCCAGGCTTGCCACAACACCGGGAGGTAGACTTTGCAATCGAGTTGGAGTCGGGTACGACACCCATCTCGAAGGCTCCCTATAGAATGGCCCCAACAGAGTTGAAAAAGCTCAGGACTCAGTTGAAAAAGTTGCTGGATAATGGTTTTATTCGCCCGAGTGTGTCACCGTGGGGAGCACCAGTTTTGTTTGTAAAGAAGAAGGATGGGACAATGCGTCTTTGCATTGACTACAGGGAGTTAAACAAAGTCATTATCAAGAACAAGTACCTGTCTCTAAGGATTGATGACTTATTTTACCAATTGTGGGGATCTATAGTTTTCTAAAAAATTGATCTTCGGTCAGGTTATCACCAGCTAAGGATCAAAGACAACGACATCCCTAAGACAACATTTTGCTCTAGATACGGACATTATGACTTTATAGTGATGTCGTTTGGCTTGACGCATGCCCCGATAGTATTCATGGACTTGATGAACAGAGTGTTCAAGGACTTCCTCGATACTTTTGTGATAGTCTTTATTGATGAAATCTTGGTGTATTCTCAGACAGAGGTAGAGCACTAGAAACACTTATGGAAAGTTTTGGAGACTTTATGATCCAACAAGTTGTATGCCAAATTTTCCAAGTGTGAGTTTTGGCTGAAGTAGGTGTCCTTTCTAGGACACGTGGTGTCAAGGGATGGAGTCTTTGTCAACCCTGCGAAGATCGAGGTGGTTACTACTTGGCCTCGTCCTATGACAGTCACAGAAGTGCGTAGTTTCTTGGGCTTAGCAGGCTATTACCATAGTTTTGTTAAGAACTTCTCGTGCATCGCCAAGTCGTTGACCCAATTGACGAGGAAGGGTGTTCCTTTTGTGTGGAGTAAGGCTTGTGAGGAAAGCTTTCAGGACCTTAAGCAGAGATTGGTTTCTGCATTAGTGCTTGTGGTACCAGACAGGCCAGGAGGTTTTGTGGTCTACAGTGATGCCTCCAAGAAAGGGTTGGGGTGTGTGTTGATGTAGCATGGTAAGGTGGTGGCCTATGCCTCCCGCCAGCTAAAGACCCATGAACGGAATTATCTCACTCATGACTTGGAGTTGGCAACGGTGGTTTTTGCGCTAAAGATTTGGAGACATTATTTATATGGTGAGAAGATATAGATCTTCACAGACCATAAGTGTCTAAAATACTTCTTCATCCAGAAGGAGTTGAACATGAGACATCGAAGGTGGTTAGAACTAGTAAAAGACTATGACGTAGAAATTTTGTATCATCCAGGCAAGGCGAATGTGGTGGCAGATGCACTTAGCAGAAAAGCAGTCCACTCGGCAGCTCTAATCACTAGGTAGACTTGGTTATGCAAGGAACTTGAGCGGGCAAGAATTGCCATATTTGTCGGAGAAGTCACCTCATAGTTGTCACAGTTGACTGTCCAACCAACTTTAAGACAAGCTCATCGATGCACAACAAAGTGACCCCTTCCTCATTGAGAAGTTTAATTAGGTAGGGTCAAGATAGCGAATTCTCAGTATCAGCAAAAAATGGTCTGCATTACCAGGGACGCCTGTGTGCGCCTGCAAGGGGCGAACTTAGGAACGAGTTGTTATCAGAAGCTCACAACTCTCCCTTCTTGATACACCTAGCAGTACAAGGATGTATCAAGACTTGAAACGTTGTTACTAGTGACATAACATGAAGAAAGAGGTGACAGAATATGTTAGTAAGTGTTTGGTGTGCCAGCAGGTGAAAGCCCCGAGGCAGAAGCCAACGGGTCTCTTGCAGCCCTTGAGCGTTCTAGAGTGAAAGTGGGAGAGCATATCTATGGATTTCATTGAGAGATTACCAAGGACAGTGTTAGGCCATACAGTGATTTGGGTCATAGTTGACAGACTTACCAAGTCAGTGCACTTTATCCTAGGTAAGCTTACATTCAAAGTGAGTAAGTGGCCACAAATCTATTTGAAGGAGGTGGTAAGATTGCACGAGGTGCTAGTTTCTATAGTATCAGACAAAGACCCGCGTTTCACTTCTAAATATTGGAGAAGTCTCCAGTCTACGCTAGGTACTCGGTTGGATTTCAGTACAGCTTTCCACCCACAGACTAATGGCCAGATAGAATGTTTGAACCAGATGTTGGAAGACATGTTACGCGCTTGTGCCTTGGATTTTCCTTGGAGTTAGGACTCTTACTTACACCTCATGGAGTTTGCCTTCAACAACAGCTATCAGGTTACTATTGGCATGACGCCATTTGAAACCTTGTATGGAAAATGTTGTAGTTCTCCAGTTTATTGGGATGAAGTTGGGGAGCGGAAGTTGTTAGGACTAGAGTTGGTACAGAGTTTGAGTGTCACACCCTACTTTTAAAAACCGATGCATTGAAGAGCCTATAAAGAAAAGAAGTAAAAGACCATGTTGGACGCATGGTCAGGACTAAGGTAATGCATGGTAAGGGTGGACGCATGGAAGTAACCCGAGAGCTTGAAGGGAAAGAAGTGAAATGCATAGGAGGTAATTATGAAGAAGTTGAACGTATGAGTAGGGATTAAAGTTGAATAGTGATGCGTTGAAAGGAAATCTAAAAGAAGTATAAAATGTATGAGGTAGAATTAAGGAAAAAGGCTATAATAATTTAAGGGTAAAACACTTAGCCTGATGTTTATCACTCAAGAGAAGGGTTTGTAGTTAAGATATGGATATAAGGAAAGAAGTGATGGACGCATACCAATTTATCATCAAGAGAAATATTTTAGTACAAGGAAAAGGTTAAATGAATAGCCTTGGATTACAAGCACAAGAACGCATAGAGGGTTAATCAAGGAAATCTTCAAGGATAAAGGGGGGGGGGGGGGGGGGGGGAGGGGAGAGGGGAAGGTCATGGACGCATGATAGTATGCCGTTCAGGCTGACACATGGTATTATGCAGTAAGATACAAACGCATAGTAGAGTGCGTTTGAGACATCGACGCCTAGTAGTATGCAGTGGAGAAATGAGTTCAAAGGTAGTTTGGCGGAGAGTAAGGGAAGTAAGTAATGAAGCTAAAATCTTAAAGAAAATTCAATGAACGCATAGGGGCATTATGCTGAATGAATAGTTTGTATATTGGAATATGTTGGACGCATAAGATAAGCTTATAAAGGCTAGGTGGTTTCATATAGACTTGACACCTTATAAGTGGGAGGTGTTAGAAGGTATGTTAAGTGTTTCATGCAAGGTGACGCTTGGATTAATGCATGGTTAGTTAAGCATGCAGCGTGACATGTGGCAAACAAGTGGCAAAAAGATAGGGGAAGTGGGATGACAAGCCTCTATAAATAGGACCTTGAGGGAAAAGGAGCGACTGATGATTCTGAAGTGAGAATTCTTGAGAGAAAGGGGAGAAGAAAGCAGAAAGGGGGAATCCTTGCGTCCCTAGTAGAAGTCTGCGGCTAAGAGAAGATATTCTTGACAACTTAGCTATCTGGTGTTATAGAAGTTGTCTTGCATCAAAAGGGGGGGGGGGGGTCAGCCTTGCATTTAAGACGAACTCAACGTTCAAGGTGAACATCGCGTTCAAAGATAGACTCTGCGTTTAAGTTGAACCTTGCGTCCAAGAGAGGTCGACACATCCAAAAGAGAAATAAGAAGAGTAAGGCTGCACCTTGCGTTAGTCATCAACCTTGTGTTTAAGGGCAGGGTTGCGTTCAACCGAGCTGACAGAAGAAAATCAGCCTTGCGTTCCAGAGTTAGAATGCTGCGTCCAAGAAGCTCGGGAAAGAGAAAATAGCGGGAAGAAGGAGGAACTATTCTTGAGCAAGTATATTGTGGTAACATTTGCGTTTTTCAAAATAAATATGAGTTCTCTATACTTAATATCTTTGGTTTAATGAACATGATTTCATGAGTTTTCAATGAGCGGTGCATGCGTTTTATTTGAAAAGCATTTGAATATGCTGGTTATTTGTTATAAGTTTGTAAACTCATGGTGATTGATAATATGTGATTTCATGACTTTACTGAGAAACATGGTGTATGATGTTATATGATTTCATGAAAGATTTGGAAATAACTTGTTTGAAAGGCATGCTGTTTGATTTTAAAGTTTTGGAATTGAGTTTAGCATGCTGGTTGATATTATAATAGAAAACGGTTAACTACGAGTTTATGATATAATGTTTCCAAAAAACATAATGTGTTTTATAAACTTAAAAAGGCACCCGAGGCTCAGGGACTTGGAGAAGGCCAAAGGGTAGCCGAGATATAGAAAAGGTACCCAATGCTGAGGGACTCGTAGAAGGCAAATGGGTAACCTGGATATGGAAATGGGACCCCAATGCTCAGGGACGTGGAGAAGGCATTGTGGGCGGGCCGGATTACAATACTTATGTGCATATAGAGGAATATACGACACTGATGTGTTGAGATTACTCTGCATAGCTAGGGAAAAATCGATGTTGAGAAGCATCGAGCATTGCTTTGCCTCAACTAGGGAAAGATGATAAATAAATGAATGAGATTATTGAGAAATTACTCTAAAACAGATATGCATGAGTTAACAACGATTTTTGAGCATATTATAATAGAATTAAGTTGTTATATTGAAATGTTTATATTATGACCAGTGTTACAGTTAAAGAAAGATGTTTTCAAAACTGTTGCTCACTGAGCTGTTAGCTCACCCTTTTTATATGTTTTCCATTTTTCAGGTAGCATGACAATTCCCGTTGCCGATCGAAGTCGAGGTTTGTCAAGAGTTAATGGTATTACCGTCCTAGGAAGGGTAGATATGAGAAGTGAGGTAAATGTGATAGTGGGATTTGAGACAGGGAAGTCGATGACTGCTGTCCTTACACACCGTCTCGAGCTACGGAGGATAGTTTGGGGTGGGGTGTGACATTGAGTGAGGCTATCTAGAAAATCAGAACTCGAATGCAGATAGCGCAAAGTAGGTAGAAGAGTTATGCCGATGTCAGGTGTAAGGACCTAGAGTTTGAGGTGGGTGATGACATGTTTCTAAAGGTGGCACCTATGAAGGATGTCTTGAGGTTTGGGAGGAAGGGAAAGCTAAGCCTATGCTTCATTGGACCGTTCAAGATTCTGGAACGGATTGACCCGGTTGCTTACCGTTTGGCATTGTCGCCATCTCTTGATGTAGTCCACAACGTGTTTCACGTCTCCATGTTGAGGAAGTATGTGGCAGATCCTTCTCATATAGTGGACTATGAGCCTCTACAATTAAGGGAAGACCTAAATTATGAGGAGGAACCTATCCAAATTGTGGCGAAGGAAGTGAAAACCTTGCGTAACAAGAAGATAGCACTAGTGATGGTTTTGCGGCAAAACCATGGATTCAAGGAAGCAACATGGGAATGACAAGATGAAATGAGATCGAAGTATCCTGAGCTTTTTCAGGATTAGAACTTTCAAAGATGAAAGTTTCTCAAGAAGGGGAGAATGTGACGTCCCAAATTTTTAGGTATTTTCTCCTTACTAAGTACCCAAATTTAATTGATTAAACGTGGAATTTTGAGGTTAATAAGTAATTTAAAGGAATTGGGTAATTACTTAGTTGTGGAGTCAAGTGATTTTAAGGAGTGGAGGAAAAGGAAAAAAAAATAATTAAGTATTTGATTGGGGAATGAAGGAAAAAAAAAATTATTTTTGAGTTGAGTTTTATATATTTAAGGAAGAGAAAAAGGAAAAAGGGGGGGGGGGGGGGGGACAAAATAGGTTATTTTGAATTTTAGGGTTGGGGAGGAGAGTTATTATTAAATAGTGTTGGCTTCTCGTTTTGCGTGCAGTCAAAGAGGAAAAAAACCATTCTTCTTCCTTCAGCCTCACGCCGCCGCCGCCGTCGCCGCCTCCCCGACTTTTCCTTTTTCTACTTTCTTCGTTCGCCGCTGCTCACCCGCGTTGCTGGCATCGTTTCGCTCAGGTGGGTCTCGTTCGGTCGCCGTCGGGGAGTCGCGCCGCCGGTTGCTCGAGTCTGCAGGAACTCATCTGTCGTGGTGTAGGCATTGTCTCGCTCGGGTAGGTCTCGTGGTGGGTCTCGTCCGATTCTCGTCTTCGCGCCACTACCGTTTTATCGACAGATTTGCCGTAGTTGGCTGGTCGTTTACACCTACTGCCGTCGGCCCCCTCGCCAGTTCCACTGTTGCCGCAGCCACGTAAGCAGCGCTGTCCGCGCGAGTTCTACTGTCGTCGCCGTGAGTTCTACACCAGTTCTCTCCTCTCTTCTCGTCCTGTGCCTGCTGTAAAACTCGCAGTGACGACGCTAGAACTCGCGCGGACAGCACTGTTTATGCAGTGGCGGCGTAAGTGGAATTGACGAGAGGGCAGATTTGTCGATCGAACAAGCGGCGTGAAGACGAGAACCAGACGAGACCCACTGCAAGACCTACCGAGCGAGACGACGCCTACACCTCGGTGGAGGAGTTCTTGTAGACTCAAGTGACCGGTGGCACGACTCTCCGACGATGACTGAACGAGACCCACCTGAATGAGACGATGTCAGTGGCACTGGTAGGCGCCGACGAACGAAGAAAGCAGAAGAATGAGAAGTCGGAGAAGGGGCGACAGCGTGAGGTTGAAGGAAGAATAAGGGTTTTTTTACCTCCTTGACTGTACGCAAAACAAGAAGCTAACACTATTTAATAATAACTCTCCTCCCCAACCCTAAAATTCAAAATAACCTATTTTGTTTTCCCTCTTTTTTCCTTTTTCTCTTCCTTAAATAAATAAAATTCAACTCAAAAATAATATTTTATTTATTTATTTTTTCCTTCACTCCCCAATCAAGTACTTAATGAATTTTTTTTCCTTTTCCCCACTCCTTAAAATCACTTTACTCCACAGCCAATTAATTACCCAATTCCTTTAAATTACGTATTAACCTCAAAATTCCACGTTTAATCAATTAAATTCGGGTACTTAGTAAGGAGAAAATATTTGAAATTTGGGACGTCACATACTTAATAAGTTTGATAATTCTCTTCTTAGTGGTCTGGTTGGTATGGTCGTGTTTCCTATTTCGGTGAGGTTCGAGAGCTACACGAATCATGATAGGTGCCCCCCCCCCCCCCCCCCCCAAGAGGGGTGTTGGAAGCTTAATGTCAATGCTTTTTGGATCAGTGAAAAAAGTTTGGAGGGTTTGGGTGTGAATTATTATTCGTGACTCCTGCGAATTTCCTATATATGCTGGTTACAAGCGCATTGAGCATGGTTGGCCTATAAAAGCTTTGGAAGGTGAGGCCATCAGGATGGGTGTTTTATCTTTTATCTAGTCATCAAGAATTTAAAAGATGCTCCTTATTGTTGAATCAAATTCGATCGACATTATACGTGCCCTCAACGGGCCGTCAGCTGATCTTTCGGAGACAAAAGATGTTGGTTGATGCTACAGTGGAGCTTGGCGTCATGCAATGTCTTATCTTTTGTTACTTGTAAAGTTCTTGTAATTTTGTGGCTCACTCGCTTGCTCACGCTATTTGTGATTGTTGGGGCACTCTTCCTTCTTCTTCTATTCAAGAAGTGCATGAGGCCTATTGTGACTTTTTTTTTCTAGTATGTTGTCCTCTGTTCTTCGTGAAGACTTTATTTGTGATTTATTTGTTCTATTTAATGAAGTTCTCTTTTAAAAAAAAAAGAAAAAAAAAAGGAAAAAAGAAACAACATACACACATATAGTTTATAATATCCTAAAAACACCACACACACATGCACTTATATAAAGAAGCAGATTCAATTAAGATTGGGGACTCCCCTCAATTTTTATGACGTGGAAACAATTTCTTTTTCAAATACTTAACATTTAAATTGTACACACATATATGTTTTCGAAAAAGGGTTGTTTTTAAATATAGTAAAATGAGCCAAACTATTTATAAATATAGAAAAATTCTACTGTCTATGAGCGATAGATCGCGATAGACGTCTATCGTTTAAATGATAGATAAATGATAGATGATAATAGTCTATCACTGATAAACAACGACATTTTAATATATGTGTAAATATTTTAATATTTGAAAACTATCCTTGAAATTATAAAAGAGAAAATTGATATCAGATGACTCTGCAAATCTTAAAGCCAACTAAACTACTGATGCTGACTTCCAGCTTATGGTAACCACCCAAAACACAAATATCACCCTGACCCTTTTTCATTCTAACTAACCCCCAAATGTATGGACCAAACCTCCTACCTTAACTTTCATCTAATCAACGTACGTATTAAATTTTTATTGACATGTCGATGGGTATTTCTATATATCTTAGATTTGATATCGACCTAATTGGTAAATTAAAATTTTTATTGTACCATAAAAAATAATGAAATATTAAAAAAAAATTAATTTATACCCTTAAACTTTTGAGTTGTGTCAATTAAAATCGTGAACTAATAATTATATCAGTTTAAAAACTCTAGCTTTTTTAATTGTATGAATTTACATTTGATTTCATATTTCGTTAGAAAAATTAACATCGTGTGAGACTTACAATTATATCAATTGAACTCTCAAAATAGTTATGAGTTAATCAATTTGGATGACCATTTATTAATATTACCTTTGAGAATTGTATGCACCATCTGTGATCAAACTGCCCTTATTAGTTTCTCCATGCACAAAGGATCAAAGTTTTGTTCTCACAATGATTACTACAAAAGGAAAAAACCAATGAGAAACTGTCCATATATGAGTCTTCGAATAAAGGATATATTCATTATTTTGGAGCTCAAAACACACCAACATCAACATTGTACTTTGTAAATTCATGTGAACTTTGCGGTCAACTCTAGAGCTTTGTTAAATATGTGTACACATGTTTATGAACCTCTTTTATAATAGAAATGTAAAAAAGTAGAGAGATTCCATTTTATTTCAAGGTGCAATTTTTTTAGATAAAAATACTCTACAATGGGTGACATTCAAGACCGCTTGGATTGACTAGAGAAAAGAATGTTATTAAAAAAAGTCATTATTATTTAAACTCTTTTGATAAAAATTGTTTACGGTAAATTTTGTAAGTGTTTCAAAAACTATTTTGAGTGGTTGTTAAACACTTCAATTTTTTTTCTTTCTAAAATGACTTATTTTTAAATTAAACAATTGAAAAAGTTAAACCAAACATGCCCTTAATTTCTCCTAAATAATTGATGCATCAACGTTTTATTAGATATATATGATTCAACTCCTATGACGTTTTCCTTGCCTATATTTATTACTCTTTTTGCCATAACTTGGTTTGAATTTAGAGATATTAAATAATATGAGGTTCCATCTCAAAATCAATTAGTAATGAAAGGAGTAGCCTAGACACTATTGTGAGGTCTCTTCATTTTTCCAATATGAGATTCTCATGATTGTCTTTTTGGGTTCACTATTCTTATAATTGTCTGGGTTTACCCTTCTTGGATCAGATTCCACATTTTATGCTTGGTCCAAATGCCCATTTGAGCCTTAACGGGTCTAATAGCATATTAAATAACATGGGATTTCATCCTAAAACTAAATGTCAATAAGCCATATGCATCTTATAAACATTGGTAAGGTCCCTTGACTTTTCCGATAATGTAAGATATCATCAACAATAAATTTATATAAGCTAGTGGTCTCATTTTTCTTCTTCTTCTTTTTTTACTTCAACAATTGCACGTAGAAGATTCAAATTTTTAACTTTTTTGTCAATAGTTTATATTTATGTATGATGAATTATGCTCATGTTAGCCCATTTTTTTGCATTAGAAGAAAATTGGGATTTAATGACATTTAAAATTGTTGAATTTAAAATTCGTAACAATTATTTTCAGTCATTGTATCGCCTGTAAAGGTAGAAGGTTTATTGACATTTGTTCAAAAATATCATAATTGGTCTTCTTATGTCAATAATTAATTGTCAACAGTGAACAATTACTGACAATCATAATTTGCCATTTTCAAGCATACTATGACTTTTGATCTTTGTCACCAATTGACTCAAGATTGCGTATTTTCTGTATTTTTATGGATATTGACGACAATTATTAAATGTCAAAAAAGAAAATATAATAACATTTTTATATTGTCAATAATATCTGAACCATCACATTTTTGTTGTCAAGAATATATGAACCATGACAAATGTTTTTTTGTCAACAGAGACGTTCTATTATGACACTTATTTTTGTTACCCAATTTCATATTACGACAGTTTTGTATTGTCAATAAAAAAATATTTTTTGATATTTGTTATTTCTTTCAATCCTGTCATTATACATAATTTCCATAATCAAGTAATCCTAATTAAACCCAAAAAGAAGAACACAACTGTAAAATGCCTTAATATAAGTATCATAAAGTTGATAATAATTTTACAAAAAGATCGACTAATTACAATTGGTGAAGGTTTTACAAGAAACTATAGCTATTTAGGTATAATAAGTACATTGCACTCAAAGTTTTGCAATCATTTTAAAGTTCAACTCAATATTGACAATGATAATAATGAAAGAAGGTTTTACATTTCCAATGTCAACAACTTATCCAACTCAATCGGTATTGCCCAAAATATTGATGTCGTAACCTACACCCACAAGTATGAACACCCATAATCAAATTGGGTAATAACCTATACCCACATTACATCCATGTCAAAGATCATAACAATATTAATCTTACAAAAGTTTGTCTACTTAAATCCAAAATGTACGAGAAGTCCATTTCAAATCATAATATACACTAGAGGCAAACAAACACAACAATACTAACAAGATTCAACAAAATAGTAGTAAACACATTAATATTAAACAACAATTAGTATAGTGTTTTAAGGAACAAAAACAGGAAAGCTAAAAACTTTATTACAAACAATGAAACTTCATTTCTTTTCCTTTTTTTTTCTTTGGGGGGAGGGGGGTGAGAGGGGATTGTAGACACAATTAATTCTATTCTAACACAAAATTGGTACAAACATAAATAAGAACTTTTATATATAAGAATAAAATTGATAATGTTTTTACAAAGAAACTAAATATATACAAGGAAACTATCGAATGTCTCCAAAGGGTCCAATACAAGGAAACTAAATAACCAAACTTGGTAAAATTTTTACAAAGAAACTAAATACAACAAGGCAGTGCCATGAGTAACTACATTACAAAATGTTAAAAACTAATCTAACATATCTTAACTGAGTTTGAAATAGCTCGAAATGTGTCGAAATAAGATATTAAAGAGAGTAATGCAATTCACCTAGTAAAGTAACCTAAGCTACATGCTATCTATTATTGCTTGAACGGGGAAAGTAGTTCAAGTACTTATAAAATAGATGAGAATTCTCATGTTTTGTGTTCTAAGACTACGAACGTAATTTGATTGTGCAACTTACAACAATAATCAAATGATAGTTAAGATTTCTCACCGAATCCTCTTGAAATCTAACATGTGGTAAGGTATTATGCAAATTCTCTATGAAAACCACTTAAACATTCTAAAAAAGTGGCTAAATTTCATAAAAAGTACCTAAGTTTCATTTTGACTCTATCATTTTGATTCTAAATTTCATAGACAAATAACTTGTAAGAGAATATACCTCAAGGTTCTTCTAGCCCTAAGCAAGAAGCACCATAAACAACTAAACAATTTATCAATACAACTAATATGTTACTACAATAACTACAAGATAGTCATAATACTTCAACACTTAATCGAATCTAGCACTTTAAGACTAAAGTTTCAAAAAGAACATCTTATGAATATTACCTTTTACTTTATGAAATCTTGTACAGGAGACCATAGAGACATAAAATCTATCAAATAAAATAATGCAATATATAAGCACATGAGAATAAAGATTTGAATTAGGGAGGGTTTAATTACATTCATGAAAATAAAGAAATAAAATATCTAAATCACAATCTAATGGATGAAAATGTAAATCAAGTCAATTATCATTTTTTTTTATCTATACAATATATGATTGAAAGGCCCACAAAACTGGAAGTAACAACAAACATAAACTCATTTCCAAAGAGCTAACAAAATATAGAGGCACATTTGACAACTATACATATACAAGTTCATACAAAGATTTATTGCAACTATATCCACTAGTTCATAAAATAGTGCAAATTAGTCACCAAAATAGTTAACTAAAGGTAGCTAAGTTATACTTTGTCTATGAATAAACCACGTAAAAAGTTCCTAAGAAGTGTTTAAATGACACTTTAAGCTACATGCTACGAATTATTGTTTGAAGGAAGTAAGCAGTTAAAGTACTTATAAAAACCACATAAGAAGTCCCTAAAAAGTGTATAGGTGACCACTTGACCATGAAAACCACATAAAAAATGTCTCAAAAGTGTCTAAGTGACACTTTCACTCTCAAACAAACTAAATAGTGCCTAAGTCTCATTTTCTCCCTCAAAACCACCTAAAATTTTCTTAAAAGGTGGCTAAGTCACACTTTGTCTATGAAGACCATGTAAAATGCTCTTAAGATGTATCAAAGTGATAGCTTCAATCTTAAAACAAACTAAAATGTGCTTAAGCCCTCATTTTGATACCTAAGTAAACAATTATGAAACACAAACAATTTTTTTTTTTTTTTTGTCTAATGAATCATTAAACTCTCAATTGCGTGTTCCGATAAATGAATGAATTTTAAAAACAGTAGATACAAAATTGAAAGTTAATTAATAAATTACTATAAACATTTTAAAATTTAGAGACCTATTTGACACAAATCTAAAACTTGGACTAAACTTGTAATTTTGCCATTTTTTATACATTGTTGACAAGTATAATTAAACAAGAACAATAATAATGATAATAAAGCAGTCATGACATATAGACAAGAAAATAAGACCTTGCAACCCAAAAATAAACAAGTAAACCTTGTAATTCCGGGTGATCCACACAGGTTGAGCATAAGGGCATATGTAAGCAGTATATAACCTTCAAATAATAGAGGAAGAAGTCTTTAATGCTAGTGAACTTAGAGATTAAAAAATAACTCAATCAGCGAGAATCAGAAATTTCAACAAATAAAGAGGGCAAAAGAAAGCGAACCTTGTAGTCTCGTCGAAAGGAGGAGGTTGTTCGGTGGTGGCATCCAACGACGGAGGTAGAACCTCTTCCACGCTGCAACAAGAATTAAATTCATGAGAGAAAAAAAAGATTAATGAACTCGAAATACTCACAGAGCAACCATGGATGTTCTTCTAGAAATGATGACCCACAGAGATGGTTGGATGGCTGACGAAAGGATGCCTGAAACACGGCAGAGAAGACGGGCCGCGGCGGCACTAAGGTCGAACGAACGACAGCAATGCTGAAGACGCGAACTGAAGGGGATTGGCTTTCTGTTTCACGCGCATTGAGCAAAGGCAACCAACAAATGACTAGAGTTTCTTCTAATCTTTTAAAATCCTTTTCAAAACAATATAAATAATTAAATTCATTGTCTTTTCCACTTGCACTACCTTAATGTTGTTTCTCTCTTTTGTAGGGTTTTAGAGCTTTTCAGCCCTCTTGATATCATAATTTTTTCGCTCATCACTTTAGCAATTTGGCATAGATGAAATTTTAGGTCTTTAATCATCACAACAAGCCTAAAGACGATCCTATCTATTGGGCATTGAATGTGGTGGAATCTTTTGACCGTCTTCATCAACCGTCCCCCTTGTAGCTAGCTTGCCATTCCCCCCTTGTTGAAAACATTTCTCGTTGATCTGGTCCTCCTCTTGGAACTTACAAGTTAAATTCTAATGTTGTTGTCCTAGATGGAGATGTGGGCATAGGAGCAATTGTTCGTGATGCTAATTGTGACGTGTTACTTACTATGGAAAGTTATTTTGCTTTGATTGGTCTTGTGGAACTCGCTGAGGCCATTGCTGATGGAGTTAGCAACATGAAAGTAGAAGCCATTAGGATCTAAAACACTCTAATTTCATTAATTTTGAGGATTAAACATGCATGTTCTAAGAACCGAAAAATAAGGGATAGAACCTTACTTGTTGCAACTCAAAATTGAAGCTATTTTCTCCAAGATTTTGATCACAAACACTTCGTGGACTACCACAAGAGTATTCTTTGTTATTATCTGGCCTTAGAACAGATTGTGGGATCCAAAACTTGATGAATTTAGAGCAAATTTGAGAAAAAAAACATTCTTTTTGAGAGTTTTGGATATTCTTGAATCTTCGGCAAAATTCAACCCAAAATACCTCTTCCATTCCAACAATTCTTCTTCTATTTAAAGAAGTTTAGCTAAACTTCTTAGCGCAGGAATTTACATTTCACAAGGTGACTAACCCATTCTATTAGGAAGCAGAGCATGAAGAAGGATGAGAGTTAATACAACCAATACCTCATGCTTTCTCATCCATATTTAAATTCTTAATTTCAATTTCAATTAATTCTAATAATTAATTAATTATATTAATTTAATATTAAATATATAATTAATTTAAATAATAATTAATTAAACAATTTAATTAATTATACTAAATTAATATTAAATATTAAATAAATTTTCACATTATCCTGACAAATTTTGACCCGGTGAATCTCTATTCATCTGGTCGATATTTAAATCATATTTAAATATCTCCAATTCTCCAATTTCATCTAATTCATAATTAAATGAATAAACCATAAAATACTACTTTTTCTAAATTTGAACAGTTCAAATTGTCTCAATATATTGTTCTAAGGTAGTTCACAAGCTAACAAGGGGAGCTAATGGCCCTACAGATCATGAGCTCAAACGATATGAAATTAATCGGCTAAACTGTTTAACCTAGTTAATTAACCTTTGTTAACTACCGAGTCACTCCATTAAAGCTTGGTAGTTGCACTCTCCTCACTGTAGATATATTTCTGTCCATTTGATATAACCATAATTAGTAAATCGATCTTTCACAAGTTGTTCATAATCACAGTTGGGTCAAAATTACCGTTTTACCCCTGTAATTACTTTTTATTTCTTAAGTCCCACAGATCCTCTAATGAACAATTGGTTTGTGGTCCAACCAACAAACCGAGTCCCTCTCGGGCCAATGAGAGGGTGGAGCCCCTTGTTCAAGACTTGGATTCAGTAGTTAAGGGAACAACTCATCTACTATCCTTTAATAAGGTAGGAGTAAATTCCATCTTGCAAGACTATGTTTCTAGCTATCTACCTGATCTTATTCCTAAAATGGGGGGTATATTAAGTTAGCAAAACTGGTCACTCTCACCCATGCAGATTAAATCCTAGCTATCTACCTGATCTTATTCCTAAAATGGGGGGCATATTGAGTCAGCAAAACTGGTCACTCTCACCCATGCAGATTAAAGGATAATCTCAAATAAATAGGAATTCATAGTTAGCTTAGGATTAAGATTGAGTTACTTAGGTCATCAGGTTTGAAATAATCAGTTTTAATAGTAAACGGTGTTATAAAGTAAACGTGATTATTTCTTGGTCCAATCTTATGCAAACTCATTGCATAGGACGCCCCCACTCACATGTCTCTACATGAATGATTTAGGATCACATCGTTTGTATCAAATACAAAAGTGGGTCGTATCCATAGTGTCCCGAGGATAAGGTACCCAACCTTTATCCATATACTATAGACCATTTTGGTTATTACTTAAACTTAATCCACTTTTATTATATAAAGTCTAAGTATTCACCATATAGCCATGGGTTCTTAGTTTATTGGATTTAAATGCAATTCACATATTCAATAACAACTTTACTAAATAAACCTCGATAACAACTTTATTGAGAATAAAATCCATAAATTATAAACAACGAATTTTATGACATAAAATCCAACAATTGCTATGCTTAATGGTATTTATAGATCCCTTGAGGTTGTCATTTCTCCGCTTTGGGTTGAATCTGACTCGAAGATTCTTTGGAACCTTTTAGTTGGGAATTGTCGATACACTAATGAGACTCGGACTTTTGTTGATGTTATTCATGACTTCTAGCTCCGTGGTGCGGTCCTTAGTTTCACTTGGGTGAATCGTAGATGTAACACTACTGTACATGCGCTAGCTACCCATGCTCAATGTTTTCATTTCTCTGCTGTGTGGTTTGAAGACCACCCCCATGGGTGAACATGCACTTCATTTTGACTCTTTTTTGTTTGGTTGGTTGTTGTTCTGTTTTTGGTGTTGTACTAAAAAAAAAATCATTTAATGACAATTAATAAATGTCATCAATAAGTGACATTGAAAAATTGTCATAAAATAACAAAAATCTGAAAGTAGCATTTTTTATCGCAAAAAATGCGCGTTTTTTTTTTTTTTATGACATTTTTTTCACTCTCCCCTTAATTTGGCCACTCCTATACATTATTTTATGTTATTTTATATCATTTATGACATTATATTTATTAATATAAAATAAATGAAATTTGTGGACCTCACATAAAACCTAAAATATCTATTTCATATTTTATATTACTAACATTTGTGGACCATATAATTTAAATAGTCAATTTTCTTTAATTACATTTAAAAAGTTTCATAAATTGATGACATTTAAAAACTGTCATAGATTATGCAAAATTCGAAAATTGCATTTTTTTCCCTCGCAAAAAATGCATGTTTTGGTTATTTATGACACTTTTTTTTCTTTCCCTCTCAATTTTCATCCCAATTTGCTGCCCTCTTATGTCATAGAAACCCATTTTTCTTGTAGTGCTGGTTTTTACATTGAGCATTTAGTGTATTTTAATTTTACTATGCATGGCCTCCTTCTCCATCTATGGGGGACCAAATCAGCTTTGGTGGAGGAAGTTGTGTGGGGGTGCAAATCTTCCCTAAAAAATCAAGATTTTCTTATGGAAGGCTTTTCACAATGTGCTTCCTACCTAGACCAATCTTGAAACACGAAAAATCATCCATTCTCTGTAGTGTGTGTTGTGGGAGAACTATGAATCTGTTTTTCATGCTCTATTTATGTGCAAGAGGGCGTCAAAGATTTGGTCTAGCCTCTTACCTAATTTTTGGTTCTTTGTGAGTAAGTTGCAAAATTGTCCTGATGCCCTTGTGTTGGTTGCCAAGCGTTGGATAGGTTAGATTTTTTTCTGTTTGGTGTGGTTTGTAGGGGATTTTGGCAAATCGGAACAAATTTATTCATTCTTCCTGCGCCTATTGACTATAAAGTTTCTGTAGTGGATCTGAAATTGTGCTTATAAACAGAAATTACATTTATGTGATGTTATTTCGTTTGATTTGATTCTCTCCCCATAATTTAGCTTTTCTTTTGTATTCCTCCTCTTATATATTTAATCCATGTATTCTATTGTACATGACACATAGAAAAATATCAAAAAAAATTTCACTCAATATGATATCAGAGTCATATCTCTAGGGTTTTCAAGCTAACAACCGTCTTTTGCTGATCTGCCCAACACCGCCAACACTGTCGCTCCGGTCGCCATTCGCACTCCGTCGTTTAGCTGTTCGAAGGATCGACCCGCTGTTCCATCGTCGTCCCGTTGCTCAGATTTGAAGGATTCGACCAGGGCTCCATATCTGCTCGAGACCCACCTGACCTGCGTTCCAGATTTGCTCTTGAGGGACTGTTCGCACCACTGTTCAGCCACTCGGAGATTCGACTTGTTCGTTCGCACCTTGCCGACCGTCTCTTCACTAACGACTGCCACTTCGTCAACGTCTGCAGCTCAAACCCAAGAAGAAGCCATATGTTTGAAGATCCGCGACTTAGATTTAGGAAGAGTCCACTGCTCATATCCGTTCGACGCAACCCAGATTCGACGCTCGTTGTCCAGATCTGACAAGTTTCTGCCCAGATTCGTGTTGTATTCGTGGTGTATCTGTGGTTTACTCATTTTTCTACTCCGATCCATAGTGTATCTGGGGTATCTGTGCTATTGTGTAGCTTCTGTGGTATTTATGTGCTATTAGTAGTGTGCTATTAGTAGCTTTTGCAGCAACGCTTACAAAAAAAAAAAAAAAAAAATCATATTTTTTGACCTATTATCACTATTCTTGATGGAACCAATTACCTTACTTGGGCTCATCAAATGAAAAGTTTTCTAATAGGGTGCAAGTTATGGCGCATTTTCACAGGTGACATTACTAAACTAGTCAAATCTAACTCGGAGGATGAGAGTAAGTTTATTGAACGACTAGAAGATTGAGACAGTAAGACTCACCAAATTATCACATGCCTAGGTAATACATCCATTCTTTCTTTTCGTACTCAATTTGATGCATTTGATAATGCGAAGAGTTTTTGAGATTTCTTGTTTACACACTTTAAATCTATCAAACTGATTCATTATTATAAATTGCATAGTACTCTTATTAGTCTCAATCAAGAAACCGATCAATTTGTCAATGAGTATCACGCAGCTCTACAACCTATCCTGACCCAGCTGGACCAAGGTAAAATTACTCTAGATCATCTCCGACTTATTAAGGTCCTTATAGGACTTCATCCTGAGTATGAATCTGTTCGTACTACCTTACTACACTGCAACCCTCTACCGTCTTTGGATGTAGTAATTCAGAAAATCTTGTTTGAGGAAAAGCGCCTAGGTATCATCCCCTCCAAGCAATCTAAAGTCATTCTTGTGAGCACTCACTCACCTAATATATCCAAGACTACATTTTGTAAAAATTGTAACCTCCCTGACCATAAGTTCAGTGACTGTCCTAAAATTGAGTGCAGGTATTTCCACAAAGGGGTTATTTTTAGATAATTGTCCCACACAGCTACCTCGACCTCCAAGCTATCCTACCAAGTCTAGAAATTCTACTAAACCGGGGTCGTCCTCAGTTGTTGTTGCTGCCTCCTCTAATGATCATTCCCCTTTTAGTTCTCAGATAAGTGACCTTCACGGCTTGTTAAAATAACTTATTTTGTCCACTTCTACTGCTCTTGCTGTATCCTCAGGTAATCGACGGCTTCTCGATTCTGCTTGTTGCAATCATATGACATTTGACCTTTCTCTCATGTCTGCATCTACTCCTGCAACATCACTTCCCTCCATTTATGCTGTTGATGGTAATTGTATGACCGTTTTGAAAAGATAAAAACCCTAATGCATCGGAAGAACACATACCAATTTCGATATTAAATTAGAATTTAGAAATACCATGCATTAACAAATATACCAAAAAAAATTACTGAATAAATTTAGGTTAAGCAAAAAAATCACAAAAGAAAGACTCATACATTTTCTGACGAGTATCTGAGAAAATCCTTTAGGTTTGGAAAAATACACCACCATGAAAAACTCTCATATTCTATGAGATATTAGAGATTGTGGTTTGTGGGAACCAACCTTGAAAAATTGGAAAAGTTTGAGAGAATTTGTGGGGAAAAATTGGCAGAATTCTTATGGCAGTTTGATCGACCTCTCCAAAACCTCTGAGGATCGAGCGGTTTTATCGATGATATAAAGGAGAGAAAAATGGCAGACGTGGGATCAATCCACATCTCAAGTTATCTATTTTTATTTCTTTAATTAAATAAAAATAATTTTTATTTAATTAAAAAATTAAAAAACACTAATTTATTTAATTAAATCTAATTGAATTAATAAATTAATTTAAGTCATATTTAAATAAATATCTCTCACATAACCTATAGTTTTACTTCAATTAATTCAATCAAATCAAATTTAATTAAATCGAATTAAATCAATTAATCAATTACCAAATCAAATGTCTAACATTTAATTTAATTTTTATTTCAATCAAATTCAACTGAATTTGAACATTTAAAAATTTCATTCAAGACTTAATTACCTCAATACCTTTTATGAGCTAGGAAGGAGGCCTAATAAACCTACAGATCAGAAGCTCCAATGATATGAGATTAATTGGCTAAACTCATTAACCACATTAATCAATATTCGTTAACTGTGGGTACACTCCACCAAAGACCCACAACTGCACTCTTCTCACTGCAGATATATTTTTGTGTCCACGGATAAAGACCAATAACAACAAATTAGTCCTTAACAAATGTTCGTAATGCTAGTTGGGACAAATTACCACTTCACCCCTAGGTTACCTTTAGATCCTTATGTACCAGTGCTCGTCTATTGAACAACTTGTTTATGGTTCAACCATTAAACAGAAACTCCTTTCGGGCTAGTGAGAGGGTAGGGCGCTTTGTTCAAGTCCTAAAGGTACCACTTAAGGGAACACTCATCTACTTACCCTAAAGTCGGGAAGGAGTGAAATCCATCTTGTATAATTATGTTCCCAGCTCCCCACTCGATTTTGTCCCCTAAATGGTGTAGGCATATTGAATTGGCAAACTAATCACTCTCACCCATACAAATCAAAGGACAATCCCTCGTGAACAGGAGTTCATAATATACTCAAGATTAAGACTAAGTTACCTAGGTCATCATATTGAAATGGAAACCAAACTAGTCAACGGAGTTACATCTAATGGTTACTATTTCGAGGTCTGGTTTATGCAAACTAATTACACAGGATATCCTCACTTGCATGTCACCTACATGAACGCGTTGGATCACTGCGTTTGTATCAAATACAAAGTGAGTCATATCCATAGTGTTACCAAGATAAGATATCCAGCCTTATCCTTATACTATAGACCCTTTAGGTTGTATCTTGATCGTTAATTCATGTATGTCTCCACATATTATTCAAGACTCATAAGACAACCTAGGATGTTAGTTTATTGGATTTCAGGGTTATTAAGACAAAATAAATACAAAATAATCAATAACACTTATTGAAAGAACATCAATAACACTATTAATGACAGCTAATTATTTACATTTATTACCTACGAGTTTTAGGGCATAAAACCCAACACATTTCTCATGTCGGTACAGTCACTTCCACCTTGCGTCTTCCCAAAACTTATTGTGTTCCAAACTTAACCTTTAATCTTGCATTCGTGGGACAATTATATGATGATGGCTTAACTGTTTCTTTTTCTCCTAATGGTTGTCAGGCTCATGATCCACAAATGGGACAGATGATTGGTTCGAGTCGCAAAGTGGGATGATTGTTTAAGCTCACATCTCTTCAACTTTTTATCTGTTCATCCATTTTTGCTTCTAACACTAACTCTGCTACATATTAGTGGCATCTCCTTCTGGGTCATGCTTCTTTTGAAAAACTTCATCATTTAATTTCTGTTGGCACTATGAATAATGTTACAAAATTTGTCCTTTTTCATTGTTTGAATTGCAAGCTTGCTAAACAACCTGCATTGTCCTTTTCACAACTTATTCTATATGTGCTCAACCTTTTGACTTAATTCACTCTGACATTTGGGGCCCTGCCCCTACTACTATTGTTTATGGTTATCGCTATTTTGTTCTATTCATTGATGACTATTCTCGTTTTACATGAATATATTTTCTTAAAAATCGTTCTACACTACCTTAAATTTATAGACTTTGCTAATATGGTTTAAACTCAATTCTCTTGTACCATTAAAATCCTTCGTACTAAAAATGCCATGGAGTATAAGGACTTCAATCTCCTTTCTCATTCAGTGATCTTGTCCTCACACCTCTCAACAAAATGGGCAAGCAGAAAGTAAACACCGACACATCTTGGATTCTGTTCGTGCCTAACTCTTCTCTGTCTCGTGCTCAGAGAAATTTTGGGGTGAGGTTGCCCTTACCTCGGTGTACACAATCAATCGTATCCCTTCCTTGGTTCTTTAGAATATCTCCTCTTTTGAACTATTATATGGTACTTCTTCTAACTATTCTAATCTTAAAGTATTTGAATGTGCATGTTTTGTTCTTCTTCTACCACATGAACACACAAAATTAGAACCTCGTGCACGCCTATGTTGTTTTCTTGGCTACGAAATTGAACATAAAGGTTCTCGTTGTTGGGATCCTCTCTCTAATAAGCTTCGTATTTCTCGTCATGTTACTTTTTGGGAACATATTATGTTCTCTAATCTTTCCTCATTTCATACCTCTTTCTCGAGTCCTTATTCCTTCTTTGTTGATGCTTTCATTGATCTTTTTCCTTCTTCTAACACTACTCCCGATGTTGAGCTTGATCAATCTACACTAGAATCAGTCTTTTGAACATACTATTGAACCTGGACCTGCTCCTAAGCTTTATCCCTCTTGTTCGTCGCTCCACTCGAGTAAGGAAACCTCCCACTCACCTCCGAGATTATTATTGACTTTCTACTATAGCTTCTTTGATTGAACCTACCTCCTATCATGAGGCAAGTACTAAACCCTCTATGGCAGTAAGCAATGAATGAGAAACTCTAGGCTTTAGAAAAGACACACACATGGGACTATGTTAATCTACCCCTTGATAAAAGACTCATCGGTTGCAAGTGGATCTACAAAATCAAGACACACTCTAATGGTTCTATTGAACAATATAAAGCTCGACTTGTGGTGAAAGAATATTCTCAAGAATATGACAATAATTATGAAGAGACCTTTTCTTTTGTGGCTAGGATGACATCTGTTTGAACTCTTTTAGCAGTTGTTGCTGCCAGACAATGGCCTCTTCTTCAGATGAATGTCAAAAATGGATTCCTTAACAGAACCTTATCAGAGGAAGTCTATACGAAACCACCACTGGGTACTTCCCCCCACCTTAGGAAACCTTGGACAAAACCTTCCTTAGACAAAGGTCTCTTATAGGCAAATATTTTATAAATTTAATCCTTTTTTACATTCATTTTAATCCTATTAAAATAAATATAAAAGATTAACCTATTTCTTATCATATTAGAAATATTAAACATAAGTCTAAGTGAACCAATTTTAAACCATTTAAAACTAATTCATATTTTATGTTTGCATGCAATTCTTTGTTATATATTTTAATTTATTTCATTAAATATATAACCTTTATATTTTAATGAATAATTAAAACCTATGACATGCATTCTAATGACATTAGCCAAATATAAGAATTATATATATTTTACTAAGGTAATGTCATGCTCAATGCAAATTCATTTTCATTAAACAATATAACATTTATATTAATAATGAAAATTAAGCATATCATATCATACAATATAACAATCATATTATGGTATGATGCATGGACATGCTTATTAATACATATAACTATATAATATAACACTTATATTAAATAGAATGCATGTTCATGCAAATAATATCATACATCCAAATAATATAACCCTTATATTAAATATGATGCATGATAATGTTTGTCCTAAGATGAGATTTAAAACTATATAGCATATATTATGCAATATATCTCAAAATTAATTTATACATCTCATGCAAAAATTAAATTAAATAGAAAAAATAGACCCATTTTGGGCACCCCTAAAATTAATTAAATCAATATAATCAAATTATATTAATTTAATTAATTAAAATAAAATAAAGTTACATAAAAAAACAAAACAAAAATATGTAGTTGCCCAACTTGAACCCAAGACCTTCAAATAATTAGACGCAAGTTGCAACCATCAAAGCTTTGCAATACTATTAGTAAGAATTGCTATGCTCTGGCTTTTGAAATTGAAGCGCAACGACGCTTAAGGCGAGCGTCGCAACACTTACGCCTCTGTGTCGCAGCGTACTGACCCTGTGCTCTATGCTGAAGCACAGAAAGCTTTTTCTGCTCTATTTTTTTTCCTTTTTTATCCTCTTCCTCAGCAACTCTTGCCTTTTGAACGACACAAACTTACAGACTTGATAGTATAATTAAAATGCCTAAAAAAATGGGCCCGTACACATTGCGATCTCATCATAACAATAAATCTAAGGTGCCAAAATTGAAGCATCCATTTTGCAAACCCACATTTAAAATGCAAAAATTTACACTCACCTGTTCTCCAAATTTTGTTTCCAAAACGAAATTTAAAGCACGATTTGACTTTGATACCAATTGAAGGAATCGAATCCCTAGCGGAAGTGAATGATCGCCTTGTGTCATTAAATTTGTTTTAGATAATTCCTAGCGAAAGCGAATGATCACCTTGTGCCATTAAATTTGTTTTAGATAACCAAAATTATAGAGAACAAAAATACAAGATAAACAACAAACAATTAGCATGCTTTTGAGAAGAGATAAGAGGAAGAAGATTTCCTACCTTTGAAGACCGTTTTCGAGGCGGAAACACTTCTTCTTTTCAAACCACGAACCAGAAAACCTCCAACGAAAAAACATAGCAACTCTTCTTCTCGGATCACCACTACAATCGCAGTCTTGCTATTCTCTAGGTAGAATCAAAGAGAAGTGTGTGGGCTCTCTATGATTTTGACAAGTGAATTGTTTAGGAGGAAAAAGAAAGAATTGGGGAGGGATGTGAATTCTTGAGATTGAAAATTACAAAACTCTTCGGTAAATTGGTATGCTGTAACTCCCCTTCCCCTTTCCCTCTTCTTTTACATAAAGTGTGACAGAGATGAGAAATAACTTCCTAAAAAATGTGGGAAGTTATTTCTTTAATAATAATATTATTATTAATTTAATTTAATTATATAATAAAATAATATTTAATATATATATATATATATATATATATATATAATTTAATTAATTAATTAATCAATCAATAAATTAAATATCACATATTTAATTAAATTTGAATCTTATTCAAACAACCTTCTCTCACATAACCTATAGTTTTAATATGAATCTCATTCATATTAATTTTAACCTATAGTTTTTATATGAATCTCATTCATAAAACTAATATTTAAATCTTATTTAAATATTCATTTTTCTTATAATATAAATTATAAATTTTGAATCTTATTCAAAATAAACTTTATATTATAATGTATCTATATACATTATACTAATTGTATCACATACAATTAATTCTCTTATTAATTTGAACATTTCAAATTAAACTAAAAGGTTTGATTCTTATACTAATCATTTATGAGCTAGCAAGGGGACCTCATGAACCTATAGTTAGAAGTTGGAAACAGCCTTTAAGGGAGTAATTTATCTATTTACTCTAAATACGAGAAGGAGTGAATTCCATCTTGTGAAGATATGTTTCCAGATCCCTAATCAGACAAATCCCCAAAATGGTAAGCTTATTGAGTCAGCGATTTGGTCACTCTCACCCATATAGATCAAAGGATTGTCCTCATAGACAGGAGTGCATAACTCACTTAGGATTCAGGTCGAGTTACCTATAGTCATCCTATGAAATGTTAATTTCTACAATTAACGGCGTTATAAAGAGAAATTAAACATTTCGCAGTTTGGTCTTATACAAACTCTTTGTATAGGATACCCCCACTCACCTGTCTCCACATGAACAATTAGGATCAAATCATTTGTAACACTTTACAACTCCTTGTAACAAGTAAAAAGTGGGTCGTATTCATAGTGTTACTAGAATAAAGCACCTAACCTTATTCCTATACTACAAACCTTTTGGTTATTACTTAAACATGATCCAATCTTGTACGTCAACCATATACATGTTTAAGTTTACATAAAATAACCATGGAATCTTAGTTTATTGGATTTGAGTTAATGCATAAAATAGATAAAATAACTTATTTTATTCAATAAATAAAATGTATTTACATTTTACAAAACTACAAGACCCAAGAGATTTAAGACACACAAGTCCCAACATGATGCTGATTGGGTTGGTGATCCCACTAATTGACGCTCCACCATAGGTTATTGCTTCTACTTTGGCGACTCTCTTATCTCTTGGCAGATTAAGAAACAGAGTGTTATCTTTCGTTCCAACGCTGAATCCCAATATCGTGCTCTTGCTGATGCTACCTCAGAACTCTTATGGCTCCGATGGCTTCTTGCTGATATCCGCGTACCTTAAAATTCTTCCACTATACTTTATTGTGACAATCGTAGTGCAATATAGATTGCACACGATGATGTCTTCCATGAGAATATTAAACATATTGAAAATGACTGTCACTTTGTTTGCCATCATCTCACGAGTAACACGCTTCTATTAAGATCCATCTCCATTATCGAGCAATTAGCTAACATCTTCACCAAGCATTGTCCTCCAGTCGCTTCCACCAGTTACTTACGAAACTCAAGTTGTACTCTACCACCTTGAGTTTGAGGGATGGTGTAAACTAAAATTATGTTTATGTGATATTATTTCATTTAATTTGATTCTCTCCCCTTAATTTAGCTTTCCTTTTGTATTCCTCCTGTTGCATATTTAATCTATGTATTCTATTGTATATGACACATAAAAAAATATCAATAAAATATTCATTCAATAGTGTTGATCTCCATTTTGACATGTATGCTACTGTGGATGTGAGTAGGAGGTTTGGTGACTCCTCATCTAACCAGGCTGAGGTGGTTCTAGAGGGACCAAGTCGATGGTGCTGGAGGGCGCTGGTGTTAGGGTTGTTGAAGTTGAACGTGGATGCTGCTTGTTGCTTCAAAAGGACGAGTGTTAGTGTTAGTTCTAACTTCATGATTATACAATAAAAACTTTAATATTGTATAAATTATATATGTCAACGTCTTTGAACTAGATGATTTTCACAATAACATTAGTTAGAATAACATACCTTATCTATGATAATAATCTTCTAAGGGATTGTGTTTCTCTCTTGGCATTCCTTTATAACTTAATTATATTTTCTCGAAGGGGAGAAAATAACTAGTTGATGAGGTAGAGAGAGGTCCAATCCTTAGGGCCTTTATATAGATACCTCCCATTAGGTTGTTTAATTAGGAAATTATGTCTTACTTAACTTAGGAATTCACTTTTACTAAATTTATCTTTTACTTAATTGACCCAATAAAATAATTGGCCTAAAAGAGTGAGAATTAATTAATTTAAATCTTATTTAACGATTTATTTTCTACTGAATCTTTAATTTGAATCTCATCCAAATTGAATAATTAAATATTTGAATCCAATTCAAATAAATTAATTAATTCTAACTTCATTTATTTAATTATAATCTTATTCAAATTAAATAATTTATTTACTTGAATCTCATTCAAATAAATTAATTCTCCATATTATAAGTTATAATAAATCATATATTAATCGTATCCAATACAACTAATATTTTCCTTCAAAATTTGAACACTTCAAATTTTCTTTCAATCACATTTGATCCTTGTTGGTCTGTGGTGAACTAGCAAGGGGACCTTATGGACTTACCGATTATAAGCTTCAATGATCCAAGATTAATTAATTAAACTTTTTAATTAAATTAACCTTCATTCATAAACTATAGGCAAACCACTATAGATCCATAGTTGAACTCTTATGCACTGTAGGACAAGTTGTGTCCATGGATATAATTAGTATAAGTAAGTCGATCCTTCACGAGTTGTTCATAATTACAACTGGGCCAAATGTTCATTCTACCCTTGTAATTACCTCTTTTCCTTAAGTACCACTGATTTTTCTAATGAACAATTTGTTTATAGTCCAACCATAAATTGAGTCTCTCTCGAGCCAGTGAGAGAGTGGGGCCTTTTGTTCAAGACTCGAAATTAGTACTTAAGGGAACTACTCATCTACTTACTCTATCTGGGAAGGAGTAAATTCCCCCCATTTAGTTAAGTTCCCAAATGGTAGGCTTATTGAGTCAGCAACTAGGGTCAATCTCACTCATGCAAATCAAAGGACCGACCTCACAGACAGGAGTTCATAAGTCACTGAGGATTAAAATCGAGTCGCACGTGATTATCTTATGAAATATTAATCTCATCAATTAATGGATTTACAAAAAGAGATTAAATTTTTTGCGGTCCAGTCTTATACAAACTCTTTATATAGGATACCCCCATTCACATGTCTCCACATGGACAGTTTGGATCAAACTATTTGTAACTATTACAAAGTGGATCATATCCATAGTATCACTAGGATAATGCACCAAACCTTACCCATATACCATAGACTTTTAAGTTATTTCTTAAACACGATCCACTCATATGTCAACTATATACATGTTCAAGACTTCATGCAATAACCTTGGATTTTTTCCGTTAATGGATAAGATAATATTGCATAATTAATAATTAAATTAATTAACTAATCAATTACGAGGCTCTAGGACACAAATCCCAATAGGTATTGATGCAGTTCATTTGAAAGTTTGGAACAGTTACATCTTGATTCATCTTGAAAAAGCTTGAATCAAGGTAGATCAAGACTAGTGAGCAATTATTTCCTCAAGTTTTAGTTTTTTGTCTTGTTATTTCACTATTTTAATTCCAATTTTAGTTTGAGTTGTATTTTTTTAATGTTCATTCAAATTTACATCAATTTATCTGATAAAGTGTTCTTAGTTTGATTTTATTTAATTCTCCGTTGTTCTTCTCTTCATATTCTTTTTGTTTTAGTAGTTTAATTTTAATTTCATAATTTAATTTCTCTCTTGCTAATTGATTCAATCCTATTTGAAAGTTAGGATTGTAATAGCTTGAATTTCCTTGAAAATGGAAAAGCTAGTAGATCGAAGGAAGACAAGACGTTGATTGTGTATTTATTTATTTATAATTTTTTATTAGGTATTTTCTTTTAGATCAAATTGTTCTTATTTAGTTTACTATGAATTACCTTCCATCTAATTTTTTGTTATTTAATTCTTCAATCACGAGCTAAGCTTTTTTTTTTGGGATTCAAATATGTGAATGCCTTAAAGAAAGTAGCAAAAGCCTAATATGTGAAAGAGAATAACTTAGCTCAATTAATTGCTTGGTTTTCTTTTATGGATTTTAATTTCAACATTATTAGTCTAGCTTGATCGACTAGATTAGTATACTAAAATTGAATCTAATATGGAAATGGTTAGGTGAAATTTTATTCTCATAAAAGTGATTTAGGAAAAGAGCCTAGAAATAGGACTTTATATTTGACCGTAAACATAGGGCAAACCCTTTAGAACCAAAGGATTGTATTTTTAATTATCTAAGTTCACATTAGTCATAGAAATATAGGTTTAATGGCTTAGACTCCTAAAGACACTTCTTAGAAGATCGAATAGGTGTTGAATCCGATTCACCAAAGCCTTGAATTTGAGCTAAGTTACAAGTTTTTGTTGGGACTAGTGTCCTAAATCTCTTGGATTCTTGTAGTTTGTAAAGTTGTAAATACAAATTATTTATTCAGTAAAATAACTAATTATTTTATTTATTTTTGCATTAACTCAATCCAATAAACTAAGATCTGTGGTTATTTTATGTAAACTTAAACATGTATGTAGTTGACATACATGGTTGGATCATGATTAAGTAATAACCAAAAAGGTTTATAGTATAGGGATAAGGTTGGATGCTTTATTTTGGTAACACTATGGATACGACCCACTTTGTAATTGTTACAAGTGTTGTAAAGTGTTACAAACAATTAGATCCTAACCGCTCATGTGGAGACATGTGAGAGGGGGCATCCTACGCAAGAATTTGTATAAGATCGGATTGTGAAATGTTTAATTTCTTTTTATAACACCATTAATTGAAGAAATCAATATTTCATAGGTTGGTCATAGGTGACTCGATCTTAATTCTGAGTGAGATATGAACTCCTATCTATGAGGATAATCATTTGGTCTTTATGGGTAAGAGTGGCCAAATCATGGGCTCAATAAGATTACTATTTTAGGGATTTGTCTGGGTAGGAAGTGAAAGGATTGAATCCTCTAGGCGGAAGCGTTTAATCGCTTTGCTCCAATGTTATTTTATGAATTTGCACAAAACAAGATTATATACATATGCATTGAAATACATTAAATGATTCAAAGGAAAAAATAAAAAATAAAAACCTTTGAAGATCTAATTCTCAAGGTATCACTCTCCAATTCTCCAAGAACACCACTAAGGAATCTTCTCTGGTAAACGCTTGGGACAAGGAGGTTTGTGGAAAACTTTGTGAAAACGAAAAGGGAAAAGTAGAGAGTTTGAGAGTTGAGAGTGAGGGGGAGTTTTTGTTCTTCTGTAGAGATTTTACGTTCCACCCAAACAATTGAGATCTTATCTCAATTTAAAGTGAGGGAAGTAACTTCCCTCCCCACTCACCTCTCCCTTGCAATGCAAGGGAGTTATTTTGTTATTTATTTAAATAATAATAATATAAACTAATATAAACTAATAAATCAAATTTAATTAATTTATATATAATAATCAAATATTAATTAAATAAGTATTTAATTAATGAAGTCTTATTTAATAAATAAAGGAAATCAAATATCATATATTTGATTCGATGTGTCATAATACACATATACTCTTTTAACCTATGGTTTTAATATGAATCCAACTCATACTAATTTAATATTTAAATCCCATTCAAATATTGATCTTCTCATATTATAAAGTTTATTTTCTCACATTATAAACTTTATAATGTATCTCATACATAATCTTAATTGTATCATATACAATTAATTCCCTTGATCAATTTGAACACTAAAATTATTTTATCACTTTGTTTCCTTGTTTTAACCCGTTGTGAGCTACTAGAGGGACCTAATGGACCAACAATTATAAGCTCCAATGATTTGAGATTAATAAATTAAACTCATTAATTATATTAATCAACATTCATTAACCATGGGCATACCAATAAAGACCCATAGTTGCATTCTTATGAATTGCGACATATTTATGTGTCCATTGAATAACCATATTTCGTAAGTCAATCCTTCACAGGGTTTAGTAATTACAGTTGGGGTCAAATTATCATTTTACCCCTGTAATTACCTTTTGCACCTTAAGTACCACTGATTCTCTAATGAACAATACTGCTTATGGTCCAACCATAAACAAAATCCCTCTCAAATTAGTGAGACGGTGAGACCTCGTTGTTCAAATCCCGAAACCAGCACCTAAGGGAACATCCTATCTACTTTCCCTAGAGTTAGGAAGGAGTGAATTCTATCTTGTGAATTTATGTTCTCTGCTCTTCACTCGGCATCATTCCCAAAATGGTAGGCATATTAAGTCGGCAGCCAATGCCACTCTCACCCATACAAATCAAAGAACAATCCTTATGAATAGGAGTTCGTAATTCACTCAGGATTGAGATCAAGTTACATTTTCTCATTTGAAATATAAAACTCTTCAATTAACGGAGTTATAAAGAGAGATTTAGTTTTGTGGTCCAGTCTTATATAGACTCAATGTATAGGATACCCCCACTTACATGTCATTACACGAACAATTTGGATCAAACAGTTTGTAACACTTACAACACTTGTAACACTTACAAAGTGTGTCATATCCATAGTGTTACCAGAATGAGGCACCCAACCTCACCCATATACTATAGACTTTTTAGGTTATTTCTTGAAGATGATCCAATTGTATGTCAACTACATATTGTTCAAGATACACTAAGTAACCTTGGATCTTAGTTTATTGGATTTTGAGTTATGCAAAAAAATAACAATAATTAAATATTACTTTATTTCTTAATTTATTTACAAATTTATACAGACTACAAGATTTAGGACATAAATCCCAATAGAGAGCTGGGAGCGTATCTTCATAAGATGGAATTCATTTCTTCCCATCTTTAGGGTAAGTAGATAAGTTCCTCCCTTAAGGGTTGATTCTAGGTCTTGAACAAAGAGGCATCATCCTCTCACTGGCCCGAGAGGGATTAGTTTATAGTTGGACTATGAACTGTTTGTTCATTAGAGAGATCAATGGTACTTAAGGAGTTAGATGTAACTATAGAGGTAAAATGGTAATTTGGCCTAGTTGTAGTTACTAGCAATTGTGAAGGGTTGACTTACTTTAGATTGGTTATATCCTACACAGAAATATATCTACAATGCGAAGAGTGAAACTGTGGGGTCTTTAGTGGAATGATCTGCAATTAATGAATATGAATTAATTTAATTGAAGAGTGTAATTAATTAATCCCATATCATTTGAGCTTTTAATCTGTAGGTTCATAAGGTCATCTTGCTAGCTCATTAAGTATTAAATAAGAATCAGTTAATTTTGGATTAATTTGAATTGTTTAAATTAAATAAGGGAATTAATTGTATAGGAAACTTATCTTAAACGACAAAACTGCTGAGAATATTTACAACTAATAGCAAAATACACAGTCTATTTGCGATAGATCGCGATAGACTACTATCTAGACAGACAATAGTCTATCGCGATCTTTCGCGGTTTATTGCAGGTAGACAGTGAAATTTTGCTATATTTATAAATATTTTGGTTCCTTTTGCTACATTTGAAAAGAGCTCAATTGTATATGACACAATTAATATAGTGTATATACATATATTATAATATTTATTTTGAATGAGATTCAAAATTATACTTTATATCTTGAGAGAGAGAAATTTTTTAATAAGATTCAAATAATAGTTATATGAATGAGATTCATATAAAAACTATAGGTTAAAATTAATATAAATATGATTCATGTTAAAACTATAGTTTATGTGAGAGAATATTGTTTGAATATGATTCAAATTAAATATGTGATAATTAATTAATTAATTAATTAATTTTATTTAATTATATATATTAAATGTGATTTAATATATTTTAATTAAATTAATATTATTAATTTAATAATATTAATTTGATTTAAAATGAAATTTATAATATTAGAGAGTTATACTTCACGTTTGTGGGGAGTTACTGTAACTCCCCTCCCTCTCTCTCACATACCAGATGAAAAAGGAGATCTCTAAGAGATTGAAAAAATGGGTTGTTTTCAATCATAATATCTCCAAGTATACTCATCCTCTCAAACTCCCTAAAAGTCTTTTTCCTTCCCTTACCAAAACCAAAGAGCCCACAACTCCTTTGAATCTTATCTTGAGATTAGCAAGAAAACCAAGTGGTGGTGTTCTTGATCTGAAGAAGAAAAGACTTTGGGTATAAGTGAGATCCGGCAAGGAGAACATGAATTACATAGAAGAAAACAACCTTCAAAGGTTGTATATTGTTCTGTCTTAATATCCTCTCAATGCATTCAATGTTTACTTGATGTTTATCTGTTTTATTCTCTGTATTTTGGTTTTTCTAAAAAGAAAAGTATTGACATAAGGTAATCAATTGCTTCTACAAGGAATTCAATTCTTTCAGTTTTCACATTAGGCTACATCTACTTTAGAAAAAAATGATAACTTGTAAAAATACAAGTTATTATTGTCTTTCTATTAGAAAAATAAAGTTTAAATGGAGAATCATGTGGTAGTTTGGGTTAAATTCAATTGATAAATCTCCTTATGCATTTTACTCTTGTGAATTGATGAAGATAAATGTTTTGAAGCTTTTTGAACCTAAAACACACGCTTTGATGCAGGAATGCAAGCAACCTATGAATGCGATATCAATCAGAAACGTAAGGCAACGAAAAATTAGACGAAAATCTTAAAAGATTATCGGGGGATTGATGTGCTTGATCTGCGGCTGAAGTGGCAGATATGAATTGAACCGGAAATCATGTAATTATGTGAGAAAGATGCAAGACAACAATTCAGCCTTCAATCATGTAAATTTGCCAGCGTCAGAACGTACCATCTATAAAAGGGCAGACCTGAAGGCTAAAAAGGGGTTGAAACTCTCGGAAGAATTCTTAAGTGACAGCAGAGTCTTTTCCAGACGATAACCAGAGAAAAATAGCTCGAAAGAGAAGAGTCTTCCTTCCGACCGACCACTTCACAGCAGAATTCACGCTACCATCTCAACGAGCTCAAGAGATTGAGCAAACACTTATTTCATGCTTTCTATCCTCTTTCTTGCTTACGAATGTTTTAGCATATTTACAAGATAATTGTAATTTTTGAGACAATTGTTCCATTCATTAATCTATACGACTTTTATGGCTATCCATTTCATATTACTTTCCACTTGTTGTTTATCATCCATGAGTAACTAACTCTATTGAGGGTTAGGGGTTGCATTATCATCTGATTAAGAATCACAGTTGCATTTGTTCCATCTTGTTAACTGTATTTGAATCTAATGCTTATGTCTATCTAGCTAATTGATATAAGTAGTAATAATCGGTTGCTCAAGAGAGTAAATGATTGTGGAACTCAGTTGACAAGGCTGAGAAGTGTTTCTAGACATAGAAATAACCTTGGCACTTAACACTCTTCTATGCGTTATAGAGATATAAGTGTAGTGGCTGTTAACCGAGAGGTGCAGTTCAGAGTTGTTGGTATCAAATAGGCCCCTCTATGCATTCCTTACTTTAGATGATAACCAACCCTAGCCCTACTTTACTATCCATATAATTTCCTTAGCTGAACTTTGTTGTGTTGCATACCTACCCATTCCATCAATTTAGTTTACTTTTACAGCTTTTGTTTTCATAAACGCATCGCTTGTCACCATTTTCTTGTTACACATACAACTGAGCTATTTAAAGAATTCTTGAATCTGCATAGTCCCTGTGTTCGACCTCGGACTCACCGAGAAAATCTCATTTTTCGCTTATAATTGGGTGAAGAATAGGAAAAGTTGATAAATTAATACTGCATATATAGCACTTTTAGGCTGACAAAAAAAAAAAAAAAAAGCATGAACATGTTTCAATTCGTATTTTCTCATTATTATTTTTGTCTAGTCAATTTTTTTTATACAAAAAAACCCAAATCAACTTTTCTTGGTTGCTACAATTGCAATTTTGAGGAAAATTTTTGTTGTCATTTAGGATTTTGTTGAAAAATTGTTCCCTTGGGAGACAACTTGGAATACTTCCAATCTTTTACTACTTGTCAACTATGTGCACTTGCAGTAGACTAGAGATCTTTCTTCAAAAAACTTTTTGATTTAGTTAAAGCAAATTCAGTCGATCATTATATTAATGCTCCTGATAATTTATATATGCTTGATACAATTGTTTCTTACAATGAATCATAACATTTGGAATCTTATTGTTCAAAACTAAAAAGAAGTCAAGAAAATTCAACTTTTTTATGGCACAAGCGCTTGGGTCATATCTTTAAATCTAGAGTTCAATATCTTGTGTTTTATGGAAAATTGGGTTCTCTTGACTTTAAAAAGTTTGAAATTTGTATTGATGGCATAAAAGGAAAACAAACCAACACAAAGAATATAGGTGCTAATAGAGCCACAAACATCTTAGAATTGATGTATCCAGAATAAAGGTAATCTTTTCTATCCTGGGAGACAATTACTCTCAAAGTCAAGCACTAGAGTGAGTAAATTTGTCTTAAGCAGACAACGTGAATTCATTGGGCTCAGATAATTTTTTGTATATGAATTTATGGTTTACGTGTTCTACCTTTAATAACAATCTTAAGACAAATTAAATTCTGATTTACGGTGAATTCACGTTAATAACTTTCCTTCTGGTTTGTGATTTCTTCATTCGCCAAGTTTTAGTAGAATTTCATATATTGTGATATTGTGATTGGATTTTAATTCTGTTTAGAATCCAACTCTTTTTTCCAATTGTTATTTTTTTTTTAGTTTGTTATCACAATTGCAAACAAAATCCATTTTGTTATATATATATATATATATTTTCCTCTCCAATTGTTATTGTTATTTGTTTTAATTATTTTTTTTTAAGTGATTCTATTAGTAGGATTTCAATTGTGACTGCATTTCAATTGTTCCACTCACGCCAAGTGTTATTTTTTGTTATCGTGATATTGTTATTGTTAATTGCACTTAAATTAGAATCTTGCATTTTATTTTTATAGGTTTCCTTATTTCTTTTTAAGTGTACGATTTTTACACTGTTTTTATTTCCTTTGATGCATTTTTATTTCAAGTTAGTTTTTCTTCTATTATTATTAGTTTGTTATGATCTTACAATGTAAATATTCCATCTAATTTAATTCTATTTTTTAAAAAAAAAAATTGCCATAAGTTATTGGTTAATTGTTATTGTTTATTGATTCTGTTGTACTCCCAATTGGCAATTAACGTAAGCATAACTTTATTTTATTAATTCTATTTTACACCCAATTATATTGTTTGTATTTTGGATTTGGTTTTTGTAAGTTGTTTAATAATTTACTTGGTTTGGTTAACTATTGTTTAGAACGATATGACTTCAAACAATCTTAATGTACTTGTTTCTGGTGTTGCTCATGGAGAGAAACCTGAAAAAAATGTTCTTCTATCTCACCACTCTAAATTTGGTAGAATTTCTCAAAGAGGATGCTCTCGTTTTGGCTGAGGGAGAAACTGACACAGAAAAGCAACTTGTCGTTGATGCATGGAAGCATGCAGAATATCTTTGCAAGAATTACATTTTGAATGAATTGGACAATACATTGTACAATGTGTACAGTGGTGTTGATATAGCAAAAAAATCTTTGGACTTCATTGGAGAAGAAGTATAAACTGAAGTTGCCGGTGTAAAGAAATTTATTGTTGGCAAATTTTTGGATTACAAAATGGTGGATTGAAAAACAATGATCAGTCAGGTTCAAGAACTTCAAGTAATTCTTCATGATATACATGCTAAGAATATGACCTTGAGCAAATCATTTCAGGTAGCAGCAATAATTGAAAAATTGCCACCCTAATGGAGAGATTTCAAAAATTATCTCAAACACAAACGCAAGGAGATAAAACTTGAGGAACTTGTGGTCCGCCTTGGAATTGAAGAGAACAATAGAAAAGGAGAATAGAGGTTCTATGTATGGTGCTATAAACCCTAAGGCTAATATTGTGGAAAATAGACCACAAAGTAACAAGAAAATGAAGTTTTCTGATGAAGGTTCAAGTCATAGACAACGATCCACAAGAAAGTTCAATGGCAAATGCTTCAATTGCAATAAAATAGGACATCAATCTAAGGATTGTCGTAAGCCAAAGAAATTTCAGTGCAAAAATGCTCAAGCTTATATCACAAAAGTTGATGCAGTATCAGATGGTGTTACAGATATTGACCTTTGTGTAGTCATTTCAAAATGCAAGATGGTGGGCACTTCCAAGGAATGGTGGGTAGAAACTGGTGCTACTCATCATGTTTGTGCCAACAAAAATATGTTCATATCGTATGTGCTAGTTTTTGGTGGAGAACAATTATTGATAGGCAACTCTTCTACTTCAAAGGTTGAAGGACAAGGCAAAGTGGTCCTTAAAATGACTTCTGGCAAGGAACTCACTCTTCACAATGTACTTCATGTTCTTGATATTCCAAAGAATTTAGTTTCTGGTTCATTACTCAGCAAGAATGGCTTCAAGTTGGTCTTTGTATATGATAAGTTTGTACTTTCCAAGAATAATATGTATGTTGGAAAGGTTATTTGAGTGATGGTTTGTTTAAGTTAAATGTACTCACTATTGTACCCAAAAGTAGTAATCCTAATAAAGTATCTACTTTTGCTTATATTGTTGAGTCATTTGTTTGGCATGGTAGATTAGGACATGTCAATTTCAATTCTTTGCGTAGGCTAATTAATATGAATTTGATTCCAAAATTTGATTTTGATACAAATCATAAATGTGAGGTGTGTGTGGAATAAAAAATGACTAAGGCACCTTTTCATTCAATTGATAGAATTACAAAACCTTTAGAGTTAATTCATAGTGATATTTGTGACTTGAAATTTGTGCAAACTAGAGGTGGTAAAAAGTATTTCATTATGTTTATAGATGATTGCACAAAATATTGCTATGTTTATATGCTAAGAAGCAAATATGAGGCAATTGAAATGTTTAAGCTTTATAAAAATGAGGTTGAGAATCAACTGAGTACGAGGATTAAAGCAATAAGAAGCAATAAAGGCGGTGAATATGGTCCTCCTTTTGAACAATTTTGTGAGCAACATGGCACTATTCACCAAGTTACTGCTCCTTATTCCCCTCAATCAAATGAAGTTGTTGAATGTAAAAACTGGACACTTAAAAAAATGATGAACAGAATGCTCATAAGTTTAGGTTTACCCCAAAACCTGTGGGGAGAAGCTTTATTAACGGAAAACTCTCTATTAAATAGAATACCTCATAAAAAGTCACAAAACATACCATATGAAGAATGGAAAGGACGAAAACCTTCATACAAATACTTAAAAGTGTGGGGGTGTCTAGCAAAGGTTGCAGTACTTAAACCAAAATTGGTTAAAATAGGACCAAAAACTATTGGTTGTATATTCATTGGTTATTCAATGTGAGATCTGCCACTGAATTCTTCGATGATGAGCAGAAGAATGACATACAACCTGAACAGAGATCACTATGACCAGGATCATCGTCGTGGAACATACGAGAAAAAGTGTCTCCTCGGCCTCACCCATAGAAAGGTCGGCCGAAGGAGACGTTTGAAGCCTTAGAAAGGGAATGGACTAGTCAAATTTTCATGACCCAAAGTTAGAAGAATCGAAAGTTCTGAAGACTTGGATCGAAGCAACAAGTAGAAGAAATTGTGTCAAATACCAAGTTGAAGTAGAGCAGACGCCTCTAGCCGATGATGACCCTCCTTCGGGTGAGGTGGAATGATATGGATCATAACCATTAAGTTGCCATTAATATAGTTGTCTTTAATTAATTTCCAACTTTTAAGTATTAAATTTAAGTCTTGGTAATTATAGGGATGCCCTTTTGTATCTCGTTTTGGGCATTTGAAAGGTTTGAAAGATGGAGGTCACTTTTGTTTCATGGAGATGCATTAAAAAGGGTGGTTGGAAAGATGAAGGTTGTTGTCTCTAATGAAAATACATTAAAGAAGGTGTTGGAAAGATGAAGGTTGTTTTCTTTAATCAAGATGGATTAAAGACAGGTGGTTAGAAAGATGGAGGCTACTATTAATAGGATGCATTAAAGATAGTAGTTGAAAAGATAGAGTTTGAAAATAAGACTTATTTAATGCTTTATTTTGACTTTTGGTTTATTTAAATTAAATATTTTCAATCTCCAAAAGGCTATATAAAGCTTTCTATCATTTCAATTGTAATAAGAAATTTTATGAATGAAATTCGAGCTCTCATGTTTGAGACTTTGTCTATAGAAATTTGCAATTATTGTGATAGAATGCACCCAAGCTATTTAATCTAACCTTGAACAAGTTTGATTGTGGAGTGACTTAATTTAAAACAAGATTTCAAATCTTGCTTTTTGATATTTGATCTAAGAGGTAATCTAATTCTAGCCTTTTTCTCTGGGTTGATTTACATTCATATAAGGAGGTGTTAGTTTCTTAGATCCAAAGGTTCTTGCTTCAACAAAAGCTTGGATCTTTGGGGCTGCAGATTATATTGTCTTATCATTTGGTATTAGAGCATAGATTGCATTATGGCCTACTATAGAATTGATTTTACAAATGATATGACAATCCTGATCCTCAGCCCAAAAATTCAAACTTTTGTTGAAGCAAGAACCTTTGAATCTAAGAAACTAACATCTCCTTGTACGATTGTAGATCAACCCAGAGAAAAAAGGCTAAAATTAGATTACCTCTTAGATCGAAGATCTAGAAGCAAGATTCGAAAATCTTGTTCTAAATTGAGTCACTCCACCATCAAACTTGATCAAGGTTAGATTGAATGGCTTAGGTGCATTCTATCACAAGAATTATTTTTTTATAGAAAAGTCTCAAACATGAAATCTCAATTTTCATTCATAAAATTTTTTATTACAATTGAAAGCATAAAAAGGGTTTATATAACATTTTAGAGATTGAAAACTATTTAATTTAAATAAACCAAAAGGAAAAACAAAGCATTAAAGAAGTCATCTTCTCAACCTACATCTTTCCAACCAGCATCTTTAATGCACCCCCATTAATAGCCTCCATTTTTCCAACCATCATCTTTAATGCATCTTCATAAAAGAAAGCAACATCCATCTTTCCAATTACCCTGTTCAATGCATCTTCATGAAAGACAACTTCTATCTTTCCAACCACTCTCTTTAATGCATCTCCATTAAATAAAGAAACACTCTCGTGGTTCTGATCCATGTCATGGAACCTTCAATCTTGATTAAAGAAGTGAACTGGCAGAGCCCTTTGGTCAAGGAACGAAATTTGACAAAGTATCATAACGTTCTGTTTCATGATCCCACCAAAGGGAAAATCCAAATGGAACACATTAATGAGTCAAATCCCCATCACCCAAGACTAAGGAAGAAGCAAATCCTATGCGACAACGAACAAATTAGGCAGAAGGATGAGGGAGAGATGAATCCCTAAGTCATCAAGTAAAAAACTAAGGCCTTAACAAAGAAAATAGATGGAGGGAGTGAAAAGCGCTTGAAAAGTGCTTTCTATTCTCTCAAATTAAGAGAGTTTATATTAGATTTCACTTGTTTTCTAGTGGTTTTCAAGTAAAAATAAAGAAAATTAGAAGTGAAAACCAAAAGATCAAAACTGAGCCAGAATCTCGTGAAAAAGAGAAGAAAAAATCCAAATCTGCCAAAAACAAGACACAGTCGCTACGCTGCGGCACGACACCAAGGTAGGTTTCCATGATGCACAGCACCGCGGTGCCATCCAATAGCACGGTGGCGCCATCCTTCAATGACAATCAGTGCAGCAGGGTTATTCTACGGCATCGCGGCGCCATCTTTCCATATTTTAAAATTTTACATTTTTTAAAAGAATTTTGGGCGACCAACTCTATAAATTGGAAGGTTTTCAGTAGCCCTAATCACCAATCTACACACCAAGAGACACAAGAAGAAGAGAATTGAGAGAAAGTTCATTAGAGAATTCAAAGAGTGAGTTAGTTGCAAGGAAGAGGAAAAGAGTTCGAGAAAGAATCGTGGTGCCATTCGAGTTCCAACGTGATGACCAAGGACATCTTAACGGTTCCTCCTCAATCAAGAGCCTCTTTTCAGTAGAGTTTTTATTTTTTTACACTCTTTCTTTGTTTATATTATGAACATGTTGCTTGAAGCTATGAGTGGTGTTATTAGATTTCTATTCGAATTAAATTGAGTTTCATAGCTTGTTGCACAAAAAAAATAGATATTATAATTTCAGTACAAGGATGCGTCGAGCATTACTCAAGTATGATCATGATTAAGCAAGTTTTCCTATAAAAACCCAAGTATAAGCTCTTATAGGTTTCCTAGTGAGTCTAGGGTCGAACGCAGGGATTTGTAATAACTAGGCGTTGAGAATATATGCATAACTATGCGGTGAACTGTACATGTAATATGTGCATGTGTTGGTTGTATGTGTCTAAAACTATACATAAAAAATGAATAAAATTTCCTACAACTAACAATGAGGTGGACGCAGCGATGGTTAGTCAAATGTCATTTAGTGTCAGATAGCATGCGTTGAGATTGAATGGAACTATGCGATAAAAGTAGAGTTAATGCAAGAGCTAGTTGTGACCTAAGTATATCTAAGTATAATTATACACCTACAAACTGCGTTTGTGAATCCATCTCTCGATGTTTCGACGCCACATTAATCTTATCTCTAAGACGCATGGTAAGTTTGTGTTGACAAAAGATGAACTATATCTCTGCACCTCATCTAGTCTCGATAAATGCTAAAGATTAACCATCCACTCTCTCAAGTTAGACAGTCATGCTTACTACTTTTGTTTGTCAGACAAAGTTATGCAAGCTAATAATATGCATTAATCAAGATGTGACATACTTAATATTGCTTAAGAAAAACCAACTTCTAACATCTAACTCATTTAGCATTCAAACAACATGGTGTAAGGTATTTAATATGGAAATAGATGGAAGATAATCTTCAATCAAACTCATATTAAGAAAATAAACCATTCTTTCGAATGTCATTAACAAAACATAAGAAAGAGGGAAATGGAGATAAAACAGAAATGGAAGGCGTCAAGCCGCCACTGGCATCGTCTTGCTTCATGGAGGCTTGAGATGGTTGCTATCTGATACATAGATTTCATAGGGTGAAGGTTCTCACTCACTGGGAGACGACACTGAAGGTGCTCAGAATCCTTCTCTCAGAAGAGCTCGAAATGGAGGCTGGTTATGATGTGGGAGAAATTGTGCAAAGCTTTCGCCTCTTGAACTCGTCTTTCTGCTCTCCTCTCTTCTCATGGAGAAGCTTTGGCTATTTATAGGCGTTGAAAAGTTGATACTCATGATGACCTAACACCTTTGCATTAAATTCCCTGCCCTGCTGCGTAGACTTTTTACTTTGTCGGCCCATAGGTTCTGCCATGATTTGATAAAGTGTTGTCCTTTTTCATAATGACATGACAGCTTTTTGCCCATGCCTCTGTATCTACTTTTTCTCGACGCATGGTCTCAACGCATAGGCTCGACGCATGGGTTTCCACTTGTTCTCGCAGCAGCTTCGTCTCTTAGTACTTGGGTTATTTGTGCTTCTTTTCTTCTTAACCCTGCGTTAGAAACAGAAAATCTCAGTTTTTCAGGTATTTTCTTTTGTAAATAGTGCCAACGCATGGTGATACATTTTACATAATTCAACTACCAAAATCATGCGTTTAGCTCTAAAGTTACTCTAACTAAATCAAATAGTGATTATAATAACTTGTATTTCTACAAGTTATCAAGTGGCTAAACTCTTTAGCTTTAGGGTTTTGATGAATTGTTTATGAAGTTATGTTGATATTGTAGACTCTTCATGATTTTGTTGTAATGATTATGCTTTTCTTTGTTATTGTGCTTAAATTCTTGGTGAATTGCCATGTTTGAATGTTAGGTTAGATGTATGGTTGAGATAATTGTATGTCTAACTAGATCTATAACAAAGAATTGTTGTTAATCTCTCATGAAAATAGTTAGGTTAACAATAAAAGTTGCTAAAAACTACCCTTAATGCCATTTAATTTGTATTGGTTTCAAGAAATTAGTAATCAATTGTGTTGCATGAGAAAATGTTGTTTTTTAGAGAAAATAACTTGGATTTATGTTTCTAGACTTAAGCATATTAAAAACAATGAAATCCATGAACCCTAGAATATTACATAATGGAGTAAACAAGGATTCATTACCCTAGATCTCTCTTTAACTCTTGTGTTTCTTATTTATTTGCTTTCCTTTTTAGTTTTCATAAATCACAACTCAAGATCGAATCCTCAAATAAAATTGATTCAAGTCTAGAATAGCTAAGTAACTTAAACCTTCACAATTGGATCCTCAGTGGAACGGTATTCGGACTTAACCGTCTTATATTATAACTTGACCCCGTACACTTGCGATTAACACAAAAAGTGGGCATCAGGGACACAAGTCGAAGTGATTCGAACTTCTACCAGTCAAACACAAAGGGTTGAGTTCTATCATTCAAATGGTCCTGAGGAGCCTTAGCTGAGCACGGGGTGGCTAAGGCAGACCAAGGACTATCAAATGTTCATACGATGACTCAAAGAGGTGAAAGGTTGTGGATTGAGAGGAACCTCGACTCAACATCACCTCAAGGTTTGAAAAGTATACTTTTACCTTCCTTCCAACGGGACAAATCTTCATGAAAATCAAGCACAAAAAATTGTTGAAAGAACCAAAAAGAATAAGAACCAACCCATACAAAAGGGGAAAAAAAAAAAGAAAATATTGCTACTTTCACAATGATCATTGACAATTGACTTAGGATTGTTTATAGCAGAAAGATGAGATTGAAGCACTTATTCACAATGATTTCTTAAAAGAATTCATAAGTGAAAACAAGGATGGAAAGTTGAGCCCAACCTTAAACACTAAGAGGCCGAGATCAACTAGGGATAACCCACAAGGAGAAGAAAATCATCAAACACCTCAAGAGATTAGAACTATTGTCAGTAGATTCACATGAAGGAGTAAGAATGATCCAAACTCCATGGAGTTTCGATAGTGGGAGGCCAAGGTCAACCCATCAATTGAAGATTTTTTAGTTACATATTTTGTTTCAACTTTGTGGTGATTTATTTTTTTAGTCAACAAATTACATTCAATATCATATACAGAGTCATTTATTTTCATGCAATGGTGAAGAGAGGTTGAGCCTAACCCTATTATTTTCATTCCAATAAAGGTAATGCAAGTTCAATCTTTTGAAAGCCTAATTGAACTCAAGAATTAATTTCTTTCTAGCAACAATTTTCTCCTTGAGTAAGGGGCTTCGTAGGAGATATGTCTCCCTTTGAAACAAAAGGTATGAATTTAATTTTTATTGAGGAACCAAAAATGGACTCAATGAGCTAATAGACTATTATAGAGAAATTAGGAATGGAGTCAATTGGATCAAGTATTGGGACCTAACCACGAAAGGTTGTGGCTGACTCTGAGCAAAGAGAGGCCAATGTCAAGCATAGTGAAGCTGGGGCCAACCCTAAGAATATGGGAGCTCAAAGCCAAAACTTAGCAAGAAAAAGTTGAGAGACCAATCATCTAAGATCCATGTGGGCTTGAAGAAGGAGAGTATTTTACACCAAGACTCCAATTCACCAAGCTGAGCCCGAGGCTCCCATTTTGAAAAATAGGGCATGCCTAACCAAAGCCAACACTTAAAAGGGAAGGTCAAGAGACCAATTATTTGAAATCTAGATGGGCTTGAAGAAGTGGAGAACCTAGGCTAAGACCCCAATTTCCTAGCTTGAGGTCAATGCTTCCCTTTTGAAAAATGAGTTATGCCCAATGCAGCCCCAATCTTGGAGGAGGGATAATTTGAGCCAAATGCCAAATTCTCCTTGATCGAGGTCGAGGCTTCTATTTTTGTAAATAGGGTTTGCCTGATAAGTACTTGAAAAGTGCTTTCTATTCTCTCAAATTAAGGGAGTTTATATTAGATTTCACTTGTTTGCTAGTGATTTTAAGGTTAAAACGAGGAAAATTAGAAGAAACGACTAAAAGATCAAAACCGAGCAAGAATACGGCGAAAAAGAGTTGAAAAACTAAAAAGGGCGAATTTTGGGGATAGCGTCGCGGCGCCGAGACAGCGTTGCCACGGCGCTGAAACATCAACGCATAGTTCTGGACTCAGAGTAGCATCGCGGTCCGGGATGGCGCTGCCTCGACGCATCCTTGTTGAACGCATGACAGCGTTGCGGCGCTAAAACCCGAGAGCAAACTTTTTTGGATGCAACCCTAGCGTCGCAGCGCCAGCTTTCCTTAAATAAAAATTTTGTATTTTTGGAAAATTTTTGGGCGGCCAAACTCTATAAATTTGGGGGTTTCCAGCAGCCAAATCATTCAGAAAAATCAAAGCAAAGCAAGGAAGTTGTAGACCTAAAGAGGCACAAAAAGGAGAGAGTTAAGTGAGAGTTCAAAGAGTGAGTTAGTTGCAAGGAAAAGGAAAAGAGTTCGAGATAGTCGTGGTGCCCTTCAAAGTCTGACGTGAGAGCCAAGGAGATCGTGACGGTGCTACCTCAATTAAGAGCCTCTTTTCAGTAGAGTTTCCCTTTCTTTACATTTTTTCTTTGTTTATTTTGCTTAAACATGTTGCTTCAAGCTATGAGTGGCTAAACTCTTTAGTTTTAGGGTTTTGATGATTTGTTTATGAATTTATGTTGATTTTGTAGACCTTCATGGTTTTGTTGGAATAATTATACTTTTCATTGTTATCGTGTTTAATTCTTGTGGATTGGCCATCTTCACATGTTAGGTTAGATGTATGATTGAGAGATTGTATGTTTAACTTGATCTATAACAATGAATTGTTGTTAATCTATCACGAGAGTAGTTAGGTTGACAATAAAAGTTGCTAAAGACTATTTTTAATGCCATGTAATTTTGTATTGGTTTTAAGAGATTAATAATCAATCGAGTTGCATGAGAAAGGGTTGTTTTTTAGAGAAAATAACTTGCAATTAAGTTTCTAGACTTAGGCATATGAATTGCAATAAAATTCATGAAATCTATAATATTGCATGATGAAATAAACAAGGATTCATTACCCTAGAACTCTCTTTGACTGTTGTGTTTCTCCCTCTGATACTTTCCTTATTTGATTTGTATTTTTCCATAACTTATAATATTCAATTTCAATCCTCAAATAAAATTGATTCAATTCTAGAATAGCTAAGTAACTTAAACCTTCCCAATTGGATCTCCAGTGGAACAATATTCGAACTTAACCGTCTTATATTATAACTTGACTCGTACACTTGCGGTTAACACTAAAAGTGCACATCAGTGCCTAATGCATGGCCTCAACCGATCCCTATACTATAGACCATGTAGACTGTATCTTAAATATTGATCTCCATATATCCCCACGTACAGTTCAAGACTCATAAAACAGCCTAAGATGTTAGTTTATTGGATTTAGGGTTATTAATACAAAACAAACAAAAACAATCAATAACGCTTATTAAAGTAACACATCAATAACTCTTTATTAATGATTTAATTACAGTCAAATTATTACATTTATAATCTATGAGTTTTAGGGCATAAAACCCAACAAACTCTCACTTGAACTAAAACTCTAGTGGGTTGTACATAAAGAGAAGTGAGAATGGTAAGTATGTAAATAAAATAAACTAGGGCATCCATATACCCATTACACATCTCCCACTTGCCCTAGATTACACAATGTATATATCTCGTAGGCTTAGACTTTCTAGATGACCTTTAAACACTTTAGTCGAAAGAGCCTTCGTAAATGGATCAACAATGTTATGCTTTGAAGCGATTTTTGTGACGATCACATCTCATCGTTGCACAATCACCCATATCAGGTGATACTTCCCTCTCAATATGCTTTCCTCGTTTGTGGCTGTGAATCTCTTTAGAGTTGGTTATTGCCTCACTGTTGTCATAGTATAACGTGGTGGGCAATTTCATGTTTGGAACGATTTCCAAATCATTTAGGAACTTTCTAAGCCAGACTATTTCCTTTGCTGCTTCACAAGCAGCTACATACTCAGCCTCCATAGTAGAGTCTGCAATGCATCCTTGCTTGATGCTACGCAATACTACAACTCCTTCGTTTAAGGTGAACACTGATCCTAACGTGGATTTCCTAGAATCCTTGTCAGTTTGAAAATCAGAGTTGGTGTATCCCGTAAGGATCAAATTCTTAGCTCCATACACTAGCTTGTAGTCCCTTGTTTTCCTAAGATACTTGAGGATGTTCTTAACCGCAGTCTAGTGGTCTAACCCCCTGGATTGGACTGGTACCTACTGACTATTTCCACTACATAAGAAATGTTTGCCCTAGTGCAAAGCATAGCATACATTAAGCTGCCCACAGCTAAGGCATAGGGAATATGTCTCATATCCTCAATTTCTTGAGGTGTCTTAGGACACTATTCCTTAGACAAATTAACCCCATGAAAGGTAATAAACCCTTCTTAGAGTTCGACATCGAATATCGAGTCAACATTTTGTTGATATAAGTTGCTTGAGACAGGGCCAACATTTTGTTCTTGCAATCCCTAATGATTTGGATCCAAAGTACATACTGCGCCTCTCCCAAATATTTCATTTGGAATTGGGTTGCCTGATAACTTGTAGAAATACAAGTTATTATAATCACTATTTGATTTAATTAGAGTAACTTTGGAGCTAAACGCATGATTTTGGTAGTTGAATGATGAAAAATGTATCACCATGCGTTGGCACTATTTACAAAAGAAAATACTTAAAAAACGATGAGCTTTTTTGTTCCTAACGCAGGGTTAAGAGGAAAAGAAGCGCAAACAACCAAGTACTAAGAGACGAAGCTGCTGCGAGAACAAGTGGAGACCATGCGTCGAGCCTATGCGTTGAGACCATGCGTCGAGAAAAGGTAGACACAAACGCATGCTCAAACAGCTGTCATGTCATTATGAAAAAGGACAACACGCTATCAGATCATGGGAGAATAAATAGGCTGACAATCTGAAAAGTCTATGCACGTGGCAGAAATTTAATGCAAAGGTGTCAGGTCATCATGATATCAACTTTTTGACGCCTATAAATAGCCCAAAAGCTTCTCCAAGAAAAGGAGGAATAGAGACCAGTTCAAGAGGCAAAAGCTCTGCACAGTTTCTCCCTCACCATAACCAGCCTCCATTTCGAGCTCTTCTGAGAGAAGGATTCTGAGCACTTTCAGAGTCGTCTCCCAGTGAGTGAGAACCTTCACCCTATGGAATCTATGTATCAGATAGCAACCATCTCAAGCCTCCATGAAGCAAGACGTTACCAGTGGCGGCTTAACGCCTTTCATTTCTGTTTTATCTCCATTTCCCCCTTTCTCACTTATGTTTTGTTAATGACATTCGAGAGAATGGTTTATTTTCTTAATATGAGTTTGATTGATGCTTATCTTCCATCTATTTCCATATTAAATACCTTACACCACGTTGTTTGAATGTTGAATGAGTTAGATGTTAGAAGTTAGTTTTTCTTGAGCAACATTAAGTATGTTACATCTTGATTAATGCATATCTTTAGCTTGCATAACTTTGTTTGACAAACAAACATAGTAAGCATGACTGTCTAGCTTGAGAGAGTGGATGGTTAATCTTTAGCATTTATCGAGACTAGATGAGTGCAGAGATGTAGTTCATCTTTTGCCAACGCAAACTTACCATGTGTCTTAGAGATAAGATTAATGTGGCATCGAAACATCGAGAGATGGATTCACAAACTCAGTTTGTAGGTATGTAATTGTACTTAGAAAGCTTAGGTAACAACTAGCTCTTGCGTTAACTCTACTTCTATCGCATGGTTCCATTCATTCTCAATGCATGCTATCTGACACTAAATGACATTTGACTAACCATCGCCGCGTCCACCTCATTGTTAGTTATAGGAAATTTGATTCATTCTTTATGTATAGTTTTAGACACATAAAACCAACAAATGCACATATTACATGTATAATTCACTGCATAGTCAAGCATCTAATCTCAACGCCTAGTTATTACAAATCCCTGCATTCGACCCTGGACTCACCAGGAAACCTATAAATGCTTATACTTGGGGTTTTTATAGGAAAACTTGCTTAATCATGATCACACTTAGAGTAATTCTCGACGCATCCTTGTACAGAAATGATAAATCTATTTTTGTGCAACAAGCTAAGAAACTCAATTTAATTCGAATAGAAATTTTACATGAACATTGCCAACCAATTTTTAACATCAGTAAGATATCTTACATCATTCCCAATTAGTAGGATGTCGTCCACATAAAGTACTAAGAAAGCTACTTTACTTTTGATGATTTTCTTGTATACACAAGGCTCGTCAAACATTCTGTTCAAAACCAAAAGATTTGATCGCAGTATCAAACCTAATATTCCAAGATCTGGATGCTTGTTTCAACTCATAAATGGATCGATTTAGCTTGCAAACTTTTTGCTCCTGACTTTGGGCTCGGGCTGAGACATGAAAATACTCTTCAAGATTGCCATTCAGAAAAACAGTCTTGACATCCATTTGCCAAATTTCATAGTCATAATATGAGGTTATGGATAAGAGAATTCTTATAGACTTAAGCATAGCAACAGGGGAAAAAATTTCCTCGTAGTCAACCCCTTCCTTTCGGTGCAACCCTTTGCAACAAGTCTAGCTTTGAAGGTCTGTATCTTCCTAGCTACATCGATCCATTTACACCCTATGGGTTTAACCCCTTCAGGTGGATCTACAAGTTCCCATACTGAATTGAAGTACATAGACTCCATTTCAAGATCCATGGCTTTAATCCATTGGTCCTTGTCTACATCATTCATTGCCTGTTTATAGACAATGAATCCTCAACATCATCGTCTCGCACGACGACCTAAGTTTCAGTTAAACCTAAGTAACGAATAGGTTGTGATACAACCCTCCCACTGCGTCGAGGCATTCCCAACGATTGAGAAGGACGAGACTGACCAGAAGTACTAGCTTCTTCATTAACTCTTAATGAAGGACCAGTCTCATCAATAACTCTTGTTGACTCTTTAGTAGCTTCATTTAATACCATTTTGCTTCATAGTTTATGATCTCTCATGTGGTCTTCTTTCAAGAATGTAGCATTTGTCGATACAAACACTTTATTTTCTTGTGGGTCGAAGAAGAGACCACCTCTCGTTTCCTTAGGGTAACCAACATATTAGCATAATCTTGAACGAGGTTCCAATTTCTTAGAATTTGTCACTAGCACATGTGTAGGACAACCCCAGATTCTAAAGTAGCGCAAACTAGGTTTACGTCCTCTCCATGACTCAAAAGGAGTTTTAGAAATACTCTTTGAGGGAATATTGTTCAAGATATGAACTACAACCTCTACTGCATACCCCCAAAACGAGCTAGGCAATTGAGCATAGCTCATCATAGAATGAACCATGTCTAACAAGGTTCTATTTCTCCTTTCTGATACACTGTTCTGCTGAGGTGTATCAGGTACTGAGAGTTGAGATTGGATTCCATGTTCTATCAAATAGTCCTGGAATCTTAAATCCATGTACTTTCCACCTCGATCAGATTGAAGTGTTTTTATTATTTTACCTAACAGGTTTTCAACTTCTGCCTTATACTCCTTGAACTTTTCAAGTGCTTCAAACTTATGTTCCATTAGGTATAAGTAATCATACCTCGAATAATCATCTATAAAAAAGATGAAGTATTTGTACCCTCCTAGAGCTTTTACAATCATTGGACCATAATAATTCGAATGTATGAGTTCTAAAGGTTCTTTGGCTCTATAACCTTTTCCACTAAAAAGTCTTTTAGTCATTTTGCCTTCAAGCAAGATTCACATAGAGGTAATGAATTATCTTCTAACTCATTTAGAAGTTCATTCTTTACCGATCTCTCAATCCTATCGAGATTTATGTGACCTAATCTCAAATACCAAAGATAAGTACTATTGTTACGGGGAGAAATTCTTTGCATTTTAGTTTGAGTATTAGCAGTTTTAAACATCTCATGATTTAAAAGTGCTTTTGCTTCAGTTGATCTTAACATATATAAGTTGTTTTCTAATTTAGCAGAACAAATATGTACACCATTTTTCAAAATGAACGCTTCATTAACAGAAAAAATAACTGAGTACAATTGTTCAATCAAATAGGAAATAGATACTAAGTTCCTTTTTATTTTAGGAACTATATACAAATTTTTTAAAATTAAAAATCTATTTCCAAAAAACAACTTTGCAGCTCTCACTGCACGAGCTCAAATGGCGTTTCCCGTCCCAACCTTGAGCCTCATTTCACCCTTCTTTCTTTTTTCTGAATCTTCTTAGAATCAGAAGATGAGGGAACAGACTTAGTTCCAGAGGATGAACCCTTGTGGAACTTCTTGAAATGGACAACATTTGCCTCTCCATCGATCGGTCCCTTATTTTTCATAAAAGACTAATAAGTCTGTAACTTATTCAGGAGGGTTGTCATGGTGTACATAATTTTATTCAAAACCGCATTGCTGCGGAATTGAAGGAAACTCTTCAAAAGAGATTCTAGTATAAAAGACACTTGACTCTGCCCGATTGGCCTTCCTTCATACGTGCATTCATCATGGCCTTAGGTTTCTTGTTGAGTACATCCGACAGACTCGCCAAGATATAGACTCGGGCCTTATCATTGGCTTTTGTCCAACGGTCATATGCATCCCTAACAGATTGGGATGCATTACGAGTGGGGACAGGAGGACACTCCTTCGTTAAGACATACCGTAGATCATCTATAACCAGAATCGTATTCAGGTTAGATCTCCACGTTGCATAGTTTTCACCAGTTAGTTTTTCATTTTTTAAGCAGTGTGACAATTGAGGAAGACATGTTGAATTATAAACAATTAACCGTTTTAGTTATCTTTGTCTTAACCCACTACACAAGCAAACAAAATTGCATGTAATCCAATCAATTCAGCAAAAACAAGCAATCAAAGAAACCCAAATAAACTATTGATTTAGTTTTTGCAACGATGCTTCAGAGGTTTAGAGCAACAGCCATAGAAGGGTGATTAGTCACTCCTCCTTTGAAATGAGACAATTCTCAGTTAATTCTAATGCCAGAATAACTCATATTCTTATAAACATCAGCCACCGTTGTTTGGTCAAGGATTCATTAACTCTTAACTCATCCCTGTAAGTGTAACCCTTCCACTTTCAGATCCTTGAGGTATGCACCAACAAGCTACCGTTAGGAGAGACAATTGTTGGTAATTAACCTAAGTGAACCTATTCTTTTCAAGAGTTTGCAGTGTTTCGAAACCTATGATCAGGCCCTCTGAAGGGATGGTCACTCCAGGACGACACGCAGGCAGTTCATAAGAATCTTACGATGCGACCTAAGATTGGAGACCGAGGGATACATTGGCATGCGTCCTGCTTCCACTTACTATAGACATTTTCCCATTCACCTTGTTATTGAACCATACAAACACTTTTCGAAGGGAGGCCGCTCCTAGGGCGACACGAAGCCGAGTATGGATCTCACGGTGTGAATAATTAGGGACGCAGGAGCAAAACTTGATATAAACATCTCGTTTTGTAATTTTCCTCCCACTAAAATGTCTCACCTTATCTTAGGATTATTTAACTTAGATAAATTCAGCTAAGTCAATCTATCTAAGTCTATGCCTATTATAACTCTTATAAAAGGTCTTTACACTAAGGATCCCATTTTTGTAAATGGTGCATGTTTAATGCCTACACTAACCGAAGCTGACCTTAGACATAGGGAGGTCAAGGCTGACCCTAAAGAAAAATACAAAATTGATGAGCAAGGGTCTTAAGGGGGAATGAGTGACGTGAGAATTAAAGAGACAATATTGTCTTGATAGATTAGCAATAAATGTTATCACGAATGACTCAAAGGAATGATACACCAAGAATGAAATGTTTGAGGCTAGGGGAACTTCAAAGAAAATAGTAAGTTTGATAGTTTGAGATTCACCTTAAAATGGGCAAATGGCAAATCAGACTAGGACTGAGGGTTAATTGATGTCGAGGTTGGCCAGCACAAGTTCATAGTCAACTCTGCAAATGTTTGTAAAGTATAATGCTCATGAATCCATAAGCAAGGAAGAAATTTTAAGACAAACAGACATGGAGGGGTTGAAGTCAAACCCAAAATGATGAGACACGTGGTGTATAATTATATCATGGCAGGCGAGGAGGAGCTCTATAACGACCTGACTATTCTAACACTAACTAACAGGACGTTACCACATGCATGCATAAACTTAGAACACGACTTTTGAAACAAAGTGAAAAGAGTCTCAAGTATTTAAAATCAATAAATTATAAATTGAATCAAATAATTATCTCAAAGAATATAAAACTATTTTCGCGAGGTACCCTAAAAACGCAAGTTCAAAATAAGAAAACAAAATAATTTAAGATTTCAAGCTTTTGACTACTAGAACCTAGGACATGGAAACATGAAAAAATTTATGCAGAAGTAGTGACTGGTCCCATTGACACAGTTACTGATTCTTCTTGTCTCTCGCCGATCTGTCCTTACCTTCACCTGGAAAATGTAACATAAGAAAGGATGAGTATAAAATTACTTAGTAAGTGGCCCACTATCGAGGCCAACTAGGTGAACCTGCTAACTCATCCTATCATAGGCTTGGATGTACGTAACATAAGCATAAGCATAAGCATAGGTAATGAATTCGAAGGCACATAAACATAGGTAGTGATCTCGGAGGAACACAAACATAAGCGTAAGTGGTGTTATCGTAGGACCACAATCATAAGCATAGGTGGTGATCCCGCAGGAACACAATCATAAGATGTACACAACCCGATAGAGGAGATAATAGTCACCACCTAATCTAACATGCTCCAAACAACCTTTAGGCCTCAAATCGTAATCTTAATACCATAGCCAACATATCTAGCATGTAACTTACAGATATAGGGTCTCATGTCATGTTCATAACAACGTAACATAGGTTTCTAGCACGCCCAACACAATCCATTCAATTATGAAGCATAGCATGTCATTCCAATACACTTAATAACATGCCTTTGTGGTACATATTAAGGACAACATTAATAACTTGGTCAGGGCGCTGACTCGAAGGCAAACCGGTAGCAAGCCACTTACCTCAAACTTAAACCCAATTAAATTAGTGATCCTTCGTCTTTGAGTAAAATCCCTGAATCAATTCCAAAGTGTGGTTTGATCCAAAACCACTTCCAATCTCTCCAACAATATTTTCCTAAGTCAAAAACCTTACCAGAACCACTTCCAAATCCTCTGGACAACATGCTAAGGATTCCGAAATCCCTCCAAACCTCGAATCCTAAGCCAAAATTTAGTGAGACATGGTGGCAGACGGCAAAATCAATGGCAGGGAAAATGATGGCGGCGACGGTGTGGCTGACAGCAAAACAAATATGGGACCAACAGTTGCTGATTGGCAGAGCTCATGATTGGGACAACGTGAAGAGACCACTACACGCAACATTCAACAGTGCAAATCTAAGACGATCGGCGATGCGGGCGAGTGGCTGGATGGAGCAGCGACCAAAGTTGAATGCATGTGAGGAATCAGAGACGACAAGGCTAGTCAAAGAAGAAAATCAAGTCTGGGTCTTCTCTCACATGTGAAAAGGTCTGAAACTGATTTATATTTTATTTTTACTTTTTTTCTCAAAGCACTCGTCCCTAGGTCTTCTCTCACGCTTGAAGAGGTCTGAAATTGATTTATATTTTATTTTTACTTTTTTTTCTCAAAGCACCCTTCCCTAGGGCAATTAACACACACACTTTTTTTTTCCTTCTTAATTTTAGATCTCCCACCAAAAAAAAATCCAAATTTTCAAATCTTTTCAAATATCACTTAATTTAATCACCTGATCTCAAAAATTCAATTTCTTGTGTTGGTCACATGCCCATCTATCAAAAATACCTTCTAAAATAATTAAGATATACCAACTTTGCACCCCAAGGTATGAGGAGCAAATTGGCAAATTAAGCAATAGATAAAACAATTGATAGACGACAGTTAAGTAGGTGGATGACAAAACTGAGAACAACTTTTACATGAATCTCATTCATATAATTAATATTTGAATCTTATTCCAATATTTATCTATCTCATAATATAAATTATAATTTGAATCTTATTCAAAATTAACTTTATATTATAATGTATTTATATATATTATACTAATTGTATCTTATACAATTACTCCCTTATTTAATTTGAACAATTCAAATTAATCCAAAATTAATTGATTCTTATTCAAACCCTTGATGAGTTAGCAAGGGGACCTTATGGACCTATAGACTAGAAGCTCCAATGATATGAGATTAATTAATTAAACTCTTTAATTAAATTAATCAATATTCATTAAATGCATGCCACTCTACTAAAGACCTACAGCTGAACTCTTCACACTGTAGATATATTTCTGTGTCCACGAATATAACCAATCAACAATAAGTTGACCCTCTACAACTACCTATAGCTACAATTGGGTCAAATTATCGTTTTACTCCTATAGTTACATCTAACTCCTTATGTACCACTGATCCCTCTAACGAACAAACAGTTTATACTCCAACTGTAAACTAACCCCTCTCGAGCTAGTGAGAGGGTGAAGTCTCATTGTTCAAGACCTGGAATCAACCCTTAAGGGAGCAATATATCTACTTATCTAAAGACGAGGAGTGAACTTCATCTTGTGAAGATATGTTCCTAGCTCCCTACTCAGACAAATCCCCAAAATGGTAGGCTTATTGAATTGACTATCTAACCACTCTCACCGATACAGATCAAAGTATTGTCCTCATAGACAGGAGCTCATATCTCACTCAGGATTAATGTCGAGTCACCTATGGTCAACCTATAAAAATGTTAATTTCTTATATAAACGTTGTTATAAAGAGAAATTGAATATTTCGCAGTCCGGTCTTATACAAATTCTTTGTATAGGATATCCCCACTCACATGTCCCCATATGAACAATTAGGATCACATCGTTTGTAACACTTTACAACTCTTGTAACTGAAAGGATTGAATCCCAATAGCAGAAGTAATCGATCGCTTTTTTCTTTGAAATTGAGATTGGGAAAAACAAAATAAATTTTGGGAAAACTGGATTAAGCATACCAGAAAAAATATGAGTAAATTTACCTCATGAAGAACAACTTTTCTTCAAGAAAAACAGTGCCTTTCTCTTATGAAATCTTTCCATAACACCACCAATTGGGCAACCTTGCTATGTCTCAAGGAAATATCAAAAAATTGTGGAATCTTTCTTCCTTTTGCAAGGAATTGAGAGTTTTTTTTTTTTTTTTCGTGAGGGAGATATTGAGAGAGTAGAGAGCACAAAAAAAATCACCAACCTCTATTTTTATTCCCTCTATTTTTATCACATTACAGAGAAAGAACATGAAGGGAAGCTCACTCCACTCTCCACTCCTCTGCAAAAATATAGGGGAGTTATTTATTTTATTTATTATTATTATTAAAAAAAATTAATTTAATTTAAATATATATATTAAATCATATTTAATATATTAATATAAACAATAATAATTAGGAAAATTATTACAAATAGAAAAAATATCAAACTATTTACAAATATACATCTATCCATGTCTAGAGTCTATCTATATCTATTGCGGTCTAGCATAGATAGAAAGTAAAATTTTGCTCTATTTGTAATTATTTTCAACAATTTTTCTATTTTTGAAAACATCCCTAATAATTAATTAATTAATTAGAAATAATAATAATAATAATAATAATAATAATAATAATAATTAACAATTAATTAATTTTAAATTGCATTTAAATCATATTAAATGCATATCTCTCCGATAGTTTTAATATGAATCCAATTCATATTAATTTTACTCTATAGTTTTAATATGAAACATATTCATATTACATTAATATTTGAATCTCATCCAAATATTATTCTCTTATATTATATAGTTTTAATTATAAATCATATTTATTATCAACTATATACTATAATGTATACATTACATTTTATAGTAATCCTTATTAATATAAATTTCCTTTAAATAATTTGAACAATTCAAATTATTCCAAAGTTAACTAATCCTTGTTTTACCCTTCGTGAGCTAGCATGGGGACCTAATGGACCTATAGATTAGAAGCTCTAATGATTCGAGATTAAATTAATTAATTCAAAATTAAATTAATTAAAGTCTTTAATTAATTAAATCAACATTCATTAACTATGGATCATTCCACTAAAGACCCACAGCTGCACTCTTCGCACTATAGATATATTTCTGTATCCATGGATATAACTAATCATCAATAAGTCGATCCTTCACAAATTGCTCATAATTATAGTTGGGTCAAAATTGTCGTTTTTTCCCTATAATTACTTCTTTCTCCTTAAGTCTCAATGATCTTATAATGAACAATCTGTTTATGGTTCTACCATAAACAAATCTCTCTTGGGTCAATGAGAGGGAGGGGGCCCATGTTCAGGATCTGAAGTCAGTACTTAAGGGAGTAATTTATCTACTCCTTAAAAGTGGGAAAAAGTGAACTCCATCTTGTGTAGTTATGTTCCCAACTCTCTATTCAGACAAATCCTTAAAGTGGTAGGCATATTGAGTCCGCAACTAGGGCCACTCTCACCCCATACAAATCAAAGGACTGTCCTCATAGACAGGAGTCCATAACTCACTTAGGATTGAGATCGAGTTATCTATGATCATCCTATGAAGTGTTAGTCTCTTCAATTAATAGCGTTATAAAGAAAGATTAATCATCTTGTGATCCGGTATTATACAAATTCTTTGTACATGTTACCTCCACTCACATGTCTTCACATGAATGATTTGGATCAAATCGTTTATAATACTTACAACTCATGTAACAATTACAAAGTGGGTCGTATCCATAGTGTTACCAAGATAAGACACCCAACCTTATCCATATACTGCAAGCCTTTTAAATTATTATTTGAACACGATCTACATGTATGTCTATGATGGATTAATGAGCATGCAGCAGAAGTTAATTTGATCAATTTTCACTCTAAGATGCTCAATTTAGAGGATTAAACATGCAATTAAGAAGAAAAACCAAAGTTTCAAGAACACTTAGTGAATAGTATATGGACTTGAAATTCCAAGACTATTTGATAGAACATGGAATTCAGTCACAACTCTCTGCACGTAGTACGCCTCAACAGAACAGTGTATCTGCAAGAAGAAACCGAACCTTGTTAGACATGGTTCGCTCTATAATGAGCTATGCTCAGTTACCCGATTCCTTTTGGGGACATGCATTAGAGACCACTGTCTATATTTTGAACAATGTTTCCTCTAAAAGTGTTTCTAAAACACCTTATGAGCTATGGAAAGGGTGAAAAGGTAGTTTACGTCACTTTAGGATTTGGGACTGCCCAGCACACGTGTTGGTGCAAAATCCTAAAAAATTGGAACGATGTTCAAAATTATGGCTATTTGTAGGTTACCCAAAAGAATCAAAAGGTGGTTTGTTTTTTGATCCTCAGGAGAATAAGGTATTTGTCTCGAAAAATGCCACATTCTTAGAGGAAGACCACATTAGGAGTCATCAACCTTGCAATAAGCTAGTATTAAAAGAGATGTCCAAAAACATTGTAGAAAGAGCTAGTTAATCCACGAAAGTAGTTGATGAAACTAGCATTTCTGGTCAGTTACATCCTTCTCAAGAGTTGAGAATGCCTCGACGTAGTGAGAGAGTTGTTCAACAGCCTGTCGTTACTTGGGTTTATCGGAAATTCAAGTCGTCATACCGGATGACGGCATAAAGGATTCATCAACCTATAAACAGGTGATAAATGATGTGGACCAAGACCAGTGGATAAAAGCCATGGACCTCGAAATGGAATCAATGTATTTCAATTCAGTCTGGGTTTTTGTAGATCAGCCAAAAGACATAAAGCCAATTGGTTGTAAATGGATCTACAAGAGAAAACGAGACCATACTGGGAAAGTACAGACTTTCAAGGCTCAACTTGTGGCAAAGGATTATACCCAGAGAAAGGGAGTTGACTATGAGGAAACTTTCTCTTCCGTTGCCATGTTAAAGTCAATTAGGATACTCTTGTCTATCGCCACTTTTTATGATTATGAAATTTGGTAGATGGATGTCAAGACAGCACTCCTAAATGAAAATCTTGAAGAGAATATCTATATGGTCCAACCAGAGGGATTCATTGAATAGGGCCAAGAAAATAAGGTTTGCTACCTTCAAAGATCCATTTATGGATTGAAGCAAGCATCTCAGTCCTGGAATATAAGATTTGATATTGCGATCAAATTTTATGGCTTTGAGCAAAATGTTGACGAACCTTGTGTATACAAGAAAATCATCAAATCCACTATAACGTTTCTAGTTTTGTACGTTAATGACATCCTACTCATTGGGAATGATGTAGGTTTTCTGTCTGATGTGAAAGAATAGCTAGTTAAGCAATTCGAAATGAAAAATTTGGGAGATGCACAGCATGTTCTAGGCATCCAAATAGTTCGAAACCGAAAGAACAAAACACTAGCCATGTCTTAAGCAACTTATATCGACAAAATGTTGTCTAGATATAAGATGCAGAATTTCAAAAGAGGTTTATTACCTTTTAGACATGAAATTCACCTGTCTCAAGAATAGTGTCCTAAGACACCTCAAGAAATTGAGAGGATAAGACATATTCCCTACGCTTCAGCTGTTGGAAGCTTAATGTATGCTATGTTATGTACTAGACCTGACATATGTTATGCAGTAGGGATGGTCAGCAGATTTCAGTCCAATCCAAGATATGATCATTAGACTGTCGTTAAGAATATTCTTAAGTATCTTAGAAGAACGAGGAATTATATGCTCATGTATGGTGCTAAGGATCTAATCTTTACTGGATACACTCACTCTGATTTTTAGACCGATAAAGATTCTAGAAAATCTACATCAGGATCAGTGTTCACTTTGAATGGAGGAGCAGTAGTATGGAGAAGTGTAAAGCAGACTTGCATTGCGGACTCCACAATGGAAGCTGAATACGTAGCTGCCTGTGAAGCAGCAAAAGAAGCAGTGTGGCTGAGGAAGTTCTTGACTAATCTGGAAGTCATTCCAGACATGCATCTGTCTATCATTCTCTATTGTGATAACAGTGGAGCAATTGCAAATTCCAAGGAACCTAGAAGCCATAAGCGCGCAAAGAATATTGGGCGTAAATATCATCTCATCAGGGAGATAGTACACCAGGGAGACGTGATCGTCACTCAGATAACCTTGGAAAAGAATCTTGCTGATCCGTTTACTAAGGCCCTCTCGGCTAAAGTGTTTGAGGGTCACCTAGAGAATTTAGGACTACGAGATAAGTAAACTAGGACAAGTGGGAGAATCGTTGGGTGTGTATCTGATGTATGCCCGATCTCTTTTTATTTTCTCACTTAAACTCAATAAAATATACCATTGGAGTTTTAGTCCAAATGGGAGTATGTTGGATTTTATGTCCTAAAACTCATAGTTTATAAATACCAAATATACTTTTATCATTCAATAAAGTTGTTATTGAAATTTATAATCAATAAGTAGTTATTGATTCTATAAAATGTTATTATTAAATCTAAATCCAATCATCAAAGGATCCTAGACTGTTACATAAGACTCAAACTTTATGTAGAGACATAAAACTGGATCAAGTTTAAGTTAGCAGTCTAAATGGTCTATTGTATATGAATAAGGTTGGATGCCTTATTCTGGGGACATTATGGATGCGGCCCACTTTGTAACTAGTACAAACAAAGTGATCCTAATTCGTTCATGTGAAGACATGCGAGTAGGGGCGTCCTGTGCAAAGAGTTTGCATAAGACTGGACCATGAAATAGTCACTTTTACTTTATAACATCGTTTACTGTCTAAAACTGACTATCTCGACTTTGATGGCCTAGGCAACTCGATCTTAATCCTGAGCTAACTATGAACTTCTATTTACTCAGGATTATCCTTAGATCTGCATTGGTGAGAGCAGCTCAACAGCACTGGCTCAATATGCCTTCCATTTCAGGGGTAATACTAGGTAGATAGCTACGGACATAGGGTGCAAGAAGAAATTCACTCTTACTCTCTTTTGTTAGTAGAGAGGTTGTTCTCTTAAGTGCTGAATGCAGGTCTTGAACAATAGGCGCCACCCTCTCAAATAGGGTTTGAGAGGACTTTTGATTTGGAAGTTGGACTACAAATCATTGTTCATTAGAGGATTAGTGGAACTTAAGGAATAAAAGGTAATCAAAAGGGTAAAACGGTAATTTTGACCCAGTTGTAATTACGAACAACTTGTGAATACTCGACTTACCAATCATGGTTATATCAAATGGACATAATATATCTTCAGTGAGGAGAGTGCAGCTACGAGCTTTAGTGGAGTGACCCCGGTAGTTAATGAATGTTGGTTAACTAGGTTAAAGAGTTTAACTGGTTAATCTCGGATTGTTGGAGCTCATGATCTGTAGGTCCATAAGGTCCTTTGACTAGCTCATATAGGAATAAACTTGGAATAAATAGAAGGAATAATTTGAATCGTTCAAATTAGGTTAATCATATGAGATATGATTAAGTAATTGATATATGATATCAAATGAGAGATTTGGTCAAAAATATTTAAATGAGATTTAAATATTGAAATTATGAATGTGGATTCATAATTGGAGACATGGATTTAGTGAAACAGTCGGTTTTCGAAAGAAGTCAAATAATTGACTTTGACCCGAGCAAGTCAAAGAGTTGTTTTAGTCAAATCTTCTAGAAAGGTTGACCATGAGATTAAATTAATGTTTCTTACCAAATTAGTGGAAAAATCCACTAACTTGATGAGTGGAACATTTAATTAGTCTCACAATTCTACACTTTGACACATAATCTTTGGCATGCATTAGTGGAATGTGTGTTGTCAACTTTTGGTGAACTTAGACATGCAAAAGTTGCATGCAATTTGCCTTTTTTAAAGAAGTCCATTGTTCATTTATATTCTTCTTCTTGGAAAAATCTTGGAAAATTTGAAGTTTTTGAGAAACTAAATTTTACTTCTTTAAAAAGTACCACCACTCTATTCCAAGCCTTTGAGAATAGCTAGAAAGACCTCTTGGTGGTCCAAGTGAGAGCAATTTCAAGAAAGGAAGAAAAGCTACAACGGTATATAATTTCTTTCCTTCTTCTC